>OW121788.1:2500000-5000000 GCA_933228815.1 Machimus atricapillus | reverse complement strand
TAAACGGTTTTATAATCTAAGGTCACATTTCCTCACGAAAAAACCTGGAACTTATTGTTAGATTATATGTAGATCTGACGATTTAACATCATCTGATGACATTTGAGAAAGGAAGCTCTTAATTTTTCTTCAAACCAATTCTGTTCAGGTAATGTTCAATGTTCACACGACCAACCCTATATAGAATTTCTTGTTAAGCGGACATTTGCCCCCAATATCAATCATGGATATTGCAAAAATTAGTAGATCAATGGAAAAAAAATATTTGATTTAATAACACCCAGATAAGATTCAATTAATTACAAAGGTCTGCAAAATCTTCCTTATTAAAAATTATCGAGAACTTGCTAAATTTGGATATGGTATTAATTTTTTTCTATCACATAAGGTTCTTAATACATCATATAGGAATAATAAACAAATCAGTATTTTTTTTCTTAACTTTTCAAATCACTAAATATGATCCAAGAGCTATTCTCGTAACATTCTTTCAGATGAAATCAATAACTAACGGGTAAAGAAGCATATTTAATTACTATTGTCATTGCGTAAAAGTACTTCTTTTAAGGTTCTGTTTTACAAGTCTATGAAAAGTCGCTACTCACTGGCATCGTATTCAACATCAATTTTACAACTTCACTATATTCTTGATAATGAGAATTTGTAGTTTAATTAATCGGTGAATAAGTAATATTTGGCAGGATATATGTATGTATGTATAAGACCTCATGTGATGACATTTTTTAACTATTGATTTGTTAATTAGTTCAATTTCTGACAATTTTACCAATGCAGACTAGTGTTATTATTATTATTTTTCGTTTGTTTTTGCAACTTCAGTAAAATAAAGATTTTATTTTTGTTAAAAACTTTGCTTGGGTTAGGTACATGTAATTATGAAACGAACATAAATCCTGTATTTCTGGAAAAAATGGTAAAATGATACATTCGAATTTTGCCTTTAAATAATTCCATGAATTTCAATAATTTAATTCATGATCTTTATTTTTTTCCAGACGGAATTAATTTCAAATTATTTGGTGGATTAATTATAAATATGAAAAGGATTGTATATCCTGGTCCATTTTTACGAACAGATTGACGCTAATTCTTAAATGCCGCACAAAATTATTATTAATTAGAAGTGCCGTTCTATTCTGCAATAATATGTACTAATGTTTATGAATTCCGTCTGACACAACACAAATTGGACTGGTGCGAAATCCTGCAATTCCGTTCACGTTTTCCATTTCAGCGGCAAGTGATTTATTAACACATAATTAACGATCCATTAGTTGTTCGCCGGCTCTACATGCTCGGAGCCAATTACATCTTAATTAAAAAGCAAATTACCATCTCCACCAAGACCAACAGTCGCAAAATATGCTCTGCCCACAAAGCTGCCCAAGGACGGGCATATTAATTTTTCATTTCGGAAGCACAAATTCAGCATCATCCGAGATAAAAATCGTCCCAATAATAAAAAGAATACACACAACGGCTAGATTCTGGTGCCGCTTGGAAAGCGCCCTTTTGCAACGCTATTTTTTATTTTTACCAGCTTTTTTCAGAGGACTAACATTTTACGACTGTTTTCGAGCTCATGGGACATTATTATGTGGCACTGGCTACACGTAGCGTAAGATACGAATCCTGTTTGAGAAAGTTCCTCGAAAAGGACCTCTCTAATCCCTGCGCTTGGTTTTTTCCTTGCCAAGTTTGCTATCTTCCCCCGTCTCGTGGTTTGCTTAGCAAAAAGTTTCCACGCACAGCGGCGACGGCGACACCACAGCAAAGGATGCTGAAGGATCGAATAAAGTTTTAATGACTATGTACAATGAATCAGGATTTTTTCCTTTAGGAGCATATGCCAGGAACCGCAGCACTTTCTGTTGACCGGGAGATTGTATTTCATGTGTTTGAATGTTATAAAAAAATTGAATATGGTGTCCCAAACGAGGATGGGACTTTTTGTGCGAATTTATACCCTTTTTTTATTACTTCCAGTTTTATCCTCTTATCCATTTATTCCAATAGCATTTCGACCAGCAGGTTTCAATTTCTGAATATTTCGCGATTATTAACACGATGCTCACCCATTCAAAAAAGGACGTTTAACTCAATTGCAAAATTGTCAATCATTTCTAAATCCAAGCACAAAAGCATCATATGCATCAACAAATTTTTCAATTAAAATCCAGTGGTGCGAAACGCCGGCAGTAATACCCTAGACAGGCGGGCATAGGCTGAATGAACGTTAGACGAATGATCATTCAATCGGATTTTCATTCATTTGCATCCATAACAGACACGGCGAACTTCATTCAAATCGAGAATTTTTCACAGCTCAGAAATGGATACGATTGATATAGGCAATATTAAGTTTACAAAAACGTTCGCAAGCTATTAAACGCTCGATTATTAAAATGAATAGAATCATTTTAAACCATAATCTGAAGCAGTTTAATTTTTTTGAAAATGCCTAAAATTGTTTCCACTATTTTTGGCAATGGCTCCGATGAGACGGTAAGTGTTATTACTATTTTTTTGTTTAATTGCAATGATAAATAATGACAATTATTGAATTGTAATAATAAAAGTATAGCTTTTAATGACTTTGAGTACCCTACTGTCTTCATGTTCGTTTTTCCTTAAAGTTTTTTTTAAAAATTAAATAAGATTCTAAAATGTTTACTCCATTTGTGGTTTTATTTATTTTTTTATTTAAATATGAATTTTCCTCATATATTTTGGCTTCATTATCCATTGAATATTTTGCTGTGCTCACTTTTTGTTGATCAGTAGTGTAGATATTTTTCAGGACCAAAAATTCATTTTTGGTTCTTTATGTACATAAAGTGTTTTTTAAGGTCCACATAGTTTGTAATGAAAGAAATAACTTTAAAGTCCCTTTGCGTATATGTTATATTTATATTATTTTTAAAGATAAGCATATCAATCGTCAACCAGTATTCAAAGTAAATTTAATGAAGTAAAGAAGTAAAAATATTCTTTTAAATTTATCATTTGACTTTTGTTTTCATCCTGATTATTTTAAGAAATTTTCATTCATTAATTACAGGAAAAACTAACAGGATCAAAACTAACAATGAGAAAAATTAATAGTATAAGTTTACTGAAATGTCGAATTTTATTCGTTTCAATTCTTTGCTTTTTAAAGAACTTAGGAGATAATTAATTGAAGCATAGGGAACTTCGTTCTTTGGTTGCAATTTAAAAAAGGCAAAAGTTTCATGAATAAAAATTGAATTTAGTTACCTTTGATTTTAATTCGTTTTTCCTTGCAAGACTTCAACAAAATTGGATTGATATTGAAACTTCATATCAAATTATTTCAAGCACTTTGAATAAAAAAATTAATTGAAATCAAAAGGAATTAAAATGAATTTTTTACACATTTAGGAACTCTATTATGGAATTTCTGTTGAAAAGGAATTCGGTTTTAAGAGCACGACCTAATGCAATGCAACTGATTCATCGAAAAAATTAGATGAACTTTCAATGTGGGTGATTAATATTTCCTAATTGAGATATCTACGAGCAACACTGTAAAAATGTTGAAGTAAAATCATTATTAATTGCACTAAGCATTCAAATGCATAGTATAAAAAATGACATCGAACAGTAAAGTGCATTTATATAATATATTTACAGACAAAAAAATTGTAAGAAATTTCCATTCTTAATTTTAAAAATTTAATTTGAGATAGAAGAATAAAAAATTACAATAAAATAGGTTGCTTTTTATTCTACGAAATTTATTATCGAGTTTAATATACAATATAATGGATTAATAATTCCTTTCCTGAGTTCTACAGAGTTGAGAACAAGAATGGTTTCGAAATCATCAGCAGTAATGTGTGGATTTATTTTTACGTCGGAAAATATGTATGTAAGATTGCAAGTTAAAAAACACTTACGTTAAATTGAGGATTATCACTACTGGAAATAATTTTTCAACGGTTTAATCTTAATGTAAGAATAGTAAACCTTTTCTCCGGTAAATGGAGAATGTAAATATGTAATTAAGATTAAGTGTATATTTTTATATATACGAAATGTAAATATTATACTTCTGTTCGAAGTTTCTTGTAACAATTGTTAAAATAAAATTGAATTCATGTTTAGGGTTCTGTCCGTACCTTAAAAATTTGGCCCAAAGAAGAAGAAATTTTTAATTACATTAGGGGTATTCACTCTTCGGTGTATTTTCCTTCAAATAGCAAATTCGTTGTATTTTCTTACAGCGAAGAGTGAGCTCCCTGTAGCAGAATATGAATACACTCTTGTAACATTTCCATCAGCTGATTAAATTGACAGTCATCATTTGATTACTTGACATACGATTTTGAAAAGTATTAAAAATGCCGAGGCAAAGCAAAAAGGCTCAAATTATAAAGTTTTTAATTGATAATGCCGTCGACGAAATATCTCAAATATTTCAAGAATAAATCGGACTGAAATTTTAAGGAACAATTTTAAGTGTCAAAAACAGCTGGCAGACAAAAGATGATTTACAAGAGTGTAGCATTCAAAAGCTAGAGGCAAGGCCTATTGTTAACTTTTACATCTATTGCAAGATGTGTCACGTGCATTTTGTTGTTGCACGTTGTATTTGAGTACAATGTAGCATGAATTTGCTATGATACAAGGTCAAATACACCGAAGAGTGAATACCCCTATTATATATAGAGTCTGAGGTATCATTTGAAAGAGCTACGCTCTAAGGATTCTAAAAGTTTTATTTTTTAAAGTTTTGGTCCAATTAATGATATATGCTCAAAATGTACTAAAAATGACCGCCCTGATTTCCAAGATTTTTAATGCTATAATCTAGATTTTAATAGGGTTGTAGAACAAATTTGCCCTTAACATCATTTAGATGTATACTTTGGGAGCTGTAGCCTGTAGCACAGGTTTACATTTTTTTATTTAGTCAAAAGAATTCAAAGAATTATTTTGTGAACACCTCATTTTTTTTCTGATTCAAATTTAATTGACAACATAAAATAACTATACTTACGGTACGCACTTGTCCGATTTTTTTTAGTGTGTACATAAGTTTGTGTCAAGTTTGAATCAAAACCTAATTAAAACAAAGGGTACATTTTAGACTGCCATACTTGAACATAGTTGCAATACTTTCAGACCAAAGTCATCGTCAGCCAACACAATGTTAATTTAATAATAATATTTCATCCTAAATATTAAATTGAAAATTCACCGACAAATTTATTTTGCGTCCACGCTAAAATGAAATAAAAGCTCCAGGTACATTAAAATTCAAATTTCAGCATCCCTAATCAAAGTAAAATAAAGATCCATTAATGATATCCGCACAACATAATCAAATTTAATTGCTAAACAAATTAGTTATGCTACAGCAAATTAACTGAAGGGTCTATCGCAGTCTTTCAACTGAACTCTTGGACCAAATAAAAACTTTAAAAAAAAAAACGATAAAAGACTTCAGAGCCTTCAAAAGCTGTTGGTTTTAGTGAAAGCAAATAAAGGTAGTCAGGGGTTTGCTTGAGGGATAAACTTTTAGAAATCCAACAAGCCCCACTTCGGGCTGCTTCCCTCGTTCGGTTTGCATTAAGCTGGTGTAATATTGATTGCTCTTTAAGTGCAATCCAAACAGCGAGTGCTTTTCTTGACCACACTTTCTCTGCCTCAGCACATCAGGCGCCAAGAAAGGTGTTTGCAAAGATAATGCTATTTGATTTTCGAGGTAAGTAATTCGCAATTTGATATTATTTTTAAGAGCAAGTTGTTTTCACAAAAGTTTCCTCAAGTGGATTTGTGCTTGAGATTTATTGGATTCACCTTCTAATTTTTGAATTGATTTCGAATTCACTTTGATGTTTATGGGGTGATATCATGGAGATTCAATACTTTAAATAAATCCAGATTAGTTACTCAAGACATATATATGTATTTGTTGATGCGAACTGAAGCAAAGTAGAAGACACATTCTATGAAAAAGTAATATCGAAGAAAATTTTATGAAAAAAGCAAGTAAAAGTAACAAAGTTACACAATTTGAAAAAACATTTAGATACCTAAAACTCGTTTCGAATAAATTCCAAAACTTTTCAATATCCCCGAGAAACATTCCAAAGTTGAGTCCGTCTTAATTCTTGTGGCTTCTACCAGACGCATATATTTCCATTATGACAAGAATTGCGCCCCTCGAGGCGTATTCTCTCTTCCCAACATTGATACTGCCCCCAAAGCCGATAATTCTTCCTTCCCGAAATTCAAATTGAATCCACCATAAGGAAAAAGATGTAGGAGATTGAAAAAGGTCCTTAATTTGATTGACTCCAACAAAGTGACATCCACGGGTGACTTTTATCGCTTTATTAAAAGTTAAAATTCGATTTACTCAAAAATTTTTGCGGGACTTAGGCCACTTTTACCAACTCTACTGACTTTATCGATGTCGACGTATTACAAGGACCCAGACTTAAATTGTTCAAGACGCGAGCCTTGTACCAGGGAAAGTGAATTCTCCCGAAGAAAGATATCATTCCATGGGTAGGAGGGAAAGGTGCAGTTTGATGATGAATTAAATAGAAATCCCTCATCTTTTTGAGGAATTCAATTAATACTGAAGTGATGTAAGACCTGTTCGTTACTTTGATTAAAAGCCAGAGTGATTTCATTTTTCAACGAATCTTTTTCCTTTCCCAGTTGACCTTGACTAAAAACGTCCCCTCTTCGTCAACAATCACCGAAAATAGAAGTAATTTCAAGAAAAATTATTGCATCCAATTTGTTTTCAGCTTCTGATTACAAAAAGACAATTGGTGAGTAATTACAGGTGACTAACCTGGATAAATATGCACACTTTAACCAACGACCACGGCATCCTTTCAATTGCACTAAGTTGAAAGGCCACCCACCACTCGAACGGTGTCAAAATTTCCATTTAACAGTACTCCGTGAAAGGACATTACTTTAAATCTAGATGTCTAGAGCTAGAGAAAATATAGTGCATGTCAAACACGTGATTGCACACTTCTTATTCAACACCAACCAAGCGCTCTACCCCCCACACGTTCATTCACTTTGTACTGTTGTTGGTGGAATAGAAAGGCTAAAAAATTTTAGGGATACATTTTCACGTCCAAATGCGAATTTAAAAGCTCAGAGATGTGCTAAGAACGACGGTGATGCTCTGATGGGTTTAAAATCCATGAAAAATACCATAGGTGTAGGTAGGAGGGTTGCTCTTTTATGGAAATATCCCCAGTGCTTGTACAAAGAAAACTCGTCGGCTGGCGATAATGCCCTACGTCTCTCTGTTTGCCAACTAAAAAGGGGACAGCAATGTTTGATAATTTAATTGTAGTTGTAGACCAATAAAAACTCAATGTTGATTAAGCTATACGAATAGGCACGGGGTAACATAAGCTGCGACTCTTTCATCAGGGTCTCAGTCTGGATCAGCCCTTTAAAATAGGAATGCAATGATATAGCCTAGAAATTTATCCAGCTCTAGATAAAAGAGCCCGAATTATAGTTTTAAAATTGTATGTACATATTATTATTGATACATTCTTAAATTTTCAATTTAAATAAATATCAGTCTTCGTAGCAGATGTTGAAAACTTCGGGAATAAAGAAAAAAGATTCAGCTGTCGAATTACTTGAACTTTCGTAAATAAATCGTTTTAAGTATTTCTTTATTTTCGTGAATCTTTCGAGAAAAACGAATGTCATCTTATATGTATACCGTGAAAAGAAAATTAATTTTAAGGGAGTTAAAATTTCGCTCGTAATTCATTTACGATTTAGTTTTTGTAAGTAAAAAAAACTAATTTATTTCGGTTTTTCCCGAGAATTTCTGGATTTACTTAG
Source organism: Machimus atricapillus (assembly GCA_933228815.1). Classification (NCBI taxonomy): domain Eukaryota; kingdom Metazoa; phylum Arthropoda; class Insecta; order Diptera; family Asilidae; genus Machimus; species Machimus atricapillus. Next base: position 4,992,113 of record OW121788.1, on the reverse strand, counting down.
TGAAGAATATTTTAAAGCCATGAATGAAAGTTTGCCTATTACCTTATAAGCAAACAGGAAAGGGCATTAAATATATTTATGTAGTGGAAATAAAAGTTTAAGGAAAGAAAGATTATAAATAGGATTATGTTAATAATAGTCCAAGTGCATTTAGAGGAATTTTCAAGTGCCATACCATTGACATTAATTTGATATTTATAATACGTCTATTTATTATGAGCACAAGTTTATTGATTATAGAAAACGAAAAGTAGTTTGAACTTTAACACATTTACTGAATATGTATATTATACTAAATTTAAGTTTTATCCTAAACACAGTTCTGATTAGATTAGATAAACGTTATACCGAAATGCAGGCTTTTCAAAACCAATATCGCTAAAACGGATTTTATTTTTTTTATATATTTTTCATTATATGTACATTAGTCGAAAACTATGTTGCAATTTGACATACAAGAAAATGAAAGCCTCTTTTAGAATTTAAGGAATAAAGCCCAGTGTAAAACGTTCACACCCTGTTGTTTCGACCGCTTTTGCATTGAAAATAAAAAAAAAAAATTTTTATAATTTGTTAATTGCAATAAAGGTAGGCTAGCTTTATTTCAAATTATTCTAAATTTCAACTCGATGGCATTAGCAACAGCATTTCTTTTTACCATTTTTTTACGGAAATCTACAAATAGGTATAAAAAAATCATAAATTTGGTTTTTAGGGGTTGGCACCTCCCAATGTTTTAAAATAAAAATTGGCCCTGGTTGTTTGCTACATAGGCCTGCCAATTTAGCGCTGCCTAAAGTACCAAAACTAAAATAATCGACTATGCATCTTTAATCCAGAGTTTATGTGTACATACCTATACAAATTTAGCACAAACTATTGTTTTAGTTCTGCCAAACTTGTGTGCATAAACATCATCGCCCAATATGCGTGGCGTTACGATTCAAATGTGTTCGCAAACCTACACTATGCGTTGTCCGATACGCACTTGACCTGTTTTTGTAATTATATGTAATTGCAAAAGTTTTAAAAAAAAATTAAATTAATTACTATTTTACAAACGTTTCAATTTTTCTTCCCGCCAATGTATATCGAAATGAATTTCTAATTTCTTTTAATAACAATTTAATAAACTCTTGAACATGAGAAAACACGTTTCAGAAGTAAGGTACTGGAAGTCACTATGATGAACGGCCCATCTCTTGAAATTTCAAATTATGGTAAAGTTAGAACTTTCAATGATGTTACGTCCGAAAAGCATGCTTCTTTCATAAATGTAACTAAATGTTCCCTCAGTAGTTTGTCGCGTCCTGACTTAGAGGCGTAGCTATCCACTCCCCATTCGAAATATGTAGAACTAGATATACCCTTGCACTACGAAAATTCTCTTTGTACTCTATTTTATTAAAAACTAAACTAGGACGACCTAAGTAGATGTAAGTCCAGAGGGAGAAGCGATCGAAATATCATAAGAATTTATAAAGGGTGTTTTTTTTTTTAGAGGCGGAGAACTTTAAATTGAAATAAAGCACAGGAAAATATTTTCAATATCCGTTAAATTGGCTTTATAATTCTAGATTTTTGGACCTCCAGATTACCCCATGTACACGCCAATCGCGACGGCCACATACTAGAAATCATATTCAAACAATAATGCCAAAAAATTATCTTTCAAATAAAGCCAATTAAATGGATATTGAAAACATTTTTCTGTGTTTTATTTCAATTTAAAGTTCTCCGCCTCTAAAAAAAACACCCTTTATATTACATGGGAGAAGAAAAAGTCCGCAGACAGCAGAATTTTAATACTACCCTCAACTTGATGGAAATTGTAAAAGATATCAACTGCATAAGCACATTATTTGTGATAATCCTTATAATCTACTCGGGATAAATTTTCCAGTGATATGTGCTCATATTTCATTAATTAATTTGAGGCGAAATTCCAATTTTAATGATGTGGTTGGGTGGCTCTGTTGTAACAGAAAATTGATCAATTGGATTGAATTGGATTTTTCCCGTTTGGGAAAGGATATATGGAGTATTAATTTAAAGTGGTTTGCACTGTTGAATTTATCTGTTAGCTCTTATTGAAAAATGATAAATATTTCAACATTTACAATATTTTCTTTTTTATTTCTGTTTCAACGGCCACCAGAAAAATCTCACAGCTGTTGATTATAAATTACTATAAGTCAAAATCAAAAATATCATGTGACTATAATGTAATATGTAAGTTTAGTTTTGTAAATCTTTTAGATAAACTAAATCTGCAATGCAACGAGACGAAGATGTGATTAGCTAGTTAAACTAAAAAAGTAGCCTTTAATGAAATAAACTTATAAGTTAGATAGAATAGGGATAAGTGTCAATTCGAATTATGATTGTGATTCGTTTTAATATTTATATTCAGTATAGTCTACTAAATAATAATAATAAGATTCACTCTTGAGAAGTAGTCCAAAATTATTCAAAATTTTTTTGAAAATTAGGTTTACAGACGATTTCGAGATTTTTTATGGTGTTCATTGATAAGGTTAATTTTTTGGTTAATAAGCAAACACTTCTTTACTTTAAAAATTCGTCCCTAAAGATATAATCCTCCATGAGTTCGATTTTTACGTCGACTTTTAACAGTATAAAACATGTTTATCACTATTTTTGACGTTTCACCGATAATATATTTTTTAATTTCGGCCAATCAAAGTATAAAAATAATTATTCTGTGATCCTGATGGGGTCTAGGAGACACACATCAAGAAGTAACATCAAACTTTTATGGCAATAATAAAATAAAAAGTATTAATTATTACGCCCTTCATTCTCGCTAGAATACACCTTTTAATAACTAGTAAATGATACGTTTCAAATACTCATACGTGGATCTCACTGTGTGATTCAATTACATGATAATACGTAAAATATTAATGAAAAAACTGAAATCACTTACTTCCATCACTATGTGGGACACCTTCTCGAAGCAAAAAATATCGCAACCCTTCCATGGTATACAACTCGGCTCGTTGATTTGGATCAACAACATTAAATTTACTCTTGGACATCTTTTGTTCGTCAACGGTCCAATGTGAATGCACAAGTAGTTTCTGTGGAGGTTCGAGACCTAAACAAAATAATAAAATACGACAAAAGGGAATAAATATCCACTCTACATCAGAGCAAACAAGGTAACATCTCTTACCTGCGGCTATAAGAAATGCCGGCCAGTAGATCCCGTGAAACTTGAGAATATCCTTCCCAATCACTTGAAGGGCGGGAGGCCATTGGTTACTGTGCTGCAGATAAAAGAGAAAAAAAATAAATAAATAAATGTTTTGGCAGATGACATCGCATGAGGGTGTTTACCTGTCGACCTGGATAGCCCACACAGGTGAGATAGTTGACGAGTGCGTCCAGCCATACATAAATGCTCTGAGTGTCGTCCCCCGGCACTCGGATGCCCCAATGAACTCTTGAGGACGGTCTTGAAACAGATATGTCCGGCAAGGGCTCCTCAAGATAGTTAAGTAGGATTTTCTCGAATTTTAAGGGTCTTATTCGTCCGCTGGAATAGCAAATAAACTCTTGGATATACTTAAGAATGGGTCATTCCACAAAAAATCGCTTAAATTTGGTCATATCACAGTACCGATCCTCGTAGATTTTTATACAATTTTGCATACTAATAAAACTTTATGAAAAAAAATACAACCTTTCGGCAACTGCCTGAAGAACTATCTCATTTTAACCAACTCAAACTTGATTGAAAGCAATTAAGAAATATGAGGGCTTTCGTGCCTCGCACTCGCATGAAAAATATCCTGATTTTTTAATATGAACAAGTTTTTGACCCAAAATTTATATAACTTTGCATAAGTCATTCATTTATTTGAAATCAAAATTGGTGACGAATATGCAAAAAAGAAAATACTTGTCGGTCACTCGTGCTTCCCCAGATATGGAGATATCTTTGAAATTTTGAAAATTTATATTTAACCGATGCGATTTTTTTCATATTCCTAGAAAATTGTATAAATACTAATCTCTACCTTTTCATACTAAAAAAACCGACTCCAAAAAATCCCAAGCCCTAAAAAGTAAGTAATTATTAGCATTATTACAAAAATATTCAAAAAATTTGAGCTAATTCCTAATCCAAAACTTTTCGTGCGGTTTTTTTCGACTTAAAGAAGCCCACCATGAAAATGAGAACAAAGGATTTTGCAACTTACTTACATAATTAATTAAATCATCAATTAAATAATTCACTCAAATTGCACCCGCGCTGCCGCCCAGCCTACGAATTTCGATAAGACGCGATTTAATGCCACGAACTCTACCCTGAGCAAAAAAATTAATAATTTTATGACCACATCCGGACCGGCGCGGCGAGCATCTCGGCACTCAACACGTCGAATTTTAAGAAAATTAATAATATAACGACGGCACACTCTTTAGTGACTTTATACTTAGGCAATAATTGAATTTAAATAGATTTTTTCATTCTGACACAATGCTGGGCGCGCAGTTTCGGTAAATGTCACTTCCAACTGGCGGAAATGGCGGAAAATGGTCACTGAACTCAAAGTTCAGGGGGAACTGTGAGAAGGCGCCTGAGTGGGAAATTTAAATTATTTAAATCATTGTGCAGTTTCTGCGGCAATGGAAATATATTTTTTATTGTTCCCATCGGCCTGAGTTTTAGGTTCCAAAACTTCACAGAAGGCAGAATGATGTTAAGATGCTTTCTTTTCCGAGAGATTTATTTTATATTATTACCAATATAGCAAACTGATTGCTTAATTATTTAGTATTGGATTAATATCAGTCAGGTTTTCACACCAACTTCAAAAATCTAGGAAAGTCTTGGTAATTAATGTTAAAAGTAGTAGCAGAGTACTTTTAATATAATTATTTTATACTTTTTAGGGCTTAGGATTTTTTGGAATCGGTTACAATCAAAACTATTTTAGGTGGTACAAAGTTCATCAGGTCAGCTAGTTTTTTTATAAAATAATTTACACGAAATGCTGGAGTACTAAATCGGAAAAATTACCTTTTTGTGTCCTCCCTTAACTAAATTTGTTTTTATATAGCCTAGTGGAGTGCAAAACTGTATTAAAATCTGTGATTTGATTCTAAATACTAAGCGATTTCTCGAGGAATGGCCTATATACAATCAGATTGTATTATATTACCTGCTTTTAACCCAATTCACGACGTCGTTTTGGAAAGTGCTTAATGCAAACATGTAGTTTACTTCCTGTGTCCATTCAACTGGGTGCCCACTTTCTGCAGATACTTTGGCACCATCAGGATTTTCTTTGAGCTGGCTTTCAGTGAGGAACATCTCGTCAGAAACGCAGTACCACCCCCTGTACTCCGCAGAGTAAATGTGCCCTTTTGATTTCAGCGAATTCTGAATATGAATTTGTTTTTCTCTTTCTCTTGAATAACTTAAAACATTTTTAAAATAGATACCCAAAAATGTGCAACAGCATCTTTGTGCCTTTGCTCCGTCGTCCGGATGAAATCCGAATATTCGACATCAGCCGCACGAAAAGTTTCCTTATACCGTGCGGAAATCTTTGAACAGTATTCGTCCACTGGCACTTTATTCAAATCAGCTGCCTGTTGAATTTTTGTACCGTGTTCATCCGTGCCAGTGGAGAATTTTGTGTTCACCCTGTTATTTCTTAATTTTACATAACGGTGGATAGCGTCTGCAACAACCGCGGAATAAAGATGCCCGATGTGTGGCGCTGCGGAATTCAAAAGCATTTCATTTTAAATTGGGCAACCCTGGACGCAGAGTTTGCGACTACATTAAATTCCGTGACACTCAACGTGAAATACACTATACAGCAAATGTGAGGTTATGGACGACTTACCGGCATTCACGTAAAAAATAGGAGTCGTCACAAAAAAGCTGTTTGCTTTATAGGTGCAGAGGAGCCTCCTGATTCTTGCTGTGCACAACATAATCAAAATAATGCTTCATGCAATGCCACTGAACACTTTTAAGCTGCACTCACTTTGTTGACATCCACTTCTTGTTTTCTTTCACTTGAACTAAAATCAGAGACATCTGGTTGTGAGATTCAACCAAACTCAAACTGGACATTTCATATTGCAGCGGTGAAAAACCTTTTTCATGTAATTCTTTTATTTCCTCAAAACTAAATTAAAAATTGACGAAGATATAATAGAACCTCTGTATACAAAAATTTGATGCAACGTCCTTCTACCTTTAGAATGGTTGGCCCGAAAAACAAAAATAAATTCTTATTCCAGGTAGCCGTTTTTCTTCTCACAAAATCGTAAATGTTCAAATAAAAATTGAATTTCGGCGAGATTTTTATTCATATCCGCAAACTCAAAAACCGCTATATTTAATATAAAACTAGCTACAACAATTACGAAAATCTTGGCTTTTTTAAATTTCAAATCGAACAATTGTAGCTAGAATTATGATTCCGGCCAAGTCGAGAGAACTCGTTACGAGAAAAACGCGATTGAAAATTAAACTTTTTTTTATTGCACACATTTAAAAGGCTGCAGTTTCGGCATTTTTACGAATTAGGACTTCAAAATTTGTGCACATCTAAAAATATGCACTTTCAGAAAATGTTTTTTTTTCTTTGGGACCTCCTTTAAGCGATAGCTTAAATTACCAGGCTTAGTTTTATTAAATTCGATCCTAAACTAGCACCATAGAATAATAATAAATTTTCAGTTAAATGCCTACGGTCCGAAAAAAAGTTTCACTTGCATCGTGGTTTCATAAAACCACACAATGTTTTTTATTTATATTTTATTTTGAATTTTAATTTCTTATGCCCGATTTCTCAGTGCTAGAAAGAAGTTTCAACTCATATAAGGAATCGTCAACCAAATTCACTTTGCCTTGCGCTGAGATTACCTCGACCTAAAGCTTTAATTCACGAAATAATCCACAAGGTTGTAATATTGGTCAATAGCTTTGTGGAAGCTGGGATGTATTGTGACGTATCAGGATTACCTTGAAAATTAAATGATAAACTCCGGCTAGGTGTGTGTAAAAACATTTCAGTGAATTCTATATTTTATAGGGTTGCGGGGTTGGAGCGGGGTGTGGGATCGACAGGCCAGCATTGTATTGTGCTTGGAAGTTATGATTCATTATATGTATGTGGCCTCTTTTTCTGATGCAAATTATTGCACCATCGGAATTTTTCATTCGATTTTGAATTTCAGACTGAGTAGTTCTTTTGTGCACGAGTCATTTTGTATATGTACCAACTTTTTAATACCAGAAATTTATATTTTGACCTTGGCTATTTATTTGCTGGATTTCGAGTTTGGATCTGTTTTGCTTTGATTTGAATAAAATTTTACCTGTAGGAGATTACTAATATATTACTATTTGTTTTGGATTTGATATTTTTATTTTGGATTTTATACTTGAATTTTGTACTAATATTGAAATTGCTAAAAGTCGTAAAGTATGGGGAGTGCGCTGTGAAGTTCCTTCTTGTCGCAGGACAAGAAAAAACTGTCCCTATACAAAGTTTTTTAATTTTCCTACTAAAGGAAGTCATTTAGTTGAAAAATGGTTGCAGGCCATTGGTTTAACGTGTGCACCAAAACCCAAGAAACCTTTCATTTGTTCCAAATATTTTCCACAAATTTGTATTGGAAAAACGAAGCTTAAGAAAAATGCAATGCCTTCTTTACATCTTGGGGAGAACGCTGATACTTCCTATACTATAACTCCCGATTCGTGTACTTTTAATTACAATTCTATACATACATATATGATTCTGATCCTGATCATATTCCTGTTTTGTTTTTCGGTAAATCTTACAAGCGATCAATATGCGATGAATTAAATATAGAAGATTTACCAAAATATGAACCTTAACCTACTCAGAACATTGAAGAAATTGATGAAACAGCATGTTGTTCAAATTGTTTAAAAGTGGAGACAAATTTGAAATATTATATGAATAAATATAATATTTTAAAAAAACAAAATATAATATTGCGGGCTAAGTTAAGCCAAAAATTTGATTTATGCAAATCTAGACTTTTTGTTCAAAAAAAGAAAAGCTTAAAACTACAAAAATTGAGATCTTTGGAAAATTTCAGCAAATCAGTGCCAAATTTAATTGATTCTCTTAAAGATATTGACTCACCATCAAAGACTTTTGCAAAAATGTTATTGTGCAAAAAACCAAAAAATAAGGCATGGTCGGATGATGCAAACATTTTAGCATAAAATTTGCATTATAAATCTCCCAGTGCATATCAATTTATGAGAAAAACTTTTGATTTTAATTTGCCTTCCTATCTTCAATTTATCGATGGTTACCGATTAAAAATTGTTCTCCTGGATTTAATAAAAATTTGGGGCGATGGAAAAAAATTTTCACTTTAATAAATATAAATCTTAAATTCAAAAATAAACACATGGAGGTAAAGAATTCTATCAAGTCAAACAAGTTTTAAAAAATTTTCATATTGATTGGGTTAATTGGTCTCAACTGAGGACATTTTTGGTAGAATATTTTATAGGGGAGGGGAATACCGACTTGATCAATGTTTATTGAGTCAGTCAAACACGAGACACGCAATAATAATATTAATAACAACCGGTTTAGTCGATTGCCGCATTAAACTATATAAACAAAACAATTTCCGAAATCTGAGCAAAAGTGATCATAGAAGCTAAAGAAATGCGTCCTCAACTATTAGTTCTTTTATTCGCCGCCAGTCTGGCCTGTGTCTGGGCATATCCGGCTGAATCTGAACCTGAAGGTGTTCCTGCAGGAGTCGTTGAGAAAGTCGAACCTAAGGGCGGCACCGAAGCCTTGCTGACGGTGGATGCAGGAAAAGGACACGAAAATGAAGGCGTCCGACTAGCGAGACAACACTATGGACACCATGATCATCACCATGGCCACCACCACGGTTAGGGATGGTAAGGAGTGTACGGTGGACACCGAGGGTACGGCGGTTATGGAGGATACGGCAGTAGGGAGGATTCGGATAGTTCGTATAATGACTAAATGAAAATATAGCAAACATTGGATATTCATAAAATAAAATTGAAATTTAAAGTAAAACCTTGTTTCTTTTTTTACCACTATTTCATTCCTACGGTACTAGGAAAAACGACACAAATAATTTTTGGTGCTTCGTTTTTCATACCAGGAGTCGGAATTATATTAAATGTATTATTTTATTTCGGAGTATACTGAAATAAACAAATTATTATATTATTATTTTTCATGCTTTTGAATTTATGTTGACTTACCAGTGGTTAAAAGTTAAAAACTCCAGAAAACGACAGCAAAATCATCCAGAAAGGTCAACAATACCGTCATATTAACCCTTAGCTGGTACACCACCCCAGAATTGCATAACTAACACTGTGGGCTCCGTGTGAACCCAGACACGAAAAAGTTTGCTATCAACCAACTAATGATTTCTTAGATTTCAAAAATTTTATAACACTCTTATAATGTTTTACTGATAGGCGGAAAGCCGGTGACATCAAAAGTAACGTTATCACGGAAATGAAAAATATTTGTGCAAATCGATGGTAAACAATTATACGAACAAAACAAGCCTAGATATGACTAACAAAATAAGTTTGGCAAGCCGTAAATATGGTTAATTAAATTAGTAATTATTAAAAAACAATCATGTTTTCCAGTCATCGCAGAAATTGTTACATTTACCTCATTTTTTAAGAAATTTGATGCTCTTCTAGAAAAACCTTATATGACAAATCCTACTTAACCGGAAAAGTCGGTCATACATACATTTTAAAGGAGTGGACAGGTAATAAAATCTTTTCGGTACGGCGTAGAATTAATTTTTTTTTTAAATTATACTCCGTTTTGATGCGCTCCTTTATCATCTATCTTGGTATGATAGTCTAAAAACGGCCGGAAATACATATCATACCGTAAATCGTTTTGTATGATATAGACAAAAGAGGAAATTTTGGAAATATCGAATATTGAAATACGAAAAAGATTTTCAAAAAATGTTAAAAAACTTAATGTACTCAAGTGGGAAAATTGCTGCATGTGTCCTCTGACGAAAATGTTTGTAAAATTATATTATATCATATTGCCACATTGATTGCCCTCGTTAGTTATAAATATCCGTTGCCAATTTCTGCGAATTCAATTGAATTGTTTCAAATCGATCAAACCCTCAGGTAACTTTTTCATGAAACAGGACAAAACTTTGTATAAAAAAAACAGAGTGAAATATTCATATTATATCAAATTCAATATGAAAAGCATACATACTTACCCACACGATATCAAATTTAACAAAGCAAATCTATATACATATAGCATATACGAGTACATAAATGAATCCTTATTTCCCTTGGACATGCCATAACTTGAGAACGACTTTACCGATTTCATTCATCTTTTTTTTTTTAAGTTTTCTAATACTCTGTAGAAGGTTCTTACGGAAAGAAAAATTAAGAAAGTTGCGCAGAAAATTGGGAATTTTTCAGAAAACTGCTAACGAGCTCAGTTGATTCGGTAGAGCGTTGAACTTTTAATCCAACGGTCCAGGGTTCAAATCCTGCTCGGGCAGATTCACCTTTGTTCTTTTTCATTATCATTTTGATTTAATTTTAAATTATATAATTAGCACAGCAAGAGTTTTTTAATTTTCAAATTAATGTTTAATATGAAAATCACAAGCTTCTGGATAAATCCCTTATTTTGTAATGATGTTTCATAAATGGTCAAAATATTGCATTTTGTAGCTTTAATCTTGCGATAGATGGACGAAAAAATTTGGGGCGATGGAAAAAAAGTTTCACTTTAATAATTATAAATCTTAAATTCAAAAATAAACACATGGAAGTAAAGAATTCTATCAAGTCAAACAAGTTTTAAAAAATTTTCATATTGATTGGGTTAATTGGTCTCAACTGAGGACATTTTTGGTAGAATATTTTATAGGGGAGGGGAATACCGACTTAATCAATGTTTATTGACTCAGTCAAACACCAGACACGCAATAATAAAATTAATAGCAACCGGTTCAACCGACATTAAACTATATAAACAAAACAATTTCCGAAATCTGAGCAAAAGTGATCATAGAAGCTAAAGAAATGCGTCCTCAACTATTAGTTCTTTTATTCGCCGCCAGTCTGGCCTGTGTCTGGGCATATCCGGCTGAATCTGAACCTGAAGGTGTTCCTGCAGGAGTCGTTGAGAAAGTCGAACCTAAGGGCGGCACCGAAGCCTTGCTGACGGTGGATGCAGGAGAAGGACACGAACATGAAGGCGTCCGACTAGCGAGACAACACTATGGACACCATCATCATCACCATGGCTACCACCACGGTTAGGGATGGTAAGGAGTGTACGGTGGACACTGAGGGTACGGCGGTTATGGAGGATACGGCAGTAGGGAGGATTCGGATAGTTCGTAATTTTTGGTGCTTCGTTTTTCATACCAGGGAAGATATTCAATGGAGTCGGAATTATATTAAATGTATTATTTTATTTCGGAGTATACTGAAATAAACAAATTATTATATTATTTTTCATGTGTTTTTGAATTTATGTTGACTTACTAGTGGTTAAAAGTTAAAAACTCCAGAAAACGACAGCAAAATCATCCAGCAAGGTCAACAATACTGTCATATTAACCCTTAGCTGGTACACCACCCCAGAATTGCATAACTAACACTGTGGGGTCCGTGTGAACCCAGACACGAAAAAGTTTGCTATCAACCAACTAATGATTTCTTAGATTTCAAAAATATTATAACACTCTTATAATGTTTTACTGATAGGCGGAAAGCCGGTGACATCAAAAGTACCGTCATCACGGAAATGAAAAATATTTGTGCAAATCGATGGTAAAAAATTATACGAACAAAACAAGCCTAGATATGACTAACAAAATAAGTTTGGCAAGCCGTAAATATGGTTAATTAAATTAGTAATTATTAAAAAACAATCATGTTTTCCAGTCATCGCGGAAATTGTTACATTTAGCTCATTTTTTAAGAAATTTGATGCTCTTCTAGAAAAACTTTATATGACAAATCCTACTTAACCAGAAAAGTCGGTCATGCATACATTTTTAAAGGAGTGGACAGGTAATAAAATCTTTTCGGTACGGCGTAGAATTAATTTTTTTTTTAAATTATACTCGTTTTGATGCGCTCCTTTATCATCTATCTTTGTATGATAGTCTAAAAACGGCCGGAAATACATATCATACCGTAAATCGTTTTATATGATATATAGACAAAAGAGGAAATTTTGGAAATATCGAAATTGAAATACGAAAAAGAAATTCAAAAATGTTAAAAAACTTAATGTACTCAAGTGGGAAAAGGGCTGCATGTGTCCTCTGACGAAAATGTTTGTAAAATTATATCATATTGCCACATTGATTGCCCTCGTTAGTTATACAAATCCGCTGCTAATTTCTGCGATTTCAATTGAATTGATTCAAATCGATCAAACCTTCAGGTAACTTTTTCATGAAACAGGACAAAACTTTGTATAAATAAACAGAGTGAAATATTCATACTATATCAAACTCAATATGAAAAGTACATACTTACCCACACGATATCAAATTTAACAAAGCAAATCTACATATATACATATATATGAGGGGCGACATTATGGCATTAAATGAAAGAAAAGTATAAGTACTTTAGTTTTATTTTTCAATATAGTCTCCCTCAAACAAAATACATTTTTCACATTTGGCGTATAACGCTTTTAAACCGCCAAAAATTATTCGTTTCCTTTTATCTCAAAATGGCGCCTTTCTCCTTTTTTCATCCATTGCATGGACTCCTGTTTGGATTCCGGATCGTATTGGCGAACCCAGGTTTCATCTATAATTACGATTCGATCGCAAATTTTGTCTAGATTGTCCCCCACTAACTCCAAAAACCAAAAAATCCTTACTAGTCTCGAGTCGCCGTTGCTTGTCGAACGGCGATAACATTTTTGGTACCCAATTATTGCAGTTGAATCGGCGGACATGATGATGTTTGTTCTTCAACAGATAATTTTCTATTCTATCGAAAGAAGGTTACATTTATACTACCAAGGAGTGTCGTAATTAGTGTTAACATAAGTGTGATAATGAGTCATCGCTAAGTATCTCGGGCCGCGGACTTATCAGCCGCCCCTCGTACATAAATGAATCCCTATTTCCCTTGGTCACGGCATAAGTTGAGAACGACTTTACCGATTTCATTCATCTTTTTTTTTTAAGTTTTCTAATACTCTGTAAAAGGTTCTTACGGAAAGAAAAATTAAGAAAGTTGCCCAGAAAATTGGGAAATTTCAGAAAACTGCTGACGAGCTCAGTCGATTCGGTAGAGCGATGAACTCTTAATCCAACGGTCCAGGGTTCAAATCCTGCTCGGGCAGATTCACCTTTGTTCTTTTTCATTATCATTTTGATTTTATTTTAAATTATATAATTAGCACAGCAAGAGTTTTTTAATTTTCAAATTAATGTTTAATATGAAAATCACAAGCTTCTGGATAAATCCCTTATTTTGTAATGATGTTTCATAAATGGTCAAAATATTGCATTTTGTAGCTTTAATTGCTTTAATCTTGCGATAGATGGACGAAAAAATTTGGGGCGATGGAAAAAAAGTTTCACTTTAATAGATCCAGACCTTAAACTATAGTTAGAAAATAATAAAACCTTCAGTAATATTTTTTGCACTTCCTAAGTGTCTTTCTTAATAAATTTAATTAAACATCAATTTCCAACCATTAAAGTAGCGAAATGCGCCATTTAAAGCAAATTTTTGCAAAATAGAAAAATTAGATTTAAAAAATAATCCCAACAGAACAAACTGGGAAAATTTAGTATTTAACTTTAGAATCTAAAGAAACGTAGTTTAATCTCCTCAATATATAAATGAATATGAATAACCTGAATAAGTTAAGAGAATAATAAAGAAAAGAAAAGTAACATTCTCCCAATACTTAAAAAAGAGCTTATTAAATGAAAATTTAATTAACTTGCAACAGTTTCAACTTTAATTTTATTTAAGTTAAATAACATGCATAAAATTTATTTATTTTGGATCCATCATAGTGGAATCTTCCTTAAATTTCATAACATGGAATTGGAAAAATTTGTTATCAAGTATCTTCAAAACGACTTCGAAATTTTATGCAAAATTTTGGTTTCAAATTCTGGACATATTTTGGAATCACAAATATTTAAAAAATAAATATTTAAACAAAATCAGAACACGCCTTTAATTCAACACAAATTACCTCTGATATATCTGTAAAAATGTAAATAAATGGGGAAATGTAAACAATATCATTTTTGGATTTTTTTCCAGTTTATTATAAACATAGGATTTTAGTGATGTTCTTGTTAACAATTAATTCTCTTTTTTTTAATAAATGTCTCTCTCTCTCCACTAAACTTTCAATTAACAGTTTCGGCTCACAAATCTTTGGTTAAGTATTTACAGTGCTTCTTTTCTGTTTCTTGTCTACCGTTAGTAGCGGTATTTGATCACGTTTTCAGAGGTTATAATTTCTACTTTTTAACGCGATTATAACCGCCAAAAGAGAAAAACTCACCGAACTCTGTACAGTCGAATATCTCATTTTTTTTCTGAATCTTATGCTAAAATAGTTAATATCTTTCACAAATCAGTTTTACAATCATTTTCTCCTATCTCTGTTTTCTCCTTTTTTTTATGTACAATATTTTCTAAAATGAAAATATTTTTTAAAAAGCTACTAGACACTAGAAAAATATGTAAAAGCACAGGATAAAATAAAAATTATTTTTTACGTAAATATGATAGACAACCTATTTAGGTGTGGCTTTCGTAAACCACTAAAATCTTTATTTTATTGGGGGAATGACTTTCTATGTTAAGAAAAATAATAATCTTTTAAATGCAAATGGAATTAAAGGACCTAAACCATGTTAGTGGCAAATAATTGTCACATATTCATTTCAAGTAAAATATATAAAAATATGCAAATCGGTGATGCGAATCAGTGATTGATTTTTGCATAAAGGCAATTATTATTTTAAAAAATCTTATTGTTGGGAGCACCAAGTCATTGGGTAGTTGCACGTCGACTAGCGTAAATTGAAAAATTAAGAAATATTAACAGCATTTTTCCTTGATTGGCAGATATCCCAATGATAAACAACAGTCCTCACATGCAGCCGAATCAATTTCATTGATCAACGCATCATCCACATCAAAATATGAGCGGAATCAACTCTGATGCTTATCTTGACTTTGCTCAAAAGTTATTTATTGAAGATGTTCTACATTTTTTAAGTTGAGAAATAAGATAAAACTATACTAACTTTTTTGTCACAAATTGAATAAAAAGAAATGTACAAAATTTTCAATATGATCGAGTTTCATTCCGCTCACATGAGCGATTTCGATCAAAGTATGATTCAAATCAATAAATGAGTGGTATCAAAGTTGACTCTGATCAAATTATTCAGCGGAATCATGTGATTGGAAATTTGATTTTTAGCAACTCTGCTCTCAAGAACCCAATCATAAATAAAAGCGAACACAATGATTAATTACAAAAACGTGTATATCGAGCAAGAAAAAATGGTAGCTCAGGGCACCGTTTATGTTTTCATATCACTTTTTCGAAAGTGAGTTATCCAAATGGATACTACTTGGCCCCGTGGGTGGGGCTTTTGAGCCGCCACTTTCAAATTTTTGCTGTAACGAGGCAACATTTGAAAGTTTACCGGGCGTTGGGCGGGCAGCTGCACTAAGAATCTTACTAGAACTATTCGCTAGGTTACTAATACTAGAATTGTTTGCTCTGGGCTTCGAAACAGTCGACTCGATTGACTTAGTTCGATTGGTTGCTAAGCTGCTTGCACCGATGGTTTTGGGTTCGATGCGACCTGATGATGCGGTCGAGGAACCTGAAGACGATGCTGGTGGCAGAGGTTTGTTACCTAGTGAAGGTTTAGAGAGCGGTTTTGGCTTTTGTTGCGAACCAATTGGTGCCTTCTTAGAAGGTTCTGTGACGCTTACTTTGCTTTCATTTCCCTTCGTATTTGCGAATGATTTATTCCGAGTAATGCCGGGCGGTATAACCTTAGCGGGTGCTCCACCGGGCGATGGACTTCGTTTCCGTATTGAATCAGCGACATTACTTCTGCTAGGGACGTTAGAACTTGATGGTGTTACTGCCTTTGAGTAGCCAGGTCTTCTACTAGATGGAGAAACAGATCTACTCGAAGAAACAGAAGTTTTTGGTTCGGATTTAACGTTTGTCTGTACATTCTTAGGTTTAAAACTAGACAATCCTGAGCTAGTTGTGTGGACTGGAACACTAGGAGCTGCCATCGTTGTTGGAGCTAGTTCGGTTCGAGTAGGTGCAACTCGAGCCACAGGTGCGTTGATTGCCGAAGGTCTCAAGTACCCACTCGATGTGGTACTCGATGTTGATTTCACGTAGTCACCTTCTGAATATTCACCCAATTCTGAAGTGTTTGCGTAGGGCTCCCCATTCCCTTCTGTAGATCGTTGTCTTTTGAGGGTCGAGGCCGAATAAATTGAGTCAACATTACGTTTCTCGATTTCGTTAACAATCTCCCCAAGAAGACCCATGCTATCGTTACTGCTGGATATGATATTTAAGGGAGGTGATATGGTATCATTTGATGGATGCTCGTCTATCACCGAATAAATGTTATCCGAACTAGTAGGAGAATTTTCTTCGCTGATATGAGCCAATGGGACTTCAACTGCCTCACAGTCATCATACTCATTCTGATGAGGCATTTTAACTCTTTTTGGTTCTGGTGGAACTTGATACGTATTTGGAACGTTTGAGATTTTCAAATTTTTAACAGCTGGAGGGGCTGGTGGACGTGGAGGAGGACTCTTTGGGCGACTGCCAACAATACTTTTTGGCCTATTCGTTCCAGAAGGTTGCCGCATTGAGCCAAAAGATTGAATCGCTGGTTTCTTTACCTTAGAAGGAGTATCTCGCATACTTTGCGTTCGAGAAACCTGCTGACGATCACTCAACGTCTCTGAATCGGATGACTGGTCAACTACTGGAATTGGTGCAGATATTTCAATATTTTTTAATTTTTCTCTATCAATTACTGGTTTCATTTTTCCCGGATATTTTTGTGGTAAATTTTCTTCCTTTTTGAGAAATGATGCAATTCG
This sequence comes from Machimus atricapillus, assembly GCA_933228815.1. Classification (NCBI taxonomy): domain Eukaryota; kingdom Metazoa; phylum Arthropoda; class Insecta; order Diptera; family Asilidae; genus Machimus; species Machimus atricapillus. The sequence continues at coordinate 4,974,889 of OW121788.1, read as the reverse complement.
CTTAATCGTTCCATCCTTTTTAACTCTATCGACCGAATTGGTTGTATTCAACTTATTCTCAGGCGGATATTGAGGCACAATCGGAGCCTGTCGTACAGGTAAGGAACCACCTTTAACTGGAGAAATCAACTCCTTCGCAGTGCAAGTTGATGTCTCCAAAACTGGACTTGATATAATTGGACGGGCATTAGAACCAGGATTTGGTGGTGGCAGAGCCGGGGCATCATTTGATTTTGTAAGATTATCTAAGCTTGATGGAGGTTGCTTTTTTTTGCTTGGTATTGATCCATTTTGTTTAATATTTTTGATTGTAGAATCAATTTTTTCAACGCTAACCGGCGGCTTTGGTACTGGTGGTGCAATACGAAGTTGTATTCCATTTGCTTGCAAATTGCCATCAGGTATTTTTGCTACTGGATGCACAAACGCAACATTTGGAGCCCCTAAATTTGTAGCTCCTGCTGCATTCGGCAGGGGACGCAGTGTAAATCCTTTAAACTTTCCGAACATACTATTATTCAGCATAGAAGTATCATCTGTCGGGGATTTTAAAAGAGCTGAATTCATATCATCTGTGCTACTAGGAGTTGACGTCGGTAATCCTGGCGGTGATGATGGTGGACCACGAGATTGATTCGATTTAATCACCGATTTCAAGCTGTGGATTTCATATATATATTTTTATTAAGTACACTTTTAAAATAATTTAAATTTTGTGGTGTTATCATGCCCACACCTAGGAAGAAACCATAACTCCAACATACTAAGCAAGCACAATAAGACATCTAATAAAAAAGAATGAGGTAAATTGTTAAAATGATAAGAAAACACAGTTATAATTATAATTTAATTATCTAAAAATCATATTTTAAAATACAGCACAAAGAGAAAAATAGTTTAGCCGCATGTCAATACAAAAAACATATTACATAAAATATTCGTGCAGGTTCTAAAAGAAATGTAAGCTCTCATTAAAATTACAATTAAAGTATTTCTAAAACTACTTTCTATCACTGTTTTTACATCTTTAAGATTTTTATTATTCTGAACAACTTTTGTCTTTAAGGTAATAAAATAGGAGAGCTTGCACTTTTTTACTACACCAGATTTAAGCCTGATTCACACCGCCATCATAGAAATTGGGATAATCACGACGATAGACTATCAAAAGAATTTTTGTCATACGAAAGCGATACGTTAATATCTTTTAAATATCTACTTAAGAAGGATATTGTTTCCTGGGGCGCCACCTTCGATACAACTGTCTGATGCCTAACTTTTTGAGGAGCTCTATGTTAATTTAAAACTTAGTACAGAAATTAAAATTTTTTAAAATGTAGGGGTCTACCTCTTCTTCAAATGAGAGTTGCAAGTAAGAACTTTATCAGGGTAATCTGTAAGGAATAGACAGAGCTGCACTCACAAAAAAAAAAGTAATTTTTAGTAGAAAATGCCCAAAGGTTCTAAGAGACAATTGTACTTTCTCTTTTGTTTAAACGTTTGTAAATGGAATGTTTTTAGAAAAGGAAGAATTATCTTCATATGCTCAAAAAGTGAGTTTAAATTATTAAAATATACATAAATTGTATTGTTTATTAATATAGTTTATTAATATTTATCCTTTGCCTACAGAATTATTTTAACCACTTTAAGTTAAAAATTTAGTTAAACTCAATGGTAACTGAAATGAAATTATTACAATTTTAGGAGTTCTATTCGTTTCGGACGAACATTAGAACAGGGCCCTAAACCATATTTCTTTTATCCGAACAACAGAAACAGACATTTTTGTGGAAAACTGTTTCATTTTAAACATAATAAAAAATTTAGCTCACTGCAATTTTTTTTAGAAGTTAAAACATGATAAATATTACTGGGCTAAAAATGCATTTATACCAGAGCTATTTTTGGTAAATGTGATTTCCTAAAATGAAACATGTACGATCGATATTCCAGTCGATAATCTAGTGCTGTAAAAACTCTTTGCAATGTTGTGTTCTATAGCATTGAATGAAATATTCATGGAGAAAAAGATGTAAAACGAGATTGCATATTATTGCACCTTATTGCATAAATATCATATCACGAGAGCGTTGGTGTGAATCTGGCTTTTAAGTAGTATTTGGTTTAGCACTAAAAAGAGTAAAATCAACAATAGACAAAACAACAATCAACTACAAAAACAAGCTTTAGCTTTCACCCTTTGGAAACAAGGAACGAAAATTAGAAACGTGTTCAACAGACCTATTTTTATCAATTATCAACTCAGTGCTATTACAAAGGGCGTGCGGATTAGTGGTTGAGTGCAATTTGATGTCGGTTATTTGAAGTTTTCGTTTAGTTAGAGGTTCAGTGGTTTCTACATACACAGAAGGTGACTTCCTTGTTGTTAGCGGCCGATTCTGCCTCCAATAGTAGGTAAAGAAAAGGAAGAGTGATACAGCTGGCACCACCCCTAAGAAAAAGATGTACATTGCTCGTGTAAAGCCGACTCGACCTAGAAGAAACGACCATTATATTTCTGAATTATTAATATATATTTTACGAAATTACTGTTCGGATTGGTTGCTGGTCCACTGTCCTCAGAACCACCATGTCCAGGACTACTGCAGTAAGGTGGTGCAAACCCAATGAAGCAATGACAATGGCCTTTGCTATTACAAATCCCATTACCATTGCAATCATCAGGACATTTAACACCTTGTCCTTTTTTCCAAAGGCTCTGAATGGCGACACACTTTTGGTTTACACACATTTTACCCTCTCCGCATTTTGCACCGTTTGGTGTTAATCCAGGATCAGTAGACTGAAGTCCTAGATCAACAATTGCCGTTCTGCATGGAATAATATTTCCGTCGTGTCTCAAGAAACTATGAGACAACACTGCTACACTCTCCATACCAAATTCAAGGCGCTCGTTTAGATGACGACAGTGCAGCATGCCGCACTGCACATCCTGTTCCTCACATTGCAAATATTTGTTATTAAGACGATCAAAGCCGCAATTACCATGCCGACTGCCTTCTGTATTTTTCTCATAGCAATGATCTGAAGACTCTCCAGAAGGACCCCATAAAATTCTACATTGATTCGTTCGCGACCTACAAGAGCCTTGATAACAGAACGCATTTCCATTATCGCAGAGCTCTGTATCACGTTTGAAAACATCTGTTGGACAATACTCAGATTCACCTGTGCAATACTCAGGTAAATCACATTCGCCTTCTGTTGATCTGCACTCGGTTCCAGCTGTTTTCGGGTGGCAAGTTGATAAATCACAGCATTCGCCAGTCGCGCACGATGCATTCGTACGCAACATGCACGTATTTGGATCACAGCAAGTATTCTCACAAAAATTGGGCAAACCGCAGTCACACTGTTCTCCAACTTCGACAAAACCATTGCCACATTGTGGCGATTCGAAAAGTTTTGTCGGTTTGTTTCTAAGGCAATAATTCATACCCCGTGAGAAGGCAACATTCAGTTGATCTATGCTGCACGAACTCCAGTGGCGAGGCACTACGGACGTGCTTGACGCGGACATTATGCATTTTTCGTCAACGCACTTGCATTCAGTGTCATCGTGCTCCATACCGAAATTGTGGCCCATTTCGTGGGCGACAGTCGTTGCAACGACAGCTACAACTTGACTATGTTCCATTGATACTCCGCCAGAGTACTCGAAAGTGCAAATTGGTCCTTTTAATGCTTTACCTGTGGGTGGTAATATCATTTGTGAGTATAAATTCATTTCTTTGTATTAATTTACAACAATAGAATCATAGAGCCATTACATATTTCCAATTGCGCAAAGGTTAGTAGTAGTAGACTATTAATTAAAAAAGAAAATATAGAATATAATTTGTCACGGACAGCATGTCTATATTTAACACTTCCTTTGTAGACTCCAAAAACAAAATCCTACTTATATGTACAGAGCCAGATCGTCCGATCGCACCACTTTAAAGTAGGAATTTTCTGAAAACCAACCACGAACTTAAAGTTAAAAGAAAACTGACAATATTTTCATGAGACGTTTATTTAATTTAACTTAAAATTTAAATAAAATGGAGAACTCACAAAACAAAAATTCTTACTTTTGCAAAAATTAACGATGGATTTGGGATTTCCAAAAATCACATAGAATAGAAATAATTCGGTTTATAAGTTAGAAACACTAAATATAAAGAGGTCGTATATAATATAATATGTATGTATGTTATCAGAAAACTCTGCTGTATTCATTCGTCTTAACTCTTTAATCGCGTTTTCTCGAAACACATGCCTTTTTTATAAACAAGCTGGAAATGTAACTCAGCCAAATTAATATCTGTTCACTGAAAATTTAAAACGTATCATCGCAATCGCGTTTGCTAACAATTATTTTTGTTAGTTTTTGCTTAAACTTAAACAAAAATATAATTTCCTGCGTAGTTCTATAGATTTTATTACATATTACTTAAAATTCCTGAAAATTTTGTTCTTGGTTGAAACCTACAAGAAAAATCCTTTCGGCCGCAGTAGGATTAGCGGCAAGGGTTTTGAAAAATTATGAAGTCAATATGTAATATTTTTAACTTCTATTGTATTCTTTAAAAATATTGCCGTTTTGTATGATAAGCAATTTTAATTTTCATGAATCTGTGAGTTCCTTTTTTTATAAAAAGTTATAAACGAATCGTTCAAAGGACCAAATTGATTCGCTTCTTTATAGCATTTTTTAATATTATTTGACCAATCCTTGCAAAATAAAAAATGATAATTACTTACCAACAACACCTCCATCGAATTGTTCTTTAGTGAGCAGCTGTGCATTGTCGTTAGGATGATGTTTGACTAGTTCATTTCGTCTGTATTTTAAAAAATTCTTAAGTGTTAAATCGCCATCGTTCGTCAGTTCTATTTCGTTTGCCTCATTCCAAACTACGACTCCGACCAGGGCAATAAAAATATTCAATGGTACATAGAGCTGTGTGGAACGCATTAGTTTCATAAAAATAAAATAATGTATCCTAAAAAAGGGTAAACTCACCGAATTTACGATGTTCGCAATATCCTTGCAGTGACTGTGAACCTTCTTTATATTTTCCCCAAACGATTTATACACTTTGTTGTCAACAACAATAACAAGTTCCACAAAAGAGGAATGTTTATTTGCGTTGTATGGTCCCCGAATAACGTTGCTATCGATGGTTGAGCGCTTATACTATAAACAAGACATAAATAGAATGTAATTGTAAAGATATCTAATCTGTACAGGTAACAAGTTACTTACCCGCAGGATCCTATTAAACTCGGAGTGCATGTGTGGAACGTATTCATTATGTATGTCGTTGGTCTTCTTGTAGCCACATGTTGCATTCTGGATCAAGTCGTTGTGCCTTGAATAGAACAGAAAACGCACCATTAATACGACACCCAGCCGCAATCAATAGAGTTTAAGTGCTTGCTCGGAGCCACTTTATTTCACATTGAATGAATCAATAAAGTGAGAGACTTCTTCTACAGCCCTTCAAACGCCGTCAAGGATCTGGTGACGGTAACAGCGGCTTTGAGATAAAGAATTTCATCGCTGTAAAAGGTTTCCTCTTGGCTCTTTTTGCTGAATCATCCTTTACAAAATAGTTTGTAGGTGCAATTTATAAGGATATCGGGAAAGAAGTTGGTCTTGATAGCGTTTGTGGTTGGAATATTAATTGGTAAGCAGCAGCTGCTTACTCAATGACTTTTAGTTAAGTTCATTTTTTCGTTTGGCACCCTGTAGCCGTCACCAATTAAGGCAATTAAGCGTAATATAAGGATATAAAGCAACAATTGAATATAATAATAGAAATTAAAAAACTACGGCACAGAAAATATTAGTGGGGATTGTATTTTTTTTCTATTACATATTTTATTTTCTAAAAATGACCCAATACTATATTAGTTACATTCAAATACACGTAGCAACCTCATTGAAAGTTCTGATTTTTAAAATTCACCTATTTCAAATTGGTTTAACATCAATTAAAAAAAAATCTCTTAAAGGCTAAAAGAACAAATCTTTGTATGACCTCTTTTTTAAATTCGTATTAATTGGTTCTAATTTATTAAATTCCAGCATAATGAATAGACAAAAGTTTTCAGGCAACCAATTTACGAATTTGTGAATTTTTTAAAATGCATTTCTCTGTGCGTACTGTACGATAAATGAATTCTCGGGAAAAGCGCAGCAGTTGGGATAATTAATGCACCACCACCTGGCACCTATATGGTGTTTGTACGGTGAATTCGTAATTTAAAAGATAACAACAAATCGGTGCATCCTCAGTTCCACAGATTATATATACGTATGTATAGTGTTGGTATATTAAATGAAAGGTGAAATCGTTTACTTTGCAAGACGGTAAAGTATCCCTTTTGACTTCACGGATTTTGTATGCTCGAGCCATATCTACGTATGTACGCTTTTAATAGGACCAAATGCTTCGGTGAACAACAAAGGAACACTGCATCGGACTACAAATGAGATTAAATGGAGTTTTAATGGAAGTGGAAAGCAATTTGCACCGACAGGAGTAATCGTATTAACGATTTTTGAAAAAAAAAAATTCGAGCTTACAGCAAGGCAAAACATGCACTGGTGCTGGCTGACTGGAACACAATTAAAAATTAATTACTTTGAAAGTAGAAGAGATCTGGTTGACTTTACTCTGTAAGGCATACGTTTTATTTTTAAGTAAACGCTATTTAATTCTAGTTTTACCTTTCGTTTTATTCTCGGATAGTGAACAAATATTATTTTACATAATTACCGCGAAAATGTTTTAAACGAATAGAAAAATAAATACTCAAACAGGCGACGATACAATTACAACATTCAAAAAATGAACTTCCCCATTGAGAACTTAAGATTTCAGACATTTTAAGAAAATAACAGTAGCAACGTTCATCATCAGTAGTTAAAAGAATGCCATTATATGAAACAAAAGTGTTTTAATACATTTATATAAAATTTAAGAATTTTTAAATAACCATCAACAATTAGAAAAAAGGTAGAAACTTGCTTTATAATATTAGACGCTGTTGTGGTTTTTCGTTTTTCAACATTTTTTTCAAAGTTGTAAAAATTACTCATTCATACAAATATGTATGTATGAATGTGTTTACATAAAAAACCAAATACTACTGACTGACTCCAGAAATACAAATCCTGCACACAGTGTATACGATATCTCTGGCTATAATTGATAAAATAAAGAAATTTGAAAGCAATGTCAAGAAGACAATGGTTATGACAACGTAGGATTCTTTGATATAATCTGTTAATTTGCAAATTATGGGTCTCCATTTTTTTCAAAGAATTTTTTTAAAATAGATCAATTTTACTTTGTTCGTTTTTTATTTCACATTTAAAGATGGCCAGCATCATTTACACCTTTTCACTCGTCAAAGGACCAGAATTTCTATAAAGTGCGACTGATAATCTTTGATCCATGTTTAAAATGCAGATTAATAATATAAAACCAAAAAATTAAGATTGCTATGGAGCAAGTTCAAATTGCACGGATTAATATTCTGGTTACCACTTGTCAATTTTTGTGCAATAAAAGAATGTATTAGCTAAACATTCTGAATAATTATATAACATATGATTAAAATTTAGAGATGGAAAATCGAGAGCTATCGTGAATATTTTTCAAAAAATATTGTTTTTGAAAGTGGTCTTATTAAGTTTAGACCAACCGAGTGTGTTATGAAAATTATTGATCTGTTTTACATTCTGTGTTGAGAATTTTATTATGTTGCTGTTATAATTCAGTTGTTGAAATTATAACAATATTTGCAATATAATGTGATATGTGCTATGAAAAACTTTGGTCGCTTTGTTCTGTCCGACATTGTACAAGTGACCGACAAATGTTTGTAACTACTTCCCATATTTGTCACTACAAAGGTTTATAAAAATTCGCAAGGAGACCTCAAACTCAATCTGTACCCAAAACTAAATTAAATGAAAGCCATAGTTATTCTGTAATGACTTTTTGAAAGAGTAATCGCAGAAGGATAACACGGTAAACAAAACTAAACATGTATATTTATTCTCACCTAAATAAGTAGTGATCACCGTCTAGCTGTCCATCTGGCCCTGAGTAAATAAAATAGGTGTCGGCTCCGTCGAAAACAATTCCGTTTATACCGCCATTGCACGTTGAAACAGCAACCCTTGAATCTAAATTACCTCTAATTGTGCCCTTGAATGAAATTAAAATAAAAGTAAATCGATTGTCCCTGTGAGTTCAAGCTGAGTTACGAAAAGCGCTTACCTGATAATGGCAGAGATCTACATCAGTCTTAGTTAAATTTTGCACCACACTCTCACCTCTGGAGTCCTGGTACCTTAGAAAATGCCCCTGGGGGATGAGCTGTTCGTTTAGTTGTAAGTCTGCAACGACGGCCCGCCCTTTGTGCTCGTAGGTAAGGATGATGTGGGACGTATGCAGGCCTTCCTGGAAATCAGATAATCTTTTTAAAGCATTTTTACATAACAATTCGAATAGGTCGACTCATTTTTGTCCTAGGGATTTATTAAGTTTCGACATGCAATAGAAATTATACTTGAATTTCATCATACTCAGAAAATCTTTTCTTCTATTAAAGCTACTAACATTTCTTGAAAAATCCCTTCCCAATTTCTACGAATTTTCATTACTCTAAGAAGGACTTTCTTTTTATTTCAAGTAAATATTAACTTTAAAAAAATGTGATTTCCTTATTTAATTAGAATGTTATCATTTTCCTTGTGATAAAAAAATATTTTTCTTAAACCAAAAGAAATGAGTTTTTATTCTAAGGAAACCTCAGAAAGAAACATTTGATGCTTTTATTTTATTGCAAATGAAAGCCTTTCATTGATTTAAAGATAGTTCCTTTAAAATAAAGGACATGTTTCGTAAATTTAAAATCATAATAGATATGTACATATATGTTTCGTTCTGCAGTTTTGTAAGCGGTATCAATTCGCCTAATTTCCTTCTATTTTTAATTAAAATTTATACTATTGAGTATTATAAAAATTCGTTTAAATAAATTTAAATACTGGTTATTTATACTTTGTGCTGAGTGATGGATGAAACGAAAGTATGTGATTTAAATTTAACCTCCTTTTACTCTTAACGCAGAAAAAAAAGTGCAAGGAAGCCTGCGTTAAAAACTGAAGTAAGTTTGATTTTTCTTTTAGATAAATGTGCAACATCTTCTGTTTCAATATAAAATTTGTTTATAAAACATCACTACAAGTACCTACATTTTTTCCCATTTATTTAGAAAAACAATCATACCACCTGCTGTATTTTAAAGAATTCTTTTCTTTGTTTTGATGATATAATTGAACATAGGCAAAGACAAAATTCTTATACCAATGAAAGTGTTGTCTTCATATTTATAAAACATAACATTAGATTAATGGAGTTCTAGTTTGAGCCAATGAAAATAAATATGTATATAATTTTTAAAGAAAAATGTTTTTTCGTTTAACGGGACCTTCTCGCTGGATTAGAAAAATATTGGAAATATGCTATTTTTGAGATCACCTGTGTGAATTACGAAAAAATAATTGTAGTCTATGCTGGGGCTATAGTCATACTTTTTCTAAAGCTATAGATACATACATATATTATTTTCTAACTTTTTAGTGAGACGTCCCCGTTCAAAATTTTCAAAATGGTTTCCATGAGGCTGAACAAAAACCATGTAAAAAATAATTCAAAAAATTATATAAATTTGAAGATTTAAATCCAAATTAACATAGATTTTCTTTAAAAACAGTATCTTTTTCTTAGTGCAGGTATACTGGCGGCAACGATATATCTTCAACAGCGACTTACCAAGGGAACGCGTATAGTACATAAAATAATTTTATTATTTTTTTTCTTGTTCTTTCTTTCAAAAAATCAATTTGAACAGACGGCCCGGATGATTTTGACGAGGATGCTTGTCGTCACTGAAGGTTCAGGTTCCTATGCTACCTATTTCAAATCTCCTGTCGTGCCCAAGGTGTTTCCTGCTATCAGCAGCGTGACACCCGAAATCTGCGCACAAATTGCCAGGACGCTCCCCGTCTCTGACGTCATGACGACAATTGAAACGGGCAGTAATCAGCGGGTTCTCAACCCTCGAAGTTGAGGGGTTCAGACGGAAAGTCGGATGGGATTAATGACATTATTTGCGGACGAGTAATTAGTAAATGGGTTCATTGTCGCCGGGGCATAGTCGTGTTAAAGAGCCTTGTTGCTTCTTCTGATGCTAGAATCTAGCTGGGGATTGGTCACGAGTGTGTCTTTAATCGCCTTCAATTCCCTGAGCCCTTAAAAAAACTTTTCGCTGTTTCCGAAACAGTGTGATATTATATGTGCTACTGCGAGAATGGGGCGGCTTCTAAGAGGATAAATGCTGGGCGTAATTAGTCACGTTAAGCTGGGGAATTACGCTGCTCTGAAAGGGTTTCAATGACCTTAAGCAATTTAAAGCAAAATGCGCACATTTTGAGAGTTGGCCGCAGTTCACTGAAGTCAAGCAGATTTTGTTTAAACTTTAGCTCTATATCATATATTTATTTGCAGAGTTAAAAAACCTAGGTAATATTTTTATGTATTGAGAAACTTAAGAGTACATCTAAAACATAATTTAGAAAAGCATTTTTTTTGTTTATTAGTATTATAATTTTGTTCTCAAAAGAATACGTTTCGTAGACTCCTTCAACAAACCCTAAAACATAGTGCGAATCAAACAACACGAGCATAAGATGTTTTCAAATACAATATTACGCAGTAATCAAAATAAAATATTACAATTAAGTTTCGGAATAATCAGTAAGATATTACTTGCGCTAGCTTAACAATCACTTAATTATTATTAGACAAAGAGTATGACGGCATTGTAATTAATTCCTGCATTATATAAGCTCGAATAATATCACGCTTTAAGTGATGATCAAATGTTATCATGTGCAACTTAAGTGTAGGTACTTCACAACAATATCTTGGCTAAATGAGTCCGTACTTAAATTACATATATTTCAGTGTAATTTTTCACAACAAAGGGAATATTGAGAATAAAATTCATGCAAACAACAATTTTGTGTAGCACTCTTATGAATTTAATAAAATATACATGGTATATTTTATAAAATTGGGTGTTTCAAACGGAAGAAAAAAACTTCGAAATGGTTGAACAATTTTGAGATTCATCCTGTACTGCCATCGTTATCGATTTTATTATACCCAATAATCTTTGGAAAAATCATAGCACCGCAATGCAATTCTAAAACAAATTTTTCCATCTGTAGTCGATGCCAGAAAATGTTTTCCATGCAATTCCATGAAATCACCTTTTATTTATGTATTTATATGGCATGCAAGCCATCATTTAGAACTTCCCGGGACAACAGGAAATATGTAGACCCGTATATAAACATCTGAACTGATTCATATGAGGTAGACTTACAACAGGGGCAGATTGCAGGTAACATTCATTTATCCGCAAAATCTGGCACTGATGGAGCCGTCCTCCCTTTCAATGTGTCTATCATTGTCAGTCTATAGTGTACTATTCTGCACTACCGACTAGAACCCTGGTTGCACAGGTGACACTAAATCTAATTCGCCGAGTGATAAAGTCAATTAGATTAGGTTTTTTTTTCCTGGCACTTACCTCTTCCTGTGTCGTTGTTATGGCCCTTTTGTGTTGCCCATGATGAATTTGTGGTCTAATGACGATGTGACTCGAGAACTCGCCTAGCGGATGTTCATAAAAATTATCTGTAAAGAGATGTGAGGGAGAATTTATTACTTGGTTGGTTGGGAATATGCCTTACTAATATATGTATTCTTGAGAGTAGCATGTTTGTATGCATATATTTCCGGAAAAGTATAATTATGCGAAATTCATTCAACTTTTCTGAGTCATACAATACGTAATAAATTACAATCGAAAAAAATGAAATACAATTACTTACAGGAAGAAATCTAGACGCCTGCCACACTATCTATAATAATTGTGGATATGTTCCGCAAATTATTTATTTCATTTCTTACAAAATCAGGAAAAAAGTTCATTGAATGAACATGATAAAATATTTTACAATCAGCTTGTTTCGCATGGTGCGCTCACGGGTGAATTTATCATCTCGTCGTGCAGCAGCATTGCACTAATTGTATAATTATCTACAATGCGATTGTTGCATAGTTGCAATTGCAAATGGGAACATCGGAAGCACTTTTACTTTCACTGAAGGCCATCATAATCACCGGATGTATGAGTAGACAATTTTAGTGTCTGCATCGTCGCGGATGGTGGCATGCCCAACTCATCATTTAATTGTTGGATAGCTCTTAAGAGCCATTGATATTATAACTGATTAAAAATTTTCTTATATGTATATACACTGAACGGAAAATGCAGTCAAATATTAGCTATTTTTAAAAAATATCTCTAACTACGATTACTCAAAAACGGAAATACGCAAACATTTCCTTAAATACAGTTGTTACTATTTAAAAATCGCTACAAATTGGCTATAAAATAGCTAACTAAAAAAAATAGTTGATTTTTTAGCTTTACAGTATTTATCCCACTGCTTTCTCATCAAATTAATTTCGTTGCATTCAATTTCCACTATTTTGAAGTCGATATTACCTACCACTACACCACCAATTAATACTTCATTTGACTACTTTAGCATTTGATACTTACGATCAGATTCAATTAATTGCAAAGAAATTCCTGAGTGAAACGACAGTTAAGCGATCTAATAATATTTAAAATTTGATTTTATCCTCGTATTTAAGCAATAACACTATTTGCAAGGTCCACCTCTGCATTTACTTCTAAATAATTCGAATAAAGAAATTTTAAACACGGAGCTCAAAAAATTTTAAATTAACAAGAAAATACTAGTAATATAATAATTATAAATATATAGTATTATACACTTCATTCAATCAAATTGTCGTTATTTTTATAACACCGTTCAATCGAAGTAATTATATTATTAATAATCTAATTCCTTTTATGAGGACTTTATTTTGACTAATTTATAGTAATATTTTATTGCTTTTTATTTAAAAGGTATTAAATATTTTAAAAGTTCGATAGTAAAAATTAACTAATATTTAGGATCAATTTTTACTAATTTACAGTAAGGTGAAAATTAGCTAAGAAAATTGTTCAAAATTAGTTAATTACTTGTTTTTTCCTTCAGTATACATAATTCTTTAATATGTACGAAAATTAATTAATCAGTCGATAATAATGTAGACGAAATCGAAGCTTCTGAATAAAGGATTAACTATTTAATTTAATTTAATTTAATTTAATTTCGTGCAAGTACATATACTTGCACTTGTATTAAAGAAAGCATGCGATGGTATGAAAAATTTAGAACAACGTCCGACAAGCAGGACGATAAAAATTCAGAGCTGTGATAAAAAGGGCTAACATAAAATACGTGATGAGCAGACAATCTCGCGGCAGCGTTATCTAATCAAAAAGAAAAGGGGAAAAAAACGATCATTTGTTCCCATAAAATGCAGGATATCTTGCCTTAATTATTTTTTAATGATTTCGAGGTGATGAATGATTTCGGTCTAGTTGCGCTGCACTGCAACGAAAATCCAAAGGCTTGCTTGGTTAATGTGCCCGAAGCACAAATCTGGGAAATTTTTCTTCTTAAGATTTCTGCTCTTTTCTTAAGTACAAGACCAAGACCAAAATCGTAGAGACGGCGTTTGTTTATTTAAAAAAATAAAAATAAAGAACATTTTTTGTGCGATAAGACGAAAAGCAGAGCTAGAAGGCGGAATGCAGCACTTGATGTAGTAAACAGATCATAAAAGTGCAACACAAGACTTGATTCATTTATTATTTTATTGTTCTTGGAAATGATATGTGGAGTTGGTTACGAATGCTTTAATTAAACTAGCGTTCCTCGAAAAAATTCTCAAGTTGAAACAAAAATATGTTTGGCCATCAAAAAACATTAAAAAAAAAGGAAAGTTAGATAATAGGAAAGTAATAAGTTTTTGTTGGGATATACGCGCCCAAATCTAGTCCATATAGCGAATGAATGGACCCGCAACAAGCATGAAAATACCCAAAGCAAACACGAAAATTTAAAAAAAAAACCATTTTACAGTTTTTATATGTATATGTAGGGCTACATTTTAAAAACTGACATTTTAGTTAGGGCGCATCGTGCCTAATTTTTGTAGACAACGGGCATGCCTCTGAGCTACATTTAAGCCGGTTGTCCTACCCATAGTTTTTTTTTATAAAGAACATAATAAAATTCATAAATCCTGCCCAGCACTGGAAATACTGAAGTTGATAACACCATATTCATACTATTGTTATACATATTTCAATTTAAAAAAATATAGGTACATCGAAATCTGATGATTTGTTTTTAAAAATTTCCTTTTGGATTTGAGCTTTTGCGGAAGGTATGAAGGCCAAACAAGTTTTATTAATTCCAAAATTATAGTTAAATATCAAAGAAAAATTTACATACTTTCGGTAAACGTTTTCGTCGGTTCTATGAATTTGTTGTTATGTTACACCTATACTTTTTGAAAATTCCTCAGCAAATTATTATAGTCCGATTGAAGTAAGATACATCGAATTGTACTGAAACATATGATGTATTTAGAAAGTTAACACAAGCAAGTGCTTAAAGTGGCTTTTACACGTTGCGCACAGTGTAAAAAATTGTAAAGCAAAATTGTCATATTATAATACCAAACATTAAAATCTAAGAAGTAAAATAACATCAAAGAATAAAATGCATTAATTTCCTCATTCCCATTGTAAAAAATTATTTCACTTAGGATTTAATATTAATTTAAAATGTTTACACTAAACTAAGAGTGACAATAAAAATTCTGGTAATTGATTGTAAACATATATGTTATAGGTATGATAGCTTTGCTTTTTGTTTTAAGAAATTTATTACCAGTTTAAAAGCCAACAAGTGCAACGATATAGAATATTGGATTGAATTGTTTTGTATTTCACAGAAATGTTTATTATACACCTTTAGTTCTTTTAACAACATAATTTCTGAATTCCAGAAATTTCAAAACAGGAAAGAGCTCTAAATTATCACGTCGTAAAATGTGTAAAATTATACTTGTAAAAAACACTTTTACGCTAAACTGAGAATTTTTACATGATTTAACGCTGTAAGAGTAAGTAAGGATTTCCAGTAAATGCTGAATAGTATGTAGATCCTTTGTATTTCTAGATACAAAGTGTAAATGTTGCTTTGTTTTCTAAATTAGTTTATAGCAATTATTATAGTAAAATAAAATTATTACGTTTTTTGTTACATGCGAACTTAGTAATAAAAATTTTCCAATATTTATGTATTTGGAAGGTTGAATGGGAAAAAATGGCTTTTTATTGTGCATGATTGGCAATTTTTTTGTGAAATTCGTCAAATTAAGTGAATCGAAAAAAAATAACCATTATTAAATGTGTAACGTGTATCGAACCGTAAAGATTGGTCAACTTCTGGGTATAACGTTTTACACTCTTATCAGACCTCTTCATATGCGTTACCTGAGCCTGTAAGCGTTTCATTTGATGCAAATATAGATGATCTTATACTTATTCAATTAACATATGTAAGGTATCAAAACACAAAAATCGACAACAACATAATCAACACTATTCAGACTGCCTATAATTAATCTAGATAGATTTCATTTGGGGCGAAATAAGAGCCAAACAAATAAAGAATTTGTTATTTTCAAATCCTATCTTTGTTAAACATATTCTTGCTTTGTGTTATATCAAAATAAATTTAAGAGTTCTTGACCGTATTAAAGTATAGTAATACCAATTTTGCACCCGCAAAAATAGTTCTATTGTCGCAATCTATCCACCGTGCTGCGCAATATTTCGTATTTTGCATATGCAATGTCTGTTTTGTACACACAACAGAAAAATTTATCTAATATTTCGAATACGTCTATACGTCGACTGGCTGGTTGCTCCAGGAAATGTGGCATGCGAGCTCAAGAAGATGAGGAATGCTCTAGTAATAATTTTTCAATGAACAACATCACTGGGGAGCACTAGTTGACCCATAAAAAATTTCTGTTGCCTCACAACTCCATAGCACAACATGTTTTCTGGGATGAAAAGAATGGATGACCTTTTGTCCGAATTGGAATGGCGACGAATTTTTGTTTTTTAAAAGCTGCTCCGGGGACGAACCGGTGAGGCGGCCCAGTAGGTCACTTGATATCTCTTTAAAATAGAGCATTTCATCTTAAATTCAGCGGTTGATGACAATGTCTTTTTTATGCAGAACAAGAGTTGTTTACGCATTAAGCGATCACCCCTGGAGATATTTCAGACAACACCAGTAGAGTTTTTATTTAGGTTAATTTCGTTTTGAAAATGGCACCACTCTAAGTACAAACGAAGTGCAGTGAATCGCTCTCGACGAAAATTGCAACAATTGCGGAAATTTTGTGAAACTTTGTTCAGCTGCGGTCGAAAGTGCTAAAGAAATGCAATTTGTGAACCACAGAGAAAACACTGTTGGAACTTTTTATCGCATATACCCCCCCTTAAGTTTTTACATGCCATTTGCCTTTTCTACTCGGTTAAATTGTTCATTGTTCGCTAAGGACCTCAGCAGGACGAAGACACCTGAGAGATACTCAGGTTTCCTTTTTATAATAATTCCTCAAGAAGACGGGCACACCTGCTTCAAGTGTTTCTTTATGTACCCGGGAAGCCGAAGGACAATAATTCTCGCAAGATTGTTACCTATGTCTCTTTTGCGTTTAATTTATGACTACAACCAAGGAGCACATGAACCAGGGATCCCTGTGTAACTTAAGGACTTTACCTGAAAATTAACAGGGAATCACAAGACCGAAGGAGGGGTGTGACTGCAGACAACACCATTTGAATCGTTTCTCAAACGTTGCTCCAGGAGACACCGGAGAAATTTATTATTCTTGGGATCGTTCATTTATTTATTTTCCCCCAGGACTTTGAAGTTGACAGATAATAGCACCGGGAGTGAATTGTACAAGTCCCTTCACAGGTAGTATACCTTGCAGCAGGATGCTTAAAGATTTCAAGATGTTCAATTTTGTTCGGGTAGGTACACAAAACCATGCTTTAAATAATTCGCAGGAGTTTGAATGCAAGTCAAACAGAAATAAAAGATGGCAAAAATTTTAAATTCTGTTTAAATTATCAAGGTCTAAAGACACACAAAATTTTCTTAAATACATAGTTAATTTCATTTAACTATCGAGCTGAAAGATAATTTATTGGGTAACTAATAATAGTTGTAATTGAGAAAGGAAACGAAATAAAGTGATACGAAAAATCAAATCGCTTCAAACCCAACATCGACATTAGGCTCAGCGACAAAAGAGGCCGATAAGATATAGCTATATAAACTTTAAAAATTGAGTGCAAAATTACACTCAACTTAAAGCAATTTAACATCATCATTTAAACCATATTTTGGCAAAATCATATTATAAAGGTATTTCTTACATCTACGACGTATTTCCAAAAATATTTTGTTTGTAATCATTTAAAAAAAGATACTGAATTATAAATCAAACTTTATTGTTAAAACGAATGTCGAGACCTAAAGCTAATATACTTACATATAAAAATACGAAATGATATACATATACCTTTAAATTATCTTTTTTTTTAACAAATTTATTTCGTGTAATAAATTCAGTGTAAGAGCGCGTTCATAAAATACGTGCCTCCCAAAGAAGCAAAGGTAAATTTTGCACATTAATCATATCAAGCTGTACTTTGAAATTCGTTTTGAGCTCTTTCACTACTGCACGATTTTTTAAGATACTCGTATGTAAAAATATGATCATGTGATGCAACATTTTCAATCTTGTAGAATCAGTATGCAAAGACGTTTTAAGAAAGCCGATATGATTGCAATAGCGTACAACTCAATCATGATTTGCCCCAGAGCTATAAATATTAGTATACGATAAGTAGCGTGAATTACAAATTCCTCTATCTTCAACTCCACCCTTCTCTCCACATTATAGTTATTTGTTAAGAGACAGTGTCATAACACTGCGGCTTTATTTTAAAAGAGAACTGAAAAGTATTTTAATTCCATATGGTTTGTGGAGCATAATAATGTAAAATATTCCAATATTTTAGGGTTCTGTCAAACTCTAAGTCGAATTTAAAGAGCGGTTATTTGCATATGAAATGAATTGCTCTTTTATTTAAATCAGAGTTGCATTAATGTGGTTGATTTCAATTTGTCTTCTTTAAATTGGCTATAAAATTAAACGAATTTCCTTCCGCCACCCACTCCGCCTAAACCTAAATAAAATTAAAGCATTCTTGCTCAAAGCAGGAAATCTTACGTTAATTTGATCACTCCAATTCCATCCATAATTCCTGCTGTGCTTGGCGGCTAATCAAATGTTTTTTTTATATTTCCGAGTATATATCTGATATCTCGCGGTCATCAAGAACGCCTATCGTATTAAATATAGCCAAAAAATTTGGATAGTAAATAAATAAATAAATCCGAAAGCATTATAATACCCTTGAGTTCATCGCTGATAACCTTTAAATTTAAATCTTTGCACCTAGATGGGGGGCATAAGATCCCAAGAAAGGCTCCAGTTGTCGTTCAATGCACAGTCGAATGGCCAAGTTAACCTTGAGCACCTCTATTTGGGCATGCAAGACGTGGGCTCCGATTGAATAGAACCGGAACGCTCGCATCTTAAAGAAACAGCTGCAGGTACTCAGATTGGAAGCTATTTACGATTTGCAAGAAATGCTCCAAGAAAAGATCTAAGAAATGCTCTATAATGCGGCAATTCAAGATATCTTACGAGATTGAATTGAGTCAGATCAAACGGCCTCCCCACTGTGGAACATAAGTGGGCATGGCACATTGGAGCTAGATAATAAATTTCGAATGCTCCTCAAGAAATCAGAAGAAAATTTTCTTCTTGACTGGATTTTCCAGAATTGCTTCAAATCGTATCTAATCGGCTTAAAACATATTGAAACAATAGTTCTATGGGAATAAGCCGCGGGAATAAGGTTTGCAACGCATGTGAGGCATTTCCGGGATGACCGCAATTCACCTCAAACTCAATCAGCAGCGCGGCCACTTGACGGTCTTCAAGAAATTCCTTCTCTTTTTCTTGGACTTAAGGGCGACTACTTCTGCGGGGCTTATCTCTTTCATCCACAAATGAACTATAGAACAGCAGCAAAATCGAAGCGCCAATTCCGATTTTATAAGTAAAAACCGGCGATATATGCGCGTCTGAACGTCGCGACGCAACAATGCCAAGTCGGAAAGAGCAGCAAACCAGAAATTGCATGTGTGACCATATAAGAGGCCGTGCGGGAAAGGTTCAAGAACCTAAAAATCTAATAAAGTAACTAGCGGCATGTGTGCACCTCGCAGTTTGCGACTTTAACGCACACTGTACGCATGGCACCGCATTGATCGTGCGCGGAATTACTACCAGACACAAGTAGCCAAAGTTGGAATTGATAGTGATCCATCCGTCTATTTATTTGTCTATTATAAATCCGTACGCGAGACTAAGCGCCAAAGGCTATCGACTCCACGCGCTTTATTGTGCAACGCCGAAAATAGCAATTAGCCAACTTATAAAGAGTCCCGGACAGATTACGCAGGTCAACATCAAATTTACGTCTAAACAAATAGCAGATAGGAATTTTTCTATAGATTACAATATCAAAATTTTCAATAGCACCTTCTCCTACGCTAAAAATGTTCCTCCTGATGTTAAAATTTGTCTCATATCGGACAAGTTGCTCTTTATAATTTATATAGTATTTTTAGCAATACATTTTTGTAAATATTGCTATATTGTTAGAATATCTGGAGCCATAACGCGTTGGTCCTAAATTTATGGCGTCTCATCAAACGTTTATCCTCCATTTTATCCCTATTCTCCCGGGGGGAAAGCTAGTTTCAACATAATAAAATTTTTTCAGTGACGAATTTGAAAATAAATATGTATATTCAATGTTGTTCCATTTTCAGTAAAAATAGGGTTGAAAAGTGCAAAAGATCATATTTTTACCATTTATATAAAATCTTTAAAATAAAATAAACAAATTGTTCTAAAAGCTATATAGCACAGTAATTTAAAACATGAATCTTAAGCTGTATAATATTAAAATAAAAAAGACTAAACAAATTTCGAAATAATCTATTAATTTGATATTTTTTTGTCTATAAAAATTCAATATATGACCAATAAAAAACATGATAAAACGCACACTGAAGAAAAATTTGTTCGCCAAGGTGTGCAAAAAGGGATATAGAAATAAGTAGTCTGCAATAAGGACTCAGGCTTTCATTTAAGCAACCCTACAAACTTCTATGAGGAACATTTATTTTTTTAAGGATTTTTCAAAAATGGGCAAAATAACCTATAAAATTTATATTGTTACTATCAAGACTACAAAAAAAGAAGAACTTTAAGAGGGCTAAGGAGATTGTTCGATTATTTTGATGCATAACAAATAAAAAAATTGTGTTATTTTGACCATACCCTCAGAGTAGGGCACGCATGTGGCTGCATTACACGACAGATTCCAGAGTTACAGGGTAAACATTTAAGCCAACTTAGCAATACCAAAGATAAACAGACAGACACCTTCGAATTTAGCATATACCCTTTTCCAATCGAGGAAAGCTTCCGATGGCGCCAATATAATCAATACCATTTGAAGCCACACACGGCGCGGACTTACTGGCCCTAAAATTAACTGGGGCTAGTGCCGTAGCGGACGGCAAAACGTACAAACATTTGTTTCAATAGATCAAGGAATAAATAGTTCGATTGCGGCCTGAAAGCTGAGAGTGTTTGGATAAGGCTCGCACAAAAACGAGGGGTTTTAGTGCACCCTGGAGATAGTATGACTATACGAAAATCGATGACCGAATTTGTTTTCACGTATTGGAAACTTTGTGGCAGATAAATTTTAGTCGAAAGAAAACGCGGTTCGAATGGCCAATTAATTGTTTCGGATCGCATCGCGTTTTTAGCAGTTTTAAAATTGATGTCAACCAATGCTATTTCATAGAGTTAAATTGGTCGTCACTTTAAATTCATAAATTCAATGCCAGCTGGCGTCATAAATGACCCTCATAAATTAATTTAACATTTAGTATAAAAATCTTCCAAAATAATATTCATTTATTAGAGAACCTAAATTGGGTGTAACAAGAGCATATAATTATAATATGTGTAGCAAAATAAACAAAAATATTTCTATAAAATTTGTTTTATTTTACATTTCGTATTCTTTAATAGTTTACTTTGCCACAAAAAATGTTGTTGAGAATGAAAGACGGAATTTGGAAATTATCTGGCAAAATATATTGTCATGATGAGTCTACATTTTCGAAATATCGAAATAATTTTTTAAGCACTTTCATTTGGAAAATAACAAACCTTTAAAGTTTTAAAAACATATATGTATGTATATGAAATTTTTCTATACAGATCTCAATAAAAAAGTAACAAGTCTTCAAAATCTTTAAAACATAATTAGGGAATTTGCAATACCTATAAAGTAAAAGTACAGTAAAGAGTATAAAGTTATGAAACTATGCAAATTTAAAAATTTTACGTTCAATATAACGATACAATAAAAAAAATGTCATAATTCGTAAATTCCCTTTAATATTTTAAGAGTTTGTAATGTACAACCATCATGAATGTTAACAATTATAAACGAAAGGGGAAACATAAAGGGCAAAAATATCGAATACATTAAAATTGTAATTAATTATGGATGAATTTGTCCTTTAGGCGACGTTTTTCTCTTTTATATGCATACATATATTGCGAATGACTGCGCAGTTTGAAAGTGAAACTTCATCGTAATTTTTCATCTGAAAGTTTAAATTTGGAGAAGTAAAATCATATTGAAAATTTATTTTACGCTGGATTACACATCGATGTAATTTTTCAATTAACGAACTACACGATTTCCACTGAAAATTAATAATTGAATTGCATTTTGAAATGTTTTTATCCCTGTGTAATTTAATTTTGAATTACGTGTAATTTTATCATAATATTGCATGCAACAAATTATCTACATTATTTATTGTAAAATTTGCTTACTGGTATATTGTAAGTTTGTATGCACGTAATTCGCGATTGTAACCTTGAACCAATTTTATTATTATATTTTAAACTTGTACATAGAAGTAAGTTATTGACCTACATACGATAGGTTTTAAACTTTGTATACTTAACCTCTTAACTTATAAGTGGGCGGAAGCATAAAGCCCACATTCAATTATTTCATTTATTTGACCTGGATTACGAGTATCATCTAATAAAAAGAATCGAACTTTAACGAGGATTTTTGCTTATCTTTTGATTAAATCATCGCTCAAATGACCATTGAAATAATGACAAAGGAAAAATAATGGGGCAAAGTGTTCGACAAAATTCCAACATCACTCTTTAGATCCCATCGAACAATTAATCAGCACATTTTCACTTCTGCTTTTGAATCGTAAGGAACATTTGTCATCATTGGATTGGAGGTATGACATAAATCCGTCCCAATAATTGGGAGCAGTAAGCCCTCGGTTAAATTGGTTCACTCAGTTTGTTGTGCACCCAAAAATAGCCTTCTTCAAGGTACTTCGACCTCCTTTACGCCCTGATAGTATGCTTTTCATGAAGTAATCGAAACCGACAAGAAATCTACCTTCGGCACACATCTTTTTAAAACCTGAAGGAATTGTCGCGTGTGTAGGTAAAAATATCTTCATGGAAAATTGAAAAAATCTTGAAAATTCGTTTGCAGAGATAAGATGAAAAACTAAATGCTTCCTTGTTGGGAGCCTTGCTTCTTTCTATCTATCTTCATTCACAGGCTTTTCAGAGGAATACCAGGGTGCAGAGAAAAATTCATTTGGGAAATCAATTGCTGCCTTATGGACTCGGTTGCCTGTTGTTCAGAGTTTTTATTTTATGGGCACCTTTCTTTCACCTTTGCTTCCATGAATCAAGCCAACAAAATCTAACAAAACGTCTTTTCTATATGCGATGAATTCTTTTCAAAAAAAAAAATCTTTCCTTTGAATGAGTGCGCCTTGGGAATTGAAAAATCAAAATTAAGTCCTAAACAAGCGAACCTTTTGTGTGTAGTGTTTTCGTTTTTGTGCCCTTCTTGTCCACTTTAATTTGTTTCAATCCAGAATAGAGATTCTGTATTTTTATTTGGAGGAGACTATTAATAGAAAAGGCCAAAGCTGAAACCGGCTCATATTTTTAAGAGATTAAAGAAATTCGTTTTCAAGTATGGGTTTAGATGAGGTCAGTGACGACCAAAATTAATACAGTGATATTTTTAAATGAGTAGGGTTTAGGTTTATCATAAAATTTTACGAACTAGAAAACGTGAAATTATGAGGGCATAGTCAATTAAGATGATTTATATTAAACCATCTATAGATTATTATCAATTTTACTTTTGATGTATAGGATCGCTTCTTGTTTTCAGTTGTCAGAAGCAATTAAATTTATCGAAAAATGTGTGATCAAGGTCACTGTGGTCAAGAATGTTCAATTTTTGGAAATGTTTACTAAAACATTTTTCGCACCTACCAAAAAAAGTAATAAAATGACGAGTTTCACTCGGGTGAAAAAGTAAAAATGGAATTTTAGACGCAGCCAATGGAAAATACATTACATAGAGAGTGTTTATGACTAAATTGAAGCGGAAATTTTTTTCAGTTGGAAAAGAAACTGAAAATATACTGAAAAAAGTGCAATAATTTTTTCTTTGAGGTCAGTCAGACAACGAGCTAAAAATAGGCTGAAGTAGTGAACAAGGGACGTAAATTGATAGACGAAAAAGAAATTGAAAACAGACTGAAATGATCTAAAATTTGAAGGAAAGCAGACTGAAAATGTTTCACTGAAACAGATACAAAAAATACATTAAAAGTTCATCGTCAAGCCCTACTAATTGTTTTGTATAATATGAAATAAATGTCCCAAAGAAAATATTTAAAAAATTATATTTCTTTTTGTAAAGCTAACTGATTTAAAAGATTGAAAAAAACAAAATTATCGCAACACTACAAGGAAATTAATTTGAGCTTAACATTTTTGTTGTAATTATACAAATTGGTATATTTAAATTTCGTTATTTTTAAATTTATGCGTCGTCACGCCACTTCATGATTAAAATGCACTAGGCACAACTTGCAATTGAGATTTTTTCATTATTAATTAGTGTCTATTTGAAACTTTTTAAAGATGCTAATTGTGAATACATACGCTTTCAAAATGAAAGAAAAAAAGAAAAAGTTAATATCTTTATTTAAGTATTTAACAGTTAACAATGGAAACACATAAGAAAATAATAGATTATGAACCTTTCCGGTATGGACCGTGGTAGCAAAGTGAGTTTTGGACGGTTCTATACCACATTAACAGATTTTAGTAACACTAATAAATTTCTAAGCCTGGGTGAAGTATCAAAATTGAGTATTTTAGAAGCATTTTTCTCAATAGTATTCACTAGGTAAAATCGAGTTACTTAGCTAGTCTTAGAAAAACAAGGCGAAAAATTATAAAAGCTATTTTTCTCTATTAAGTTTTGGTAATATGTATTCTGGCCTCTAATCGGGATTATTGCATACTATATTTAATATGAGAAAATAGAAAACTATACTAACTATTTTTTACTTACAAGCCATTTCGCTTTTAGGTATATCTTATCTCAACCAACAATCAGAGCGAAAAAATTTGAGGCCATATAAATAAAGATAAGTCGGCGGGATATGTTATCAGTGCCCATCTTAACAATGTCCCAATTAAGAGCGTTATAAGCCAGTCGCTTAGCCCTAATGCGTATCAATAACTCTTAAGAAGCCTCGTAGATGCCAGACAGACCATCTGTTTTTGTCTAACCAATTTTTTTCCTATGCCACTCTGTCATTCAACCCTAAAAATATATGCCCATATCTCTACCCTTTACGAGAAAGCACGATGCGATCCGACACCAGCTCGCATGTTACATAACAAAACCCTTAATAAGTAGGTATGCCACAACGAATCCTCGTGGTCGAACTGGGCTATATGAGATCCTAATTATCCACGAGATATATCGTATTTCGTAGCAAAAAAAAATGCCCGTATGTGGCACGTTACCTTCTTGCAGCTGGCCAGTAAGAAGGTGATGAATTCGAGTAAGAAAGTTTATCTTAAGCGTTAAACGCCGTTCTATTTAATGTGGCTGGGCTGCGCTCGTTAGAGACGAGGGATCTCATTATGAAACCGCCATAGGCCCCGAATTTATAAATTATTCAGAACGCGTCTATTGTGACCGATTGAGTATTCCTCCTGTGATCCTCATCCCACAGAATGGGCTCTTTCAGAGTGCTCTAATGAATATTTACGCTATTCGAGGAGTGTGAATTGATTCCTAGCCAGGTAAACACGGAAACTCCCCACAAATTCAAACATTTGTCCAAAGAGAAGCATCTTCGGGCAAGCAGCCTTCGGAGGATATTTTTTGGTGTAATAGCACCACTTTTTTCCTCTTCTTTTATATTGGTCTTGGCTTGTAAGTGGAATAAGGTCATGATTAATGCACATCAAAAATATATTTGATTGAGGGACCGGTTCTCGATTTGGAAAAAAAACACCCCAACGCCAACATTGACTTATGGGTGCGCGTTCAGAAAATTCTACTAATAGTTTCCCTTGCCCAAGCTGACTATGTTTGTTTTGATAGGCCCCTTTAGCTAGCTCTGAACACCCCAAAAAACAACATTTTCATCTTATTGGAGGTTAGGGATACTGCGGCACAGGAGGCACATTTTGTGGAGTTTATTTTTCTGGTTTTATTATGGGTCAAAAGGACCTTGACCTTTCGGATATGCGAGTTTTTTTACTCCACTGCATTTAAGGAGGGCAATGTGTTTCTCATTTTGTATGCTGTTTTTGTTTTTTATCCTAATTTTTTCAATAAACAGCAGGAAAAATTAAATTTCAGAATTATTGATTAGTTTCTTCTAAAATTTCTTAAAAGACGAATATTTCCATTTCATTTAATTACATTTTTCAATATACTCCATATACGTTGTCATTTGTTTCCGCTTATATTTTATCGGCCAATATGTTATTGAGCAAAAAAAATGTTTTTTTATACAGGCCAAAAATGTTATATTTAAATTGCCGCGCCCCTTTAAATAACATATGCATTTTTTTGTGTATCACAAATCTCAAGTTTTATGGAACCAAAAAATTAAAATAAATAGGTATCTACGTTTAGTCGAGTGCAGATAGGTTTTTAGCTCGGAACTCATCTGATAGTGGAATGTGGATTGGATTTTAATGAATTCTTTTTATGAATTTGCTTATCGTAACTTTATTCTTTTATATAATAAAAAAATATTACTAACAATTATTTATTATTTTAAACAGACAATTCTAATTTATGTAATAAATTAATTTATCAAATGACTTGTCAAATGTTTTAAATAGTTATAGGTATCACTATTAACGTTAGTAATATAGTGTTTTGCTAAGGGCTGAACAGGGATATGCCAATCGATTCTACATGGTCTTCTGTTCAACGTTTCTTGTACCGATTTTTTTTACGGGAAGGTCGAAATTTTTTCTGAAAATAAGCTTCTCTATCTTATGACCTTTCTCAGAAAAACAGAACTCGTTTGAATCCGACGTCGCGTTCTGAAGTTATTCGTGCTAGAATGGTTCAGCACCATGGATCAAAACTCATGTATATGTACTATACTTATCTTTTTTTTTAATTTGATAATAAATTTTACTAAAGTAATGTTTGTTGCAACTATTTCAGTTTTTACTAACGAAATAGCTGTAGTAACTACATAATGTACTTACTCTTTTTTCAGTGTAAAATAATCCAGTTAATAAATTTACAAGTAGTTAAGACTAAAAATTTACTTTTCAAACTAGAGATTTAAGATAATTGACTATATAGGTACCTTTTTTGAAATTCTTCTTTTTGATGGGTGGGTAGGTATGTATATTAAAATGAAATTTTTTTGTAAAATATTTATAATTTTTTTTTACTTGTAAAAATCTATGGTGGTATGTGCAGAACATTTGAACTAGGAACTTATTTGCACATGTATATTTAGGTATTGCTAAACAGCCGTAATTTGCTTGGTGCTATTTTTTCTTATTCATATTGTTATTTCGCAATAATTGATATAAATTATTAACGGATTTTCGTAAAAATAGGTATATACATATACAACATCTAGAAATTATAAAATAAAGGTGTTCCAGACATATATGTTATGTCCAAAGAATAAGTAATATTTGTATGTTCAGAATTTTTAAGCATGAAATCGAAAACTCATCAAATGTAGCGAACAATGTTCTGATGCTGTGGAGATATGTAGCTTACTTATGTTTAATTATTTGTGTTAATTGCGCAATTTCCTTTCTCTCTCAAAATATTAAGAAAAATCAAAATAATTTTTCCGGAAACTGAGAAGTCATTGACTCGCGTTTAACCGCATCCAGACTCGAAACACTTGCGAAACTTGCTCAGGCCCGGAAGTTTATGATCGGATCTGGCACATGCCAATAATTGTTTTCTCGAAATAAATACAGACGCATTGCCAGCGGGGGCGCGGCGCCCCATTCAGAGGCAACAAAAATCAATCGGTCCATTGTACGAAGGCGAGCATTAAATTAGGCCCGCTCGGCACCATATTCAGCGTGGAACCACATTCAGCGCGGCACGGCGCTGCTGTTGACGCGTCGCGGCGGCCCTACAAAACCACCTTTTGTTGTTGCGTCAACACTGCCGCCGCCGCCAAGTGCGGGCCACGCCACGATCGACGGGTGTGCGGATCAAGCGATGAAACAATGGACTCATTTAATTACTCGCGCTGCATGCAGCACGAGGGGAGGGAATTTAATTAAACAAAGAGGTGAAAAAGAGCCAAAACTGCAGCGACGTCGGATAATGCTAAGAATGTGCAACATTTGCATGTGAGCATGTAGGGCTCCAACGAAAATATCCGCAGCAAATCCTTAAAAGTGTTGCGGTATACCCGCAGTGTGCTACATACACACAAAATATGCCTCTTTCGTTACCAAAATTAGGCGATTTAATTATCATGAGCCTCTTCTAATCCCAGACTAATCTAGAATGCATGCATCCGCCTCTCAGCACGAGAAGGGTTAATTTAGCCTAATCCGCTGAGGTTTAAGTTATGGAGCCTAAGAACTGTCCCTCACTTATTTCCCCCCTTCCCCTATCTTCTCGAATCCATCCCGAAACATGGACCCAAATGCTGAATATGCTGCAAAAGAAGCAACTAGCCTTGGTGCAAGCCCACTGGTTGCCGGGAAGAAAGAACTTTGTGAGCGGAAATCTTGAGGTTGTCGACAGAAACTCCGTGGAGATAAGAAATTGTATTAAATGCTTTTTGAGTGCGACCTCGCGGTGTATTTTTTGTTTGTTTCTGACATGGTGAAAAACAGCCCCTCAGATCGTTCTAGTTCCATCTGCAAACAAACAAATAAATCGTTTTTTTTTTGCTGGCATTGCTTCTTTTAACCGAAAAAGTGAAAATACATTTTTTATTCTGCGAATGGAAAGGAAGGGCATATTTTGATTTTCACTGCATATCTGAGAATTCCCAGTGATGAATTGCGAATTCTTTCACTTCCTGTAGCAGTTATGATTCATTTGCGTTTACAGAGTAGGTTTAAATCAAATAAATTTATTTAAATTTTAATCACATAAATTCATTTCAATTTTAATCAAATAAATTTATTTAAATTTAAATCAAATATTTTACTCTCTCAGAAACGTATAACAAGGTGGTATTTATGTTATTTTTTGTACATAATATAACCTACATATTTCATATTCATCGGCAATTTCGATATGACTAACAGAATATTAATGTTATCGTTACATATTTCAAGTAGGTACATAACATATGCGTCCAATAGATAGGTAGGTACAATGTAATTAATAATGCAAAAAAATCTCAATTGTGAGTTGATTTCCAAAGTACTTAGTGCATTTTAATCATACAGTCGCGCCAATGTAGCGACGACGCATGAATTTACAAATAATGAAATCTAATCTAAATGGTTGCAATAAAAGTGTTAAGCTCATATTAACGATAATTTTCTATTTTTGGTCTTTAAACCAGCTAGTTTTACAAACAACAATGTAAATAAAGACGGTCTGCTTCAGTTCAGCTTTTTAAGTCTGTTTTCAATCTGATTTCAATCCATATTTTTCAGTTTGTTTTCAGTCTCTTTTACATTTCTTGTTTATTATTTTAGTCAACTTTCAGTTCGTTTTCTGACTACCCTTAAAGAAATATATATAATTATAATTCACTTACAGTCGCTTTTCCGGCCTGTTTCAGTGTTTTTTTTTTCACCCGAACGAAAATCCTCGTTTTCCTATTTATCATTCTTTAAAAAACTGAAACTGTTTTTCAAAAGCTCTGTGGGCGTGGTTTTTTTTATGTAATCTAAAATAATTGTTCATCAGAATTGTAACAAATAGGTATAATCATTACACATAAGAAATCAAGAAACGAAAAAATTCTTTTCTTGATACATCAATACTGCGAACATTTTATTATAGGCCAAAAGGGTAAAGGTCAGAACTCAAAAACACGTAATTAAATAATCTTTAGATTTAGATTACTAGAAGAAATAGTTGTGGGAAAAAATTAGATTTTTAAAAAACAAAACGTTACTATACAATTCGTAAAGGTATTAGACTTACAATCTTGTTAACTTTCATTATATTAAGTTAAAATTTTATGACAACAAAAATCGAATTTGTTGGAAGAATTAATTGTTCATCATTTACAAATTCACTTATTTCTTGTAGCACGTTGACGACTTGAAAGAAAGTTGTACGGCAGCCAAAGTTTCTCATATTACCAATGAGTTGCTGGATGGACACCTCATAAAGTTAAGACAAACTTGTTTACAGTTTGCGTAGGTACTTCACAACCTTCTAAACCTCTATCTTTTAAGAGAGTTTAAGATTGCTTAAAACGGGATACAATCGCTTCTCAGGTTTAACATCCACTTCAGTGTCCATTTAATGAGCTTTCCACGGCTCCAATTATCCTACCTAATTAAAGTTTCTCCTCGCAGTGGCCACTTTGCCTACTTTGAGATCGTTAAGTGAGTTGCTCGCCGCTTATCCACTTTTCAACATTTCTGCAAATTAGCACGACTTCTTCTCAAGCAATTTTGGCGTTAAATGCTACAAATTTTGCTGATTGCTGCACAGCGGAAACCTCACCTAGACCTGGTCTAAATAAACTACGCCCTTCGATAAAAGTGAAAAAAATGCGATCCATTCAAATTCGCTATACGAGAAGCGGAAATTGCGCGAATCCACATGGCGATTCGCGGTCCGCGCAAAATGAGTGTCTGCGGCGGATTGTTTCAACAAATTTTGTAGAGGAAAGGAGGAAGAAGGGAAATGCGATCGCGTCTGTACCGCGCGAAGTGACTCATTCCACTCCAAAAGCGGATAACTCGTGCACCCCGCGGATAACTCGTGCACCCCGCGAGCGCTAAGCAGAGGCTAATCCTACACATGTTAATAAGTTGCCGCCTGATTAACGGGGGGCTAAAGGGCATGGGAGTGGCAATGCAATGAATTGGAGCACGACAAATTTAAAACCGGTGTTGCCAATAGCACTGGTTTAGAATAATTTTACCCCCAAACAAGTGATTTATATTATATATGGTACAAAATATCGAATTTTGAACATATTAAAATTCGTTACTTTTCTCTGTTCAACATTTACTTCATTATTATGATAGTGAATGAAAATCACAGGTAGCGTACGCTCATGAAAATCTAGTAGATGCCCCAATATGCTTATTGCGGTCTATGGAATTGTGGTACTTTATATATCTAGATAAGAATTTAGGTTTTCATTCGAACCATGAACATTTTTCACGTTGCTCAAAATACGATTTTTTTTTAATTTTCAACCTATTTTTCTCAAAACTGCGACATGACGACAACAAAAGATTCTTCACGTTAGTGATTTGTTATCGTTAAAGATATAAAAAAAAAACATCTCATACAAGGAACAAAAACAAAATTAATTTTCTTAACCAGTGTAAAATATGTAAATACTTAAGTTAAAGTTTAAAAAAACTTTATGTATGTTTCCTAGTACACATTTGTATAAAAATCATTCTCACTTGAGATGTAAACTGACCCAAGATGGTTAAAAAGAGATTATACCTACTCATATTTTACTTATTCTAAAAAAAAGTCTTACTATCCAAATTCGAGAAAAATTCGAAGATTTCAAAATAATTAAAAATTAATGATTCAAGAGCATATTTTAAACTATACAAACCGCGAAGTTTTCGTCCCGATATATTCAATACAATTAAAGATATAACATATGTCATATATAAGAATATTCAAAAAACCAAAAAACATCGACTTTTGCACATTAAATTAGGTAATTCATAATTTAAGAAGATTTTCTACTACTTACAAATCAAGATTTTTATTTAAAATAAAAAAAAAACTTCCTACTATCATTACAAGGGTTTTTTAACCTCCCGCCATATATCAAATTTTTGAAATACCGAATATTTCTGCTAACATTTTGTAGGTATACCTATATGTATGTTTATTTTTAAATTTTATTTTTAAACTTTTCTAATCTAGTTCCTTAGAATTTGGATGTTATTATTTATTTATATGATTAACAAATTAGTACAACATTAGTATGTTTTGTGAACTTTCTAAAGTTTTACTACCATTTTACTATAAACAGTGCAACAAACAATATTTACGTAGTGTTGAAAAACCGCTAACCAACTGAACTTGACAAGCCTACATAGAGCATCTACATTCTTTTGAGACAATTATAAAACATAGAATAGTCATGTTTTCATATATGTATTATACATATAGGGGACTCGTGTCTTTTACTTCCTATACAATTAGCTTAAATGTTTGCCATTAATATTTCATACAGGTACAACTGGCCTCGGTTTCATCAAGATCAAATTAAAACTTAAGTCCGCATATTGATTTCCTTAATAAAAACTTAATCAGCTATGATTTGAGCCAAATTTATCAACTATCAGTAAGTAGCCCGCGTATATATTTTTTTCATTCCGGAAAGCTGCTCAAGGTGAACAACCTTCGACGTCGTCAGGAAAAAGCAAAAGCAAGAGTTGTCGGCACGACATGATTTATTTTATCATACGTTATACGGGCAAATCGGAAAGGAAATTGCATCGCGGTCTTGTGTGCCTCGTTTTATGCAAGTTGCATCAGCAAACCACCACCTCAAGCTGAAAAATGCCCCGCGTGCCAATAAAGGGGCTAAGTGGTGGCGCCTTGTAAATTATTTTAAATGAACACTGATTGTGTGCCAAGCACGAGCGCGGAGCCCCGGACAGAAAGGAGCCCCACTGTATATATAGCACCTATGCTGGGACCGTCAAGATTATGCCGATTATTCCACCGATTGTTGCTCCACTCTTGTCGCCGTATGTATGAAAATTGATAGTAAAGCAACCGCATACAACTCAAGGTAAATATTTGCGCCTGCGGACGTGTTTTTAATTGCATTCGTATTGCATAATTTTTTATATAGGTATGTTCTGTTTGTTATTTGTTCAGTTCCAAACCAAAATAAATACGAAAGGTTTCATTTACAATTGCCATCATATATATGAGAAATTTGCCAAACAAACGCAGATAAGCAGTCGACGACCTCTCAGACATCTCTGACTATCCCCCCAAGGGAGGACAAGGACCTTGCTTCATTAAAAGTCCGTCTGGCTGCGAAGTACGAAGCACGACGCGTGTTTCATTCATATCCAGGTAGGTTGGACCTCATCAGGTAAAACCCGAGGATAGTTAAAATTTGAGCCCATTCCCTGCGCTCAGAACAAAAAAGGTGACTGTTGACACGTTTCGAGAATCCTTCGCATCCTTCAACCGAAGGGCATGCAGTCACAGTCAGGCATTGGATGTTGAATTCACTTTTGGATCCAAAAGTCTTTAAGGCGCTCCTTAAGCTGCTGGGGACTTGGAAATATACCAGGCATGGACGTCACTGCCGTCTACATATCTATAATATGTTATGAGTTCTCTACATGAGCAGACATATATGTATTTACAGTGTCGGAAAAAAACAATAGGCCCACCCACAGCATATCGTAAATATTTTTATAATTTCAACATAATGTATTTTATTTTCAACATTTCTATACATAACATAATAAAATTCTCGAACAAATTATTATTAGATAAACGTTTTTTATTCTGTTAGGCATATAGACTCCACCTAAATACGATTGTGATAATCGGAATATTATTCCACGGAACTTCAACTTTTCTCCAGAACTCTCATCTCATCTTTACCTATTCGTTTGATTTTATTTTAGTAATATGGTCCAATGATTTTTAATCGGATTTAGATCCGGTGACTGTAAAGCCATTGCATAACGACAACTTTATGATCACTCAGAAATTTTTTAGTCATGTTTGCAAAATTCTTCGGGTCATTATCTTGCATAAAATTCCACTTGAGTAACTGGAGTGGAAGGAGATTTTGTTTAAGGACTTCCTAATATAATATTTAAGGATAATATGATAATTTCTTCTACAAAAATATTGCAGCCCTACTGTTTTATCCTTCACTGTATGTACAACGAGATCCTACATAGTTAACACGAAGAGTAGGCATACCTTTCGAGAATTAACGACAGGAGCTGTACGCCACCAACCCTATAAAAGAGGTCTGCCGGGTTGAGCACGATTTCATTGTTCTTGCTCCATTTTCCCCCAAAATGTAAGAGGAGGCTCTTTATGAATGGATGTTTGTCTATTTGCCCCTACTTAGGGCCCTTTGTTGATTTTACTCGCCCTCCCTCGGAGACCTACAACTTTTCTGCAAATTTTCGTAATGAAGTGCTATCATCCCACTTAGAGTTGTTGACGCGACAATTTCCTTGTGGCTGGTGTTTCGAACAAGACGCCAAGTGATTAGATAAAATTCCTGGAACTGCAAACGATGTTGATAGCAAGGATGTTTAGATCTCGAACATAAGAAGAGGCGATAGTGCACGACTGTGCAACTTCTTCAACTTATGTATGTATGTAAATTCTGACGAAGTAATTGAGTCATTGAAGTTAATTGCTTCTTGTGAGTTTAATTAAAAATTTATTAAAAGTGAGAATGAGTTTAATGATGTCAGAGGCCTCTTCTGCTATGATGAAGCACATGGACTTGCTTGCGTCGACATAAAATTTTTCTTCAAAAATTAATCTAATTTGAAGGGATATAACAAAAGACAATAATTTTATTTTACGTAATTATAATTTACCAAAAATTTCGGGCAATAGATATGTTAAATAAGTTTTATAACATTAGTGAAAAAGTTTAACTGTTCTAGTATACAAATTAAATATAAGAAAAATGATTTAGCAGTCCAAGAACTTTAAAACATAAAAACATAATTAATTGAAGAAATGGTTCTCTTGTTTAAAAGCAAAGTAAATTTGAATTCTATTTGTTCTTATAGTATAGTTTTTGTTTTATAGTCTTATACATATATTGTCTTGACCCTTTTTACCTAGTTTATAAGTAAGTACCACAAAAGATTGGTTACATATCTTATACATTAGGTACCTACCTACCACAAAAAATGATTTAAATTTCAAATTGTCTGACCAAATAAACATAAATAAATGAATACATAAAATAAATGAAATACTACATATATAGAGCCTCCTTTCATTCAAATGATTTTGAACGATATTATTTAATACATATTGGGTCATCCTATGATAATGTGACTTTTTCATACTTTATGGTATGTTTCAAAACTAAGATGTAAAATATAAAGTTTATTCTCCTTAATTTTCTACAACGCTCTTCTGTCTTTCTGGTGGTTTTTCATATTCATCTTCTGAAAAGTTACTCCTCCAATATTTTTCTAACCACATCTAGATATAAAGGTCATATTTTTTTTCGCCCAAATGATTATGAAAGCTGCGGAATAAATGATAAATCAGATGGGGTAATGTCTGTAGAATATTATGGGTGGAGCATTGTTTCCCATTCAAACTCCTCCAGCCTTTGATCTGCCATATCCTCGCTTTTAAGTGGGCGAGCGTTCTCCTGATAAAAGAAAAACTTTCGCCTTGGAGCCAAAGTATTCATTTTTCTTCTAGCGCCGACTTAAGTCGCTCAAAATTCTTATAGTAAGCCTTCTTTAATATCGTTTGGTTTGATTTTAAAAGTTCAAAGTGATCTATAACCTTTTATATCCCATCAAACTCATAACAACACCTTACATGGGTAAAGACCTTCTTTAGCCTTCTCTTCTGTCTTCCCCCGTTCTTCGGCGTTTAATATGTTGTTACAGAGCCCATTTATAGTCACGTATATACTTAAGTGAGTAAAAAAGAATATTCACATTCAAATTATTTTGAGATTTATGATTCTTGCGAATTATTTTTTCTCTCGGGATAAATGATTTTGTGACTTTTGAAAAACCGGTTGTTTATTTTGTCCAAATTAAATGTCCAGTTGATTTGGTTAGTTAATTCTAATGAAGGGGTAAATTTCCAATATATGCAGGGTTTGAGTGAATTGGCCCTAAAATATATAAGATTAAGGTACTTAAACTTACTTATGTACATATAAATAAAAAAGAGCGACATTACTTGGCGATTATACGTTACTAAATTTAACAATATTGTTATAATTCGCGGTTGATAAGTTTTTATAATTAAAAAACTCTAAAACTCTAAAATATTTGATTAAGAAATACACACAACCCTAATCCTGCTACTGTTCCATAAAATTAAAAAAAAAAAATTCCGGTTGCGAATATTACGCCATTAGCGGAAAATTACCAAGTTGTGGAATCTTTTCAAAGGGAATTTTGTTATTAAAAATATGAGGATATACCCCTAGCTTTCCTAAAAAACGTATGAATTTCGGGGAAAAAATTGTTGTCGCAAGAAAATACAATCTTAAAATGCGTCATCATATAATTTCTGTGACAAGGCAACGAATTCTTGTATGTTTCTAAGAAAATCTCATGAATTTCTTAAACGGGAGCAAAGCTAAATTGCGCCTCTATTAAGATTGCCTAGAACAATAATTTGCTGCTTCTTGACTTCCTCGAGTTCTTTGTTAATGTCGCAGAGCGCAATTCATCAACACGTCCATTAGGAGTAATTACCACTTAGACTTTTTGCTATTTTACTCTCAAATAGTTTTGCCGCGACAAATTGCATATAAAATGAATGCGGCTCTGATTTCAGAAAACTGGGTGATATCACTTTTTGCATGACCTTCTGGCTAGCAACATAAGTAAGACGTTGATATATACATACATACGTAACGTCCGGTTCCATAGGCCTTCGCACTATGAAAAGACAATAGGCGCCTTTTTTTATCGATCATACTACTTAAAATGGGATGTCCATTGTGGTCAATTGGCGCACCATGGAATGCACTGCGTGCGTGCCAATTGCCGAGCGACGCACGCATCTTCAAATTGAATTAAGCGACGCAATAACGGCCGCCCTCTTCGATTGTGGCATATAGCAGCAAGCTAGGGAATGAACTTTTAATGTTGACCTGGTCAAGATGGATGGAATTATCTCATTAAGCACTTTAATTGCCTGGATGGGAAACAAAGATGATTCGTTTGCCCCATCCCACTCTTTGCTATTAGAAGCAACCAGAACGACAAGACTAGACAGAATATTTTCATCTATAACTTGAAGTCAACGGACTAAAATAAGCCACGAGCGCCACAAAATATCGCATATGAATGGCTGCAAAAATTTATTGGCAAAAGAAATACTTATGTTTCGTATTAAAATTCTGCTGGGATTTTTATAACAATCATAAGGAATGTAAATTCATCATCGGCGGAAGCTTAAATCTATGAGCACCGGGTGGGTGCTGCTCGCACGAAACAATTTGGGGTGCTCCGGCGGTTTCCGCAGCAACAGCGATGACTCACATTAGTTTCCCAGCTCGATAAAGTCGTAAAACTCGAAAAATCTCCTTCCACCTTTCCTTTCACTTATGCAGAAGACGAGGGAACTGAACTTTCGAAAGACGTCTTTCCCCAATTCTGGCGGCGACGGCACCTTGAAACCCTCTTCAGTTCCTGGCCAGTTAACCGTGTCCACCAGAAAGCGAACAAGACGGGAGAAAAAAGCCAATAATCCCTAAAAGGTTTTACAGAACAACCGAGGTCAACTGCAGAGTTCAAGTGAAGGCGTTAGAAATATTATTTTATGAATGCATAATTTTTTGATTTATTCCTATAAATATTTTCCAAGAGCGAGCACTGTGTTTACCTTTAGCCTTTCTAAAGCTAAAATTAGCGGAGAGCTAGTTGCTAAATTTGAGAACGCTTTAAAAATTTACAAAAAATTATCCTGAATTGACCACAACCTTTCTAAAAAAAATCAAGTGGGAGAAAAAGAGCAATTTTTCTATCCTTAATTTTAAGCACATTAAGTGTTTTAAATATATAACATCTTTATACCTGCCATCACAAGAAATCAATACTTTTTCCACTTCTTTTTATCCTTTTAGTGCTTAGTAATTTAAGTATGGGAAAAGTTTTAATTTATAGAAATAAATTGTTATTTTTAGTACCATTCTATGATATTGAAAAGGTTACAATAATAACCAAATTCAACAGAATATCATTTTAGGTTTAAGAAACCGTTTTTATTTTTTCCATAGGTGGAAAATTGATTTTTGGTTTTTTTTTAAAAAGGTTATATTTTCGTCTTTTTTTGCAAAATCTTTTTTGCATAATATGTAAAATTAAAGTTTTAATTTATGTCAATATTTCCTTGTCAAAAAAAGATTTGAAAAATAAATAGTTTTTTATATTTTTTATTTTTTATTTGCATTTTACAATTGTTTATCGCGGCGCAAAAGTGTTGGGGTGGATTTTACCCAGATATATACTATTACGTTCATTTTCAGGAAGTGTGATTAAAAGTGTTAGTAGCTAATACTATAGAAAGTAAGTAAACGTAAACAGTTCGGAAAGAGGAGTTGATTCCTTTCAAATCAGCTTTTTTAAGAAAGAGTATAGCTTTGTCTACATATTTAGGACAATTTTTGAAATTCCATAAGAGCTCTCAAATTTAGACGT
This sequence comes from Machimus atricapillus, assembly GCA_933228815.1. Lineage (NCBI taxonomy): Eukaryota > Metazoa > Arthropoda > Insecta > Diptera > Asilidae > Machimus > Machimus atricapillus. The sequence goes on along the minus strand of OW121788.1, from coordinate 4,936,598 downwards.
TAACTGGCCGTAAATTTCAACATTGATTAACTTTTTATACTGACCAGACAGTATCTAATTGTATGCTGAATATCTCACAGAATAGAGCACTCTTCCGTGTAAACATAGCTAAAAGAAAGAAACTGAGTAAATATGCCTAGTCCCACGGATTTTATTGAGAGTTTCCGTGGTTCGCTGACTTATTAAAAGCGAAAATGTTTACCCCGAAAGTGCTGCAATTGCCTTTTTATCAGTTGCAAACACCAGGCCCCAGCTCGACCGCAATCATCTCGTCCGGCACGCTTGAATTAGCGGCGGGTCAGCGCGATTGGGGCCAATTAATGAATGGTGCTTCATCCAAGAGCTGAGATTTTAACTGGCATTGAGTTTGGCAATTGAATTGAAAGCCCATCGAACTATGAAATATGTAATGAATTATGTAACATTTCGAAGTAGATTTTCAGCTGCGCTACCATATGTGTATGTCGCAATATTCAACACGACGTCAACTTCAGTTGTTACATTCTTGCAGCGAAAACTTTTATAGCGAGATTCGTTTTTGAATTTATTTTATTTTCATCCATGGAGAAAAAAAAATGGCCTGCCAATATGAAATTTATTTTTGGCAGCAAAAGAAAATAACTCAGTATCCACTCGATTAATTAAGAAGAAAAGTAAATGTTTTGTTATTTTGGAAGACCTTTACACTAAAGGATAAATCTTTAATATTAAAATTGCGAAAGTGTGTTCTACCTTTGCCCCTCAAACTATGGGCATGAAATTTGGCATGTGCATAGTAATTAAAGATGCTTCACCAAGTCATTGACATGGAAAAAATAACTGCGGATAAATATCACTTTTCCAAGTTTTAAAATTAAATATTGCAAAAAATGCAAGTGACCGACAAATGTTTTTTGAATAGCCGTCACTTTGTATCCTAAAGTTTCATCAAAATACGTGAGGTCTGCTCTTAAACTTAATATATGCTATAGGATGCCCTATTTTAACTTACATATATCTAGTCGGTAATATACACATACACAATATCCTGAACTTTAAATTTTACGCAATATACTTTATTTGGATATTACATAGTTATGTAGTTAATTACATATCCATTTTATTAATTAGTTTTTCAATTTAAGTTCTCTACAATTTTATTATTTTAATTTAATTTAATTTATGCCTGACCCGATCTGAATCGTTTGAGGCATTACATTCCGCATGAAAGCCTTATTACAATAGTACTAAGGAAAACCGAATCCGGACCTACATTAAAGCTAATTAATAAATTTTAATTATTTCTTTTAATAAGACTCAACATCTAAAAAAACTATAAGCTTTCACAATTTTTCAAATACGTAAGTAGTAGTTTAAAATTTTTGCGTATTATCGAAAGTTGTTCACCGCCCCTCTTTTGTTTTCATATCATTCAATTTTGATACATCCCATCAGAAAGACGCGATTTACTTGATTTTGTCACTAAATTTTATCATGAAAAGATAAATACAGAGCTAATGATAGGTTTTTTTTTTACAAAATGGTATTAACTGTTATAGATAATTCTTCTCTAATGTAATGAGTTAAATATTTAAGATGAACCGAAAGAAGGAAGTGTGCAGTACTAAAATGACTTCTTTATGTCTTTTAATCATTTTAGTAAGTAGGGGGATTTAATTGAACTTTATAAGGTTCAAACATAAAATTAAATTGAGCTAATAGTACTAATTCATATCTACCCCGACCCCCATAGTTTTCCTATTGTTTTATGATTACAATAAATGTTCATGTCTCAAACAGGGGTCCAGTCCAATTATCATTAATCATTAGAAATAAATTGCCCTGCGCCCTAGCCTCATGACCTCTAAGGAGGCCTAGACTGCAGTAGTGCTTAAAAAAACATCAAAGTAAACATGTCCAGCCTTCAAGCCGGGGGGCACGGAGGGGTTAGCCCTGGTAGGCGCACTTAAACTTTTACTTTAGCATCAGCAAAAAGGCGATGCATATGCCTCCTCTATCCCAACGATAAAATAGGGCAAGTGTGGTGTACGTGTAAATTTTATTTTTAGAGAAAGCCCAAGAATTATGCTCTTGTCCAAATGTTGCCATCAACGAGCAACCAACCAGCATCTGGGACTGCAGAACGACAGTCGTGTCGTGGATAGCATTTTATATCATGGATGTGCAGCCATGTATACAAATGCATATGTATGTATGTACATATACATATAGTATACGGACATATTCATAGAGGGCACTGCATATGCATGACCGCGAAGAGTAAGACTTTCCCGAAAATGGAGTCATGGAAATCAGTCTTGCATCTATGAATTGGTCGGAATAATCGTCATCAGACAAAACTGCTATAGGCAACAACCTGATACGTTTTCAGTTTTCAGTTTTTGGTATGTTCCCGGACGGATGTTCGAGGACGTGCCGGCTAGAACATGCACGAGGCCCGGATGAACACTTTTTAGTTGTCCACAAGGACAAGCCAAGCAAGGTCAACAGATTATGGATTATGACAACAGACTGTGGCACGGTCGCAATTTTAAACATAGGGCATTTTGTTTTTATATCCATCACTGCATAAACTATAGAAATGAACGAAGTTGTAAGATCGTTATCATTAGCTGATTCAGCATTTGACACAATATACATACATACATATATTACATACTTAAATTTGCATAAAATGTTTACTGATACCAGGATGAACCAAAAGAATACATATACAATCCAATAACTTTTTAATGATTAGAGCAAATGCAATTGATGTAGGTATTTTATATAGAACGTGAAATAATTTTTCTCTGATTGAGTTGGCGATTATTTTTTATGATAGTAGTTGATAAAAACAAGCTCCTGATTATTTTAATTGAAAAAATAATAATATATTTAACTAAACTTTGTTTTAAAAAATCCTTAAAAATTCGCCAAATGTATTCCAGCCAAAAAATTATATAGCTTTATTGAAAGAGAAGAGTATACATACATATATTGGCAATCGTTTTATGTCAAAAAAGTTTAATGGTGGCTCTCCTTTTTCAGCCAAAGAAAAAGTTGTTATAACTTAAAAATAAGTACATACATACATATATCGATTTTTAATCACATTAAGGTTTTTTTTTTCCTAATCAGTAGGGTTCGAAGAATCAACTACGGGTATCATACCGAAGACCTAGAGTATTGATATGACTTAATATCGAGTTACTTGTTAAGAAGAGAGTTTAACACTAATTAATAATATTGTTAGACTTGATCTCTAATCATATATAAAGACGATACCAATATGTATGTATATAGCAAAAAATACAAGTTGCGTCATGAGGAAAAGTCAAAAGTGGTAATTAAGCAGTTTTGGATTATGCTATAGTTAATCCTCATTTAGTTTTACTTACAGCAAAAGGGCACAATCGCAACTTAATCCGAAATAATTCGCAACATTACGCGACCTCTAGATGTTTTGGTTTTTGTGTTATTTTCATCGATATATCAGACATAAAATAATTTAATAATTTTTTAACAGAATTCAGAAAGAAAAATGCATTTGGCACTAATTCAAAACCACAGCTGAGTGCTCAGCATCTATATTATTATGTCAGTGTTTAGCATTATTAAATTGAAATGATTTTAATTGTAGATGCAAAATATCAAGTAATTAAGCCCAAAGTATCGATAATATATTAATGCTTTAAATTTGAGTATTGAATAAGGAATTAATATCGGGTCCTACTCGATATCGATGCTACCGTTCGAAACCTAGTCCAATGTGTCGTAACCCATGAAGGATATGCATCAGGCCGTCAGCCTTTGTATTATAGGTATAGTGATTTGATTAACTTAAACAAAACGTTTAATAATGGCTGTATTGTGTTGAATCATTGTAATTTCAAAATAATTATGAAAAAAACAAACAACACAAATTAATCACCTTAACCACATCACGTACAAAAGCTAAAATTTATGAGACCTTGTTTTTAAACAGTAGGAAGCCACTAGCGTATTTATTGACCTCTTACTCAACATTCCAGCGAAATATTAAAAATTTTATATGAAACAGTGAGTGAAAAGCTTGATTGAGCTAATATTGAAACGATTTGCTGACTCGCTGTTCGTGACTCACTTGAGACTGAGGCACCTAGACCAGAATCAGGTTTAATTAAATTACGCCTCACAGTGACTCACCTCAGTAGCGCCACTGGTATATCAAGTGAGCAAGTGGATTGAACTGAGGACTCAGATGAACCGATTAATTAGCCATTCAGTGCGGAAATTGGAATCTATTGATTTCCTATACACTCCCGCACCCAACAGTCATAGCCACAACTAGCTGTCCTCCCGCACGGCCATGGATTGGAGCTGCCCCCTTTCCCACAGAGGTCCTGAGTTGCATCAGTGGTGTCAGTGGTGTAGTCGCTAATTTCTAAAATATTGCAACCGACTGCGGGTAGAGTCTACCATTCACCGTTAGCCACCCATCCACGCAAATTAGTTTGACCCACTTGAGCCGAGTGATCGATGGATTTGCCGTGAAATAATCCATCAGAAAGGTAGCATCGGGTAACCCACTTCGGTCTGAAGTTTGTGCTCATCTTCATCAGTAAAATTGCAAGCAACCAGTCCTGCAAATGAGCTGCAACTGATTGCCGCTTTCATGATTAAGGGCTTACTTTTCTGTGCCCAAAGCAGTTGGTCCCTTAAAATAAGGTGGTCTAGAATTTTCAAAAAACCGATTTCTTTTTAATATCTCGAAAGTAGGTAGAGACTTTTGAGAATATATATGTATATACCTACTGTTAAATTTTGTATAATGATATTGACCGTATTTTAGGTTCTACAGTCTTTTTAGCAGGTAGCAAACGGATTTTAATATTTTATTCAGTACACCAGTGGCTATAATGGCCGGGACCACCAAAAATATTTTTATGTTAATAACTTCTTACGAAAAAAAAACGAATGAAAAATGGTCTGTTTTCGATTATTTCAAGAATGCAGTATTTTGTCAAAAAAACAATTTTGTTTTCTGGTTCCGGCGATAGCTACACTCATATAGATTAATAATTTTTTTTTCTTTTTATTTTTTAGATAAGTGAAAGAACCAAAATCTTACTCGCCGCCCAGGGTCATCTTTTTGAGAGGGTAATCTTCAGCGCCATGTTTTAAATATTGTAACTAAAATTTTGTTGTTGGTTATTATAAAAATGGTTTTGTATGCTTTTTAAGTATTATAATATACCTTCAAAGTTTAAATGTCGTTGTTCATTATTTTCCCCTTAAAGCTGGCATAGGTACAATGAACACGTTGCGATTTTGACGCGCAAAGTTCGACTGAGCTTGGAGCTTCGCTGTGCGACAATTTAATTCCACATTCCTGCATGGTTTGGTTTTAGGAAAGATATAAAAACGAAAATATGTATGTAGTTACATGTTTGACAAATGAGTGATGTGCTTTTAAAATCAAATAGCCGACGTATAAGTATATGACTTATATTAATTTTAGCGCATTCATTTTTAAATTTTTTTACTCTACTGACAAATCCATCAAAATTGTAGTATTGCATGTATTGTATCAGGCAATGATTTTTTATCGTCGTTCTGCGGCGCAACAAAAACGCGTCGCGTCCATTGTATACCCCCAGCCTTAGACCACATTCAAATTCAACTATTCCCTCCCCCTTTCTGGTAGCTCGAAGTACCACTTTTATAAAACTTTTTTACTGTTCGTCGCACTCAGCAGAAAGGCAAAAACAATTGGCCTTCGCAGGTAAATTGTTTTGTGGACGACGACAAAAGGCCCTTCGAAGGGCGGGAATTGGGTGGGTGGCACACCACAGAAGGGCGATTGTTTGAAAAAGGCGATTATTCCGCCTTTTGTTCTCATTCGGCCTTGAGAGCTATTTAATCAGTTCCATTTAAATGACCAAAGTCGAGAATATTTTCGGCGAAACGAGGACGGGGCCTATCGGAAAGTTTTTCCCTTGTTTACAAGTGCCAGGACACAAACATTTAGAACTAGGTCCTTGTCGTCCCGGTTTTTTACAACTTAAATATCTAGGCTATAAATTTTTTTTAAGGACACCCACACTGTGCCCATTCCAATCTAGGTGGAATTATGGACTTTACACCTAACCTTGACTCTATATCAACAGGTGTAAGAAATTTTTAAAGTGGGGGATTTGGAGTGAATAGCTGCGCTAAAGACGTCATAAAACTTCTCTGAATTTAAATTTCAAATCCTCATGATTTGCTTTATTTGTATTCTTATATTGCAGGTATTGAAAGTCAACACGAGTTTTTTTGTGTTTATAGGTCTAATACACATCAAATCCTTTACCCTCTGATATCGAGTGTTATAAAATTCTATGATTTTCTCGAAATATACGAAATGATATTAAAGTTGTAAATTTTTTTTATAGAGCTATTAAATTCCGTAAAAATTAGCCCACTTCCGCCTCCCTCTGAAAAACTTTAAAATGAGAGCTCCATTTTTTATTATTGTATGTAGAAACATTTAATTTAGAATATTTTCTTCGAAATATGCATTTATCGGAATAAAAGTTACAAGAGTTTCAATTGAATAGGTATACTGCCGTTGATTCTTCAAAGTATGAAAATTGAATACAAAAATAAAAATGGAAAAGGTACTTTGAATTTTAAAATGGATAGTTACACTTTACACTTTATAACATGAAATAACCGCATTTGGTTGAATAGTCCCAAATTTTTCGAAAAATAGTAGATATGCTCGCGGAATTAAATCATAATTGAATCAACTCCATGTAAACGTTAGATCGCGTTGAAAGCTTGACCATCAGAACATCTGAGTGTTGAACTAATTAGTTACTTAAATTTCCAGACAAAATGTGTCATGGAGAAAATATATTGTATAAAATAATACTAAATATGTATTGTGAACAATTTTCGGATTATTAAGCCAGATGTTGCTTAGAAGCCTCCAGATTTATTGCTTTGATTTTTACTCTTTATATTTGTATCAACATTTTACGTACACTCTACGTGGATTTATCGTTTGTACTTTTTTTGATCGTCCCCTCTCTCTTCATGCTACATTAGATTGTGGTGAAATGATTCTTAAAGATTAAATCTCACAAAACAAAACATTTGCAACAAGATTATATCAACAACAACAAATTTTTGTATACAAAACAGCTTAAAAAACCTTCACAATAAAAATAAATACGACTTTAAGCTGATAAAACTATTTGCGTTGAAATCGCCTTATCTGAAAGAAGACTTTTTATGAGAATTTCGCGAAAGCATACGCAGTGCATTGAGGTTGATGTTAGTAGACGGTATCAATGACAAAAGATAGTGATTTTATAATGAAATCAGTTAAAACCGAGTTTCCACTTCGTAGAACATTCTTGAATTTACTCATAAATATTTCAAATCAATTACATATTCAATGCAAAATTAAATATTTTCGAGATACTAGAATAGAAATCAGAGATAAAAACTCCTCATTTGGATAACCTTTTTGCGATTTTAAAAACTGTAAACATTTGCAGTATTTTTGTCCTATAAAGCCTTAATTTATACCGTGGTTTCCGCGTTCGTCTACTACGCACTCTGAATTCTCGAGCGAAAATTTAAGTAAGTATGGTGTGGTTTACATTTAGTGTTTTTAAATTTGCACATTTTCCTAACGCTACGTTTTTCAAATCGACTTGTATGTAAATGTACATATGTTCTAGTTATGCCAAAATAATAAATTAATAAACAGATATCTCCATTGAAACCAAGAAATATACTTCAATACTTTTTAAATTTGTCTGTACTGTACTAATATTTAAGCATAACTTAAAAATAATATTTAATATTTCTTACGAAAAAATATCTGCAACCAGTTTTATAAAATACGAAAAAAAAGCCATAAGCAACCGCCGAAACTGACATAAAAACTAGTTGGCTAGTTGATTTCAAGAAATACCCAAAATTTCTTAAATGCATGCCTTTATTCTTCTTTTTTAACCGAATAAACTAAGAATCAAATTTATACTTTAGCGGCTAAAGTTTAGCCTACACTGAAATCGATCTGATCCCAGTTTTTTATCTCATGCAAAAAGATAAAAGATACAAGTCTCATCAGGTTATTGAGGTCTTCTTGCTTGGGTCTGCAGAACATCCCAAGTGAATCATCCGATCCGCGGAGATCACCAAAACTTTTCGGAATTACGAATGACTGAGTCGCACCGGCGGCGCAGGTAAGCGTTATTGTGTAAAAAATTAAATGAATCTCATTAGCATGTCGCGATTGGCTGGCCCAACGCCTCTTGGCTGGAGATTTGCATTTACGATTTACCTCTGAGCTGAAACTCTGCTATTTTCAGGTTTGCAAAATGTAATAAAACGGTTCACCGGCGAAGTTAACTGAGAGCGAAAGGGTGCGGAGGTGGACCTGATTTGGGTTCGCTTGCATACACGGTGTCTCGCAAACGCTACATTTTTTCACATTATCTTAAAATTGTCTTAGAAAGCTGCAAAAATTACCAGGTTATTGTTATTAGTAAAGTGAAGTGGGGCTATCTTGGACACCCCGGGGCTAATTGAACCCGTTCATTTTTGCTCTTGCGCAAATAATATAACTAGTTTACTTTTTTGTTTAGTTGTGTTTCGTTTCTTATTATTAAGGATCTGGGCCTAAAAATGGTGCGCACGTACAAAAGGACTCCAGGGTCAAAGCCCTATACATAAATTATATAGTGAAAGTCCTGGAAAGAACTATGAATGCATAGTAAACATTTGTAAGACTAAAGAAAATTTTTTTCATATCTAATTAAATCAATAATTTAATATTTACACGCAGATATACATTCTATAATACAAGTATGTATTTAGTTGCATTTTTCGGGGGAACTTGGTCCTCTAACATGCATAATAAAAGTTTTATTCTCAAAAACATTTGCATTTTTTAAAGTACCTACATTATATAGTTATGTGTAAGATTTTTAATATTTTATGCTAGCTATTTTATCCTTAAAGTAAGGAACAATGGATAACTTTTATAAAAATACTTAAACAAAAATCAATTTTTACTCAATTCTCTAGGGGTAGCTTGCAGAGCACAGCTTCAAAAATATACGTTTAAAATTGTTCATACCGATTCTATAAGTATAAGCTAATGCTTAAAATTGCAAAGATACAGAAGAGTTTTTGTTCACAATTATTCTAAGAAAAGTGCTGAATATACACTTTTTTCATTATTATCTTTGATTTTCTTTTATATACCTGTAAAATTCCTGTCAAAAAGTTTTATTACATTTTTCAAAAAATCTCAACTAATCCCTAATCCAAAACTTTTTATGCGGTTTTTTTCGACTTAAAGAAGCCCATACCTCGAGATTAATTATGAAAATGATAACAAAGGATTTTTCAACTTACTTACATAATTAATTAAATCATCAATTAAATAGTTCACTCAAATGCACTCGCGCTGCCGCCCAGCCTACGAATTTCGATAAAACGCGATTTAATGCCACGAACTTTCACCCGAGCAAAAATTAATAACTTTGACCACGTCCGGACCGGCGAGCATCTCGGCACTCAACACTTTTTCGCGTGCAATTTTAAGAACTTTTTCGCGTCGAATTTTAAGAAATGTAACAATATTATTTCGGCGAACTCTTCAGTGACTATACTTACACAGTAATTAAACGAATTAAATGAATTTAAATCGATTTTTTCCACTCTGAGACAATGCTGGCGCATTTCGGTAAATGTCACTTCCAACTGGCGGAAAATGGCCACTGAACTCAAGGTTCAGGGGAATTGTGAGGAGACGACTGAGCGGGAAATTTAAATTATTTAAATCATTGTGCAGTTTCTGCGGCAATGGAAAAATATTTTTTATTGTTCCCATCGGCCTGAGTTTTATGTCCTACACTTCACAGAAGGCAGGATGAAGTTAAAACGCTTTCTTTTCCGAGAGATTTATTTTATATTATTACCAATAAGTTTTTTTTTACTATTTCGATTTACATCTCTGTTGTGGCTTCCCTTTGCCCCTCAGGATTTTCATACATTATCATTGTACCCCCGGAGAATCTTATACTATCCAACAAAAAAAAGAATCATCAAAATCGATTACGCGTTCATTATTAGTTATGCGCGAACAGACATTAATTTAGTGTGTAAAAAATCACTTAACTCTTATTTTACCCTTGGGGGTGGAATATTTTCTTCAAATTTGAATGGAAGCACCCCAGGAGTATACCCTTTCAAAAAAAAAAAAAAAAAGATTTTTTTAAATTAGTGAAAATATAAAGAAAAAAAAAACATACAGACGAACTCAGAAGAACCTCCTCCTTTTTTAAAAGTCGATTAAAAATGTGTAAATAGGTGTCCAAATAGCCCCATTTTACGGTATTAAAAGGTTGGAAATAGTGCATCTGTTTGTCGCCGTTTGTTGGTATTAAATTCTTGGAATAAACTGTCATTAGCCGGTCGCGGGTTTAATTAATTATCGAGTAGAGTTGGGGTTATCGTAGAAGGCAAACTACAGGTCTAGGCCAAGAAATTAATTAACTCATTAGCACTATACGTACAAAGTTGCTGGCCGCTTATCTCATTCTAAGTACGAATAACAGGGGGTTTCTGTTTTCATATCCTACTATGCATTAATACATGTATAAGATTTTAAAACAGTGGAGCTATAGAATTGATTTCTATTATTTATGGGGCGATAATATCAAAATCTTTAATGCAATTGAGTTTTCAAATTTTTAATTTGAGTTACGGGCTTTTTTTCAGGTCAGGTATTTCAGAGTACGTAAACTGACTTTTGTAACGTGTTGTACGAAAAAACTCATGAGGCTTGTTATATGGACCTGGAATAGACGATTCAATTGAAAGTGTGAAATATTAAGTTTTAATTGTGCGTCAATCGTTCTTGATGAGCTTTTCAAATGCGATAATTAAGATATCTCGACAACCGTTGGACTCGATAAATCTGAAAATTTGATTGCTTTTTCTGAAAATTATCTCATCCATCAAATGTTTTATTATTATTATCAAAATTGAATTTTATGTGAACCTGTTTGAAACGTGACTACGAAAAATAATAATAAATTTTAGAAATGTTCGAACAAATGTATTGGATTCGTTTATGACCGAAATTTAATAAGGAAAAATTAAATTTTGAAGGTTTTTCTGACGATAGTTTTCTACTAAAGGAAATTCGTATCAGATTATGATCTCAACTGCGAAAAAGCAGCAAATAAACTGCATTTATGTATCAATGGAATCAACGCTACACCTCAGGACATATACGTTCAACTTTGAATATAATTTAAATTCAGAAAACGAAACTGAAGCATTTTAGAAAATCTTACCTAAATTTGTAGTTATGTTATGTTACATATATATATATTTATATATAGTTATCATGCGCTGGAGTAAAACCGAATACCTCGCTAGTTCAATATGAAAGTCAGCTGGTGTTTTGTGTGAGAAGATTGCAAATTGCACCGTTTGGCCTCTTTAGATTCGTCTACATCCCCAAGAATATCCTCCTTTGGCTCCTTCATATAGACAAAGAATTCACCCCATCCCTGGACTGAATCTCCTCCAGACCCTCACCCTCGGGGGATGCATTCTTGGCATGCCCGCTCCTGATGTGCCCATTCAAGGCCAGGTCGATCTGAGACGTGCAACACCAGTGACTCAATAAATGAAGCGGGGAACCCCCAACTGGACCGTATAAAGAAAAAATTCCTTCGGGGCTATTATTACTGCTCGCTAGAATTTCTTCTCATCCCACCTTGCGTTTATGAATAACTATTTAGTTCGGTTATTACAGGATAAAATATTCCTTGTTAGAGTTTTAATGTGATTATCTACAGGAGGATATTCAACTATAAATGGGAGCCGTACCTACTTTATAATCTTTAATTTCAGAGTAGTCCTTATACCAAACGTTTTCGTGTAAAGAGAGGCTGAAAGGAAATTTATTAACTACAAAATCCACTTACCACTTTGTGAGTTTTGACTAATTTCAGCCTGGACACCGTTGAAAAATCCAACAGACGTCGTCACCATCAGCACCACAAGAAGTCTCACAAGATCGCTATGAGTACAAAACATCCTAAGAAAAGCACCAAGATTTCTGGAGCTCCTCCCCATGGGGGAGCCGAGAACACGATTTTTTTCATTTTTGCCGCACTGGCAAGCACCACTTTTAGTAACTTTCCTCTTTAACTGATCACCTCCATCTCCACTGGGAACTCTTTGAACTGACCACCTCCACTTCCACTGACCGTTGGAATCGGCTGGTCGCGTGTTAATCGCTTCTACGACCATTGGGGCCATTGTCCCAGAGCATTTCGGCAGCCAAAGAAGGGAAGTTTTATGTCTTCTTGCCTGTTTCCTTCTGCTGTTTGCTTCCTTTTATCTCGCGGACCAAGAAGTTGAACAGCCAAATAAACAAAAAAGAAGAAACAACAAACGGAACGCGTATGAAAGAGTACCAACCGAATTTGGGGACTTGATTCAAAAGAATCAGTAAATCAACACGATTTCAATCATTTCGAGATTAAATGTGATTCGAGTTAATTGCCGATTAGCAGGGATTTAAGAAATTAAACCAGAGAATACTGTCTTAAAAGTTGCAGTTACAGAAAACAGATCCCAAGTACGCAGCGCGACGCAACCAACCCCGCCAACAACGAATACTCGAATGACAGATTTCGCTCTGACAGTTGCCTTCAAATTGGCCACTGAACTAACTTCTTCGCAATCAGCTGTTGTGTGGATGGAGCCTGCCATTTCTATCCGATAAAGTTTCAACTATTCGACACTAGGGACAGGAAACTGAAATTTAAAAGCGGAAAAATGTTCATTATTTCATTCAAATTATTGTAATTATCTAAATCTTCAATATAAACTTAATTTGTTGCAATGAAAAATTAAAATATATCCTACAATAGTACCACTAACTGTAATTATAATAAAGAGGAAAAAGGAACTACAAAACAAATGTAATTAAGAACTAATAAAACAAGAACTAAACCAATACGTCCCTGAGTCCTTGCAATTAACACTAAAGTTGGAAAGGTAAAAACTAAAAAGTATTTAATAAAAATATAGTTTTACCGCTCATTTATCGCATTTTCCTGAAAACACCACGGCCACGAGTTGTTTTAATTGTCTCTGGCAAATATTAAACAAGTCATGTCAGGCTAAAGCCTCGAGAATCTTCCGATTATCTATCAATTGTCTTATCAGCCTCCTAAGCATTCTTATTTGGAATAATTATATTTATATAAACCTTTCTGAATAATTTCCCCGAAAGAAATTTGCAATTATGTTCACACGATAATTCAAATTATATTTTACCGAATACCTTCCTTTATAGTGGGAATCAGAATTATTTGAATTCATAAATTCTTTTAATTGTTTTACCAAGACCAAAAGAAAGAGGCTGAAAGAACGTACTTAAATGATTTTATTCAACAAACCGCCATATTTCTCTATTTTCGAAGCGGGCGAACAAGCTAAACTCAAGAACTTTTAGACGATGTTATTAGTAACAAAACAGATATTTCAAAATTTTATAATTCAATGTAGGTATCTTCGAAATAACATATCTGTTTATTTATTGTGAAACATTCTGATGTGATGGAAGGAATCGGAACTCAGATTCGTAATAAGTAGGTCCTGAAACTCCATAGTCAGCTACAAAATCCAAGAAGGGACCATGCAAAGTTTGCGGAATATAATAGTTTTAAATTGCAACATAGGCTCTATTGAATGCCTAATAGAAAATAAAATGAACTAGGCACTCATTTTGTTTATGTATACTTAAAATTCACAAATAATAACAACATTCCTTAAATTATGTTTTAAATATGGTTAAAAAAAAAAACTTAACAACTTTCCTATTTTCCATTCAGTCTATCCTGAATTTCTTGCAGACTAAGTCCTTTCGTCTCCATCATCACGAACAGAACGAAGAAGAAGGCTCCCACGCAGCAGCCTCCAAACAGGAAGAAGGCAATATGGGGTCCATAGGCATTAAGAGCGGGATACCACCGCGTGATGATGAAACCCAAAGTCCAACAAGTCGACGCGACTATCGATGAGGCAATTGATTTAACATTGCTAGGGAACATTTCTCCTAAAACCGCCCAAGGTAAGGGGCCAAATCCAACACAATAGACAATTACGTAGATTATGAGAGATGTGACCGGCAGCCAAGTTATAGACGATATATCGCTTCCACTTTCCTTCACATAGAAAAATGATCCCAAGCTGACTAGAGCAATGCTCATGAATCCGGCCGAGGCGAGGAGGATCGGTTTCCGTCCAAGACGATCGGCAACTATAGGTGTTACACCACTGGCCAAAACTTGAACGACACCAACAAGAATTGTGGCAACTGCTGGTTCCATGGCACTTTTTGCATCCGAGAAGATAGTTTGACTGTTAAAAAGGACAACGTTGATACCCGAAAGCTGCTGGAAAACGAGTAACATGGCACAAATTATCAATGCCTTCAAATTGCCCTTGTTGGTGAAAATATCTGTGATTTTCCCCTTGTTGCGCTGAGCCTCCTCGACGGATGTTTGAATTTCAGTCATTTCATCCTGGACATCTTGACTCGATTGACCACGGAGAAATTGTAGTGCTTTTATGGCTTCATACTTTTTATCTTTTCCTGCCAAATAATAGGGACTATCTGGCATAAAATAGAAGCATACTGCAAACACAATTGGAAGCACTAAACATGCGATCTGTAGTGCCATGTACGACACATATGGTCCTATAGCGTACACATAGAGAATACCACCTGAAATCCATTTCAAAATTAGTAAAATTCATTCAATTGAGATATTTTTAATACTTACCTACGATGAAAAGCTGCATAAGGGAACCAGTGGCTCCTCGACAATCGTCCGTTGAGATTTCCCCAATGTACATTGGAGTTACTGTCATGACTATTCCTACTCCTAGACCCTAAAGTTTGAAGGATAGTAAAATAATATTTATATTAGAAAATACCTAATAGACTAGAGATTTAAAATTTAATGCGTAAAAACAATATAAATAAGGGTAAAGTAAATATATGTATGTATGTAAAACGTAAAGATAAAAACAGAATTATTTCTTCGTTTAATGAATATGTGTAAAAAAAATATACAGCCAAAATCCCAGGTTCCTATTTCAACTCTATCTATAGCTTAACTTTCTACAATAATAAGGCTTTCAAGCACTATTCGAAACATGGCACAGCACGAAGATTGCTACGAAAATAAAGAAAACACAGGAATACACGGAGTCTTTTTTAACTGACTAATCTAATAGGTTTTCTAAAAAAGATATTATTTATACAACAGTCTAAATTGTAAATGAAACACGGTACGCATCTTGCTTCATTCAGTCAGACGCAATGTTCATCGTGACTCATTTGGGGTATTTTGGGTGCGTTAGGACTTATATACGTTCCTGTGGCGAAATACATTTTAACTACTTAAATTTTACTCCGCCGAACCGTGCCTAATGTGGGTATAGAATGGGCGTATAGGAACTCTTTGAGCTTTTAGGCTACGTTTGGGCTTTTTAAGTTTTTACTCGGGCTGTTTTTTGATAGTACACTTCTTTTAATAAACATATTTTAGAAACATTTTTACCCTATTAGAAATCAAGCCTAAAGAATTAATTACCTGTACAAATCGGGCCGCCATCAATACCTGCACAACTTTAGCTACCATCATCATAACATAGGAAGCGACTAGAAAAATTGTACTCGACAGAAGTGTCCATCTTCTGCCGATTTTGTCGGCTAAGAACCCAGCAAAGAAGGGCGCTAAAGGTGTTATAAAATATTAATAATACTTTAATTATCTCAGTCCAAAATAATATCGAACTTACCGATAAGAGCACTTAGAGCTACAAGGGAACCCACCCATGCTTCCTCTTCTGATTTCTCTTCTATGGGTGTACTCAGCGGCGAATCCTTCATTTCTTTGTCTTGTAATTTTGGCATTACTGGGGATGTCCATCCTAAAGCTGTTCCAATTGCAAAACTGGACAAATTAGCTAAAAAGAAATAATAAATGTTTTTATACAATACATTAAATGCAGTTAACAAATATTTTTATTTTTATTGAAAATGGGGTACCGAAACAGGGTATTCAAATTGAAAAGCGAAACAACACGTCTAACAGAAATCAACAAAAAACTTTTATAAACAAATTAGGTTTAATGTCCGAAAAATGAACTTTATGAAAAATTCAGGACACACATGAAATTAACCGGACAAGTCAGACTCGTACTTGTTCAGTTTTTTTTTAATTTTAAGCTGCTGTAACCACAAACCGGCTAATTAGAATTTTAAATTTCAAAACCAAGAAACATAGAAAAAATTATAAAAAATAAACATACATACATAGCGAATCTCTGACCAATAATCATTTTCAAACCAAAATTGATGAAAATTACGAGATACGAGATATTACGAGATACTTATATAATATTAACTAACAGTATATATTTTTCTTATCTGTTATGATCGCTGTAATATTTCCGAAGCTATCAAATCTTATAATGCAAAGAAATCATACAGATATTCATTCAAAATTCATTTTCACTTATTTTAAATTAAATAAATTGAATTATAAAGGCTATTGTTTGTTCAATTGGTTATGTATTCATTTATAAAAGTATATTTGAAAATTCAAGTACATATATCCCGAAAACTCTTGAGAATTCATAGATACTTCAGAAGTCCAGTAAGTGCACATATCACGCGGCAAACTGTTCCCACTTAAAGTAATAAAAATAAAGGCTTTTTAAAATTACCTAAAACAGCGGCTATAAATTGACGATACTTCTGGACTGGTTGCATTTTGACTGGTCTTCCTTCTCCTAAGTCAAAAGTATTGACTGTTTGATATTGATTCACTTCACCCGGAGTCGTCATTTACTGCAGTATTCTAAATTGATACACTGCACTGACTCTACTTCAAAATATGCGATGCGTCTCACTAAAATTAAAATATTTTTGTTAATTAAAAAATCACAAAATTCACAAATTGAAATTTCTATTAGCAATTCACTATATAACATGTTTTAATTTCACTGCGATAAAGTCACTTGTCGTTAAAATATACCTGTTTACAAATTTTTAACAAATTTTAAATTAAATTGATACGAAGTAATATTGAAACCTTGACCTCATATTAATAAGAGGCGTATCTATGTTTCGCGATAGCAAAAATATTGTAAACCAGATCCCCAGAACTATTTATAAATGCAGATATGAATGTTGTAACGCAAAATACATAGCTGCTGTATAAATGTGAAAATCCTCTATGATTAGATTATGTCGAACTTTAGCAATTATTGTCACCTAATTTAGCACAATAAACTCCCTAGGAGAGGCTTTCGCTCATCCTAATATTAACACTTACACTGGAATATATCGTTATCGTAACGAGGATCTTCGGAAAATCTTCAATTTCTTCCACCCAAAGAGTTTAAAGATTTCCTTCCTTCCGAACGTAGACAACGACGTCGAGGAGCACTATTAACAAAATGATCGTCCACAGCCTGGGTGACACTATTAAATATGGCACTAGACGTTATCATCATTGAGCCTGATAGTTGACTCTTACTTAACCACGATATACAAAACAAAAGTATGCGCACTTGATCGAGGTGGTAGATTTTTGCGATTTCCTTAATCACTGCCGCCGACAAATTCGTAATTACAATTATCAGAAGGAAATTTAAGTACTTTACGTCATTCGACATACCTTAATGAGCCCGAGCAAGGCTCAGGTAGTGTTAGAAGTGTTTCTACCGCAGAGCTCTACCGATCTGTGCATTCGCTTCCAATGAAAAAATTTTTATATTCTACTAAACTTTGCGAAATCATTTCGAAAAGGAAAATGGCGAATTATTCTATAGGCACTTGCCAATATAGAATGCAGATTCTGTAGATCTATTGAACTTGGCACCGGCAGCAACATCTGGGGGGATGTTTACCAAGATATGTTTCATTCGTGTAAGAAAAGCATCTTGTGTGATCAGTTGGCCTCTAATTCGAAAATTTTATACTCTCTACCGATAACTTTTGAGTTTTTGAATTTCTTATCTGGTTCCGATTGCACAATCGAAAGCGAGATATTGACGGAAAGTTATACTGAAATAATTCTATTAGATTGGCTGGTTATGAGGAGGTATTATTAAGATTTATTAAACTATATGTTGGAAGTTTCGGAAGGATATCTTGTATTTTTAACACGTTTGAATTTTTGTTTTTAAATACCTTTAAATCTGCTCTAAACCTGATATGTGAATTAAAGGATTTTTCATCATAATTCGAATTATTAATTCTCCGAATTTTTTACGATTAAATAAAGAACTAAAAAAATTGATAGTAAACTAAATATTATTCTTTTTAATATACATACATATGTACATACATATGTAATTTTTCAATGTGGAGAGATAGTCCGTGAAAAACTGGCCCTCCTATCCACAATATAAAAAAGTTTATCGTTCTATTTTATGTCATATTAAATTTTGTTTTTAATTATTTTTAAAATTCTTCATTTTAAATATCAAAAATCAGTCTGATTTTATAAAAGTTACATTGCTTTTAGTCGAAATGAAGTACAGATCATGTAAAATATATGTATGTATGTTTTACTTTTGAATTCTAACACCCATTTCCATATTTTGGTATCATATGTACATCTCTGGAAAATGTAATGTGTATGTATATATATAAAATCGTACCTACTGGCTATGAAATATTCCGACTTTACATATTATAGGCTACTTTTTATTCACCAACAATTATAAAGATCAAGGGATTAGCATGAAAATTGGTATTTGGGGGCAGTGTACACATAAATCCTTCAACCTCATTGCAAACTTTTATAGATATGCATATTATGAATCTTCAAATTATGACTTAACGACACTCCAAATTTATGCCACTATAATAGTGAGATATTTTACTAAAAAATAAAAATTAAATTACTACATATGTATACATTATCATTTTTCTTCGCAATTCTGCCAAAAGCTAAACTAGAAAGATAAGCTCTTAGCAAACCTCTTTATCAAAATTGCACAAATTAAAACAGAAAAAGAAATAATCCCAAGTGCAGCCCGGATGTTTTCATCAGTATAACTATACACAGTAAACTTGCACTTATCTAATTTTTTCTGAAATTGCTGCAACTTTGAATCGAATCAACCGAACCATGCGAAATTGATGTACTCAACGAATTGTTGAAATTCTATTTAGTTGTATTTTTTATTTTATTTTTCACGTTTACCTTGAAACGAGAAGATGTTGTTTGTTTGATTTGGAACGTATTTCTAAACAATTTCATACCTGCAGACGTGCAAAACGCCATCTGCTTTACTTTCACAAAAGATCGATCTTGCGTTTCTTCGAAATAATTTCTAAACAGTAAACACACAGAATTAATTTTGAATGTTTGACTTATTCATTTAAAGGAACAACAATTGAGTTGAATTTTAATCGATTAAAAAAATTGCAGAAGTTATGTTTTTAATATAGAACATGTTCAAATTATATTCACTTTCACTTTTAGTCGGATTCAAATAAAAAACGCGGTAGTAGAGCGATGAATTTATTAAAGCTTGAACTCAATTAATTACCTTATAATTCATTTTGAACAATTAAATAAATAACAGAAAACACTAAATAATAGAAACTGTAAGTAGGTACGTCTGCTCCACTGCAAGTTTTAAATTTAAATTAACTAAACAAGTGCGCTTGACCAGTGGTCAGATTAGAACTAAATGCACCTCAGAGATTTAAGCGGGGTGGATTAAAAATCCCCTCGGCCAGTGCAAGCTGCGATACCACAACTATAAAGTCTCTGGTTTGATAAGATACTTGAAAACACCTTTCAGACTCACTTGGACGGAGAACACAAAAGGCCCGACCGCTCGTTTGGAGGTCTTTGTTCAATTTAATGTGCAATAATCGAACAACCCGAGGACAATTTGGAAGAGCGCTTTATTTCCAGTGTGAACTGAATAATAAATACATTTTGTCGCTATTAGCGAAGGGCAGGAAATTGATGAACAAATAAATTTTTTAAGCGGCTCACTTGAAGCTAAGAAAAATCAAAACTTGAATTGTATTTGAAAAACACTTCTAATTTGCAATTGTGGAATGTAAATAATTCCATAACCATCTCAACATTTTTTTTACAATAATTCCACTTAAATTTTCTTAACAGCTATCAGCAATTAATATCATACAAAACTCTTATCGTTCACATAATTTTTAAGATTAGCTGCATCATTGACTGCAAATTCTATCGATATGTTGCAGTAATCAGCCCAATTGATTCAACAATTTTAAAAAACGACAGACGTGAATACTTCTTGAGAACTCTTTTTTTTTGTAAAACAGTTTTGTTGCTAGCTTGGAATTTTCTCTCTGTAGATGCGATAAGAAATTTAATTTTTTCTCAAAAAACATACCTATTAAATTAGAAGTAAAAGTGCTATGCAAAAATTGATATTACAGACGTGGTCAAAAAATTACGATCAAAACCTTTACAATCCTGCCAATTTCTCGCTGGGAATTTTTTTGTTCGTTGTGCAGCGATTTGATAAACTTAATTTTTTCGCTCGAATTATCACCTTTGCGACCCATATCTGAAATTTTTCGAAACAGTTACAAAATAGCCAAAATATTTGTTTTTATTACAACTTAAAAAAAACTTATAAGAAGGATACTTTGTGAATACCCTGTATATTAATTACTTTCTTTATCTTAATTGATTGAAAAATACTTACTAATTTTTTTTACTTCAATCTCCTGAGAAAAATCACAAATCTACTTACTTTCAACATTAACACTGAACACAAAACCGACTTTATTGAAATGATTTTTTTATGGATACTACCTAAAGGTGTGAGAAGTACAAGGAAAGAAATCCCGATATGCAAAATTGGGAATTCCGGGCTTCTAGGAATTAATATCCGGGAATTCCGTAACATTTTAAAGTGATCGTAATTTTTTGACCACGTCTGTATATGTAATTCATATTTCAAATTGCTCAGGTTATTCTCATTTGAAAATGGATGATACGTAATAGTAATAAATAATTCCATCGAGTTTATATATGTCTTTTGGGATGTCTAATGTATTGAAAATGAAAAAGTCCAGTATTGAAAATGAAAAAATAACTACATATTTATATGCTGAGATAAGTAATCTGAAAGATATTTAAAATTTAATAATTAGATCATTGTAAAACTCGATAAAAAAATTAAGTTGTCTGTGAACGAACAATTAGCAGTTGTTAGTTTATTAATTTCTGCCTATAAATTTCAATAGTTTATATGAATTACTTAGCTACCAAAACAACGTAAACTTTACATATTTACTTCCTATTGTAAAATACTAAAAAAGAAGCACTTCTAAATTTAATGCCGATATAATATGTAAAAAGATGAAATTGCCTACCCAAGGACTCGCAGTTTTCAGAAGTCCAAAAATTGAGATGAAAATTTTTAGGAAACTATAAATGGTAATAAATTAACTATACCTAAAAATCATATAACATACATATTTATATTGTTGAATTCGTGAAATGAAATTGTTTTCAATTTCTCAATTTAAACCCTAAAATAAACACTTAGAACCACAATTCAAATTTTTATTCTTCACGGCTATAATTGGGCCACTGCTTTCTATCTCTGTGGTAAATTTCAAATTTTAACGTCGAATAATTTCAAAGAAAATCGCCTGTGAAAGACGGACGGACAGGCAGACACCAAATTGATGCATTCCATAAGTGTATTATTTTGCTCATTTTGGCACGAAGCACTTAAAATATGCTATTTCTATAAAAGTTGTCGGTGCAAGAATCAAAAGTGATTTTCGTTGATTTTCTGAATGAAATTTACATACATACATATACATACATATATCAATCAAGTTTTCAAGGTAACATTATTTATTTTTTTATGACTTCTGATCTTTTGAAGGAGACTAATTTTTTTTATATTTCTTTATGACTGTATATATGACTAACAATTACTTAATTCATTTGTAAAAATTAAATATGTTACACAAACATATGTACATATGAAGCCATCCGATAAAATATTTTCAATATTACTTGAAAAATTGGATGAGTTAAGCTGTTTGAAGAATTACCGATCTATGAGAATATGTTCGGATGTTATCGCATTCCGTAATTTCTAGGAAAGCTTTTTAATAAGTGCACGCTTATCAAAAATCATTGCAATTATTTTACAAATCAAAGTAGTAAGGCACATAAAATGTTTTTTATTTATCAACCCTCTTGACGCATCTTGAAGGAGTTTTATTGCTAAATTATCGTTTTTATCTACACTGATTGTTACTTTTTTTTAAGTGTATCAATAATTTATCAACGGTTATGTTATGCAACGTAATCATAAGACGAGAGAAGTTTTTTTACGTTTTTACTTTGATAACTATCCGCAAAATATATCATATATTATATTTATGTATTATACATATAAGAGGTAGTTTGTAATCGGATTTAACAGCATTTCTTTTTTTTAATAAAAGGGCACTACAATATTCAACTATGTACATACTATACATACTATATATGTATGTATGTAATTATATGTACAATGCATTCACATTAAATATTTGCAAGATTGTTGGTATAACGTATATCCAGAAAATCCTAATACTATGTTTTTTAAATCGGCGCGAAAACAGAGACTCAGCCGTTCGGATCACTGATTTTGCTGATTTTTTCTTTAAAATTAAAAATTCATAATTACGGATTCTATAGCCACAGGCTCAAATAGACAACACAAGGATTTTCTATCTAAACTATGACTTTGTGTTTCATTATGTAACTCAAATCACCTCTTACTTTGGATCCTCTTCGTCTAGGACAGGGCAAGTTACTTCTGGTGCGCCTCAAGGTAGCCATCTCGGTCCGTTGTTGTTAATTTTATTCATTAATAGCATCGCAGACAGTATTCATCATGCCGAGGATCTTATTTATTCTAGGGATATAGAAATATTTTGTAAAATTTCATGTCCAGATGGTTTTTCTTTATTACAAGAAGTGTTTCGTGTGGTGGTGTAATCGTAATCGTTTGTTTATAAGTGTTGTAAAATACTATAAAAAGTATCCTATGTTATTCTCCGCCCTTTACTGTAGGTTTGTGCCAAATTCCAGTGCAACCGGTCCTGTAGTTTTTGCTTCAAAGTGTAACAGACAGACAGACACACGGACACGGATTTATAATATTAAGTGATTATACTCAATAACAACAGAAGTTTCCTTTTGTGTTTATTTTTTTTGGAAGTTATTCAATTTTTTAAATTTCTATTGTACAGGTACATACCTACATATCAACAGAAAGTTCACACACCTCTTCAAGAGTCGGATCTCATTTTTCTCAATGGCATATGCAAATAAGCTGGCGCTATAACGTAGTCAAGTCGGAAATGCATAGATTTGTTGGGAACCACCGCCACTGGAATCTCATCGTTTGATTAATTTGCATGCCGTAAATGCTTACTATTAAAAATTCATAGAATCGCGATGTACGTGGCCAAGACAGTAACACTTTACGCACATGGGTAACTGGAATGTACGTTTTTTTAGTGAAATATCAATAATCAACAACATAACATGCTGCGTGACTTTGCGAGGAATTAAAGAAATACAAGATTACTAACATGTGGCAATAACTAGTGGAGCAATAGTTAAATCGCCTTAAATTTTTGTGTGCATTAAAATTTTGCATTTGAACAGATTTGGAGCAACATAAATGAGCGCAAACTTGTTTGCTTGCAAAATTGAATAAGTAAATAAACAAAAACGTGGATGTGACCTAAAATCGCAATTTAGATATTTGTAGCACCAAATGTTGTTTCGTAAAGTGTAACTTTATAATTTCGGTATCATTTAATGTTCAGAATTTTGCTTAATTGATTACAAAACACGTGCTTTTAGCATCTTCTGGCGTCGAGCACTGATTCATAATATTTTAGAATAAATTCCTTACCACTACTGCTCAGAAAACATATAAAAATTGTTTGAACTAGTTTTTTCTGGTACGTCGCTGTCGTACAATGCGGATGTGCAACGTGTAATTAATTTATTTTAATTTCTTTTTATCAATATTTGCCGTCGGGTACTAAGTAATTAGGAAAATCCATTGACGCATGCGTAGTAAAAAATTCCTGAAATATGTGAACAAGGTAAAAGGAAAACTCGTCATTTTTCATTAAAAATCTACTGGCTAAATATATTAACAATTTTTGTTACAGACTACTGATAAAAATATACGAAAAGCTACATGGCATTTTCAACAGATAAAGGCGCACAACACTTTACATGGACACATACAGGCCAGCGACAGGTATCACATGAATTTGAACAACATTTCCATCGGATTCATACATTATATACTCTTAAAACTAGCGACACATTGACTACTTAAGTCTAAACGTAAAAAGTATATATCTATAATAATATTTTTATCCGGCGGAATTTTTCTGTCCCATCAGTCGAGATATGAAATCCGTTTTCGCGAAAGTACCAAGGTGTATACAAGGACTATTTTAACCAGAATTTGTGCTTGTGGGTTTAACACCTTCTAATTGCATTTGAATTTCTGCTGCAGTTTTACCTTTTGTCTCAAACACAAAGAAGGCCACAAACAGTGTTCCAACGATCATAAACGTTGAAAAGAACCAAAATGTTAAATCAGAACCCCAGGATAGTACCATTAAATCGAAAGATTTTGTAACGACGAAAACAAGAATCCAGTTGAATAAAACAGTCAGTGAAGCAGCGAGACCTTTAACACTAGGTACAAATATTTCTCCCATCATGAGCCAAGGAATTGGACCATAACCCACAGAAAATGCGACAATAAAAAGAACGACACTTAAAAGAGGTAGCCATCCAATTCCAGAAACGTCATGTCCGTGATGCTTCAAATTAAAGTATGTTCCCAAAATAGCCAGGCAGACTGCCATTATCGTGCTGCTGAACAGAAGCAGAACTTTTCTTCCAGCTCGTTCAATTAACAGAGCTGAAACAAAAGTCATCAAGACCTGGACTACTCCAACGATAATGCTGGAAACAGAAGCGTCCATAGTACTGCCAGCTGATTTGAATATTTGAACAGTGAAAAAAATCACTGCATTAATTCCAGAGAACTGCTGGAAAAACATTAGAGTCATAGAAATACCAAGACCTTTCAGGTTGCCCATTTTTGTAAATAGCTCTGTAAATGATGCTCCACCACTTGTTTTATCCAAATCACTCTGAATCTGTTGAATTGCTGTTCGGGAATCACAATAGCGTCCCCAGAGCCACTTAAGTGATAGGGCTGCATCGCCTCGACGGCCCTGAAATACAAAAAAAAAAAACACATCCATTTATTTACAAAAAAACTAAAACAGAATATTATTAACATTACCTTTTTTAGAAGATATGTTGGAGTTTCAGGTAAAAAGAACATACTAACTAAAAGCGCAATAGGAAAGAAAGAGCACACTGCACTTAAATAAACCCAGTCAACATATGCTCCAACTATATATACTAGGAGAATTCCAATAGTTAAGAATAGTTGAAAGAATGTTCCCAAAGTTCCACGAATACTCGTTTCAGCAATCTCAGAAATATACATGGGAATAATCACACAGAAACTTCCCACCGAGATACCTGCAACAATAAATATAGAATTTTATTTTAAAGAAAATGTTTCATTGAATTTTATTACCCATCATAAATCTTCCAAAGTAAAGCCAACCAGGTGCATTAGCAAAGATGATACTGGCCCAACTTATTATGATTGGGATATCCATCACTATCGCTGTGTACTTCCTGCCTATGATATCGGCTATAAAACCAGACGGGAGTGCACTCACGAGAGCACCAATTGCCAACAAAGAACTTGTCCATGTGCCTGTAATATAATATAAATATGTCTTCATAACGTTTATTAAAGAATGAGAAAATGTCGCTAAACCTACGATGATTTATTTTCATTTTGAATGATACCCAAGTACCAAGCAAGTATCAAATATATTGGTGTCTGTCTATTTGCCTATCTTACTCTACGTCTTCAAAAAATAAATAATATAGGAAACAAACTTTTTACATTGTTATATTTTTTAATATTGTGGCAAATGTAGAATTAATGAAAAACATCTTAAACGAGAGGTCACTAAATGTGCTCTTAATGTCTCAATTTTGTAATTCAATTCTTCCTTTATTTAAACCAATAAATAAAATAATACAAAAATACATCAAGACAAGAATTTAAAATTTTAATTGTTATAAATTTCAAATCTTTACTGTGGACTCTTCGTGGAAAATTTCAGATGAAAGTAAAATTTCCAATTGTTTTGAATATATTAAGAAAATACTACGTAAATTGTAGGTCAGTGTTTCCCCATAAGATTTCTGTTTTCCACTTTTCTTTGATGGCTTTTGATTCTCAAAATAATTTGGATTGTAATTTTATATGTTACGATTCAAACAGATCCAAAAACGTTCGGTTATTTTGTATCCCTTTAGATTTTGGTATGACTCGAGTTCTTGAAAATCAATCCAGCATTTCCAGAAGATTTAAATTATATTCAATAACTTATAAAGACTATGGAAAGACTAGTTAAATTGATTTTTAAAAGTGCAAAATAATCAATTTTTATCATACATCTTTTCTTATTCACTGCTCGACTGTTCATTACAAAATAACTACATATGAGTACGCAGAAATTAAATGAATATGAGCGAGTGACTAAATCTTAGTTATCTCCAACCGGACGATTGTACTATGAATTTAATTCTGTAAAATTTTCTCATGAAGTATTCAATTTAAAAAAATTATTATTTGTATCATGATTGTTTGACTTTTTGACATATCTGAAATAAACATTATTTCAAAGACGTGTTATCCGTTATCAGCTGAACATTCCCAAATGACGCAAAAGCTAGTCGAATTAAAACTAAAATGATACTTGTGATACTAATTCGTTTTGTTTTTATTTTCTTTAGTTCAATTAATCTCAATAAAAATTTCACATTGCTATTTTTCTGATAAACGTAAATTTGTACATTTATCTAAATCATCTAGATAAAAATCAACTTAATTTTCCTTAAGATAAGAAAACCTTTTGAAAGTGTAAGCACTGAGTAAAGTAATTAACGCATAAATTGATTGATAAAACGTTCAAGAATATTTGCCCTTTAAAGAGCTATGCAAATATGTAAATGCATGCCGCCACATATGCATAAGTGCATCCCACTTGTTGCATTTTTACTAAAATAGGGAAACAATCAGAAGGTGATTGGTGCCTTGCCCTCTCTTATGAGTTTATGCTTTAGAACAGTAATAAGACCTCGCCCACATAAATAAGTCCTTTTCATGGTGGCCGAGAACAATGTGAGTCCAATTTGCAAAGGATGCCAGCCGAATGAGCTTATTCATTTTAAAACATCCAAACACACCTTTCCTTTCCTTATACCTCTAAGTGGAAATGAAAATTATATCGTCTACCGGCTGAATTATTTAATTTAAGGATTGGCAATAACACGAAGGTTGTGGAAACATAAGACGCTATAAATAAATTGCTCTCACGTTCAGGTTATCAGATTTAAAGGATAATGGGGCGTGTTTCTGATTGCTTTGAAACAGTTGACGAAATGAATAAAAGATGGTATTATTATAACTTGTATGTATAGCTGGATCCAGGAAACCAATACTTATGCATTTATAATTAATCCTTAATGTGACTCAACAATATTTTAACCTTAGAAAAGTTCATTATCCAAAACTGTGCTATCCAATCCATCAAATTATCCTCCCTTGTTGTTATCCGAATAATCTTTTCTGTTGTGGAATTTTTCTTGAAATATTGATCAGTAGAAGACCATTATTTTTTAACAACTTTAAACAAGAGCAATGTGACTATAACCTTGTACATCCCCAAGATCTTTTCGTGTTTTTTGTTTAGTGGGATTTGAAGTTAAAGTATTCATAAATTTATTAAATAAATATTTAACCTTGGGTTACCTTTAAATCATATTAAAATACAAATTGATTTAAGGAATGAACCCTATTTAAAACATTTTTTAATTTTTTTTTAAATTTTTGAATTCAACGTAATTTAATCCAAATTAATACTAAAAGTATTTTAGGTTGACTGGTTTCACATTTAATATCAAAATTAGGAAATTAAAGATGCGTGATAGCAAAATTAGTTGTATTGTATTTTCAGAATTCCATAAAAGAAACCCTCGTAAAAAGTGTTGTGAGATGATAAACAAACCGATTTTTTTCTATTTTGTGAAAGTACACAAATATCAAAAACAGAAAATATGACGAAATTCATAAGCCTTGAGAGCAGGTAATACCACTACTAAAAGCTTTTTGAGCCACAGTTTTCTTGAATTTTTATATTTCGCTATTTCGTAAAACAAATTTACAACGAAAACGAAATAAATAATTTAGTTACTAAAAAAAAAAAAAAAATCGAAAAGGGCCTTTTTTAGGCCCGACCAGTGGGGTCGTTCACAGTGGTATCCCTCTTAACTAAGTACTGATAAAAAATTAATCGCCACTTCCATAAGGCAGCATAGCGCAAATAAATAACAATAAATTACTAATTTCAAAATAATATCAATAAAGTCAATAAACCACACACTCTGTGCATTGTTGTTGTAGATTAACAGGTATGTAGTTAATAAATCAAAGCTAATCTCACTGCCAAAGCCAATAAGTCGCGACGTCAGGTGTGAAATTAGAGACCCGAAAGCTTCCTAAATAATCGCGTAAAGATCATCGCAAATAAGAGGCGAACGTGCCATTGATCAAAAGACAGCCAACATCGTAAAAGTGGCGTTTACTTTTGTAGGTCGTTTAATCGGCACGAGATTAATTAATTAGATACCTGCCAAAAGAAACAGGTGATTATCGCAATAGCTTTTAAATCACTAAAGTTATTATATTTTACTCCTAAAAATATGCACGTTTCATATTCCAACATGTGGCGATCGTGTAGCTTTTCAGGTAAAAAAAATCATTGCACGTCTTGCCCGGTGTCACGTAGTTTCACTTCAGATTATGAGTTGGAAAATTCACCGAAAGAAGAGGTGGTAGAAATACTGCATTTGTGCATATAGAGCAATGCAAAGTTACTCATGCGGTGTATGTAGAAACCCCCAGTTTACGTCAGATATCTCATAAACTTCGACCGCTGGAAAACCGAAAGAGTCACCAATGCAGCCAGCTATTACTCAACCATACCATATCAAGTTCGCGGCTACGTTATATTTAATTTTTTTTCTAACAATTATCTCTTAAAAAATATAATTTTTCAGGTACTTACGTCTGTCTACCGTCATGTAAAGAGGATCATCCTCATCGACGGATAGCTGTGGTAGAACTGGTGCCGTCCATGCAAGTGCTGTACCCGCAGATATCGCACCCAGGCAAACTGAGTAGAGGATAGAAAATTAATATTATTTAAAAAAAAAAAATAACATCGAGCACATCGAATATGATATGCATCACTTTAATAGTTTCTCTACTTACTCACTATCGTGGCCACATATTGCATCTTTTTTGTGGTTCTGACATTGCCTTCTTGCAGCGGATCATATAGCATTGGATTTCTTGCATTTGGGTCATTGTCTTCGTTGCTAACAGTCTGTAAATTTAAAAATTAGCATTTGATTAGATAGTTTTTGCTAATTAATTACGCTTTTAAGATTATTATAAAAATTCAATTATTTTGATGCTTCTTTTTCACAATGTTCGCGTTTGAACTCTATACCTAAATGTGTTGTTTCCATAATTACTTTAAATTACACCAGCTGATCTCATTCTTGTTAAGTGTTAGTCCGGCTTTTTCTTTTGCAAAGTAAACTTGATGAAAAGAACATCCAATTCCTTTTACTTACACATATGCACATACTTATTGTGCAATAACAAAAATTATTGCTGCAAAACTGATCAACATCTATTATTTTAGTTTAAGTCACAATCACAAAGTAAGTGATAGAAACTTTAATTAGGCAATATTAAATTTATTTAAAAAATTTTAAATTTTCTAAGCCTAAGGGAAAGGGAAACCACATTTTAAGATTTATTTATGATATTTTTTGCAAGGACGCACTCAATTGAATGATTTCAAACTTTAAGGATGTTTTATTGATGAAATATATAGTTACACTTTGAAATTCGCTATTTGTGAGAATTATGGAGAATTCGTAGTTCTTATTTATTCTTATTCTTATTTGAAATCCAAAAAAAAAAAATAATTAAGAACTAAACTAAACTGTGGCCAAAAAAGTTGAAAATTGAATAGAGTTTTTGACTAGCTGAGCGAGCATTTCGACAGAGAATTACAGCATAAGAAAGAATCTGAATTTCGTTCTAAAATTTTGAAAACATATTCTTGAGATGTTTTGTTGACGATTTATGAAATTAAAAAAATTAATTTTGGAGGAATTTCAAAACCGCCAAAAGTACCAATTTTCTTATTTGTTAATCCCATATTTTCCAGAATGGTACAAGTTATAGTTTAATTCAGAATATTTTCTTTTACATATTTGCAATACACGTAAAATAACTACACAAATGAATTGTGACAAAATCGTTGCTAAGCACGTAATTTTTGTTTATTTCATTCGAAATTTGGTTAATATCAGAGCAATTTTGTGCTTTTAATCTCGCAAAAAGTCACTAGTCAAATGGCTAATCATTATAGCAATATTAAAACCACCGTATTCAAACCATGTAGCTTGATCAGTATCCAAAATAGTTCTCAAACTTTAAAATCTTTAAACTAATAAGGACTTTGTTTCATTGCTTGGGTTTATGCATATGAACAATATTTCATAAGTAGTTTTTAAATTTGCTTATTACAACTTAACTATTAAATTCATTTTCAAAAATAATTCAAAGATAGTCACATTAGTTGCAGAATGACCGATTAAATGATTAATTCAGTATAAAATTGTTGATTTTGCTAGACATATAAGATAGTATATAGAGGTCAAGGGTATGTTTAGTATAAGTATCTATTAGTGAAATATTTTATGATAAAGTTCTGTATTATTTACTTCCGTTTATCTTCCACTGCTATGTTATGTTTTACACCGACCAAACATATTTGTAAATAAAAATAATTTCAATTCAAGCTCTTTCTTTTTAGCACCAATCAAAAACTGCCTTGCCACTACAGTTGCAAGCAATAGATAATGACCTTGAAGTGTTTAACCCCATAAATTAAACTTATCAAAAAGTAGCGCAAAACCCTTAGCAACATTGAAATAATCCAAAAGCCATCAAAGCTATTTTTAAAAATTTAATTTTCATTTTTCTCAATTCGGACTACAACGCAAGCTAAAAGTCTGAACTTTTCTCATTCCTACTTTCAAGCTGTTGAGAAAATTTTCGGAAATTGTTCCTCAAAATAGCAAAAACGAAAAAAAATTATATTTTATGAGCAGCAAACTGCGTTTAATAATTTTGCAAAATTGTCACAACATATTCCACACAATTCTATTTTGCATTTCTCTCAGAAATAGGCCACCCTAAAGAAGACGCCAAATATCGCGGTGAGGTCAACAAGAACATTTCTGGTGTTGCTGCACTGATTAGTGATTCTAAAAAAATGTTTTAACAAACCATCGTTTTTTTTATATATTTTTTGAAGATAAAACACGTTTTATACACAATAAAAATTTGCTTTACCTGCCACCATTTGGCCATTGTTTGCATAACTTTTTCGGAATCGATCTCCATAGCCTCAAGGATTTTGCAGCAAATTATATAAGAAGCAACTACAAAATATTTTTTATACAACGTATAAGAAAGGGTCACTGAAACTTTCCCTATCACTGTTAGAATTTAAGAGCACATCACTGCAATAAATTAATTAATTATTCACTTCTTCAAATTTATGCTTCGTTTGCACGTAAAAGCGCTAAAAATTCGAGCAATTTTAATTGTTCTATGATCCTTTGGCGGAAAGAACAGGAAATGGCTAAGTAAACGCCGAACTGTCGCGTGTGGACGACCACAAATACTGAGTACATTCAACATTAATTCGAAATTTCTTCTATTTTTGATTTACGATCACATGTAATTTGTCGTCATTTGTTTTTTATCTTAAATATCCGAAGATTACCGCCATGGACCTCCAAGCAACGCAAATAGTCTCGGACGCAAACATTATGTCCAATTTTCTTAAGATCACTGTAGATGATACAATTGTCATTGCCGCGCCGTCGTTCAGATTTATTTTTAAGCACCACAAAAATAAACAAAGTACCAGCGGCTAAGGAGGGTTAGCTTTTTATTTTATACTCGCACATTTTGTATTACGCGGCAAATTTTCCCGCTCATCTGATTGGGACCACTTAAAAAACAAATCTGACATTGTTAGGGTCAGTAGGAAATTCAATTTTGCCGTTCAAAATACTTCCCAAGAGATTGAGAGTGAAAGAATTGTGCCATTTTGACATTGTCCTGATGAAAAATGTAAATGAATTTATTTTAAAACTTAGTTACTAGTCGGCGACAAATTCTCAAAATAGATATAACACACCCCCTTTTTTTACGTCATTTAGGCATATACTTAACCACTTTCAAAAACTTTTTCCGAAAAATATTTTAGCCGGCTTCATGTAAATAGGCGCCGGTATATTTTGTTTAAATGTATTTTTTGGCGAAGAGAATTTTTGCAATTAAAAATATATAATGAGATGCTACTGTATACCTTGAAATATGATGATGATCAATTGTTGTCTCGTAATTCAAAAGTATGCACACATGCTTTGTCTACGAAGTCAACATGTTCGAGAAATTAAACTTTAGTCATTGAATCAATTTATCAGCAAAATAGCCAATTGATTGAATCGAATGCAAACTGAATTTTGAAATTGCATTCAAATAATTAGATAAATTAATATAGTAATCGTCGCATTCGTCATAGGCTATACGCAAATATTTTACAAGAATTTTACGCTTCTAAATATATAAATTGATGATGAACTTTAAGAAAAAACTATATTAATAATTAAAATATCATCCATCAAATTTCTACGATTAGTTTTTTTTTTAATTTTGAAACTACAAGCGCGTTAACCATGTTTGAATAAAGTTTTTAAGTATTATATGCATGTACATATTATATATTTATCTACTAGCGCGAACTATAAAAAATTCAACTTAGTAAGATCTTTATTTACATACCTACTTGTAAAAAAATTGATATTTCTGCAAAAAACCATGCAATCGAATATCGATTAGCTTACAAAACGATGCATTTTAGTTACTAGCCGCGAGATAATAAATGATTTTCATTACACTAATGGTTTAAGCTTAAACGTAGAAAAACCAGTTCAAAATAATTAATCATGCATGATAAGTATTAATTTCCAGAATAAAGTGCATGAACAATATTATTTTTAAGAATTGTTTTCCACTTTTAATCTGAAGCTTTAATCAAATCGTTGTGCTAGTTGCGCGAAGTAAACAGCATCAACATTCTAACGAAGTTAATTAAAGATCACCTAATCAATTTTTTTAAATGAATCCCTTGATAAAACCCCGCCGAATGCTTAAGTTTTGATTCTCGACTCGACGAAAAAATCGTGTTTTATTTGTTTTTCTACTGGTTTGGTTTTAAAAACTATTCTCCTTCTTCTTCCGCGCATCGCAGCCCCTTAAGACATGCGTTTCCGGCACGAACAGATGTTGAAGTGGAGAGGGCGTGTTTCATAAAAAATAATACAATTAAACTTAATTTATCTGAGCATTACTTGCTTATTAAACAAATTGAGTGATCTTTTGAAGCTAAATTGTAAAATTAAAAATTCTTGGGTGATTTTTCGGTCGCTGCTATCTGAAAAGCGGCATTTAAAGATAAGTAAACTCGAGAAGGACCACTATCAATTTTTGGCTAAAGAAATAAAATTAGCTTTAATAAGACATGTCAGTCATTCGAGACATGTCATAGATAAGTTTTTCAATGATTTTTTTTTGATTTGATGACATTATGTGCTCTTGACTTAAGAAGTTATTTTTTTTTTTTATTTATAAAATTCATGTACTGCAAGTTGTTGAGTAGCTTATGAAATTTTTCGAGTGATCGCACGATGTGTGTTATTGATAGGACTTTTAAATACCACACCTAATCTTGGGATATGTGTAAAAAGTACTCCGAAAATTCGATGATGTAAAAAAATCCATATTTTAGCTATTTTCGGAGATTTTTAATGATTCGATATTCAAATGAAAGGTTTAATTCTAATCAATATCTTTAAAATATTAGTACAATCAAAATAAGCTATATCTTCGAAAAAATTCCTAACTATAGGTACAGGGTGTTTCAGTAAGGTCTAAACAGTTTTTACATAGTTTCCTGATCAAGGTTTGTAAAAACATCATATTTTATCCTGCCTAATCTATCACTTGACCACCTAAATGAAATAACATCAAAAACGCAGGCTACTGAATACATATTAATTAGTGAGTGCATAGCAAAACTGACCAGAATCTGCGACCCAAATTAATACGTCTCGTCGATTAATTTACACATTGTTCTCTAGAAATTACATGTGCAATATAAATA
The DNA here is from genome assembly GCA_933228815.1 of Machimus atricapillus. Taxonomy (NCBI): domain Eukaryota; kingdom Metazoa; phylum Arthropoda; class Insecta; order Diptera; family Asilidae; genus Machimus; species Machimus atricapillus. Next base: position 4,901,971 of record OW121788.1, on the reverse strand, counting down.
TGAAAATCAACAAATGCATTCGGCCCTCTCTAGAAAATCCATTAATGCATTGGGCAGGCCATCGACTTGATCATGATCATGAATGCAACTTGTTTGATAGAGGTGGGTCTAAAAAAAAAAAAGTTTCTAACAACCAACCGGAAAGAATGACGATTTTCTATGCTTGAGGCTGTAAAGTTCATAGAATTTTAATATTTATCCAAAAACCGGATTAACTGCGTTCACGAAGGCAGCGACAACGCATTAAAATCCATTAACACGAGCAGGCCCCTCGTTTCCAGCCAAGCTACCGCCTAAAACTGATTGAGTTGAGGTAGACAACATTCTTATGCGATTTTATTTATAGCACTGAAATGCTATTAAATTAATTTTAATTTGACTTTTGGCCTAGACAGGGCATACGCAGACGTACTCACTCAAATCGGTGAAAGTAAAATATTTTATCAATTTACACCAAAACTCTGAAAAGTCATCAAGAACCTACAATACATAGCTCCAGAGTCCAGACAGATATTTTTTTTCTATTTTCGTTTACGGGTTCATTAGCGCAATTGTGTTCTTTTTTTTTGGCGGAAATGCAGTTGAGATTTCTAAAAGTGGTATGCCTCAACATCGCAAGTTGTCGGAAGCCACACCCCTTCATTTAAAATTCAAAGAAGTGGCAACAGGTAGCTTTCGTCTTCATTGAGAAAAATTTGATATTCTAAGAATGTATACTACGTCTAATGAATGTCGCACTATTAGAGATAATAAATCTATTGTTACTATTTCAAAAAAGAAAAACAAAAAGGGTTGATTACTGAAGTACATAATATAGTATTTCGTTTTTTAATAAATGAAAGCGGTTGGAAATGATAGTATGAAAGTAACAAAATATGTATCTACAATGACAAAAAGGACACTGAAATAATACAATTTTCTATTGACGAACTATACTAAATAATATATTTTATAATAAAATATAAACCTTAGGTTGAACTTACAGTCATTTTAGCGGGTAACTTCTCTCAACTGTTCTCCTGTACGAAACCGGTGTGATTGTATTGATTGACCTCTAAAAGGGACAAGTTTATTCAAACACAGCCGGGGTTACACACCTCTAGATGAACACCGGTTTGAAACAACCAAAGGGAAAAGGACTACTCAAAAAATTGATTTTCTCGCACCCTAAATATAAACTTTCCTTCCGTTCGTCTCTTTTTTTTTTTACTGAAACTTGACTATACAACAAAACAGCACAAACGTATGTATATGCGTAACGCACAATAAAAAGAGGTGTGTTCCGGTTATTAAATAATTCCAAAATAGTATAATGCGATAAAGCCTCCTCGTTTTATATCCCGCTTCCGATGCGTTACGTGCGGTAGTCTATCACAAACTGTCTTGGCCTTAAGAAAAACTCAAGATAGGTACCTACGACTGAATGTCGTCTACACGAGGAAAACGCACTACAAGATCTCACAGTCGCGTTTTTGTACTGACTCTGCTCGCCATCTGACCAGAGTCTGTAAAATTACTTTGGTTGATACGACGAGGTCCACGAAACGCTAGGCGACAACTAGTCGAATAAAGTCCAAATGAGCAGATATCGAAATGCATATTGGCACTGTTTGGTGCACAAATAACGTTTTTTTTTTTTCTAACTTAAACAATGCATCTTTCGCTTGTATTAGAGTCCAGGAATTATAAACACAATTTTTAGTCCTCCATTACCATGGAAATTGTGTGGGAGTGTAACATCACAATGACGTCAATAATTGGCAAAAGGAATGAGCCACCCAAATGTGAGCCCAAAAGCTTCAATTTTATAGCGGACTCAGATAACAGACATTCGGCCAAGACATAATAATATGCGACTTTTTGTGATAAGAATATCACAAATACTCTGTTGAAAATTAGTAGGCTTGCGTGGTTTTCTCGTGCTGTTTACGTCTAGGACTAGCTAAATTCTAGTATAAGCTTCGGAAGCTTTTACGGGAGAAAGGAGTCCTCAAAATACGGAGGCGGAAAAATGAAGGTCAATCAAGTTCATGTAAGGTAGCAAACGACATGCCCTTTAAAATCCCACTTCCTCAAATCTTGGATTAAATAAAATGCCATCCATTCTTAAGAAAGATCTGCGCCTTCTTCACTATTCACTAAGAAGAATGAAAAATTCGTCTTTATTCTTTCTTGTAGACGAACAATGGTCGGTTACCTCGGCAGTAAACATTAATGAATGAATTTTTTACCTGGTACGGAGGTAAAGATGATGCTTTATTAAATTTATTTATTTTTTTTTTTAAATAACATCCTTCGCCGTTTTCTCGAAATGTTTGATGAAAAACAACATTTTAAACTAGGGTTGCCAACAATATTCCAATTTATTATACCAGCATCGTATTTACGGATAGTCTCTTTAAGCTGCAGCCTAGGAGACCACAGCACAAAACTGTTTAAAAATTTAATCTTAAACAGACTATAATACTAACAATATGTTATTTTTAGAATTTAAATTATACTAATTTTTGCATATACGTATAAATCTTAACTTTGTGTTATTTTGAAAAACTTTTCCCTCAACTTGTTAGCCCACAATTATTATTATCATAGTTTTAGTTAGCTTTTAAAGGTTTTTGTATCAATCATACTTGTATTATTGTATGATCGGTTCATAAAATTACAATATATGTATGTACAATAGAGCCAATAAAACAAAATATATCATTTATAATGACTGCATATGTCTTTACAAAACCTTTTATCAAGCAAAAAGTTGAAAACACTGATGAAATTACACACGTTTAATTTAAAAAGTTGGTCTACGTTTAGTTTTATAGGAATTAAAATTATTCTATTGGAAAAATAATTTCAATCTGGTATTATTTTAGCTTATTAAAAAAATATCATAATCTTTGGTAAATGAATTATTAACTGTATTCAATTTGATCAGTTTTAATGATTGCTTTATTTTAAAAACATAATTTGTAAAATGAGGTATTTTTCTTTTTACTAACCGCACTTTACTATGAAATATGTGAACTGAATTTCGCATTGTATACGAATTGTTTTTTTTTTCATTTTGTCTTACTACTTGTTACTTACTAGTAACCAAATAAAACATGAAACTTGTTTTCCAAAATTAAACAAAAATATAGTTTAAAGTTTTTGAGAAAGTATAAAAAAGGTTCTAAAAAATTGGGAATGTATTTTTAAAAGTGTAACCTTTTGGACGGTCTAACACAGATGCAATTTATAATACCGCAATAAGCAATTTAAATAATACAATATTTTAGACTACTAAGAATTTGGTTTTTAATAGTGATTAACAGAAGGAAACAATTTAAATATTAGGTTAGTGAATTCAGCTAGTTGTTCATAGCAGTGTTAATAAATCGTGTTTACTCTCATGGTTTTAAATTCTTTTCATTTTTATTTTTTATACCACAAACTGATTATCTTCATGTAGTAAAAATATCGTCTACAATTTAATAAGTAATAAACGGAAAACTTTAAACATGTTTTTTTTGTTTAGATTTTGACCTAGAACATTTTTCTAAATTTCCATTTTGGTAGGTTAAATCTTCAAAAAACTGCCTAGCTAGAGTCCGTACCGCAGATTCGGCCTAGGGGTCTACAAATCCTAAATTATGATTGCACTCTCATAATTTGCATAATCTCAGACACCATAGAGTCCATGACTATTTTTAAGGTCAGAAGTTTTATGTCAGTTTTTTAAAACTTCCTGACACATTTTTTCAGCAAATTTTCTTATTTCAAAATTCCTTGAAAATTTCTGAATTCTTTTTTTGAAAATTTATGTTTAACTTCTTTCTTGAGTCGAAATGAGTGGTTTCCCTAAATCAATAGACAACATATTTACTACGTATACGGTGGATTACACAGGATTCTCTGAAACTGAAAAGGTTGCTTTGACCAATGCTTGGAATCTAATCAAGGCCGACAGAAAGAAGCATGCAACCGAAATATTTTTAAGGTAAAAAAAAAATTATTAACACATATGTATGTTTATAGCAAAATAATATACATGCTAAAAAGAAAGCTGATGCTGTTATAAAAGATATTTTTTTTAAATTATAAGGTTTAATTTGAACTTTATCCCTATCCTTATTATTAAAACAATACATGAAAATTCAAACTTTCATTTAACTCTTTAGGTTTTTCCTTGCCCATGCAAAATACCTCAAATACTTCAGAATGTGCGAAGATCGGTTCAATGTCGAAACCCTTCATGCTCATTCTGATTGGGTTTTGCAGTCTTACAATAGTCTAGTTGAGGATGGACTGAGAGACGTTGCAAAATTGAATGCGATGCTATCAAATATAGTCAAATGCCACAAGAACATCAGGCTTACTGGACCTGACATGGATGTAAGTTTTTGTCTGTGCTAAAATGTACAAAAGGTAAAGGGTTCTATACCCGGTTTTAATAAAAAAAAAATACTATCCGAAAAAATTAAAATATAACATTCCCTCTACAACTAGTTGAAATATAAAAAATAAGACTAGTTTTTGTTATAAATTTGAAACTTAACTACTTATGTGAATTTATCTTATTTATAATAATTTAATAAAATCTGTGAAATCTTTTATTTCAGGCCATGACAAAGATCGCAAACGACTACTTCAAGGAAGTACTTGCAAGGTATATGACGCCAACGCTTGAAACTGCTTTGAATAAAATAAGAACCAGATTCACTGAAGGATATGAATGAGCACACACAAGATTAAAGGTTCTGCTGTGCAACATAAATTGCTTTCTGCTTAATATTTATTGATAAATTAACTATTTATATAAATTATTATTATACCAAGATTAGTCCTACATTTTACTTAGAAATAAAATCTGTATGTTTAAAAACTATAAACAAATAAAATCTACTGCAATAAATTATGTTTACTTTTTATTATTTGCAGGAATTATAAATCCAACAAACTGCAGAAATTAAGTCCTTACTTGTATTTTTATTGAACGTTTTTTAAAGGTTATAAATTAATATTAGTTTATGTATATTTAAAAGATCAAGCCTATTTGGAAATTTCAACAAAACGTATTTTTGTTATTGCATTTTTCAAAAAATATGTTACTTCAAGAATATTTAATTAATTTTCATAAAGAATCGTCCTCTTCTTTGTTATTTTTTCCCCTCCTAACTAAATTCGCAGTTTGGAGACGAGTCGCTTCTATCTAAACTAGAATTAGTTAAAAAATTAAATTTTACTATTTTTTGAAGAATAAATTACAAAAACAATTCTCAATTTTTCTCTAAACATCTGCTATTTGTTATTTTCCCATAAAAATTAATAATTGTAGCTCACCACTTACTGCTTATAAATCATTTTGAATTTTGATTCTGGTGAGCCAACTCCAAGAAATCATCCTATGTTTTTTTTTCCTAAGATGCCGCCATTTTCATATAAAGGTGGCGAGATGATTCCGAATTTTCTTCTGGTCTAAGAAAATAAGACATAAATTAGAGATAAAGTGTAATAGGGATAAATTTCAGTATATGTATATTCAATATTCAACAGAGTTGTTAAGGAATGCATTTTTCCGAGGTGTATTCCTATGTACTTTTTCCTGAAAATTAATTATTCACTCAAAGCTGCACTTAAGTTTCTTCTAAAAGTTAAGAATGGAATTACATATGCAGATGAATTTCCACTCTTCAAAATATATTGAAGAATGCATTCGCTTTCCTTTTGCAAAACGAATGCATAATTTTTAGAGTAAATTCCACTGCGACTCAAAGCATTTTTTTTACTTTAAATCGGTTAAAAATTCGAGACTGGAGAATGAGAAATGAATATTACTTACACGTTTTCATAAATAGCTAATGAATACAATTGAAACTTGATACAATTGTTTTGCACAGTCAGAAGGAAATTTTTACAACCGATTTACTTGATTCCGATTTCATATTCTTTAACAAAAAAAAACATCCTCTTTTTGGCTTGACGCCGCCGCACGACTCTTTTCTTTATGTAGTGGTAAGAATTTTAGGCAATAAAAAGCTCGTGTTTGTCAGCGGTCAAATTATTCGTTAAGCAATCAGCGCCATCTACATTTGAGTACAATTGAGTGACAGAAAACTGAACGATTCGAAAGTATGCAAATTAACGATATCAAAATAGACATTTCTTTGCCGGAACATGTCAAAATATGACAGAAATTTTTTCAGTAAACAAAATTCGTGGTCAATTTCCGGAAAATCCTTCAGTTTTGGATTAAGAGTGAAACCTCTGGGGAGCGGAGACGAATAAAATCAGGAAGGTGTAGGAATTCTGGTCCCGTGGTACTCGTGATGAAAGAGCCGCAGTCGGGAAGATGTTTAAACTCGAATCGTACATCACACCCATTATCTTGAATTATGTGGCTAAATATGTTAAAAACATCCGTCCACAAGACTCGCAGGTATGCTGGATTTGCTGGGAAATTGACTGACCGCTATAAAAAATAAAAATTCATTAAAGGTTTCCCTGTGGGAGGGCGAAGTTGCATTTCAAAATCTCGACCTTCGCCTGGACGTTCTAGAAGAGGAGCTCCAGTTACCCTTCGAGTTTCTTTCCGGTCACATCCATGAGCTCATTATCCATGTGCCATGGACTAAAATCAACTCGGAGCCCATTAATATTACAATAAACACCATCGAATTTGTCCTAAAACTAAAGGATCAAAGTGCCCAACCGCCCCCTCAAGAGAGAAAAAAACGAGCGTCACGAGTTGAGGATCTGCAGCAGGGTTATATTCCGGGATTGGTAAACAAAATCATTAATAACATTGCGATAAACTGCCACAACATAATACTGAAGTATGTTGAGGACGACATAGTCGTCTCTATGAACATCCAGTTGCTATCTATGAGCTCCGCTGACGAGAATTGGCAAAAGTGCTTTGCAGACCTCAATCCAATGAAGGTAATTCTTAGGAAACTAATTCAAGTTTCCGATCTAACAATCTGCCTCGATAAACGCAATGAAATGGGACAGATTGAGGTATGCCAGGAGCCGATCCTTTACAGGTGTTCCTTGGAAATTAGAATTCTCCGAAAATACAACGCTGCCACTGCATCAAAAACATCCACAACTATGGTCCACCTTTTCAGCAAGTCGATGGACGTAAATGTATCTTCGTTACAGTTCCCAATGGTCATGAGATTGCTTGCCTTAGTGCTTGCGTTAAAATCTGGTGATTTAAAATCAGTTAAAAGCTTAGAAGTTCTTAGCGAAACCCCTGAGGATGCAGATTATATTGCCGGGACAGGTGAATCATATCTGTCATGGGCTTGGAATCTTCTTCCCAATATATTAGCAACCGAACCAGCACCTGAAGAAACTGAGAGTAGTGAGGGCCACTTTTTAGATATCGCCAGTTATGTTGAAGTGCTTAAATTTACCCTAAAGTCATCCGAATTCATCACAGAGACTATTGTTCAAACAACGAAAAAGATTCGCTATAATCCGATATTCCGAGCTACACTAAAGGGCATCTTCTCTGAGACAGTCATGTCCGATTCAAAGTGGTTTAATACCAAAGCTGGCGTTGCTTCTGTATTTGTGGAGCCCCTAGGTAATTACGGCGAAGCCAAGGAGTGCCCTTTCATATCAAATACAACTGAGTGGAACGAATCTTATTTGAATGAGAGCCTCTTCGACAGCAATTCGAAGGAAAACACCGGTAAGTCTCGGAAATATGTTAGAGATATTGCAACCTATTTGGTGGAGAATTCGATGGCAAACCTAAAGTTCAGAGGTCCTGCAATGGCATTTGATATGGTGCATACTCCGGAGGAAAAACCCTCAGAGACTGAATCAAAAGGAATAGCAGAAAATTTAATAATGCGAGCTTCTTTCTCTTCGGTGACACTTTGCTGGAATTCTTCCTTATTTCTTGTTATAGATGTAGTTAAGGACCTGATTGATGCATACAATTACCCACCATACGTAGAGGAGAAGCAAATCGAACCAGTGCCAGCCAAATTACCGCCTCCTTCTATGGATGAGTATGACGATCTTATGTCTTCGGATATACCTAAAAGACATATAGAAGTACTATTCAGTCAAATTACTATCCACATGCATCCAATGATTAATCCACCTCAAAATGAAAAAACTAAACAGATTCAAATGCTTCAAAATAAAGAATTTCCTTGGTTTGTGATAAAAGTTGATAAAATGCATGCGCAATGGACGACACCCCTCCACCCAAACACTTTAGTTTTTACAACTTGCCAGCTACCCACAAAACCCCAAGAGCTTCTCGATTCTTGCTATGATCTGTATAAAGTGGAATTGAAAACATTATCTATTATTGACAACGAAACGTCCCAGAGTATTTTGAGCATTCCTTCAGCAAGCGCCGAATTTGGGGCAATCATTCAGCCAGATCTTTGGACAAGTCACGACGACGTGAAGTATAAATTGAAAGCTGAATTCGACAACATCGTTATTTCGCATACCCAACAGCAGCTCGCAACTGCAGTGCACTTTATGAAAACCTTGACCGAGTATAATTATGATAATCTAATGGATCTTTCACGGTGCACAACGCTGGTGAATGAGAAAAATCCTAAACTAGAACATAACTTTAACATGCTGAGTTTTTCGGCTAAAAAATATATTCAATTTACCTGCTGCTCGGGAATCTTAAGATACGCTCAATCGTGCTTCATTTCCAGCGATGGTTATTCAAAGAGTTTTATATTTACGGCTCCTCCAAATATTCCTCTAACAATTGATGATTCTTTTTGCCAGTGGAATGTACAGATGCCAAATAATTTTACCGAGGAAAGTTTGCAAACTGTAGTAGCCCTACAAATCAGCAACTTTATGGTTATTGTTGAACCAGCACTGGAAAAGTATCTGAACTATGAAGAAAATGAATTGTCTGGATCTGCGGAGATATCGCCTGGTAAGTGCAAATGTACACATAGTGTTGTGCAAACCTATATAAAACATTCCAGTACAAAAACTTAATAGTAGATTGAGATATGCTTCTCCTATAATTTTCTTTGTTTGTATTAATTCTCTTTTATTTCAGAAACTAAATTCGTTACTTTTTAAAATAATTTTAATTAAATTGAATTGCAAATTTGTTTCCAAATCAAGTATTTTAAAAGGATATTTTTTATTTTTCACTAAATAAAGTGAGGGAAGAAACTACACTACGTTTTTTTACTGGAATGGTTGCTATTGTTTTGTATAGCACTATAAATTATGCATATAGCATAGAATTTGTTACAGCGAAGACGGATTTGCACACTACCCAAAATATCTGTAGTTTACGAATTCTAGGTGTTTTTTTTACAAATCATTCTATAACTTTTCTTCATAGTTAATAAGAACTTTGAGATTTCCTCCAATTGCTTAACCGGCTCTCTACCTCTACTCTTTGAAAAACTGCAAGCCTTTAAAATTGAAAATTTGTATTTTTTGTCAGGTTAGATATTTCTGAAAATACATCTTGGGTCTGTTTTGAAGAAAAACCTACTATTTAAATACCGTGAATATTTTATAAGCTTCAACTTCAAAGGATTAATTTTCTTTTAAACCCAATTTGGTGTACGTTAATAAGATTGCTCTTGGAAATTTATTTATTTTCAAGCAAAATTCGATAAAAAATCTAAATTTTTAAATTTTTCTAAACTCTAAATTAAGTTAAAATAATAATCAAAAATCAATTCATTAATTGTTTTATAAAAAGCTCCAAACGCTTACAAAACATTCGGTCAAACAAAATAAAAATAGCATTGCAGTTCGCTTAGAACAAAATTCAATGTTCAACTGGTAAAAAAAAACCTCAAATTTATTTCAATAGCGATAGCTCGGCAATGAATGGGTTAAAATAGATAACATAAAAATTACTAAGCTTAAATATAAAAAATAAATTGAAATTCACTAGAAACAATTATATCTCAGAAATAACGTATCAAGGGAAAGTTATTTTCCCATTTAAACCCTTATAATTTTTCAAGGAGTGGCCAGAAAGTCGCTTAAGCAATGAGGGATGATGATCCTAGATATTTTGAAGGAGGATGACATCCGAATTTATGTAATATGAAGTAAATCCGATTAGCTGACGCGTTTGCTTATAGCTACCAGTTCCAAATGAGGTGGGATACATTATTAAATTAGTAATTTTTCCCCTTAGACATAAATACGTCAGATGTTATTAACAAAATAGAGAAGCAAAAGACATCTCGAGCATCTGTGCAAACCGATCGATCAAGAAAAGTTGCTAATCCCGAAGAAACTATTCATTTAAGTTCGGAAAAAGAAGAGAAGATTGAAAATAAATCTAAAAGAAACATATTGATTAACAAGGAATCGACCTCGTTGCCCAAGTAAATATTACACCACTTCTTTACAAGACCACAAATATTTAATTTCTCTTATTTTAGCCTACTTTATCTAAAAAACGTAGTTGTATGCGTGGACATTGATAATGGGTCTGTTTTTATTCCTTCTAAGAGTAACTTTGAGTCATCTGACGAGGTGGACAAAAACGACTATGTGTTAATAACGTAATAAGGATATAACTAAAAATCAAATTCCCTAATCATACATTTAAACTAATTTTAGGTTGCCTAGCATCAAAATTAAATCAGCTATAACAGAGAATATTCAAAATTTGATAATGAAAAAATTTCCTCAAGTAATTAAAACGAACACTGGAACAGACACATTTCCTTGGACGTGCGACTTAACTAATCTAAACATAGTGACAACCATTTCTGGTGAGGAAAAACTCATACTTAATCCGGTTAAGACAAGTATCACTGCGGCCTTAACTCACAAGAAATTAGGTCCAAAGCACCCGGGTACTGTTGCATTTAATATTCATATTGATACAGCTCCAATACATGCAACTCTTCTACAGGATGTAGTAAGTCTCTACAATTATTCAGGTTTTGTAATTATTAATTTATTTTCATAAGGCAATTTTCTTTTTCGAACGGCTACACGTACTGCATAAAATAATTTCGCTCTTAATTCAACGGAAGCAACATCAAATGAAGACTACTAGCGACAAAGTAAGAATTGTTCTAAACGACGAGGATGACAATAACATCAAGGAGTTCCTTGCCACACAGGCGGACACTTTAGTGAAGCCCAAATTAAAAACTACTTCAAAATTTGATATGCAACTTTCCGTTTCATTTTGGCTGCAATGGACAGTAGCTAAATTTACACTAGATGTTGTTGCTTTGCTTATCCCACCCACAAAATTAACATTCGAGATAGAGGATTTTATTACAAGTATTGATAAACAGGTCGAATATTTTAAGCTCAAAAATAAAATTGGAACACTGAGTTTAAATTATTTTGAGACTGATATTAACCTGGCATGGAAGCCAAGTGATTCAATTAAACTGTTGGTAAATACAGATACAGAAGGTTCCAAAGCGGGTGAGACATTTTTTGATTTGACTATCACCCAAGCAGAAACTATGAATGTGTTTAATAAACTGGGAGCTCAAAAAAGTGCCTATAATTTACACAAATCAATTACCGAAATTGTAGCGAACATTCAAGCTGTCGATCTTCTTTTAGACGTAAATAGCCTCTTGAGATTTGTACCAATTTTCTGCGCCTTACAGGGAGAAAAATCGAAAGAGGCCTGTGAAAAAGATCCGTTCAGTGTTGCTGATTTACCTTTGGTTTACCTCCAAAGCAAAGGTATTACTTTGTATATGCCTCTTTCGTTAAAGGATCTTGAGAGCGTCTTCATTTTTAAGGTAAGACCAAGTTCGAGATTAGCAAGATTAAATAATATTTTGTTTTCTTTTTAGGTGGGCGGGATAAAAATATCCCCAAACGTTGACAATCCTTTAAATAGAATCACTGTTCGGGGAGACATTTATAATAAGGCCGCCCAGTTAAGAATGTTACACACTCCCGGTTCGAAAGTGGAAGATAGGCAGTATGAATTAATTTTTAATGATATATCGGCTGCAACTGGCAAATGGCCCGAGGTTTTATCATTTTTGAAGAAGGTTAGTATTGGATTAAGTAAATATTTGCTCGTCATATAATGGACATAAATTTGAGATCAAATAGGAAGAAGGAAATAGGGAAGAGCAGTATACGGTCAAAAACAAAATTCTCGTTGACCTAAAATCATGAAATTTGGCAAGAAGCAAGGTCTCACAGCACAAGTAAAGGAAAAAATCCGAAAATCGTTAATTTGTAGTTACATCTCATAAAAAATATTTTATGGAACGCTCGGTGCGCGAGTCAGACTCGCTCTTGTCCAGTTTTAGTATGTTGCTAAAGTATTCTCAAGATTTTATTTGTTAACCCATTTGTATCATGACTTTAAATGCACGTGGTAAATAAGATATTCAACTAAAATTCTGCTCTTATCACCATATGGCGAGAAATAAAATTAAGGTCTTCTAAATACATACCTAAAAATCTTGGAGAAATGTTGACTTAGTGACGAATATGGAAAACTTCTATATTTGCTATTACTTTTCATAATCCCTAAGTTGAAAAAAAAAAACATTTATACTCACTCAGTTCAAAGATTCTTGAGAAAAAAAAAATTAGATAAAAAGGTGGAAAGTTAACTGTAACCCTGTAAAAACTAATTTTTATAAATATTTTTGTTAAAATACAAGAAGCTACAAACAAGTTAATATTTTTATAGTAATTATTATTAATAAAAAAGTAATATCATCATGGAGTCAAATTTTTGAAGTTCAAAAAATAAAAAGATGTATAAAAATTAAATATCAAAAATGTGGCTCGACATACGATAAAAAAAATTGTTTATTGTAACTTCATAACTAAATGGAGCTTTTCTATAATTTTTTTTCTAGAATTCTTAAAAAGATATCAATGGTAAAAGAATCTGTCTTCTTTTTGGACGTCTCTAGCTCCTTAAGTTACCCCATTTAAAGATTTCACCAAAATTATAAAGTCAATATTTATTTTAAGAAACAATACTGCATTATGTATATGTAGTTTTTTTAAGCGAGATTATGCATTTAGATTTAACAACTTTTTAAAAAATATTATTGTTTTCAGGATTCCACTGGGACATTTCACAACAAAAATCCAGCAGTTGAGTGGAATAATCAGAATGAAAAAGAGACTCCAACGTTGGAATTGATGGAAATGTTTAGCAACTTTATTGTATCTGTTACTTATGCCCCATGCATTGTTTACAACAAAATCCTCGTAAGCGGTCAAGCCTTAGAATTTAACTGCCTAACTGATCTGGTGGTCTCTTTAACTAACGATCAGCTAGTGATTATAATACGACTGCTTTCCCGGTTGGAACATTTAAAAAAGTTTGACATTTTTCTAGTTTGCCATTTTTTGCTCTTATGCTATTTCTTTTCAGACTTTCATGCAAAGAAGAAATTGATGTTTCAAAGGGACTTGTTAGACAAGCCAGCTCAAATATGTTTTCAACAAAATTACTTAATGTTAATGACGATTCCGACTCTGGGAACTTACATCTCAAAGTGAATCCTCGGTTGACTTATAAAAACATTTTAATGATGAGTAATATTAGAAGGGGCGTCAAAATAACCCACCCGGTAGAAATAACTGATTTTGTATATGCTGATTCGGGAGTAGAATTGTCGTCGTCCCTAGCTCAGAGAACCGATACAGATTTGTACATAAATGAAAGTCGCCGCCAAAATGATTTGGGAAAGGAAAGGAAAATTCCTTCTGAAATATCATTTGTGGCTGGTGTTTTCGTTTTTAAACTATTCTTTTCTTACCAAATGAAAATACCAGGAGAAGCTGGAAAGATTAAACGCATTAAAAACTCTAAACCTTTGCTCAGTTGCACTGTTAAACAGCCAAGCATGATGATTGCGCAGAAAATATACAACAGTTTTCATCAATTTTCAATTTATGATATTACTATTATTTTAAATGCGGTAGACAAATCGATGGGCATTAAACAAAGTTTGCGCGGATTGCAAGATAAACGTTCGCAAGAAGATCGAATTTTCTTTGAAACTCAGCCCGGCCCAGTAACCCTGACTGGAATTCCGCCTCCTCTACTATGGGTGAAGCTTAGCAGAAACATGTATAACTCCTTGGAAATTGATTGCAACTTCTTGAGGCCTGCTGTGCTCAACGTCTCACACTCCTTATTGAAGAGTTTCTTCATTATGATGCTAGTGGTAGAAAAAGCATTTGTCGATTTGCATAAGTCACCTATTCAGCATTATATTCCAATTGTTCGAGGTAAGAAAATTAATAGAATCCGAAAAATGTTTTTCGACGCTAACCGAATTAATGTGGTAATGGAAAAGATCACAATCCAAGCGATTGAGAAGAGCAAATATAACTTAAATGTAACAGCATCCGATTTGAAGTTAAAATTAACATTCTCCGAACGACCAGACAAGTTTCAGTCAACATTTTCAGCTGGAGCAATTTCGATCACTTTCTCAGATGCAGCTCTTTTGCATCCATTCAATTTTTCGGGGCATTTAACAATAACCCAGGAAACTTGGCAAAATGTTCCAGTGATAGTTGGGAAGGTGGATGTTAATGTTATTCACATGGATATTGGGCCTCAAAATTTGAATAATTTAGCAAAAGCATGGAATCACTTTGATGAAGTTTTAAATGAATATTATAACGAAAGAGCCAAAATATTAAGAAAATCGTGGGAAATCGGAGAATCGTTTAATCAAATAAAAATAAATCTTCAAGAATGTCCAATGCCGAAATTAGTGTCGAAAACACATATTCCCAAATTGAAGGAAGAATTCTATCAAGACGATCTTAGGTTTGAAGCATCCAATACCCCTTGACTCTTTAGATCTGTATATTTTTTTCTAACAGGGCTGGAGCCTTTCAATTCATCGTGTGTGATACTGATAATGAACTACCAATGGCTTATCAGATTCAAATAATTTTAAAAAATAATGGCATCATTTGTTGGAGGTACCCACAGCCTAGAAGAATCACTCAACTGCGCATTCTTCCCATACCAATGGAGGTAAGCTTATCAAAACATTTACAGAATTATAAAATCTCAATTGGGCGGAAAAATGCCTAAATAGATTAATAACAGACCTCCAGCTAGGGCAATTTGTTTTTCAAAATAGAGTTTAAAATTTAAAAATTACGTCATTAAATTAAAACTTGATTTTTGTGTCTGACCAAATTAAATATAGGTCATGAGCAAGGCGACATAAAATTTTTATGAAGAAATAATTATCCAAAATATATCTTCGTACATTGTTAACATTAAAACTGAAAAACTGGAAAATATCAAAAAATTTAAGTAGCTAAAAAGTCTTAAAAGTTTTATATCGACAATATACAATAACATAAGCGTTTTTTTCACAATCGGATCCGGTTCAATATAAAAAGTTTGGGTGGGTCAAAATCGTAGCTATTCGCAAATTTTATAATTGTTATTTGGTAGAGACATAAAAACTTCAATTCGATAAAAAATATCCCAACTAATCAGATTGTGAAAAAAACAACTAATAAAATAAACGCGGCACTAATTAAAATTACTTTTTTGTTGCCAAAAAAAAATTAGTGTTGTAAGTGTTAAGATTATTTGAAGATACTAGATACTGTATGTAACTATCTTTTTTTGGCGTTTCAAACTAGTGGCAATTTTTGAGTAGTCAGAAAAATTTATTAGCTAAACAAAAATTTGCGACTGCAAAAAAAGGGTTGTATTTTTTTGAAGATGTTTTTTGGTCTTTCCCAGCGCATATTCGGATTGATGATGATGATAATTTTGGTGAATAAGTAATCATTGCAATTATCTTAATCCTAAGTGTGTCTCAATGGCTCTAAAAACATCCTTCCATGTTCCCAATTTTTTTGTTTTTGAAATTTTTTTAAAATCTAGACCTTTAGTGTTTGATAGTGTTTTGTACCAAGACTAGGATTACATGAAAGGATTCCAAAAACATGCGTGATTACATCACAAAAATTTAATACATCAAAAATTTTCAAAATTAATGCAAACAAAATAGTAATACCTAGAGTCTGTCCCATTTAATTAAATATCTAATTTGTGTTCTCTCCTATTAGTCAAATAAACCTATGGAAATTCTTTGCCGAATGGAGTATTATAACGAAGCTAGCCAAAATTATCAATATTTCTGTGAATTTAACGTATCTGAGTCGGAAACGCAGATTGTAAATATTCCAAAACGAAACATCACCGCCAACATTTGGAGGGTTGTGATTTTGCAATCCCTGATTATTGTAAATGGGCAATATTTTGAATTTACTTGTAGCAGTGATGAAGATGAAGATGACATGAACTCGGTAAGATCCAAGTATTTATTTAAATATTATCTAACATTTTTTTATTCTAAAGGAAGTAAAACTTTCCACCATTTTAAACACACCGAAAACAGAGCAGGATTTTCGATTAAATCCAAAATCGTTAGTAGCTTGTATGCGTGTCGATACATCCTTCCACCCAAATATTGTGCCCACAATGCAGGCTGTGATTAAATTTAATGCTATTCAATTGAATCTACAAAATCAGTGTGAATGGTCTGAAATAGAGCTACCTACCTTACTACGAACGTTCAAAACTGTGGAAAGATCTCAGGACAATCACACTTTTGCGACCTTTACTTTATCAAATTTAGAACTTTACGGTGCTAAGCTGGGAAGAGGAGAATACATGGCTGATCTTGATATGATGGCTAGCTGCAAAGTTCTGGATTATAGCTATTTAAATATGTTATACCTTCTCGAGGAAAGTAACATAAAAGTTCAGTTTAATTATTGTAAACGGTTTTTCTTCAATTCGACCGTTGACGCCTTAAAAGTAAACATGGGTCCCTCAATGTTGCATACACTGGAAGCATCGAGAAAACATTGGGAACGGACTTTTCAGGATAATCGAGAGAAACTTCCGATTCTTGCAAATTATTTGGTAGTAAATCGGACTAATTTGAATTTGATGTTTGGACAGGTGGAAACCAAAGAAAGGATTACACTAAAACCACTGGAAGTAAGCCTGTACTCTTTTCGTAGTGACTATTCTGATCAGAAGCTGGTCTTCGGTCTGTTTGTGGACGAAAAAGTTTTCATAAGATCAGATCCGATAGGTGTGGATGATGAGACTGTGCAATACGTTAGAATTGCTGAATACGTTTTAATCGTACGTACAAAAAAGATATCTAAAATACAAATGTCCATTCTCGTTAGAGGTCAAGTTGATCTCGTCTCTATGATAAATGAAGAACTAAAGATACACTTGAAAATTTCTGGAAAATCTGAAGACAAATCCGACAATACCAGTGTTCTTCTACCAGGCAGGTCAAAAATGGGATTTTGTGCCAAACTCATGAATGAAACTGAGATGACTATTAGGTGAGTTACTAATTTAAGACCCTTTTTCACTAAAGACAGAAAATAACATCAAACAGAACAATATAATTAATAAAAATAACTTTTAGAATTTACGTTATTTCTCAAATTTTCATAACAACTATTTTTTACTTTACCAAAAGTTCCAGTTCTGTCCTTTTACAAGAGTAAAGTGGATCTTTTTTAACCGATATATTTTTATTTTATTATTTTATTTACGTGATTTCTCTCCTTTTGAAAGATGTTAAGACCTCAGCATTTTTCCTAGCGAAAATATTTCCTCAGTCTTCAGATCAACTGAGCTTTTGTTTTTAAACGTGTTCGCACGTGTTGTGATATATGCTTAAAATTAAAATAGTCAAAAGTGCAAGCAAGTTTCATCAAAAATTAAAATTAGTAAAATTAGTTCGATAGATTAATCTAAACTAAAAATAAAAATTTGAACTTTACGGAATTTTTCTTAATATATTTTAAATTATATGTATTATTATGTAATAGCTCAAAGTTCAAACTTCTATTTAGGACACTATAATTATTAGGTAATATTTAACGGCTCCCAAATATGTTTTTCAAAACCTGCTAATTTCGTACTGAGACCTAGAAGAATTTCAATTATTTTTTAAACTAAGATGATTTTAATTGCACTCACCTGAATTGAGATTTATTTTCAGACACTATATCCTTTAAATTAAACCATTAAAAATAAACCTAATTTAAAAATATATTATAATTTTGACCTAACGAATGCATTGATAAATTTGATTAAAATACATTAAAAAATTTGGAAATTTTCGAACTTAGAAACGTAGACCTTCATTCCATTGACCAATTGTTTGCAATTCCAAATTCGACTGACTGCATAAATAAAATTTGATCAAATCTACCCTTTTCTCCTAGCTGCCGTTGAAAAATCTTTTTAATATACGACTGTTTTAAGATCAATTTTGTTACTTTCCAGATTGAAATTTCTCAGTACAGATAATAAGGGGTGGAGCGGCGAAGTTCCCCTACGCGCAAACAAGAGTCTTCCTTGGCTAGTAAAAGGTATGGATCAAATTAATTATTTTTTTTTTCTTTAACTCTTGAGCAAGTCCCTTTTGAGCAGTTCCCAAAAATGGCCCAGACCCATACTTGAGTTATTGGGTGCGTGTAATTCGAGAGGACATTTCGGAAGTTGCAACGAACAACTTTAAACCTCAACGAGTTCTTGTAATTATTTGGCCAATGTTTGCATTACGTTCAATGCTTACCACACCCGTGGAGGTGATGGAAGCGACAACGGGCACAACTTTTGTAATGCCTGGTCATGGTGAAAGAACTAATTTGAGTATACCCGGTAACCATGAGACCGAGCACATAATATCTATTAAAAAAAAGTATGTATGTAATATTTTTCTTAGCAATCTATTTAACTATGAATCTTATTAATTCTAGTTTTGTCTCACCGCACGGAGAAGACAAAAATACTGCAAAACTGACCTTCAAGACGATTGACTGGAACATGTTCTTCTGGTTTGATGAAAAGTTTTGGACCGTGGAAAAAGTTCTTGATGAATTGGGAAAGAACCTCGAAGTTAATTGGCCTTCTTCTAAAGAGGAGGAATTGCATATCGAAAGACTGACACCAGAGAAAGAAAAGACCACACCTTTATATCGCTGTTCACCGAGTCAAGATTTCTCTTGTACCCTTATGCTCGATGTTTCTGCCTGGGCTCTATTTATAAATTCTTTAGGGACTTCAATCGAAATACGTGAACATTCGGAACATGATGATTCCCTTATTTTAGAATCAAACTTCATATCGATGATGTTTATGGTCAAAAAATCGTTCACATTACGTATCCCTTATGGTTCAGGTTGGATTTCCTCGGATCCGATTTATATTTACACCCCTCCGAAGGATGGTAGCGAAGAATCGAAAAAACTTTACCTGGAGGAAGTTGGTAGTGTAACGATTACTTTAAAACACGGACAATTTGTATCGAATATATTGCTTACATCCACGATGGAAAATGGATACAGATTATTCTGTGCAGCTCCACTTTATATAATAGCAAATTTTTCGAGCTATCCTATAAAAGTATTGAACTTTTGTATGGCGGAGGGTATAGTTATAAAAAAATCACAAGTAGAACTCAATTTAGACAGATTTATAATGGTGCCAAATGTGAAAAAAGAGTATTTCAGTAAAGGTATCGCATTGAACAGTTTTCAAGATTTGAGCATAGAAAAAAAATCAAAAAATTTAAATACTACATACACGTTTTTTGTTTGCCTAAATCTCCAGAACTCGACATCTATACCAATTGTACTCAATAAGGGGTTCAATCGAAAATGTTTTACTTTACAGAAGGGTTCTGAATCGGTTAGTTTCCCTATTATGTCTGTAAATTTTATTTGATCGTTATTCTTTTTAAAGCTCGCTTTATCCGCTTGCGTGGTTGAATGCAAAAGTCAATATTATCTGAGCATTTATGATGATCCATGTCCGGCTATCAGCATATCAAACGATACCAATCTTGTCTTCTACGTTGGACAGCCGGATTCATTAGATCAATTGAAAGCGACACGAGTAATAAAAGAAACAGAAAATTTCTTTTCCGGCTGGTATCAAGTTTTGCCAGCAAGGAGCCAACTTTATTACTCTCCACCTGACATGTATGCATCTTTTCCAGATATAGAGCCACATTTTGGAAAACTAGCATTAGCTCTTGTTAATGGTAAGAAAGACGAAATATCAATTATACTTGCACTTTATACAATTTATTTAAGATGCTGATGCTAATCCTGATTCCGAAGATGAAATAAAATGGTCCAAGCCCCTTAGGACTGATGTAAGTACCACGAAATATTTCAACGTACCACTCCATGGTGATGTTAAACTAATCGTCTGTGATAAACATAGAACTGCTAGGATATGGTTATGCTATTCAAAACAAGTAAGTCTGTTTTGTACATTTACTTTTTTTTCCTCTAAGCGGGTATAAATTGTTAATTTTCCCCGATTCAAAATAATAAAATAATGATAAAAGATATTGTAAAAGGGTTATTAATTTAATATTGAGCTGTTATGTATGTATATGTGTGGCGAAATATTTAGATAGACGATAATTTTGATCATAAATAAGCAATTAAGATAACATTCTTAGTTTTCCCATAATACAATGATACAATAGCAAATACAAAAACATGTGAATAATGTATATTTGTTATTTGGAACGTGTTAAGCAGTAGTGTCTTAACCCAAAAAACAAATCAAAATTAACTTATGAATGCAGTCTTTTTTTATAGAAGTTTTTACAATTGCTTAAATTAAATATATTTCTCGTAAATTTAAAGAATCCTTTTCTGCAAATTATCCACCCCTCAATCATATTTTGCAATAATGTATTAAATCGTTCAAAACATAATTTCCATTCAGTATTCTTCACGATTGCAAGGAGTTTTATAATTTCCTTAAGTACATAAGTAAGTAATTGAAACGTTAAGATTTAGTAAAAAAAAAATTATTTCGGATTAAGAAGAAGGTAAAACTCAAAGATTCATTACCTAAGTGCACACGGTGTTCGGATTCCACGTAGGAAAATTTGAATGTCCCTCAAAATCGACGTGCAAATTTTTTAGGAAACTGTCCTCTTTTCAATCCTTATGTATGCTTTTAAGAACACGAGGGAAAGAAAATAAAAGTACCTTTCTAAAATTACCTCAATTATTAGTATCCGTTTCCAAATAGAGAAGTTAATGGGGTTTAAATTGAAATTTATTTAATGAATCGTTAAAAAATTAAATTTACTTTGATTTTACCTAAATTTGTTGATATTAATTTTCATATAAATTTCTCGCAGAAAACGGAATTTTGTGTGAAGGATTTACGATCGAGGCTTACCAATATCGGTTTAGATGACAACGACTTACTTTTTTCCGGGGATCAACAATCTATAGATACAACCGAGAGCGTTATTATAGGTGAAGAAAAACTTGGGGACTATCCAGAAGTAGTACCGAGTTCCGATAATTTATCCAGAAAATTATCGAACTGTAGTCACCTCGAAGTTAAAGAGATATTTGAAAACCTGAGGATAAACTGTAACATTTTTGTTAAAGAAATGTATTTCAACTTTTTCATAGACACCAAGGAAAAAAGTTATATGAAAACTGAAATTATTTCCGTGTACGTTGATGATTTTGTAGTACAGTTTGTTGCAGACACTAAAAATTGTGATATTATGGTATCGAACCTGCAAATCGATAACCAACTATTCTCCACTGGCAATTACGATTTTCCAGTTATCCTGTGTCCTGAGGAGGTGTATAAAAGATCACCAACAATGCCGCTGCCCCATAATCTGCCCGATGAAATTGAAAAACGTTATAAACCAAATCCTTTAATATTAATCCGAATAAAATATTATGACGAGGAGAACTACGTGGAATCGGTTCAGATTAGTATTAAGCCTATAAGAGCTTATTTTGAGGATACCTACTTACATGAATTGCATAACCAATTGATCGACTGTCTTCCGCAGAATATCGTTTCTGAATTTATAATCGAAAGGCAGCGAATAAATCTTTCGAGCGGCGACATATTGGTGCCCCGCGATATTATAAATCAAGTGGTCAAACTTTCTGAAGTATTTCGTTGTAAATCATTTCGGATCGAACACATTAGCGTTCTGATTTCACTGCACACCTCAGTAAGGTAATTTTATTTAAATTTTTTGCATTTAAAAATATAAAATTAATCTGAATATATGTAATCTTAAATTTAGCTTCTACGTCGCGGTGGACCATAGCCCTTTGCAGTTGTCGACCTTTGAAAAAAAGGACATTATGACACTTATGGAAAAACTTGAACACGCCGGAGAAATGCATTATCTTTCAGAGTTCCTCTTTGGGGCAGGATGGGTTGTAGGATCACTGGAAATACTCGGAAGGTAAATATTTGTATACTATTATTAATATGTTATACAACGTATGTGTTTAGTTCGAGTTATTCTGTTTTCCTTTTGTTATACATTTCCACTTTTGTTAATATACAAAAATAGGGATTTAAACGTTCAATCTAGAATATTTCTTGAGAGCGACTATTTCGGCATTTGAGAGTTTATTTTGGGTTTTGATAGTCAGAAAATTACAATATTATTGAGCTTCAACAGGATGCAAAGCCAACTCACTATGGCACAAGTTTCAACAAGTTCCATAACGGCGGCTGATTATCTAGTAAAAGCAAAAGTTTACTTTATTTAAAAGTTCTAATTTTAATCCTCCCTATTTCTCCAAGGGGTGTGAAAAGAGCAATAATAAAATTTTAAATAGAAATCCCAATTCAGATTCTATGAGAAGGACTACATTACTTTTAAAACTACTTTTCAAATTGATAGTCTATTTCATGCAACAGTCGCTCTTTGAGGTTTCCTTGATTTTCTAATGCAGAACGAATCACAGCCATTCAAGCATTAAAATTGTTAAGTCTTTTGTAAGATATTTTACTTCCTAATCGCTGCCCCGACGCGAAATAGTTTTTGAATGAATAGTTTAAAAAAAAAACACCACAAATATTGTTGCTGGAATAATAATGAACAAATGGCTCTACTCAATTTTAAAGTTATTTTTAGTTATTAAGGGTTCATAAAAAATAATAATAATTGATAATTTCCAAAAAATTATTTAAAAAACAATACAAAGATAAACAAAGCGACGTCTACCACGAAAACTAAGTGATTTTATAGTACATAGTAGAATATTTTGTTAATAGACATGTAAACTCAAGTTGAATACATAGAGAAAAATTTATTTTAATTTTATTTCAGCCCGAGTGGATTAGCCAGATCCTTCTCTATAGGACTAAGGGATTTTGTGTCTTTACCAGTTCAAGGGCTGTTACGAGGACCCTGGGGTTTTGTTGTTGGTGTGACTCAAGGTTCAGCCTCGTTGTTGCGCAATGTCACAGCTGGCACTGTGAATTCGGTCACTAAACTTGCAGCATCTCTGGCAAGAAATTTGGACCGCCTAACGCTGGACCAGGAACATTTACAAAGAACGGAAGCCTTGCGTAGATCACGACCCCAAGGTTTTGCCGAAGGATTTTCTCAAGGTCTTACCGGCTTTGGAATCAGTTTACTGGGTGCAGTTGGCGGCCTGGCAAGACATCCACTGGAGGCAAGGTCGTCAGTGCAAGTCGTTACTGGAGTTGGAAAGGGAATCGTTGGAGCCCTTGCAAAGCCGATAAGTGGTGCAGCCGAATTGGTGGCCCTAACCGGGCAAGGAATGCTGCACACTGTCGGGTTTAATGCAATGCCTAAGCAACAATTCTCGACAATAACTAAAAATGCTACAGTTCATTTTGCTGAGTGTAAAATTTCAAAACTATTGCCGAATCCCCTTTCACACGATCCAGTACTCTTCTTTCACGAAGCGACTCTCGTTTTAGGGGACCAACTTAAGAGGGCAATAATTTGCATGACAAAGTCGGTTTTCACGGTGATTGATATAGAAAAAGACGATGTTACAGAAATCATTCCAATTGAAAAAATTGAAGCGACTTTCGATAACGAGGATTCCACTCTTATACATCTTCACGTTAATTTGAGCTTTGAGGATTCTGGAGAGGCAAGTGAAATTTGTGTATTTGCTTAAAAAATTCTATAACATTGTTTTGTTTTTTTTTTTGTAGGAAATTAACTTCACCAATCAAAGAATCATGAATTTCCTCAAATCCAGTGAACTATCGGTGTCATCGCATTTCTCAGGGAGTCACTACACCGTTGAATCGAGTATCGGTGTGCAAAAAACGAAGCTTGATTGCTCCTTCTACATGAGCGAGCATCTTGGCCAACACTTGTTGAACTATTTAAAGGTTCTCAGTAAAAACGTGAGAAGCCGTTGAAAGGTGGAAATTTTAAAGACATTTTTTATTGTTCGTTTGTATCCGAATTTGTTGCCTGCATTTTTATAGAACGAATTAAAACGTTTGTATTTACCCTGAAACGAATTTTAATGTACATAGCCTATTTTATTACCATATTCATCAAAATTAATTTCTGCACAATGAAAGCAAAAGTTCATTCTTTAATTGGGGTTGAATTTGAGACCGATTCTTACTTTCAGAATTTTATCCAATTCGAACAGGAAAATGTTATTGAGTCGAGAAATTGAAATTTCTAAACTCACTAAAAACTCTTCAATTAAGGCTTACGAAAAAAAAAAACTAAAACATTACTAAGTATAATAATAATGAATAATTTACATACTAAAAATTACGGTTTTTGTTTAAATAATGGATATGTAAAACAAAAACTTTTTAAACATATTCGCTCTATTTTGAGCCTCTACCAAACAACCATAGAAACTCCTTTGATACACAATTTACTGCTTGTCTTTATTTATTTTATTATTATAAAATTTACAGTAAAGTCTATATTACGTATGATAGCTGTTTCATTAGATCTAAGACAGTTTATCCGAATCTCTGGAAGAGTTTCTTAAAATTATCTAAACATTGTCAAATTGCTTTTTTTTTCTAAAATTTAACAGAAAAATAAGGGAAACATAATCGTATTCTCTAGTCATAAAATGTGAATAAATTTACATTCAAATCGAATCCCGGCACCGTCCGACGATATTTAATTCGAGATATGACGAAAGGCGAAAATTCGGAGCCTAAGTAACTTTATTTAATAAATGTATTATGTATGCTGTGGCCAAGATATTTCTTGGCCTACACAAAAAACAATTAAAGAAAAATTTCACAAGTGGCGCTATACAGCAAAAAATCAAATTTCCTTCAAGGAATATTCATCGACTCCATTTCCAAATTACCAAATGACGAATCTTTGTGGTGAAATCTGTGATTTCACTAAATCGGTGTCAAAAAGAAACGTCGAAGATACCTTGTATTCCTATACCGTGATCGGGAGGATATTAGGTATAAAGTAACGAAATGGAAGGTGGATTTCAATATCCTCGTTTATTTAATTAATTTAAAAAATAGAAAATTGTTAAAATTCCTTAACATAATTGCCAAAATTCCTTCTGGGAATATGTGCTTATTTTTCTTGAACTGTTTTCTTGCGAATTAAGCCCTAACCAGAATGGGACGTAAATTCTGGTTAGGGCTTTAGACTTTAATGTCTGAAATAGTGCGTAATCTCCAAGAATTTTTTTATTGTAAGATATTTTGGATTAATGTTAACTCAGCAACTATAAACGGAAATGCATTCCAGACGATACCGGGAATCAAGAGTATTAAACAGCGTCCAATTTTTTTACCTAAACAGCTGGTAGAAGAATTGAGCAAGAAAAAAACTTTGTATATTACAAGCCATGAAGTGGTCCAGCGCAAACACACATCTATAGGGCGCCAACATCGCAAAAATAAAAAAAAATTAAAGGCAAGTTTTCAAACTAAAGCTCGTATCCAAAAATGATTTTTCATCACGGTTACCTTAAAAAGTTCTCCTTTTAATTCATTAGACTTTTTATAACCTCTTCGAAGAAAGAATATAAAGTTTTTGAGTTCAAAACAAACCCAACAGGAAACCCAAGTCCCGGGCCACTAAACAAATGTACGGCGGGAAAAATTTTTGGATCCGAACCGAAGAATCGAAAAATTACTGCATTTTTCGGAAGAAATTCATTAATATTTTTAGCATACTCGAATATATGGAGTAAAAGCCCCTGTACTTTTAATTTATTAAAACTTTCATATCGTTTGGCTCAAAATTATCCAATTAATTCAATTAACTATATGTAAAATTTTTCAAACTGTCGCACACGTGCAAGAGCTGTTCATGGCTTGTAATATTAGAAGGTTTCGGCATGAACCTAAATCTACGATCTAGAAATCAACGGATCCATAGTAATACTAGCATAAAATCGATCTCTAAGATATTTTAAAATTGAAGTCTGGTGAGTAAACATACATTAACTTGCCCAAATATTCTGCTAAAACTTACGGCTAAATATATAAATTGTCTTTCTCCTAATAAACTGCCACGCTATTGAACAAAATATATTCGGGCCCTTTCAGAAAAATAAAACAGATCTTACATTACGTTGCACATGCGCCTTTTGTTCACGCTGTCCCCAGATGTAGAGACAGGTTGTTGTAGCTGTTGTGCATGGAGAGGTTTCTTCAAGTCTGCTGGTTCTTCTGCTTCTTCTGGTTCTTCATCAACGTTTTCTATGAGTTCATCCTCATCATGGTCAACATCCATCTCCTTAGCGATAACTTCGACAGCCTCAGCCACTTCGACGGTTGGATCTTCCGTCGCAATCACCGAAACACTCTCAACTCCGTCCTCTTCGTCTTTTGATGTGGTAGACGTTACTTTCCCATTTGGAGTGCTACTTTGAATTTTAGCTTTAGACAATTTTGATCGCAACAGAGTTACTGGAGTTGCGACAATTCCTAGAAAATCACTAAAGTCTAATCTAGGCTTTTTCGGGCTCTTTGGACTCAAATCAACATCTGCATCTACATGAGCGTCAGTATCTAAATCATTACTAGACGTATCTGGTGGTGGGGTACGTTCTCTCTTTTTGCCCCGTCCGAACAATGAAAATAAACTTGAATTCTGAACATCTGATCCAGCTGTAGCATTCAGGCTGGAAGTGGTGCAATCCAAATCTGTGTTTATCTTTCTGTATGTTCCCAAACTGGAACCATGGAAGCTGTATTCCTTTGCTGGTCTGATACTTTTTCGACCTGAAATCGACCTATATGACAGTGTCTGTGGTCGCTCCAAAGGTATTGATGGCGGATTATCGGTTTTAGGGCTGTTTATGATGTGTATTTTGCCGTACCGGTTATAAATTAGACGCTCATAAGATCTCGATGCAGATTTTGGTGGACTTTGCATGAACTTTAAAACCTTACCAGGAGTTGATGTTTCAATTGGTCCTCCATCATCATTCACTTCTACCTCTGCATCAAAGAGAAGGGACTCCATTTCTTCGTTCTCAGCATTGAGTCCTTTCATATAATTATCGAAAGTCAATGAAGTAACTGATTTATTGGTTGATGTTGGTTTAGAGTGAATTTGAGTTTCTTGTTTCGGGGTTACTGAATCGGCATCTCGAGATTTCTTCTCACCTTTCTTAGGAGTCTCTGGTTCCTTTTGATTTTTCTTACTTGTTTCAAGTTCCTTTTCTTCTTCCTTAGAAGACACATTTTCTGATTCTTTTTGCTGATTCTTCACCCCATCCTCTTCAGTCTTGCTAATGGATTTTCTCAATTCATCTGCCGCATCCTTCAACTTCTTTACTTCTTGCTGCTTTTCCTCTTTCTCTCTTTGCTCATTTTCCTCTTTCTCTCTTTGCTCCTTTTCCCCTTTCTCTCTTTGCTCCCTTTCCTCTTTCTCTCTTTGCTCCCGAAGATCTTTTTGTCTAGGAGTTTCTCTAATTTTTTTCTCTACATCTTTGTGACCATTCGCTTTATTACCTTCCTTCCCTTCGTTTACCCCATTCTCTTGTTTTTTATCATCCTTCTTCACAGCCTCCTTAGCATCCTTCTTTTTATCATCTTTCTTCTTATCATCAACGGTCTTATCTTTGGCACTATTGGAATTTCCAGTCGTTTGATTATCGGCGTTGGTATTCTTTTTGTCCGTTCCTTTTTTCAGATCAGTACTTTCATCACTATTTTCACCTTTCCCAACTACCTTCGGATTAGTGCTGCTAGTAGAGGGTGGATTCTGTTCCTTTGTGGGTGTGTCCTTCTCCTTTTCACTCTCAGCGGCATTTTGCTGTTGTGCTTTGTTAGATTTTGGTGTACCACTCACTTGAAGTGGAGTACGCTTTCCGGCCGTTGGAGTCGATGACTTCGCAACTTGAACACTCATTTTAACTGGAATTAAAGAAAAAAGGCGCCATCACATTTGGAAAAACATATTTTAAACTATAAATTTTATTATTAATTACTTTATAAGTTTTATAAACATTCGCTACGCCTTTTGCAACTCGTAAGTTATGAATCTACACTGCACCTACTTATTCACCCGAATGAAAACGTGCCCGTACCGGGAGACTTGCAAATCTAGTTTGTAATAAATTATGCATTTTAAATAAAAACTTATTCTAAAACAATGAGTTCTGTGCACTTGCAGATTTTGTATAAAATCTTATGCAATTTTCTGGTAATTTCAGGGCTTCAATAATCCAGAAAAAGCAGTTTGGCCACTGTTTAGATTAGCAAAACCAAGTTTTCCCTCAATTTTTTCCAGTTTTTTAGGTATATTTAAGTTGTTTCCCTTTTCGTTATCACCAAAAATTCAGTTACTAAGATAACTTCGAAAATAATGAAAAGAAGGTTTGTCATCGATTCTTTCTACCTTCATAGAGGTACATACATATATACTTTCATCAAAATATAATTTAAATATTATAGGTGAAAAAATTCAATGAATAAATTTTCCCAACTTCTCGATTTTCCAGAAAATAAGCAATCTGTTAGTTGCTGATTTGCTAATTCGTTAACTGTAGAAAAAACATATTTTCAAGCTCTTAATAAACCTTAATTGAAAATCGTTTCCAAAGATTTATTCTCAATTAACCCTGAGTTACTGTATATATAGCATAAATTTGTGCACCTTTACTGTGCTAATTTAAGATGTAAACTATTTTTAGTAACTGCTGGTATGAAGCCGAGTGGATGATGTGCATTACGTTACGTCGAACACCAAGCATTCAACTCCCATATGGTCTAGTGGCTAGGATACCTGGCTTTCACCCAGGAGGCCCGGGTTCGATTCCCGGTATGGGAAGCATCTTTTCTTTTTAAAAAACATTTTACATATCAATAAAATAGGATTAATGGGGACTTGAAAATGTGAGATCCAAGCACTCAGTTTTAAAATTATTCGAAACTTTTCTATGTTTCAGATTTATTGTCACAATAAAATCAGGCACTACATGTAATTTTCTACATATTATTAAAATGAATCTTTCTAAACAATAGGAAGCTGAATTCAAATGTTTTTAATACAAACTATTGTTTACAGAATTTCGTTACTTTAAAACTTTTTTCATCAATCTTTTTAATTCAATCGCTTCATACGCTTTATAATACGTTAGTGATGCAAATCGGTTAAAGTTAAAGGGGTTACGCAACTGATCATTTTACTATTTGAAAAAATGCTAAATAAAAAGTTTATTTTCAACATTAACGAACCCACTGTATTTCTTAGCTATCTTCTACCAAAAGAATCATTACACAAACACAAAATAAACAAGCATATAAAATAAGAAAGATAAACATCATTGTCTGCTACAACAGAAAAACAATATATAAATTTTCGCCAGAAAGCAAAATAACTCCCTGAAGAGAAACGATCGGTGAGGAAATAAACGAAAACAAAAAATCATTCTTATGCTAAAATGAGGGGACGTTGCCTCCGTAGACTTAATTAAACTCAACCCGTTCCACATGGGCACCATTTGATGCACATATTTAGCCTTGACTAGCACATATACAATCCGACATAATAAGCTATATTGTCCCAATGTTTTCAATGGAATTGCAAAAAATTAAGCATTTATTCCCTAATTGAAAATATCGAAATCAAACAACATGCATAGTCTGCCAAAATAAGCTGAAGGTTGATCGATATTTCTTTGCATTCCGACCATAGACGATAACCCGTGCAACATGCGATTAAATTAAACGATTTTATAGTTGCCCGCAAGATCAAGTCGTGTTATTCATGTATAGGCTTTTTCTTATAAAACTGCCGCACGGGGAAACTGAAAACCACTACAGAGTTGCTCAGGAAAAGCTTCTTTCGAAACGTTGTTATCGCTAGGAGTGGCGACAATTTGCGTCTTCTCGAATTGAAGTTAATTAATATAAAGAATGATACGCTGAGAATTTATCAGATTGCTTGCAGCCGTTGGAAATGTTTTTGTGTGCGAAGTACATATGTTGTTAGTCATTCGAACTATAATTTTGTTTTTATATATTTTCTGAGCGGTTAAAGATAAGTTCTACTCAGATGATCGAACAAATTTAGCGGGTGCTGAATGTAATTGGAAAAGAATAATTTGATGAGAAAGGGGGTTTCTACATAATATAGCTTCAAAATCACAAATGCCTTGGAGATAGAAATACCAGAAATACTAATCCTCATTTTTAGAAGAGGAAACGAGTATTCTTAAGTTATTTAATTTTTAGTAGCAACAGAAACCACAGCAACAATATCATTCGCAATCAGATCGATCATATCGTTATGAACCAGATTAGGTAAAAATATATAAAATACCAAATGATCTCAAAGATTAGACATTTTTAAGTGACCTTGTTCAATGCGGTTTACAAAAAAGTAATGCGTCACAGTGTAATGACTTCCGCACGATAAGTTTATTGAACCACGTCTTAAAAATATTTTTGAGTAGTTTATAGCAGGCTCGGAGAAAGTATTGGATTTGGTTTTAGAACAGCACTTGGTACAACGGAAACTCTCTTTATGTGCATAAAACACTAGCGCAGAGATGCTGGAATGCAAATATCGAAATATAAGCTTGATTCATCGATTATGAGAAAGTGTTAAACAAAGTACAATACACAAAACTAATCGGAATTTTTGTAGAAATATAAAAAAGAACTGTTATTGAAACTATGCGTTTTAAAAATTCATAAAAAAGATAAACATGTAATCAAAAAATCCTATGCTACATCTTAGATAATAGTATAAAAAATATACATATGTGGTTTAAATTTTATCCAAATCAGTTAACTTAAAATATTGTTAGAAGCATAAATAATAGTAAATAGGGAAAAACGAATTTATTTGTTCGTTTGAAAATCTTAAGGTGGTGTAAGGGCCCTTAAAAGCACCCCATACCACTAACAGTTTTGCCTTCAGTTCCACCTGACCGAATGCAAAATCGTTAAGACATATTTTGAGTGATTTAAATACGAGTACTTATAAAAGTACAAGTACCCACATTTATCACATCGAGAAAAAAACAATCTTTCAAAAGAAATGTCCGAAGAACACAACCCGAAAGTAAAACCTGTTTTATTTTTTGCCATTCCATTACCTGGAAATTCTTAGAACTGATCTGAGCATGCAATTAAAGAGCTACATACTTTTCTGGGTAGGTACTCGCTTTTATTAATAAATACGTGATTATATTTTGATCATACACAAAATATAAAAGTGTTTTATTGACTTTTAGCTACTATTTTACTTCCTTAGTTGCCCCCGTTTTGTCATTTTTAAAGAATTTATTAACATGCGTTCATCGTCTCAGGGCTATAGAATTACCCAATTCGTCATGCATCTGCTGTTCTGCATTTTTGAAAATAAGAACTGTGGTAATCTGAAGGCGCTCCTCATTATCTCCATCCAAATTAAAGAGTTTTACCTAGGATGATGATTTATTAGGATCCCTCCAAACAGATGCCCAGCCATGGTCCCAAAATTTGTACTATTTGTGGAGCAAATAGCAAATAGGGCTCCCCTGACAATCAGACAACTTCAAGGGCCATTAAATCGGTGCCCTGATAATCGAACGTTTCCGGTGATTGAACGCAACGTAAACAAAACAAAACCCAAGGAGCGGCGAGCGGGGGCAGAAGTACTTTTTATCGTTGGGTGGATTTGAAAGTGGTAGTCTGAGGAATGTCAATTGTCGCTAGCATGTAAGCAAATAAATTAGAAATCATTTTTTATGGCGGGCCATGGTGATAACTCCTTAAAGAGAAAATAGGCCGTGCACGGTAGCAAGGAAACTAGTTAAAAAGTTTGAAAATGTAAACTACGCACCGCAACAAGGTGGAAGACCCTGAAAATGTTGCTGAAGCTGCATCCGTGTAGACGCAGCCGGTTCTGCGATTTTATTTTTTTTATTTTTAGGGTCATGCTCGCTCGACAAATATAGCCGCCGCAGAAAATTCCTAGTCGGGGGAAATCGTCTCCACCAACGTCCAACTGCCAGTTGAGCAGCAGAGAGAAAACTTAGAAAACTGTGCCGCGGCAGACCCATCTGCAGATTCCGCTGGGGCGGAGCACCCAGGGACTAGAAAGAGAAAGGGACAGCAACAGCGGTGTGGGGCCGGGCAGCCATACAAATGCACTTTTTTGCACAGGGCCAGTTAAATCGATAAATTTGTAAACAAATTGGAATTTTTTAAGTTGCACCCCTTGCACCTACAATTTGAAGCCAGGTCACAGTTTTCCACGGGATGCCTTCGACCTGAAAAACAAAAAAATCGCCATCGCCGCGGGCTTTGTTCTTGGAACGACGCCGCCACTTATCTTGTCGAATTTTCACAATCGCTGATAAAAAAACTAACAATTCTGATAAAATTTTTAGCGTCGCATTTATCAGTTTTCACGTGAATTTCATTCAATCGGTTTTCGATAGCTCAATTCAGAAAACGAAAGAAATATTCGGGTGAATTTAAACGCCCCAGAGGAATTTTTTTTAATGGCAGAAGCGGGACCCCTGGGCGGGCGGACGACGGACAAAAATTAAAAACTTTCATTTTTACCTTTATTAGAGACACTTTCGGCGTTGGATGAATTGTTTTCCGGCACAAAAATCCGCTTAATTATCGGTGGCGCGTTAATTTTTACCTGCTGCTCGTGTATTTATTTTGATTTCTTTGAAATTTATGCTCGCCGTCGCACTGCCTCTCACCACATTCAAACAGACAACTTCACCGCGCTAAACTGAACTAAAAGGAAAATGCCGAAAAGCGGGGTAAATCGGTTCGGGCTTTCGGTCCGTCTCGCTTTCGAAAAGAAGAATGGCGCTGATGGTATGGCAGTTCAACACAAGCAATTTATTCCCAGTATTTTGTTCTAAATTACTTTGGGTTTGCGTTTTCGCTTTTTATAGAAATTGGGTCTTGGAGAAAATTACTAGAAATTTTTCATTCGAATTGGGCGCAGAATTAAAAAAAAATCATTCATAATTTTTTGATGCTAAACCTTGAATGCACAGGCCGTTTAACTATTTTTAAAATTGTATTACGGACGTAATTTTGACGAGATAAGATTATAAAAGTTTTCCTTTTTAAAATGTTTCAACCTTCAGCCAGCCAAAATGAAAAAAATTAAACAAAAATAGATACATTTTGATTTTTAGCAGAATTTTTAAAAGGTGCCAAAATTAGAATTCAAAATCTGAAAAGAAAATGCATTTTGCACGACTTTTAATAACCGAATGTTAAGAAAATTGTGTGAAAGTTTAATTGTATCTGAAAGTGGGCAATCCTTTTAAAGATCTTAAGATACAAAACGCATTATTTAATTATTTTCGATGTAATTTCTCAATGAATTTCTGCCATTATAAAAATTAGAAATTTAAAATTGCATTTTTAAAAATAATTCAACTTTTCTCAAAATCCGTTAAAAGTGTGAGGAGGAAAGAACCAAATTTATCGAATACCCGAACCATTTCCCAAATGATACAATTATAGAAAAAAAAGTCCCATGACACATTACTCGCAGGTGTTGTCATCGGAATCGAAGTCAAAAATTCACTTGTCAACAAAAAAAGCTCACAGTCGCAAGTTCGACACATGCTGTGATTTCTTCTCTGTCCGGGAGTTAATTTCTTGTTTTTTTTGTGAAAACTATACAAGAGTTGAAGGTACGTGACAAAAATTCTTCCCATTTGTAACTGGGGCTTTAACCCGACACCAGAAAATCATGAAAAATTTCGCCTACTTTCTCAATAATTCGATTTTTTCATGCATCTGTTTTTTTTAATGCAGGGAGGCGAGCGACCTGGAAGTAAACCGCACCTACACAAAATTTAGAGATTTTAAAACAGCGGCAGCAGAAAATATAGCACTCAATAAACAAGGCGAATAAAATGGAAAAAATTTTGGAAAACTCTTTGATGACTGCGGCCCAGCAGATCGAGAAGCAATTGGACAGTGAACTCGACCGCCTCGACCAGCTGGACACCGACGACATCCAGAAGATCCGCCAGCAGAGGCTCAAAGAGATGAAGGAGCTCAACAGGAAGAAGCAGGAGTGGCTCAATAACGTAAAATTTCACAAATCACAATCCAGTCTAAAGTCGCAATATTGTCTTTTTGTTTTTTTATTTTTTGAATCCGCAGGGACACGGGGTTTACTCGGAGCTCGCTGATGAAAAAGAGTTCTTTGAGATATCAAAAAAATCCGCAAACATTGTCTGCCACTTCTACCGTGACTCCGCAGAGCGGTGTAAAATTGTCGACATGCACCTGAAGCAGCTAGCACCGAAGCACGTCGAAGCGAAATTCTGCAAGATGAATGCCGAAAAGTCGCCCTTCCTCACGGAGCGCCTCCGCATCAAGGTGATTCCGACGATAGCCCTTATAAAGGACAGCAAAACGAAGGACTTCATCGTCGGATTCACAGATCTAGGAAATCGCGACGATTTTAGCACAGAAATGATGGAATGGCGGATAGCACAGTCGGGTGCAATCGAATATAACGTAAATCTTAAATTCTAGCCCCTTTTTATTTTCAAACCTAACACTTCTATTTTTGTAGGGTGACCTGCTGACCCCGCCCTCCCAAGACAAGAAACGCTCAACATTCACTAGTCGGCCTAAAACAACGATTCGTGGCGGTTACGATTCTGACGATTCAGACATCGATTTAGACGATTAACCGAGCTTCCGGCTGAGCCGAAAAATAAATCACAAAAATTATAATCGTATCAAATTCCTGCTTGGAAGTTTATTTTTGTAATATTTAATTTTTTACTTTTTACATTTTTAATCGTAAAACTGACGTGAGTCCCAGAGTTTTGCATTTCTGTGCCCTCCATCCCTTTTTTCATCTTCACAATTAAAATCGCGCGGAGAGGAGTTCTCGTTCGAACCCTGCCTAAATTCTGCGACTTTAAAATCACATTTTTTTTCGCGTCATTGTGATCATTTTTATTTTCATTCATTATTGTGCACATTTTACGGAGAAAATAAATTTCTAGTGGCGCATAAATATTTACATATAATATATTTTTATTAAATCCCTAATTTCAAGTGTTTTTAAAGAGTCCGCCAAGTTTCGTGGCAATTGTAAATTTAATTATTTTGATATATGAACTGGTCTCAAACAAACCTGTTAAAATATTTAAATGTCAACTCATAAAAACAAAACACCTTTAATATTTAAAAAAAAAAATTATATTAATGATTTTACACTTAATTAATATATTATTACACATCTAACGATTATTTGAATTTTTATTTTTAACAAAGGACTTTATTTGTCCCTGGAATAGGACGGAAACTATTTTTAATTTATTTTGTCTAAAGCAACTTTTAAAAAAGTCGTTAATCGTTATGCACTTATAAGAGATGTATAAACAAACTCAGTTAAAGACTGGATGTTCCTTCCCTCGAATAGAAACTTTGGGGATTAAAGAAATTATTCTGATTAGATTTATATTTATAAAATTCAGTTTTAATTTATATAATTTAAAAAATATTTTGTACTATCAGAATGAAAATTGTTTAAAGTATTAACCGGAATTTAATATTTTATGTTTTAGCACAGAAGGTTCTATAAATCAGAAAAACAGATTGGATATAATCGAAATGCATTTAGTTAAAATAGCAATTTTTGCAGTTGGGTCTGCTATTAATTATAATCAAATTAGTTTTGCTGAGTTAATGATGTTACGTACAAAATTTTCTAGAAAAAACCTGCAAAATAAGAAAGATTTGGAATCATTAAAAGTGACATTATTCTAAAAAATAATTTTCGCATATTCTTTCTTTTTGAGTCAAAAGTTTTATCCAAAATCCGGGAGGTTTTCGGATTGCCAACTTATTTCAAAATGTCGACCGTTATGAATCAGCTGCATCGATATATTTCAAATAATCGATAGTTCTCCAAATTCCCTATTGTGAATTGCGCAAAAATTCATTTTAATTTCCACCACAGCGAATTCACCACGACTCCGCAATTGTCAATAAATTCCCCGATGTTTGGGTGTTTCGCTGGCTGAGGAGCGAAAAAATCTCGTCCAGCCAGAACAGAACGGCGTTGTCGTAGGACGGGCACTGATTTAAAACGTTTTCGTAGAGCCATCGTCGTGTGAAGTGGAGAAAAAGTGAAGTGACACCTGAAAATTGGCTACGCACCCACCCCCACAATAATCAGTCAATTGAAGTTTGCGTCTCCGGCTCCGTCAGCCGTTTTTCTGGTTGGATAAAAAAATTTTTAGTCGAGATCTCGCGCCGCGTACGGTGAGTTCTTGTGTAATTTATTTTTCGCGAGAATTTATTTCGAGCCAGAACTGCGCTGTTTTGGGGCCTTTTTAAACGGTTGACGAAGAGGAGGTGCGTCAAAAATTCCCTGTTTAGAACTTCGCAAAATCGTCCGTTTCTCGCGGTCCGAAACAATTTAAGTTCCGGCTTCCACGCTGCTTGATTTCCTTTAAATTCTATAGGTAATTTTTTGGAGAGGTGTCGAACCGCTTCTTTGGGTAAAACTGAGAATAAAATGCTGTCAAGCCACTGAGCAGAGTTAATTTTCTTGGTGTTAATTAAAGTTCCGTGCTGCGATCCCCTCTCCGCGCTCTGGATTTATAATTCTTGATTTAATCAAAGCCGACCAGCCGAAAGCCCACCACCAGAGCTCTATTTGCGTACGTAAAAGAACCAAAAATAAAAAGAAGAGGAGGTAAACGGGAAAACAAACGACACCAGAGCAGGGGAATTCAGCCCGACCTAGAGATAATCATGAATGTGCCTCCTCCGACGTCCAGCAATGCACAGCAGGCACACCAGATAGCAACCAGCACCCCAGTTCGGGCTGTTGAATCATCGAGTGTAGCAGCAGCAGCGACTCCGCCACCAGGTCCCCCAGTTCCGATTCCCGTCCAGATGGGAGCATCGACGTCCTCAATCGCAGGTACTCCGCCACCACCACCGCCATCGAGTGCTGGTCTCAAGTTCCCTGGTATGCTAGAATTCGTAGAACGTCCTCAGTAAGAACATTCTTTCGTTTTCATTTTCGCTTCTTTTTATATAACTAAAGACACTTTTTCATTTTCCGCATTTTTTTCTAACAAACGTTTTGCCACTGTGATGGGGGAAGATTAAGATGATGTCGGGGTGGACTCCAATATAGCCTCAGGTCAACAGTGATTACGCACTCAATTTCCGTTTTATCGTACCCCCGCTTGATTAAAACGAAACCTTCACCTGTTTCATCTAACCATCCCTTGATATTTTAACCATTAAAACTCTCATAGGGATAAAATCGATGCCGTGATTCTAGTAAATTAAGAAAAGATTTTCATCATAATTGCATTTCACAGTCGCAGTTTAGTTACATTATCGCTTTAATTAGGTGCTTCTCTTCTAATCGAAGATTGTGGGGGTGATCAATACGATCATTTTTAAGTTTACTGTAGAGTTAAATTAAGTAGCAATAATTGGAGCAAACTTCGGGAGCTCAACTTATAATTCGAGAGAAACGAAAACTCCCGGAAAAGCCCACAAGTGGATCTAGCAATGAGATTAGCTGGACTAGAACACTTTATGTAGTTGGGTGGTGTTTCGAATTAGCAAAGTTTAAAGTAATTGCTTCATACACTCTGACGCACACGATGA
The DNA here is from genome assembly GCA_933228815.1 of Machimus atricapillus. NCBI lineage: Eukaryota > Metazoa > Arthropoda > Insecta > Diptera > Asilidae > Machimus > Machimus atricapillus. Next base: position 4,864,065 of record OW121788.1, on the reverse strand, counting down.
TATTTACTTTTCTTCTTTCGTTAGAAGAACACATGCTAAAACATCGTGCAAGCAAAAATTTAAAACTTCCTACGAAGCTTTTATATCAACCAACTCAAATATCCAAGAAAGTATAACAAAATTCGATTGAAATCGATTAAAAAGTATGGGATTTATCGTAACCAGAAGAATCGCGCATATAAGCACATAAAATCTCCACCAGAGGCGAGGTACTGACCTTATTAAAGTTTTATCAAAGTTTCTTGAAAAATAGGGTCTACCATCACAATAAAATCCCTATGCATATAAAACTGAAATTTTCCTTCTCCTTTATCAATTCCCTAAATTTTTGTATATTACCTAGTCATCAAGTTTGATCGAAATCAATTAAGAAATTTGGCACCTATCGTGGTAGCAAAATTACGTAACTATATTTATAACAGCCGTTCTTCTGCTTCATTGATTTTCATCATACCTACTCATAATTTTTATGCTACCACGTGTAAAAAGTCTCATTAATTTATCATAAATTTTATTTATACAAAAAATTAAGGTTACATATTTAATTTTGAATTAATGTCCCTGTTACCGGCACATATTTGTTATTTTCAATAACGTTTAAATTATTAAATGAATATAATTTTTTTTTCCTTACTTTTATCTTCATGCGTTTTCTTATGTGCCAAGAATTTTGCATTGATAGTAAAAGTAGGTAAGGTTTTGAAATGGAATCTGGTACTAGGATGGTTATTGTTATGTAAATTCTTCAGGTTTAATTCGATGTTGTTTCCATATATTTTTTGAAACAACAATTCAATATCGCAAACTATCTCCCAAAATTTTGGTTTATTATATTATATTAATTATTAAATATTCGAGGACTTGCCAATATTTATAGGAACAATTCAGTCCTTTGAAGGATAGTCGAAAGTGGGAACCGCTAAATTTGAAAAACAAACATCAAAATAACTTTCTAACATTTATTGAGTATTTTTTTTAAAAGTTCGTTTTAAGACGAAAATATGGTCGCCTGTTTTAAGTGGATATTACTTTTAAATTAGAAGTCATAACTTGAAAACAAGCAGAAATAACATCTGCTAACATCTTTTTAAATATTTCATTTCTATCATCATTTTTCCTTTTGAAGTACTGCAAGTAGAAAAATTTGGAACATGTTTTCGATATGCTATCGTCATTAGGCTGAGAAAACCTTGTCTGACCTCGTAAGGCTAAATATCATACCGCCTTTTCTTCACTAACATTATACATATTTAAATTACAATTTTATTGAGACCGACTTGGCTGAGATCAAATTTCCTGCTTTTACAGGATCTTACGAAGATCAAGGCGGTAAGTTTAATTTTAAAAGTTCCTCAAGGGATTATGAAATTATTTGTAGAAAGTATTCTTAAAACAAAGTAGTTCATTTAGATATCACATTGAATTTTTTAATTCTTGTAGAGAGAACTTAATTTATATTGTAGTTTTTAGTTTAAGCTCGAAAATAAAAATGAAAATTTAATAGATATGATTAAATTTCTATTTTGGCTAGTTTTCATGATAGCGGTCTATCAAATTCAAAATATTATACTAGGAGTATTAACCAAATCCTCAATCGATTTGTCGTGTGCTGAACAGGTCCTAGTTAATTTATCAGTCTGCTTGTTTTTCTTTATGTTCCTATGCCACGGAAGCCAGAAAACGCGAGCGAGGTTCCAAATAAGCGAGCTGCTTATGATACTTTTTACTACCTAGAATATTAAGAACACTAGCCGAATCAAGACCTTTGATATAATTGCTTGCGACTTGCGACTAAGGATTGGTATATTTTATTTTTCTGTACAGGTCTACCGGATGTTTGAGAGATATCATCCTGAACTCTTTACATTTTATTTTCCAGGTATACCAAAACATGTGTATGTAGTCGTCTTTAAACTAGAAAACGATTGAATGATCATGAATGTGATATTACTCCTTAGTGTTAAGTGCATCGCAAAAGATGCACGCACTGACTCCTTTCCCAGATAAGGGCCCATCCGTAAAAATCTCTGAATTCACCTCACACAATTTCGAAAAATCAACAGATTATTTCCTCCCCATTTTTATTTCAAGAACTCTTATATACATACTACCCTTTTGAAATATTGTATAACGAATTTTGTTAAGGGATCAATATCCTAAAGTTGATACGATCTTACGTCTTATCATTTTACACAAGATCACATTAATTAAAATTTGTCCTATTCTTTACAGAATGATTTTTGAGAAACATCTCAAACCCTGTCACTAACAGGTCATAGAAGTTGAAACAAACCGAATTTTTGACCGTGGTGCTATCATTTTACCCCCAAACAAACGACGTATGTACTTATGTATAACAGCTTTGTAAATACATCCACCATGGTATCCTCGTTCCGAGCCCCACCACGTAGAAAGTCATACATGTTTTCCTGATTCCCTTGTTTATGTTTTGTCTCCATCATAAGCTCATACTAAATCAAGGATAACTCCGAGATATTGTACGTGGGCAAACTGAAATTAAGGTTTTTATATTTTATACTTTGTTGTAAACAACATTATATCTGTTTTTCCCGTTTAAAGGAAAATGAAATTTAATTTTGAATATGCTAATTTCTGACTAACTTAAGTTGAAATTTATATTAAAAAGGCGACTCATAAAGTCACTTTCGAGTTTGTTCTCCCACTTGCATAAATTATAATTGCTTAAAAGATAGTTCCAGAAAGTTGTGTTTATACATGCATATACTGCATTTTCTCGCTAAATTTATGCTGACATGACATTTTGTCCTACAGAAGAAAATTAAATATTTAGTCTTAATCCTTGCTCTAATTTAATTATTTGAAATTTTAGTAACTTAATAAAAATTAAGTCTAACAATCTTTTATAAAACATAACTTGTTTAAACCATAATTATATGAAAGAAAGTTGAAGCAAATTGTGTTTTTAGTAAATGTGCTACACTAGTTATCCTAGAAATTTATTGATTTATTAATTCATTTACCTCTAAAAGTGTTTTTGAACCATAAAAATTGTATTGAACTTATTCCGGTCTATATACAAAGTTATGCAATCGGGAAATAAAAAAGAGATTTCAATTATCCCTCGATTTTGTATCCATTTGGTAACAAAATCTTTTGAAATAAAAAGGTTCATGCAGAATTCATACGACGCGTCGGAAGCAGACGCCTCTTAAAAGAGGCTGTTAAAATCATTTTCAATCCATAAAAGCGTTGGGATGAAATAAAAGTCTCGAATTTCTTTTAGTCACATTTCCCCTCTAACCAGGGCCTTGACCTACATGTTTACCAAAAAAAAAAAAAAAAAAAACAGAAACGCAAACGATGTTGCTTCAAGGGAATATGAGAAGGAACGCGATTTTGTAAGCTTTATCCTGCCTAAAGTTTCTTTTTTAACCCCGTCATCCGCATAAATCGATTTTCTCAGTAGTCAGGAAGATTCGTTCGGTTAAAATGGAAATTTTTGATATAATCGAGATATTTCTCAAAAGACAGATAGTCATTCATGAAACGTGATAATTTAACGTTAAGTATCAAAATCACACCCTTCGCGTTATCAGCTTAAATACCAGAGGGGTGGTAAGACGCGGCGTAATTACTGGGGTCGTTGAAGACGCGACGGCACAATTAAAAATCGATCAAAACTCCAATTCCAGATCGCGTTTGATTCCGAGTTTTTTATTAACTACTGAAGATAGCTGATAGCGATTTACCCCCGCCCCCATGCTGCTGCAGAAATCCAGAAAACGAAGTGGGTGGTTTGCCCCCAAAAAAAATGAGGTCCTCTGGATATTTTGTTGCTCCTGCGGCTGCTGGGGTTGGATTATGCTAGCGTCATGATAGTATTACTTTTATGACGCAGTAGCATAGCAGGTTGCCTAACCCAAATATAGTGCGACTGAGCCACCCTGTAGATCCGTTTTCTTGAAACGAGTGATTCTGACTGCCAAGGCAAGGCAATTTTTTTTTCTTTCCAGAACGTCTGTTGCAGGAAGCTTAAGATTTTGGAGTGTTCCCTTTTTTTTTATTTACTGTGGGACGTCGTTAGAGAGGCTCTGTTTATCTAATCGATATACCAACCGGAATAAAAGGACTATTTGCTTCGAATTTATCCCAGCTTTCGACCTTTGGGGTTGTCTCCCCATTTTTTATATATATTTTCTTGTCTCTATTTAATGGTATTAAAAAGATACTAATTGCTGCCACTTGGCATAATGACCAGACTTATATCTGACTTACTCTTTGGCTTAAAAGGGAACTAAACCCAGAGCAAAATAATGAGCTGACGGAAGGGTCGTGTTTGGGGCTTTTGCAGATTTGTGAGGTTTAATTTTCTGATGCTACAATAATGCCTGAAATAGTTAAGATTTCTCTGAATATTTAACTGGTAATTGGGATACATAGACGACCTATTTATATTCGTAAAATATACTTTAAGACAATGGTACCGCATATTATTTTCAATAGGCTTTGTGAACTGAAAATTACTTCAAATATGAAATCCCGCATAAAAGTTTTTACGAGACCCTAAAATTTATGCCAACTGCAAAAGTAATTTTATTAAAGGCTGTCGTTTTATTTAAGCCCGCACATCAAAGTCAGATTCATGGATCTGATATATAGAGGTAAAGGTAAATACCTTATTTGTTAGAAATATTCGAAGGATACGTAGAAATAACGTAAATCCTGCCTTATTCGTTCACCGAAAACAGGTTCATTTGGAGCCGCCAAGACGTAATAAGATGTAAGAAAGTCATTTCAACGTAATTGGTCCAGGAAAATCCAATAAGGAAACTGTACCGTTCAGCAAGTTCGTAACTTATTAATCGTCGAATTTATTTTTAGATTGAGCGGAAGATATATAGATTAGATTTTCCTTATTTTCTCCAAAAGTTTTTTTGTTTATTGATTTACGAAAATTTAAAAGTAATTCTTTTTCCCGCCTCTGTAAAAAGTTCATTCACAAAAAAGATGAAATTACGACAGGGAAAGTATTTTCATCTCAAAAACGTACAGTGGCAGTGGCAGCAGTATGTTAATAGCGTATAAAACTGACAGAAAAATTGTTAATAAAATTAAATTGTGTGGAATTTTCTCAAATTAAGTTGGCGGCTATCAATTAGTCAAAAACATACAGCAAGCACTCAAGGAAATTTTACTAGAGACCGTGCTAAAATAACTTGTTAACGTTTCTTATAACACAAATGCTTCATTTCGCATGAGATCATTCTACAAGTACGCAACGCATGCGCTGACGTTATTAATAAATTTACAAAAAAAAATAAATAAAATAAAACTAGTACAGAACAAACAAAACGAATCGCGCGATTAGTCTTACAAATAAGATATCAATAGAGAACAGGCCTATGAGTTTGAGTGTTGTACTCGAATTTATTTAGCTCAAGCTTGACTCAAATCGTAGAAAAACGTTTATGGTGTGAGACTACAGAGTGGGCATTGCGAGGCGTGTCTGAATCAGATAATTCTAACATTAGGTTATGAATTAATGAACATTATCATAGTCTTAAAAGAGCTATCAAAACCGTCGCCTTTTTTTTCAGTTCATCTCTCTATCCGACCAGAGAATATTAATGGAACAGCAGTCTCATCCAAAATTTTGATTGGCCTTCGCATCAATTGTCGGTTTTTGTTACACTACACTGGATACGATGGGAGCTATAGACTCGGTCAGACTCGTACTCTTTAGAGATATCTCGGGAAGACCCTTTAATCTGCAATCAGCCCAAAGAGTCTATCAAGAGGTCATAGTTAAGCCAGTTCCGGTCTGATGATAACGAGGAATGAATAAAAATGAAAAAGTTCAAATGTTTGCCGGGTCTGCAGGGGTAAAGTAGCCGTTGGGAACGATTGAAGCACAATGCTCTCGTCTTTTCGCTTTGTCTATAATTGTATTATTTCAAGAAATAAAAATGTTGTACTAGAAAAGGGAACATCATTTTGCAATGTAAAAACCGGCCACACGCACCACTTAGGGTTCTATAAAGATTTTTAAATAGGAACGTTCTTATTATTATTGTATTAACAAATAATGAAATTTCTTTGTTAAACATCTTCTTAGTAAATTATTTTTGTTGAGAACTGAAAACGTGTTAACATATCTTGTTGAAAATCTGTGAAATATTCATCTTAAGTCCAAACATTTTTATTCCTCAGTTTTATGAATGGGAAGCTACCCCTAAATTATTATTATTTATATTATTATGGCGGTTCATATAAGATACTTGTCTTTCAAATTTCGTGAGAGTCGATGGATAGATGGTGGAGTTATAAGACTGTGACATACGGACAAGATGAAATTATAAGGGTTCCGTTTTTGCCATTTGGCTACGAAACCCATATATAATTGCATATTATATAATTGCAAATGGTGTAGAAATTAGCGATATAAAAAAAAGGATGTGGAAGCATATAAGAACTTAACATTTTATGCAATTAGTTTGCTTTTTAAATTCCAAATAGAATGATCAGAGTATATTCAATCTTTTCTGATGCATTAACTAGTATTATTAATTTTTGAAATAAATAAATGCCATGTTAAATTGGAGTAATTTTTTTATATTCATTAATCATTACATATATGTGCAATGTACATACATACATATATTACATATATATTGTTTGAAATATGAATTTCGAAAAGGAAATAAATACAGTACTGTGAAAATTTTAAAGATCACTTCAACGTTTCTGGAACTTTTAATCTACTGAAACATACTTTCTCTAGGTTCGACAGAGGAGGGAAATCAATTTAAGCGTACATTTAAACCTCAAAGTGTCCTTTCTATTGATTTTCCCCCCTCTCTCCAACTTAAAAATGGCATCGGAAAACTAAAAGTTTCCAGAGAATTGGAGTGGTCCTTTAAATTTTCATAGTATACTGTTTAAATGTATCAATTCAACTTCGACATAGTGATGACAAATTCTGAAAATATCCAGCCTCTCTAAAGTTTATTAGTTTTCTATAGAGATTATTTCCCCTCTGTAGCTTAAATTAAATCGATTTCGATTTTATAGCTAACGTTTACTGATGAAAAATGTATGAGTAAGAAATGATATGTAACATCACGCTATCATTTAACTACAAATGTATTGTTCTCAGCTGGTTTTGAATAATTTATTTTATATAAAGTATTCTGTTTTGTTCACTTCAGTGAGGCTTTTATCTATAAAAAATTTCAAATGTGTGAAACCATCTCTAGAATATTTTTTGTCTAAGAAAAAATATTTGTAAAATTTTTTATTATTTCCATGTAACTACGATAAGAGTGTGCACATGGGTATTTAAAAGTCTGTAGAAAGGAGATGAACATCTATATTTTTTTATTTTAAATATATGTACATATGTAAATATGAAAATGTTCGAATTAAAATTTTCAATAAGCCTACATTTTGCCATAGTACTATTAGGATTTGGAGAAGGTAATCCGTATACAACTTGGTGTAAAAATATATAGAATAAGTCCAATTTGGGCTCGAGAGGAACTTTTTCTAAAGATTTATTTATATGTTTTGATATCTCGAAAGCAGTGCAATTGATGAAAATCATTTCTAGTGACTCTCTTTATCATATATTCTTTCATAAACACTATTCTTGCGACAAAATGAAATATAATATATGAAAATAGGGAAAAATATGAACTGGTATGAAATGAGAAAAACACCTAATTCTGGAGAATCAATTTTTTTGTCCAAATCCAAAAGAACATGTTGCTATTTCGATTTAAATGGTAGCCTTTTTGGTCCAGTTCTAGCATCTTTAAAGATTCACTCGCAAAAATTTCAAGGTTACGTAGCTTTGTTACAGATTTGTGTAATACATAATAAAGATGGTTTTAAATATAAAACGTAAAGAATATGTGAATTATAAAAATGACGCTATAAATACAAAGTAAGTAAATAAATCAAAAAGCTCTACTCTAAGCTGACAATTACCAGCACTTAGTTGTTATCGCGAACAATACCAGCTAACATTGACACGCTATTTTCTATGGCATATTTATCCAATGCTGCTTCATTTTTTTTTGTAAAAATTATGTTTAATTTACAGCGTGACATAACTTGAATGTCGCTGGAGCGCAAAGTCCCCATTTTTTAGCTGTTTTGCAAGTAAAGCGGTTGGCCTATGTACTGAGCAGCCGTGAACTTGTGCCCCGCGATGTTATTCATAGTATAATTTATGTGACGGCTGTAAACTCATCGGGAGACGTATGAATTTTTAAGTTTTGTTCTGATTTGGAAATTCGCCAAAACAAGAAAATGGTTTTTAAAGGAAACCACTAAAGATTCACTTTGTGTCCTTTCTTTCCGTCCTTGGAACTTGCCAGAGGGAAGTTTATCTAACATCGATTTACTTCGTCAGATAGACTTCCTATGCAATTTTACTCAAAAGCCCCCTTGTTTGTGGTTCACTTTGAAAGTTAAACATAATTGTTTTACCTCTTCCGGTGAAATCGAACCAATGAAAGTTATATCGAATATATTTGTATCGAATTTCAATTGAACTTTTACGATGAAATGAATTTGTTACTGGAGTAATAAAAGTTATAAGACTCACTGATTCATCATCTAAACTAATTATAACAATAATAATACTTACTTTAACAGGCTCTATATATAATTAGTTGATTGGTCCTGTAAAGCTACCAGTGAAGGTGCGTTCAGTAAAATTTTAAAAAAGATAACTTCTTAATTTTTTTATACATGTCCGAGTCAGGGTTTTGAGGGTTTTGGATTCCCTAAACACAACTCCATTAAAAGTTCCCAAAAGCATATGTCTATTTATATTTTGTTTAATAAAATTCTCGTTGTTTAAAGTCCTGTCTTCGATTTTACGAAATTAGCAATTCGGCAATATGATCCAGTTGACAACAAAGTATTGCTACATAAAACCTTATTTTAACTCTGCAATATTATTAAATAAACTAAATAAATATAAATTGGAATATACGGGTTTACTTACATACATGTCTTTTTACAGTTGACTGCAAGTTGGCTGATATCGGTTTATCGAATGTGAATTTGCCAATATCGACAGAAATCGATATCGCGGAGAGACATGCATTAGTAAATTTGATGCCATTATGATAGCTATAGCGAATATTTAGATATGAAGTTGTGTAACAACAATACTGTCCTTTTAAGTAGTATAAATTATACCTAATTTCATGCCAATGAAATGATGATGATGTGATGATGGAACAAACAGACACACTTACTTTTGTATTCATAATTATGACATTTTAATTATAGATTTCTTGGATTTATGTCATATGATACAATTTTACTGTATACTGATAAATTCTTGCTTGTTTTTATCGAATAATTGTTTTCTGTGTTCATCTAACCTACTATACCTATATTTCATTTTCCATGTTGAACTACAAAATAATAATCGAAACTAACTTTTGAAATATGAAAATGAATGTAAAATACTTATTAATTAAATGTTGCAATAAAAAAGTATTTATTTTGGTTGTATCTCCCACTTCCTGGATCAAGTGAAATATCTGCGATTTCAATCGAGGGATTTAAATTAAGTAAAAAGTAAACTAAAATTATACTTGAGTCTCTGAGTTAAATGATAATATTACTATCATAAATGTTGAAAAACTGTGAGCAAACCAGCAAAGCAAATTAAATGACAATTCTCGTCTGAGTACATTTTATTTAATGATAGGGTAACTTTAAATTAAAAAAGTGCATTAAATTTTTTATATTTTAATTTCTCATAGATTATCTTAGAAATAAAGTTGCTTTGTGCGGATGCATCGTCAATCAACCTAAATTGGATCTCCTTTAGATACCAAGAAAATTGTATAGCTGTGCACACCGTTGACGTCAAGTACGATTTTGAGCTTTCCTCACGATCGATAATTAAGGGGTTAAAGAGGTGCTGCTGCATTTGCAAATTATCCTAATTAAGGCAACCGTGCCACCATCCCTTTCCTCCTATATAGTGGTGGTGACGACACGGACCATATCGCAATGAACTTCCAGTAACATGAGGCCTTCTTTTTATGCACTTCATCGGTGATAAAAGACTTTCCAGGTCATTAAGCGTCATTCTTCTGCTCTATATCGGGACAAGAACTAATTGCTTATGTAGAATCGTTTGGTGATGTGGGTGGTATCGAAGGTGCAAAAACTTAGCAGATTCTGTCCATTACTCCTTTAGTGGGTACTCCCACCGGAATTACTCGATAATTACATCCGTGGCGACGTCGGGCTCACTACAATTTAAATGCTCTCAGAATTTGAAACAGCCAGAGTTAACGAGTGACTGTCATGAAATAAGCACATATTTCTGTGCGTTTTCATTTCAGTTTTAGGTTAATTGGTTTTCAGAATGTTCATACATATAGTGGAAAGAGAGCATAAAACTGAGGACCTGGCAACAATGCCAATTGTCGAATATAATTAGTAGCTTTAAAGATTTTTTTTTAAATTCAATTCCATATTTGTTCTTCTTTATTAACCCTTAGCTGGCACACTTCCATAGAATCGCATATCTGGCACAGTGGGGTCAGCTTGACCCCAGCCATGAAAATGTTTGCTGTAAGCCAGCTAATGATTTTTTTTTACTTTAAAAAGATTCACGATACTTTTATAACGCTTCTTCTGATATAAATAAAAAAGGAAATTTATGGGAATTATAAAATATTAAGATACGAAAAAGAAATTGGAAAATTATCAATTGGGATTTAGGTACGAGTCTGGGGTCAATCTGACCTCTAGATCAGCACTAAAGGTTAAAAGAAAACATTAATGCTATAGTGATTTCCTATGTATTTTTTATGGATTTCGAAAGGGTCCTTAAACTACCTGTTTGTCTATTTTAATTCATGAAATTACTGGCGTTATTAGTTAAGTAATTAGTTGATAAATTTCAAGTTTAAAAAACCTATAATATAAGGCTAGTTTCACGAAAGTTGGTTAACTTTCAGGGAAATATTTTGCTATAAATTAAATTATTATTATATAATAGCTGAATAGTATAATAATTATACTGTTCCAGAAAAGGCTAATCATTTTATTTAGTATTTAAATTATATGGACTTTTCTAAAAATTGGTTCCCAGGGGACCAACATAAAACCAAGGGACTAATGAAAATTTTTTTTAAATATATAAGAATTAATTAATGTTATAAACAATGGATTCAAATGCTTCGTTTCGATTTATTCGTACCGTTGGAAGACAAATTAACCGTCCCGAAACCTCGCTGCTGTCGATTTTTATGAGTAACTATGTATTTCTTTTTAACATGGCTACAAAAGCAATTTCTCCCATTAAAGTTCTCGGCATACCGAGACTCAATTAAAACTGGAACAAAGACCGGAACCAAAAGGTAAATTCTGTAGAATTCTGCCGTTTTATGAAACTGATTTAATAATGTTCCTACAGGTCTACTTCGATATTGGAACTGAAATGCACTCATTAGTATCGCTTCTACTGGAGTTATTCAATTATTCTTTGAATGAGTTTCGCTTTTTTAAACTGGTTTATGAGAAACAATGTTATTAATAATTGTTTTTAAGATGAAGTTTCCTTATAATATTGAGATTAGAAATTGTCGTAAAAGAAATCCATAAAATATCATAAACTTACTTTTAATAAATAGTTTAACTTAACTACAAACTACAATAAAAAAGTTAATTCTTGTGAGATTGAAGATCTCTGTCGTGTTTCGGATACATATGGATGTATACATGAGTTATTTATGAATTTTGCTTTTAAAAAATAAGATAAATTGATATAAGCGTGTGAATAAAATATAAATACAAATATACATATGATTTTCTGTTTAATTATTATGGGTATGTTACACAAGTTAAATAACTAAAACACAGTGGCAAAACGTTGAATAATTTATATTCAAATTTTTCATTTACATATTCTACTCGATTGTATTACCATTTTTTTAACTTAAAAATCCTTTATGTAGAACTTATAAAATTGGAAAGTTAAATTTCTTCAATAAATAATAGTAAACATACGCTTAAAACTTGCTTGTTTTATGTTAATTTCCCTTAAATAATTTAAAGATAAAACGAGAAACATTTTTTCAAAGTGTTAATAATGTTGCATTATTTATAATATTGCATTTTGATAAAAACTATTTTTTAACACACCTTCCAACATACCTAAAAAAGCTTTTCCCCTTTTCAATTTAGTTGCAAGAATTAATATTCTGTTAAATTATTCTCCTTTTTTTTTAAATTAAAAAAAATTACAAAAAATGAAACATCTCGATGTGCTAATAAACAATTTATAAAAAATCAAAAATTCAGTAATCGATGAAAAGAAATTGCGCCGCACCTCGCTACAAGTTCTCCTGCCAAAACTTCCATCATCCGACAGTTTGAGCAACAGTCCTGGTCCAGCATCGCCAGGTGAATTCAAAAGTAAATAAGTGGAAAATGCAAATAAAAAGTACAAGAACCAATTTGTAATTAAAAAATTTATTTTGACTTGTTTAGATGAATTTTTTTTTTTCAAAATTAATTTATAAAATTATACTTCTTTGTTGTCGAAATGTTTTGTTCTTGGAAGGGACACAGTCCTTAAATGTATTTTTCCCCTTAGTTCTTTTCCAAACATTAGTTTAGATTTAGAGAATTCCTATTTTTACCTTTTTGTAGATTATTCACCCAATCCAATATCATCGACACTAATATTTTGTAGAATATTATCCGTTTCGTTAAAAGTAGTGCAACCGTCGTTAAAGAAACGTGGATTAAACTATATGTATTATACACTTTTTCGTTTTTATTATAATGATTTATTATTCAATAATAAAACTGAATCAAGGTGAAAGCAACCTTAGGCAAAATTTAATTGCGAAAGAAGGAGCATATCTAAAGTTTTTAGATATATTTTTACAATTTTTGTCTTACCAGAGTATTCTTAGACTATGAATTTGAGGAAATATCAAGGTTGAATCCAAAAATTCTAAAATATGGGGAATTTCGCACAGATAATACTTGCCAAATCACTCAACTATAGAGCTTGTCACAATTCAACGATTTCCGACGAAATCACTTAGGCTAATGTATTGAATTTTTTTCAGGGTGAGGATGTTCGCCCTAAATAAGTTTCTTTTGTCGTTTTTTTCGGACCATTTTTGTGCGAACCCTCGGATATTTTGTTCTGCACATAACGTGGGAAATGTCAATTTACCTTCATTTACTGGTTTTATCTTTCAAGTGAAGCAAACTAATTTAATGAATACCAAATGGGGAATGTGCATACTATACAGAAGCTATATAACCAATAAATATAAAAGGGAAATTAAAATAGTTTATGTCTTAATAAAAGATTTAATTTAATTTCAATAAAACTGAATGCCGATTATGTACATACTTATAAATTTATACAATACTGATATTGAATTTTCATCGATTTTTCACACCTTTTACATCGATGCAAACACAAAAATGCTTGAATACCTCTAGTCACTAGTGTAATACCTACTCTGGAATTCAATTTCAAGTTAATTGTAAAAAATGCACTTTGCTTAAATTTTTATTAATCAAGCGCCATTATTTTTAATGATTTCATCGACAATTTTAGTTTCTGGTTAGAGCAATTAAATTCAATTATATTCTCACCGTTTAACTCGCTGAGGTGTGATTACAAATTAAAATTTGTTTTTTATGCTGCAACCCTGTCTAGGACGCACTTCAGTCAGAATTATTATACAATTAGCAATTTTTGCGGATTAGGTTGTTAGGTTGTCATTTGGTGCTCAATAAGTCGATCAAAATCTTAAAATGTTTGGAATTTAGTGGAAATATTATAAATATTAATATTATAAAAAATGCATATACATATAATATATTTCTTTAAACTATTTTTCTATCATCGGATAGCAATTAGATTGCATTAAATGTTACTTTAGTGGCTTTTTTTCTTGTTGTTCTATAAAACCATCTTTAGGCCTCATCAAAATGAAATTAAGCAATAAATCGTCATCCTTTATTAATACGGTATCAACCCGATTATAAGGAAGCGATTAGGTTTTGCATGAAATCTAAGAATTCCGAATAGTTTCTAAGCAGAAATACAATAATAGTGCGTGACTTCTTGACTAATATATCTACAAATACAAGAAAGTTTTCCTACAAAAGTTTCTCACAAAATAAAAATAAAAGTAGGTAACTATGTAGAAACGGTTGCGTGACGTGACTGTTCATGCAAAAGGTAGCGAACATGACACAACTCTAATGGAATATGTTTGTTTTCTCGTTAGGTCAAACATTTCGATAAGAATTTGAATTTAAAGTCATATTACAACTAAAGAGGAGTTTTAAACTAGAGCACTTTTTTACGTGCCCTTTTATAGCTTAACCTGTAACTTCGCAACATTGTAAGAACATTTTACAATTCACATCTCCCATTTCTAATTGTAAACTTGCAATATACATAAATCTATTTATTCATATGCTTTAAAATAAAAAAATGATAACATCTTAAATCAATAAAGCGAAAATGCACACAACCGAAAAGCTTAAAAAGGGTAGAAACTGTGTCTGAAAATTAGACTATTAAAAAAATCATGGTTCAGGATTTAAAAACGGATATTTAGTCAAATTAAAAAAAAGAAAATGAGAAAGTCAAGAAAACCAGCTACAGGATCTAGCTTTTATTGTAGAAAGAGTAATAACTCTTGAAAAAATTATCAGAAAAACAAAAAAAAACCAAGGAGTTTTATAATCAGTAAATATAGTTTTGGAAGATAGACAGATAGATAGATAGATAGATTTAATTCCCAATAATTTTGTTGAATCATTTCTTCTTATTTTTAATTATGTCTTTAATTTTCAATGTGAAAAAGTAGATACTCCATATTGAGCAATTTTGTAAACATCTTTTGCACCTTCTGAAAAAGAGCAATTTTTTCCTTCAGCTTCTATTATAAATATTTTCTGTTCTAAGAAAAAAACAGAATTGAAAATACTTCCATAGTCCCCTTCTTGACTATTCTAAAATAGCACAATAACCGCAAGACAACATAAACAGCTTTTTATTTTCCCTTTGTAGATTTACCGAAGGTAAAATAAAATCCTCTTAAGCTCCCCTGGAATCGGACATTGTTCTAAAGAACTTTTGTTTTTCTTTATTACGCTGAAGACTACGTTAGTATTATTTTTTTTTTTTTTTGCAGAGTCCAGCTTTTCTATTCTGAGTTTCCATTTTTGATGCGAATGCGAAAAGTTACGAAAGTCAATCATTGATTTTTTGTTGTGTAAATAACGTGCCGACTATAAAGGGCAGACTAAATTTAACGTCGTAACATTAAAGCAATGTGTTACAGTTGATTGAGTTCTATAGATCAGATATTTACAATAGAATTTGGTTGAAAAGTACAAATTTATTTGAGACTTTTGGTATAATTAAACAACTATTAGTTCTTTTGTTATGAAATTCGAATAACAACCAGTTGTTTCAATTATATTATGACGTTAGCAACGACCGGTTTATTTTAAATGATGATTTTTTTTAATTTTTTATCTTTATACAAACCATAAACCAGTATAGGCACTTTGTCGTAAGTGATAGAAATTTTATTGCGAAAAAACTTTTTACATTATAATCTAAATCACTTGAGATTATAAAAACGCTCTTCTTATTTACTAATTTATTCATAAAACCCACAATAGTCATAATATTTATGTAAGCTTAACGCATAAAAGCCAGCATGATGACTTTATAACTGATTCTTATTTTTGAAAGTGTTAAAAGTCCACTTTTTGAAAAATTCACTTGAATGTTATCTACATGTTAAGATTTAACTAGAGAAATTGTTAAAATGACATATTAAAAAAGTGGACTTATAACACTTTCATAATCAACTCAATTAATTCTAGCTTTATCCTGCGACTTAGTCTAGGTCCAGGGAGGAATGAATAAAAAAAAGAGAGACTGAAAAAATAAAGAAAGAAAGAAGAATCAGCTTGGTACTTCAGTTTTGCCATCTTAAATTTCCAATTTGTGATAGTAGATTCAAAATAAGTGAAAGTGATTTCAAAATACTCTTTAAGTACTAATTTTCAGTTAAACTTGTTAAATTTCTAAATTTTAAAAGCGTATTCTTAATCACTATCTCCAAAAATTACCAAATACCAGTTTTCAAGAAAAAGTTGAAATGTTGATATTAATATAAAATACTAATAATTATGAACATAATAAAATCTACATTATATGAAAAGGTGAAACATTATATTTTAAAGATATAAATTGCATGCACGCAATAGGTACAGATCGCGTGGGTAAACTTGTGATGGAAAATGGTAATGACAAATACTGTTATTTACTATACTACAGGTACTTGTTTTTTGCCCGAATAAAAACTATCCTAAATGTTGACGCCCATTACATAAACTACTTAAATACCAAATATCATTTAAATCCGTCCAGTAGTTTTGTTGTGACCACGCACAGACGAACAAATAGACAGAAAGACAAAACAAAAATTTAAAAATACATACATATGTAGCTTTTGCCTTCACATCGATAATTAGTGTGCAATATGGCAGTATCCTTATATAGATTATTAGTTATTAATTTTTAATAAAATAATTTTAGTGTTTAATATTTATTATTTTATTAATACAAATATGCAAATAAATTATGTATTAAAATTACTATATACTTACATAAATTGACATATGATGATGTCGATACTTAGAATTGTTATTACAAATTTTTTAAATAAAATATTGGCTGTTTAGATAAAAACATTTATAAAAATAAATTCTATAAAGCCTGTTTCAGATGTCTTACATAATTTAACCTGTTGCGCACTTTGACTGAAATGCGTGCACCAAGGCCAAGCTTTCGTTGAAATTTGTTCAACTAGTGTTAAGCTTTTTTTTGATTAGAAAATTACTCACTTATTTCTACAAAAACTACCAGGTGCTACCAGGCACCACCTGGTCATACGAAATTGATGATTTCGATAAAAGCTTTAGAATTTTAAGCCGGTCTAATTTGATTATTGTTTTCCCGCTCATTAGGAGAAAAACAGAGAGATCGTTAAAAGAATATTTCTACGCGATATAATTCACGTAGTATATGAGATGTGCTCTCTGAGATAAAATAGACTTATCAGGCAGAAAAAAAAAATAAGAAATCACCCATGAGAGCAAATATGTATTTCATATTTTCTTCGGTCGATTTATAAGAAAATATTATACTTTATCTTTATCTAATGAAAGCATGCATTCGTTGTAGCTGTTGTCGCTGGCGGCTTCTTTAGGCTTTCTTATTAATTGCTGTTTTTAAGTTTGCCTAGTGTTTCTTGTAATCTTTCTAATGGTTTTGCTTCTCTCCTTTATCTTTGCTAATTTTTTTTAAATAGAAAAGCCAACGTGCCCGCTGAGCTGTTTACGTTTTACCTATGCATTCTAATCAGTAGTTGAATACTTCCACTCACTTTCAGTCTTAGATTTGCCCCCAGCTAAATGGGACTTGTGCTTATATTTGTTGTGTATATCGCTTCAAGTATCTTTAATTTAATACTGCTTCGTACTGCTCGCCTCGATTTTTGTCATATGTATCTCTGCTCTTTGAAATGATATGCCTTATGAAAAGTGCGTTTATTTAGAGTCTATTCAATTTATAGCTATTATTTCTTTTTAGGCATTGTTAATTGGAGTGATTCCAAATTGGACGGAACTACAGCAGAGAAGGTAAATTTTTATCTTTGAAATAATCACAAATATACTTTTCACTTATATTAATTCAAATGCAATTTCAGTCTCCAGAAACATCGAAACTCAATCGAAAGGAGTCGTACAAGGCACAGCGCAAGAACTATCGCCGTGAGAAGAAGCGGGTGGCTTCGGAATTATTGAATTCACTGCAGGATCCAGCTGTAGTCGTTCTCGCTGATTGGCTTAAGGTCAGTATTATTTATTAAAATTGAAGGAGTCATTAAATGAATCGAGGTCAGACTTAATTAAAAATTCCCCCTTATTTTCATCCTCTTGAATGAGTTGGATTCAAAGTCGTGTGATACCTAATGTAATATAATTATACCAGAAGGGGAATTAAAAATTTTCGCTTTGGTAAAGATAACCACAAGAAATTGTGTTTGCATTGTAAAAATAGTTGAGAGTTTGAGTGAGATAACAGGAAATATAAGACCTGAGGAGTTCTTGCAAAAAGCTCAATTTACTTCAGCAGATAGAAATTAAACATTTGAGCGGCTTTAGAAAAATACTACATTTATTTTTTCCTTCAGGGCAATTTTGCTGCGAAAATAGGTATTTTTATAGCTGTACTCAATTTTATAGATCTAATTATTGTTAATGAGTTTTTTGTTACTACGATGTCCCAGGGATCTGTTAGAGCAAAGGTTGAGGGCAAAAGTATTCTGGTTTTAGTGTCGGTGCATTGCCTAATAGAATTTTATTTTGAAGACACGTTAAAACTGAAATATTGTACGTAGAAGTACAATGATGTTTTTTATAATAATGTTTTCTAATGTGTTTCAACTTTGCACAACAAATATCTACATGTAGAACAAGGTAAATTTTGAATCATACCAAAATTCATGTCAGAGGTCGTAGACTACAAAAATAGCCCCCATCAAAATGTTTATAATATTTCCGTATGATGTTATTTTTATGTACCTTAACATATTATTTGGAATTAAAAATAAAACATAAATGCAATCAGTATTTTTTAGCTTTAAATTAAGAAGTAAATTAAAATCTACTTTAAAAAAACTCAACACTATAGGATAGGGGATGATAGTTTGAATGGGAGTACCTAATTATTTATGTTAGAAATATGGAAATTTGTATTTAGGCATCTGTTTATAAATAAAAGTCATCGGGCACACGGCTAGTTCCTTAATAAAATTCTTGAAATTATAACAAATTCGTTTCAGTTACCTTTGATTTCAAATAGTTTTCCCACAAAAAACTTTAAAATAAAAATCCAAACAATATTTTTCCGTTGTAAAATATGTGGTGTATTTTATATGAGCAACATTATAATTTTTTTTATATACATATTTATGTATCAGCTAGTAAATACATTCATTACTTTTTGTAGGTTCGAGGAACACTAAAGTCATGGACAAAATTGTGGTGTGTGCTAAAACCTGGTTTACTTTTACTCTACAAAAATCCAAAAACAAAGAGCAGCCATTGGGTTGGTACAATATTACTTACATCATGCCAAGTAATTGAGCGTCCAAGTAAAAAAGATGGGTTTTGCTTTAAACTTTTCCATCCGCTTGAACAATCAATTTGGGCTCCAAGAGGACCAGACAAGGAGACTATCGGTAAGTAAAAATTCTTGGAAACGTTTATTTTTCGAAATTTTTTATGCATTATTCTTTTAGGTGCAGTTGTTCAACCTCTTCCAACAGCATATTTGATTTTTCGTGCTCCAAGTCAGGCTGCTGGAAAATGTTGGATGGATGCACTTGAACTCTCCTTAAGATGTTCAGCACTATTACTTAGATCGAATAGCAATCCTGGGGCAACTTCAACGGAACAAATAACAACTGGAACGATTTCTCATGAGACTCAATGGTCTGAGGCAGATTATGAGAAACATTTTAATGACCATGGTTAGTATTTAAAGTAACTTATACAGTTTAATATGTTTTAATGAGTTTAACGTTAAAAATGTGAAAAATTTAGATAAGTCAGAATTTATATCCATGATCGATAAGCCACACTTCCTAGCAAAGTACATTCCGCCGACTCCGCCTTTGGATAAGCGACACTATCAATTGTCGCCTGATTTTAAAAAATCTGCAAAGAAGAGCCCATGTCCGACACCTACACCACTTTTTCAGCAGCTTTATCTAGCTGTGTCGCATTGGGAGAGGATTATGTCGAATTCCCCCGAGCTGATGAAAGTCCGCGATAAACCTAATCAAAGTCTGATTAATTTTGGCAGTAGGGAAGGTGAGCTGAGTGATGTTTCTAGCGTTGATGGGGACGACTTTTTGCCCACGAGTAATATCAAAAGATCTAGCTCATTGAGCACTTTCCACACTACAACTGATGAGGAGAACAAAACCCCTACGAGACGAAGTAGTACACCGGCAAAATGCGTAAAAACGATGGAGAACAGAGGTAGAAAGACCCGTGTACTTCTTACTATAACTAATGTATAGTTTATGTAACTTCGCTAGATTTGCTTAAAACCCATTAAAATCTGGGAAGTACTGCACTTTAGTAAATCGTAGTCAGGCAGGCAATTCCTGTCAAGCTACTTTTAACATATGTCAGTCATTTAAAATTGCCCGGGGAGTTCATTAGTTTTTGATCTCTATTTTCAAAATTATTAGTGTTTTTACACAATGCCTTGCTAATTTTTTTATCAACTGAATGACAATGAGCTTCACGAAACCTAATTTATCTGCTAAAGTGATGGACATTTTGCAGCCGTTATAAAATGAGTGAGTTTAGTATATGTAACACTAGCAGAGTAGATTTTTGAATACCCATATGATTGAATGTTTCATTTTGTCATACATTACATCTGCACAGAATGGAAAGCAGTTAATGTGAAATTATGTGCTGATTTAAGGTTGAAGTTCAGTTAGACTGCGATATCTGTATCATGAGAATTATTCTCAGAAATTACACGTATCTTCTGAGTACGACTTAAAAAAGAAAAATATTGTTTTTTTTTTGTCAGGAATGAAAATGCGAGAGCAACTCTAGATCAACTGGGGTATTATATGATAGGTCATTCTAAAATTATTTATGTTTTAATTCTTAATTTAGGCCGTTGTTCCGAATTTCAGTTGAGACAAAAGTTCAGTTCTGCAGGTTGTTAATTTCTTTAAAAAAAAGCTTTAGGAATAAAATTTAAAGCACAAGCTTACGTGCATACGAATAAAACAAATAAAAAAATTTTACTAATGAGTGCAAAGTACTCCCTTCCTAAAATTACTCCTTTCCCCTCACAATCGATGTAAACGTTTTTTAGGAGCTATGCTCACTTAAGTCTTTATACATCCTTTTAAAAACACCGCAGGATTTCAAGAGGGGTTTAAAAGAAGATAAAAGTATTTTTTCAACGAAACCTTACTTAACAGGATCCGTTTAAAAATGCAGAAGTTATGATGGTGTAAATTTATAATTTGTTGAAATTTTCGTTGAAAAATGGTTTCTTTTTTCTGGTTAAAAAAAAAAGCACTACTTAGGTATTTTTTTCATACGCGCTAAATTTAAAATAATGCTGCGGAACATGTTATGGAGAATAGGACCTCAAGTAAAGATTACAGATAAGATGCAGCGATATTTCTGACATGGAAACAAAATCTTCTGCTGAATTCTCGGCACATATTTAATACATGTTTTTTACACATTTTTGGAACGATAAAAAAGATTTATTAAATAATAGCTTGTATTCATTTGTAAATGGTCCGTTCCATTTCAGTGCATTTTCTAATTTTAGGGCAATAAGGTAGTGCTTTTGATTTTTAAGTCAGTAGCTTGATAATGTTGAAGACGAATCCATGGAAGTAAAAGTTTTACTCAAATTCAAAATGATTGCTAAACATCTCATAAACTACTCAAATTTGTTTTATTGCGTCTTAGACATTTTTGAATTCAATTTGTATGAAAAGTAGATAGTTCATTTTAGGGAATATACTTTTAAGTGATCCACACGCTTAAAGTCGTACATTGTAATCCAAAAATGAAAAGAAAGTAAGACATATAGCAAATATCAATTTTTTTTTTTTGAATTCCATTTGTATTGTATTGTATTTGAAACTCAGAAAATAATTGATTAAGAGGTGAACGATTTTACCTACATATCAGAGCTAAAGTAAGCACAAACGTTGAAGAGGAACACGAAAAGTTAAAATGGAAAAGTATGAGAATAACGAACTAATTATGAAGTTATAAAAATTGAAAGAAGAGGGTTAGTTCTTTATACATATATTGATATTTGATGTTTGGAAAGGATTTTGGTAGACTTGAAAAGTTTTATCACTTTTCCCCATTACATGTTCTAGAATAAAAATAATTCCTAATTCTAAACAGAAACATCTGCAGGCAGAAGCGACTCATTGACCATTTTTTAAAAGTGGTACTATCTGTGATTTTGAATTCTAATATTCTAGCACAAAATTAATTAAGCAATTAAGAAACTTCACGAAAATTCAACAACGCATAAATGTTGTAATGATTTTTTCGAAAATGAAAGGTCACATGAAGAAGAAGCCACGTTGGATTGTTCGATTGTCAATCTTTTAGGAGAAACTGGGCATGGTCTAAACATTTCGAGGTAAAATGCAAAATCCATGAATTTAGCAAAAGACATTTGGCTTTCACTGTGCAGATATTGCTGCTCAGGTAAGCTTTATTCTTTTACAATTTGTGCTACAAATGCTTAATTTTTTTAACTGCAGTAAATATTTCGCCTTTGTTGGCACAATGTTAATTTTCCTTTTTAAATGTTTCGTATAGACCTTTTGTCCTTTTGGCCTCGATAATGCCCCAAAATTAATATAAAAGCATTTTCACTACAATGTATTGTTTTAAAAGAGGACACTATCTTATCTTAAATAATTTACTGACATAAACATAAAAAGAGTCGTTTTAGGACTGATATTAACAAGAATCTCCAGATGTTTCAATAAAAGTTTGGTAAATCGGTAGTTTAATAAAGGCATATTAAAAAGAAAAGAAATAAAAAAAAACTATTGATAATCTAAAAATGAAGAGAAGGGCACTCACTGCATGTGCAGTTTTCCAAGTTGTTATATTTGTTGTTTTTTATTTAAACATTTTCCAAAATGTGTGAGATAATGTGTACTCAAACACATTAAGCTCTATTTATTTTTGCTGATAATTTTAATTTTAATTCAAAATTTAAGCGTATGCATATTTTCAATATTAATTAATCGAATTATCTGCAGTGTTTCTCGTGATTGCTATTATTCGAAACTAGTTGGTCTCAAATGAAAGAAATAAAAAATTGTCTGTTAATTAGTTTTCTAGGTAGGAAACTTGTAACTCTTATAGTTTCGTTCTGTTCGTATATTAAAAAAAAGAAAAAAAGATTCGAATGGATTCAGTTCACATAGAGCGAAAAGTGCACTCAATATTATAAATTTAGTACGGTGTCTTTAGATAGGTTTCGTAAAATGGAACAAAAATTTTTTTAGGAACTTTTGAATTTAATTTATGAGTTACTTGCTCTCAAAGTTGTTGTCACTGTGATCTTTTCCATCTAATTTCTAAACTATTAATAGAGTAATAAGCTCTTGATTCATATCATAAAACGTTTAGGTTTTTATTTTCATATGGTTCTGTTATTTTGTTAGATTCGAAATTGTGTTGAATTGAATTATCAAAGAGGAGTTCAAATATATGTTTTCTATTTTTTCGTTAATCTTATTAGACTTGAAAAGTTTTTCTTTAAGAAATAGTTTCACGGATCCTAATACATTTTAGCCCGATTTGTCTGTAAAAGTATCAACGGCGCTGAAAGGAATGTGGATGTCGATGAGGGGCGATTAGTAATGAATGCTACTAAAAAGAATGTTCTAATCTAATTTAGTCTCCGGGAAGGGTACTCCAAGTTTGTAGTTTATGCTTTTAAGTCCTGCAAAAGTAAATAATTATGATTTTTGTCGATTAATTCATCCAAAATGTTTGAATCACAAAAGTGACGCTATTGGTAATTTATGCTTCAAATAATTATAGAGCTATCGACGTATTTGAATAATATGGAGTATGGCTAGTAATTTGGCTTGTATATTAAAAAAATTTTATATATATTGCTAAATTGTACAAAAACATGTAAAAGAATGTAGATTTAAAAGTCTAAATGTTTCTGTTTCTAGACCTTGATGTAGACAGTCAAAATGAGGGACCAGCCGCTACTATGTCCGGATTGGATTCGGAAACAGAATCGGATATTGGTGATGGACCAGAAATTGAGGAGCTTCCAGAAACACCCTATGTTCACTTACCAGAAGAGGAATTTGGCGCTGTAAGGAGGATATTGATCACACATTTTCCATCGTGGAAATAAAATTTCACAATCTTTTAAGGCTGGCGAACAAGTAGAAGAATTGCCAGAAGAGCATAAAAGCCTCATCTGGTTTCTAGTAAAACAGGTGCGTCCAGGCATGGATCTGAGTAAAGTAGTCCTTCCAACTTTCATTTTGGAGCCAAGATCTTTTCTGGATAAGCTCTCAGATTCATACTATCATGCCGATTTACTTTCAAAGTAAGAGATTTTTTTTTTAGAAGAATTTTAAGAATACAATTAAGAGTTCTGAATTTTCAGGGCTGTACTTGAAGATGATCCGTTTACACGAATGAAGACTGTTGTACAGTGGTATTTATCAGGATTTTATAAAAAGCCAAAGGGATTGAAAAAACCATATAATCCTATATTGGGTGAAACATTCCGATGCTTTTGGCAGCACGAAAATGGAAGTCGAACTTATTATATAGCCGAGCAGGTCTCGCATCATCCTCCAGTTTCCGCATTTTACGTGGCAAATCGTCAGGATGGATTTTGTATAAGCTGCAGTATTCTAGCAAAGTCAAAATTTTATGGGAATAGTACATCAGCAATTTTAGATGGAACTGCGACACTTACACTTTTACCGAGAGGTGAAAGTTACACTTTGACTGTGCCATACGCCCACTGCAAGGGCATACTTATGGGAACATTGTCAATGGAGCTGGGCGGAAAGATCTCCATAGATTGCGAGAATACTGGATATAAAACAGAAATTGAGTTTAAGCTAAAACCATTTTTGGGAAGTTCAGAATATACAAATTTAGTCACTGGTAGATTGAAATTGGGTAAAGAGACTTTAGCAACTATTAATGGACATTGGGATGGAGAGATGAGAATCAAAGATAGTAGAACTGGAGAGGAAACTATCCTCTTCACTCCAACGCCAGATATTAGGTCTAAACGGCTGAAACGTTTTGTTGTGCCAATTGAATCCCAAGCTGCTAACGAATCTGAAAGATTGTGGCAGCATGTCTCAGCTGCTATTCGTCGAGATGATCAAGTAGGAGCCACTGAAGAAAAGACAGCATTGGAGGAGGCTCAAAGAAATTCGGCAAAAGAAAGAAAAGCTACTAGAAGTGATTGGACGGCAACACATTTTGAACAGGATTTAGTAACAGGACAGGTTAGTCGATACAAATGAAATTCATTTAAATATTTCTTATTTTATATAACAGTGGCACTACAAATACGCTGATCTGAGGCCATGGGATCCACGCAACGATCTGAAAATTTACGAATACAACTATAGGATTGTAACGAAAACAAGGCACCAGGCTCCAATGGTACGCACTGCTAGCATTGTTAGTTCTGAACCCATAGCAATCATTCAAGCAGATTCAAGACAATCACTCGTGGCGCTTAAATCTTCAAAGCGTGTCTTGAATGCAAAACGCTTAAAGCAAGGATCCTCTGATATATTGGATCAGAATAACTCTGATTCTAGTCAATCGAATGATGATCGGGACCGGGATGGCAAAACAATCGGAGGCGCATCAGCACTACATTCAATTAAATTCGATAGAAGGTAACTAAATGATTTATTTCGGGAGTAATTTACAATTTTTCGGTTTTAGGTTGATCGACAGTTTAGAAAAAATTAATAAAACGTTAGAAGATCAGTCGCAACGTTTGCAGAAAATTCAAACATCTGTAGAGCGGTATACTTTCGCGCCACCAAAAAAAGACAGAGAAAATAATTTTAGAATTAACATCATTACAACATTCTACGTAGCTTTAGGGATCTTATTGAGCATCATATGGAGGTGGCTGTTTAAATGAGAAAAGCGGCGTCCTCCTTCAGACATTCTTCGTCAGGACAAAGAGCACCCAAGTGCTTCTAGGAGGATTAATAGTTTTTGAATTCTATTTAAGAATTTTTCTTGCTTCCTTAATCCAAGCAAATATGAAATTCTTGAGTAGTATTTTTCGCGATAGATGTGAATTTCGATTGCTTGTTGCATTTAACTTTGGATAATCGGCTAAATCTGACTTCAGGCTCTAATGTACATCACGAAATTAATTCAAATAAATTAGCATCTTTCCTGACAACTAAATATATTTAATTATTTTTTTTTTTGTAAATTTTATAAATGTTTCAAATAAAAGCAAAAATTCTTTTATAAGCTGAGAGGTATAACTGGGGGTGAGAGTGGTTATTAGTGTGGTTCAGGTCATGTAGTTTAGCTTATCAAAATCAAGATTCATTCTAAAAGTGCTGGATTTAAGCGTAAGAAGTAGCTTTATTCTATGTAATTGTCGCTAGGCTACTTTATAGTTAATATCATAATGAAGTCATGTAACTATGCTATTAGATACTCGTAAGCACTAGAATTGTTAAGATAAGAACATTGCTCTTCTTATCTTTCACTACTCTCTCTCTATCGGCCCTTTCGACTCTTAGGTAAATTCAACAAAAGCCGAATGACATGAAATAAATGTTTCATTTGTAAATAATTATAAGGAAAAGAAAGTTAAAAATAAAAACCCTTAGAAAGTAAATAATTAATTTTGTATTTTTTATGTAATAAATAATACCCTGTTTAAGTTCTTAATTTAATTTAGCAAAACTACAATTTTCAGTTACACAATACTTCAACTAAATTATCTAATTTTCCTATCCTCTGTTCTATGATTTAAGATAGAAACCAAAAAGCAACTTCTTCAGCCATTTAGCAACCAGCAAGAAGAAGAGGTAAAATTAAATTAAACTATTTTTTAATGTCTTCTATAAATCTGAAATACTTTAGAAGTTTTAGAATTCGTATGTAAGTAAAGGGAAAGATTATTTCCTTGGTTTTCGTTCCGATTTTGTATTGAATATTTTCGAAATAAATTTCATTGCTTTTAATTTAAGTACAATACATAGGAAAAATCTGAAAGGAAATTGGTAATCCGGCCAAATTTTGTAATTTAAGCCTTTTTCACATATTCGATAAAATCTATTAAATTTAATTGGGCAGCTTGATTATTTATTGGAAATTGATTTGTGATAATTGTGAAGTAATGGTTAATAAAAGTTGAGTGAACTTTGTATGCTTCCAATCCGTACTTGACCAAAAATACAAAAAACCAATTATTCCAAACAAAAGGGGACTTGAAAAGGGTAGGTATTTGATCGTTTATTCAATTTATTTCTCTTCTCCAAGCAGATATAAGATCAGTGTTTTATTGAAATATATATTTCTACTAAAACTCAATATTATTTCATAGAAAAATCACTTGTTTAAATATTTATATCAATTTTTCTATTTAGTCATCCAATGCAACAATAATATTTATTTATTTATTTATTTTTTTAATAAAAATAATGGATAAAACTGACCGAAAATATCAATTTAATTTAAATTAAATAAAATACCGCCATAAAAATAGTTGTAGGAGACATCTTTGTATCAATTTACAAAGTTTCATGAAAATAAAAAAAAAGCTCTTGTGGTCTTTCCCTCCGGAAAGGAGGCGTAAGTTTGACGTTTCCCGCCATTAAAGTTGAAGTGCTTTTCACGAATGACGAGTTTTAGTGAATTTTAGTTAATAATACTACGCAGGAATTGCGGGTAAGTCATTCAATTAATCAATTTCATGTAGTAGCTTTCTATTATTATGTAAAACAGCGAATTTCTTTGTTTGTAATGCACCTTTAACCAACCTAACCTCGCAGGTTTCTCTTTGTGTTAATTTAACTCGGGGAAATTAGCATTAACGTAATTTTCCTGCGCCTTTATTATTCCATAATTGTTATTTTTGCAAAAAATAAATAAAAAACATAGTTTTGCATGCTTTTATATTGCACACACAGTTGTGATTATAAAAATGTAAACAAACTTTTGCTGTACTTCGGGTACATGTTTGTTCAAAATTCATTTCATTGAGTAAAATGCCTAATTCTAATTTGAATACTTATCTTTTCAGATACAATTCATCGGTGGAAATGCATCAGTGTGGGCTCCTGGTGTGGTAATTTTATGTACATGATGTATATAATTAATTTCATTACTATTTTTAATTCCTATTTTTTATTTCTTTACAGTTGCCTGAACATCGTTGGTAAGTGTGCTTTAAATGTTTATTCAACATCCGTGACGAAATTTAAGTCATAAAACAGTTCGTTGCACACATAAATCTAAGAAAAGTCCT
Organism: Machimus atricapillus; assembly: GCA_933228815.1. NCBI lineage: Eukaryota > Metazoa > Arthropoda > Insecta > Diptera > Asilidae > Machimus > Machimus atricapillus. The sequence goes on along the minus strand of OW121788.1, from coordinate 4,835,867 downwards.
GAACTTCGAAACGGTTGATTGCTTCCCCATTAAATTGTTTTGTTTATTAAAGTGAGCCCTATCAGCTCACGGCTTTTGTTATTATTACCTAAGAATACTCGAGTAATTTGATTTTTAAAAACGTCTTAAAAAGTCTACACGGAAGAACTTAAAAGGACAAGGTAGTCACTCGGAAGAACGTCCGGGTTTTCATTGAAGTTAGGAAAGATTTTTAACTATACATATTATAATCAAAAAATTGTCTCATAAAATTGAAGTTTTCAGTATGGGTATTCGTTTTGGATAGAATATCATTAGTTGACACACTACTCTTCATTATGACGAAAAAAAAATACATACTTTATACTTCATGGTTAATATACATATGTTTGTCGTCATTTCGAATTTGAGGTTCAGGAATAAAAATTAGTTAAGAGGGGTTCGCTTTTAATTGCAATCAAGATCGTAGTTAAAGAGGAATCGGATGGTCTGATTCTTAACCGGAAATTTTTAATAGAATACCAGCGGACACATCATATGAAATCAACTTACCCCGAAAGGAAGTAAGAAAACTAATGATTTTCGGGGTTTTGGATCTTTAAACCTTTTTAGGTGTTAAAAAGATAAAAACTTAATTGAACAAATCGTCTGAACACCTTTCTGTCTTTATTCCGTATTCAATTGTAGATACTTATAATAGGTACTGGAGGTATTTCAAAGTCCTTTTTTCTTTTTGGAAAATTATAAACCTTGAAATAAAAGTGGTATTTCCTTCCTGTGTTTTTAAAGAAGACGTTCAAGGAAAGTCACAATTACGGAGCCGTTACGTTTAATATCTTTAAATATTTAAAGGACAAATGAATTTGAATTTTCAATTAAATAGGAAAAGGGAATGGAAGAAAATGTACCGATATAAAATTAATTTTTCAATTTATAATTCAATAATTTCAAGAAAAATTTAATATCCCTAAAGCACTTCATTTTCCATTTATTCAAATGATGTTCCATTGAAAAGATAGAAATATTTAAATATATGTATGCATAATTAAAATTTTGTGGTCGTTAACATTAACATACAAAGGAATATATGATGCTGGAAAACCTCTTTTCAGTGAATATAGTAGTGTTTTCGATAATTTGATTAAACATGAACAGAAACAATTTGAGTCCTATTTTTAAATTTCCATAGTTTCGGGGAGCCGTTGATATTTTTTTTTTAAACAGTCTTTTAATGCTGTGAGCCCCCTTCATGCATTGTGAATTTACTTTAGGTATCTTGTTGGAAAAGTTATACCCATATGTACTTATTTGAGGATTAAATATTTTTTTGTTTTCGTTTTTCAAATTACTAAAATATAACTATAAACGTTTGCTTTCACTTTATGTTTTAAATTTAACTTTCTAGAGCTACTGGAAGGTCCAGGATCATCGTATTTAAGAGTCAATTATGTATATAAAAGATTTATTTATTTTTGCTTTAGAATTTTCAAATATACATATGTATATGTATAAGTATAATATTCGAAACGGATGGGGATTTCGATGAGACTGTGCAAGCATGAAGAGGTTATTAGGAGTGACACCACTGACATATAGAAATGGACCACTCGATTTGCTATCTCAAATGGTGCACCGTTTTGAAAGTTCTCACCTAAGGAGAGTTCAGATATAGAAGGCATATATCTGTCTATTTTTTTCGCATTAATGCGAGATAGGGGGCTTCAAAAGGCGGCAAATTTAAAAATTATATTAATTTTATTTGTAACCTGCACGCTTAAATCTGATTCCCCTGAAAGTAGCATCAAATCTCAAATAATTTCGCGGCGAAAAGTTTATGGAATAACACATTTTTCATTGAAAAATTCTCAGCAAAACGTTGAATTGCTCTCTTCTGGATATGCGATTTATATCGCTAAACAACTGTTTTAAGAACTCAAAAGTAAAAATTAGAGCACTTTTCTGTTTTTGCTGTATACTTCACTTAATTTAGTTACAGTAAAAGGACTTAAATGTAATTAATTCCGCAATGATTCTCCGTATTACGCCACTCAGGTTTTTTTGTGGTTTTTGTGCCATTTTTGTCGTAAATCACACATAAGATAAGAAGAACTAAAAATATGAGATAAGAAAAGACTAATTTTCATAATTTAATAGCACAATTTCTACCGAAAAATTAGAAATTGTGTAAAATTCAATTGTATCTTACAAAGGGGTAATTTAATGTTTGCATTCCTTTGAAGGGACTTAAGATACAAAAGGAATTATTTTATAATTTTTGTAGTAATTATTTGATGGATTTATGCAAATAAAGCGGACTAATGCCCCAAAAATGCATTTGATAGCAATTCAAACCCACAGCTGACTGCTCAAAATCCGTTAATGGTGTGAGCAAGAGGGAACTAGAAAGTGCACCATCGCTTCATAGGCATTTTGTATGGGGCGAGTGGTCCATTTCTATATGTCAGTGAGTGACACAGGCATCTTTTTTTAAGTTGGTGACTACTGTTAAAATTTACAAAATCACATAAAAAACATTTATCCGATTGAGATGAAATATGAAATGACATGTTTATGGTGAGTCATGTAAAAAATTTTATGTGATTAAGAAGAAATTCTATGGGCATGACATTTGACAAATTTCTAATCAGTAACGTCGCATTTTTATCAAAGTTTATCTTTATTGTAGGGATAGTTGTGCCCGGGCAGCGCCGGGTGTCAGCTAGTTCGAAATAAAACTCATCTCATTATTTTTCTTCTTTTAAGGAGTGGAAGGAAATTCGGACATAGAATGATAGCCTCTTCGTTTTTTAAGGCAGTTAAAACTAATTTCTTTATACATATTTTTTTTTTTTTTGATCATAATCGTTACAGTCATTGATAATAACTTAGGGTTAAATGTGTTCAGCTGCACACATATTACAGTTTCCTGATATTTTATTTTAAATTTTTATATTTTAAATCATTTTGGGGAGGAGGCTTTCAAATCTTCAAACTTTTCCTTGGATATACATAGCACCTCTAATGAGGTCTTAGCTTTCGTGTTTTCAAGAAGGATTTATGAAAATTTAGTTAATTTAGCAATTGTAAAGAATCAATTGGAATTTCTTGAAGACCCCCCGAGCTACGTTAAAACTAGCCTCAAATTGAGTAATTTTACATCTGCATTATTTCATTAGAAACTTTTCGAAAATTAAGCCGAAATATAATGAGTGGCAACGTAATTACCTAAGGACTTCGACGATGAAGAGACAAAATTTGCGTGTCCCTGCCACCGCAGCAAATAATCTAAGGGGAACACCATTTCACCGCCCCGACCAAATACCAGTGGTGGCACCGCCATCGTACAACCCTTCGCCTTATGCCATTTCTTAATTACAAAAGTTTTAATTGCAAATGGGCAACCTTCGGGCTCGCTGAGTTTATACATTTTCGGGAAGCAGTGGGATCCTCGTCGGTATGGTCCTAGACCTTTTCCGCTGAAACATTTTAGGGGGTATCATCTTGCGAGCAGTTCCCATCAGATATACCAGCGAAACTTGCACCAACCATGCCAGAGATATTGCAAATTACCGATAATTAGCAACAAATTAGAAACCGAAAGATCCTGACCCCCTGATACCCCCCAGCTCGAGAGGGCACTTGGTCGGTTGGAGAACGATTATCGAAATTAAATTGACTTCATCAGGACCTACCTCAGCCGGGTTAATCGACCTGGTGAAACAGTGGTGGGGGCGACAAAACTTAACCACAAAAAAAAAAAATAATTTTCTTCTTAAATTTAACAATTTTTCTTTTCCCCAATCCGAATTTTTGTCGAGCTTTTGCAATTACGTGGAAGGTAATCAAGGAAGATTTTTAATGGCGGGAAGTTTTCAACCGTTTCTGGTCGCTCCACTGCTCTGTTTTCTTTAGTGGGTTCCTGGCAACTTGAAAGTTTTTGCTTATCTCGGCTGTAAAATTTTTGGTGGCTTTTAAAAAATGTTGGTGCGTTTTAAGTTCAAATTAGTTGGAAATTAAAGGAACAAGTAATTAGCTGGTTTCCTTCCTCTGTTTTTGCAACTAATTGCAGTCTGTCGGAGTACTTTCCTGGCTTGCACTCGACTTTTCGCGGCAACTCTATTTTTGCGATAAAAGTATTTTAAGGGCAATAAATTTTGATAAAGCAAATTGGTTGCGGTTATCTTGCTTTCCTGGAACTTCTGGGAGAGAATGACGATGGAATTCTGTTGCATTGTAATTTTCTGTTCTCATTCGTGGATTTCATGCATTTCGTGAAAAAAAGTCACCTATTAGTAAAAATAAACGGTGGTCACACCACGGCGGTACAATTTTTAGACGACAGCACTGATTTAAAAAAATTTGCATCTGGTCCACCATCGCCGCACTGCGTAAAATGCCGCAGCAGGGCTGCAACACAACCGCACCAAATTTAATTCATTTATAAATTCTTTGATAATGAATTTTATTAATTTCTTCATCGTTCTTCCCTATTATGTATGTACATAAGTACCTAAACTAATTCTGTTTTTACACGGTTTTGATTTCACACGGTCTAGAAAAAAAAAATTGATTCCGTTTTTATACGATTTTATTCGATTTAGCACGATTTAAATTTTAAAGAAAAATATGTATGTATGTACATACTTTAAGAATTGTTGTTTTTATGAAATAAACTATCCATGAATGCACATAAAAAGTTAATTTGGCTTTTATAAATACTCTCTTAATAGTTTTTTGTATGAATCATTTTATTTTACCTATTTTTTACAGGGTTGAGGGATATGGAACTAATGTAGGGGAAAGGGGGGCAAGACGGGGTCCTTAACGTTTGCAGTTCAATAAAACTAACAACGTTATTCTTTTCGAGACTTTTTTATAATCATAATATTCTTTGATAATCAGTCTTTGAAAATCAACATTTTTTAAAAAGTTTACGTGACATAATTACATGAAAAATAATGAAAACATGCATAATGTCACATCAGCCCATCATGCCCCCTGGTAGGGTAAGATGGGGTACCCCTATGGGGCAAGATGGGATACCCCTAAGGGGCAAGATGGGGTACCCCTATGGGGCAAGATGGGGTACCCCTATGGGGCAAGATGGGGTACAAACAATAAGCAAGCATCCTTTTTGCATGGCCTCTTCTGACCACTCTCCTTTATTTTTCTTTCCTTTATAACTTTTCACCATTCTACAACAATAGATATGGAAAAGTTTAAATTATTATGGCGTCATACTATGAAGGGGCAAGATGGGGTATGGGGTATCCCATCTTGCCCCTTCATGCCCAACGAACTTTAGCAAATTATTTAAGGAAAACAAAGTAAATTGCAGAATCAAACAAGTTCTTACCTGTTGGCGTAATTCTTGTCACATATGAAAAACTTTACACCTCATCTGTGCTGACGATATATAGGCAACAGACACGACTTAAGTGAAATGAAAAAATAAGAAGGAATGTGACAAAAAACAGTTTTTCCGCATAAACAAAAAAATACGTGCTTTCGCTAATTAGTCAATGTCCTCACTAGATTGGCATCCTAGCGGCGCAACATCATGCACTAATACGGTTGTGATTGGTAAATTATATCTCGAGTTAAAGCCACTACTCCGTCTTACCCGCTACCCCGTCTTGCCCCCCTCTCCCCGACTTCATGACTTTTTTTACGCGGTTTTTTCTGGAACGTATCTACCGTATAAAAACCCCTGTTTAGACCTTAACGGAACACCCTGCATATAATTATTAATATAAGTAAATTATATCTAATAGCTAAGCTTTTCTAAGACGTAAGGCCCTTATTGGGTATTTGTTATTTTCATCATCTTAGACATGATACTGTTTTTGAATAATATAGCCTTAAATATATCCTTTTTTTTAAATGAGGGCCTAACACAAGCAATCCCGTGAAATGCCTCTTGCGGGGTCTGCACTTTATTTTAGCCATTCCCCACGTTGGATAGACAACTATTTAAGCATCGTCTGATTTAACTTTTTGGTTCCCTAACGTTTTTTTTTATAGTGAACGGTGCCCTAGTTTTTCTCTTTTTGTTATTAGATATATTCAATTTAGACCTTTTCTTCGAAATACATAAGGCCCTCCTCAATACACTATCAGTTTTGCCTTCAGTTCCGCCTGACCGGATGCATATTTACGGATTATTAAATTTTGAAAGAAAATTATTGCATTGCGTTTTTGTTCATTTTGAATTAGGTTTGCTCAAACTTGACCATACATGAATTCATTTGTTTTTTGATTGACCAGCAATATGCTAGTTTTCTTATAAAATACACTACGTGGTATGAACTTTGTGTAAAAAGATACAATAGAAAACATTTAGGATGTATGTATGTGGTAAATGGATAGTGTTGTTCCTTTGTTTTGGATTTGAGACGAAATTTCATGCTTACATAATATACTATTGATTATTATCATTATTGATAATAACATCTCAATTAATATAAAATATTGTTTTTACCTCGATTTAACAAAATTGCAATAGTACATACATATAACCGAAATATGTAGTTCTAACTTGAAAAAAAAGGAATCTCTTTTTGTGGTGATACCCTAGGTCTCTAGTGTGTCTAATTATAAATCCATTATTTTATGTAAGTTTGACACCTTCATACCATACTCTGTTCTATTTGATTTTAATTTCATTCCGACAAACCATATTTCATAGTGTTGCGATTGCGACCAAAAACAACAGAAAAATCACAACTGGGGTACGAAATATGTAATTGATAAATTCTCAAAACTTTTGCAATTTTCAGGATTCAGCTTACAATTTAGCCTCACTGTATATGCGCTAGTGAGGTACTTACACAAAATTCTAGTTAACAAGTACGAGAACGGTAGGACCGCATGGGGCGGGTGAGGGGCGGGATATATTTGCACAATCATAATCTGTTTAAGAGGTGCTTGAGAATTCGCTTCGCTTAGTTCACAACTTTCTGCATTTTGTACTCATTTCACATTCAGACCTGTGGAGCTAGATCTGTGTGGGTGGTGGGCGGTGGGCGGGGGGTGGTGGAGCATATGCATACATGCGGGTTGCGCACGGTGTCGGTTTGGGCATTGTTCGCCATCTAAAAGGGTTTGTACAACTGTTGTTTAACGCAAAATGCAGAAATAAAGGAAAGAAAAACGTTAAGGAAAAATAAACCACCGCAGCTCCAGGGAGGAGACCTGGTTTTTGGCTGTAAAGCGCGTAAAAAGTACAAAATGAGGGCATAATTGCTTGCACCGGGTCCGTAAGCTTATTAGAGCGCACCCATCCGTGGCATAGTGCGCCTACAAGTGCATACAGAGTATACTACTTAGCAAGTCTCTGTTTGTTAGTTAAGCAGAGCTTTTACAAGATTAACTTTGGATTACGAATTAAAATTTTAATAAAGTTTTGTATTAAGCGCCCGCCCCTACTCTTGCGGGGGGGCCTGGACCCTGGAGCCAGAGCCATACCCACTCACACGCTTTATATAAGCACCAGGGAAAATTACAAATTACGAAAAGATTAAAGTATTTTGGCGGGATACGGAGGACGAAACAAGGTACATGCGGATGTGTCTTAACCTGCAAAAAGACGCGGAAGAGCTGAGTGATGAAATGTTGAATATTTTGATGGACGAAAAGTTTACATTTAAGGAAGAACAAAAACCTTCTGACAACTTTATTCCGACAAAATACTTCAAGAGATTAAGAGAAAATTTTATCCCTTTCGGGTGAAGTCGACTATGGTAGCTCTATAGCTTTTCCCTGTTTTGGGTCCCTTTAAACTTAACAACGGAGATTCGGTGGACTAAGGGCGAAAAGTCCATGTCTGTCTCGATTAATGCTGATTAGGGATTTTTGCAAGGCTTTGGTTAATTTAAAAAATATTTTTCGCTACTTGAGTAGAGTTTAAAAAAATTCCAATTCAAAGAGTAGAATAAGGTTAATTTCTGAAATTTTCTTCAAACCACCGAAGTGTCAATCAAATATATCATATCAAATATACATATGTAAAAAAGTTGGGTCGAAATCCACTAAAAAACGCTGCAACAAAAACATGTTTAGAAATGGGTGTAGCCCCTATCTTTGACTTTCTTTAGACATGTTTCTGATTTTTTAGTTCGCTAAATTACGCAGTCGGGCTTTTTAGTTTTTTAATTGAATTTGTTATTTTTACCTATTTAGGTATCAAAGAGGTATAATATATAATGATGTAGAATGTAGATGTAGTATATACGGAATAAAATAGCAAAGATACGTTCCCAAAAAATTCGCGTAAAAGAAGATAGGGTATCCATATAACTTAAGTAGAGGATTGGTTTGAAATTTGAAGAATTAGCTAAAATAATGTGATTAAAGTATGCCAATTTATCGTTTTTAATGTTGTTTTATTTAAAAACATTTTTAAAATTTATATTTTGAATAATACATAAACAATAATTCATAATTTTAGAAATATAAGATAAAATAATACATATACACTTACAAAAAAAAATCTTATTTTGGTGAAACAAAAACTCCCAAAACACAAATAATAATTTTATTTATTTATTTATTGACCATAGTATTTACATAATAAAGTATTTTAGTGTACAATTGATTTTGAGGTTCTATGAATAGGAATAAAATATAAAATAATAGAGTGGGTTCGCATACCTAAAATAGTTAGTAGGTGATTGATATGCAAAAGCGCTTGAGACGAACACGATTCACTGAGAATCGCTACCCTGTTAAAGTCGCGTAGAAAAGGGATGAAGTATTTTTTTTTTTGAATCAAATTTGCGTAAAAACAGAATTTAGGTTTATTCGGTAGTCGATGAATCTGCTTGTAATAGTTCCGATTAGTTGCAAATAAATTAATTATTACATGAAACTTACAGATTTAAGACAAAAAGAACCAATATACAACTAAGTATAAGTGCATACACACCCTTCATTATTTTTTTTTAAACATACATATGTATGTATATTTTTTCTTCGAATAAACGTTGATCAGGAGACCATGGAGAATTGATTGGCATACCCTGTTCAGACCATATAAAATGGAGATTGTGGTAATTATATTCTTCGCTTTATGAAGCTTTCAGATTTCTTGTAGGGATTTTTAACTACAGTAGGTATACCTTTAGCGCTATAAAGTTATTTTTGTTCTATTATATTTGTTCCAAAAATCATTAAGCCGCTTAATAAATAGAGGTGCTGTAAGTTTGACTAATTACAGGTATAACGGCATTGCTAATCGTTAATTCATTATGTACTTACTGTACATACATAAGTGTCCAGTTTCGATAGTAGCGGTAAACGGTGGAATATATGCAATTAATCAATTAAGCAGTGGATTTGGTTTCCACTGCTGCAGAAGTTACCTGCAAAATGAAGGCTGTCCCACTGAGACCTTATTCATATTATTTTTCGATCTGACTCAGGCTACAGAGGCCTTTATGTCTGTCGACAGAGTAATTTTCCAGCCCTGACAGATTTTGTAGATAATTTTCTTTTTTTTTTGTTTTCTTCCACTCTTTTTGCATTAATGGGTGCACAATGCAATTACGTAATGGCGTGTGAAGATTCTGTAATTTGTACAGAGTTTATTTTCACGTCGAGTCCAAGCGCGCACCCAACTGGGCAAACTTTCGCACCCGATGCATCGTGCGAGGAGGAAAAATGGACCACGGACGAGGAGACGAGGCAGAGAACTGGTTGCACATAAAATTGCCTCTGGCCCGGTGTTATCCTGCAGATCTGCGAAATATTCACAGATCCACACAGCATCCGTGGACCATGGGTGCAATTGCTACGTGTTCGGGAAATTCCCGGCCTTTTTTCCCCTCGGAAGGGTGAAAAAAGCGAGAAATAGTCGCTGTTCCTGGCACACCCGTCGACCTGCCGGACAGGGCGGGGGGGAATGGAATATTCCGAGCATTTATCTCTCGTTAATTAAATGAAATTATTCAGCGTAGGACATTAAGTTGCCGCTGTGGAATACGTAAAATCAATTTAACGGGCACACACCTCTCCTCACACAAATCGCGCCCTATGGTGGGTGGATGCGGGTGGACAATTGCACAGAAACAGGATCGTCTTCCGCTGCGAATTATATGTATAGGTATGTGCAACTATGTGTAGTCTATGCAAGGGTAGTTTTCGAAAGAAAGAAATTCCAACGATATTTTCCTTTGGGTACTTAGCCAAAAACTGGCATCAGATACGCCACCGGGAGTGGCTGTAACTAACGAAGAAAAATGGCCAGTGAAATTCATTAATTGGATTTTAATTGCGTCCGAGTTTAATTTAATTCGGGTTCCAGCATCAAATTTCAGAAGTAGGTAAATAAATTTACCCAAAAAGGCAGCAGGCGAAGGCACACGACATTTGGGTGGAATACATATTTTTTTAAAGCCAATAGGCTAGAGGTGGTTTTGAATGTGTTATATTATTTTTGTACCTTAATTGCTCATGTATTATATGTAGTAAATACCTACATACTAACCACAATTCGGGAAGTAATTTACCTCTCATTCAACCAGACGATAGATAAAAAATAAATAATTAAAATTAAAATGAGTTAGAGGGCAAATTCTCATTATTAAAAAAAATAATCTGTACCTATATCCAGAATATGAAAATTCGAAGGCGTTTCGGAGGTATGTATATATTTATACGTATGTACATATAAAATTTGTGTACAACGTATAAAAATTTCAAATACCTTTTTATCGAAATGAAATTTTTGAATGCGTCACTGGGATATCTTGAAAGATAAATTAACCCCCATCGACTTAAATCTTGTTATATTTTATTCGTTAAAAATTACCCAGTGGTCTTCGTCTTAGGCCGTTTTCGAATTCACATGCACTTGCACTAAAATCTATTTTCCGCACTAAATATTCTCCGAAAAACTCCGAATAGTGCGTAGGGTGTTCGAAATCGTAACTTAGATTGCCTTGCACTAACACTTTTTTATCTATCAAAATCGTAGTGTACTCGCGAGTACACTAAAATGGATTTTCTGGATATTGTGATCGCTGTTTATAAAAATACAATAGTTACATTCAATTTTGTCACACATTTTTAGAAAATAGCTAAAAAGTCACAGAACCAATCTCTCGAGGTGAATGACAGTTTCCGAAAAAAATGCCAAGTGCAAGTTAGGGAGAAGTGCAAGTTCATGTAAATTCTCAAACGGCCTTAGTAGAATTCTTTAATTTCTATCTTCCTTTTTTGCATATTTTGATCCCAAAAAGATAAATTGTTAAAATTTTTGGAATTTTGACTTAATGCTTCTAATACCACCAAATGACAAATTCTTGGAAAAGTCTCGTTTGAGTTTTATTTCTATTATCCCAGTGGTCGTTTGGTAGGTACCTCTTTTTTGAAGCTTGTACTTCGTAGCCCTGAAGAAAATGGATAGCCCTCCAAATAAAAAGTGGTGCCTAGGTACCTGACCTGACACTACAGCTAAAATTTAAACATTTACTGAGCTTTACATAAATGTTTATATGTTTTTGTTGTCATTCAGTATTATAAGCAATATAATATTTTAATTAGCTAAACTGTCTTTAGAAAGCAGTAACTTATAATTTCTTTAAAATAATTTGTTTCAAATAATAACCCACTTATGATAAATCGTTGTACGATCAATTGGAATCTCAATCAATTAATAGGTTATTATAATTATTTTGGTAGGTATATCGATAACAAAAGTTAGACGTTAAATTTCAAATATATTTGCTGAAATTTTCCTTAACCTGAAATTCTACATATACATACACGGCCGCATCCAGTTTTGCACCGCTGGAACTATCTTTGAAATTACAACTTTATTTGTGCATGTTTAACTAAAATACATATATTCATTAGAATTTTTGCTACATATGGATATGAGAAGTTGCAATTGAGAATTTTAGTTGAGTTGATTTTATCTAAAGTGCATGGGTGCTTCTGCTACTGCCTTAATTTAATTGAATTCTCAGGAGCACCCACTTAAAAATTACTGCAGTATCAGTTCCAAGAAAAATGTATCATACGTTATCATTTTTCTGGCGAAATTGACTAAATTTCTAGTAAAAGCTAGCAGAATTTAATATGATGAGAGTTTTGGGATCATTAGTGCTCGCTAAATTTTCCAAGATATCAGTTTAGCTTTACTGAAAAGGCAGGCAAAATTTGTATCCCTCTCTTTTTAAACATATTTCTCAGAAAAACATTGATCTAAAATATTTCTTCGTATTACCTTTGGATACAAATTAATTAATTAGCTTTTCTGGTAAACACCACGTTAATCCTCTCATGTTCGATTACATTAGCCGAAAAGCGAATGAAATTTGTAGTATTACGAATACAGCTCACATCCCAAAAATTTGCTGTTTAAGGGGGACACTTATTTAAATTGTTTTCGCGACAAAAGGCTCCTTCTCTGGTAGAAGTGTCCTATCTATGGTGAATATCAAAAGATAAGGAGGAATTTAGTTAACGCACATTTTATGTTCTTGTGAAGCGACAATTTTCTTATAGAGGTCGTCTTCTTTCTGTGCGTCGTCGTCGTCTGCCTTTGGATAGCGATTTCTTTAAATTACCGAAATCTATTCCATTTCAGCGGGAATAAAGCGATAACAAAAAAGAACGGTGTAACAGCAACGAAATGTTAGGGTGGGATTATGTCTGGATTGGATTTCTTTCATTTGACGATTTCTCAGATATAGAACGTGAGCTGAAAACGTTTTCAAGATTAAATTTTTCTAAACATTTTAAGAAGGGCTGGTGTTAATATTAATACTTTAAGAAAAACGTGTTGGGCTCTTTATGTTAATAGTTGTGATGAGGATTATTTAGATGGTCAGCTTTTCAGTGGAACTTCTCCTATGTACATATATGTATGTATGTACATAAATATATATTAATACTTAATACCCTTAAAGCCTGATAAATATTTTTTATTGGCTTAAAATAATTCTATAGTTTTTCCGGAGTAGAATGTCTCAGTTGTACGTTCTTTGAGAACTTTAATGCCAATTTCTCATATACAGAGGAGTTTTTTTTCGAACAATCAAAACATAAAAATTTCATCGTAATCATTATCGACCGGTCGAAAAATAAAAATTACTTGATATGATAATCGTTGTCAAGCGATCGAAAAACAAAAAAGGACTTTGTAATCATTATTATCCAATTTATAATTATTATTTTGCTGAAAAAAGTTAAATCTTTTATACAATTTTTTGAATCTAAGTAAGACTCGAAATAAAATACAATTGATTTAGCTTAATATACAGTGATGATGTTTTTGTTTGTTTTACATTACAAAATAATCATTATTTTCGGTTTCTGTTAACCGTACTTTTATTGGTCCAATTAATTAAATGAATAAAATAAATTAATAAAAAAGGCGCCATTTGCTTGCATCGACTTTTACCGTAGATATTTTTATTGAATAATTCCTTCTATATGTATGTACATACCTACTTAGTATTAATAAAATTGATGTGTATGTCTGTCTGTTCCGGGTAACTTCGAAACGGCTGAACCGTTTTTGATGAAACTGCACAGACATGAAGAGAAGGTGGTCAATTGTTATAAACAATTAAACTACACTGACACTAAAGTAAAGGTTACCAAGAGTGATGTAGGTCATTTTTTTAATTTTTATTGTTTATTGCATTTGTTATAAAAAAAAGCGACAACAGTTTTTCCAGATACTTGAACATTAAACGATTGTTAATTCAGTTTAAACATCAGAAAGAACACTTATTTGATAATTTCGAGTATTACAATTGAAATTGTTTCAATTACCGCGATTTGGAATTACATTTTCTAAGACCCGGGCGAAGTCGCAAGTAAAAGCTATAGTTTTGAATAATTATTAACAATATATTAATGTTCCCATTTCTATGGGGGATTTAAAAAAACTTTATATTGAAGAAGATAATTTGATTTCTGAAAGTTTTTGTGTGTATATCCATAGACAAACTCGATATCTAGTTTGTCTATTAGTCCCCAGGCCCAGGACCTTTAATTTTTTTGACACATACAAATGTCAAACTTTGTGAGCGTCTTCTTTGCGACGAGTCCGACAAACTTTTCCAATGCGAAAACTTTCGGCGCTTCTGCGTTTTCGAATGCCCGACTTCCGGAATTGTCGGTATGACGTCATTATGACTCTCCGTACATACAAGTTTTATTTTTTTAAAATTGTTTAATAAAATTATTTGAAAAATTGTGGTCAACTTGTCCGACAAAAATCCTGCTGCGTATGAGGTGTCCGCCACCCCCAAATTGTCGGTATGACGTCATTATGACTCCCCGTACATACAAGTTTTATTTTTTAAAAATTGTTTAATAAAATTAATTGAAAAATTGTGGTCAACTTGTCCGACAAAAATCATGCTGCGTATGAGGTGTCCGCCACCCCCAAATTGTCGGTATGACGTCATCATGTCTCCCCGTACATACAACTTCAAATATAATATTTTTCGATTTAAAATAAAGTACTGATTGTAAAAAAATATGTGTCCGACAAATACAGTACTGCAAACTAATAAAAAATTAAAAATTTATAAATCATTTAATATTTCTTCATAATAATTCATTTACTTATGTAGATGTAGATCCTTTACACTACAACCCTTCAATTATTGCATTATTGTTTATCTACATAAGTAAATCTCGCTCATCAAGCCCTCTCATTTGATATACATATCATAGGGGTAACTATAGATATTATAAATCGCCATTTTGTGACGTCCACCACATTGAATTTAGAAATGGCGTCACCTCACTTATTGTGTTTCGCTCATCAAACTCTCTCATTTGATACCCATATCATAGAGGTTACTATTTGTAAGACGCAAAAATCTGTAATTATCGACATTTTGAAAACAGAACAACCGCTGAATATTCAGGTTCCAGAAGCAGATATTCATATTATTGATGGATTTTATGTACTGCACACCTTGAAAAATGTACCTAATACTTATGGCAAAATATCTGAGTTTATTTTCAAAGTAATTGTGCATAATAGAAAAGAGACACACATTGTACTTGATACGTATCCTACACCTAGTCTTAAGGATTATGAACACGATTTGAGAGGGCAAGAAGAACTTCACTTTGACATAAAAAATTCAAATAAATCAAGCAACTATCCGGAGGAAGTTTTAAAAAAGAAGATTAGGTCCTGCGATGCGTCAACTCTACCGCCCACCAAGCAAGAACTTTTGCAACATATTAAAAGGACGCAATATATAAGCAACATATGGTGCAATGCATATATGCGCAATCCGACGGAAGCAACTCCTGAAGATTATGGCTGGGTTTTGATGGACGGGAAATTTCAATTTTATTGGTTTGATGGGCCCGAAAGTCCACTATTATCTGAAATTTCTTCAGAAATATTAGGTATTCTATTAATATTAAATATCACTTTAATACTCATTCGATAAACTTGTAATACATTTTCTAATTGTGTTCCAGCATCTGATGATAATAGCGACGGTAGTGACGAGGACGACATTGATGAAGGTAGTGAAAATGATGATGAAGATTATGATGATAATGATGATGATGATGATGAATTGTAATGTTACGTGAATTTTTTTTTTTATATTTAAATAAAAAATAAAATACATATTTTTTTACCTTTCGTACATAAAATAAAATATCAATGTAAAAGAAAACAGTATTTCAATAATATATTTGAACATTTAAGCTTATTCAGTCAGAGATTGACAAAAAAAAACGTGCCTTTGGTAATAATTTCATTTTCTTGTCGGACTGACTAATTAACTCAATATATTTGTCGGACAAATCGATATTTGCATTTAGAATACTACTATATATCATTGTTATTTTTGTCCGACATGTATGTACGGGGAGACATGATGACGTCATACCGACAATTTGGGGGTGGCGGACACCTCATACGCGGCATGATTTTTGTCGGACAAGTTGACCACAATTTTTCAATTAATTTTATTAAACAATTTAAAAAAAATAAAACTTGTATGTACGGGGAGTCATAATGACGTCATACCGACAATTTGGGGGTGGCGGACACCTCATACGCAGCAGGATTTTTGTCGGACAAGTTGACCACAATTTTTGAAATAATTTTATTAAACAATTTAAAAAAAATAAAACTTGTATGTACGGAGAGTCATAATGACGTCATACCGACAATTCCGGAAGTCGGGCATTCGAAAACGCAGAAGCGCCGAAAGTTTTCGCATTGGAAAAGTTTGTCGGACTCGTCGCAAAGAAGACGCTCACAAAGTTTGACATTTGTATGTGTCAAAAAAATTAAAGGTCCTGGGCCTGGGGACTATATGGTATATCATTTCCTATTCAATTTCTTTAGATTTTACGGTTTTAAATATAATTGAGGTAAACACTGATAAAAAGGTTGCTATTTGTTTCCAAAATATCTGAACAAGAGGTGGTATTTCTATTTTTGATTGTTTGTTATTTTGTTTTCTAACAAAAATACTGGACACCAAAATGTATAGCAAATAAGTATATGTATTATAAGTATAAGTATAAGTATGTATTATTTTGAACCGACGAAAAAGGAGGGGGTTCTTATGTCGACGCGTACATGTATATTTTTTGTTTTTATGTATCTTCGCGCATAAGTTTTTTCAGAGTAGTCCGATTTTGATGATTCTGCTTTTATTGGATAGGGTATACCTCGAAGTTGGTCCCATTAAAATTTGAAAACAGAATTCCACCCCTAAAAGGCAAATAAAAGCTTTTTAACAAAAAAATTAAACCGACGAAAAAGGAACTGAAAAGGAAAAAATAAAATAAACCGTTTTAGTCTTAATAAATGAGCTCCTAAACTAATGTAAGTAACTAATTTTGAGTCGGCGCCAAAGAAAAATTGTGTGTTTGTTTGGCGTCGACTTAAAATTAGTTACTTACATTGGTTTGGGAGCTCTGTTATTACGACTAAAAAGGTTATTTCCCTTTTTCCTTTTCAGTTCATTTATCGTCTGTTTAATTTTTCGTTAAAAAGCTTTTTCAGGAATAATCTTGCTGAAAAAAAATTCGTGTACATTTAAATAGCGAACACTCCTAAGTTTTTCTTTTTAATTTTTTTCAAGTTTGCTTAGTGTAGAAATAGCTGCTTTTGAATAGACACTCTTCAACTAGTATGGAATTCCCGCATAAATATGTGTATCAGTTAATCAGTTATATCTGTCTAAGGTACCTGGGTCGAATATGGCCAGCCGCGAAATATGGCCACATGCATATATCTCTAATCTCAAAGGACGTAACAAACTGAACAAGTCGCAAAATGTTCGGCGAGACGGTATGCACTAAAACTACGCGATTACCGTTGCCACCGCACCTGCGACAGCGGGACAAATGCCAAAACAAAGGAACGACGCGTCGCGATCATAAAAATCGAACGTTAGATTTTAGCTTGTATTTCTCTATTTAATATTATTACCTTAATGTAATATTATTAACTTAATACTTGACAATCATATTTGATATTTCTGTGTAGTTTTTTTAAACTATTTATGTATTTAATAATTAAAGTGAATTTAAAAAAAATTAGTATAAACTAAAGACATGGCCATATTTACATACACTGGCGGAAATATGGCCATTTTGCCTGTTTTTAAAAAAAGAAAATTAACTCCAATTGTAAATACTTTTGCTATTTATCTTCCTCGTAGTTTGAACACTAAATAGATGCACTTTACTAATAAGTACTGTTGCTTAGCCTAATACCATAAAATATATGTAAAAAACTATACGAAACGTTAAGGTGGCCATATTCGACCCAGGTACCTTATAATAAGCTTAGCCTATACCTACATATGTATGTTTTCCAAACCACCACATCTAGCCATTTTCGAGCATAGCCTAAATTTAATATACCAAACCAATTTGATGATATGATTTAACATAACCATAATGCCCTGATCACAGATGTCGCCAGAAATTGATATATAATATGTTTCGCCCATCCACCTCAAAATGGTCGGGCCCCAAACCGTCGGTGGCCAGAAGCGATGGCAAAAAGAGAGGAGAAAAAATTGGGCGACACTCGGAGCTACTTTGGCTACTTTGGTATCATTACTGCAGCCTTCTTGTTTTGGGATGCTCCGCATCAAGCGAGGAGTGTCAGAATATTAAAAAAACGCTATGAGATCGCTTTATTATCCAGAAAACATATGGTCATCCTCCCACCCACCCGCGCCTTCTGGTTGCCAGCATATCGCCGCAAAATTACATTGTTCGCGTCCCGCATTGACGATGGGGCCCCTCTTCATTATTTCAGATTTTGCTATAAACTGGGTGCCCCCGATATCAGTCATGCGAGCGCCGGGGGAGCACCCACTATCATCATCCCGGCTCCTGGATGCTGGATATGCTGGATGAAGTTACGATGCTAGCTGAAACAGACAAAAAAAAATCACCCAGATAAATGGTTCCCCCCTTGCCTTTCCTCATCCGTTCCCAAAATTTTCCGGACGTCCCATTGTAATAAATATTTTTCCTGGCGACCGCTTGACCTCAGTCCCGGATGGGGGCCCCGACAACATGCGTAGGCTCATTATTGCATGTTCGAATTCTATTGATTCTGGATCCTGGATTCTATGGATTCTGGATTCTGGTTAAATCTGCGAGTGGCTACGGCGCCTAGGAGGGGGAGGGTGGACAACAAAATTAGGAGGATGTTCTACGACAATGACGGCCATACCAAGGGATAACGGAAGGAAATTGTTGCTACGTGAGCTTGCCCTCCAGCTTTTTTCTTGGTCCTCTTTTTATGTGTGCATGACCAAATTGAGGAAGCTCCGATTTCTTGCGAGTCCTTTTTCTTCTAAAGTGGGGCATGTGCCTCCGCTCCCCAAAAAAAAGGGCACAAATCGTCGGGCAGATTTCAGGAAATTGTTACGTTTTTAATATTTCGAAACAGCAAAATACATTTCAAAGACTTAAGTGAAATTCTCTTTAGTAACGGAGAAGGGAAAAAAGGAAGCACACATTGTGCAGACTTTTTCCGCTTTTTATCCTTTTTCAGAGGTTACGTATTTCAATTTTTAGGGGTCAAAATATCGATTTCCTGTTTTGGATAGTAGTTTATTCGAAATATAGTTAAACACCATTGGCTAAAATTTTTCTTTGAAATTCATCTAACAACGCTAGACATCGACATATATGTACATTGTACATATAGTAAGGACAAAAATATTGAAAAAAATTGCGAGTTGCTATCATGAATTAGATAAAGGTACAAAAACCAAGTTTCCAAAGAATAAATAGGAAACAGTTTGTTATATGATAAAAATATTCAAACAAAAGTTGTAAAGATAAGATTTCACAACTTTTCTGTATTTACCATATACTTTGTTTTGTAAGTCTAAACAGGGACTGAAATACCAGTCGAGGAAAGATGCAATTTAAGAATATACATATATACATTTACAATATTTAAAAAAAAATTAGTGATATCTACATTAGTTATAATTAGTTATAATTTAATTAATTCAATTTGTTGAGGACTACTGCAGGTTTTGTACAAAGTAAAGTTTTGCTAATTAGCGGTAACATATAACAAATAAGTTTATTCTGAAAATGGTGTCGCTGTTTTTAGGAAATGGAGTTGTTTGCTTTGAGTTTCCTATATGTATTTAGTTAGTTATGGGGTGTAAGGGCGAGAGGTTGCGGTTTGGCCTTAGAATCACTGCGATTTTTTAAAAAATTTTAGAAATACTTTATAGACAAGCACGAGTCGGTCAAATTATAACCTGTGCCTCAACTATTAAATTGTAAACGCATGTCCTGAAAAATCACCTTTTTCGACATTTTCCGATGATAACTTAAAAAGGAATTAATCGATTTTAAGGATTAATTACGTATTCTCTTTGTTATCCTCCTTTCGTTGGTACCAGAATTATGTTAATCCACATATACATATTTTTCTTTTCTAATTAACATTATTTATTCTCATCCTTCAAGAATGCTGTTCATTTTTCTTCAGACGAGTAGGTATATCGAAAAAAAATTCCTACAAGAGATCGGTTTTCCGGCTCATGAAATGAAAATACTTCCAATGAAGGAATGCAATTTATTTAAATATTTTAAATTACTGTATCTTCAAATATTACATAAATACATAAATCAAGATTTTTGTATTGTTGAAAGTGGCATAAGACGCGTTATAGTAACAAAAAATGACGATAAATTAATGGCTAAACTTATTCAGGGAAAAATATAAGTAACCTGAGATAGCATCTATGTAAATAAGTAAAGGTTAGCGATAGATAGCAAACATGCCATAGAAATCGGTTCGGTTTCATAGATAGAATTTTAAAAAAAAGTATTTTGGCATTTAAACAGAAACAATAGCTTTATATATACATAGATTAGATCTCTGAAATAAATTAAATTACCAGCAGTATCCTATTTCTCGGTTTAAAAAAAATATATTATTATTCATTTATTTATTTCTTGACTTCTCAGGTTTTTAATTTGGTGTTTTTGGAGTTTTACTCGAAATGTTAATTTTTCGCAATTCGAAGTTCAGGTTGGCATGGGGTGTTCGTGTTACGAACGTGTTTAGAGACGATTAGCGTGATTTATTTGAAGGTGAAGCCATGGTATTCTAACAAAATCAATTAATGTATTTTTTTGACAGTCATATTAGAAGCGCTGTTTTAAAATTTCGTTCTTGTATCTTTTTAATTTCAATTGTTGCCAGTTAGTACAATTAGGAAAAAAAAGTACAATTTAAATACCTAATAAATTTATGTTATGTGTATATACAATATGAAGATTGGTTCCGGAGACAAATTTTTCATTGGTATGGTATGGTACCGATTAAAATACATATATGTTATTTTTTACTTTTTAAACCCATATTTCTCGAAAACTTTTGGTTGATGGAATATTTAGGATTCTTTATACACTAGAACTATGAAAAGACTCACTTTCAATGTAAAACTGCATTTAAAAAAAAAAATCCAGTAATTTACATAAGTGTTAACCTATATAGGAAAGAAATGAGATCAATTCTTTCGTTACCATCTTACATAAATTTCCAAATTTGGCGCTCTTAGGCTCAATCTATGTATGGTGTATCTACGAAATAGATAGAATTAATTTTAATTGTAATCCTATAATTTCCAACTTCTATTTCAATACATAATTTTCTAAATTTTATTTTTATTTTTTTATTTGTCATTTAAAGATAAATTCTCATTCAACCGATTGAAACCCCTAACTAGAAAGAAAAGTGTCACGAAAGTATGAGAACACTTTAGACAATGGATAAAATCGGCCACTTAGTGGTTAGATAAAATCATTTTTAACAATTTTTGTTGTGGCAACATAAAATGGGTGATGGAAGTAAAGAAGTCAATTGCATTTAGAACGTCCACCGGTCAGAATGCAACAAAAGAAAAGAATAGATCGTCCATAAGTTTCAATTTGGCTGCGTTAGTTACTTTTGTGACTTGTGGCTTAGTGGCTATTTGAGGCCAACTATTTACCATTAAATTCGAATAAAAGCGACAAATAAAGCAATCAGGCGGCGGGGAACTTTTTTAAAAAGCCATTCCGCCGCACAGGGATAAGGCCAAAAAGCAATTTCATTTTATGGAAAATACCAAGCGAGTCCGAGTCACGGCGACGGGACGGCGTTAGTGGCGGCGACTCTTTGGGTCTGTGAAAAGTTGGATATCATCCGAATTTCTGGTGGCGCCGGCAGGGGGTGTCAGTCGTGGTCCGTCTCCAAGAGGCCTCCTGAGGGGACTCAGACAGGACTACCGGAGTGTATCAAAACTTACGATTATTAAAACTGTTGGAGGCATGGAGAGAGGGGCAAGTCGAAAGCATAGCATAAGTTCATCTGGGAGGATGCTTCTTAGCCTGATACTCCTCCGTTTATGTGGGATGTGTCGGAGTAAGTGGTCGTAAAGGGGATTATGGGATTGTGAGTCGTAAAAACTCCTTCTGGGTGGGTGATTATGTAACAGCTTTCAAGGACATAATTACACGGAAGTATGGGGCTATTTACATGGAATTGGAGTTGTTTGTCCGACGCGCAACAGGTTCGTAACATCAGTGGAGGCACACATGCTGGGGAACGTTTGACTTTAATATGCCCGCACTTTGCTAAATCGCTTTAATTTTTCATCGTTAGCGCACAATGGACTATTTTGTGCCCCTCCCCTACCCCCAACCTCCATCCAAACCCCTGAGAATGGGGAAAATCAAGATAAATATCCGCGCGTCACGAGGAATATCGCATATATTTATATACATATACATGATGCCTAAATCATAATCGATTGCATAGAAATTCAGGCGAGCAATATCTCGGCCAATCTTGGTATATATTTTAGTTGTGCGGCATACGGTATGGGACGGACGGACGAAAGCATATTTTGTGGTGTCATCATATTATGAGAGTCAAAGCAGACCCTGGACCTCATTGGATACGCTCCAGCATACAGAGTAAACGGCTCGAAAGAGATGAATTGCCCCGCTTACAATTTATTCAGGTGCTTAACTTTAATGGCATCATAATAGCTCGAAATGGTTTGCTAAAATGATTGGAAAATCGTGGCTGGCATTGTTAAGCGCGGTGTATGCGAGAGTCAGACGCCAGACAGCCTTATGGCATGTATAGGGCTTGGCTAACTAAGAGTAGGGGGGATGGGGGGTGGAGAGAGCAAAAAAAAAAACCGGGCTATTTTCATCATTCCACAAGGAAGATGTGGACGGGCCCCGGGCGAGTGGCCCTCAGGGCTTCCGGGCGTTGCCCGTCCACTTTGCCAGAGCGCCACACTCTGTTGCTGACATCCAAGTTCTGGCGGGTTATTTTGAAATATGACACGAGGGTAAACTACCCTGGCATAAGATAGATAGTGAGAGGCGGCAGTCGGCGGCTGGGACGCTGCAGCAACCCCTACGACAACGACGAGGATGACGACAACCCGCCCGACGAGGCCAGGGGGCGTGCCGGGCGGATTGTCGTAAATTGGGTACAAAATTAATGATGTATTTGATCACTGGGGCCAGTAGAATGGGGCTCAAGGAGCGCCATGAGACGGGGGGAGACTCCGCTGATGAATGCACAGTATGACTGGATCCGCCACCTCATTAGGCTCCTGTTCCAGGAGTTATGATTTATAACGGGAATAATTGAGCAAATTTTCTTCGATTTCATGGTGAATGATTGGGAGTTGTGGGGGCGGAGCTAGGGAGCAAAAAAAAGCAAAAAAAAAAATTTTGCTGATGTCGGCGACCAGAGCCACGTCAGCCAGACTTTAATTACGACTAATTTACGTGGCAGGCGTTGATGGACAATTTTTGAATTTTAATCGAGCTCCAGGTAGTAATTTTCTTGGAATTTTTGATAGATCACCATTGTCATTGTAGTAAATGGAAGGAATGATTACTTGGACGATATAGAAAAACGTACTATGACTTAGACAAATTTTCATATTATATAAGTATACTACATTGTCTATTACATTTGTATTTTAAACGGGATATCGATATAGGTTACGTAAGTTATATAAAAATGATTTGGACCCCATATCTTTCATATATAAAGGAATTAATAACAGTTTTTAGGAAACAAATTTAATTTTCTGACTAAGTAATCGAAATTTTCCTAAATCTGTTTGATTTTCAACTGAACATTTTCTGAATTTGACTGTAAATTTCTTGAAATAAGGAGTAATAAGCTTTATAAATACATAAGTGAAAAATTCTTTTCACTTATTTTTCCGTGTCACATTCTTGAATCCATAACTCTTCTTCTCCAAACAAGAAAATTAAAAAAAAAAGACCTCAATAATTATTTTTTTTTTTAATATCCACATTGAAGTTTATCTCTTCCTCTTTTTTTTCTTCTTTTGGTAATCAATGATTTTCATAATTTTCTAAATTTTTATAACAAAATGCTTCAACTGAACACCTTTTCTCCACCACTCTGGCGGTGCATGTAAAAAAGCTATTAATTATGACACTTAGCTAAAAATCTGTTCCGCCTGCAGGCAATGAACGCCAAAACTGGGTCCAGGGGAGAGAAAAATGATTCCACATAAATTCATATAAATTCCATCGCATCTCGGCCCATGCCCGCGCATGAAAGTTTTTAAGGAGATGCCAAGCACCCATCAGCCAGCCACCATTCAGGTGCGAATAACAAAGGTGAGGCTGCCATGGAAAATGGCAGACCAAGGAGCCAGGAAGGTTGAAAACAGGCCAAGAAGACTATGGGCCGGTGGGAGCGATGTGGGAGTAATGTGGGGGTGATGTGGTGGTGATGTGGTGGTGATGTGGGGGTGATGTGATCGCTGCCACCCAACCCATCCAGAACAAGTGCACGAGTGTGCAAATTTCGGCCTCATTCGTTCTCCAATTTACCTTGAAATGAAATTACCTGTGTGTGTTTGTTCGTTGCTCCCTCATCTGTCGGATGCTGCTACCTCTTCGCATTGTAATTCGTTTTATCCAACCTACAATATGCCCTCAAAAGAATCCCCAACAAGCCACCATCGCACTGGCTCTCAAGCCATGGTTCCGAATCCCTCGCCCTCACCCCCGCACCCTCACTTTTGCTTCTCTAATTGGAGGTTATGAATTACAAGTTTTATCATCTTTTTAACTCAGAAATCTTCTTCTGGGGCTGCCTGGGTCTCGGCGGCGCGGCGGCGAAGGGAATGACGGGCCAGCAGGGAACGGATGAGGGTGTCCGCTCCGTCATATTTTCGCAAGGATTAAAGACCGCAAATATAATAAGTTAGGAAGGAAGTGGTGGGCGGAATGGAGCGCCCTCTATATGGCGTAGGATGGCCACGCCATTGGGCAGCAGGTGGATTGAATTTTACAAGTACGAAAGAGAAAATGTTTCTCATTTTCGAGGCTTTCATTTTATTATTCAACGAGGAAATTTGCAGAAGTTTTCACTTTGGGGCATTCCATCAGTGTGGACCAAGCGTAGTGAGATAAAATTTCGCGTCTGGGTCATGGTCATCAACCGGAAATCCCACTGCTGCTCATCACCCAACAGTTCTGATCTGATGCGGATTAGACGTGGCGTGGGGGAAGGATAAAAACCGGGAGATGATGGAAATGTTGAGAGCAATGTCAATCGAGGATAAAACTGGATGAATGTGCCAAATCCAGCTGTCGGCTCCCCGATTGAACGGTTGTTTAAGTTGTTAGCAGATTATACGATTTTCGGAGTATTCTGGTCACCACCAATATTTTCTATTTCACGCCTGATTCCCTTAAATTGACATCACAGAAAAATTGTTTAATAATAGCTGTCTTAGTATGATTTGCACGAATTTAAGCGTATGAATAACTAGTTGAGTAGCTGGGTTTTACCTGGGGTATCGTAAGTAGGTGCTATTTAAACAAAAACTTCTGAAATGCGCTATTTTGAAATACTCGTGGCTACATCTATTGGATCTATTTACTATTGCTAAATAATTCAAAATTTAAGGTTTTATTTCATTCCACAATATTTTAAAAATTGCTGGTTGGGTCTTAACATGTTTTATTAATCCAAAAATTTCTTCGTAAATTATCCATGTAAAACATTTCTAAAATATTTAATTACGGAGCTACCCATAAATCATTCGGATTTGGATTTTCATAATTTTAGAAAACGTTCAAAGCAAAGTAGATGTAGTTAGTTTAATTTATACAATAATATGTCATCCACTTATATACATTATTCTAATAATAACGAAGTCTCGGCTTAAGGGATTAGCCCACCTTGAAATTTCCCAAAACTAGATTTTTGTTTTTTCTAAAAATTCTAATATGTACCTACATATATGACTTAGCGGCATAGACTAGGCAAATTATTAACACTAATGCGAGCGAATTATAAGAAAACTTATAATATAAATTTTTGTTTTTTTAAATATCTATTTTAATATTTATAAAAAAATGAATAGTATAAAGTATATCGTAAAATAATAGTAAAAAAATATGTTTAGAATTTGAAGTAAAATTTAATAGTTTGCGCGATAATTTACGCAAGTATCAAAAAATTGATTTAGAGAAAAACGCTCTTTTGCGTTAGCTGCTTACCTACAATAAAATGTGTACTTTAATATTAGTTCCACGAACTTAGACTTAATTGATTATAATGTCTTTTTTTGTATTTTAATTTATTTCTCCTTTTATATTATTTTTGCGTTATTGTAATGTATAATATAATTAATTTTATTAATCTAGGTATGAAGTATACATAATCAGCTTTCCAAAATATAATTAATTTAATATTTAATATATAACAGAAAATGCTCCATAAATTTTGACCGTGTACGTATTATGTATATAAAATGATTGGATGGCATACCACAATATATAAATATGTAGGATGCAATTTAAAGCTTTAATGCTATTGCTTGTTTAAATTAGGCGACGGAGGAATATTATTCACATTTCCGCCTACCCCTTTGGCAGCAACTCCCGTATTAATTTTATATCCCACCAAAATTATTTTTATTGTGGTGAATCCATGGGAACGCCATAAGTGGCGAGAGTCGATTTGCATATATACAGTCTACCCCAGCATGAATATTTGCGCAAAATACATCCGACCACCTAAACAATTTCGGATTTTGTTTGTCCCCAGCATAACCTAGTTATTTGTTTTCCCCCCGCCCGCGGGGGAAACGCACGGTGTCCTCAAAATAGAATCGTTTTGGTTAGTTTAACCGAAAGGTTCGCCTCTCACCTGACTTCCGTTTGTAAATGCAATAATTTAACGAAAAACATTTTATAAATAAATTCAATCGCAATTTTGGAGTCAACTTTCGGACAGAGTTAATAGAGATGGCCGCAAAATACTGTCCAATTGCGCATAAAAGTGTCCGCTTCCCCCCTTCACTCGCCGAGTGCGGGAATTACGAGTGTATGCAAAGGGTTCATGCAAATTTGTTTCAATTTGAAATGGACTTTCGAGAGTAATTGGAATGGTACACAAGACTGTTCATGGGATGTTCTGGTTGTGAATCCTGCGATTCTGGAATCGGGATGGGGATGAGAACAGGACCAATGGTGGTGCTCTGGCTGCGGAATGTCGCAAACGGTGATAACAAAAGCCTTCCGATAAACACGAGAGAGTCCGGGACGAAGGCGCTCAAATCAAATGGATGCTTAGGATAACCCCGTCGTTTGCGTCATGGTTTATCCGCTTTTATTGACTGTGCATAGATAGGCATCGGGGTGGAGACGCCAGCGTCGGAGGGTATATCTGCATTCGGCAGTCCTGCTCCATAAGGATCTGCGATCGGAGTACCTGCGAGCAAAATTGGGGGCAATTCAATTTTCGTTATACCACGTTTATACTTATACCATACTATCCCCCACAGATACCCAGATAGCACCTTCTGGTTTCGCTTGGTGCTTCCTTGCAAATTGTGTGTTGCTTGCTCGGACCAGTCTCCTGGATTTTAGTTCAGGATTCCAGTTCCAGGCGGCACAGGATCAGGACGTGTTCTGTTCAGGCTCCTCTGACAGGAGATACCTCCCGGGCTGAAGTCAAACCGGGGCAACAGAATTGAGCCCCCAAATAGACTAAGTCGATAAACCGGCCTCGCTCCCGATATAGGCTTCGTCCGTTCACAATAAGGCTCTTAACTATAATCTTCCCAATGAAGTACAAAGTCATGCTGAAAATGAATTTGTCTGTAGGTTTTCAATTAACTCGATTACACACACGAGACAGGAGCATAATTGGCGAAAATTTATTAAGAGGCTTATATACGCCCAGAAAGGGTTCGTTTTCGTGTGAGCCAGGCTCACGTTTTAATGTGTTTCAGGAGCTGTGTTGTCCAAAATACTCGCTGGCTCACGGAGGGTAAATATTCATAAATTTCCCAGACGAACTTTCCTTCCCGCACCACAGTTACCCCCAGATTCTTCATTTCGCCCTAATTAATCCTCACCCAGGACCCCCGGGTTAAGCTACTTCCTGAAAATCAAAATTTAATTGCATTTGCAACTCGTGAAAGTGAAAACTTTATTTAAAATTTTCCATGTTCTTTAACCCACCGACAGAACTGTCTCTGGGGAGCTGTCGAGCCAAACGACCTCTAGATAGTTCTGCTCAAGTGTCCAATTGTGTTTCAGAGCATTAACTTGCTGAAACTTTCTTACCAAGGGGGATTCCCTTGAGTTGACACTTCACGTCAAAGCTCATTATGTTCTTGGTGTCTTCTAATTTCCCTTCAATTTTCGCAAAGAGAAGTTTTTCACGAAAAAGATAGAAATTTCTGAGCTTCGTGAGACGGAAACACTTTTCACGTAAAGTGCTTCCTCGTCATTTCCGTCTATCAATAACGACAAAAAACAATTAAAGTCTTATGTGAACTTGGGAGAAATTTTGTTTTGGATGTAAGTTCAGTTCCTATTAAGAGGAGTAATCAAAATAAGGCCACTGAAATGTTGACAAATAGCTACTACCTAACTAACCTCACTTAAATAAGGGTGATGCGAATTGGCTAAATTTTAGTTATATGTATGTATCTGTTTAGCTCTCAGAGTCAAATGAGATAGTTTTAGAAATGAAGGTTTTAGTAGTCCTGCTCAACGTAAGAGAAAAGTAAAGGGTGTATCAAGTGAATCCTTAAAATTCCAACCAACCCTTCCTCCCTTCAATCAAACCCATCAGCACTAGCAATTTCATGGAAGAGAATCTCTAATTTAAATTAGCTGTCAGCTTAGTCAAAGTTATAAGTATTTAAATTGAAGGCAAAAAGTTTAAAAATCTTTTTACAAAATGTAATTATTTAAATACATATCTAAATTTTATTTGCACATATACATAGATTTAAATTTATATCTACAGCATATAGGTAATCACTTTAACTTTATGATTGAAATACGCAAAAATTTGGAGACGGTAAATGTGTGATATTTTGAGATTTTGAAGTTATAAATCTCAAAAGATTCTTTGACAAAATTTTTTTTTGAATATTCGTTAGTTTTGAGTTAATAATCATCATCAATTGTTTTACCCTTTTACTGAACTGAAAAGTTGTAATTATTGTCATTCTTTTAAAATATTCATTTTCTAAAATAAATTGTTTTATTAACCTAAATAAACAACCTTATCTCCATAGTGGAAACTGGAACTGAACTGGAATCTTTTCTTTTATGTAGTTCCTCGTTAGCCGCTTTATTGTCTCATGATATTTTTATTTCGTTCTTATTATTTTATTTATTAGTGGAGCCGCCACTTTAGGACGAAGATATAATATATTTATAAGGACAGCACGCGTGTTCCATTCTAGGTGTGGTTGTTTCGTAATTCAAAAATCATCAGGAAAGTCGTTTAGAAAATGTTTATCTTATCTGGTAAAAGTTTCAGCAATTAATGGAATCATCGGTTGAATGAAATTGTTTCCCATTTCGAAGTGTGTCCTGAAATGTCGTACTAATCTATTTAGCAAAAATGCCGTGTCACCACGCATATCCTGGTCAACGCACATTGGGTGTTGACACTTTTATTAAGAGAAAACAATTTAATTTACCCAAATTTACACACTAATTAAATCTTTTGATTGAATTACTAAAAATTTATCGGATTCCACGTACCGTTTCCAATTAATTACTTCACCAAATTGGGACCGTGTAAAATTTTTGGGATACCCCCTGTTGAATCCCCCTCGGAATTTTTCCGCTAAATAATTTTAGACGATACCGTGCCACCACTCCTGTCAGCATTGTTGGTTTCGAGGGTTGTGCGTTCGTTCCAGAATCGCTTTCCTCGACCCTCGAACCGTGATAATAAATATTAATTTGCTGACGAATTAAATAAATAAAATCAGCGGAATACAGGTCTTGTCTGTGGGCGCGGAAAATTAAATGATTTTTCAAATTTCATAGCGAAAATAATTCGCTCGGCTTAGAGGTTAGTGTGGAACCCTCTTTACACTGCTTTTACTGCTCAGGACTCAGGTTATTTTAATGGGATAAAGCGTCATGCGAAACTTTAACATGAATTATTTCAGGATTTTATGCGAAATTTCTACATATAACAGATTTAATATGATTTCCGTGGATTATCCATACATGTCGAGATTATTTACAAATTACGAAATTATGGTAATTACAGCTCCAGGGAAAGTTAGTTTAACTGGTATGTTTTGATATAGCGTTTGGTGTTATTTCGTACCTAAATTTGTTTAATCATCCGCATCAGATTAAGTGTGGTCTGGTGTTTTTCTCGGAAGAGACACGGCGACCAAATAAATTACCGGTGTAAAAGTTGTTACATTGTTTGAGAGGCTTTTCAATTTTTTAAAAATTAATCGTTCGGGCTTCTTTTAAAATTACTGTTTTACAGAAAATGCGAAAAATCGAAACAATCCCTCTTTTAGTTAGGTAGGGCGTAGACAAATTCATTATACTGAATTAAATAGCTCCCTATAACAAAGGTTGTATATTTCACAAAAGCAAACGATGGAGAATTTTTAATTAGTAATAAGAATTTGAAGCCGTAATAATTTTCGACAAATCCAATTTAAATAAAAAATGCTTTGCACAGTTGACTTTAAAACAACATCTTAATTTACGTACATTACGTATTTATTTCAAAACCTCCATATGACAGAAATAATACTTAGGTACTTAATTTTTTGTATCGGCAGTAAAACTCTAAAATTAATATTTGCCTGTTGAGTGTAAAACTGCCAAAAGTAAGCGACAATTTAGACAGAACTATGACTTCCTAGAAACTAATTAGTTTTTTTTTCGTTTAACCAATTATATCTTGGACCTTATATCATTTTTACTTATATCAGTTTATTTTATCTAAACTACTATTAGGTTATGTTTCATAGCATTTAAACAGCTTATTGGATTTTAACAAATTGCCATGGGATTCGTGTTGATCCTGAGCCTGAGAGTGATATATGTATGTACATTACATAGGATATACCAAGTGTCAAGAAAAATCTAGGGGCCATCATGTTGTCAATATATGTAAGTCTTCCAAATGCTTTAAAATGGGTATTTAATAAAATCATTGATTTAATACCTATGTAGGTAAACAATATGTTATGTGATGTTCGTCTTAGAACACATTGCAAAAGACATAAATAAAAAATACATTTAAAAGAAACTATTGTACGAAGCAAATTAGGATAGAATATTCGTTGTCCTCAGTTTAAAACATTCACGAATCTCAAGGCTTGAGAGAGGAATAGAAAATATCGTGAATCATCTAAAATTAATACTATCCAACGATAACATGCAGAACAGAAAGTCTGATAGCCTTATTACATTTTTAATGAACATTTCTCTGAAGAAAATTGCCACCTATTAGGAATTCTTTCAATTGTGTTTAAAATTATTTTGGATTCGCAATTGTTATATCGTTATCGAGCGATCCAAAAGTAAAAATTATCGCATAATCGTTGTTATCCAATTTATAATTTGTATTTAGTCGAAAAAAATTAAATCTTTTAGTTTTAATAGAATAGATATTATTGAACCTAAACAAGGCTACTAACGAAATAATTGTTTTGGTACTTATAAAGTGTAATTTCGGTCCTGAAAAAAAAAATATATATATTTTTAAAGATTTATCAAAAATGTGTGCGGTTGGGCCTAAAATGGCTAAAAAATCAACAAATCTGCTTAAATATCCTAAAACAATTTATTATTGGTTCGTTTGTAATCCCGCTTTGATCCCTGGAGGTAAATACGTCAAATTTAACAACAAAATTAATTTCCTGTTAAATCATATGTAAACAAGTTCAGTGAAACCTGTAAACATTTAGAAATTTATAAAGACCTTTAACCGCTTGGTTTGAATCCTACCCACCTCGATAAAACGCAACAATTCATTTAACACGATAAAGGGGATTTTGGTCGAATTTTTTCCATTTAACCCAAACAAGAGTTCCACGATGCTAACCCAAATTACCCTTCTCGCTTTTTATAAAAAAGAACCGATTTTTTTGTTTCTGAAGCAGAGAAAACCCTGGCGAAATTTTGAATTAGTAGGTACGAGAGAAAGTTCGTACCCGTATTAAAGTGGGTGAAACGTTCACAGTCGCTATTTTGTGTAATATTATTTTCATTTTGTTTCTTTTAACAAAGCGGGCTCTGTTCTTTAGTCCCCATTTATTCTTGGTTAAAAAACGAAAAAAATGCCAATAAAGTCATAAGCCGCAACTTGACAAACCCACACCCTTTTCCCATACAGTTCCATCGAGTAAAATGTATGCTGTACGCGAGTCGACAATCCGCAAAAGTTTCTGCCCATTCAGCTCCACATAATAGACCCGTCCTCCCACGCGACACGGTGGGCGTATTCCGCCCGCGTTTTCCACAGGCACAGGGTACAAGATTAAATTATGTTGAATATTTTCATTTGGTTATCCTTAAGGCAATTTTCAGGATCATACAAACTTAAGGAATTTCTTTCCCTCTGCACGTTATTCTGCTCTTTCGGCTAATTCACTGCCTCGTTTCCTCTTTGACATATGTAAATATGCCGAGATTTCGACAAATAACCTCACCGCAGAAAAAAAAAAAAAAAATACCGCGATGCCAAAATAAGGGTGGCCGCACAAAAGAATTATACAATTAATCATCCTATCTTCTGGCGGTCCCTGGCCTAAGCGGGAAATCATCCCACGCCTTCCGGCTTTCTGTACGTGAACCAATGTTTTTTTTCTCCCCTGGAATGAAATTAATTCAACATTCAAATAACATTACGAAATAAACAAATTTTGCGGAAACGCGAAATTAACGCCACTGGGGAATTTTTGGTGACCATTGAAAACGTTAATGCGCGAAGGAAGCAGCATTTTTGTGGTAAAAATGAGGTACCTACCTTATATGTATGTACTGCATCTGCATGATACGAACATTTTTAAATAATTTTAAAACATAATAAGTCATTTAGGATATCTAGTTAAAGGAGTAAAAACTGCAAATTCAATAACTCACTTCATGTTTTCTTTTTTTGGTCTTATAATTTTCGTTCAACCGCATATGACAGTTAAAAATGCTGGAAAATTAATCAGCATTTGAAATTATTAAAAATCTTGAACGGTGAGATATGAAATGGAATTGTAAATTAACAAAAATGTGGCTGTCACTACATACTACAAAATTTGTAAAAAAAAAAAAAAAAAAATTGTATCGACAAAAAGTAAGTTGACTAAAAATTATAGTAATATAATTACTATATACATACAGTGTAACTAAAGCGAATTAATTATACTGACTTCTGTGTTATAGTGCTAATTCGTATGTAAAAATTTAAACGGCCTTTATTTATTACTTAATATATTTTATAAGTTAATTGATTAGTCGAATATATTAAACGCAAGGGGGAATGGGGAAAGGAAAATTATGAAAGGTCTTGAGATACTTAACTCCAGCACTATAAAATGTTTTCTTGCGCTTTAAATATTTTATTTACGCAAATATGTTTTTAATAATACATAAGGTACAACAAAATTAGTTATTTAAACTAAAAAATTTTGTGAACAAAAAATGATGTTCATTTTTGATTAGGTACTACAACTAGTATATATTTTTTACAGTATAAACTTTTGATTCAAATATGTATATTATGTATTCATATTCATTAACATATGGAATTGAGTTTGGTCACTTCTCGCCTTGTTCACTTGACCTATAAGTGATGATGATTCAACATAATTAATTTTGTATATTTTCTGAGATATTAAACATTAATATTTTTCAAATTGACACTTAAAAATTACATGTATGTAAATTAAATACATATGTTTAAAAAATAATTTTAATACGATCTCTGCAAATAAGCAAAATAAAAGAAAATTTTAAATTATTTTGATTGGCATATCTTTAGGTACACGAAAAATCCGTGATTGTCACTTTCGATATAACTCGAAAAAGATATCAAGGATTCTTGAAGAATTATGGAAACATACAAGTATTCCACTTAAAAGTAGGTACTTTGTGGGAATATGTAACTAAGTGATACAAAAATTTAACTTTTCAAACTTTCAAAGAAGTATCTCACTTAAGAGTTTTATTGGTCTTTAACCAATAATCAAAATTTGCACCCATCGTTCATAATTTATGCAGGCCTTGGCTCTTGATTTATTAAACAAAGCGTAAAATTTTTCATCATGCCAAATAAACTTAAGAATCACTTACTTGTTAAATCAGCGATTTTCACCTTTTCAATTATGTATTTCTTACCTCTTAGATTAAATTTTGCCAACTTGAATGAGGAATTTGACTCAATCTCAGCAATCTAGGGATTACCTCTGTGAAAAATTGCCATTGCCATCACCTGCATATAAAAGTGCATCACATTCTCTGTGATGTCGCCCCAGCATCCGAAGAGACCTGACACTATTCCATTTAGTCGTTATTGAAGTTCGAAAGTTCGAAACGTTTTTGTGATTGTTGACATGAAAACACCTTTTAAAACTTTTAATAGCAATATCCATTCTCTGACAATCGTTTTATAAGGCCCCATACATAAATTTTTTATTGCACTCGACAGAGTACGATTTTCAGATATGCGGATTTGGTACATGACCTGTCAGCTAGGTTGAGAATGATGCGATTTTTCTGAAGAGCTGATTTTCTGGTACTTGTTTCTTAAAAATTTTCCTAAGTGGAAAATCCTGTTCAAGAATCATTTTTACGGGGAAATAAGGCTTTGAGATTTAGTGAAATGCGTATGGCGTTTTATTTTTTGTAAAAGAGGGAGATACGGAAGTCTATACCTATTTTCAAGAGTGCCTACCAAGAAAATATAATTTTGACTTGTTCTATTGGAGACCTTTTGATGTTTTTTAATAATTAATATGGGGTTCATAGAACACTTTCAAATATTATTTACGAGTCAGCGATTGTGCAAATGAGTGCATAATTCAGCGGAAATTTTTGAAAGTATTAAAAAGGCGTCGGTTCCCTTATAAAAACTAGCAATTACCTGTAACGTAAATTTATTGCTCCCTCGAGCTTCCATGTCCGCATAGTTCCGAATAAACACATATGCAATGGTGTTTTACAGAGCTGTGGAGCATCCCAACCTCGCCCCAATTTAAAACGAAAGAAAGAAGAAAATGTTTATAAGAGATGATACCCAAACGAGCTCGACCTAGGTTGAATACTTAAGGGAAAAAATTTGATTTAATGGTTCTCTTCACGTTCCCAGGGGCTATAGTTATGGTCCTGCACAGCTGTGAGGGCAGCCAGGAGCCCCGCATTTCGCGTTTAACATTCATGGCTCGGGGCTTACTATCTTATTATGCATTCACGACCATTTGATCTACATTTCGAATGTCTCTCACGTCGAACCAATTTATTAATAGATTTTCTGGCAAGTGGAATATTCCGCCAGGAATATCCCAACCTCAAACAGCAGGTCGGTCTTCTTTTTAAAAAGTTTGGTCCGCAGAATCGGAATGCCACAACGTTTTACCATCGTCTTCGTGAAGCCACACCGCGACCATCTTCTTCACCACCTTGGTTGGCATCATCTTAAGATTGTCGACCAGGTCGGTCGTCGAGGTGAATGAAGGTTACAAGACGGTTTTTATATCCCCGTGATATTTTCAGTAAGTGGATGTCAGTTTACTTCAGGTAAATCTACTTACTTCCCCCTCAACGGGGATGTAACGCGATACAAGAAAAGTTTTATTGAATTTATGTGTTAGGGGATGACGCTTCTACTTTGGCACGTTGGTTTCCTTTCTATAGAACGCTTTTTATGTTTTGTCCGCCGTGTTGTTAACTCTGAATTTTTCCGCCCTCCAAGTTGTTTGAGAGTAAACGAGATCCTCTTAATTACGAACAAGGAGAAATTCTAAGCCCTGTTAACTAAGAGGAAAAATGTTCAGAAGTAATTAGCGTAATATCTGGATAACGATGCAGTCAGAGGTAAATACAATTTTTACTTTTCATACAACAGCTTACCCACGCTGATAATATCTAATATCAACGATTTGGGATCATCATAAATTTTAGAAAGATAATATCCAGATTGCCACAATTTAGAAGAATTTATAAATATCTATTTAAATAAATTACGAAACGATATAATCTGAAAATGATAAAGCTCTGAAATAACAAAATTCAATACGTACAGAAGACAATCGAGTGAGCCCTAATTTTCCCAAATCATAGAAATATTGGAATTGGATAAAAGAATGTTCGGTATAAAAGTTTTCATATGAGTATTAATCGGAATCGTCAGATTAAATGGGTATAGTTATCAAATTGTTAGAGTTTACTATTATAAGGACATGGTTTTTTAGTTTCGTGAAAATAATAAATATGTATTTACATAAAATACTGGAGGAAGAACACGAGATAGTCTTAAGTTATTTACATTACATTATATCTTATTTATTTTGCGCATTTCCATTTTACGTACCCTTCGTTATGCATTTTATTTTCATTCCCAACTAATAAACTTAAGATGTAACAGCTTCCAACAGTTCAGACGCCAATTATGCTGGCATTTAAAATTAAGGGATTATCAAAGATATCCAAAACTGTTGTTTAATAAATCCTATATCTCCGCAAAAAAAAAATAATTAGATTTTAACAAAACAGGGACGATTGGAAAACTTTATTTTTTGTATCTATAACACAAAAACACACAAAACTTAATCTGTTTTATAAAAATATCTTCCAATATGTATATACTTTAAATATCTCTAAATATACTAAATATTATTCATAAAAAAATGGATCTGATAAAATATAAGAATTAATATGATTTTCCTGACTTGCAAGAACTCTTAACGCATTCTTAATATTTATTTAAACCAATTTTAAGCACACATCCTATAGTGGGAAATAATTGCCCTCATTTCGCTTAAGTATGCCAACGAGCGCGACAAAAAAAAAAATTAATGAAAATACCGAGGGAAAAAGGGAAAACGAGTTGTTTCCAATGCCATTGTCGGTTGGAAGCAATTCTCTTATTTGTGATAGCTTTAATATCCGCCGTAGGCTCGTTTTTATTACGTATCGTAATATTTCCCACATATGTCACATGGTTATGTGGATGTGCGCCGAACAGTCTTCTCCCCAGTGTCCCCCTATATTTTGTGCATTTATTAACTGACAACTCGAGCGAATATGAAGCCTGGGAATCCTTGAATTCCAGCGATATGAACAACAGCAAAACGACTGGCTGGTGGAAAATAGACGCAGGAAAACCAGCGGAGCTGGAAAATAACCGCAAACAGGGAAAAAAACCCAACAACCGACTGTGAACCCTTATCATCAGTAATGTGCACCGCAGGGGGTACGACAAGGTCCCCTCTAAATGCCAGCTCTGGTCGCATTCGTAATTTTACACAAAATATACTGAAACCGACCCAGCAATTGTAGCAACTTCATAATAATGATGATGATGACGATTTGCGCCACACCACCTCTATCTTCAGTGGTTGCTATCCCAACATGATGTATTCACGAGAGCTCTGTGTCCCATATCCTCCTTGTTTTTATCCCTATGGAATGCATCTTCCCTATAGGATCCTTTTAAACAGCCCCAACAGAGCCAGGGTGAGGTGAGGAAGCAGCCCATATGTCGTTACCATTTTTTCTACATCCCTTGAACTCAGTCAGGAGACCGATTGCCTACAAATGAGTAAACCACAAAGCCAATCGATGGGTACTGGGATTGCCTTTGTTGGTTCCAGCGAACTACGTAATTAAAAACGTAGATACTATGCGAATCTGATTTTTTCCAACAGCTTATTGTGTGGGGGTCAGAATGATGACGACCTCGTTGGTGAAACTATGGACTAATGAATATTTTCGCGAATTGTATCTCACGTCTGTGCTGGGGCTCCAAGTTCAATTAAATTGAAGCAAAAATATCTTTAAAAAAATACTCTTATGGGAATGTTGGAAGAAGTTTTAAATTAATAAGATCTATTTTTAGAATTCTATACAACTATTTCGTCACGCTACGCGTATGTAGGTGCTTATATTTAATTTCCGACTTCTTTCTAATTAAAATGTTTAAAACAACATTTTCCTTCAAAACCTAGGTATACATAGCGAAAGATAGGCTAACTTTCTAAAAAAAAATAATAAAAAAACTGCTTTTAGAAAGTTTTATACATTTTGTGAAATTCCTTAGATATTTTAAAAGTGAAATAGATTGAGTTTGTGGTCTCTTCACGAATTTTGATAAAACTTTGTAGAAGTGTTCATGTGTAGGTAGTCAAAAGTGACGAATACAATGTACGAATAAAAATCTCGGTCATTAGGTCTGTTCCATGACAAAACCCAGGGCGACCCAGGGCGCCCCAGGTCGCCCCAGGGTGCACTGAAAGCGTTCCATGAGAATTTTGACAGCAAACCTGGGGCGCCCCAGGGCGCCCTGGGTTTTTTGCTCGCTGTTCCATGACTATTTGACAGCAAACCCAGGGCGACCTGGGGCGCCCCAACTAGCCCTGGGTTTTATGCTGGAGCGAAAGAGAGCTGTTAAGTTTGAAATTGAACGAACAGACACAGCGGCAACTTTGCGAATCGACGACGAGCGGATGAAGCCTGATGTTAAAACACTTCACTAATTGCCACAAAAAACACTTTAATTTCTTTAAAAACACTTCACTTCGACTAAACTCTGCGCAAAGTCACAAACGCAACTGACAACCACTCTTGTTCTTCTTTTTCGCTCTGAAGCTGTTCCATGAGAAACTAAAACCCAGGGCGCCCTGGGTTTTTTTGACAGTACTTGGTGCGCCCTGGGTCGCCCTGGGTCGCCCCAGGTTTTTTTTAACGACTTTGTCGTGGAACAGACCTATTTATACTTTTTGAGATATTTATCTTTGAAATTTCGAAAATTGATATCTGCCGTTACGATATTTTTTTTCGTATGCCCAAAAAACTTTCATTGAGAATTGTATAAATATTTCAAAAAATTCTTCAAAACTCTTTGAAATTAACGAATTAAAAGGTACCTACATAAATCTTGTGCACTTGTGTAGAATTTTTTACAGAAGTTCGTTGGAAACATCGAAAAACTCACTTTTCAGAGTTTTAAGGTTAAATATCTCTGGTAATATACATATGTACATATGTATATAAACGACCGGACAATTTTTTTTACATAATCGCCACTTTTTACCTCAAATGAACATTTCTACGAAGTCTCATAAAAATCCATGAGGAGATCTCAAACTCAATTTATGCCGAAACATTTTAAATTTCGTAATCGAAATGTAAGGAAATAAATCCTTTTTTTTCGAAGGGTATTTCTGTATTACTAATTTTAATTCTAGTCGGGAAGGGAAGCTTTACTTAAAATAAAATCTTTATCTAAAAATTTGATATAACGTTTCTTTATTTATTTATTTTTATATAGTCTTTAGAAATTACCTCAATTTTCCTCATTTGTATAATTTGTCAAACACTTCTTCTAGACTAAAACTTCTCACTCTCAATTAGACAGAAATATGTTTTTTTTTTGTAATGTATTTTCACAATTATAATTTTCCAAAATTGCTTAAGATGTTGAATAGAAGGTTAGGGTCACCGAAGTATTGGTTAGGACTCGACTGTATAAAAGACACAGGGAATTGAAATATGGTTATTTGAAATGTAATAGGAAATTATTTTTCGCTTTAATGACTCGGCGTTGTTGGGAGTAAAGCAAGTGAATCGTAATATTTTGTTGATCCAGTTTGTCAATAGAACTGTCCGCTCTCGCCTTAAGAGTAACTTAATCCTTGTCTCAAGAAAAATACCTTAACCTAGGGCACCTGAAAAATAATAGACCATTATTCAAATATTACCGCCAGAATCATCAAAAATCTTATCGTCGCCATAATTTTAAGAATAACAAGATCAAATCATTCTCGCGAATCATCACGGTGAGTACAAGTGGGTCCTCGAAGAAATTCCTTTCGACTAAATTAAGTTGAGGCACTTTCAATTTGCCGTCGAAGGAGTCAAACAATTCAAAGAATTGAATAAAAAAAACAAATTTCTGAAGACATTCTTCTCAGTCAATGTTTTTCTTAAACAACATCTTATTTGTATCTCATTGAGTCGGTTCTTCGTCCACCTTCATCCCCTGGGAGGTGTACCCCCAGCGACTGGTTTGGTGGGCCGTGAAGAAATGGGTTCGAAGTCTCCAGATTCATTTTGATGCGCAAAACTTACCGAAGAAAATGAAAAATAGCAAAAAAGATATTCTTTTTGGGTCTGGAAAAATTTATTCCCTTTTCTTCAGCATTTTCCTGAATGGTGGAACTTGAAAGTTGGAAGTTGTTCCCAAGGACAGTGTCTTCCCAGAAGCGAATACATTTCAATGATTGATTTCTCCATGCATTTCGAAGAACGACGAGATGCGCCTGCAATTCGGTCTTAAGGATGCTTTTTGGGTTGGTTGGGAGCATCCCCATCAATCCTAGCCTCAGATTTGAAATCTGTCAGTACGCGTGTGTGCAAGTCGTCGGGTGCTCCGGCCCGGATAGGTCAAATAGACAGAGGTATGGGGGGTTGAATGTGACCCAACCCTTTCCAGATTCTGATGGGGCTCGTTATTGCTGATTTTGTTAAATTTACTTTGAATTTCTCCGGGTTTTATCTGATTTCGAGAACAAACATCCACCGGTCGGTGGCCATTCAATTTGACTATCGATTCATTCAGAGGAGCATTTTGTCGAACTCTTGCCAACCGATGGGAATTATGAGTTGATTTATAAAAAAGACAAAAAAAAATAAAAAAAAATGAAAAGAATTGTTTTACTGCAGTCAGCAGAAGTTTGGCTGCGAAGCATTGCACAGGGTGAATCGATAATTGTCCTACTAAACGGGTGGCTCTGTCGCGGAAACCGTGGCAAAAAAAAAAAATCATTCCCAAAAACGGCAGGTGAATTTAGAAATTGCCGATGTTGAAAATTCAATTATATGCGCGATTACATCCAGGAAACTGGGAGCCAGAAGACTCTAGGTATTTTCCGGACGGGTCGGAGAAAAGTCGGTGGAAGAGAAAGACATTTTGTGCCTATGTCACCGGCGATTTATGGCTGGAATTCAAGATTTACGAAGGCAGTTTTCTCCACTCCGTCTGCGGGAGCTCAAAGTTGCTAGAAATCTGCAAGTTGTATAGTCGCATAGTGTGGCTTCAGCTTAGGCCCAGCCATGGGCCCTATTTTATGCAGATGTACTCCTTCTTCCCAGGGCCAATAATGCTGCGATGGTGGCAGCACCAGATCCGGCCGATGTATACAAACAGGAAAAAGACAAGGATGAGACTGCTCAGAATGTAAAGTTAATGCAAAATCTAAAATGGCAGAGATTGAGTAGGATAACGCCACGACAACTATTTTAGTGGCTTGTTCGAAATTCTTGCAAGTTTTGCTGCAGCCATACTACTTATGTTATAGACGTCCCTGCCGAGGGAAAATCCCTCGACTGGAGACTTGCACCAGATCCCCACAGATATTCCGATATGTAAATAGACACGGCGATTTCAGGTCTATTATGAGACCGACGTATGGGTGAGCAATCTTTGGGC
This sequence comes from Machimus atricapillus, assembly GCA_933228815.1. Classification (NCBI taxonomy): domain Eukaryota; kingdom Metazoa; phylum Arthropoda; class Insecta; order Diptera; family Asilidae; genus Machimus; species Machimus atricapillus. The sequence continues at coordinate 4,794,379 of OW121788.1, read as the reverse complement.
GGATGGCGTATGCATGTGCGCTTCTGTAGGCGGGATTCAACGTGACAATTCCAGGAAAGGAGGCTGACAGTGACAAATGGCCCGGTAATAATGCCACGAAATGTATTTATGTGACAACTATTAATCCAATGACACGCAGTGGGAGGAACTGGCTTTACTGGCAAGACAAATTGACTGCTTAGTGGGCTAATTAATAACTTTAAATTATTTTTTTAGCTTGTAGTTGAAGGATTAACACAAGTACATATATCTGTTGTTTTCTCATTTATGTCATTACCCTGACTGAGCTTTGATGTTTGCTTGGGTATTTAAAATCTACTTTACTATCAGAAAATTTTAAAAATATGTACCTACTTTATTTTATCCTCTTTTGGAATAAAATTAAATACCTAGTAAAATTACACTTAAAACAATTACTTAAGTGTTTTTCTAAAAAACCATTTTTATGCAAAAATATTACACAGATGCTTACATTTACACATGGGCAAGAATCAATTTCATGAGCGGTTTCTATCATGAAAATGATTGGTTTAAAGTCACACCAAATTTACAGAATTGATCAAATATCAAACCGAAAGCTTAAAATTAATGTATTTTCCACTATTTTGCTAAATAGCATTAAAAAGTTGTACTTTTGTAATGGTGATAAATTTTTCCACAGAAGAAAATGCAAAATTGCTGTTAAGTTCAGTGTTATTTTACACTCAGTTTTTAGAGTGTACGGATCTGAGTGGGCCAAACAATATTACTAAGTAGCTTTCTGGATTTTAAAGAATCCACAAGAAAAAAGTCTGACAAATTATGCAGCGAAGTAATATGTTATAAAAAATTATCTTATATAATTATCTAGCTGAATTACGCCTGAAATTAAATATTTCTATTATAGGCTATCTATTTCAAAAGACGGAACAAATTGGAACTGAAGTCTTCTCATGGATTTTTATGATTTTTTTGTGGGAGCAATTTTCTCAACTTAGAAGTGCTGAATGTGGAAGAACGAAGAAAACTTAGTCGGTCGCTATTAATTTCCAAAATATCTAAGTTAAAATTTTCATAACTTTATTTGGTCTCTCCAATTTGTTTGAGTTTCTCGACTCCTAATCCTGAAATCACTTCACTACATTTTATAAAACAAAGCCCTCCCCGTCGCGTCTCTCCGTCTGCCTCAAGAGATTTTCTTCGTAATTTTTAAACGCGCACCAACAGGCCAAGAATTGGGTAAAATTGAATTTAACAAAAATTAACAACAAAATTATTTTTCTAATACTATTTCCGAAAACCAAAATTAAAATCTAATCACTTATTACTTTCTTGAGATATAATTCTTACAATTGATTAAAAATTAAAAAAATTCTTTTGCTTCCTTTCGATCTCTCACGGAGCAACGGGTAGAAATAAAAAAAATAAGAGGTATACATAGAAGCTAGAAAGAGTCACCTTTAAATCGTTTTATTTTTCATACATGCCGACATACGTGTTAAATTTCAATCAATAGTTACACAGGAAGTTTTTCGTTTAAAACCTTACCAACTACGTCATTTTCCTGGAAACCAAATACAAAGCGATTCTTCTAACCAACATTTTAATGATAGGTTGTCATATGCACGACGGATAGTGGAAACTTTGTTGCTGATACAATTTTGGCCACATTACATAAGAATTATACAGCGATTCCGAGAACAATTTAAGCAACATCATAGAAAATACAGACAGAACAGAATTAGGCAGTGTTTCTCATCAAGTTATAATCTTATAAGGGATACATTACATACATTTAAGGAATTTTTATCCTCGCCGCCGTAAGGAAATATTAAACCGCAATTAAAATAATAAATATTAAATAATTAATCTATTTCTTTTAATTTAATTAGCTATTTTCATTGGTGCAATATCTTTACTTAAATATGTTTATATTGCGCTAAAGAAATAATTTAATAATTAAATCAAGAAAACGCTTATTTTTAGTGTGCAAAGTTGACACGAATATATGTACACAATATGTAATATTTTGGAATTTCCAGAACACCAAAAACATTTTTCGAACTTATGCATCCTAAGAGCCAGACCTATTTTTATAAATATATTATCCAAAACTGGATGATACATAATATAAATATAGCCAATAAAGTACATATCATAAAAAACACTCGGATTAAAGTTTCTTAGTCTTTACATTTAACTTAACTACATATGGTGCCTTTTTAAAAAAAAAATTAATTTAAATGTGAATCATTCCAGAGATATGGGTTCCAGGTTCTTTTGTATATCTTCGGCGTATGAAAAAAATGACTAATAGCTTTACGTAAAGTAGAAATAGCTAAATGATAAAAAATATGAATAAATTAAACGAAAACTGCTGCATATGATGTAAAGCAATTGGCTCTATTTGTGTTATGTTCGTTTTTTCCCCCGTAAATCTATAAAAATATTGAATAATTCGATGAATTTCGATAATACTCTAAGACATTAGCCATGATCTCGAACCGGAGAATGCGAGCGATATTATTCACATTTTCCGTCAATGAATAACGATTTTCCGAATTTTTCTTCACCCTCGGTCTATTTGAAAAATCCCTCTAAGTGCTACCTCAAAAAATGGAAATTTCACCTTTAAATTCATGGCATTTTATGACCGTACCACCTGCAGCTATAATTTTTGAAATATTATCGCATCACGGCCACCTTATCACCTTCTCCCCGCAAAAGGAAGAACCCCATTCATGCATACCGGATGCAACCGTCTCACTACCTACCGAAAACATTCCTTGTTCGTTTCAATATTGGTCCAAGGGAAAATTTTCAAATCTTTTTGAATAAAATCAATAAAGAGCGATTTGAAGATGTGTCGACGTGCATACCCAGCATATAGTATATCTACGAATGGCGCCCTGCGATTTTCCGAAGAATATCTCAAAACGAAAAATTCCATTTCCCGGAGCTGCCTTTTTCCCTTACCTACTCCAGAAAATTCTTGTCTAACACATATCCCGCCAGGACCCCAGGACTTCTGGAACCATTCCCCTGGCCCCAGTTACAAGTTAAATACATGTAACGTGCAAGATTTGCCGCGCCTTTGGTAAATGCGATGTCCTCACAGTCAGACTAGATGCGACCGATCGAACACATGTCGGAACATTGTTTGTCAATAACAAAATTGATTGAATATTATTGGAACGATGGCAAGCATATCCATAGGATGTGTGACAGGAAAGCAAAAAAAAAAAAAACGTTTTTCTCATGCAAATTTTACAGCAGTCAGTCTGATGGCAGAGAGTCGTAGTCAATTTAAAGGATATAATTCAGTCGTTTTAAAGAAGAAATGTGATTTTTCAGAATTTCTAAATGTATACAGGTAGGGAGCTAGCCGCTTGTTGACGATCTAAGTCAATCACATTCAGTTTTATAGATAAGCAAATGGCATTAAAAGCTCACAGGATTACGCAAATGAGTTTTAAGGACGCTTCACTATTTCAGCGTCTTCCACTTCCGTTCATCCAAATATGCAAAAAGAGATTTTTTTTTCCTGTTCAAATATTGCTTTAAGTCTGTTTAACGATTATCAACTATCTAAAGCTTTCTGGCAAGGTACATGAAGCGCTGGCATGTCCTTTTTTTTGGAAAATTTCTAGACTTGCACAAAGCTTTGAGCGGGATGTTTTCCTTCTTTGAGCATTTTCATGTGTTTGCACTACTGCCTGCGAATTTTGCCTTACTAAGGATAAAGAAAGATTTTCTCAAGAAATCATATAAAGAAAATTTAACGTATGGTAAATCCTCTCTCTACATGCAGACAGACAGGAGGTGTTCGTGCATATCGCCTTTAGAGAATCAAGATGGATATAAAATGAACGGAGCGCAAACTGGTGGATTTTTGATTGATTTTATGTGTTTCGTTCATTTTCAGAAGCAAATCAATCAAATTCGATTAATCTGCACTTCGTTATTTTCTTTTTATAACTTCCTACTTTCCATATTTTGTTTTAGTTTGGACCTTAGAGATTTTTGTTCAAGCATAAGACGATATAAAATACTTTGTATAATACTTTGGTAGGTCTATTTTCAGCAATTTGTAAAAATTCATCATTTCATATATGTATGTATGTAGCTGATGTACGAATCTCATTGAAAAAATTCGATAAATTGTGCGGATCTATCTTAATTTGGGTATCACCCTGTTGAATTGGCTGTAAAATGCATATTGTCTTTTCTGGCTGACTATAAAAATACTGACTGTCTTTTATACACGGACGACCTCGAAATATTCAGATCGATCAATAACAAAAAATATTGTGACATCTTCCAGCGAAATTTAATTGTTCTGGAGGACTGGTCACTGGGTGTGCGGTCGCTGAATGTAGATCAATGTTTTAAAATATGTTTTACAGTTAAAATATCTACAACGCAGGATGACTAATAACTATTTTAGCTCGAAAGCCCTATTAGCAGTTTTTCAGTTTAAAGTTCTGAGTGTGACATTCGATAGCAAACTAAACTTATAGACTGATCAGATTTATTCTATCTCTTTGTTTTTCCGTAATATCTATATAATTATCAATACAACTATTTATTTATGATATGTTTATGATATGACTATTGTTCGATCCACCTTACAATCAGACCATATAGTGGATACGAATTGTATAAAGAGAAATTTCTCACAAAGTCACTTTCCAAGTTACACCTGGGATCCTGGAAGTCTCGTATAGGTGATTAAACTTAATTTGCAAACGTTTTCTTTCGATAATTAATAATTTTATTTAATTATCCTTTTATTTTACCATTGAAGTAAAAGATAACTTAGTTATAGTTAGTTATATGCTCCAAAAGGCTAAGGGTATCACTATTGCACCCTAAGCCTCTATCATAAATAAACAAATAGAATTTTCAGTGGTGTTTAATGTATTGATAAATCAATTTATTTATTTGGGGCCAGTCCGAATTGAAGTCTTCGTTTTGTGATGGAAGTTTATGACGTCAGCAAATAAGCTGAACTATGATAGTATACAATCAAACCGAACACAAAGCTAACCTGTTCGAATTCGTTTGCTTACCTCGATATTTGATATTTTAAATTAATCAAAGTAAACTAAGACGCTACAAAGTAATCCAGGAATGCTTCTACAATTTCTTTCACTTCGTCTCATGAAGCCAGCCCAAGCATTTGGGAAACTGTTATACTACGTAGCTAAGCTCACAGTATAGACATGAATTCGAACAGACTTTAACTCGGTGTGTCGTCACGAATTGTCGTAACAAGACGAAAACTTGTATTCGAAAAGGCCCTTAGTAACCCAGAAATTGCATGCACTGTATCAAAACTTTAAATTCTATACCCAACCTCCATACGTATGTACCTACCTAAATTGGTTTTAAGATAATTTCCAATTACGTTTGTATTTTAATCAAACCCTGTATTTCTCGGACATGCTACTATAAAATCAAAAACTTAATACCTAATTAAAAATTTCGCAGTTAATTTTCCAACTAACTCCCTTATCAGTGATTATAAAAGCATTCACATCTAAAAGGCCCTCGAAATCTCATTTATGAAGCAGGTGCATCCACCTGTGTGTACCTATCCCTGTGCATGCATTGCATACCCTTCAACTTTGAAATACCACCCCTTTATAGATATGTGCACCAGAAGGCGCCCTTAACTCGCACGAAACCAACGTCGGCATCCCTCACTCTTCGCATCATCGTAGTAGGAGCTCTAACAGAAGTGGGTATGGAAAAGCTGTTTTCAACAAAGCTTAGGGTTGCTACCAAAATTCGTTTGGGAACCTTCATACCATTTTCATTTATATAAAATTTTAGCTCAAGTGAAAGAAGAACGAATGATCCACCAGGCGAACGAATGAGACAACTAAACCATCCCTCAGTAATTTTGGGTCTGGCAGCGGTGGTGGTTTTATCCTGCCAACAACACCGTCACAGAGCCTTTAGGATGTCATTTCACTAAATTTTGATTTCAGTCGTAATTTCTCTTTAATTACGACCGAAATGTCATTAAATCCATATTTCCAGAGGACTGGCACGGCACTTGTTAGTTGACTGTTCTCGTGCTTGTCTGGACAGATAAAAGAGACTGGGTTGTGCCCTGGGGCTTCTCTAGTCGGGCTGGTGCCCTAATGGCTTTTAAGGCGGGCCACATTTTGTAAGGTACTCGGGTTAAATGGAATCATATGAACTGCTAATAGAAATCATTCAATATTCCTGTGAATTCGGAATGGTATTGCTTATCAAGGGGAAGATTGTATCTATGTACATAAGTGGGCCGATTTCTGGTAATACGCTTACCATCGATATCAATTTTAAATTGGTAGAATTGGTAGTCCATATAAAATAATTTTCTTAATGCGTTTATAAACACAGAAAGGTAATTCGCCTGAGATACTTTTACAACAAAATTTCTGCGCAAATGAACCGGAAATTCCCTTTTATTTAAAAAAAAAAATACAAAAAACGATTCAGAGGTATACCTATACTAAATGTGTACAAAGGACCCATTGAGAGAAGGCCCAGCTTACATAAAGTTGTACAGAGGGAACAAACAAATCCTCCTAAAAAGCAATATTCGATTCTTTTGAGAAATGAATAAAACAAAATCAGCAACAACAATTGGCGGAAATAAAATCGAGCAAAAACATGAAATTCGCGATCAAAGGATTAGCCACTGGCAATGTACGAGAAATGGGATCAGAAAATTTTCTCCTCTTGTCGTTCTTCTGTTAAATAAAAAAAAGGATAATATCGATATAAAGCGATATAAAGTGATTTTCTGATAAAAATTACATTGTGCACCCTCTGGAAATACACTGAAAATTGGTTTAGCGATTAGAAATTGATTTTCTTTTGAACGGCCGAATATGTGAATAGAAAGGTTATCTTTTTTTTCCAGTAGGTACTTGTGTGTCTTCTTCAAAGAAATTCTTAAAAGTTTATAAAGAGGTAAAAAACGAAAATTGGTCTATCACCAGCTGATGTGTTTTGCGTGGTTCTAAAACTTCAGAGGAATTCACTTTATGTCCATTTATACACATAAATGTACCTATATATATGTTGTATATTATGTATTATACAGGTCGTTTTGCTGAGGTCTGAAGGGGTATGCTAATCGATTCTACATGGTCTCTTGATTAACATTTGTTCGGAGACCCGTTAGAAGAAGTAAAAGAGGTTAACATGTACATATTTGCATTTCATATATCACTACATAATTTAATATCTTCTTAGGGTTTTTTAACAGGTGGATAAAATTTTAATTGACCAGCTTGTGTCTAGATTAATTAATATTAGTTAATTAAAAGAAAATATGTGTGCTTGTATGTATGCAAATGATCTTAGTTTCAGGTATTAAACGTAATAATTTAAACAAATACGCGTGCTTGTCTGCAAGAACTTACAATATTTTAGTATCATGTAATTTCAAATATTTCACCTATTAATTTAAGTACGAATGCGTGCATGTTACTGCAAAAGTAAATGTTTTGGGTCAAAGATACCTTTTTTAAGTAACTTCAAATTCAATCTATTCCCAATTCATTTAAAGACCGTGTGGACGGAGATCTTTGCTATCTCAGTACTTGGGGGAAAAATGCATAGTCTCATTATATGCAGTTTGTTTTAAATAAAATCATTAGGCGTAGCCAAAAGAATTGCTCTAATGGGGCAGTTCTGCAAAATTTAGTAAATTTAAAGTGAACTCTCAAAGGTAAAATAATGAATTGAGCACAAACATGTACATATTTATTTAGGTAAATTTACCGCGTTTCATATCAATAAAAAACTACATATTGGATGCAATCTCACTATACATTTATCATTGTTCTACATGGAATATGTTCATTGCATACATAAATAGAACATATGAAGGGGTTGAAAAATTTGTTTTATTTGTGATGCATGAATGTGCGTGACGATGTTGTTCCGGTGTTGTTTTTTTAGGTTTTATTGGAATCTAAAGGTATTTTATTTTCTATCTATTTTCCATATAAACCGCCGCAATACCCTAGTCGAGATTTATGCAAATGTTGTACACCGAAACCAACTGCCATCTGCCGTTCATGGACCCACGAGCTAGCATAGCATTTAGTTTTGATGCTGCCGGCGCCATTGCTATGCCGGTTAACATCTGTAGGTACCTACGTTGGGTTCGGTGGGTTCCATCGAAACTGGGTCCCATCGTGTTAAGCTGCGAAACATGCATACTGCTTAGCTGCTTTGAAATTATCATTAGACGGATTTTCAGTGCCAACTGCCATAGGAGCGCGTGGTGTTTTGTGGCCATCGGTGATCTATCCGCCCACCTCTATATAGCAAAACGGGTGTCTACGAGAGACCCAGGTCCAGGACCCAGGTCTGCATATTCCGTAACCCTATAGACAAGTGCTATTTACACCCGCAGATGGCTCCATGTACTCCCAGCACGTCATCAGCGGGGCCGAAAAGACAGTGTTAAAATTCGTAACACAAAAGCTCCTCTAATTTTCCAGGCAAAACTAATTTCCATAAATTTAGATATGGACCCGTGTTAACAAGGGTCCGCCTCCGATTTAAGCGGCCCTCGATTTTTTTTTTCCCTATATAGCAAGTGTTCTCCAACTACAAGGCACTTAAGTGCGCCAGTCTGTTGGAGGAGGAGGAGAAGGAGGCACCGAAACGCCAAACCAGGGTACAGGGCAAATGAACATAAAAAGAAAATTTTCTTAATTTATCCTTCCTTTTCGCAAGCTTTGGGGGCTCTCCTTTCCTAGAGTCGAAGGTGCACAGAATTTCTTAGAGTTGGCTGCGAGTAATGTGATAAAGGACTCGCGTGTAATTACGTAATTGTTTCGAAAGTTGCTCCCTGGGATTTAGCTCTGTTCACTGCCGCAAAGAATTAGCAAAAATTCCACTTAATTATGCTAATTCCAATATACGGACCCGACTTTGAAGGGCAGCACAATGCCCCTCCCCCATCCCCCATCTCCCGTGCCTGCGGGCGTAAACACAGCAAGATAAATTGCGAAACGACCTTTTTCTCAGAGTGAACTTTAAAAAAGCAAAAGGGACACAAAAGAAGCGTCAAAAAGAAAATTCGGTAAAATTTTTGGAGGAGAGCAACTTTCGAGGGGGAACCCCGGGGGGTGGGGGCTAAGTTCTCGACCAACTTTCCAAACTGACAAAAGCAACCGCCTTAAGGAGCAGACTCAGCATTAGCTGCGGCTTTCTCAGGATAAATTTGCATTTGCTCGAAGCTTTTGAAACTTTTCCGGAATTGTTATTGGAGTGCGGCTTGGTGGCGCTGCTGGTGCCACTACAGTTACAGAGCTCATCTCTTGGACCTGGATATTTTTTTTTTCCAAATTAAATTACCTTGAAGGCCTTCAAGACACTTTTAAAGTTAGCATTCCGCCCTTATCCCGAGTAGAAATTCTCAATAATTATCAGTCGAACACTCCAAAGTCGAGAAAGTCAGAGGTATTCGGCGCAGGTGAATAGATGATGGTTAATTTCCTCCCCCAGGAGCCCTATAATTTCTAGCAGAAGAGGTGCAAACCTCCGTTCCCAGAGGGATTTCAGGTGTAAGCGCCCGCCAGAATCTCGACTTGACCAAAATGCAATTTATCACAATTGCCCTAATTTCGAGTGGGTGGGATGAAATCCTCTTTTGGGGCAAACTCTAAAATATCATCACTCCCTCAGTCGCATAGTCGCAGGACCTCTACGGATTTCTTTTTATCGACTCGAAGATATCTCAAACCACCGGTGTGCGGGGACTCCGGAATGGTTAAAATAAAAGAAGTGGGGGAGGATCTGCTCGCATCCATAAATCAATGTCATGTTATGCAAATTGGATGAAATGTGGAAGCACTTTATCAGCGTGAAAAGTTTCCGTTTTCCACCAAAAATATCTTGCGGTCTTTTTGTTTACGGGTTCTCTCTCTCTCTCTCTCTGCAGTTTTGCTCATGTTGCTCCTTGTATCAGTTAACTTTTGACGCGGTTGACGAATGAACCAAAACTAGAATATTCAAATACTGAACATTATTTTCAATAGTAGTTCATTAACTTCTGTTGCTTTAGTTGCAAATAATCCTGTTATAAACCCCTTTAACGTTTTTTGTAACAGTAAATCATAAGTTTTTGATCTTAAGATCTTGTGCCCGACAACAATTAAAGAAACTCATAAAAATCTAATATAGTTGAATAACAAAAAAGGTGATTTATTTTCTTAAATACAATAAAGGTTTGCAGCTTATCAGGTTACAAGTAAAATTAACATGTGTAGGTATGTATAGCATTTTAGAAAAAGCATTTGCATTTTGAAATTTCTGCCCGCTTTTAACCTGCCAAAAGATAGTCTACTATTTCATTCAATCTGTGGATTACCTGATGATAAAGTACAAGCCAAGTATATAAGTTTAAACGAACTGAGCGTATCATTTATTTTTTTAAATACAAATTTATCGGTTTTCTTTAGTTTGAAGATTATTTAAAATTGTAAGACATCAATTTAAATAAAACAACTCACTTTAACACATACTTACAAGGCTATAGCCAAGTAATTAGAAACACTCAAGGGACATACCTACCTATCTGAATTAAATAGCCAAAATTTGCCTCAAGTTTTTATAGCTATCTAAATTAAAAGTCATAATTGCCAGAATAAATTGTGTGCGTAAAAGCCTTGACATTGCGGCAGTAATAAGAAATGTGAGTAAAATGAAAAATAGTAAAGATATCCGACACCCAAATTTACTGGAAATCAGAAAAAATTTAATTTTAAAATGTTTAGTATATTCTGACTTTCTTTGGTTCTTCGAGTATGTAGTTACAACATATTTTAGATGTTTTGTTTTGTTTTACATTATACAGAATATATTATTATCTGTGTATTATTTTTTTTAAGTAGGTATACAGAAAACATTTCTTGGAGCTTTCGGTTTTCATACGAAGAACATCTACGTAAATTGTTGATAATAAACCAATATGAATATGAAATTATTAAACATATTAGATAGGTAATTAATATATAATGTGTGTTAATTGATTTGTAAAATTGCACTGTAATTCACCAGAATATTTTATGAAATACGATACTCTATATTTTATTGAAACTGGACACTTTTGGCAATTCTTTGTCTTTGCGAGCATTGATTTCTCTACGAATTATGTTCAATTTAACAGGCTCTGTTCACATGTTTCATATGCTAATTAAAGTCATCCGACATTGCACCCACAATAATTCCGAGAACAATCATTACAAAATCAATGATGCGGTTATGGAATGTCATAAGGAACAGTGGAACTACCAAAAACCAGAGCTCATTTTAATTTACAAATGGAATTGGAAATTATCTGGACGTGGACAGAAAAACATACTCGACAGGCCTAAATACGGTGCAAATAATGAAATCCTGTAATGGTCATGCAAATGATGTCAATTTAATTAACGCTAATTAACTCCATCAACCTCAGTCATAGGTTGCAATCCACAGAAACTCAGAGCCGTCCACATTTTTGGTTGTCACAGATATATATGTATGGGTTTTGTTGTATGTGTATGGTACCACATTCCATCCAAACAGAACCCAGGTGATTCCCCGGAAAGGTGAGGTTGGTAATGAACCAAATCACGATAAAATCCCCACCTCGTAAAAATTAATTAGCACGAAAATCTGAATCCGGAACTTTAAAATACAAGTGTAGGTACCCCGCCGGCGACGACTCTAGGCCCTATGGAGGGGTTGAGGGGTTGAAATGTTGCCCGATATGCGAGAAATCCCAACCAGACCAATGGGCACAAATAAACAAACCGACAAATAGACAGACAGACAAACAAAGTGGCAAACAAAGGGAAGGCTCATAACTGAATTAGGACCCTTTTCCACCCATGAGGGAGGCCCGATAAAAGCCATCGGGGAAGCACTTTGTCCTAATGAAATTAGTTGGGGCCTGTAATGAGAAACAAATAAAGGCCCACTTCCAAGCGCGCCATACTTTTGTCCTACTAAAACTGGGAGCACGAGAGGGTGCGACATCCCTCAGACCATTCAGAGATATTTCCTCGAAATGGTGCTCCGGCCCTGGTGCGGTGCTTTTTATAGAGGTTTTCGACAAATAGTTTTATTGCTAATCAAAGGGTTTGCTGCACATTTATGGATTTTGCTGGCCTTTTAATTAGGAACTGTTTGAAATGGAAATTGTGTTAAGGCGGTATTTACGCCGCCATTCAAATGTAACTTAAATATGCAAATGTTGCGCTCTGCGATCTGGCTGGGCTTTGCATGGACGTGACTTTTTGGTAGGATTGACGGAAATTGTTCGCGAATGATTTATTATTTAAACGTGTGCACGGAGGCATGACGGATAAAATTTTACGGAGCCTAAATTGTTTGGCTGTAGAGGAGGATATAATCAGATAAAATAGATAAATAGAAAAATTCTCAGCGTTCAGTGTTGTTCTATTTTCTGTTTCCTCTATTTAAAACTTCAACACAGATTTTGTTTTTCGTCATGTTTTGCGTCATGTTAACTTTTAGAGCGGAACGGAGAACACAAGATTTGCATTTTAGACTTGTTGCTGATAAATATATAAATTTCAGCTGAATCGGATAAAAGGAAGTAAGTGGAAATTCGCTTGAACTGGATTAAATAAAATATATACAAGCTTTGAAGAGAAACTATAAACCCAATGAAAATGTGGAACCAATTCGAAAGTATTTTGCATCAATTAGAAAATTATGTAAATCGACTCAAAAATCTTGGAGATACATATGTACCGACCGATATATGTATGTACATTGTATATACATAAAAAAACGAGTAAAATTTTTAACTTCCTCCTTTTTTGAACTCGGTTAAAAATTTATGACAAACATACAATATTCAAAATTATGTAACAGATTCTAAGAAAAATATATTGTTTATTATCATGTTATCAAAAATAACTAAACATTAAAACAAATTGTAAACAAGAATCTTTTCTTTAAATACTTATACTAACTAACATCATTTTGTCTTACTTTTCAGATAAATATCACATTAACGCTAATACCTAAATAGACACGAGTATCTTCTCCTAAAGTTTGAGTAAAATCATGAGGAAATTTAGGAAATAGTCCAAATAATATCTAAAATTAGTTTAATCAAATTTAAATTATGTTTAGGTAACAATTCTATTAAATAATTTTCCATGTGATATGATAGAAAACTTGATTAAGAATACCTTTTTTCAGGGACATAGCTGGGATTGCTCCGATGTATAAAACCCTCACATAACAACAAGATAATGCTCCTAAGCACACTTCCTATTTAATAAGGGAGTGGTTACTTCAAAGGACTCCAAAGATTTTTTATCACCAGCCCTTCACAATACTCGGAATCTTCAGGTCAAACTAAACCGGTATGTATTATTTTCTAAAACTATTAAATTATTTGCTTTTATTAGTTTTATTTATATTGTTACTCAACGCAGGAACAAAAATTGTATACATATTCTTTTGACTTGTATTTCATTCGCTTTCTGCAATTAATTTTTTAGTAATATTCAATTGGAAATAATTTCCAATCAGTAGTCAACTATTGTACATAATGTGCACTTTTGTAACTGACAGTAACAGGTATTTTAATCCAGTAATTTGGAAGTAGTATACGAACTCATAACCTCACAATTTAGTAACCAGCAATTACTTTCGTTTTAAGCACATTCGAAATAATGCGGAATTTTATGATACAAGGAATGAAGATCACCTGGATATATAAAAAAAAATATAATATGACAACTAATCCAGGCGAACGTTAAAATTGTCCGTTTTTGGGTTTATTAATGATAATGAAGCTTACAATCAGCAATTTCCAGGCAGTGATGGCGATCTCATACTACGCCAAAAGAAAAATAATCATTTATCAGAGCCAGAAACATTAATGTGGTATATATTTCCCAAAAAGTATATAGTATATATTAATTTGGTTTTATTTTATCCTAATTTCTTAAAACAAAAAATCAGTCTCTGAATCTAAACATGGCTTGGTTTTCGATCAAATGGAAAATCGATTTCAGGAATATTTAGGTCTGAGTATGCCAAAATGGTTTTATGAACATTTTTGATTCGTAATTTACGGTGGCATGATGTAAATTTCTGTTCGACACGTCATGCAGGCATTACACCCTGACATTGGCTAAAATACCTTATAAAATATGCACGGACTTAAGTCAAAATGTCTAATACTCCTTTTGGTGATTGAGCCTTGAGCCTTGCACATGCATGCCATGTAATCCAAAAATTTATTATTAACATACCAAAGGGCTGCGTGCATGCAAGAGCTGATGACCAGCAAAACAGGAAGCTTTATTCTGTGCATTAGGGGCAAAGCCAGCCATGGGCTTCCGGTTAACCCTAAGAAATTCAGTTGTGGCCAGGAGGGATAGTGGCTAAAGGAAAAATGTCATTTTTCAATTCATCTCCCATGTAACAAGGAGTTTTACGGTCTGAGCTTACTTAGATACCAAGAGCCAGCAGGACCAAACTTTGTCCCTCCCCAGAAGAAGATTTTCCTCCCACAACCAGCACAAGGTACGGTGGCCACAATCTGCAGAGTTGGATTTAGTGAACCGAGAATCAATAGAATTTTCCTGGATGAAGAGCATCCACCTGGATATATGTATGTGGGTCTAACAATTCATATGTGGGGGAGCTTATCTAGTTTCTTATCATTCCTTTGCTCATTCCGTTCGTGCATCTACTGAATCCACCTTAAATGGATTGTTTGATCGGAAAGTTTACCTTTAATCTAATGTGTGTATCTAGATACTAAGGGAGCTTCTTTCCGTCCGTACAGCACGTCTATCACGTGTGCGATTGCCCTGTTATTTGGAATTTTCTTTGTGTCTAGAATTTTGAGATATCTATCTTTTTCTCCTGCTTCGCCCCCCGATCCGTTCAAATATAACTAACTGAATTTACTTTTCATTTATATCTTGTATTAATGCCTGATTCCATCTCGCATATATCCCCTGCCACATTCGTATAGGGAGTTATATCCTGTGGCAAAATGGAATTCCTCTTCATAAGGGCTTTATCCGAGTTGTTTTCGATTTTAGGAATCACCTACTATCTTATTGTTGCGTATAAAACGAGACGGGCGGAACGGAAGGTCAATTTTGCTCGATTCTAAATGCTGGAAAAGTCATAGGAAAAGTGTTTCATTGATAAATAACCATAATCTGGCCCTGGTCTGATAAGCCCCATATCGCCTAAACGCTGTAATAAAGGAATTTGTAAAGATTGATAAAATCCCGGTCATGAAATATTCAAAACTACATGCTTTTGTATGCTCGACACGTCTCTCCAATCTACGGTAGCATCTCCCTTCTAAATGGGGATTATCGGGGCGTAAAAATTTGAGGACTACTTTCACCTTCGGCATCAAAACTTTTTACGCGAGTGAATAAAATCGCAATAAAAATATCCATTACAATCACATCCATATCCTGGCCATAATCCTGTATCCAATTCGACCTAACGACTGGCAACGGACGTAACACCGACGTGTGTCCTACCTTGGTTCAGAATTATTGTTATTTTTTTTTTTTTTTTTTTTTTTTCACTTTTCGGTCTTGTAGACTGACTACCTCTAGATCTTGCTTTTTATTATTTTACCCGGGAACGTGCCCGGCGAGAAGGATCAGCTACAAAATGGGGAGAGGCAGAAAAATCCCTAGCATTTCTATGTTAAACTTTTGCCAGCAATCATTAGAATTGATTTATGGATACCTTACCGTTCCGCTCTTTTCACCTTTTACTTTAAATTTCTTCGATGAGGGAAATTTGGCGAACGCAGCCTAGTGGAAGGGCTCGCTACCGCCTACCTGCCCGCCCTATCTTCCATTTTTCGGATTCCCAGACCAATTCCGTCTCTTGTTTTTGGGTATAGTCGTTTCGAAATTGCTTTACAGCGACATGCGTATGCAAAACAGTCAAGTTTCCTGACCCCCCGCCCCCCATTTCTCCTTGTGACCCAAACCCCATGCCGGTCATTTCGAAACGCAATGACCTTAAAATTGATTTATGCGGCTAAATTTTGACTGTATTTTTTTTCCCCCCCCCCCTGGTAGGTAGAATAAATATTTTCCAGGAAATTTCGCGCTATTTTGTTCCTGCTGGATAAATTTTTATGGAGTATCACGCTCACGTCGCCGTGCTTAGATTATGCTTTCACACAGCGTACCCGCCCCTTCCCATGCCCTTACCCGGGAATGTTGCGGGCAGGCAGACCGGCAGGGGAGATAATGTTCGCGGGCGATATAAATAACTCGAAACGTATCATAAATCCTGTGGGACCATTAAAATGCTAATGCATGTGCAAAGTTAAATAGAAGAAAAGTGTTTTTGCTAAAAAAAATTATTGTAGGCTTCTGTTTGGCGAGGGGTTTTTGTTTTGGTCGCTCTTTTGTGTATATATGTATGTAAGTTCTCTATATATCAGCACAATTGGCTCGTTCCAATACTCGGAAAGTCTAAACAAAACGTTTTTCTAAAACAACACCAAAATGAATGTTTCGGAAAAAATGTTACCGGTGAAATGCCTTTTCCTGCATTGCGTTTAGTTATTTCACTGCAATGCATTTTGAGCTTTTTATGGTCTATTATATATTAAGCTAGCAATCAAAAAAGATACCGAATTAGGGGTTATATGTGCATACATATTTTGTTGAATGTTGAACCAATTTTGATGAGCTTTTAAGGAACCATTAAAATATACATAAACTAAATTAATTTTATGGTACTATTGACCATATTTAGGAATTTGTGACACTATAAATCTAAATAAAAGGGAAGAGAAGGTTTCCTTTCGCTGTACTTTTAATTTATTTTCTCATCTATCATCTTCCAGAACTGCATTTTATTAAAATAATGTATAAATTATCATACGTATGTGAGAATAGTCTGAAAAGTTTTGAGCCTCTACATGAAGATGGTGTTATTCATCAAAATAATTCTAATGCTTCGACGTTTTTTTAAATTCTTTCTAGGTTTTTTTGTGAGGACTTCTGAAGATTGAAAAAGTACCTTCTGAAATAAAAATTAAAACTTTATAAAACGAACTAATAAATGTGGTATTCTCATGATATGCTTACTCAAAAGTTACGTAATTTTCAGATTTTTCTTTTGCACGATAGGAATATACATAGGTAGGTATACTACATTATTTATTATAAATTCAAGTATAAAAAATATATTTCCCTTAGTGAAAATAATATCTTCAGAACTCATGAAAATTATCTGAAAACAAATTTTTAAAAATCTTCATAAAATATTTGGGAGTGGTTGAAGCTTATACCATTCATTATAAAAATGTTGAAAATTAACAAAATGGCGGACAAGTAAAATCACGATTTTTCTTCATTGTTTTGCTTTTAGAATAGGTGTAAGAAATATTTCAAGTCAACCCTTACTGACAGCGCATATGGGGATTATATAGGCAAGTTTTGAAAGTTTTAAAATACATATTTGGAAATTATCTTGCAAAACCCCTAACTTACAAATATTTACATTTCAAATCAAAATCATTTGGAACTAAAGGAACGGCAATCTCGATCGAGAGACCTAAATGAAAAAAAAACCTTTGGGAGAAATTTTTAACATCATCAATGGTATACAAAACTAAGAAGTGTTGTTTACAAAAGTATTTAGAAATGATAAGATTAGCAAATTTGTTCTTAAATCCTAACTGTTGAGTGAGGTACCTATGTATTTAATACTAAATTCTTTGAAGTGATTTTTAATAGCAGTTAAGAGGCTTAGAGTTTCTATAACAACAAACATGGCCCACAAAACTGATTTTCTTTGTTGCATTACACTCTCCTAATTTTATATAACGTTTCACAAAGTCCTTTATATAACTATGGAAAATTTCATCCCAATGTTGTACACTTTAATATAAAAAATGTGCCATGTGGCGAGCCAAATTGTCTACTTGCCAAACTAAATAAATGAATGTCTTATAGGCTCCTAAGCCCGCCAATATCGATAATAATCCCCAAATACCTTCCAATATGCATATCATTGCCAAGAGAATCAGAAAAACCAGATCAAACCTCATTCACTGTAATCAAAGTGGCCATTATTCTTAATTTGGGCAAAACTTGAAGCCATTCCGACGAAATTATCTTGAAAATTGTCCAAATATAAACGCTATCAGACGCAATGGTTATCCCTGCTGAGCTGTGTGTCTTCTCGATATATATAAATTTATTTTTTGTTTTTTTTCCAATTCTTATGTTAATTTCGTGGAGCGGTCGTGAATCAATATACACACAGCGGGCATCGAAGTCCCGCACCCGTTCTTCCCAGGATCCAGAACGAAAAAAGGGAAATCGACCATCCTCCAATGGCATTCACCCATTTACTCCCAACTCGAACTCCAGCTCCAACTCGTATCTTATTCAAGGATATCGCTCCGTAGAGGAGTATCGCTTCGTTGCCTATTCCTGGGGATTACTAGTAATTTTGATAAATGGCTTCGTGGTCACGTTGATAACGATGTTCTCGAGGAACCTTTAACTGGACGAGTTTCATGTGTGGAGCTCCATGTGGGAGATATGCATATGTTCCACACGAGCTCAGTGGCCCACTTCGCGCCTGTACGACTCCACGGCGGTATAAATACGTAACCTAAATAGCAGGAATGGGGCTGGGGAGGGTAGGGGCGGAGGCCCTATAGAGGTATCCTATGAATATTTATGCACATGTGCTACACAACTCTAGTGCGTGCACATACATACGTAATCGGATAAATAGACGGAGAGAAATAAAAATGGAAAGTTATCAAAAAGTTAATCTCGAGAGGGCGATTTACTTCAAAGGACTGTTAAACGTTTGGCTCTTATGGTTATGCTGGGGCATCCTGGGTGATATATGATCTGGCCCATACTCGGGTGGATTCTTTTTCCATTTTCGAGGGTTAAAGTGCACGTTAAAGTTTGCGGATTACGAATAAATCTGATAACGATGGGATTTATGTGTTTCCTTCTTGATTTATCTATCTATTTGTTTGCATTCGAAATTTTTCATATTAACTAACAAATTGTTTCAATAATTTTCAAAATCCATTTTGAGTGCAGTCATTTGTCCACTGCGGCAGAACAAAGATATCTATATCATCATTCTATTTATAGTTGAATAGCCAATACAATAAATTTAGACCATCATTTGAAAAAAAAACGTAAGACTAATAAATTGTTAGAGGGATACAATGATTATTAATTTGTTAATATAGAATTTAAACCATAAGGCATAAACCATTTATTTTACAGCTGTCTTTTGTTCTGGATGTTCGAAATGTTCACGACTACGGGAGTTTATGGGAGTTTATGATACTCTGATATTGTTTTTGAAATCATTAATTATAGTTTACCTTAAAATGTTACACCTAGCTGACGCAGATACCAGTGAAAGATAAAATCTACGATCTGGGAAGTTGCATTTGAAATTTGAACTCAGTCAGATGAAAACTGACCGAAAAATATGATTTCGAGAAAACAACGTTTGAAGTTTTGGTTCTTGTTATATACGCTTAGGAATAATCTTCGACTAATCAAAAATTAATAATGCAACCAAATCTGCAAATTTGTGCATGGGACTTGCACCTAAATATTCTTAAAAGTTCATTCTATTGAAATATGCACACAAAAAAACTTTGTTTTGAAAATTACTTCTAGATGTACCTACCCTCTTATAATATTGTGGAATTTTATATACATATGTATTTATGCTATCAACAAATATTCATAAAGTTTCTTATTTTTTATAAAGTTTTGAATTAATAAGTAAATCGACTTGCTGCAAGTTTTGTACCTACATATTCAAAAAAATGGGTTTAGATACATACATACATAATGTACATACATTTAGTCAATGTCGATGCCGATGTCAAGTTTTAAAGTGATAAAAATTCCAAAAATTATCAGTAGTTTCCGTGCTCAAAAAATATAATTTAAACTATACAAAATATCGTATTTTTAAACGCTAAAGTTCAAGATTTAAAGTATAATTTTAACATTACCTTTTACATATGGATCTTGGATTATAATCCAATTTATAAAACAACGTAAACATCATTACTCAATTGCATCCATGCAGATAGTGGACTGAAATTTCAACTTATTAAAATTTCAAAATATAAAATTATTGGAATCATCAAATATTGTATTACGAATGATATATTCGAAAAATACTGAATTTTGCACATGAGTTTTCTATCGAAATCTTTAAAAAAAATATGGTCTCTTGTAGGAACTTTTCAACCCTATTTTTCTCGAAAATGGGAGTTGATTGATCGTTTTTATTTACGATTTCGTAATGTGTGAAAAAAAATCATATATGTAAATGATTTGTCAAATTCTTCGGATAAAATTGGTGTTGACTAGGGTAGTCTTGCTTATGATTTTAGTTCATATTCTTTTTTGGAAAAAAAATTGATTAGGTCAATTTAGCTAACAATAGGAAAGCAAGAGATCACACAAAACTCTTTTTGTTTTTACCTTTGAACATCTATTTTCTATACAATCAGGTCCCTGGTGTTTTCGTAAGTAATAACAAAAATGCGACCAAAATTGAGGGCAAAATTGTGAGTTTTCTTGAGAAACAATTTGCCGCAGATGAGACGCCTAAATTGAGCAATATAACAAAAATCTCTCCACTCAAAAAGGAGCGTTGCTTTGATTACCTCGTTCACTTACTCCCAGTGCGGTATATGAGAGGGGGATCCTCCCTAAGACTTGGTAGCTGCTTGCCGTGTTACTTCGCATAAGTCGCGAGGATGGGATGTCATTTATAAGGAAAAATTCTATCATTCACCCTCATGCCTTTATCTTTTGTGTGTGTCACTCACTTTGACACAGCTTGTCTACCCCTCGTCATGCAGCATGTTTGGGACGACATGAGCTACCCCACCCAAAAAAAAAATAAATAAATAAAAAAAATATAGCACACTACAGTCAACAGAAGCTCCTCCGTACGCCACTGAAATCATCCCCAACCCTCTTGTTGCCTTTTCTATGGCGCCGCACGGGGGGTGGGCGTGTTCCGTCGGGGGTAGTAGATCTTCTTAATCACTTCATGTCAAACATTTATTTCGAGTTTAGTGCGGAGCTTTATGGGGTTCATAACCGAGCTCCGTATTCTCCTCCTCTCCACCACTGCCAAGCCCCGTGGACTGCACGTGCTATGATATACCGACCTCAATGAACTTCTGTTTGTTAAGATGTTCGCTAACAAAATATAGGTGCCTCGTTCCTGAAATTCCCCAACTATTGTGTGCCCGCCACATCCGGGCTCATAGCTCTCAAGAGCCTGTTGCGTGAACACGACATCCCCTGGATTTTCAGTAGTTCCTGGACTAAATTATGGGGCGTAGGTGAGCATGATCCTCTAATGCATGGTACTATATGTTGAATGGTTTTATCTGACAAGTGAAAATTGTTATTATGTACACGGATGCCACATGTCCTAGAGGAGTCACACCAACATCTCTTATACTCATATACCTCTGAAGCACGGTTGCTTCTCTGCATAGCACACGGTCTCCTCTGAACTGGCTTCTGCCACCATAAAGTTTTAACCTGTTGACTCAGCTTAGATTCAATTTTTGGAATAATTATGAAATTTTGGTACAACCAATTTGCGGTGTCTTTGCGTTGTTATCCATTTGATTTATTGGAAAACCGATTCCATACAATGGGAAGCTATAGTTTTGTCATAATTGGAACAATTTAGTAGGTAAAGAAGGGATGGTTTGGCCTGCACTAATGGTCCCTATAATATTAAAATGACAGAATGGCCTTATCACACGACAATTCGAATACGTAATTCAATAATCTGTTGTGCTGTTATGACAACCCCAGTCGAAATAACGACTTATCTAAATACCGAAACTAGTATGTATTTAGATTTTATAGGATTTAAGTATAGTATTTAATTATTTTAAATAGAAAAGCAACTCCTATATGGAATTTGCCTTATTGGTCGTTTATCGGTCAAAATGATATATTTAGAAATCAATTCAATTACAGTGAAACAAAATTTTTTATTAATTTATATAGAAATACATAATGTTTATTACCCATTTTTGTTAGGTACTACATTTATTGGTAGCATTATTAAAAGCACTTTTCGACGCTGGTACCAGCAATTTCATTCTTGCCCTCAAAAGTACATAGCCAAGATATTTATCAAGAGCAAAAACTTTTAATAAATATGCATATGTAAATAAGCAACTTTTACGTAAAATCTAAGCAAACATACATATGCACGGAATATGCATTAAAAATGAAACAGCAGTAAAAAAAGAAAAGGCCACTACAAAAAAATTATGAAATTTTGCATTAAAATTTATGGTGCTTTTGTAAACAAATTGTTTACAACAAAGTTTAGAAAAATAAATTTTACAAATATACTTTACAAGATATTATTGGAAATAACTTACATTTCCTGCAACTATCTTTATTATGTATTACGTTTTTTTTATCACAGAATTACTAATTGTTCGCAGCTTTTTTAGTATTACATATACATATATAGGTATGTATGTACAACTAGTCTTAGTTTTATCATTGCGTTTATGCATTAGAATAGCTAAATAAATAAATAAGTACTAGAGCTTCTTCTAATGAGTTCTCAAAACTCTTCACAATATTAATTAACTGACAAATAAAAGGTTTCGAGTTGCTTGTATTGACTTGTATTTAAATAAATTACTAAATTAAAAATAACATCTTAATATTTTGTAGAATCATTCTTCACAAGACCTATCTAAGAATAAATAAGCTTGCAATTCTATTAGTTTTATAATATTACGTTAGAGAAAACTTATTTGCCCGAGTAAAAATATATAGACCCGAGACGAGCCCGCAGCATACCCATAATTAAAGAAGCTCCCGATATACGCCCGATTTGGGTCCGAAACAATTTTGAAGAAGAAAAAATCATAAAAGATACCTGCAACACCCCTGTTAGAAAAAAATAAATAAATAAAAACTTAAAGTTCGGGTGTTATCAAAGCAATATATGTATAGAAATATTTGTCTTTCTTTATAGGCGAATATAACTATAGAGAAAAGTTTATACAAATTTTATGACCATCGATCCCTATACATATTTTTTCTCTGGTGCATTCTAATGCTTTCTTTGAGAGATTTAAATGAAGAAAAGCAAGTTTATTTTTGTTTATTAGTGTCCCTCAGTCTAACAAACTAAATTAACCTCAATATTTGAGCCAGGTCAATTAGATTATTTCATTTTTTTCACGATGTTCTGTGACACCGCAATAAGGTTTAAAAAAGTCCTTTATTATAGAAAGCCTTTTTCCGATACACCTGTCGGGTAGAAAATGAATTAAAAGCAGGCGATGGAGTCAAGATTCAGACTTAGCATGTCGGACGAGCACGAGGCCAAATCTAATTTGATAGAGCAGCACTCAACAAGCTCCTGGCAGATGCAAGCAGAGGGTTCTAAAGAGTCAACATTGGTCGGGCGATAAATTGAAAGGTGAAAAGGAGGCTAACCAGCCAGTCAACGAACCGGCAACACTCCCTGCAGCTTGTATACAATCTTAATGCGTTTTGGTACAAAAATTTAATTTGAAAGTTTTACACTCGTCCGCCCAACCTTTACTGCATTTACCTAACCTTTTACACCTCTAAACTTGCGGAAGCTTTAAAAAGTAGCAAAAAGATGGAAAGAACTTATTTTTGTTCCTTAATATTTTTTTTTTTTTTTCAAAAAAATTTTGCGAAGAGGATTTTCCCAACTTTTTAATTTCTTTTGCCGTACCTACTTCCATTCCGTTCTATCCGCGGCTCCCCACCATAATTTATTTTGGCTGCTTACCAAGTGTGTCGAGTCTTGGGAAAATATCGCCGTGTCGTCGTCAGAAACGATGTTGAAGGCAACCCGCTTTTATAGATGGCCTACAATTTTCTGGTGAAATTTAACTAATTTGAGTCGCTTTACCCGAGGCGAATTTAGTTGATTTTCTTTCGTCACCCACGAGGAAAAAAATTGAAAAAATATTCAGAGCAGCAGCAGTAGCAACAGAAGGGCACTGGGGTTTTGCTTCGTGAGGTGTTAAAAGTTTACCATGAGAAATTTAATTTTATGTCTGCCATCAGTTAAACTGAGCGAAGAAAAGGATTAAACTGCAAGCACTTTATTTTTTTTTTCTAATGATAATTTGCTTTGACTAAGCTGTAAATAAGGTTAGCATTAGACCTTAAGTAGACAAAACGGTGACACCTATGAAATTTTACAATTTTTAGATATTACGGGAGGAAATTCTAGAGTACCTATACTAAATAGCTTAATATAAAAATTAAAAGTGAAAATATTTTTTAATTCCGTTTCCCACCCTCAAAACGCAAAAGTTTGAAGAGAGGTACAGAAGGAAAATATAATAATAAAGCAGTAGGCGAGTTCAAAGGTTTAACATTCGTAAGGATGTTTTAGAAATCTTAATTTTGAGTGTTTCGTACCAAAAATAGAGTTCCCCCGGAATATGCATAGGCCATTTAAACGTAGTTGAAAAATATTTCTAAATAATGTAAGTCGATGGATTAGGCCTTGCACTCTGATTTTACCTCCGAAGTAGTGCGGAAAAGATTGCAGATGTAGTTATTCGAAGCCAAATTTTTTTTGCGCTCTACAACGAAAACGTTTCGTTCTACAAAAAATCACATACCTACCTATAACATTTTGTGTAAACAATTTAATAATTCAGAAATTTCATAATAAACTCAATCGACCTCCTTGAATATCTCATAACGCCAGCACAATATATCGAAGATCTATACATATTTTACGACTTTTTTTTCTAAATGAAACATAAATTTCAAACTACAACTACCATCCCTTTTTTAGATGTTTGAAATGAAAACTGATTATCAATGAATATCTGAATGGAATTAATAGCAATCAAGTTACAATTTTCTCTGCACAACTTAACCATTGTTATATAGTCAACTTTCCATTTAGTCGGATTGAAAAGAGTTTACAAAACCCTTTTTTGATAAAAATTCTTTAATAAATTTACTTAAATTCTCACAAATTTATTTTAGTTACCTTTGACATCAATTAATTTTTCGGTACATTAAGGCCACAATAATTCGGTTGAATTTTTGTATCTGGTTATTTTAACAATTTTGAACAAAAATATTAGTTGAAGTTAAAAGTGACTGAAATGAATTTGTTAAAAAATTAGGAACTTTATTATCAATTCCAAAGGTGTTTTTGTTTTTGTAAACTGTTTTCAATTTGATTCGATCTGAATTCAAGAATAGGGCCCATTATAATAATTATACATGCGACATACGACCAATAAGCAAAAATGTCTTCAATTAGTAGTATTAATCCAGAAAAACTGATGAATCTAATATTCTTCCTGCATCTTTCGAAAGACTTCAATAAAAAATTGAAGATTTCTGAAGCCTCTCTCCCAAAGGGCTTTTGGAGTTCTCTTGAAGTAGAAAAACTTGTTCACAGATTGATTTAGAGATTCAAAGTTAAATTTGCATTATCACGGCTCAGCCTTGAAATGTTTCAAGTTGAAAATTGATGATATATCTGTCTACGTTCCTCCGTCGTGGATCTAAAGCCGTGTAGCAACTTAGAACTGTCGAAAGACATCCCCATCTTCCTTTCTAGCTCCACCTGCGAGTTCTGTTGTAAGCAGAAATCATCCCTAGTCCCTGTTCCTATACTAGAAGAAAAGTTTTCCTGTTCCTAAAATTTTTGGTACTCCTGAGCCCCCGCATGGAGCGATTTATTTTTTCTACGATTCGATTTGTCTGTCACATATCGTCGATTTATGTTGGCACATTGGGCTACACACCTCCGATAAATATGTTCCTATTCCTACCAAACACTTTTCTTCACAAGGACCTTCCGGAAGTGATGCTAAAACTTCTAAAGTGTAATTGAGGAAAGTTGACAATTGTCACAGGATGGATTGTGTTTGCGACAATTGTGTCTGTCGCTCGAATATTTTTTAATTTAACCACTTTAAAAGATATTTTCTTAAAGTCTGGTAGTCTTCAAAACTAAAAAATAATAAATCACAAGATTGAAGCATTTGAAAAACTCAACGTAGAGCTTGTTAGTTTTATGATGGAATTAAATCCAATTGCCTTACTTTTAGCCTGTCGCAATATATTTGAAAAGTAAAGAAAATTACGTAAATAAAAGTATAATTTTATGTCCAGTGAAAATCAATTTTCTACATATGCGAACTCATGTCAACTATGAGTTTCTTTAGTATCAATTTTGAAAGATTTTGAATTTCGCACCATAGTATGACTTTTTTTTTATTTTAGTTTATTCAAACTTAAATTTGTTTAGAGACTTTTGTAATGCGGGTTCCTAGGTTCATCTTAAGGTAGATAGTCTACACGTAAATACGGGCCTCTTGCAAAAGTTGCCTCAGGAATCCTTGGTGAAGAAAGGCAAGTGGGAATTTATAAATTGAAATCAAAAGGAATTTTTTATGAGTCGTTGAGAAATATTAGACTCGCGACATATGTTTTTTTGCCTTTTTGAAAATCCCTAATAATAGGATGTCTGATCCAGTGCGACTGTGGCCGATTAATTATTGAGCCACCCCTCGAAAGTGACCCAACTAGGTTCAGTCGATGGGGCCGAGCGTTAATTGAGCTTCCTGCGTTCTTTCCCGGGGAATAAGTCAATAAGAATCCCTTTTGGGGATCCTTCTAGAGTTAATTAGGGTTGAGGGTGAAAATAGTAGAAAACGGCCCAAGGCATAAATGTTTCTTCCTCCCTACTTCGACAAAACCCATCCGGCCTGTTTTCGTTCCTATTTTTCAAGACATTGAAAGGCAAAAAGTGCGCCGGGATAGAACTAATTTTTATTGCCACTTGGCGGATGGTCCCTTTTTCGCTGTTTTGTCCCTCCGTCTGTTCGAGGTGTAATGAATTTCAAGACTGGGGAAAAAAGCTGGATGAAAGCCACGGCTGCTGCTGCTGCTAGGCCACCTACACAAGATCCGGCACAGATTAGGAAAGTTTTGGGGGGCGGGGAGCCTCCCCATAGAAAGGTATGCTGGACCAGGAGCAGCTCCCCAAACAGGAGCAGGAAAATGGAACTCTGGGGACGGTTTCCCGAACATTTGGGCAATACGGTTGGCTCTCTGTGTGCGAATGGGTGGCAGACAAAAGCTAATTAAGTTTATGTCACAGAAAATTTGTTTCACATGACCTCCTGGCCTCTAAGACAATTAATATCGAGGGAACCAGATTTGCGAGTTATTTGGCAGTCGTTAAGCAAATTGATTGCCCCAGAGCCGAAGATGAACTTCCTGGTGTGACACGGTTACCTCTGGAATTTCACCGTCCTCGACGACCTCGATGAACCCGACCGAAAATTGATGGGTGCGATGCCAGCAAAATTCTGTGCAAGCGCCCTCTTAAGGAATTAACTTAAGGTGAATTGGTGTTGACTGTGCCTTTGATTACGGCAATGAAATTACTGAAAATGGAAGGAATTGTATGCCCGCTGGGTGCCTGTTCTCAGGGCCTTACCATCTTTTTGTATTTCCCAAAAAGAGGCTGCTCTGTGGCACAGGCTGGCGCTGAAGAAATTTTGTAAGGAAATCTAATTTTGCAACAGCGGGCATTGCGTATTCATCATAATCAGTCAAGGGTGCTCGAAGACGTCAGATGTTACCAAAATTTAATTAAAATGTGAATTCGGCCTCAGCTTTGATCTCTGTAGGCTTGGAGACGCTCGCTTTGATGCGAATTTCCGAAAAATTTCAAATTTCATTTGTCCTCTACCGCAATGTTTTTCTCGTCCGTAAATTGTATTGAAAAAAAATATAAGGTGGAAACGCGATCTTAGGAAGGCTCCTCTAAATAATTCTCAATTCGGTAATCGCGGTAATAAGCTTTGATTGCTATTTTAAAGAGAAACGAGTTTAGGTATCGTTTGAATTTTTATGCTTACAACTATATAACAAGAATTCCATAGGCATTTGAAAAAGCGAAAACAATTGTCTTATATCACGACATGGACACTGATAAATATAGGATTACTATAATAAATATCTAGAACGAAAAAGTACATTATAGCTACATTTACCTACTCGAAAGAAAAGCTTAAAATATGAATGAACACTAGTACGAAATTTGTTTTTATTGAACGAGGATATATTTAAATTTAAATTAAAACCAATGTTCCAGTTCGATATTTTGAACATTTATTTATCAGTTTTCACCGTATAGTTTATTAGAAATAATACTTCATATAATTGCCAAACATTATATGTGAACTGTTCGGTACCTACGTGTTCTATTATTTTCAATAATGTGGGATACTAAAAAAGGAATATTTCCTATACAAACACTTATTCTTCATACCACCTGAAATTTTCTTTGAATTTAAAACCAATCAATATTTCTGGTACTAACTTTGAAAGTGGTCTAAGGCTGTGTGCGAAATCTCTTTCGAATATCATTTCGATCATTTCAATCATTTCAAATGACAAAATTTGGGAAATGTCAAGAAAAGTGTGCGAAATCTTTGACGTATCATTTCAGCTGTCAAGGTGCCGCACTTTGTTTTCGAAATATTGTGGTGCAATAATATAGATTGTTTTATAGGAAGAGGAACTTTATAATGGATGTGGAATTAATGGAAGAGGAGCAAAATTTCATTTACTTAGTATTTCTGCTATTAAAGGTGTTACAAGTGTTTATTAAATACGAGGAGTATTTAATTTCAACTGTACACAATGCAAGGTCGATAGCAAGACCTATGAGGGTACTATTTAAAAGTATTAAGTAAATCCGATTAAATATATTCATCCTTATTTTGTCTGCTCTGAAATGATACGAACTGTCATTGAAATGTTCGCTCTGAGGTGTATCATTTCGGCGCCATCTTGTTTTCGAACATGAAATGACCGAAATGATCGAAATGATATCATTTCAAGAGATTTCGCACACAGCCTTAGTCCACAATGTTATAACGTCGATTTGACTTTAAAAGTACTATTGAAAATTCTAGGATAAGACATTTTAGACTTAGAAACAACTTTCAAAGTAAGCAGCACAAATATTGATTACGTAATTGTTACGACAATTTTTGAACGCTATGATGAATTTTTTATAATTTTAAACCTTAAACCTCTAAATAATGTGACTTTCATCCAATTGACATGAAAATTTTTTGTATTTAATACGTCAGATGGGTTAAAGTCGATATCTTAAAAATTTACGTTGTTTTTATAAAAATTTAACTGTAGTATACTACAGAAACTCCAAAGAAT
The DNA here is from genome assembly GCA_933228815.1 of Machimus atricapillus. Lineage (NCBI taxonomy): Eukaryota > Metazoa > Arthropoda > Insecta > Diptera > Asilidae > Machimus > Machimus atricapillus. Next base: position 4,765,058 of record OW121788.1, on the reverse strand, counting down.
TGAACATTTTTTGTTATAATTATAGTATGTATAAAGCTAAAATTAATTTTTCAGCCGTTTAAGATTTCATTGAGTTTTCATTATCATTGAAAAATTAGCAGTGAAAGTGGAACGCAAGTAAGATTTTAATTTTTTGAGGACATATGTATTAACATTAAAGTTTTTATTGCAAATAAATTGTTTAAAATGGAGTATATTTCAAAACAAAATCCAATAAGTACAAAAACCGACTTTTGTGTTTTACTTTAATCATTACAAAGGATGAAAGAGAAAATTGTTTTACAAATATATTCGTTAATCCCAGGTTGGAAATATCCAAAATAAAGCTGGATTTAATTTTTATAAATTGCACTTCCGGTTCCCTATGTGTTGAATTTTGTTCATCTGCACAAATGCATTTACTACATCAGTGTGGAACGCCGGATTTAAAATTGTCAGGTTTTACGTTTTTCGATTGCATAGAATCTGTCAGCCTTGTGAATTATTCCACTGTTCTGCCGAAAGGTAGACATCACTCTTTAAATTATTTTTATTTCCAGTCAATGTTTTCGTCTATTTTCGCTTTTACTATAAATTTTCACAGAATGTAAACTAAGTGTTAGCAGCATTTCAACAAAATCATTTTCCTAAATTTTACGAAGCCTTTACAAATTTTATTAAAACTCTCCATTATTACGTATTTCCTTTTTTTTTATAACTTCTCTATTTTTCCTTGCTAGAACCAGAAGAAATCGTTAGAGTTACTTCCTTTTTGCCTGCGGTACTTTTTCGCTACATTTTTGTGCGCTACTTTTAAATCACTTCTAAGGGTGGTTTTAGCTATACAAGTTGAGGTTAGGTTCATACGTCCCTACCCTTAAGGTTCTCGTCCCGTTTACCCGAACCCATCTTGAGTTTCGAGTGCAATAAATACGCTACCGCTGCTCACTTACCTCACCCGAGACGGTTCAAGTGCTTTGTGCAATTAAATTGCACCTAACCATCGCCTCTTTGAAGGTGGTGTTCGACTATAAGAACATTTAAAAGGCAACGGAAGCAACGATGGGATTTTAGGAAGTTACCTTTAGCGTGCTTGCGGAAAGCATGTTTTCTCTCCTCATTTTGATTCAAGTTTCTTTTACTTCAGACTTTCTTTTTTAAATAAGTCTTAAAATTGCTACTTTTTCAAGTTTCATCCCACTACTTCATAATTGCGACGGATCGATGTGTAATTGAATTGATTTTTCATGCATAAGTTAAAATGTTCTTGGTTTTTGAAATCTTAAACTTACTTACATTCATACTATAATACATATACATATGTATGTCGGATATAATGAATGCTAAATTAAAAAGGTAGCAATCCAAATCAAATTGTAACCAATCTAGTTTACGATACCAAAATAAATTTGACTTGATTCACCTATTCTATGCAAGCGGATTTAGAAGGACATCATTCCAATATATACCAATCTATTCTATAAAGTATATTATCAACGTTTCTTCTATCATCATCATTTTTGTATTTGTATCAAAATAATAAAGAAATACTCACATCCTCCTTAAAGTTTGTTTTGTTTTTTGGTTGTAATAATACAGATTTTGAAGATCACATTTTGACCATTTTTGAATTTTCATTCAAAAATGTTCATCACAGAACTAATCTAGGAATGCCAAATTCTATTTTTCTAAATAGCCCTTTTTAAACATCTTGGTGAACAAAAGTTATTCATGAACCTGAGTCTCCGCGTGTGCCATGTACTTTATTCGCCGTTTATTACCTATTTATATGTAGGTATAGGAAATACTCGGTTTATGGAAAAAAATCAATGTTTTAAAGTTTGTAATATTGTTATATAAAAGTCTTTAAAACATTTCATTTGTTTTTTTTTACTCTCTTAATCTACGAAAAATTGTCCTTGTTTTTTTTAAACTATTTTGTCTTGCCAAGGTTATATCAAATTTAAATATTCAAAAAAAAGGGGAAAATTGCTGCATTATCCCTCATTTGTTTCACAGAGAAAACTTGGAATTAAAAAATATTTTGTTGTTAAATCAATAACTTGTATATTTTTAGATTCCTTTCCTCAGATTTTTAAACCTATAAAAGTGATAAACTTTAACTTGAAGAGCTCTGCAAGAATGCTTCAACTAAAATTAATTACTCTTATATCCTCAATTATTCGTAAATGACGATATGTTTTAGTTTTGTTTTCCAAAGTTTTGCCTTAATTATCATGTCTACAACCCAGGTGGCTTCTCAAGTTTCTACTTACTATAATTATAGCTGCCGAGTTCCGCCTCTTTTATAATTATTTTATGTCTTTCCCACGATAGTTGTCTGAGAAATTTAGAATGTGCTGTGGAAATTTTCTTAATAATTTTAATGAACCTTTCCCAGCCATTAACCTGTCCCCTTGAAAATGATTTTAAAAAAACACTTACTTTTTGGGCAAATTATGTATTTGCACCGTAACTCCAGTGGAATAAAATTTGCATACCATAAGCATCAACAATTTCACTACTATCATCTATGGCCCATCTTCATTACGGTAACGTTGAAAGTAATGAGGGCATAATATGAAACCACCATTAAGTAGGTAAACTTCCTCTCAACTTATGCTTATGCTTCTTGACCTGGACCTCTGATGTCTGGCCAACCGTACAAACGAGTAAATTCTGATCAACGAGTCTCATATAGAAAATAAGGGTTGAAATAGGGGCGCACAAGACGAGAGTTAAAAAAGAAAAGTCGGGAAAATTTCCGGAAGTGACGAGCTGATTCAATTTCTGAGATCATCAAGTTTCAATTAGTTTCAGATACTTGAACTTTCCCCATACACAGACACTCTAGAGTTTAGTCCGACATGTGCCAGCAATTCTGTGCCGAGAGGCCACCTAACCAGAAGTAGGCGGACCATCCTATAGGAGCCGACCATAATCCCTATATAGTCGATTTTGTAGCTCATATAGCTCATCGACAGACGGCTTCCGGGCGTACGGTCTTTCATTTTAACTCAATATTCCTCCGCTCACGTCTGACGTAATTTAATGCTATTAAGCGAATGCCTACCCATATATTAGGCAATTACCTCTACTTTGGTTCAAATAAACGTAGAGGTTCCCATCATAATCCAATCGTCTGGTGGGACTAATTTACCTCCGAGGAAATTTAAGGTGATGACATCCAGCGTATCCAGTGTTTAGCTCCGGCATATTCTGCTCATCCTTCGAGGATATACCTTAACAGCTTTAATTGCTCGGTAATTATCATTGATAGGCACCCAGGGAAGCTCTTCCCTTTATGATTACGTGAGCTACTTGATTCCCTGCGGCCTGCAGACAAGAAAATTTCTGCCTTCTTTTTTTTCGTGTCTTTCCTAAATTCGGAACGAATGGCATACTACAGACACACCTTTCATGCAAGACGAAGAATCGCCCTTCACAGATTATGTGGAGAAGACGATGAGGTAATTGGGTCTATTACTTGTCTAGCCAGAACGAGTATAATATGGTTTTTTTAGATGATCCGGTAATTGAATGAAAGATAAGTACAAATAAAGCGCTTCTGAAAAGATAGGTTTTAGTACTTTTTTAATATCCACCTCTAATGTAACAATAAAGTATAATACTCGTATGTGTATAAAACATATTTTTTTAATTTTATTAGTTTAAGGTTTTATTAAGAATAAGCTATAGTATGTATTATCATATCACCATCATTGTAGTATTAATTATTTTAAAACATTTTACATTGCAGAAATAGTTCTGTATATATACATACATATATTTCTTTAAAAACAAATTATGTCAAATTTCTCGCAATATTCAAACATGGTATTGATGTTTTGATTAGATGCATCATCAGAAATTAAAAACTCACTGTTTCTCTTAAAACCGTAATGCTATATGATCTCAAATTATAATGTTAATAATTTTGGAACGATTTTACGTGACGTGAAGTTTTTTCTATTTGAAACATCAGCAACTTCATATTGAAAAAAGCGAATTCTAAAACAAACAAAATTTTCGCAAATTTTAACTTTGAATCTGCCCTGCTTGATTTTTTAATTAGTATAAACTTCTTGGGGGACGGTTTCACTTTCGAACAAACTTTATTCTACTATCTTGCAAATAATTAACAATAGGTACAGTAATTAATTTAGACTTGTGCTAACACCACTCATTTTGATAGACGGAAAAAAAATAATAGTAGGTATACTAACACAAACTACAAAGTTTTATCATAATCCGCGTGGTGACCTTAAGCTAAATATCCTTCAAATTAATTCATAAACTATTGAACTTAAAGAATTTAAGTTTATTAAGGGTTTGAATAAATATCAACTGCAACAAATGAAAATTTTGCATATTTATTAAGTTCGTTATACGTATTTGAAAAGGAATATTTTTATTACATTATATTCTTAAATTTTTCTATTGTTAATAACTAACGATTATTTAGTTACGCCCTTGGGACGGGGCCCTGCATCATTGATATATGGCCGATAGAGCAGTACTGTACGCCTCTACTGTTGAGGAAATTTATACAAAAATATAAGAGCATTAGACTTCTAGGGATCTTACAATATTCCCCATTGAAGAGATACTAAAAACAAAATAAGCTTGTCAAATTCTTACTAGGGTCTTTTTCGCCCAGAATCCCCATAAAAATTGAAATTAGTTTAGCTGGAACGAAAAATTGATTTCAAATTGATTTTGAACATCAGACACACACATATGTATTGTTGTGTTGGTTGAGTCTTATGCCCAACGAAAAACAACTTTAAATTGATTCTTTCATGATTTAGTAAAATAAATGATTTTTTGAACCTTTTATGAGAGAGTTAATGAAAGTTGATTAAAAATTGATTTTCACAATCAGTTATAAACTGATTTATACAATTTGCAATTGTTATTTATAAACTGATTCCAAGAGTCACTTTAGAAAAAGATTTTTAATTTATTACAGCCAAATGATTTTATTCTGGTGAGTACTAGAATCAGTTTTTCATTGGCTGGCTCTTAAACAGCGAGCATTACCTACTCTATACAAAAGAATCACTTTTCCATCACAAAACAAAAGATTTTTTAACATTAGGGAATTAGTTCCAAATCATTTTCTTGTCTATCTGGGATAATGATTTAAAAAAAAACTGTAGGCTAATAGTTTTTCCCCTCTATAGGGATAGAGTTCTATTACATGGCGTAGCAAAGTTCAATAAACAATAAATGCAATCTGAATCTGGATACGGCTGGCAATTAATTTCGATTGGCACATTTTGGTATAAATTTGCTACAACAAGTAGGTAATTTAATCTCTGCATTTTCAGCAACTGACATTTATCCACTTAATCTTAGCATTATACTCAACTATGCATTTGAGCGAATGAATATAATGTAGTTGCAGTCAGTACAGTGCAAATTTGATTGAAAATGCGTTAACCCCAATTTCCAAAACAACCTGTTATCTTAAACTAACTTTCAAGATACTATCTACATACATATGTAGAAATGTGGAGTAAAATCCCTCAGGCCAGTTTATCAATGTCTAGTGATATTACTCCTGGAAAGTTATTGAATCTGATAACATGCCTTCGATCTCAGCTTCGATAAAAAAATTTTATGTAGGTACAAATATTTACATAGTACGAATTTAAATGTTCAAAGAAAATATATTGCAATAAATCAGAAAGCTTCATTGTTTTATTTAAGTGTTATAAAAGAATCTCAAAGTTGCCAGAATCGTTTTCGTCATCTAGTGTGAACGCACAATTTATGCCGACTTCTTCGATAGTCCAGAAGATTTTGGAGAAGACCTTTGTAAATACATTTAAAAAATAATGAGCTGCCATTATCACCTCTTCTGTTTACCAAATCATCCTACAAAAAGGGCGAAATTATTTTTCTGAAGTGTTTTTTCAATTAATTTTGAGAATTAAGTAGGTACATCGAATAGAATCGAGTGGAAACCGACAGCCAATAGCCCACCGTTAAACTTGATTGATTTTAAGGTATGAATTTGGTTATTAAGTAGTAGATTTTATTATAGAATAGGTTATTTTTTTTTATAGATATCTATGTAATTTCATTTAAATTAAATAATAATAATTTTTGGGTATTTAACAATGCTAATGCTATTTTGAAAATATGTACTATTATAAAATTTGTTTGAAACTTGAACAAATTTCGAAGTGCGAAAAAAATATACAAGAGTAGTTATTAGAAAATCTTGAAGGAAATTTAAATACAAGTATTATAAGCTTGTCTCTAAAACTTGTTCAGTTTAAATTTTTTTGATAAATCAATTATTATCGTTCGTGAATCATTTTGTAGATAATTGTTGCCTAAGATAATTTTCAAGAAGCAAAGTTAAACATTATTTTTGTAACGTGGAAGTCAAAAATCCATTTATATAATCATGGTTTTTTATTCGAAAACACGTAAATTATTTATTTTTCTTTGTATTAAATTGCACTGATGCCACAGCAATAGAAAATCGTCAAATTTTAACTCTTTCCATTAAAATTGAAGAACTACTGAACAGACTCGTGAAATTAAGTAGTTAAACTAAGAAAATGTCCTTCACTATTTATTTTTTTTCAATATTTATTAATTAATTTAAAAATGTGTAGTGAGTTGATATCTAATTTGATGCTGATCTTTATGAAATATTTTTGAGATATTCTTTATTAATTTAATAACAGAAAATGCAATAAAAAATCGAATTTTTTGACCCCGGACGATACACAACTCTTTCAAATAAGCATTTTTGCGGAAAGATATTACTACATATTTTAAGAAAACATTAATAAATCAAATGGGTTTTTCAAATATGTATGCAAAAATTTTATTATTATTTTTCGTACCTTAAAAAAATTTTGGAGGTAATAACTCAAAGAAACTTAAAAATTTCCTAGTACATAGTGCTGTCTAAAATTATAGGACCAAGCTTTAATTTTGCATATATGGTCTATTCCCAAGACCATAACTTGTTGGTAAGGAGAAGAGGAATGGTGACAACTGGTATATATGAAATCGTTGTGTGTCCTTAATTATTTCATAAATTTTTTTTAAAATTCATGTACTAATTTTAACAAAAATCGTAAAAAACTCAATACAATAGTGTTTAAAATTATAGGACCACTTAATATCATGTCTTTGGCCTTTATATACAGGGTGTTTTGCTAAGGTCTGAACAGGGGTATGCCAATCGATTCTAAATGGTCTCCTGATCAACGTTTCTTCGGACACCCCACCCCCTTAAAATCGGTCCTTCCCCCCCAAAATCGCGATTGAAAATTTGGAGGGGGTCAACCTAGAAAATGCTTCATAAGTTCTTTCAGAGATATCCTAGAATACTGGTTGATAATGCATTAGAAAGCTGAGCCTTCACGCTTTCCAACGATACCACCCGCGACCCAATCAGTACACAAACAAGCGGGGGAGACCCCGTCAAATTTCGAAAATGGCAATTTCAAAGCCCAAAATTTGACCTTGACCCTTCATTCTGTCGATTATTTATATGGGAAGATCGAAACTTTTCTTGAGAAAAAGCTTCCCTGTCATATGGTCTTTCTCAAGAAAAAAACTGTACTGGAATCCGACGTCGCGTTCCAAAGTTATTCGTATTCGATGGTTCAGCCCTACGGAGCAGATGCTCGATGTGACACTTTCCAATTGGACTTCATTGCGGATAGTGGGTTTTGTTGTTCTATCAATTATTGTAACACGAATAACTTCGGAACGCGACGTCGGATTCCAGTACGGTTTTTTTCTTGAGAAAGGCCATATGACAGGGAAGCTTTTTCTCAAGAAAAGTTTCGATCTTCCCATATAAATAATCGACAGAATGAAGGGTCAAGGTCAAATTTTGGGCTTTGAAATTGCCATTTTCGAAATTTGACGGGGTCTCCCCCGCTTGTTTGTGTACTGATTGGGTCGCGGGTGGTATCGTTGGAAAGCGTGAAGGCTCAGCTTTCTAATGCATTATCAACCAGTATTCTAGGATATCTCTGAAAGAACTTATGAAGCATTTTCAAGGTTGACCCCCTCCAAATTTTCAATCGCGATTTTGGGGGGGAAGTACCGATTTTAAGGGGGTGGGGTGTCCGAAGAAACGTTGATCAGGAGACCATTTAGAATCGATTGGCATACCCCTGTTCAGACCTTAGCAAAACACCCTGTATATAAAGGCCAAAGACATCATATTAAGTGGTCCTATAATTTTAAACACTATTGTATTGAGTTTTTTACGATTTTTGTTAAAATTAGTACATGAATTTTAAAAAAAAATTTATGAAATAATAAAGGATACACAACGATTTCACATATACCAGTTGTCACCATCCCTCTTCTCCTTACCAACAAGTTATGGGCTTGGGAATAGACCATATATGCAAAATTAAAGCTTGGTCCTATAATTTTAGACAGCACTGTATGTACATATATGATTACAATACTATCACAAAGGCCAAAACTTTGTCGAAAAACCCTAATTTTAAATCAAATTGTCATTGAAAAAAAACAATATTATATGTATACACTTATAATAAAACAAAAAGATATAAAGAAAAGTATTATGAAGCTTTAGAACAAAATATAAAATCTTGGACTTGGCGGGGGCACTGCCGTTCCCCCAGATTTATGAACAAATATTCAAAACTATTCGTTATCAGGCTGAACGTGAGAAGGCATTTATTCAAGTTCAACAATTCAACATCAATAATCAATACTTGCTACTTTTACTTTATTTTATTGTTAACCTGGTAGTTTGAACCTTAAAAAATTTCCCATTATGTGGCCCCTTAAATATGTAGTAAGAACAATCAAGCGAGTTATGTTGTTAAATTTAGGGTTCAATTAAATACTTTATGAAAAAGAATCTATTTTATATTGCATTATACAAAACTTTTAATTTGTAGATTTACTGATTTGAAAAATGCAATATGAATCGCAACTTTTCTTACAAAAATTTTTGTTGACGGACAGCAGAAATTCTTTGCATTCGTGATGCAGATTGTGCTTCGTTATAGAGCGTTTCGAAGGACACCTAGTTTCACTACCAACGTTACGAGTTCTATTAATATAATAGTTATATGAGAACGTCATCATCGTTAGTCCCTAGCCCAAGCCATCTTGAGCAGACCTCTCCAAAGTTTACATTTCAAAGTATCCGGTGAGCTAGAGAAGCGCGTTACAAATGTTTCTTCCTCTTAAATAAATGATTCAAAAGTAGACAGAGGCAGACTGGCTGGTGTAGGAAAGTTTTCCTCATGATTGCATAAAAGAAATCGATATCATGAGGTTTTCCATCCGACGACTATCCCCTGGCTCTGGAATCTTCATGTTCCTTCCCGTCTCCTCTGCTCAGGCCTTTAATAACAGAGGAAGATATTGGAAAAGAAGTGAAGTTTTTGTTTGAGTTCTTCACTTGAAACGGGTGAAGAGAGGTGGGTGTACACCGTCTCATGGGTGGGGGGTGAGGTGGGGGTGGGCGCACCCAGTTCATTTTGTATACTCGCCGACTCGGCGAAGACAAAGTTCATTGCCAAAATCTTCTGCAGAAATCTTGTCTTAATAACTCTTTTGCACACAGAGCTGAAATAATGGTAGTAATGGTAGTATAGGAATGGTTTATATTTTATATATTCTTGTGGTAGTACCTCACAAGGGCAGAGACTTCCTTGGCCCTAGCCAAAAGCTGCAGCCTGAAGAAAGAAAAAAAAGAATACATTCAGACGCCCGAACGGAATCCATTACTGCTGACTGAGGCGGCAATTTAATTACAAGCACAATTAAATTTTTTTCCTGGATGTCTCCGGTACTGAGGGTTCTAATGGTTCTGAGAGTTCTGAGACCGCACCCAACCCCACCCCATCGCGTTCAGTGCTATTTCAAGTTTCTATGGAATGTAAGTGGTACCATAGTAAGGAATTTCCTGCAACAGTGAGGCGGACACTTCTGCGGTTGGGCGGGCAGTTCAAATAATGCTGAACGAAAATGAACTTGAGTTGAAGGATACTTAGATGCTTACTCTAGTAAACTAACTCTGAACTGAATAGTGAATAGGGTTATTATTTATAAACACGGGCAATGGTACCTATTTAGCTGTAAACGGTTATAAAGTCAGTGACTTTCCACTCGAATTGTCAGATATCGTTTTGTAAAGCACCAAAGGCATAGTAGTAGGTAGTAGCATAAAAAACTGCGTATATAAAATATCAAATGCAGCCGCGAAGAAGGGGGTTAACTTAGCCCCTGCCGACAATTTGTTTTCGCAATAACCCACCCGCGGTTATTTATGTTGCACCCACCCAGCCGCCGCCCGCCGCCGGGGGTATTTCAATGCAGGCGTTGCATGCAGCTCGTGCAATTGCAACCCTATAACAACTCGAGAAGATTTATTCACTTAGCAAATTCGCAGAAGTGCAAACATTTGCAAATAGCCGAACATTTTGGCTGGGAAAAAGAGGGGGTTTTGGGGGGTTAGGTCGCACCGGATTGGGCTAGTTTATGTCTGCGGGGGAGACGCTCTTATCACATTATTAAAATTTCATTCGGGGAGTTTAGATGCATTTTTTTTTTCTTTTTTGTGCAGACAAAACAGATGGTGGCACAACGATTCTCCTCGAATTCCGCTGGCTGATTGCCGGCAATAAACTTCTTTAGCATGCAGAACTCCACGCTCGAATAAACATTTGTCACATTCTAGCGAAGCGACTTTTTGGAGCTCCTGAACTCCGTTCTTGTATTGGAACTTTGGAACAGCAGGGAGAGTTAATCAATCATACCGTCCTCCAAATAAATTTAACTCAAAGATTCGTTGCTCGCTTTTTTTCCCTTCGACCACTTTTTAAAGGTACCTATCACGAAGACAATTCCGACTCCTCTAACATGCGGCGTTAAAATGAAAAAGGGAATTTGGAACATTTTCTTTTTATTATTATTTCACTTTTTTTTCCCCTTGACTCTTCTTTTAGATTGCTAATCGCGGAAGCGGCAAGGGTTCTTCTCATGGAAGACTTTGTTTATTCTTCAGGTATATTTCTTAAGACAGTGTCTCGTATTTCTGTCACCGAGGTCAATGGGACTCTGTGATGTGTAAATTTTTTGAGAATTCCATCCCAAAAAGGTAAAATGGCACGTAAAAGCGCTTTAGTTTTAAGTCCTGTCGGATGCTACTATGGGTTTGGCTTGTAGATTTCCCTTATACCCTTCCTCCCTCATCCCTGGAGAAGTTTGTCGTACTCATGCATAATTTCATACCGCTCCGCTGAATGACTTAAAAGTCTGGGAGCGAGCTGTGAAATAAATTATAGTATCACTCCTTTCATCTCTAGACGTTTTTATGCATCAATCATTCAGCGCCACCGGCACCGGCTTATTGATAAATTTCGTTTTGAAAAGGGATTTCAGCTGCTTTGTCTTTGGTGGATGATTTTCCAGAGGAATGCCTTCGTCCTAATGGAATCGGGATGGATGGGATGAAATGGCGCACATTTTAAAAGGAATTCAAAGTCAGTGGTGGAAGTAACCATCATGTGCGAATTTTCAAAATTAGTTTGTTATAAATATTGCATTGTAAGAAATGAATGTTTTCGTTTAAGTTGTATTTGTTGATTTTAAGTCACTTATTTTGTTTTATACATTGTTTTTGTAGCTTTTATGGAGTGAATTAAATCAATAGGGGTAATCAGCCATTACGGGAAATTTTTGCAATCATTGCAAGTTTGCACCACAATGAAAATGTAAAATTTTACACTCATTGCAATGATCCAATAAAATATACAATACAATACAACAAAGCGTGATTAACCCTAATAAATAAAGAAACTGAACTAAAACTTTTAAAGAAGAAGGTCCTAAACAAAAACACTACTTTTTTGAAATTGCTAAAAAACTGAAATTAAGGTGATAAGATTAAAATAATCTACTTTGGTTTTGATTTCAGATAAGCGGTTCAAGAGTAATCGTATAACAACTACACACAAACGATGCCGAAAAAATACATCGCCAAAAATTGGTTGTATTACGACGAATTTTGAATAATCTTAGTACAACATATTTTACAATTAAGGTAAGATACGTACTTTCGAAAGCCATTAGATTAGATAGTGGAGTTTTATTGATTATTATTTAAATTATGAAAATTCCATCAAGTTTATCCATTCTTTAAATGATAGCAAAAATTAACTTTCTTGTTTTGGGATCTCCTAAACGGTGGGCATTACGGACCTGAGGGGGAGATTAAAGAAATTCGAAAGTCGCCTAAAAAGTCCTTTTAAAAATCAGAAAAGTAGGTAAAAAATATAAGTCCAACTATTTTTTTTTTCTTTTTTTAGTATAGTGTGTCGTACATATATATGTAGATATGTACGATGTATTATGCACCTTTTAGTGTAATGACTATGATATCACTTGAATTTTAGAAGGGATATCTAAAATTGTATCCTGAAATGTAATTGACCAAATAACTTACCAAAAACTTACAATTTTACTATCAAATTTTCAATTCACTCAATAAAATTGGATCGAAATTTAAAGTGCATTGACAAATTACCCTGCCCTGCATATATATTTTTTGCGAAGGTATTGCAGCTCCCAATGCGTGGCACCGCAGCAGGGTATCACTTTACGTACCCCACATGATGACAATCGCATTTTGTTTAAATTTTCACACCGAACCCATTAGAAATTCCAGAGTCGTTCTTCCTGCATTCCTGCGGTGAAATTCTCCTCCTTGGACGATTTTCGCTGTATTCTTGGGAATTTCTGTAAAATGTAGAGGGAGTTGTCGCCTCGTTGCGAATAGTCGAGAAAATTTGGTGCTTCATGTACGTCCTGATCTCAAAGGAGGAGAGGACGGAAAAAAAAATTTACGAGGAAAAGGAAAATCAATGGGAAACAACCTCAGATAAAGCCGCACCGATACGAACTACTTGCGGAAATTGGATAAGCGTAACGTGATACTTTCGGAGTAAGTGTTGATCTCTCGGTCACGTCTTCCACGTGCGCTGTACAAGGTGAGGTCAAATGGTGCACAGCCCATCGACTTTATGGTCCTCGGTGCTCCAGTGCCAGTTAGCTTTAAACGTGTCCCATGTCGACTTTGGAATGGGACCAAAAGGTGGTATAGTTGCGCCACCGAAGTTCCACTTGGTCCTACGTCTTCACACCCTTGTAATTTCTAAACTGTGGCGTTTCGCGAGAATGGCGAGCTGGAAGTTTTAAAAGAAACATTTGTATAGTAGTCCTGTAAGATTAGACTAGAAAAGGGCCAAAGCTTTGAAAAAATTTCAACCAAGCTGGATTTTTGTAAAGACCTTTATTTTGATAACCTAAACGTATCCTGAGAGGTACTCTTGATTTTAACTTTGGGTTTTTTAAGGATATTAAAAGACTGTGGATTCTAGTTTTTTACGAAAAATTGTTCTTATAAAAGTTTACACAAAAAAGTTATGTTATACATAGATATGTCTGAACAGAGGGTGAATGTAGATCATTAAAATATTACACAAACGTAGATGTGATTTTCAAAAACATAAAAATTATACCAGAAATTTTACTGATAAAATTAGTCTAAAAGCATGGATCGTACCAAAGTTTTTTTTTACCTGTTATACCCGATAATAATTATTTAGAGTTTAGAGAAAGAAGCAAAAGTGAATGTCCAGCCTTAGCTTACATTTATAAAATCTATTTACCAAAAAAAAAACTGAGTATTTTTCATTGCATAACAAATATACTATGAAAAATACAAATATGGCAAACCTTCACTTATAAGACAAAAACTAATTTTGAACTGTTAACGGCCGAGAAAAATTGAATTTAAATCAGTGTTACTTTATAGCTCGAGCTTGAAAAACTGAAAAGATAATGTGGCTTCTTATTTTTGATAGAAATATAAATAACGAACTTCATAAGTTATTATTATCTATTGGCTCGAAAATATAAAAAGTCTAGCTAATTTTTCATTTTTACCAGTAAAACATATTTAGCTTCTGCCTTGGTTTTTCTTTGCTTCAAATTAAAATCAGTTAAAAATAACAGTTTGGATATGACTTCTTTTTTAAGAAATCTAAATGTTGAAGAGTTTAACAAGTATCGAAAGCGGGCATCTTCATGCACAACACTTTGATGATGACAATTTTCTACAGCTTTTGTAATTTAAATATTGAAAAATACCAGTTATTTTCGACCCTAGTTTAAATGTATTTGAACCATCATGTGACCTTCAGAGGCTGGCACAGAAAAAGGGATTCTTCAAATAAATTTATTTGCCTGATTTACAATAGGTGAGTAAATTTTTCTTTTGACCAAATAAGCTTTTGATCGGTTCTCATAGTAATCATTATTAATTTTTATGTATTTAAAAATCATAGAAATATAATATTATTGTGTTGTGTACAACTTCGGTTCAGACGTAATTCAGTTTATATCTGTGAAAAGATTGTATTATTGTTAAGATATTTATTATTATTAAGATATATATTATTATTCAGATATGTTGAAAAACAAAACTGGAATTCACTACCTTTTTACGGCTTAAAAAAACAAAAATCTCAAGGTTGATATTAAGGGTACTACTTTTTAGGATATGTTTACCAAAAAAAAAAAAAATCTCCACAAAACTCCAGCTTGGTGGGAACTTTCTCGAAGTCAAAGTCTAATTTGTAATTTTACTGGACTAAAACAGCGATGCGACTCTTTAACGCTCCCCGTGAAGCAGAGGTCCTTTTAATAAGCAAAAATCGACACGGAGCTGTTCTCCAGGTGGCCGTGCACCACTTAATTCTGTAATGAATGATTGAGGAAATTATGTCTAGACGTGACGGTAATTTTTATCATTGCATTTTTATGGTGAGAAGGACGTGTCCGAAATCCCAAACCTTTTCGAACCAACCCACCGGTAGTTGGGCATAAGTTCGTTGGGTTCAACGGTGAGCAAGTGATCACCTGGACGAGCCTATCACGTCCAGGTTACTTTCTTTTGATATATAAACGGATCCCCTATTATTTAGTGAGGCAAATGTCATTTATTCCCGAGGATAAATTGCTGTTTGTCTTTTCGCTGCCATACAAATGGACCGGGGGGCCACACTTCATCTGAAATGAACTGGTCCAGTTTTGGTCCAATCTCGTGCAGCATCCGACTGGCAGATAGAACTCCAGAGAGAATT
The DNA here is from genome assembly GCA_933228815.1 of Machimus atricapillus. Classification (NCBI taxonomy): domain Eukaryota; kingdom Metazoa; phylum Arthropoda; class Insecta; order Diptera; family Asilidae; genus Machimus; species Machimus atricapillus. The sequence continues at coordinate 4,749,897 of OW121788.1, read as the reverse complement.
TTTCTTGTTGACTAGCGAACGTTGTTTCATACTCATAAAACATCCTGGAGGTGGGCTGCAGTCCAGTTCTACACACGCGTGCATACGTGCTATCCGCTGTTATGAGAGTTGTTTTCACTTTTTTTTTCCTTTTTTTTTTGTTATTATGACGAATGAAAGAGCCCAGCTTTGAGTTATTGCTGCAAGTTTTGCAGCTAAAGATCGTTTCTATGCTGCCCTCGGCCAGCTAAAGGATAAGAGCTGAGTCCTGAAACAGTCCTGGGGAGGAGCGGTGACATCCGATAGAACTGCATTTAGGGGATTGTGGAGGGATCGCAATTTCATTCCACACGACAAATGGTTCTGCCAACAACGAGCGCTTAAAAAATTGTCATTTGATAAAGGATGCTGCGGTTGAAGTAATGTTCAGTTTCAAATCCCACTTAGCTTCTATTTGTTCAATTTGATTGGAGACAAATTAATTGAATTCAACTCGGTATGAATTTAAAAAATAATTCATAAAGCATAATCGTGAACGTGGATGTTCAGAATTCGTTTTTTCTTGGAAATCTGCAATTGTAAAAATAATTATTTTAGTCAAATTTTCTATGAAGTGAAAAAAAATATTTTGTAGGAATACTTCGGTATAGTTTGCTTTATTATAGATATCCATTGGGATTTTTATTATATACTTCTATTTAAATGTAGTCACATAAACTTCTAGTCAGTAGTAAAAATAACAAATAATTTGGTTGGCATAGTGAATAAGTCGGCTGAGTAGTTCGAATGAGAGTATGCCTTTCCGGGGTTGTGGGTTTGAAATTTGTATCCCACATGAAAACCTTAGTTAAAAAAAGGCATCATAAGGGCTTTAATTATCGAGTACACGATATAATGCAGGATTAAAATCAATTCAACCCCTGTAAGAGGAATTTATTTCAAAAATTGTTATTCAAAACCTTTAATATTTTTATGCTTGTTTTCAATTTTTGCAACATTGCGCGAAATAAACGAGTATTAAATTAGGTTGTTGATTATCAACAAATCACAAGGTAGATATAGCTAAAGTATAAAACGGTTTGTAGAAAAATCGCAAATTTTCAAGATTTTTGATAAGCTTTTTGCAGATACTTGACTACAATTTAACTGATTTAGATTAGCCAATAAAGTTGCTATATATTATTAACCTATTTAAAGTTCGTTTCTTTGGTAAACAAAATTATGTTTAATAATTACATATTAACATTTAGTAGTAGTTTACTCTTTGTTTTTTATAAAAGCTGTTATGTATTTTGAGTACACAGTGTAAGATTAGGAAGGTGGAATTGAAATGTATAACAATAACAATAACTAACAATCACATACATAAGAACATCTGGCCAATCATATAGCAGCCCTATACATACTAATGATGACTTGGAGAAGGGTGCCAATTCTTACTTTTTGAAACGCGATTCGCATAAATTAGTGCGATCGAGAAAGATGCGGCCCATTTGCCATTAACAAAATTTTTTGACACCGTTTAATGTTTAATGACAGCACCTGGACCATTCCCGGGTAGGCAGGTGGAATTCGTTCGTTCGACAGGCGCGCCACCCACTACCCTTAGTCCCACGGCAAAAGGGGTATGAATAAAAAATTTCCTATAGAGGTCTCATTAACATATTTCACAGCGGCAAAGCTGCAGAAAGCGCCACTGCAAGAATCTTTTAGTATTCGGGACGGGTACGCGAAAGTCCTTTTTGATTTTTGGCGTCGTCGTTCGCTTTTCTTGCCTTCTTATTTAAGCGTTCGACAGGACCAGGGAGAAAGAGATGTCTCTTTTCTTCACATTTTAAGAAAGGCTTGGTGCCAGCTCGTTTTCCTCCTCTATTCTACATCCCCCCTGCCCCTCTCCGTGAGCAGCACATGTATGGATGAGGGGCTCCGTGCCAAATTGGGGATATCGGTGAGTGTTTTTCACAATTTGCTTGCAAAGTAGATGTGAAATTTTTATTCCGTTCTGGAGGCATTTCAAAGGTGCGCTTCTTACCCGTTTCTGGTCGGTTTCTTGTAGCCTAACTTCTTCACTTGTACCCAAGGCGAACAGTGGAAAAACACCATAAACGGGGGGAAATGTTACATCAAACGTTATGGTGGCAATAGCCCATTCAAGTGCCTCATGATTGCCTTAGTTTGGTGCCTTCTATAAAAGGAATATGTAAAGTAAAGTAAGGGTTTTGGGAAAAAACGGTTGTAACAATTTTAAAAACATTTATATGGGAAAACAAAACGAAATATGCATTTCTACCAAATCTTTAAAGCAGTTAACATTATATATTGGTCCAAAAGGCAACTATTCATTTAAGTTAAATTTATTGAATTTGAAAAATTGTTGATTCGGGTTTGCCATTTTAAATTTTTAAATTTCAATTGGGTTCTTCAAAAAACACCCAAATAGCAATATTAATATCACTCACCTTTTAATTTTGTAATTTGGCTCCCATTTCGGGTGTGTTAATTTTAAACCCGCGATTAAAAATAACTCCATTCGTATGTTTTAAATCAGGACATGCATCTATAACATAATACCTACATTTAGTTAAATCAAAAATTGAAAACTAGCGCACCAAATTTTGACGCATGATATTATGTATACATAGACATAGTACATATATTTATATACTAATAAACAGTTGCAACTGTTGCACACAAAATTTTTTAATACTTTCTTTATTTTGATGTAGGTTTAATAAATCTTATGCAAATCATTTATTGTAGCAGCAAGTTACATTGTCTCAAGACATTGCAATAAAATTGGTATTCTGCACAATTAGCGTTTTATTACTCTTGAAGATCCAAAGTAAACTTAAAACTAATAGAACAATTTTAAAATCTAGAAATGAAATTTGAAAAAGTGTACAGCATAAAAATTTTAAAACGTTACAATTCCGAAACCGAAGTTGATGTGGAACTACGATAAAAGTTGAAAACAAGTATAAAATAATAGTTTTTTAAATAAAAAATAGTTGTAGTAGCTGGATTACCATTTGCAATTATAAATATAAATATCGATATGTTAACAAATATTTAATTGTAAATTCAAGTATACTATTTATATTATGTATTTCAAATTTTTTAAAACTAATTTATTTTAAAGGGATTTTAATCCTGCATTATATCGTGCACTCGGGAACTAAGAAAACCTTATGATGCTTTTTTGTTTTTGACTAAGGAAATTTTCTTTCTTAGCCCGTACGGCCGTACGCGTAAACCAGTTAAGCCAGATAATAATAAAACTTAACTCTATAATCATTATAATATTATATTTATAACAACAGCAAAGTGCCAACGAAAATGATAATTACTTCGGTTTAATGTTTTATTTGATTACTTGTTTAGTTTTGTAATATTTACCGACAGCTAAGTACTCAGTAAGTAAGAAAAATTTTAAAAACAATCACTATAAAACGAAGCAGAATTCATATATTTGACAGCAAAGTGCTATTAGTAAAAATATAAAAGGCCTTATTGCACAAATTATGTTTATAAAATAAAGCAATTAAAGGAAACTCACAACCACTTTATTTCTTTCGCCATAGGAATTTTCATAATTTGGTTTTATCGGTTAATTGCTTATTTGAGACTGAAAGGCAATTATTAATTTACTCCTGGAAAAAGTTATTTTTGTAATCCATGGGACATCGTAGTAGAATTTAGGTCTTTTCCGAATCAAATTTTTTATTCTTAAGTGGCCCGACTGCGTGCTTATAAGAAAAAAATTTAATTCATTGTTGGATAGATGGATGATATAATTTTAATATTTTCTACATTAAATCCTCTAATTTATTCTTTTTTTTTTTCTCCATAGAACGAAATCGCCCGGGATCAGGACTGGGACAAATTAACTTCATCCCTTGATTGCTTTTTTAAACAAAAAGGTTAGTTTTAAATTACTTCTAGAGGAAATAAATTTATTTTATAGCAAAAAGCGAAAATAAATTTGTTTTTTACATATCATAATAAGGATATTAATAGAGATATAATTGAACCGCTAATTTTGAAAGTGATCCAAGTCCACAAAGTCATAAGGTCGATGTCACCTTAAAAGAATGTAGAAAAATCTTTCTTATGATATTTTGGACTTCCCCACTTTCAAATTAAGCGGCTAAATTGGTGGACAATTTTTTGCTTCCGATTCTGGCCCCCTTCAGTCAATTTTAGAACTATATTTACGTGCGAGGTTTTCTATTTACATAAATATATGCTGGCCTCAAACCCAAAATCTCATCCTCAATTAGCTGAAAAGGGGTCAGAATTCATAGAAAAAAAGTGCCCATCAATTAAAGCTTTGGCCCGCTTTTAAATTCGGCCATTTTGTAAACTCATTTTGACATTCATTCGTTTGTCGCGATCCGCCGGCGTAGGATTTTCGATTTTACTTCTAAATTCGCTTGTTTTATTTGTGTTTATTTCTATTATAATAAAAAAATATAAAGTGAAGACCTGCAGCACACGGAGATTGCTGCAGAAGGAGTAAATTTAATTAAGAAATGAAATTAAAAGTTAAAATGCATTCGCCATGTGCGCGTCTAAAAAACTCTGTATTTACTTGGTAAAAAGAGTAATTAAAGTTAAGTGAATGAAATAAAAAAGAAATATAAATGGAATGGAAAAATACAATAAAACATCTAACATTTTTAGAATTTCCAATCGTTTTAAAGAAACAAAGCAACGTTTCTAATTTTCTTCTTTCTAGAGTTCTACTTTTACCCATTCAACGAAGAAGTTTAAGACGACGATGACCATGAAAGAAGGCGAAAAGCAATTAAAATAAAAATTGTAAAATAAAAAAAGCTATTTTTAGTAATTCAATAAATCAAGAGAACTGAAATTCCTAGATGTGCATCCATGAAAAATGAAAGGAAGATCGTGGGTATGAAAAGGTTTTTTGTATTTAATTATATATTTTTTAATAAATTTGTTTTGTTTTCTAGGAAGCAGATTTGCTTGTAACCGTGTGCGCGTCCACCTCATTTTTGGTGGACCAAGAAGTAATAGTAGCAGGAGGTACGAAGGAAACAACAAGAAAAAATATATGTACATACATATATATATTTATATGGTATGTACATAAAATTCATACATATATTTAAACTATTTTATAAAATTTAAAAAATATATATAAACGCATTTTAATAAAACCCAAAACACAAATACAGAAAAATATAATGAATATTTTTTCAAATTTAACATATGTACTTTTATTGGTTTTTGTTTTAAAAAAAGAAAACCAGTAAACAATCTATCATTATTTAATTAATTAATAAAATAAACGACAATGAAATTTGAAAATATAACGGGGGATATTATTTAAAAAAAATAAAAAATTAAACCAGACAAAAACCAATTTCTTACTCATAATAATTTATATTTAAGGGAGATCATTAAACCTAAGAAATAAATTAAAAATAAAGATAAATATGCGCTTTCTTGTAAAAATGGTTTTAATTAATTCAATTTTCTTTGTAATAGAAACAAATGGAAGCGAAATGAAGAAGCAATGCAACAGAAAAAAAAACTAAAACAAATCATAAAACTTAGGTGAATTTGTGAAGAAAAACGAAGAAAAAAAAACGCTGTAATCGATTATTTTACTTTTCTTTTTTAAGAAATATTTTTTGCATTCTATTTAATAAATAAAAAAAATGCACTGAGGGTACAGATGACAAAAGTTGGTACAATTTCACTTTTGATAGATTTTGTTTTGTTTTCCATGACACAGCAAAAAAGCGAATTTAAAATGTTTTTTTTCTTTTTTTAAATATTTAAATACTGAAAGAACAAGAACAAGAACAAGAAGAAATATAAAATGAATAAATTTCATATTTTTACTTTACAGTTTTATGAGGTACATTTACAAGGGTCACTGCGGTTGGCAATGTTGACTAAGAATTTGGTATTAAAAAAATTTGTAAAATCCAGCGGAGGGAACCCCTTCACTGCATTAATTGAAAGAGGTTTTTAATTACATTGACTCCGCTGGACTGTACTTTTTTTTTAAATAATGCTTTTTCAAAATTACCGGCAGGGCCAGCGATTGCCTGTGCAAATTTTCTATACCTGTCAACCAAAAATTTGAAATTTTGTTGTGATTTACTAAATTTAATTTTCAGTTTGATCATTTAATTTATAATATTTTTAATTTATTTTAATTTATTTTAATTTAAAACTAGAGCGTTTCCTTGGAATTTTGTATTTTTATTTTGAATAAAAAAGTACATAGATTAATTATAAAGACATAGTCCGCATAATTAAATTATTCGACTACATATTTAGGACATGGTAAGATGTAAATACTGCAATTTTTCGCAGGCCAAGAAAATATTTCTATTATTCCACAAACTCGAACTACAGGGCTTAGAATTTAAAATACAAATAAATAAGGTTCAACTTTCTAAAATAATATTTTGAGCCAGGGTCTACGACCACTTGAAATTTACTTAATTTATAATTAATTTCAAAAATATTTTTCGTGCGTTACTATTTCAAAGAACAGTTATATGGTCTTATAAGTAGTAGAACTTATGTAGCATTTTAAATTTTTTCGAGTATATAATTAATATTAAATAAAACAATTATCAGGTTCCAGGGGCATGGCCAACGAAACTCATCATGGAAGTAAAAACCGATCGCAGTTGTCGTCTAATTGCTCTCCGGTCACTCCTAAATAAAAGGCAGTAAATAAATTTTTCCATTTTAAAATTTATGTTTCAGCACTTTGTAAGGTAAGTGATTTTCTAAAAAAATATTTTGAAACAGTAGAAATTTGAACAAATACATCTCCAGAGTCTAAGAGAACTCGAAATTGAATAGCATGGACAGCAAAAATCTTGCAATTTGTTGGTGGCCCACAATAATTCCAATTGAACTCACCGACATGAGCGTTTTTGAGCAGCTGCGTTCGCATCTTGAAGACATTGTTCACACAATGATCGATCAGTTCCCTTATCTATTTTGTGGGAAAGAGGCTTTCGTAATGGTTTAAGTTCTTATGGCTGATAAAAAGACAAAGTTAGCATAGCAAAACGCATGCATAAATTTTTAAACAAAAAATAATATTTATGAAATTTCTAAAAAATGTTATAATTTTCTAAAAAATGTAATAATTATAATTGTAATTTATCTAGTTATACTTTGCATACATATTTATAAATGTCGACTGGTACAGCACAAGTTAAAAAAAAAAAACAATTATTAACAAAAATCATAGAGAATAATTTGCTAGGTGATCGTTAACACAGAAAAAGAAGACACTTGTTCACGACTGAGCGCGTGAACGTTTATGAAAAAAAAATTTTGCTCGAAAAGTGTGCGTAGAATGAGAAGAAAAATGATTCATACTTTTATATAACACTTATTCTATTTAAATGTAACAATTACGCAAACTCTCATCATACAGTAATTATCAACTCAGAAAAAAAAATGTTAAATGTGATTTTACCAGTAAGTGTTTGACTAGATATGACTAAAACCCTAATTACTAATTACTTTAAAAATTTAAAATCAAATACTTACGAAGGCAAACAGTTTGGTAATAAATTCTGGTTCATTTTAAAATTCCTTCAAATATTTAAATACATTTCTTTTCATTTATTTGTTTATAGCGAAATGTATCGCGATGAGAAGTTAATTAAAAGATTTCCTTTTATAGCCAGAAGTCTCTCCGGCCGCTAAGACGTTAAGCGACAAAATGAAAACCGATTATTTTGCAGTGAAAAACTTCGTATTTTACACAGAGAAGCGCGCATCACAGAAAAACGCTTATGCTTAGATAGTTTATGTAGAATTGATATTAAATCGTAAAGAACGTAAATTAAAATTTAAAAAAAAAGTAAAAAGTAAAAGATTAACATGTGTGATGCTCCACGGCTATTTTCATGCTTTTTTAAGAAGAAAAAAACAATTTTATAAGCAAAGCGTACTGTGAACCTAATTGATAACGCTTCTTAGATAAATAAAAAATTAATTTAAAAGAAAAAAATTGAGAATTAAGAGTGAGGAGATAAAAAGTTGGAGCTAACGAATAAAAGAGTAAAAAAACAAATCAATTTTGTGATGGAAACTCAATTAGATTAATTATTACTACAAAAAAAATGAAAGAAGAAATACAAGATTAAAGAAATGTTGCCATTTTATATGTGACGTACATATATATGTTTATTTTTAAATGGAAACTGATGATGCTTAATGATTACCGAATAAGATATAAGTGTCACATTGATGTAAATATTATTTTGGAAAAATAAGCCCACACAAAGAAAAAAACATGTTTGCAATATTGTATATGTGTAATTAATAAACTGATAAATTTTATCAGAAGAGTTGTTTTCTTAAATATTATTCCCCTTGAATTTCTCCTAAAGAATGAATAGACAAAAAGGTAAGTTTTAATTAATTCCTGGATCTATGCTAAAACTTGTAGCATCCGCACCCGAATTCCGCACCGGATTTTAGCTCAGACTCGAACCTATAAGATCCCCGGTTCGGGTCCTGGATTAGGGGTAAAATTTCAGCCGGGGCCCACACCGGACCGAGCTTACGTACTCGACCGTAAGCTCGCTCCGGTTTGGGCCCCGGCTGAAATTTTACCCCTAATCCAGGACCTGAACCAGAACATTAACTAAGTTTCAAACCTACTATGTTCCCGGAATGGGCGGCAAATTTAAAAATTGCAGATTCGTTTTAAATGTTTATTTTGAATGGTTATTCATTTTTACAATTTCAGGAAAATTCCAATTGAACTTAATTCTAAATTCGACTATTTATTTACATTGTAGATGGAGAAATTTACAAAATTTAAGCGTATACAAATTAAAATGCAATTTATTACACTGGACCTGTAGAAAATGAACTTTTATGCAATTTTAATACTAATTTTAACATATTTTTTTGGTTTTCAGCAGGTGGGGTGGGGCATTTCAGCTGAAAGTTTCGTCCTCGGCTAATTCCTGGGTGAAATTTCAGCTTTTCAGCTCCCAGAGTCCCGATCCCGGGCGATTGGTTTCTGTGAAGAAAAATAAAAAAGAATAAATTTGAGGATTTAACGGAGACAATATTAATATTATATCATTGATGAGGGGTTTACGGAAAATTGCCCGAAAATCCGCAAAGCCACGGTTCTGCGGGTTTAAGGCGCAATTTTAGCGCAAACCCATAGCCCGTTTGGATTGCGAGTAGCCACTTAAACTTAAATAAAATAAATTAAATGGTGGCTCAATTGATTACCCCAAAAAATGGGTGTTATAACTACTGCAATCGTGCTACAATATTTTATTGTAAAACACTTGCACACTAAACAAAATCTTAGAGGCTGCAAGAACAAATAACAACCAAATTCTAAAATACTAGTATCAAACTTCAACACAAAAAGAGCTAATTTGTCAACAATTCAATTCAAGAGTACTTTTTTGTTCAAAATAAAAATACAAAATTCCAAGCAAACGTTCTAGTTTTCAATTTAAGTAAATTAAAAGTATTATAAATTAAATGATCAAACTGAAAACAAAATTTCAAATTTTTAGTTCAGAGGTTCAGAAAATTTGCACAGGCAACCGCTGGCCCTGCCGGTAATTTTGACCGAGCATTATTTTAAAAAAATTTACAATCCAGCGGAGTCAATGTATTTAAACCTCTTTCAATTAATGCAATGAAGGGGTTCCCTCAGCTGGATTTTACAAATTTTTTTAATACCAAATTCTTAGTCAAAATTGCCAACTGCGGTGGCCCTTGGAAATTTACCTCATAAAACTGTAAAGTAAAAATATGAATTTAATTCAATTTAAATATTTTCTTGTTATTGTTCTTTCGGTATTTAAATATTAAAAAAAAAATAGAAAAAAAATTTTTAAATTCGCTTTCTTGCGTGTATCATGGAAAATTAGGGAAAATGCTATCAAAAGTGAAATTGTGCCTAAATGTTGTTATCAGTACCCTCAGTGCATTTTTTTTATTTATTAAATAGACTGCACAAAATATTTCTTACAAAAGAAAAATATTCGATTACAGCGTTTTTTTTTTCTGCGTTTTTCTTCACAAATCTACCTAAATGTTTTGCTTTAGTTTTCTTTGGTTGCATTGTTTCTTCATTTTGCTTCCATTAGTTTCAAGTACAAAGGAAATTGAAATAATTAAAGCCATTTTTACAAGAAAGCGCATATTTATCTTTATTTTTAATTTCTTTCTTAGGTTTAATGATCTCCTTTAAATATAAATTATTATGAGTAAGAAATTGGCATTTTTGTCTGGACTCATTTTTTATTTTTTTTTAAATAATATTCCTCGTTATATTTTCAATTTTCATTGTTGTTTATTTTATTAATTAATTAAATAATGATAGATCGTTTACTGGTTTTCTTTCTTTAAAACAAAAACCAATAAAAGTTAAATTTGGAAAAATATTCATTATATTTTTCTGCATTTGTGTTTTGGTTTTTATTAAAATGCGTTTATATATATTTTTTAAATTTTATAAAATAGTTTAAATATATGTATGAATTTTATGTACATACCATATAAATAAATATATACATCGTTATGTATATATATTTTTTTTCTTTTTGTTTCCTTCGTACCTCCTGCTTGTACTTATTACTTCTTGGTCCACCAAAAATGAGGTGGACGCGCACACGGTTACAAGCAAATCTGCTTCCTAGGAAACAAAACAAATTTATTAAAAAATATATAATTAAATACAAAAAACCTTTTTATACCCATGACTTTCCTTTCATTTTTCATGGATGCACATCTAGGAATTTCAATTCTATTGATTTATTGAATTACTAAAAATAGCTTTTTTTATTATACAATTTCTTATTTTAATTGCTTTTCGCCTTCTTCACGGTCATCGTCGTCTTAAACTTCTTCGTTGAATGGGTAAAAGTAGAACTCTAGAAAGAAGAAAATTAGAAACGTTGCTTTGTTTTTTTAAAACGATTGGAAATTCTTAAAAATGTTAGAAGTTTTATTGTATTTTTCCATTTCATTTAATTTCTTTTTTATTTTATTCACTTATCTTTAATTACTCGTTTTACCAAGTAAATACAGTTTTTTAGACGCGCACATGGCGAATGCATTTTAACTTTTAATTTCATTTCTTAATTAAATTAACTCCTTCTGCAGCAATCTCCGTGTGCTGCAGGTCTTCACTTTATATTTTTTTATTATAATAGAAATAAACACAACTAAAACAAGCGAATTTAGAAGTAAAACCGACCCTCAATCCTACGCCGGCGGATCGCGACAAACGAATGAATGTCAAAATGAGTTTGCAAAATGGCCGAATTTAAAAGGGGGACAAAGCTTTAATTGATTGGCACTTTTCAGCTAATTGAGGACGAGATTTTGGGTGTGAGGCCAGGCTTATTTTGTTCGTAGCAGGGAAATATCGCATACAATGTAAATAAAAAACCTCACATGTAAATATAGTTCTAAACTTGACTGAAAGGGGGCCAGAATCGGAAGCAAAAAAATTGTCCACCAATTTGGCCGCTTAATTTGAAAGTGGAGAAGTCCAAAATATCACAGAGTTCTGATCCCGGACGATTGGTTTCTGTGGAGAAAAATAGAGAAAAGTAATAAATTAGAGGATTTAATTGGGATAATATTTAAATTATATCATCGAAGTATCAAAAAAAAAAAAAAAAAATAGCCAGACAAATATATTTTTGGAAATTCTGTATAAGTTATTTATACTATATACATATTGTTTCCTCTTCTTTATTTAGCTGTTGCTCCTCGTCGATTTTTGGGTTCGCTGGACGAATTATCGGAGTGTGCAACATTTTTATTAATGAATAATTTAATAAGCTATTATTTAAGAACCTACTTAATCTTGTAATTGGATTTATATTTACATATAATTATTTCTAAACTGTGGAACTTTATTCTATTAACATTTTCATTTTGAATTTGAGGATTTAACGGAGACAATATTAATATTATATCATTGATGAGGGTTTACCGAAAATTTCCCGAAAATTCGCAAAGCCACGGTTCTGCGGGTTTAGGGGCAATTTTAGCGCAAACCCATAGCCCGTTTGGAGTGCGAGTAGCCACTTAAACTTAAATAAAATAAAATAAGTGGTGGCTCAATTGATTACCCCAAAAAATGGATGTTGTTATAACTACTACTAAAAGAGTATTTTTGCAACACTATTAAAGATGCAACTATACTTTTTAAACTGCAATTATGCTGCAATATTTTATTGTAAAACACTTGTACACTAGAAAATGTCTTAGAGGCTGCAAGAACAAATAACAACTAAATTCTAAAAAATTAATACCGAACTTCGAAACAAAAAGTGCTAATTTTTCAACAATTCAATTCAATTCAAGAGTATTTTTTTATTCAAAATAAAAGTACAAAATCCCAAGCAAACGTTCTAGTTTTCAATTTAAATAAATTAAAAATATTATAAATTATATCATCAAACTGAAAACAAAATTTCAAATTTTTAGTTCAAGGGTATAGAAAATTTGCACAGGCAATCGCTGGTCCTGCCGGTAATTTTGACGGAGTATTATTAAAAAAAATTTTACAGTCCAGCGGAGTCAATGTATTTAAACCTCTTTCAATTAATGCAATGAAGCGGTTCCCTCCGCTGGATTTTACAAATTTTTTTAATACCAAATTCTTAGTCAAAATTGCCAACCGCGAAGTAAAAATATGAAATTTATACAACTTATTATAAGTTCGAACATTTTATTTTTAATAATTTTAATTTTGAAAACTAGAAGGCTTGCTTGGATTTTTGTACTATTATAAATAAAAAAGTACTTGTTCGTTGAATTTTCATTAATTGAATTTAAAAAAATGAGCACTTTTTATGTTGAAGTTCGATATTAGTATGGAATTGGAATTCTGAAATTAAAAAAAGGCACTTTTGAAATGAATAAAATACGTTTGAAATGGAAAAAGACTTTTTTTTGTGCAGGAAAAGGTGAAATTTTGCTGTAAAATTTTCGGCGCTAATTTTCGTAGAAACGAGGTGATCGCTTTCGATAATAAACCGTGCTTTGGTTTTTTTAAAAAATGCTTATATAAATTAAATCAAATTAACTGCTTCCTAAAAAACAACAGAAATTCATTAAAAAATATAATTAAATACAAAAACTTTCTTATACCCACGATTTTCCTTTGATTTTTCATGGCTTCACATCCAAGAATTTTAATTATGTATCTTGTTTTAGGTAAATGCCACAAATAACTTTTTTTTTAATATTACAATATTTTATTTCAACTGTTTTTCGCCTTCTTCATGTTCACTGTAGTCTTATTTTTCTGTAAATGGTTAAAATCACAAATTTTATCAGGAAACGCTTCCGTCTTTTTAATAGTATTGGAAATTCTTGGAAATGTCACAACCACAAGATTTATTGTTGTTATTTCATATTTATATTTCTGTTTTTATTTTATCCACTCTTCTATAGTTCACTATGTATTATTTGTTTTATAATATAAATAAAAAAAGTGAATAAAACAGCGAAATTAGAAGAGAAACCGATCGAATTTCGAGACGAAAATATTTCCACGGCGGCGGCAGGCGATCAAATGAATGACAGACCGAATTTTACAAAATGGCCGAATTTCTTTCTCTCCACTCGACTCTCCAAAATTCTTATTGGAATTTCATACAAATTTCGGTCCCGAGCCGACTGGGCCGAACCGATCTTCGTCATGTTATTTTTGTTTTGCTTTTTTCCCCAGCCCAGTCGATGCTGTGACGTAACAATTTTTGCTTGCTGCTGTTTCTGGGCGCCTGGTGCTCTTGGTAAAATTTTGCTCCTGGTCGGTCGGGTTTCACTTTGCTGGCGGTGGCATTGCATGGGGGGTGTGCGTGAGGTTCACACGTATTCTTGAGGCACCGACGACACACGTATTCTGAAAATGCCAGGGCACCAGGGGCGCAGAATTCGCAGCAAGCAAAAATTGGTACGTCACACCAGCGACTTGGCCTGGGGGAAGAAGGGGAAACAAAAATGAAATGACGAAGATCGGTTCGGCTCGGTCGGCTCGGTTCGGGCCCAGAGCAGAATTTCTGTGAGATGTGACGTCACGACAGGCCCAGCTGACTTTGAACAGAAAAATTTGCTTGCTACGACTTCTGGGCGCCTGGTGCTGCTGGTGAAATTTTGCTCCTGGTCGGCCGCTTGATTTTCGCTTTCTCGGCGCGGTGGCTCGGCATGTGGGTGTGTGTGTGTGAGGTTCACACGTATTCTGAAGGCGCCAATTTTGATTTGACTTTCAATCAGCTGATCGCGGGCTGGCTTTTCGTCTTTGCTGTAAAAGCAATCCTTTCCTCAAGGGGTAAATTAAAACTTACCTTTTTGTCTTAAGAAGCAACCAAGTGATGAAGGTAATTCCTGAAATTTGTTTGGAATTGAGAAGGAAGGGACGACATATAAAAAAGCACAGATTTTGTGGTAAATGTTGTTTATTCATTTTTAAAAATTTAACTTAAATGTAAAATGCCAAGCACTTTTATTTTCCCTCTTTCCTATAGAAAAAAAAAACCATTTCCTGTAGGAGTAAAACTTACCTTTTTGTCTTAAGAAGCTGATGAAACTAATTCCTGAACATTTTTTGAAAGAAGAGAGGCGCGGGTAAATAAAAAATTACAGATTTTGTTAAATATTTATTTTAAGAGTTTTCTCATTTTTACAAATTGAACGTAAATCTAATTACGATTTATTTACATTGCGGATGGAGAAATTTATAAATTTTAAAGTTTTACTTGCTAAGTTTTTGCATACAAAATAAAAACCAATTTATTTCACTTGTACAAAACGAACATTTATGCAATTTGAATAATAATTTTAACATATATATTTTGCTTTCTTAAAGTAGGTGGGTCACTTCGTCCGAAAGTTTCTTCCTCGGCTAATTCCAGGGTTATACTTCAGCTCCCAGAATGCTGATTCAGGGCGATTAGGATCTGTGGAGAAAAAAATGAAGAATAATTAATTAGAGGATTTAATCGGGAAAATATTAAAATTATATCATCGATGATGAGGAGTCTACGGGTAAATTGCCCGAAAATCCGCAGGGGCAATTATCCCGTAAATCCGTAGCTTGTTTGAAGTGCGAGTAGCCACTTAAATTTATATAAAATGAATTAGGTAACTGGCGGGTCCATTGATTACTCCAAAAAATTGGTGTTATAACTGTGCTACTAAAAGAGAGAATAATTCTAGCTTTAAATTGTATTTTTGCAACAATATTAAAGATGCAACTATAATTTTTAAACTGCAATTGTGCTGCAATATTTTAGAGGCTGCAAGTTATAAACAATAATAAAATGTTCTCAACAAGACTCACCCTTTAACTTTTGTACTTTTTGATATCTATAAATGTGACGTAAAATTTATTTCCTCTGAAGGTAATTGGTCCCATCGAAATAACTAAATTGTAAATATACATATATTATATTATGTTAAACTTTGGGAAGTTATTTCATAAGAAACTAAAAAATTATTAGCTAAAGGAACCTAATCACTAAAATTCTTATGATATTCTATTATTATTCCTGCAAGTAGCTAAAAAAACAAAATATATGGATAAGCGGCTTACAATTTTGAATAAAGTACTTACAAATTTTGTCTTGGTTTAAAATTTTAAAGTACTAATATTCTAAAAAACCAGGTATCGAACTTCAACACAAGAAGTGCAAAGTGCTATTCAATTCGAAAGTTTTCGTTTTTATTCATAATATATTTATAATTTTTTAAAATTGAAAACTAAGAACGTTTGCTTGGAGTTTAGTAGTATTATAAATGAAAACGTACTTTTGAATTAAATTTTGATACTTTGAGCACTTTTTATATTGAAGTTCGATATTAGTACAATGCTTTGGAATTCAGTAGTTTGAAAATAATAAAGGGTACTTTTGAAATGAATTTTTATAAGTTTTAAATGGAAAAAGCTATTTTCGGGATGAATGAAATAACGGAATGTAAAAATGTCTATGTTAAAATCTATAACGATCTATCTTTAAATTCTAGTGAGGACAAATAATAGCGGCTATTTATATAAATTCAAAATTTTTACAATCAGCGCATTTATTGGACAAATTCTCATTTCTTCTATACAGTCACTGTTTAACAGCATTCTCATTTTATTTAAATCTTATCTTCAATCACAATAACTTTTAAGCTAAATTTTCATATAAACAATGATTTTGTTCACATAGCCATTTGCCTCCATCTTCTAAAGTACAATTTACCTAAATGGCTTCACTAATATTATTTAATTGTAATCGCACATTTGCCTCCGTGAGTAGTTGCAGAGTTGCTTATTTATGTACACAAAATAAGTTGCAAGATGCACATCCCTAAAAGTTTTATGTAATTTCTTCTTGTTTTTTTTTATTTATTTATTTTTGGTACAAAAAAAGCTAACTGCTGATATTTTCATTAAGTCCTAATAAGTATACATGTCTAAATTATTAATTGATGTTTTCTCGTAAAAAATTAGAAAAATCATTGATAAGAAATGCTTCGTGATATGCTGGCGACTTGTGTTAACAGAATTAATCCTGTGCAGTCTCCTTTCGTACGTACAAAATGTTTTTATTACCTGTTCGAAATCATTGGTAAAGAACTGAATGAATTTAACAATTATTTTTTTATAACTATCATAACTTCTTTCTTTCTTGGGTCCTTTAGTAGTAATTTTTCTGTTTCTATGGGTTTTTTTAGGATTAAATATTTACCTTACTGTTGCCGGGATACCCGTGGGTCTCCTTAACAAGCATTTGGTTTTATTACAATTGTTTAAGCGTTCTTTACCATGTTTTAATGTGATATTTAGCTATGTCCACTTAATCCGTATTTTAACTTTATTTTGTGAGTTTTGTTTTTATTTTGTTTTTCTATAGATATGTATTTAGAGTGTTTTAGTTGATGATTTTTTTTTTTTTTTTTATCTCACCCTCCATATAATTTATTTTTGAAGTTAACTTTAACTTTACCTCTATTTTACAATTAAGTCAACTATATTCGCCTTAACCGACGAAGGCGGAATTAGCCTTATTTTCAATATTTATAGTTAGATACAGCGCATTTTTCACTTTTCATTTTTACAACGTCTGCCCATCTCTTAAAATACATAGTTTCATTCATTTACTTAAGATTAATATGAATACTTCTGCTACTTATTAGCTACTGAAATAATACGATATTTTTTTTAGCGCACTTTTAAGATACTATAACCGAAATTTTATTGTATAGATAATTTATCTTCTATATAACGACAAATATGTTTTCAAGGAAGACATTTTAATTGATTGTGACCATTCTTCATCTTGAGTTGCCCCTTGTCTCTTCAGTAAAAGTTTATTTGCTATAAGACGAAAACAGTCTGAAGTCACATTTATTCGCTTTATAAGAGGATGGGTAATAAACTTGTTACAACTTTTGTTATTTCTATCATTTATACTTTGTTTTTATCATTTATGTTTTTAATGGGCACTTTGAATTAATTGAATAAGTTGTAAAATGTTTTTGTGATAAATAATTGCAAATGTATGAAGGATATTTTTTTAGCAGATGCGGATTAAATTATAGTTTGTGGATGTGAAATTTGGTAGAAAAAAAAAACATAGAAGGTTAATTTAGTTATAGTAAGGATTAAATTTTTGAAATCGACAAAAGTAATAACAAATAACAATTTAAAGTAAGGTAGAACTGCCTTGCGGTAACTGCAATTTCCATTTTGTTTTATTAAAATAAATTTTGTTAAAGTTCATTTTGACTTTACTACGTATACTTCCTACGAAATTTTCCTGTTTAACTAATTAATTATAGGTACATATTAAGAGCAAATGTAAAATATGTCAATGTAAATATCAAATAAATCAAATAAATTATAGGATATGTATGTTTTATTAAATGACGAATTGATTTTGGTGTTTTACTTTTATTCACTTAAATTGATTTTCCATCAAATATTTAGGATTAAGTACTTCAATTGTAACTATTAATAAAAAAACTTTTTGGTTTCAAATATTGGCTCTGTTGATAGTATTAGGAGTATTTTCTAAAAAGATTTTAAATTAGAAGTTTTAGAATACTCCCCGTTTTTACCGGCGTTGAAAATGTTTACTCCAGCACATAAATTTACATTAACCTGCCAATTGTAAAAAATTACCTTTTTGTTAAAGTTAAAATGTTAAAACTCGCGGGCTTAATTTGGGGTATCTGTGGCTTTTAAACAAAACCTTGTTGATCTGCAAAATGAATTTGTGAAGTTTAAATTAACAAAATTAATTTTTTTATTAGAACCAAAAACACGAAAGGTTTAAAATCATCCAAGTATTTGGTAATTGTAAACATAATTTTTAGTTCTTTTTACCAGTGCGTTTTTCTCAGAGTATAAGATAAAATTCTGAGAATGTATTGATGGAATTATTAAAACTCCACTTTACTTAAATAAATAAAAGCATAAAATGAGAAGCAGATAGTTATTTTCTTCCTGACTTAAAAGCATCTGGTCCTTCACAGCAGATGCAATTACTTCAAGTGGGCATGGGCTGGGCACACCACTTACCTAAATATCACGAAATGAAGGACTTAAAAACTAGAGTCAGTCATTGACTTGTTTATTCAACAGGTAAAACTGCAAAGTGCTCTGGGTCAGAAAGTTAAAATAAAAAATGCCCGCCCGACAAAAATTATTGAAATATATCTTTCGAATACTGTCTATAAGAAAATAAGAAAAGAAATAAATGAATGATATCATAAAGAGCAACTATTTTGACGTATAAAATAAAAATACATAAGTGCATTCAGACGAAATGAAGCCTTTTTATGTGCAAGAGAACTGCAACTGCAATATTGCAATAAAATGCCTGAAAGCAGGAAAATTGCCAACGTTACCAACGGAGTTAATATTTAGTTGTTTAAGTGCTCCGAATAAGAAGAAGCCCCATTTAAGAAAGTTGTATGAAGATGAAAAATGCATCGTAAGATAAAGTATTAGAAAAACTTCCAGCTTTTACCTTACAATGAAATTTAAACGAGAGAAATACTTTAGCCATGAGAAATGATGTCACCTGCAATTCTTCTCCTTCTCTTATTCAAGGTAGCAAACAAAAACGGTTGAAAATAGCAAAAAAAAAAACTAAAATAAAAGTGAAAAACATAGAAAAGGCGAGCACTCTTGAAGAAAGTTCTCTCTAAGTCGTCATTGCTGGCAAAAGTGACTATGAATTCTTTAGGAAAATGGTCTGGCATTAATTGAAATTTATGATTTATGATAGAGTCAGGGTGGAAACGACCTTTGTTTTATATGAATAAGCGGCATGAGTTTTATGGGGAAGTACCCAGGTTTTAAAATTGCCGACAACCGAGTTGTGTAATTATTTCTCCATTCCGCTGATGAAGCGAGTCAAAATTGGTATTCCACTGAAAATTTTAAAATAGTAGAAACCACAATTTGCCGACAGTTTTCAATTAAATTGGAAAATGTTGCACGTCCCCAGCGGGCATAAAATGTCCGAAGTTTAAATATAATTTAAAACAAACTAGCGTAAAACTAAACGAAGTACATATTTTCCATTTGCCGTATTGTTGTTATTATTATCGCTGTTTTTGTTGAATTTTTCAATTTAACCCACCGAAATCAGTCAGCGTTCATTCAGCACTGTGCACCAAAAAATCCAATGGGGAATCATCGCTGCTTGGCAAATTTTCATTTATTTTTATTTCATTAAATATCACTTCATGTAAAATTTTCATTCCATGATGCAATTGGCATACGCAGCCGTTGAAATTGAAGTAGCGAAAGGCAAAATCTATTCGTCGCATCAATTGATTATAAATTTTCCGCGTTTCCCTATCTACATATATATTGGCTATGTTTGTATTTTATTTTTTTTATTTTTAGGGATATTTTCGTGTTTTAATTGCATACTTTGCATGAAAATCTGCTCTTGATGGTTTATTAAGTGGCTACGGTCAATAATTGCTGGTACAACTTGATGCATTGATATCGCTCATCTGATGCCTCATTTATCTTAATGAATAGCATCTGGTCATTTGAGAGCAATTAATTAATTGTCTAATAGTTTTAACCCAAATTAATTTCGCATTAATTTAAAGTTGTGCTTTAAAAAGGGCGACAGCTGGTTTATTTTCGTAATTTTGTGAATAAGATAAAAATATCTAAAATCAGTATATAATCTAATTTCAATTAGAGGCAGAAATAAGATCGGCATGGGTAAAATTATCTGAAATTGAACAATGATTTCTTATAGATTTCGTGGCACTAATTAACGAAAAAATAAATAACAAATATCAAAAATCACCGATTAATTAAGATACCTACAAAATATCATTATCACTAATCACCAGTTCATTCGCTGAATCTGGTAGAAAGTTAACCAATGTTATTAGAAAAATTATTCAACATTTCAAAGAAATGAAATCGTTACTGTTTTCTGTAAAAAATTAATTAGCTTTTTTAAATTGGAAAATGCGGCTTTAATTCAATAAGTTGTAACAATTCAACTGATTTTTGTTATATTTATGGAGAATTTTCCGTGAAGAAACAACGGAGGAATGTATAATAAGCATTGTTTAAAATGTTTACCATGCTTATTTTGGGACTATAGTATTGTAAATCAGGACATGGATCATTCTTAAATATCAAAAGCCCTTCGTGATAGAAAAAAAATAAAATAAATAAATACTATATCCGAATTCAGCATCCCCAAAATTATCTATTTATAAGACATATTTTTCCTGAGGACAGTTTTAAAAGAGGTGAATTTTGCGGATCTGTGTAATCTATGTATGTACCTATTTATAAAACAAACTTATAAATTTAAGTACAGTATAAGGTATACTCTGCCTTAATTTTAAATTACATCCATAAATTAATACATTAATACTTTTAAGAAATATTTTACTATGGAATTTTGCATTACCATAAGATTAGCTCGTAAAGAAGTAAAAATGTATTTTTCAAAGAATTATTAAAATTTAGAAAATTAAAAATCAATACTTAGATATGGAAGAAGTTAAGAGTGATCTGGAAAAGGAGAATAAAATGAAGTTATTTTTCACTGTATTGAAAATGTATTAAAAGGAATTTAAATTTCGAACGATGATTGGAGTTAAAGAGAGGAGGGATCCTTTAAATATGACATAATCAGTAACTGTTTCATGAAATATTGCTACAGAATGGAATTTTAATCTAAAACAATATTTACACTTTCATTCAAAGAGAACCAACTACTGCAAGCTGATACTTATTATAAATGTTTGTTTGATTTAACAACATGTTCTTGGTTTTTTTTATTCGATATATAATACAAATGCTGCACCGTTGGTTATCTGACATTAAATTCATACGCCCCTATATTCTAATCTAAACGAAATTTACAATATATACAAATAGTTGTTCACATTTTCAAACATTATATAATATATTCCATATAAAACGTAGAAATAAGATTTAATGGTTCTGCAGGATTGGATATGTGAAGCAGTTCGTCTTCAGTATGCTTGTTTCTTTGTGGAATATATAATAAATAAATATTTCTATTTATGTTTCCAATAAAGCTTAAACATCGGAATCCCTTTACAAAGCAAATAAATGTTATTTTCTGTCGTTAATCCATCACCGATGAAATAAATCACACATTTTACCAGTTTCAAGTGTAAAGGCTTTTATCTCCCTTAATACCACAGGTTTCGTACATCCACAGTGGCAGGCACATCAGAATAATATGGAGGAATCCAAAAAAAAAAAAAAAAAACAAATTACACGTCATTACAACCTCACCTGTGCAACAATCTCAATTTTACCAATTACAATATAAATAATTCACTGGAAAGCAGACAGATTTTCTGTTCACACACACGAGGGGGTGGCTGCACGTTTTTCAGGGTAGCATTCGGGAAGGTAAAAAAAAACATGATCGACACGAAAAAAATAAAGCTGGTAAAAATGAAAAAAGAGGTAAGTTTCAGCGGCTGAGGAGAGACTTTAATGTAGCGCAGGTCGGCTTTCACCGCAGGAAAATTAAACGCAACAATTACCATGAATTATTAAAAATGGGGCACTTACTGAAAATTTATATTTACAGACCAAGGAGTGATGGAAGTGGACTGCGGGGAGCGCGCGAAAAACATATGTATGTATATGTAGGTACAAAATCAACAGGGTATTCAAGATTTATCCTATGGATTTTTCATCTAGCATACTAAATTCGAACTGCCAAAACTATTTCCAGTCGCTGCAGCGATAAGCGTTTTTCTTTTTTTTCCTGCTTGTGTTGTCCTACTCCGATTTTTTGGAAAGTATTTTAATGCCCTCCGTTTTTTTTGGAGTTTTAATAAATTGCTTTTTTGTGAGCATATGATTTTAGTTCGGGATTTATCATTGTTTGAAATTGAATATTCTATAACAAATCGTTATCCGATTTCATTTGAATTGCTGTTTTGCTGGCATTATTTTTAATATTTATTTTACATTTATAATTTGTTTGTTTCTAAACTCTCTTCCACTTCGCATTAAAGTTTTTTTTGATTATTAAAGCTTTTAAAGAGTTAAGAAGGATTTTCTTGATCTGGGCTGATAACGGCCGAATTAAAATTTGCAATTTTTATATCTAGTAATGGTATATCCCATACCTTTGAATGGAGCAACAAATTACCCAGATTTACAAAGCAATATAAAAATAAAAATAAAATAAACTTGGTTTAAAAAACATTTAAGACTTAATTAAAGTAATTCTTTAACTTATAAAATCTGGAAAAATGTATGGACAAGTTGAAAGCTAAACTTGTGACATATTCGTGCTTAAATTTTTCTATTAATTGCTTGGTCAAAAAAATTATTCGGAAATTATTTAAGTTAGATATATTATTATATCTATTATGTATAGAGTAAATAAAAATAAAACGAAGAAAAGAAAAAAATATTCTTATAGTAAACTAATTTACAAAAAATTTAAAAAGTAAAAAATTAGAATTAGTTCAATGCTCTCGATTTTTTTTTATCGAAATATTAAAAATGTTTTTTAAAATATAATTTAAATGCTAAACTAAAGACGATCTAAATGAATATTAAATACTTAAGTAATTTAAAAAAATTAAAATTATTAAATAGATTCAAATTTAATGAAATTAGTTACAGACCTCCGGGAAATGTATTTCCATACAAAATTAGTTTAATACATAAATTGCTCAAAATATAGTTCAGTATTTGAGTTTAGTAGTTTTGTAGTTTTGTACACCTGATTTCGAATTTATAAAAATTGAAATTAATCCTAATATGTATGTAATATTCAAAGCTAAATACATTTGAATATATTTTGAAAGCTTCGAATATACATATGTAAGTAGTATTACAATGATAGAAAATTCAATTTACTTACCCATTAATATTTCTATGGATGTGATTTGAGCACCTTTGTACCTTTGTGAGTAAGTATTTAGTATTTCGTATAGATTATAACTTTCCAGATTTGAGAATTGGAGATGAGGTTAACATTTAAAGCCAAATCGCGCAGAATTTCATTCATATGCAATTTCGAATTAAAATTAAAATTTAGGCAATATAAGTCTTCATAAAAATTAAATGAAAACAAAATTGATTTTACCAGATATAATATCGATCCAATGCCTTCGTTTTAAATATTCATAAAGTGGAAGCGAATGTCCAAAATTTCCATGCACAGCAACTTCACCCTTGTATTTTGGGAAAGCGAATTTAGCCAATTCAGTTCTCCATTAGCCAGAATTACTTTAAATTTATGCAAACCAGCGAACTGTGGACCACAGTGTGCTTAATATTTTACAAAAGTCAATTTTCAAGAAACCGTCCCCCCAGCTGCACTATTTATATTTTTACGCTGTTTTACCGCCAAGTTCCAATCCGAGGGGCCTTGTTAATTACAAGCAACCAGAAAGTTGGGGTAATTAGGAAATTGTGGTAAATTTACAGCCGAGAGTTTTAAGCGAAACCATCTGAAAAACTGGAAAAATAAAACTTTAATTAATTAGAAGATTTCAAAATAAGGAAACAAAATTGCAGGCGCATCTAGTCGAGTAACAGATGCAGTCTTGTCCCCTCCTGTCCCACTCTTGGGAGATGCAGAAAATGTCACTAGATTTCAAGTTAGCTTAGTTAAACGTCCCATGGGGGACGACGGGAGTTCGGGGGGATGCGTTTTGTTTTACATTCTAGTCCTGGTCTCGTTGTCCTTCTATCAATGGCATTAAGCCGAGTCGAGACGAACAACGCAAACAAGACTCCGATGAAAAGTCAACGAAACGCACCTGATGATAGCTGGCGCTCAGCCAGACTTAGAAACTTTCCCTAGGAAAATTGAAAGGCTGTTTAAGATGCAGGACCGTGCAGGCATAGCAACAAGAACGAGTTTTCACGTTTAAAATTGTTTTTTTCTGCTTTTTTTTCCTGGGAAACTCCGAACAACAGGAGGAGCGGATGGGAAGGCAGAAAAGCTTCTTTTAGCTTGTGATTCCCACTGAGTCTTGCTCCTGCACCACCCTCGGATGCCTGGAGCTGGGTCAGTTAAAAACAGTGTTAAGAAGTTTAGAAACATACAAAAAAAAGTGTAGGAAACAAAAACAAAGGATATATCCCGAGATAAAACTTATCCGCTCGCCTCAGTTTCAATTTCAAAAGGAATTTTTATATCCTGGCCTTCTCGAGAAAGTCATTCTATACTTATTTTTTTACTTTTTTTTTTTTTCGAATTTACCACGTACGTACTACGAACGCCTGAATCCAACACCACTCCCCGAAATTTCCCAAAAAAGCAGAGAGTACCAACGTAAAGCTAGAACGAAAAGGCTGCGGCAACCGAAGGCAGGAAGCTGTCCACGACGAGTTACTGTCATGTCCCTGTAAGCTGATTATTTAACATCATCCATCTTACGTTCGGTGTGAGGGCAAGGACCAGCAGAAGGACCAGAGGGCAAACTGCTGTTTCAGCTCCGGTGAAGGCGCTGAATTGTCTTAGAGACGCTGAGCTGCTTTTCTCCGGCCAAACGACCTCGACCTCTGCCATCTTAAAAATGCTCAAGAGCCGGTGGGCCTGGAGCTCATTGTGCTCGGTGTTGATGTGGTGGCCAACCGTCTCCAGGATTGATGTACACTCCTCCTGTAAATGGATTTTGAAAAAGAAGAACATCAAAACGGGATGAGGTGTCAAATTGGATGTTTTGCAAGACAATTAGGTTTAACTTAATCCACTTTCGGATAACTGACACTGGGACTCATAGCAACATTGTCCGACGTCCGACTCCCACAAATTTACCCATGAATTTGCATTATAGTGTCAAATGCGTAACACACTACTATGTAGAAGGTATACCCTAAATGAATTTCAGATTATAGTCCTTCACTTTATTAAGTGCCCTATTGCAACCACTTCATGTAGCCTCAGTGCTTGTTAGTGTCCAAAATGATGGAGAATAATCAACAAATTGTTGATAGTTCAAATACATGTAATTGTGAAACGTTTTACAATAAAAACTTGAAACTTGAGTTTATTTTATTTTAAAACTTATTTGCATAATTTCAAACGAACACGAATTATGTTATTTTTCTAAATTTTAACTTCCAGGGACCAGCCAGTCGTCAAAATAAAAAATGTTAACTCAAAAAGAAACATTGAGTTTGAGGATTGAGTATGAGGTCTGCACAAGGATTTTGATAAAAAGTTGTAAAAACAATAATTTGGACTCCAAACGTTCTAAGTGTAATTTGGCGAATTTCCAGGAAAGTTTCATATAATTGTACACTTAATTTGAAGTTTAAGAGGGAAACCGTACACTCATGGATCAAATTGCAATAGATTAAGTGGAAGATTAGAATAAGAATCAATTTTCCTTCTTTTACACCTTTCGTAGGATTAAAGTTTAAAGTATAATGGAGTAATATTTTAAGATCTTGTGTTAAAGACGAATGAGCGTAATAAAATAACTATAACTTAATGAAGTCTGCAGAGAACCTATATTAAATTTATCATGGCATTTAAGGAAATGACAGGTATATAACTTTGAGTCGCATTTCAAAACAGTCATGAACGATTTTTATTATCCAGGTGGGACATTAAAACCAAAATGTGAAAATTGATGCGCGAAAATCCCAACTTTATGACATCATAAGTAAAATATTAAGTTTCGTCTCATTTCTTTTGTTATAAACCTAGAATAAAATGGTTTTCTTAAATATTGCGAAAGAATTGTCAGAACAAAAATGTGAGAAATCCCCGAAATACAATTCCAGAAAATGGAATGCCCACAGGTATTAAGGATCTAAGAATCTGAGATTTTAAAGCAAAGAACTTTAGTTTCTGAAAATTTCAGATTTTTATTAGATACGTTTTTCGTGAATTAATTTTGAAGAACGAAATTAACGATATAAAAACTTTATATTTGAAATCAAGGACTGTATTGATTGTGATCAAAAGAATTAAAATTAAATAATTACCGATTATCAAGTAATTTTTATTGATTGATGGTTTTAATTGGTTCGGTCGGAACGATTACGAAGTTATTTTTTATTTTGAATTGAATTGCTCGATAATTAAGTTTAATATCAACTACTAAATTTTTATAACGATAAAGTCCCAATTTACTCTTCTACATTAAACGAAGGAGTTTTGTTTCGAACAGTCGGCAATTTAAAATAAATTTTTAATCATTATTGAATGATAGATAAATAAATATCACCTTATAATCGTTATTGTACAATTTACAATTATTTTTTAGCCGAACAAAATAAACCTTTTATACAAAGTGTTATAGAACCTAATTAAGACTACAAATTGTTTTTAGCTTACAATTAGTATAGTGATTTTTGTTTTATATTTATGATTTACAGACCTACAAAAAGATGGTCGAAAGAAGTAACCAAGGAATCGAGCTCAAAATAAAAGGGTAAGTCGTTGTTGAAGGTCTTCACCTTTAATTGCGTTTTCATGATTTGGAATATACCATATATCAAAGTAAATTCAATACTAAATATTAATTGAAATTTTACAAAATTTCACCAGATCTAACCTTTTCTAAATTTTAAATGTTACAGCGATTCTCTCCGGTTATAAGGCACACTCATATTAACAATATTCTGCACAATCGTCACTTCCCTCCGCAGGTGGAGATTTATCATTTTACAGGAATATAAGCCATACCGCCATACCGGCAACGGACGACAGAAAAAAAGGCCAGCGGATGGGCAAGGGAAAAACTTGAATACCGCTGAATAACGCAAAAAAAAAAAGGAAAAAAACGAGCGGAAAAGATTGCGTTTATAACACGACCCAGATTTCATTTGGAGATTGTGTCACTGTAATAAATGGCGCTCCGCCACGATCCATAAGGGCGGGATATCACAATTTATGCACAAAATTTATTTTTAACGTTTTCCGGCTTTTTTGGACATTTTTCTACAATTTCGTGGCGGATGTTACATTTTTTTTTTGCGGTTGTCGCTTTTAGATGTGAGTACCCACCGCAAATTGCAAATGTTATGTCAAAGCTGTGCTCCACCTGGAAATTTGGCGAAAGTTAAATTTTTGCATTTGTTTCTCGTTTTAATCCAAACTTGCTGTGTAACCTAAAACGTCAAGTGTAAAAAGATTCACAAGAAATTCTTTGAAATACCGAAATTTATTTAAAAATTTAAATGTAACACCTAACCGGCCAATTGGGTTATTGAATGAACCCAAAGAATTAAGGGATAACTTAAAACCTGTCGACGAGTAAAAGTTGTTAGAATGTATTTTACCGCCATCTATGACAAAAGTTATCCTTTTTCCAGGAACTCTTAAATAAAATCGGGGAAAATAAAGGATGTGTGGAGTCAAAGGGGAACCCTTATTACATATTTTTCTTACCTTTTCCCGTCGCAACAGTTCAATCCCATTGACTTTGGGATCATGTGGAAGTCGTGCCGATATGATGATATTCTCGTCTGTCATGTTGAATAAAGTTAACGTGCAGGCGGTCTGAAAGTAAAAGAATTCGAAGTAAGCCGAAAGCGAATGGAAAGGATTCTGGGGTTTGTTTTTATTTCTGTTGGGGCACCCTACTACCCCCAACCCAACACTCCGAAGATTCAAACAATCAACGAAAGGGAATTGGCGGGAAAATAAGGGAGTTTCACAATTTTTGAAGTTGAAGAATTGCTCAAGGATTGGAACTGTGAACTTTTGTCTGCTATCGTCTATTGGGGCCCATGGGTGTTTGGAAATCATTCCGGGACTCGAGACGTTTGTTGGTAGGATTCATCCTTTTACTTTTCCTAGAAATTGTTGGTTTTTTCTCAGAAATTGTCGGGATTGTAGTAGCACTGAGGCATGCTGAGGGGTTGCAAAATAAATTTCAACGTTTTATTTTTTTATTGAATATTATCACTAAGAGAAAAAGGCAGCTTTACTGAAAGTTTCGCCTCACCTTGTAATTTCTGTTAACAGTTATTCAACTTTATGAATAAAAGCATCAGTGCGCCTTTGTTGTGGTTGTTTGATTTGACTTCTATATGTATTTTGTTATCGTTATATCCTCATAAATTCCAAAATATTGGAACACAGACAGACATTTGAAATTATTTATTAGCTGCGTCTTTTTTTATCCGAATCTGGATCTGGATGAGAGCTTTGATATGAAAATTTAGCAAGAATATGAATACCCTGAAATTGATCCGGGTTTGTATAAAATAAAAAAAGAAGATTAGTTTAAATATAATCTAATGCCTTAACAAAACAACGCACGTACTTTTATGACTAATATCCTTATTACTAATTATTATTATTAAATCACGATGAAAAGCTTGATCATTTATGATTTGATATCCGAACCTAATATGGAAAAATTTAAAAAATATGTAGTTAGAAATTGTAATCATGATCATTGATCAGAAATTATGTCAACTTAGTGGTTGATAATTTAAAATTTAATTTCCTTATGGTAAAGGGAAATTTTAAAAGCATTCGTAGATTATTAATAATTTTTTCCAATTATATAATGAACTATTATTAATAATTCTTATTAAACTGCAAGAAATTCTAATTCTGAAACATAAATAACAGCTCATTACACTCATTTTTTGTATAGAATTTGTAACAAAATGTGCCTAAAAACAACAACTTTGATGGATTATTTGAAGTCAAATATCAAAAATAAAAACACATTTATAATCTATTTAAAAGGCGCTAACTCTAAAAATGTAATTTAAATTTACAAAATAAAAAAATCCATTTTCCATTTGTCGAATTTACCAACCTTTAAACCCTTCCCTTTATACTTTCAGTGACGAAACTTTTCAACTAAAAGCATAAATAGAAATAGCAGCACCTCAAACACGAAATCAATAACTCAGTAAATATAACATGATTCGTATCGTAAGTGGCGCTCTTTCCTAAAATGTGACTTCTGCTTCCTTGCATCAAAAGACGATATGCTTCCATTTAAAGGTCTATATTATTATTATTAAATGTTTGGCGCAAAAAAATTGATTAAGATATACGAATTTAACTTACACATGGACTTCGTTATGAAAATAGCAGAAAGAAAAAACATAGTACCTAAATTCAACAACTTGGGGTTGTTTAAAGAAAATTGTTTTTGTTTTTTAATGAAGTTGAAAATGCCGGAAAGTTTCAAAATCAACAAGCAAAGTTTTGTTTAAGTTTTGAATGGCGGGCTACGTTAGAGTTGTAAAACAAATAAATATGTAATTATTCAAATTACAGACAAATACTATCTCGCATGCTAACTTATAATTAATTTAAATTACAAGATATACATTGAATTTACAAACCTTTGCATTTTCCCATTGAAAAAAATGCTGATTCTAGATTTAAACAAAATATTAATTATTAGTTGCCAACTTGAACAACATGTGTATGTACATATTTGGTAAAATTTGTAACAAATTCTTGGGACATCACAGTGTTTTTGAAGGAAGAAAAATTAAAAGTTCAACTTTCTTAACATTCCCTCAAATCGCAACTTTTGACTAAGCTATAAAATACCTATGGGGATTCTGAAGGTCCTTAATCACCACTGCATCACCTTTAAAGTACAATTTATTTAAGTAGTGTCCTCCACGTTTAACTTGTGAAGTAAAGTTAATCGACTTAGCAAATGAGTTAAAGTTGACCTTATTGTTCCCAAGGAGACCATAAATAGTCTTGTTTTACTTAAATACCATGATTTGCTGAAACTGTAGTCTTCTGGTTTATAAATAGGCAGCGAATTTTATGCAATTACGTACTTCTTTTAGTTGTACTTAAAAAACTTTTATAATAGCATAAAAAATTGTTGGTTGGACGATGCATAGCAAATTTGTTTTTTACTAAACATATAATTTTTGAAAACTTCCAATGATTTATTTCAAGTCTTGGATGCATCATTCAAATCATTTCAAGAAGGTCAAGCATTAATTCAAAGCGTTTCTAGAGAACTAGGGCGAGAATTAGATCCCCTTTGTCTAATATTGAGCCATGTTCGTTGTCGGCCGGATTGATCCAAAAATGATAACTACGAGACAGGTTCGTGGTAGATCGATTGGGCCAAAAATGATAACTACAAGTGTGATTTTGAAATGACTCGTGGCATAGCTAACTATTGAGTTTGGTTCGCGCTGTTGGAAATTAAATCTTAGGCCAAAGGGTTAAATTTAAGATGATTCTGAATATAAACCCAAAATTTAAGACTGCAAATTTGTTGCATAAAAAATGTATGCTATTATTAATATTAATATTAAGGAAGTCACAATTCGTGTAAGTCCCAAATATAATTTTGATTCGACTAAAATGAAATTAGCATAAAAGTGAATTGCGGTTAAATTTTTCTCTTGTCTCATTATTTTCAAAGTTATTAAATGACAAATTGTGAGAAGTACATCCATATTTCATCCGCGAAATCCATTATTTATTTTATCCAAACACTTCACTTCCTAACTATTCCCTAATCGTAAAAAAAAAAAATAAACAGAACAAACTGCCGAAATTCCGTTGACAAATGATCAAAGATGCTTCAAATCTCTCCTGGGACATTTGCAATTTTCGGAAGCAAATTGAAACGCAAATTGAACAATTCACGTTTCTTCTCCTTTCCTCAGTTGAGCTGATCTTATATGACGGAGGGGGAGGGTGGGGGGGTGAGATAAAGGAGCGAACAACGAGCAAGGGATAAAGCACCGAGCTGCACTCGTGATACGTAACCCTTGTATTCGATAAATCACAGATTCGCGCAAAGGTTGAGGGCGAAACCGAAATTATGCAGGCACCTGCAGCATTGAACTGAAGCCAAATTTACCTGGTTATCAATATGAGTAATGACATACTGCTGTAGGGCCCTGACTGCATCCTGAACCCCCAAATTTGTGTGCGGACGTAATAGAGCCTCGTCAGTTGAGCTGTAGCCGAGCAGAAGGAACACTCCGCCTGAAAGGAAGAAAGGCAGAAAAATTTTTATGAAATGTATGTATGTAAGACGCATCGGTGGAGAGAGAGATATTTATTGCAGGAGGTTATCAGATGCATGCACACATGAAATTTATTTATTTCACCATCCAATCGGGATGTGAGATTTTTGAAAGTGCACATGAGGGTCGTCTGTTCCGGAAGTAAATATAAAGCAACAGAGGCACCCTGGGTGCCTTTTCAATTGGAACCTTTCGCAAGTAGGTGGAGATTGCTTTCTTCAGGTTCTTGAGAGACGTTTTTTGAATGCTTATACTATACATACCTGGCAGGGAGTACTCCCCAAGCGGGGGTTTCATGCAAATAAAGCGTCCCGAGTAGCAGAGGCACCTTCCCCGGTACGCCTGATATGCCGGAGATGCATGACTGTAAAATGCAAGGGCCGTCCGACACGGGGCGAATGGTACACACAGGGCGTGACACGTGAGGGTTAGGGACTCCCCGCAGGTGCACAGCTCGCTACATTCGGCGTCATCCAGGGAGTAAATCTGAATATTCCAAAAAAAAAAAAATAAAAAAACGGTCGAGTTGAGTTGCCAACATTCCGCAT
The DNA here is from genome assembly GCA_933228815.1 of Machimus atricapillus. Lineage (NCBI taxonomy): Eukaryota > Metazoa > Arthropoda > Insecta > Diptera > Asilidae > Machimus > Machimus atricapillus. The sequence goes on along the minus strand of OW121788.1, from coordinate 4,717,857 downwards.
GGTATTCAAATATTCGATGGAATCGCCGAGCCGAAAATTTTTGGTCGCACGTAGCACAGGACCATCATCATCATTGGGTTGGAAAAAAAAAAACAGCGGCCAATGTGATCATGAATCATGCACGACATCCCCGAAAACATCCAGGATCCAAGATGCAGGCCGCCATCAGAGCCCGGGAAGGATATGAAAAGAAACGAGAAAAAAGAGCGAATGTAAGACGATAAGACGAAAACCATGTGAACGTGCGCTAAATTTTTTACTTGAATCGATCGGACATTTTGCAGGTGGAAAATCACATTTCCAAGAGCTTTTAAAGGGTTGTTTGGGGGTATGTTCGAACTTGTTACTTACCCGGCGACTACTTCCCTCGGGAATCAGTTGATCCGATTGATGCGGTCGTTGGACAACGCAATTTCCTGTAAAAAAGTAAAATATATATATATAGATTTGCAGAAACGACTATAAGATATAATGAAAATCGTGCTTTGCAGATAACTTTACAGCTGATTGTGCTCGAAGTTGAGGTATTACAAACTAGAATCGATTCAGATAATGTTCTTTGAAAATATGTTATATGTTCCTTCTTTCGAAGAATAAGATAATAGCACTATACTAACCGGAAATCACAGACGACTTTGCCGTGTCGTGAACTCTGAAAGTATACTCCCGATTTCTTCCCCAATGGAATGTAACTTTTGCTCGTCAGGAGTTAAAACATAACTTCCAATTTTGGTTTTTGCGCTGTTATGGATTTTTTATTAAAATAATAGTAAAGTTTATACAAATGTGTTTTTCTGTTAACTTTAATTATTTTAAGGCTTCTGATAACTCCAAATTAATCAAAAATTGTACCTACGATGGGCGAAAAGCCTTTCGAAACCCCAGTGCAAAAACCGTTTTACCCACTTTGCATCAAAATCCACCTGGCGGGAAAATGTGGCGAAACTACTCAGTACTTTACTTTGGGTGTACTTTACTCAGCCCAATGGAACGCAGTTAATAACTTTAAACCCAATCGTGTATCGTGATTTGACCTAAATGATACTTAATCACTTCTTATTCATCTCATCAAGATTTGATTGTTTGAGAAATAAATATCTTTCCTCTGGAAAATATTTTATAAGTGAATGTCTTGTGTTAATTTATTTAATGTGCAGTGGAATATAGGTAAAAGATAAATAAATTGTTCAATTAATAAAAAAAAAATATTTGTTGCTTATGACTTGAACATTTTTGGGTTTTTTGTTTTTATATTATTGTATCTACCAAAAAGAGTACCGATATTAATTTTTGCATTTCTTTCATCAAATGTTTACAATTTCTAAATGAAAGATAATATCAATTCAAATAAGGCGATATATTTTTCGTCTTAAAAGATAGGTTTCAGAAAAAATGAATCAATACATTTCTTAAACTTAAAGCGGGCTTTATTGTCTTAACTTAATTGTGGTACTATACTACCCACAGTATGCCAGCAAGATCCAGATAACTCAAAAAAAAACCGTAGAGTTTAAATTAAATATGGTTATTTCGACAGAATTATTTCTAAATTTGAGAATATCTATCCTAATTAGAAGCAAATAAAAATTGAATTTTTTTTACATTTTAAAGTGCAATTACAAAACCAAAGTTGATCATAGTTATGAATGAAACCGATTCTAATTCTCCATTCTATTTATTTTCGAATTATTAACAGCAATTCATTTTTAAACCAACTTCTTTTGATGAAATTTTGATGGTAGCGTATTTGTGAATTTTAGGCGAAAATCTCCCAAAAAGTCACCTAAACATGTTTTCTGAAAAACTTTTGCGGAAACTGGAAAATACAAAGTGCAGGAGGCACTCGACCACAACAAAGCTGTAAATCGAAGGAGCAGAAGGTGCTGCCATAGGAACAGGGTCCCGACAATGGCAAGAGATTAGATAATTACGTTCACCTTGTTTGTGTGGCGGCCGGTGAATCAATTGCGGCGGGTGTACTTGGCGAAATAAACCTACACAAATGTGGACGTGGTACACGTTTTCCCGCACAAAACTTCCTTGTCCTGACCTAAATCCCCTTGACCGACCCAAAATTTCCTGCACAAATTAAGGCTAAAACCCCCTCTCGACGGGAGCGACCTGAAGTTGGGAATAGGTCGGGGTTAGGCGGTGGAGGCTTCTGTTTTAGCTCTCTCCCCGCCCCCGCCTAGCTAGAATTTAATATCCCCCAACCGAAAAAGAATTCGACCAGGCCCGAGACTCGGGAGCTCCTTAACTCGGCTGTAATTAAACAGAATAATCGTGTTTATTACATTTAATCCCATGAAACGAAATAATTCATCAAAAATCCCGAAGCCCCCGGGGAATGAATTTGAGGGACCTAATTACAAATTGATTGCGATGAAATATTCGTCAAAAGCGAGGGAACATTTAACTTTAAATTTTCCTGGAGGCGAGCAGGTAGCTGCGAGTAGAGCAGCGCGTGGGGAGTGGAGCTGCGTCAACCGCTCATCATCCGCTTCTCATTATGAATTAACTAATGAATTGGATCACGTCCTTAGCGCAAAGCCACACTATCAAAGGGGAGCATGGAGCTAGTAGCTGTTGCTGAGCAACACTTAACCCACTCAGCAGTACCAGGGCCCCTTTGCCCTCCTGTTGCCTTCAACTATTCTCCAATGCACATAGAGAATTGCAGAAAATCGAATTTGCGACACCGAGTCCCACGGGAGTGACAAGGCAATCGACATGAGCTCTCCTACTCCATGAGTGAACCTGGCAAACTCGCACACAATAAAACTTTTAATAAGCTCATTCCCGGGAACTGGTGCCTGGATATGAAACCGCACCGGGAGCGTGTAATTACGTAAATTGTCGGAAGTAAATGTTTTATTGGGCGGGTACACAATCGGCACATATCGGGCCCCGCGCTGATAGACATGAGAAAACGCTTCTCTACGGCAAATAGAAGCATCTTTCTATTCCCGTCCAGAGCCCTCTACGGGGCTATGGTGGTGTCCTGAACGAAGGGCCAAGTGGCTCGAGGATCGCCGCCTGGGAAATGCCGGAGAACTCTTGCTGGGTTTTATTTGCCCCCCAAACAAAGGTGCGTTCGGATCCCATTAGGGTTTTTATGTTTGCCCAAGAATTGTCTCTTTGCGGAGTGCAGGGCGGTCTGGAGTTTCACCTAATCCTATTAGTGGCGGTGGGAGCGAACCAATTGGATTTCGAAGCCGTACAACTCTAGAAGTAATTGCGTTGGCAGTTTAGGACCACTCTCGTGTGGCTTTAACAGCTACCAGGAAAGTGGTGTCCGGACAATTAGAAGTCTTTTCAACTGGGGAGCAATCAGTTTGTGGCCGCTTTAACGCTTCCAGGATTATATCATAAAAAACAAAAAATACTCGGAATATACCGCAAAAAGTGCTTTTTTAGGTACCCTATAATCACTCCAGGGTCCATTTGCCTCCCAGTTCATTTCCATGCAGTTATCACTGCTGAAAAAACTTAAAGATAGAATGGCGTGTGGCTTTCCTCTGATTTTTACTTGCATTTATTGCCCTCAACGTTTTTAAGTAGATATCATATTAAATACGAGAGAAGTGGCATGAAAAGGACAATTTTGTTTTGAAGGTTCTAATGGTTCTAGTAAATAAAATGTAACAAATTAAATAATTACGAACAGAATTAGAAAACTGAGTATCAAATATAATTTTGTTACAGTTACCCTGTAATTCAATAAATTACTTATTACAGGATGTTCGGATTCTATGTTCTTCTAACGTGTTCTAGGAGGTTTGCTCATTTAAGTCCTCGTAAATTCTTGTAGCGTTTTTTAAACTAGGAAATTTTTTTTAGCAAAATTTATTCCACTAATATTTCGGATAAGTTTGTAAATGGGAGCAATCTATCAAGCGAGTTTTTTTGTTATTTTCATCGCTATTGGTTTAACATGTTTTTTAAATAAAAAAAAATGCTAGTATGCCTTACAGCAAGCAATTTCGTGCAACTATCTAGACTAGATCGATCATAAGATTCTTGCTTCTCGTCTACATCAGTGGAACAGCAAAAATTGCAGAGCTTCATCCTTTTTGCATTTCTAAACCCGATTGAGAAATTGAAGTTTGATCAAAATCATCTACCCTTCTCCGTTTTTTAATGACCATATTGAAATCTACTTCAATCCTTCCGGCTGTTGCTAAAAGTTGTTGTTTTTTGTTTTGTTTTTTAAATACTGCTTCGCTTCAGCCGGAAATTATGCGAAGTTGGTGTGCATTCATAATTTACATCACCCCACTACTTCACTCCACCAAACTGCATTAAACCAAACTTGACCCGTCCATGATGCTTTAGAGATGCCGCATATTTATGCGCTACGAGGACTAAATGCGCATTATTTTTTGTTTTTATAAAAACGTTACAAAATTAAATAAAAATAAAGCAGCCAAGTGCAGTTTTCTGGGTACCGGGCACGGAGCTATCTCGTGCCATTCATAATTTTTGCAGGAATCCCAAATGCAATCAGCAAACAGCAGCAAAACCAAATGCAATTTTTGACTGGGAAAACTTTTCCAGATATAGGCACATATTGAGCATGACAAGGACCCTTCAACATTAGTTAATAAAAATAAAATAAAAACAAGTTGAGTGGCGAATGGTTGGTGAACCGCTTTATTTAATTGCATTTCTCGACAATAAAGCGAGGATTTACGCGGCTATTTTGTTGCGTCTCTGGGATTGCTCTCAAAAAATGTTTCAGAGATCGGTGAAATGAAATGGAAATTGTCGAGTGCTTTTGGGCAAGGCAATAAAGTAAAACTTGTTGAAAAATTCTTAATTTTGATACACCGGTCGAGTTGCAGTTAAGCTGGAATTTTTAAAGAGAGGGAATTCTTTAAAGCGAAATACCTTTAAAAGAAAGTAAAAAGAAAAATGAACAATTTTCCGAGTGAAAATAAGGTTTGATTGTTGTCGCAAAAGAAATTAATGATTATAATTCCGGGCAAGGACGACAAAAAAGGGAGCATGGCCCGAGGCGTCCCAGATACAGTGGCATGGCATCATCCAGAAGTAGCAGTTTCCCCCGTATTCTCTCCCCCTTTTTGTTTTACTTTATTTTTTTTTATAAAAACACTGTTGACAGATGAGAGAAAGGTAGCAGAGCGTTAAATAAGAAAATATCCAAGAGCCAAGGTGCGCCATTCGACTGTATGTAAAGCGCCATTGTTTTTATCCCTTACAGTGTGTGTGTTGCAAAGTAAAAGGCATATTTGGGATCCAGCTCACAGCTCAAGATGTGTACAAATTGACTTCCATCAATTTAACGATTTTGTTCTAATGAGAATTGAAACGAAATTATGTCTGGGAAATGCCTCTGCTTTGCGTACCGACCAAGTTATGAACTGAGAGTTGAAAAAAAATTTACTGGAGTTTTGTAGAAGGTTGGCTGGAATTTAAAGTTATTAACACATAAGTTTTAAAGATTGAGGGGAATGTAGTATGTATTACTATAATATTATTTTTCGTGCAATATGAACTTTTCTGTGTCCATATGCAAAAATCAGGATTTTAATTTTATTTTTAATAGACTTGTGCTGGAAATGCGCATACAATGCGGGAAATGCAATATAAAAAATAATAACTACGTCTACTACTATGAGTATTATAAACAACGATTATGTTGTACTTTCAAAATTGAAATAAAGACTGCAGCCTTGATAGCCTATCCGTAAACACAACCGATATTTTCAATTATATAAAAGCTTTCCGTTTGTTATTAATGGTTATTAAAATTTATTTATTAAAAAAATGCTGTGTTGCAATTGGTAAAGCATGAAAAAAACTTAAGGGGTGGTCTAAAATTTTCAAAAAATCAATTTTATTTAATGGATATTTCGAAAGTAATAGACTTTCAAGAATATACATATGTATGTAGGTACTGTAAGGATATTAACAGTACTTTTTTTTTGCATGGTGTTATAAAAAAAAAAAAAAAAAACTATTCAGCCAAATTAGGATCTGAAATTTCGATACTTTATTCAGAACACCAGTGGCTATCGCCGGGACTAGAATTAAAATTTTATTTCAAAAACTTCGTATTTTTTCCATTAAAAAATTGATAAGAAAAAGCCTGTTTTGAGAGCTTCAATTTCAAAACCGCCTAATTCTTTAAATTTTCAATTTTTTTTTCTAGTTTGGGCCATAATTGCACTCATAACTGATTAAGAATTTTCTTGGTGTTTATTTTTCAGCTAAATAGAAGCGTCAAAATCAACAACACCAATCGTTTCAATTTTTTTGAGGGAGTCTTGAGTCTTGTGGGCGCCATATTTAACATAGTTAAAAATTGTTTTTAATTTAAAAAAAAAATGTTTTTGTATGCAAAATGAGTGCTAAAAACTTCAATATCGTTGTTCATTATTTTAACCTTGAAAAAAAAAAATTCTAAAAATACCTCAAATTTTCGTGCGCTAGACCACCGGGTCCCCTTAAAGAAATTTCTGAATTGTGTTAAAACAGAATTCGCCGCATTGTTTTCTATACTACAAGTGGAGCAAACCTGCAAGTATATAACTTTAAAATTCAATAGTTTTTCATAAAATCTGCATAGCAGCTGGTTTCCCTTGCGAATCTGTAATTTGTGTTGTGGAATTCTCTTGGGGAAAAATACAGAGTACGTGCAACAACCCAAAAATTAACACCTCGAAAAGAGGTGAAAGCCCATTACAAGCGAATTCATTCCGCAGTGCGCACACTGCGTATGGCCAAGAGTGCCCCCGAATGGACCGAAATGAAATCTGCTGACGTTATCCTGTCTTATAATAGCATTGCATGACAGGACCCAGCTTGTAGTCGACCCTCCACCGATTTAACATTTGTTTACACGCATTTATCATAATAACACTTTGGGGCCGGACATGCCGTCCGGTGGAGCTGCAACCCGTGCGGCCTCGAATTATCAGGGGCAATTTACCGACTATCGGTGGAATCGCTTATCACTACATCGGTTACATTCAATAGCGCTCTGAAATATGATAACCATTGGGCCGAGGATTACTCCACTCGGTGGGCGTTCTGAAATTATACGGGGCCCCACCCGCCCCGGCGGGGGCTCATTGCTCGAAGGGTGGGCGAGGGGTGCAGGCAATGCCTATACCATTGCAGACGGGTTTTACTTACTTGGGGCCTGGGTGGTAGTCGCCACAGTCGTGGTTGTGGTCGTTGTGGTTACTGTTGTCGTCTCTAATTCGGTGGAGCTCGTTAATAATACAACAAGTTGCTGCTCTTCGGATATGCCGCCTCCCTCGCCGTCTGTCCCACCCCCACTGCTAATGATATTGTTCCCATTTGGATTGCCATTACCACTGATTCCGTCGATATTTCCGTTCGGTTCATTTCCGTTGTGTAACAACGTTTCCGGGATGGAATCTGGCGGTTCGATGTAATTTGTTTCCATTGGAGCCTCCGTTTTAGCCTGTGGGAGACACCAAATCAGAAAAGAGATAAAATTGCTGTTATTGCAGGATAGTTGGTGCATTTTGTCCTTTTGTTTTTATTTAATAGGTAGTAAAGTGATTGAATTTAAGTGAAAATTACGTAGGATACATTTTTAAAAATCGAAAGTGTAGCAACAATTTAAACGTTTCTGTATCCCATCCGGGATGAAAATATAAGACCGGAAATAAACTGAAAAAGTTATTGATTTGTTCCGCGTGTAAGAGCAGTCGAAAAACGAACGGAAAGTAGACTGAGGTAGTGAACAAGAGGCGGAAAGTAATCCGACGGAAAAGAGACTGAAAATGTACAGAAAATCATGTAAATTCGACTGAAGAATGTAGACGGAAGCATTTAGACTGAAATATTATATAAATATTTTCATTAAAATAACGATGAATTTATTAATAACACTTACTAAAATTTACATTTACACAAAAAAATAAATATAAATATGTACATACATACATATATATAAATATAAATATGTACATACATATATATATCTATAAAATTTATATAAAAATTCTTGAGTTTACCCCAAAATGGTGGTTGATGTTTTTTTAAGTCCAATATTTGAATATTTTTCTAAGTCCAAGAAATACCGAGCCCTAAAAATATTCTAAATCTAAAAATGATAAAATTTACGTCTTGTTCCCGTTTGTTCTTCATACTCATCAAGGGTAACTGATATTTCAGTTTCGATTCAGTCTGTTTTCCGACACAGCTATTCTAATATAAAACTTTCAGTCCGGTCTCAGTTTCACTTCAGAGTGAAAAAATATTTCCGCCTCATTTCAGTTTGAATTCTGTCTTCACCTTCTCTATATAATACGTTTTCAGTCTATTTTCAGTCAGTTTTCAGTGCAAATACATAAATAACTTCCGCCTTAATTCAGACTGAATTCCGTGTAAAATTCATTTTTCAGTCTCTTTTCAATTTTTTTTCAGTCTTATATTTTCACCCGGAATTCCATTCATGTACCTATACAATATTTAGGTATTTGTGTAAAATACAATTTTAGGAATGCATTTTATTTATCGTGAAATGAAAGATAACAAGTTTTTTAGAGTCGCTGGTCTCCAAATCAATTTCCAATCTTGAGAAGTTAAACTATGAGACCTAAATTGATCAAAATAAATTTCATGCGAGAGCAAATTCATAGACAATTCGTTCGATTTTATTTTCGCGAACCGATATGAAAAAGACACAGGCTATTGTTAACTTTTCCACCTAATAGAAAATGTGTTCCATGCATACGTAGAAAGAATTTACTATGAGACAACATCGAATGGCGAATACTCCTAAAGTTATTTTATATATTTTTTGGGACTTATGCATATTTTGATTGAAGGTAATTCGATTTATACATATTTTATGAAGACTTACCGGGATAACATGCCTGTTGATGTCGATTTGAATACGTCGAGGAGGAGGCGGTGCCCGGGTAGTAGTCGTTGGAGGAATTGGGGTAGTTGTGGTCGTCGTTGTTGTCGGTGTCGTCAATAAGCCGAGCTCAGCCAACCGCTTCATATGGAAATCCTTTTGCGACTCCACTAAAATCAAATGAAAAGGAGGTTAATAGGATCAAATTGAATCACCCGTAGCCAGAGACTGGTTCACTTACCCACACATGGGTTCAGCCAGAGTAATCTTTGCCAGCCGAGGCATTGGTACAAGTGCTGAAGATCTGTCCCTTGGCAAGCGCACGTCGTCCGTAATGAAGTCCCCAAGATTCCCAGCATAGCTGTCCGACAGCTGGTGGGCCGGCCGGCGCACTTCTTCGTTACGCTGTCGACGGCACAGGCTTGCTCGTAGAATTCAAGTTTCGATCTAGAAAAAGGACATAACACATATATTCGAGTTAGGACACGGGCGGACAATCAACGAAGCGGGGCGATATGTCCCGGAAGACGGACAAAAAAAAAAAAAAGACAGAAAATAATGAAACGCTACCATCCTGTAAAAGGCAGATCATTGGTAATAGATTTACGGTCCATGGAAGAGGTATCCAATTTCAAAGGGATTTTGCAGCTCACATGGCAGCCCTTCTCCCTTTTCGCCACAGAAGGGCACTGAAGCTATTCCTGGGGCACTCACGTCAGTCGCTTAATGCGCGACGTGGCAATCTTCCAGGCCGCAAAATATCCACCCCCACAGCGGTGGCGGCTTTTATCCACCCCCGTTCGATTTTTCATTTCGTCGAACATCAGGACTATCTTAAAAAAAAAAAAAGAAAAAAATAATGCCTCAACCCTTTTTAATTAGTTTACGTCTTTTCGGAAAGGATTTCGGCTAAAGTTGATTTTCAGTGTTCCGGTGAAATTCTGAGGTTTTATCCGGGCAGCCCTTCTAGCCCCGATATGCCTCCAGGAAATGAGTCGACTTAAAACTGCTGAAAGAGTGCGCCACGCGGTTGAGTTTTCGGGGAGGAAGTTGATGATTTTGTTTTGGAGGACTGATGGAGGGCTGTGGGTTAATTTCGTTTCGCTCAGGAAGTTTGGAAATGCTTTTTTTACCTCCCTTACTGGCCGAACTGATTAGGAAATTTCATTTCGACTCAAAACTCAGTTTTCAAGGATACGTCGAGCAAGTTCCGCCCGCAGCTTCAAGGAGTAGGCTCATGATAAGAACAGATAAATTAATGGAAACTGACTTGAAGCTTAGTTTATTGGAATGGAAGATCAGATTTTGATATCTTTTCTATGTGGGAAATTTACGGCATTTTATATACCGTACCTATTCTACAATTTTTTTTTCTCAAACTCTTTTAAACTGGATATATGATATCTTTTATGACATTTTTTGGTTCCTTAAAACTAACCTTTTTAAACAGTTGATAAATTGTTTCAAATAAAATTCTTTAAACAAAAGCTATATTTAATTTTTCATTTTCGAATTTGATGTAAGTTATATGTATGTGTTTAAATAAAAACGAAATAAAATAAATCGACTCAGTTATGTTTTCATTTTATAATATACTTAATTTATTGGAACGTGTAAGTAAAAAATGTCAGATTTGGTTATATTCTTAAACCACTTTAAAATAAGCCGTATGAGTCATAAATTTTATTTGTCTGCCATTTTGTTAATTTATGCTTTTTTAATAATTATACATAGGCTCCAAGAACTGAAAATTTTTAAAAATTTTATTGCACATAATTTTTAATAGGGAATGAAAGTTTGTATGGGAGTTCAGTTATACTTTTGAAATTTAAACTATGAAAATCAATATTTAATATTTTTGGTTGGAAATTACGAATGACTAACTTTTGCATGGAATTTCGTCATTTTAGAAATTAAAGACGTGTAATTTGGTATAGACTTTCGGTTTGAAATTAATTCAAGTTTCTAGATACATAGTACTTATACATATATGATATATTTTATGGTTTTAGAGAAATCAAATCATAAAAATTGTTATCCCATATTTCTATTTCTATCCTATTTTGTTTTATTATAATACATACTCGTAATTTCGAAATCCCCGCAGGCAAAGACGCGGAAAGACATTTTCTTTTCCAAGTTTTATTCCCAAATTGTGTAACATTATATTAGAAACCTCAGCTATATTGCTTTGAAATTAAAGTCAAATGCAAATTTATCTAAAAATTTAAGCTTGATAAAATATATCTGAATTTTTTTCAACAAATTCAAAGATGATATAATTTTTCTGAAATTGAGAATACCTGAAATTCTAAATTACGTTTATAGTCCGTCGAAAATATAAGGTTATCCCTATTTTCGTGTTATAAGTGCTAATATATTTGGCACTGAATAAAACAGAAGATCCCAGTGCGACCAATATAATATTAAATGAATTTGGTAGTTTACGTACACGTACCTAGAATTGACCAAAATCAAGAATGGAGAGGAAGGGTATTCATCAGGACAGTAGGTCCGAGTTCATACTCAAACAAAATGTAGATAGAAATGTCTTTAAGGTATGTAGGAGATTACCTGCATTCTGGATCCTCTTTGCATAAATCAGCTACAACGTGACATGCTGGCGGTGGGTGGTAGAAAATCCCGTTCGAATTCTGTGGATTTATGCTGTCGGGTGGTCTTTGGGCACAGGCCGGGTGCAGTTTTTCCTGTGCAATCATGCACATGTCGTGACGATTCGGTGTCTTCCTGTTTGTCGTTGTCGTGTTGAGTTTTGTGTTTTTTTTTTTTGTCCCCGGAAAGCAAAAGAGCAACGAAAGGTTCTATTGTAGAATTTGCATACGAAAGTAACATAAGCATCCAACACACATTTGCAACATGCCTCATTGGATGCATAATGGAGGAATATGGGGGAGCTACTTTCAGGGAATCACCAGAAGACGACAGCTAGTAGATCTGCATAACTACGCCTCACATTTTCGGTGAGTCCCTGGAAGCTGCCCAACTATTTCCAGATTGCACAGATTGCTGGACAAAAACCGGGCACATCTGCGCTAAGCCGCAGCAACTCCCTAAGCCTCGTTCACAATCCCCCCATCCCGTGTTCGGCGGGAACGACAATACTTACTTGCACAGGCAGAATGCAACGTCGAGACTGAGGTCTTCGTGGGGCCCTTTGTAGAACGACTGGAGTGCATTCATGCAGGCGTTTCGATTGCATCGATGCAATTCGCAGTGCATCAGCATCGGTTGGAGCGATGTCGAGCAGGACGGATCTTCCCTGCAGGTATCCAGGGCTGTGTGGCAGGTACTCTGGAAGGTGAAACAACAAAAAATTTTGGGTTTTTGTTTAGCACATGAAAATGGGGAAAATTTGTTTTATTATCTGTTTCGACATTGGAACTGACTTGAAAGTGCAGTTTGATTATTTCCGATGAACTGTCTGTCGGCGTATCCTGGCCGCCTGCTGGTCAATGGGTTCGATGTTACCAACATTTGACAAAAACCAGCCCGGAGCAGGATTCGCAATCGGTCGTCGGATGCCGGCCGTGGTGCAAGGAAAGTTGATTTAGGTCGATTGATTGGCGGCGATGATTACGCATGAAGGGAGAAAATTATGGGAAAAAAAAGAGGAAAAATTTCGTGTTATTTATCACTTTATGATATTTTCGATTATTTTGGGGATTATTTTGAGGTCTTTCGATTTGTTGAATTTTTGATTTGACAAGTGTAAATGTGTTATGGAACTGATCACCTTGTTTCCGTGAAGCAAATCAGTTAATTTCAGTAGTCCAAAGAGATTCAAGAGGTTCTTTTTGAATTTGTCGCTATCAAAAGCAAGTTATAGTAGCAAATTAATTTAAATTTAAGACGGTATTCCTGTAATTAATTCTATCTCCCTACAATTTTATAAAATTTGTACACTTTTAGTCCCTGGATTTTTTAGATTCTGAAAGTCTTAAAACGTAGGTATTTCTGAAACTATTTGTTTTACGAATTTATTTCTTACATGTACTTATTATAACTTCTTGTTAGTAAATTTCAGTAAACTTCTTTTTCTTCCACAAAATGCTCATACGATAAATTTAAAATTTTTCTTAAATGAGTTATTCACTTTTATCTAAACGAATAATATTTCCCATATAAAATGTGTGGGGAATTATACTCTGCGCCATTCACAGATTGAATCTAGGAGTCTCTAATTTTGGAAGAATTAAAGTTAGATCTAGATCTAAAACATTAGCTTCATTGGTTCTCAAAACTTTAAATGTTATCTGGAAAGTGAAAAAATCACTAATATAAAGCTATTCCAATGACTTTGGTGACGCCATTTTTACAACCGCCATTTTTTCGTAACTTTCTAAATGCTTCCGCAGAAACAGAAATTCTTCCAAATAAAAAATATATATCAATAATACATATATTTTCGAAATTAAATATAAATTGTTTTTTCGAATAGCTATCTCAGAAAATAATAGTTTTCGCAAGCAATTTTCTTGCAAAGAAATTTCTCCGATAATACTATTTAATAAAAATACTAATGATCATATAAAAAAAATTAAGATTGAATTTTGAATATTTAGAAAAATATCTTAAAAATTGTTTTTGTTATGAAAATATTGCTCCTTACATTTTCTCTCAGTCTCAACTATTATTTCAACTCAAAAAATTATGTATGTACATATATATGCATCAAATATTGGTAAATAACACAAACGAAATTGTTATGTGTAGTAACAGTAGATAATATATGATACAATATTAGAAAGACTAACATGACTTTTTCCTTTTATTAGGGTACATAAATTCTGAAGGAGTATAATTAAAATTGGTGAAAACTTAATATTTATAAATGAGATCCATATGACATCCAGGTAATCAAGAGCTAAGTATTAGGAATATATTAAAATAATATATGTTTAAATCAAAAATGTATTAATAAATGAGAATATAAATATTTCTTCACCCTCTTTTATTTACTATTTTTGATATTTTTTGTTTTAAAAAGCTTTTTCCTAAAAAATTATATACTATAACTATTTTTAGGTTAAATCATTTTCTTTTATAGATTTTAAAGATTTACCAAATTTAGCTTCAATCTTCTTGGACTATTGAATAATTCGAGCTCAGAGTCGTTAAATTTTTGTGGAATTAATATTTCATTTGTGAGTTTCTTAAATGCCTCTCTCTTTTTGTTTAAGACGAGTATTTTTACAATTGATTTCTCAAAACGAAATTAAAATAAAATTGCACTCTCTTTATATATACACACAAAAATTATACAGAAATGTTTTATAAAAGAAACTAAAACCGAAAAAGGGATGTATTGATGACGCTTTGGTAACAAAGTTAAACTCTAAAAGTTATAGAAATATCTACAAGGGAGGAGAGAAGTAAAATGCCTTTGTTTCCCATTCATAAACAGTGTCTTTTACGATTTTGCTTCTTTCCTCAACATTTCAAAATATTACGAAGGTAAGGTATAAAGTTTTGAAGTTATAGGAAGAAAATCAGATTTTACTGGTGCAATAAAATCAATGAAAATTTTGCGTGCTGTTTAGGTTTTTAAGAAGATTCAGAAGAAATAGTAATTTAAAAGTAAAAAGATTTCAACAGTATACAAAATACATTGTAATTGTGTCTTCAACATTGTAGTTGTTGAAAGTTTTGAACAAGGATATGTCCCTGTTCTTGCCTTTTTCAGGTAGCGACAAAATTAAAAATTAAAATTACATAATCATAAAAAGCAGTTTAACCAATATTGCCACAACAAAAACTAATTTTTGGTTTTAATATAAAATCAAGATCTCATAATGTAAGACGTGGGAAAGTGTTTTGATACTGCTGCGGACGACACTTTAGTACCTTGGTGTGTGTCTAGTTCCGATTCTATATTTTTTATCTCGAAAACTAAAAACTAAAAAATCGTGGAAGGACCGAAAACATAAAAATAACGACTAAAGGTGTTTTACACACATCTTTTTTTTCAGTAAAATGAAACATACTTTGTTGCTTATCATAGGTGCTGTCAATCAATATATTTTCCATTGGTGTATTTCCTCCTTGAAATGCGGTCAAATTGTATGGATATGTGACCGCCTTATGATGATGTGAGTAATGTGTACTAGGTGGAGCTATTAGCGGGGTATCAATGAGTGCCATACTCTCGTCAAATACACTTTGATGGTAGCTATCATCCATTCCCATAACTCTGACTGTAATAAAACGATATATAATAGAAAAATAAACCTAAAAACTTAAATCATATATTCAGTTGAATTTTGGAGTTTTTACGAATTTAAAATATTTGTTCATCCTTTCTCAAAATAGAATTTTTTATTAAATTTTAAATAAATTAATTAAATTTGCTTTAACTTCCTTATATTTCTAAGATACAAACATTTTTAATTTTACCCGTTGTTTTTTTTTTTTTTTGTAACTGATTTCTACTGAAATAATATCAACTAAAAATGAATTTAATTCAGCAGCAAATTATGTAAATTTTTAAAAATTAATTAAATTTTCTTATAACTGTAGAGTTTCACTAAGTAGCAAAAATAGCGCCTTGTTACCACAGGTATTCCATGTAATAAGAATTCCAAGATGCAATTACCTACTATTGAAGTTTATCTTAATACACATTGACTAATAGAATTCGTTATGAAATTTTAAATTCGCTTTTCAATTCGAAATGTGTATTTTGTGCGTCCACATGTACAATTTCATTACGTAATCTGTAAATTTAAGAACTAAAACGATAACAGAAATCTGCAAAAATTCAGGTGTCATATTTATAATTTAAGTAGTATACTGGTTTTAATGCATGAAATCCTTCCTCTTTTCTTTTCCTTCTGCATTGTAAAAACAAGAAGATCTTAAAAAATATCTCAGAAATTACAGTTTGAATTAAAGAAAATTAATTATAATCCGATTAAATATTTTTGATTGGCGCATGAGAGCCCAAATGAGGCACAAATGCGTCCAAACCTAGCGCATATAACGGAGAAATACTCTCGCAACAGGCACGAAAATGCCTAAAGCATGCACGAAATAATAGGGTTGTTTTGCTCAGAAAATGTTTCATTAAAGGAGATTTTTTCTTAAGTTAAGTATTGTTTTTGCTAAATTGAAAATTGTCATTTATGTAATTCCAAAACGGTTTTTTACGTTCAGGTACTGATTTTTAGTGTTAAAACTCGGGATTTTTGTTTTAAATAAGTAAGTATTTCATTTGAAATTCCTCATAAAATTGTTCAATTGTTACAAATTTAGTATTAAGTAGTTATACCTGAAACTATTCAGAAGGACTGCCATTAAGTAGTACTACACGCAGTTTTAATATTTAAGCATTTGAGTACTTGCTCAGTCCGTACCTAGCAGCACGAACGTTGAAAAAGGCAATAAACTGCGTTTCTCGTGCTATTCTAACTAAAACGGGAAAGAGTTCATTAAAATGTTATTGAACTCAAGCTTACATTCCAGTTCGCATTAGCTGCAATGCTCCCTTTATTCGACCTGCAACATTATCTCAGTCGTATAAGCAGACATTGCTGCATTTTATGCTAGAACTCCTTTACACTCGACACAAATAATCCTTGAAGAGCTTAAAAACGTCTTCTCGTCCCTCCCAAAAAAAATTTATATATCAATTTGCAACTTTCATCGACCGTTTCGCGCTCTTTAAATTGTACCCAAAAGTCGTTAAAGTTTTGATATCTAAGGAGAAAAGTAGCACCTCAATCCTTTTGATGTTATACCCATAAAAATGTGAGCCCTCTGACCCGTGTCTAATCCATACCCTAACCTGGTTTCACCCACAGGAAAATCAATCACCTTATGATAAGCAGCTTCCCGAGTGAACTTTATCGCCTTGTTAACAATCTCACCGCCCACAATATCGGGGGCGTCGGCACCGTCCGTCCATCCATCCGATTTCCTTTGATCCCCTCACCGACAGGGCGGGAGGGGGGATAAATTGATGCCGCATTGGAGTCGTCGAAAGGGGGGTCCCCTCGGCCTCCGCTGACGCTCCTTGTACTATTCAGCTGCTGTAAACACACTTGATGAGTGCCAAGTAAATATTTGCAGAGCACACAGATAGCTCGGCTGAAACTTGACGGCGGTAATTGATTCAATGACGCCATAAAATTTGAGCTGTTAAGGTTTCAACCTGATGAAATGCAGTATAGAGGCCGATAGGTGGCGCAGGTGAGCCACCCATAACCACTTTTTAAAGCGGTCGGCTTAGCTGCTATTAAAAGGTAGCCAAGTGAGGGTAGAGTGTAAACCCTCTGGCATTTCATGCAGAGACAAGTTGGGGCGATTAAAATCTTTATTGGACTACGATGAGTACACTTCTGTTGAGTGGACATCACACGTTTCGCAACTATTTATATAGATATCATATCATCATATGGGTATCTTATATCAGACATAGTGTTCGTTATTATGACTTAATCACTTACCGACGGCCTCATAGTACAGATCCAATCTTGAACAAGAAGCCGGCCTCTCTGGTTTCATGGACATGCATAATAAGCATAATTTAAGGACCATTGTACTCTGTAAATCTCCTTCCAAACCATGATTGCTTTAAATAGGCTTTCTTAAGACAAAGGTCCTTGAAGAGATGAAAAGTGCCTGCTTCAGCATGTCTCAAATTTAGGTAGTTGATAGTTTTTTAGTTTTTTCCAGTAGTATCTGCGCTATTTATTTAATTTATCTTTTCAATTGGCGCGTGGTCTTTTCTTAGTGGCAGCTTTCTGTTGTTATTTCAGTTCCCAAAAAGCCCGTGGTAAACGAATTAATTTAAGATGAAAATTAATATTATTTTGTAAGACTTGGAAATTCAATTTTTGTCCTATTATTATTAAAAAGAAATCAAATGATTAAGGGTTCTATTCAAAATTCGTTCGAAGCAAAATTATCGAAAAAAATTATGAAATTTTAAAATTAATCTTCGAAAGACTGTCAATCATTCAATTTTCAATCTTTTCTAATAATCCTAGTTCTTCCTATCGCCACAGGTTTACAGGTTAAAATGCCGTTTGAGTTTTTGATTTCAGATAAGCAAATCAGCTGAAATCATGGAGAAACTCAACAACCCTTTTTTCAAGATTGGCTTCGGAGTGGTACAACTCATGTTTTTATGGAAAATAATGTCTAAACAATTTTTTACACACTACGGAAATGTGTATATCATATATCATAATGCAATATAGAACCAAGATTTAATTTTTGAAATTAATTTATGAAAAACAGATTTTTGCAACCTTCTCAAAGTTTCAAAACTGTTTGTCAACACAAAATTTTAAATCTCGCTCATTTAAGTTCATCACAATAAGTAAACACAGCAAAGGATGATATGAGAATGAAGGCTTGTGAGAAAATATTTGAGATCGTCAAATTGTTTATCATATCAACTCATTTGAGATGCTTATTTTGTTTGATAATATCAACAATTTCTGCTTCGTTTGTAATGAATTTTTTTACTTGAAATTATACACTTTTTGGAGGGTACTCTATTAATTGTCTTCCTCTTAATATTAATTAGTGCATTTCCAATTTATGTTAATAAAACCAGATTTGAAAATTTTCCTAAATGTATGTCCTTTGATGACCATGTTGATGGTGGTCTAAAGAATTTTGTGATTTGATCTCATAACTAAAGTTATATTCAACATTCCTACACAAAAACAGAGTTTGTTAAAAGTTTAATGCATGTAAGGATGCCTTCGGATTGTAACTCACTAGGAAACTCCGCCCTTAATACGCTTCTAGTTGTTTCATTTTATTTATATTTATTTATCAGAACAGTGGCTTTAAAGTTATCCGAGCATTCTTTTCAAGCTGGAGTTTGTGCCAATATATTTTGTTTTTTTATATCAATCCAAAAAGCAGAATACTAAGGATTATGGTGTTCATTTAGTAATAAGTTTATCTATCTAACAGAAGAGTAGGATATTTTTGGAAGCTGAAATTTTGAAACCATCAATATGATTTTTACGATTTGCATGAATGTTTTACACCATATCAATTAAATTGTTGTGCTCATACTATAGTAGGTAAATTCAGCATATTTTATGAAAACTGCACGGTAATGGGTTAGTTATCGAATGAATCGCTTAAAAAATTTTTTTTATCTACATATCTCTGATAAGTTAAGGGCTAACTTGCTGAAGCTTTGGTATCACTTACATAGATTACCTGTGGTGTATTACGATTATTAAGGTTTTTTTTCTCAGATATAAACACAATTTCCGTAAATAATAAGAGAATTAAGTTATTATTTAAACACAAAATGAAAAGTGCAGAGTTTTCCGCATCCTATATTTTTTTTTAAATTATTGCATTATGACTATTTTTGCCGCACGCAATATAGCTTCTACAACAACATGTCGGGTAGATTTAAAAATAAAAATAAAAAAAATAAAAATTTAATGATACCATTATCCTAGGGAAAATCGCATAAACTAAAATGAAGCATGGAAAGGAAGTCAGGCGTAAATCAAAAGAATTGGACATAAATAAAAAAGTGAATAAAAAGTAAAAACAGTAAATATTCAAAGGAAAAGGCGACAACGACGAGGGCGAAAGAGTTAGAGGCGTGCATCTTGGATGGTTGCTTCAAGGGATGCTCGCATCTGAACTATCAACGGGACCATCGGGGGGTATCATATCATGCATATGCAGAAAATGTAAGTGCACTGTGCATTGTGCTGGGTGCAGTACGATGCTATAACATCACATAAAACTAACAAAGAGGCAAGTCATAAAGCCATTCTCACTATCACTACGTTTTGCATGCAACAACATAATAATATTCCAAGAGGGTCTACTTTATGCTACTATCCTATCTATATACTATAATATGTATATTATGTACACGACAAGTTCCTGAAAAATTATCATTACATAGTGTATAGTGTGCTATAGAGTCTCACCCATTTCATTGGCGTCCACCACGTCCCGCTGCTGGGTTAAGTAACCTTTAAAGGTTTTTCGGTCATCACCGAGTGACGACGAGTCATGGTATGATCCTCTATGGTGGTGGTGGTGGCTGACGTTACTTACACGAAATCTAAATAGACAGCAAGTTACAATCGAGTGCTGGCGATACAATACCAATATTGGTGCACTTCATCTAATCTCCACCACTCCACTCTCTATACCTTACAACTATTGTATTTTTGGAAAATAAATTGAACAAAAGCGAACAAAAAAAGGACACGTACTTGCTGCGGTGACTGTACTGCTCGTGCTCATCTAATATTGTGCCGGTGCCTCTCGTATTTTCACCCGTCGCTGAGTACTTTGTTATGTTATACGTATAAAAATTATTTTGATTATTGCTATTATACCTAGAGGCTAAGTTAAATTTTTTATTAAAACTATCTGAATCTGTATCTCTAGCATTATCGCGACCGGATTCTGTTTTATCGGGTGATGCTATCTGTGATGCTGATGATGAGGAAGATGTAAAGTAATCATCTGTCGCCGGACGATGCGATGCTAAAGCTAATGGTATCTTTCTAGATGGATACAGGAAGTATGGGAATGAGGAAGATATTGGCGACTGATCTTCGCTTGATTCAGAGTAAACTGAGTTTGATGATGTCTCAGAGGATGTTATTTGGGAATTGGGAAGTAGTATTATGTCTGCAAATATATAAAAATATTAATTTTTTCCAGAGCCTGTTCATCTCATTAACAAATAGAAAAAATTTATATTTTTTACATTGTTAGTATGATTTTTTTTTAAAATTCAATAACTTAAAATAATTTTTTTTGGTCAAAAACCAACAAATCATTTCATTCCCATTTTGCCCAATTATATAAAAATTTATTTAAAACGGAAAGTGTGGAATGAAATGTATTGGAATATCACTTTCTTATCTTTAAAAATTATTGACGTAAAAGTCATTAAGTGCCAGATTTCTAATTTGTGCGACATATTTGTGAGCATCAAGCATTTTGGTGAACATTTCTTACACATTGTGCAAATTGTGAGATATAGTTTTGTGCAAAGCGTGCTTTTCTTACTCGTTTTGTGAGAGAAACTGCTCCTAAAAGTACATAACAAAAGACAAATATTCTCTTGTGCCAGAGAAATTTGATGTCTTTGTACAAAAACGAAACGATAATGACGAAATATAAAAGAAAATGTAAATTAAAATATTTAAAATGTCTCAATGTTCGATGAAAACTGAAAACAATATTAATCCTAATCGCTCGTGACAAATAAAATATAGTCGATTAAATTGAGGTCTGAAGTTTAGAATATAATAAAACAAGCCTGATAATATTTAGGGGAATTTTTAAAAATAAATTTCCTATAATATAAAAAATTTTTTTCAATTTTATTCAGCTTCAGCATATTCGTATATGTTCTGTTATTTAGTCCAAAAACAATAAAAAGGAAAAGAAAAATGGAAAATGTTGTAACTTACCAACACATGGATTGTGATTCACGACGTTGAATATCCTGTCACATCTACGTTTCATGTGATTATTTGGACAGATGCATCCAAACATTGGTGATAAGCGTAAGTTCGTCCATGACTCGTGACAAAGATCTCTGGAAAAGGAATTTGGTTATTTTAATTTTGTCAAAAAAATAATTTTTTTCCTGTATGCATTCATGTATTATAGAAGTGTTTTCTATTTATATATATTTTCGTAATTTAATGCTTCAATTAAGGCTATTGAGGATCTTTTTCTCGGAAGTTATAAGATCCAAAATGTCACTGAAGTGTCTTAGTTAAAAAGATAGGCCATTCTAATTTGAAATAAATGAAACTCAGTTAACACTAAAAAAAAATTTGAACAATTTACAGTCTCAATGCCCACCATAATTATAATGTGTTTAAGATATTAAGCAGCAAAAAAACACAAAATCCCTGCAATAGAATTGTGATAGTAAACTCTAAAAACTGTTCACTCCTTAAAATTAAAGATACAAACAATTTATTTTAAATAATACTTAATTTATATTATTAAATTATTATAGGAAATCTTTCATAGGAAACTGTACCTACCTACTAAAAACATACGTTATTTAGGCATTATGAAATTGGGTTAAAGGGTTACGTACATTCAGAATTAACCAGAAAGAATTATTTGTACCATCGATTATTGTTTTATATACTTTTAATTTAAGAATAGGTGCAAACAAATTATTGAAAAGTTCCAAGTAGATGTGAGGTCAAAATCGATCAAATTGGCATCGCAAAGGGCTGGCTAATCCACTCTTTAAACTTTGGAAGCTTATTTTTCTCGAAACTGAATGCGGTCTGCATTCTGCACACAATAACTCGAAGAACTTTGAATATTTTTTAAAATTTTTAAATATAACCCCTTATGTAAAATATTTTGATGCTTGTTTGTTGCTCTAGAAACTATATTTTAATTTCATATAAGCAATTTTATTTACATTCAATATCATCTGACTAATTGCAATAATTCACAGATAAAATTTTAGAAGATTATTTTAATAATTGCAGATTTTATTAAACTATATGAATAACAAAACTAACGAAATACTGCAAAAAAATATTTTCAAGAAAATGAGTTAAAATTGTTAGTGAGTTATTAAACTTTTTTATGATGAAAAAATACAGCAAAATCGGGTTACATACACAAAGATTCAGGTTTATGATGATGTTAGTAAAAATGCGATGTAGGTTAAATTATATTCCTTTTTTTTCTACGAGAAATAAGTTTTAAGTTGTTCAAAATTAAATAAATTTTTCATGCACGTGTTGGCCCCTCAATTGCTTTTCAGTGAAAAGATTAAATTAAATTGGCATTCTGTTTATAGCAAAAAAGCTCCCACATCATCCACCATCCAAATGATTAAAGAAAATTAAAAAATTCCCACACAATCTCATTAACTCTAGAAAATTTCTGAGCTCCATCATTAGCAGGAGATAATGATGTACTGTACAAACACTTAGGTGTGTTTTTTCTGCCGTCCTCCTCCCGGCTCTACGTCAAGCCTCTATGGCTCTATATTTTAAATCATTCATTCCATAGATAGTGTGCGGAACAGAGGGGGGGATCGGGATCATCATTTACATCATCTGCTCCTGCTGCTCCTCAAGTATTGTCCTCGCACTGGATGAAGGGACTCTTCACATTGTTCAAACAATTTTCTCCATTTTTATTGCATGCCAGTTGTTCCCATCTTTTCGTATTCCAGAGCTCCTCACCAGAAGCACCGAGGGAATAGTTTGTCTTCGTCCCGGTAGGAGTCTTCAGCTTTTTTTGTGTAAATAAAACTCGAAAACAACAAGAAAATGAAAAGAAGGAAGAAAAGTAAAAATAAAAATCAAATACATAAGCGAAGGAAAAGCGTGGAAAGAAGGCAAGTTTTTCCACCTTCGGTGTTAACTCGGTTTTATCCCGGTTATTTATCCAGGAGGCAAAAAAAGGAATGTGGGGGTGGTGTCAACGAATATAATGCTCCTGTGCTGCTTTTTTCGCTAAACTGCATCAGCGCTATGCCGAGTAACTCTCTTTAATCGTAGATGGATAAGCGAAGGGCTCGTGAGTGCATTGAGGGCCGCGGGGGACAAAATGCTTGTACAATACTTATACTATGCTCTATCGGGCCGGGATTTTGCTTTTATCCTGGGCACAGGTACATTTCCCGAGTAAACTATTAAAAGAGGTCCTTCTTACCTGTCGTCCATGCGGCATTTATTGTCTCTCACTTTACAGTGCGCCTTGAAATCCTCGAAGAGTTTCAAACACTTCCTTTCTTGTTGGCACACGGACAGGGCATGGTTGCACGTAGGCAGGGCGTCTATCGGATAGGGATCTTTTTCTGCTGCTTTTGTTAAAGATTGTCGATATAGTCGATGGTATTCAGGCACAGACCGGTGGTACCGAGAACGGAATTAAAGTGGAAAATTTATGTTAGCCAATTGAGCTGGAAATTTTTCAAAATTCATGCAAAAGCTTTATGTAAAATAATTCAGTTTTGTACCTAATACTTATTTACCATATAGAAATATTTAATTGTTTAAACTAATTTGTAAGACGAAAAATATTCTTCAAAATCTCTAAAAACGTTTCTCAAAACTGTTGTATGTATGGTATCCAATAATCATGTATAAAGGAAATCCAGAATATCTCTTTCAAAATTAGAGTACTCATACAAATACTATATATTTTATATGTTATTAAAAAGATTATGGAATTACAATTTTTATTATAGCTTTGTAAAAGGTAAACAAGATCTGTTACCATTTATTAAAAAAAACGATTCAATTAGATATAAGGCACAGAAATGTCTTGAACAATTTCTAACTTCTTATTCAAATGTGTTATAAAGATAACGAATTTTAAATAAGTACAACGTAATTACTTGCATAAGTCATATCAATAGACAATAAATGAAAAAAGGCTAACTTTTTGGATACAACCATTCGCGGTTGATTTGATTTGAACATTTGCCTAAAAATTGCCTAATATATTTTTAATCATTAGGGATGACTCAAATAATCAGGAACCAAAACTCAAGTATTAAGCTTCGTAATATCTTGTACATTCAATCAAAGTATGAAGAAGAGTATTTAGAAAGAAGTTTCTACAATAAATTCAACTATTCTATATTCTATCTCAAATTTCGAGATTTCAAAGTAATTGGTTACAAATTCGGTTCAATTATTTTTATTTAGCGTGTATATGGTAAATTTAAGTTGGTGTTGTTATCCGATTATTAAATACGAAGAAAGGGATAGCAAAATATACATTTATTACAACTGAAATACTAATTCTTTAGTTTAGTAATTATTCGAAAATCGTTAAAAAGATGTTCAGATATTGATTGATCTTTGCCATAGTGAAGGTATTTACTTTTTCAATTCTTACGAGTTTTACTCGAGTTATTATACATCAACATCACAGTGGCATGACATATTTACAATATCAACAAAATATAGTGCAACTTCATCACTCAGAAAGTGATGAATGACTTTATTTGAATACCAAAATACATATTAGCAAATAAGACGTTATTTAAAATTCAAAGATAGTAAAATTATTTGAAATATTCGTTTTACGAATTTTATTTAAACGGAAAACACATCCGAAATTGGTCACGTTTCTTTACGAAATGACATGAAAAATTGAAGGAAATTTGTTTTGGCTGGGCAGCTCTAAACAGCAAACAATGCTTTTTATGCAAGATAAATGTCCATTTGACGAGGAGAACATTTAAACAACATTTTAGTCTAATAAGGGAGTATCCTGGGCCCTGGGGTGTCTCATCGATTTCGGTTTGAGATCTGTGCAAAGATGTAGATGGTGTCACAAACTCATTCTGTAAATTGCAAGACCTATTTTCGCGTTTAGAAAAAATTGTAATATTCACTAGTATTCGAAATAGAAAGGTTTAAAAAAAAGAAAAACTTTAAGGTTTTAGTCGTTTAATATTGTCGCTAAAAATGATTGATTTCTAAAGAATTTATGCTCATTTCAAAGCTTGCACTTTCTACTTCCTAAATAAAATCATTAAAAATTGTTTTACGTGCCATTTCTCTCAGATATATTAAAACAGAAATGATAGATTGGTTACTCAATTTTTTAGTAAAACTCGAAAGTAAGAGTAAGATAAAGTTAAATAAAAATTATGAAACAAAAATTTAGGACCTGTAATTTACAAAATGAGTTTTTGAAATCATTGACATTTCTGCAAGTGAGTTTAGAATAAAATCGAGAGGTTATCTCGCGACATTCCCTTCTAAGACATTTTTTAACACACAAATTTGGTAAACACCCAAACCTTATTGTTTTTAAGAGTTGTTGCTTATGGGATTTGGAGCATCTATCCTCCCAAAGTATGTATATTTTCTTTTTGTAGTTTACAGGGATGCGCTTACAAGTAAAATTGATGTCAACAAATGCACATAATCTTCTGCTTAGAAATCTAGAAGCTAGAATTTCTTGTCAAGGAGCTTAAGATTTCCGAGATTTTTTTTTTGTGCATGAGAGCGACAGAATTGCTTTTGAAATTAATACTCTTAAAACCTTGTAAAAACCTTGTTTCGAGTAGAGTTCAAACCATTCTTAACTCCTTAAAATAAGAGCTCCTTGTCGATGATCCCTACAATGCAACCTTCTTGTGACATTAAAAAAACCCTCCACCCTCTCCTCTCTAAACTAAACTGAAATCCCACTCAGGTACGTTAAATTGCTTTGTTGTTCGAGGACCTTAGCACCCGGCAAGTGACGACTCCTTTGCCCTGGGTTCGACTCGAAGTTAACTTTCGTTACTTAAATAAAATGTGCGGGTATGACGCCCTTCGCAGGCACACACGTCCTCAAGATGTGCGCTATCCTTGCTGACTATGACTATGACTTACCTGCAGTTCTAGATTCGTTTCGTTCTCTGAAACGTTTGCAAGTTATGCACAATTCAACGTACCTTTCTTAAGAACAAAGCCGCATGGATGATCAAAAAGAAAATCTCGAAAATTATTGCAGTCTGGATCAACTCCTGGCTCCTTGCAGAGACATGTTGGCCGAAAGAATGGAAACGCCTGAAGTGTTCTCAATGCTGCTTGACATTTTGTTACCGTGACGGTGCTACATGCCACTGAAAGTATAAGAAAAAAAAAGTTTTTCTTTTTTATGTTTCACCTTTTTTTATATAAAGATAGAGGGAAAATCACGTTGTGACAAAGTGGTCGTTACGCGAGGCACCAAGGTGCATGCGGGTGCACTTTATCATATACTATGACAAAATACCCCCACATGTTCAGATTATACCATCTACGAATTGTGCACGTATGTCGATCCACTTGGTGCTTCTATGCACCCCAACTTTTTATCTGATAGAACATTTTTTTTTCTATGGTTGCGCGTTATACCAAGTGGTTTATATTCTTTTGGAGGAGCTGCCGCTGCACCGCCACGTCCCGCATCTTCCGGAATAGAACCGCCCCTTCTTTCAACCGTCTGCCAGACTTCTCTCGAGGAACTAGGGCTATGGGTTTTATCTGGGTGCCTTTCCTTTCTGTGTCAAAGGAACATTTTCTAGGGAGATATGTACACCCAACCACCGTTCCTGCTTCAAAGTACCTACAGCTGTTCCCCTTTCAGTTAAAAACCCCCCGAGTTTTATTCCTTACAAGAGGACGCCTGTCGTCACGGCGGTTAAGGGCTGTTGAATCAAATTAATTGCTAATCTTAAAATTCTTATCGTGTTAGTTTTGAATTTTCCATCCCTTCCAGGTGAAAGTTTTAATCTCTTTTATGCTTTTTGAAAATCTCTCAATTTCTTTTTTGTGTCTGGCATAGTAAAATTTCAATCAAAAGCACTTGGAAAATGGAAATTAGATATATGTATGTATATGTACCTTCGAGAGGTTCTTTGATAACAGTCCATTTTATAAATTTTGTGAAAAGCTTAAGCAATACCTACTTGTACCTTCATGAAGAATAAACATCAATTTATAACCACCCATTATCAATGAGAGCCACTTACTACCAAGTTATTAGACCTCAATATTAATGCGAAAATTAAGATATTCCAATTAATTATTCTTAGAAATAAGATCTAACTAAAAATCATATTTTTGATTCAGCTAAAATTCCAGCCTTGCAACAACATTTCATTGAGAAAAATTTTGGAGTGATCGCAAACCTCTCTTAACTTCAATCCAATGTTCGTCCGTATTGAGCTTACTATTGCGGCCGACTTAATTTTATTTTTGGCCATACGCTTAGGGTCGTTATCGGCTGAAATTCTAATTTAGGGCTATTTTGTATTATATGTTTTTATTAAATCGCGAAGTTTTCAAGCAAATGAGTAGTTATTTTTCTTATCTGCTAGCAAAAATAAAATCTTAGTGGGTTAAGTAAGTAAGTAATTCTTTTACAATTTAAGTTTTGAGACTGTATAAAAAGGATTTATTTCGTTTTTCCCCGAGAGTTTTACGATTTGGTTTAAAATCGTTTAGAAGGATTCATTAGTGGAAAACCAAAGAGACCTGACAGGTGATAAACTTTCGATTCTGTGACGACATTGTTAATTAAAAATACATTATATGTTTGCGTAATTATTAATTCCTGTAATAAGATTATAGCCGAAGTGCATTTCGGGCATTTTTCAGACAAGATAATTAGTCAGTTTCAGGAGGGAAATAGCTGCTAGTATTTTGAAAACCATGGAGTCTTCTCTCAGGGGAGTGTAGTGTGTAGCTTATGTTCTGTTATATAACTTCTAATAAATTTCGACCCATATATTTTATATTAAGGACAAGATGTAATAGTTACAGAAACAACATTTTTTGATTTCGTCCTTTAGGATAAAGGAAAAGAATTTTATATCTATGCAAGTAAGTAATAAGCGATTTCATAAACTCTATGGAGGAGTATAAAAGTTGTACCACGTTGTACAGTGTTCTGTTCAAGAAAGTTGAAAGTTTCTCATCCGTTCAAAAACTGGAAAAGGCCCCCCAAAAAGAGACAAGGCGCCTTGATGCGCACAGACATTTGTCCTTTGTGCTCGTTCGTCTGAAAGTTTTCATATTTTTCTATCTAAAAGTTTGTTTACGCCCCATGCTCTTCGGAAATCCTCTTTAATCCTGAGCGTCTGTCACCCTTGTGCCCTATTCAACTTTTTTGGAATTATTACCTTAATAAATCCAGTGCTCCTTTAAAATTCGAGAAACTGACCTAGCATTATCTAGCCAAACTTAGGTATGCGACTAACCCCCGTTTACTATAGAAGAGGTCAGAAAATCTCATACCCTCATTTTGGGTGCTGTCTTTCTCGTCGCACCTATTTAACTTCGGCGGCAACTTTCAGGAGTTATAAATTTGCAATTCATGTGGAGGGTAAAGGAGTCGAGTCAGGGGGGAGGACTCGTAGGTATTAGCGGCAGCCGCAAGTGGGATCTCACAAAGCACTGTCAAACGCCACGCCGACGTCCTTTGAAAGTTGCCTGCAGGAACCATGAAAAGTTTTCACAGTGCAGGAGGGTTCTTCCTTGCAGTGACAAAGTAGCGGGCGGGGTACCACCACTTTTTAAAAGTTTTCGTCATTGCTCACGGTTGGCTTCGATAAATTGCCGGAACCTAAAGCCCTGTGTACAGGCAGGCAGGTACTGGGCCGAGGCCCTTTGGCCCTTTCGGCGGCTCCCCGCATCGACCGGAGGAGTAACGTTGGGCTCCGTCAGTTAAAAATAGAGCAATAACAACAGCAAGACGCCACATTTGTTGTGAGCTCGCGGTTAGGAAGGTGCACACGGGGGTTGGAACTTGGATGGATGTAGGTCGACTGCGGTACCCGAGCATAACCAGGCGAAAAGTGGTTTGAAGGATTTTTGAGGGACGCGGTGGTGGTTGGTATCACGAACCAGAAGGAAGTGGAAAATTCATGCTGAAAGCGGGCGCCTCATGCGCTGCACGGCCCTCAGAGCACGCTTAGTTGCTACAACAATTCTTATAAATTATTCAAAGTCCCTTATTGATCCAGTGTGGCGGGGGCCTAAGTCGACCTACTCTCTGACATGTGTGCCATGTATGCTCACAGTTGACCGCACTGGCGACGACGACTACTTCGTCTACTTCGTTTCATTTTTTTTTTACCTGAGTTTCGCCTGCAGAGAAAACCGGGAAAGCTCGGGTACAACCAAAGGAAAATATTTTATTAGTTTTTGCATTATTACAGTGGCGTGCGAAACAAATTTAATCAGGGCCACCCCCGGGGCGGGCGGAGAGATTTTTAATAATTTCTGAGCGTGGACGGACACGGGGGCTTTATGCAAATCTAGCCCTATTATGACTGCATGCCCCGCACAGAGGCTGTGCCAAGTGGCAGCATGTAAAACTATATCCAAGACCTAGGGCGGATATTAATTATGAATTTACGGGAAGCAAGCGAACGAAAGGCACTCTAGCGACGCTTGTGACTCGTTTTTATGGGTTAGACTAACGAAGCCCATTTCATGTTATATATTTTCGTGTTCTTCTTCGCGTTATTTTTTTTTCATAATTTTCGAGCCTTTTCGTGTATACGGAGTTAGAGTTATTATATAATCTTAGATGGGACAAACAGAAAACAGTGCGATAGACCGGAACGGAAAAGTGGGGTTGCATATTTTTGCGCTCTGATTGCTTGAATACTTACGATAATGAGAATTCATTGTCGTCGACAACACGGGCATCGCTGTCAGCGCAAAGAAGGCGTAAAACACTAAGAAAATTTCTCTGCTCAAGACACTCCTTGCTGTTAAATATGCAATTTGGTCTGAGTGCCTCTTATTGGCAAGAATCTCATCCGAGGAATGCGAACATACACTCACTTTTGTGCAATTCTTTTCTTCTAAAAGGATATATAAAATTGCCAAGTAGCGAAATTGCAGTTATTCCTATATCTCCACTTTGTTTTCGAAAATTTGACTAATAATCTAGTTGCATAATTAGTGAAAGATTTCGTACTATCAAAGTAACACTTCCAAATTTGTTTATATCTAATAGTAATTCATAGTCAAAATTGATCAAGCAAAGCAGTATTCTCCTTCGAAGATTGACAAGTTTAGGTATTTTACCAACCAACTTCTGAGCACTTTTCACACAGATTACAAACTAGAAGATGTTGCATAGGGGAAATTTTTTCCAGAAATTTATAAAAATTTTTTTTTTGTCAAACATATTGCAATCTCCAAATTTCGTGGCTTAGATTTGCCTAAACATTTCTTTCAATTTGGTTCCACTTTGGTGCGCAACAGGTTAAGTTGACGAATTGCTTACCTATTCGAGCCAAAAAAAAAAAATTAATAAGTTGAACTAAGTTCAATGCAATATCGATCGCTATCTAGTATGTAGTCATTTTTTAAGTATTCCAAGAAAGGGCGGCCATTTAGGTACTCACAACTGTGATTTTGTATTACATAGAATAATAGGATGAAATTTTGAAATTTTCCACATTGTATAAGATCCAGGACTTTGAGAAGGCTCTTCGTCGTGATCGGCCTAAACATTTTTTACAAAATTCTTGGTAACTTTGTAAATTGTTTTTGAAAGTCTCTAAATTAATATGACATCTAGCGTAACAGTTTCTTTCCTAAATGCAAATTTAATAATATGTAGGTATAATGTAAAAAATTTTAATATGTATAAAAATTTATTTTTATGAAATATTCGCAAAAATTTCTTCTTTTATATCCTTCCATTCCAGGCCACATGAATACTTTTGAAATTTAATTTGAGAACGATAATGTGAAGGTTCAAAGAAACAATCACGATAACAAAATTTACTAACGCAAGTCATTTTTCTTTCGAAACATTTGAGGTATTCAACTAGATTTGTACATACATAAATATGCTCTGTGTCGTATGGCATTTCAAATTTATGGTAAAACAGCGAAAGAACGATTACAGGTACGTAGGAGGGTAATATCAATTTTGTAAAAGTGTCTGCATTTATAAAAACTGGTTAAATGCATTGTTGTTCTTGTTGCTATGTAAGTATTTGGTGTAGAAAAAATATTTATAATGTAATTCCACAATGCATAATATTTTCCGTTTTTCTATAATGGTATCCACAAAATCCTCTACAGGTATGAGAATTAAAAAAAAGTCGGTTGATTTTTACAAATTACATGTTTGTCTAGAACTGGACTAAATAGTAGAAAAAAAACAATAAACTGTTGCTATTCAGATAGGTAGGTACTAGTGATTATATTTCAACGCAGAACCCTAAAAGGGCACAATACCTGAAAAAAAAATCTCCATTAATAATATATAACGCAAAACGTCATTCATTCCCATAATATCGATTTACTTCATCAATACTTCAGCAAGGCAATTATCCAGACCCCAGATATACAATATTTCCCCTTCCCTCCCATTTAAATCGATGCGGAAGCTCATCCATATTCACAGCCCACTTGCATCGTAGGTAATGATATCAAATTGCTATCCAGAATGCGAGGATATTTTCTAATAATTACTTGTCTGCAACCATCGTGCATCATCAATAAGAGTCCATAAATGAACTCAAGTTGAATACCTGCTGTGAATAGTTCCACGGGGTGGTCGCAGTGGCGGTCCACAAAAAAAAGGAGAACTCGTCTTGTTCGAATATAATTTACAAAATTGCTTGCTGCATCTCGGGGCTGTGGTGGCCGCATTGCCACCATGCACCTGTACAGGGTGCCTCTGATACCGCGAAACTGGTCTCTGTCGGACGGATCTATTCAAGCTCTGTCCACACCAAATAGAATTTTCTAGGAAACTATACATGTTTTTGCACTGGCAAAAACCCCATGTGGTTAGCCGTTCCATGTGAATTTTACCCCTTTGGATCCCCAAAAAACACGTATCGCAACTCTCACCACGTACAACCGTGTTGAAACCGTTGCACCCTGTTTGAAGTGAAGGATTATTTTCATGCGCTCTTCTCTTTCGGTTTAAGAGGAGACCATCTTTCAATATTTTTTGCAAAAGCAAATGCTCCACAAGGGTTATTTGTTTTATTTACGTTTATAAACATTTTTTCTACAAAGGAGAAATTAATGGATTTATTAAGAAATTAATGGGTAAAAATCTTAATTTGAATGTAAAGCTTGAATCCATGTACAGAGTATCGTGAATATAAAAGTTTGTTGAAGTACGAAAATTGTACAATAGGTTTTCACTTTTACGAACCCCTCATAGCGTTTTGCATTTAAAAAATGTTATCTGAATATTAGAAACCCATCCTAAAATATACATTCAGCATACCTTCGATCAAATTTGAAAAAAATATTCAGTAAACTAATGTTTAGAGCCCCACAATAAATAAAGATCTTTCACAAGGGATTATATTCTTTTGATATAAATTTAGCTCACGGTTTAGTTGCAGCTGACTACTGCAATAGCGCTGTAGACCTACTTTCATTTTTTGTTGTTGGTAGCATTGCCCCTTGGTGAACGTTAAGTTTGTTGTGACAGCGAAAAAATGGAAAACAATAAGTAAGTCCTCACATAAATATGTACATTTATCAAGATTTGTAAATTTGTGAAAAGTGCATCAAATTGCCATAATCACCAACCTTGCACCAGATAAATTTGTGGATTAAGTTTTTGACACAAAGTGGGTATAAATTCAGGCAATTTGATTTTATTTTTGTGAAATAAAACATGTTTGATACGCAGTACTCTTCATAAATTTCAATTATTTGTTACTTCAAAAAGGCAGCCACACCAACCTTTAAGAAACAAAAATTCTTATCCGGGTTATAAACCTGCATCGTTTTTTTCATTTGACACTGAACCAGAACCTGACCCGGATGAAAAAAACAGCTGCAGCTTCTGTTAAAGCAGAGAACTAGACACCGAACCGGATGAAAAAACGCAGCTATTGCTATACTTTAGTAGATAAAATCATAATAAGAGAATTGCACTGTGCTCAAATTTTTTATGTAGAAAAATAGAGGAAAAAAGTTTCAAGATAATGGAATATCCTCGTCTAAATTATTTTATTCACAAAAAAACAAAAAAAAGTGAAATTCATTGGAAAATCAATTTTTAGTGAAAAAAAAGAAATCCCTCTTAATCATGTATCGATTCCTACCTTGTTCAGACAGTTCTTCATTAGAATAGAATTTTTCCGCTTAAAGTCTCATTCGCTTTGGACGACGAGGAGTCCGTTGATGAACAATTTCTCTTGTGTCTGTCCTTTTCGAAACTCAATTTCGTGAGTCCACCGTTTTTTTTTTCGCAGTATTATTTCAGCACAGCAGGTGGAATCGATAAGCCCCACAGAGGGCGGAGCCCCACCCCCGCTGTGTTAGATCGATGATGATGACAGATTGGAACCGTCGAAATGCAAAAGGAAGAATGCGAGCGATTAGAACTTCGTGTAGCGATGACACTGCCCCATTGCGATTGGAGAACTTGAGGAGGAAGATTTTCATCGTCGGCGGCGGCCCGACCCGACCGCAACAGGTGCCCTTTGTGAGGCAATTTTTATTTACCCGGTTCCGATGATGGGGTGCTAATCAATCGAGCCGCCTTTGTAGGTGCTGGCCATTATCAAGCCATTTACGGCGAACAAAAGGTGTAATGAGGTTACGCAAATATTGGGACTTTGAATAGGGGAATTAATTTGGGCCATGCCGATGAAGAGGTGCGAGGGCTCCGAGTGGTCTTTTGGCAGTAGGCGCGCACACACGGGGCTTTGATATCTTCATTAGGGTTTTGTTCTAGGCCCCGTAGGTGATTCAGCACTTCTAGTGCACTTGGGACTGTTTTGTGATGGAGCTCCCAGGATGAGTTTTAGATGAATTGTTTTATAATGATTTTATTGTTCAAAGGGGCCGTAGGTGGAGATGGAGAGCCCGAATCCCGAATTACAAGAACAGTGTGTGGTTGCCACTATCAAAGGACTTCGAAGAGGACACAAATCTGATTTAGGATGTAATGCGATGAATTTTAAAAATTAGAAAACTCTTAGCACGTACCAACATAGAGACCTATTTTTTTCCATTTCATTTTTCTGCATTTTTAATCCAATTTCCTCATACATACATACATACATAATTATTGTTCAAACTCAAAATCTATATGAAGCAATCAACTGACTGCTTTGTTATTTAACCACCTCTTTGAAATTTTACAAGTGTGAAGTAATATTTTGCTTCAATGTTAGCAAATACTACAAATTTGCTACTTTTATAAAAATAGGTTACATCGAATAGTTAGTAATGATTTTCTCAGCATGTTTTTGTAGCTAACAAGGAAATAGCTGAAGGTTTTTCATTGATTTTGATTTTCATTTTCATCAAATTGGCATGATTTTTAACTATCTAAATTTCAAATCAGCATATGTTATACTAAATTCTCTTTTTGAAGTGGGCATACCTAAGTCAAATTCAATCCGATGCTTTTTTCAAAAAATTAAAAAATTTTGCTATATTAGTAAATTCAAATTCAATATAACAGAGAGTAATATATATTGATGTAGGACACTTTTATATTTTTCTTCAGTGTCCTCAACAATAACAAATCAGGTGTGGAAAAAAATATTACTACTTTTAATTATAATAAATATATATTGAGAATTGGTATGAGAAGAACATCATCATTCATCATTTCCTGATTTTGTATTTTTTATTTTAAAACTAAATCAAATTCTCTATTATTTATTTTCGGTTTGAACAATAAAAATCAAATATGTAGATATTATTACTTTTGATTTTAAAAATAAAAGTCAAAACGTAATATGTAACTAAAGCAGACTAATAACTGTCAATACTTAACTTTAACAGAAAAAATCCCCACTGTTTCCTGGATGCCTAAATATTTGAATAGCTCTAATCTTGGGCCGTATCAAAATTAAAAAAAAAGATAACATTTTAAAGCTGAAATTTGTTATATGTTTTAATACTCGGTACCCTAAAATTTGAAATGAAGATCAAGCGTGAAAAGAGGTATGATGTATTAGAACCGGTGCAACGCTTTTTATAAGTGTAATAATGGTATTAAAAACCTAGAGTTATATGTACTGAAAAAGTTATATACCTAGTATGTATGTATGTTAAAAGTAAAATATACGAAGAAGATGATAGTAGAAGTGATAAAAACGATTAGAGGAAGGCAGTGAAGGACAACAACTCTGCAAATATGTGAAGATTAAGAAAATCTAGCTCCTGTTGGGTTCC
The DNA here is from genome assembly GCA_933228815.1 of Machimus atricapillus. Taxonomy (NCBI): domain Eukaryota; kingdom Metazoa; phylum Arthropoda; class Insecta; order Diptera; family Asilidae; genus Machimus; species Machimus atricapillus. The sequence continues at coordinate 4,682,334 of OW121788.1, read as the reverse complement.
GCGTAATTATCAGTAAATTTACTCTTAAGTAATTGAGGACACGAAAAGCGTTAGTGGCCCATTAGTAAAAGCATCGCGAGCACTCTCCGTGTCACACGGTAAACAAGGCTCAAAAAGTTACAAAAGCAGCTAAAGTGCTTGGCACTAATTACAATTGCAGCAAACGTAAACTGGAAGGAATCCTCCGAGAAATTCCCGCTTTGTGTCACGACACAAGTCCTCTGTGATATGGGGCATCTTTGCCTACTTAAGATTTTTTAACGTTCTATGGAGACTCCTCGCATGAATTTAGTGGGTGGTGCAAAAGGTGCAGAAGGAAGAGTGTGGGTGGGTGCAGGGCGGGAGTGAACCCATTAAAGTTACTTCAAGCGCAAAAGATGCATTTGATGCAGGCGAGCGACTGCATGTCGGAAGGGAAGCGATGAAAAGTATCTGCAACTCGTTCCGGCACTAAATGGAGTCGAAGGTGGGCATTTGTGCACCTGCAAGTTGGGTGAGTGCATCAGACTGGGTGTGGAACGCAGTAATTTGCAGAGTCCATTTGTGCTGGTGGGGCAGCCACCCGAAAAATTTAAAGGACCTCCTTCAAGCCAACAGGTTTGGCTATGGCGTGGCGACCCTAGCCATACGTATCCTGAATTTGGTTTCGAAGCGAATTCGAATCTCTCTGTTCTGATGTATGTGGGTATATGAAAACAGATTTGCAAAAAGTTCATAAATGTTCGTTATATGAAATTCTAAGGCATAGATTGAGTTTGAAGTCTTCTCATGGATTTTGATAAAATGTTGTAAAAACGTTCATTTAAGGTCGAAAACAAAATGTAATCGAGATGTTTAGAAGTTTCAAAAAATTATATTCGCAATTTTCCGCATATTCCAAAAAAAAAAAAAAAATTCGTTTGAAACTATGTTACAATAATAAACAAGCATTTTGAGATTGAACCATAGGAGTGCAGGTAGGTATATCTACGTATAAATTGAAATTAAAATTATTCTGTCTGGTTGCTGATTGTCGTAAGGTTTGTTTGTAATTTTTTTGGAAAAATATCGTATGTCTTTGTAAGTAAAATATACCACGTGTGTAACGTAATGTGTAATAACCTTTAATCAGCTTTAAATATTTCTTGTTTTTGGAAGCAGTTTGTAAAGTTAGTTTTAGTTTTTGTTAAATTTTGTATTATTGGCGCTTTTTTGAATGCTTAGGGACCGAAAGTTATGATTACTTGTGAAATTTATTTTTTTGTTTAAATCATCACTTTATACCAAGCTAAGTCATACTTCAAATATACTTTGTATAAAAGGTTTAATTTTTGCGGTTGATTACAAATTATAAATTGGATAATAGCGATTATTATGAGCTAGATACATAAACCTAATATTTAATTTTCGAACGCTCGATAAGGATTATAATTATGGTTCGATAATGGTTAAGTTTTATGTTAAAATTGTTTGAAATAAAACTCATTTTGTAATTGTGCTTTCCTTTTTTTTAAAAATATCCTCTAAATTACTTGAAAATTGTTTTTTACAATTCCTTATTGCTTTTCTTGACATCATTTATCGCAAGCGTTAAATACGTCTTTTCGTCTTTGTTTCTATTAATGCTAATTAATGCTAATCCATCAGCGCCGGATTTGGAAAAAAAACTAATTTTTTATTAAACTGCTTCCTAAGAAAATTCATTTTATCTATAGCATAAATTCTAAGTGCTTTGGGGAAGGAGCGACTCTTTTGCCCCCGTGGTCTTTCAAATTGGAACTTCCAATCTGGAATATTGCGGTTATCCATTCTTAAAGTGTACTCTGCACCTGGATCTTATCGCGGGAGGAACTTTAGATAAAAGCTCCAATCCAAGTAAGAAGAGAATTTTCTCAGGTGGTCAACTTACAACTCGGTAAATACATTGCATTTTTGGTTAGAATGCATAAAATTCAAGACCAAAATGCTCTAGAGCTCTGCTCTGGTTAAAATGTATGTAGTATGAATAAAATAACGTCACCTGCTCCAACTGCATTTTATTTTTCCACCTGTTGTTTCAGTCTCGTAGTTACATTGGCAAATTGTTTGAGCTGGTGGAAAAAAAACTTTATCCCGCGAAACTTATATCGACAACTGTACGAAAGACCGTTTGCACTTAAAACAAAACGTTCTGAAACCACCTGAATGTAGCAGACTTAGTCTAGTGCCCTGATTTCAACCGAAAATGTGGTAAACGTGCAAAAAGTGAACGAAGCCAACAGTAGACGAGTCAAAGTGGATACAGCATTCATCTAAACTTTGTGGAAGTAGTTTGTAGCAACATAACTACAATGGCACCTACCCAGGACCCACTGTAGGAACTCATGGAGCCAGACTTTCCCCAAATCTCCCCGCGTGGTGGTTCAGGGGATGCACGTAATACCCATGGAACTAGAGCACTCACCGAGGTAAATAGCGTGCAATAAATTTTAAAAGATTGAAATTTGCAAGTTTTTGGGCGAACCGAAGAATTTTCGGGGGAAAAAAACAGGGCGATAAAAAGTGTACACTGAAAGAAAATATTTATGGAAAATTTATACAGGTGGGAGTGTTTTTGGTCCCAGAACGGGCAAAGCACCACCTAGAGACCGTAAAAACTTTGGCTACATGGAGTAAAACCAGTGGGTTCGTCTCTTCTGTTTTCCCACAATGCATTGAGGAACAGAGGCGAATTGGTATTTTTTTGATTTATCGTCGTTGTAGGTTATCATCTTACGGATTTTGTGAAAATTTGCGGAAGGATCGGCGCCATGGGATTACATTTCTGACAGATTTTGAAAAGCTTTTTAGATAATTCATGGATCAATTGAACCTCATTTTGTAATACCACAACTAGAGTTATTGCAACGATTAAAATACCGCTTTGATGGAGTTACTCGGGTATTAAAATTTCAACTGTCGTTTTAAAATTAGAAAAATTATTAACTATGTTTTCAATTGATAAAAATTATATTTAAATACAAGTTTTGTTAACAAAATATTTGCTTTAATAAAATTTATTTTTTCTCCATAAATATTATTTAAGTTTTACTCTCCCTCTTAGTTTTTGAGGTACCTACCTACGTATGTATTTCTTTTAACAAAAGAGCTGTTACCATTACTAAGGTACCTGGGTCGAATATGGCCAGCCGCGAAATATGGCCACATGCATATATTTCTAATCTCAAAGGACGTAGCAAACTGAACAAGTCGCAAAATGTTCGGCGAAACGGTAGGCACTAAAACTACGCGCTTACCGTTGCCACCGCACCTGCGACAGCGGGACAAATGCCAAAACAAAGGAACGACGCGTCGCGATCATAAAAATCGAACGTAAGATTTTAGCTTGTATTTCTCTATTTAATATTATTACCTTAATGTAATATTATTAACTTAATACTTGACAATCATATTTGGAATTTCTGTGTAGTTTTTTTAAACTATTTATGTATTTAATAATTAAAGTGAATTTAAAAAAAATTAGTATAAACTAAAGATATGGCCATATTTACATACACTGGCGGAAATATGGCCATTTTGCCTGTTTTTAAAAAAAGAAAATTAACTCCAATTGTAAATACTTTTGCTATTTATCTTCCTCGTAGTTTGAACACTAAATAGATGCACTTTACTAATAAGTACTGTTGCTTAGCCTAATACCATAAAATATATGTAAAAAACTATACGAAACGTTAAGGTGGCCATATTCGACCCAGGTACATATTACCACTAATGAATTTATTCCATATCCATTACCTACTACCAAAGAAAGTATAACATGTTTATACTTTCTTTGCTACTACATAGTACCATGTTGATTATATTAGAATGATAAAACAGGTTCAATTACTTCATTGTAATTAATTACTATAATGAAGCTTTTATGCATATTATCATTACACAATGCAATGGAAATTTTAATAAAGTAGTTATCATTGCGAAATGAAATTTAAGTTTCCTTTATGTTTGTGAAAATTATTTATATTTATTTTCAATAAATTTACTTAAAAATAAAAAAAAGGTTCATTTTCAGCAAACATTCATATTCATATATTAAAATTTGCTTTCAAGACGACCAAATTCTTAAATGTTTCATCTGAGAAGCGTTGTCAAAGCGAAGCGTTTACAAGTTTAGCAAACGAAAAGAGCCTATGTACCGGTTGGTGATGAAATAACAATTTGTCGAATTTATCAAGTCTTACTGAAACTAATTTTTGGAAAGAAATGTGATAGTTTTTATATTATAAAAAAATATAGGAAGATAAAATGGGAAATCTTCATTGATGAGCCTTTTTTCTTCAGAAAAAAGTTATTTTTAACTGTTAACTGTCGGAGAAAAATTGAATTTGAATAGTATAGAAGGTTTAGGCATAATTTGAGCTTGAAAAACGGAAAAGTCAATGAGGCTTTTTACTTTTGCGAGAAATAATAATGAGCCTCACAACTTGTTTTTGTTGGCTCGAAAACATAAAAGGTCAAGGGTAGGTTTTTATTTTAGCCAGAAGGCTTCTGATTTTCCTTTTGCTCTATAAAAATCAATTAAAAATAACAGTTTGAATATGTCTTTGGAAAAAAGTTCTAAATCTTAGAGGGCATCATGCACAACATTTTGATGTGCTATTTCTTATACTACTAATTTAATATAATATACTAATTTTCTATAGGTTTTGTAATTCAAAAATTAAAAAATGCCAGTTATTTTCGGTCCTTATATACATACATACATATATTGTTCGGAGAGTACCTACTTTTTAGCTTTAAAAAATTGTCAGACGATTCTATTAGATAATCGTTATGTTCCCAGACGTTTTAGGGTCTACAAAAACACAAAAACATTCAAAACTTTTCCTATTCATTTCCATCTGGAAAAAAACTCAAATTTTCATTAATTTCATTCCTCTTTCCCTCATTCCTGGTCACCTCCATCGCACCAGGAGGATCAACAATTAAGTGGCCTCATAAACCGCCTCGTTATCGGAGCAACAACTTCATTAATAATAATTTCGTGCGATTTTATTGACGTCATCAAAAGCAGTCATAATCCGGACCGGCGACGTTGGTATACATACATATAATGGAAAACAACACAAAAAGAGAAATGTCCACAAAACATTTCCAGTATTTCTTCCCGCCCCAAAAATCTACGGAATTTTCTTTTCATTTCCCGCGTCCTGCCACGTCCTATAATGTTTCGGGGCAAGACGAATCCAGACTCGGTTCGGCAAAGCTCCCAATAATTCTCTATAGCATCTTCTCCTACGACAAGTTCCCGGGTTTTCTTATGAAGAGCCGCTTCCCACGTCTGTTGGAGGAAATCCGATAAGAAAACTTCATAATTAAAATGAGGGTCGTCTGGCAAGACTGGGTAAAACACGGGCGGCGGTAGCGGGGTTGTTTCGTTATAATAAATCTTGAGATCTCACTTTTGGCCTGCATGTGCGGCTTGTTGCTCTGGATCCGTCCGGTCTCCTCCAGGTCTCCGGAGTGTTTGTTTAGAGCGAGGAGCATTCAAAGAATTTCCATATAAATGGAGCCACACCGTCTACGCCATTGTCTAGAACGTGATCCCCAGTACACGAAGCAGACTTAAGGCTGAGGCTGTGAAACTAAGGCTAACGTTCACAAGAAGAAGGCAGCTCCTCTCAGGGTTACTTACTTAATTTACTATGTGCGCTCATGAATATCACTTGATGGCATCTGCCACCGTGAGGTGAGTGGAGGATAGCAATGGCAATACATTCTACTTACCAGGAATTGGTCCGCACACCCTGGGAATTATTTCTAGAATAGCTGAGCAGGATGGATCCTCGAAGCACAGCTGTCGTGCCAGGATACAATTCAGTATCGCTAGTGCAGTCTTGATGTTCGACCCTGAAAGCAAAATAGATACGATAAAAATTACTTTCTGTCTGTCTGAGGAGTTACAAATGGGTTTGTTTGCGAGCTGGAATGATTTATCGCGAATTTCCCCCCCAACACTCCTCTTCTTTAACATCTCCTCCTCATAAGCACAATGAGTCACTTTAGTTTGTTGGACGGCGATGCCTCCAAGTGCTAAGATAATTTTGTATCGTGTATTGTCGCATGAGGAAAATGTCTTGTTTTCTACTCCCCCGGGGCATAGTGGGGCTTCTGTCGACGATTACTTCGAATTAGACGAGGATTGTCTGCTTGCGTGGCATAAGTCTTGCGAGTATGTATAACAGTGTCATAAAGTTCTCTAATCATTGCGACAAGGAGATGAAGATTTAGGAAAAATAAAGTTAATTCACTTCGTTTTACATATGTACGTATAAGAATAAGTATACAACTATGTAATTGCGTGAGAAATAGTTCATATCTTGTGACAATGAGAAGAAAAATTTAAATATGTATTAAATTGTTATGCCGTTTAGATAAATCAATATAAAATAGTTATGTTTTAGGTAAATCGTGACCCCATAGAAAAAGTTATGTACATTATCTAAATTTTAAGCAAAAATGAAAATATGTATTTGTTTAAAATTTGCCATATTGGATTTAGATTGACATCATATAGCTTATCGAATTCTACTTGTCAAATCCCCTTATTTGATTGCCATATCAAAAGGGTTGTGAAGAAAAAGGTAAGTATAGCGTAGCCACCTTGGAGGCGTCCGCCATATTAAATTTAAATAAATCAATACTAGATATATGTACATACATTAAGCACGTAAATTCAAACACGCGTTAAAGAAAGGGGGTATTTAATAAACGTTAAAAACAAGAGTGACGCACATTTAATATTCAACGATGTAAGAAAAGAAAAAACTGGTCAAGTGCGAGTCGAATTCGCGCACTGATGGTTGCGTAATACGGAGAACCCTAAAATGGCGGAAACTGTCGTACAAAACAGTTACAAATTTAAATTACGAAAGTACTATGCCATAGATAGTGCATATACGATACAATGACTACCACGAAAAATAAAATAAAGCCAAATTTGTACAAGAACCATTCTTTGGCTGTGTGTTTAGGGTCATTATCATGTTATGAATTTTCGTTTGGTTCTCATCGGATGTTAGTATAACATAAAATAAAGCAGTATTGTGTTGTAAGCATTGACGTAGTATTTCTCGAATTGATTTGAGAAAAGTTGTAAATTTATTATAGAGGAATAAATTTATTACAATGAGTTTGAAATACCTAAATGAAAACAGAAATTTGGTGTAGGTCTATATATACTTAAATTTTGTTTTTAATATACATATGTATATGTATATACCTACTATGTCAATATTTGTAATAAAAGTTGTTGAATTAAAAAAAAACATATGTATTTTGTTTTAAAAAGTTTTTAAAGCGCATCATTTGTAGTGGCTTCTAGTCTCCTGGATATAGTATTAGATATGTATGTCTATGATTTTTAAGGTGCAAGTTTAATGTCTTATTTCTCTACACAGTAAACATGATGACAAAGATTTATGCTGTAAATTATAATTATGAACAATCTACGATAATCTTGTATTTAATCTCATCACACCTCCATTGTGGCCATGTAAGAAAATAAATAAAATAAATTGTTGTTCAGCGTTTACTAAACCAAAAAACAACCGTCTGCCGTAACCACATTGAATCAATTACAAAAGTTGATAAGGTGGCAGGAGGACACATGGGCCGTTCTACTTTGTCTCTTTTTGATCCCTCTACCCTAGTTTAAGTGGTCAATTCAGTGACACTTTAAATATTTTATGTGAGATCCCCGCAAGATGTTTGGGTAAGAAAAGAAAACACTAACGACAAGCCCCTTCCTCAAATGTGGGAGGAAAGGCACTCAGGATTCACTTTTTCGAGGAAGCAATTTGCCAAGGAAAGCGAATAAACCAAAAAAGGGACACGTGGTTAACTGCCATTTGGGCCTTTTTTAAGACTTTCTGGGACAGGTCGCCCCCCTTTCCCAATATGTTTCTCTTGCAGACAATTCTTTTATTTTTTAGGAAAATATTTAAAGCTTGCTCTCAAATGCGATGGAAAAGTCAAAAATCCTTTTTTGTTCTTTCCGCGAAAGTTCTAAGAAAAGTGAAGACATTACGGAGAAGGGCTAAGTGGTTTATAAGGAAAAAAAGTTTTTTGTTTAAGTTGGACAAGACTTGGCCGTGGCAAATATTTAATATTTGAGGACATCTCTGGTAAATCGGTCCTAAGGAGTTACTGAAAATGTGTACAGAGACCAACTGCCAACTTGGGAGGATCAAAGGTTTATGCAAAAACGAATAAGCGACGCAAACGGGCGAAAAATGTTTCTGGGGATTTTGTGAGTCGATTTGTTTAACGAGCGCACAAAATCGCAGATAATCCACGGGTAGTCTGCTATCGAACCGGAAAAGGAAATCAAATCAAATCAAATCGGGGAAAAAACCCGGGAGCCCTATGAGCGCAATAGATTGAACTGTGATGTATGAGCGAAAGATAGGGCCGTATCCGGTTCCTATCCCGTGTCATATCCTTCCTAGTCCTGTCTGTTTTGCGCGGCTCAAAATCCCCTGCACCCGGGGACACCCTTCTCGACATTTTCTGCAGTTCTTTTCGTATATTTTCGCACTCGGGCATGGAGCTGAAAACTTCCTGTTCCACGGGCATAGTCCCGGCTGAAGCAAGCCCCTCCCCCAGGCGGTCTGGAGCAGTTTTCCCAGCTCCCCCGGGAGAAAAGCCGAAAAGCGAGTCTACCAAGTTACATGGTTGGTTTACCACAGTTCACTGTAATAACTTTGGAGCTCATTTGGAGCCTTCGAGCGTCTTCGGGCCTGGTGCGGGGGTGTGTGTGCCCGGACTTGCAGCCGTTGTATTTGTTTATCCCGGCCGGGGGTTTTCGGGAAATGGGGGGGCGGATTCCACCCCTGTAAAACGGTTGGCTGAGTTGTGCGACTCAAATTTGCTATTCCATTGCCCCACGGAATGACTAATTGCCGGATTCGGCTGGAGAAGGCGACTTCTGATCGCGCGGATTTACTAATTTCAGTTCATTCTAATTACGACAAGTCAATTTCAGGATTAACTTGTAATGACAGCAAAGTCGAGATAATACAATGGGCCGGAATTGGACCTTTACTTTTGGACGTCCATGAGCCTAACAGAAGCTTTGATATAGCACAGGAAATTGGTATCCTGCTAAAGGAGATAAGAGTCTGGGATTAAAAGATTTTTGGGGCACAAGGACCATTCGGAATCGGTTTAATACTTCATTTTTCTATCCGGACCGGGGATAAAAGGTTCTTACGAAAAAAAAAAATACTTGCGGACCATTGAGAAATATCCTAGTCATCCGACCGGAAATTTCAACAATGATACGTTCCCTATGGGAAAGAAATTCATAAAAATTCCCTTATAGTAGGTACCTATGCTATCCATATGACACCTGTTACAATAAAAACTTTTTACAGCATCGTCGTCAATAATTCACACTGCGCGGTATAAACTGACAAAAAGAAGAAGCCTTGAAGGCAGATTATCCAGGTCACGTCCATGCAAATTAAGAAGTGAAAAAGGAGACGAAGACGACGAGCGAAAAGAATAAAAATACCGCCAGAATATTTTACACTGTGAAATTCATCCTGTGGGAACCAAAGCATCAGGGAATGGGCGTAATTATTAAAACCGTCCAAAGTAGCAAAAGGCGTTCCGCTGAAACTTGAACAGGTCAAGTCCTAGCTATAGGATACAGGGGAAAACATTGAATTTTCGTCGTTTGAGGTTAAACTTTAAATATTTAAGATGTGAACGCGTGCCAGGTGCGCTACCATTTGGAATTCTATTTTGGCGGCAGGGGACCACTGCGCTGCTTTATTGTCAGTTTATTTAGTCAACTGATTTTAATTTAAGACAAAAAGAATGGTCAGGCCACTAGTGGTTTTAAATTCTAAAACATCTGATAGAAAACAATTCGAATAAGTCAAGAACCCGTTTGGCGTAGATACCTACTACCAAAAAGATGTTAAAAAGTGCGCGGGAAATACGTTATTTTAATTTTTTTCTGTATTGTATTTGTTACTTTTAGCTACAAATGAATATTTTTAAACCACTTTTCATCAAAATCTGTGAGAACTCAAACTGAGTTCTTTTCTGATAATTTTTTTTCATAAGTAGGTACCTATTATAATCTATGTCTAGGAACGATAGCCAGCCAATACCGATAATGTCGGCTATTATGGTTCGTTACCGAAACACTCAACAGAGGTCAATAGTTATGTCATTTATAGTAAATGAACTCGAACCACCAGCGGTACCTAATGCGTTAAAATTGGAATCGCACTCATAAGCAATTATTTTGCTAATTTACGAATTTCTTTCCAATTTTCAATAAAAAAATTGCAGTAGATGAATATGATTTTTCAAAATTTTAAAGATAAATATCTCGGATTATAAAAGCGATCGACAGAACTAGTTTGCATAACCATCACTTTTTAACTTAAATGAACATTCTTACACCAATTTTATCAAAATTCTTCAGGGGATTTCAAACCCAACTAACACTTCTAGTTTACGTTGGTTTTTAAATTGTATAGAAGACCTTTCAAGTACGGATACTTTACAATAAACAAGTGAAATAATATAATAACGGCACACATATTTACCTACATATCTTGTACGATATGACTTTCATTGGAATAAATTAATTTCAGTTAGCAAGAAAGCTCTATACTTAAAAATGAGCAGGTATGTAGGTACAAACCGATCAATAATTGAGTTTTTTTCATCGGGTACCGGTTCTGGTTCTGGGTTATGTGAAAACAACTATCTGGGTTAGTAATTGATTGTGATTTAAAAATTGGTATACCTGCCTGTCTCACATATGTATGAATAAAATTTCACAATTCTGCCTATTTGCGGAGAACAACCAGTGAAAAGTCATTCATCGATGCCACTGCCTCTGTTAGAATATTTTTGAATTATTGATGTAGTTCTTTGATCAAGAACCGGAGAAATATGTGGGTTAGGAGTTGTCGTTGTATTTGCATGTAAAGCGCCAGAACTAAACCCAGAACTGAATGAAAAGAACGCAGCTAATGATATATTTCCCTTATTTTAATGATAATTATTTTTCAGACTATTGTTAACAAGCCCCATGGATTTACAATTTGATCGAAACTAAAAACGATATTAAATTAACCATTAGTAACTAAATCAAAACTTAAGGACATAGTCCAAACTAAAAGGATTGCATTTACTAACTATTGAACGAACTAAAACCGCAAATCTTTCTCGATAACGCCATGCATTACCTACCAGCTCCATCAGAAGGGTAACCTATGGCTATCAGATTGAGATTAGCCAGATAAAGTGCCTTTAATTCGCCCTGAAAAGGCGGCCGCTGACCAAAACAAACAACCGCCTTTATCGTCAGTATTTTTCATTTGAGTCCTCTAGAAGTAGCTCATCAGGCCTCACTCTGTAAACTTAATGAAAATTCATTTCAGCCGGCCAGAGCTGGAGTAACAGTCGAGAATAAAACCGGTCAATTTCCATTGAATCCGATAAAGGCGTAAAATGCATCGAGAGGTACTGGTACCCTTTCTCTCTCCAATCTGAATCTGCACGGTTCATCAATCCGCTTCATGGGCTGACTATCTCTAGGAAAATGGAAAAACTGAATTATCGGGGAGGCGAAGAGCCGACGTGACATGCATGATACCCCCAGCGTAGCACTAAGGCTTCGGACTTCCAAAAGGATTTTTATTCCCCGTCCTCCAATCCGTGCGGAGGGTTCCGGAAATTTGTTTGTTCTTCTGGAAGGCGGAAAACGCTGTAAACTGGACATTCGTGATTGAGTTTTGTCCTCCTAATGACTGCAAAATTGTGCGTCATCGAAATAGCTGCAACCACGTCAATGTTGTTTCGCGCAAATGAAACGTCCGATAATGAAAATTTCAATTTCGCCCCGCTAAATTCCTCTATGCGGCGGTGGCCACTATGCATTTGAGCCTGGATCGTAATTATCTCACAAATATTTTCCTATTGGAAACAATATACCTGTTCGCAGGAAAATTAGAAAGCAATGTGGGATTACAGGATGTTATGCAGCATCCATGGAGCTTATCGAGTGCATCAATCATTGATCGAACTATCCCGTCCACCCGCGCTACAAAGCGAAATAAGTACCTATACCTTTCTGTGATCACAGGTATCAATTCCCTGTACATTCTAAAAAATAATTGAGTAATTTTAAGCTGTTAAACGTTGGCACAAAATTTGCCAATAATGATACAGCAATATATGCAAAACTGCTATCTATAGGAGAATGAATGTAATTATTTATAAGGTGATTTACATTCCAATTGGTAAAAATACTACTCGATAGAGCAAGTATAGTGCTGTAAGTTAACAATATTCAAAAACTGAGTTAAGCTTAAAATCATATCACTCATCCATCACTCTATTAAGATACCAGTTGGCTTACGCCACTATGATTCTCAACGGCTCATTTAAATGTCGATTTAATTGTTTGCATTGTAATACTACTTCCATATAGAGCAAAATTACTTCTTCTTTAGGGAACATTTATATTTATGTATAAGAAAAACTAAATGAAAATTGTTCAATATTAAAGCGGAGAAAGGGAAAAATAAACTTCGTTATGAAACAATTGTATCCTCCTTATAAATGTTGAACTGATTTATGCGCTATTACAAACATTATTTTCATTAATTTATGATTTACATCCTACAAGATTAAGGCTTTATTTAAATATATTAAAATGTATCCCAAAAATAATAGTGTCAAATACGAATAAGCTCTGTTGCATTCACTTCCTGACACTTCAAGATAAACTTCTCAAATAACACCATAACTTGTGACTCCCAGTAAAATTATAAGTGCTTAGTAATTTTCGTATAATGAACGTTGTCAACTGTATACAATTTGCAATATTACAAAATGCCACTTCCTAATACAAAATCAATTTTCCGTTTTGTTGTAATCCCGGGTGAAAATGTAAACGGAAAATAGATTGAAAAATTTACTAATTTTTTCTGCGTTTAAGAGCAGTCGGAAAACGAACGTTTTGTTTTGATTAAAATATCGATGAATTTATTAATAACACTTAGGTACTAAAATTTACATTTACACAAAAAAATAGATATAAATATATATGTATAATGCCTTATATTTATAGAAGAATTCTTGAGTTTAATTTAGTTCTAATTAATTTAAGTTAATAATATTGTGTCCATTTGTTTTACTATCAAAGCAAACGAAAAAATTTGGATAGGAGAATTAATCGATGATGTCGATTTAAGGACACTGATTAATTTAAAATTGTATATATGTACATATATAATTATATTATGTCTCAATAATATATCATGTAATTATATTATTAAATAATTTAGAAATTAAGTTAATAAATTAACATTCAGTCACATCATGCTTCACTGATTTTTACTTTTCTTAATTTAAAATTTTTTGGAAAAATCCTTAAGTAACAATTAAACATTTTTTAAGTCCAATATTCGAAAAATTTTCTAATTCCAAGAAATGCCGAGTCCTAAAAATATTCGAATTCTAAAAATGATAAAATTTACGTATTGTTTCCATCTCCTTTCAGTCTCTTCTTCATACTCATCAAGGGTAATTGATATTTCAGTCCCGATTCAGGCTATTTTTCGACGCAGCTATTTTAATGTAAAACTTTCAATCTGGTGTCAGTTTCACTTCAGAGTGAAAAAATATTTCCGCCTCATTTCAGTCTGAATTCCGTCTTCACCTTCTTTATGTAATACGTTTTCAGTCTATTTCAGTCTGTTTTCAGTCCTTTTTCTGTCTTATATTTTCACCCGGGATTATATGAAATAATACACTGATAAATTGTTTATGCGATTATCAGCATCAAATTTTACGATTATTAACTGAATTTCACCACTTCGATGTATTTAACAAAAAAATTGAATATTGCAAATCATGCAAATTTACTAGAAAATTGCGAATTTACCTTTGTGCATTTTTATAGTTTGCTTAAGTTTGCAATACTAAATTGAAGTTTTAATATGGTTGTGTGTAAATTTAAATTTAATTATAATATGTAAATTTAAAAAAACCGATGGAATTTCATATATATATGTAACAGTTACGTCTGCATACAGAAATGGCAAATTTGCGAAAAAAAACTTTGTGGCTCACTTGTACTTCCCGAGAAATTTAACTTTGAAACTTCAAAAATTGGCATTTTGCCGCAAACATTTTTTCATATTTCTAGGAAATTTCGTTGCAAATTGTGTAAAAGTCTTAAATTAAGACTATTTAGCCGTTCATTCTGAAAAGTTCTTGAAGAATCTTTAAAATCAAAGATTTTATGGAAAATATCTTTTTCGAATTATCAATGGTGCCGAGCACGCATTTTTGTTACAAAATGACAAATCGAAGTAAAGTAAAATTTTCTTTACATTCGAAAGCTTGTACTAATTTTAAATCGAGATTCCACCTTTACGACACGTTACTTAAGTGATGTTTGAAAGTCATGAGTCCTGTGTTTTGACAGTAGCTATGTATGTAACCGCTGCGAGAGGGTGTACGATAGCCACTTTCATTGGTGTACTATAAAACAAAATCGGACAATCGTAGTAGCTAGATAAGCGAAATAGCCACTATATGCCCAGTGGCTAATATTAGCAGAATAGGCTCGATTAAGTGATTGATACGGGCGGCGGCTACAATTAAACTTAAATTTGATAATGAAAGCCCGCATCCGTTCAAGCACGGGTTTTGGTTTCCTTTTGCCCTTTCTTGCCCCCTATACCCTGGAGCAGTTACGGACGTACAGGTATACGATAAACTTTATGCAAAATCCTGCTAAGTTTATTTGTGTTGATATATTTTGACATGGCGGAACTGCTATTTTTGGTTCTGTTTAAAATGCTAACAAGAAGCCAAAGGGGTGGGAGCAGAAACTCTCGGTGGGCGAAGAAGGGCCAGGGGCTAAAGGGTTGCTCGCAAGGGCCAAATTGATCACGTAACATTCAGGGGTAAAGCTCTGCTAATAATTGTTTTCGACTCTGATCCCTTCCAGGCCGAAGCGATACCCCCGGATTATGGAGCCCCACTCTCTCCGTTAAATATTTGAAGCGGAGCCCGAGTTAAGAAATTTCGCCTATAAAATTCACTCAGGTCTGAGGTTTCAACGATTTTGTTGTTTTCGGCGTTGCCCCGGTCGATGCCTGTATTTATTTACATACGTGAGCATGCCGTAGCCAAAGTTTTCGAGATATTCCGTGCGACGGGCTCGTATATGCGGGCATTCGGGTCAGGTTGCCCCTCGCACACCAAATTGAAATGGTTCGATGAGAATTTCGTGCAAATCGATTTTCTCTTCAAAAACTCATAAAATTCGCAGTAATTGGCGGTTTACCGGGTTCTATTCCTTCCAGTTTTCTCGGGCAATGCCGTTGAGAAGCCATCGAGGTGGAAAGGTGTGCTAAGGGAATTACGAGGAAGCGTTTAGAGTGTAGCGAATAAATTTTTAATTTATCGAGAGTATATGAAGCCACTTTTAGTTTTGCACTTTTTATATTTCAATTATTTTAGAACCATTTATAGGATGAAAGTTCTACAAATATGTAAGTAAAGCGGCCACAGCAATATGGTTCTTAAAATTTAGACGCGGTCCTTGACCCATTCTTTTATATGTAAGAGCAATTGACACAGAATGAATTTGCTTACGTTTATGACGATATATACAGTAGGTAATAACCTACATCAATTAATAATTTTTGTTCACTAGATAACAGCATCCTTACTGATTAAAAATCTGCGTGCTATTTTTTAATTTTAAGCCATTTTAACACGAAATAACATCTTCCTACTAAATTTGGAAAATATCACTTTAAATATCAGTAAACATTGTGTATAAACTAAAATAATATTGGCGAATTATAATTATAATAGAAAAAGTTCCAAAAAAAAACATATAATATTTTTCAACTAAAAAAAAAGGGAATATATGTAGATAATCTAATCATCAAATTTATTCTACACTAATTGGAACATGGCCTGTTTCCATAAATAACAAGATATTATGTGTAGTATCTATTAAACAATTCTATAATATTGTTCGATGCATGTAAATAGTAAGTCAAGGCTTGTTGCAATATATGTACATATGTAAATACATATGTACCTACATACATATATATTAATATTTAAATATCTTACGTTATAGTTATCGAAAATAAATATATAGCTGACTATAATTTGTTTAATTTATCGGACTGATTTGTGCATAAAGGTTTATACATAATGTATGTATATACTTACAATCTGAATAGAAGTCCCTAAATTTCGAGCATTGGTTTTAAGGATTTTTGAAATAGTTTTTAAATCATTAAAATTAGTATTTTTTGTTTTTATTCATATCGACCATCATAAAACCGATAAATCAACATTTTTCTTGGTCAACAACTTTCAATTTACTTAAAAATTTGAATACGTAATACCAGTAATAAATAATATTGATATTTTGATAGTTAAAGGCCTGTGACTTCGTTCATATGATATTTATTTTATTCCTTTAATTGATTACCGCCATTACAAGTTGAACTCTCTCTAGTATATACATAGAAGCGCATACGAAGTGCAATTCAAAATAATTGAAATTATGCAACAAATCGAATAAAACTAAGTAGGTACCCTAATCCTGAAATATTTCTAAAAGTTAACTTGGGATGCAATATTTCCGCAAATGTAAGTTTTTCAAGAGATGTTCATAGTTGTATTATTATCCGTTTTTTTTCATCTTAAAATAATAGTGTAAATTATATTCACTTGAAATATGAACGAAATTATTTAAGAATCTTAAAAAATGTTTGTCACTAATAAAATTCAAAAGCTGTCGACAATTAGGAAATCTGCTTTGGTTAATGTTTCTGATCAACCGGTTGAAAAAACATATGCAAACAGAAGGTGCCTTATATGGGTTTAGTTTCCGAGTACGGAAAAAAACGGGATTCAAATTAATTCAACAAACAGTGTAGAAGAAAAAAAAACCGTATTTATAAAAAATATTAAATATGTAGATACTTATGTATGTACACAGTTTTTTTTAAATATTAAATAAACTATGCCCAAGTGTAATCTGTTAATATTACTTAAAAAAATCATAGTACCTATTAATAAATATATCAGATGAATTTAGCAGTTTAACCAACTATTAAATTTGACCATTTTGCTGAGTTGAATCTTTTTTTAAAATCAGAAGAATAATTCAAAAACAGTAAATAATAATCATTATTTCTGAAAGTTAAAACAAAAAAATTATCAAAAAACAAAAATTATATACTTGATAATCTTTTTTGAAGGATCGAAAAATACATCGAAAAATAAATATCGATAAATAAAAATTACTTAGTACCTTATCATTATAAAATAATCGAAAAATACTTCGTAATCATTATTAGCTGATCGATATTTTTTTTGATAATAATCATTATATGTACAGTCCCACGGTTGAAATGTTTTACAAGTTAGGTAGAAAAGTGTTAATTATTTGAAAAAATGTCGGTAAACTTTTACCATTTCAATTCGTTTCTGGGAGTGAATGTATAAACTTTTCATCCATCATTTTTATATTTTTGGAATGTTCCACGCCACCATAGCACCATTCCTGGTTCCCACGGACGGTGGTTGGGCCCCTATTGGATTTGCGTCTTTTGCTCGCATTTGCAGTAGCTAGTCGTCTTCTTTCGCTTTGTTTTTCATTTCATTTTAAATTGCTCCCCGCGGACTTAATGGATTTCCCAGCAATTTTCTTCCGTTACCGCTTCGCTCAATTTTTACAGCTGGGAGACGCGCACTGTACGCAGCACGCCGATAACCAACACTTACGTGGGAAACACGTTTTAACTAGCGAATTTATGTTGTATATTATCCACAGGAGTATATCCGACGTCGGTTACCTCTACGCCAGCCAAGTTCTCGGCAGTTTGCTGCTATGCTCCACAAACCCTACGCCGTTCAACTCGTTGACATTCCTGTGAGGAGCTCTTTGGGGGGCGATATTGTCTATGTTTGTGGGAATAAGCCCGGCACCGTTCCATCCCTTCCCGGCTGTAGTACGTTCTACATGCCTGCAGGATTCCATTCTATTTCATTCACCATCCAAGGAACCCTGTCCCATCCCGCTCTATACCTCTATACCACCCTATGCCACCCTATACCATACTCTCCTTACCCTTCGATTTGATGTGTTTGGTGGATGGTGTCATGAATGAGATCAGACGTGCTTTTTTGATGGACTGAGTCAGCTACCAGACGAGGTTTTTATTATCCCTTCTCGAGCGGTGTGGGTGGTATAAGGAGCCCGATGGTTGCGAATCTCTTCGTATAGAGTGGGCGGCGATAAGATGAAAAGTTGACAACTTTAAAGAGGTAAAATCGCTGTCGAAATTACACTTTCGGCCCATTTTTCCCGGCTGTTACAAGTTATGGGAATTATAGCAATTTCCGCTATGGCGCTTAAGGGGGGATGAACTTTATTTATGCGCTATGGCGTTATCGGTTGGGTATGAGAATGTCGAAGGTCTTGCACTTTTATGAGAGGAAACAAATATGTATCAGCTAGGCGCAGATTTCATCCACAGTGGGGATCAAGGTCAATAGTCTTGGCTTGGCTACAGAAGCGAAACTATACACGGTTTTTGTATCACCCCACATTTGGCTCACCATTGAATAATCAATTTCAATATATCTCTCATCACTGGAAGCCCATATGAATGTAATATACAAAAGAAAAATAAATAAATAAATTCCTAAGCAATCCATTTTATCCACATGCAACATATTCATGGGAGATATGGAAAATTTTTGCTCTAGCCCCCCTGCTCCAGCCGGCAGATAAATTGAATTTCCTTCTGGGATATATCGGGACAGAGGGAATATAATAGAAAAAAGGAAACAGCGGAAACGCTTCACTTCCCCATTCAGCATCTTTCGAGCATGCCTCCAGCTGCGCGGTTTATATTTTGTTTGAGTTCTGCTCATATCTCGTCTAGGCGCGCACATTCCCATGAATAAATCCATCTATTTATTTGGAATTTTATTGAGATTCTTGGGGAATTGAAGCTATGTATGGCACGCTTAATCTAAGGCAAAAGACATTTGGCTGCGATGATGATGATTTTCTCTTCTTTCAACATTTATCCTATCCTTTTATGCACAGATGCTGCATAAACTGACTAATTGTTGATAAATAGTTTTTGCTTTTCTCGCATCAACAGCGTTCTCCTTGATATATAAAAAACAATTTATTTACTCTTATTTTGCAAGTGTTATATAACAATTAAAATTAGTAATTAAATTATATATAAGCATGTGTACGTTATAAAAAAAATCTTTGAGTTTAGTAACTATACTATATGTATGTATGTATCAAGAGAATTGTGGAGGAAAAAAATAATACGCCATTTTAAAGACGTCGCCCATATTGGATTTATATAAATATTATAAACATATATGTATGTATGTATGTATGTATATTAAATAGTAGGAATTGAACACCTGCGCAAAATTTCCCCCTGTTGGAATAAAAGGAACTGGGTTCAAAATTGACTTGCAACATTCCAAGCAGGTAGACAGCTAACATTTTAAGCTAAATAAAAACTTTTAAAAATAAATAGATGAATAGAAAAAAAAACTTAAAAGCTTTAAGAAAAAATTGAATCATCTAAGGATAACCACAATCTCCAAACAAAATTTGTCGCGGTACTTTACGGGACACCCTGTATAGAATTTAGTTATAATGCTCAGATTTTTACTTTAAACAATAAACGATTTTATTTTGTTTTGACATACTTCATACTTAAATTTAAACTGCACGAATATATGTTTATCCTGAGAACAATAATGTGCTTGTCATGAAGGTGAACCAATTTTTAATTTATCAATTATCCAATTAACGTTTTATTTTACATATTTGTCAAAAAAATGTTTTAAGGCATGAGGACACCTCAGACTCATTTTGTTAATAAATATTTTCTAAAAAATATATCAATTTTTCAGAATTTTTCACCGTTTTATAAAATAAAGGTAAAATATTAACAAATAGCTGGCTTTGGGAATTAATATGGCTTAATAATCCTCCATTTGGTAATTTCAAATTAAAGAGGAAAATATTAAAAATCAATTTTTTCCCTTTATTTTCATCGTATATGCGAATTATTAATGATAATTACCTGCGAGGAATTCGACTCTCAATCACAGTATACCCATATAATGGTAATTACAAATTCGATATGGCGTGTGGGAATAAAAGCATCCCGTGGTTTTTCAGAAACCCAGCCACTAATAGCTTTTGGTTATTTAATTTATTAAATATTCACCAGCGTGACTCATATATAAATTGAATTGAAGAGAGTAACAAAAGCATTCTATGTATTTGTAGCTATAACTGATAATAACCTGATTTGAAATAAATGCTTGACAAATCCCAAACTGATAGTTCACTCCCAGTGCATGGACTGTATGTAGTTATCGTAATCAAAATATCATTTGAAAAGGTAAGGCACCAGCCACTGCCCTTAATATGTAAATAATAGCCTTGTGACTAATGAGTGCACGAGACAACCTCCTTTGCCTTGAGATGTGACTAATTACTTCGTTCATTTTGAATCAGTGAGGAGGTGATTTTAGTACCTAACATACATAAAACCATGACGTTTTACTCTCTGTAAGTTTTCGCCGTATAGCAAACGGCTAACTATCATATTATATGCATATGAATGTGCGGGTGAATTAACAAGATGCTTTTAAGATATGCTGTCCTTGGCATGAACCGCCTCTATGGTCTTCTTCTCACAAAGAAACCAAGAAATATTATATACATATGTAGTAGGTATAGGTATTGGACATGGTGAGACTTCCCACAACCCAAGGCTGAAGCTTCTTACGTTCCAATTGCTTTAAAGGACGTGTTGCTCGCCTCATGAAAGCGTTCACCTTGCACCTGTTTATCTTCAGTCCACATATTTACGTTTCTAGAGCGACCTTGCCCACAGACATCCCCCCTTGTATTCTTTGAACTCCTTCAGGGGTTTTCGAACAAAACCGAGGAATAATAATTCATGCACGTCTCGAAGATTGGCGGACCCGCTGCTGTGCATATGACCCACATAAATTCATATTAGAGCGACATTTCTTGGATTGCTAAATTGAGTAAGGACGAGAAAACAAAAGAGCGAGAGCATTACGGGGCAGAGGGGTTTTGGTGCTGCGACAAAAGCTGGGTTGGGTTCGGAATGCTTTTTTACTTTTAAGTTCTTTAGACTAGAAAACCCGGATAAACCAAGGGGAATGGCATGCCAACGAAAAATAAAAAAAAATACCTCAGAAAGGAGGTTCAGTCATGGTTGGAGTTGCGGTCGCGGTCGTGACATGGATGATGACAAAATGCAGAAGGAGCAAAAATTGACAATTCTCATTCCAGTTGGCTTCACTTTGGAAAAGCCCATACCGTGAAGCACTCCCAGCAGCTTTTTTTTTCGCGTGAATGGCAACATGCTTGCAGAAGTCCTTTATATACTTAGTTATCCGTGTGCATATTAGATGAAGACAGTCCGCAAAATCGGCTGACAGTTTAATTTCTGCCTCTTCGAGCAGGATATTGTCGGATAGGACGCTTTTGCCTTTTTCATTGCCTGAATCTAGTCACAAGCCCTCCTTGTCCTTCAAGTTTTCTATTGGAGAGTACGATGGCTCATGTATGCAAATCGGTCCATGAAATTCTGTCCTCCAAAGTAGATCATAATGTTATTTGTTCCCAGTCTAAAAAGGCAATGTGAATGACACTTTACTTTCGGAAGATGTCCTCTTTTATGCAGTCAGATAAGTTGCTACATTGTATTATAGACTGTAGAGACAGACAACAGCTATATCTCCTACAAAAGACTTTTATTATTCTATAAGTATTGGTAATTTAATAAGTATGTAAAGTATGTACTATTCAAGTGACATGGAACAAATTGCCATATACGTACTTTTTCTGTCTCAATTTCGTGTACAATTTCTCGAATCTCGTTCTTGGTTCTGCTGCAGCACTATTCAGCTATTGCTTCCTTATAAAAAGTTTTTAGTGCAAAGAATTAAAGATAACTAACCTTAAAAACACTTAAATAAGCAGTTTTATAACTTATGTTGTAATGGTCGTAAATTAGTCTGCCGACTTTGAAAAAACTTTTATTTTACAGAATCAAATAATTCATACACAGTTTAAATATCGATCACAAGTTTTGGGCTGATAAATAAATGGACAAAATTAATAATTAATGTTTAAATGGAGCACTTAAAAAAATTATATATTGTTTTAAAATGATAGCGTTTTTATTTTTCCCTAGAAAGATAAAATTTCCGTTTTTACATATACTTAATTCATTTATAAAACGCATGAGAAAAACTGTTGATATTAAATAAAAAGTATGAAATGATTTGATATTGTATCATTTTACTTATAAATACAATTTTATCTCATTTTCTTAAAGTATCACAAATATACGTTTATGTATGTCAGGTCAGGACATAAATTGAGTTTGAGGTCCCCTCACGGTTTTTGAAGAAACGTTCTAAAAAAAATTCACTTTGGGTCCAAAGTGACAAGTATATGTAACTAATGCAAAAAAAATTATTCAGCTTAGTTTTGCATTAGGTATACATGTAAAAGAAATACATTAAAAATAATAATATAGTTGTATGAGTAGGTAGTATTGCAATAAAGTAACGGAGTTCTAAAATAATAATAAAAAGTTAAAGTTGGTCTTTATATTTTGATAAAATTATTCAAGTCTAAGTATCATTTACATACAATTTAAATTTTTGGTTTTGGGCAATCTTGACGTTTTATAACATTTAAAATAAGAGTTATTAATTGTTTTTGTCGGT
The DNA here is from genome assembly GCA_933228815.1 of Machimus atricapillus. Taxonomy (NCBI): domain Eukaryota; kingdom Metazoa; phylum Arthropoda; class Insecta; order Diptera; family Asilidae; genus Machimus; species Machimus atricapillus. Next base: position 4,659,468 of record OW121788.1, on the reverse strand, counting down.
TTTTGAGAATTTTAAATAAAGAGACCTTTTCCACTTGAAGAAATCATGCAGAAAGAAAAATCCAAAATCCTCGAAAATAAATTAAGGGATTTTTCTCCCACAAAATCCCAACGGATCCTTCGGATGTGTCTCATTCAAAAGTTGGCGCACCCTTACGTTAAGACCGAAAATAAATTCAAATTTATACTTTTCATCAAGAAACATTTCGCTGACCACTTCTTTCTGCTACCAAAACTTGACGAGAAAAAGTATCGTTAAACAAATCACTGCAGCGCGTTCATTAAACATTCAAATGAGAGTAACGAGGCCACCGCTCGAAATGAGGTTTTAATTTTTCAGTAAAGAAAAAGAAAAAAAAAAAACAAAATTCTACTCTGGGAGGATGGTACAATGATGGTGACGTTCGAAAATTCTGAGAATTCTTAAGCACCCTCAAGATGCAACCAAAATCCCAGAAACTTTTTCTATACTGATGGCCGTCAAATCACGTTGACTAGGAGTCGAAACGTGTCTGGGATCCTGCAGGACCTCCACAGAATGCGAGCGTCATGTAACCGCTGCGCTTTCTTACAGAGATTTTTATCGGCACTATTTCTGTTTTTACATTTCCCACTGTTGTTGCAGGGTTTACAGAGCGTTGCTTTTTTGCGCTTTTCAATTTAAAATTTTTATGTCTCCATTTCCGTGCGAAACTGAATGCATTTCAGTGTGAATACAGGCGAATCTTAAGGGGGTAAATGGGAGGTTTTAGGGGGTTATCATGGGACGGGTATAAGGTAAAGGTATTATTCCCGGGGACGGTCTTTTGTACGTCCACATAGCTGTCCCACTGTTGGGTGTAAGCTAAGTTGTTTTTTCCATCACTTCCTGGACTAAGTGCAGTTCAGTTGCTCCTTCTTGGAAGCTGCACATAGAAGGTCTGTTCCAGAGCAATCTTGTCCAGGTATGGGCACAATGCACCAACTATACTACTACACCTGCATAAAAAGCGGGACTTGGATGAGCTATAGCCTGGGCTAGATATTCCGGTGCATCTCAAGGAACTGCTTAAAACTGATGTGCCATTGTGTTGCTTGCTTCACATACAATCTCAAGTGCTCCAGCTCCACTGCAGGCTAAGTGGATGTGAATGGGGCACCTATGGGGTGAAGAAAAAGCACGTGCATAGTACGTTGCAAGTACCCAGCCATCGCCATAATAGCACGTATGATGTAGGCGAGGTTTATATGCCGGGACGGCCCTCACATCTAGAAGTAGACAGGACTGTAATATTCCTGTTTAGATGGCAGCAAAATCATCCACTGGAACAGATGCACTTCGGAACACAAAATGGGGCCAAGAGGTCTTACCTCTTTACCCTTTATCGACGACGGTGCAAAATGCGATTTATTGAGCTCGAATGATGCACTCACTCCCACCCCCCGATGATGTTGGTCCAGGGGTTGAGGGAGGGAGGGCACTGTCACAACAACAATGCCTGAGACTATTGAAAATTTATTTGAGTACACTCGGTGGCATTATGTGGCAAGCGCCAGCATGCAATGGACAACAAGACCCCCTCACCTGCTCGGGACAAGTGCCCTTATTATTTTTGCAGTAGGGTTCCGGGGTACTGCTGCTAAGGACCCATTGATGCAAAGTCGAATGGCAGTTAGCATTTTCGCTTATCGGTCGCACTAATCTCGTTTGATGGCCATTTTCGTTATAATGGGACATTTTTTTTTTAATTGATTAAGGCATATTCCTCTGCCTCAAGTGTTCTGGCGGCGACCTTAGTCCGGAAAAATTCTACAGACAAAGTTTGTATGATGCTTTTCTTTGGAATTTAGACGACAGAAAGTAACCCTAGCATCCTAGTTATAGACTTTTGTATCCTTCATCCCCAATCGAGAAAAATTTCAAAATTCGAAAAAAATTGATTATTTTATTATAAAATTGGTAAACAACTGTTTTAGAAAAGGGAAGTCATTCTATTTAGTATTTTTGAAGATATTTAGATTTTTCTCAAAACTGCATTTATAGAAGACCGATATACAAGATCAAAGGATTGATTACAAAATGCTTGCGAAATTCAGAATTAAAAAAAAAACATATATGTATTAGCATTGAAAAAATATTTTTGGTCTCATTAAATAGGTCCTATATAAAAATAACAACTGAGGGCAAACGAAGATAGACCCCCCTATAAAGTTACAGGGCAAAATCTCGCAACAATCCGTCATCGCGAATTTTGTTTGTGCCGTTGCATGAAAATATACAGTTAAGTCCATTTTACACATATTTTGTTGTTCACACGCCCATTTTGATTATATATAACGGTTAAGAAAAATTACCGTCTCCAAACCACTAATTTAACATAAGTTAACGTACAAAAAAAGCAACATTATCACATTGATTAAGGATACATTTGATTTATTTTTATTTAATAAGCTGTTGACCAAAACTAGTAAATCTTTGTGATTTTGTAATATTTACCAAAAAAAACTTGACCAAAATACATTGTAACATATGTAATGTATTTTCCAGGCTAAGTGAAATTTATGTCTCAGTAAAAATTTTTGAGTAAAAGTTTAAAGCTTTAATTAAATTATCTACTCTTATGATTATAGTATCTAATTAATATTATATAGTGTACTCAAAAACACTGTGCAATTTCAAATTTGTAGTCATTACCACATACTATATCATTTCCACTTTTCGGTTGAAAATACAAGTTAACTCGGTTGAACACTATTTTAGTGGTAAAAATCATTATGCAATACTCTTTAGAGTATTTCAGTATTAATAAATACACACTAAATTTAATAAAAAATAAATCCAGTAGTAATGAAACAACTAATGTTGTAATGTAAATAAAATTGAATTCTAACCTAAGATTTATGCGAATAATGCTAATTGATTTCACCCTATATAAATGTGACTACACATTTCATAGAGCTGTATCAATTTAAATTTCAATAATTCTGTCCAATATTAATAAGAAATTTTCCATTGAAATTGCAACATTAACTGATCAACTGATTGAAATATTTAAAATAGGTATGATGCAATATACACCATCGCCACTTTGCTTAGACTTGCAAAGAGGCGGCAAATGCAAAATAACTCAAGTAATGTCCTTAATTTGTCGCCTGTCACTCTTAAAGATAATTTGAGCGCAAAAATTATTTAATTATTCCAGGTGAACAGGTTGACCGATTTTCAAGCTAACCTCCAGAGCGAAACTCACTCGTTGGATTTCTGCCCACCGCACGACGCGAAGTTCCACGATGCCTCTGAGTGTCGTTCCTCCACTAATGAGGATGCGCTAGAGCTCTGCTAATTTGCAAAATTAAATGAGGTCTGAAATTATTACACGAAGAATTTTCTTAAGGCCGATGGAACTAGGCCATATCAGCTCGACTTGTGGTTGGGTTTGTTTTTTTTTTTTTTTTTTATAAAAAAATGAAGAGTCGCCAAAGAGGTGTGAGGTAAACAAGGCTGGGAAAGTGCAGTGTGTGTGTACTGAGTGTATTTAATTGAGGCCGCAGGATATAATTTAGCCAAGCAGCCGCCGCAAGCGTGTCGTCGTTAATAAACACTTGATTTTGATTGAATTTTGTATGACATGCACAGGATGCCTAATCAATCGTTTTGAAGCCCATTCACAGGTGTGCCGTCACCTGAGCAACTAGTTCTCGGACGTATAATTGGTTGTCGGGGCTCCCTCGAATGTGTTAAGTCTCATACGTTACGATAACTACCTAAGGCATGTGTCGCGTAGCAATAAATTTTAATTGGGCAAAAAGTGTGAAAAGGTAGACATGTTCTATGATTTCCCTTTATCATTCTAGCGCAAGGGCAGGACTGGGTACGTCCGGGTTGCGGAGGTGATAAATTCTTAGAAGTCTAGGAGTCATCGTTGCGTGCGAATATATCTTTTTACAGGTTGTTCCTTTTTTTTATTTCTCTGGGAATGACTTACGGCTTGGTGTACAAATTATATATGCAGACCTCTTGCCCCGCATCGAGCGTTGGTTGCGAAGCTTTTTTTATATTCTACCAACGCGACGTCCTTCTTTTTGGAAACATAAATGTCCTTATCCGGCAAATTTGTATGTCACCACCGAATAAAAACCAGGGGATTTGCCTATCTACATTCAAGCAACATTGCTGCACTTAGCCGCGCTTATGTGGGAGGCTACTGATAAAAAAAATCAGTCCTGGCACCGTCGCCGTGGTAAATCTCGGCTATGTCCCATAATGACATCTTTCTTTTCCTCTGGTAGGAAATAAGATAAAAGAGTCTAAAAATTCGGGTTAGAAATTTTTGCGGTTCCAAATGGCCAGGGACGATTTAACTTGCTATTCTGGGAAAGACAGTGACAGATATTTGAAGGACAAAAAGTTGCCTTTTGATGAATTTTATGACAAGAGAAATGTCATTTCTTTTTCTATATAAAAACTGTGAATTTAATGGAAGATAGATAACATTTTTTGCAGTCATTAATCACAGAAAATCTACTTATGCTTGATTTTCTATCATGTCACTTTATATATAGGAATAAATCAGTAGCTTCGTTTCTTCCGCAATCAGATCCGTATCAGATTAGTTAGGAAATTTTTCATTGACTTGAAGCTTATAACCCTTCAAAATTTCCTGCTAAATCTGATTTGGATCCTACATATGTACATATATTGTGAAAAAAACACAGCTATTAAGATTCATAGCAGGAATACTTGGGATTATTTTTATACGATTGAAAAAATAATTAGATAGGTTTTCCGAAACTGATAATATAACTATATCAAAAAATAACTATTTAAATTATTATATTACTAGATTTCCTCCTCGCGATTTCGTCCGCGTGGATCTCGAAATAAATAGAAATATGTGAAACAGTTTATCTAATAGGGGCATAAACGTTTGTTTGGAAGTCTATTAAAGTACATAGTTATGTTTAAGAGATCGCTATCTTGGATTCCGAATTTTCCCACATATGAGACCTGGCTAGTTATACCGATTTTTAACATAGAAAACCCTCATTATGTAACGAGAACACGATTACATGTATACAGATTAGCTTACATCGAATATGTAGTTCATTTAATGGTCAGATAAATGTAGGTACCAATATCTTTTGCGTATCTTTTTAATAAATATATGTACCTACATATATAGGGTTTTCCATTAAGAGCGCTCGAACTTTCCAACTGAACAGTTATATACAATTTGTGTATCTATCCATGATGAAATGGTATAATGCACTGACCATATGTAAATGTCAAAAAAAATTTGATGATAGATTTTCAGTATTGCCACAGCAGAATGTCAATGATCGAGCGCCCCTATTGGAAAACCCTTTATCTTTATACGTCTTAACAAGTATTTTCTAGGCCTTACATTTATTGTGTTAACGAGGACTAAAATAGGTGGTACAGAATTTTAAAAAATAATTTCTCCGATTATGTACTTCCAAACCAGTCTGTAGAACCATCCTTCAAACCTAAAATTAGCAGAAATTGTGCAAATAGGGTGACTTGAACTGCATGCACTTATATATGTAGGTACTATATACCTACTTGGAACTCGAAAGATTTGTATTCTCAAAGCGGGTGCCGCAACTCCCTGAACCCAGAGACAGAGCAAAAGCCGTTAATTGGATTGTTCCAGTCTGCTAATATGTGCTCAATTATAAGCTAACCCCAAAAACCGACTGAGCACCAGAACCCTTGCGAAATCAAACAATCCCACCCTGTCTGATTCGATGCAGTTCGGGGAGGACCGGAGGTGCACCCCGTCGAATCCGATAGTAGTTGATGTGTACGCCGGAATCATTATCTTCGTCATCATCATCGATTAGTTGCAATTGATGGAAATGAAATCACGCTCATGTCATGCATGTACTGTGGGGCCAAATTAATCCCCTTTGCACTTGACTCCACCTGTGAAGGGGTATACCAGCATACCTGTACAGAAGAGCCAGAGGTTGCATGGCACCCAGACGAACCACCCGAACTCATGTCCTAGATTGGGTAGGTATGCAACCGGGTTGGAAAATATGGACAGAGGGATGAAACGCCGACGCCCCTTTCGAAAACTGGGCTCTGCTGTTCCTTACGTGCGATCTCATCCTACTTTCGAGGTAATGAAATATACTTGGACAACAGGAGTAGAGAAGCCCACCGTCAGCCGCCGGGAGGGATTATTGATCGACTCCATGATTTTTTTATCATATCACCTCTGACCTGCCGGCTGGGGCTCCTCGGAGAACATATCTACATTTTGCATGCATATGTGAACCTACCTACTACCCAACTTTAATCAGAATTTCTGTTTAAGTAGCATTAGACTCAAAAACGTTGGTATATAAGTTGAAGACCTGACCTAACTCCACACCAATAAGTAGATATGCTTCGACCCTTGAAAGGAGACGGGGCCCATAAAGACACTCTAACTACTTCTTCTCCTACATCGGCCGGCTGCAGATATCAGCCGAACTGGGCTCCACTGGGTCGTTGGGACTCCTATGCTCGTGTATAGGGTGCCCCCGCCCCATGCAGCGTCGCCCCCATTCGCCTGCACCGATGCATGGGGGTGCACTTTATATTCCATACACATATCCACTTTATGCAGTAAGTTTATTCTATATGGGGCTCTGGTGCATGACTGACTTTCTTTAAGAAAATGGTATGGGCAAAATGTAAACAAATCCTGACAGTATAGAAGCAAGTGGTCTCGATCGAATCATATCGAAAAGGCCCAACACAAAGCCCATTGTCAATTTAAATATAAAATTCCTGTCAATAACCTTCCATAGCAAATATTCAGTGCATTCTCAATAAATAGTTCACAATATAAAACTTTTTTTCTTTTATTTCTTTTATCGCATTACAATTTGCAATTACCACAAGAATAATATATATATGTACATATGCATGTAGTATGTCTTTGAGAAAAATTGTGTTTAAATTGGCGGGGAAAGATCGGGGTACTTAAAGTTTAATGACTAATACAAATTCGTTGATTATAGGAAACTAATGCCCTATTGAATTAATGTTTGAATATCAGTCTTTCATAAAATTATATAATGTAATGGTAGTAGTATCAAAACAAAAAACTAAATTATTGAAAATGTCACTTTGAACCGCATCTTGTCCCATTCACGAAGTACCCTTTAGGTACCATCCAAAGAAGTGTATGTATGTATATAGATATAATGAAAATTTAATTTTCATATGGAGTCCCTCGAAGTGGAAAGGTGGGGTAAGCAACCCCTTTGGGTGCTTAATACCTTCTTGAAGGAGCTTTACGTACACACCTATCTGAGTTAAAACCTTTAAAATATCAATGTTTTTTTATTGGCTTATAAACCCGAGTACCTAAATATTACATTTTATCCCCCGCAGCGCCTGTATCAAGTCTGCAACAAGCATACATTTCTTAGAATAGGTCCGCAACAGGCCTGAAAGGCGCCTTTTTTGGATGTTACCTTCCATGCTAACGATCCTAAATACATCACTGCATTTACTAAAACTACTTCGAAAGTTAAAGGTATTAAATTCGCGGTAGCTCAAAGGTGCATTTGAAAATCTTTGATAATAATAAGATTTTTGAAACTTCTAAGAATTTTGTTTGTTTCGATGCGATTTGTACAAACTATTTACTGTAAAAATAAAAATTGAGAAATTTTTTTTGTTTTTCCTCAGTTTTTCTAATAAAAATGAGGATATTAGGTACAATTTGTCAGTAATAAGTTAAAATACATATAAAAAGAAATACCAACTTTTTATAAAAAAAAGAAAAGTTGTATAAAATTGAAAAAGCGGTTTTTTGTTAATTTTGTACTTTAACATCATGTATAGATAAAAATACGAGCAATTCATTTTTGACCAAAGTTTGACAATACAGGTTTTGTATTATAAATTAAAACTTTCATATATTGTAGTTAGTGGACGTAAAATGGTGATCTCATGAAGGTGGAGAACAGAAAAATGTTCTGTTCTAATATAAAGTAATTTCTGAAAATAAGCTTAAAATTGTTGAAAACTCGACAACATTTTTAAAGTACACCCTCCAATTTAGTGGCTCTTAATTCTCGCCAGTATCACTGAGTAATCACAATAATTCGTGAGCACTGAGTGAGGTTACACCCAGGTGACTATGACTGCTTTTTTTGAGGGAATTGCATGCGAGCTCCGCCGTCCCGCACCACCCAGAGCAGCAGCGTTTAATAGCCGCGAGCACGCGATAATCTTTTGTATTGTCACATGAAGGAGATAGGGCTCCTCGTCCAAATTATTTTCAAGAGCGAACAAGCGAGTCTTTTGTTAACTCGTTTGCACCCGAATGACGACACGACCCGCCAACATATCGCGGGGGCTATTATTAGCGCGATATTGCATGCTGTCGAAATAATCGCAAAGGACGAAGGGAATCAATTCAGTTGGAACGCTTACTTTGATCCCACATAGTCACTTATAAGTAAACTTTTACTGAGGTAGATGAACTGTGCGATGCACTTCTGCACAAATACAATGAGGAATTAAGTGGTTACTATCAGCTATTTTCATTAGTAAAAACTAAAATAATTTCACCAATTATTATTTTCGTAAAATTTACTATAAATAAAAACAACATTTGTAAAAAAATACTTCACAAGAGTTTGCTTTACTATGGACAAAAGTAAAATAAAAAATATAACGTGTTCTTAGTGATACCTTTAACTATATTTAAATGTAGTTTACTACTACATTAGGAAAATAACAAATATGTCATATGTATGTGATGTTTATTCATAAAAATTCCAACGGCCTTTGGTAGCATAGCTGGCTAAGGGGTTGTGGGTGCGATTCGTATATGGAAATCTTTGTTGAAAATAATAATTAAACATCAAAAGTGTGCGAAAAAGATTTAAATTTTTTTATACTATTACTTCTATACAATTTTACTTTATAAACAGAGAGTAGTTGTTTTATATGTAAGAAATAATTTCGGAAACTACTGAGCCGATTTGGATAATTCTTTTACCAATAGAAAGTTGATAACTCCACGGTGGTTATAGGCTATTTGTTCTAATTAATACTTTTACCTATTAAATTAAGCCAAAACTAACTGAGTTTTCCCAATTGTTGAAATTCATTAGTCCTCTCCTCTCTTATTATTGTTATTGTATTTTGAATACATTGTTTGCACTAATTCCCTGGAAGCACAGTAACGCCAATTTCTTCTTCTGTCTTTTCTCCAACAGTATAAGTATTATATTATTCACCCCTATTATAAAAATAATAATAGGTATTCACGCTTTGGTGCAAATGTGCCTTACACTCTTGCATTTGCATTTGTATCGTTATACATCCTACCTACTTAAGGTGCAAAAAATCGGTTGACATAGAAACAAATACGAATATTTAAAATTTTGCGCTCGGTTCAACGATACAATACAATATATGTACATAAAACAAAGCATGAATCTTCTTATAATTTACTACTTTTACTTATCTAAATTTCAATTGATGTAGGTACCTACTTATGAATCTCATTAGTGTTACAATACTGTATTCGACAAGCTTCGGTACTTATTTTATCAATTTGTTTAAAATTTGAATCTGTTGTAAACATTTGTAATTTAATAGTATATACGTATTTTCGTGGTCCACAAGAAAGAAGTCGTAGGTACAGGTATTTAATATATCAAGACTTTAAAAATATACATATATGTATATGAATTTACAATAAGATATTACTTACTTATTATAAGTTATACTATTTTTCTGAGCCGAATCTTTCTTTAAATCTCAAAGGTAACCTAGTTAAAAGACAGTAACCTCATTTTGTTTTCTTTTTCTAGTATTGTAGTTTAATTATTAAAGTGATCGGGATGGGGAATTTTGTTAAAGAAACAGTCGTCACTGAAATTGAATTTATAAAATCCATAGAGGTTGCCAACGACCTAAGAGTTTATTTAATCATACCTTTCACCGCCGCAATTTGCAATTTTCTCGGTTTTTATAGAATATAAAAGCGGGACAGCAAGGGAGCGGAACTGTGCACCTGTGTTGACGTTATACCTTCTCGGAGGGTAAATTTCGCGGAATAATTTCCTGAAAGATCGCTTTACGAGAACTCAAGCGACTTCCTTTGCCGGGCTGATACATGCACAACCTATCAAATCATTAGGATCTAAATGACACCGGCGAAGCACCGTGCCGATGTCTTCTTTAGTCCCTTCGAGGTCGTCCTGATTTCTAACCTTACCCAATCTAGCAACCTACCTACCGGCGTTTCCCTTCTCGGAGGAGAGGATGTGTGCGTATGTGTGGCTATGTGTATGTGTGGCATGGCCTTTTTATTTTTTTATTTATTTATGCCTTTCAGTGAGATATGCAACCTCCCCCGCCCGCCCCGCTGAAAAGGATCCATCCTCGCTGTGTACTCTGCAGCACCCTTTAGACTTTTTTTTTCGTGCCCTTTTGATGGCGTCCTTGTTCGTGCTTTTGCAAATATACTGATAAGAAATGTACATACGTAAACACTCGAGGAGTGAATTGGCGTGGGTCCGTGATAAGGACCTCCAGCTCGCCCTTCCAAGTCAACCCTCTGGAGTGCCTTCTGTGGTGTGGTGCCTGGCTCTCAAAGTGGCAAAATGTGTTTGACAGAACTGATTAGGAATTAGACAGGCAAAACACACCACCAGCGGCAGCATCACCAATTGGCACGGGGGGCGGGGGGCGCACACATCGGGAAGGCGATAGGATGCCATCCGACGTTCCGGGGGAGCGCTAGCTTGGGTCCTGGATCCTGGATGGTGGATGCTGTTTTCATGCTGCTGCCGCTTCTGCTGACTGACTGGTGGTTGCCTGCTACATGTCCTCAGGACGCGATGGGCTGAAGGCGCGGGTGGGTGTTCCCCAGCTTATTTTATTGAGGCCCCAAAATTTATTCACAGAGGCAAAGGATACTGGCGCCAAGATAATTTATTTATGATAAGAGCGAGGGTATTTGATTTGTCCGTGATACGGCGGGGTAGGCGATATTGACGATGGTGCCATTACCAGACCTATGCGTAATTGGATGGGAGAGAAGTGTTGTTTCCCAGAACTTTATTGATTTGTGTTTTCAATTATAATGGATTTTTCAATGGAATTTAATTTACAGATTACTCTCAAGTACAATAGTGATAAAATATGTTTACAGTTGAGACATTTTTCTTTAAACAAAAAAGGATGAGTTAAGCAGATGGTACCTACTCAAAGAAATTATAGTTTGGATCGGTCGCCAGCAAATAAATTTAAAAAAATTCCAATTTTATTGAATAAATGAACCTTAGCAAAATACTTCAAAAAAAATAGTTTTTAATATTACTATCATATTTCCAGTTAAATTGAGAATAATACCGTAAATATTGATTTTGTAGAAGAAGACAAAATATTATTGTAACCAGGAGTTTGGAAAAAAAATTTGTTCAGCAAATGGCGTTGGTTTAACCAAAATACCAGAAAAACTAATTTTTTAAGAAATTTCAGAAAAATAATAAAAATTTTGAATTGAATTATTTTCCTTACAAAATAAAAAAAGCTTATTTTCGCCTCAATGACTGAGTGAGTACATCATCAAATCCTAGGCCACCAATCAAATTTGCAATAATTTCATATAGCTGATTTACCGAGAAAACTGAGTGGATAAATTAATTGTCTATCAATTTGCTTCGTCAATCATTTACATTAATTTACATTTATTTATTTATTTATTTATTTATGTAATTGCGATTTATTATGAAATCGTTATGCACACTTATGAAAAGAGTGGATGTAATTTTAAAAAATTTTAATTTCTTCTTCTTGTTATTTTATTACCTGAAAGGGCCGATTATTCAATCTACTTTATTTTTAAAATAAGTTGATGGGTATGAAGAAAAGTTCTGTAGGTCTATTTGTCAAAAATTGTAATATCAAATATTATCAGATTATTTCATTATTCTTTCATCTAGCTATTACTTATTGAAACCTAATTACACGATAATTACGTATGCATACCTACTCTAATTTATACTAATTTCAATTCTTGTTTCGTCGTATATATTCTTATGTATATACATATATGTTATTTATGTATATTTTAATTTAAGTTTTACCCATAGTTTTTTGCTATTTTCAATTTTTTTTTCGTATCTCAATATTGGATATACATACATACATAGGTTACCTTAAATTTCTTTTATAGCGCATTATAAAAGTATTCGAACTTTTTTTTTGAGATAAAAAATAAAATAAAAAATCATTAACTGGCTTACAGCAAGCGTTTTCGTGGCTAGGATGACGAGGACTCCACATAGTGTCAGCTATGCGATTCTGCGGAGGTGTGCCAGCTTAGGGTTAAATTCCTTAATTTAATTGACTCTCATGTAAGTGAAATCATAAAACGTGTAATCTTCTTGTAGGTACATACTCTCTGTACAATTTTGAATTCATTTAAATCTGTGTAAGTTTGTTTATTTCTTACCTGATCTTCCTGTTGGTATTGCTTGTACAGAAGATGTCGCAACTGTCTTATAGGTTGGCAAGGCCGGTGGTATGGGGATGGGTCCAACAGTGCTTGTCGTAGTTAAATCACAACACTCCCGCTCTGGAAATTCACTGCACTTAACCAGATTGTCCAGCAGGACAACAAGCGTCAGACAGCAGAGTAATATTTTTTGATATTTTATCCTAAACCGAGTCATGACGCGTAATTCGACCTCCGCCCACGCTCTATGTACACACACAACTAGCCAAAAAAGGTAGAGAGCACTTTCGCATAAAAGTGACAGATTCGATCACGCTATATTTGGACTGTTTTTGTTTCGTATATTAATGCTATTATTGACCAAGGACGCTCGTAAGACCCATAAATATTTATCTCTCAAGTAACACTGTCCCGGGGGGGTATGCAGCTAGTCTTCTTCCTGCGTCGTCGCATATATGGAGGTTGCCGGACCCTCTTCTGTATTCGTCGCATGGGTACTGGGGTACCATTTGTCTAATAAGATTCTATCTGGCTGCATTCAGCACCCTGAGGAACTTGGGTATGGGCGTATACACGACAGTGGTTGGGACGTTCTCGTTCTCGTTCTGCTTTCAATTATCTTTTCCAATTTGACAATATTCGTCCGCATCTGAGATGCCTGTTTGCACAGCGGGCGTTATTCCGCTCGGATGTGTTCGAGTCCTGGGTCTACAGTAAATATTTTATTAACTGGAGGAAAAATCGCAGCGCCTTACAGTTTCCCAGGCACCGCCCCATGCGGGAGGAAGGAATTGGACAGGAGCACCAGGAGCAGTCAAAAGGGATTGCATGATGGCAACATATGCAATATGTGAGCACAAATAAAGGGTTAGGAAGATCTGCGGCACTATTCGAAGTTCCCCCTGAAAAAGAACCCCGCACCAGACCCAGCGGAGGAGCCAACTTGCACACGGTCTGGGTCCAAAACGCGACGCTTCTATGTGGGGCTCCTATGGATTTCTACGGCGACAACCAGAGGAGCAACGATTTAACGTTTACATTTCGTCGAGGAGAAATTTTTCATCGTAAAACTCCTCTTGAGGAGGGCTCCAGAACTTTTTGAAAAATTTTTATTTTGCTTGCATACTCTCCTGTTTGTGTTTATTTGATTTATTTGTTTTTATTAATTTTCCCACGTCTCGTCTGCCGTCTTCAACATTCCCGTTTCTGGAGGATCCCAACTCTATATTTTCTATGGAAAATGTTTGCTTTCTGGGATTTTTTCAGTTTTCTTATTCTGCAGCGCCGTCGAACTACTTCCTGTCGCTTACGAAATATTTAGTTTTGAAGGGAATCTACGTGATTAAAAAGTCGTTTTCCTTCCAGGTTTTCCCGGATAATGTGCTACGGCAAATTAAACAGGGATAGTGTGTGCGACACTCTGTTGTGTAGTCGTTTCGTTTCAAATTCTAAAAGCGTTTTCAAGCATATTTCCAACTGAATAATGTAGGAAGGAAAGGAAGCATATGGCAATAAGTAATACAATATACTATATAAATATACAAAAATGAAAATTTTTAGGAAAATTTAGATATTTAGAAAAGAATGGGTCGTATGGCACATAACGAGTAGCGAATTATAAATAAATGTAAAATTGAAAGGAACCCTATTGTTAATAATAGCCTTTCATACCCAAACACTGTGAGTTCATGTAATATACGTAAGTTATGAAATCAGCTTTGTAATTCAGAAACTCCCTTCTCCAATTTTCTGTTAAACAAGAAATCTTTAATTATTTCTCAATTAGATCAAAAATAAGTTGTGAACTTAATTAACATTGCCTATTTTTATAAAATGCACAATGTAAACAAACCCTACTCGTATTTTAAAAGTACTAACTGAATTTGGGTAAACCCAGCAATTTAGGTAGTTCAGTAATTAGAAGAACTCAATATTAATGACAATATTTTCGTACTTGCTTCATTTTGAAAAGAGGTATCGAATACCTTTAATATCAAGAACACCCGAATTTTAATGATAAACAGTATTAAAACTGAACCTAATAGAAATTTGTTTAAAACTAAAAAAGAATACCTTTACAAAAACTATAAAGAATAGGAGAATATACTACTGCAAATTATGTAAAAACTTTTTCAAATCTAAAGTTTCTGCTGCTTTGAAACCAATTTCATATAATTTTTTGCTTTTAAGAAAAGTCGTTTTAAATTAAAATTATAAGGACTTCAACATATTTAGGTATTTATAAAATCTGTACAATTTTATATAGAAATGTTTCTGTAAATGTCCACCTTTCTTTTAATTCTTTAAAAAAAACTGTACATTGTCAAAGAAAATCTGCTTACTTTAATACGTACATAATATGTATTATTACATGATCAATAAAGGGATTCAAAATATACAGAACCCAACTAGGATAAAAGTTCGAAAACATTTAACCAGATGAGACATCAAACAATAAACTTAAACGAGGCGATTCACTTGCTGTACCTGTTAAATTATGGAAACAGCAAAAGTTTCTACATATTTAGAAACTAACAAATATACAACTGGTGCCAAATTTTATGATATATTATTGCACCCACTAAAATCAAGAACTTTTGGACGGTTAAAACGTTGTCCAAACTCAGCTGGTGCCATATGAGACTATGTAAAAATAGCAATTCATCCGAACTGCCCGGTCAAAATTAGCCAAATGTATTATACTATGAGTTAGATAAGTCGAGCTCTACTACAACAGGCAGATGTCCCAAAATCCCCTAATTCAGCCGTCTGGTGCAAGGGCCATCCATTATGCAATTTTCATTGGTGCATTGTCGTAAGCGTTGCTAATTTTCTGTTTAATCCAGCGGTTGCCTGCACCATTTCGACTATATGGCTATTTTGTTGGTTTTTGACCTTTTTTTTTTTAATTAACATTTTGATCCAGGTAGCCTATCACTTGATAGACGAAACAAAACACAAAGCCCTCATACGACTCGACATATTTTACATAAAGTGAAAGGCAACCATTCCACAATTTTCCACTAAATCTGTTAAAGTGTACGTGTTAATTAACTTTTGTGCACACAGTCCCACTGCTAGCTACCAGAGATAATCGTAATAAACGGTCCATTGTTAAGCACTTTTGAGGCGGAGGTACACAAAATCTCTTCATAGCATCCGCCGCTGCCGTCCCTACGCCCCAACGCCCCGACGCTGAGGCTGGTTTTGGCTACTACCTCCAGTACAATTGGCGGTGGCACTGTTGTTTCTGATGAACAAAACAACATTTCTCGGTGCTCCTCGAAGAGATTGGGGATGGCCTGGATGCCGCTTACGGGGGCTGATTAAAAATTCATCTCAGTTAGTTGATGTAATTAAGATGGGGGAAGACAACTAAGGGTAAGGGCTACCCTCCCCCCTCTATTTCCCTGGCAAAAGGAAAGGTTTCAGTCGAACCTATTTTACGTTATACAGACTTTCTTCTTATTAGAACGGATTTTGACATAACCTCAACGAAGTAGCCAAAACACCACCAATGAAGATTTCACCTGACCTTTCAGGGTAAAGTGAAATACAACTAAAGGGTTGTACACCTGTCTGCTGCTATTCTAGATATTCTAGGTGGGGAAAGGTGAGAAATAGCCGTCAACCTGTACGTCGTAAAACTTCAGTAGGCAACGCTACAATATTATGACAAAGTTATCGGACTTGCATCTAAATATTTAGTTCAGGTGGATAATGAATTATCTAATGGCGTGCTTATCTATTCGAATCGATTTTCAACGTAAAGCGGCAAAAATGCGGAAAGACAAAGAGGTTGGTCACATTAATTACAAATTTATCGATATCCTAGGGTAACACCGACAGGATAGTGGAAGAAGAAGTGTCCAGTTTTGTTTAGGTATATACTATTGGACGTGTTGCCTAGCCAAATGAAACTATAAAATAAAAATAGATTGGTTTGTAATATATTTTTCAAAAAGCACTTTGGACTCCTAAATCTAAACAAAATTAGAAGCATTTTGGATAAATTCCTCATTTATAGTTTGACCCTTATTAAAGAGTAAATAAAATAAGGATAAGGCTTTTTGCCCTACCTTATAAAATCGTAGATATTTTGGTACAGATTAATACACGAGTACCATACTTGGTTTTTTGGTATTGCAAACGAAAATAATTTGAACCTTTGTTAGCATACTTGACGTCTGTCTGTGCTCTGTAGGTCACAGCAGTTTTTCTTAGACACCATTACAAATTGAAATGATAATTATCATATAGATATATTTAAAAATTTCTTCCATGCACATATTTTAGGAACACGAGAACAACTCCCGGACTTGAAAAGTGCCCGTTATACACCCGAATCGGGTCCGTAGCATTTCTGAAGGGAAATAAAGTCATAGAGACTGCAACACGCCTGTTTAAAAATAAAATTGTAAAGTTCGAATGCAATTAAAGCATTTTAAATGTGGATTGTTTTTATTTTCCTTTCTTTAGGATAAATTAACTAGAGGAGGATTACTATGAAGAATTAATACCCAAATTATGTTTTAATTTTTATGTAATATAATTTATTTACTCGTTTTTAATTTTTATTCACAGTATTCTATATTGTCACCTGGAGCTACGATACAAATGTTTTCACTTATTTTACAATACAACTTAAAATAATTATCAAAAACATTTGAATGAGTGAATTTTACTTCTAAATTGGTGTATTCGCTGGCAGGTTTTATTTTTTGCAACCATGTTAAAAATTAGTCCTGCGTGCAGAATTTTAACGTAAAATAAAAATAATTAATATGCTTTCAAATATTCGATATTTTAAAAGAAGATTGTTTATTTAAGATTCATCATATAACCTACCAAAACAATAAGTTCCACATTTAAAGGACATTCCAACTAGGGTAGTTTTGTTCAAAAAAATTTTTTTTTTTTTTGTAAAATGAGATATAACATTAGGCGGCTTGAGTTTCTAAAATTTTCTTCAACAACTTCAGGACAATTCAAATTTGAGATGCCTTTGAAAACAATTGATAAATGTGAAAATTAGAACCCTTAAATCCGCTAATAACGAGTAAAATCCCATTTCTCATTTCAAAATCTAGAAATTGCCATTTCATCGCTCACCCAAATTGGCTGTAAGAGTTATCAAAATTTTCTTATAATTTCCATGAAATTTGTCCCAACGCTAATATTCTCTTGTAGCAATAATTTGTCATCGCGTTGGCACAGTCACAATTTGTAATTTTCAAGGGAGTTGAGACAATTTAATTAGGTATAATTGTAACTGCTGTGAAAGTGTTCCAACGGTGGAAAGCCTTTAGGTCTTCACTCAGCCAAAAACAAGGACAAGTTTGAAGGAATTCTTAATTACTTTTAATGACATTCTTCCCGCGTTGTCTGGTTGAATGAGTTCCAATTTATTTTTTGAATTTATTAAAAGTGCTCCTAATTTCTATTTACTGTAATATCGAGCAATTAAAAAAGAGGTATTTTGTGTGTTTAGTTGTATGGACATTTTAGTAATTCTTTAATAGAATGGTGGTTGAAAAATGGTAGATCGTTTATCTGTACAAAATATTTACTATCAAATCGCAATTAATACTAGACTATAAACCAAACAAGGCCAATCTAATCCGAACCATAAGACATAGGTTTTAATTTTTTATAGGGCCACAGCGCAGTCATATCCGTCCAAGGGCTTACGAAATTACCGCAAAATTCACCATACAAAAATATTCATTTCGGAAGAGACAGCAAAGTTCCTTTCATTCATATTTCATAAAGCAAACAAGACGAGCAAAACGCAAATAAATGACATTTCCACTGCCAGGACATTTCTGGGTTGTTTTACCCGTCCAACCCTGAAGCCATAAACACACGGCACAGGAGCGTAGACACATGGCGTTCGTCTGTCCATCGAAGGGACATCCCTAAGTCTACCTTTCGGTTTAGTCGAGGTGGCAAGGAAACGTTCTGGTTTTGACAAATTCAATTTCTTTCATGAGGAGCATCACATTTGAAAGGGATGTTTCTCATTCATGGAGTTGTGAGTGGGGGTTTTAGTAATCCCCAGCATATGCTTACCATAGTCTAAAATATACAAACTCAATGGAGTCGCAGATGGTCCAAATTGCATTTATATTGATGTGCAAATATGCGCTTCTCTGGACAGCCTGCATAATTCTCTTCCCGAGCAAAACTATTTTTTTTTCTTTTTTTTTTTAAATTATCGCTTACACGCGAAGTGACAGGAAATTGATTGGAAGTTGGATATTGACCGGAAACTATTTAAACTTTTCGTCGTCGCTGTGGTAGCCACTATTTTCGATTTTTCCGTCGAATTATTATACATTTCCTCTT
Source organism: Machimus atricapillus (assembly GCA_933228815.1). Lineage (NCBI taxonomy): Eukaryota > Metazoa > Arthropoda > Insecta > Diptera > Asilidae > Machimus > Machimus atricapillus. The sequence goes on along the minus strand of OW121788.1, from coordinate 4,640,636 downwards.
TTGGACTGGTTGGCATGAGAAAAAAAATATTATAGAGACAGAGTATTGTATGAAATTATTGCTCTGGAAAAGCATTAATACTGTCCAACAGGATATGATATTACTCCACCACAAAATAAACCGATAACGCTACACTTTTTTTTAGGGTAGTATGTATATGTAGTGTGGTCGGTGTCATTCTGCAGACAATTTAAAAGTAGGAACTATTCAATGTGCTTTTCCAGTGCCAATTATCAGATAAATTCTGCACTCCTTGATGGCATCGACCAACATATTGGTAAAGGATATATGACGACTATATATGTATGTGTAATTGCAATAATTAATGAATTTTAAAAAGGAAACTGCATTCATATGTACCAATATGGACTATATACATTTACAATAAAATAATAGAGGTTTTCACATTTTGCTGTAGATATACTACAATGAAAAACAATTTGAACATTCGTTGTGGTTGCATGACTACTAACCACGGGTCAAATAATGAATAAGTCAGCCATATGCCACAGATTAACTCTAATGCATTTTGAAATTATTGGTTAAGCTGTTGGTCCGTACAAAAGAGAATCTCATTGTATCCGACATAAAATTATAAAGTTTGACAGTTACATATATGATATAATAGATATAAAATGCAACACAAAATGAAACATTCTGATTTTGTTAAAAAAATTTGCAAATTTCAGCATTATCATTCGGAAAATATTTTTTTTTTTAAATATAGAATTGAAAACATGTAATTCAAAAATGTGAAATAATGAGTCTAAAAGGGAAAGAATTATAAAAGAGTGACAAATTTTCGGATCTCTTATTTAACGTAAAATTAAAATATTTTTCGAGAAATGCCGGATACGCAGGTTGAATAAAGGGATTATTTCACATCATATCTACACTTTTACTTCTTACTAATATATTATGCATATATGTATCTCAATTTGAAACATATTGAGTTTGAGGCTTGTTGTAGGAGTGTTCATTTGGAGTCAAAAGTGACAAATATGCAAAAACAAACTTTGTCGGTCACTTGTACCTCCCGAGATATTTAACTTTGAAATTTCGCAAATTCACATTTTGCATTCACTTTTTTTATACTCCCATAAAGTTTCGTTACGAATTGTATAAATACCTTAAATTAAGGACGTTTCGAACTTTTCATCCTAAAAAATTTGTCCAGAATCTTTGAAATTAACGAATCTTTTTGACTTATCAACGGTGACGAGCACTAATTTCCTTTATAAAATTACTAATCAAAGTAAAGTAAAGTTTGTCTTATTTTCAGCACTCGTGGGGAATTTTTACGGGAATCCGGTAGAAACATTTTTAATTGAATGTTTTTCCATAATTTTTATCCAAAAATCGTTGGAACATGGAGACATTGTGGCGGAAAACTATCACTTTTCAGAGTTCAATTTCAATTTATGCCTTCATTTTTGGGATTTAATAACTAATTTTTTTGTGAAGGATTTCTGCTACTTTCTCAAATTGTGCTAATGGAGGGAATGAACGAAAATTACGCTCTTTCATATGGTACGCCACTTAGTAACCCCACTGTAAAATGTTGACCTCCCATTTGCAATGAAGATAAAAATATTTTTCGAATTCTGTCATTTGCAATAAAGGTGTGCAAACATTGTTTAAACTAAAACAATTCCAAAGTTCAAGTCGATAGCATTAGTATAGTTGCTGAAATAACCAGCAATGAGGTTCAAAATTGAGCTTTATGAATTAATTTGATACACATTCTACATTTATAAAATGTTTAAAGTATATTAGGTACTAATTTCGTCTTGCATTTTAAAATTGTTACTCACTTCAAAATGAACTCTCTCTTGAAAGTTAACAATTTTAAGATCATTTTCTATTCGCCTCTAAAAGTTTTGCGCGATTTTTAAAAGGGGTTTTAGAAAATTAAATTGGAAATAAATTGAACGAGGAAGTCTGGACGTAAGGTGAACTAGAATGTCTTGCCCAATATTAATTTATAATAAATTTTTGTGAAGTTTTAACTAGTTTTTGCAAATATTTTCGTAGTGCGAATTAGGAAACAAAAGGAATTAATTAAATATAACCAAAAAAATTTATATCGACGTAGATAAACTTTGCTAACTTTACGTAAATTGAAATAGACATGCAATAAGTGCCATTCGAAAATTAATTTCCTTCTAGTTTATTTTCTTTAGCAGAGTAATTAGTGAAGAATGGATAAGGTCTGCAAATTTCGAAAAATTAAATGAACGCTTTTTAAATATTAGTTCAGTTAAAATAACTTCAACTTCAAAGATAATAAAAGGACTTACTCAAATTTTTTTTTTTAACATCTAACAATTTTCCAGTATACAAGTATGTAGAATTTCGTTGACATGTAGGCCGACTGATAAAATCTCAGCTCATAAAAACATGCAAGCTATTATTATATTATGAGATAGAGCATTACACAAATTTTTAATAGTATGTTGCTACGTTAATCTCGTGAGTGGAGCTTCCACGCAATGTTAGGTTAATAATTAATGTTTTATTTTCATAATGTACGTACGGAAGTATATAAATATTTTCTGCTCGTAATTTTCACTTTCATTTTGTAAACGAGTTCTAAGATTTAACAGTTCGAAGAAACAATAACAATATTGGACTATTTTTATTTATGTATTTTTATTTTATCCCTAATAATACAGATACTTTGTTCAAAATCTTGGTCATAATTGTGCAGTGTAGGCAGCCTTAACCTTTTGAATTATATTTTGCCATAAAAGTAAAAAGAAAATCCTTCCTACCAAAGGTTTCAACTTAAATATAAAATCAATGATATCGGGTCAAACCATTAGCTATAATGCTCCATTCCGGACTCAACCTATCAAAAATTCTGAGGTAGTATTAAAGGTCAAATAATGGTGAGATAAATTGTTTAAAACTGGGCGGAAATGATTGGAAATGAGCCAAAGGGATTCTTAATGTGACGGAACGTTTTTCTCGCTTGACATCACAGGGGGTTGAGGTTGAGGTTTGGATCAATTTCTCGTGCCGGAGGAAAAGAAAATGGGGTGAGAGGGTAATTTCATCTGATAGAAGTTATTAGTAAGGTTTTACAGATAGAAATTTCATCTAAATTACTTAATAGAACCTTTCATTATATTTCTGTGATTAAAAATTATAAAGTCGAGCTGATCAACTACAGCATTAAGTACCTATTATATTAATAAAATAATTGTTTAGCATCTTATTAAGTTTAAATAAAGCAGAATACTATAAAAATTTGTATACCTCATTTTGGGCGATTCAAAAAGGTCAAAAACGTAAAAGTGTTAGAAATATTTGGTTTGCTATATTTCTTGTATAAAAGTGTACATACCAAAATATTTTTACCTACGCTTTGCCTAATTTTGTTTTGCGTATTTTAGATACCTAAAAACTTGGAAGACCAAGAACTGCACGAGCAATATGGCAGTTTTTTCAGTTAGTTATATGTCCATTTTTGATAATACATATTAAGTTTGATATATTACACTGGTCAACAAGAACCTTTTTTCCAAACAATGACGCACTTTTAAAATAAGCGGCCCATTTCATTGACTCGAAAAAAAAAAACGGAAATATGGGGCTAAAGAAAATAAGGTAAATATGCACAATTCCGAGATAAAATGTAAAATTACTGATAAAAAGAAAATTTTAGAGCTATTTTGAGTTATTTCAATGCATTTTTCTGGGAAAATCATAGTTTTTCTATGGTTCCATATTTACTTATGTTTATGAAACTCCTAGTAGTTAACCTTATTGCGCGAGTATAATAAAATTAGGGAAAAAGAGAGGAATTGTTTTTGACTTTTACTTCTAATTGAAGTTAAATAAGGTTAGAGTGATGCGAGTTGTGATCATATTTTGGAGCTGAAATAAAATTTCTTATCTCAGCAAGTTTTCTATCAAATCAAATTTTCAATCAAGGATATAACCCTATAACAATATAGATAAATTTATTGTATGTAGCCCATTATAAGCTCAACCGTAAGCTATACTTTGAACTGATATAAACATTAACAAAAATAATTGAAACTTATTATGTATTTTAATAAAATTAGTAAACACGTCAGATTGTTGGGACGTAATTGTGTGTAGTCTTAAGAGACGTCGCGATCTTATGTGAAGCCACTTCTCGAAGTTAGGCTATATGAGCTAAATTTAATCACGGTATTAGGGACCACTTTGACTTTAAGGAAAATGACAATTAACCTACTCTAAATGAAATTAAAGGTTAAGACAGTGAAAAATGTCCTAAACAAATTTTATACAACCATTTTGTATGATAAATTTAAATCAGCGAAAGCTTGCTTACGTTTCTGTGCATAAGGAATCATTTTCAAAGTAGAAAATGTGTTAACATAGGTACGTAATACCTACATACATACATATATTGCATTTATTTTAAAGGAAAATTTCCATCTAGAATTCTGTTAAGTTAGATTTGAAACTACATATGTCGTACCATCTACCTGAGAATACACTGAAAAAAAACGTTACAGTTATAGTCACAAAATTGAGTTTGTTAATTGTTAGCAAAGTAAATTTTGGACAAGTTTATGAGAAAATATTTAAATTAGGTTTTAGTGCAAACTTTCTAATAAAATCATCACTATTTTTAATAACATAATCTTTAAGAGATGGACGTAATATGGAAATATGCTTTTTACTTTATTTGATTCTGGTACCAACAACGAACAAAATGATTCGAGGGTGGAACAAATCTATAGGATTCCCAAAAATCGTTTATATTTATGAGCTTGATTATTACATCTCCAACTTGAAGGCAAAACAAGAAGCCATTCAACCATTTCTAATAATTGTTGGGGATGGAATAACAAAACCTGACATCATTTTAGTATATACCGATGGTATCAAAAACATTCCCAAAAATAATAATAACGTATTATTTTTGTTAAATTCCGCGAATCACACGAATATTCTAAATATACATTTTTTAAAGTAAAAGAATAATTTCACTTGTCGAATTACTGAAAATATGTATCTACCATATATATGTATGTATTTAAATTAAATATAGATCCTGTTGGAACTCAGCGCGTGCTCGTCATAATCTGAATAGACCAGAAAACTGCTGAAACTGAATTCTTGAATAGGGCTTGAAAATAATATTTGTTTATTTAACAAAGTAGACAACAAAATTTTTGTTATATATGAACAAATTCTGTTTCAAAGTAAATACTTGTTTACTTCAAGTGGGAACGATAATTAATTTGGTTTATTTTATGTACCAATTCTTTTGGTGACAAACTGATAGTGAAACAAACTTTTTCTTTATATTTACGTTGATTTTTCTTTCAATGTAATGTAACCTGCAATTTCTTAAATATATGTAAGTATGTAGCTTTTTTGCTTAAACGGTAATGATCTGTTTTATATATATGTACATGCGGAAAGGATGCTTGGATTAGAGTGAACGGGTAAAAAATGATATTTTAATACGAAAATGAAATCATAAAATGTAAATTTTGCGAGTAATAACGACTTTCTTGTGTCACACACATTCCCTTCAGCAGCCGTTGCGCTCCCGCTCGTTTATCATATTTACTTACATCGCACCGAACCGAAACCAGGAACTCACTTGATTTATTGTGCTGCGTCTTACTTCATTTGGGCTTTTATTTGCAATTTCTGCTACAAATCACTGCACACTCATAAACCTCACATATGCAGAAAGAACACCGCGTACCTGGAACTTATGGAAGAACATTTTACAAAACAAATCTCACTGGCCCGGGGGAGGACACGCGAAGTTATAGCACCATGTATATAGGGTAAAAAATTCATCACATCCATTTTTATCTGCCAATGAATGGAGCATTTATAATTTTCTCTCCCACACCTCTGGTTGTGCTCATCACAAAATAAAGAAAATTCCATTTCTTGGTTGGTGCCCTTTTCCTTTTTTCGACGATGAAGACGAAACGGAGGCCCTTCTGTGGGGTGTTTGGGGAGAGGGTGCAGATGAAGGAAGAAGAAGCCATACACAACCAGTTCGAGGAACCACAGCGTAAACTCATAAAACATGGATTAAGCCGCTCCGAGGAATTCTTTCTTCCCGCAAGAAACAGTCCGCAAGTGCCCAGGGCAGGGAGGCGCGGGGGAGCACGTTCCCACGACGGCAACCGGCTCCTCCGGCAGCTCCTTTAGAACTCAGAATCAAGTTAAATAAAAGGCGAAAGTCAAGTCGGGACCCGGGTCATCCCGGCACAGACAGACACTCGCTGCACACTAATCACACTGGTAATCTCGTCCTGGCTAATCGACCGGGTATCCATAAAATTGGCCTATTCCGGTGGCGCACAGACTGCTGGCGAAGGTGTTTTATCGGTGTCACCATTGAACGGCTCCAGGATCCAGGATCCCAGGACAGGGTGTAGAAGAGGGCAGGAGGAATGAAAAATGGGATAAAAATAAATAAAATTCTCAGTAAGGTTGCCGCAGGTCGCTCTCAGTCACACGACCTCACAACCATCACCCATACCTTCCGAGGACATCTAAAATTTAGGGTAAAACAATTCACCGTTTTTTCGGGTGGTTAGGGGTAGGGAAAGAAAATTGGTCAAATTTTGCCACAGCCGCAGACGAATTGCCTGAAAATTACGTGGTGCCGGAAAAACCGACTATCCCTTCATAGGTCTCCCACTTAATTTTCAGAAGCTGCTTGGGGTCTTGGGAAAGGTGTAAAAATTCAACAAGGTGCAAAAAAGGGTTATTTTGCGGTCCAGCACCACGCAAATGAACCTTTAACGCCCGAAGCCTTATCCAATGTAACACAAGTTTTCTTCAGCGATTTTTACTTTTATTTATTTTTTATATTATTTTATTTATTTTTTATTCACACCACTATCCAACCGGCGATAGGAGTGACAAATACGTCGGAATATAACGGTAATTTCGCGCGCGCGAGAGCTCCTTTCCCACATCTCGTGGCAAAGGATCTTTTACAACTGACAGCAGAAACCGACAGGACAAAGTGGCTTCAAAGTCTGCGATATTTCGCCGCCAAATCCTTGGCCATACTCCTGTGTGCAGAGTCCCTCTTCATATGGCGCTCAAACTGTGAAATCTCCCCCAAAAAAGCTCCCCTTTCTGCAGGGGGAGCTTTACTAAAAAGCTTATCCCCAAAATGGGAAAACATAGTGGCTTTCATAATTGAAGCCATCAAAGGATATTATCAGGACATTAATGCCCCACAGTTACCTGGTCATTTCGATTACTTTTTAATAAGATTAGACCCGGTGACGAAGACAATAAACACGACATTAGGTTTAGCTTCTTGAAACCCCTCTCTCTCCCTCCAAAACCACCTCTCACCCTATATCTCACCAAGAAAATAAATAAACAGAACGAAATACCCGAGGAACTCATGAAACTATCCCATTTTTAGGAGCGAACAGAATTTTTATTGATTTCGAATTTACTTCAGAGTGATAATTGCGGCTCTAATTAGAAAACCGTTTGGCTTTGCAGATTTGCCAAGGTACTCACTGCAGTTGTCAGCCCCACCTGCATTTCACTGTGCAGCGTTGGCCGCAGTTCAATTGCTCTGCGGCGGAGTCTCGGGGGATCCCCGGAAATGATTCATAGGGGACCCTCTGGGGGCGGCAAATACGGGTGTTTCGGAATCGATGATTTTATTTTGTTTTGCCCTTTTAGTTTTCATTTGTCAGCTTATGACATTGATAGTGACTATGCAGTGGACTGTGACCTTGCCACTTGTGCCCGCTCGCACTAATTGTGCAAGTCTCAAGTGATTTAATACAATAAATTCTATCCTGCCACGTAAAGTGAAACATTTCACTGTACCTATGTACAATTGGCTCAAAATCACCAAGGTGGAAAATTTACCTTGTCAGTGAATAAATTAATAAAATCAAAATTTTATTGAATAAATTAACACTAGTAATTATTAACATGCAGTTAATATGGCACATCATATACCGTATACATTAAAAGTAAATAATTTTCAATATTATTTCAAAATATATGTGGGAATCATATCAGAAAATTTGTAGTTCGTAGGCCATGTATTTTTTTTTCTGCTTATCCGCGTCTTTAAAAACCCGTACGAAGAATAAATCGATTACATGATTCCAAAGTTTAAAAATACTTTAAACACCAGTAAAGTATTTACCACACCTAACTAGCGACACAAAATGTATGTATTGCTTTAAAATTAAAGTCAAATTTATATCAATATCTATTTTTAATAGAATATTGGTCTGAATTTTTGTAAAAAATTCAAAAGTTATAGGTATGATATGTTTTTGAAATTGAGAATACTCGAAAGTCATCGGTTGGTATGTTGGAATTAATTTAATATCAAAGCCTCGAAGATTTTTCATCATAAAACCAAAATTGTACCTAATTTGCCACCTTGGTGATTTTCACAATTTATGAATTAAATTAAAAGATTATTTAACAAAATATGGTAAAATATTTTAATTTCAAACGATTGAACTTCTAGAATATCTGAATATTTCAAATTCGTCCTCATCTTTTAAAAACACCAAAATGAGGCAATATTTCTCTTGTGCCCATTTTTGATTTGGGTTTTCTTCGTTTTCTTGTTATGTATTTTTAGAGGATCCAATGATTTATTTTCGTTACCGATTTCTTTTTACACCGAGAAAACATCTTGAAATGTCAACTGGAATGGAATATTTATCGGAAAAGTAACAAGAAGAAGATATTTTTTAATAAGAATGTATAATTCAAATGCTAAATGTTGTAAAATGTTAAAACCTCCTAGCTTAGTAAAAATAACATACATTTTCTGTTGTCAATTGGAATTTAAAACAACATTGTAAACATTATATCCAATGCGCACAGCAGTTAATTAATATTTGCAAGTCACAATGAAACTTTGATGCAAACTATTAGGATAATTACATATGTATATGTTAATTACAAAATGTATTTGTAATATTTTGTAAAATTTCAAATTGTGAAAACTATGCTATATTACATCGTAAAAAGAAAAGAAAGAAATCAGATACAAAATTTTATTAAATTAACGAAACGTTTATATCAATTAAATGAATGCATTTCCAATATTTAATATTTATAGATTGGGTTTTATGCTTTCATTTGAGTCATATTCCGAACTCCTGTTAAGAAGGTTTATTTTATTTTTCACTTTTCAGTTCCTTTTTCGTCGTTTTAATTTTTTGTTAAAAAGCTTTTATTTTTCACTTTTCAGTTTACCCTTTAGGGGTAAAATTTTGTTTTCAAATTTTAATAGGAACAACTTTGAGATATATCCTCCTATCGAATAAAAAAAGAATTATCAAAATCGGACTAATCTATAAAAAGTACTCAGTAGGTAGGCGAAAAAGAAATCCACTATTCTTTTACTCTTAGGGGTGGAATTTTGTTTTTAAATTATAATGGAACCAACTTGGAGGCATATCTACTCTATCCAATAAAAACAGATCATCAAAATTGGATAACTCTGTAAAAAATGTTGCGCGAAGATACATAAAAAAAAAGAAAAGGAAAAAGAATAGGAAAAGGACAAGGACAAGGAGAAGAAAAAGTAAAAGGAAAAGGAAAAGAAAAAGGAATAGAAAATGAAAAGGAAAATAAATAGAAAATAAAAATGAAAATGAAAAAGAAAAACAACAACAAATATACGCGTCGACGTTAGAATCTCCTCCTTTTTTCGTCGGTTAAAAACAAAGCAAGTGGCAGGTTCCCATAATTAGCCCAATATAACATATAACAAGATTGTATGTATAAAGTTCATATCTCTTTAATCAAAATTCCCTTTTCCATTTTTTCTTTTCAAAGGTTAATCGAAACCCTAACAATGGTATTTACTGGAATCTTCTAAAGATCACATCCGGGCCTTTTAAATAAATTTCACTTGTGCCTTGAAATGCCAATATCATTTAATATCTTATATTAAATAGCATCTGAAAAATAATAAGAATTTCAGGAGAGATCGACGTATATGAGAATGCCAAAGTTTATACACTTTTCGCTAATGCGCCTCAAAGGTTCTAGAACAATACTACCAAGAATTTCTTTCAGATTGAAAGTTTTAAAATAATGTAAAATATGAGTTTAAGGGGTGTAAGGGGATGATAACCTGAGGCAGGGCTATCCCGGAAATCACCTGAAAATCTTAATTATAGCAATGTTCACCAAAGGGTGGGTTAACTTTGATATTTGGCAGTTTTGTAACATTTTTTAGTATAAAGAAATGTTGCATGAATAACATTGTACATATATAATTTTTTTATTTCTCATTTTTCCCATTCAGGGGTGTGGGACGAGCCCTCTTTTCTTGTTTGACAAATTAATTATCCTCGTAAAAGGTAACCACGCGACTTCTCTTTCAGCAGGACATGAAAGACTTAGGAATCTTTTTCGTTACACCGCTTCATGATGAGTTTGCTGGCAGGCTTAATAAAATACCAAAAGACAAGCAACAAAAAAAGAACAGAGCGAAAACCCAGGAAAAACTCGGGTATACAGGGTGGAATTAAAGAAATGCTCGCGGCCAGTTTTCTGTTCCAAAAAGGCTTAAATTTTGATATCTTATGCCCTGGCGGGAATCTCTTCCTTTCCGGTTGTGTTTTCCTTCCCTAATTTCGTTCCGAGAGTCCTTTGTCATTTTACAACGAAAAGTCCCCCAGGAAAACGCAGCTATAAGACGGGAGGAGCATACAGAAAAAGGCGAAGGAACTTAGAAAATTTCATGACAGCCGGAAATACAAGTCAAGTGGAAAAGGTGGTAGACGGTGGTAGACGACGGTAGCTCCCGACCGGGGCGGGTTTATGCCCGAAATAAGGACTCTAGGTGCTGAGATCCCAATGAGGTTGACTTATGGCGGATGATACTCAACTCACCTGCCGGAGCAAGTAGGACCAACGCAGCCACAAACAACCGTCTTGGGTCCGTTCGTTCGCTGATTTTGTCTTATTTTTTTACCCCATTGCAAAAAACGACAACGCGGCACCCGGTTTGCCTCTGAGCTTTGTCGTGCAATTTTCTTTAGGTTCGTGTTTTACCTGCCCTACTGCGATAAAAAGGTTCCCGTCTTCTTGTACACCCTGTCCTCAGACTATCCCCACATGGGGGGGGGGGGGTTTTCCATTATTATTGTGGTCGTGAAAATGTTTCACATTAAATTATCTGCCTGAAAAAATTTGAAAGGAATTTTGAATATCTGAGCGGCTTAGGGCAGGACCCTGCACAATTTGAATGAACCTTTGGATTTATTAAGTGAGCAAACATTGTGCGCTCTCCTCGCCCTCCTGCGCGGCCCCTCGCGCCCGCGGCGGAGGTGAACAGTCGGCTAGTTGAAAGGTATAGTTCAGGACCAGTCTACTCTTTTGTGGAAGTTGAAGAGGGGGGACATGGGGGGGGGGGGGGGGAGTATAACATCAACCGAGAAGCAAACCGGAAAGGGGTCACCGGAATATCCTCGGACATAATTTTAGGGATTATGCTGTCTTTTGTAGGGGTAATGTCGTATTTTTTCAGCAGAGCTTTTTACAGTATCCATTTTTGGACCCGGGAGGAATTTTTCATGCTCGACCGACAGTTGATGAGGACCCGGTCTGCTTAAGGACTTGTGTTTTACGAAGAAAGGTCCCCACCGAACGTCCGTACGGGCGCCTAAGCAAAAATCAACGTTGTTTTATCATTTTATGAGAACTTGCTAGTAATAGGCTGCTTGTAATTTATCTTGAGGACCTTTTGCGTTCTAATTTTTTTTTAAATAATGGTCTACCTACCTCTATGTTAACCTGCTTTTTCCATCTCTGGAATTTATACGTATACGAACTTTATGAAGCTATTAATCTAAGAGGCCTTACCATGATATTTTGGAGATGGATAATATTCGTCGAGCCTTCTTGGGTAGGGGAATGGGAATATCGAGTAAAAATAATTCATTACGTTGTACTACATGCAAGGACCTGAGAAAATTATAAACGACAATCGACATTTTTTAATTATAATTTGGGAAAAATTCCAAGAGCTAGTAGGTATATACATATAGGTGTTTTTTACAAATTACATTTTAATTTCAAGTTAATGTTTTTTTTAAAACTTATAAATATCACATTTCGCAGACAATATACATACATATGTATGATAAACACTTTATCATGTAGATACACATATAATAACAAAATAAATTATTGCAAGCCGTTAGTGGCTACATACCCTCTAGTTTTTTGGGTTAAAAAAAGTCAACTTTAAGATTTTTAATTTTCAATTCTATAATCCCTTTTATAGAATACACTGTTTAAAGATTTTTTTGAAAATCCCATCGTTTGGGCACGCGTTAACAAAATGCATCTTTTAATGTAAAATAATTCATCACACAAAAACTAATGAGTTTAAGTAAAAGTTTTCTTGAGAAGAGCATTTTTGTTTCCAAGCCCCATATTTGGCTATACTTTGTCTAGCTTAATTAGTAAAAAATTAGAATTAGAAAGTAGTTGATCATTAGGTCATTATCAATTTAAGTTTAAAAACAATGCAACCTAACAGATTTCACAATACAGTATTTTCATAATGTTGAGCTTACGAAGTTTTCGTAGTTTTTACGAAATTTTTCACTGGCTCGAAATCATTGGTGCTTTTCGTATATTTTATCCCTATTTTTCATAAATATTACGAAACATTTTTCTGAGTGTGGATATAACAATTCATACATACATTATATTTACTTTAATCAAAACTTCTAATAAAATGCATTTTATTACAAAGGTAGCAGGTGCCTTCATTTTTGCCTGAAAAAAAAACAGGTTATCTTATACCGAAACCTAAAATGCACCAACAATTATAGTGTGCAGTTTTAGATATTAAAAAGATAAGTTTAATTACTCTTTTAGCTTCTCTCAGGTAAAATTAAATTCAAATAGATAGACATATTCTGCAAATTAGAATTTACGTTTAAAATTAAATTCATCATTTTTCCATCATTCTTTTGATTTAAAAATAACAGAAACCTTTCCCATACCGAATGCACGCAAGAGAAGAAGTTGCTCATGAAAAAAAACTCTCAAAGGCAACAAAAATAATCTTTATTTCAACGATTTCATGAAACGACCGAAGAATTTTCGTTTAGAATTAATTAAATTTCTTGTGGAAAAAAAAGAAAAATTAGCAACAAACGCGCACTAAAAAGAAAGAAAATAAAACAGGCGGAACAGTCTCAGGAACTTCCTTGAAGTGTAGTCCCTAGTCCCCACACATTAATTACCTACTCTAAGGCGAGTAAATTGTGGGGCCGAACCCAAGGAGCTCCTTTGCAGAGTATCGTACATTTGTCTGGGCCATTTAACCTGCAAAATCTGCATAGAATCGTTTGCTGCCGCTATATAAGTATATAGTGTTTTTTTTTTGGACTGGTTAGGAATATCTTGATGCCACTTTAATTGCTGTACGGCTGGCAAATCCCACCCAAAAGCCAAGCTCAAACTTGGTTTGGTTGAAACCTGAAAAGGAACTTTCAAAAGAGTTCCAAAACCAAGTAAATGACGAGAGCTTGGGTAGTTTCACGGGTTGGTTCTGGGTAATCGAAGAGGCGTCCGACTAAGGGGAGGGGCACGGTAGAGCAATAAATCTCAAATATTCACCTCCATGCTACCTGTGGTTGGCGTCACCTTTCCCCGGTTGATTCGATCAAAACAAAACCTAAAAGGCGGCGTAGACGGGTTTTTCTAGGAAATTTCACTACAATGTGTGTTACGCCTCCATCGAGAGTCCACCTGGGGCAGTGTGTTATAGCCCTTAATATACATATGTGCGAAGGGGTGCGAATTCTTCAAAAAGGGCTCCGGCAGTCTTGTACACGCAATAATTAAAAATCGCATTAAATTAATTGCCCTCAAGGAGTAATAATGCGCGATGTGGCCACACCGTGGCGATATAGAGTAAATGGGGCTGCCTGTGCCTGTGGCGTTGCCACCAGCGAATAAACAAACCCAGGTGAAGTAAAGCAGAACGTAAATAAAAAAAGGCATAGAGCCGTAGAGGTAAAACAATATTGAGTAGATGAAATCATGGCTAAGTCATTCCGCGGCTAGTTCGCGTTTGCATGCAATTTTTACACAAAGTCGAAGACGACGTGCGAGCTTGTTGTGTTTAGGGTCAATAACCAGCGAATTACACAAAATGGAAAAGGAACCGCATAGGGAAAATACAACGAACGATGAAATTAACGTCCTCAGTTTTGGGGAGGACGGGATAAAGTTGGACTCCCTCTGCTCGCAAAGAACCACTTAGCTTCGGGGTAATAATAAAATTACATATGCACGTTAACAAGGGTTGCTCCTTTTTCGTGAAGCACCAAACATGGCAAAAGCATTTTATACTTAATACACGATTTTTACTTTAGGACAAGTTGGAGCATCTTATACTTAATACATTATTTTGCTTTAGTAAAATTGTTTAGTAAAACATTGTTTAGTTATATAAGCTCTACAAAAACAAACTACCAGAGGTAACAAATAATATTTATTTAATAAGGTGGGCTCTGTAATTTATTTTTCTGTAATTTTGACTGAAAATACCGAAAAGTTACTCTGTTAACTCAACTTTGTGATTAACAGAATCTTGGTCTCAATCTTGTAGAAATTCCAAAACAAGACCAAGATCAGTGCTATAATTAATCCATTTGCCAGACCAATAAAATAACAAGACTGTAAATGTCTTGCAAACGAGACATAGATTATTTGATAGATTAGACCAAGACTTAAGTCTATTGATGTAAGACCAAGACCATTCTAACATAGTTTTATTTTTTTATTATATTTACTGAAATTTCTTTTCAGAACTCAAATTCTATCGAATCTCTTTATTATTTTTAATTCCAAGAAATTCGACATTTGTTACCAATGAAATTTTGAAATGAACAATTTTAATTGGCTTCAAATAACAACAAGTGCACTTAAATAGTTATGCTCAATACTGCCTTAATTTAATTAAATTCTGAGCATCCACTTAAAAGTAGTTTCAGTGTCAGATGTACGATATAATATATGTAATTCCGGTGAAATTTACTGAATTTCTAACAAAACCAACTAGAATTTAATTCTAGATATTTCAGTAAATTTTCATAGATTTCAGATTAATTTTACTTGAAAAGCAAACAAAAGCTTTTCTACCTTTCTATAGTTACATTTCCCATGAAAACCACTAAAGTTCTACTTTACTTTTAGCAGAAAATAATTACATACAATAGAATTCTGGCGATTCGCTGCTCACTAAATTTTAAATTGCATATCTACATAGGAAATCAATACAGTTGAGATTCAGTGCATTTTGGTAAAAAAATTAGAGAGCAAAACTTCGCACGTGCAGAGAAATGGAGTTTTCATAAGAACTAATTTCGTATGAAACGAAATTTCAATTTCTAATTCCACAAAAATATTAATTCATGGCACACTTTCCTCCTTTGATAATGTTGTAGAAGAAAGTGATGATTTGACCGATGATTAAAAATATGAAATATAAACAATTTTGAGTTTATAATTAAGATGATGAGAAATTGTAAGAACAACAAGAGCTATGATTGAAATAAAAATCTGGAAACTTACTATTTCCGCAGATTTCTTATTTATATTTAATTTAAATTCAGTTTTTATTTGGGTTATACGAGTAAATATTGCGCAAAGTCAATTTATCTTGACACTGTTACAATTTGATCTTAGCAAAACGTAGTAACAAGGAACTTTCCATTTTTTCCTGGATGTATATACTATGCATTAGCTTATTTTCCATAGCGAAAACTTTAAAATTGTTATAGTTCGTCTTCTCAAATATAACCAAATTCATTAATCAGTACAATTGCCTATATTCGTGCACTACATTCCATTTCATATTAAATTTATTACCCACTTATTTTGAATTTCTTGCAACTTAGTGAATTTATCCTACAGTGAGTATTTCAGCAAGACAATGCCAGAATTCATACCTCATTGGCGAAAAAATGGGCTGGAACCAATTCTCCTAATCGTAATTAATTGGCAATCATGTTCAACCGATGTCTACCCAAAAGAAATTATTTAGGGAATTCTTATTAGGCGGATATATGTATGCTGGAAATCGCCATTATCAGTCAATTATGGATTTTAAAAAGCAATTATTGAAGAATGGCAGAAACTCGAATTCGAAATACGAGAACAAAATATTTAATTAACAAAAATAAAAGCTTTTTGTTATTTGTAAATTTGTAAATAATAACTCATTAACAACTTTGTATGGATTAGGTAAAATTATGAAACGAGCGCAGCAAACCAATATTCCTGAAAATTGATATGTAAAAATGATACTTGTTTTCAAATTTGGCTAGAAATAATTTCACCTCTCCTCCATGATCCTAAACAATTAAATTCAATAACGAATAAATACATTATGAAACAGAGTGAAATCATTTGAATACATAAAAAAAATACTAATAATTATTTGAATTCATAGTATACTGGGTGAAGTAATAGCTTTAGAGACAGAATTTGTTAGATATAATGTAATTAACAACATTTGGAAGGTTAAGTAATTCTGTCGAGAATTACAGCAAAATTCTGCTGAAAAGTGAAACGGGTATAGCAACTCTAAGTTCTAACCATGACGCACATAAAACTTAATCGGAGCCTCGAAAAAGCCAATCCACTAGACTACTTCGTATCCATCTTTTGGGTCGCTCAGTCGACCCCGGTGCCGCAGCAACAATTTTCGGTATGCCTAATTAATTATTACGCGGCAACCACCCAAATAATTTAGTTTATTCATGCACACCCCCACACCCAGTGCGAAACGAAGCGAGGGCGGAGCACCCTCGGGTGCTGCTGCTGTAAACCAACAAATATTCAACCGTTCCAGTGAAATGTTTGTTGTAAGCCAAGTCTGGTTGGTCCCCAACCGCAGTGCATATGAGGATTTGAGATTTGTGGCCTTCCTACCTGTCCTACCACCTGTCCTCAATTTGATGTGATATGGGACGGGAGGGAGGACAGGAGGACGACAGACGGTTTTTGTGTAGTGCCATACACGAGCACTTGGACCTCAAGAGTTCTTCTTGGACTTGAAAATTTCCCTGCTGGTTGGGTGCTTCTCAGTATATGCTCGTCAAGTTTTTTTGTTCCGTGGACTTTTCCTTTCCGGAATGATGACGGAACCACGGGTACTTGTGGCCACTACTATGATTTTTGGCCTGTTTTCCGGTTCATTCAATGACACTGCATATGCGGGTGGATGAACGTGACTGCTTCGCTCTAGACCCCTTGGTTTATAGGCAACAAGGAGCCCGAGCCCGCACTATGGTTTGACAGTGAATGGTGACCAGATAGGATACATGTTACATAACGTCCCCTCGCCTGAATAGAGTTATCGCAGTTCTCGGGATTACTTGGGAGGGCCAAAAAGGAAGACCCACTTCTAGCCATTTGGAGACGTTTTTTGCTCCGACATCCACTGGTTCGGGTGTGCTTCTATAGTATACTTTCTAGACTCTAGGAGGTGGACTGCGACAACCTCGCTGTTTTTTTGGGTGAAAAAAAGGTATACAAACCCATCGTGGTCTCACCCGTCACTGGGGAAAGGCGGATAATATGAAAATTGCTGGGCTATTTGTGGGAGGCCATGAGTTTCACCCGCTATAAATAAAGTGAATTTATACATTTCGCAGCGCGCTTCCCTGCTGAGCCACTTTATCAGCCACGTTCATTCAATTCTTTCCGCGCTCGTTTTCCGTGACCGTCCGCCCGCCCGACTCCATTTTCTTCTTTTCTAAGGAAATTATTTACGGCGTGCGGCTGATAGTTTTCCTGTTTTTAGGATTTTGCTCATAGCAATTCATGGTCCGGTCAACGGGGGACTGGTGTTTGGTGACAGGATTATCACTCTATGTCATCAAAACTTGGAATGATCGATTGCTTTTATTTTGCTTTTTGTTGCCTTTTTCCTTCCGCTTGGGAATTAATTGGATCTTGTTTTGGCTTTCCTTATTTGATATGCCTTCCGGTAATCAAATGTTTTTTAGTACCTACTCTCGAACAAACTGAAAATTTTATTATATATTCATGCTGAGGCAAATTATTTTCGTGTCATATGCAGTTTAAAATACTTCCGTGCTATTTGTTGCATTATAAAGGGGCCTTCAATTTAACTGTTCGAAAAACTAGGTATTTTTAAAATATGGTTTAACAAAAAACTATAAACCTATGTACATATGTATATAGTATGTATTTATCAGGTACGAATGCGACTCGTGTTCCAAAACGTTCGAAGGTAGGTACTATGTAGGTATATACTTAATAGAAAGAAAAATGTGCTGATCTTTGGAACATTTTGATATATAGGTATACATAAATATATCAAGCAAATATTCTATTGGTTTCGCATCTATTAAGTATGTAAGTCGTTGAAAATTTGGAGAATTCATTTTCTGGGAGGCACTGGGAAGATTTAAAACTAAAATGATTCGTTTTAGTTCTTGCTTAATAAAATGCCAAATTATGAGCACCGATTTTCAATATTCGATTCACTATAGCGAAAAAATCCATCCATAAAATTTTATTGCATGTCAAAGTTTGCGGTAGCAATTGAATTTGAAACTTTGGTGCCCATAAGCAAAACGAACTACGTATTACATAAATAATGTTTTTATAGTTAGAAACTTTTTCGAACATTTTGTTTTAGGTACTAGTGACATTTTCCTCTTCGCACAAGCAAATAATAACCGTCTTTCTTCAGTTACCTGCGGAATGGAGGAAATTTTTTTTTCTTCTTCTGGGTTTATTAAAATAAAGTTTCAAAGCACCTTTCAGTATCACCAGCCAGAAAGGTCAGTTGGAAGTTGGAAAAGCAGCATTTATTATTTAGACATTAGAAAAAATCGGGCAGAAATATTTTGTAAGATTCAGCTTATACCCCCCAGGATATCCGCAAAGGTTATTTTCTTCTTTTAACGACAAAAGCAGCTAAGATGAATGTTCCTAAGCAAAGGGGCAAATCTCATTTCCCTTGAAAGGTTCGAGGAAAGTTTTCATTTTTCTCGCTCTAACCTAAGAAGATCGCAGAATTTTTTTTTTTAAATTCCTTGTAATTTCAGTTTTCTGAAAAGTTGTTAAAAACTTCTCCGGGAGCACAAGCATGCTCTTTAAAATTTCCGTACGTCAATTAGTAAAATCATTTGAACGGTGATATGCGTAAATGTTTGAGTAAAATATTTTAGTGGCGAGTATTCGCTAATTTATAACTTCTATGTGTATAAAGAACAAGTTTTTCAGTTTAATTGGTTGGCGCGCTTGCGAGAAACGTCTAAAATTACATAATTTAGGTAATGTCAACTTACTCTGATGCAGATGTTTTAAAAAGCTCGTTTTAGAGTGGAAGGATCTTTGCACTCGTACAGAATTTTGTTGCACTCTGTATATATGAAAGTTGTATATGCATAAAACAAAATAAAATATATGCAAAGGTATAGGTAAGATGTGCAGAGCATGTCGTAATTTTATTTTAGTTATGGAATTTGCTAGGTAGAAGGCAATATACTGCATGACGAACGGCCTTTGCCTTCCTTAATTTCATGGAACAGATTTGAGCGCATCCATCTTCATACGTAACGAAGCCAGCAAATGTACATCACACACTCGGTCTCTCATCTGACGCTGCCTGGACTTGGCAGTTAATTACTTTCGCAAGAGGGCGGCAATGAAGCCAAGGAGCTTGAGCTTCATCAAATCACCAAACATACCCATCCCGAACTATTTATGTTGACTCGCCACTCATTCATAATATTATCGTCTTTGCGGGGTTTGCTTATATCACGAAACTTCATTATGTTGTTGGTGAAATTTGCCGTCCCAAACATTGAGCAGATACTGACGATAAAGTTTGAAAGGCGAGTTTAACTTTTTCTTTAACTCTCCTTTTTGCTGTAAAAACTGTTATAATTCCTCTTTGGTATAATGCTTTACAAAAGCTTAATACCTTTAATGTTCACTTCTTTTATGGAAACAATGAAAATAAACTGGAGGGATATTACAGATTTTGCATTTTTATAGCTAATTTCTTTACAACGGAAATGGATTGTGAACCTAAACAGAACGTAAAATTAAAAAAGGGTTTCTCTTTTTTTGTTTACGTTTATTACTCAAGGTCAACAGAGTATAAACGAAATAATAGCTGATTAACGAAATAAGATAGGTATTTCATAACTTAATTGTCTATAAAGTACCTATGTACATATACATATATAGAAACATGTTTTTTAACCGACGAAAAAAGCAGGAGTCGATGCATATATTTGTTTTTTTTCATGTATATTCGCGTAAATATACTTTTTTATAGAGTAGTCCGATTTTGATGATTTGTCTTTTATTGGATAGAGTATACCTCGAAGCTGGTCCAATTAAAATATGAAAACAAAATTCCACCCCTAAGGGTAAATAGAAACTTTTTAACAAAAAATTCAACCGACGAACTGAAAAGTGAAAAATAAAATCAAATAAACGTTTTTATTCTTAATAACTGAGCTCCTAAACTAAGTAACTATGTAATTTTGAGTTTGCGCTAAAAGAAAAATTCTTTGTTTGTTTGGCTTACATTAGGGAGCTCAATTATTAAGACTAAATAGATTTGTATTTTATTTTTCATTTTTCAGTTAATTTTTCGTCTATACTCTAATACTCTAAAATGTAAAATCTGCCCCAAGTCTTTACCATATTTTATTTAAAATGACGTCACATAGCTTAGGATATATTTTACTCGTCAAACCCTCATAGATGAATTTAACTTGAAAAATGCATTCAGTAAATAAGTATAACCAATTTTATTTTATGTTTAAAATAGCTCGTTCAAGTTTGAAAGCTATCGGTCAAACTGTTTCGAAGATACGGTGAACACCGACTTTGAACATTTTTTTTCAAGACAAACGCTTTTTAAGTTTCATATGTATATGTACCTACATCTGTACATACATATACCAACTCTAGAGCGCTTTACTTAAAATCGTAAATCTTCATTACACAATGCTCAGATATCTATCTTTATGAAATTTCCATAGAACACTTTTGAAAAAATGTAGGTACTTTCAGAAAATAACGTTAATTCAAAATCGAAGACTTGAAGTTTTTCAAGGATATGATGAACTACCTTAAACAAATGCGCATGCTGTTGCTAGAATAATCCAGGACATCAAAAAGAAATATTAAAGATGATACTTAATCTTTCCTGACATTACTCAATCGATGGCATCGATGAACTTAATTGAATATAAAATAGTAAAGTAATGGGCAAATTTTTATTGAAATACGGAGATGTTTGCAACCATCTGATTCGACAACTATGTCCAACTTAGATACTAGATTTAATTTGAAGGTTAAAATAGCTTTAAACAAAGTTTTGTTTCAAACCTGAATTGTCATTGAAATTATATACAAATTTTATAGTGTATAATTGCTACATATGATTCGTATTTTGTTTATTTTACGTAAAGATGTTATAGATGCATATGTAATTTTTTTTCTAATTCTTAAAGAATGTTTTTGTGAAGACAAATTCATTTGTCTAAAAATAAATAAAGCCTTTAGACCTGATAAAATCGTCTGTGATTTTAGATGCAATTGCGAAAGATATACTGAAAAAAAAAACAGATTTATCGTTTGAAACTGAAGCATTTGTGGCAATTATGAGTTCAATGTAATATTTTAATTTCTATTTTTTGTTTTTTTTTCTGTGCAATTGGTGCCATAACTTTGGTTTGCTGTTACCGCCAATTAAAAAACGGCTTCAATGTGAAATTTGTCAAAACGTTGTATCATCCAATTTGCAAATTAAGAGGCGACCGTGCCGCCGAATACTCAGGGGGCACTTAATTACACATGACTTTTCAAAGGATGACATGCATTAAGGAAGTCCCACAATTTTTGAATGGATTGTCTTATAGAAAAAAAAGGAGTAAGCAATCGTCGAGACGACGTGCATAGGTACCATCGTCACATCATCCGGAGGGAGCAGAACGTAGTAGGCGCATTACTTGCCCTTTCGAAAACTGCACCAGCCCCTCCCCTGAGCAGGTGTATGGCCCTTCAAGGCCTTGCAAAACAGCTTTGATACGTGCGGAAATAATTAGAAGAGTGCTGCACCCTCAACAACAATTCATCAAGTCGCAGCAGCACGAAAAGGAATTCTCTACTTTTTATCATGCATTTTCAACAGGAATTGCTGCTTTATGACGTAAAATTGCCTACCTTCCAGGTCAGACGGAAAGTTTTTGCGGCGCGACGTCAGCTCAATCATGCCAAAAAGACAGCAACAGCACTTGAGACACCCAGACGGGAACAGTGGCTGGGATCCACCAAGGGCCTTCGCAGGCAGTACCTATGGAGTGCCCTCGCCAGCGGAGCGCCTCACGAAGGTATGAAAAAGTTTCCACTTACTGGAGTACACCTGCCAAGTAGTATTGTTCGTCCGTGATGGAGAAGACCATGAGCACGTTTTTCAGCCCCCGCTGTCGGGTCGTTAACTCAATCAGCAGTGACAGTGCCAACAATACTAGGGGAGGTGGTTCACGTCGTCGTCACCTATCGTGCGGTTCTCAACTTTTCTATTGTTCGAAGTGACCTTTCCAACCCCACACACCATCCAACTTCCAAAAGCGTCTATGGGGCGAATATGTGGGAACAGCCACCTTCATACTACCATCAAATGGTTGCGCGCGCCCTCTATCCGCAGAAGGGCTGACCAATGTTCGTTTTCATTAGGCCATTAATTAGCTGGGCTTTACGAGGCTTCTTATCTCAATGAGTAAATTTTATGTGCACGAAATTATTGCCTTTTTCCCTGTTGAGAGAGCGTCCACCCTCGACCCTCTAGCCACCTTGCTCAGCATTTTTCCACGCATTCATCGGCCACACAGACCCCACTCTTTTCTTCATAATTCTAAAAGTTATGGCCGCTACTAAGGTAATGTACAGCCAAATGAGGTTAAGTATAAGTAATAACACTCCGGAGCATTGGCGTCGGTGCCAGTTAGGTATATAACTAGTTTTAAAATTAATTAGCAATTGTCAGACAAACGCCAGTCGCAAACGCAATTTTTTACGTCTTTGCGGCACCGTGGGCATGAAAGTGCCACTTCTGCACGAGTAATTTATATTTTGAGTGCGAAAATAAGCGCGTGCGAACATCGATTCATAAGTATGACCAAAGCCAGTATGGATGGAGGTGAACAATACCTCCTAACACGAAAGAAAAGGTTAACAACATAAGCCATAAAACCGTCATCGTCCCATCCCAAAAAATACCCTCAGTAATAACATTCCTTGAAATTAAATTCCATGAATTACAAAACCATCGGTCACATATAATTTTAATTTCCAAATTTTGATATTCTAGATGCAAAATTAATGACATCAACATACCATTAGTTACTAATTTTTACTTAAATTGTTAAATTTTTAAAAATTGTTGACGCCATATTGGGTCTGCTATCTAACAGTTTCTACAGTTCGGAAGCAGCTTTGAAATCAGCAGGTCCAAAAAATTGCCAAATCTCAATTTCCTAATTTTTTATTTTTGATTTTATTTTTGAATCAGAAAATTTAATCTAAAATTTGATATTATAAATTTTCATTTTTTTAAATCGACAATACTAATTAAAATTTACTGAAAATGTTTAAGTTCTTCACCGAGGTATACATATGTATGTCCAGCACACGTGAGTTTTCATGTTTTATGGATTTTATTTCTTTTTTTCTCAGGTATTGCACATAAGTATTTGTTAAAAATAAAATAAAAATAAAGCTCTAATTAGTCTTTCATCTTCAAACAAAAAATATATATATTTATGTATTTGTTGCAATGTAAGAAGTTTATTATTAATTTATAGTTACTTAAAGTTTGGTGGGGTTTTCATGTGGAATGAATAACAAATGCCAAAGTGTGAATTCCCACAACGAACCGAAAATTAAACTGTTGAAAAATATAACTTAGGTTGATATTTTTTTATGGGTCGAAATCAGTGTTAAGTATCGATACTACGATTATACTACATATGTAGCTTAGGTACTTCGTTTGTTGGTACTATTATATAAAAATACTAGTTGTGGGTAACAGGTGTTAATGACACTTATTTTTGTGTTTGAATTATAAAAATCTTATAAAACTGTTATGAGGAAACATTTATTTTTGGAATCTGAAATAACTATTAAAAAATTACTTTTCTTACGGTTTCATAAAAAGATATTGTGCTTAATAGTAATCAACAATTCTACTTGTTTTCTGCTAAGGCCTTTTATTTTTAATATAGAAAAATCACTATGTAGAAAGCAACTTTCCTTCATTGTTACCGCATGAAATATGCAAATCTTATTAAAGTAATACCCATCTGAACTCAGTTATTTTTCCAAGACAAATACATACATTCTTCGATTAAGTATATGAATATACCAATTCCAATAACATTACTTTACTTCAATTTTCTTGATGATTTTCTACGTAAGCGCATTCAGCTAGTCTAAAATTATATCGTAGCTGGACAATATTGCTAAAAGAAACCTCTTCGAGGTCCATAATTTTGTTCGAGTCCCATTTTGCCTATTAATAATTTTCCATACTTTTCGTGTGCAGTCAAATACGTCAAATTTCCCCGAAGAAATTACATTCGGTATGTGGCTGTTTACGAGCTCATGCATAAATAAATAAAAATTCGCCGTGGATGCCTCTCAAATATTTATAATGACACGAACAACAAACAGAGCTAGTGAAAAGATCAAGACTGATGGCATCGAATGGCCTCAGGAGGCGGAAGGAGGGTGGGCCTTGCCACCCAAGAACGAGGGAAGGCGAGAAAAGAACACTTTTGGGATATGCTCGCGTCGTCCTTACTACGATAATGACATTCTTTGAGGGCAAGGGATTACCATCTAGTGGAGGGAAATATGTCAGAACTGTTCAACATGCCCAAAACGTTTTGCATAAGTCTAGGGAATCTTAAGCGCATAGCCCGCAAGATTTGTTAGAATTTTTGAATTCATGTGCTTCTTTCGCCCAGTAAGCGCACCACGATATCCCGGGATATTTGCCGGGAGAGGAGACCCAACTATTGCTAGAAGTTTTCTTCATGTGCATGCAGGGTTCTAGCAAGTCATCCGCTGATTAAGATAAACGACGGGAATATCTGCTATGAGCAAATTTTGCAGCTTTAACCATTTCTGAGGGAAAAGATCTTTCAGATACACGGGCAGATAAATATAATCACAAAAATATAACAAAGCCCTTTTTTCCGGTTTAAATTTCCTGGCATAATTCTGGATGTAAAGCAGGTGATCCAAAAGGATGCATATACATATATCCTGTTTCTACGTCAGATGTCACAGCCGGGATTCATTACCTGTAATCAAAAATTCCGAAGGGACAAAGGTGAGAGCAGAAAGATAAAAGGACGGTTCTGTGGAACAAACAAAGGAGCAACTGAAGAGCATTCAGTAAAAGATATGCGATACTACGAACAAAATGTATCCGTGAAAAGACGGCACACCGGGGCCCCAAGGGTACTTCTGATAGATTCAAAAGAGTCCGCGCCCTCCCCCAATGCAGGAGAGCAGCATTGACCTTTTTAAGTAGCACATCCTAACGAGCTGCTATTGCCCTTTTGACATCGCTCGGCCTACATTTAATCTTTACATTCGGAGCGTGCCCGGACAGGTGTGGGTGGATAGATGCCATAGTACCCTACCCAGTGATCCCTGCTTATCCTTCCTGTGATGTATGTGACATTATTCGGGTCACTGTGATATCCTCCGTCAGTCACCCAGCCGTTCGACACACATATATTATATAATGTGTATGTCCCCGAAACGAAGGGTCTCTGAATCCGATTTAGCAGTAGTATGTAGTCACATACTTGTTTATACCTGAAGGAAAACTTTTCGGGTGACTGAGTCTGGATGAATGTCGAAAATGCGAAAGGAAAAGGACTGTGTGGGACCCATCCCTTAGACGCGCCAGCCGCCAGCATCTTATTCATGTCCGGCTTTATCAAGTTACCACCTACTTATTAGGTATGTATAGCCGGCTCACATAATGAAGAGGTATGAATGAAGGGTACACCCAGCACATTTATCTCCCAGAGTCCCCCCCAACTAGGAGTAGGTGAGGCTTCAGGAGGGAAAAATGTTCCGGGAATATACCCATGATTGCTTGGATAGGGGCGATAGACTGTCCGAATAATTCAAAAACATCTAGAGATTGATAAATACTAAAGTCTGCATAAAGGGCAACTCTGTGCTATAAATAAGTCGGGATTCTACGGGAAAGAGTTTTTTTTTTTTTGTAAATTCTTTTCACTTCGGGTACGTTTCTTAGAACGTGACACGAAGTTCATTTAAAAAGGCTAAATTCATCATCTTCTCGATTTTACCCACACTGAAATTTTCGTCAGTAAAAACAAATTAGTTGCAACAATTAGACTGTGTGACACGATTTTTCTAATACGAATAATCTTTGTTTTGAATTACATATTTCACAGTAATTATAATATGGGCTATATTTCTAAATTAATGATATTAAATTAAAATTATTTTGATGTAGCCTCACCTATAATTTAAAATAATTTAATATTATGTAAATATTTGTTTTCTTTAATTCTTAACTAAAACGTCTACATATTTATGTAACGTGGTGAGCGATTGTAGCCTATCATTTTAAAAATATAAAAAAGTTTTAAGTATATTAGATGACTTGCCGCTTTTACTTCAGTAATTATAAAAAGGACAGAACTTAAAAATTCTTTTTGATTTTATGGAAGAGAATCCCGATGTTTCGCGGCAACTAAAGGATTTATCACGCAACTTTTTTCCAGTTACACGTAAAATAACTACATCTTTGGATTCCGAATTATAATATTTATGGTATTTCATTGATACAAATATTATTGAGTGAATTTAATAACTATAACTAATTACCGAAGGGTCATTTTCGAAATTAAAAATAATAAAAATGGATGCGCAATTTAACTCGAACACCAGTAGTTTTTTTCTTTCGAAAAATAGCACGGTTTTCCTTTTTCTCAATTTTTTGCTGTAAGTACTCTGCAACCGCCTCCTTTTACGATAGTTAGGAGCCTCTGGTTGAAAATAAAGGGAACGTTTTTTGAAGTAAGATTGGTGATTAAATTTATCTTGCAATTATTAATAGGCATACATTTATAATAGAGAGTAGAGGGACTACAATATCTCTTTTTGTACCATATCAGTGCAAATTTTCTTATTTCGTATCATCATAATATCAAACTAAACAGAAAAAAAAACAAGATTTAAGAGAAACATCTAAAACTAAAAATTAATTTATTCAAAACTTATACATTTAGGTACGTACTATGTACAAAAGACACCCACATATATGTATGTATGTACAAAACAAAGCAAAAGAGTATTGGAGCAAGAATCAAGGTCGGGAGGAATTCGAGGCCCATAGTAGGAGTTGTTCTAAGAAAAAATAAATCAGGTTAAACGGAAAAATTCTGAAATCTTCTAAAAGGAATAAAGGCCCCTTAAAATAAGTCTTAAATTTCAACTCAAGATCTGCCATTCTATTCTGATACCTAATGTTTTTGACGGGGTTACATGGCGGGTTTGAATGGGACATTATCACAACAAAAATTCATAACATTGTTATTGCGCGAGATATTTGTGTAACAAATTACAGCATTTGTAAATTTGCAAATTTCATTGTAGGTTACAATGCAACCGACGCGACGTAATAATCGATTAGTCTAGAAATAGAAAAAATAAATTATATGTACCTATACAAAACATTCGAATAATAAAAAACTACAGAAAATGAAATTTTCCATTCTATTTCTATTTTTTTTCTGTTTTGTTTTATTTAGACATTACATAAGTATTATACAACACGCATAATATTTTGTGAGGTAATATACATAGCTTCGCCAAATTATATGCTATCTGACGCTGTAAAATCGAAACTTTAGTTGAGTACATGAACGTAACATTTTCACACTTTACGTTTCGAAATTTATATATTTATTATTTCTTTTGTTATGTAATCATTACCATATTTAAGATATTTTTCGGAACATTTTGAAAAAGGAACGTTAATATAACATTTGAGTTTTTTTGGAAACCCTGATTTTATATGGTTTGAAATTTAGGGATTATAAAAATTAGGTACTTTGAAATTTTTTGATATTACTTTTGCTTTGAAGTTTCTCATTTAAACCCAATTTATTAATACTTAATAACTATTACCACCCAAACTTCGCAATTTTTTCTAATAAATGTTCTCATGCTTTGCTTTGACTATCATAATGCTGACACACAGCACCCTAATCAACAATTTATACTACTAATTATAAATTGAAATAAGGTACAGCACAAGAACAGTTCAGTTAAGCGAAAATGTGTGTAAATTAGATAATAATTTTTTATTCTAGCTCAAAGTATGTGTTCCTTTTTTTATGCAGCTAAGGTTAATCCCATCTCTTAGAAATTTTCTTGCGTAAATTCATATAAATTTCTTATATTTGTAACTTTGTCTTGTAGGATATTCCTGCTTAATTATAGTTTAATTTTTGTACTAGTAGAACCGACTGTGTACAAGTAGAACCGATGGGAGCACTTGTAATTTGTCTCCCTATTTTCACAATTGTTCAAAATTGCTTAAACAAATCTGGTCCGTTCTCGACGAGTTAAACCCTAGACGAAAATTGCATAAAATTCTCATAAAATTCAACCTTTTCCACCACCCGTAACTCTTTTTCCGCACGAATATGAACAATGTCTCCTTTCGGCCCTCTTCCCGTTGTCGGTTTCCTTCCGCTACCATCCTTCCATCTGCTCAGTAGCTAGTTTCTTAAAAACCGGTGGATTGTGCATGTAGCACGCTCCTTAAAACCTATGTTTGCATATGTGCTCAGCACCCCAGCCCTTCGCCCATCCTTTTATAGGAGTACAATAGACATTTTTTGGAAAGTCATTTGAAGCAACCGCAGGACATGAAAGCTTTCTTTAAGTGTGCTCTAAATGAAAGTGCGGCGAGCGGAGAAGGGGCAAAGGAAGGTTATGGGTAGCAGACCTGCGGGTCCCCGCCCCGCCGACGCTGCTTTGTGAACCGAACCCAGAGAACGTCGTCGTCTGAAAGCATATCTAAAATGTCACCCCGGTCTGCACCACTAGAGCACCCGTCCGCGGGACCACCCTGTATCCTTTCGTGCCCTTCCTGTTCGTGCTAAGCACAATGCATTAATTCAATTGCCTTATAATTAAATTCAAATCGAATTCATGCGATTTTTATTTCATCAGCTTGAGTACGTGACACACTCCCTGTAGCAGTGTTTCACCCTGTAAAACTGAGCAACACGAGGATTTTGGCGGACGGCCGATCGGTGTGTAGAAAAAGCAGCGAGACTTTCGCAACGTGCCCTTCAGGAGAATATTTATTTTTCGCTGCTTTTACGCTCGGCACTCGTGCATAGGGTGGTTCAGAAATAATCAGCCCACCCGATTACCCCTTTTGGAATTTATGGCACATTCCTTTAGAAAAAAAAGGATAATGGGCCAATATTGCTTCTCTGCCTGCTCTGCTTGCGACAACGGTTTGTTCAGGTTCTTTTCTGTTTGGATAAATCCTTAAAGTGCTTGCTTATTCTGGTCCCGCTGTTTTTGTCGTACACAGGGCATGGAGAGGTGCAGGTAATGCACAGATTAATTACACTTTAATGTAATTGGATTTCGTAAGGACAATTGACTGATACACACTTTCAATGTACTTAGTGGTGAGTACATTGCTGTTGAATCATTGATGGTATAATAAGCCTTAAGTGGACCACATGATTGCATGCTTGTCTTGCCCAATATAATAATTAAAAATATCCAAAATATCATGAAAATCATCAAATTATTAATTATTAATTTTGTGATTTATTAAAATCTCTCGTTTGCAGGTATGTATGTCCCTATATAAAGTCAAAATATTTTTAATTTACAGAGTGTGACGTCTGGGTTATAGATCAATTACTCTCACCGGTTATAAATTGTGCATATAAAGATTATAAAAAATTAAAATTGACGTATTATTTGAAACTGCTTCTAAGGTGTTCTCACAGATTTTTATGCAATTTTGTAGGAGAGGAGTAATAATTTGACGTTAATGTGTGTGTGACATTTAATTTTAAAGTTTTAAAAATGAGATTTTCTCAAACCGATTTTTTATACCATATGTACTTACATATATACAAAGATGTTTGAATCATTTCAAATTTTAATAAATATGGAATTACATACTTTTTTGTTTTAAATTCGTTTGTTTTAACAATCGTTCAGGAAATATGTATATACATACATATGTATAATAAAAGGAGGAAATAGAGGAAACATAAACCTTAATAAGAGATATAAAAACTTATTCTATTTTGCAAATGTAAGATATGTACCACACGTGTTTTTCTAACTACTTACGTATGTTTGACAATTCAGATTTTATATAGAAATATTAGCTTACATTTTTAACTTTATATTTATAAGGAAGTTAGCACAGGTCTTG
This sequence comes from Machimus atricapillus, assembly GCA_933228815.1. Lineage (NCBI taxonomy): Eukaryota > Metazoa > Arthropoda > Insecta > Diptera > Asilidae > Machimus > Machimus atricapillus. Next base: position 4,610,068 of record OW121788.1, on the reverse strand, counting down.
CATGATGAAAATCTGCTCTTCAAATATTTTTAGTTGTATGTACCTACTTGAGCTGAATAAGTGCTCACAGCAGGTATACCATCGTGATAATAAAGTGTAACGTTGAAGCCAAATAAAAGCCCTTAGAAAATTTAAATGTTTCACAAAGTATACCACAAAACATGGGGCCTAAGGGAGCTTATCTGATTCTGCGGACCCCCCGGCGCAATCTACCATATAAGGTTTTAGCCAGAGACTTTAGAACTCTCACGAGCCGTCCTAGACGAATCGTACACTGTAAAGAGGAATATTTTCAAATTCACGGAAGCCAATGTACCATACATTCGGGATAATTTCCATGTTGAAAACGGCAATGAGCAGCCAGTAAGGCAAATTGCCGCTCGCTGCGATAAAGGCGTGCAATTTAGGCCCGGGCACGAAAGTGAGGAAACAAGTTCCATTACTTAATATAAACCCAATAAAGATAAAAATAAGAAGGGCTCCATGGTGGTGGGGTGGAACAAAGCGTGTAAATGCCCATGTTTTGAACGGTTGGTGTAGGTATAAGGGGGTGCGAAATTGAATTCGATGCCTCAAGGTGAATCCCAACAAGGAAAAAAATCATTTTTGTTAAGTGAAATGAAATTGCGAATACTGCGAGTATGTGAGGCTCAACTAAGTGACAAAAACGACACGTTGAGGCAGAAACACCGTCAATGCTGTCGTTCTCGTCGTCAAGCCTGATGCTAGAAGGGTATCAGGCGAATCATCAAAGCGAATAGATCAATACCCGTCCGGGCCGCTTCGTTATTTCCTTTTATTTTCTTGCCCGGGAAGACGTTTTTTTACTTTTTCTTACACAATTTTTTTTCCTTTTTTTTTCACTTAATTTCAAATTTAAATCGACGCTTTGATACAACGTGATGGCGGATGGGGCGCACACGTTCTGGGTCCCTTTTGACTCATATAGCGCGGAGCTCCTGAACTTTATCTGAAAGTGGATATGTGAGGGGGTGTTGTGCACGGTGCTAGCACTAAGAATCCCTTTCGTTACTTTTTCTCAGGACCCAGAACGGCTCAAGGGGGGGCGAAAAATAGACGAAAAAGGCGCAATTGTATAAGAAACCGGGGCCTTTTCGCAATGACAGTAGAGCTATCGCTATTCCACTATAGATAGCGACGCATATACCGATTTGGGCTTATTTCACTCTGCTCCCTTTAAGCCATTTTGCATGTTATTTGAATGCCAAAAGGAAAACAGTTAAGATAAAAATTTTTCCTCGGTTAAGGCATATAGCATTGAACTGAACGGGGGCCCCCCCATCATCGGACGGGGGTAGAATTGGTAGAAGAGCCTGGGGCAGACCCATCCTTCTTTTATACCAGCCGTTTGTATGTGCTCTGGATTTTCTTCCTTTTTTTATCTGTCCTCCGTCGGATGGCTTCCTTTAGCTCCTATACTCTGATACCCATAGCCCGATTGGGGATCAGCGCTACACATTCTGAATTGGTGATATATACGCGGCTTGTACATAGTTATGTAGGAATGCGCTGGGTATCAAAATTGCCCGTTGACGGCATAAAGACAATCATCAAATGGATTGAGAATTATCACCGCACTAAGTGGAAACACTTAACCCAAATTTTTGCGATGATAAGGATGTTTAGAAGCTCAATTTTTTTTTTATCTTGGTTTTATTTGTTAAAATCCCTTAGATTTATGGGTTTATAAAGGTTTTTGTGGTTTTAAATCCATTGGAGTGAAAAGGGTTCTCACAAATAGATTTAAAGAGAAGGAGTTAGGAGAGGGGTTCCGGACAATAAATTTCACCACAGTTTACGACTGAAAAGGGATTTTTTAGAAAATTGTTTTGTACTTTATTCAAACCGCAATAAGGCGTATATTTAGGTTTTATTTGTAGCAAAAACCCTACAAGAAATTGAATATCTACCTTTCAAAAGGAACTATTGTCCGCACCCTAAAATCAAATTCCTAATCATAAAATTATATTAAATTTCATAGCTCTCAGCAATACGAAAAATATTTTAAGTTATCAGATAACCTAACAGGTCATATAGGAATAAGAATTTAGGGCATAAATTGAGTTAGAGGTTTTCTTATGAATTTTAATAGCTTTTGTAGGAAAGGAATGTTCATTTAGGGTCAAAAACGACTTCATGCTCTCATGCTTTTATGGTGAGAATTATAGAAAAACCTGAAATTAAAAAAAGTTTCCGCCGGACTTTTGTAAAATAAATCTAAACGCGTGCTGAAAATAAGGAAGATTTTACTTTACTTCGATTTGTCATTTCATAAGACAAATGCATGCTCGTCACCGTCGATAAGTCGAGAAAGATATTTAGCCTTCGTCAATTTCAAAGATTCAAAGAAAATCGTAGCGTAGTTAAATATCTCGGGAAGTACAAGTGACGTGGAAATTTTTTGTGATTTATATACATATTTGTAACTTTTGACTCCAAACGAAAACTTATATAAGGTTTTGAGAAAATCCATGAGGAGACCTCAAATTCAATATCAACTTTGCAATTCTTTGAAAACATTATCTAACTATAGATAAATCGAAATTCGTTTGGTTCCTTACAATTTATAAATGAAATTTTGTAATAACTTAACAAATATCAAGTGATGTATCCATAACCAAGCCGGTGATAGATAAATTTGAAACCTTATTTAAAGTGTAAATTCTAAAACAGTTAAATTATAAAAACGAAACCTTATTTCCCTTGGTCACGGCATAAGTTGAGAACGACTTTACCGATTTTATTCATTATTTTTTAAAGATTTTTAATACTTTGTAGAAGGTTCTTACGGAAAGAAAAGTAAGAAAATTGCGCAGAAAATTGGAAAATTTCAGAAAACTTTTCACGAGCTAAGTCGATTTGATAGATCGTTGATCTTTTAATGCCACGGTCCAGGGTTCAAATCCTGCTCGGGCAGAATCACTTTTTTTTATAGCTATTAGCTAAGATAGTACAACGTCTGTCGGGTCAGCTTGTGAGTAATATTTATACAATTCTTTATTCTTTGACATAAGGCTATTTTAGATCATTCTAAACAACAGAAACATTAAAGCCGAATCTTGGAAAAACCTATATATGCCCATTTTTATGATACAGAAATTTTATTGTATTTTATTTTATTTATTTTTTTTAAGCTATATATAGTTTTTGATTTATGACTACAATTGTGCGAAAATTATAGTCCCTTATCTATGCGAAGTTTACAAAGTGAAAAATATAAAATTATTTGTGCTGATAGAAATTAGTGCAAATGTTAGGAATATAAAATAATATAATATTAATATTTACTTACATTGTTTTGCGATCTGCAAAATGAACCGTATGCCATTGATAGAGGAGAAAGAAGGGATAGAACCGTCGACGTACGAATCAGATTCGCACTTGTCCAGTTCTTATAATACATATATTTACATTAATAATACCATTTAAATCTGTACAAAAGTGCGTTGTCTACTTTTTCTATTTACAAACGGATTCATAAGAATTGAAGTTCTAAATTACAAAATTTAACTTCTTTTTTGGTGGGGCTAGTCGAATTTAGCCAAATTCTATTTCTAACCGACTTCTACAGCGATATTAAAAAAACATCCATCGCAAGTAACGAGGACTAAGGCGTTCTAGACAAAATCATTACAAATTGCCTTTGACCTTCTGACTGCCCTGGCAGCTCTTTACGCTGGTTCTGGCGAATGTAAAGAGATTTTATCACGCAACATTTTCATAGTAAGGCAAAGGACGCGGCAGCACCGTTAGGGCGGTGATTATTCTGTCCATCGTACGCATATAATGACGGAGTAGTCCTACTATGACCATTCATTTTCAGAATGAATTATTACGCCGTCACTTGTGGGGAGCAATTTTTGATAGATTTCCGTGATTTTGTTATACTCTTGTGCTCCTATTCCGTTGCCACTCTTCCCCTTCCCTTATTCCGTTTGCATGTAGTAATGTCGTCTAAAACGAATGCCTTTTATGGCAAGTTGACGAAATTGTTCTTGGAGTTAATGAAGTGATTTTGAGGGCACGACAATGGCATTTTTACTGTCATTAATAAAAGTTACATAAAGTGCGGAGTTTACGACCTAATCAGCGTTGATTTCGTCTTTTTATTTACGTAACTGACAGAACTTTTGACTAATTTGCTTTCCTTTCCTAATTATGTCCCAAATATAATTTGGGGCTTTGTAAGATATGCAATACATTCAGAAAGAAATCCGTTGCTATATTTTGCTACTGATTTCCATCATCACAATTTTTTTTTTATAATACTTATAGTAAGTATTGTATAGGTTAGCTAAATTTATTTAGTTGAGAATCAATTCTCCTAAGAAAAAATTTATTACATAAGTACATAGACGGGTTTTAAAATGTTCAAGTGTAAATTTATTGGTAGTGTTTAATTTGTGAAAAATAAGTTGAATGAAATTTGAAACACATTCGACAAAATGTTTTTTCATCTTTAATCGCATTTTTATAATCCAGAACTACGAGTCAAACGTTTTATATTATTATTCATTTATCTGTCCCTCTACTTGAGACACACCCCTCTGCTCCATCACTTAGGCTTAGTGCGTAAAGGCGTAACTTAAAAATTCAGTTAAATTTTTAATTAAAAATATTTACATACCTATAGGTACATGTCAACTATTCATTTTTTTCAATGACAAAACGCTCGTTTATTATTACAAATTCTATTTCTCCCGAAACAAATACCAAACTTTCACCGCCGATTGAACGAAAGTAGATTTTATGTGAAAATTCGTTTGTCAAAACGCGTTTTTTTCAAGACAAAGATTTTTAAGAGCGCATGTAACTTGAAAACTATTCAACCGATCTGTTTGAAATTTTGATATGTTCTTTTACACATAGACTAGAACAAATAAGAATGGTTGATGTTTTTCTCGATTTTCATTGTTTTATTTATGGAATAAACATAATATTTTTGAGACCACCAACAAGAGGTCCACCATTTTGTGAATTTCTGCTTTCTTATCCTCACCTTTCCTAGTGAGCCACAATTGTGCACGCCAGGAAATCAAAATTTTTAAAATTATTTCCATGAGGGTGCACAAAAACTCTATGAAGACTAATTAAACCAAATGTATAAAAAAATTTTCTTGTTTGAAGCTTTGCAGTATAGATCACAAAAATAATATACTCAGAAAAACCTGGTTTTTATTAATTTTTCTGTCCCATAAAAACCACTAAAATGTTCGAACGAAAAATTGTATAAAGTTCCAGCATTTGACTCGAATTATTTTAGGTGGCGCTCTAATCGGATTTTGTTTTTTAGGTGATTAACTTCAAACTAAAAATGGAATGATGTCGTTATGTTGAGATTATAATGATCAAAAGTAAATAATTATACGGCAAATTGTGGCTTTTGAATAAAGCTGGTTTTAACGTCGCTGCCTTAAAATAAAAATCCGGAAAAATTTCATATCAAGGATCAGTTGTTGCAGGTGCGATAAACAAAGCGCACTAGCAGTTTGCATTTTATAATAGAATTTCTGTTCTCATTCCAATTTAAATCTTTTTTTTTCACTTTCATTTCCCATTAAAGGAAAGTGTGTGGTCGAGAGGTGCACTTCTTTCCACCCTCAGGAGTTCTTCAAATGTTTTTTTTCAATTAGCTAGTTGTAATTAATTAAAATTTTTCTACATACGATAATGTAAATGTGCTCGGAAAACTGCGACCTTTAACTCGAAATGATTATTATACAGAATTAAGAAGTTAATTAAAAGTTTGAAGGCCAGCTGAAGAACCAACTATTGTTTAGAAATCGGTATGCATCTGCATTTTCATGACTAATTATGTAAGTTACGGAAACGACAGAGAAAAAGAAATGTTTTTAAGTCTAGAGATCATGCGGAAGTTAATCGGTGTGTTTTGTGCTCTTGTGGCGCTGAAATTATTCGACAGTCGACAGTCGACCATGGGATTTCAAAGCGTGTTATCACAGGTAAGTGCGAGGTAGAGCTTTCGCGGTTTTGTTATTCCCAGGGCTAGAATAGCTAGAATAGCACGAACAGTCCCCTTGGGAGAGGTTCTGTAATGGTAGTGAAGTGACCTCCTCCGCAGCAATGGATCAATAGTGAGTTCTACTTCAAACACCCTTACGTCATGCATGCGGTTATGCTAGAAGGTGCTTGATAAGAATCAGCTGGTAACGATTTTTGTGGTTTATGTTTTTTATTTTTCTCCATATCGAAGTAGACCTCCAGTAGTCGAACCGGTCCCGATTTTGCACTTGCCCCTTCTATCCGAAGTTTTCTAGCTTCCTCTTTCAATTTGATGCCGCTGGAACGAAGGGCTTCTTAAATGACTCACTCACCAGTTAGAAGGGCCTATTGTTTCGCGAATCGGGGGCGGGAGACGCAAAAACTTGGGTCACCCGGTAGATTGGTTTTTAATAGCACACTGTGAATTTTATCAGCGAAACATGCGAGTATCATCTCAGGGGCAATTATTAGCTATGATGGGGCAAATTTCATCAATCAGATAACGAAGGCGAAAAATTACCATACTCTGCTCGCGGAAGGAAACCCTATAAGGATTTAGCGGGCAAGAGTGGATATTAAAATTATAAGTAAACACGTATGCCCATTATTTAAGAGCGTTTTTACGTACGGTTGCGCTACGTTTTTATGGTGTTCGTACGTTCTAATGTTTTTCTAACGTGAGTGGCTGAAGCACATAAAATTATTGGCTGTTGGCTTCCACCTTCCACAGTTGCTCCAGAGAGTTAGAGTTAAATTATTCATTTACTTCCTCCGTAATTACCACCGAATCCAGCAAACAAACTTTAAGGGGGGGGTGTGGGGCGGACGATTCGTGCCGAATGACCTTGGACACCCTCAACATTCTCTTGGTCGATTATGGCAAACAATTGAAACTCGAATACGACTACCCCATGCTCCTCTTATATCTCTAGAGAAAATAAATAAAGTCAAAACTAATTTTGGTATTTCGAGGGGAATTGTAACAAATTTATACTTTTGAGCAATTTACAGGCAACAACTTTTTAACCGTGCCCGTTCGTTCCGCCATGGCCGCGCGCCACCATCCACCTACACGTCCGCGAAAACTTTGCATGTCTAATGGGCATTTACAACGACTAACGGGATTTGACCGCAATATATTCCACACTTTGCCTCTGGTTGGGTTAATGCGGTAATTTAAAACGAGACGCAAAAGTGAAAATCAATGACAGCAACATTTTTGCATTGGTAGGAAAATGTCGAACATGTCGGTTTTGCAACAATTGTGCAACTATTACTTTTTTTTTTGAGATTATTTAACAAAAATTGAAGACTTGATAGAACTCAAAGTTTTACTTATTCACGTTAAGGGTGGGTGTGGTTGAATTGTTTTTGAAAAATTCCACCTAAACCAACTAATTTCATTTAGCCCAGCATCGATCATCAAAAAACAGACTACATATAAAAAAAATGTCCAAGCTTTGGTCTTGGTCTTGCATTTTTTGCAAGACCGAGATCAAGGCTGCAAAACCAAGACAGATTTTGCTCATCACTAAAGTGAATGTAGCCAATTATGGATAATTTTTATTATTATTGTAACATAGAAATTAAAGGTCAAGCAAAATCGTATTCTTGATTAAGGGGGTTGTAAGTAGTAATATGTAAATAGGTATTTTGTAACCACTATAGCTTAGCTGCCGAAGTTCTTAATAAATAATATTTAAAAACTCGAGTGCGCCACTTCAGCAAAAACAGGACAATTTTGACTTTCTCTAAGTAGCTTCTGCTTTTTCTACGGTTGTGTCTTTTAGAATTATTTAGTACTAGCGTACTCGAGGATTTTTGATTATTTTAGTCATTTTTAAGCTGTTTTTCAGCCTATGTTTAATAATTTCTTCAAATCATTAAAAAGAAAATTAAGACTTGTTGGAAACCATTTTTTTGATTCTGAAAGTCTCATAAAACGGTCAATATCTAAATATGAATTTTACGATGATATTCAAACGAACATATCCTCGAAATAACTGGATTTAAAAAATTTACATATTTTCAGAACAAACAGACAAACAAACAGAATTCTGATTATTACAAATTTTTTTTCAGTTATTTGTGCAGTTTTTTAATGAACATTTTCAATTCTTTAATATGTGTATGTAATTGGTATAAAGCTGAAAACCTAGGTTTTATCTGGGTTTCTGTCCAGGTTAAAGGGAAGTTTTAGGAACATCTCACTTTTTAGAATGTAAAAAATTCACGGTAACAGGAGCAATTTATTTTAATTGTATATATCCTTGCCAGAAATTAAAATTGTTAGCCTCTTGAGTTGAAAATTAATTAGAAAAAGTTGTGATCCGTTCAAGGCTTCTCACAGCGAGCATATACCTAAATACATGAAAGCATTAGGTCGACATATACAGTATACGTCTTTTCTGTTTGAACGGTAATAAATAAGAGACGTGCATAGCACGTTATTCCAGCTATAGGATGTCTTAATTACTTCTCAGTTATTTACTCTATTTATTAAGTAAATAATCATTTCCTTGTTGCATTTATCTGCAAAGGGTTCATTTACGGTGGTTTACATACATCATATTTTGCATCAAACCATTGACGAATATTTATATTCGCTGAAGATGGACTAACAAGTTGTAAGTTGACGTTTTAGAAAAATTTTAAAAAATTAGATAACCAATTCATAAAGCAAACGCATGTTTTGTAAACCCTGATCCTAGAGCTTTGATGCCAAAGCTAAATACTTTACTGAAAATTTCCTTTCCTCAAAAACTTTAAAAGAAAAGGTTCTCCTTGTATATATAATTCGTAGCGGATATTTTCCAATGTATAAATTGAGCTTTTACAGGAAATTTGTAAGCTCAGGTGAAACTTTATATCCTTAGCTTTCACTGTATCTAGGACTTTAAACCGTTATAAAAGTTTAGCGAAGTTTTTCAGCTTTATGAAAGCTTAGCGAAGTTTATAAGCTTAACTACATTATTCCGTTATCTTATATTGCAGTATAAGATAACTGTTTGGGACAAGGATCTACCAAAGCAGCTTACAATACACATAAAGTTTGGTATAGCTTTTTTAAAAGTTTAGCCGTTTTTAACCACGAGTGATTTTTAGACTGCATTGACATTTTTCCCATTAACGGTAGAGATTATGTCAATATCATTTCTTGTGCAAAATCAATCGATAAATTAAGAAATATATGTAACATTTACATATATATGTATAAGGATTTTGCTAAAGGTAAGAAATGTTTATATTTAAATCAATCAAAAAATATTTTCATTCAAGACAGGTCAAAAGTTTTAAAGCTTATTAGGCTAAGACCCCGCAAACCCTCTCATTCGAAAATAAATCAATCAGTCGTCGCACATCCTCAATCAAAAGAGGGAAATAATTCGATTAAAACCTCATCCACTTTCTGTTTTTAAGGATCCTTAGGCTATTTTTATCATCCTATGTCTTTGGATAGGCTAAAAATAACTCACCTATCGAGAAAAATATCACAATTTGAAAGAGTCGCCTGAGCATTATTCCACCCATTGACATCTGAAAAGAGAAATAATTTATTATTATGAGTTGTTATTCCTTTCGAAGAGTAATTAAAAGGCGAATGACATCAGCAAATATTGCTTTTGTTAAGCAGCAAGAAATTTGCAGTAATCCACAATGTTTGCGATTTTAATGAAGACATTTGACGGCCTCTTTTTAATATTCGTTCCCCTCACCCCAATATGGCACAATGGTGCCGCAAGCGAAATAAGTGATTTTCAGTGGTGGAAGTTTAACTCGCGAAAGGGACTTAATTGGGAAAAAGTCAACAAAGCGTCGAAACCGAATTAAACTTGGGAAAGAGTTGTCGCTGTGGCCTGGGGTAGAACTAATTCAGTTTATTATCTCGACCATAAGAAGCTGTTGACGATTGTGTCTGCCGTTTCTGCCCACTTTGTGGTTGCCTTTTCCTTTCTTTTCGAGGATTAAACAATTCATTTGTTCAGGGTTCCGCAGTAACTGCAATTCGAAGTATGTATATTTATAAATGTTCCCTTTGTTTACACTTGATGTCTTTGTCGTAAATTTTTTAAGTGATTTTTCACGTTATACCTCGAGTAGTCGAGTAGTATGCAAATTAAAGAGTAGCAGACATGTGCAGTACCAGTACTTAAATATATTTAGGACTTAAGTATCAACCAGTTCAAGAACCAGTGCCTGGACTTCTTACAGCTTATATTATCGTTGGAAACTCATACCTATATTTTTATTAGTTTTAATTCGAAAAAAAACTGAACTGAGTTTTTAAAAAAACCGTGTCGTTAAATAGGTACTCTACTTTCTGGTGACCTACGATTTTCTACTTATCAATATGACCGACTAATTGCGTAGCAGTCTTACTTTTTTAGTTCTATGTTTCAAATTTGATACTGAGATAATTATACGAGCACATACCTATTTACTAAGAACTGGTAATATAATGGAACGGAATCCTGAAGCCGCGAGTAGCTCTTGACAATACTTTTTAAATTTTAAGTCTAATTTTACTACCATTATGGAAGGTAATTATTATTTCTTCGTTTTATGGGCAAGTGTTTTTATATGCGTTTCTAGTTTATAAAAATCTTAATACTTTTCAAAGTATGTTTTTAAATTTCTCAAACATTCGCAATTGTCATGTAGAAACTCTAGGTAAGTACCTGAATTATATTTTATTTTTTATTCAAAGGTATAACTGTATAAGAGTATAATACTGATGAAGATTGTCTGTTTTTCCTTGAGTTTAATTCGAATTCGTGCGTTGCCCTCAACACTTTAATTAATTCGAAACTAAATCCACTAAAATCGACTTTTCTACGATGAGTTTGCCTTTGGAATCTTCCAAAGCTACCGTTCATGATACGAATTGCTCCAAATCGTTCCCATCTAAACTCGCTTGAAAATTCACCGGATATTTTTACGTGCTACCATAAAGGGTATCATCCTCCTTGAGTGAGCATAAATTCTACTACCAGTGGAAGGTTCCCGCCATGCAGGGGCACTCCCCCTGCAGTATCATTGAGTTCATCGTGAACTATAAGCGATTCCGAGTATCGTCTCTCCAGTAATTTATCTAAAGGAGTCAGGCGGGCGTCCATACGAGACTTGAGCAGTAAAAATCAAAATAGAATGCGCCACAGGGATGGGTGCCAGGAGCAGTAGTTAAATACTGCCAACATAGGAAGCATAAGAACCAACCCCTGTACTTACAGCTTCCTCTGTTCAGTCATATCGCCCTATATAAGAACAGGCGGACAGCTATCGTCAGCTATTGTCAGAGTATCACGGAGATGCTTGAAAATAGCTGAGAAATATCACGCAAAGTTCTTTCAGTGTCCCTCTGAATCTACACAGATTAGGGCCAGGATAGCTAAGGATAAAAATCGATTTTGGTATTGTTACAGGATTAGGACTCATTAGTCACGTATCTGGTGACTTTGATTTTTTTTTTCTTTTTTCTTTACTTGGTCCGGGTGTGCTTTGTATTGACTCGAGGGCACACATTCGGAACCCGATCACGTAGATAAGTTTGGGTGCCAGTGGCTTTTTAGCATCTCCCTTAAGCCGTGAAAAGAAATTCGCATTAAGCTGGAAGGGATTTGCAAATAAAAATTTCAATGGTGAGCTATTAGTTTTCCTCGATGTATGGTGAGTGGAATTAACACTTCAGAAAGTAGGAAGGAACTTTGGTTATTTGAATTTAAGATGACTGTATCGACAATGAGTTTTAGCCTTCGGACTGGATTACTAAAGATTGCAAAATAAAGTTCAAGTATGTATTACACTTTTAACATTTTCACAATCTACATATATGTACAATTATTATAAGTGTGATGTCTAAAATAATTATATGCAGAATTTCGTTATGTAGTTCTTGGTTTCTCTAAAAAAGCTTAACATTTTATAATGTATTCTTCAAAAATTCTAAATTCATCCACTTCCGGAACTCAAAACTTGTTTTATCAAAAAGCGGGCCATGGGTCTCAAATTGTACTCAGCATTAAAAATGATCCTATGAAATGCGGTGAAAGCTAAAGACTGAGTTATAATTCCAGCTTCACGAGGAAAATTTTAAAAAAACACATCTAGTATTTGAGTCCCACTAACGTTAAATTTAAAATCTGTATGTACTTTCCTTTCGTCCATCACTAAGCATAACGTAGGTGTAAATAACCATTAACTATTCAAATTTATTTAAACAAGTTTTAAGAATACTCAAGTTTATCAATTTTAATGAAATTTATGAACATGTTTTTTTATTTTAAATTTATTTCAATAGTTTCTTTCTAAGATTTACTTAGAACAAAAACTGAGTTCTTTTGGTTTAAAGGACATCTTTTTTTATCACAAGGAAAATCTTGTACTTTTAAAGTTAATATTTTATTGAATAAATAGATTTGCGTTAAAATTTAAAGTATCAATTTTTCTGAGTGTAGCTTTTTTTAGGTACTTCTGTTTATATTTCTTACATATTTTACATGATGGAAAGTTTTCCTTTCAAAATTCATACTTATTTATCACTCTTAATAACATAAATTCAAAAAATCACCATAATGTTTCTAATTACCCCTAGTTTGTGTTTTATGAATAAAATAATAATAATTCTATGTTAAACCAGTTAAGACCGACTAAACCGCTCAACGATGCCCATGTAATTTCGAATGTAACGTCGAAATGCGACTACTGGATTTAATTTAATTTATTTATTTCAATTCATCAAATAGCTGATTACTACAGTAGTTACAGTATGTACATATATTATCCTACAACTATCGTCGACAAAGCAAACAAGAGAATTTATTTGTTCTTGATGTGCAACTTCATAGTTCTTTTTGAAAGATTAAAGTCTATGAGATCAAAATTCTTATTAAAAGAACGGGACATAGATGCGATTGGTTCATTGAAACCGTAGTTTGTGCGGTGATGGCGAACACTCAGGAAATCACAGTTCCTCAGGGAGCGATAAGGAACTGATATATTGAATGAGGACAGTAAGGCAGAAGAGACAATACTCCCTTGTATACAATCCAAGGCAAAGACAGTTTTGGAGGCATTTCGACGATGCTCTAAAGTTTCGAGCTTAATCAGTTTGAGCCTGTCCAGGTACGGAGGTAGCAGAAGAGGATTGTTCCATGTTCCACCAATCAAAATATGTATATGCAAAACCATTGCTGGAATTGAAAACCAAACCAACTTAGTTCCCGCATTAGAAGAGAAGTAGTAATTTACGGGTATGCTCCAAATCGAGGAATTTAATTAAAATTTTGTTAAGTCAATAATTCTGCAGTGACACGACAAGGGGCCCATGAATGCTAATGAAGTTTATTAAGCGAGCATACATCTGGCTGGGCATCTGCAGAACATTCCGGCACCAAATTCAATCACAGTAGGTGCGGAAAGTTTGCCGAGGATTGGTTATGTGGTCGCTTAAACCTCAGCTTTTGGGACCGGTGAAGTGAAGTGAGGATTTCATTGCCTTCGGGGGAGATGACAACAACATCTTGCGATCCATTTTGTATCTACGTTCCTACAAAATGGTATACATTGGTATTATTCAGGCATTTCAATGAGTTGTCCGCCGTTGAGCGCTTTAAGTGGCGATATCAATTACTTTGTCATGCTTGGCTAGCTATAGTCGGGGTACTCCTATGACCGAATGCGGATTAGCCACCAATCCCATTAGCACGGACACCCAGGGGATTAGATTCTGTACTTACAGTAAAGGGTCACTATCTTACAGAGGACAGCCAGTGGTATATTTGTGGGATACCACCACCCGGCGCGGAGCTCCTCCCAACCGAAGGGCGCAAATCATGATTGAATTTCAATTAATGCCTGACTTAACCGCAGCCACGGGTGGGTTTATTCACTACCCGTCCTGAACATTTGATCTATGGGCCGAGGGGGCGGGCAAACCAACCACTCACTGTTTCACACTCTTTTACATAGCCTCAGCCCTTTTGCCCCGCAAAAGCCGTAGGGATTTTGTTTTACCCTATATACCAGTTTTAGAAGAAGTCGAAGTCAGTCGGAATGAAATTACAGGTATACGTGCTCGTAGGTGCTGAGGTGAAAGGTTATTTTTGTTTATTGATTGGCGTGTTCTGTCAGACTGCTGAGTGATGAATGGTAGAGTACTTTTTGCAAAAGATCCATACACTTTTGCCAAGTACTTCTATGGAAAGAAAATACTATGTAGACCCCTCTGCTTTGACTTGGATATATACCACACCTCTTTTGTACAGAGCCTCTTATCTGATTTTAATTTTAAAGGCTCTATTGGAATTTACGGATTTCCTGGAAATGTAGAAAATTGCGTAGTCATTGCTAGTAATGATATATGATGCGCGTTAAAACTGGAAACGAAATTGTTTTACAGATTTATGTTTTCTTACTGTAATTTGTAGAAGAAAAAAATTAAAATAGGAAGCACAAACAATGTTTATGTAAGATGCATATATTTTGATATTACGTTGGTTTAGAATAGAAGATTAATATTAAATTTTATTCCTATAATTTCCGATGTAATTTATGAGCTCTAGGACGCCCCCAACAGAACCATCCCCTAAGAAGAGGAGCTTTTGATAACGCCCATAACCTTTTCAATGTATGTACCTACTTTATAGAAGTACGCTTTAAAAATGAAAAATTTATTTGATTTCTTCTGCGTTTGTCCTGGATTTGAATGAAACTTTCAATAAAAAAATCTTGAAGAAATGAGAAAAATAATTATAAACGATCGCTCAAATATGGCGTGTCAATTCAAGTTGTTACTAGCATGAAAGTCTAAAATTGTTATATTAATAGTTTATAAAATAATATTTTAATTAGCAGATATTTTATTATATTGTAGCACGTAAGACAATTTAATTAGTTATAGTAAATACAGCAGCCAACAAAATTAATTTCTTGGTATCTTTAGTCTTTCGTTTGATGGTGCCACTTTGCTGGAATTTAGGTGCGATGGTCCAGAGCTCGACACTTTGATTAACTCCCTTTTCTTAACTTCTGTATACCAGGATATTATTTTCTTAAAAGTGTTGAGTTTGTAAAACGGATTTCCTTTTTGGCAAAAAACAAAAATAATTTTCCATATTTGGTTAATCTCTTTTATTATCCCAGTTCCAAATTCTATAAAATTTCTGATTAAATAAAATGTTGAAGTACCTACATTGTATGTTCTAAATTTTGTTGTCATACCAAATTTTTTAAAGGTCGTTGTTCACGCCTTTAAATGTGCAGTCTTTGTTTTAATTGATTTCGTCCCTATTTTTATTTAGGATTTTCTCAACTTCCGCTACCATCTTCGATTAAATGCATCCTTAATAGAAGGACAATTTCACGAATTAAATAAAAATTTCATAATTATATTTTTTTTCGAAATATAAAGAGATTAGAGCTAATTCTTTGCAATCCGTATTACGTACAATAAGAACTTTTTGACAATCGTATTTTGCATTTTCTGCGTAGATTCTTTACATATTAATTTTCAATTCAAATTAAACCCTAAGTGCAGCATACACAAAATCAGTGCAAACTTATCAAGAATTAGCAAGCACACCATAAACTTGAGAAAATGTAGTGCCAAAGAACTTTTTATGAAATTTGGGAAGCCTTTTAATAATGAATTCCAGCTTTGTTTCGTTCATTTATAATTTGTTTTAAGTTTAAACTAAGTCGGCTCCAAGTTTATTTCAAGAAGCATTATTTTGTTTCTATACAAAATCACATTCATTATTTATGATATTTTCAGAGTATAGTGAATGATTTTAGTTGCAAGGTTGTGAAAAGGAAGTTGAGAGAGAAAATTTATCAAAAATGGTAAATCATTTTCTTCTGCGGTTTTCTACTTTGAACTTTTGCGCTAATTGCTTCGAAAACAGCTTTTACCTTTAATTAATTTCTTATAAAGCAGAGAGTATGAACAAATTTTAAGAAGAGGTACTGCAGAGTGGGTGTAGGACTGAGACGTCATCCCATTCCACTGTCACTGCAGTAAAGATCTAAATAGGAAGGAAATAAACAAAATAAATAGTTAAAGAGTATCAGGTTTCTTAGTAAGAGTCTTTTAAAAGATTTATTCTTACAGAGAAAATCGAGTCGTGTGAGCTTGAAAATCTCTAGTGGAATAACGAAATAAGTCCTAGTCTAAAAAGGAAGGAACTCTTGGGTTAAAGCTCATAATCATTTCACCCTTGGGTTTCAATGCTATACTCAGCATCGTCTGAGATAGCCTTGCTAATATAATTCATGTCTTAATTTTCTATGATTCAGAAACATCACTGTCTCGAACTGAAACTTTCTTTCCCAGGAGATGAAAACCATAAAAAATCCCAAGACAATTTCCAACGGTTGGTTAGGTTCTAACGAGAAATCTTTAGCAATCCCGCTCATGACCGAAACGAAATGAAATTGGGCGGATAATCTCTCAAGATCCTCGGATACTTCTGGGCACCAGGGCTTAGTGCGCTTATTAGTATTAATCAATTAAATGGACAGGTGCTCTTTATTACCTTATTAAACTTGACCGTATTTTTTGATACTTGCCATTTGGTCTCGCTTCAGTGTCTGAGCTGTCTGCAAGCCGCTGTTCGCCAACCTTCTTTTTCTTAGTTTCGCGCTATTCCCGTTCATCTCGTGTGCAGTCTGGATTGGATTTCTTGTTATTTCCAATTCCAGACTCAATGGTGCGGGGGCGTTAAAGGAAAACAATTTTTGTAATTGGATTCCGCCTCTCTCGTCTTGTCTGTTTCAGTGCCTTGATTGATCGATTTGTAGTCGACAGAACGTTGAATTGGTAATTGAAATTAAGCGAGGGGAAATAATTCAAATTGGATGACGTCCTGATTGATTTTTGTGTTCAAGACAGGACATTCCGCCGTCTTTGCCGTGACATGAACTGCCCTCCGGCCGGCGATAAGTTTCTCGTCAATTGGAGACGAATGTGCGCGGGTAAAGACGATCTTCATAGTTGGGGATGTTATTGTTCATTAAATGGTGAGCACTTTGCCTAATTAGGAACGAATTTAAGCGACCAAAAGTCACGTTCAAGTGCCGCATAAATATTCATTGTAAGCCGGGTATTTGCTCAGGTAAGTCCTAAAGACTGAAGAGCAATTTTATATTCATCAAGAACACGATTTATGGAATAGGTATTCGAATGTTTAACAGGTTCTATTAATTAGGGACTTATTAAAATAAATCGAAATCAGCTAGATTATAATGGTTCATTAGGTTTAATTTATTAAAGACCACAGTCAGTAATTTGTAAATGATTGCCTTATTTAGAAGGCAAATCTGAAAACACTTAGCAATTTGAAATATATTAGATGAGGTTACATGGCGAAAATCAGGGCTCTAGAAAATTGCTTATACCTACATATTTATATTATATTTATGTTTTTCAGTAAATTTAGTACCAAATACAACTCTAAATAAATTCAGCAAAATCTGGAAATTATTTTGTGGCCACGGTGCTTAATCTTAATATATCATTTACCAGAATAAAACTGACTTTCGCAAAACCGTCTTCAAAAATTATTATAGGTAGGTACCTACTAAGCATATGGGTATTTAAAAGTAATTCTTTCAATTAAGTTTTTTGTGGTTTTTACTTCGGCACATTTTTATTTTAATGATTTTCGATAAAATTACACAATTGATCCCAAAATTGGCATTTCATTCATTTTAGTATCTTTAAATGTTGGTTTCATTCAAATAGAAAACAGTTTTATTTAGCTTGACGGGTTTAAAAAGGGTAGTTGTCCTCGAATTTTTGTATAGGTAATTAAGCAAGTATTGACCTTGTAGAATAACTTCATAAGTTGATTTTTGCGAATTCACATTAGTTTGAAAGGTTGAAAAATTTTAAAAACTTTAATCGTGTTTTTTTTCGAAGCAGAATGTTTGTCACTGATGCCTAGGATTTCTTAAAATCGGCTGGTCAAATTGATCTAAAATTGTTTACCCTTTTTGCGTATAAATAAATTTCATCTGAATTAAAACCAAGCCAAAAGATTCATTGAAATCAAGACTTAGGGCCTGTCCGAATCCAAGTCTATGTCTACGTCTTCGTCTCGTTATAACAGTTCATGATGACAAACCGAGCTCAGCTCTGTTCAAATTCATGTCTATGATGTGAGTTTAGTTACGTAGTAGGTCCAACAGTTTAGATTGCTTAGCTTGATGAGCGGGTCAAGGCTTGCGTTGACTTCATGAGACGGAATGAAAACTGTTTTAACGAGACGAAGACGTAGACATAGACTTGGATTCGGACAGGCCCTAAATGTTCATTGCAGCTTGAGTTATGAGTCCCCCAAAGTAGATGAAAACCCTTTCGAGAAAAACACGATTAAAAAAATTCAAGTGCATCAATTATAACTCCATCATCCTTTTGATTTTTTACTTAAATTTTTTTTTCAGAAAATGCATAAAAATCTAAGCTAAAATTCGATATGTACTTAATTTCTAGTTCAGTCGTTTTTAAAATGTGGATATATGTAGTTTTTTTCTGTAAGACAAACATTTAAAGAAGAAGTTTGCTGTTAATGTTTGATTATTTTTATAAAATTCGTTATACAATTGTGCAATCCCATCTCCCACAGTCTTTTGTCTGTCTTTTAATTCGCTGTACGACCAACATGAAGCACTTCCTTGGAACAAAGGGCGATTTAAGTTACGGACATTTAGGGGAAGGGCTCTATTCAGTATAAATCCGCTTTTGTAATCTTTTTAAAACCCCCAATTTTAATTTATGGCTTATAGTCACCTCACTCCTGGAATTCTCTGACCTTCTTAAATTTCTCTTTTAAAAAATTTCGCTCGCTAAAGCTCGGGAACGAGCTTTTGCCTCTTAAATACCTTTTGCAAAAGCCCTTTTTGTTGAAGGTTTCTCTTCGAAATAAGGGAACCTCTCTATAGAACCCTGCAACACGCCAAAATGTTTGTGTGTCCTCCAATTTGGAAGCCTTGGCACATGTAGCAGCTCCAGGACTCCCACGCTGGCCCACTTTACAATTCCCCCCCAAATAAAATTGGCAATCTGATTACGACGTATTGGATAATCACTTCTGAAGCAGGCTTTGCATAATTCTTCCCTGTGAATGTGCCTTTGAAACACTCGAAATCTGGCACCCGGGGTGTATTATGGTATCTGATTTTCGTACCGGAACTTTGCGCCACTTATCATCCATCCAATCATATTTTCTTATTTAGCATCCAACGAGACGCCCAGATCCTGAACCTTCATTTTCCCTTACGACTTTTCCTCTTCCTTAACTTTGCATTGAATTGTGCGTCTCTGCGCCCGATCGCAATTTGCGGTAATTTATGTCATCGCAATATATTTCCATAAAGGCTCCATCCGTCGGGGAGGATAATTTTGGGCTCCTTATGATTTCTTAAAATATTCCCTTTTTTTTCGTATATATCTACTTCGTCTCGAACCCCTTTGCCGAATTTCGATAAAATATATGCGGTGTTTCTTCTGGTCTGTGGGAAAAAGACTGCTTTTTCGAATCGAAGCAATCTGCAAGATATTCGCTAGTTATAGGCCCGATATTCGGGTAACATCATTCCACTTCAATAAATAACTTAGCGAATGATTGAACGCACCGAACGAAAGGCAGCCGGCTTCGCGGCGGCACAGCTAAGGGAGTGAATATTACCCTTATGAATATTGGTATATGAATATTGGTTTATTTTCCAGAGGGCGAAAATCAAGCCGTTTTCGATTCAGAAGCAATTTCTTGTTAGAAAGGCGATCATTTTTCTTCTTCTTCTTTTTTTTTGATGTGGCTTTGACCGGCTTTCATGAATATTGCAAAGATGGAATTTACCTAGAAATCTCTGAATTAAGCGCACTGAGCTGAAATTGGAGTTGGATCTGCCCCCAATTTCAAATCTACCGATGAATAGCTGAATGGCATCAAAGAGTCTGAGTTTCGCTTTGATTGAAGCAACATCGATTTTTACGACATACATTGGGCACTCGTTTATGTAGAAATTTAAAATAATTGCTTGATAGCAGCAGGTCGGAAATCATTCACAGGAGATATATTATAAATTAAATAAAAATAAATTTATTTTATTGGCCTTTCAACACCAATAATGTTTGAATATTTATTGAAGGTTATACTGTGAATGATTCTATTTCAAATCGACATATGTAGGTATACTGTCGGACTGGACTATTTTTAATTTGGATGAAATTTTGCGAATATGAATTTGTACATATTTGTCATCATATCAAAATGAAATCCCACCAATCGATTTTTGAAAAAATAAAAAAAATTGTTTTCGAAAATTATAAAAAAAAAAAAACGGCGAAGTGCGAGTCGGACTCGCGCACGAAGGGTTCCGTACCATTATCTATAAAAACGAGCAAACAAATCACGTTTGTTGTATGGGAGCCCCCTTATATGTATATTTATTTTTTTCTGTTTTTTAGTATTTGTTGTTATAGCGGCAACAGAAATACATCATCTGTGAAAATTTCAACTATCTAACTATCACGGTTCATGAGATACAGCCTGGTGACAGACGGACAGACCGACGGACGGACAGCGGAGTCTTAGTAATAGGGTCCTGTTTTACCCTTTGGGTACGGAACCCTAATTAGGTTTTGTTTACTATTTGCGTGTTTCAAGATTACTTTTCATATATGTAGGTAGGTACAATGAAAATGATTGAACATAAAAATTTGGTGTTCGATTTCTTTTTAAAAGGGTACTCATATCACTGAATGTTTCAAATAATTTCAATTAATTTATCTAAACATAGTCTCAGAAATATTTAAGTGTTTTTCTTAAGGATTTAAACTACTTATTTCCTTTTTCTATTAAACTGGTGAAATACGAGTCGGACTGCCGCACCGCGGTGTCCTTACCCTGGAAGGTTCATTAAATTATTCTCTTTGAATATTTATAGGTATTATAAGCACGCAATGAAGTTCTTTTTTGGGACTGCATAACTACGTTTGTTTGTAAAGAGACATTATTCATCACCACCTCGGCGTCTTTTGCAATGAAAATAAAAGTTTTTTAATTCTGTCATTTGCAATAAAGGTGGGAAAGCATTTTCAAGTCGATAGCATTAGTTAGTAAAAAATTCGTATATAATATTATCTAAGTTTACTAATTTTTATATACGTATTTTAATGATTACACAAATTGCATAATTAATTACATAAATTGTGCAATATTTCGCCTATTTTTGCATACCCTTTTTGTTGCTCATGTGTTTTAAATTGCAGGAATCAATTGTATTGTGTGGATGTAGACAATACCTAATATCACTTACTTTCATTATTTGTTGTGATTTTCAATAAAAATCTTTTTAAACAATTGGTTTTAGAAACTGAATTACATATACAATAGTAAGTCGACACTTGAGTGAAGGAAACAAAATTGTAACATCAATATCCAATAAAATGTAGGGAAAATGTATTTAAGTATGTAACAATTTTTTATTTTCATCTACTCTAATTAATCGATGACAGAATAAATATAGTGTGTATTTAATGGACATGCTTGTTAAAAGGTTTTGTATATAAATCGAAAATGAAGAATTTGTAAATTTTGTTGAAATCAATATGGGCCTCCCCCCGCCCGCTGTAGAACGCTCCTGAAATGGGAACGAAAAGCTTTCTGCCTCTAATAGGAAATTGAATGAGGGCCTACCGCAGTATAGAGCCAATTTACAATTCTTCAATTATTTACTTTACAAACAAAAACGTTACTACAGCCGTAGTACCTACTTTGAATGATTTTTACTATAGTCCTGTCATCTTTATAGCTTTTCGTTAATATCAAAGAAATGAATATATTTTTGTTACGCTGTAAGACTTATGTATTTTATCAAAGAAAAGGGATATTTTTGAAAGAATGAATTAATAAAATAAGGCTTTCATATATGTATTTACTTATGTATGTAGGTATATTATGTAAATGTTTTCAGTTATCGAAATTGACTTGAAACACTTTTTGTTTTGCTTATTTTCTTGTTTGTGGACTCAATTTCAGTGTTACTTTTTGAGTTGAACACAAGTTCAATAGGTACGTACTTACATGTATGTACGTCGGTGATTTTTATTTAATAGTTCGTGAAGTATTTTCTAACATAATTGAAATTGAGCTTTAAAACTCACACACAATATTGAGCATATACTTGATGTATATAAGCAAATGAAATTTATTTATAGCTTAGCTGTTTTTGCTCCTATACATATCGCTTACATACATATTTACATTTTATTGAGTTTTAAAATGCATATTCTTTCTCTAAGCATCGTTTTTCATTTCTAAATTATGAATAGGAAAATTATATTACAAAATATTTTCTTTAAGTTTCATTAAAATCGGCCCAAATTTGACTGATTTAAAGGTTTAAAAATCAAATGTTATACATATAGGATATGGTATCATATAAATCCTAAGAATTTGGCAACATGGAAATAAATACTTCTCGAAGTGGTACGAACCATTTGCAGACTTATTAACACTGCTGTCTTTTCGCTTTCCGTTCAGATCAGGTAAAAAACCTCCCCTAAAAAAAGTAGAATGCTTATCCTGTTTAAAAATGTTTACATTATGTTTAGAACTCTAATAGCAATGAGATAAAAATATTGTTATTTGAATTGTTGTTAAATTTGAGGACCGAGGACTGTGAAATGGTATACAAGTATTACCATAATACTAAAACACATGTTCAAAAGCATGAGGGTCATGAGAATAGTGAATGGGTGAAGTTTCATTCTTTTATAATATTTTTACGAATGGACGAGTGTCATACATTTGAGTTCGATTAATATTGAATAAACTATACCTACTTACTTTACTGGCTTTTCCAGAATAATAAACAAGTTTATCAAATTCATGGTAAAATAGCTACAACTGTCTACACTCATCAAGAATACATATGCTTCGTTGTTTAATTTGCAGATTTTCGAGTTTACAATTATCCTAGCGTTGAATATATTAAAATTAAGCGCTCTCAGTTGAGCAATTGTATGAGTTAAAAGTATTATTAGAGGGAAATGATGAATATTTAAATCAATCCTATTATCTCTATTACCCTACCAGATTTCCATTTACCCTTAATTGCGTTACAATTGTGAACTTAAACGACAAGTTGTATTTGAAGGGTTGAAAGAGTGGAAGTATATACTGAAATCGATAGCAAATGTGTTGAAGGGAAATCAAGACTTTTAGTTATAAAAGTTTTATTAGCTGCTATAGAAAATGGTGCCGTTGTACTCCACCTGGCAAACATTGAGCAATTTGTCAACTATATAAAATATTTCGTGTGAACGAGTAGGTACCCCCCCTTAGATATTTTGCTAGAGAATGTGGGAGGGCGGGTGAAAAAATTCCAGTCCGCCCAAAATGCCGCTTATGTCATCCCGGTGACGGAGACCGGGATTCTATATTGAGAGGGCATTATCATTTAATTTGCTGTTTCCGCTTCAATTTATGACTCTTGTTAACATATAACTGTCACGCGAGGTTACGGATTACGGCAGCATAGTCGCACCGAAAAGTAAGTGTTCACGTGAGGGCCCCAAGGCCGGAGGAGGCCCTAGTTAGATGTGGGGGCTCTGTGGAAGGGCCTACATCAGCATTATGGGAGCGCGTTAGGGTCTACATAATGCTTACACTTCAACCGCTCCCCGCATTGAAAGCGCACACTTGAGTTATGCTTAATGACGGGTGAAGTGCCAATGGGTGACTTTCTGGGGTGCGAGGCCGACGAAGGAAAAATTTTTGGGGCTCTTTAGATGAAAAAAAAAAAACAAGGGTCCTTGCTCAGCTATCGACATTTGAAGGTCGATCGTTTAGAAGACTGCTTTATGCGAAACGTTTTGTACATGCCAAATATAAATGTGGGGCTTCGTCCTGAATTTATTGATTTACATCAAACGGGGTACCTACGTATCCTTACAAGTTCCTTTTACACCTGCATAGCGTTTGAAAGTATTCGCATATGCATACTATGAGGTGGCTCTGGCACACTCAAATTCGCGCCAGGGGCACTCTGTAAACACTCTTTGCAGACCTAAAAACCACAACTCCCAGCCAACTAGATACAACCGAGACTATCTGCTCCAACTATTAAGGTTTATTGGAAAGTTATTTTCGGATCCAATTTCTTTGTACACGCTCGAAAGTATAGGAAGTCCAATGGAGCCAGCCTTGCATCTCCTGAAAGAGTGACGCCTTGCCTTTTGACGGACTTGTAATTACACTTGAAACATGACAGGCATAGAGCATATCGAGCTCCAGATTGCTGATCCAGGGGAATATGTGTGACGCCATACCCAGGAGTTAATTAAAATTGTTGCTTTGAAATCCTGCAAAACGTGCAGGAGGGATATCGGAATATTCATAGTCCTGGTGCTGCAGCCTCTTGCAAATTATACGGAAGTTTTGCATGTTTTGGGTAATCGGCCTCCTGTCAGTTGGGGATTTCCGACAGATGGGTTGTTCCAAAACGCTTTAGTGTATTTCATATTAAAATGTCATGCAAAATGTCCACAGTTCTTTGAAATTATACTTCTCCATTTCTATAGGTACATCAAAATTCTAATGAAAATCTGATTGCATTTAATACCTATGGGTACGAAGAAGGACTAAAAAATCGATAGGTATTAATTTATTTTAAGAAGAAAACTTCCTAATGTTTAGACAAGTTTTCCAAATATGTATAATAATAAAGTCAATCTCATCAACATTTTCAACATCTATGTAAATAACATGTACAAACCTATATGAAAAACTACCACTACAATTATCATTAATAGAATTCCTATACCTACTTCAAAAATGTATTTATCATTATTAAATAATGGTATAGTGTTCGCCTAAGTATTTTCAATTAATGTCAGGTAATGCTAAGTAATTCTTTTGAAGTACCAATATCATAACTTGATAAGTGCAATTTTTTGAAGTACCAATATTGGTAATGGTATCATGGTCAATTTGCCTTTTCTCACAAAAAAATTACAAATTATTGGAAAGAAGAATAAAATTATTCAAATTACTAAACCATTATGGTTGAGTATTTTGATTACTAAATCGTTATGTTTAAGTATTATTATTATTAATTTTAAATAATAATTTAAAAACATAATATACAAGCATAAAAATCTAAATGTGTGGAGATATGGTTAAAGATGACATCTTACGACTGCACACTTTTGCATCATGTAACCAAGCTCTTCATTTAATTTAGGAATTTAACCAAGCATGTATGATTTTATTAAAGGTATACGTGATCAGACCATGTTTAGACAATTATGTTGAGCTCTGCTCAAAATCCACTTAAATAATTTTCAGAAGAAATATTTTCAATAACTAAGAGCTAACCCTAATAGTGTTGAAACAATGGTGGTCTTTCTCCACCTCTTTTTAATTTCTATATTATTTACAACAAATTTTGATATTTCTGATTTATATAGATACCCTGATCGCTCCGTAGAGAAATAAAAAAAATTTAGAAACATTATTATATATTTCATTTTTTCTGAGCTTAAGTGCTTCTGAAATAATCTTAATTTTTTGCACAAAATTAAAGTGAAGCGTTTTTTAATTTTATTATACAAAGTTCGAAAATTCGTTTATACACACATAGATAAAAATTCCAAAAATGTTTTTTTGTTCTCGGTAGCTTTGCGACTTAACTTCCGTATACGCCAGAAATTACAGATATGTATGTATGTACCTATAAATTCTAAAAGATAATATTCTTTTTATTTTTATTGATTTCCTACTTTTTTATTTAATAAGTAGTTGAATCGTGACACAACTGAAAATATAGAATTTAGAACTGCCTTACAAAAAAGAAAAAAATGTAGCGTGTTGAATCCAAAGAGGTAACAAATTGCACAATGTTCTGCAGGTGAGACAAATGGGTGCCAAAATCTTTCGAGAGCAGCTAATAAAATTTTTACAACTCCTATTTCTTCCAACCTGTTTTTTCGTTTTCCTCATTATTTTCTTATTGATTTTATAGTGCCGACGACTGACAGCAGTCGAGCATCGCTAAAGCAAAAACCAGCTATAACACCAAAATGTTGCACGTTGGATCAAAGTATTCCCTATCTACTTCAGCAATTTACCGAAGTAGAATTCACCTTGCCCTTTATAGCAATATCGGTAGAAGCCCAAACTGAATAAAGGAAAAATGCCATCGAAAAAATGGTGAACTGAATGAACAGAAATATTCATGTACTTCTACACTACGAATTTGGAAAGACCACTCTTTGCGCATTCCGGGCAGTTTTTTAATTATTCACAAAGCAGAGGCAATCGCACTGTTTTCGATTGTTTGCTAAATTTTCTATAGAATGTGACCCAATGGGATCAATGGCTAGACTGCGGGTATTTTAAAATTGCATTGAGTGAATTGCAGATTTTGGATGGCTTTTTATATCACTATATGTGTACACATATTTTGGGTACCTATAAACGATAGATTCTTTTAAAAATAAATATTATTTGTGTTTATGTAGTTCTGCATCGAGGGTACAAGAAAAATCAAGTTATTTTTCATCAAAACACTTAGTCATTCCCAAAACTTCAAAATTCTTCTATTGACCTGCGAACAAATGGCAGACTTTGACAGACTAAAATGTTGAAAAGGTTCCTAAATTTTAAGTTCTAAATGCCATGTGTATTTTTATTTACTTATTCTCGCTCTCAGAATGTTGTAGAAAGAAAGAGATTTTTATTTCAAGAATATTTTGGAATGTCCACCAGAATTTTCAGGGATTTGTGTTTAGGACTTAAATTACATTTACTTTAATAATCTTTGTGGGATACCGATACGAATAATCCGAAAAATACTTAATTTAAAATAATAAAACATGAAATTATAACTAATAATTTACTTCCGTCGGAACGGAACCTTATAATTTTTTTAACGCTCGCTGTCTGTCCGTTTGTCTGAGACACTTATAATTTAAAAACTAACGATTTGAAGGAAGGCGCAATACATATGTATATATACATATGTAAAGAAAATCAAATAAATTTTTTAAGGACAGGACAAATAAATCTATTTTTTTATTCTTAAATTAAGGACTTAGAGGACATCAAATTCACTGTTTTTAGATATATGTATGTATTTTGTTATTAATTATGCCTCGAAAAAGCTATTAGGTACATAAGCTGCTGTCGCTGTTATAAAATAGCTGCAAAAGCAGTTAAATATGGATATGAATAGTTTCCAGCCTGACTCTAAGCGCCCAAGGTTTGGAGATTCGGAAGAGATTAAATTACTATTTTTTTTTTTTTTTTGTTTTACAAAAGCTTGTAATTGCGAAATAGTTCCTAGCCATATTTAAACAAATCGGTTCACCCATTTGCTGTAATTTCGGCTTTCAACTTTAATAATTAATAATAATAAAAATAATTACCTATTCTCCAAAAATGTCAACGAAAATTATGTACGTCTTAGCAAATCAGATAAGTTGCATGCATATATTTCATATGTACCTATATACATATACTCTTTGTCTATTCCTGTCAGAAAATTTTCTTTCTTTTAATGTAGGTACATACACCTCATTTCTCAGATTATAGGGAGAGTTTGTTTCCAATTAATTGAATTCTCTGACAGTGAAAGTTATAAAGGAAGCATTAAGGAAGACATCAATTAGAAATACTTGACATATTTCTACGAAAAGAAAACTCATTCCAGAGCTGTAGATACCCTTAGGAGAAACGTTTCAGCCGCAGTCCACAGACTGTTTGGTTTTCGACCGATTTGTTGACTTTGCTACGCCTGACATTTATGTATGTATATTGCCGCATACTACGAGAGATAAGTTAAAATGAAAAATATGTAATTATGTAATATGAAGCACTTTCAAAAAAACCACCAGAAGGATTTCCTGTGTTCTTTGCATTGGGACAAAATTGTAATTTCATTTTGCTTTTATTTGCGAATAGAGTAGGTTAATTATTTAAAAAAATTTTTATGTTTATTTTTATAACAGCTCATTTATCATGCAATTCAATGAAATTTTGTGCCTTTCAACCATAGAATATCAATCTTTGTATCAACAAGTCGCTTATTAACAATAGCTGGAATAGTAAGATAAATAAAATTACATGCAATATATTAAAGCACCTGACACATGCTGAATGTTTAATTTTGGTAACGAATTACTTTAATAGGTTTACATAAAGGTAAAACACATATCTAATATCTACCATAGAAAACAGTTGATGACTAAGATAAAACATTTCTTTAATCACGATTCTCGGAGTAAAGTTCTCAGAAAATATTTAATGGATACAAATAGGGAAACCTTATATGTACATGTGAAGGGTAAGATCCTATTTGCCCTTTATCGGATTTTTATACATTTAGAAGAAATCGTATCTAAGCTACGGTGGTACCTTTAAGAGTGTAAAATGGATGTTGTTGCAGCCTTTCAGTCTCAAGTGAAAGAAATTTAATACTTTATCTTTCAAAGGGACTAAACAATCTGAGATCATAATTTCAAATTATATTTTTTATTCCGTGATATCTATAATGTACCCTTTATCGTCCTCTTCTTTTTATGGCCCTTGAAATTGTTAAATAGCAATATTTTACTTATTAGTTGCATTAATTTTTGAAACCATGAATTTTTAAGGTGGTCAAGGCGAAAGAAGTAATTATATACCTTATTTAGGCACTTATTACCCTATAAGAAAGTCGTCAGGTAAATCGCTCTTTTTCGATACGGGGCGGATAGACCAAAGGTTACAAATAAATGTTGCAGTTAAAAGAGCATTACAGAGATAAGTTGTATTTGATATCCTTAGATCGGGCTTTCATTTAAGTTACGCTATATACGAGTACACATCTATGAAGAACTTTTATTTTTTAATGATTTTTCAAAAATAGGAATAATATCGTCTGCAACATCTATATAATTACCAACGCAACAAAAGCAAACTTTAAAGAGGCAGAGATTATTTTTTGATTATGAATGAACTATTATGAAATGTTTAATTGGCAAAATAAATATGATTTTTGGAACGATGATATTTTGCACCTATTCCATTTTTTTTATGTTTGTACATATACATTTCAACTACCTACATTACTGTAAACTTTTAGCTGAAGATATTGTATTATAACGTGAAAAGCGTATTACAATTTTCGTAAAGAAAATAAATTTCAATTACCACATATGTTTAAATAATAATTTTCTCATAATATACCTGGACAATAGTAGGTAAAGAAAACATTTCTATAGAAATGCTTGATTTATTTTTTCGACAAAAACGTGTTGTGTCTCCAAAACGTATGAACAGAGAATATAATATGAGGCTCTGGGAATAGTACAAATACGACAAAAAGACTTTTTTGTTATACATATATACATATTTGCGCAAAAACAGAAATTGCAAAAAATTTGAAAGAGTTTTTTTTTCAATTTTGTTCGCCCTAAAAGCTATTACCTGAGAAGAATGGCAGTTGCTCCAAGGTGTACTTGTAGCTACTTCAAATGGCATAAATATTTGAAAGAATTTATCTTAACTCCCGTAAACGGCATCATAGCCCTTCTATTTGCAGCCAGAGGTAATAACGTTAACTTATCACTGAAAAATTTTCCAACAAAATCACTCAATTTTCTGTGGAAGTTCTCCTTATCCGAATCATAAATCCTTCAAATGGAGTCTATTTAACCCGCACCACCCCCTGGCCAAGACGAAGGCAAGAAGCGGCTGACCTAACAAAACGTTTACTTGGGATACGTGGTGCTGCTCGGCTCGCTGGTGGGGCTCATACAACACAGGGCTAGTAGATGGTGGTACAGCAGAGGCTCCTTTGGCCCTTGGAGCCCCATAGTTGTGTTTTCCACCCTGGCCGAGTAAAAGACGAAGAAAAGCAACAACTTAACCCTCTCTTGCTTATTTTGCTCATACTTGACGACATAAATATTTAAGTAGGCTCCCTGGGGGTAGAATTCCTCATAAATTTATCCAATGACCTCTACAGAGATATGAACCCCGGAGGGGGGGAACTAGGGAAATATGGGGGTTGAGGACCAGGGAGATGGAGGTGTAAGGCAAGAAGTTGGAAAGAAAAAGAAGAGGAAGAAGAAGAAGAAAAATAAGATAGCTAAGGCAACAAGGCAGAAAGCGACTCAATATAATCACGAAAAAAGCATTTTCCATTACCGACCTACCTTTGTACTCCTGAAAAGTTAAAGGCAAAACCGGGACGCTTCTGAAAAGACATACAACGAAATCCTCTGAAATCTACGACTCTATCCCAACAGGCTGCTGCCCACGGCCTCGTATACTTGTCCACTTTTATGATAGAATAATGGAGGAGCATTTACCCAGCGTAATCGCTGTGTCTGCACAGTGGACGACGGATGGGAAGAGGCCTCCATTCGCACCATGTGTACTATACAAAGTATGCGACAGGAAAAATAAAAAAAAAAAACACCAGCCCTATATCCCACTAGGTGTGTTTTAGCCTGATTGTGTGTCAAGTATGAAATATACCGCCCCGTCGGGAACCAGCACATTGAAGGCACTTGTGAATTCATTTCTCCACATTGGAAGCCTTTTAGGGATGCTATATGAAGATGGCAAACCTAAAAATCATTTACAGTCTTCGCGTAACTTGCAGAAAGAGTTACCACCTTTACTTCTTTCAATACTTTATTCCATATTTCAGAAAACTTAACCTTCTAATAAGGTAATAGCTTCATAGATTACTTGTGGTTTCTTAGCAAATCTTTGTTCTTAATTGCTGTTTATTTGTTTTATAAAACCTACTAAGGATATTGAACAGGAGCTCATTCAAAAGAAAGATGAAAATTTCTTTCCGATGATTATACCTCATTTATTAGGATCCGTTTCCAAATGAGGAGGTTCAAATTCAAAATTTTTCAACATTTTCGTCAAAAACTTCTTAATTTAAAAAAACGAAATTACATAAGTTAACTGAAAAAAGCCTAATGGGTAGGTACTCCTAATTCAAAATATCTTTTCTAATTCTATAAAATATCAAGCCAGAAAATCGGTACATATGTATAGAATGTACAGTGCTGCAAAGAAAGTTATCTTACTGATCCTGATTTTAAATCTATTATTAGAATGGCGATCAGAAATATTCAATTAAAAGCCTTTTGAATAAAAATAGGTGGGGTTTCTGTGTTGGGTAAAGCCGGGTTCCTTAAAATTGCACAAATGTTCTTCAGAAACTCGGAAAGGTCATAGAACGAATTAAAATGGCTAAAAGTTGTTGGTTTTAATTCATTAAGCAAAATTGCATACAGAAATGAAATAGTAGTGTAGTAATTTGTATTATGTAGATAATTTTAAAACTAGCTTCGATATTGATTCTAATCGACACACGTTCAATTATCGGGGCGTTTATTTATAATTTCGTTAATAATCCTCATTTTTCTCAAAATGAGACCATTTTCGATGGAGAGCAGAGAAGAGTTGAGACTCATGTTGATATTAGTTTCAAAATCAAAAAATATGGAAATTTTTTCCATTATTTTTGAGATATAAATTTTCACACCAGGTCGGTCCCAGCAAGTCGGGATCGAGCTTTTTAACCTAACGTATAGTACCTAAGTGTATGTTACAACGTAAGTTGTACAACATTGAATTCTAACCTTAGAAACAACATACCTAGGTACTCTTTAATGCAAAGCAGCATTGCCCCTAGATTTGCAATTACTTAAAACTTATTTAAGAAATAATAAAAATAATATGTATACTCTTATAAGTAAATGCGTTTGATTTTTCCACGAGAAGTGCACATGAACTAGTCAATTTGTTTAACATTTATCAACGAAAATAAATTTGGAGCGTATATGTATACAGGGTGTCCGGTAAATGAAGGATAATCCTGCAACTGCGATGAGGGTAGACCATGTCCTACTATATGCTAGAATTTTAGTTTAGTAAAAGTCCTACGGTTTTCGAGATATTAATTTTTTTATTTTTTTTTGAAAAAACCATCCACATTCAGTTTATTTAGTCTATTTTTTCGTCCTTGAAATGGTTGTCCTTGAAATGGTTACCTTCATCAATTTAAATTAACATAAAAAAAAAGTTAAAGAGAAATGTGAAACAATTTAGCATTTTAAAATTGGCATTTATCAAGCAACTTTTTAAAGTGATTGGTACGGTTCACTTACATAGTACATTTTTTTTTGTATGGAAATTTTTCATTACAATTTTTTTTGGAGTATTTTGCAACATTTAAGGTAAAAACGAAATACTGTTTTAGATGACACATATTATCCGTTAATACTGTAAAAAAAATTGACTGTAAAAAATTATAATTTGTGGAAATGGCGTGACAAAAACTGAATGTGGATGGTTTTTTCAAAAAAAAAAAATAAAAAAATTAATATCTCGAAAACCGTAGGACTTTTACTAAACTAAAATTCTAGCATATAGTAGGACATGGTCTACCCTCATCGCAGTTGCAGGATTATCCTTCATTTACCGGACACCCTGTATGTTTAAAAAAAAATTTATGTTTTACATACATAGATTCGAAGTTACTATAAAAATCTTATTTTTTGTTTTAAAAGAAATAAATAATCAATATAAATTGCAAGTTCAAATTCTTGTAAAATTTTCTTAACCTCCTCAGGGACGAATTTTTTAAAAGTTGGAGAGAGAACGTGCTTAGTTATTTTATTTGAATACTGGTTTGCCTACTTATTTTTTACCGATAGCTACTTAGTAAGTATGAAAAATTTGGAAAACCATTAGTATAAAAAGAGTATAATAAAGAACTCACATATTTATTTGACAGCAAAGTGTGATTAACTAGTAAAAAAATAAAAATCCTTATTTTATAAATTGTGTTTTTAAAATAAAACACTCATTATAAAACTGATCAAATTTTAATCAGAGGCAACTTTAAAATGCATGCATATTTTGAAAATAGTTACGTAGAATAAAATCAGTCAGTCAATACTACAATATATGTACCTACAAATGTATACCAAAGTGGAATGGTCTATGTTTTAAAAGTATTTACACTTTTGTTTTGTTATATAGTTTTAGTATTCCATAGATAGGAGATGCTTAACTAGCTCGTAGTACAAGATAGTATAACTATTTTATAGGGTGGCAACCCTATACTTATTAGGTTCTTGGTGCGGCCAGGGGTGGCGGTACGGGACTGGCTGCCTCCACCATAGGTGCACATGGCGTCCTGTCCGTAGGCCTCACGGGTGCACTCTTTGTCGGAAAAAATAAATTTTGCGCCGACATTAACTTTTCTATACACAACCGCAATGCAGCATATTCAGCGGCAGCGACAGGACTAATGCTGCATACTCAGCGGGGATCTCAGCCGACGTAGCAGTTGCGCTTAGGAGAAGAGACAGCGCAGCAGGGGCTCGTGCGAACCCACAGGACCTCAGCCGCGACAGGATGCATCATCCCTTGGTGGGCGCCCTTCCACGGCACGGCATGCACCTGCGAGTGCAGTGTTGCACCTTCGCCTCCCGCCAAACGATTTAAAGTACGCCACACTATGCACCGTGGGGAGGGGGCAGGGGAAGGCGACTCAGCACCTATGCAAACTTAATATTTGAATTAAACTGGGATAGTGACTCTACTCTACGACTATTTCTATATGTATGTAGTGCAAGCCCGGCTTCAAGAGTTTTCCATGGCTTGACTTGCATATGCAAAGTAGGTCTTGAAAGCGCCCGATCTAAGCCCTGTGCATCGCCCGCGATTTCCGCGAGGGGGTGGAGGTAAGCGACTCCACCAAAGAGCACAAGTCGAACGCATGAGGGGTAAAGAGATGTAGAACACTTTTAGTTTGATTACATGTAGTCGAACGGAGAAATTTGAAACTGATGCTAAACATATTTTTGCATCTTTTGAATTGAATTAAATTGTGGAAAATTGCGACCATTTTCTCAACCTCTTCAGCGTGCGACCTCCAAGTCCATTTACTTTGGAGGCAACCGCAGCTGTAGAGGGATTGATGTTGGGGTGTTTTACATTCAATTTTGCAGCGGTGGTTGTAATAATAATTTTCAGACGTTTTCTGACTCTTTTAAATTTTAATGAGGCGAAAGTGGGGCTGCTTAGGCAAATTAGCAGCCTACCCTTCTGGCGTGCAACACTCCTCTTTAAAATTAGAATATCAAAACCTTTTTCTGGCCGAATCTCGAAAGGTCGCATAGAAATGGTTGTTATCGCATCCTCCTTCTGGCTGGATGTAGATAAGGACATTTTTGTAGGATTTGCATATGGCGATATGCAAAATAGCGACAAAACGAAAAAAAAAGGAACTTCTCTGTTGGATTTTAGTTTCAGTGAAAATCAGGGATTCACATCGTTGTAGAAGTGAGAACTGTTGGGATTAAAATGAATTTTGTCGTGAAAAAAATGAGGACGACGGGTATACTCGCTTTGAAGGGTTCAAAACTTTTTCGCAATGCGACATTTTCAAAATGGAAATGATGTCTTATGCTGAAGGATTGTTGACACGAAGAGATTGACAGACGTATAGTTTTAAGAACATAATACATACGATTAAAAAGTTCTTTGTTTTTTGAAAAGTCAGCAGTTTTAAGTTCGTCTTCATTGGGTTTCCTTTCGAAAGTACATTTGCCAAATTCACAATGTTGAAAACCAAAAATTATTTTCGCTACACTCATCTATGATAGTTCAACGAACTCAAATTCTAACTCTAACCATAAACTTCTTATTGTATAAGTAGTTTTTATAAATTATCTTTTGAAATGCACGTCTTTTCTATTCTATTGCAACCTCGCATTTGTATTTGGTCTTTTCTTTAAATAAAATAAAATAAACGATTCAAAATATTCTTAAAAACATTATTACATGCATTTTAACTCTTGAAGGCGAAACGAAGTTATTCAATTCGTTTTTCGTACATAAAATGATGAATATGTTTATTATTGAATTATCTATCAATTACGACGAGGTATAAATATTTCATAAAAACAACATTAACATTTTAACCCAGGTACACATCCAGATTTACCATTTTTATGCATGCAGGGATTAAAATAGCTCTGGAAATTGGAAAGCTGACCCGAAAACAACCTTGAGCTTTTTTATTTGAAATAAAATAACAAATAATTATTTTATATGCAATTTTAATACATGTTAATCAAAATAATAATTAATTGAAATAGCAAATTATTTTAATAAAATTGATATATGTAGGTACTCGTTTTTTGAAATAAGATCTGAAAGAATCATTTGGAATAAAATTAATTTTCCTGAGAATTTAAGCTCTTTTGTAATGAAATGTAACTGTGAGTTTTATTTGGTTATTATTGATTTAATTTCCTCACAATATGTGAATTAAATTAAATTAAATAGTATTAAATAGGATTTCTAGATCAAAGAAGTATATTTTAATTTCACTTTAGAAACATTTTCTTAAAACATATCTGTTAAGATTTGCCTGCCCGATTAATATCGAAAATAGATATACTATTATTGCTTTCTGAAGTTACAAAATCAAATATAATTAAATTTCTCGCCTATCAAAGGAACATTAAATAAATTTCTCAATTTTAAAACAAGTTTGGTGCAGTTACTAATTCTCTGTAAAGTTATAACTTGAAGTTTCAGTTAAATGTGTTACAAATTGCCAGTAAAAAAATAAATTCCACTACAAGAAATTGAAGTTTAACAATTTATAATTTCTCCGGAAGTATATAGAAACTGATTCGAAGTTACCCGCAACGAGATCCCCCCAAAACAATGTATCTCCAGTAGTTCTCCCGTAAATCGAGGTCTCTACTTCGTGCACAAATGCTTCCCAATCTTTTAAAAATTTTCTGCCGCCTGCACATAATTCGCGTACAAAGGAAAAGTTTTCTTCTTAGAACTTCTCCTCTTCTTACGACTTCTTCAATTATTTCTTTATTAACTTTTTCTTTTTAATTCTCTATAAATCTCGGCGGGCACCTGAACTTCCCCGGGGGCTTGCTTGAATCTTCTCTCTAATTGTTTCGTCCCAACGATTCTGCAAAAGTATGGTATTAAACATCTTTGGGTACCTTGGCAATGTTCCAACGTAAAATTGAGAGAAAAGGGGTAAAAGAAAATTACCAATTTTGATGATGCTTTACCACCGCTTCCGCTATTATCAACTGCAACACTACCAAGAATTACGGGCGGAAAAATAGAAATCGAATAAAGACGAGAGTGGTACACAATTCGCTGATAAATTTTTTATGGAATTACCAACAATTGGGAAATCCACCTTATGTAGGTACTTTTACAACTTTTTTAAACGACATGTCTATTTTTAGAAAAATATTGTAAATTTTCTAAATACATTTTGTAAAAAAAATTCTGTGTAATATTACACATCTTTTCTAAGTATATGAGTGTACGTATGAACATGAAGCGCTAAGTATGTATTTACCTGTAATAAGGAGACTATAGTGATCTAGACCACATTTTTGTCGTCCGCTTTATTCACCAGATTTAGGCAAAAACCCATTTGTCATTTGGAAAAGATATTCTGGGAAAAAACATTATCTTCCAAATGGAAAGGGTAAAGTGCTTGCGCGGACTATTAATTAAACTGAAAGAGGTGAAAGGGTAAATTTGTACATATACTCTACGCTGGACTGGACAGAGAAGAAAAAGTTTAAAAAATTTTTGGAATAAATCTGGAGGCCATTCATCTTCTCTTTTTTTTTTTTTTTCGTCGAAAGATTTACGCTCGAGTGAAGTAAAATTGCAAGTTGCAAATCCCATTAGTACTGGCAGGAAATAATTTTCTAGACGAACTTGTTCCCGAGGCTTTTCCGTTTATCACTAAACGGCAAAAACAGGTATACCCCGCGCGTTAAAGGGGGCGGATGCCAAGTTCTTGGTATACATGCAAAAGCCCACAAAACTAATTCCAATTAACATTCAAAGCTCCACCTGGAAGGTCTCTCTACCAATTAGTAACTTTATTTATCTAATGTAATCCCTGGCCCAGGACTATCCTGGTAACTTTTACTCCGAATACAATCTCTGCCCAGTACCAAAACTCTAGTTCCCGGCATACGACCAGTTTGGTGGAGCACGAGAAAAAATTCCTCTTCACTCGAGAGGAGATGTGCAAACGTTTTCATGAAGACGACGAAAACTATTACAGAGGGATTCTGGAATATTTCCAGCAGTCAAGAGAGCAGCGCCAAAATTCCTTATTCAGGGAAAAACTGTCGAAAAACTGAGGAGGAAAAGTTGGGTAAAAGGCTTCAAGCATATGCACCGGGTGGAGGGCTCTACAATGCAGCTTTAGTAGAATTTTGACCCATGTAAAATATTTACTTTTCTCCCGGGGTCGAGGAAAAGTCTGGGGGTATGTGACCAGCGTAATCCCCACATTCTAACAACGATACTTCAAAACTTCCGTCAAACGGATGGAGGACAAACGCATAATTGGACTATGCAGACAAGAATAGCCCCAGTTCGTGATTTAATATGATTCCTCTCTCAAGCGTGAATTAATTTCGAGGCCACCGCTCACAGCTGACACAGCGCAAAACTAATGAATAATAAACAATTTAACTAGTCCTTGGATAAATATTTTTGCAGCCCTTGGGGCAGGTAGATGGAAGGGGATAAGTCGCAAAAATCTCATGCACTTTCAAAGCGACTTTCCATAATATTACGACAAATTCGTGTATCTAGATGCCAAACGTCCATCTGTTGTAACCACTTTTGGAAAATGCGCGGGATATTTTCCCCATCGCCAATACTGACTGCAAACAGTTCCACTCTGTGGATGTCAAGTTTGACGACAGACACAATCTTCGCATTATGTAGCCCTGCAGGAAATATATCATAGCAACTATGCTTCAGCCCCGGCAGCTGGAGATCGTCGTTGAGTGCTGGATTTATGGAAACCTTACTTACTGCAGTTAGACAGCTTAACTTCTTTGCATTTGCAGGATATTTGCCAAAGTGATGATATTTTATAGCTTTTGGCATGTGAAGTCCCAGGTGGGATATAGAAAGGCTTTCAGTTTAGCGGATTTGAGAAATGGTCGAGTTGGTTTTGGAAATGGAAGGCAACAGAGGATTAGTGAAAATGGATCGAAGCAATTAGAGCTGCAAATATTTAGTTGAATAAATGTCAAGGTTTCGGAAAAAATAAAAAGGTCTTCTTCATTGTGTTCTCTTGTTCTTTTTTTTTCTTTTTTCAGAAGAGAGGATGCTCTCGCAACTATGGATACTGAACAAAATTGATAGAACTAGCGTTGCTTTT
The DNA here is from genome assembly GCA_933228815.1 of Machimus atricapillus. NCBI lineage: Eukaryota > Metazoa > Arthropoda > Insecta > Diptera > Asilidae > Machimus > Machimus atricapillus. Next base: position 4,571,767 of record OW121788.1, on the reverse strand, counting down.
ATTTCAGAAATTTTACCTTTTATTGATGTTTTAATAACTAAAGTAATAAAGGGTGTTTAGTATTTTTATAATTCTATTAACATATTACGGGTATCTAACGTGTTAAAATGAATACAAATTAAAAAAATGAGCTTCACTTGTTTCAAAAATGTTTAAATTTACAAATAAATAAAATTATATGCTTTTCTTATTATTTTCCATAAATACTTATAAAGAGACAAACGGTTCAGAAATCCAGACTTATATAAAAAAACAAGGTTGAGAAACTCACTTTGAAATAACCGAATCAAAATTTAGTGTGACATGCATCAAAATTGACAGCAAATAAATAATAAATAATAAAAACAAAACTAAAGTTCGTTGGCAATTTATTCCGATTATTGCTTTGATCTGAGGTCACATTTTCGGGTCATTTCGAGGTATTCAGCAGCAACAAATTAGAACTTATTTCTTGAACCTTGAAATTACCTGGAAATGCAATCCCGAGTCAAGCCAACAAGATCGGTTGATCCCGGCAGCCTATATTAGCTACAAATAGGCAATAATTAATTTTAAAAATGAAAACAAATTAACTTATTGTAACTATGTATAATATGTATACAAAAAATTGTAATCTGTTAAAGAATTATTTTTTTGATTATCTACATTATCGTTCAACAAAGCCAATCAAAAACTTCATAGCGTTGTGGCAACAAGATTTTTTCAACATTCAGATACGGTCCATCATTCGAACGGATTAAGAAGAGAGAGCACAGAAAATGTCAAAATTATCGAATTAATTCTTTAATATTATAACACTATAACTAATCAACACTAATAGGTTAGATAGTCGTATTTTTTTGGTTTCGTAACTCCTACTTACCATAGACACAATTTTTGAAAATCTTAGGGCTTAGGCTAAATGTTGCAAGTTATACATACTTGTTGAGTGTATACTATTTATTGCTTTTGCAATCTCTTGTGATATGTGCAAATATTGTTTGAAATTTGGGTATTGCGCAATAATTTATTTAAAGCTAATTTTGATAAAGTAAACTATAGCTCAATGCATTGCGAATTTAGATTTTTGGAAATAAGTATTATATTTGTACAAAAACATAGTTCACATCATATGATCCCAAACTACATGAGTATTGAGTACCTACATAGTATGTATAGTTTTACAGAATACACAAAAATGAATAAAAATTGGAAAATCTCTCTTTGACTATTTCCAATATTTGGAATTTTTCGCTAACTAAAATTGTTCGCGTGTCGAAGCTTTCAATTTATCCTTTTACTATCCTAGCACAAAACTTCGTTCATCGATAGCTATCAGCACGAAAAAAGTCCTCGTAGTTTTGCTGACAAAGGGTAAAAGTCATCCTTCTGTTGAGTTGCCATTTATGCCTGGCTTGCAGTTCTGCTCCTTTCTCACATAATAAAATATGCTTTGAAAAACTGGTCGAACAAATGGAACAGGCGATGTCAATTTGTTAATTAATTAAACTTTCTAGTACACCAGCGACCAGAAGGAGCAAAACAAAATAGTTCTGGTAGACCAGTGCAGCCCTATCTAGTGCTCTTGGGGACATAGGGACAAATGTGAAAACTAGGGGCAGAAGGGGGTCCAGAAGTTTTTGAACGTGGCCAACCTATGCCGTGACGGTAATAACTCACGCTAACAAAATGAAAACTGTTGACGAACACATGAACACGTGATAGTCCTAGGGCAATTGCAACTTGCTGCGGTATATCAGCACGGATGCGAACGACAGTGGAACAGGGGGCAGAGGGCTTACCAGGGCTTGTCCATAAGGGCTTCCCTCATATCCATTTATATCATAAACTCATATTTTCTGCGTCCTGCAGGTCATGATGCAGTTTTATCTTTATAATATCTTTCATATGGATATATATGGCAAACGAAACCGGGCTTACCGGCTTTTATTGCCGACTCATTAATGCATTTTGTGTGCTAAGTGAGAGTAAGCTGGGGCTAAATGACCAGAAAATTGCATTAAAAAGGTTATTAAGCCTGAGCACTGAGCATATTGCAGTGCCAGGCAAAGCACAAAAATTAAAAACTTATGGAAAAGTAATTGTGATTGTTTAAGTTACTTGATTAAAAAGAATTGGAAACAATTAGAAATTATTATTAAAAGTAAGGATGAATTATTAGATACTTTAACCATCCATAATTGTGACAAACTTGTTTTAAATTATTATGTTCTGTGTAATGGCAATTTATTATATTTTTATCAAAAATGTTGTACAGTAATCCCTTCGAAACAAACAAAAAGTATGGTAACCTCATTTATTATTTTTACTACCATACCTATACCATTTTATCGAAATAAAAACTGCTTATTTTATATAGAACTTGAATTATATTTTCATAAAAGGCGAGGAAAATGTGCTGACGTGTAACCTGTTTTGTTTCTTCTTTTTTTTTGTCTATTAAAACAAGTTGAAAGACGATATAAATTTAAGCTAAATAATTATTAATGATTCATTCTTTCTAAAAGTAGGTACATAACATGTCATGATCCATATACCCAACTTTTTGAGTTTAAATTTCTACTTTTCTAATATTTTTTGAGGTAGCCTAAACCAAAGTTTTGGACAAAGTGCATGTATTGTGCTAAGGATTATATGCGATTGGATTTATTATATATGTACTTATATAAAGAAATCGTTCAGAAGATATACATACCGACATATATATAAAATCCATATAATTAACATCGGCCGAAAATAAAATAAAAAAAAAAAAACCTGATATAAATGTACATATATACAATATAGGAATGTAGGAGAAAACATAACAAAAAGCATAGACACTATTATTGCTTACTTAATTAATTACTACTACTATACTAAATAAGAAATATTGCAATTCCGATTTTTATTATTCTATATCTCATAAACAATTTTGTAGTCCTACGGAGGACACTAAATCTCAATTTACATTGGACCAATTTTAAATTATGATTTTTATTTTTATGTAAAAAACCCAAATATTATTTAACTCGCAGCAAATACTAAAAACGAAATTTAAATTTTCATAATAAGGAACTTTGCAAAACAACTTTTCAAATTTTCGATAAAGAGAAACTATTAAATGCACCAGACGAGAAGGTTCAGATCATAAAAGTTTTACTTTAGCGAGAAAAGATTAACTTCTTGTAGCGAAGACTTTAGTTTTAGATAAAGAAGTCGTCAGGAATGAATTACTTAACATAGTAGATATAAGACATCCGAAACGATGTGCAAAATGCTCTTGTGCAATGATTAAATAATAATCGTTCACCTTAGCATACTCCTATTTGGAAATAACACTCTTGCACCTTCTCATCTCCATTCTGATACCATTTATAGAAAATTTGTTAAACAACATCTCGAATTTAACCAGCATCCTTTGGATTTGTGATCCGATTTGTTATCCGCTAAGGTTTTCATTTAAAATTAGCTCGCAGACCCCGTCAATGTCTTTAGACCATGGCTCTCTTTCTTTGCATAAATAAGGTTAATAAGTATTAAGGTACAAAAGGTGAATCAATTAAATATCTAAATGCACACAAGTATAAAATCGTTGCTATGGTATCGGAACTAGCTATAGCTAAATTCTGCTTCCATTAATTCGGATGCTTAAACTAGGTCAACTGAAATTTCGTAATCATTGTATTGCTATCTTGTCACGTCTAAACAAAATTGGCAAAATGATAATCTTCCAGAAATTGAAATTGGATATGTCCCCAAATTCTATCAGTGCTCCTCAACCTGACAGAATTAATGGGCAAGTTATGTAGGTACTACGTGTATATTCCTGTCTTGTATAAATTACATTCAGATTCTATTTGTCTTACCTATTTCTAAGAATTTCTGGATGACACTTTTACAAGCAAACTGAGATATTTTGAATAGCTTACTTATAACAACTGGACATCAGTGTGAAATTGACATTAAAGAAATTGATAAGAATTTTGAGTTACTTTTAGGGTAGGATCAAACAGTTTACAATAATAAAGTAATAATAAAATCTTTAATAAAAAGAATTTATTTCATTTTCCCGAGAATTTTACGATTTAGTAAAGAATCATTTAAAACGATTCACCAGCCAAAGTTCGTTTTATTTGTTGTGAATGGTCAAAAGGAAATAACACACATGAAAGAGATCGAGACATTAAATATATTAAGAATGGAAATAAGAGTTCAATTAATTAACGATTGTTGTACTGCAATGGAACAATAAAAAACAATCCAAATGCATATCGGAGAATTTTCAGGAGCCACAATTCAATGTATCGAAATAAGAGGAATAAAAAATGGAATAAATTCATAAAACTGAAGCCTTAATTAATTCCCAACTGCTTTCCCCCTTCCCTAGAATTTATCTGATTTTATTTTATTTTATACGGTTGTTATTTTTTGTATATCCTGCCCCTGTGGCGATATTTTACAAATTTATACTGTTTATTAATGACATCACAGCTTGTTTCTTACGTACACGTCTTATTACATGTTCTAAAACTATTTCTTGACATTCATGAATCATCGCTCAAAAAATTATCTCTCATTCATTTATTCTATTAATGATCAATTGATGGAAGGAGTTACTGATTTATGAGTTATCTTTGATAGGTATGATAATCACATTGGTCACGTCATATCCAAAGCCTTTATTAACTTAAATGATAAAGAATTTTCAAAACGTCTTCACCATAAAATCTTTTTAGATATGGTTTTTTGTAAGATCGATACACTGAACAACATTTTTAATGCTCGTTTGTGTAATAGAACAACTTCAATAAAATTTGATCTGTAAATTACAAAACCGAAAATTCAAATTTTTTATCACGCAACGTTTTTGAGACAAAGGGTGAAAACCTAAAACCGTTCGTATTTTGAGTAGTTTTAAAGAATTTAAAAAAAATAATTGAACATGAAATGAGCTAGCAAAGTTACTCATATGAATGTCTAAATGCTTATGTCGATGTATGAAATACAATCAATTCCATAACTTTTGCTAAGCATATTAGGGGGGAACACACTACCGATTATACTTCATATAATTGGTTAACAGAAAAAGTGAAAATTATAGAGTATTTTACCAAAAACTTTAGTAGGTATTTTAATATAATAGCTAAAGTTTCAACTTTAATTTGACCCACATTTCAAACTCTTACAAAAATAGATTATTTTTTAATGAATTTTTAAAAATGTCTACAATATTTTTGTAATCTTCAAACCTATTTTTCTCAAAAACGTGGCATGTTGTGGGATACTTTCCTTCATGAATTCGTAATCTACTAAAAACGTCTTATAGAAATGATGGAAAAATTGTATCGACCATAGTGAATTGAGTATGCGTGGATTACTTATATGGAGTCCCACATGTGCGGTTCATATTACTAGAACTAAATGCAAAGATCGTATAGTAAATTTTTACTATTACAACCTAGGCTGGCTTAATTCAGCTGTACTTTCCTACATATACATATATAATACAAAACGTTTCATATTTGGTTTATCATTTCTTCACTTACATAAAATTAACTTTTGCTCTCAAGTGTTGATGGCTACGTTCGCAAATTTAATTTTTTTTAATAACTCCATATAGACTTCAATCTATAGAGCTGAACTTAGAAACAAGTTAATTTTCTTTGAAAATATACAGCAAAAACTTGTTCATTTTAGTGAAAAACATCAATTTAATTGTATATGTATTGTATTGTATGCTAAATAAATAAATGAAATTAAAAGTCAATATATACAATGTATATACAGCCACTAAAAGCTTTGATACATCGAAATAATCACTTTTTTGTTTATATAAATTGAATTATGTACTTCATACAAATGGTACCAGGAAGATATTGACTGAAGATTACAAAAAGTGCACGCCAATCAAAAATTTTGTCTCCAATCTGCATAGGAATAGATACAAATTTAGTTATATTTTTTATATCGAACTAAACATTCCATTAATATGATTATTTATTGTTTTCTTTTGCCGATCTTTAAAATTTCCCAAAATAAGAATTGAATTGAATTTGGAACATTTTCGCTTGCAAATTCATAATAGGTATACGAAAAAATTTCAGAGAATATCTGGTATCATATGTATAATTGGAACAATCAAGATAACGATTTACTCCTATAGGCTTTCAGATATAAAAAACCGTTTTATCATGCGTATATGCGCGTACAAAGATTCAGTCTCGTTAAGCAAATTTGTAGATTAATTTCGCCCAATGCAAAAGTGATTATCTTATAAAGATTTGATCGATTCTTCGAGTTCAAAGACTGCATTACCTCGTCTAAGACGATTAAGTCTGCAGAGCCGAGTAAGTGCTTAAAGCGATTCGTCCATAAATAATTGAACAAGTTATGATGGCCCGAAGCAAAGTCGCACCAAATATTAATCGTGTTCAATAGAGGGTATATAAACAGGGGTATAATTCAATATAGAAAATTCGGACTTACGTTTCCTGATTTCCAATTTAATCCTTTGCAACGTGTGTGTGTGTGTTATATAATTGTATCCCTTAATTTCGCTGGCGAGGAGTAATCCCACAGAAAGGTTCTTCAGTGAATCCCTCTCATTTTACAGTCAATTTACATTTCTGTTTTCTTCTTTTGGTTACTAATTGCGATAAAATCACCGAACACTGCTAAAAACCACACTACCCGAATTGCATCCTTATTAACGCGTTTACTATCAAGCAACAGAACCCTCTTTTCCTCCCGCAATTATCGGCCGAAGTTACTCGACACTATTCCTGGAGGCACTGCACCGCAATTCGGCATTTGCTTCTGGAATGCGCTGATTATGTCTCACTGTAAATCACAACTGGGAAAGCCACGAAACTCGAGGTATTCCCTTAATATCAGGACGACTTTTCTCTATACAAATTCAAAATAATCTGAAAGCTACAGCCTATGCGTCCTGCAGGACTCTAAATGATATGTATCCGCAAATTGACACGTCACTACACTTATCGAGGGGTGCTGCTGGTGACTCCGGCTAATCTCGCTAAATTGCGCCTATTCGGAATGATATGTAAATTGCATTTCGGGTCGCACTACGTAAATTCTGTGGAGTCTCTGTGAAGCTTTGTTTTTGGCATGCTTTTTTTTATCACTTTCCCTCTTCACTCCGCTGAAAAGGTTGTGAAGTTTACATACATTGTTGGATTGGATGCTCGTATATTCCTCTATTTTATAATCCAAAAAATTGTAGTCATATTGAATAAAACCAACGAAATCGCGTAATATAATTTTCTACAGAATTTAAGAATCCCTGAAAGGGTTGTAAGCCTCCGAACATTTCTATTTTGAATATTTATGTATGATAAAAGAATCGCGTCACGAACTTCACGATTATATTTCGCCCGATTCCTCTAGAGGTTTTGCGCTCTCCAGGTGAAAAGCGACTACCACTGAACCCGACGCGCCATTTATCGTTGCTTCAGATAAACTGAACTACCACCCGACAGGATTCAATGGCATGGATGAAATAGGATCAAAATAAAACTCTTCGATAAGCTTACATCGCTTAAGCTTTGAAGGACGACGTTTTTGAGTCCTATGATACCCAGGTAAAGAGTGTGGGAATTGTTTCCCTACAGAAGGTAGTGAAACCGAGTAAAAAGGGACTTGTGAGGTGCCGGTCACAACGCTGAGAATTCTATAGAATAAAGAGAGCCTATAAGAGTCATACCCGGAGCTTTTAAGAGTGGGTTTTGCTGTAGAAGGTTTACCCAAAAATATATTTTCCTATAGAAAAGAATAGCCCACGTAGGAGCTTTGACCGTTTTCTAGGCTGCAGTCGTCGTCCTTTTCGATTCTGGCTGGCGTATACTCGCCGATGGGGTTTAAGATTTTCAGGCATCCTACGAGATCTACGTCTTAAAGCCTATACTGAAATTTTAAAGATGAAAAAAGGGCGCCAAGTAAAATCAATTTTGCGAAAAGCACAGTGGAAAATGTAATTTCCCTGATTTCCGGAGAGCGCTAAGATTGGGAAGGAGGGGGAGGATAACTCTGTTGCCTTTGGGTTAAACCAAAAACCAGTCCCACCCCAAGCAAAGGCACCCATGTCGCCAAAACATCACTTCAATTACTTGACGAGGGTCTCAAAGTCTTCTTTCCTTGATGCCGTAAAATATACAAAAGCCTCTATGCGGCATCTGAGAGAAGTAGAGAAGTATTTGTATTTCTTTAAGATCCAGGGCCAGGAGCCTTCCAGCGAGGACTCGCATCCAATATAAGGTTTATACCGCATAACTCATTCGAGGATTCAATAAAAGCGCACATACCTTGGTTCCTTTAACCATCCACCTAAATTCCAGCAAATGCCCCCCAGATGTGTCAATGTACCCGAATCCTTTTTAAAGGCGGCCGCTTCCTTTCCATTTTTTTTTTGCTGGTATTTTATTTATTTATTTATTTTTTTTTTTCAATTTGCCTCCTCGAAATTTGATTTATTGCATGTGTGGTTCGAATATGATTTATGGGATGTCAAGGATGAGAGAAGTCTGCACGCACAATTCACCCCCGAGATCTTCGCCCTCTTCACCCAGCATCCTTCTTGGAGTCTGCTGCGAAGATAACCTTCGAGAGGTAATTAGATTTTCTTCACAAAAACATCCCCCTGCCGCGGCGCTTTGTTGTGCCCAGGATTCTTGGCAAAATGCTTTTACGTGTGCAGATGAGGACGAACACATTACCGTAGTGGCCAGAAAAATGTTACTACCTTATAAAATTCTGACACATTCGATTATTTTTGTTTTTTCCTTAGGTTGGTTTTTACCTCGCAGGTTTTATTAAGAAGATATTTCTTCGTTTGAGGAAACAACAAAGTTTTTGTGTTATTATTTAACGGGTGGTAGTAACAATAAAGTAAGCAGCAATCAAATTTGAATCGTATCAAAGTTGTTAAACTACAAATATTTAGAACAGATTCAAATTTTAAATAAACTGAGAAAATAAAAATAAATAAGCTTATCGAAAAACCGATCAGCATAGGTATACACTTATTAAAATTTAGATTCATGTAGAAGTATACCTAGTAATTTATGATTTTCATAAATAAATATAATAAATTCTCATGAATCAACTTGGCGTTACTATTTTATCGGATCTAATCAACATACACATATATAAGAAGTATTTTTCTATATGCTTTTGAGTTGAAAAATCAGTCTGGATAAATAAGTTGAAGTGGAACAAATAACTTGAAGTGTAGCAATTCTTATTGGATTAAAATTTAATTTTTAAAATTGATAAGAAAGTACAACTTTCTCATTTATACATACATATGTAGAAAGTATAATTTCCTCATTCATAGAAAGTATCATTTCCTCATTTCTATAAAAAATGGGTACTTACCTATACAATCCCTTCAATTGACAAAATCGAAACTGCAATAACAAAAAAATAAAATAGTTAAAGTGGAAAAATAAATTTTATCATTGATCATTATAGTATCATCTTAAAATTACTTTAGACCGAGAACTGAAAGCATTTTTATTTCTAAATTCATATAATCCAAGAAAAGAATCCATTAGAAATAATCTGATATCTGTTCGACATAAGAAAAACGAATAAGTACATAGCATATTTACATATGAATTTTTATGTTATTCGCTGAAATTGGAGGAATTGTCAAGGGCACATGTTAATAATTTTAACGGATTTAGAGTACACATTTTGAGTAAAATATTCAATAAAAAAATTTATTAAATAATGGTAAATTAATAAAAAAAAATAGAAGAGGTCTTTTAGAATGCATGGCAAAATCATAGATTAGCTGAATTTATCAAGAAACTTAAGAGTTTTTGGAGTATAAATTATCAGAAAATTTCGATGGCTAGAAAACTAAGTGCTTCTAATACTTAAAGCCCTAACATCCCGACTAAAAAATTTTAATTAAAAAATTTGTCATTTTCCAAGAGCTTTACTGCCGAAAAAAAGTTCATGTAGCTTAGGTGAATTGATGCTTATTTCATAAAAATATAAATTCCTCCGCTGAACCCAACTTTTGCGTAGAATGTGTTAAGGGATAAATTTAAATTTAAATAACGCTCCAGGAAAAAGTAAAACTACTTACCAAAATAAAATTCAGTTTTTCTGTACCTAAAACTCCAAAAATTTCCAGTGGAGAAAAAAAAATCACCGTTACACGAACTGCGCGAATTAAAAACACAAGAAATCATTTTTTCGGACACATGCACATCGCACATCGAACACTTTTGCACATGACAACAAAGAAAAATTTGGATCACTAGAAAAAAAAAATTTTTCCACATGAGAACAAAGGAAGTCTCTACTCCATGTGCGGAGCAAATCTTAAAATACTTAAAACTACCCACCCGCGCACTTTCACCGCTTTCGCGGTTTCCGAAAAGGGTAAATTACTTGCAAGGCACTTGAAAATAATAATTCACTTTGAATAATTTCAATTAAATGAACGGGACAAGGAAATTTACTGAGGAGGCGCGCCGCGGCGGTCTGCTTAAAGCTCAAGTTTTTCCGGGGCCTGTCGGGAGACTACCGATGTCGAACTGGCGGCGCGCGGCGGCGATCGTAACGCTCGGAAGTTGCGGTGGTTCACATCGAAAACAAATGATACGTTTATATGAATTCGTCCCAATGCCAGCTGTTGGCAGTTGTCATGTCCCAAAATTCGCGCGGATAGCGGTGCCTGCCGCTTCTCCTCTTTGTCTTTGCGGGAAAATTTTGTGCGTGCAATTTTCTTTGTCTGATTGTGTTTTGTTTGTGCGATTTGTGTTTTTAAAAGTACTCAAAAATGTTGTGGTGTTAAAGTAGTTTATGTTTTGTCTTCATATAAAGTTTTATTTTGTTGATTTCAACTTAATTGACGCGCCCCCTCTGAGATGGAGCTTCTTTTGAGTCGCTGGAGGTCTGAGCTCATTCCCGGAAAGTGAACTTCGAGAATTTTTCACTTTACGTGGTAAGTGCTTTTGCAGTTTTTTTAATGGATTATATTTCTACCAACTGGGAATAAAATCCCTGCTTTCATAGGAACATTTATTAAAATTTAGAGTTACATATATGGGCCTATTTTTCAATCGATTGATCATTTTCTTCTTCAGATCCCAAATCAACTTGGCCGTGAGGAAAAATTATTTTTCACTCTTGTTATAAAAATTAACTGCTGATTTAAAGAACGAATAAGTTTATTCGTGTAATATTGTAAATCAATGCGAAATTGATTATATTGGGACCATTTTATTCAACGAATAAATTGATCTCACGATTGAAAAATTGGCCCTAAAAGTACTTAAGTAAATTATGATTTTTATAACGTGCTCGTTGTGAACTTTGCCCTTTGGGTGGTTCCCGCTAAAAATAATAATCGGCTGCAATCGTCCTATTGTAATTTTAATGAATTTGAAGATTTAACTCGAAAATTTTTTAAAATGATATGCTAAAAAAATGGAAAGCACTTTATCAACGTCTTAAACTTTTGGATTCATTTTAAACCGGAGGGGGGATCGTTGGAGCTCTGCGTTGGGTGGATTAGGCACATAATTAACATGAATTTCTTATTTTTATTGTGAAATGGGAATTTTCTTTTCTACACCTAGTCCATAGAGCTGAACAACTCTAGCACGAATAATTTCAGAGTGCGAAGTCGTATTTGAGTGCGGTTTCCTTTTCGGAGAAAGGCCTAGGCTTTTTCTCAGAAAATACTTCGATTTTCCCCATACAAAAAATCGGTTTTTGAAAGAATTTATATTATGTATGTATATATTTTCAATTGTGATTTTAGGGGGGTCTTCTAACAAACGTTGATCAGGAGACAATGTAAAATCATTTGGCATACCCCTGCTTAGACCTTTGCAAAACACCCTTTATATTTTAAATTAAAAGGTTGTAGCTTTTATTCAGCTTCTATAGTAATGCTTCCGTTTGCTCCTAAGCCTTCACTGAGTGTGGGGTCACTCGGCTGTTTCTGTTCATTGTTTGCTGTAATTAATCGTTTTCGTTTCGCTATTTCATTAGCTTATGAAAAATGAATCCGAGCGGAATAAGACTTCTTTGCAGAAAAGATTGCGCCATACTTTGCCTGCACAGTGGGCGCCTTTGATTCACTTCCACTGGGAAATTGAAAGGCGCCATAAGAAGTTCAAGGCGATCTTGGGAAGGGGTCGTGGGGTTGGGGGTGGTGTTTTGATGCCACTGTCGTCTCCAGGATCTAGTTCATGTTGTCCTGATGCACACAGACCCACCCCTATCCTGGTAGTCAGGCCTTACCTTAATTACCCGTTTCATAATAACTTCTCTCGCAAAATTTTCATGAAATTAATATTCTGCATGCTGAGTGTCATTTAGAATGGGTACGTCAGGTAGGATGCTGTGCGAATTTAATCTCCACATCCCCGCGACATGCCGTCATCCTGACATTCCACGATTTCTGGCTGTCTGGAAGCTATGTATAGAGTCGAGTCTCACAAGTGAAAACTGAAATCCCGTGGAACGACGAGTTTTCTCATTTCACGGGTAACACGACGAGATAAATGACCATTTTACGAAATGTAATTTTACTCTCATTTAGTGTAACGACATCTTCTAGCTTCATTCCCATTATGTGCCATCGCACAGTTTTCTGGCGGCAGGCGGCTCCGGGTCTCGGCGGAAGCCCCCCTCATTGCGCCCTCTGAACGAGAAAATTTAATTAGCGACGTTCTTTACCTTTTAAAAGAATGTGGAAACGTTTCAGCGCTCATAGGTATAAGGATAACAAGGAGACCCAGAATTTTTTTTCCCTGATGGTTTATTTGCCTGAGAACTTCTTTGAGTGTCGTTCGTATTCCGGACGTGTACATAAGATGGCGCTGTTCACCTTTTACTGGGGTATGCCGCGGTACAAAAGTGTAATTTTATGAATTGCACGCTCCCATAGAAATGGTAATCCATTTCAGAGCAAGGTTTGCCGGATGAAAGTACAGTGCTGTCTAAAATTATAGGACCAAGCTTTAATTTTGCATATATGGTGTATTCCCAAGCCCATAACTTGTTGGTAAGGAGAAGAGAGATGGTGACAACTGGTATATATGAAATCGTTGTGTGTCCTTAATTATTTCATAAATTTTTTTTAAAATTCATGTACTAATTTTAACAAAAATCGTAAAAAACTCAATACAATAGTGTTTAAAATTATAGGACCACTTAATATGATGTCTTTGGCCTTTATATACAGGGTGTTTTGCTAAGGTCTGAACAGGGGTATGCCAATCGATTCTAAATGGTCTCCTGATCAACGTTTCTTCGGACACCCCACCCCCTTAAAATCGGTCCTTCCCCCCCAAAATCGCGATTGAAAATTTGGAGGGGGTCAACCTAGAAAATGCTTCATAAGTTCTTTCAAAGATATCCTAGAATACTGGTTGATAATGCATTAGAAAGCTGAGCCTTCAAGCTTTCCAACGATACCACCCGCGACCCAATCAGTACACAAACAAGCGGGGGAGACCCCGTCAAATTTCGAAAATGGCAATTTCAAAGCCCAAAATTTGACCTTGACCCTTCATTCTGTCGATTATTTATATGGGAAGATCGAAACTTTTCCTGAGAAAAAGCTTCCCTGTCATATGGCCTTTCTCAAGAAAAAAACCGTACTGGAATCCGACGTCGCGTTCCGAAGTTATTCGTGTTACAATAATTGATAGAACAACAAAACCCACTATCCGCAATGAAGTCCAATTGGAAAGTGTCACATCGAGCATCTGCTCCGTAGGGCTGAACCATCGAACACGAATAACTTTGGAACGCGCTGTCGGATTCCAGTGCGGTTTTTTTCTTGAGAAAGGCCATATGACAGGGAAGCTTTTTCTCAAGAAAAGTTTCGTTCTTCCCATATAAATAATCGACAGAATGAAGGGTCAAGGTCAAATTTTGGGCTTTGAAATTGCCATTTTCGAAATTTGACGGGGTCTCCCCCGCTTGTTTGTGTACTGATTGGGTCGCGGGTGGTATCGTTGGAAAGCTTGAAGGCTCAGCTTTCTAATGCATTATCAACCAGTATTCTAGGATATCTTTGAAAGAACTTATGAAGCATTTTCTAGGTTGACCCCCTCCAAATTTTCAATCGCGATTTTGGGGGGGAAGGACCGATTTTAAGGGGGTGGGGTGTCCGAAGAAACGTTGATCAGGAGACCATTTAGAATCGATTGGCATACCCCTGTTCAGACCTTAGCAAAACACCCTGTATATAAAGGCCAAAGACATCATATTAAGTGGTCCTATAATTTTAAACACTATTGTATTGAGTTTTTTACGATTTTTGTTAAAATTAGTACATGAATTTTAAAAAAAAATTTATGAAATAATAAAGGATACACAACGATTTCATATATACCAGTTGTCACCATCCCTCTTCTCCTTACCAACAAGTTATGGGCTTGGGAATAGACCATATATGCAAAATTAAAGCTTGGTCCTATAATTTTAGACAGCACTGTACAACAGCTCAAATATATTTCCGTCAGGAGGATGGTTTCGCCCATAAGATTATTAGAAATAATTAATTAAGTCCTTTGTCGGACTGACATTAGTTAAAGTGCTAAAGGACCTGCTCCTTCATGGCACTGGTTGTAAAACAGGACGAATGGTTTTCTACCAACTGACGGCAACTTGCATTCACCTCCCTCCGTTCCAGATGCACTTCATCTTGGCGGGCGGCCCTTCTTCGAAATGCATGAATACACTTTTATGGAGCACTTGCAGTAAGTGCTGGTCTGATGGAATTAGGATCTTGAAGTAGTTCTGGTCGGGTTATTGCAGTAGCCAAGTGGAACGGCTTATTGAGAAATATTGACGAAGTAATATGAAAACTTATGAGGACAATGAACTTTATGAACTACTCTACTGGCCAAGTAATAGGTATTGAAGCTAAATTATACTTTTTTTTTTAACCAATAGCCAGAAAGTTCGACTGGAAATATTTTGTAGGATGTTTTTAAAACCACTTGGCACTTAATTTTTATTTGAAAATTAGTGCACTGAAAAGAATACTGGTAAAAAGAAACAAAAAATCAAGATTACATTTACCAAATACTTCGCAAGTTTTCAACCAACCGTGTTTTTGGTTATATATTACTTAATAAACAAATTAATGTTAATTTAAACTCAACCAAGTTCACTGGACAAATCAACAAAATTTTGTTCAAATTACATATTACTAACCAATGTCTTTAGGTAATATAACAAAATTTGTAATAAGTTTTTGGGAATTTCAACAACCAAGTCATTCTCTTCTGTTCGTTTTAATGTGTATTTCACCAAATCAACATTAATTCTCATTTTTTACTTAATTTAAAACGGTGGTATAGCATAATGTATTTACATATACAATATATCATATGTTTATATACAAACCTAAAATAGTTAAATAATTCAACTCTAAACAGACTTTTAAAAGTATTTAAAATTTTGTGCGTAATCGATTTAAACCATAGCTTATTATCTTTGAATTGTTTAAACAAAAATCTATTCACATATTAATTGCACTTTAATTTTAAAGCGCACAACAATTCTTAATTGCGTCCTTGCCTTATTTACTTTTTAGCTCCAGCTTATGAGACTACAGTAGCCCTGCTTTACTAATATTTCATAATTTCAGACTATATTATATTTTTAACCTTTAGCATTTAAGCGTGTTTTAATATAAACAGTTTTGCATTTATAAGTGTAAAAATTTAGGCCACATTTTTTTATTCCTTAAAAAAAATATTACCATTATTTTAATTTAGTACCTACCTACATTTTACGCGTGTTTCGAATTTTTATTTATGAGACTTAAGTGTGTTTTACTGAAACTACTTTGACTTTGAATTTGCAAAAATAAATTTTATAAATTCACAATTTTTGCTAATGAAAATTTTATTAAAATATTATTTTTAAGATTTAAGGGGGGATATAAAATTAATAATCGAAACATCTTTTTCGTTTTTATAACGTTAGAATTATTATATACAAAGATTATTTTCCTAAAATTTCAAATCGAAATTCGAAAAGCTTGTGAAGAAGAAAAAATTTTTTTAATGCGTGCTTTTCAATTTTATGTTTCTTTATTTTAACTAGATATTCATATTCTAATAAAAATCATTTGAGCTTCTTTCCTGATTTTAAAATTTCTTCTAAAAGAGTTATAATATACATATGTACACTTACTCTTTCATTTCAACCACGAAAGCAAATACATAATTAGACAAATTCGATATACTTACATGTATTTCTGTTGTAGATTACTTAAAAATGAAAATAGGAGGCATATATTATGTATCTTACCTATAAAAAAAACAAATTTTATTCAAAAAAAGCAAATTTGCAGACATTTTTATATTGCATATTTATAGGAAATTGATAAAACGCAGGTGAAAACAATTTTAATTTACCGACGATTGCTATCTTCAAAAGAAAAAGAAATCTATCTGATGATACCGAGTCGGATATTAAATCGGTAAATCAAAAACGTGATGCAAATGCAATTAAAATTTCAGCAAACCTCCGAAAAATTGCACTAATGCGAGAAAAGAAAAGCGAAGAAAATACGTTAAAAAGGAATCTTTCGGGCATCTCGTGAAATATTTTCTGAAGAAAATCCTCTGCAAAGGAGCTTAAAAGACCAAAACAACAATAAAGAAAGCGGAAAAAAACTTGTCGGAAACTTGCAGGCCAAATGAAGTTAAAAAATGGGGAAACGGCAAAGCGAGTACAAACAGTACGAAAAAAAAATATTGTCGCCAAGAAGCGAAGTATTCAAACTAAGTTGGCGGTTGCTGCCAAGACACTTCCCTAGTCTTTTTTCCGCGTTCCATACTCTGCTCATAAATAAAAAGGACACATTCCTGCCACGGAAGCTCACTCGCACACTTGAACAATGCAATACAAACTTGTCTTAGATATAATATATATTTGTATATTATATATATGTTTATGTATGTTATATGTTTTTTTGGTGATGACAAAGATAAAAAGTTGTGCTAAAAATTGTCTGTTGACGACTTTTATGAATTTAACGTTTGCGGCAAAAGTTGCGAGCAAATAAAGAAAAAGGAATAAGTGGCTTCTACAGCGTCAACAAGAATAACAACAAAGAGTTTCTTTAAAAAAAAAAAAATGGAGAAACTCGATGAAGTTTTAAGAAGTTTTGCTGTTTTGGTTATGAGACTCCCTTACCCTTGCAAAGTTAGTTGACACGAAAATATTTTACCGCGCTCGCTAACCGCGTAAAATAGCATCTGTGTGATGACGACTGGGGTTGTCAAGGTGTGGTCTGTGGGTTGAACAGCCAAATTTCAGATCGGATGACTTTATCTTAAAAGGCGTGACAGGTGTAGCGCCCAAGATAAAATCGCCAAAAATTATGGGCTTCTATCTTTCTAGCCATGGCCTCTACTTTGTTGGGGAATGTTTCATGCGGACTGACGCGGTGGTCTTTAGTTATGGGGCTCATAATTCAGAAGCTTTTGCAAAATTCTAGAGCTCATGGCAATCAATCAGAGATTGCCACAATTTAGCCCCGTCCAACCAGGTCTTGGTACCTGAATTATGTGCCCATGCATGTCCAATCCCTTCCGGACCTCCGCCCATCAGGGTAAATCCCCGCTTTCTTTACGGGCCATTAGGTCGGCCCTAACTTATGCTAATCGCAGCTAACTTAACAACTTTTATGCAGACAAATGGGTCTTCTCGAGCATCATAAAGTTCGTTTCACTTGAAAAGACGCAAAATACTCCTGCCGGTATTTTATATATATACCCTTTACACCCCCGCGTCTTTATCCACCATACTTTGGGCCAGGAATAAAGTAAAACTGGCCCTCCTCGTGCAAGGATTTTCTCTCCGGTTTCCAGTTTGGAACGCCTCCATACCGAACGCTGGTGTCGTAGCGTTTAACTTTAGCCTATAATTCGCAGTTGACAGGGGAAGAACTTGCCGGTGATGTACGACCGGGCAAAAGGCCCAGAAAGGCGTAAAATGAAGTTTTATTTTACTTTAAGTGGTACGCAGCACCCGGGGTGAAAGGGTTCTTGCCAACGGATTACCCCCTAGGTTAAGGTGCTGCTTCTCAACTCCATGTAAATAATAAAATTCGAAGTGGAACGTGATGTAAGGCCCAGTTCTTCCAACGCTCCAATGCACGCCTGAAAAGCACATTTTGTACAGTTTTATGGGATTACTTTCGGTAATTTAAGGGGTTATAAGGTTTCGAATATACTCTGCATTACCATGGGAGGCTTTAAGCATCATTTGAACCAAACAAAGCTCCACCCTCCCACCCCACCCCTTCTAGTAATAAAGTGCCGAACGTCCCAGCTGTAAAGTATGTTTGTTTATTGCCGCAGTCAAAATGATTTGTCGGAAATTGGCTGCGACACTTTAAGGTCCGTGATTCCCTTCATAAAAGGATGACGAGCAGTTAATTTGTGGTCGAGATTGACACATAAAAATTTCTTTCTCAGGTCTTTTGATCGCACAGAAAATAACTGCCTCTTAAAATTAAATATATGCATAAATAACACCTAATCCTAAGCTAAAATGAATAATTTGTCAAGTATATAATTACAAGATTTTAAGAAATATTACGCATGCGCAACACTTCGACTATCTAAAACTAATGTATCAAATTGTAAGCCAATTAATAGGACCTAATCACTAATTAAGACGAAGAATGTTCGACCCAACAATAATATTAGATACATTCAGTAAAATCACGTTAATTATTAGCATTTCCTGCAGTTGCAGTGGAAATAGAAACAATATTATGTTATGTATATGTATCGAGGAGTCATATTTTTGCGACTTTTAGTTATTGCGAAATATCTCAAATTTCGTACATGTTATGTCTTCAATTTTGAGGGGTATTTCGCAATTTATGAAACTAATTTTGTTAATGCAATGCACCCAAAATCTGGATGGGATTTTGGTACATAACAATTACATACCTACTAAGAGGACGTCCTAACATACCTACACTCAATAGCTGGTTTCGAATAGCGGAGGGCGTTCTATGGTCAACCTGTTATATAATTAAGTTGAAGGTTCTATCTGACGATGCCTACCACCCCCCGAAGAGGAGAGCAGTGTATCTCTATGAAAGGATCAGTTTTAGAAAATGACAATTCGAAATATCGTACGCCAGTTTTAATTAGGCTTTAATAAAGGTACTCATTAATTTTAAATTTTCGCTATACCGAAAACGTATTTCATTATTAAACTTACACTATACTACTTAACATAAATCCATAATAAAAACAAGAACATAACAATTACATAATTCACATATAAACACAAAGAGTTTGTGAACGTAAAAACTAAAAGTTGATCACAATTTTCATGTTGCAGTATTAAGTATTCTATGATGTTAGATAGTTAGGACGAAATTAGGTTCAATAATTTGAGTCACCCTTGTTTAAAATACTTTAAAAAGCCGCTTTGGAATTGAATATACTTTTTTTTTTTTTATAAATATCGTACCCAGACCCTTCTTAATCTGTCTTTCAACTCAGTTGTTAACTGATACTGAAGTCCATTACTACATACCATCCTGGAAAGTATTATCCTCACAGATTTTCTATCGGGTTTAAGTTCAAACTTCTTCCCGGCAAATCTTAAACCTGAACATTTAAAAAGAAAAAAAAAAAGTTGTTTTAAGTCTTGCACTATAGACTGACGCATTGTCTTGTTGGAAAATTAAGTTTGGGCTTGCAATTTCTTCAGCTTCCTCCAAAATTTTTAGTTTTTACTTTCGAGAACTCTTTGTACCTACATATTGATATTTTATATGAATTATGTAGTTATTATATTTTTGTCTTTGCTATGAATTGGTGCTATAACCCTAAAGATTTTAACAATTGTACTTGACAAAAAAAAAAAACTTAGACCTTTATTTTAAATATTTTACTACCTTGAATAAAATTGATTTCCGTCGGTCGTACCTTTTTTATATAAAATTCAAAATAAATCCCTAAAATGTTTAAATCAAAAACCTTGTAGGTATGACCAAATTAGGTTAAGCTCTAAGCTCGGAAAACCCATCGCCCATTATTTACTATTTTATTTAAAGCACCGCAAAACTCTTATTCATGACTTAAGCTCAAAATCCGAATTTCTGGGCTCAGTTATTGTAGGCTGTAGATATTACATGTGTCACCTAAAGTATGCCTATCGTATTAAAGCTGAAGCGGTTTTGTCACAATAGCCCTTTACAAACTGCCTCCTTTAGACCTTGTGTATATTGGCCGACCCTCTGACATCATCCTGCACTGCGGTTTTATGAATTAAATACGACTATACCTACCTCAGAACAACTGCTAAAATTCCTTTTGGACCAGGTGATTCTTATAAGGACACTACTCTAAAAAGTTGTTGACTCAACGACCCCCTTTCCACCCTTAATAGACTGCATCGTTTTGGGGTGAACGAAAATACAAATATTTCCGATAGTAGAATTACATCCCTGAAGATTAAGCGTCAACATCTTATTAAATATTAAAAAAATATCAAATTTTGAGCAAGACTGCAACTGTCGAAGTATTACATAGTATGTATGTATGTACGTTAAACCTCCAGAGGGAAAAGCTATTTTGGCAGTCCACTAATAGCAGCTGTCTGCTTACGGGTGCATTATTTATGTTGAAAGCCTGGAGTTTACGGGATGTAAACAAGACAGAAAACCCGAACATATCTGGGAATTTTGTGATATATGGGCCCTGATCACTGAACCTGCCCAATGGTCGATCCAGGGGATGGGTCAAAACTGGGCTAATCCACAGCAATGGCCACTGTGGCACTGTGGTGCCAGTAACTGAATTATATCGATGCTGTTTACTGATTCATTGCAACTGTGACGTGGGGAATCCATTACGAATTCATACAAACTGGCCACGTTAAGATAATTAGATTGTCTCTGTTTTCCAACCAGTTACCAAGGGATACTCTTAAATTTTCATCCTATTGATAGATAAAATACCTCGCATATTGTGGTTGTAATTTCAAATTGCACAATTCAGATAATGACGCAAAAACATAATTTACAAGGGCTAAATTTTATTTCGGTATATTTTAATAATTTAAATAACATCGAAATATGAATTTAATCTCACTCGCATCATTGGTGTACATACATTTGGAATAATTAGATAATGAAAGTAATTAACTGAACAGGAATTGAACAATTGTGAAAACTTTCTGTGCGGACAAATTGAAGTGTTGAAGAAAACTTGCCCACAAATTTGCATTGAAACTTTGAGTTTAATGTATGTATGTATTGTTTTCTGTACTTACTTCTATACGTAACACTACGTAAAACAACTATGAAGCGTCATTTTAAATTTTAAAAATATGTACATACATATGTATATGTACATATTTAAATATCAATTTTTCTCAGAAACTTGATGTGATGGAATGTTTTCAATTTCGGATTATTAATCTATGGAAAGTTCGGAAACATTATATGTAGATATACATATATGTATATATGTATATATATCAATTGTTCAGGGGGAAATTATTGATGGTGTTATTATTCAGAATAGTATAGGTATGCGTCAGATCCAAAAATTTTTAAAAAATTATTTGATGCATGAGCTAAAATATTATAACTAATTGTGTACAACAATCCATCACAATTTGTTGAAGGATTTAATAGGGGCAGGAACCCGAGTCAGTGACTCCACTTTAGTGTCTGTCACATTTTATGATTTTTTATTTTGTTATTTTTAAATAAATTCGCATCGTCACGACCCCATCACGGAATACAAACAAAACAAAAGTGAAGAGCTTTTAATTGAATGTAAACATCGAATGGAAATAGATCCGCGCTAAAACCCTCGCGCTTCGGGTGAATGTGTGTGGATTGTGGAATGGATGGGTGTCGAGTGTCGAATCGACCTCAATTTTCGCAAACATGACTACACGAGATTACGGCCTTCTCTCCAGCGAGGTCATACCCGGGGGCATAGGAAACACGGTTTTTTTTTTATTCCGTGTTCTGCGCGTGCTTTTTAATTAAATTGATAACCCTCTGAGTGTTCGTCACAAAACGGCCCTTTTGCTGCGACGTTATTAATTCGACAGAGAAATAGCCACGTTGTTCGGGTTAAGATACCAAAAGTGGACGATCGGGGGCGGGATGCTTCCTTAAAAATTAAAAAGATCCCTCGACAATTTCTTAGGGTTGATGATGGTGGTGGCGAAGTCCTTGTACCCTTTTACAATTAATTTCTCCGGATAAAACGCTTTTCACTGCATTGCGCTGCCGAGCTGACCGCATTTTGGTCGGTTCGCTGACTATGGTTTGCTGCTTTTGCTACTATTTCTGCTGCTATTGCTGCTATTTCTGCTGCAATCCTCACAGTTCTCGTGGCAAAAGTTTTTGTTTTGGTTCACTCGGTTTTTGCTTTATTTATTAGCAGAAGCTGAGCTAGGGGATATTTTCCGTTCTTGTAATATGCATCGGGACGAGGACCAAACCTCCGCAAACCTCCAGGATGGCTCACATGCACGTACGTCGTATACGGCGGCGGCTCTAGTCCACCTCCATAAATCTTGAAGCTTTTAAGGGTAACACACGCTAATGATGGAGGTGGGTACAAGCCTTATGGGATAAGAGCATGCTCAGGTGGTGTGTTTCTCAGAAACTTCTCACCACTTTGTACTGGGTAAATGCTAATAAAAAGCCTTTCCTTGTACCGAACAAGAACGTTGAATACATTTATTTAAATTGGATGTGAAATATTATGGACTTTATTATTTATACGAACTGTGGTCGGCACAAACTTTTCTTGTTAAACACGCCCGCTATGTGTGTGATCCTCGGCACTATTCGAACTAAATATTTTGAAAGGATTAGCCATGGCTATTCTATTCGGACAAAAGTTATACCTGTTTTATATCCCCCAAGTGGATAGAAAACTGGCTGTAACCTCCCCTCACACATGACTAACTATTGAAAAGGAAATAGTATAGTAAACATTAACAAATGAGCTTATATCTTTTTTGCTTTAAGTGATATAAGCCCATTTATTCACATTTTTAGATGTTGAAAGGTATTGGAAATTCGTTTGAATCTTAATGCCAATGATACTACATCAATATAATAATTATTATAAGAAAAAATTTGTTTCTTTGTAGTACCTATATAGAACTATGCAGCTGAGTAACCCGGTTTCATCTTGTGTATCATAAACATAATATTACTTAGTTGGAACAGATTAGGTAATGATAAAACTTTCTAGGAGTGTTCATTTGCGGTCAAAATGCACATTTTTTGACGATTTTTTTCATATTCCAACAAAATTTTGTTGCGAATTGTACCTACATATACATATATCTTAAATTAAGGACATTTCAAGCTTGTCATTCTAAAAAATTATTGAAATATCTTTAAAATTTACGAATTAAAGATTAAGATATTTTTCGATTTCACGGCGACAAGCACACATTTGCCTTTCAAAGTGACAAATCGAAGTAAATTAAAATTTTTCTTATTTGCAACTCTCGTGAAAAACTTTTTACAGCAGTTCGGTGGAAACATTTCCAATTTAAGGTTTTTCCATAACTTTTACCAAAAAATTGTAGGAGCATGGAGAAATTGTGGCGAAAAGCTATATCACTTTTCAGAATTTTAAAGATAAATAAATAATACATAAATATACATTTCGCTACTATATGGTCCATATCAGAAAGGCTCATAGTCTATTCTATTATATTCATCGTTGCCTTGTTGGAAAACATTAAAATTATTGCCTATTCATTATAGAAAAGCATCTTAATTTCGTTATACACATATAAATTTTGATTATTACATTATTGGGTATTAAATCAACCATTCCAATGTGGTATATTTTCTCATGATATTATATTTAGTCGTGACAAATTTAACGACTTTGATTTCTAAATTTTGAATGCGGTTCGCT
Source organism: Machimus atricapillus (assembly GCA_933228815.1). Lineage (NCBI taxonomy): Eukaryota > Metazoa > Arthropoda > Insecta > Diptera > Asilidae > Machimus > Machimus atricapillus. The sequence goes on along the minus strand of OW121788.1, from coordinate 4,547,828 downwards.
ATCAGCAACTCCAAAAACCTCAAATACCAATATTCATGGCAATGCCAATTTTGAAACTCTTAATTCTTATGTCCATAAAAATATTCTATGTATTAAATTGAAGGAGGAATACCTTCAGGAAAAAAAATTAAAAATACATATCAAACCAACCTCTTCGAGGTGATTAAGCAACAAAACTTGCGACTTCATATGCATATGTAGGGATTCGAAATCAGTGGTACCTTAGTAAGAAATTTCACATAAAAAAGATGTGTACAGAAGGTTGCTTTGGATGCTCTTAATTGGCAGAATTTTTTCTCATCGTATGAGCGAGGACAGATTAAACTTTATTAATTTATCTACACTAGTTTTCATTTATCGACTTGTGAGGGATGAGATTGTTTCACCGATGCTTCTTGAATTAATTAATTCCCGACCTACATGGTTTAATATTCACTAGCTTCATTTATTTGTCGCAACATCGTATCAACTATGGGCAGTGTGAGCTAATTAATAGAATGTGCCTATACAATTTAATTCTAATTGTTCTAAATATTAGAAGCCATGAATACCTACTAAAAATAAAATATAGCTATGAAAAGTGAAAAACTAGTTTGGTATCCTTAATAAAAAAAAATACAGATTGTGTAAACGCTTTGTAACGAAATCTTCAATAAGTACAAATTGTGAAACTTTCCGAAGGCTTCGTATGACATCGATTTGTTAAAAATTCGTATATGTACCTACTTATGAATCAAAATCACAGTGTTAAAATATTTACTTTGAAGACCTTTTCATTAAGAAAGTTATTCTAATGTCTTATAAAGCAATCTACAATTGGATTGGGAAATATAAAATAAAAAATACTTTTTATTTTGATTTCGATTTAATTAAATAATATAACATTTTTATTAAAAATTCTTTACGTAATACGACATGGTCCTGAGAAGTTCTCATGGTTATTAATAAGGTGCATGAAAAAATGAATAATATTACAATTTGTGGATGTTCGAAACAATAATGACTACAATTTAAATAAGTCATTACAAATATATTTCAATAAAAGTCTATGGTAATTTCGTAGAAATGACGAAGCTATGAAAAATATAACAATTTCGTAAAAAGCATAAATGAGCTAACTAAGTATAGACGAGTTTTTCATTAATTTGATAAAACTTTTCATAAAACATTACATAATTTACAGTAGATATATATTATTTTTAAACCTACGAAATTTTCCTTAACTTAACGTGAATGCCTATGTAAGAATAGGTAGGTACTTCGAAATTTTATACAATTTTCTTAAATGCTATACGATGCATGTGTAGAATACGTATATGATATATACTGAAATTGTGCAATTATTTTGATTTTAATAAGTATAATAAATTATTTACTCTTACTTTAAACATATTTCATCAAAATAACACTTGAGACAAAATCTACTTAATGCATTTCAGAAAAGAAAAAAAAGCAATGAGGTCCTTGATTTCCACAATTGAGTAAACTTTGACCAAGTAGCACTCAGCTAAGCGAATGATGAATCGTGTAAACCATGGCAACTGCAACTAGCATAACCTCGCTTGATTATCAAATTATGTTACTCTTGCTTCAGTAAACTTTACTGTGTGCCATTATTGACGTTCTGAATATTCCTCATTTGAAACTTTACTAATGATTAAAGTTAGGAAGCTTTACCCGTGGCCGTGAGTAAGTAGTGAAGTCAGAGGTCTCGTATTAAGCAAATTGCTTAAAAAGAAAGAAAACAATTTGCTACTAAGTGCAATTAGTTAGAAATTTCCAATTTTAGTGAAATACTTGGGAGTTCGTGTGAAGTCAAAATTGCGCATACCGCTCGTGAGAGTTTACTTTAAGTAGTGGTCCAACATTTATAGCCTAGGTAAATACTCAAAATCGCCGAGACTTTAAAATCCCTAAAGTTCCCTTCGAGAAATTATTACACAAGCACCACCAGGAAGATTAGTCTCAGCAGGGACAATGTAGAGGGCGGGGGAGACGATAGAATGACTTCAGATGAGATGCTTACACAAATACCGAACCAGTTCCCCTCTCTGAACAGGGGTGTTGTAAATTCTCGGTTTTCACAAAGTCCCGTCCGACAACAGCAAACTCAGGTTGAGGCATTTTCCTGGAACAGGGATTGTTTGTTTCCCTTTAAGCCCCAGAATGTTTACATCGACTGTGCACAGAGGAATGAGTGGTATGCAACGAAGAAAGGGTTTTCCCTCCATACAGTTGGGGCCGTATCAAAAGGGCATTTTGGTCGGAACGGGCTGACTCTTCCACTAAATCCGGTTTTGGTTGCAAATTGAATTCAATAGCCGCCCAATTCACCAGGGACTCTGGAGCTCTTGTTATATAGGTACAATTGAGTGGCCAGGTAAGAGCAGACCTGTCTGCCTTCCTTTTTCCTGAATATACAAACATCGCCCTTTTGATGTTGCTCACGAGCTCGAAAGGGATTCTGATTTGCATTTAATTTACCGAAAATTCTCTCTGGTGTAACAGAACCGTCTGACCTTAATAGACAACCGGTCAGACTGACCGTAAGGTGCCCAGCTCCCCCCAAAGAGTAACTTGTTCTCTATGGCAATGTCCACTTTATTCCGCATGACGAGATCTTTCGTCCTGTCTGGGAGGATATTAGATACTCTACTCTAGATGAAGCTAACACCTTTCTTCTGCCGTATATTTTTGGAGAGGACAAAATATATAATCAGTTTGTGGCCGGACTTAAAATGGTGGCGGGGTGGCATAGTATAGGTACTTACTTGTTGTGCCCAGATCCTAGAAAATTCCACTCCAAACGTCCTGTTTGAGGGAGGGGCTTAAGTTAAAAATCCTTGGATTACATCCACTTTTCAGGGCACAATATATATTGTACTAGACAACTTCAGACTGCTGTACGGAAGCTCTTCCAAGGGATTCGGACGGAGAAAGTTGCATTATTGCTGCTGCCGTTATGTATGACCCCTGCTCATGCAATAAATCTCAAACTTGTTTTACTACAGGCGGCCAAATCACACTTGTTTAGGTACAGAGTCCTTAAATTTTCAAGAAGAGGAGGAAACAATTTGAACTTTTCCAGGAAGTAGAACAAAATTGCTTGTAATAGTTTATAATAGGAAGAGAATTAGTTTCTCGACTTTCTCGGCTCGTCTAAAAGTTTTCAGTTTATATCAGAAGTCGGAAAATTCCCTTGTTTGGGACTAATACTTAAAAATGTCAATGTCACATGCAGTAATACAAGTCAGAATTTCTATGAAATTTTTATCATAAACATAATTTCTCGTTTTCTTTCTTATTATCAACCTTACTTGCATTTTTTAGAATCGCTAATTTTTATTTTTTAAACAAATTTGACCATTTATGGTCACTTATTTCTTATTTCGTAATTGCTATGAAAATTGGAACATTCAAAGTGGCAATGCAATCTGGCGATCAAAATTCTTTTTTCAACCATTTTCTGTAAAAATGTATACATTTGGATAGTTTATGCGGGGCTAATATGATAATTAAACATTTTCATTTTTTATATTCTCTTGGAATTTAAAAACTCGACATGACCGTTAAAACTCCAAATTTCGAAAGATTGACATGCATTTTGTTAATTTTTTAAACGTTTCTGATTATGTCCGTATATAAAATAGTCGTCAACCAGAGCATTTGGAATAGGCAGTATTTTCATTTACCTATTTGTTTTTACGAAACTGAATTATTTAAAGGTAAATAACACAGATGGAAAAGTGAAAATAGTTTCGATAAATTTTAATGATTATAATAATCATGTCATGTTATTATATTGCATTTTACAGCGCCATTGTAATATAACCTCTAACGTTCTAATTTATCATCCAACTACTGCTCGGTGTCAAACGATAGAAAAGTTAGAAAAATTGTCTGTTAAATTTTTAAGGCTTACACAATTTTATTTTTGAATCAAGAATTCAAAATGTTTTATCACCACCTTCAGTTCTGTGCCAAAATTTGGAAAAGTCAGAAAAGTTATCGCTTACAGAGCGTTCATATAGGGTGCAAAAATTTAGTTTATGGCGTAAGTGCAATAACTTTAAAAAGTTTTCACCCTGAAAAAGAGGTTTTAGAAAAGAGTTTAGAGGAAAATGGAGAATAAACTTCAGCGAATCGATTGCTACGATTTCTGATTCTGAAATTCATTATAAGTGGTGAATCTAAAATGTGAAAACTTTAAAATGTTTCGTCCTATATTTCCGATTTGTCGTTTTTATTTTTTTTTAAAGGACCCCGCACAAAATGTATGGAAAAGGCCTTTCGGTGAAATGAGCTGAAATTTTGGGAGTAGGTAGTTTTTGTGATGCTGATCAAAAGTCCCAATGGGCTGAAAGCTCCACAATGGCTACTTTTTTATTTATAGAGGGTTGAAGTTGCGAAAAATTGACAATGGGTCCACCTAGAAAATGCTTAATTAGTTCTTTTAGAGACATCATACAATACTGGTTGATAACGCATTGGAAAGATGAGCCCTCAGGTTTTCCAACGATACTACCCACGGCCCAATCCGTTAACAAAAAAGCGGGAGAAACCGCGTCAAACTTCGAAAATTACGATTTCAAAGACCAGAATTTGACCTTGATCCTTCATTCTTCCGATTTTTTGTATGGGAAGATCGAAACTTTTTTCAAGAAATAGCTTCCCTGTCATCTAGCCTTTCTCAAGAAAAAAACCGCACTCGAATCCGACAACGCGTTCCGAAGTTAATACAACAATAAAAGCCACTATCCGCAATGAAGTCCAATTGGAAAGTGATGTCACATCGAGCATCTGCTCCGTAGGGCTGAACCATCGAAGAGGAATAACTTCGGAACGCGCCGTCGGATTCGAGTGCGGTTTTTTTCTTGAGAAAGGCTAGATAACAGGGAAGCTTTTTCTTGAAAAAAGTTTCGATCTTCCCATACAAAAAATCGGAAGAATGAAGGATCAAGGTCAAATTCTGGTCTTTGAAATCGTAATTTTCGAAGTTTGACGCGGTTTCTCCCGCTTTTTTGTTAACGGATTGGGCCGTGGGTAGTATCGTTGGAAAACCTGAGGGCTCATCTTTCCAATGCGTTATCAACCAGTATTGTATGATGTATCTGAAAGAACTTATTAAGCATTTTCTAGGTGGACCCATTGTCAATTTTTCGCAACTTCAACCCGCTATAAATAAAAAAGTAGCCATTGTGGAGCTTTTAGCCCATTGGGACTTTTAATCAGCATCACAAAAACTACCTACTCCCAAAATTTCAGCTCATTTCACCGAAAGGCCTTTTCCATACATTTTGTGCGGGGTCCTTTAAGTGAAATCAGCTATCTAAAAAACCCTCATACACTAAGTTTTATATACCTAAATAAAATGTTTTCTTTAATAATTTTCGTTTTTGGATATTGACTTTCTATGTGGGGCTTTACTTTGTAGGTACTATGGTTTTATCGTAAATTGTTTGAACGGAGGAGCGACTTTTCTTAAGAGAATTGAGGACTAACATAGTTTGTAGAAACAGAAAAATTTTGCTTTCTATAGCGTCCATGAATAAAACTATTTCCGGCGGAATCCCGTGAAGGCCATGAAAATCTCGTAAAAGAACTCGCAATAAAAGTCGCTTTTATAGAGCAACAAAGAATGTCTGCAGACTTCCTGACTACGCAGCACAGTAAAAATCTCATGTAACGCGGCTGCTATCGAGGCGGGAATCGATTCCATCGGGAAATCCCCCATACCTTCTGATCCTATTTCCGAAATTCAATAACTTTTAAAAAGGGAAAGAGGAGCCAGGCAGATGCCCTCCAATTCCATCATGAGTATAAAGTCTCTTCTTCGTCGTCTTCGTGGTGGTGGCGGTGGTTGCGGTGGCGGAGCCCTGGCGCTCCTCTTCGGGTGAAGTGCTTGTTGCTATCACTGACACTTTGCGGCTTCCCCAGCGCCTTTCTATTCACAGCTCGACTGATAAGGCGGTCGGATATGTCAATTTCAGATAAAATCCCGACAAGGAAGAGGGTTCGGTTGGGGCCCTTTAACATTTCGCTTTGAGGCATTGCCGGCATCATGAGTTGTGCCCAGGAGCCTTTGAGTTAAAAAAAAAAAAATATATAAAATAAAATAAAATTTCGGCGTTCAGATGAATGGCGGCTGTCTCAAGTACAAAGATGCTCGATCTTAAGGAGGTTGAAACTTCGTGTTATCTCAGGGGTGTGTAACAACATGATGAAAGGATGTCGGTGTCTTATCTCATTTTTTTTCTTTTTTTTTGTTTGGTTCAGAGACGTTGTCGACATCTTATCGGAACTGCTTCAGTTTCCTTTTTAGTTTTAGACGACACAGCGCGTGCTTGTCATTTTCGCATTTAATATAGGACATCCTGTAAAGTGAGCGGGGGTGGGGGTCACTTTTTATCCACTTAACCCGGATCGTCCGTCAGTCACGAACCTTACTCCCTTTCAGGATGTTCTGACAGCGCAACAGACAACTTCATTACGCCCCAATCGCATTCCTTGGCAATATCCTGTGGCACCGCGGCGGGCACGAAAGCCCTCCTCCTTCTTCTCGAAAAGCCGACAAATATTCGTGCCCCACTGCAGTAGAAATGACTGAGGACATCCATTTGCGGCACTATGCGAAATGCTACCGAACCCAGGAAGGATATGACAGGAAATGAAATATTTGCATTTGACTGGCATTACTACGGTTTCGTGTATTACACACTACCGCGCCATTCCCGCCGCATAGAGCAGCAGGTCTGAATTATATTTCGACATTTGCACGAACGCTGCTACGGGTAGAAACAAATTACGGCATACATTCACGCAAGAGCTCCTGCAATTTAAATCTTCCTCTCGCTGAATAAAAAATGAACGCGAAAAGTTGCCCCTAATGGCGGATAGGAGCCCAAAAGTGATGTTAAGCGGGAGCGGCTCGGGACATTCGACTCAATCCCCTTTGGGGGGCTCCGGAACGTTCGCGTCCCGATTCCTTCGCCTTTCTGCATTGCAACAATGCAAGTAATCGAAAAGTTTTCTCAAGTTTTCCAGGGCGCTCTTCTGCTCCAGAAAGGACGAAGGAGGAACCTTGCAAGGATATACCTAAGCCCTGTTCGCATACCACTCCGCGAACCTTTCCTGGTATAACCGTCTGCTGATGCAATGATACCGTTATGCGCCCGGGAACGGACCTGTGGGAGGATCTCCGCCATTGCGAACCGAAAAGAGCCCCACGATTACGGCGGGCTAGCGAAATTACAGTTTTGTAAAGTTGCTCGCAGTTTTCGTGCCTCGCAGGGACCAAAAAGAAGTCACAGAGAAGTGGCGTGTTTCAATACCAGCCCTACCCCTGCACTCCTCTTCTTCTTTTTTTTTAATATTTAATTTTAGTTTTGGGCAAAGGTTCACTTTTCCAACCCCAGCTGAAAGGATCGACCCAATTTTTTTTTCACCCCTTTTGTTTCAAACAGACTTTACGATGACTTGCTATTTCGAAGAAGTTCCTCGTTTCGCCTTATTAAATGGCGCAAATTACTGTAATAATTTCTGCAGTATACTTTGCCTATATCAAAATTCAGTATGGCACGGTTTTAGCTTAACTTGTATACTATGCCGATACTTTATCTTATGTCGATGAATGGAAGCAAAATATGAAACGTTTTTTGAGACCATACGACCGCAAATCGCATTATGGTCTGACTTGCATTAAACTTTTTTAATTAATAAAGTAAAGGTGTTAGGTACTAATACTAAATGAGAACTGTTATCTCATATGGCTTCACTAAAAAATACATACTTTATTGCAACTCTGTAGGTACATGCAATTCAAAGTTAGGAAATCAGCTGACTAAAATGGAACTAATAATAACACTAAGGGACAATTTTTTAATCATCAGAAAAACTTACCTACTCTAATAATATTAATCATCAAATCGCATCCAGGAAAAGAGACTGGAAAAATTAAACAACGCTTAGTTTGATTTGTATACTTAAAAACATAAAGAAAATAATTTTCAGTTCTGTTCGACATTTTCAGGAGACTTCTAATTGTTTCAAAATAATTTTAAATTGTGTTTCTACAAAATGTTAAATACAATTATTTATACCTAAAATTTTTCAATTCGTTTATTCTGTCGTAATTCGGTTCGATGTCATATTGAATTAACTTCTCAAAAGTACGGAATATGCGAGTATAACAGGGAATTTTGTTAAATTGATTAATTTAAAATTTTATTTTTTTGGAACGAAAAGTTTATTTTGAACGAACTTGGCATAAAAAATACTTATGATATTATTTTTAGTTGTGCAAGGCCAAGGAGTTTAGTCTGACGCTAAGGTATTTATTTTAATTAATTAATTAATCATCAATTTTACGTAAAAGTACTTTTTTCACAACACAATTTTAAATATCTTACATCGAAGTATAAAAACTGGTAAACTTATACTTTTGTAATTGTAAAAAATTATAACGCCAGACATCAAAATAAATATTAACGAACGTTTTTATTACTATTCATAATTTTTCTTTAGTGCAAAAGTATTTGTTTATACTATGAACATGACTGAATTAATACACTTTATTCTTTGATATAATTTTTCTATAATACTTTTATAAAAGAGAACATGATATTTCCTAGTTAAGTTGAAAATTGCGAAACTAATATAATACAGCCTTTTTAGATAACCTATCCAAAGTATTAGAAAAAGTAATTAAAAAGAAACTACCCAAATATATTTCGTCGATAATTAAGTTAAAATAAATAAGAGAATTGAATGCCTATACTATTACTACTATTATTAAAAATACTGCAAGACATTAATTTACAGCCGAATTTTTCCTTTAAATTATTACTGAAGTTTTAACCTTAAACAAAACAGTCTTAGATTTTTTATCACAATAATAATTTTTCCCCAATTTAAATAGATTACCTATACTAAATGTTATTTAAGAATACAATTTCGGCTATGTCTACCTAATATTATTAATGATGTATTATAGGAATATCTAATTCGAGCCCTTATTATGGCAGTCCTACTATGTTATATAAAATTGTAAATCGCGAAATCTAAATAAAAAATAGAATTCAATTTGATTAATTTATTACACTTTCCGCCAAAGTGAAAAAGGACTAAATAAAAGTAATTTTTATTGTAAAATGCTTCTTACGTAGGTAGACATCATTAGGCACCTTTCTCTACCCTTGAAAGCGAAACAAATCCGTCCATGAACTATTTTCGTTCAGCCTAGATAATATCTTGTTGTCGGAAACCTTAAATCTCAAATTAGATGTCAATCCGGCAATATAAAAACAGAGTTTTTGCCCCATTTAAGTCACTTTATCCGATTCGCTATGTTTTACTAGTCAGGCGATTTGGGACAAACCAAAAAAGGTCTGACAGATCGTTGATAAAAAAGTAGTTTGTTTACGTTAACCATATCCCAAGGTGTTTTTTGGGAGGATCCCTGACCCTTCCTGGTGTGCTAAGGTAAACCGTAACGCTAAACGACAGGCAGGAGCAAGAAGGTTTTGGTAATGTGTTCAAAATTGATTGATTGTGAATTTATTGAATTACAATTTGCGATGAGGAGCAGAACTTTCCCATCGATCCTGAATACATCTCGAAGGATGCCCTAAAGGTGGCTCTGAATACGGTTCAGTAATAAGTTTACGGGCGAAATAAACGAGATGAATATAATTAGGTAACTGGCTCTGCACTGTAGAGCCGCAGCCTCTCAAATTGGCTTGAATTAATGAAAAATCTCATTTGCATATGAACAGAGTTGAGACAACGGCAGGGCCGAGGCGTGTGTGTGTGGCTCCATCCATCTAAATTCCATTAATCCCAACCCGTTTAAGGGCAATCTCGTTAAGCATGGATCTTTTATGTGTTGCGGTGCCCCATACTAACCGGGCCCGGGTCGACCGGTGTCACTAATTAATTTACACCCCGCCGCCGCCGCGAGCTGCACCATCGCACTTTCGAGCACTTCGAGGAACTATGGCACGGGGGATGATTTTCAGCATCACCCTGTGCCAATGCCAATCCCAATGAGGCGTGCGACATCAGGCATGCTTTGTTATCTAGTCGACGGCTTAACCAACTCGGGGCCGCTTAGCGATGTCTATTAGAACAGATTCAATCGGATTACGATATCCCGTGGGATAATCGATTTATTCAGTTGAAATTTGCGCCATTGTTGGAAAATTTATGTTTTAGATTACTTGGTGGGTACACGCGATATGGCAAGTCATCTAGAGTAAGGTTTGAGTGATTTTGAGTGGGGAAACAAAACTGCGTTTGGGGGAGGGAGAGAAAAAGTAATAGGAGGGACCGCTTATAAATAATTAATGGCGGCGCAAAAATAATTAAACCGAATGGAAAATTGGCTTAGAGGGTGAATAAATTTCAGGTTTAATCGATGCGACGAATAAACCGCGTCAAGTTTCGAGGTTTCTCTATGTACCCCAAAAATCAAGACGCACACAGTGCACGTGTTGCCCCATTTTCAATTTTCATGGAAAAGGAACTCCCGAAAATTGGATGTCATAACTCAAAACCTGGCGGCACTGCGTCTTTTGCTTTAACTCTATCTTCCCAGGACGAATTTATTAAAGTCCCCCTAGTGCCCCATAGCGGCAGAATAGAAAACATGTTTCGGGTGAATTAATCACCTTCGTGTCATCATTTACAAAGTCATAGGGCTTTGGGAATTTGAAATTTGTTCTGTTAATAAAATGACAAGAAAAAATATACATATATATAATATATATCACTTTTTCAGCGTTGGCAGGAGTCATAGCCCCTCTTTTTTTTTTCTTGTCTAAAACGTTCTGACAGCAAGAACACGTCGTAAAACAGAAGGAAGTCACTAAAAATCCTAGAGAACGTCTGTAAAAGGATTTTAACGACGCTTTCCCACGTCGACGTGATCCTGATGTGGCATTCAGTTGGGGAGGGATACAAAGAAAAAAATAAAATATAGAAGCAAAAATCTTGGGCACTTTCCCCACTTTATATTTCATATGTGTGGACACATATGGGGCGGCTCAAGGATAGAAAACAGATTTCCTCTAGACACGAATTTGAATGCTATGCAAATGCTCCTCTGTCTCCCAGCATCAGTGGAGATTATGCGTCGGCTTTTATAGAAGGGAAATTTTATTGAATACGCAGGGAAGGGCACCGGCAGTGACTGTAATACGGATCTCATATAAGATATACCTTCCGAGGGCATGCTTTTTCCTTCATCCAACAAACAGACAGACAGACGCACGTTGCCCTACATATTCCCAGGAGATTTCTGTTATTCTTTAAGGAGAAAATGCGACGCAAAGGAACCGCCCTAGATCACGTAAATGTGACAAACAGAGGGGAAATGGTGGGCCCGCAGTGAACTCTCAGGTAAATGTTATAGTAGCTAGCCAGATGTCTCATAAATAAATTTGTCATCACCGCGAATAGGAGGATGGAAATCAACCGAATAAGCTGCGGGGAGTCCTGAATTTGCGTAGGTATGTTCCAGGTAGCGAACGAACTGCCGCGCCGAAATATGGCTTTGTCTGATTTGCATACAGATTTTTATTTGACCTACCCACGCTGACACTTTGACAAATTATCGAAATCACTTCCACAGGGCGCAAACAGTTTTATATCCTCACGAAAATATGGGCTGAGAATGAGATTTTCACAAATTTACATTTTTGTTAAGTCGTAGTTCTTTCAGGACAGAAGGTACATAGTACGAGTACCTGCAAAGTTGTTTTGGTGGTTGAATTGAAAAATATTTTTCTGTGGAAACCGGGAAACATCGCTAGATATTTTGAAATATGCGGAGCAATAAAGCATAAATCTTTAGTAATCCAATAAAAATATATTTAAATTCTGAATCATTTATTGTTGCCTTCTTTAATATTCTTCAATATTATTGTTTATATTAAAGATAATTAACACGCTCAACCTGGCATGGTGAACCATTTTTTCTTCACAGACAACTATTTCATCTCCCAGCGTTAACATTTTTTGGTCCACGCCTACCTTTTGAACTTATGTGAGCGTGGACTAGCGCCGACCGATCGTTAAAGAAGAAAAAGAGCTGAACGTGTTAAATAAAACTATGATAAATTTTATTCTCAATAAAAAAGAGAACTAAAATTATAGAGATAGTTAGGTACCTAATATTACTAAATTTAAATTACCTAAAATTCAAATTCTAAAGAGGTTTACTTATAAAGTTAGAATCCTCAATTACTTTGTATTTTCAATAAAAATTGTAATTGATAATTCATATAAGTGTGACTATCAGGTTTCATAAGTTGATCATCATTTCTAATATTATTAATATATTAATCCTCTTTTAGCTGTTTTTGTACCATTTCGTACATACCTATATATTTCCACTTTTTAAGAGCAGAAGGTGAAATCATTCTGCAGATAGCTATGGCTTTCACAAATATGTACTTATGTATAATGAAGCCTTGTTATTTTGTCCTTTTTATGAAAAGTAATATAAAATCGTGTACCTCAAATAGAGTGTAACTTGAGGGAATGTCGTAATTTTTGTCTGCGTAACTCGAAAATCGTGCAACTTTAGTACCGTGTATTTGGAGGGATGTATAGGTAGTATATTTTGTAAAATTTATAAAATTTATAAAATTTTCCCTTGAATACTTTAATTATATTTCTTATGCCTATTTCAAATCTGTAATATTTTTAATCAGTTTACTTTCAATTTGTGATAACATAACTGGTACTAAGTAAATATTTTTGTAAATTGCATATGTGTTGTACCTACGTTTATAGCCCGGAAAAGACAAAACATTTTATTTAGTGTAGGTATTTTGTATTTGTAGTCAAACCTTAAGTACACTTAATGGGCTATGACAAAAGTAAAACATCTCGCTTAACATACAGATGCTCTCTTCACCTAATTTGATTATATGGCAGTAGCTTTTAGTACTCGGTTAGGCTCGTTCCGCACCTTCTGACACCATACCGAAATTATTTAATTAAAACTCTTTAAATTCCATGGTGACACCACCCCACCAACAGAGGCAATAATCAGGGACGATAAAATCATTCTCAATGGTGCGTGCGTAGGTGGGTTGACCCATCAAGGGGAGCTCGTTATCTGCTTCAGTGAATGGCTTTTTCGCTTTAACAACAGAAATTTTCGCAATTTTCCTCGTTTTATGATTGTGTCACCATAATAAACGAGGAAAACAAAAAAATTTTTTTACTGCTTTCATACATGCTTTGCTCCGAGGAAATTTCTCGCGGGATATTATTTGGTATATGTATGTATTGTGGTTCGGTAGGCATCATGAGCACCTTTCTCACCCCCTTAGTAACTTTATTTATGGTGACACAAGAATGCAGTTGAATATCACAAAAGACTTATGTGGCAATCTCTTGTTTTTTTGTTTTTGGGAGGTATTGATGATTGGACGATTAACGCGAATGATATTGCACTAATTTACTGCTGAAATAAAATTGGGTGCGTAAATCAAGGGATCAATTGTTTTTTTTTAAACGGAGCTTAAGCAATGTATCTAACCTGGAGAAAGCTGAGTTGCCAACTTTTATAGTCCATAAATCTATACTTCTATAGGTACTTAATTTATAAAGATAGAGTGATGGTTGTTCATACGAGTACGAGATAATCTCAGAAACTTCTGAGCCGATTTCGATTATTTTTTTAACCATAGAAAATTTATAACGTCATGGTGGTTATAAGTTATAAATTTGCACTAATTAACAACACTGCATTAACTTATGTACACTACTTTTTTGTGTCACCCTATTTATGTATATCTAAATAGTTGTTTCATTAGGGAAATTTGTATAGAATTAAAAGAAGTGCTAAATACTCGTATATGTATGTAAAGAAGGTCAGTCAAAGGGTTACCTACCTTCCTTCGAAGTAATTTCTCCATTAAGTTCTTATTACTGTGACCTATTTAATGAGATCAAAAAGAGTTGGATATTCCCAAATAAAATAGAATAGTCATTATTGTTCTTGCTTATTGCATGCATTATTTTCGTCAATCCTCCATGAATAATTTTCAGAATAATCCAAATTTCTTTCAAAGTACTAAATGAATATCAGTCCTTTTCTAAAACAGTAGGTATAACATATATTTATTATATTATCCATCCTTCTTCTTTTAAAAATAAATCCAAAACCAAATTTTTGTCTTTAATCGTTTTCGAGTTATTAAAGAAAACTTCAAAAACGCAAAGAATCAACAAAATTTAATAATTCTAATCAATTTCAAAAAAATTGTTTTGGTCGAATTTTATTTCATAAAAAAACAAACATATCAACAAAATTTCACCCAAATTAAAAAAAAAGCAAGAAGAGTTACCCAAAGAGTAAACTTCACCAGTGCATGCTTTATAAAAACCATAATTTACTTACTTCTTTTACATACATATCATATATGTAGGTATCTATTTTTAAATTTTAATAAATCTGCATACTCTTCTTCTTGTAAATTTTATCGGGTTTTCGATGCTTCTGCGATTTAAAATTTGAATTTGTTATAGGTAAATGTTTGTAATGTAACATTAGTTATTTTAATGATCCGCGCGTACGAAGTCGCGGCACAGATACTTAGTATGTTAATTTAATATATACGTTTAAAGATGGATAACTAATAATGATAATAACACTTTATCAATCTTAATCTGCAATATACAAGATGCATGGAAGGAAAGGGCAACGTACTGCGGTTGGCCACATACATTACCTACGGCTTTCCAATATTCCATTCGGAAGATACCGTCTACTTGTGTTCAACAGGAAACCTCTGTGGTAAACATGCTTTAGACATTCCCAGAGAATTCTGTGGGAGTCTATTCATAGAATGAAGCAAACAAGTGAGCTCGACTAGGGCGCGATTCGAGGCAAAAAGGTTCATAAATTCACCGAATTGATTACGATCCTTACCTACCTTGTTCTTTCAACCACCAAAAGACCATAGATGTTAAAAAAAAAAAGGTAGAAAAGCAAGAAAGACCATTTAACACATCTCAAAGATGTGAAGCAGCACACAGAATTTCTACAGCACGTTTATCTGAAATCACACCTAAACAAAATTCACCTTTTGTTGCAAACAGACACGCCAGCATAACTGCGAAATTTTTTGAATTTATTGCAAAGAACGCGTTACAGGCTTGTTTGCGGAAATTGGGTCCAAGGGGGTTTCGAGGGGTTTTCGTTTTGGTATGGGATTCTGCAAAGGACATACGTTTTAGTCCTTTGTGTCCTTCCTCAGCGCTTATACAACCGTCCCAAATAGAGACCGGCTTGTTTTGTTCACTGATTTATTTATGTACATGCCATTGCTCGTACTATTTTATTTTTCATTTTTACCCTTATTCTATTTGGGTTCTTATGGTGAAAGCACTGAAAATTTCGCGGTCGTTGCTAGATATGGAAATTGGTCCATGCAGATTCCAACTATTCTGCAGAGCTTTTGAATATTACAATCGTTTTCCCTCTCCCTCTCTCTTTCACTCTGTGCATGCAAAATGACTGCAAACATTTTAGCAATTTTTGGTATTTTCTCGTCTACAGCAATGGTTCGTTTAAACTATTCCGCGAAGGTAGAAAAAAAATAAAACAAAATCCAGAACTAAACGTGCCTCTGCTCTTTCAGATAGCCCGGTTTAATTTAAACTCAAACTGGTCAGCATTTGCATTATTATCCACAAAAATTTAAAGACTTAAATATGTAAAGTAAAACTTTGTTCATTGTCTCATCCAAAGGAACAGCTTCATTTATTATTTTTCATATATGTATAAACTACTGAGCTCATCTTAAAAACTTACACAAAGAATAAATATAAGTACAAAATATAGCACGTAGTTTGATTTTTTTTATTTTAAATAATAAGCTAATGAAAAATTAGAAAGAGATTCAACTACTGAAATTATTTTTTTGAGAGTAGGTTTGACTCTTTTTGAGAATGAAGTAAAAATTCAAATAAAAAATAATAATATAATAATAACTTATTGTTCTAACGATATTGCTAATCTTCGGCAATATTTTTGTCCAAATTCGTTCATAACTTGAATAAATTGACTTGACATTCTGGTTTAAAAAACTTCAACTGAAAGTAACGAAAAATCGTGAAGCGGCCACTTGATTTTAACATCTTAAATATTTTGTTTGAGTAGGTAGTAAATTTAATGAATTTCATTATTTTGTACACTTTTGTTTTTGTTTATTAATTGTGAAATATAAGAACAAATAAAAAAATAAAAAGAAACTGAATTACTTTAGTATTTTGTTATTATAAAAAAATATATAACTCTTATTAGGAGTACCTATATTTTTTTCCATCGAAGTATCAAGTCGTGTAATTACTTAAGATTTACAATTTGTCTTTATATACATAGTGTTATTGACTTGACTATTATTAAATTTCAAGGAGTATTGTTAAAATCAAGTGGGTGCCTCAAGATTCTGATGGAGATCACAAATAAACTCGGCTTTGCAGGACTCGTCTAATTTGGTTTTGTCTATGAAACAATATTGTGCATTTATATTTAGCCTAAATTAAGGAACCCTAGAATGGTAAATGTAATTCACTTCTAGCTACTTAACTTTCGTAGAATAATGGTAAATTCAAGTCTGAATATTGTTAAGCTAAATTTCCCCCAAATTAAGGAACCTTGTGAATCGTTAAATTAATATCCTTAGCATCAAGTTTTGACTAATTTAAGGATCAATGGAATTGTTTGTTTTTTCATCTTATTTTTGCACTGTTGCGCCATATGGGCTAGTTCCCGAGAGCGCCTAATTGTAAGTAGGGTAGGAATTTTATTTGTACCTTATGAGAAAAAATAAATAAATAAATAAATAAATCAAGATTCTGAGCTAGAAAGTTCAAAGGAAGGAAACTCTGACTTGACTCTGAACAAATAGACATTATAAGACCACAAATCTTTAGTGCAGCACAACTATGAAATACTTGAGAGAAAATACTAGTTGAATCTTTATTCAACTTCTATGCATTGGAAACTACATACAAATATGTATGTACTTCAATAGAAGTTGATTTAGTCTCGAATGACTGTCTCTGGTTTCCAGTTGACTTCATCGAAAGTTTCAATAATGCCCCGTTTGCCAGAACCATCCCATAATTTCATCTAGAAAGTTTTAAGATGTTCACCATGTTTCTTGAGACACCCGTGAGAAAAAAATTGGACCAAAAGGAGAAAATTTGATGTGACCAAGACGAGGCGAGACATATCGCCAAAAGGTGGATTACATCTTTACAGGTGCCCTGTTGTCGCCGGTTGTCGTCCACCTTGCTAATAAATCTCCTCACGCTCCAATTTTAGTGATCTGTCTTAATTAGGACGTGACTAAACTAGCCAAACATGACACCAATAAAAGACGATGGTTTTGTAATTATTTCAGCATAAAAGTTTTGGACATTAAGTCGGGACGTGATTCCTGCGGAACATGGACTATGGGCCCTGGGCGGGCACAAAATCCACGAGGGGAAGGAAGGATGCAAAGGGCCCGTCCGTTTCGTACGTCCGGCGGCGCTGCCTGTATTTACAGACCTCGGGTCTGTTCGATTTATAGCGTGGCTGTGTATATATAGGTTAACTGCTAGGTTATATCCAAGATTAAGTGCCCGGCAAATTGACAGAGCTTATCGAGGGGGTGATTATTGATTATTGATTTAAGGCAACCCTTGTCTGTCCCCGTGGCTCTGTGGTTTTATAGGTTAGTTGACTTTTCTTTTTTTTCGGAGTAACGTTCTCCTCCCGAGGCCCTTCTTAGCGTTGTTTTTCCTTCGAAGGTTTTAGAGCAAAACGTCTGATTGTTGACTGTTGAATTTCTAGGCACGTTTTCGGTTTCCTCGCGGAGGACAAACTTTAGTCACTTGATAAACAACTGCCTCAGCGAACCCTTTTTCTCTGGGGCAGTAAACAACAAAAGTTTTCCTGCTTAGTCGGCTCAATTCATCATTTTCCGGCAGTATTCATTATTCCGTAAGAGGACCATCAACTTAACTTCCGGACGACAGTAGTTTTCCTAATTAATGGCCGCAATAAAAACCCACGACAAACTTACTCTGCGTGGGTACTTATTCAACCGCTAAAAATCACCACGGGATGAGGGAAGTCACGCAAGCTGCGGTTTACTTTCTAGGTCAACACCGGCTATCACTTTGATCTGCCCGTGTATTTATGTCGAGTTAAGGTGAGAAAGTGTTAATAACTTAACTCTCATATGAGGTGCCAATTTCCTTATCCACTTTGCGGTAGTAACTTGTAATTGTTTGTTGGGGGTGATGTTGAAATAATTACCTTGTTCAGGAATATGACGGGTACTAGCTCTATCACAGGTACGCCCCAAACAATGAAAAATCAACCAATAATTTAATTTTCCACGAATATACCTAAATATCCTTTATTCTGAAACATTTGCTTGGAATTGAAGTATATGCGTAGAAAGGCGAGCATTTCTATATGATTTATATATAATAAATAATATAAACAAATCGTATTCACTATAGATATGTATACTTTACTATATTTGATCAATTCTTGCTTGCCCTATTCTTCTAATTTCAGAAAAAGCTATAGTATAGTGGAGTGGCTAAAAATCATAGCCACTGTGAAAACTACTCGACTAAAAACTCGGATTCTACAAATCCAATGACTATTGATCACTGTGGTAGGTGCCTGCCCTCTTTTGCAAAAACAGATTTCGAAGACCATTTTTGAATAATCAGAAAAAAAAGGTTCATCATAGAAATTTAAAGCTTCACTTAAATTAAAGCCCACATCCTTATCTACGAATATCAAATGCCATTTATATCAATATCCGATTTAAAATATGTATTTTGGCGAAACATTTTCTCACGAATGTGCGTTTGCCATGTTCTTGAATCGCCAACAATTGTATGAAATATTCAGTTTATGGAAAAAAAGCCAAATTGATGGACAACTTCAAACTCTTTTGAATTCTTTTGTGTTTTTATATAATAGTTTAAGATTCAAACTGTTATTTAAGTTATGTTACCAGCTCCTAGAACAGTTCTTTATTTTGTAATGATTTTTTATGCATAAGTAAAACTATGATCTTTTGCACTTTTAAACCCTCTTTTTACTGAAAAAGTCATATAGAAATGATCTGCTATTTGTTCGGACTAAAATTTGGTGTTGACCTGTGTAATTTTTCTTAATATCCAAAATATTTTTCTAATTTCTACTATTATTTCCTTTATTAGTTAAGTGAACGAAAACTCAAAATTTATCTTGTTATCTTTATTCTCTTAATATGTCTTTGTTTTACTATTTTAACACACTAAGAAGAATTTATCCAATAAGGATACTAAGATACTTTATCTAAAAATGGTCGGTATTTGTACCTAAATTATATCAGTAACGCATTTATATTTCTTCGTGAAATACTACTTGCAATTTACCTTAAATAGTTAATACCACGCACAGATAAGAACTATAAACGTAAAATATTCCCTTACAATTCAGAATGGTTAATTAACATATGTATACGCTAAATTTTACTTTTACTCCATTACTTTCGTAACGAGTAATGGGAAAATTATATTAACAATTACTTTTGCAATCAGTAATGTAAATATTTACATTAACCATTATCTGCGATTTTACTGTCCATCTGCAGTTGACCTGCATATCCTCTTCCATGTTTTATTACTCGCACTGATTTAGGCTTTAAAACCCTTAACTCCTTCTAAACAACTTTAATCAGTGGGTTTGATAGGTACTAAAAAAGAGGGTTCCCCTTATCCCTATAGTGAAAATCACCTGAACACAATACCCTTATCCTGATTGCCTACGAAATGCGGTTGTAGCGTGTACTAACCAGTAACTGTTTTAGACGTGCAGCCGCGAACAAAATAGCAATTTTGAGGTTATCCAAGAAGACATTAACTTGCCAGCGTATAGAATCACGTGCAACCTATCAATTGAGAATTTATGGTCTATATTTGCGCAATACCCATCTTACCGAATGCCCACCCCCTGCGATGCCCGCACACTATATGTGAATATTATACGTGACTCGTATATGAAATGCCACACTTGGATCACTTCGCACCAGGGGTGCCCCTTTTCTATATACGCGAAGCGTTTTGCCTGCGAAAATACTACGCCTATGTGTTGTTTGTTGCCCATTCACAACGTGTGTAAGGGGGAATCAGGTGGTAAAGTGACTATATCGTTCCCGGGATTAATCCTAGGCGATAATTACATAATTCCCAACGCACTCAGCTACTTACTCCCGGTTACCGGGTGAAAGCCAGGTTATCTGGGTATTTTAGGGGGTTTTATTGCATTTATGCTGGTTTTACTGATTTCAATATTTCCCTCTATTTCTTGTTCAATTATATTTTAGTAAGTAGTGGTATTTTGAATTAATCCGAACAATACAAAAAATATAAGGCTTATGATTACCCACAATATGTCCAATTAAATGCTTCCTATTAATTTATTGTTTTTAAAGCTAAAAATCCATTCCAAAAACTTCCTCTACATGATATAGGTATACAATTTCGTAAATACTGTAACCTTTGTTCATCCAGCAAAATTCACAGGAAGAGAAGAGAATTATTGCATTTGCTATTTCGTTAACAAGGTTTACCCCGATAGGAAGGAGAGACGAAAACTTTGCCCTTGGTATCAATTATAAAGGAATTTCAGTAATTCCAATAATTTTCGCACAAAATTGAACCAAAAGTTTCCTCATTAGACCCGGTCTGTTAGGTACCATTCCCCGCACCATCCCTCCCCATCATATTCTGCCATTTGGCTGGTTCCTGAGTAAACCCTTAAATACCCCAATTGCCTAATTGTTAACGCTCCAGAAATCTGCCCTTTAACATTTACAAACGAGGAAAAATTGCCATTCAATTTTATTAATGGCCTGGAGGTCGTGTAAGAATATTAATTCTGAATAATAAGGGAAATGGTTTTGCGGCGGGGCGTGTTCCAGGAATAGAACGTTAGAGAAAGAAGATGACGTGGACTAGTGGATACAGGAGTAAATCGACTAAATTGCGATAGCCAAGTGCGAGAGTAAATAAAACGAGACTTTTACTTTAACTATCCTTAGCCTTACGTATTTTGTATATGTGCATGTTCGAACCAACTACAGCCCAGTCCGTCCCTGAGCTTCCCACAGCCCTAGAAATTCCTGTCGAATCATAAAACGGTCGATTGCATGTCTTGAGGAAATACTTTTCACTTAAGCTTACGGCAAAGGAAATTCAAGGCAAGCAGTCGGAGCCTCCAAGGGAGGCCTAGTGGCAGTATCATTTTCTAGCAGGGCTCTTGGATGATTTCTAAAATGCTCGCGTAAAGACTTCCGTCACGCAAGGCGGGGATAAATTAGTAAACTGCCGAATTTTGCCAGCGCTGTCTAAATTCCCCTACTTTGTGTGTAAGTTTCTATTTGGTTTGCGAGGCCAAGTGAGACGCATTTTCTATTGTTTTTGGCGTATGGTATATCAAGACCCCGGACTGTTCCTGCCCTAGGTCGGGGTGAATTAATTGCTTTTGATACAGAGATAATCAATAAATCATCATAGCCTGTCTTTTTAGATGGATATGTGCGTTATATCCTACATACATGTATGTATAAGTTTGCCTCCTTCAAGAACGGTACTGTAGAATTTTCGCACTTTTGCTTTTATTATTCCTTTTATATAAAAGTACATACTATATATATAATGTATACATGTACTTATGGATCTTATGTCCTGCTCGAGCTGTAGATGTTAAAGCAGATTTAGATCAGATTTGAACTTCTTCGGAATTGTCGAATCACTTCAGTAATACGAGTAATACGAGTACCATACATACAAGAAATCTATTGACAAATTTTCAGGAAGCTGGAGTTTTGTACACACATATTGAATTAAATTTAGTAATAACGTTTCAAAAGCCCTCATTGAGAGCATATGAAGTATGTGATTGTAAAAAAATCAAGCTTGGGTTGGAATAGGTCGAATTTTGGTCTGTCAACTTTTTAACTGAAAAACATTTTATTTTCATTCATAACTTTAGTGAATCCAATATACAATAATTTGGAAACTATCTAGATTTCTTCCCACTTAGTTATATTAACTGATTCGTTGTGTGTGGAGCGTTGTGACGACACCACCTCTCTATATTTTCACCTCGTAGCAGCCAGAAAATTGTATATTCTATAATACAATTTTCATAGTTCAATCACACATACATATATCATATAATGAAAGTAATTCAGTTACTACAACGACATAATTCGTTGTTAGAATCAAAAGGCTTTACACTTGGCTCAAAGTTTTATTCATTTCCAATTCGCGTAGGTATTTCAGCTCAAGAAGCCAATTTCAAGGAGTTTCAGAGCAAAAATAAAGTATAATATGTATTAAATAATGTAGTATAGTACCATATTATCTATATACATATGTATGGTCTTAAAAAAGCTTCTTTCTGGAAAAAAAATTAAATTGATTTAAATTTACCAAATAACCTACATACTATATAACCTACATACATATACATATGTATTATTTCAAACAATTTCTAGACAAAACTTAATCATAGAATTACTAGGTATACATTTTGCGTACTTATGTCAACATTAATTTTAAAAATGATACTGAACCGAACTTAAAAAGCCTACATAATCCTATTTTCTTCCTTAACAGGTTCGATTCAGCATCACGCATTTATGCTGCATTCACTAATGAAATGCTGTTAGCAGGATATCCAGAAACATATAGCAGGTGTGTACATTGTAAAATGTTTTTGGCTCGATATTCAGGATAATAGTATACACTGTAAAAAATATTTTCTGAATAAATTAATTGTTCATATCAATTAAAAAAGTAAATTAAAACGAAAATTGTACAAACTATACAAAGATATTAATATGAGTCAAAAAATACTTTAATATTATTTATTTCTTTTCTTAACCTTTCATTAATTAATTTTTCATTTAAGCGGCAATATTTAACAAAAAACGGTTAAAAGTTTGAGAATATGGTTTAATATTTAGAAATTTCAGTAATATGGTATTAGAAGCATGAAAACTAGGTACAATCAAAAGTTGTTCAGTTTCAAAATAGTTTGGTTTATTCTATTCTTTAAAGAAATATATGTACATAGATTAAATGCATGAAATAGTAGAAAGACAAATCTCAAATATTGAGTAGGAAATCTATATATTACCAACAGTACAAAACAAAATACCTGCTTAAAAAAGATGAAAATTTGTAGGTGTAAAATGTTGCCGGTAAGCGCAATAATAGAAAATTCTATAATAATTTGTCTTTTGATTAGGCGCTTCTTTCAAAATAGCGAGAATGTGCCTCTGAATTTTCTTAAAAATCCTGCCCCAAGCTCTAGTCCACTTAATCTTTGAAAAATTGGCGTAGCAGTTAAACTTCTTCATAATATTGAATAAACCTGGAAAATGCGGTTCGTGGCTCCCAATACGGCCATTCATTCCAATGAAAGCCCACTCAGAAGATTAAAGAAGTCGTGGAACCCCTCGAAAAGCGCTTTAAAACATGAAAAGTATAAAAGTCTTTTTCAAGAGTTCTGCTGCCGTTAACGTCACGGCACGAGCGTAACCAGCAAAAAAAAAAAATTAAAAAAAAGAAGTAAAAAGAGCGGAAAAGCAGGAAAATTATTCAAATTTCGCCTTTATTTTGACTGCCTTAAGAGCTAAGGGTATGCTGCCACCCCTCCTCCTCTCAGTACCATCAGATTTTCCGAGTTTTCCCCGCTTTTTGATGTAAATTATTTGATTCGGAAACCCATAATTCGGCCCAAGGCCAGCTACTAAAGCCCACTTTAATAGCATAAAATTCACTAAAATTTCACTCTATACCAAAGACGAGTCCACCTCCTGCCGCCGACTGCAGTGGGCTTAAGTATGAAGAAAACCGTGGCTAAAGTTAAGCGGGGGGCTACACGGCCCACCCCCAATCGCTGTTCAGTCAAAATACGGTCGACTGCTGCAAAACGTGAATATCAGTTTCAGGTTTTGGGCCGGCGAAAAGTTAGCCACGTTAGTCGTTGCATGCACGAAAACTTTTTGATATGCGCCATTCCCGAACCTTTTTATGGTTCTGCATAAAGACAGAATGCAAAGAGGCAGGACGCTCCTCCCGGATGCAGAAACCCCCGGATTTTTTTCATGTATATTTTTTTTCGAGAAAAAAAAAGCCCTAGCTATGGGCGGTGATAAACTTTTCGTGTGTACAAAACACTGAAAAAAGTGAACACCGCTCTGGAGCTGAAGCGGACGGAAGGCTCACGTCCAAAGGCTAGGGCTGAACACGATACCGCCCCTAAACCCATCGTGGTTTACTAACTCAGTACGCCATTTTAATGCTCGAATAGGTCGGCAATGACAGCAAACTCTAGTGGCTGCTTGATAATAATCCCGTCCAGGAAATAGAAAAACAAGGAAAGCTCGCCTAGCGCCGGGAAATTAAAGTTGGCGCAATCAGAAGTGGGATTCCCTTTCAGACGGCTGAACCGGAAGCAGTTGGTTTATGGGTTTGAAAATTACGCGTAACTCAGATTTATCGCTGGAGGTTTGGATACCCGAGAAAGTTTTTTGATTTATACACCTTTTACGTGATTTCGATTTTGGTAATTACTTGCGGAGAGGAACTCAAAAAAAAAAGTAAGATTCAAGAGATTCACGGTACTTTACCGAGATTTATGGAATGTCCCTGGGCTCGGACAACTTCGAAATTAATTTATAGGAACTTTTTACGATTGTATTTTAATAATCTAACTACCGTCTAGAATTACTGAATTCCACCTATTGAATAGCAAAAAATGCATCTTAACTACTATAAGATTGTTGCAAAATACTCTACCAAAACCAGAATGATATTTGTAGAAAAACAAAACATGTCCAGCTGCAAACTGACATAAAAAAAGTTAAATGGGTAAACATTGACTCCCTGAGTTTAAACTAACAGGATATTTTATATGAAGGGTACAGTAAAAGAACGACCGTAGTCCTCTCTGATGAATTTTCGGAGAAACGAACATTTATGTTTACTTACTTATCATGATGCTGGATTTAAAAAAAAAAAATGTTTATTATAAAAAATGTCAAATGCAAATTAGTTTTTATTGAAATTTAGCAACATAATAAAAAAACATGTATTTTTTATCGTGGACTTACGCTACCTTTTCCTGGAATCAGTTGTCTGTCGAAGGGTCGTCGATATATATTGTTAATTTGTTTATAAAATTGTTTCGCTTCTTATCTCTCAATTTCCCTTTTGGCCTCATTAGGCGTGGCAAGGAATGTCGTTCTTCACTCTCGACAAATAAAAAAACAATTAAAGAAATAAAAACATTAGCTCGGAAGGTATCTTTTTTTTTTGGTTTAGTTTCCGTACACATATTCATTTAATATTACACTCACAAAACATAAATTTTCGTGAAAATCGGAAATTTTTTACTGTTGTGAATTGTCATATGTAAATAGAAGCGACGCAATGTGACAATTTTACATTTCTTCATTTAAGTTCCATAAAAGCCCTAATAAACACATTTTTCATTTGTAGGTATACTTCATAAAATGGATAAAATGCAATTAATAAATTCATACAACATTTATTACGATATTCCATATTCCATTATACCGAAGTGATAACAAAACTTTTCATTTGAAAACATAAAAGCATAACAAACATTGTAAAATTTCGCATGAAATAACTAACATATTTTAATAGCAATCTAATTTCGCTTTCTGGGTTATTTTTATCCCATCACGGTTCGTGTAATTAATTTAATAAATAAATTTTGATGAGAACAATTTACTAAAGTTCAGATTAAATCAAAAATAAAAGAATATATTGAATTAGTCTGATAATGAGTATTCTTAGGGTGAATTAAAATAATAATCATTCTTAATTAAACTTATTCATCTCAGACACAAATTAGACATACCTATTTCATTTTCATATTAAAACTATTTCAAATATAAATGATAATCTTTGATATATTTTTGTTAGAAATCGAAGAAATCCATAATATTGTTAAAGGATGTAAATATAAACTAAAATCATAACGAAAAATTTTGGGATGTTTAGACCCCTAGGTTGAATTTGTTGTGCAGGCCCCAGATGGGCTACTTAAAAACCTAAAAAGTAACATGTTTTACTATACGGTATTTTGAAGATAATGAATTGCTAAAATGGAAAAAAAGTAGAATCAGGAAAATATTCAACACGATTTATTAACAATGGCATGAACAACTAGCCTAAACTTATAATATAAAATCTTATAAATTGTTAATTTTGCGTTATTGTGATAGTTTCCTTTAAGGATTAATGTTTTGTAAAAAAGTAATGCAAACGACATAAATATTTTTAAAAACTAACTAATGTAAGTTAAATATAATATGGGAGGGTATTTTGAACAAACTTTATTTATGCTTATTCATTAATTAGGTTAATACCGCAGTCGAGTATGGAAATGCAAAAAATTGATCAAATGGATTAGGGTCTGTACTGGGGAGGGTCACGATAACTTCCATATATTTTAATCTATTTCGATACATTTTTTCAAATATGTACATTCGTCGTCTTGATGTACCTACATATATTTAAAAATTAAAAAAGAAGCAAATTTTACTTACATATAATGTGTCTAATTCACATACAAAACTTTCCAAAACGATACAACTTAAAATAAAAGATTCAAAAAATCTTCGTGGCTAATTGGTTTGCACGACATCACCTCAGTATTAAACTAAAATTTTTGGTAATCTGCATAATCAAATATTTTGAAAACTTTTGTGGTGTGGGTCCTGAGGTTGCAGCTAAGATACCCTACCAGTAAATACAGCCTTACCAACATGTAGAACTCCTTTTTTCTCGTTTGGGTGTCTTTTAGTTTTATAATACTGCAATAAATATAGGAAAAAAATAAAGCATGTAAGAATAAAAGATGAAGCCTCCCTTATGCCCATCTTGCAAAATATTTGCCAAAAATTTCATGCATCGTTTACACAGCAATTCCCTGTAGTGCCCGATGTATACCACGAATAAAAGTAGGTAAATCTTTGACAAATAACGTTAAAAATTCAGAAATGGATTGGATAAAATATGGCTCGGTAACGTTTCAGTGAACTCCCCAATACCCCTAGGTGGGGTTCCTGGTGGAGTAGGAGGGGATAAAGCACTTTAAGATAATGCGGGAGCCAAACATCCCCTGCACACAAGACATAGTCTGGCGTCGAGGAATAATGTGTTGACATAAAGTACCTCCGAAAATTTCCTTTGATGTACCTATATTGCGATATGTATTCTCAATGTGCACCGAGGTACCAAAATTTTCATATATCTTCCCCAATGTCGACATTTCCTGTCATGCCAAGGCAAACTGGGAAACTGGGAATCTGGTAAACAGCTCAGGAGTGTCGTTGTCGCAAGTCCTGGATGAGGATCAGATCATCTTCCTCCTTCTCGACTAAGGGAGGCTCCTATAGAAAGGGCGCGGGTTTCGAGGGGGTTTGATTTGTTTGAGTTTTATAGCGACAGCATTACACGACCGAAATCTAGTTACGTTCCTTATTCTTCTCAAATCAATCCAGTTGATGAAGGGGCGGACCGAGCCGGAGGCGAGGCAAAAGTCACGTCGTTTTCAGTTGTTTGCTTTTCATTTGCAGCGGGGAAACGTGACTTATTGGCATCATCCCTGGCTTTGTGTCGAACTCATCTTGGGTGTCGAGAGCGACAATGGCACCTTCATGCCCCATATTGTCACGTTAGCATCACTGTCACTCCTGACACGCTCCTGTTCATTCGGGAGCATGACATGTGCATGGCATATAGGTTGCATCGGGACAACAACCCACATGTGGGAGAATGTCGCGAAACTCTATATTGATTTTAGCCATCCCACCCGCCAAAATAACAATTCCCGACAAAATGCTAACTGGTGCATTCGGGAGGCTGGGAGCTTTGCTCATGAAAAGCTCAGGATGCAGTTCCGTCGCAAAAGAGTATAAATGCATCCCAGCCTGCATGAGGAGCAGAAAACAGGATTGAGGTCAAGGTCACTGCAATTTGAATATGTACTTGCACAACGTGCGCAAGAAAGTCGCTATGCAAATCGGACTGAACAAAAATGTACACCAAATGCAAATGCGAGAGATGTTTCCCAAAGAATTTATTCAGAACGAAAGGCAAGCACGGGGTCATGCATGGTTGATTCATTTCGCTGGAAAACAAATGAATTTATTTGATTTATTCGCTCATTAACGCAACGGGCAGCGATAATGAGTGACAAACCCCCATCGATTTGCCGGAACAGGAATAGGTCTGACTCCTCCATGTTGTTCCTCTTCAAGAAAAACCACCCTTGGGATTGCCCTGCCGCGGTTGCTATTTGCCCTGATTATCGCCTGGCAGCGGGTGTCTGTTGAAAAGTTAATTTCCCTTCGAAAGTCCAGGGAAAGCATAATGCAGTAGTTTTCTTTCTGTTATCTGGGTTAACTTGATTCTGGCATGCATTAGTGCGGGCACGTCGAAA
The DNA here is from genome assembly GCA_933228815.1 of Machimus atricapillus. Lineage (NCBI taxonomy): Eukaryota > Metazoa > Arthropoda > Insecta > Diptera > Asilidae > Machimus > Machimus atricapillus. Next base: position 4,519,261 of record OW121788.1, on the reverse strand, counting down.
CGAAACGTTGCGCGCTCTACTGGCGTGACCAGGAAATTAATATCGACGCCATCGTTTGGGACTCAATCTTGAAGGGCAATCGCATTGAAAATATTGCCCGGGATATGACTGGCAAAAGCTTTTATGAATTTAACAATGTATTTATTCAAAATTTCAATTTTTTCCCACGTTTATATGCTTAACAAAGTCATCAAGATGTCTAGTGCGAATTTACGAGTAATATGATGCAAGTTTATGTATATTTTGAAATTAAGCCATCTAGTTTTAGTCAATATAGTTTATTCTTACAATATATTTTCAAATAAATTCTACTCTGTTTCTCAAAATATATAATAGCAACAATGATATCAACGAACGCAATCTAAGATCTAACATTTGCATATAAGAATGAATAATTCATCACTATGAAGACGCAAATTGAAAATGTCCCTAAATATCCCTATATGTACCTACATATAATTAAAAAATATAGGCTATGTTTTATTAGCGGGTTTTAAAATGACGGGCTTAAGTCGGCGGCAGATCCTCTAACTTTTATTTGAATTAGTTTTAGGAGTTTGCAGTAATGGTGAACTGAATTACTTAAGAATTTTTTAAAATTTAGATTTCTGGTCACTGACCCCTTTTTTTTCTAGGAATCTACACATGTTCTAAGAAAATGCAAGTAAAGTTTACAAATAAATTTCGAACACCTTTAAAGTAGATATTAGGAATGTAACATACATGCTAGGTAGGTACACTGGCTCATTTTTTTGAACAATTAATAGAAAAAAGTAAAGTTTTAAATATTTTCTCTGGCCGTATTCTTTTTACAAGCTTTTAGTTTTTCACCTGTTACTGTTAGTTAACATGTTTGGGTAAAATTTTGCAACTAAATTTTAAGTTAAGTCCCCCAAACCGATTGAACTAAAATTTTGCACACACGTTTGGTTTTGGTGACAACGTACGATTAACTAATTTACGCCATTTTAAATCAAACATGGCGGACGCTAAGTTACGCCATTTTAAATTCAATATAATCCAATAAAATCATAAAAATCAAACAAAATTTTTAATTTCTGCTTCTATGTAGAGCTGGGTTGTTAATATAGATAATGACATGTTTTAATTAGAATAAATAGGCAAAAGCAAATAACCTGAACTAAACTAGCTTTTTCTAAATAATTTTAACAATTTTTCGCTTCTGCAGCTACTAAAAATTAGAAAAATTTATGATGATGATATATTATTTCCATAACAGCCCCCTTGACATGGGTATCAAATGAAAGGGATCAATGAGTAGAATACGATAACAGCTTGTTTTTAAAAATATCTTTTTAAATAAATCTTATCTTAAATTCCTGAGTGAACTCGGTTCGTCACAGAGTTTCTGTATAAAAATAAATGAATTAAAAAGTATGACAAAGGGTTTTTCTACCTAACACAGCTGCGAGAATGCCCACTTCGATAAGATTCACAAAATTAACAGGGCGTAATGACTATTTGTAATAAACATATTATCAATTTTCCTTTTGTTTTAGGATATTATATGCTATGGGTAGTTAGGTACCTATCTAGCCCTTTTTGCCCTTATACATTCCTCTAATACTTGTTTTTTATATTTACGTTAAAGTTGATTAGTTAATTTAATGCCATCTTTCCCAACTACTTAATATCATAATTTTTTAATTTAATTTTGTTGAATATACATATATCGCAGTGTACTAATGCTGAAAAAGGATTTATGAACTTTTAATTTCGAGGAGTTTATGTAGCTTAAAGCAAGCATTTTTAAATAAAATTTTTATTTAGCCGCAATAAATCAGCTTGAATAATAGAACGCAATGTTGTTCAATTCATTCAATATTTTTGCCTCTGTTATTAGTCGTACAAAGCCGACATACATATGTAGGTATGTAAACGCCTCCACTATACGACTAATAAATACGAGTTTAGCGGCCTTTCTGTTGGATAATAAAATCGATATTTCTCCATTCTATGTTTATACAATTGTGCAATTTTATTACCAATTTTCGCACTCGATGTCCGAATCGATGCGTAAAATTACATTTTCATGCTGGCAAAATTGGACCTTTTAAGGTCTTTTGAAAATCATCAAAAAGCAGAAATGCACCAAAATGTGTAACCGATGATCGCCAGAGGCTAGCTAGGGCCTGCATGAGAACGGGTTGCAAAATTGACCTGCTTGTAAACAAACCATTCTCCACTTTTGGAGCACTATTGAATAACCCAACAGTATGATTGCTCTTGCCTCTTTCAATTACTGTGGTACCACCCTTAAAGCGTCGTTAATTGCTTCAATTTTTGGAATACAATCACAACACATCACAACATCAGCCCCTGGCCTTAGCCCTTAATTTAATACTTTCGAAACTTGGGGCTTTTCTCGTCTAATGGACAAGGTAACTCGATACCCCTGAAGCCAAACAAAGGGAGGGGCTCATCTGCATGTTAAAAATTCCTAAACATTCTGAGATTGTTGAGAGTTCTTGACGTGAGAAAATCAGATATGAATATTCAGGGATGAAGCGGGTGCTGATTATGATTAAAGTTGCTTCCAGTGCGCATCTTTTACCCGCGCACCCCCAGCATCCACCACCAGCATCATCACCGCCCCCGCAGCCACTTAGAATGCATTGTGATAGACAAGGGCTCCAAAGTGCAAGTGGCCTCTTTATGTTTTTGAATAATTCCATCATAACTTGGACGTTTTTGTCTTCGGTCCAGGGAATATCTCTGAGAGGGATGCTGAAAGAATAAATGACAAGAAAATGAAGAAAATGTGATAGTACTGGAAAGGAAGGTGAACTTTGTGGCGGGGTCGGGATCTATGGTGCAAACTATAGAAAATTTGTAATGCAAACCCGTGCTGGCGCTAATAGAATAACTCGATTTGGGCCATCGTGATTCTGTCTAGTTAAGAGAATGGCATACTTTGTACACTGTACGTGATCACTACTGCGATTTTTGATGATAAACTTTTGAATTTTATGGTTAAAAGAAATGAGAAAAGTTTTACCCACTGAGTAGAGAGAACGTCAGAAAGGTATCTTCAGTGCACGGTACCATACCAATTTAAAATTAGGGGGAAATTCCTGATTTTCTGGAGACTTTGCGGCTAATTGCACCTCTAAGTTTTACCTTCTTTGTTAGTGGGAGCATTGCTTTTTAGTAATAAATAGATAAAAGTTAAAGCATCCCTCTAATTAGAAACTATTTGCCAAAGAGAACTTTTCTTGGCATCCGCTTCTATATGTTGTATACTAGTAATTTGTATTATATTTTATCAATTTTAGACTTCATGATAGGTGATAAGTAAGTAACTTTTCTTTTAGCAACTTTTTCAAAGGGATTATTATATAATTTTTATCTTTCGCGAAAAATAGAGATATACACTAAATATTCTAGTAGTTCTTCATAAATGAAAGAAGATTGTTCTGTCTTTCTTATTTATAACATATGTTTGCAAAAACAACTATGTAGGTACTCAGTTTTGTTACTTTCAATAATTTAATACAAGTTTAAATTAATTGTTTTTAAAATATAATGTCTACATAACATAAGCTGTTATCAACCAATTGAAAAGTAAAAATTATTTGATTTGAACGAACGAATAATTAATGTTATTTGATAATCGTTATTTTTTAATTTTTTAATTAATATTACTAGACACCCCACCATTTTTCAATTTCAGTTTAAGCCAATTTGAATTTTGCAAATGGTAATTACAGTGACCTCCAAAAACTCCCAGTACCTATACTTTTTTTTCTTGAAAAAATAACACTACTATTTATATGTTTTATTAGATAATACGCACAAAAGTAACAAAAAATAAACAGCATTTTCCACTGTGTCAAAGTAATATTAAAAATTTAAAAATAATTTCCAATTTTTTACTCTCATTCAGTATTATAGATAATTAAAAGATAATTAAAAAAACAAAAACTCTTTGAAGAATGCTAAAATGATCATAGTAAGCATTTAACAGGCCAAAGATCTGAAAAATTTTGAAGTGTTTTAATTTTATCAAAATAATTCTGCGGATATTATACACTTAAGAGTATTAAAATTGAGAAAACCTGAGATATTTTAATCTTCAAAGCAGAAAAACCACTCAACTTTGTTCAAATGCTCTAGTCTTCTTTAAAGCACTTTTTTTTCAAGTAAGTAGGTATCAAGCAAAGCACCGAATACGAAACGCTTTTTATATTCCACACAACCAAATGTTAGAGGCATAGTAACAATTCAGGAAAATCCCTGAAGAATGATAACAGCCCTCGCCCGTACCTCTTGACCTTAATAATTCAAGAGGTCGTTTAATTTATATTTTATCTGCCGGCAGGCGTTTAGGAAATCGCAATAAAACTAAATGGGCGAAGCATAAAAAGCGCCATATCCCATCGGTTCATTACCTCCATTCTTTCACACTCGGTCTGGTTTTTGGCCCATCCCCGAATTATGGGGCCTCGTTTGCCCCTCTTGGTAAAAGTCACATTCCTTCAAATCGCCATAGAACGAAAAGATTTTTTTTTTATTTTTACCCTGGTACCTCACCACCCGCATCCTGCTTACGCATCGCGTCATCATTTTTATATTAAGCGTGCAAATTGCCTCTTTGCACTCCCTCGCGGGGGAATGGAGTCGTAAAGTAATTGAGTTAAGCATCCCTAATTCCTGACTCATTGTAGGGCGGCGCCTGAAGCCGACAAAAATCAATGGAATGCTTCAATTTTTCTTTTTTTTTCACTTTTTCTTTTCATAGGCTTGTCACAGGCCAACCCCCGCGTCCAAATTTATTTCCTTTTCGAATTTGTTTTGAAAATAGGATGAGCCACGGTGGAACTAAATGAAATTATATCGACCTCTCGGTTGTCATTGGATGGATCTAGAACCGTCGTAGTCGGGGGAAAATCGTTCCTCGACTCGAAGACGTCCGTTTTTTAACCTTTTTCTAGTGATTTCTGACGGCAGCAGATTCCCAAAACCATAGGGCTAAAATTGGTGCTACTATACTGCTCCTGCTGGCAGGAATCAAAGTGGTTTTCAGTATTTCGGTCACGTCCTCGGAATCCTCCACCACATCCGTCTGAGCGGAGTTCATTAGAGGAAGAGACTACGACCAGAAATGAAATTTTCCGTGCTGTCTGGTAGTGATGCCTCCAGCTTATCTTATTCCATGGTATTTTTCAGTATATACATGTATATTGAAATTCAGGAACGTAATTTCCTGCACTGCGGCAATGAAAATTGTCGTGCAGCTGACATTGCACCCGCACTAAGAAAATCTGCCTCAGCTATATTCCCACCTTTGCTCTCCTTTTCCTAAAAGATTTGAACAAAATTCTAGCTACTAGAATTATAAACTCCATCCGATTTCCTCTCCATGGGCATGTTATATACCTTCAATTAGGGCAATGATTTCCAACGAATCCTTATTTCGTCTAGGGAACGCTATTCTGCGGATGCACTCAATCCAGTCGGCCGGGAATCGTCATCTCGAATTTAGTTTTTAGGGAAGACCAGATGAGAGAACAAAGGACTCTTTTTTTTCTGAAATAAAAATACAATGTTTTCTACCCGTAATTTGGATCGAAATCAAGTTTAGGAGCGCGATTGTTTCGCCCAGGAAAAGGGAATTCTGGAACTGTAGGAAGATTCTTGTAAATTTTCCTCCCCTTCCCCTTTGCCATGGTTTTGAGTAACGAACTACAAATGTTACGTGATTCTGTTCACTATGAAACTCCTTTATGCACAATCCACATCCTGGAAGTTTTTGCCCAACTTTACTTTGGTGGCTTTTGCTCCTTATGCAGTACATTCGCTTAACATCTTAAGATTGACATTGTTAGGAAAATGTTGGGACGGTACAAGGGAAGTAATGGTCTGTGGTAGAAAGTAGAAACAATGTGTAAAACCCGCTTATGCTCGAGAAAATTGAAACTTTCGCTATGCTAGCACCAGACGCTCTTCAGAAATAAGAATTCAAGGTTTCAGGAAAAGCCAAACTTTAAATGAGCAAACCAAAAAGGACTTAGAAGGAAACATTTGGATTTAATGAACCAAAATGTAAGGATAGCTTTATTTAATGAACCATAAGTGTACAAATTCGAAAGTTCGAGGCAAAAACTGATAATTTCCTTAAGATGATGAATCAATTGAATTTCGGTACATTATGAACTTACATATGTATATAAAAGGGTCAAATCTTAATTAATTCTATGGTTCTTCGAGTACATCACCGCAAATCGAAATTCAAATCCTAATAAAATAACTTACTCCTGGAACCTGCAAATTAGTTTTCGGTTAAAAGCAAAGTTTATGCAATTATAGTTTATCTATCAAATTATTAATTTCGTATTCTTTTGATTTTCAAAGAAGTTGTTCCAAAAAAATTGAAGCTTCGTCCACCAACACTTTTCTATCAGTATTGGATAACAGAAAGTATGTATAATTTTAATTGCACCTATAGTTTTTAATTTATACCTCTTCAAACTAGAAGCGAATTTTGACTATTTTGCTCAGGTATGACCACATTTATTATAACATAATTTCATCTTTTCTTCAAGGAAACTGAAACTGTAAAGTAGATAATATAAGGGATCCAAATTGAAAAATTAATTTGATCTTGAGATGATACTTTATAAAATTGCCCAAAGGTCATGAAATCATCAGATGAACCCTATGAAACTTAATAACCTTTTTGTTTGAACTATTTTTTGATTAAAACCATTGCAAAACATTTGATGAGTTCGCACTTAAAATTTATTACTTAAATGCTTACATTTCACATATACAAATTTGTACTTTTGAATATTTACATAAAACTACATAATTAGTACCTTATATAGAGTCAATTGGATATCAAGAATAATTTTAATTTTAATTTCACATCAATTGCTTTTAATAACGCTATCAATACAAAGTGTGTCGACAATCAATTAATAAGTAATTTTATTTCACTATAATTGAATTAGAATTAGAGGTTAAAAAGAATACAAAGTAATAAGTTTGTCTAATAACTTAAGGCTTTTCGAAATATTAATTTTTTTATTTTTAACACCTGTCTTTTAATGTGTTAATACGTATTTCCCATTTTGTCCAATAAGCGACGAAATAAATACTACTTATCCTTAAATCTATGTATAGGCTGATATTTCGATTCGGGATGACTGATAATTTTTTATAATGCATTTTTTGATTGTCAATCGTTATTTTGAAATAGGATAACAGGAACAGAACCAAAAATTAATTTATTTGAAATTTTGTTGGATCCCCGCCAGGGGTTATATGATAGGAAATATGTATATTAAATTTGTTTCAAAAGTCTGATTGTTGGGTGTCCTTACAATTGATAAGCTCCTGGCCCTTTCTTGCTATGTCACGCTATGAAATATGTCCCAGACCCAGCTAAACTGACACGTTTATCGTTTAACCGCTCTCAATTATTTCATTTTGCTAAGAATACCTTAATTTGCATAACAATAATAATCCCTTGTTGATGAATAAATACTCCCGACGAGGCCCCTACGTGTGCACCGCTCGAAGGAGTCATGCCCTTTGCCCTCAAAAGGACGGGCGAGTGCGAGCCCCCCGTGGTCCCATCCCTGTGTTTAATTTTAATTTTCCTGACACCTAAACATCAAAGTAATTGTGTCATTAGACGCTTTTAGTATTCTTCAGTAAATTTACGCTTTGCACGCAAATTTACGAGACAGCGGCGACACGAGGACTGAAAGCAAAGTGGAGAGAGCCCAGCCGCCAGGAGAAACAATGGAAAAGGAACAAAAAAAAATAGAAGAATGAAGAAATGCCCAGGTATTAGGGAGAAAGGTGCCACGGGTGCAGATCGTCATACTACAAAAGCTTTTTAAGGAAATCCACAATCCTGTCACGTTCACGCTGGTCATGTGTTGTACGTGAAAACGACAACAGTTAACATTAAAAGGCGGAAAATATTTGCCGGTGACACGTACCCTCAGCTAACAGCCTAGGTGCTCTTTAACGGACGGGCCCCAACAGTGACATAGAGGACGAAGGACGAAGGAGGACGACGACGACGACTAGGGTAAAAACATTTTCTACCCCATGTCTGCCAATCTTTGTTTAGCACGCCCCCGACATGCTCCCCATGTCTGCCGAATGTGGGGCCCGAGGTGACGGTTTTCCTGGTTAATGACGCCCTTGCCAAAAAGAGGATCCCCCCAGTCAAGGCCGAGGAAGGGCATCGCGTGCTAACTTTCCCGGAATTGTGTGCAAACTGCTTGTCCTTTCCTTTCATACCAAAATCCTTCCATCGTGCATTGTTCTTAAGCGGTTTAATTGAAACTGTCCCCGACCATTGTTAATAAATCCTACTGGACTTTAATGAGTCCTGAAAAACTTCAATGTCGGAAATTTTCAGTCTAACTTTTAAACAAAAATAATTGTAGATAGATAATTCAACACGAAATATTGTTTACCTACAAGGATCAGTGAAAAATACAAAATTTTTCCCTCGAAAGTTCAAATCTTTAACCTTTAACTATCAACGTAAATCAGTTATTTTTTATTCTACAATTTGCTTATGGAATGGGTTTTTTATGAACTGTAGGTCCTATAAAATAAATGAACTTGGGACATAGGAAGAGAACTCCCATGCAAAAACTTATCTCCTAAACAAATCTTAATAGACCTTTTGAATAATTGATGTTATACTTATGCTTTATTTTGAAATATGTTTCGAGCTGCCACGCCATCCCATTATTTTTAACCGACGAAAAATGGAGGGAGGTTCTCAAGTCGTTGTGTATATTTTTTTTTATGTATGATCACGCATAACTTTTTATAGAGCAGTCCTATTTTGATGATTCTATTTTTCTTGGATAGGGTATACCTCGAAGTTGGTCCCATTAAAATTTTAAAACAAAATTCCACCCTTAAGGGTAAAAAATAAGGGATGATTAATTACAGTTCATTCACTGAATTTTTACCTGTTAACCGATTCTACCACGCAATAACTTTGTACTGAATTATCCGATTTCGATGATTCTTTTTTTATTGAATAGGGTATATCTCGAAGTTGGGTTCCTTTAAATTTGAAAAAAAAAAACATTTCACCCCCAAGGGTAGATAAAAGATTTTTAATAAACCGACGATAAATGAAGCTGAAAAGTAAAAACTAAAAGCTTTTTAATAAAAAATTGAATCAACGAAATGTACATTTTTCTGAACTGAAAAATAAAATAAACGTTTTAAGTCTTAATAACTTAGCTCCTAAAATAATGTTAACTATAACTTATTTTCAGTGGGCGCCAAAAAAAAAAATGATTTGCTTCTTTGAATCTTAGCTTAGGAGCTCAATTATTAAGACTAAAGAGGTTTATTTCATTTAATAAATTTTCAAATATGGCCAAAATAGAGATTTTTTCACTTTATAGCCCCATATTTCTCAACAAGGTAAAAAAAAAATATCCTATCGAATACACCTCTAGGGGATTCACATATGTATGTAAGACAGTTCCGCATATTTTGTGAAGAACTAGAGCGGTGCAAAGAAATATGCATAGTACTGTGCATAGATTCTATTGACAACCGTGCTTTAATTTGAGTTAATATACCTAATTCAAAGTTTAAGAGTGTCTCTTACCATATGCATTACCTTTTCTGATCAGAATAATTATGATATCAACAAAGCCCTTGACTTTATAAAGATATGAACTAACGAATTTCATGACCTTGTATATGTAATTGAAGCCCTTTGCTGCACCTTTTGTTTGTTTTTATCAGAACTGGAGTGCTATTTTTTATAAATTTTTGAAAATACACTTATCTTTATCGACTTAAAACAAAAGTATAAAAAATAATCCAAAATTCTGACAGTGTTGAAATTTTCTCACCCGAAAGCGCATAGCCATTGAATTTGAGTCGCCCCAATTCTTTTAGTGAAAGTAAAGTCATTTATTGAAGGAGTGGGGTTGCGTCTTGACGGTCAATTGGGGGGCTGGGTGGGAAGCGTACAGTCCTTGAACAAATAAATTTAAATAATCAAAAGGATTCTCCATCAACGGAACTCCTCATCTACGCGAATAAACAGACCGAAATGAGTTTATTCTCAGCGGCGAGTTCAAAAACTCATTTCATAGCCGATTTGCCGGGACGAGGATGGCCGGCTCCTAAGACTTTTCACCTTCTTTTTATTTTATTTATTTTTATTTTTTTATTTATTTTTTTCTTACCGAACCAACGATGAATAGATCTGACCCACTCCAAGCTTGGGTAGGATCCTTTGTACACTTTTAAGTCCATTCAAATTTCAACTCAGAGTAGTTAAACTGCTTCAAGTGACCTTTTATGCTTTTAAGAAAAATAGAACGGGGATGGGGCGAGAGAGGAGGCACGACGGACGCAAGCAAACTTGGAAAACTTTTACAAGTCCCCAAAGGTACGGAGAGGGTTTCTTTTGTGTGGGATAATTGTTGTGTACTACAACAGCGCGAACAACAACAATAAGTAGTGCCCTTTGTGCGCTGAACGCCTTGGCTAAACTCGGAGCCCTACGAACCTTTGCATCCCTGAAGGACCTTCAGCGCGGAGGGGATGGATACGAAGTCGAGTAAAATCTTGAAGGAACATTTCACTTCCCAACCATCCTGCGAGGACAAATTATGCTACACCACATATTCAGCTATTCAGCGGTCGCCTCTGCTCGAAAATCGCACGGGGGGATGCAACGTCGCGCGTGCATTAGGAGCAAAGTCATTTCACGTTACTTCATCCCTTTGACTCTTCAATATAAATTACACTCGACGTAATGTCGCCCATTAAGGGACTTGCAGCGGCCGCCTCGTAATGCACCAAGTGGCGCATTTCCACAAGGGCGTGCTGCTGCTCCTATTCACGGCGCCAAGTCAGAAAATGCCCTTTTCCTCTGAGCTCAGATCGGCTGCAGCGGCGGCGTCTGTTTTCTGTTTTCTCCTGAACACAATGCGGGCTCTGTAGCAGCTCTGGTAAAAGTCAAAAGGAAAACGTACAAAATCCACTTTGCGTACGCCAGGAAAAGTGGCAGTATGGCACTCTAGCAAAAAATTGGGACAAGTTTCAACCAATGTATTTTATGTACGATGACGAAACAAGTTGTGCGATTTACTTGAAATTAATTTACATACATACGTTTTTCTAATTGGCTTTGCGCTTCTATATGCAAATAACATGGTGAAACTACATCTAACTTTGAGTACGTCTTTATCTCAGTTGCTAAATATAATTATACAATTCTCAACATATCTACATACACATATGGTGCATACTTCTGTATAAATAATTCAAATCTAAAAGTGGGAGTTTATAATTTATCCTATGCAACTTTTAGTTATGTTGCTTTATACACATGGGAGATTAAAGATATAACAACTTTAAAAAAACAAGTCGTAAATTAAAAAAAATTAAAAAACCCGACTGCGTAAAAGTGAACAAAAAGATGGAAAGGTGATCAGGAGACTTATGTATATAGCATAACGGTTGGCATACCCCAAACCTTAGCAAAACACCCTGTATAGAGATCCTCCTACACAACTTTCAGGTTGTGTAATTCTTAAATGAGCTGGCTGTTAAATGGTCGACCAAACATCATCTTGATTTTGAAAGACCTATTCAATGATATGCCACTCAATATGGTATGAATTTTTTTTTTCATCTCTATCGCCATTTTATATTTTACGGCCGCCATTTTGGTTTTATAAAAACAAAATCTAGCACAGTTTAAACGAATCGATAGACATCTCATGGATTAAAATCCATCCAGCCGTTGGGATGCTTCGAGAGTATAAAGAATACCGCATACCTAGAAAATTTTAAAAGCAAAAATCGACATTTTGCATTTTGTGCAAGTTAATTTTATCAATATACTAATTCTTAGTTTTCATAAAAATGTAAGGAATTCCTCGACTTATGTACGTCTACCTTGTATGTATGTTACAAAATTGTTCCGCACTTACGTCGTTTTAAAATTAAAACAGTAATCCTGATTTACGGACTTAGTTGCTAGACTAAATTAAAATCCAAATATGTATTTATTGAGAATTTTATATTCAGAAATATTCAGACAAAACAAATGCTTTGTCGCAATTTAAGATTCAAACATTTTTCCACATATTAAAAACGCTTAAAGAAATAATATTTTATATACATCTACTTTAAAGTAAAGTTTCTTATAGTTCTTGCCTCGACTTACACCGAACTAACAAAGTATGTAAATCAAGGAATGTCTATAACAATTACAAAACAAAATGAGAGCCTTTATATATAAATATTGCTATGAGAATATTTGAAGTTCAAAATGAAAAGTCGTTTTACCTTTAATAAAAGAAATACAAAAGACTTTCCAATTAAACTAATGGCCTGTGTTTATGTTCATGTAATGTAACTTTATACTACATAAAAAAAGAATTAACAAGCCGTCTTTGGCACAGTTCCTAAATGATGGTACTTCGGCTTACAATTTTAAGCGTAACCTGTAAAAATCATCCAGAAGTCAAATTTGTCATACAAAATAATTCAACCAAAAATATTCATTTTCATTCATTACAAAAATCAATTCAAAGCACACAAAAAGAAATAATTTCATGTTTTGATAAATTCATAATATTTATTTTATTTTATAATTTTACTATTACTATTTTATTTCTATTTTTTACAAAATCAACTAAAAAACTGTTTTTTTTTGTAAATTAAATAATATTATTGTAGATATTATCATTGTGGGGTTGGATGAGAAAACATTTTTGGTATGAATTATCGAAAGTACAAAAAACAAGATTTCCAATGCACGCTATTTCTTTAAAAAGGAATTATTTCAAATTTTTAATTGAATTATTTCTAACCTATTTATGGTAAATTTTCTACTTATTTGCTTGTTCTCCAAATAATTCGAATCTAATATCTTATAATATCTTAATTCCTATAAGGTTCATTGCTGCAGATATGATGCATTTCATTATAAATTTAACGCAAAATAATCTCTTGGTGCATAGGTTTCCATTTCATTTGGTCAATGGCAGCTAACTAAATTATATAAAGTCATTCTCCCTAAAGTCCCAGAGATGCTTAAACACATAATGAAAACTACAACTGCAAGGGCTCAGGTTGCACAGGAAATTCCATCCTGGGGCCGTATGCTTCCAAGAAGATATGACCTAACTATGTCTTTCTGCAATCCTGATACCCATAGATGGGTTTCATAAAATTGTACATTTTGTGTGGCACGTCTCTGAACCAAAAATCCTTGTTCAGTTCGGACGGTGGACCGAGACTCATTAAAAATTTATGTCCATCATCTCGAAAATAATTCCTTTTCACCTAGCCCCCAATGTGAATACAGACAATTTTAAGTCACTTAATGCAGACGAAATATAGCTGATCTAGCTTCGGGCACACAGAGGATGTGTTTTGGCCGAGCGTGAACTTTGTCTGAATTATTTACGGAATTCAGGTCATATTCGGGCAATGTACCCGTCCTGTGCATAAAATCGATAAATTAACAGAAACATCAAAATTATGCATTCACCTGCTTAACCAGTGCAGCCTTCAGCCAGTCGCCACCCCCTATAAATCACGTCCGTTCAGTCCCGTCAACTCTGGGACACAAAACCAGTCGGTGCTCCGCAACGTTTTGTAGGGGCGCTTATAGTTAATAAAAGCGCTGCTTTCCTCACAGGTGACTCAAACTGTGCTCGAGCCCCGACCAAAAACCACTTGGCTCATAGGGGATTTAGCAGAAAAATCTTCGGTCACATTGCCACTTGAACCAGCACTGGTCCCAGGGTGGTACTAAACATAGGCGTCGGAATATCGAATCTATCGAAGTCCTTCTATCTTCTACCCTATGGAATGTCGCATCCAGAAGTGTCGGCGAATATCGAGGGGCTGTGCACCTGAGCGTGTTCCTTGAGCATTAATCGATCAGAATCCCTTTGAAGTCGAGCGCTGTCATGGCCCCATCGCCACTGCTGGTGTTCTGGATGATTGGCCTATAAATCTCAGGGGCCCTGCTCCAGCCATAATTATGACACCTTTGAGATGGACCGGTGAGCCCCAGATAATCGGAACATATTCACAACGTTAGCATGCCTTGAAATAGTAAAAAATATTAAAACCAGTCACAAAAAATAATCATTATTTACTCTATATTAACTTATAATTAATTAATTCATTTGTAGTCTTATTAAGATTCAATAATATTTACTTTGTATGAAAAGTTTTATTCTTTTCGGCTAATTCGATAATGATTAGTTACGAAGTAATTTTTAACTTTCGATTAGTTGATTACGAAGAATTTTTTACATCTCAATCGCTCAATAATGATTATGATTTTTAACCGACTTAAAAAACGAAGAGGTTATCATTCCGAATTATGCCTATTTTTTTGTTTGTTTTTAATTCGCACGACTTAAAGGAAGGAAAGTAATGAAATGAGTTTGATTTCGAACAATCAAAAAATAAAAATTACTTGATAATCGTTAATGAGCGATCGAAAAATTGAAATTATATCGTAATCACTGTCAAGTGATCAAAAACTGAAAATTATTTTGTAATCATTATTTTGTGATTTATACTTTTTTGATCCTAACCTAATCATTACATTAAACGTAAAATTGTTAAAACTATTAAAAAGGCTATTTGGTTGGGTTTTCTTGCTCATATGTATGTATGTATTACTCTAATTAAAACACGTTATCTAACAACATAAACCTAACCCTAAGAAGCGAAAATTAAATATGCTTTTGTTTCCCTATTGGTTTTTGGTAGCTGCCAAATGCCAGCATTTTTTAATTTAAAGAAAACTGTTCCTTAATAATAATATATAAGTAATATATTCTTATTTTTATTTATTTTTTTAATTGAGTCCCCAAAGCACTATTTGTAAATATTGTGTATTTACTGTATTTAATAAAATGTTTGCGATTCTTTTTATATAATCTTGGACCCTACTTTCTTTTACATAAAAACGCTCAAAATATAAAACTTATATTGTAAAATTTGCCAAATTGTGACAAGCCAAACTTGTTTTTGTGGTTAATAATTATACGCCAATTAATTATGATACGACCATTAATCCAATAAAAGATTTAATTTAAGCAGTTGTGCAGGCAATTATGTACACAATGGCGTAAAATTAAAAGGAAGTAGTGCTGAAAATTGGCAAATTGGTCGATCACATGAAAATATTAAATTAAATGGACAATGCGGAGATAAATATCATGTTATCGCAAAATAATTGACTCGCTGTGTTAATATATATGACAATTTTATAATTTACCGTGTTTTTATAAGTTTTCTTGTAAGCTTCAGAGGCAAATGAAAAAATATTGACAAGGTCGCATGCAAAAAGTTCAAAATTTATTTTCTAGGGGGGCCGGGGCAACAATTGATAAAATTGCTTATAGTCGACAAGTTTCAGGGCCGGGCCAGAATTAGGCAATCTAAAAAATAAAGTGGTTTTTTTCTCAGACTCAGACTGTAAAAACAGGCTGTCATTTCTAAAAAAAATATTTATTTCTGGTGCTTTATTTCATTTTTGAATACATATCATTGATATAATTTCAATATTGTCTCCATTAAATACTCTAATTTATTATTTTCCGCTTTTCTCCTCAGAACGCAATCGACCGGGATCAGCATTCTATGAATTGGATTTATCCGATGAAGAAACATTCAGCTGAACTTACCCACCTGCTTTAAGGAGACCAAAAAACTGGTTAAACTATTATTAAAATTGCATAAAAACAAATATGTATATAATATATATATACATATATACAGAAGGATGGTATAATTTTAATATTTTCTTCATTAAATCCTCAAATTTATTATTTTTCATTATTTTTCTCCACAGAAAGCAATCACCCGGAATCAGGACTCTGGGAACTGAAATCTAACTCTGGAATTATCCGATGAAAAAACTTTCAGCTGAATTAACCGAGCTGCTCTAAGAAAACCAAAAAAATATATTTAAACTTCATATTATTAATATTGAATAAATTGCATAAAAAGAAATATAAATTCTCTAATTTATTATTTTTCTTTATTTTTCTTCACAGAAGCCAACCGCACGGGATCAGGACTCTGGGAGCTGAGATCTAACCCTGGAATTAGCCGAGGAAGGAGCTTTCAGCTGAATTGACCCGCATACTTTAAGAATACCACAAGAAATATACTAAAATTATTATTAAAATTGCATAAATATTCGTTTTGTATAAGACTAATGTAATAAATTGTATTTTAATTTGTATACGTTTAAAATTTGTAAATTTCTCCATCTACAATGTAAATAAATAGTCGTATTTAGATTTAAGTTCATTTAGAATTACCCCAAATTTGTAAAAAATGAATTTCCATTTCAAATAAACATTTAACACAATCTGCAATTTTTAAATTTACCGCCTCTTCCTTTCCCCTTCTAATGAGTCTGCTTCTCCACTGTCAATTCTGGCCCCCTTTATGTCAATTTAGAACTAAATTTACGTGTGTGCAGCTAGGCTGGTTTTTGTCCCGGGAAGGTAGTTGGGTTTCGATGTTTTTGCGATCTTTCCCCGCTCCAAGACCGTAAGCTCAGCACGACCGGGCCGGGTCTTAGCTAAAATCTGACGCTTTGGTTTGAAAGCTTTGCCTAAAGCTGGAGCTTTGTTGTGAAAGTTCCAAATTTAGCCAAGACCCGGCCCGATCGTGCTGAACTTACGGTCTTGGAGCGGGGAAAGATCGCAAAAACATCGAAACCCAACTACCTTCCCGGGACAAAAACCAGCCTAGCCGCACACACGTAAATTTAGTTCTAAATTATCCGAAAGGGGGCCAGAGCTGACAGAAATGCAAGTTCTTTGGAAGGGGCGGTAAATTTAAAAATTACAGATTGTGTTTAATGTTCATTTTAAATGTTTATTCATTTTTACAATGTCTAGATAATTCTAATTGAACTTAATTCTAAATATGGTTCTTTTTTTACTTGCAGATGGAGAAATTTGCAAATTCTAAAGTTCTACTTGCTAAGTTTTTGCATAAAAATTTAAAAACAATTTATTAAACTACCAAAACTAAACAAAACTAATTTTAATATATTTTTCTGATTTTCTTAATGCATATGGGTCACTCTTTAGCTGAAGGTTTCTTCCAGAATAGTTCCATACAGATTTAAGCTTCTAGGCTAGGGTCTTGATCCCGGGTGATTGTTTTTCTGCGGAGAAAAATAAAGAGAAATAACAAATTAGAGGATTCAATGGGGAAAATATTAAAATTTATATCATCGATGTATAAATAAAAAAGTAAATTACCAGACAAACATGTTTTTGGAATTTTTTTATTATATTTCTTTTTCTTCATTATTTGCCTGTTGCTCCTGATCGTTTTTTGGGTTCGCTGGGCGAACTTTCGCTTTCTTGGCGGTAGTGAAGAATGTGGGAGAGCGGGTAAATTCTAGCTCCAACGTTTCCTGTAGGTGAAAAATAATAAAATAAAATCTTAAGCGCTTGCACCCAAATTCAGCTAGAAATAACCAAAAAATATCAGCTCCGGTGCTTGTTAAATAAATAAAATATTATTCAAATGCAGAGTTAATATAAACAAACAACAAAAGCGTAATATTTTGAAGTATTCTTTTAAAGGAAATGTTATTTAATATTTGAATTTTATAGTGAACGCAATGAGCAAAAATGAAAATAAAATTCAGCCATTTATCGTCTGCACACATATCAGAAAATTATAGGCTGTGTCAATAACTGAAATTACAAAATCATTAACGCAACCACCTTTCAGTTGCCGTGCGTTTCACCTTCAAATTAATATAAACGATGCGTTTTGCCCACTGGGCCGTTTAAAATTCATTGGAACACAATATTTACCAATTTAGCGGAGACCGAAACTATAGTTTAAAATGTGATTTCCTCGCCATCTATCATTGTTAAATTGCCAGAGCATTGTAAATAATTCGCGTGAATTGCGCAAACAATATCTTTCACATGGAAATGCAATATTTAATCCACCTGGGTGCGATGATCACGACGAGGGCTCGTTTGGGAGTTAGTTGTTATAGTATTTATTTGCCTGAACGGAAATTTTCAGAACCCTGCTGAGTCCGCCATTGTAACGCTTCGGTAATGCAACAGAGTGCAGAATTTTATGCAGAATGATGTAAAAAACAAGTAATTACCATATGTTTCTCCTCTCCGCGAGGGAGGCGTTGCGTTGCAGTAGATTAAATAACAATAATTACCACAGCCCGCAGGGTACACAAATATTTTTGTGGATTAAAATCCATGCTTTGGGGTCAGATGTTTTTGAGGTGAAAATTAATTTTTTGGTAACTCTTTTGCCACGGTACG
This sequence comes from Machimus atricapillus, assembly GCA_933228815.1. Lineage (NCBI taxonomy): Eukaryota > Metazoa > Arthropoda > Insecta > Diptera > Asilidae > Machimus > Machimus atricapillus. Next base: position 4,500,914 of record OW121788.1, on the reverse strand, counting down.
TTTTACAAGATTGCCTGTCATCTGTTACGAGACTTACTACTCAAAATTTTAATTAAAACGCCCCTTGCGCCTGCATAAAGATAATTACTTTAATTAAAAAGTTTTGTGAGAGGAGGGACTCGACTAAAATTTGATAAACGAATTTATCTTGTCTACAAATTAATTACGGGCAATCCGATGTCAGCGGAATTTCGATGCGATAGTTAAATCTTAAATTTGTTAAATTTCGTTTTCGCAATCTGTAGTGAAGCAAATTTGGAAGTTTAGTTGAATTATGGGTAAACATTTAAAAATAGAGTCCAGATAGTAAAGTCTCTAACTTAATACAATAAAAAGATAGAACTTTTCGTATTATACCTGGAGTTAGACCTAGACTCTTGGCATTTTGCACTAATGAAGATCCCATAAATAAATAATTCTGAAAACCACTAATTGAATGTTCTTTTCAGAATAAGGTCAACGTTAGAAGATTTTTAGTAAACAAAGTTAACTTATTTACTAAATGTCTTTGATTAAAGGAAAATTTAGCTAATTTAAAATAAAATTGGGGTCCAAAAAGAATTATAAAATTTATGAGTGGGCACAATAACCTTGTAATATGTACATATGTGGTTGATCCCAATAGAATTAATGATTGAACTCAGAAATAATTTGGCATTCAAGTATTTTCTTGTAGCCATCAATCCTAGCCGTTAAAACAAATTCAGGAGGTGGAAGACGAAAGGTGAAGCTATGACCAGTAAATTTTGCCGATACGAGCTCAAAACATTTTCGTGTTATTTTCAATCGACTTTTTCGAAATTATCAATATAAAAATAACCTTTATGGGAAAGAAGCATTTTGTTTATAAAAATAATATTTTGAATAAGAATATATGAAATTTTATTCATTTATTTATTTGCTATGTCTACTAGTATCAAGAGAAACAAGATATAAGAGTAAATAACTGAGTATACCAAATAAATATATATAAGGCAATTTCGAAGATACTATTCAAGAATTTCCTAGAAAAACTTTGAAATTTAAAGTAGTAGATCCAATATTGCTTTGAACCAATTTGCAGATTTATAATTTAAAAGATATCCATGAAAATTAAATGCATAAAAAGTTGTCATATTTGATATATACATAAATTTGGGCACAGATTGAGTTTTAAATTTTTAAATTGATATTTTTTTGATGATTTTTTTTTATATTACCACAAAGTTTCGTTGCGAATTGTATACCTACTTTAAATTAAGCACATTTCGAGCTTTTTATTCTATTGTTCAAGTATCTTTGAAATTAATGAATTAAAGATAAATTTATTTTTCGACTTATCATCTGCGAGCAGCAAGCATTTGCCTTTAAAATGAAAAATCGAAGTAAATTAAAATTTTTCTTATTTTCAACATTCGTATAGAATTTTTTACAGGAATTAGGAAATATGTATTTCTAATTTAAGGTTTTTCCATAAATTTCACCCAAAAAATGTTGGAGCATGGAGAAATTATGGTGGAAAACTATCACTTTTCAGGATTGTTAAGTTAAATATCTCAAGAAATATCCAAATAGCGACGATTAAGAGTTATTTTATGACAAAATATTTTAGAAACACTCCTGAATTGTGTGAAAATTGAACATTTCAGAAGTCTGACAAAATATTGCCTTTAACAGTAAAAACGGACAACTCATCTACTATAAAAATCAAAATCAGTTTCGTCCTGCTGGGTTTATATGCGATGTGTGTGGTTATTAATTATAAAATTAGAAAAGCTACCAGTTAACAGTGTATTAAACTGAAACCATCACATCGCCTGGGAACTTACTTAAGAACTGATTCACTAAATCATTAAAAACAATGAAGGTCCATTAAGGCGCTTTCAGTGAAACCCATTTATAATTCATCGCTCCATCAATCAAACAGCGCTCTTTGTGACAGAATTAGGTACAAAAAAATTAAAAATTGCTGAGTGATAGCGCGCCATAACGACGGGATGGCGAATACGGAAAAATTGTTAAAAAGTTTTTCCGGGTCAAAGGCAGGTATGGTATGAAGGTATCTATAAAAAAAAATAAAAAAAGATGAACTGTAAGTATACTGGTAGGTCTTGGTGCTTTCAGTGGAGAAATTCATTATGCGGTTCAGGTCAGAGCAATTATGGGTGAACCTTGAAACCGAGACTCTGCCACGTCAGCTTGGGAGGAGCATAATTAACAAAAAACGGTGAATTGTTTCACATTAAGTGCCGCAGGACAGCCACAAATAATGTTGCCCTACACTGTGGAGCCCATTTAAAAGCCTCAAAAGCAACTTTTATGTGAGCAATTTATTAGCCGTGAAACGCAAAGGTCGGGAATTGAAAATTCCTTCATAGGAGTCCCATTGAATCTAATTACCGACCCGAGCCTCAGTACTGCCCCACACAGAGGGTGGATGGAGGGTCATTGGGGTCGCTATCCGACGTCTGCACCACCATTGACCAGTCCTCCCCAGGGAGCAAGGGCAGCTCGACATCGAGTAAAAAAAAACAAAAAAATGAACGTAATCATCAAGTCAAGCCCAAAGCCACTGGTGGTGTTAAATTTATGACCGTCAAAAAACAATTTGCCTACTAAGAGAGTCCTTTGGGGCGAAGGCCATCTGCCGGCCATTGGTGTAAACTGTAAAGGTAAAGCAAATTAACGACAAGGTGCAGGACGCTACGATCGCAAAACAATCCAATTAAGGGTGAAACGGGGTCACTGAGGTCTGATCCGGACCAGGTCTCGACAAGTAGCATCAATACCCTGACCATTAAATTGGAAATATTCAGAAGCTGCGATGGCCAACCTCGAGCAAATAGTTGCACATTTTCAGTACGACGACCCGCGTGGATTCGCCTCCGCATCAAAGGTAATCGCGTTTTGATAGTAACCTGCATTTTCCACCGGCATTTTGGCTGTCTGTACTTCCGCGCTGAGGTGGGGTTGCATAAACCGCAAACAATGGCTGATAAATCCGTCGTCCTGGGGGGATAGAACGGTTTTAGACAGGACACCTATTGATTTTTTTCACTCTGCTCAAATTCCATTTCCGGTCCTCGATTCTTTCCACTCTCGAGTAAGTGGCCAACAAACCGAGCAGAGGCAGAGGAGCCCTTTCTGGCTTCAGGACTTTGCAAATGTTAGGGTCTCCAGTACTTGGACAGAGTGAAAGGTTCTAAAGGTTCTAAGCGAACTGATTTTCTGGTGCCTATCATATTCGAGTGGTTCGAGTGGGTGTCCTGCCCAAGGATACAAGACATGTTGACATGGCTATTTTTCGGCCGTTTGTTTGCGAAAAGCCTTTGAAAAATGGAAAAGTCTAATTTCCCGTAAGGTTGCAGGTCAATTGAGATCTTTGTAGAAATCTCTTCGAAAAAAAAAGAGAGATGTCCTTAAGGTGCACCACAAAAAGAGATTGCTTTGTATTATTCACACAAAGAAAAAAATTTCTTAAAGGAAAGAACAGGGACGAATTGCGTTGTTTTCATAAAATCGCCAAAGTGGTCGTAACAAAACGCCAAAATCCAATGAGGGTTTAGTGCTTCTGTAAAAAGTTGCACATGACTGAAGGACCTTCGGAGGGTTCTTTCTTATACAGTAAAATGCCACAAAGTCTTTTACGTTTCACCAATTAAGCTGCGTCAAAATCCAGCTAATTTACTTAAAGAAGAAATGGATTTTATTCCTTTATAGGGCACACAACGAGCATTTGCCCGGATCAAGCAAGACATAAAACAGCTTTATGTGTGGTAACCCTATTGATGGAACCATCTGAAATTCGCCAAGGGATGGTAGCGTCTATTTAGTAAGATGCACCTCAAGTGCTTGCTTGGCAAAGGGTATGCAACTAAATGGAGATAAAAATTCAAATTAAACTGAAATATAGTTCCTAGGTTGTAAAATTGTTGGTACATATCAGAGTATGGATTTTTTAAAAGATTTTTAAGATATTTATTTATAGAAAGACTTGTTCAGGTTGTTTTTTATAAAAAAACAGACGAGATGATTTTCATCGAATTTTTTTTTTTTAATATTAAAAGAAATCTCGAATGTAAACGGCTCCAAGCATTGAAAAGAAAAATCACTAGCTCAATAAATAGCAAATAATCATCATATAAAGAGACGTTCTGGTCTATGTAAGCAAAAACATGGAAATTTTTAAATGGAATTCATTATTTTATTAGATTTGCATTTTGCCATATAAAAAACGGGCATTTACTAAAATATTGCACGTTTTGAATTTAGTTCTTTTTGAAAAGTATACAGTGGACTAAGACAGTAAATAAAAAATAATTTTTATTTAGGTAATATTTTTGTACTTCGACATTGATTAAAAATTAGTTGTATGGAACATATTAAAGATTCACTGAGTAAAAGAAAAAAAAACCATCTATTAGTTTTTCGAATATGTATTTATCAAATTAGGTTCATGTAAAACACAAATAAGAAGTATATGTGTATGAAATAGGTATATATGTAGGTACATATATATTTTATATAAAAATACCATAATAATTTGTGTATCCATACATACCTATATGAATTATTTTTAAAAACTTAAAAATGCTCATTTTGATTTGGGGAGACGGTACATTTCCATTTACATTAAAATTTTGCACGAACGAAATGACATCGCATAGTAGAAGTAAAAGAAAAAGTTCGAAAATCATTAATCTCTAATTCTAAAAAACAAGAACCTTTGTGTTTCTAAGAAAAATGTATTTGAACATGTTCTTCGGTTCATTAGGCTAGCGTTTGAGTGTTTCTTAATTACATCATCTCTAATTAGGGATATAAAGCTTATTTTGATTCATGAGAAAAATGTTTTTTACGTTCTTAAAGCATTTCCTCATCATCAAAGTCCCATGGATTAGAGATATATATCTTAGGTACAATATCTCCGGATGTCCTGGGATATTTTCAAAGATACTGCAGTAAAGATCTTGCGCAAAAGCAATAAGTACAGTTTCATTTCTATTTTAAATAAAGAAATTTTAGTAATGTTTTCAATTTAAAAAAGAAATTAGTAATAACAGCATTAATCTAAAAAATTTAATAAAAAATATTGTCCAGGAAATTCCCAAATTCTATAATAATAGATACGCTATTCGACATTCACTTTACATAACAGAAGGACAATTAGAAGATTTGTTTTAGAAAAGTATTGGAGTTTATAATTTCTAATTATTATTATTTCTAATTATTTAAAACAATTAATACATATTTGGAATCGACTTAACTTTATAAATAAATTTTATTAAATAATAATAATTCTATTTATTTAATTATAGAATTAAAATATACATATAAAATAACATGTCCTGACTGATTCGTTGATTAATCGAATCAAAGCCGCTGAAGCTAAATAAATAAAATTTGGACAGTAGGTTTCTTTTGTGACGTAAGCAGCCCCTAAGAAAGGAATTTACGAAACTTTTTTCCTAAGGGTTAAAATAGGGGATGCAAGTTTGTATGAAAATCCTTCATTTCTTTTTTAGATAAAATCATACAAATTGGTATTTGGGTTGTTAAAATTTAAGAAAGACGTATTTCAGAATTTTCGAACACTTGGCGTTTTTGCATGCTCTAAGAGGGTAAGATAAGGGATGACAATTTAAATTCGACTTCTGTCATTTTTAAGGATTAAAACCATCAAAATTGGTTGAGGGTATATTTTCTTGAAACGTGTACTTAATTTCTGACCACTTCAAACTTTTGAAATGGCAGAGTTTCATAAAAACGTTTATCCTCATTTTTATTCCTATTTTGTTTCTTTTTCAATTTATTTTGACATCCACGCGGACGAAATGGCAGGGAGAATGCTAGTTATTATATACATGTACTGATATCAAAATTGCCTATATATAAAATTTATGGTAACCGTAAACCTTAGTGCTAAAATCCTTCTTACCCATTTATCGAAGTACATAAATTTCTACGATACTCCCCATCATCCCCCAGGATAAATAATTTGACCAATAAAAAATTATGGTGACGTCCTTTTTTTCAATTTCTTCGTATTAGCGATACCTTCCGAAGTTGAGGAAAGAATTGCTCACATCCCCTACCAGTTGGGGATTCTCTGCTGTCCAATAATTATGAGTTATGGGCCCTCGTTCAGAAGAAATCCCAGGCAATTTCTTTCCACTTGTCCAGGACACCGTCCAGCAGACCGCCCCCTCACGCCCCCGCACCCTGTACGATTCTAAGATCTATGTCCTCAATTAATTCGGTCCGCCCGTAACATACTGACTGCGACGCAGCTTCTCTATTCACTGCGATGCGGTGCGATGTTCCCTCATTATGGCAGGGAATATATCTCCGGATCCAGTGGTGTGTCATTTCCATTGATGAATTGACCGATTAGGGTCGTTCGTTTTTTTCGAAATTGCTGACATTCTTTACGGCCATTGGAGTCATTTTTCATTCCAATTTGAAAATTGGTAAATTGGTTCCGGCCGAAAGAAAAGTGGGTTGTCAGTTGAATTTTCTATATATACAGAGAATGGACAGGACGCCCCCGATTGGAGGCACTATATGTATGTATGTATGTAGGGAATCACTCATGCCACAGAGTTCGTTTAGGCGATACACGATTAAACATCGAATTTGATTAGTGCAAATTTGCTGGGTAACGCTTAAAAGGACGTAAAACAGCACCGAATTACCGCATCAATTTATCCGGAGTATAAATTCCCATGACACGTGTTTTCTTATAAAGGCTTTTTGCCACATTCCTGGCCTCCGTCAAGATTACACAACATTTATTTCCCGGAACTGTGTACATTTGGTATCAAATCAAACCACCATTACTGTTTCCAAGAACCACTACCAGAGGCGGATCCGCGCCAGTCCATGCGGAGTCTGGATATAAACATTCTCTTATACAAATCTGCATACATATTTACAACATCGGCAACACCAAAAACTTTAGCTTCGAGAACGTACATATTTATATATTTGCTTTTGGAGTTTCACATACATATATGCTACATACATGAATCCGATCCACAAGATCTCAATCATTTGTTTACCCTTGGCATCCAGGAGGAGTGCGGGACTAAGAAAACATGCCCAACATGTATAATGCATGTGCTGTTTAGATTTCATGATTTTCCTTGAAATATTTGCCTCGCAAATAAATCGGCAGTCTTGAATGCCACAAGAATACTTCTTCCACTTTTGGTCTCAACGAAGCCCGAGGCCCAACATAAGATAAGCCAAAAAGGGATAATCCTCATTTTGGGGCCGCATTAACAATGTCATCAATATCGGTGTATCCCAGGTCCCTTATGGAATTGAGACATCCTCGCCATTCAAAACATTTACAAAATGAAGCTCTGTGCGGCCTGCCGCAAAAATTTACAGACAATTTGCTAAAACCCAGGGCCCTTTTGTCCGTTTCTGATTCCTTCTTAACTCCCAAGAGGCATCATGTAATTTTTAATAGTTTATGAAGTTTCAGACAAATGTCGGACTACCATGGGAACGAACCTATTGAGCCCGGCATGGGAATGTACCTGTCAATCACCCTAATGTGGACTAGGCTCGGGCGAGAGTTTTCTTTAATCACCGAAAACCCTTTAAAATTGTATGCATAGACACCCTACATACACATGAAAACCTATCCATGAAATTTCAAAATTATTTCAAAACTCTTTGGCAAGTTTCCGAGAGAAAGTTATCAAATTCCGGAAAAGTCTATCAAAATTCTGCCACAGAGTGGGTGGGTAAATAGTAAAGTATGATCAGATGGATGCGAACATAAGTGGGGGATTTCCTGGAAAAAGGGATTAAACTCTAAATTGGCTTAGAGTAACTTAGACGACGAAGGTGACATGACAAATTTTTCGAAATTGACTTAATTAGATGTAGATGGAAAATTTTGGGGACGAATAGCCTTATGAAAATATGGATCCCACTACAACATTGTGAATATTATTTGTTAGTTAAAAACTAAAAAACGAAATGGACCGTTCGGAATTTACATAGTCGTTAATATATTTAAAGTGATTTCAGGTTAGGTATAAGATAAATAAACAGAAAAACTTTTCCAATTATTTTAGTGTAATGCTATTTCTAGTTTTTAGAAAATATTGAGCTAATTTTAACCTTTCTTTATTTTTACCCGACTGGCTCAGAAGGAGAGTATTGTTTTTCAAATAAATACATTAGATACGAAGCCAGCTAGCTGTTAACTTTAAGGATTCTTTAAACTAAGTCATACACCCTTCCAAAAAAAAAAAAACAAAAAACTTCAACCGAAAGTGATCAACATTTGTTTACAGAATTGTTAGCCCTTTAGGGTTTCGAATACTTAATAAGAAAAAATATATGTGTATTTATATGCACTTAGAATGCTTCAAAAAATCAAATTTAAAATTGAAATTCAAATTAAAATCAAAATTATCAAAATCAAAATCGAAATTGATATCAAAAAGTAGCCTACCTACACCTGACTCTAAAGTAACTATGTACTAAATTCAATGAAAATCTGTTTAGCCATTACTGAGCTGAGTGGCAACAAACATAGATACTAACACACAAATGTTCGCATTTATAATATAAATAGGATTTTTTAATTTTAATTTTGTAGACCTCCACAACTCACCTTTGGTAATTTTGCGATAAAATGCGAAATGTTATCCTAAGAAGTTCTTTCCAATATGTTCCAATCGTGATTATTCTCCCTCTGGTTAATATAGGGGTTAAGATTTGGACTATCTTTTAATAACGAGACATCCCTCTCCACTGTGAAGTGACATCGTGCCCTCTAGGCCTCCTAAAAGAATAAAAAAAATATATAAAATATTGAAGGAGAACAATTATGGGATATTTATTATTTATTAAATTATTATACGTAGGTCAAATAATTAAAATAATGTTTGACCAACTTAAAGCGTTTGAGTTTAATCATGTGTGCATTTTTAAGATTTGGTCATATTCTTTCTGAGATTTAACCTGAATGATTTTTCCGTGTGTGCTTAGTCTCATATGTAAAATAGGTCCTTCCTCCGAATTGGATGAAATAAAAAAAAAATGTAGGTCATTAAAGTTTGCTGCACCGGTTCCCCATGAAGTGGGCGGAACGGAAATCGATTAGAACACCAGGGCCACATTTCCCCTAAATGTAAATTGCCTGTACCCGGCTCTGAGATTCCGCGGCAAACAGCCTGAATTTTTAAATTAAATCAATTTTTGATTGAAGAGAAGCCGTGGATTACTTGACGTGCAGGGCGAAGGCATTACACCACCTTTCGTTTCAACCGAGCGAAAAACTTGTACATTATGAATAGTTTTTGGGGGAGCTCGTAAATTTACCCGAGCGCAATTCGTTTTTCGGGTATAATAAAATAATCGGCACAAGGTTGAATCTGGTGTGTGTATTTTTTAAAACGAATTTGTACAATCTCAAGTTTCATACCGTCCTCGCCCAAATCTTATACCAAAAAGTAAAATAATTATGAAACTCAGTGTAGCGATTACATTTCCTGGAGCACGCGGCACAAAGGAAATTAGAGGGGGTGATTAACAGGGTGGGCCTGTGGAGCTCACATATCGCAACAACCGTCCGCTGTTTGGATCAGCTTCATTAAAAATTCAAAGTCTGCCGCTAATTGCAATTAACATTTTCTTCTTTCCATAGAATTGAGAATTAGATCATATTAGGCTCGGAAAGGGGTATGAGCTCATTAACTCCAGTAGATGGGAGGAGTCCAAAGGGCGGAGGGCTCTGAAATATTGATGACGTTCTGCTCGGCGTCGTTTTGCAGTAACCCGGTGAGGTCCGATGGTATCCGTTGTAAGGAATTTCATTTTGCAGTAGCACAAAGCGCTATGACTGCATTTACTATTAAATACACGCCCCAGAATTCCATTAATTAGCGTAGGGAAAGGAGGGAAAAGTGGTAGAGAGGATTCAGTGCGGTATTCTGCAGAATATATTATACAATGTAAATGTATAACCTCTTTTGTACTAATTTTCCTGCTTCGTATAATTCCAAGAAAACTCCTTGTTTTTTCATGTCGTTAAAATCGTTTGAAATATTTAAACAAGACTCCCGAAAAATATACTCCTGAAGGAATTTTGTGATGGCACCACGCCCAAATACCCAAATTTTTGTCGCGCTTCAGATTCCGGTGATATTTTTACGTTAAAATGAAATTTCTAGGGAGCCTTTTTTCTTGGAAAACCTTTGATACGACTGGCATTCCAAATATGCTGTTGGTGCCCAAAACTTTTAAATTTATGAAAATTTTCTACCTGACGAAATTGAAGTCAGACAATATTCAGCTCACATTGAGACGACGAGTCATCACCTTGAAAATGAAACGTACTATCCGTAGGACCGTAGGATAGATGGAGCCACATTGATGGCATGATGGATTTTCTTCAGTATATGCTTGCTAAAATCATTCTACTTTAAAGCCACCCACTACAGGTGTGGTATATAAACGTATATCATTATATAATACCTATCGATGGTTATTTCTGGATGAGCCGGAGATTCACTCACTTTGATGTCTTGGGCGGGACCCCGTCGGCGATATGGTGGTCTGATTGCCTAATTTGGCGTTAAGTTGATTGAAATGTGTTGAGCAGCTCCCTGAAACAAGTTCGTAATCAAATTTGTCCCAGTTCGCGTACACTGTGCGGGGTTCCAGATGGAAGGGGCCAATGGCTTAATGGGAAGAAGCATCGATCTTGAACGAAGGTGAAATGACTTTTAAGAGCTATCCGATTTGATAAAATTGCAAATTTCCTGAAAATTCAAATTGGTTGACAAAATTGGTTCCGTTTGGTAAAAGCTATGCTAAAATTTTATAACTTGTTTATATTATAAAGTAGTATAAATATATTTAGTCAAAAACGTTATCTTATAATTATATAATCATATAATTATAACCTAAAGAAGTTCAAAGATTAATTCTTTTGATTATTTAATTATTTATACGAGTGATCTCAATTTACTGAATAAATCTACTTCATTTTAAAAATAGATTATTTCCATTTTTTAACTAATCTTTATATGGTAATCTCTACTCTTTATTTACTTGGATTTTACGCGTTGAAAAACTTTATTTTAATGCATACCTATTTTACGAAATAATAGATAATTGACTAGGTGATGGAAGTATCGATTTTTAATGATTACAGAACCATCTATTACGAATTTAAAAGCTCCATAAAATTTTCTATGAGCTAGTGCTTTTCGCAGGCATAACTACATGAACAAATTCAAATCCAGATCTGAAGTCGAAATTCGTTACCATGCTCACATAAATAAACTTTACTATAGTGACGTTTACTTTACTATGTTGGCCCAATCTCAACCCTTTTTACAGATAAAGAATAAATATGTTAATAATTATTATTAATTTAGTCATTATAAATAGGTACAACTGAAAAATTAAGAATCAATGAGATATATTATATTTTATATGACGATAGATAATTTACTGCTTTTATATTGCCGTGAGGATAGTCATCTTTACGACCACGACTATTACAGAAATCAATCACTATATATATGTTAATACAAAAAAAAATTATATTTTTAAAATTTATACCTTTTACACCAAAATGAAAAAGTAAAGAAATATCAAATAGCGATCGTTTTTCCTTGTGTTTTAATCGTAGTGACGACATAAGCGTTCTAGAAAACTGTTGCACCCTGGAGGGCAAAGGAATCGATTGCTTATCAATATTTTTCATCTCAATTCACAATTTGTTTAACAAAACGCGTAAGACTTATTCTAGTTTGAAGAGAAACCACAACATATAAAGTAAAAGTCGCAGCTGATTTTTATTTACAACTTTTGACATTTATAAAACACAAAACCCCTAGCGGAAAAAGTCGGCGTAATGTAAGAACTCACGCAGCTATTCCATTTTTATCCTACATAAATAATAAATTGTTTGACAATAATGTACTTCAGGCGCTCATGAAGCATTTTACTAAGAAAAACATAAAATGTGTGTTTAGCAATTTTTTGAGGAGTAAAATCCGTTGAAAGGTTTTAGGTCTACTATTATTTTAACAGTGATCACACTATTTGTTAGGTGCAAATTTGTTCAATAACTGCATAAGTGCCCTTGTCTTTAAAAAGGAAGTTACCTTTTATAGGAAATGAATCAAATAAGTGAAAGCCCTACATATTTAGTTTAGTTTAGTTAATAAAAAAGCAAAAAAAAAGTTTTATTTATAATGACCCTCTCTTATAAAATATGCCATTAAGATTAAAGGTTTAAAAGTTATTGCAGCAAGCTTTAGAGTTTGAACAAAACTTAAGATAAATTATAAAACCCGTACAATTTGCTTACTAGCTATCCCTAATTAGTGGCCAAAACATGAAATTCATTAAATATTTAATACCGTATACTGATCATTCTGGGACGTATGCGAACCTTTTATCTACTCAATCAAATCGTTAGTAAAATTTATTCGTTGGAGTCCTATCACGCAGAACTGATATTCACCTAACAGACACCTTTTTGAGAGTCCCTCCTCCATACCAAAGGACTTTAATTAAACCCAACCTCATAATTTCCTGTTGTAAATGGCGCTGGCAAGATAATCAGATTGTTTTACTTTATAGCCGCAATAAATCCATAAATTTCATAAATTCTGGTGATAAAAATCACAAAATCAGCCCAATTCAGATGAGGCAAAATTCATCCTCTTTTCTGCATATATACAAATATAATACACCTATATCGAAACCGACACAATCGGTATACCAAGCCCACAGAGGGGAATCCCCCGGTTGTAGGTAGGTAGGTTCCCTGGGGAACAAGGGATAAAATCAATTTTTGAATTAGCCTAACGCCAATTTTTTCCATGGTACTGGGGATTCGACGGTGTAAAGGCGCAAAAACTTCCTTTCCCCGAGGAATCCGCAGCCGTCGATCATCCCCATGAGTTTTGCATATTTCGACTGGCATATGTGGGTGAATAACTTTTCACCGGTTTTTTCCTCGCGATTAATTTTTTCGTTTTTTTTTCTTCTTTTTTTTCAGGTTTATGACTGGCCATTTGTCACTTTTCCCAACCGAAACCAAGCTACCGTCCCAATTAGGCCCGAAGTTATGCCAGTAAGCTGCCAAAAGCACGCCCTTTGCCGAATCACCCGCAGCGGATTTTCCTAAATCCAACGAGGAACGGCTACGCATTTAGCCCAAAAGATGAAATCAAGGCAAATTAACTTTTCGTTTCGGGAGCGCATTCCAGGTGATATATGAAAATTGAACCGGGTGCTGGCACCCAGGTGAGTGCCTGTCTAGTTGCCAAGGGTGGCACACTTCAAGGGCGGATGCAAATTCATATTTGGGCTCTGATTGACTTCTGGCTGGCGTTGTGCATCACCAGGTGAAATGCAGGAAATGAAGGAAATTTTGTGATTTTAACAGAGGTGGGAGGCAGTTACCTTTTGGGAAATTGCAAATTTCGACGTTAGCCGTAGTTGGCATTGATGGCCAGCATATTTTAGATATTTCTATGTTGAAGTAGCATGTTCTAATGGTACTCAGTTTACCTACCCGTTCAACTTTTTTTTTTCTAAATGGAATGCAACTATGTAGTTTGTTTACCACGATTTCCAGGAAGTAATCTAGTGAACATATTCAGCTTCTCTAAACTAGATTTTTATCTAAATTCATTGGATTTCTAAAAATAACCGCCAGAATTCTACTGATTTTTTTTTAACCTTGCTTTCTATTCTGCCCGATGGATTCATTGGATTGCCAAAGTGTTCACTAGAAACTCTAGACTTTTAATTTTCGTTTTGAAATTGAATCAATTTTAAATAGCTGCATTCCATGTACAATTCAGGTATTAAAAGTCATATTTATCTAAATCTGTCCTAAATGTATGTAAATACATATCTCTAATAGAAATTTCACAAAAGTGGTTTATGCAACAAATACGAGTAGGAACAGTGATTTTTTTTCAGTCGATATTTTTTAATACTGAAATAATTACGGAACAAAATTATAGCAAAATATCGAAAACTTTAATGTGTAACATTTATATGAAAATACATATACCAAAAGAAGCTATCCCTTTTCTTTCAGGACGCACAACAGAAAACGCAATCTACTCTATGTTAAAAACAAACGAGAAATGACAAAAGTTTTGTTTCAAAATCAAAGAACTATGATTTCATTCAGTGAACTTGCACAGAACAGAAAGGCAGTGTTGTGAAAATACTTACAGCTTTTTTTACTAGAATTATCGAAAATTTAGTTTTCTTGAAATTTCAATTAAATTTTAAAATAATGTCAGAGCAATTAATTTGAAAGAGAAACTCAGCACTAAATATTGTATAGTAGCATTTCCTTAGAAAACATATTTAGAATGTATGTATGTAGATTGTAGCAACTACCCTAACCCTTACTTAACCCAAAGAGGCGCATTGGGAGTTTTTGGCAATCAAAAATTGTTGAAAAGTTTCTTACAAAAGTTCCTGCAACCTAATCCGACCTCATCAACTTTAAGCCAATATAAAGACAAGGAAACAAACCTTTGAAGGTGTTGTGAAGGTGAGCAAGGAAAATTTCTATATCACGAAAATTACCACGAGAAGGAAAAGTTAACAAGCCGCCGAGGACCTTTCAAACAAGGGGGACGTTATAATTAATTCGTCCTCTTAAGACTTTTTAGTACCTTAAAAAACACGTTCCTAATATCATTTGAATACTTTGTCAGCTATCATTAGGGTACGAAATTAAAAAGGAGCACGAATTAGCCTGGTTTGACAGTTGTTGGGCCTGGAACGTCTTAACTAGCTGCGACCGCTTCTGGAAAATTAAAATATCACCAGCTTTTGGGATTTAATTTATCATTTAAATTTTGAAACTTTTCAAAGGGGTTGTCGTAATTCCCCAAAATAAAACCATCCTGTTCCTTAAAAATTCGTGATTTAATTATTAAAAATACCGCCAAAAAGGATACTAAACGAGGTCGGTGTTTTAATTTTGTTTCTCAGTTTCTCATTCAAGTCGTTATTCAATTTTGTTCGAGGTTAAAAATGCTGAGGCATATAAAACGTAATGTTTTTTTATTACGTCCACATCACTAATCACATTAGATAAAATTCTGTATAGTGTAGACCTTGGTTTGATCGCTCTTTTTGTTTCTGAATGGAATTTGATAGCAAACCTTGCAAAAACCGGTCAAAAAATCTTTGTTTTTAATGGAATCAAAAAATTCTTTTAGTTGTTTTACTAATACATAAATTGTCGCAATTACTTCCACTTTCTGCATTCCGCCATTAGTTTAACGAGTTATTATTTGTTTTCTTTCTGACTGGGTGGACTACCGAATCGAGTTTGTTCTTTTATTTATTATTATATTTTTCCTAATATTATTATTATTAATATTATTATATAATAATATTATACATACCTATACATTTTCATTCTGTTCTGAAGTTCAAATTTTACAACGTTTTCGGAAGGTCCTTTATCATCTTTTTTGAATAACATTGGAAATCTGGAAATAATAGAGAAATTGAATATAAAAAAATTATACTATTTGACGCATATTTCTAAAAATTAATAGGGTGAAATTAATAGGGAGAAATATGATCTGCAACACATCTTTTTAAAATAAAAATATAAAAATTTAAAGTTCGGATGTTGTATGTACTTGTTGTAGTTTGTATTCAGTTTATAAAAATTTGGATTTGTTGCAGGTGCGTTTCATAAAAATTCGGGCCTATTGCGGGCGTATTTTAGGAAAATGTTGGCTTGTTGCAAGCCCTATGTAGACGTAGCTGTTCGACAACCGGGCCTTTTGCGGTGTTTGAGTGTGCATCGAGCGTGGTAAAGGCCTAAAAAAGAATTTATTCGTACTCGGCAACTGACGGAGACCTATGTATGTATGTCATATTTCAAAGATAAATTCAGATCATAATATTAATAAATATTTTAAAAAAATAAGAAATGGCTGTATTAAAATTTGATTATAACTTGTAAAATACCCTAGTCATAATTAAATCTGTTGTCAAAATTCGAGGTTGCCGATCTAGTCGATAATAGAACAAATCCGTGGGATGGGCACAAATACACTCGATATTTTTGGACTTTTCTAATATGTCTATTTATATGTATGCATGCATGTATGTACATACATATGTATGCATAAACCATTTACATTGTACTTTTAAAAAACTTCTAATTTTCAGTATTTTACCGAGTAAATATTATTATTTTATTACCTTAAACATTCGTACAACAAAACAAATTCCGTAAATCTAACTCATTAAATACTTATGTATAAAAGTTGTGTGCCAGTTAGACGTGAAAGAAAGATTTGTTAACAATCAAGGCACAAAAGCGAAACAATCCTCCTTGATGCAAAGAAGAAAGCATTCGCTGACACGTTTCAGAATGGAGTCGTGTGTTTCAAAGTTTTTATTTTCAGGTCAACGAACATTCTTAAAGATAGGCAAAGAAATCTTTCAGGGGGTGGCGGCGTAAGAGGGAAAAAAAGCGTTTAAATCAAATTTAAACAAATTTCACTTTCATGAAGGCTTTTTCTCGTTTTGTTTTCCTTTCATTTTGTCCTTTGTTGAACAGTCGCCGAGTCACTCAAATCGGGAAAAGAATGCCAAGATTGTGGCTTTCATCCCAACTGGGGTATGGAGGAGACGTGTAGAGTTCAGGGGATCTTCACTGCCGCCGCTCGAGATGGAAAAAATGGCGAAAAGGAGATGAAGTGCGATAAGAATAACACTTTCATAAGGCAATAAAAATCTCCTTCGTTTCCTTGGTACGACGACACCCCAGGGCCTTGGTTTGGGCAGATGGCCGCCTGTTTTCCTTTTTCATTTTCTGATTATTACTCCTCTTCAGTTTTTCGCTTTTATCAAAAATAAGTAGCTCCCAAAACTCATCTTAATGTCAGAAAGATTGGATTTTTCTTGGTCCCATTTCCTTTTCATTTCGCGGGCTAAAGGTCGGCTTCCATTTCATAAAAAATTGAGTCCTTTTGAACGATGAAGGAAGGACAAAAGAGCGGATCTTTTGTTTTAAACAATTTGGTTAGAGTCTAATTTGAGTCGGTGCCAAAATGCAATTGCATTTACTAAATAAAATAAGCCTTTGGACTAAGACAAATCGGTACTTTGACAAATTTTGATTTTGAGACCCTTTTCATGTTCATTTTAAAATACTACAACTGCTTGACACTACTCACCTTCAACATAAAAACGTAGTAGGTTTTAAATGCACGTAGAAAGTTTAGTTTCGGGAATTGTTAACGCCACATTTTTTCATGGCCGTTCCATTATATCTTGAAAAAGTGGTGTTGCAATCGGGGTCACCAGTTGTAGAGTTAAGCCATAATGCAAAATGCTACAACATGAAAGAAAATAATAAAATAAATATGACTGCTATATAAAATTTCTTCAAAATTATTTAAAAAAAAAACTTTTTATACAGTAACAAATATAGTTGAAATATCTTAAAAAATCAAAGTTCGATTTGCAATTCACGTTACCCATTTTTAGAATTTCGTTTGGATTTTGCAGGTTAACATAAAGCGTGTGGGTTTTAGAAATCTAAAACTCATAGGATAAATTTTATAAATTTGCTTATTTACATCGTCCTTAATAAGTCGTAATATCCTTAAATTCTTTAAAATGTAAATGCTATATAATTTCCTACAGATGAATTCTATACTTCATACTTTATTTTATATTAAGTCTAGAAAAGTTAAAATATGTAGTTCAAATTGCTTCTAATCTTTCGAAAGTTTTATTCATATTTATTATATGTATGTATATACATATGTGACTCAAATTATTATTGGTAATGAATTTTTTTTTACCGTGCCGTCGAGTGTGACTACTGGATACAGCGGTGGTAAAGAATTCTAACAAAATGTTGCTTTAATCAATATCGAATTCAGTTAATTCGATTTCGCTGTCGCGGTTTTTATCAATGAATACACAGAATTGAAAAACAGAGTCTAAAATTTCTAAATTGGCGCCTTGTCCTAAATTCGATGGAAATTAAAAGCCGCTTCAATCCCAATCAACTAACAGTGATAGATTCGTTTTACTGACGTACATAGGCGCCGCGTCACACACCCCCACCTGAAAATTACGACAGTAGAAAAACTCTTTGACAAACTGGCGAAAGCAATCGGAGTCCATATCTCGGCGATAAATCGGATAAAATCTGCTCGAAAACTTCGACACACTTGCCAATTTTCTCTTTTATAAACAAATTGCTCTGAAAGGATGAAATTGAATTTTCCCCCCCGGCCGTGCCCAAAATGGAGTGCTCCAAATAAACGTATGGGCAAAAGGACCCCCCGCGACTGACCGGAAGGCAAAGTTCGTCTGTGGAAAAGTTTCCTCCAGTATACCATTGGAATACATGAAAAAAGTTTCCCAATAAAACTTCCCGGAACTGCACGTGCCGGACGGGTGGAAACGCAGCCATGGACCCGGACATGTATAGGGTGTCACGGCAGACGAATGTTGAGGACTTCGGCAAATGTTGTCACCCCCGCGCTCGTCCTGATAGTCCGAAAAAAAATTTTTGTTTACTCCCCCCAAGTCAGCGGACGACGGAAGGAATATTTGTCATGTTGCCGAACATAATTACCGTGAAAATGGAAAAAGCACCCAAGATATGTTCGGATCCAAACTTCGTTATCCCCCTGTCCTGCCCTCACTGCCGAGAAATCTGTCGGCGTCAGTTATTTCATTAGGAGCCAGATTTTGTCTTATTTGTGAGTTTTTGGAGTTCGATGAAGATCCTTCGGTATGTCGAGCAGAAGTCGGTTGGTTGTTCGCAAATACCCTGGAGGAGCATACCACCTACACCCTCGCCCTCAACCTACCAAACCTTAAATACACCCTCTACCCCACATCTCCCGAACGATGCTTCTCCGATAGGAGGTAAAATCTAGGCGAAGGTTTGCTCAGGTATTATTTAGAGCGAACAATAAATAATTAACAGCGTAAATAATTCATTAGTAGGCCTTTGTTAAAACAGGTGCGCGGATGCCAGCGGGGGATTTCTGGCGTACAGGGCTACTCTCAGGGTGTTTTATAGGCAACATTTTCGTATACATGGATACGTGTATGCCCTTCAGATTAATTACTTTTGCGGCAATCAAGTTAATTGATGTGGAAGTTCACTGTAACGATGTGCTGCCTAGGTATGACAAGAAGCACTAAGGGCGCGTAATCGGTTTGAGGGACATACATACATAGATGTGATATGTGTTTGGAAATTTTCAAAAATCTCCAGATACATTGGAGGAAGTTCCTATTTTTGAAGTCACAAATCTAAAATCCTCCTATTCTTTAAATAAATCAACTTGGCATTAGCGTGTAC
Source organism: Machimus atricapillus (assembly GCA_933228815.1). Classification (NCBI taxonomy): domain Eukaryota; kingdom Metazoa; phylum Arthropoda; class Insecta; order Diptera; family Asilidae; genus Machimus; species Machimus atricapillus. The sequence continues at coordinate 4,481,551 of OW121788.1, read as the reverse complement.
GTAGCGGAGGAGAGTGGCAAGAAAAGGTAGCTACCCTAAAATTTGGAATTGAATATAAAATCATTGAACTTCTTACTTTGCCCCTTAAAAGTTCACAATTTGCAATTATGTATTATTACTTATAAATGAGAGTTGCTTTTCGCTCCAACTCCACTAAATGCAAATGGGCGAGGTTTTAAGCTATAAATAAATAATGCAAATATAAACATAAGCATTCACTTTTCATCCAATTCATTACACCTTGCACTAATAATATTAGTTGCAATGCTTGAAAACTCTCATATTTAAGCCAAATAATAAGTTAGTAATAATAATAATAATAATTTATGATTTTATGATTTACTTAGTTGCACTGGAGTGTGTGAATTGGTTTCCGATCTTTAATAACATCTGGTTAAACTTCCATTTATCTTGAAACACTTCTATCTCGAAACTCGTTACGCAAGCTGTCGGACATAGCAATTAAACACTTGCCCTATTCAAATTGAATTCAAATAAAAAAATACAGACCCAAATATTTCACAAATTAATTTTAATTGCCTTTGATTTCTATCAGTTTGTTCGCATATAACGTCGAAATAATTCGAATTGATTTTTCCACGAAATTACTTTAACCACTTTGGATGAAAAAATTAATTGAAGTCAAAGGTAAATGAATTGTTTTTTTTTTTTAATTGAGGAAATTTATTATTGAATTTTTATACAAAAAGCGGCTTTTATGTAGGCTCTTTTCGACTCGTTTCGTACGAATGTTAGAACAGGGCCCTAAAGCTCTTTTTAGACAAATTTTTTTAATAACGTTGCTAAATTTTTGATAAATTCATTTTAGTGACCTCAGACTTCAATTAATTTTTGCGAATTTTTTTTACCGAATTACTTTAACCACTTTTAATGAAAAAATTAAGTAATTGAAGTCAAATGTTACTGAAATAAGTTTATAAAAATTTTAGCAACTTTATTAAGGATGTTTTGTCCAAAGAGGGCTTTTGCAAGCTCTTTTCGATTCGATTTGGATGGGTTGAAAAAAGGCGTAAACACCTTCGTAATAGGCTTGAACAAAGACATTTTTCAATTCGGATCCAATACATAGGTCATATATGAGGTAAAAGTTATTCTTATGCTTTGTAATTAATTAATACACTTATTTTTAACAGGAAAGAACGAGTATTAAAAACGGTTATATTCAATGTCTTAAGAATTTTTCTAACTCTATTAACGTATAGCACAGAGCAGATAGAGGCTGATAAAAATTATAAATGTAAACTTCTGATTTCTAAACTACAAAGTACAAGATTTTAAAAGAGTTTTGAATCATTTTTCGAAATTTCAAATTTAATTTCATAGACGGACTAAAAATAAAGATTTAAAAATTAAAGTACTCGTTATTTTTTGAAGTGATATAAACCCACTTTTCGCATGACGATTATTGTATACTTACATATGTGAAGATTTAATCCAAGAAGTTTTAAAAAATAATTTGTTAGAAAAGGTGAATAAGTTTGGAGTTTTCTGAGATGTTTGTAAAACTTAGAGTTGATTAAGTTAATAAAGTATGATTCTTAAGTCCACACTTTAAACCACCACCAGAGGTGGATAGCGTTTGATTTTCTATAATTTAGCAAAGGAAATCTTAATTAAATTAGTTTTCAACCCGGCAGCGTTAGAACTTTTTGCCAAAAACTTTCGCCACGCTACGACTTATTGCTATGTCGAAATTACCAGAGCGAACAATCAAGCCGTGCGCCCCCTGCCCCTCGCCCTCCGGAGCACGGCAAACTCCAATCAGAGTCTTCCCGACTTTGAGCCTTAATTGCCTTAAAACTGTTTATGCTTCAGAATGAAGGAGTTAAGGAGGTCGTGCGCGTCACCACAACGGGCTTGCAAGATGACGACGATGATGGGCTCGCACATGAAGACAACATAATTTAGTAATTATCTCGCGATACACTTCAACCTCTGAGCTCTCTAATTAAGCTGTCGATCGAGTCCCGTCCCGCCCTTCATAACCACCGTCATCCGGTGGGTCCCTCCACACCCCTGCCCAAACATTCACACACACCCTGTTTACGCAAGTAAACCAGAGAAGTACCACCCGGTAAAATGCAAATTCCATCGAAATTGTCGAGAATTTCTAGTGTGCGTCTTCAATCAGGGAGCAGGAAGGGCCTGAAGTCACGCCATCTTGCTGTTCACTTGGAGGTTTCATCGTTAATTACCACAATTAACGACGGCGGCTGAGACACATTCGGGCGGGGGGGAGGCACCCAGTCAGAGAAGGGCTGGATGCCACCGCGGCCCTCAGACATGCAAATTAGCCCTAAGCAATCACCTGCCACCACGCGCCTGCAGGGCGAGGCAACTCAGAAAACTGCAAGCATTTCCAGGAGAAATTTTAAGAAATCATCGCCTCGCTAAATATTCATGTGCATGCCGCCAACCGACGACGACAACGCCACCTGCCGTCCGGGTCCGTACCGACCTCTCGTCCTTTTAATGGATGGCGGACAAGGACCCAGCTGGCACCTGCACCCTCCCACCCCGGGGGCCCATCATGTGTTCAGCGCACCTCTGATGCTCGCTAATTTTTCCTGAGGTGCTGAATGAGGACAAAAAGCGGGAACGGGGCAGAGGGTCTTAATTGAATTTTTAATTTAAACCGGCTCTTCTCAGGCTGGGCATTTGCATTTCAAAGCGGGCGAAAAGTTTTATAACAAATTTCACGGCTTTGGTCGCTGTAACTTTTTCGGGTGACGGCACCTAATGAGTTTTTGGGGGAAAGTCTTGTCTGGGAATATTCCCCGAGTTTATTCAAATTTGGGCGGGTAACTCCAAATCTGTTCCGGTTCGAGATAGAAATTCTTGAAGAGCCCCACTCAATTGAAGAGATTTACTCGAAATTGAGATGTAATTTCAAGATGGTGCTAGAGACAGATAGCCTACCACCACTCGGAGCTATTAACTACTTAGATTTTAATTGACAATTTTCAAGTGTAATCGACTCTTATGTACCGTAACTTGGCCAGTGGCAAGTGCCTTTAGAGGAAACTGTCAACATCGATTGAGATAAGCCAATTATTAGAGATAAGTGAAATATCAAAGAAAATTAATAATAACACTAGGAAAGTACCCGAGTCGAAATTCAAGACTGTTTTAAGTCTTTCTAGTTTGATTTAGATGCTGAACGTACTTGAATATAAATATTATTCTTCTATATCCTCAAATGCACCTAAAAATGTAATAAAAATTCTGCGAGATTGAATGTATTATCTTAAAAAACTATTTACTCTTCTCTAAATAATTTTATACTACAGTTTTAAGAAAATAACTACTAAAATTATAATTTTCAATCGTATCATAATAATAAAAACTAAACTTTCTAATAGGTAAAAATAAAGAATTGATTTTATATCAATATGTTCTTGTAACTAAAAGTTTGAAAAATAATAGTATTTTTTTTTATCCATTATAACTATAATGTAACTTTTAGGAATTGTGATTAAAAAGACGTTAAGCAAATGCACTCTATGTAAATGAATGATTTTTATTTACTTAGCCCATGGGTTAAAATGAAATAAATTAAAGTGTTTTGAAAATTTTTAACAAGATATGTAAAGTTGGTCAAAGGAATGATTTTAATTAAATCTTGGATCACAGATTTTGTGTTTGTAATAAAGATATACTGAATTTCAGCCCCGAAGCAAGTGATTGATATCAACCACAATATTTTGTTTGCTACTGTGGGAAGAACCGGAGGTCCGAAATCAAGAAGACCTAAAATCAATAGAGCAATTTCCGGCAATATTCTGTCACACTCTGGCAGCTTTGAGGGATGGGAGTCTGAGCAAAAACTCCTCAGAATTTCCGATAGGCCGGAAAAGGACCTCACCGGAGGATGGGCGAAAAATAAAACGTTCATCCAAAGTATCCGCAGTAAATTTTCATTAGCGTCCAATTACAGCGAATTTCCACGTTCCGCAATAAACAAATTAAATAAAAACCTTGGCGACTTGGCCGTGACACGAATAAATGCGGGGGCTCTGGGGGTTCGACCGTGACGAGTAGGAGCCAAGGGACTTCTCCTGGTTAACAGTGGAAGCATCGATGGCACTGCCCGCCGCCACCGCCGCCGGGTAATCACTTTCTCCTGTCGGTGGCGTAGAGGTCACTCCGCCGCTGACTGAAGACGGGTATCTGCTCCCGGACCTTTTCGACCAGTGAAAAATCTGGAATCAAATTACATTTAGTGGGTCCCCGAGGACGGCCCCGGATCCGGGATTTCAATGATGTGTAAAGCCATCTGGGCCGCCAGCGTGTGAGCGGCTGGACAGCCACGGAGGTGCCCCCAGCCCTAGTAGCTATTATCAGCTGGTGGTTATCTCTGTGACTGCCGCCGCAGTCAACACAAAGCAGTGCCAGGAATCGGGAAATGGAGTGCGGGGGTGGGAGCAGGTCATGCGCCTGATGGGAATCATGAAAATGGGACGAGGTATCGGGCGAATAGTTAGTGATGAGGTCCAGCTTTGTGTTGGGTGATTTGCTGTAAAAATGGAGAGAAAACTAACCGATATCAGCGATAACAACATCCTCCTCCTCGTTAGCACTTTGGATAACTTTGCCCCAGGGATCCACAACCATCGAATGGGCCCACGCCACGTAGCCGGCTTCCCTGTCTCGGGCAGGAGAGATCGTGGCTACGTAGAGCTGATTATCGTTCGCCCTCCCCCGCTGCAGGAGCTCCCAGTGAAGGGGGCCAGTGGTCATGTTAAAGGCGGCCGGGTAAATTAGCATCTCGCAACCTGAATACGAAAAATGGGAAAGATGGGGCGCCACTGTAAGTGGGTCAGATTCGGAAAATTAATTAAGGTTCTCCACCTTGGTTTCGATAGATGCGGGCTAATTCCTCGAACCGAATGTCGTAACAAATCCCAATCCCAATTTTGGCCCCGTCCACCTCAACGGTGGTGAAGTTGTCGCCCGCAGAGAGGACCTCTGACTCCTTGAACCTTATCCCGCCCTTGATGTCGATGTCAAACAAATGCATCTAGGATTTAGTCAAATTTGAGGGTAGGGTTATCTTTTAAAACTATAGAGATAAGAAAATGGGGCACCTTTCTGTAGGTAGCCAAAAGACTACCCGTAGGGGACCAAATGGTGCAAGTGTTGTAAAGCTTGTCACCGTCTCTCTCTGGGATGGTGCCCCCAATCAGATAAATCCCGTGCTCCTTAGCCGCTGCGGACAGGAGCTTCGACGTCTCCCCGTCTGGAATGGGCTCAGCGTACTCGGAGAAGAATTGGGTTCCATAGGGGCTATTAAAGAATTCGGGGAGGGCCACAAGACGTGCCTTGTGCTCCTGGGCAGCGAATTTTATCTTGTTGGCTGCGTTCTCTAGATTCTTCGATTTGTCTTTGCCAACTTTCAGCTGGAGCAGAGCTACGCGGAGGCCTAAAAACAAAAAAACCCCCCGTGAGCGTTCGTCTCCCAAAAATGGGGAATGGAACAGGCGACTAATCCAGTTTAGGTTATTTGAACCAGCAGAAACTTACAACGAGCCACTTTATCCATTTTAGGAACAAAATTAACCAATACAATTTGAAATAAATGCAAAAATTACACTTCAGATGTTCCCGAAGAATTGCCACGGCCGGTGATAAGAAATGTCACGGTAACCTTTGGATCAGCTGATTCCGCTGAATGTGACGATTGACTTTAGTTCAGACACAAACAAGTGCTGAATTTCTATTCCCTGTTGCACAAGAATCCCACCAGGTGGATTTGAATTCAGTTCTGCAGGGTTGAATTCATTGTACGTTATTTAAATGTTTTCAAAGTTTTGTTTCATAGGGAAACATTAATTTTGAACAAGTCAACAATTTTTGTTTGTAATGCTTTAACAAGAGATTTTGAAAAGTAGGTACTATATTATTCAGATTTTCAGCTAATTTTTGTTAGCAACCTTTTACACGATTTTTTTAATTTGTCTACTAGTTTCAGAAGTAATCAAAAAAAGTTTTCTTTACACTTTCCTCAATTCTACTCAAAATTTATTATGTACCTACCTTCCTACGGACTAGTTTTGCATTATTGTAATATATCAACAAAATAGGTAATTTTAATTTTTTGTAGTTTAGGAAATGCTACTAAAAATCACGTTACAACGGAATCACAGAGTCTAACAAATATCTATTATTGCTATAAAAAGTGATAAAAATAATAGAAATAACATTTTTTAGCAAGTGATAGCTTAAAAATAACTGATGGTTTTGTTTAAATTTAATTCCATTTCAACAATAAAGAAAAATTCTTGTTTTCAGTTATTGAATAAAAATGTTAAAATATTTAATAACAAGTATTCCGCAAAGGAACCATACAATCAGATGACAATGGCTGAAATTATACGAAAATTGGACGAAGTTTTACAGCGATTGATTTTTTTTGCAAAATATTTTTAAGTGGGATAACGACCAACCTAACGCCTATTTGTGACCTTTATATAAAAATTACCTGTTAAAAAACGATTCGAACTTTCTTAACATTTTTTTTTACAATAGCTTAAGAACTACTCAATATACTTTGTTTAAATTTGAACCACATTCAGTTTGTATGAAGAGGTACCAATTGTAACCAAGCTAAAGATTTATATCATTTGTCTACAATCCCCATATTGAATTTATTGATGACAATCAAGCCTCAACATCAGAATTTGCCAATATTCGCAATTAAATTGCTTGTGTGAAAAATAAACGTGAAAGCAAACATACCCTCTCTCCACGTCTTGATTAATTGTATCAATTTTGATGTCATTCGAAGTTTCTTCTCCTTTTTGAGCCTCACGAGAGACGAGTCCTAAGTGAAAAAACAAATTATTTTTGAGTAGATTACTGGGAGGAATTGAAAAATAAAAATATTTTTTCCAAAGAATTGATTTGGTCTTTAATTTTCGTTTCTATAGCAAATTTAATCTTAATAGACAATTAAACGATCAGATTAGAGGGCTGTGGACCTACAGACAGACGGAGGAATTAACCGAAATTATAAAGGCTTTTTAAATAAGTTGACAATGGAACCCTAAAATATTTTACTGATATAAATTGTTTTTTTGTTTTTTAAATTTATTGGGAATTATACTAAAAAAAAGTAAGGATACACTAATGCCCCTTCTATTGTTAGGAAATCGAGTGTTCGCGTAAGTCGAGTTTTTATTCGCCTGTTTTGGATATAAGGAATGAAATTTTAACGAATATTCGTTAATTTTAGCAAGGCGATGAGGCGAATAAGATATTTTAAGCTCAATGCCAAAATGTCCTATTCGGTGACTTTTCAATTCGACTAGCTAACCATAATAAGGGTTGTAAAACAACATTATTCGAAAAAGTGTAAAACAATCTCCTAATCAACTCTTTCGTACAAAATTGGAAAAGGTTTGTCCGCTGGTGCCTGCAGCCAATTGTCTTCTGAATACTTCGTGTTGTCAGTCTCGATAACGTGGAAAGTGTACGCGTGGCGACTTTTTTGTGATCGGTTTGGTTCACTTTTGTGAACAACTTGACCATCAATCAATACGCAAGTTCCTGAAAATAAATAAATAAGCTATTATACTTTTATTTTCATTCCAATTCGCTAAATGCTGTCAGTTAGTAAATTATTATATTAAGTTTAGTCATGAAAAGGCTCATTTAAAGAAAGTTTAACTTTAACAAAACAAATTTAACCCAACTTACAATTAGACCTTTCTAAGTTAATAAAAAATTTCTAAAGCACTACGTTCTTTATAATAAAGATATTAAATAATAGAAATTAAATTACACGTAGATTGATTTGAATTAAGGAGTATAAAATAAAAATAAAATAAAAGTTGACAGTCCCTTTTCTTTCAAAAAATTAAACTAATGTGCTGATTACTTCAATTTTGTTAAAAATTAATAAAATTTTAATTCATTTATATTATAAAAAATCCGCTAGTGTCTAATAATCTTATTATCATACAACTGTGCATTTGTTCATGTTTTGATATTTTCTTTTATTTGTTCAAAATTTGTGTGTCTATTTTGTGCAAATTGCATTCTGATCAATTTCCTTAATACATTCAATTCATAACAGCCTGTTTATTTTTTTTCAAGCAGATTCAAAAATTAAAAATTGCATTTCAACTTTATAAAAATACGAATAAAAATTTACCTTTTGAAACTGGAACAGGTGTAAAATTGCTTTGTGGGTAGATTGGGGCTGGTTTGTCATATATTAGGAGCTCATTTGATGACTTATCTGGATTACGAATATACCTTAAAAATTAGAGGAAATTGGTAGAAAGGGTAAAGCAATAAAATATAAAAGTTATAATTATACCTTCTGTGAACACCGCTTTGGTGCGAACCTTTTATGAACTGTAAGCAACCATTCTGCATTGTAGCGTCTTCTAAAGCTATCCAGAAACCGATTGCAGATGTGGGCTCTGTATAAAGATACGAGGAATCTTGATGGGGGATAACTAAAAATTTAAGATGTTAAAATAAAAGTTTCAACAATGAAAAAATATTATTTATTACCTGCTCCACCAATGCCAGGATTTTTGTAAATGTACATACTTTGAGGTACCACTGGCCGTTTATATTCTAGTTGCCAACATACTTCACGAACACGATCGCTAAAAGTGACATTCTCAAACTCACCGATTTCAGTGTGCAAAGCATGTCCTACCTGCGCGAAAGTACCGATTTTAAAATACATATTATAATAGGAATAGGTAATTTTAAAATTATAAGTCTATTTTTCAAATATGTGTTGATTAATTCGTCTAAATAATCTATTAAAGATAATACTAAATAATGGTGTATTTTATGAAAGTTATTAGTCCTTACCTTATTAAGAGCACACTCAGGCTCGACCAAAAGTTCCCCGCTTTTATCAAGAGCTCGCTCCTCAAAAAAGTATCGAATTTTATCACCAGATTCAATAAAATAGGTGTCTTTACTCTGCGCATTTTCACTATTTATCGTGCTGAAAACCTTTCGTTCGTCTTTTGGAGCTTCCAAACATAGTCTTTTCCCTGCTTCGAGAAGCTCTTCTGTCTCCTGCTGTGTCAGGAAATCCTCAATTATGACGTAACCATTTTGTTTCAGCTAAAAAATAAACAGAATATATAACAATTTTAATATATTCATATTAATTACACAGATTTTTTGAGTTTGTACCATAAAAACTTTTAAATATTTATAAGTTTCATGTATTTTTACATTACTCTTAAACAGCGGTCTAAATTTCAATTTTTCTTTACTATCAGGTGCCAGAATGCTTAGCTGCGTTTGGCAAGAATTCTAAGGGTGATATTACAAGTCGAATATACATATACAGCCATTATTGGATTCGAAATTTTCAATTAAAAAATTAGAATACAATATTTCAAACCAGCCTTTCTAAAAACCATGTTGAATTCAATTTAATAGAATTCGTTTTTGCATTTCAGATAATAATATCGAAAAATTTAAAAGTTCACATCACATGGATTTGTATGTATTGCAACTATTCGCCATAGCTTCAACGATGTTTTGAGAATTTCCCAAATAATGCACGAAAATTTGCAAATGCTCATCTCTGTTCTCATTTCGAAACTACAACTATTGTTCAAAATAATAGTACTGTACTTAGTTAGTAGAATTGATAATAATAATACGACGAAAATATTTAGTTTGGATCAGTTTTTAGATGTTAACGCAATTATAGATTGGCGCTAAAAAACAGAAGTGTTTCAGTCTAACTCGTATTTGGTGTCAATTTTATTCCAAAAAATGTGACGAAATCACGAACCCAGCAGCAGCAAATAAAACGAAAATATAATGTATTATTCAATTTACTAAAAACCAGCATTATTTTTGTTGTGTAATGACAGACTGAACAAATCTGAAATTACTTCTTGTAGAATTGTGGCAGCGTTCGTTTAAGATTAAATTTAATGGACATTTTCTGGGGATCGCACAAAGAAATTTCACTTTTATTTATTTTATTTAAAGATTAATATTTGGCAGATATTAATAATTTTTTATATTTTGATATAAAATGTTTTCACAAGCAATTTAGTAAAAAATTCTTTCATGGCTCATTAAAGATTATAACTAAACAAAGGAATACAGTCCAATTTAGTCACAAATAAAATATGCTAAAAAAAATACAAACTAAAAATAGAAAAGTGAATTAGAAGCTATTTGAGGAAGTTTGCTTCCTACACATTAAACTTGAAAATTTCAATTCTTAATGAGACCAACTAGACCAGCTGAATTCATTGACTCAGCTTTTATTTATTTGGCAATGATCCACAGTTTACATTTATTTGAAAACGACCCTGTGGCCTTTATTCATTTCAATTATTACGCCGGACTTCAACGATTAGTTTATATAATTAATAACCATTACGTACATACATACACAGTACAATGCAGGTGCTTTTGGAGTACTTTTAAAAATTAGGTACAATGAAAATAAAAGCAAGGATCCTTTCGTGGTCATGGTTTTGTTGATAAATATAAACAAAGAACATTTATTATACGTATTTCAGATTTGTAGTTTTTTGGGATAATTTTTGAATAGATATAAAACTTTTTTTTCTAGTCTTGTGAATCTTATTGAAGCAATTTACCTCACATTTTATTAAAGACCTAATCTGAAGTTAATATGCGTTTAGCTCACTCTAAGATCGTTTTTGGGTTCACAACTAAGAGAAAATTGTGTGGTTTTTTGCAGTACCTAATCTTGCATATTATTCAAATTATCAGCTATCAATTGTCATGTTTACCAACTAAATTATTGTTCTCTTCTCACATTATGTTATAAAGTATATTTCTAAGTTCTTCCACGTATATGACGATCGTTATTTGTAAGTTCAGACAAAATGGAAATCTTTGAAACCCATAGTATAGAGCTGGATCATTTAGTTCAAATTTAATTTTAATATATAAAAGTCTATATGTAATGTATTTTAAATGTTGCCGCTATACTATATGAACTTTTGTGCTCTAAGCTGCGACAAATTGGCATCGCTTAAGATTTTTAAAATAGTTTCTAAGTGAAAGATCTTTTTTAAAGTGACTTTCGTTTAAAGCCCAATTGCACTTTAAATTTAATGTAATAGAATCATTTGAATTTGAAAAGATTCTACTATAGGTGTGACGTTATACTAGAATATTAATGGAATTCTATTAAAAGGTTTATGGAGCTTTCAAGAATATTGAGAATTTGTAAATATACTTTTTAAGTAAGAAGCTATCTGCACCGACTGCATAAGACTCAATAATAAATCAACTTATGTAAGTTTAATCTTAACTCAAAACGGAAAGAGCGATAAAGAAGAAACGGAAATCTTTCACACGTCGTTGTTTTAAGTATGAACGTCTCATTTCGGTGCGTTGAGGTAGAACTTTTCAACGAGATAATTAGTTACGCGTCGACTCTTTAAAATTTATGATTTTTTATTATTTATTTTCAAATAAAGTAGGTATTTTAGGTATATTTGTACAAGTGTTTAATATTCGATTAGAGCCTGGTACTTTGACTACCTATTGAAATACTGTAGATATCGTTTATAAGAAGTGTTAATCACCTTCTCATTTAAAGTTGCAATAATCATGAGCAAGTCAAAATACATATTGTCTATACACCAACATACAGTTTTTACCTCTGCTATCCGGTTGAAATTGTTTCGAATATAATTTGAAGAGTATTTGCCTACATACAAAACTATATTTAGATGGTGATTTCTACCTGTGCGGATGCTGGGTGCATGCCAAATTGGATATGACGTATGTAACCGCGTACTTTTAGATCTTCATTCAGAGATGAAGTGTGTGCGACTCATACACAGCTGATGATTTTTCTGTTTCGATTAGCTCAAAACAAAAGACAAACTATAAAAATAATGCCACAGTATGGTAGCAGCTGTTAAATTATTGCATATTTTTCCGGGAAATGTTTTTGATATGTAATTTCGAGGGGTACTTTCAATTAAAAATTTTCAGGGACACTATAAATATACCAAAAATAATTATTTAGAGCGAGAATATATCCATATGATTCAATCATACAAAATATGTTTGCAATTCTTTAGAACCTTTTCTGTAGAGAATTTTTTAATCTTCAAACTTAGCAATAAATAATTTAGATTTTTATGTTTTTGCTATAACTAATAACTATGATGTAAAAACGACTTTATTGTGTTGTAATAGATCAGATAAAATTAATAAGGACAATTAATATATCTCACTAAGGTTATTAAGTAATTGCAGCTCAATTGATAAAAAACCACAAAATATCATCTCATCTCATTAGAATTTCAATAAGTTTATTGTGAAAAATCCTAATGTGATGGAAGGAAACGGAGTTCAGATTCGTATTAGGAAGTCTAAAACTCCATAATCAGCTACAAAATCCAAGAAGGTATTTTTCATTTTTATTTTTATATGTAGGTCTGTCTAATTTAAACCTTACAGGTATAAAAAAAAATGCTGGTACTTTTTGAGATAAATAATTAAAGGATATTCTCAATAAAACATATTTTCAGACTCCGATTTGAGAATTGTTGAAATAATTATGTTAAATTCTCTTTCTAAACAATAATTAGTGGTCTCTCTTATTCAACTTTCTTTTAATTGTTAATACGAGTACAACTCTATCTATACCAGTAGCCCTAAGTTTTAAATATGCATGTACAAGTACATATATGTATGTCTATATTGATATTTCAATATAAGAACAGGCTTTACAATAACATAAGTAGTTGTACCTATATTGAAAATACAAACATTTTTGAGATAGTCTTATCAGTTCTATTGTCGTAATAAGTTCAGAGTTAGTAGCTAAAAACGAAATATGTATACTCGCCTTTAAGGAATTTATGCTACCTGAGCTTTAACTAAACTGTCTTAGTATTCAAGCCATCGGTATAATGCACTAAAGGTTTTGAGTTTACGAAAAGAAAAAGACCCGAATCAGTGTGAAGGTCAAAACAAAATGTTCGGACTCACCTTTGGCTTCAGTAAGAAATGATGATTAACTTCTTCAACTTAAAAACAGATGAAGCCTATTGTGCTTATGAGAAATAGACAAATTATATTTATAAATCCATTAATGGCTAGAGTCACCTTCGTAAATTTTGTCGAAATATGTATTTCTCTAAATTTAATAAAAAAAAAACGATAAGAGTCGTCAAAGCCAATAAATTTATCGATTTTGTCATCAAAATAAACAAATTTCCCTTAACACTTCCCAGATGTGTGCGAGTCGCCAGCTAGTCTACGGCTAATTTTTAATTAGATTAAAAAGAAACTAAAAAAAATTGATTCCATCACGGTGCGCGAATAGCAGCCACGTTATCCCCATTAAGAAATCGTAGATACCTATTTAGCATAAAAAACAAAGAGGCTTTTTCGTAAACTTACCTCTTGATACAGTGTATTCCTCATTTTCTTGTATTTTATTTTCTAATGATCTTAACTCAAGTTATAAAAAAAACTGAATGCTCTTGGCACAAAGCAACACTAGAAAAAATCACAGATTTGATCACAAAAAAAGTTAGTTACCGTTTGCTGTCGGCCGCCGACCAAAATAATTTGATTATAATTAATTAATTATAATAATTTGGATACAAAACCACGCGTATCTACCAGAGCGAGAATTTTTCCTTAAACCGACCGATCCGTCTACAACTGATACTGTGTCTTACTTAAATGTGATAGAATTGCTTTGCTTGAAGACGGCAGAACTCGAACTGAATGTGAGTAGGAGGAGCACTCAGCCTCGATCTTTGCACACCATCGAATGCACAGTTTTTCCACATTTCACTCACTAAAACGAGTGGAAGTTTCTTAATTGATAGTAATTATACTCAAAATTAGAGCAGGCGCACACTTGCGGTAGGATGTTTTCTGACGCTTCTCAAAAATACTCACTGTGACCCCAAGGAGCGTCACACAAAAACATAATTCGTGTATAGCACACCATGTTATGAACCCATATGCTTCGAGATTATGTTGTTTTTCTAGACGTGCAAACAACCGAAGATGTTTCATGTTTCAGCTACATTGCGTCGGCACCACACGTGACACCAATTGAAGCACATGTTTCAAATAATTTCTTCGAATATTGCGTCTACCTTCGTTCACCCTGGTATCAAATACATAATTTTGCCATTATGATCGTGGCTCTCCGTGGAAGGTGCATTTGCATATGTCGATTTTATTCGCCTTATTTAACTTTCGAAAACCCCAATGGGTAGCTATTTGCGGTGATCACAATTAGAGTAATTCGCTTCGACAACATAAGCTTCAGTGGCTGCCTAATCTATTGTAATCTATTGTAATCGGGATTACGTAGATCGAGGAATGCGATCTTGATTGGCATAACCAACCACTCACTCATGGTATTGAGCATTCTCTGTGGGGGAGGCGCTCGGCACTGAGTGATAAGTGGTCTTATTAATATCTTGCCGAGTCAGCGAGCAGCGTATTGGAAAATGAGTTTCAGATTATTTATAAAAACTAGGTAAATAAGTGCTTTCGGTGAGTAAGGGGTACAATTTAGTTGTTTTATACTTAATGAGCCATCGTTTGAATTGAAGCAATAATGGGATCAGGAAGTACGAATTTGAGTATATATACGAAGCTATGAAGTGATTCGGAAGCTAAAAACGCCGAAAATAATAAGAAAAGTAGGTAATTTAGAAATTTAAAAAACTGAATTCTTAGAATATTATTTTTTAAATTTATAAATTAAATTATCTTCGCATGTTCGAGACTTGCGACCGTCCAGCTACATAGACAAGTTAATAACCTCACCAACGTTTGATCCGTATATACATTATTCTTTCATTAATATTGAAATTTTAGGCCTATAATTTTGTGTAGATATTCCTAAAACTCAACTTGTTAAAATTGCTATGTACCTACTGTTGAGTAAAAAGAGAGAGCTTGTACACAGAATACAAACATTTTAAAATTAAATGTCGAATATACATATGCACTTCAATATAAAATTTTTCAAAAACTTTTATTTCAAGACAAAATATTTTATTCTTCAAATAAAAAGGAAAAGGTTTCCGACAGAAAAATGTAAATCGTTTAATTGCCGGGACTTTCCATATATGAACATTCTCAATTTTATTTATAAATATTTTTACTTTTAAAGTTAAAGCAGAAATAATATTTAATTGAACTAGAAAATCGTTCTTCGTGATAACCTAACGAAATCTGAGAGGCGTAATAAAAAATTGTTGACGATATCCGAAACAACGTCTTATCTTAAGCAGCATGCTTGCTTTCTTAGTTAATTATTGTCCAACTTTTAAATATAAAATATCCAATATCCAACTTTTAAATATAAATATAAAATTTTTTAATGATTTAATAATTACTATCTATATATTTTTTCGATTTTCATTGAAGGAAGAAAGTTAAAATCCGGAATGCAAATTTCCTAATAATAATTTTTTCGAGTTTCCCAGATTTGCGATACAAATATTTATTCAAATAAAATCTAGTTTTTTTATTTTTATTATTTTGCTCACATTTCCATCATATTAATTTTTAATGATGTCACGTAGTCTACGATATTTGCGTTATTAAAATGAACCAATTGCAATTAATATATGTACACAAATTTTAGTCAAATTCTATAATTTATTTCTTTTAGAAAATTTAAGTACACAAATCTAATTAAAAAACCAATGCGAGTCAATAAAAATTCCCCTTCTTTACAAACAGTTTAAAAATAAAAATAAAAACGAGTTCGTACCTAAACAAAAAACTAAAGGACATAAAAACACGAAATAATCCCAAATATTTGTTTTGAAGATTTAGGAAAGTTTCCATTTCGATGAAGATTTCAAAGTATTTCTCAATTTATAGTATTTGTTAGCATTTATATAAAAAGTGTTTCTTTTTTGAGTATAGTTTGTCCTACCTCGAATAATGTACAGCACATGACATAAATCTCAAAAAATAATAAATGAAATTTAAATAGAACCTGTTTCATAAAGGTAGCAAAAATCCCAGTTAGAGGCGGGAGCTTTGCGATTGCCTAGAGTCATCATGAAAGTGACTCTGTTCCACCTTGTGTTGTTAGTTAGGGTGACAAATGAATGGCGTTAAGGTCGAACACCTTTTTTCGACAACATTTGCATAAGTTGAAATTGAAAGATAATATGTAAAAAGGTTGAAATACAAACAATAAAAATGTTTTTAAAAAAAACATGTTTTAATTTAGAGTGAAAGTGGACTCTCCGGGTTGACATTATCTTCCGATTTCATGTCGAAAGCAATTTGCGATTGATGGATATCATATATGAGTAAAAAGGTGGAAAGGTATAGTAGCAAAACGCAACATAGATGCCTTTGTAGGTAAAAATATAGTCGCTGTTGCGATGTTATGTAACATAACTCGGTCCCCATATAACAGCGAACAGGGGAAAGTCGCCATATCGATCCTCGCAACACAATCCGTGACCCAATCGGAAAAGAAGGAGAAAAAAAAATAAAAATAAATGGCAATCGCGGGCATATTTGTCGATAATTAATTGGTCTTGAAAGATAACTTCGAGGAACGCGCCCAAGACGTATTCAGGTACATTACAAATACGTGAATCCCAGCATCCAGCGTGCGATCACTTCATCACCGGGACAAGCAGTCAAGTTTTGATTGATGCCCTCGAGCGATGAAGAGATACGCCAATAATAAACGAGTTCACCTACTGCAACTAATCTTTCTGCGGAACGAGGCCTGGTTACATTGGGAGAAGCGTGAAACACCTTTAAGTAATTCTTTAAACCCAACCAGGTGAATATTTTCAACTTTGCAACCAGTGCGTCGCAGCATCCTAATGATTGTAAAGCCAGGTGATCGGGAGAAAATGAATTCAAAGCGAAGTCGAGATTTTTGTGGTATGGGAAAAATGCGATTTTACCGCCTTTACCGGTCTCAAACTGATATTATGCTCCAGGTGAGTATAATGAACAATTTTCTGTTCATTTCCATCATCAAAATCTAGTTGCACACGATCCAACAGAATCACCTTTTCCACTACCTCGCAATACCACCGTTTTTCTCCTCCTTTAACATCGATGGGGGCTAAGCTTGGGTTCGGTGGGTCTCTCATCAAAGAGATTAAGAAATCAAATAACGATACCGCTTCAAGCCTGGTCTTAGTTCAGTTTTATTTGGTCGCCTGAGTTGTCTGGATGTAAAAAGAAAGTTGGATATAAAGATTTGGATAGGTCTTATATACCTTCTGAATCTTCTTTCCAGCAATTGTTTCCATATATTGCTAAATCTGTTAATGGTTCCTTTAAAAAACGTTCAAAGTGCCGCATATGAATTCGAATAATATATTTTTTGTGAAATAATTGTGCCTTTATTATATTTCTTTTATACCTATAAAAGTGGTTAATTTTGGTATAAGCAGCCTTGGAACGATAAGGGCTAAACTGTCTAATCGTCTTAAAGATGGTGAGAGTGTTAACTGCAGGATTCCTGTTTTGTGGATTACTAAGTGCATGTGAGTAATGGAATATTATACTTACACTTAACTGACAAATTTAGATCTTAGTGATTTAATTTATACCATGGCTATAATGCGCAGCGGAAATAAGGCTGTGTAATTTCTGCATTTTGTTTTGTCTGATTTTTCTTCTAAGATGTGGGGAAAAACTTGCACCGGTTCAACGGGTGCATGTGGCTTATTTTAAGTTGGTCAGGCATACCTTGAGGCGAGCACTCAGATAATTATGATATTGTGCGGCTCTAGACTCTAGAGTCTAACTTTTAGCAGTTTCAAGTGATTAATATCACTTATACTTTTTGTGAGAACTTAGTATTTCCACGAAAGCATTAGAGATTGTTAATTATACCTGCCATCTTTTTGACTGAAAATTTTATTTCGTTATGCGTTAGAAAGGTAGGTGTAGACAAAAAATTGTAAAATTAGAAAGTGCTGAAATTGTAGATATGCTCAAGCAAAATATACCAAGATGTCTAATTATATTTCACGTTTATTTACCTAAAAGTATGTTTGCGAATTCGTTAGAAATTTGAAAGCGGCTATAAAAATTTTACATAAAAGGTATGCTATTTTGATAATTTGCTTCGTATAAGATGTAATTTTTGTTTTCATCAATTCATTTATTTAAGTTTAAAATTAATTTCTATATATAATAGGATTTACTAAATCCCAGTGCTGGAAGCTCATATAAGTAGTTTAGCAAAGGTAGAAGTTTACAATTTTATTTTAATAATACCTATACCATTTCGGGGAAAGTGAGTTAATTCTTTCTAAAATCCAGTTAATTTTTGTTTTCATATACATACATAGTTTGAACAAAAGATACTAAATATGGTACACAATTTTTACTATCACTTGATGAACTAACGATCATGAAAAAAAATTCTTTGTAACATCTTCCTATTTTATAAATACATATGTAATGTAGGTACCTATTGGTAAACTAGACTTTAAATTTTTTGAAAGCAAAGATTGCCGTAAATATCTTTGTAAAGAAAATACAAATTTTAATATTTAAGGAATATTACAAAATACCGATTACATTAAAATTTTAATTTGTCCTGTAGTTCTCTCCTTAAATCGTAATATACATTTTTAATAAGCTTTATTCCATTTATTTCAAAGAAACAATTCTAAAATTTCAATTATATAAATATGTATGTACATATTATGCATTTTAGCAAGGTCTATTAAATTTAGGAATATTTTCAAGGCTAACAACCAAATAAAAACCAGACTAAAGCAGAATGTACCTACCTAGTTTTAAAAACAATTATAGCATCAAGATATTACATATGTATTAGATATTCACAAAGTGCAGTCGTTCTACCAGACCTAGTCGACTAGATATAATTAAAAAATTAATATGTATGATTATTTTTGGAAATATTACGAATTAGAATTATATAAAACTCCCATAGTTACTAGTATTGTCTTCAATTTGCAAGAAAAACTAGATATCAGCTATTTCCGATTTTTTTTTCTAAATTCATTCCACTTTGTAGCCAGCTGGTCTCCGTGCAGTGGTCGAAAAAGACATAATCGTCTTGTCAAGCAAGTTATATTCATTTAAAAATTCTACCAGATCGAAAAATCCAGAAGTGAATTATCAAAAAAAATTTATTATCATATATACAGGTCATGGACTAGTTCATTGAAAAAAATAAAAATAAAAAGAATATAAACTGAATCTAATTGACAACCGATTCGTGGATTGGTTTAGATTTCACGGAAATTAAACAATTACTACTTTTATACAATGACCAACTCAAGCAAATCACCCTGATTTGAATGATTTAACAGGAGACACGCGAGGAACCGGCATATCCGAAGAGTTTTAAAAGAAAACTTGAAAACGTCTTGTTTCTAAGAATGAATTTTAAATCTTCAGCTGGTAAAAAAGTGTTAATTGCAATCGATTTTTATGCAAATGAGATGGAGACGTGTTTGTATTTTAAAAATATAAAATAAAAAGTCGGTGAATAGTGTCACGACCTGAGTTTAGACTTCTCAAAAAGACAGTGGTTGTGGTTGTTTTTTGCTACCATCTTCTTTCAAAGAGTTATGACCATTTTGCGATCGTGGTGATCAGATCCTCTTATCGCGGTTAATACCTCACTTCACTCGGGGCGAACAGTTGCCGCGCGAATTGAATACAATGAGATTATGGAAATGCATTGCGTGGGTGGATTAAAGCGAATCATGCAATAGGTGCCTGTCCCAGTAAAAGATAAAAGGAACTGGGAACTGGTAGAATGCCCCCTCGAAGGCCACATGGGACTATCATTTTCCGCGACTATTAATATCAGAACAATCCACTTGATGACGACTACTAGAATTAAAGCGGGAAACCAAGAGGTGTACAATTGTTCGCGAATAAATCTATATATATGTACATATGTATATATAAAAAAAAAAAAGAGAGCAGAGCAGGAAAGCAAAAACCGACAGTGTGAAACCGCCTTAAACACTCAATTTATTACACTCATTGGGTATTCAAAGATATTCTTTTGCATAAACACAAAAGTCGCATATAACTGGTGGAGTAAAGTGTGCCTCACCTACCTTTAAACCGTGGATTTATCTGCGAATGTGGTTGCAGCGGCAGTGGCTTCAATGAGTCTCTGAATCTCTTGGGAGGGAAAAGAGCTGTGATTAAGGTCAGAATGTCAAGGACTTGATGAAGTCGAAGAGTGCAAAGTATTTTTTCTTTTATTTTATTACCCACATGTGGAAATTACTATGCAGCTCAGAGATGGGAAAAGATTGCATTCCTTACCCAGAAGTGCATCTAGTAGATGTATTCGTCCTATAGTCAAATGGAAATTAGGTATTAGCGTAGCGAAAAGTTTATATTGGAAGAAAGTTATCCTATAACTTTATGACACAGTCCTGAATATTTTACAGAGCTTAATGGTTTTCTAGTTTTTAATTCAATTCCCTTTCAGCACTATCGGAAATTGCCATACCTCCTCTTTTATGCGCTAGTTACTCAAGTTAAAAATTTCTCAGGGGTTTTCTGAATAGTTATAAAGGTATTTTAATGATCGACAAATTACTTACCTTCATTTACAAAATTCGAATCAAAACAATTGGTGAAAAGAAAATTGTAATTTTAGTTTGAAGCCATCGTCCTAGCCTTTATTAATGTAACCTCTTGCCCTCTTAAGAAATCGTCAAAATTTTCATGCAGGACCAGGAAATCAATCCCTACGTAACTGCAGGCCAAAATCCGTAGAGATTAAGAAACATGAGGAGTATAGTATTAAGAGGTTGGTTTAAAAAAAGATTAACTTCAATAATAATAAAATTATCCATGTTAGCTACTCAAACGTCGTTTATAATTTCTAGTTAGTGGGATTACGTTGTCGTTGGTTTAATTTACTAACATATGTTATTTTCTTCCACCAGTATTTTTTTATTATTTTCATAAAACGCGGGAGGCATGTCGTACTAAGTAGTAAATTTTTACAATTTCATAGCTTTATCATTTTCCCCTGACGACTTCGATGAATACTAAAAATTTGACAAGTGTTTAATAGAAAAGTTTTAAAATCAAAAATAAATAAAATAAAAGGTGTTGAAATTATGAATTTTAAATAATAAGACATATGTACATTCTTCGTATAGGTATAAAAAATTAATTGCAGCTTAAGTCTAAACTTAAAGACGTATGTCAATTTTTACTAAATTTCTAATAGTAGGTATACCTAATTGTATGATACTTAAAAGATTAAGTGGAAATTTGGAAAATTTCCGAGCTTTCCCGTTCAAATTTCTACGAAAAGAATGCTTTTGAAAACTACTTTTAAAATTTGAAAACTATTGTACTGTAGTGTAAAAAAAAATTACACATAAATAATATGACGAACTAACAATTATGTAAAACGAGACACACAATTCTGAAAATAAATATATAAAAAAAAAATGCATGCCCGAAAATACGGAATACTTTACATATTATTTTTTGAATTGAGTAAAGAAACATTTCATTAAAGTAAATATTTGCATATTAGTGGCTTAATATTCAACAAAATTAAGAGACAAAATAAAGAGAAATGAATTGCGTGGCACAAAATCTTCAATGCGTTTTTTTATTTAATTTTTGTGATACGATGCGCTTAAATATCTCCGAACCATCACCAAAAAGTAGCCACCAAATATGTTCATGTGGCGCCACTTAACTTTTATTGCGAACAAAAATAAAATTCTTCTTTTTCTTTGACGAAAGTTGTTTAACAGGTGATTCCGCTTCCAAGATACAACCTGGTTTAAAAACTATCACCCCTGAAAGTTATCTTTTGCTCTCGTACAGTAAAATTTCCTTTTTTCCATCGGGTTTTTATATACCATCATCATATACCAGTATTGTTGCGCCAGTATCCGGCCATTTCCACTTCCATCTATATTTATTCACATTGGTAGGCAACAGACTAGCAACTTTCAGTTTTCAGTTCCTGCGCTCCATATCTACATCGGCATAATCCGATCATCAATGAGGTCTGAATTATTGCCATAAATAGTAAAACCAGTCACTGTTTGAAAATATACGCTGCAAGGCTGTCATTTGTTCAAGATAAACAAGATGTAGAAGAAATAAAAATACTGAAAAATAATGAAAGCTGCAAGCACTGCAAAAAGTTATAAACACCTTGCATGGTGGACTTTTTGACAACTACATAATGTATGATAATTTAAATACATATTGTGCTACTGCCTCGATAATTTGAGAACAATAAAGCGACAATGAACCTAAACGATCATAGAAAGTGTACTCGAGCTGCAGAAAGATCTTGATAGTGGCATACATTATGATCAGGAATTTATTTTAGAGATACGGCAGCATCTCTTTTATGAAAATTTTCTCAAAGCAGTATCTGGAAAATGAACAACGTTTTCAGCTAGGAAATGATCCGCAGTATGGAGTTTTCAGAGATCTCATCATATTCGATTGTTTAGAAAACAGTCCATTTTCACGCTTAGTGGTAGCGTAACAACACGTTTTTTACGCGTGAGCTGCTTGACTGCGCGGAAACAAAAGATGACATTCTTATGGGGAAATACTAAATAGTTTTTTTTTTTTTTATTGTATCGTATCAAATTTCCATTTAGTTATTCCAAAAATGTGGAAAATTGCACGCAATCCACCTCAATTGCTTTAAATGTGCGTCATACGCAATCGGTGCGATCGATCGATCGATCGGAGAGACACGGCACAGCCAAGCGTGCCATTGGCATCCGGCGAAAGTCACCATGTGTGAGCGAGGTTTGGTCGTTTTTCATTACCACGGACTCGTTGATCGCTCTAATTTGCATTTTCGTTTTTGTATTTCTTTTTATTTTTCTATAAATTATTTTATCTTTCTCCGACATTTCTTTTATGCGATAGTGTGTGGTGCTAGAGAAATTGCTATTATCATATATAATATAGAAAAGTTATAACCTAAGGTGCCGTCTATTTCCTTTGCGGAAGTTCTCACCACTCTTAAACGTTGTATAATTTACGTAATGATCAGCGTCTTACGGCTGATTACGGAGAGCGTTTTGATTAACATAATTTATGGGTGAAGTTACGAGATTTTTGCCGATTATCTAATATATTGATGAGGTGTAGAAAAATTTTCCATTGAAATTTATGCCATTTTCCACACTTTTTTTTTGTTTTTCTTAGAACGTTGGTTTCATTTGAATTTTTGAGGAACAAATTTTAGTAGATACTACTATATTTTTATAACTATATTTTTAAATTCAAAATTTTTTTAACACAATTTAAGAAAAGATATGAGGCCGTTTTATTGCAATTAAATTAGATTAAATGTTTCTTCAAAAGTTTATCTAAATGTATAATTTGAAAAAATGTTTTTAGATTTATCAGTTTTGTCGTGTTAATAGTAAAAATATATTAAAAATTACAAACTATTTTTTTGATTAAAGTGCTTCTTTTTCTAAAGCCCCACAATGAAGTTCACAAATATTTGGTAGAAAAAATTTACAAGCCTTAAACAAAAGTTACTATAGTAGATCGTAAATATTCCATTATATTTCAAAATTTTTTCTACAACTAAGCAATTTGGTTTTTTTTCCGTCTACAATAATGAAAGTACAGCCGTCATAATACGACTTTAAAATAAAACAGCAAACGCGTTAAGTTGCAGATAAAATTCACTTCTCACGAGATATTCACTCGTGGAAAATTAAAAATGTTTATGTAAGGTTTATTAATTGATTTTTAATTTCCTGATCCCAAGTCGAATTCCTAGGTATTTTATTACAATATTATAAAAAATTCAACATCTCACGTGAGGCTAGAGATATGTAGTATACATATACATATGTCTATATACTCTAGAGAATGTGCAAACATAAAAATAAATTAGGTAAAAGAAAAATATATAAAATAAAATAAATTAATTGCGGAGTTCTAGAATTTAGGGTTCCGCACCAAAATTGTAAAACGGAACCCTTATGGTGCGGCTTTCTGTCAGAGTTTATTTCAGCAACCACTACCGACTCGCACATGGTCGTTTTATTTTATTTTTTTCATTTTAATGAATGAATATGTAGGTGTACGCATTTTTTATGTTAAAAATTTTCTATATGTGTGAATTATTATTTGAATAATGTTTTAATTTAATAATTTATCGTGTGAATTATATTTCATATATCATAAAATAAGGAAACATAATTTTGAAAAAAACTTTCTTTAGTTTAAACGCTATAAATTTACAATTATGTGATATGTAATATGAAAACGAACAAGTTTAATTGAAAGGTTTGAAACCAGCGTTCTCAAACACCCCTAAGAACCAGTAATACGCAACAGAATTTTAATTTTTAATTTATGTTTTGTAAATTAATATTGTATTTTTGTCCAAGTTATTAGTTATTTTTGCGGGTGAAGTTTCGAGTCAGTTGGAAATGCGGAAAGGAGTCAAATTCGAGTTACAAAATTTTATTTACATATGTAGGTATATCTTTAAATTGATAAGTGAAGTTGAATAATTGAATGGAAAGTTTTAACTAATTATACGTATACATATTTTGTAATTCCTCTATTTATTAATTTGAGAAAACATATCAGAATTCGATCAGTTGTCGATAAATGTCACTTACTAGGCAACTAAAAGATATTAATTTCAACATTAGATAATAAATTGTATATACATAATGTCAATAAAAATCTACGCCCCTGTCGTCCTTCACATAAAAAAATATTCTATAATTTCTTCTATAACTCAATTTCAAGGAAATCACCTCCGCCAGAGATGGAGGTTACACACCTCTCCTGGCCGAGATGAGATATTACACATTTAACCCTCCCAAATGAATCAAGTGCCATTTCCCATCAGATAATCGACCGCATCAGATTGTGACCATCGGTCAGGCGATTTAATTCAATCGCAGTAAAATCGAGAGATCGTAAAATTACCTGGTCGATCTCGAGAATGATTTTATCAACAATTTTTACATTTTTAATTTGATTGTCTCACCGATTGCATTGCTCGCAGCAATATTTCAACCGAGGAGCACTTACTTACTTATGGCTGGAGGAAATCTATTAAGTTGATAAATGTCACAGGTCAGGTACATGCTGCCACAACACCTGTAGAACAGGTGACGAGAATGCTAAATCTTCAATAATTCAATAATAAAACGCTTCGAAAAGGTACGCGCATCGCAATTGCCGGCGTCGCACTTTCTAATATGCTGCGATCACTTTGGCTGTTTGCCGGCCACATTTTCGATACGGTGATTATGAATTAGCATATCTTTGCTGGACGCCGATTACTACTGGCCAGTGGGTGAATTGAATCCCAGAGTCGTATCTGAAAAGGTCAGTTGGTCTTGTCTATCGGGTAGAAGATTTGAACATAAAGTTGCGATAAGTTTGAATTTCATTGCTTTGCAAATAAACAAATCAGCATATTTGTTTTTATTTCAGCGATGTCGCAACCGGGGTCATTTGGTGCAAGTTTAACTGATAAGTAGGCAACTTAATTTCCACAGAGTACCCGCAACACAGAAAAAAGGAAACTCAATTTTAATTTTTAGTACAAACGAGTCTTAGAATGGGCAATTTTGCCCATAGCAGTCATAGGCTGAACAAATTTCAGCCCAATAATGGCTTAAATTGAGTTTGAGGTTTTGTCGTGTATTTTGATACAATATTGTAGACGAATTAAGGCCAAACGAGATCTTTGTAAATTGTAACCAACTTTAATTCGTTTTTGTAAGAAACATATTTTAGGAGACATTAGTCAATATAGGTTTTATTCATTTTATATATTTTATTAGACACAATTGAATACCTAACTATTTTAAACCCAATAGAGGTGAAAGATATTTCTGGAAACCATCGTCAGGAGCAGAAATATTCTCTTTGTTTATATTAATTCTTTTTAGTTTCTACTCATTTTAGGATATAACTTAAAACGCAAAACGAATTATAAGCTTAGCACACTTTTAACTTTTGATTTTTCTCAAAATGATGTTATCTCTCCGAGTACTCTTTTACAAATAATAACTGATAGTATCAATTGCAATAATAATTGATAATTCTAAGCGGAAGTTTTCATAAGTTAAAATTGTATTTGTATTTAATCGAAAACTTTGAAATGGTGATGGTAAAGTAACCCCTTGTTAAAAAATATGTTTCTTTGTTTTTAGAAAGGAATTTATTTCAATCTGTGGAGAAATTAACGAATGAAATTTCAAATGATACTAAGTAGGTACTTATATTACAATTTATTTCTTTTGCCCTTTCGGTCCATAAAACTCTATTGACTTTATAGAATTTATGGAACTACCAGCTCAAGGAATTTTGAGTTTGAAATAAGGAGCTAAGGCTCATGGGCTATTCTGAGGGCTATTCTAATAAAAAAATTGGCAACAAGGAAAGAATAATAATAGCGTTCCATTGGGCTGAGTAAAGTACTCCCGCTAGATGGATTTTGATGCAATGGGGTAAAATGTTTTTTGCACTGGGTTTTCGAAAGGCTTTTCGCTCATCGTAGGTACAATGTTTGATTAATTTGGAGTTATCAGAAGCCTTAAAATAATTAAAGTTGATAGGAACACATATTTGTATAAATCGTATTTGTTTTAATAAAAAATTCAGAACAGCGCAACAAATGCTATGTCAAAACTCAAAGTCAAAATTGGGGGTTATGTTTTACTCCTGACGAGCAAAGTTTTATTCAGCTCAGTGGAACGTAGCTAAAGTGTCTTTTCTTGCCATACAATGTGAGGAAACTATTTTAACTTACGACGATGAATAGATTTTATTAGTGAAATAAAGTACCAATTAAATACAAGTGTTTTTTCTCTACATTCGTTGCATATGAATAAAAATCTAAAGAACCTTTAAGAAATGGTACTTCTCTAAAACATTAAAAAAACGTTAAATTTGGTACTTATTATTTTAGACAATAAGTAGTCGACTACTTAAATAAATTAAATATATATCTGAAATTATAACATACTTGTTATTTTTTCAAGATGTGAGAGGGCAGTTGTATGGGCATTTTTTTATAAAAAAAAATATATATTTGTTTTTAGATCTACCGTCAGCGGAGGCCACTTACCCATACTATGGCACTAAGATAGGACCTCTAACGCAATACCACCACGGTGTCTCTGGTGATGTGTACGCTGTTGACTCTAGGACCCTGTTCATTCGAAATTTCAACTATGACGGGGAAGCGCCTTGTATGCCAACCGCCTCCAATTAATTGCGATTTTAATAACACCTACATTATTTCAAACAGCCGCTTATTTCTACGTGGGAAACTCAGCAAAGCCCAGTAACGATGGAGCGCACCGGCTAAGGGATGAACGCGGCAGTTCATCAGCCTTAACGAAACGATATCGCAATAAGGACATCACCTTGTCCCTACCCGAAGGTAAAACACTCAGGGACATCAAGTGGTTTTCAGTTTGGTGTGATGATTTCTCGGTGAATTTCGGCGATGTGAAGATCCCTAACAGTCTAGATTTTCCGAGGCCGCAAAAAATTTCAGCACTGAATGGAGTACATGGTGTTAGCTCTGATAATATCGTCATCGTTGATGCCCAGACGCTTTTAGTACCAAATTTCAGCTATGATGGCGAAGCTCCAGGTAATTTATTGCACTGCTTGAACTTATAGGGTCATTTAAATATTCTTCACCTTTTCTGGAGATATGTATTTTCAATTGAAAGGTACAAATAAATCAGATAATAAAAGATTATAAATCAGACCATAAAAGTGAAACATCTATATTACATTTAGATTTAAACTAACTATCGAGTAACTGGAAATGTCATAAGAATAATGTAACGCTTTTAAACCATTATAAGAAAGTAGAGTAAAAGTTAATATATTATGCATTCCGAATGGTACTTTTTTTGTTTTAATATATTATATGTTCCAAATGGTACTATTTCTTTTTAATTATTTTACAGATGCCAAATTCTGGGTTGGAAGAGGTTCAAAACCATCCCCACAAGGTCTTAGGATTCCTGATGAAAATGGAAAAGAATTACCATTGCGCCGATATGATAGAAAAACAATCGTTTTAACCCTTCCAGGGGACTTGACTGTTTTTGATATTGGTCACTTCGGCGTATGGTGCGAAGCGTTCACCGTCGATTTTGGACATATTCGCATTCCTGACGGCTTGAATGTTCCACCCTCTCTGAAAATGCTCGGTATAAGTCCTCAGGTAAATGCGCGATTTTAGGAAATATCTCCTAAGAGCCAGCGAAAGTTAATTAAAACTTAATTATTACACATTATATTTAAAAAAAGAGAAAAGTTATAAACATAATTAACGCATTCTTGCCCCTCCCTACGCATATAACAATGTCCTACTGCACCCATTTCCTTTTTTATTTCGTTTTATTATTTTTTCTTTTATTTATGAGAGCATCAGAGGATCAATAATGTTATATATCTTAAGCACTCTTTTGTACTGTGAACTGTGTTATTTACTTGCTACTGCATTATATGTAAAAAAAAAATGTAAATAATCTCTTTTATTAGAAGAAAATATTTTTTCTTATAATCTCTTTGTGTACAGCAACTAATTCTTTCATACTTATGCCTCCATAATCCCTTTTTTTAAATTTATACATATGTATGTTATTTTAGGTGTTAAGTAAAAATTTAGTG
The DNA here is from genome assembly GCA_933228815.1 of Machimus atricapillus. Lineage (NCBI taxonomy): Eukaryota > Metazoa > Arthropoda > Insecta > Diptera > Asilidae > Machimus > Machimus atricapillus. The sequence continues at coordinate 4,452,865 of OW121788.1, read as the reverse complement.
TTAAAACAGACAATAGTTTAAAAAAAACGGCGTTATTAAAAACATTTAATTTATTTCCTGCGAAGAACCTTTCAACTGAAAGGAACAGAAAACAACGCTAATTTTGTAAAAAGAATGCAAATGAAATGTACAGCCCTAAAAGTGAACCTAAAAACTGGAATATGAAGAAGAAAGGTTTTCAATAAACACTATGAAGCAAAATGAAAAATTGTTTTCTTACTGCTAAAGGACACGAGATACGCAATTACAAAAACAAAATATAAATGTTTCAAAATCAACTCTTCCATTTTTATTTCGGCTGCGAGCTAAATTATAATTTTAAGTTTAAATCCATATTTTGTGGGGTTTTAAATGCTTTATAAAAAGAAAAAAACTCGTAGCAACACATATATTTTTATAAATTGGAAGCGGTGCTTTGTTTTGAAAGAGAAAATCTCAATTTTACAGATAGTTCTTTCAATCATTCCTCTGTCAGTACAATTTTTCATTTTGTATTTCATTAACATTTTAAAAACGTTGTACTATTTGCTCTTAAATCTTAATTTTAACTAGTCTAATTTTTCTTTTTTAAATGGCGATTGTTTTCTTTGCTTTCTGCACAGAGGTTCTCCACATTGATAATCATAATTATATAAATCATATTTGCTGCTAAATTCATAATAATAATTTTATCTTTTCTAAGGTTTTGGCAAACTCGCTTGCTTGCTTTTAATAGTTAGAAAACCATGAACGTTACATTTCTTTTACAGTCCAAATTAAATTGTGAAGTTCTGTATGATGATCTGGCTTTTGAAGTACGATGGGCAGTTGCTGGTGAATCTGTTGTTGTACAACTTGTTGCTAAATTAGGTAAGTCATTACGAAAAATAAGAACGAAATATATAATTACATATTTTAATATTTTATATTTAAAAAATATCAATGAGAAGTTATTTAGGGCAACTTTTTAAGTACAAATTTTTGATATATGGAAATAAACTCACAAAATTTACAGAAAAAAAGTGTTTTTAAGGTGTCTTTTGTTTCTGTTATTGTTAGTTAGTTTCAAAAGTGTTCTAGGGCCGTTTTCGAGTTCTCATGCACTTGCACTTAGGCGGTGTATTATTCCAATTATTTTGAATGATGTAAGCAATAATTTCATTTATAAAATTCTTGAATTCATGACAATTAGTAAATAGTAATAACATAAATAAAATGTAGCTTATATTCATTTATCTGCACTGCATTTCTAAAGACATCTATAATCTATGACTTTTATTATAAAATCTGCTATTAAAATAAAACCAAGTTAATATTTGAAGAGTCGAAATAACACTTAAAAAGAAGTTTCAAATGCTTGAAATTATGTTGCCAAAACCCCTAATTAAATCACTTATTTTTTCACTAAACAAATTTAGAGCAGTTCAATTCGAACAGCCGAAGAGAAAAAGTGTAAGTTAATACGAATGCTAAAACGACCTTAATTTTAGACAAACATTGAAGATAGATTAGCAAAAGAGTGATTAAGGGTTTCTTTTTTTCGAGAATAATTACTAAAATTTCGAAGTATCTTGGCTTGATACAAAGTCATTAACCAAATGAACTAAGGGGCAAATAGCGCAATTATCAAGATAGCTTAGATCTGAACATCCTGCCGAGAATTGGATTGCTCAAGATATCAACGAAATATGATCTTAAAAAATGTGCACGACTGTCGAAGATTTCCACATCGTTCAATCAATTAAAAGTTTGCAACTTTCGTATGATACCAACGAAAATATAAAAAAAAAATGTATATATAAAAAACGACGAAGTTCGCGGAGTTTGGTTCATGTCTGTTTATCGCCAATTATGCTTAATTGGGGTCTTATGTTACTTCACAATAAACGCTGCAAGGGGATTTAGGTCCCCATAACTGACTTTTTTTTTTAAAGAAGAAATAAAAAACAAACTCTATTAACTTGCTGTTACATTCACCGGTCGATGCAGAGATCGGGCAAACGATCGATTGACCGACTAAAGATTCATGTAAAGTAAGAATAGAAAAAAAATTACATTTATGCTGTGCTGGAAATTTTTTTTAATAAGGTCTCGCAACGGCGAAGCAATTCAAATCTAAGATGATGATGATCACACTGCAGGTGATGATCCACCGGTTCCCATCTTTGTAAAAATGGACGTTACTTTGATCTGCGACGAAGCATAACACGTCTTCGAATTGCCAGGTAATTTGCGTGCGTGCTTCACATAAGGCATTCGTGTCATCTTAAGATTTTATGTAACAGGCACTGTACAATGCCCGTTTTGGACTGCAACCGATTTCAATCTAACAAAAAGGCCAGTTAAGATCTTCGCACAACGGTGCTGTGGATTCAGGTAGCTCTGTTCGAATGCAAAATTTTTTACATTCCACTTTGTGGGAATCATGTTGGCATCTACATACATTTATACGATAATCCAAAATAAGTTGCACAAACTTTCACTGATTTTACTTTATCCGCAAAGTATATTCGAAGAAGAATCACGCCATCTATTGAATATCCATCAGAAAAAAAAGACGATTGTGTTAATTAGGAGGACTGATCTATTGTGTGATAATGTCACTAATTCAAATTTATTTCTTGGTTTTTAGAAATGGTTGTTTCGTGTGAGAAAATTATAATTTATTATGTAGATTTCGCAGAAATATAGCTATTGGCGTGATGATAATCATGTTTGAAAGTAATTTAGGAGAATAAAAAGTTTAAAGAAAAGACTTAAATTTTTGACATTTTTGAGCTTGCTTACATATTGATTTCTAAATTTCAACAAAATAAGCTCACTTTTTATAATTGATTACCTAGCAGTCATAAAAGAGGACGATCCAGAACAACTATGAAGTTTTAATTCGATTCTCAGAAACAATACACCTTTTTAAAAATTACAACTTAACAATTCTGAATAATTAGAATCCATCCTTAACATACAAAGCTCGTAGATTGCATTTTTATTAAGTTGGAAAACATAAGGCAGTTGTTATTTCTAGCGAACATTTCCTGTCCCACACGAATTTTTACTGCGTTATAATAAACCTGAGATTATTCTAATGACCTGATTTCTAAAACTATTAATACAACTCTAGAAATAGAGGTAGCAAAAAACCCCAAAGCAATTCTCAAAAATCTTGGTGGGTTACTTAATTTCCATGGCGGCCTCTATATGTCTTCATAGCTTAAAAAAAATGGAAATGCTGTCAAGTTGTTCCAATTTGAGCTTTATCTGATAATTTTATCCGTTCTTTTAACGTTATTTTTTTATTACTTCAGACTCTTATCCGTCAAGATCATCAATCATCGTAGCAGCAAAACAGTAACTTATATTTTATGGCGGATTTCTCTCTCGCCTTAACCGTCCCATTCATAACTTTTTTTTCGATGATTTTGTGTTTTTTTTTTTTATTGCTGGCAATGTTACCTTTCATGCTACTGACCTCTTACGTTCAGAGATCATTTGACCTCTACGAAGCGAATGGAATCATAACAAGATTAAAATCACGGCATTCATTTTTTTTTTTTTACAAAAACTGATTTAGACTAATTGAGAAAAGTGTTTTATATGAAAGAAACAGAAGGGAACCGCAAAAAGTGTTCGATTTTTACACCTTTTACCTCGACCTTTCACGATCAGTGCTCCAAAAGCATTTCCGTCAAATTGTTATGATTAGATAGAGTTTTGCAAATTAGCTAAACAGAACGCTTTATGATCGTATTACGATCAGAGGTGAATGGATTTTTATTTCAGTTTCATATTTCATAATATGTTACTTTAGTAAATAGATTTTTAGTCTTTTGGAGAAAGTTGCTAATCTTTTACACGGAAATCCATAGTAATAATATAAATTCGAGAGTGTGACTTTTTGTACATATGTTTTAAACGATTTAAAGTAAAGATCGGAAAACAACATAGAATACTAGAATATCCCGAAAAAAGGGACAAGGAAAGCAAAATTGTGCATATAAAAAGAGTTATGACTTTCATATTTTCTATAATATTTTTGTTAATAGGTTGGTGAGATGTACATATATTTACCATATATAGTAATTTTTCAATTTTAAAATCGGAATTTTTCTTAAAAACCTGAAGATAGTATCCCTTAATTAATACCAATTTTCATGATTTTAACCTTAGAAATGACGCATCCCATACAACCTTTCATCCCCTATTTCTATTCCTATTTGTTTCGAGATCTTCACAGATAAAGTCGTGAAGAGAAAGCTTTTAATAAAATATATAAAAATATAAGTACCTATTTGTAAAATATATAGTTAATGTTTTAGTTTAGTTTAAAAAAAAAATAGTGAAATTATTTTTATACTCTGAAAAAAACTACTAAGTTTACTAAATTTCCTTTTCGTACGCAGAAAACGGTGAATACATGTCGTTTGGAGTCTCACCAAACCTAGAACGTACTGAAATGGTTGGAGCTGATGTTGTAGTTGCTTGGGTTGATAAAGAAACTGGAAAAGGATATGCCCATGACTATTACTTGGAAGCTAAATCTCAATGCTCTGGCCGCAAAGGAAGCTGTCCAGATACCCGAATTGAAGTAAATAATATAATTTAACTACTCATATAAAAATAACTTATACAATATTTTTGTTCCAAGGAAAATACAAATTCGGTCCGTTTATTAAACGCTGCAATGGTTAATGGATACTCCATTGTAACATACCAAAGACCACTTAAGGCGATGGACAAGCTAGACTTGCCGATTCGTGTAAATGGATCTCAAGCAATTGTATGGGCCATTGGTCCCCTCAATCAGCGATCGGAAGTATCTTTTCATTCCCAATGGACGAAAGGAGATCAATTCCTGAATTTTGGACGACAACCAACATGGAATTGCCCAATGCCCGAAGGAGAAGCCCGGCCATCTGAAACTGAAAATTCAGAAGAATTCTATGATCGAAGGCCTGATAGGCAACCACAAAGACGGGTGACAACAGTACAGCCAGAAGCAGACAGAAGGGTTAACACCCGACCATCAAGGAAACCAGTTCCAACCCCCAAGCCAGTTAGCACAAATGGGGCGTGGGAGATTCCTCCAATTCAATGTTATGAGCCCGAAGATGGTGTCCTTTATGCTCAATTGGGTCCAACTGGTGGAAAGCATGGATATCCAGCAATAACAGGTAAATGTGAATTGAAGTAGTATTTTGTTTTTCAAACATATAAAACAATTGATTTTTTAGGACATGTTGGTTGGGGTATTTCTTGGTACATAAATGGGTTATTAATTCCGGAAATCCACGTCGTCCGAGGAAAGACCTACACTTTTGTTGTTGAGGGTGGTAACGAACCAGATAAGAGCGCAAAATATCACCCGTTCTACATCACCGATGACCCAATTGGAGGATATGAATACAAAACAGATGAAGAGAAAGCGGTGAGTTTATTGATTGATTGATTTTTAAAACGGCGTTTATACAGCTCACTTGGTAAATATACTTCCTATGCAGCCTGGATGTAAAAGTTTAGAATCTTATACAAGTGTAGTGTAATTTAAAGGAAGTTAAAGGACCTAAAGTTAATAATAGGGCTGATAGAACTGAGTCAGTATAACTTGTAATGCGCAATGACCTCTTTAATTATAGTGCCGAGAAGAATAAATCCTTTGAATGCAATGATAATTAATACAGCTTACATTATTTTGTTAGGAGTCATCGACTTTTTACAGCCATTTCGTTAGTGTTACATTTGATATGAAGTTGAAAATATTTCTAGTTAAAACATAAATAAATAACTCTACATTAATCAATTTTTATTTAAAGGGAGTTCGCATCTTCGCTGGTGTCCATAAGTCTCGATCAGGAAAAGTAACACCCACAGGAGTTGGTCGTATATGCAACTGGACCCCGAATCAAGATGGACCTCCAGCTGATGATTATCAGTCTTTCGGGGCATACCAAAGAACTCTCACCCTTATATGTGATGCAGGTGATCCAGGTGTAATCACATGGACTCCAGACAAAAATACTCCCGATACGGTCTATTACCACTGCTTTACGCATCGATACCTTGGATGGAAGATACACGTTCATGATAGCTGCGACATTGAATCACAAGGATCAGAAATAGATGAGGTATTTTCTGAACCGGATGATGACTTTGAAGCCGAAGCTTCTATTCGGCACGAGACTAAAATTTTGCCGAGTGAAAATTTTTTATTACAACATGAAAAGGATTTGATTAAAAATCATAATATGAATGAGTCACCTCCAAGAATATCTTTTGAGATAAACAAATCTTCAGAAATTACAAGATTAATCGCAGATGGGATTAGAGCTGCTGAAGCGCTTGAAGAGACTGTGATAAAAAAAGAACCTGTTTTAACGAGCCCGGAATATATTTCTAGCACAACTCCAGAAAGTATAAATTTTGAAACAGTGATCATAAATAACCTGACTACTCCAGAGTTACAGGTACCACAAGATCATCTCGTTCTTCCTAACCCCGAATTGCCTACGTTTCTCCGCCCACCTCAGAGTGCTCCGTTTTTTCGTCCACCCAAAATTCCACTTCGACGGCCTCCGCCTCCTATACAATATGAGCGAAGACCAAGTATCCGTCCTCAACGGCCAGTAATAATTCCCCAACCTTCGGTTATCATCAACCATTATAGAAAAGCGGTTCCCGCAATAATTAGACCTTTTGTTAAAGAGAAACCATTTCCAATTCAGCCAATTGCTTCTGTACTACTTTTGAATCAAAATGCGGAATTGGGGCAGGGAGTTACTAAAAGACAAAATGAAATGCTTCTGAAGCCAAAACTAAAACCAGGAAGTATACCAGTTCCTTACGTAGATTCGACACCTCAGGAGACTAAAAAAAATTTTGCAGTTGTACGGAATGCGCCTGTGCATAAAACAAAAAAACCCTATGTTAGATTACCTGTTATGCCTGAGAAGATCAGTCATAAACCAGTGGCATTTAAAAAACCTTTCGAAATTAAAGAAGATGTCAGCCCGGTTAGCTTAAGACCTGCTGTTAACACTGGTTTTCAACCGGATTCAGTAGTTGTGGAAGGAGGATTTAGACCAATAATGCGCCGTCGAAACGAAGGTGAAGAGCAAGATGCCAGCGATGGAAAAATCTCTAGAAGACATGACGAAAATGTCTCATCAGACATTGATGAAGCCATGGAAAAGGATGGATTATTTTTTAATACAGAGGATCAGAGCCAGCCTTTTGAGCCCATGTTTATTCCATCTCCACCTGATAGTACTAATGCCACTATTGTAAGAAAATCAGTTCCCCACCCAAAACCCCTCCGTCTCACAGGAGATTTAATGGACATGGAAGTTGAGGATGGTGATGATAAAATGGCCGTTGCCGCCGAACGTTTAGACACTTATTATTTACCGCCTGAAATGAAAATGCGTCCTGGGGTTGTCGTACCTGACGGTGCTGTTGTTACCTACGATGGTAAAGCGGTTCTGGACATGTCTCTTGTCAACAGCGCCCCGCCCCGTACACGTGCTACCGAAACACCAAGAGGCATGTCTAAGACAGAGCAACTTGTTAGAAGTACCCCACAGTTTGGTCCTTTCAAAGGCGAAATGCCACCTCCGGTTCCCGACCATCTTCCAAGCGATGCTCCACAAAGTAATCTTATGGCACCAAAAAATGGTCATAAGGTTCCTAGTCCCGTCAAGGAATACTCCAATCCAACTTCAGATAATGTTAATCCCATTTCCACCAAGCTTTCCCTCCTCAAAGTAAAAAACAAAAGGGACAGTGGATTAGATGAGTGAAATGGGGGTTTTAGAAGATATTTTGTGCATAGTTAAGATTTCGCGGGTGGTGTACATAATATAGCGCGCGTGATTAGGTTTAAGTCGTTATGCTATAAGATTTGTTTTCTCTGTGGTATATATATATTTTTTTTTGTGTTTTTTTATAAGCCAGACATCAGTTTGTAGTATTTGATGGATTGCACCATTTGTTGCGTCCTCCTGATTTTTGTAGTTTTTGCAAAACTTCGATTCGTTACAAGGATATCCAAACTTTTTATATCTTTCTGTTACAACTAAAAATTTATTGTAAAATAAAAAAATAAATCGAACAATAGAAATAATTTTTATTTAATTATTGCTTAAAACTACACTATATTGGGACTTTTCTGCGAATTCACTTGTATTTAAATACTATTATTAGTCTAAATACCGTCCATTCTATACATACTGAAAATTTAAATACTGGAAATTGATCACGTCTCAGAGAACAGTCGACAACTGATGGAAAAGCGATGAGATTGGTTATGAGTTTGAAATTTTTAATTTCTGAAATCATTTCTTATTAGCTAAACATTTTTTGCTATGTTATTCATATTTGATATTTGTTTGTTTCAATCATTATGAAATGAAAAAAAAGATCCAAGTTAATTTTCAGGTTGCCTTAGATTTTAATTTTAAGAAACCACAGAATTAAATTGCACTTAAATTACAAATTTTGATTGAAATTACTTAGTCAGAACAAAGGTGACAACAAAATAATTTTTATAGAAATGTGTCACGATGTTCTTTTAAAAAAATAAGCGCTCTACCCTCACGGCCACTCCACTCCATTTTCATATATATGTAGTTTTGTTTGTTGCGACAGTTCAGTTTTAGAATCTGGAATTATGATTTAAGGGACATACATAAAAGTGAAGAAAAAGAAGAAAATTGTCGACATTATAGTGTAAAGGTGATTTTAAATTATAACTATTTAAAAGTGCGGTCGATGTTCTAAGAAGGAACAACCTCAATTGCTGCTTTTCTAAATTATGTAGAGTAATTTTTGTGCAATTCGGTGATTTGAGGTAGCAATTAAAGACTAATATTTTAATATACATGTTCTTTTATTTTAAGTAATTTGAATTTTGAAGGGTATGGTAACGCCGTGACGGAGCTAACGAAAAAAGCTCTATATAGCTTTGCCACAATTGACGACGAAGAAAATTTTGGTTTGTATCTTTACTTAAAAATTCACATTAGCATCTCCACAGCTTTCTAAACTGCTAAGAGTTCCAACTAGTTTTATAATTAAATAAAAAAATGTATAACATTTATTTTGAAAAATACTGAAGTTGTAAATAGCATACAACTTTAATTGAACGCAAATAACGACCAATAAAATTTCAATTGTGTACACAAATATTTTTTTATGAAACTTCAAAATCTTTTGATAAATGAATATTACCCTATTTTCAATTTACCTAAAATACTTTAGAGACATTCAAAAATGCCCACGTATGAATATAATTTAACGAAATTTATAGATGGCAATATTTATCTACGAATTGGTGAAAATTCTAAATATTTTATAATAAGTCTTGAAGCGATTTGTTGTCAACGAAAAATGTCAGATCGCTGGAATATTCAAAAGAAAATTTATTATACAAAAAAATCATCAAATGGAGTGCCAATTGATAAGCAGGTGAATGAATGCAGAGACCATACAATTTTTCAAGCAAAGACTGACTGATAATAACCCAAGAGGTGAACTAAGTGAGGAAAAGGCTCGACTCGGTCATGGGTCAATTTGGAAAATCAGTGTACATATATTGTATTTTTCCATTTTAAAAATGTGAAAAAATTAATTAAATTTATCTGCGAAATTATATGACCTTCTTATGAAACTCAGCTGACAAGAATTCTTTAATCTTAAGTTTTATGTTTATCTTGAGAATTCCATAAATAAAGTAATCGTTGTGTAAATAGGGGTTGTCCTGCAGTGACTAATTACTTAGGAAGAAGAACAAAAGTTTGAGAGGAGAAAGATTTGCAATAGTATACATTTTGAGATAAGTGCTTTATGGATGATTCATGCACTGAACCGAAACCAATCAGATAATGCAAAGGAAAATATTTTCGTAAACAAATATTCGATGGATGTGAAAATTGAGAGTATTTAAGAGCAGCAGTTGCGTGAAAGTTCATAGCATTCTTTGCTTCATCAGAGAACGTTAACAAGTGCACATTCAGAAACAATGGCTCAACCAGTGCAAAGTAATTTTTTGACTATATACCTTTTCTAATTCGTGAGTTTTAATAACTTTTATAATTATAGGCTTCAAAATGGCCCTCCTTCAGCTATTGAAGGTAAAGGACAAGGAGCAGAATGTGAAGTACGCCCTGGAAAAGATTCGTCAGGTCGTCAAGGAGTATCAGGTTAAAGTTGTCGTTCTGCCTGAATGTTTTGCTGGACCTTATGAGACCACAAAGTTCGCTGAATACTCTGAAGCCGTTCCCAATGGTCCAATTTGCCAACAATTGTCCAAAATCGCTAAGGAATTGAACATATACGTTGTTGGTGGTACCGTGATGGAGAAGGACGGTAACAAAATTTACAATACTTGTACTGTCTGGGGACCTCAAGGAAACTTATTGGGCAAACACCGAAAGGTAAAATTTTTTGAAGCATTCATGTTTAAAAGGATCAGTTTCGCACTGTTTTGTGAATTTTCGATAGGTTCATCTCTTCGACGTCACAATGGACTCAACTAAATATAAGGAGTCTGATGCTTTGACTCCTGGAAGCGACTACACCATGGTTAACATTGAGGGACATAAAGTTGCCATTGCTATCTGCTATGACTTGAGATTCGACGAATTTGCGCGTGTTTACAAGAACGAAGGTATGTGTTTATAAAAATAAGTGTATTATGTAGAAAAATTACATAAATGTTTAATATGATCAGGCGCCGAGATGATCATTAACCCAGCTGCTTTTGACATCTACATGGGCCCCATCCACTGGGACATCATCCTGAGAGGCAGAGCCAACGATTTGGAGTGTTATGTTGCAGGAGTCTCATCTGCACGGGATGAGAAAGATGCCTTCGTCCTTTACGGACACACGATGTTCGTTGACCCATGGGGCACTGTTTTATGCGAGGCTTCCGAAAAGGAAGAGGTTGTCATTGCTGATGTTGGTAAGTTTGCAATGCATTCGAAAATTATAATTGTTTGTAATCTGAGATTTGTATCCTTTTGCAGATTTTAAGAGGCTTGAGAAGCTAAGACAGCAAATTCCTCTTCAACAGCAGCGTCGCCTTGATCTCTATGAGACCATTAAGAAGAAGTGAATCATGCTATCAAAAATGTTATGCGGACTTTATAATGACGACTACGGCTCTATGAACTATCGCAAATTAAATTTCTCTAAATAAATACCTATTTTGTTTGAATGAAAATATTTTTATTTATTTTGTTCTCTTTTTGTTTGCCTTCGATTCTCTGAAATGAAAACAGCATTAAATCAATCGGAAAAGAATTAAATTAACGTTTTAATTTAGTTACTTTTGAATTCATAAGGAGCATTTGAGGAGAAATGAATTCGCATAAGAAACACATTATATCGGAAACGATTCGAAAAACATTGTTATGTTTCAATTGATAGGTTTTTTATATTTTAAAATTATTTTATTTTATTGACAAAATAAAAACAAGTAGAAAGCCTGACTTCAAACGTACTTTATAATATAGAAGAATCACAAAGAGTAGGAAAAAAGAAAATACTTCCGATTAGATTACACAACAAGTTATAAATTATTAGTCTTCGAAATCAGCTAAATTAAATTAGATATGGGAAAAGTCAACATAATTAAAAATAATGGAATATTTAAATGTGTGCATATTGGGAAAAATGACTAAAGCATTTGCGATCTCGAAAAAAGTTTAATAGTAAGAATTTTAATCGAAGCAGACAAATTTAGAGAAACATTTTTTAAAATTCGAAGCTAAATTTTCGTTTTTTTTCCCATGCATTATGTACATATTGTACATAGTATGTATATACTTTAATATAAGTATTTAATAATTAAGCATTATTCAATCAACTTAGTTATTAGATCAGAAGTACATAGTTACTATGCGTTCTGCTTGCGTTTAGATGAACTATGTAGCTAAAAATGTGCATATGTATGTAGATTACCCAAAAGTAAGTAGGTGCTTGAAGTTTAGGAAATCAACAGCTACTGTTTCTCGTTCCCCATTCTTGATTTCTTATTTCACATCAGAAAATATTGACAATTGTTTTAGTTATCGTGCGGGAAGATTCGATTATATTAATTTGTAATGAAATGGCATTTTCTTAACATTTTCATGGAAATAAAAACATTGATGTTTTATTGAAATTAATGGCTAGAGTTTGTTTTGAAATCAAAAAATCTCGAATATATTGTTCTTCTTTCTACAATGAATTTTGGATCATAAGAGAGGTATTTTCCCCATTTATGATACATTGAATTCGTCATCTAGAGGTTCCAAAAGGGTAAACCTAGAAGGTTGAATTTGACTTTGCAGGTTTAAGTATAAGTAAAATATTTCAAGAAGGATAATGTCAAACATAACATAATACATTTGTTTTTAACATTAGTAGATTATTTCCGTCACTTTTGTAGTTTATCATGGATCAATTTCTCGGAGGTCAAACAAATCGTGGAGAATTCCTTCATTTAGGATTACTTTTACTTACATATATAATATTAAAATACAAAAATTTTCGAAACACTTTATCGCTTTTTAGATAGGGGTAGCCATCTCGCCACAAACAAATAAGTTTCTGGATTCTTTCTTGTTATTTATATAATATACCTATAAATTGATTTATCAATTAAGCAATTTTAAATCTTCCTAGATGTTGACACCATCACCGAAACACCCTCATAAAATTCTAAATTTTTAGAAGCGAATGTCACTGTCTATCTCTTGAATTTTATTAATAAAATAATCATTATGTAAAATGTAAACAGATGATATCTTTTAATTTCTATTTATACACATAGAAAAAGAAATTAAATGTTTATGAAATTCTTTCAAAAGTAATTTAGAGATAAGTATTTTATGGATTATTCGTGAATTGAACCAAAACTAAACAGATTAGGAAAGGAGAAAATGTTTTCGTAAACAAATATTTAATGGATGAGAAAAGTATTTAAGACCAGCGAATTTATGAAGATTGATAGTTTTTATAACTTCACCGGACAACGTTGACAGTGCAATTTTAGAAAAAATGGCTCCACCAGTTCAAAGTAATTTTTCCTGCTACATGTATTTTCTTAATTCGTGAGTTTTAATAACTTTTATAATTATAGGCTTCAAAATGGCCCTGCTTCAGCTATTGAAGGTTAAAAGTAAGGAGCAAAATGTAAAGTACGCTTTAGAAAAGATTCGTCAGGTTGTAAAGGAACAACAGGTTAAAGTTGTCGTTCTGCCTGAATGTTTTGCTGGACCTTATGAGACCACAAAATTTGCTGAATACTCTGAAGCCGTTCCCAGTGGTCCAACTTGCCAACAATTGTCCAAAATCGCTAAGGAATTGAACATCTACGTTGTTGGTGGTACCGTAATGGAGAAGGACGGTAGCAAAATTTACAACACTTGCACTGTCTGGGGACCTCAAGGAAACTTATTGGGCAAACACCGAAAGGTAAAATTTTTTGAACCATTCATGTGTAAAAGGATCAGTTTCGCACTGCTTTATGAATTTTCGATAGGTTCATCTCTTCGACGTCACAATGGACTCAACTAAATATAAGGAATCTGATGCTTTGACTCCTGGAAGTGACTACACCATGGTTGACATTGAAGGACACAAAGTTGCCATTGCTGTCTGCCATGATTTGAGATTCGACGAATTTGCGCGTGCTTACAAGAATGAAGGTATGTGTTTATGAAAATATGTAGGTATTTGTATTATGAAGAAAAATTACAAAAATGTGTATTTAATATGATCAGGTGCAGAGATGATCATCAACCCAGCTGCTTTCGATATCTACATGGGACCCATCCACTGGAACATCATCTTGAGAGGTAGAGCCAATGATTTGGAGTGCTACGTGGCAGCAGTTTCATCTGCTCGGGATGAGAAAGATCCCTTCGTCCTTTACGGACATACGATGTTCGTTGACCCATGGGGCACTGTTTTATGCGAAGCTTCCGAAAAAGAAGAAATTATTATTGCTGATGTTGGTGAGTTTACAACACATTTTAAAAATTAATTTTTTAGTAATTTGAAATCTTTACTCTTTATGCAGATTTTAAGAGGCTTGAGAAGCTAAGGCAACAAATTCCCCTTCAACAGCAGCGTCGTCTTGATCTTTATGAGACCATCAAGAAGAAGTGAATCAGTCCTAAACATTATACAATTCAAATTCATTTAATAAATTTTAACTTTGAATGCAGATGTTGTTCTTTGCATTATTTAGTTTTTTTTCGAACTCATAAGATCAAGTAAGTGTTATTATAGGAAAATGTATGTACCTACTATATGAGTAGACTAGCTATAGAGAAAAACAAATTCAATCAATTTAATACCCACTGGGAGTGGGCAAGTAGTCCCCTGGAATGTGGAATTATGTGTTAAAATTTTTTAAGCTTGCATGAATTTCAAATTTCAAACTTAAACGCCGTTTGGACTATAGCCTTTGATTTCATTTCAATATGACGCATGTGGCCTTTTACATAAGTAAGCGCAGTCAACACAGCCGCGCATGTAATGTTAAGTTTTCATTGGAGTTTTTTCTTGAAACTAATTTTCTAGAGCTGGTAGAATAGCTATTTTTGAGACTACTCATTCAGGGCCGGTTCCTATGATGACACACCCAGCTAAGATCTGATCGAATTCATGCTTAGCTTAGCTACTTAAGGTTCCTTAGCTTGCGCTGGCTTCGTGAAACGGAATGAGAAAAATTGTAGGAGCATTCTTTGAATGCTGACGAATTGTCCATTTTTCGGTTTAGCGTTGTCTTATCCTAATTTTAATACTATATTTCAGCTTGTTTCTTGACGTCATAAACTGTCATAACGATACGAAGACTTATGGATATGGATAGGCCCTTAATTTAAAATATTTTAGTAGAACTAATGTTTTAATCGGATCGCATCCTGATATTTATAATTTTTTTATGACAATTACTTCGTAAGAAAAAGATAAATAAGTAGCATTATGAAAACATTAAAGATAACAAAAAGGACCCAAAGTTCAAAAAGAATATCGTAGAGAAACCTGAAAGTTCTAGGTTACTCCATAAAAGAGCTGTTATAGTACTTTGTGCATACTAAAATTCCATCGGATATTGCATCGAAGTCTGTTAATGTTCTAAAGAAGGATAGCCATAAAGACGTACGGAGCATATAAGAAAAGAATATTTTCATTAAATCAATATATTTATTTAGAGAAATTGAATAGCGAAACTTTATTGCGATAAACATTATTATATAATTCGCCTATTAGGTACATTTTTCGTCAAAATTATTCACTTCTTTTTAATGGTCTCATAGAGATCAAGACGACGCTGCTGTTGAAGAGGAATTTGTCGCCTTAGCTTCTCAAGTCTCTTAAAATCTTAAAAATAAAGATTCCAAATAACCAAACAATTATATCTTAAAACTCGTTATAAACTCACCAACATCAGCAATGACAATCTCTTCCTTTTCCGAAGCTTCGCATAAAACAGTGCCCCATGGGTCAACGAACATTGTGTGCCCGTAGAGGACGTAAGGATCATTTTCATCCCGAGCAGATGAAACTGCTGCAACATAGCACTCCAAATCATTGGCTCTACCTCTCAAAATGACATCCCAATGAATGGGTCCCATGTATATATCGAAAGCAGCTGGGTTGATGATCATTTCGGCGCCTGATTGTAATTTAAATGTAATTTTCTGATATATTTACATAAATATTATTACAAGCACACACCTGCGTTCTTGTAGGCGCGTAGAAATTCGTCAAATCTCATGTCATAGCAGACAGCGATTGCAACTTTATGTCCTTCAATGTCAACCATGGTGTAGTCACTTCCAGGAGTCAAAGCATCAGATTCCGTATAAATAGTTGAATCCATGGTGACGTCGAAGAGATGAACCTACCACAAATTCATAAAACAGTGCAAAACTGATCCTGATAACTGCTTTAAAATTTCTACCTTTCGGTGTTTGCCCAGTAAGTCTCCTTGAGGTCCCCAGACAGTGCAAGTATTGTAAATTTTGTTACCGTCCTTCTCCATCACGGTGCCACCTACTACGTAGATGTTCAATTCCTTAGCGATTTTGGACAATTGTTGGCAAGTTGGTCCATTGGGAACAGCCTCAGAGTACTCAGCGAACTTTGTGGTTTCATAGGGTCCATCAAAGCATTCAGGCAAAACCACCACTTTAACCTGGTGGTCCCTGACGGCTTGACGAATCTTCTCCACTGCGTACTTTACATTTTGCTCCTTACTTTTAACCTTCAATAGCTGAAGGAGGGCCATTTTGAAGCCTATAATTAAAATAGTTAGTGAACCTAGTTGAAAATAAGTATAATGTTGCAGAGTTACTTTGAACTGGTTGAGCCATTGTTTCGAAAATTTAACTTGATTACGTTCTGTGATTAAGCAAAGAATGGTATGAATCCTCGGACCACCGCCGTCTTAAATACCCGATCTATCAAAAGATTTGGTTACGCAATTATTTTCTTTTCTTCGCTGATTGGTTTCGGATCAGTGCATGGATCATTCTTCAAATTATTTGTCTCCAAATACATATGTATATACTTTCACAAATATATATTACATAAAAAACTTTCCTCTTCCTATATAATTAGCAACTAAAAGACACCCCCTACATTATATAGATAACGAATTCATTAGACAAAAAACTGAAGATTAAAATAATTGCTGCCAGAATTTCAGGAGGCTCATGTAAATTTCACAGATAAAGCTAGAGATAAAGTGAACAGCCATAGCCAGATACAAAATCATTTATTGAATCTAGTAAATCAGTGTATCGGTTTATCGAAATATTTTTATATTTTCTTTGTCATTATAAGATATTTTTATTTTGTAATCAAAAAGGTGCTACCGAACGAAAGAAAATTTAAATGAAAAAGTTAAAATTTCTCCAACTTAAATAAAAATTATGTGGGAATTTTTTGGGTCATACACTCAATGCCCTATTTTGTAAATCCATATAATGGCGAATTGCCTTTTTAATCTACTTTTCATTGAAACCTGACAAAAATTTCGTATACATACATACATGCTTAAGAACCCCATATTTAAGCTTACTGATTTCAATTCCAAAATCAGGAATCAAACCGTCTCTATGTTGAAGTTACAAAGACTTTGAAGCTTAGAGATGAGCATATTTTATTAATTTATAAATTTATGCCAAAAATCAGAATTGAGAGGATATTAAATTTTATTAGGTTTACCCAAAACATATTCACTAGTTTATTAATAATAATTACCCTGATTTACAAACACCTTTTTATTGATACCTTATATGATATGAAATTTTTTGATTAGTTCAGTGATAACTAATCACTACCATGAAATTCGTTTGTTTTTATCAAGTTACATTTTTCAGAAAAAAAAAGATGAAAATTAAAGTAAATCCTATTTTGAGTAGGTATATCTGAAAAAAGGAGAAAAATAATAACGGTAGGTATACGTGAAAAGTTTTCATAACATGGTTCAAATAAAATCCAAAATCCCTGTCTAGAAGCACCATTCCACAGAAAAAGTCCTATAGAAATGATAATACGAGTATCATTTGTTTAGGTACAAAATTATTGTAAACCTGTGTTTGTGTCAATAATCCTCCTTATTCTCACAAAAACTAAGGATTACGCAGTAATATTTAATGGTAATCATATAAATGCAAGGTATTTTGATCCCTTTTAAGACTATCTACGAATTTTTGCAAAAGCAATAATTAGCAGTTTACTATGCATGAGGCAAATTAACTATATCTTAAATTTCAATTGTTGCGTTTGATTTCCGTAGAAAGTGATAATTTTACTTTTAATTATTCATTTACTAAATTAATTAATTTAATTAACAATTTAAATGATAAATAAAGAAAACATTTTTGATATGAATATGTACGCGTATATGTATGTACTTATAACTAAAAATAGTTCGATATACCGATAAAACGATTGATTAGATTCAATAAATGATTTTTTATCTAGACTTAAATGTTGACACTTATCTCTAACCTTATCTGTGAAATTTGCATGAGCCTCATAAAATTCAGGCGAGACGAATTTTTTAATCTTAAGCTTATTTTTTTTTGTCTTATACATTTCTTCTTTATTAAGTAGAGGATGTTTTGTAGTTATTTATTATATAGGAAGTGGAACGAAAGTTTCTGATGCAATATATATTTGTAAAAGTATATAATTGGAGACAAGTATCTTTATAGATGACTCATGCACTGAACCGGAACAAATCAGATCAGAAAAAAGTAGATTATTTGCGCAAACAAATCTTTGACAGATGGAAAGATCGGGTATTTAAGACAGCGGTTGTCTGAGGATTCATACCATTCTTTGTTTAATCATAGAACGTAATCAAGTAAATTTTTCGAAACAATGGCTCAACCAGTTCAAAGTAACTCTGCAACATTATACTTATTTTCAACTAGGTTCACTAACTATTTTAATTGTAGGCTTCAAAATGGCCCTGCTTCAGCTATTGAAGGTTAAAAGTAAGGAGCAAAATGTAAAGTACGCAGTAGAGAAGATTCGTCAAGCCGTCAGGGACCACCAGGTCAAAGTGGTGGTTTTGCCTGAATGCTTTGATGGACCCTATGAAACCAAAAAGTTCGCTGAGTACTCTGAGGCTGTTCCCAATGGACCAACTTGCCAACAATTGTCCAAAATCGCTAAGGAATTGAACATCTACGTAGTAGGTGGCACCGTGATGGAGAAGGACGGTAACAAAATTTACAATACTTGTACTGTCTGGGGACCTCAAGGAAACTTATTGGGCAAACACCGAAAGGTAGAATTTTTTGAGGCATTTATCAGGATGAATTTTGCACTGATTTATGTTATGAATTTGTGGTAGGTTCATCTCTTCGATGTTACCATGGATTCAACTATTTATACGGAATCTGATGCTTTGACTCCTGGAAGTGACTACACCATGGTTGACATTGAAGGACATAAAGTTGCAATCGCTGTCTGCTATGATATGAGATTTCCGGAATTTCTGCGTGCCTGCAAGAACGAAGGTGTGTATTTGCAAAAATATTTATGTTAGAAAAATTACTACAAAATTACCACCAGGCGCCGAAATGATCATCAACCCAGCTGCTTTCGATATATACATGGGGCCCATTCATTGGGATGTAATTTTGAGAGGTAGAGCCAATGATTTGGAGTGCTATGTTGCAGCAGTTTCATCTGCTCGGGATGAAAATGATCCTTACGTCCTTTACGGACACACAATGTTCGTTGACCCATGGGGCACTGTTTTATGCGAAGCTTCCGAAAAGGAAGAGGTTGTCATTGCTGATGTTGGTAAGTTCGTAACGCATTCGAAAATTATAAGTGTTTGTAATGTGAGATTTGTATTTTTTTGTAGATTTTAAGAGGCTTGAGAAGTTAAGGCAGCAAATTCCTCTTCAACAGCAGCGTCGTCTTGATCTCTATGAGACCATTAAGAAGAAGTGAATACAGTAGGCGAAAGGACATGAAGTTATATTCGAACTGTTGTATAATAATGTCTATGACTATATGAATTATGGGAATTCAATTTCTTTGCAGAAAATTTTTATGTTAATGAAAATGTTGTTGTTTTCTCTTCGTTGCAGTGTATTACAATTCCAAATTATGTAATAAATAAATGTAGCTTTTGAAAACTTAATCAAGAAGTGGTTTTTTTTATATGTAGGATAACCTTACTTTTTCTTTCTGTTTTTTTAAGCGTCATGTCATAGAGTCATACAATTTAAGTGTGATGCTTTTAGAGATACTTCATAGAAACACTGCTTTGCAGTGAACCTCATGCCTACATTATTCGGCTAATATCTCGGCTAGGTTCGAAATTGGGCTGGATCGAACAGGAATTTGGAGGGTACAGATTACATTCTATTATTAAAAAGTCTCCAAGAGTCATTTTTTGTATATATTTCGTATCCGCAATCGACCAAATTTTACCTACACATTCACAAGATATACATACAGTATTTCTAAGTCGTGTATATTGTGAAATTGATAACACCATGATAGATGCCACATTACTTAATGGATTTTGAGCGCTTTGTATTCTACTCTGTTTTTAAAAAAATGCGTGGTTTGGGGAATGAAGAAAGGATTTCCACTTCGTTATACATTTGTATTTTTTGCCATGATATACCATGATATTAAGAGAACTATAAATATTTGCTTAAACGAACTATGCTAAATCATTAATTTAGAGAAACAATTTTGAATTAGTCGCAGGCGAATTAAAGAGAAGTTACAATACACCTCGAGCAAGGCTTTGAGCCATAGATGTTACAATTTTTACTATGAAATGCGGATTTGCAAATATTAAGTTCGTCAATCAAGGTTGTGTTTAAAAGTCCGGTGAAGATGTGATTCGTCGAGATAAAATGTTCTCTAGTCGAGTCTAGGCAAGTTCAGGGTAAGAAATCTCTCAGCATAAGGAGTAGATACATATATATATATGGTTTGATAAATTACACTATACTACTTACTATACCCTGAACCAAATGACCAATTGTTCACATTTTTAAATTCAACTGAGGTATTGCACAAAAAGGATTTCATCAAAAATCAATTCTCCTCTTCTCTGAAGAAATTTTTTTTCCGTCTTTGAACGATCATGTCGTCCCTTCTGACTGTCTCGGCGAATTTTTTTTTCTATTTGTTTACTATGTATTATAAGTATAATTTTGTTTGTTGAGATATGAATAAAAATTTCCTGCTAAATAATCACACTATCGTAGTTTTGGGGAATTTGGGATTTCTCTCGAGATATTAAAACTTGCGTACCTACTTGTTTTTGCCAAAAAACAAATAAAACTAATAACCTATTTTTTAATAATGAAAATCCGGCGGCACTAATAATTTCTGACCACTGAAAAAAACTAAAGTTTATCAAAGTATTTTCTTGTTATTTAATTATTTATTTATTTTTCATCTACTTTGATAAATTAAAAACATAAAAAAGGTGTATTAAGAGCAGATAATATACATAGTAATGTATGTTTGGTAAAAAAAAAATTGTATGTCTTGTTGTACTCAGTTTCTGTAATTATCAGTTAATGGAATTCGGGTCAAATTAATCAAAAATTTAACTGCAATTTTCAGGATTTATGTTGCAAACAACAATGACAAAAATGTACTGATATTGGTAAGAAATTGAAATAATAAAACTAAACGAGATAAATATAATGTTCGAGCACATTTCTTGTCATCATATTTTAATTATAGAAGTATCAATATAAAAACCTAGACTATCTAAAATTGCTCATCCATATGTACATACATATGTACATTTAAAATATAATCTACACGAAAAATATTGTTTGAACGGTGGCTAGGGCGATAACCTACCCGTAGATTAATATACATGAATACATTTGTATTTCATGATAACATAACAAATCAGTATTTAAATTGATTGTCCCCCGCATGCCTGAGTTTAGTATTGCTCGACTTTACCCGGATTGAAGAAGGCTGAAAAAGCGTTTATAATATTAAAGAAATGGCGAAAGCTGTTGAAAGTTAGTTTCCTATAAATTTATTTTTCATTAATCTGCCACTCAATTATCGGACAAATATGTGTTATTATTTATCGTTTTAGTGACAAGTTGAATATGTAATAAATAAAATATAAAATAAACCTTTTTTTTAATAAAATTTTTAATTTTTATTAGTTTCTGTGTTTAAATTTAACTTTTTGATTTTATCAGCAAAAAATCTACTTGCGTTTAGCATAAATTTTATTATTGATGATATAAGAATAATACAGTACTACCTAAATCCGAATAGTGTCGGCTAGATTCAAGTAAAAGATCATATTTTTTATAACTTGCTCATAGCCTTCGTTTTAACATGCATACATTATTTTATCTAAACATTTGTTTTCACATATTCTCATTTTTTTTAGGAATGAAATTAGCTCTACTTCAACTGAATGTTGGTGTAAATAAAGAGAGCAATGTAAATCACGCTTTAGAAGTTATACAACAAGTTGTAGCAGATTACAAATGCCGGGTTGTAGTACTCCCAGAATGTTTTACTGGACCTTATGGAACTGAATATTTTGCAAAATATGCAGAACCAGTTCCTGTTGGACCTGCATGCCAAAAAATGTCGAAAATTGCAAAGGATTTGAATATATATCTCGTTGCTGGTAGTCTCATTGAGAAGGATGAGCAAAATAAGTTGTACAACACTTGCACTATTTGGAACCCAAACGGGGAGCTTATAGGGAAGCACAGGAAGGTAATAAAAAATACACGTTTAATTGAAGTACACATTTCAATATAATATAAATTTGCTTTAGATTCATCTCTTCGACATTAATATGGACAATCTTAAATTTCAAGAGTCAATGGCTTTGACTCCTGGAAGCGATTATACTTTGGTTGATATTGACGGTCGAAAATTTGGTATTGGAATTTGCCACGATATTCGTTTTGCTGAGCTGGCCCAAATTTATCGAAAAGAAGGTGCTAGATTTACATAAATTTACAACAAATGCCTAATCACTTGTTTAAAGGAGCTGAAGTTATTTTGTATCCCTCTGCGTTTGATATCACCCAAGGACCTCTTCATTGGGAACTATTACAAAAATCACGAGCTAATGATAACCAGCTTTATGTTGCTTCCATTTCAACAGCTAGAGACCCAAATGCAAATTATGTTGCTTATGGACATACGATGATTGTAGATCCCTGGGGCACGGTTATATGTGAAGCTTCCGAAACGGAGGAAGTACTTGTCGCTGAAATCGGTAAATCATTTGGTATTTGTTACTCACAAATCATAAAATCATAATATTTATATGCATTGCAGATTTTACTAAAGTGGATAGCGTCAGGAAACAAATACCAATATACAGCCAAAGGAGGACAGACATCTATGACGTCATAAGAAAGAAATGAAAACAAAACGTTTGTAATAAATGATACATAAACATTAGAAAATTGTGTTTGTTGCATAATTAGCTATAGCGGCCAAGCCCATTGCTATTAACCCTGAACTTGCTTTACTTCGATAATGAAGTGAAAGTTCACTAAATTAAAAAATTATCATTAAGGGGTCACGCGATGATAAGGATTTTTTACAGAAAGTTAATGAACTTTTATTATGAAACACTTTATCGTGGACTTATGTTTTCTTTATTGTAAATATAATAGATGGCACAAGAAGGACAAAATGCATGAACAAAAAATCAAAATAAAAACATTTTACATTTGACATACAAAAGATCTAGAATACCTATAATAAGATTTTTTGTTTGCAATTATTAATTTAGAAAGAAGATTCGTTTGAAAAATATGAAAAACATAGGTACCTATATGTAAATCAACTTATTTTGACCTTGGAGACTCGTTGACTAGTAAGACTTTAATTTCAATATCTCCTGATATCTTAATATCTACTTTGGTCCTTCCTTATACCACCGATATAAAACTCTCCGAAGTTTAAAAACTAACATTTTACGAAAGAATAAACGAATATTTTTCTGCGTTTATTTCACATTTTCTAAATGTGTACAAATAAAGAAAAACATAGTTCATAAGTATTTCTTTATTTATTTTCAATAAAAATATTGCCTACTTGGTTTTGAAGGAGACTGAAAACTTTGTACAAAAATAGCTCTAGCGCATTCAATTTTACTTGGTTTGGTACCGAAAAATCTTTTACCATGATATTTTTAATTATCAGAAAATTTAATATTTCGGTTACCTGCAGAATATTTCTTTTATTTCTTCTGACTTGTAAACATATACATATATAAATTTTCTTTTCCAATCCCAGTGATTATGGATAGTGATATTTTCCATTCATTGTTTTCAATAAATTATTTTAATTTTAACACTTCTGTTACTAAATTTTACTGTCGCCTTTTATATTTAAGTGACCCAACATTTTATTTGCTTTTTCTGATAAGCTAAACTAGAAATAATACCTGCGTAAGCCACAAATCTTTAAGGCTGCCATTTTGTAAAATATTTCCTCTTCCTGTTAATAAAGTTAGTAAATAGTAGTAAAATAAAACAAAAGAGATTACTTTAATAAATTAGCTTAATTTTGTAATCCACTTTGTCCTAAAAGCACTACACAACTTAAAGCGTTTCGCTTTCAAGACGTGAACCGAAATTATAAAGAACTTTTTTCGATGCTCTTCTTCTTTCCACATAGCTTTATTCAGTTCACATACTGGGAAATTTTCCTCTGAAAAGTATTAAAGCAAAACAATAATAGAATAATAATTCTAAAAAAAAAAATTATAAAGCATAAGGAAATTGGTTTGATTATTAAAATTGATTGAAAATATGGCTAATTTGTTACCGTGAAAACAACGCTGATTTAAAATTAGTTGAATATTAAATTAAAGGGACCATTGTTTCATTTCATTATAGGATGCTTTTTGGAAAAAAAAACCTTTTTAACTGGAGGACACTATGTAAATTAGTCCTACTTTGCTGCCTTTAATAAGCCTAAAATTATAATGAGACAAGTTCTAATTGTTATGTTCACTTTTTTTAAACTTTTTTTTCAGTTGTCCTCCTAAATTGAATACTTGCTCAATAAAAACGAGGCAGTGTGCCAAGATGTTGTCTAATAAGTTGGTTGTTTACGTTTAAATTTGAACCTGATCCGAACTTCCAAAGTAGAAAAGGTTAAAAAACAAAAATCGGTGATTGCAAATCTATAAGTTATTTTTTGTATGTTGCTTAGGTACCTGCTAAAAAAATAAATGCATAAGCCTGGATGCTTTATTTCTGCAGAATAGACAAACCACTGCTAGGTGGAACAATGTTTATAGAGAGATTTTGTTCTGAAAGTAATTTGCTTACGTTTGGCATTACTTTTAGACTAACTTAGGAACTTCTTCCGAAGGGTTAATTTCTTTAAGATCCTTTTGCTGCTGTAAATTCACTTTCTGTTTCTCTTCAAGTACTTCTTCGACTTTTGCAACCTCATCTATGGTTTCGTTAATCGCTTGAGGCACCCTCAATTTCACTTTTGATTTAATAAAGTTCCCAAAATACTCAATGATCTCACGATTTTCATAAGTGTTAGCCAACTGAATGCAATTTTGTTTATTTTTATCTAAAGAATATAAGTTACATCCGCCAGTAACGAGCACTTTTATGATGCTTAAACTGCAATTCATAACGACTACAAAAATTACATTAATTAAAATTCAATTCATTCGTCAAAAATATAAGATTTAAAAAAAAAACTTACTAGCTCTGTGGAGTAGTGTCCATCCAGAATTATCCTTAGCCCTTACATTACACTTGTTCTCTAAAGAAAATCTCAAAATCTCCAACTGGTGACTATCTACTGCATAATGAGACGGTGTCATTCCGGCACAGTCTGAGGCATTCAAATTTGCCTTTTTGTTCACTAGAATCCTGGACATTGCCAACTGGCCATGGTAGAATGCAATCTAAAGGCGAAAGTTGGGTGGAATTTTGGAGCATGTTCCAGAAATAAAATTTTTGTTTCTTTTATTACATGTAAAGGAGTCCTTTTGTTTATTGGATTCTCTTGGTGGACATTAGCACCTGCTGTTAGCAAAATATCAAAGATGTCGTTCTCCCCGAAAGCAATTGCATTCCCCAGGGGAGTGTTTCCGTTGGGAGACGGTAGTTCTATTAGACTGGGACGCGTTCTGATTAGACGTTTCACAAGGAACTGTTCGCTTTTCTTCATGGACCTGAAAAGTACCATAGTAGACAGTGGGGACACTGCAGTAACACCCTGAAACGAGATGTTTGAAGTATTTTACAATAAAGTTGTAAAAACTTCTTACAACAAAAGTTTCTGAGCATAACGTTGGCTGGTATCCCACTCCATCGATAAATTTCATTGCGACAATACGAAACGCGTATCCGAAATTTTCCTCTAGATCGGCAACTTTTGCTGGTGATTCTGAGCCCCTTGCAGGACAAGAAAAAGAATAACACCATCAAATTCTGAAGGTTTTATATTCATCAAAAGGAGGAAGTTTGTAGTACCAGTAGACTCTCGTCCATTTTCCACTTTTATGATGCTGCTCAACTTTGTACACTTCTGCAACGGCTGTGGTCGTTGGTATTGGATCCCATGCAATAGTTACACTTGAGGTCGTCTGTTCAATCACCCGGGGGTTAAATTGTTTCGACAAAATTTTCATCCCGTAAGTGGAACTTTATGCAGGGTTGCTACTATACAATTGCCACCAGAACTGACTGCTGTTGTTTTTATTGCTGCTAGGCCAGGACGCTAGAGGGGGCTAGTACTCCTACCCTTGTTTGATCAATCGCTCGCAAGTACAGGAGTTGTCATGCAAAACCTTCACTTGCCAGACTCTGGCTGTTGATTCTGATGCCAATAATCGACAAAATTTCAAATTCTCTTTGGTGGTGCTATCTCAGAGGAATTCTCATATATTCGAATGTACTCATTGGTTCCATTTTGAAATTGAATTTTCATGCGAAACCCATTTTGCACACTTTAAGCAGGGGTATACTTCTAAAATTTTGATTACAGCATGCAGATGAGATATATAAAGGGAAAATAAAACCGATTGGGTTTCTTGTCATGTCAGATTATAGATTTACGTATAATATTAAAACCTTTGAACCAGTGATAAAGTGGAATTTATTAATTTTCCATTTCTAATTTCAAAATTGATTGTCAAAGTTGTTGTTTTAAATATTTACACTGAAAGAAATTTTTAACTACATTCTGGGATAATACGTATATAATTCGATGGACTATGTTATCGCTGTGTCTTAGGAATGCCAGAACTATAAAACTATGTATATATTCTTTTACTAAATATTATATTTTATTATAATTGCATAAATTATTGATGTCAAGATCATTTTATAGCCCTTAAATCCATAACAAATTTTCTCAGTGTAGTTTTTTCGATTTACAAAACGTTCTGTAATTCTCCAGCAGACACAAAAAAAAATTTAATGTGTGCCATAATTCTGTGGTATAGCAGGTTTATAATTTTTATAGATTACATTTATGTATGTATAGATAGATTTGCTTCATTATATTCATAATTTTTTATTTTCTGTTCAGTTCTTAGGTATAAAATTATTATTATTTCCGCTTAAGTACTGAATGCACTTTACCGCATTATTCCCTTGTGCGACATAAAGATTTAAAAAAACCAACCAAATATTTTCCAATTCAACGTCAAATCTATAGTTGTACGCGGAAATAAAAACATTTCGATTTCCACCTAAAATATGACCCAAAATTAAACCAGTCCAAATGCAAGTTTTTTTTAATTAAATATGAATTTTTTCCCCCAAATTCGTTAGCCCCCGCCGTCATGGTTTGAATATTGCATAAATTGTTTTGGTTAGTCCTTTGATCGCACGGCGGCGGCGTTGTAAGTAATTTTCAGAAAAATCTAAAAATACTGAATAAAATGACTGACCTTTTTTTGAAACAGTATAATAATTATAGGATCGAGCAATTTTATAATAAAAAAATAAATTTGCAAGTAATCCAATTTTCTTAGAACTACTATACTATAGGTATATCTAGGTACATATAATAAGTATATTAATATATATAATTTATATATTTTTTCTCAGGAATCTTCCACCATGCAAGGAATTTCTAACAAAAGGAAGCATTGAGTCTGGGCGTTCATTTCATGAGCCATCTGGGGCAGAGCAGCAATTTCTATCTGCGGACATTTAATTGCACGCCCGTCATATTTCAGGGCGAAAACATAACAATAATGAGGAGAATGGTCGAAGAACAGAATCACTTTACACTATAATGTCAGAGCCTGGGGATTATGGAACCGGGGGAGAATATCCAATTATCTGGGTATTTTTGCCCTCCCTCCATAAAATTTGCCATACTGCCCAAGCCGGCGAGTTGTGGCTAGACAAGAAAATCTGCTCTCAATTTTCCATCAAATTTCGATATGGTTAGTCTACGGTAAAAGAATTTCATCCCAGGACTTCCCCTGGGATGGTTTTGTTTTCCTTATATTGTCGGCAGGAACACATCCACCAGTAAAACAGGAGATGTCTTCGAGCGACAGAACGTCTTCGAAGCAATTCCATAGGGGGCGCTTCTATCTTCTGCTGCTCCTAGAGCCTTGGCTGGGTTTCCTATTGTCTTTAAATCTTCTTGCCAATTCTGCTGACAAGTGCGCCATCGGGTGCAAGACTACTTACAGGAGTTGTCCCACTCCCTTCTCGATCCCGGGAGATTTGTACTAATGGGACGTAATATGCTGTGCTGATGAGGAGCGCAGATCCCATGTGGCTCGTAGATGATTAATTGTTTGGATTCAGTACCTTATTCAATGAGTCCGCCAAGGTGACTTTGGGTGCCCCTAAAGTAGCTGTTGCCACTAGGTTGAGAAAGAAACATAACGTCTTTGTTTTCTTACTTTTCTAAAATTCTATGATAATTTCACAACCTGTATATTTTCTAATAATCTATGAAACTTGTGTCACCATTTGCTGTATTATGTTTCAACATTTTCAGTAAAACGTTGTTAAGGTTTCGTAAATAAATATGTTGTTTAAATTTTTTTCTTCAATATTTATATTATTACCTAATTACATGTATGGATATACGAAAAATAAAAAAAGTTGGATTTGAGTAGAGATATGACATTCCACAAATGTCTGTTATCAAATAATAATTGGAAGCTATGTTTATCATATTATATAGCCTAGATGTAAAACGCCATTGCGATCCCAATTTGTTTTACTTTAATAACTTACTTTATTAGTAAATAATTTATTATACTAAACGATTAAAAAAAGATAGTTTGCTTTTTAAATATACAAAATAAAATTGGATGTTGTCAAATTTTTGTATACAGTAACTTTTTTTTTAATCAAATGAACTATCATTGTGGTTAGCTTTGTAGAATATTTAAAAAACACTAAAATGATATCACCATATACCTACTTATTTGACTGATCTGGACAAAAGTTAGTAAGAGTGCATTTTTAATTTTTACCCTGATATTCGGGGAATAAACTCTTATAAAATTATTAAAGAAATTATAGTTGATGAGCTAGAAACATTAGGTTCTCCTGTAGAATTTTCTGTGAAATTATTAGGACTATTTTTAAATAACGAACTGAAACGAAGTGCTCCACGGGCGGCGGACCAAATATAACTTTTTATTTATGTGAAATAAATGGTTTTCGTGGTAGTTTTCACGGAAATATAAAATAAAAGATTATTTTACCAATTTTCAACTAAGGTTGCTCTATATTTTGCATAGCTATAGTTAATTCAAGGACCTTTTTCTAAACTGCCTATATATGTACAAATATTTATACTAGTGGTAATTTTGTGAATGCTATCTACTGTTTTTTTAGAAAAATTTGAAAAGTCCAGAACATATGTACATACATATGTATGTAATGTAAGTAGGTACAATCCCGCAAAATTAGGAAATAATCCTATTTACTTTGCACTATTCTTTGTTTTTTTAAATGCAAACAAAATATAATATTTTAATAATGAACTAGCATATTTTACACTTAAAAACATGTGTTTTTATTTTACACTTTCAGTAAGAGTAAGTCATGCCATTGAACACAAAATAGTTCAGCTTTCCTTTGCATTAAAGAAGTATATGTGGAGCTATAAATCTTGGAGCTGCTCGTAAAACAATCAGGTGCTATTGGAAACACCTAAAATATCCATAAATCTTAGAGGAAGACTCTGACGAGCGACGTTGGCATTTACTTCGTTCAGCCAGACCTGATCTTATTAAATTGAAAAGGTGCCAAAAGCCGCTTGGCCGCAAGACTACTGTTGGTCTTATTTGCGGATACCTGTCCCGTCTCCCGTCTCCATCACGCAACATTTGATGTTCACATAAACTTGTTACTTTGGAGCGGTGTGTTCCGTTTGCGTAATCAAATTTCATCATGGCGAAATTAGCATTTGATGTAATTTACTTGGATTAGACATCAGCAGAACTAAACTCTTAACGACGTTAACTTCAGCCCTAAGCAGGAAATTGAGGGTGTTGAGACTTTCCCACGAAATTTAATACCCCGCGGGGCTACCACGCTCCCGCACCTGTTTCTTCCTCCCCGTGCTCTTCCTAAAAGGTTAAGATTGCCTGCCGGGTTTCGGGGCAGCTTTAATGTTTCACTGAGTTTTATTGCTGGAAAATACTATTTGCGCTGGTGACGAGCGAAATTTTCTTGAATTCCACTTAATTTGTACGAGGCTACAGTGCGTATGAAATTTATTGTTTTATTTAAGTGAAGTGAGAGTGGTAATGAAGTGCCCTTGAGCAATTCTAGAGTAAAAGCTCGAAATTCTGAGAATTATGATTAGCGTTGGTCATTTTAAATTTTAAATTTTTTACATAAACTTGTCATCTACAATCAGTTTCGGCAGTATTTTACACTAGTTGTCGATTAGGATGTAAGCAAAAGTAGGTTCTAATTAATTTTCCAAAACATTCCACTACAATAAAGTACCTACTGGAGGCAGATAAGGCCCAACTAATTTGAAAATTGAATTGTTATAAAAGCAAATTTTCCATAAATACATAATTTTTTACCAACATTTAGAAAAAAAACGTAGGTATACCACTGAAATCGAATCTTTGAAAGAAAGGAAGAAATCATATTAAAAAATTAATTTTCAATTAATATCAATGTTCCTAAATCCAAAGACACTTCTCTTTAAAAGTATTATATTTATTTTAATTGGTTCAAATCAAAACTCTATTAACCCATTAATATTGAGTTTTATAAATACAAGGCAATATTTTTATTGAAGTATACCTAATAATATTGACAAAGAAAAAATTCTATAAAATAAAGCAGACGCGTTACAAATTGAAGTTAGTAAAGTCATACGCCGGGACGGCTCCTTTTATAGATACATAAATGGGAAAAAATTAACAAAGTAAAGTAGTTTTATAAACCTGTTTTATATTTATTTAAGTGGTACATTTTTCCTCATTTATTTAAAAACGAATCACCCTAGGATCAAATCACCTCAGCTTAACGGCGGAAACGAAAAATATAAAGAAAATATTCCTTATATTAATGAAAATTCTTAGAAATTGATTAGGAATTCCACAAATCATAAAGATTTTATAATATAGGTTTAAAATTAGATTTTCCCTAATTTAAAGAATCAGTTTTTCTTACAAACGTGTAATTACACATGTGCACAAGGATATATACTTATTTAAAAACGATATTTTCCGATTCTAGCGGCCTCAAAACGTAGAGATATGTATGTGAAAATCATAAAAATACGAGCCTGTTGCGGACGTGTTTTAGGTAAATGCGGGCCTGAAGCAAGCATGATGAGCGCGTTAGAGGCGTACAAAAGGAATTCCATGTTTCAGTGCAGGGTGTCTGCTATCATTTTTTCTTCTCCTCTGCCTTCGTCCATGTCTTACGATTTCTGTATTTTAGTTCTGTGTATTTATAATCATTATTATTTTTTATTTAAACAATTGCACTGATCTCAGCTAATCTTCATACGAACCACACAATTATCAGGCAATTTTAGCAAAATATAACCTAAAACTGACCTCGATTCGCTGATTATCACCAAATATTTTATGCTAACTCTCTAGATGGATTTAAAAAAGCGGTCATTCAGTTTTATAAAGATTTTTAAGAAGCACAAAGTGCCATAAATAATATTTCCAGTAATAATGTTGAGTGCTTGCAATTTTTGGATTCTTTTACTAATTTATATTTTCAATTCATGGAATTTTGCCGAAAGTCAAGTTTATGGAATTTATTACAACGAATCGATTTTTACTCAAACGCAAAAGGATGCCCTGCTAAATGAAGTGAACCGAATTAATGTGAAAAATGCAGTAAATCCTTGCAATAATTTCTATGAGTATACCTGCGGTAGTTCAATGAATTACGCGAAATATCTGGAACAGCAGAAACAGAATTCCTACGATGTTTTAGTGAGATATTTCGGAAGTGATATCAGGCTGACAAGTGCAGAACAAAAAGCTAAGGACTTTTTTCTATCTTGTACTGGACCTCACGAAATCCATAAATTAGTGCAGCTTGAATTTTACGCAAATATTGGAGGATATCCAGCCCTTGATGCCAGGTGGTCTCTTAAAAAGTTTAAATTGCCAAAAGCCTTGGCCGAGTTCAGGAAAATTGGCACCAGCACCTTTATAGATCTAAAAATTATTACAGTGAATAATCAAAATGTTCTCTATATTGGGCCCAGTTCCAAGTACACATCTTTTGATGGAAATGTACAAGCAAATTTTTATTCAATTATGGTTGCAAATGGTATTCCTGAGGGAAAGGCTGCTGGGGCATTGCACGGTATAAGAACATTTGCTCATGAACGAGATAAAATAATTGACAAGACTTCTCAGTTTGACCAAAAGGACATCACATTTGAGATGCTGAAGGAGCAAATTGAATTCGAATGGGATGAGTATTTTGAGGAACTCTTTGGAAGAACTTTAGATGATAAAAATAAAATAGTTATTCGTGGTGGCTCTGAATTGCAGAATTTGCTTTATTTATTACGCGAAGCAGAAAGTCAAGTCATCGCTAATTATTTATGGACAGCATTTCTTTTAGACAATGACAAACAGTGCGAAAAATTGCTAGAAGAATACTTACCTGACATGTATATAAGACTAGTCGATTGCCCACTGTTTGATACGAATGAAATCCTGACGATGTTAAATGAATTTGAGTCTTCACATGAAAAATTGAGGGACAGCAAATGGATCACACCTGATGATTTAGAACATTCACCAAAAATTTTTAAAGCCATCAGAGACTGGGCTAGCTATGTCTCTGCGAAATTTGAGTATGAGTTTACCCACCTATATATGGATAGATCAAATTTTTATAGTAATATTGCAAACAGTGGAATTCATAGATTTGAGGCGGAAACAAAAGACTTATATCGTGTGAAGAACGTTTATCCAGCTCCAGTTTTCACCCTGAATAACTTCTACTACTTGATGGAGCAAAGCAACTACGATCAGTTGCTACCAATGTCTATAAATTATGCTCGACTGGGAACGATGTTCGGTTATTACACTATTCTCCCTACAAACTTTTCAATTGATTGGAACGAAGATGAAGAGCTCAAGGAGCATCAAGCTAAACTAAGACATTGTTTATCGCAACAATCACTTTATAAAATTCCACCCAAGCCTTCGGGTAAGGAATCAGCTGATAAGATATTTGCAAATCGCGGAGATACCGCCTTCTATACCCTTGCGCTAACTTCTTCGTTTAAGCTGGCCTACGAGAGCTACAAACAGTGGATTAAAGATAACGCACCCATCGCTGCGGAGGAGGACAAAGTTTTGAAAGAGCTTCACTTGGATAATAAAAAGTTGTTTTTTTTAGCACATGCGAGCGTTTTTTGTACTGAGGAGAAATATCTTAGCAGCGCCATCAACACAGAGTTTATGAATATGCCAGAATTTTCAGCGGTCTTTCATTGTCCTTTAGGGATGCCAATGAATCCAAGCCATAAATGTGCTGTATGGTAATATAACATTGGAATTATAATCACAACTTCCAATCAGTCCATTTGTTATAAATATATCTATTCACTCAATACCTATGTACGTATTTTAATTATTTATCAACTATATACATACAATACAGGTGTTATTTTAGATTGCGAAGAAGTGTTTACTTGTAAAATAACTTATGGATACCAAATGCTCAGAAAAAATTTCAGATCCATACCAATAAAAAATCTATATATTACCACCGTTTTCAGTAAAAGTTTGGAATTTAAAATTGAATATCCAAATGAACGAACGAGTTAAAAATAAAATATTTTCTTGACATACCCGACATACATACATATGATCAAACAATTTATTTTAAAAAAAATTATCTAAATTTGACGTTTATGCAAACAAATAGTAATGAAAACAATCTTACTGCATTTTATTTATTGCCTAAAACACAAATGAAAAACCATTGCACATTGTTTAATTTCTTAAAATCTTAAGGATAAAATATTTTCCCAAAATTACATAACTTAATTGTTATATGTGTTCCTTTATTCGGGCAATTTATCAGAAAACATCCCGTATCCTGAATGTGCTATTTCCTGTCGCTAATCTCCCCAAAAGATCTTTTAGCATGTTCATTCTACTCCTGCTTTTTCCTTTGACTTTAACTTTCTCCGCCACGCTAGGTGAGGTGAGGCCCTAATCCTGCAATTTATTTGACTGTGACAAATAGAAAAAAAAAAGCGACGCTCCCCACATGTCTTGCTGGGACATTCCCCACAACTAACGACTCCCCCGCACCTGGATGCTTTGCCCGTCTCCCACGTTAAACATAAAAAAAATCTCACATATTTGGCTTATCGTGATTAAGGAGGCGAAATATGAACGGGACGAATATCACAGGGGACAGGTAGGGGGGGTTGATCATTATCAGTGTCACAGCTCTGTGAATGTGAAGCTGGCAGGTTTCCTCTGCTAAGTCGGGATTTCGTCCAGACTTTCTCCCTGATGCTTTTTGTGGATTTTGGCTTAAAAGCATGCTCGAACCCAGTCAGGTGGGAAAAGGATTTTCTGGGTATATTAAGAGACCGTCGAGGAAAGTGTTTGCTTATGACTTTTCCGTCGAGCATGAAAGTGCTGTGAAAGGAAGCAAGGAAATTGGTTACAGAAAATAGCACCTCTCAACGATGAGCTACACAGATTGCATCTAAGGATCTTAGAATAGTTCCGCTGCGGTATAACTTTTCTTTATGATTCGCCACGACTTTTACATCAAACATAACTCGAGTAGCGGCGAAAAATTTTTCTGTGGGAAAATGTTTTCATAAAATTTATTTATTATTGATATAGCGGTTGTATTTTATATAGGTAGGTACGAACGATAAAGTTAAGCTATAATTTACTGAAAATTGAAAATATTGAAATTGAAATTGGAAATAATATCTGAAGGGTGCATGGCACAATTCGAATGGCTTTTATCTAGCAAGCTAACAAATAAATATGTATATAAATAGTCGATACTCTGGATAGAAACTCCAAAATAATTAATTTTATTTTACTATATCAATTATTGCGAAATAACTTCGAATCATTATCCACCATACCATTTACTGTGCAAGTTCTGTTTTTTTTTGTTATATTTACTTATCCCTTTTTTCATGCTTTTGTCTTTGCATATGCACATTTTCCTGATACTGCAAACGATAGCAGTACAAATAGGTTAGATTCTTGTGAGATTGCAAAATCTGTTTTTAGCAACGTCAATTCATCATCAATTCATTTCTGTGAAAATAGCTTTTATGAAGATCCCTTCTTCGAAAGCAACCAATAATAAATGTCTACTACGAAGAGATGCCCCACTTTATATCATTGTAATATTTTATATAAAGCTGTTAAGAATTGAATGATGAATTTTAGATTTAGTCTGCACACAGCTCAGTCAAAAACAAATAATAATGACAAATTTTTTTATAAATCAGAAGTATCCAAAGCGTAAAATACTTTTTTAAAGCCCTAGTATAAAGGGATAGATGTTCCTATATTACATTATCATTATATCTTATAAAAATAAAAAAAACCTGAGTTATTTTTCTGGTTTCACTCTGGGAAAAATTCTCCAAAGTGTTCCTAATGGAAAGGAAATTTATTAATTATGTATTGTTTCAGAAAAATTCAATTTACAAAATATTAAAAAGCGAAGATAACTGTTTAGTGTTAACATTTAGTACCTAATTCATTTACATATGTAACTGCAAAATAAATCAAGTATGAAATACACGAAGTGATTTCATAGTAACATAAAATGGCTGCGAAATGTGAAAACATCCACTCCAACAGTGAAACTAAGCACTACCTAATTAAAATATTTAAACAATTTTGTTATTGCTTGCTGGCTTGGCTTATCACAACTTCCTAATTAAAGAATTTTCCGAATAGCTGAACTATGTATATTTGCTACAATATTAAATTTATTAGTGACAGGCATAATCTCATAATGCCAGAGTAGATTGGAAACTATTTTGTTTAGTGTTATTTGGATTTTTTAATATGCGAGGCTTTAATTAAAACCTTCTAGCAAGCAAAAAATAAAATGAGAGGTAAATTCAGGCTGAAATGCTTTACATACTTCAAATTCAAAGCAAATACACTTTAAAGCAATTACAGAACTCCCAAAGAGTTAAGGAGTTAAAAAATTGGTAGTAAGATTTTAAATTACATAAGAAATTACTAAGTCGGTTTTTGTAGCACGTTTTCCTTAAAGAAATACAAACTAAAAAAAAAAGATGTTAAAATGGGTAATAAATAAATATATATGCATATGTACATACATAAAGTGGCGGAAATTCCATTAGCCCATTTCATATTTCTCTGGATATATAAAAAACAATAATGGCTTATAACAACATTTTGTACTTATTTCATTTTAAACATCTTACATAAGTAGTTAATGTGACTAAATGTTAAAAATATAAGAACAGCTCTAAGAAAATAAAAGAAATTCAAGAAACATAGATTTTTATGAGGAAATTCGATTAGCACTTTTTAATTTTTATCTTATAAATTATGGTTAATTTTTTTAAATTTTTTGCTTTAGTACTTCGTACTTCCTCCGCTATTTCGTATTACCTCGAACATCCTGTTAGGCATTGAATGAACCAATTTTTTGAGCTCTTCTGTTGTAACAGATCGCCAAGACTCTCTTATGGCCTCTTTCAGTTCTTGTACAGAATTAAACTGACGGCCATTGGAGTAAACTCGTCCTGCAATGATGCCCCATAAATTTTCAATGGGGTTAAGATCAGGACTTCGCGCAGGCCAAGGCAAAACTTTAATATTTTTCTCCCGGAACCAATTTTTAGTAAAGGATGCCGAGTGTATCGCTGCATTGTCCTGTTGAAATATAAAATTTTCTGGCAAAAAATCTTCAGACATGTTGATGAGAAGCTCCTCCAACATTTCTGTGTATGTTACGGCGTTCATTCGAGGAAGTATCCAGGCAATCTGTGATTTTCCATATACAGAAAAAGCGGCCCAAATCATAACACTTCCCCCTCCGAAGTTTCGACTCATTCTTATTTCCTGTGGTTTCCTTAAATCATGCCAATAATATTGAAAACCATCGGGCCCGTCCAGATTGAATTTTTTTTCATCGCTAAAAACCACGTTATTCCATTCTTCGGACCAAGTCATATGATTTTGTGCGAAATTCAACCTTGCAGCTTTGTGGTTATCA
This sequence comes from Machimus atricapillus, assembly GCA_933228815.1. Classification (NCBI taxonomy): domain Eukaryota; kingdom Metazoa; phylum Arthropoda; class Insecta; order Diptera; family Asilidae; genus Machimus; species Machimus atricapillus. The sequence continues at coordinate 4,415,654 of OW121788.1, read as the reverse complement.
GTTAAAGGAGGCTTCTTTAGTCTCTTTTTGTATTTAAGATTTGTGTCTTCATGTAAGATCTGCCTAACACGTCTTGCAGTAACTGCTAAATTCAAATTGGACTTTATTTGGGTCGACGTGCAGTGATTTTTTCTCACTTCTTGTAGAATTTTTCGTTTTTGGTAATTATTAAGTTTTCGATTTTGATCAAATTTTCGGTTTTTGGCATAACTTTCTCCCAATTTGAGAAAATTACTGACTACTTTCCTTGACCTGGTTAACTTGAGAGCAATGTCCGTTACCGTTAGTCCTTGATCCTTGAAAAACACAATTTTTTCCATTTCCATTTTCGTGAGGTCTTTTCCTCGCCCCATAATGATAATACTAACACATTTTCAATTAAAATCTATTTAATGTAATAAAAAATTATTTATTTTTACCTTTGAATATATTTTATTCAAGAATTTAAAGCTTATTCCTGAGAAATAACGCACTGTTCTAATGGAATTTCCGCTTACAGACACCTGTCGCAGTAACATACAAACTTCAAATGCTTGCAATTTTCCAAAAACTATCAGACACGAGGATGTAAGGTGATTTTTAAAGAGAGCACCATAACGGTAAATAATACTGTAAGCCTCGATTCAGTGCTGCCAGATTTGCACGAATCTAGCAACTTTTTACAAGAGATAATGTGCTAATGGAATTTCCGCCACTGTATGTATAAGTACATAAATAAATAAATAAAACCATCGAGAATATATCACAAGAAAAATATGATTTCTCAAATAAAGTAGGTAGATTTGTACGCTGTTAAAATAAAATATTTTTATTGCTAATACGTACAAAAATTATGTGTCTTTTATTAAAAAAATTAAAGTTTTTAAGTGTTTTTCACCTTTTTGCTTCAAAAAATATATTTCCCGGGCTGTTTGCAGGCAGCGTCCTTTTATTTTAAATAACCACATTTTCTAATTTCTGTTTCATTTCATATACGACCCATATGAGTAACTACCGCAGTAATGCAATATCGCATAAGAAACGCCTTTTCCTAGTCGTTTTCTTTTATAACGTATTTATGTACCTACATATTTTGAGTTTGTAGAAAAATCACTCGATGGTTAAGGATGAAAACTTCGTTAAAATTGAGATTCCCATTCCAGAATAGCCTTTCCCAGATTCGTGAATATTGCACCAATCCAATAAGTGCCGCTGAATGGTAAAGTCCGTGCCAATGGTTTTCCAAAAATTATTCAGAAATTCAAAGAAATACTCAACTTTTGCGAAAACTCGTGCAAATAGCGCACCAACAACTTCGAATAGCGCCAAGCTAAAAGGAATTCCGCGGCGTATAATCAAAAGTTTGGGAAAGAAGCACACAGGTTTGGCCGTGTAAATGGATTTTAACCTGTCTTTTCCTCCTGTTTTAAATGCCCGTCGAGTCGTGGCGCGGCGCGGCGGTACCGAACGATGCATGAAAAAATTTCGTTTCATCAAAATTCTTGGAAGTTAAACCTTTTGATAGTTGGGAATACAGCTCGCGGGCTGAGTACACTGGAATCCCTTTTATGGAAAATTCCCCTCATAGCACTCCCAAAAATAGGAGCCTTTTGCAGGAAAGAAATACCTCGAAACACCGCCTGGCTCTATCCGGTGACGCATTTGCATTGCCACGATCTACCTCATCTACCGGGAATGAGGCTCAGATGAAGGAGCCAGGAGTCAGGAGTCAGGAGTCAGGACTCACTCCCGGAGTCTTTGGCTCTGTGCTGGCGTGCCAGTGATATTAGAAACCAACTTCACCTCGTCCCGGAAAGGCAATCCCTGGCGGGCGGCATTCCAACACTGAAATTCCTGTGGATTACGTGCTAATGGCGTTATTTTCAGAGAAGTCTTCCATGAAAATATTCAAGAATTGTTCGACTTTTGGAATTTTTGCGTTTATTATCCGACCTGGGCAGGGCCAGCCATAAAGTCCCGCCAAAAAATGCGATGCTTGCAAATATTTAAGGAATTACTGGCCTATTTCAGAATTCCTCTATCTTTAGGCGGAGAATTGCACATACGCAAAACTAAACTAGAAAAAGAAAAGAACCAACCATTTGATGTTGTCTTAAAATTCTCCTGGCGATGATGCCGAAATCCTTAGAACCAATTTGCAGCAATTTCCGCACAAGAAATTTCATTTCCGACTACACGAGCGATAAAGATTGTAGTTCTAAAGGGGAGAACCATTCAGGAACACATTTTAAGCCCTGGAAATTGCTGGTCCGACTAATTTTGACCGATAGATCATTTCTAGGAGGACGAAGATGTAAATACCGTGCGAACTAAAGTATTTTAGCACCTTTAAATTTTTAAATATTCTATGGTTATCTATGAATACATGCAAAACTAAGTTCTCTATTTAAAAATATACATTTGCAAGTGATAACTTTTTTCTAGGGAAATAATTACTAAAATTTCGAGTTTCTCTATGTTTCTATTCTAGTGCTGTGCACAGGAAGTTACATTGACTAAGCACATAACTCTAGTTCAAAAAGTAAAGGGATTTTTACTTATTTTTTCATAGAAATAAAATGAAAAGGATATACATATGTACATTATAATTATTATTTTTAGGTTTAATTTATTGTATGTGGCTTGTATTAAGCTAATGAATAAAAAATAAATAAATACAAATCATTTTATTCCGCAATTATTTTAACATTAAAAAATACCGTTTAAAAAAAACTTCGCTGTTCCAACTCGACTTTTAAGTTAATAAGCAAGCATTAAGAATCTTTATGTGCGCTAAGTACTTTTTATATTCTGTGCCAAGCTTTTGTACTCGAAGTATATGTACATATATTTTGATAAATGTTTAACGTATTTAATTTTAATTTGGTTCACGTTAGAATTTTAAAGTATGTACCTAATGCCCTTAGCGTAGTATCAATTTGAATTAGAAATCATTAAGACTTTCATTGCACTTTTGTAAAATAACACCGAACCCATAATTAGTGCATTCAAAATAAAATTTAATTTCTTATCACCTGTGTTAAATAAAATTTAAAGTGTCGGCTTAATATGGGTCACAATTGGTATATTCCAGGCATCAAGAAATTTCATGCTTATTCCAAAGAATTTCAGTCATGCCCCAGCACAGCAAATTTTCAATAGGGAAACGGCAGAAAGCGGGAGTAGTGAAGTAGGGCAGCAGTAAAATTTAATAACGAAATACCAACCGCATCCCCATTAAGTAAAATTCCAAAGTTTACCCTAAATGCCCAGAGAGCAATAGCCCACAGAAAATTCGAAGGACTTTCACAGAAAATTGCACGAATCCGCTTAATACCTCTTCGACAGCCCTTCCCATACGTGGTTTGAAGTAGGTATATTACATGGCAAAAGGTCAAGACATTTTTCCAGGCCGAAAATCTTCCTTTTCCTGCCATGGGATGTAATAACTCAGGCTTTCGAGAAAAGCCTACTTACGACTCGCCAGAACTACATCGGCACTCTGGTCACCTGGGTACTGGGTAGGTACCAGGAATGCTGAAGATTTTAAGTTGAGGAACTCTGCTGGTTTAAGAGGAATTACCACAGATGTCACAATTCGAACGAAAAAATAATCCCAGCTACTTTGATAGAGTGGCTAAAGATCCTTGGGGGCTCAAATGGTGGGTAGGACAATAATAATGGAGGCCAAGCCTTAGACAGCATTGCGCTCCGACGCACAGAAGGAGGCCATTGCTCGAAAGAAACTTCCAATTCATCATTTCATTCAGCGCCTTCCTCATCTCGAGCCACCCACTCCCCGCAGGCATTTGTAGAATGGGATTCAGGAAATTCTGTATTTGGAGTGCGTAGCTTTAGCCGCTTATCATCGCAAAGGAATTGTAGGGCCTTATCTTCTCGGTTCCGTCTAATGCAATTCCAACCCATGATAAATCCGAAGGAAAGTGGGTAGGGGTTTTACTCGCAACATCTGAGGGAACACAAAGGCAAAAAGCGAAATAAACGGCCTCCTGCCCTTTGAAGTCGCTCAGCCTTGTTCACAGTGCCGGGGATCCAGGGAAAACTGCTCCAAGCCGCAGATATGCAAATTCTTCCTTTTTGTTCGCTTTATACTTTGGCATTTTTGCCCAGACAGCTTCATGTTGCGGCCATCGCTTGAAGAGTAGTCCGGCTAGGGACAGATTTAGCCTGCTGATTTCAAGTATTAAATAAACATGGAGCTGAAGTACCTGAAGATTGCCAACGATAGCAACTGACTTAGGTCGCATTGTAATTTTAATTAACTTTTCCATTCAAAGGAAGCAGTTTAAGTTCTCATCAAATGTCAAAGACAGAAGTTGAATGCATTGAAACAAAAATGTGCGTGGGATTTTCTAGGACTAAATTATAACTTTTAAATATACATTACCTCTACTTTATCATAGAAAATCGATAGTGACTTTGCTCTAACTCTTTGGCGTATAGCCCTTATTATACAATATCTGAAAATTTTATGAAAATACATAATATGTAAGTTTGAAAGTTGCTGCAGATAAAAGTAAAACGAAACTGTGTTTTACAATTATCATTTTTATTACTAAAATATCAATAAAAACAAAAGATCATCAGGAGGGTGGCTTTTTTTTAAATTACTCTGACGACTTATGTGAAGTAAAATAAAAATATTGGAATGAAACTTTTTTTTCAATATTATTAAAAGAAGTTCAATTACAATCTGAAGCTCGTAATAAGTGCATCATAGATCCCAAATTTAGTTGAAAATATGATAGAAACCGTTTAATTAATGGTGAAGTAAAAAAGCGAATATACTTTCATGGTTCGTAAAGCAAAATTTAAAAAAAAAAAGCGTTACAAGTACACATGACATGAGAAGGTTGCTTTGAACACCAGCTATCTACGACAGAAAGAAATCGAATGTCGAAACTTAAAAAGTTATAATAAAAAGAAACTATGTAAATAAAACAATTGAAGCTTTAACATAAAAAAATCTTTAATTATATTTTGCATTTTTCTTCAGAGTTCATCCGTGTATCATTTGCGCATTTATACACCTTTTCAAACTCTATTAAGTTTGACAAAGGCAGTAGTAGCTGATCATTAAGTTCGGGAATCAAATTTCTGTAAGGGCAAACAGTTTGCATGTACATTATAAAAATTAGTTTGTTGTTATTAAGTCCAAATTCCATAAAAATGTCGTCCTCTTCTATCATTGAATCCCAGTTTTTGTTTGCCCATCTATTGAAGGTTTTCACGTATAAATTTAGAGCTTCAACACCAGTCAAGAAGTCTTCATTTACATTAATAGAGTTATTCAATTGTCGTTTGAAGCAGTTCTGCGTCTGAAGACTATGCCCAAATTGTTCTCTTTTAAGTTGAATGCGACGTAAAGCTGTAGGAACTCCAATTACATCAAATATTATTGCCATTGGTTTATTGTAGGTTTGATAAATAGCATACTCAAGAAGGAAGTCATCCGGAAATTCGGCATCTTTTGGTGTACCCAGAAAAAAGTGTCTCATACGTTGTCTCGTCTTGTGCTGACACATTTCCAATACATTCACCCAATAGTAACTCGAACTCATTTGGATATGCCGGAATATTTTATTAACATTATCATAATTTAAATGCTGAAAATCATATTTGCTCCAAATTCTTTCCAAATCATCAACTATATCACTATCGAATTTATAGCTTGGGTCATCCATTGCTTGCTGCTGAACAAAGTCAAAGTCGTCGAGAATGTTTCTGAAGTCCATCCAAAAATGTCTAGTGAGAAAATGATTCTTTACGATTAGTGATAAAACTGAAGGAAAAAATTTTGCTGTTCTTACATAACAACTATCTTGAGATGAGTCTGAGTTCTCGTAAATATTTTGCAAGAAATAATAGAAGAAATAATTAGCCAAAATTCGTGGTGGCATTGTTAATATGTTTGTGATAAGATCATGTATACCATCAAGATTTTCTAAACGAAAGGAGTGCTTCTCTCGTAGTCGTTGACCTAAAATGACACCAAAAAATAAGTCCCAGTCAAATTCGGGTATCATAGCCTTAACTAAAGCGTAATTTGTTCTCATTTGTAGAACATCTTTAGGTTGGCGGTGAATAACTGCTGTATATGAAATTTCGAATTTTTGCACGTCACTTAATACTTCTTGAATAATTTCATCGGATAGATTGAATTTCTGCAAGACAATGTTCCTCATTTGCAAGTCTGATTCGTCTGGCAGTTGCAAAGGTTTTGGCGATATAAATAAATATTTTCTTTCGTTTACCTCTTTAAACTTGTAATCGAATAAAATTTCATGTCCAATCATAGCCAGTTCGGCAACAACTCCTGACGCATCTATCAGGCTGTCATTCCAGTCTGGATTAAAAACAGGCCAGCTGTGCACAGACATTGGAAGTAAATCTTCAAAAATTTCGGTATAATTTAATTTGTCCACTGTTTGTTCGCATGTTAGAAAAAATTGCAGCATTTTATTTTCGGCATCCTTGAGATTTTCTTCCAAATTGATGATTTTCTTCATAATATTCTCCAAATCTTGATCAGTTAAGAATCTGCGTAAATGAAATGTATTCTCATTATAATTACTGCACACATACTCCAAATAGTTGTCACATGGATCAAGCTCTGCATTCAGAGATTTGGCAACATTCTCAGAAATATTGCGAATTATTTGACTTTTTTCATCCAAGTAAATTTCCTCAGAATACGTGCTGGTCTCGTAAATTACGGAGCCCTGACACATTTCCAACACAACTACAATTGTAAGATATTTTTGCGCCCTGAACATATTCACTTCTCTTGATTTTTTTCTTAAAGATTTTTATTTGCTTTTGTTAAAGTACTGCACTGATTTTATATGTATGGCGCTGTTTAACTGACTGGATGATTACAAAATAATAAGCTCGATTCGATCCATTTCTCGAAATTTGTCTTATCTCGCAACTGATTCAACATTTTTGTTGGTTGTTATGAATTTCATCCGGTTATCTTCTATTACGTGAAAGTGATTAGAAAATAAATCGTAAAAATACATATGAACATTAAAGATCTTTTAGCTTCGGTATTACAAAAAAGAAAAAGTAAAATATCAGAAACATCCTACTTTTTCGTCTCTTCCAGTTCTACAACAGATATATCATTGAACAGCTATTCGTAAACAAGACATTGTATTTCGAAAGAATTTTTATTATCGCATTTGGAAGATAATTCATTAATTGCTTGAATTTAAATGAGAGTTGAGTTACTTTAACTGAGGTCGATTTCAGTTAGTACGAAATAATACTAGATTAAGTTCAGTCCCGCGAGTTGTTTGTTTTGTTATACTAAAATTATGTGGGTGCCAAAGTGCACGGTTTTGTTCCTGATATTTACGTCAATTCAATGTCTTAATTTACCTTCATCTGAGACTCGTTTATCTGATGCGAAATTGAAAAAATTCAAGGAAATTGCTGAAAAGCTTAAAGGATCTATGAACCCGGCAGTGGATCCATGTGACAGCTACAACAACTTCATATGTGGAAACTTCGATGAGTCTAACATTGTTTCAAAAAGCGAAATCACCTCAAATGAGCTATTCGACGATGCTGAACTGCAGGAAATTTTGAGCAAATATCTCCCAAAGACCAACGAAGACATGATTGAAGCCGAAAGAAAAATGCAAAGTTTTCTGACTTCCTGCGAAAATAGAGACAAGTATAATGTGAGCGATTTTCTGAGACAATATAAGTTTCCAGGTGCAATAGAGAGTTGGCCGGTGTTCAACGTAAATTGGAACAGTGGAGAAGGAAACTTCAACTTGGTGTCAGCAATTGCCGAATTTGAACTATTTTCCAACTCAATTGTGGTGCGTCCAATTTTCAGGGAGAGAAATGGGAAATTCGTGGTCAGCATATCTCCAAAAGGAATACCTGTTGTCTCCGACGAGGACTTGAAACAGGAAAAGGTGAAACAGAGAAATGATATATTACAACGTTATGGAAGAATTCTAGGAGATGAGGACATTATTAAGTTTGAGGAGGACTATTTGAAAGGGGTCTCTATTAATGAGGCGGAACTTCCGGTTGAGATCGATTACAAGAAACTTAAGGAGAAGATGCCAGAATTCGAATGGGACAAGTACTTTGAATTAATTTTAGGTGCCGGAATAGACGACAGCACACCGATTTTGGTAGAGAATTTAGAAAGCATTAAAACGATATATTCAAACGTAAAAAAGATGGACCAGAAGGTAGTAGCAAACTATTTTCTTTACATGCTAATGCGACACCTCCATTTCGATGTAATGTCCGCAACAACCTGCTATGGAAAGCTATTCTTGCACTTTGAGAGTGTCCTCTCACGTCTGGTAATAAAGAATTTGTACAACGATGTCTTCAAAACTTATATCATAGACATGCTTCATGCCATAGTTGATACTATGCGAGATTCTTTGCATGACTTCAATGGGAAAACAACAGAAAATATTATGAGCCGCATAGTAACTTTCATTGATGATGAGTACCTTCCCAATCTTTCTGATGATACCGTCAATGAAGTGTACACAAAAATAGAAATGGATCCGCAAAACTTTTATGGAAATACTCTAGGCCTCTATCGTTACTATATGCAGACATGGCTTAAATCCCTAAAGGAAGGACAGAACATTGGACTAAAGATTGTCAATCGTCGTCTAATTTCGTATATTTTTATTCGTGCTCTCTACGAATATTACAGAAATCCATCCCCGCTTTTATTCGATATGATAGCCACTCCACTTCTTAGAAAGTCGCTAACTCTTCTTGCTCCTGATAGAGACTATGACGATTCCATTAAGGACTGCTTCAGAAGACAATTAAATATTACTGAAGAAATTCGCTTCTCTGATGTGGTAAGTGTCAAAGCCGTTGAAGTTTACATCAGAAGCTACGATAGATGGGCCGAAAAATATCCGGAAGTGATTGCTGCTGAAAATAATTTCTTCAAGGATTTTGATTTGTCGGTGAAGAAAATTCTGTTTGCTATTCACGTACAGAGCTCCTGCAATACAAATTATGGTAGGGAGAATGCGGGATACTTAAGAAATCTCTTTCTTTCTGAAATACCCAATTTGAAAGATTTTTCTGACGAATACAACTGCCCAATTGGATCCCCAATGAATCCTAGGGAAAAATGCATTATTACATGAAAAGCTTAAGTGTACTTTTAAATAAACAGCTTTTCCTCATTTTTCCTTTTTAATTTAATAATATCCTGCATTTCAACCACTCAAAGAAAAATATTAAAAATTCCCTACAGCGCCTCTGGGTAGATGCCGACAGCAGGGTCTTTGGGGAAAAATTTTCTAAGGCTATCATCGTTTGTGAGAGACGACCTACCTTCCCTTCCTAATTTATAATTCTCTAATTAACTTGTAAATGATATGCGGGGTCCGTCACTGAGGATTAAGTTCCTCCTAATCGCATTACAGCCTTAAAAATTTAAATTAACGACCAAAGAAAGACAGCTTAATTCGAAGCGATTTATTCTCTTCGTCACTTTAATTAATGACGGAACTGTGCACAATAGCTATCAAGGTTCGCGATACGATTAAATGCGGTAGCAGCATTATGCAGACCACGTTATTGAGTTCTGACTTTTAATAATTCCAACGTAATCCTACTTGTACTGTAAGAACCTTGTCGACTTAATGAACTGAACAGAAGAAAGGTCTTCCCATCTGCGAAAAAGGAGAATTTTAAAAATGCAGAGATATTGATATGAGGTTGGAAAATCATATAGTGAACGAAGGGAATTTTTTAGACTGACTGCCAGTTGAAATAATAAGTCCTATGCATTTATTTTCATTTAAGAGGCTTTTCCCGGAGCTTTTGCTGCTCGGATAATGAATGCATGATGCCCTTATATGCACTGAATTTATTAAAATATTTTATCATTTATTCGACGTAGGTACCTATTACAATCGATAATTTTATGTACCTATTCAAAAGAAAATTAATTTACAATGATATTTTAAAGTGAAGTTTGAGAAATTTTTAGGTGCCACAGTAAGTTTCATGAAAATTTAAACATAATTTCAAGTTTCCTCCATCTCCCTGGATATGCCTATTCACATACATACATGTGAAAGAAATACCTATAAATACTTAATGAATCTGTTGCTTGTATCTGTGAAGAAATTTTAGGGTAGATAATGTTGAAGGTATGTATTTCGAAGTCATCTAATTTATGGAAATTAATATGCAGATTGGTCAAGAAAGTGAGGGTTTAATCTTCTTTACATTGTATTTTGAATTTTATTAATACTTTTGGGCGCTATGTCACATGTCGTTCAAATTTTATATGTGTATATTCACTAGGATATGTTTAACGTAACTTTAAATGCGGAGTTTAGTCAAACGAATAGAAAATATATTTTTAAGTATCAAAATAAGCACTAAATATAAATCCGCAGTCTGTACATATGTATACATAAGCAAACCTGAAAAGCTCTAAATGCGAGTAAATGTTTTGAGATGTCGAATGTGAGTCTTGACTAATAAATTGTCTCCAATTCGTAATATTCTAATATATGTTTGTACCTACAGTACATAATTACCTAATATATTTTTCTTGTTACAATATAAGAAAATTATATTTTTTAAAACAAATTGATATTTTTATCTACTAGTTTTAACTTTGTAGACAACTAAATAATAAACATTTATAGAATATATATTACAACGGGCTAACGAAATGCTCATCATTATATATAACATAATAACTTCAAAACGAAAAATGTATATCTTATCGAATATGTGAAATCCTTTGTAATTCTCAGCAAGACCTTTCATTGGATGGTAAAATCTATTAAAGATGGTCTTTATTTAGCTGCCACAATAACAAAGTTAATTAACAAACTAAGTAATATAAATGGTTTGTAAAACAAACATTAGTAGACCAAAAACCAGTAACCAAGATTTTTCCCCCAAAACGGGAAACCAACAATTTTGTTCTTAATTGTGTTCTATAGTTATATCTTATGATGAGGCTTTAATCAGGAAAAAAAATTTAATTCAACATCGAAATACAAAAGATTCAAACATATGTATAAACTATAATTGCAAGGCATCGCAAAATTTATGTTGTCTTCTTCAAATTATAAAAAAATTAATGAACAAACAGTAGGTATACCTATATCAATTTTTGGGAAAAATTAATTTTGTAAATTCGGTCGTATGTCGAAATTTAAATCCTAGGGCACGTAATGCACCTAGGGACTTCAACCAAGGTATAATTTGTACATTAAATTCAAAACTTTAAAACTGCTTCTCACAAGTTTTGTTTTTTTATATTGTATACCTGAACTGGTATGTAGTCTTAGTCTTTTTAACGATAAAACTGAAATTTTGAGGGCACTTTAGCAACATACTAAATTGCTTCAAGAACCGACACTAATTAAAATATCATTAGTATTTTTTGAGGTTAGGTTCATTAAAATCAAAATTTTATTTGTTGGCACGAAGACGAAGAGTTTGTTTTGAACGAACTTAGCCCCTCAGAAACACTGGACGATTGGGTACAACTTAATAAGTATATTTTAGCCATTTATGACTCTCTCAAATGTTGTGTGAATCTGATTTTACTATATTAAACAAGTAAAAGTTACAATTTTATAAGTTATGTCTGATCAAAAACGCCTAAAATATCAAATGTCTGGGTCCCGCTTTCTTTAGGATTAAAACTTTTGAAATGGAGACTGATGCAAAGAGATAAAGTTGGATGGATAGGTTAGGTACGGATCCGTACGTTCAACGTTGGTTTCTAAAACCAATTACTTATAAAAAATGACTAAATAATAACCAAACGAAATATTGAAATGAACAATTATGATTGAAATGATATTCCAAATTGAACATTAGAAATTTGGTCTTTTGTTTTATTTGTTTGTTTCCTTTTTTTTTAAATAAAACGATATAAGTATCAGTGCCAGGAAATTTAATATTGAATTCACTCAGTCAGTAAATAGGAATTATCTTTCAGATGTGTCGCGTAATTTTGTGTCACCCAACAAACAAGAAGAGGTCTTTAGCCGCCTGGCGACGATAAGAAGAGTGACCCATTTTCGATTACAAGTACTATAGGTTTTCTTTCTTGTAGTGTAAAATTCTATGATGCCATTCGTTCTATTAAATAGCTGATATACTCGCGAAAATATCAATTTCGGGAAGAAAATAAGAATTACACAATTTATCGGGGAAAACAGAGAGAAACAAATAATAATGAACAGACAGATGATATCGCTGGTTATTTAAATTAGTGGTCTGGCTGTGATTGCAGAGTCAGACAATTTTTGATGGGTGCGGTTTATCTCATTTTGAGTTGAATTTATTTCGAATTGTGCGGGTGGTAGAAAGGAGTGAAACTTCGCGGAGTATAAAAGCCTTACTGTTGCAATTGAGTCTAAATAAGTTCCGCGAGAAAAAATTGTTGCAATAATGTCCTGCCTTATTTTGATGACTATGATGGCTGTGATTTTTCTTTCGAATATTGCTGTCGGAGGTCCAGTTCCAGTTGAAGATTTTTCTGAGGATAAAATTGCTGCATACCGGGAAGTTGCTAAACAAATAAAAGAATCGCTAAATCTCGAAGTGGATCCATGTGTGGATTATTATGAATACATCTGTGGAAAGTTTAATACTACAAATGCATTAAAGAGATCTATCGATTTCGAGGACTTTTTTGAAAACAAAAAATTGTTTCCAGCTGAGAGTGATCTTATAGATGCTGAAGTTAAACTAAAAAATTACCTGGAATCATGTAAGGCGAAAAGTGAGGAAGACATTGGAAGCTTTTTAAAGAATTACGCTTTAGTCGAAGAATTAAGAGGATGTCATATAACTTACCCACAATGTGAAGAACGTAATCTTGATGTGGAAAGCGTTGCTGCTAAGTTAAAACGAAGTGGAGTTGAAGTCTTAATCAGTCTTAAGTTTGAGCATCAGTTTAAAAGAAAATTCCTTGAGATAAGCCCAGCAAAATTTGATATATCAAATTCAGGAAGCAAACTTAAACAACTTCTTTCATCTTTAAGCTATGATGAAGAGTCTCAGAGTAAGATCTTGTCTGATCTCAATACTTTTGAGGAAGAGTATAATGCAGCTTTATCATTTGACCACAGTGATCCGTTTGTAAAAACAAATTATAAGGGTTTAAAAGAGTTACTGCCGATTTTCGACTGGGACAATTATCTACAGACGTTAACGGGGAGGACATTATCACAACACTTTTCAGTGGAAATCAAAAATTTTGCAAAATTAAAAAAGGTTCTGCAGAAGATTAAATCCAATAATCAAAAAGGTATTTCAAATTACTTTTTCTGCGCCTTTTTGGAAAAGGTGGGCGAACTACTTGAAGAAGAGAATTCTTGCTACAACGAGACCTTCTTAAATTTTTCCCCTGTTGTGTATCGAATCATTAAAGATACTATCTACAATGAAGAAGTTGGAAAATATTTTATCGAAGTTATTAAATCACTAATTATATCTATAAGTGATTCTGTTCATCTTTTTGCTAATCAGACGCATAATCAAGTACTTGCTAATGTGGAGACGTTTTTGCAAGAAAATTACCTTCCCAGCTTAACTGCAGATGCTTTAAATAAACAGTTTGAAATCTTGGACATTGTACAGAAAAGTTATTTCAGAAATGCCTTTAACTTGTACAACTTTCAAATGAACAACTTCTACAATGAATATTTCAAAAATGAGGAAAAAGAACTGATTTACTACTTTTTCTCGCCTTCGAAGTTTATCCAGAGTGCCTACTACGGGGCAAATAAACCCTCTTCAGTGGCGTTCGCCCTTCTGGGTATGCCCCTCGTGTCCGACTGGATATATTTTTTTAGAAGCTCCCACCCGTATAGCAACATCGTACGTGACTGCTTTAAGCGACAGTTGCAGACTTCAAAAGATTTGGGAATGTCGGAGCTGCACGGTATCGAAGGAACGGAGGTATATGTAAAGGGATTCAGTAATTGGATGGAACGGAATGAAAAATTTGTTAATCGCGAAAATGAGATTTTCAAGGAATTTGGATTTACTACGAGCAAGGTATTTTTGGCATTAGCAATGCAAAATGCCTGTGATTATGGACATAGTGAGGTTCCCCATAAAATTATTTTGTCAACGATGGCAAATTTGAGAGAGTTTAGTCAAGAGTACAAATGCCCGAAAGGAAGTCCAATGAATCCGGAGGAGAAATGCAGCTATAAGTGATATATGCTAATTTTACCTGTTTTGCTTTTAGTAATCAATCAGTATCAATATTTTGTACAATAACCTATAGAATGTGAAAAAGTGTGGTATTCTTACTATTTTTGTAAACATATACTTGCCCTGAAACAAATAAAGAGATTGCTCTATTAAGGAGAGAGTTAATTAATTTCTTTTTTTCTTTCGCTAGTATTTATGATGAGTTGAACTCCGTCAAAATATAATAAAAAATAATGATCTTCCGGTTTCATATATTTTAAAATGTTAAGGTTGTTTCGAGTACTTGTTTTACAGATACTTCAGCTGTGTGTCAAATGTTATAGGACTGCTTAAAAAAAAAAAAAATTAAGACCTTTGATCCCTGATCTCGTCAAATCATGTTTCATATTTTTCAAAATTCATTCTTTCATTTTTGCGGCTTCGTAAACCCGTATTGTTCAAAAACGGTAATACAATCAAAATTAGGTGGAAGCAATCAAAACGACATATTACTTCAACAATACCTTAAAACCGGATTTTTTGCTATAACTAAAATGAATTGGTTAATTATAGCTATCTTTTTAAATATGAGGGCATTTCCTAAGAAGATTTTAAATTTAATCTCTTACACTATCCACTGAGGTAGAAGAAATCCGATTAGTATGTAGGCACTGTCAGATTTGATTAAAATTAGTCAGCTAGCTCTGGTTTCTCCTATTTATTACTTATTTTGGATGACATGATAACATCTTCTAAAAAAATATTAAATCTAAATCGCTCCTATAATTTTAAGTTCCTTTTTTAATTCGACTATAAAATATAGCAATTTTAAAAAGTTTGTTAATTTTTTAATAAGTCATAGCTCATTTTTAAATTACTTGCCAATTAAAGGGAATCGGCGTTTAGTTTCTTAAATTCTTGACCGGTTTTCTTTCTATTATTACCGTTAAGATTTTAAAAATTTAGGGGTTCTGTGACCCTTAAATAAAACCTTGTTGATTTATTCAATTAGCTTGCTTGAGTTTAAATTAACAAAATTAATTTGTTTATAAAAACAAAAAACACAATAGGCTAAAAACATGCCGAGAAGGTATTTGGTAAATGTGAACTTAATGTTTGGTTCTTTTTAAAATAGTTTTTTTTTCTGTGTTCTTATTCATATACATATAAATATATTATATAATGTGTTATTGTAAAAACCGATTTATTTTGTACCGGCAATGCTAGTAAGGGAATGAAAACTATGTCTACTAAATGTGTCACTTCAAATAGCAAAATGAAAACAAAAATATAATAAACTTTATATTCATTCCATCAGTGCATAAACTAACTGCGTATTACATAAATAATTATCTTTTCTTCATATATACCCTTTAAAAAAAATTTAATGGCAGTTAAAAAAACATGTGCATTACTTTATGAAATTTAAAAATGTAGGTATATTTATTCAATTTTTGCGAAATTGAAAAGTACTAAGCTTTTAATTTTGTATTTTGTATAGTTAAAATTGCAAAATTGTGGCATAGTATCAGGTACTATCTCTAAATTCGTTCTACTTTTGTAGATAGGTATTATTTTTGGAAAACTTTTTTGTGGTTTTTTCCATTTCTTTAATAATCGCCATATTCTAATCAGCACTGCACTTCGGCTCTTTAATTAGCAAATGTCGGCGTTGGTTCGCCGCATATATGTATGAAAATATCTCTTCAAATTTATGATAAACAAAGCCTGCCACTAATATAAAAGGCGGGCAATTTGTTTTCGAATTTAGTATAAATTTTATATCAGTCATATTCGAAATGAATAAAGTTGGCGCTCTTTTCGTCATTAGTCTCATTGTTCTTAATACTTCGCCTAATTCATTGGCCCAGTTGGACGTTACGAGTTCTGCAACCTTAGAGGAGTTGGCTCAAAATCTCCAAAATAACATCAAAGCAGCAACTACAGACCCCTGCGATAACTACTTCGATTTTGTTTGTGAAAGTGCTGTTGCGAACAGGAATTTAATCAAGTTAAACATCGAGGACATATTTAATGGACTTTATGATGGTGCACATTTGAACAACTTTGAAGGAGATACCCAGATAAAAAATTTTTTCAAGTCTTGCAAAAAGGCAGATTTATCTCAGCTACCAGCTAGTATAATCAAATTTTCAAGGTCAGGAAATTATTGGCCAGCATTTAATCCGAATTGGACTGAAAGTAAATTCGACATAAATATTGCTGTTTCTGAAATTAATTCCTTTGGATTGGACGCGTTTATTGAATTGGATTTTGAAAGAAGGGGCGCTGCTGAAGTTATTTTTAAACTATCACCAGATGATGTGAGTGTATATAGAAATGCGGAGTACATTTTGAATTACACGACTCTGCCTCTTGATCAAATAGCCGAAATAGTTGATGATTGCAATAACCTTAAAGATGAGTACAGAAAAGCTATTAAATCTATTGGGGAAGACACAGTTTTGGAAACAGATATAAGTTCACTAGATACAATACTACCACAAATTAATTGGAAGAGAATGTCATCTTTATATCTCGGAACAGCAAACGTGACATCATATCGTGTTATCGTTCAGGATGTTAATAAACTGAAGGCAATTGTTTCTTTGATGTTTAACGTAAACCCTAGGTGGATTGCAAACTATTTATTCTACTTGTATGTGAGAAAGGGTGTGTCAGTGTTAGAAATCACAAATCCTGGTCAACATGAGAAATATTGCCGAGATGCGCCAATTAAATACTTCACTCACAGCGTCTTTCACAAAATGATTAGAAATCACAAAAACCTTAAAAAACAGAAAATTGTTATGGACATTATTAAACTTAGTGCTAATTATTTTAGAAATCAATATTATGCTTTTCAAGAATATAGTACAAGTGATGAACTGAACACAGCCCTAGACAGCGAATTAACTAATTTCTTAGAAGAAATAGAACAGGCCAGCAGCAAAATAGAATATGACTTAGATATGAGTCCGGATGACTTCTTCCATAATCGTTTACTTCTTAAACGTTTTTCTAACTATAATTATAGAAAGTACATCGAGGATTCTAATGATTACTATATTGCAACTCAACCTGACGTATATGAAAACTTCCCACGAGGGCCGTTAGCAACATTAATGTTTACCAATTATTCCGAGTTTACACCAATAATCTTCAACTTTGTCGCCAAAACATTTATTTCAACAGTTATTTCAGAGTCGAGAAAGACGAAAAACATGCTTAGCATGCCAACCCTAAGAGACTGTTTGAAAACACAAATGAATAACCGATTAAATGACGATGCGATGGTAGAGAATTTACTGAAAACTGAAGTACTGTTTAATATTTTCAAAGAATTTTCGTTGAAATATCCTGATATTGCCAAGTCCGAAGAAGTCATTTTCGAGAAACAAGGTCTTACGAGTAAAAAGGCTATGTTTATGATTTTCATGCAGCAGTACTGTGACATCCCGAAATATAAGGGGAAAACATCTGAGGCCATTTATAAACAGAAAAGAGCGTTGACGCAGCTAGCTAATTATGAAGATTTCGGTTTGGAATATGATTGTCCAGTTGGGAGTCCCATGAATCCAGTAGTGAAGTGCAGTCATTGAAGAAGTGTCTGTTTATCTCAGAAAATTAACATAAGATCAAAATTGTTTTAAAATCGAATAAAATTAAACAAAACTAAAATTATACAAATTTTGTTTCTACCTCCTTCAATCACATCTCATCTAATTGACTTCTTTCGTTAGGGTAGGTATACGAAGATATAATGCATGAAAAATACTTGATTTTATGAAGAATTATGCCATGTGAATTTCCTATTAGTGACTTAACTATCTACGCTTAAAGTCACTCTTAACAACTTAATATACAGACATATATACCTAAAATAGAATTTAAAAATATTCATATATAGCGTTAAGTTATAAGTGTAGTTTAAGTTACTCAAAAATTCGAATAATTGGTTCATTGTAGTTCCACCGTTTTTAATTTTACTCAATTTTGTAATAATTGTGTCTAAATGTGCAAATATCAGAAATTTAGATATTCGCTTTTGTTTCCCTTCCTGAGGAAAATAAAGCCTCTTT
The DNA here is from genome assembly GCA_933228815.1 of Machimus atricapillus. Lineage (NCBI taxonomy): Eukaryota > Metazoa > Arthropoda > Insecta > Diptera > Asilidae > Machimus > Machimus atricapillus. Next base: position 4,397,376 of record OW121788.1, on the reverse strand, counting down.
GGCTTAAAATTGCTCTTGAATTCAGTGTGAATTTACATTTAGACTTTAGAATGAATCTTTAATTGTTCTTCCTCTTCTTGAACTTCCATGGCGATATACATCTGTAGTTAAAAACCTAGCCTACAATTAATGGGAACCGGCATTTAGTTTCTTAAATCCTTCACGGGTTTATTTTCTACTATCATTAAAATTTTAAAAATCGTGCTAAATTTAGGGGTTCTGTGGCCCTTAAATAAAACCTTGTTGATTTATTCAATGAACTTGTTTGAGTTTAAATTAACAAAATTAATTTGTTTATAATAACAAAAAACACGGTAGGCTGAAATCATGCCAAGTAGGTATTTGGTATAAATGTCAACTTAATTTTTGGTTCTTTTGAAATATTTTATTTCTGCGTACTACATATTTAGTTTATATATAAATACATTATATAATATGTTATGCAGAAACCGTGTCATTTCAAATAGCAAAATGAAGACAAAACTAAAATATACTTTATATTCCATCAGCGTACAAACTATCTTCGTGCTTCATAAATAATTAACATTTCTTCAAACATTCAAACAATTTTTAATTCTTCGATTTTCGTGAGCACATTTTAAAAAAATTTAATGGCAGTTACAAACATGTGCATTATTTTATGAAAAATTTATTTACTCAATTTTTGGCGAAGTTGAAAAGTACAAAGCTTTTAATTTTGTATTTTATATATTTAAAATTGGGAAATTGTTTGTCGCATAATATCAGGTACTATCTCTAAATTCGTTCTACTTTTGTAGATAGGTATTATTTTTGGAAAACTTTCTTGTGGTTTTTTCCAGTTCTTTAGTTATCGCCATATTCTAATCAGCACTCCACTCCGATTCTATTCTTTAATTGGCAATGTCGGCGTTGGTTCGCCGCATATAAATATCTCTTGAAATTTATGATTACCAAAGCCTGCTACTAGTTAATATAAAAGGCGATCACTTTGTTTTCATCTTTAGTATAAATTTTATATCAGTCATATTCGAAATGAATAAAGTTGGCGCTCTTTTCGTCATTAGTTTCATTCTTCTTAATACTTCGCCTAATTCATTGGCCGAGTTGGATGTTACGAGTTCTGCAACCTTAGAGGAGTTGGCTAAAAATCTCCAAAATAACATCAAAGCAGCAACTGCAAACCCTTGCGATAACTACTTCGATTTTGTTTGTGAAAGTGCTGTTGCGAACAGGAATTTACTCAAGTTCAACATCGAGGACATATTTAATGGTCTTTATGATGGTGCACATTTGAACAACTTTGAAGGAGATTTCCAGATAGACAATTTTTTGAAGTCTTGCAAAGAAGCAGATTTATCTCAGTTACCAGCTAGTCTGATAAAATTTTCAAGGTCAGGAAATTATTGGCCAGCATTTAATCCGAATTGGACTGAAAGTAAATTCGACATAAATATTGCTGTTTCTGAAATTAATTCCTTTGGATTAGATGCGTTTATTGAATTGGATTTTGAAAAAAAGGGCGATGAACTTGTTTTGGAACTATCACCAGAGAGTGTGAGTGTATCTAAAAATGTGGAGCACATTTTGAATTACACGACCCTGCCTCGCGATCAAATAGCCGAAATAATTGATGATTGCAATAAGCTTAAAAATGAATACAGAAAAGCTATCCACTCTTTTGTGGAAGACACAGTTTTGGAAACAGATATAAGTTCACTAGATGATACAGTACTACCAGAAATTAATTGGAACAGAATGTCATATTTATTTCTCGGAGCAGTAAACGTGACGTCATATCGTGTTATCATTAAGGATTTTAATAAAGTGAAGGCAATTGTTTCCTTGATATCTAAAGCAAACCCAAAATGGATTGCAAACTATTTATTCTATTTGTATGTGAAAAAGGGAGTGTCAATATTAGATATCAGAAATCCTGGTCGACATGAGAAATTTTGCCGAAATGCGCCAATTCAATACTTCGCTCGCAGCGTCTTTCACAAAGTGATTAGAAATCACAACAACCTTAAAAAACAGAAAATTTTTATGGATGTTATTAAACTTAGTGCTAATTATTTGAAAAATGAAGGCTATGCTTTTCAAGAATATACAAGTGATGAACTGAACACAGCCCTAGACAGTGAATTAACTGATTTCTTAGAAGAAATAGAAAAGGCCAGCAATATAATAGAATATGAGTTGGATATGAGTCCGGATGACTTTTTCCATAATCGTTTACTTCTTAAACGTTTTTCTCACTATAATTCTAACAAGAAGCTTGAGGATTCTCATGATTACACTGAAACTGAAACTGAAATAAGTAAATTCTTCCCACGAGGGCTGTTTATAAAATTAATGTTCGCCAATTATTCTGAGTTTACACCAATAATCTTCAACTTTCTCGCCGAAACATTTATTTCAACAGTAATTTCAGAGTCAGCCAAGACGAAAGCCATTCTTAGCATGCCAACCCTAGCTGAATGTTTGAAAACACAAATCAATAGTCGAAAAAATGACGATAGGATGGTAGAGAATTTACTGAAAAGTGAAGCATTGTTTAATATTTTCAAAGAATTTTCGTTTAAATATCCTGATATTGCCAAATCCGAAGAAGTCATTTTCGAGAAACAAGGTCTTACGAGTAAAAAGGCTTTGTTTATGATTTTCGTGCAGCAGTACTGTGAGATCCCAAAATATATGGGGAAAACATCTGAGGCCATTTATAAACAGAGAAGAGCGTTGACGCAGCTAGCTAACTATGAAGATTTCGGTTTGGTATATGATTGTCCAGTTGGAAGTCCCATGAATCCAGTAGTCAAGTGCAGTCATTAAGAAATATTAAAATCGAATAAAATTAAACAAAAATAAAATTATACAGACTTTGTTTTTAAGTTTCTACGTCCTTCAATCACATCTGATCTAATTGACTTTTTCTGTTAGGCCATACGTATGTAGATATAAAGTAACTTTCCTAACATGGAATTTACAAATATTCATATAGCGTTAAGTTATAGGAATAGTTTAAGTTACTGTTCATTAAAAATCTTGAATAATTTGCTTATTGTAGCTCCGTCATTTTCTAGTATTTCTCAACTTTGTAATAGTTGTGTCTACAAATATACAAATTTCAGAAATTTAGAAATTCGGTTTTGTTTCTCTTCCTGAGGAAAATAAAGCCTCTTTGGCTTAAAATTGCTCTTAAATTCAGTGTGAATTTACATTTAGATTTTGGATAAATCGTTTCGTTCTTCCTATTATTATATATATAGTACATACATATGTATGTAGTAAAAATCCTAGCCTACAAATTGTTGTAGGCATAATTTATAACGAATCGGTTGTTTCTGGGTATATTCGAAGTATACATATGTAACATACGTGAGGTATATTCGGAGTTTTGATTTTTGCTCCGAAACTTTATTGATTTTATTTAGTGCCTGATTAGTGATTATGTAACATTTTTGAGTCTCAGCATTTGAGATAAAAGTAATTTCATTATTATCAATATAAATATAATTACTAACACAAAGATCGTGACCAATTCGAAGAACTAATTAATTTAAATCCCGTCTGTAGCTTCGACCTAACCTATTACCCAGAGAGTGCTATGGTTAAAATTCAATTTAAATTTTCTTCGCTATTTATCAAAGCTATCAATTTTATTTTTTCCTCCACCCTAGAAGCTATGTGACTCAGGAAAGCACATCATTCTGAAGAAAAGAGCAGAACTGGCTCCTTAAGACACATACAAACGAACAAATATATAAAAGGAGTGGTAGGGAGGAAGCGTGGGTAATATAGAACGGTTGAATCGCCATTTTTCTCGTTATTTAATCATTTCAAACGGTGAAATTCATATCATTCTCTGTTTGGTATAGATCTGATCGTCCATCCCTCTGAACACACACTATGCGCTCGGGAAGTAGTCTGGACTAGCTCCTTTAGTGGTTGCAAAAGCCGCGGCCTAGGGCATGAATTAGGAGATAGGGCAGGCAGGATTTGATGAGGACTGTGTGATTTATTGTGGTGAAGATGATAAGGAGCTTTTTACATAACGCATATAACGAAGAAAACGTCAAAAGCAGTTGTTCAGCGCACAAACAATTCAATTTCCGGTCGTCGGTCTCATTTCAAGTGGATCGAGATACACTCGGTCGTCGCTCGTAGGTTTTCTCACAAAGACCTTAATGAACTCTGTCTAGGGTTGCCGATTGTCCTTCCAACACAGAACCTTCGGCCAGAGAACTGAAGTAGAGTAAAGTAAAGGCAATAGGCTCCCTCCCCACCAGTTGAGAATGTGCATGAAATTGTGCCAGCTGACAATGACTGCTCCCTGTTCAACTTCATCTTTTGAAGATATACCAGTCAGCCATGACATGGCTCATTTCTGGCTCCTTTTACAAGATTCAAATATTTCCGTCTCTCCATTCTCTGTTACTGGTGTTAAGATTATGGAAGTTCTCAAAGGCACGAAAGCCAATTGTGAAGCTTAAAGGTATAGGGACGACTTAAAGTTTTCGAGTAAATCCCACTTATGTGAGAATTTGAAGTGTTCAAATTCAAGAGCGATTTAATATAGAATCTGACTTAAAGAATAAGTACAAAGTTTAAGAAATTATACTGGATTGAAATAATTTAAGAATAATTTAACATTTAAATGAAATGGTTTGTGATTTCGAATCATGAAATTTTAAAATCTTACGCACAAACTATAAAAGTTGCTGTTCTTATATACATAATATGTATACATGTAAGTAAATTTTACTCGTGCGAATCAAGCAACGTTAAAAATTTACGTTATTTATAAAATCGCTTTTCAATAAATTCAACTGCTTTATTTTTTATTTGCGAACATAATTGTAGTGCAATTTTGTGTGTAGAATTTTATAAAAACTGTTCCCAAAAAACTAAAATTTCAATACTCCCTGGTACCGAAACTTTTCAAAATATTTTTTATATTCGCTATTGGTTCCCCATGGTAGGAAGCGTATTGACAGAAACAAAAGTAGGTTTTTTTAATTTATTTTATATTTAAAGATTTTTGTATTTATTAAAAAAAACTTCATAATGAAGCGACGTTGAAGATTAATGATTCGGGAATACATAAATATATGGCTTCAAAAAAACCATAAGTCAAATGTGAGTGAAGTATACCTAATTTTTCAAAAACTATGATAGTCAGAGATTTCGTCAAAGAATTCAGATAAATATAGACTTCTATTTTTTTCCATTTGTGATGTGATTGTATACGATATGTGTTAATTAATTTAAAAATTTCTGTTCTATGATACAAATTCGGTCGGCGGAATGTGCGCAGTGTTGTCTACATTTGCAGTTAAAAATTTGGAACATGTTTTCAGATAAATTGATCAACGATATACTTTCTGCGAAGTGCTTATATGACTAAAAGTATGGAGTAAAAAGAATTCGTAGCAAAGTATCGAATAAAAATGTATTAGTATCAAATGCAAAGTATAATTGATACCGAAAATTATTGATATTTTATTCCTATCTCTAGTCATATTTCTTCTTTACTTATATCCATTCTATGTCATTTCCTTTAAATAGTGTTAAATGTTGAACTAAGAGTTGCCTGAAATGCAGTCAGCGATTTTCAAAAGTATTAGGTAAGTATTTCATTTTGTTTTGTTTTGTTCCATTCATATAACTTCAATTTTTCCATTGGACAAAAATGGTAGTTTTAATAATTTCTATTTTTTGACTTATTGATAACGATTATGATGAAATTGTTTTTGTTTGATCGCTAGCCACAAAATCATAAAGCCGATTTTAACTTAAAACAACATATAATAGAAAAATCTATCTGATGATATTTTGGACTTAGACCACTTTTAAAATAAGCGGCACATATAAAATATACCATATTCTTCAAATCAGTTGTAAGCTTTATTCATAATATTAAAAATCTACACTAGCAGACTCAAAATTAATAAAATCATAGGGTCGAGAAGGAGTAGGTACTATATTTGTGTGTAGTTGAAGTAATTATAGGTTCAACGATTGACCTCATTGAATACTCGCCCTCCAAAATCTCATCAATGGAGCTGAGCGTGCTGTAAAATCTCTGCTGCTTTTAATACCATCAAAATATTGCTTTCGACAATAAATTTCGGGCAAGCAGTCATGAATTGCAAATCAAATGTAAACGGTCGCGGGGGTTCTCAGATGATTCGATTCAATTACTGCGCTCCAGCAGAGGCAGCCGCATGCTTATTAAAGGTAACCAGCCGGAGATTATGGAAATCACAACAGAATAGATCAGCTCTTAAATTAGGGGATAACGTGGATAAAGGCACGTTAAATTGCGTCGATTGGAATCTGCTTTACTGTCTCGAATTTTAGGACAACACAAATTCTCTCGTTCAGCCTTTAATGCACGTCGATTAATTTAAAATTGACGGTGCCGAACTGAGTTTTTCCGAAATGATTATAGATTTTCCAGCATCCCTATACAGAGATTTAGTTTTGACAGTACATATAAACGATGGATTTTCGCTTTGCGAGGTAAAATGGATGGATGCATTTTATTTACCTTGAGCTTTTCGGTTACTTTAATTTTCCGCTCTTTGGCGTAATGACGCAATTACCAGCATAAACTTCAGGGAAAAATTTTCATTTTTTCACAACAGCAGAAATTAATTCGTCCAGCTGTTGGGTGTCATGCGGCATGCGGGCTTTACTCTTCTCCCCTCTTTTTATTGTGAAGCCAAATTATCAAATTGCGCCTCAAAGGTATATTTTTTTCCACTCGAAAAAAAGGAAATTGGGGTAAAAATATACCACCCAAACACAGAAAAAAAGTTTAAACCTTGAAAGTTTAATCCATTATGAGATTTTGGGGCGCGAAAAAAAAAATATATGCGGTTTGTGGGTCTTCTTTTTCTTCTATGAAATGGATTAAAAATTCAGGGAAAAACCTGCAACATAAGGAGTTAAGGGTGTCAGCTGAAACCGTCGAAAAAATATGCTAAAAATAATTACAGCATCCAACCAAGCGAAAAAAACAACCTACTTTATGTTTGTTTTATGTAGATATTGTTGGTGCGACTATTTAAATCATGAATTTTTGCGAAAACGATGCAGTTGCAAGTTTTTAAATTATGTATTTATAAAAAAAAATATATGTATAATATCTGACCAGCGCACTGCAGCTTAGTGCGGCCAGCCGTAAATTTCAAAAGATTGCGTCTTGATTTTCAAGCTTGAACTGAACAGCAACACAGTGAAACTGCTCTTGATCTTGTGATTCATTGCGGTTTGGGGTTAAGAGGTAGAACGTCTATATGAATCTAGGGTTATTCGTTTTCCGTTTGAGTGTTAATTCCGACCAAAAGGAATGCGATTGGGTTGGAGATTATCCTTCGGTATTCCTATAGCCCCATAAATAATCCGCCCCTCCCCCGCTTTATTAGGAGTTGAACAGCGTTAGTATAGATGTAGGTGTTGAATCCTATAGTGCACTGAACGGTGGGCTTACCATCGGAATCGGATGGGTCTGAGCATATCTCGCGTTCGACTAAAATCAATTTTACCTGAACATGAATTGCAGTTGAATGGGGGTTTGGGGGACATACCAGGCAGGTGGATATCTTACAGGTGCCGTCGCACATTTCATGAGAATGTGGGTGGGACGTGGGTAGGCTCATCCTTCCGTATCTATTCTGCTCTGTGGAACCGAAACCCAGCTAAGATCCGAACCGCACGCCACACCTTGTCATCATCGCCATATACTACAGACACAACTATGAGATCTCATAGGGATATTGGGTAAATCCTTGGAATTTCTTCCTGAAAATATTTCTGGTTGGGAATTTTACTTTGGTATTTACGGATATCGAAGCATGAGTATTATTGAAATGTTCAACGAAATTTTCGAAGTGAATCCATGTCTAGATCCGGAAAGTTTCGCTGCGGTATTTTGCAGGTGCATCATCATATGATGCGCAAGAAGCGTAACACCATGTCTGGGATTTATCCATCCATTTCTAAAATATATTGTATGGAAACGATGAGATGTAAAATAAATTGTCTGATAAATTTAGTATATTTAATAAATACCTATGCAAACATTTTAAATTCTAGATTAATGCTATCCTGAATTTAACTTGAAAATTCTAGTGGATTTTCTTGGGAATTATATTAGAGTTAAATGGAGGAGGGTGTAAAAGTTTTTCTTATTTTCTCTTCTAAAAGTTATTTTACCACCTTTCTATTTGTTCCTTAATTTGCATATAAGAACGAAATAATTGAACCAGCAATATAGCAACAGTTTTGTGAGGTTGCAGAATTTAAATGTTTTTAAATAATTATACCGATATTTTTCTATATTTGCTTTTAGGTTTTTAACAATTGAATCAATTACTAAAAAATTGAAATATTATTGAAATATTATTAAAAACGACAGATTTTCTTTAAACAGAGGAAAGTGGATCTAGGTTCATCACGAAAATCAATAAAGATTTTGAGGAGATAAAAATACTAAAAAGAAATAGCATTCTGAAAGTAAAGTGCCGACCTGCCATGTCACCATTCGTATGTTCAACTTTAAACTTTCTAAAATTAAGAACTTTACGCAATAACTTCAAGTTGAATTAAAAATGACAACTATGTATGTACTTAAAATAAGCGTATATACCTACGTGTATGATAAAATTAATTATCTTTTAATTAAGATTACTTTTCTAGAGATTTGTTTAAGAAAGTACCTAAACGTATAGAATCGAATGTAGAATAAGTAGATTTATTCCACTGAGTTATACTTTGAACTCGTTCGAAAGTAGTTAATATAAGACAGTGTTTTGAATAAGCATTAATATAATGCTTTCTTAATTCACAGATTTACCGATCCGAGCTGGAATATTACCTCTTCCCCATCTAAACTAAATTCGAGATTCATTCGCTTAACGGCCCCGGTTTTTCCATTTTCTTACGTAAAAGCAATTCCCATGCCCGGTTAACCATGGAGTCGCCCACGGGCTATTTGCCATTTCTTACAATTCACGTAATTTGAGCCATTCGGTTTCTTATCGTACCGTATACGTGCCACGTAGAATAAATCACTTAAGAAAACGAGCTGAAATCAAGTCAAGAGGAAAAACTGCACTATACGACCCAAAGAGTGATTTTTCCAGGCAATTTACCCGGTGCCTGCTTCCTGTTCAGGAATACGATAAATGTCAATGTCGATCCAACATTTCATTCGCAGCTCAGTCGGTCCCACTTCGTGCCCCTTCTTTCCTGTATAGGGTACAGGGAATTTTTGCACTGTTCGAGGGTAGGTACCCACCTATATTTCATATTCTCTGGAAAAAGGCTCGCTGGATGTCCTGGCGTATCCCCCCCGCGTCAGGATAGGTACAGAGTGGACCTGTTGAAATGGGCAGCCCGGTTCCAGCTCTAAGGAGCTTCACCGACATCGACCATGTCGCCGCAAAGGGTATTGCTTTTAAAACTAATTTGGCGGTGGCTGATGGAGTTCACGGATGTCACGGGGTAACATGCCACAGCCACTTATCTTTCATCCAACACCGTGCCACGTTCCGTGCCTCGTCCCGTGCCTTCCGTGTCCTCTGTACTTTCCCTCCCTCCCTTCGATTCGCACACAATGCACAATCTCCAGCGACACATGACTTATGCTGTAGACATTAAGAAAAATTGCCGTAAGGCGTAAAAAAGTATATATTTTTATAAAATGATGTGAAATGGTGGAAAAAATTGCAGTTAAGTGGAGAGCACATTTTAGATGTATTCGTGCGGTACGATGGATGGCATACCCCCGGACCGAAAGGGTTGAGAAACCTCCACCATGAAGGAAAGATTTTCTCTCTACCGCGGACAATTTTTAAAGGTTCGTGAATCTTACAAAGTGACGATCGAAGAGAGCTGACGTGCACATTTTGCAACTTTGTTGATAGTAGATTACTTATATACGAGAAGCTCCATTTTCATTGGTAGTACCTTTAGAAAGGAAATGATAGCACTGATTAATGAATGAATACGAGGTTTTTATGAGGTCGTCGCAGATTTCCCATTTTAGCACTCTTTAGGCATCACTTTACATAAACTGATCCTGACAAGCTCATCGCTAAAGCAACTGCATAAAAAGTTAATGCAGAGGATTTTTATTATACTTTAAGAAATTTATTTCTATTTTTCATTAACGATATTAATGACTATAAACATAAAACCTACTTAGTTAGCTTTAAAGCTCTTATGTATCAAATAGAGCCGAACTCATTTATATTGAGCGAACTTTTATGAAATCACACTATAATTTAAAGAACGAGAAATTTTTAACAAAGGAGTGAGTGTTTTTCTAATTTGCATAGAAACTGATGTATTGTCCATAAGTGGTTTAGAACAACACTATACTTTTACAAATTACTAACCTTGCCTATGGAGTCCTCCTTAGTATATGGGGCAAGATCTTCTTCCAATTTTGTGAAGAGTTTCGCATCATTCTAAAACGAAATGAAATATAAAATATAATCAGATTATTGAGTTAAAGTGGTAAATTTTCTATTTTTGAATTATTTTTCCAGAATCAACTGTTTTTTAATTCTTTTCACTGGTATTAGGAAAGCACTTTTAAACAGCAAAGAATCAAAAATTTCTAAAACGAATATTTAATGCGTAATAATAAGTAAATAAATGTTTTGCTCCGACCTAATACCTAAGTAAACATAAATTTTATAAAACACCTTTATTTTTCGACTGTGACTATTTTTTTCTGTTACTTAGAAGGACAACTGACCCGTTTGGTTTGCGTATGAATCAGAGAGAGGGATGGTGGATACAGCCAATTTTCGATAAGAATTTTCTAAAGTAAGCCGATAAAAGTCAAACATTTTACGAATAATGATGTTGCCTTCCGAGGAGGGACAGGGAAATCATTCCTCAATCGGGGGAGCCTAAAACATTTTTAACTTTTCCAAAATGAAGACAAATCTCCATTATCCGGTAGTAAAGAGCGCACGGCGTGGATCCAATAAGAACGTAATATTCCTTCTTATTCTGTCCGCTTTAAATCCTCGCCAAGCTGTCCAAATCCCCTTTTATAGACGAACCTTCTTAAGCTCGGTCCGAATAGAAATCATTTAGCGAGTTTGCTCCACTGCCACAGCTTCCTTAGGGGCAGACCATTGGCCGAAACTAGGGAGCAGGGAGCGCATCCCGCATACAGTACAGAAAACGGAACAGGACGTGTCCGATCCAATATTGCTCAGGCCGTAACGAGTTGTTAAATATTGACGAAGGTTGCAACCAGGTTCAGGGACGAAATAATCTGGACCCAGCTACGGGTGCATTCTAGGGGTAAAGTGCATCTCGGGTTGCAATAAATGGGTTATATGGGATTTCCTCAAGCAAGATGAAGACGAATGTCATACGTCTGGACGTGTGCGCTCCCCTCTAAAGCAATTTTCTCTTGGAAGAGATGCAATTCGTTTCTTGGGATGAGACTTTGATCCAAATAAGACCACTTTCTGTCCATTATTGTGCTTAAATTTATTGAAAATGGGATCTGAAGATATTTGCGAGGTAATTCAAAGAAACGAGTCGCAGCTTTGGGTAGTAAACATTTATTTAACTTGAGGCAGGAGCGGAGGCTATTTATCCCTAACTCGCGCTCCTATGGGTCGTGTACCTATACAATTAAAGCGAGGGAAGGGATGTAGTTAGTTAGAGTTTCCCAGTCGGAAATGGAAGTTTCAAGCCTTCTTTGGAATGCGAGAGGCATTCCTTTTCGTAACCTTTTTTTGTACAAGCATGTCCGCAGAAATAAAGCCTTCTTTGGAAGGAAAGGGGAAGCTATTAGAAATGGCTTCATTTTCTTTATATTTCCATTTCCGAAAGTTATTTCAATGCGACTTCTTATTTCTTCTGTTTTCCAATCTCTTAAAATCACCACTGTTGAAGAGTTATGTTTCGGTTTGAGAAATGATTAGGTACATACCTTATACTATTTAGTCAACTATAGTCATGTACTTAGACATAATCGCGTAATAAATGTAAAGCAATCCTAGGGCTAGACTTATATTTAGACCCAATAATTTCTTCTATCTTTACAATGCGAAAAAATTAAACAGCATTAGCATCCTTACAAAATATCTGTGGTATGAATTATTTTACAGCAAAGTAGAATATCGAGATACATATTCAATATTGTAACTTTTTCAAGTGAGAAAAGGACATGCAAATTGCAGTTATGAAAACAAATAGGTAAAATCAAAACCATACGTTGTATGGTAGATGACATCGTTGAAATGTCTAATGTCTTTAACAGTGAAATGTTTTCTATTCATTTTCAATAACTACCTCAAGAAAGCCGAGGATACATGAAATTTTTATCTGTAATTTATAAATTTTTCTTGTTTCTCTTTTACGCCGAATTTTTAAATTAATTTTCTTATTATTCCTCTTGGATTTTCTTATAATAGCATAATAGCCAAAAACTTCTTGCTAACCGATTTATGTCAATTACACAAACAACATCCAATATCCGTAAATCCTCTTTTTTTTCTATATGTATACATTTCTACAATGTTTTTGAATAGAAATTGGTCGTAATATAACCTTGGAACACAGGACACATCCATGAATTTAATTTCGAATCGAAATAAAATTTTCCACAGAAATTGCATATTATAGACCACTTTAAAATATTGGCGCGGAGTTGCTGCTCAATCTACAAAAAAGGATACGGCGGCTTTAGTTTTCCCTCGTCTGTTCTTTTGTTCCAGCAGGCTCTGGTTTTCCTTGAACGTAAAAATCGTGCTAGCGATAGAAGATATCATATGAATGTCGGAGACGTGGACCTAATACCTGAAACTCTTTATTTTGATTCAAAAAACGTACGTGACTGAAATGCAAGGAGCTCTTCACCGCTCAAGGTTTTGTATGTCGTTATATCTTTTGAGGCTCTCTTTATAGTTCTTTGAGCCATCTTTTTCGTCTCAGGTTTCATTTATGCTACTGGAGAAAAAGTTGCATAAAGGCACAAGCTCGTTTTCAAAAGCAATTAATTAGGTTTGTCAGCGTTATGCAAATTTAAATTGAATTCCTACGATAGGATCATTACGAAGACACCTGTCGTAATTTGTACTTTTACGTAAAATTCAAATCGGGAAAAAAAGAAAGTGCGAATCCTGCGAGTTGACAAATCGCCCCATTTGGGCGCACCCACGTCAATTTTCTAATCGACCTGAACAAATAGCTGCGGATTACCCTAATCGCAGCACAAACTTTTCCCATTTTTATTGTGATAAGTCGGACGTCTATAGCGCCCATCCCATCGACTAAGGAAAATTTATCTCTTTCAATGAAATCTCGACCACACCCGCCACCGCACGAATACCGACCTGTTTAGGAGCCAAAATTTGTTGTCGTCGTCATAAAAAGCAAGGACTGAAAAACAAAGGCTAAACACAAAAACTTTTTCCTTTACCGGCGTCTAGTGCCATGGGTCTCCTTGTTCTGATTTCTTTGAAACTTGATAAATATTTATGGTTGGTGAAAGATGGATGGATGCTGTAGCCTGTACCTAGATACGCCTCGCTAAATCCGATTTTCAAATGCAAAACTTTTGTATGGCAAAAGTCGAAAAACTTTCGATGACCGAGGTCTACTTCACCGCTGAGTGCGCTATTTTAGCTAAGGCAAAAATTGGGGCACAAAACCGTAGACCGACCCATGGTACTCGATAAATTCTTAAAAGTTGCCTCACTGAGCCATATTTACATTTGACAGTGCATTAAACTTAATTATAAACTTTTCACCGAGGGCTCTAATGGAATCTTTTACCCAGTTGAGAAAGCATTTTCTGCATTTGATTTTTGTCCTAGAAAAGTGAAGTTGGGCTTTACTTTAAAGAAAGGTAAAACATAGTAGGGTGCGAAAAGGGTTGAGTTCTTAAAAGTTTTCGAGAGTTTTTCGTTTTTTTTTTTCGAGTTGTCACTGCATTTTTACGAGTGATAAATTTCTTACTGTGGAGTATAAATGATTTTAGTGCATAGTACTCAGAATTTGCTAAGAAATTTCATTTAATCTGCCTGGAGCACAAACATCCTTTTCACACGGGTTAGAATAATATGCTCCAAGTCACGTCTTGAGTCCACAGCTTGACTGGAACAAGTTTCCCCATTTGGAATGAGCACATTTCTCTGTACAATGGGGTGGCTCAGCATCGTATAAATAAAGGAAATTTTCTCTGAAAAGGGTTGCTTGTCGGTAATCATTCAAAGTAATTGAAATAACGTTCTCTGTGCGAAACGTGGGACTTTCTCGTTCGACCTCTATCCTCTGGTAAATTTTTACTCAAAAACTCATAATGGGCACGCGTCCTTCGAGGACAATAAAGAAAAAGCTTAGAGGGAATCATAGAAAAATCTAAAAGAAATGCCGGCCAGATGAGAAGATATCTGCAGCATCAACGATTTTTTTGGTCCATTCAGCACGGAGGGAACAGCGGAATGCTTTTAACGGAGCAAACGTGCCCACATTACTAGGCTTCATAAATAAAACGCATTTCGCTTGGCATTTCGAGATGCTGAAAGAATTCAAAAAGGATAAAGGTCCCTTTCGTGTGTTATGTGCCCGGCGGCCGTTCATTTAACGCCACTCATCGGAATTTTATTATATTTGACGCTCTTGAAATATGACGGATTCAGTCGCATTCAGAGTCAGGCATCCTGTGGGAGCGTTCGCCGAACAAAAATATCCCACACTGATTTAACTTTGATGAGGCAGCCAATTCCTCTGGATATTTGTTTTCGAGGGCCGGCTGTATTATGTTTCCAATTTTCCAATAAAACGAGAATGAGTACTCTAGCCCTGGACCATTCGATTTTATATGATATTTACACAAAATCCAAATAAAACTCCCGAAATTGAAAGCTTAAGAACGTTTTTTTCAGTGACCTTTCACGATATCCCTAATGTAAATATTTTTAAACATCTGGCAAACAAGTTTCAGAACCTTTAACTTCTGTATTTACTTTGGTGTCTAAACCAATTCCCTTCTGATAGACTGAAAAGCACCTAAATATCGACCGTTTTCATGAAATATTTTATTGCATCCGGCCGATATTAAAACAAAAGGTCCCGGAACACATGGATGAGGGCACAAAGAACTAATTCAAAAATGTCGGGGCTATTCAGTCCCAACGGATGGAAAACCAACAATTTATTTTTATATTTTGTGAAAATCAATTCCCAACGGGTGTTATATAGCTTCCCAAGCCGGTAGTCCATATCAAAACATTAAAAAGGGGATCTTTATCCCGAGAACATCCAGTCGAAGTCCCGGCCCGTACTGCAGCTCGGACAGCACATGTTGTACCTGAGCGGATTTATGGAAATTGAGGAGCCACTTTATCAAGTTAATTCAAATTGATGACAGAATTTATGTCCAGCTCCGAACACATGTAGGCCTCGTTGTTCTATATAAGCATCGATAATTTCGTCCAGGTGAGGGAATGGGCACGTTCGATAAGAAATCAAATTGGTCCCCAGCTTTTTGCAATGTACAATGGACGTAAATCAATTTTCAGTGAAAATCTTTCTCAAAGTCTTGGAAGGGATTGTGCCAAAGTGCCAATTTCCCCAGGAGCAGCACAAATGCTCCGGTTCTAATTGGGAGTAGTTCATTAATGCTGGACCAGAGAGCCCCGAGTGTAGCACTCAGGAGGATAAGGATCAGTCACAATTTCCCAGGATCTGAAGGTAATTGAACGACAGACTATCTACTGTCTTCCTAGGTTACAGAGTGCAGGATATAAGGTTTTGCCAGAATCACTTGAATTTCTTGGACGTCGTCATCCACACATCCCTCAGTTTCTCAAATATTTCTAACGAAATTTAATGTTTCGGATGTGCTTCGCAGTGTATGGCTCCACTTAGGGTGGCTCTTAAAATTTAGAGCTCTATGGGGCTAAGTTCCTCCCGCTTAACAGGAGCTATCCTCTTGGAATTACACGCAAAATGGACATTAATGACCCTAGCTTCAGGCAGTTTAAGTACTTTATGACTAGGAGTTTTAGACGAGCATCAGGCGTGCTTAAAATTTCCAGTTAACGAAATAAAGATTTTTGGGATGGGTGCTGGGCCTTCTCAGAACTCCTCAAACAGCAAGAAATTAATCAATTTCTAGCAAAAGATTCAAGAGTTTGATGATGGTTCTGAGCTTTTGACCCTTCTTATAACGCCCGAATACTCTTAGATGAAATTCATAACATTCAGGAAGTCTATGAATTCGCTTTTTACAGAACGTAATCTTCTCAAACTTTTCATAAAAAGTAGAGCGCTTGAGCCATTTTTCATTGGGTTTTCAAGAAAACATTTTTTCCAAAACTAATAAATTTTTTTTTTTGTAATATTAATTTGTTTATGCAAACTTAGCAATAATATAAGTAGTTGAACGCATTTTGGATTCTAGCACTCCATTCATTGTAGGTATTATTTATATTGTATATACATACATAGTATATTAATTTTAACAACTCTGATACTTTATGCATCCGATTTTTTTTTTTTAATTAATATAGTGCTTCGTAGATTAAAAATGATATCTACTCAAAATAAAACACGTTACAGATTTTGATAAAACCTTCTGGTATATCGCATACCACATAATGTTCTACAATTACCCCAGTACTGGCCCGTTTTTGGTTGCCAGCAATAGGTACAAACATCTTTATTAGGCCATGGCTGGATAATATCTTGTCCCTAACCGTGGTAATTTATAGTGATAGTGGTCCAATGATGGTAACCAAAAGGAATTCTAATCACAGGTTGTACTCGTTCAGAAAACGGACAATATAAAATTCGTTTATACCTTGAAAATATAATTTGTGATGGAAATTATAGAATTTTTTTGACTTTGTTTCAATTATTTTAATGTCCCGCATTGATAAAAATTTGAAGAGATAAATCAAATGGGAAAAGTGTTGATCTCTTCGAAAAATAATTAACATTTTTCGTTTTTTAAGAAATTATTCATACAGACATCACAAACCACCAATTTCCGAAAAAATGCGAAAAGGAAAATAAAGCGAACAAAGGAACTGACTGAGATCTGTTGAAACGCTGTATAAATATTTATATATTTGTATATTTGAAACATTCATTTGCCCCGAAATTATGTGGCTAGAGAGAACAAACCGTTTAACTATTTAGGAATACATACAAAAAAACAATAAAAATGACTGCTTGAAATTTATTTTATTATAAATTATTAATTATTTATTTATAGATTGCGTCTCCAACGCCACAATTGTATTCCTTTACGAAGGCATCGCTTTTTGCAAGGCTTTGTGCAAAAGCTTCCGTGTTTTCGGTGATTCCTTTATGCAAAGGACAAACATTTCGCATTGCGGAGAACAAAATCTTCATGCTATTTAAACCGTAGGATTTTAATATTTCGTCTTCCTTTTTAATTATATCCTGATTCTTTTCTGCCCATTTTTGATATAGCTTCAAATAATACTGAGTACTTCGAAGGAAATATATCGATACAATACTGGAATTAATCATAGGTTTAAACTGTTCTTTAACACCTTCAGATGCATTTTCTTCAAACTCTTTTGCACCTTCTTCCTTCATCCATTCAATTACCTCGAAAAATACTGGAGCTGCTATTGAGTCATACTGAAGAACAGCAGGTTGTTTTCCGAAGTCGAAAAGGCTTTTAGTGATTAAAAAAGACATGAAGTTTGTGTTCAAAATCCTTTTCTTTAATTCTTTTGTTTTGAAAAAATTCTGCATTATATCCTTAGCAACTATTTGAAAAAAAGACATAACATTTCCAAATAAATTATCCACATCTATATTCCATCCCTTGATTAGCTTGTTAGAATGTGTTGCGGTCAAACTGGGTAAGAACTCTTCATTTATGATTTTGTCTAACTTTTCCATTGCAGCGTCATGGGAAATTTGCAACAAGTGAAAATCTTCTTCGACGGCTTTCAGAATGATGTCCATGGTGCCTAGGAAGTTTTCCTTAAAGCCGTCATTGTAGGATTTGTCCACTAAAATGCGTGAAAAGGTTGGTTTGAACATAAGAAATGCGTAGGTATAACACGTGTTTTGGGTACTTCTTATCAGGGTTCTGAATCGAATTGATAGCTCCAAAAACAAGTAATTGGCCACTTTTCTGGGTTCCATATTTTTAATAGTAAATAATGCTGCTTTTATACGTTCTGGATTTACTACTGATATTTCGAGTGAATTATCAGGAACCATATCAGAGATAATACGAAAATATCGGTCCCAATCAAAATCAGGGAAATTTTTCTTAAACTCTTCGTAAGTCATTTCTAATTCAGGAGTTTCGTTCTCTTCATCATTTGGAATTACTTTAGATAACTCTTTAACAAAAGACGCAGCATCAGAATTTATAATTTCAGGATTGAGAATACCATCACTTTTCAACAAGTCTTCTATTAGCTTTCCGGAAATAGAACAGTATTTTTGCACCGCAGCTGGGCGAATCAGAAGAACTTTTTTTTTAGAATAATTTTTAGGCCAGACGTAGAGGCCTATATTAAAGCCATACATTTTCAGTTCTGCCATCAGTTGGACAATATCAAATTTTTTCAAATTCCAGTTTTGGTCGAAATATGGCCAGCTTTTTAGACTCCTAAAGAATGTGTTTTCTTTCAAAACGTCAACAATGTTTTTTCGGTTATTAGTTGAGCACGATTTCAAAAATTCGTGCAATTTTTCTTCTTCTTTTAAATCCGTTTCATACTCCAAGAAGAACTTCTTCACCAGGCTGCCATCCACCACGCGACCTTTAACCATCTCGACAGGAGTCATCTCATTTAAAACTTCAGGGCCATTGCAAATGTATGATGTGTAATCTGCACACGGGTCGACACTTTCGTTAATATAGCTCTTCACTAGTTTTGCACTTTCTTCAATGTAAGAAGCCCTTTTGGTGTATAAATCGACAACAGAAGCCCTGTTATTTACAACTGCCAGAAGAATTATGAAAATTATAAAAGAATAACTTCGCGCCATTGCTACAACTTAGTTGAAGAGCACGTCTGCACGGTCAGGCAGTATTTCTTGTACTGAAGAGATTGCTAAATGTTCGCTATTATATTAATCTTCGCTTGCGATGGATCATCAGCTTAGTTAACAATTTATAACACGCGCCAATTTGGAGGGTCGTCTGCGTGGCCAAAGTTAAGGCCAATTTTTCAATTAACCGACGAAAAACGGAGGAGGTACTCAAATGGACGCATATAGTTTTTCTTTTATTGAATCTTCGCGCATAACTTTTTACAGAGCAGTGCAGCGATTTTGATGATTCTTTTTTTATTGGATAGGGTATACCTCGAAGTTGGTCCCAATAAAATTTTAAAACAAAATTCCACCCCTATGGAATTAGAACTAAACGAGTTATAATTACTTAATTCTAATACTATATAAACACTTTTTACAATCATTAATTTTATAAAAGAAGTTTGAAAAAAAAATATCAATAAATAACAAAAACTTATTCAGTAATCCTTTTAAGACGAAAATAAAGATTACCTTTTTTAAATCGATATTATCTTTAAATTAGATCTTATTCGCTTTTGATGAAAATAATTCAATTAGTCATGAACGTCGCTTTTGAAAAACCAGCCAAATCAAAAATGGTCGGCATAAAAACTGGTCGAGTCGCGATGGAATAACCTCATGTACAGTGGCTTCAAAGTAAATAGCACAACCGCTGTCATTTTCTTATTATTTTATATTTTGGTAGATTTAAGACTTTCAAGCGTGGTAGTAGTAGCATTACGATGTGGGAATGTTTCTCCTGGTGTGACATAGGTCTAATTTGACATATTTAAGTCATAATATATCAGAATAAAAAAGAATCAGAAAAATACCATGCTTCCGTCTACAGAATGGGAAATGGCACTTAAATGAAAAATTTCGCTGATAACGAACTAAGCATTGAGCATGGCTCAATCAGTGAAACTTTGGATGAAATCGAAGAAAATAGTTTTGGAATGGCCATCTCCCCTGATCTCAATCCAACTAAAAACTTGTGGAATGAAGTCCATGGGAAAGGCCATCGGCTGCCAATTTGGACCATTTTTGGATTGAAGTTCAGAAAGCCTGATGTGCAATCACTCTAGAATTTTTCCAGACGATGGTGTCTTCAAGAAATTGTTATTGTAGCTCTCCAATTGATGTAAAGCGACTCGCTAAAGATCCCAATATTCCGAAATAACGTCGCAAGTGCGTTATTTATTATGCCCTTTCAACTGAATCAAAGTTGTGATTTTAAGTTAGTTATTATTTCAAAGAACAAAAAATTGGAATTTCTTTCGTATTGTTTTCTATAATACACCTAAACAAATATTATTGATTTATTTTGTCGCCACTTTAACTAAGCTTTAATGCTATTCATCACACTGCAGTTTCTATTCACATAAAACTCTTGAGTGACATTCGGCGAGTAGCTTCTTAAACTATTTATTTGAAACATTTCAAGTCGTGTTTCTTTAAAAAAACTTAATTACTTAAGATTGCTAAATACCAAAACACCATAAAATGTTATGTTCGAAATTTAATTTATATTCTTTATTCGCTTTTATTTATTTATTTGTTTATTCAGTATAATTGATTGCATCTCCAACGTTACAGTTGTATTCCTTCACGAATGCATCGCTATTTGCAAGTCTTTGCGCAACAACTTCCGGGTTTTCGCTGATATCCTTATGCCAAGGACAAACATTTCGCATTGCGGAGAACAAAATCTTCAAGCTATTTAAGCCGAAAGATTTTAATATTTCTTCTTCCTTTTTAATTACAACCTGATTTTGTTGTGCCCATTTCTGATATAGCTTCACATAATACTGAGTACTTTGAAGGAAATATATTGATTCAATACTCGAATTAGTCATATCTTTAAACTGTTCTTTAACACCTTCAGATGAATTTTCTTCAAACTCTTTTGCACCTTCTTCCTTCAGCCAATCAATTATCTCGATAATTACTGGAGCTGCTATTGAGTCATACTGAAGAACAGCAGGTTGTTTTTCGAAGTCGAAAAGGCTTTTAGTGATTAGATAAGAGATGAAGTCTGTGTTCAAAATTCTTTTCTCTAATCCTTTTGTTTTGAAAAAATTCTGCATTACCTCCTTCGAAACTTTTGGAAAAAAGGACAAAACATTTCCATAAAAATTATCTTCATCTACATTCCATCCCTTGAGTCTCTTGTTAGAATGTGTTGCAGTCAAACTGGGTAAGAACTCTTCGTTTATGATTTTGTCTAACTTTTCCATCGCAGCATCATGGGGAATTTGCAACAAGTGAAAATCTTCTTCGATGGTTTCTAGAAGGATGCTCATAGTGCCCAGGAAGTTTTCTCTAAATTCGTCACTGTAGTACTTGTCCACTAAAATGCGTGAAATTATTGGTTGGAAAATAATAAATGCATAATTATAACACGTGTGCTGGGAGTTTTTGATCAAGTGATTGAATCTTATTGCTAAATGCAAAAATATGAAATTGACCACTTTTCTGGGTTCCATATTTTTAATAGTAAATAAAGCTGCTTTTATACGTTCTGGATTTACTACTGATATTTCGAGTGAATTATCAGGAACCATATCAGAGAAAATACGAAAATATCGGTCCCAATCAAAATCAGGGAAATTTTTCTTAAACTCTTCGTAAGTAATTTCTAATTCAGGAGTATTGTTTTCCTCATCATCTGGAATTACTTTAGAGAATTCTTTAAAAAAAGACACAGCATCAGAATTTATAGCTTCAGGATTCTGAATACCAAAACTTTTCAACATCTCTTCTCTGTTCTCCCCGTAAATCAAAAAGTCGTTGTATATCGCAGCTGGACGAATCAGAAGAACATCTTTCCTCGAAGTTTTTTTAGTCCAGACGTCTAGGCCTATATCAAACCCATACATTCTCAATTCTCCCAACAGTTGGACAATATCGAGCTTTTCCACATTCCAGTTTTGGTCGAAAATTGGCCAACTGTTTATAATCCTTAAAAATGTGTTTTCTTTCAAAACGTCGACAATTGTTTTGCGATTATTAGTTGAGCACGATTTCAAAAATTCGTGCAATTTTTCTTCTTCTTTTAAATCCGTTTCATACTCCAAAAAGAACTTCTTCACCAGGCTGCCATCCACCACGCGACCTTTAACCATCTCGACTGGAGTCATCTCATTTAAAACTTCAGGGCCATTGCAAATGTATGATGTGTAATCTGCACACGGGTCGACACTTTCGTTAATATAGCTCTTCACTAGTTTTGCACTTTCTTCAATGGAAGAAGCCCTTTTTGTGTATAAATCGACAACAGAAGCCTTGGTATTTACAATTGTCAGAAGAATTGTGAAAATTATAAAAGAATAATTTCGCGCCATAGCTACAGCTTAGTTGTACAGCACGTGTGCGCGGTCAGACAGTATTTCTGGTACTGAAGTGTTCAGTAATTGCTCGCAATTAATTCATTAACCAACGTTTGTGATAGATCATTCGCTTATGTAAGAGCTAATATTACGCGCAAATTAAAAGGAGGGGCATCTAAGATCATGGCCGTTAAGGCCAAGTTTTCTTGTTTTTGTTTTGGAAATCTTATCTCCCGTGGTTTGAAATCAAAACACATATTTCCTTGAAATAAGCCCAGCGTCATTTTTAAAACTGAAGAGGCGACTTATGGCTGACAAAAGAAAACAAGTTGATTTTTAAGTTTGCGTATGCTACATATGTACATAGTTTTATACGTATTTTGTTGTGAAATAGAGTTATTCTTCCACACGAATTTTATTCTAGACTATGGATGAAGCAATCTATCCTCGAACTGAAAAATTTTGTACTGGCAAGTTTTTGTTTCTAACTATAGGAGAAGCGATTAATTTTTGTAATGCAACTTCTATACTTAAAAACCAAATCACGTCGTACGTTTATATTTTAGTAACATAAATTGTATTTCTTACCCAACTACGAAAAAATTAAGGTACGGGTTTGAATTTCGCAGTTTATCTGCATATGTATATGTGATTATGTACATCTGTTCTCTTATAGTTCCTGAAATACTTATCGTATTTTGGCAAATAAGGGGTCATTTGATGGATCTTAAAAGTCTGCGTTTCATAGCACATATGACATCCTATTTAACCCAATGATTTTCTTTCCACTAAAAATTTGTAAATAAAATAAAAGTTTAAAAACTAAAACCCGACAACTCAAAAGCTAAAAACGCATGCACAAAGTATTTTACAGAAAAATTAAATTTATGTTTCAATAGCAAAGGCAAAGGCATTTTCAATATGTCTTAAAATAACGTGGACAAGGTTATAAACGAGTAGGTAATAAATCATATTTGAAAAGTCAAATTCTTGTAAGTTTTACTGAATCAATAAGAAATACCTTCCACCAACGCAGTCACTTGAAAATTCCTATTAAGCTAGAAAATCATTCATCCTAAGTGTAATGGCTGTGTGAGGGTCATTCGACTAATAGCAAATAATCTCAGTGCTGATCCGCAATCATTTGTCCCATCTTTTTGTTCGCCCTCACCATTGCTCATCCCAAACGAGATCCCACAGAGCGAATGGGTTTGAGTAATAGGAAACACATAAATTTTGACAACAAATGGCGAACGTGATGATGTCTCATCAATAATGTGACTGTGCCGTTGTGCCGCCAAACCAATGAAGAAATATGGATGCCACTTTATAAATTCATCCCCGAGAAGGGAATGGGGTCAAAGGGGTATATGAAGGTTTAACCGCAGTGAGGAAATGAAAATTGCACTGGAGCCATACAAATTGGATGTCGAATGCAGGACTTTTGTGGGAGTTCACATTGGGTTAAATGTATCAGGAGCTTTAGGTCATATAAAGCCACTTTGTGACCGATCTGAAGCCAGAAAGAAATGATATATAGTGAGGTTATTTTCACACTTTGTGTTTGCTTTGGATATAATTTTTAGTTTTTAAAGTCTATTCATTTAAGGATGACAATTCCTAACCAACAATAAGCGATGATATCGGTGCAAATATACCTAATTATTATTGAATAATATAATTTCAAGTAAGTAAATCTAAAAATATGATATTATTTTGTAACGTAAAAACGTATGAGATATATGTATGTACATACATACATATGCAAAACATTTTTTTATTTTAATATACATACATACATACAAATATCTATATTCGCATTAAAATTACGACAAATAAAAAATTTAGTAGACTTATTTTCCAAAACTCTTAATAATGGTATTAAAGTTTTACTATAATATGAAATGACAAAATAATTGTAGACAAAGTTACTATACCTCCTTAACCTGTATACGTCCGTAGAATAACAATATGGCACTTAAAAGCTTGAAAAACAAAAATGTACATACATGTATATACCTACTTTAAACCATTAAAAATGAAATGTTATTGACCCGAACAATGAATACTTTTCGATAAAAGTTTAACAGTATACTTTGAAATATACTTACCTACTAATTTAAGAAATGTTTTCTCTATTTTGCACTAACGTTGTTGTTCTTAGAACATGAGTAGTATATGTAACCTACTTCAAAGTAAGTATTGGAACCTATAAATGAATGTTAGAACTACTACTACTACTATCAATTTAAGGGAAAACGAAGCCTAAATTTCGCTGCAGATTAAGGATTAAGGAACATTAAAATATTAGTTAAAATAGCAGCTTGAAATGCAACATTTTGAATTGAAATTAATTTAAATTTTTTATTATGAATTCATAAACGAAAAAAGTTTAATAGTAAGGTAGAGAACGAGGAATGAATGAATTTAATTAACTAGGAAAATTTAAATTGAATAATAGAATAATGCCTTAACAAGTGCAATTTTACACTTAGACATCTGTAAAATTTTTTGCACTATGCTACTTCCTAACCCAAGTAAAATTCTTCTTTTAATTTAATTTTACCACTTTCATGCATTTTTGAACAATGAGGTACAGAAAAAGTTTTATATATTATCTAGTATATTCCGAATATAATACATACTTTGTATATTTTTACTAATTTTTTATGACATAATACGAATTTTTATTGAAAAATAGTAAATTTACTATGTATACGTGTTTAAAAAAGATATGTAGGTAGGGAAGTGGGATTTTTATTGAGTACTAAACAAGGACATATCATACGCCCACTTAATCTATGGGATGAACTGTTTTAAGCAGGACCATTTGAAGTCGGCGTAAAGCCTCTTTCTGTCTGCTAATCCAAGAATGTCACTGAGACCCAAATGAAGATAATTTATCAAGGAGGTGCGGGGGTGGACTCGGCATCGTCCTTATTATTCTGTGAAGCTATCATCCGCCATTCCTGTACAATAAAAACCACTTGACCCACAGCCAGATAGAGCCGAGGACTAAATCCTACGCAGAAATCCAAACAATGGACCCCGAGATATTCCTGTTCCCAGCATGATACTAATCTAGCAACTAAGGGCGGCACTTGCCAGTTACACAACATTTCACTTTTCGACCCTATGTAGAAACATCCGTTGCTGAACCATTTTTGTATATATACATATAATACATATATATATATTTTTTTTTTGTATTTTGTTGGGTGAGACGCTCCACTTACCGGCGAAAAAGCGTCTAAGGGAGCATCAAATCTGATTAAGGCATCCTTTGACAGATTTCAGGAACAATGAGGTCCCCGATTTTCACAGAAATCTAATTTAGGGCCGCTTTCACGCCACGTCCTGTTCTGTTTCTTCACGCTCCACGGCAACATCACGAATTATTCACGGTGGAGCAATTACATTGGTGTTTTTATGACGTCGGAGTTCGGAGGTTAGCCCATTACGCCTTCATCGAAGGAAGGACCCATGGTCATGAGAAGTGCATAAGAGCAGAAAGCACTTTGCTACCGCAGTTCATTTCGTGTGGCGATTGCAAGAAATTGTCGTTGCATGCACGCGAACCATTCCTCCGCAGTACCCTTGGAACCCCAAGATCAGGATTGCTTTAAACGAGCGAAGGATTCATTTATCCGTGCATAGTATACTATATATGCTATTTTCACGTTAAGAAAGCAACCGCAGCTCCGAATAAATCGTCAGGGCTATAAATTAAGTCAGAGAAAAGTTATATGGTGCCAGGATTGTAAAATATACATGCACTCACCAGGATCGGGAGTGAATTCGTTCGCTGGCGGATATAATCCTATTAGAGCCGGGCAAACCCTTCATTCATAATGTATGAGCCGGAGCTGCATAAGTTTAATTGAATTAATTCACACAGCTTCTGACCTGCGTGCGGCGAATCTTATTTGTGGTTCCCTGGTGAATTAAGTTAACGTACCCCCGATTTCAGCTAGACTTCATCGCTATTTTCACGGCGCATACATTTCCAAACCATCTCCGTGTTTCGACGGGCGTCGGATAAAAAGCCCTATTTCGTCTAGATAACTATAATCAAATGCATAAATAAATAAAAATCACATCCGATGGAGTGCTGATGTGAATCTCCTCTTTGATGACGAAACTCCGAGGCAGAGGAACCCCAAGGTAGGTAGAGTTTAATGAATTTACCCAAGTGGAAGGTATTTAAGTAAAACGCTTTCACGTTGATTTGGCAAAGAGACGCATTAGCTGATTTGCGGAAACTAGGGTTGCTACCTTTTCGTAGGGTATATCATTTTAATATGAGCTATATCCCAAGCTGGTTGGTTAAGAAGCTTTAACTAATGAAAATTCATTAGTTGACTGTACGTAAACACGTTTAATAGTAGGTATATATATACATCGTAAACACATCTTTGCAAAATTATAAAAATGGTTAAATTTTAATATGTATATAGAAAAATATAAAATTATAGAATAACATATACCTAATTCACTTTACTAATATTTAAAATGCTAAATTGATGAAACTACACACGCAGAAATATATGTAAATTCGAATTTCCAAAATACTGAGCTATTTCTATTATTGTTTTCATAAAAAACGAAAAAAAACATAAAATTTCAATCTACAGAATTGGAATATGTATATCCATTGGTAAACTACTTAAATAACTTAAATGGTTTGATTATTAAAATCGTTTATTTATATCACATCTGATGTTATCTTCTTAAAATGATAATGTTATTTCGAATTGTGATTACGGCCATGAAGCTGATAATTCCCTAATACATGAAATGTGAAAAGAAATCATTTTTTTAAATGTCTGAATTAATTCCGACGATCAAGCCAACTGTTTAGGAAAATCATCTATATATTTTGTATGTAAATACATAGATTGTATTTTTTGAAGAGCTCCAGTTTCGTTTAACAGATCAAAATAGGTATAATGAGAATTTTATATTCACATGATTGCAGACTTTATTATATTATGACAAAAGTAATTACTTTTGAAAAACAAAGCTATAGTATAGTAAGTAATTTTCTGTAGACCTCTGAGATCCAACTGAAGCAATTATTGATGACAACTCTAAAAGACGGACATTTTATTTTAGGTCAGCTGAGTTATTGGATGCCAATTTGTCCCGGGATTTCGAATAATAGTGAAAAGCAGCCAACTGTTAACCGAAAGCAATTTCAATTACAGTGATTCAGTCAGAGGATAAGATAATTACCATGTCTTTTGCCAAGTTCTTGACTTACACCGCTGAAAACAGCTGCAATAAGCGAAAACTACTCACCTAGAAGAGTAACACCTTCTCAACCGCATTAATCTTGCAGTTCTTTATCTCATCTGCATCGCATCTCCTGAAAATGTTAATTAATGCACCCACAGCTCTTCTTCACTATGTAGAGCAAGGGTGTTCGGGTGCTTCGCTGGCATTCTCGGGTAACTTTTGTTGCAGAAAGAAAATGACAATGAGATCCCAGTCGCCCTGAGGCTTCTGGCGCAACCGAGGAGTGTATTGCACCCATGTTTGCATCTTTAAGCCATTTTGTGTTTTTCTCAAACTAATTAACTCCCACCACCAACGTTTGTGATCTTAAACCGGATCCCTAAAACCACCTCCTGCCGTGGTTTATTCACTGTAAAGTAAACAGTCTACCCATGAGTAAGAACGCAGTGGGGGCGGGGTTCATTTAAACTTTTCCTAGTGAGAGGTATCATATTTCGTCATTTTCAGGGATAATATCATCCTTTTTTCCCCGATGCCTTCTGGGGAAAAGGACAAAAACAATGGGAAAAAATTAAATAGAAAGTTCTGAATATTTGCGTTGATATCCTTTAGTTTGGAAAAGCTCTCTGGAGGCACATTAACTCAGTTTTAAAATTATTCAGGAGTTTTTGATGACTTCACTCTTAGGATGAGATGCTAATGAAGATGAGGTTAGTGGGCAATATGGCGCAGTAAATTAGGTTTTAAATGCAAATTAATCCCTGTAGAAAGGTTTTGATCGATTTTAAATTGCTAATAGATCTTTTGGCTATTAGTTAGACCTCTGAAGGTTCCTCTACAAAAAAGCCAGAAATGTTGAAGGTCAAAACAGTTAGAACATTTTCTAACAGACATTTTCAACTTCGTGAATGCGTCTTTAATATGAATGCTTTAGGGAGAAATAAAAAGGAGCAGAGTTGGTTAAAATTACAAGATTTACACTTCTGAACACGACGAAAACTATGCAAACATAAACGACGATTGTATGGGAAAATAACTCTCATTTCTTTATACCTAATAAAAATTTAAGTTATAACCTTTACAGAGAAAACTCGAGGAAAGCCTGAATTATAGGAAAATGAAACCATTTTTCCACTTTCAAAAGTGGGTGTACCTGCAGTGGCAGATGGTAGGTCAATAATGTTTACATTTTCAGAAAGCATATTAGGATAGTAGATTTTTGGCGTAAGTTAGATGTCGCTACACACAGCAGATCAAAAGATAAAAATAAAATAATGATGCACATACCATGCAAAATTCAAACTTATGCATGTATAAATCACCCTTTAGCTCCCAAACGGTTGGGAATTAAAATGAAGTATTCAAATCACTAGATTCGACAAATGACGATCCAACGAAATAGCGTAGGTGGAGTTTTGCTAAGCATAGGATTATGTGGCATTTAGCAACTTAATTTTAGATGTGACCAATAATTTTCCAAACTAATAAGCTTAAATTGTGGTCATTTTTGAATCGATAGAAACAAAAATTAATTAATTAAATCGATCAAGAATTGCAAAAACCGTACATGTACATACATCCCGCAAAAATATCGAATAATTACAAAACTCTCTGATAATTCATTCCGACACCTGACCTGACCAAATTAATTTTAATCTGTCGAAGTACTTCACATGATTCTCATCATGATCATCTATGTACTTAACTTTTACTAGTAGTGCAATATCTGCCAAGATTAAAAAGGCATTCTATTTTTGAGTTCTATTCCTAAGAGATAAGTACCACAGCAGCAGGGAGATTAGAATAAATCAGGGAAGAGTGCGGGATAACGTGATCGCCATTGCGATCGCAAAACCACAAACTCGTCGATTTCTTATCAGCCAGCTTCTTTGTGATAGAGCCCAGCAAAAGAAAAAACCATTACCCCGAGAATTGCTTAAAAGCTCGCTAGAAAGACGGGGATCTAGTCAGTATTAGTAACCAGTTCGACCTAGTTGATCAGTTCGCGTTGTAAACAACAACCATGTCACGGCATACTGTTTTGCTTTTACTGTTGATTGTTGTGCTTATCAAGGGTGCGTTCACAGGGCCTTCGCCATGGTGGAGTTTGACCGATCAAAAGGTTGCGGCCATCAGGGAAATCGGGGAAAGAATCACAAGATCAATGAAACCTGAAGTGGACCCCTGTGTAGATTACTACGACTATATGTGTGGAAATTTTAATAGGTCTGAATTTGAGGTCAGGCGCGCTGCTGGTACTAAGAAGCTCGAGATGAACTTAGAAAATATTTTTGCTAAATCAGACAAACTCCAAGCTGAAGTTAAACTGGAAAACTTCCTGATTTCGTGCAAGAACAGAGATAAGGAGGATGAGGCAGAGTTCGTGAAGAATTTTGATATATTAAAGAGTGTAGGTGGATGGCCTGCCCTTAATCCTAACTGGAGCAGTGAAAAGTTTGATTTAGCAACTGCAATATCTGAGATGCAGAGTTATACAATGACAGTGGTTATTCAGATGAACTTTGAAGCTGCAGACGAAAAAACGCGCTTCTTAAGGATTTCACCGAAAAGAATTCGTCCAACCACAACTCCACGACAAATTTCCAGAATGAAAGATCTTTTGAAGGAGTCAGGAATCGATGACATCGACAGCGTTGCTAAGGACTGTATGGATTTCGAAAAAGAATACGTAAAAGCCTTTATAGGCCCAGAAGATCCACGAATGAAGACCGACATAAAAACTCTTAAAGAGAAAATTCCAGAAATGGATTGGGAAAAAATGATCAAGACAATTTCTGGTAGAGAACTTCAGGATAACTTTCCTGTTTGGCTAGATAGTCTTTCGACTCTAAAGAAATTAATTGAAGTTGTTAAGCAGCAGCCCGCTAAGGTTACAATGAACTACATATTTTTCAATTTTATCGACCGAGTCCATCAAAAAAGTGTTGCTAACTGCCCTGAGAAGACCTTTGATTACTTTGACCCAGTTTTAGCGCGTCACTTTGTTAAAAGTTACTATGATGAGGAGTACAAAAATTTTTTTTCGGGAATGATGCACTCTTTGGTGAAAACTCTAAGCGAGAACAGTCTTCAAATGTTCGGGGGTGCAAAATCAGAAGATGTTATGAAATCTATTCAAACTATTGTTGATGAGGAGTATCTGCCACATTTAGCTGACGATGTATTGGAGAAGGAGTATGAGGGGATTGATGTAGTTCCAGATAAATTCTATGAAAACAGCTTTAAACTAAGACATCAAACTATGAAGCACGCTTATGACTACTTCTTTAATGAGCGCGATGACGTAGCACTTGCCATAGGACACACAATTCCTTATGTGATAACGCAAAGCCTTTATAAATGTCACAGTCTTCCTACTCCAATCATTTTAGATTGCCTGAGTAACGATCTAGTTGAAACCATAGTTGGTCTTCACCGTCATCGCCAGGACTACAGTGATCAATTTCGGGAATGCATGAAAACGCAGGTTGATGGTTCCACTAATTTCGATAATAGTGATTTATTTGCTATCGAAAGAACTCACATATATGCTAACAGCTATGACGACTGGTCTAAAGAAAATGAAGACATCATGCAGAAGGAAAATGACATTTGGAAAGACTACGGCCTTACAAGTAAACGTGTTTTACTTTCAAAGAATATGAGACTCCTGTGCGGGTTGGAGGATGATAACGATGAAACAACACGAAAGGTCATACTCTCGAATTTTAGAAACCTGGAAGATTTCGCAGAGGCATACAATTGTCCTAAGGGCACACCTATGAATCCTGAGGTGAAGTGTGATATTGCTTGAAATGTAGACTTTAATTTGAATTTAAAATTATTTAAATATACATATTCATCCTTCTGGTTTTGTTATTTTAATTGAGGTCGAGAGCATGAACAAATTTCAGTAACTGCTAAAGAAAATATTGCAAAAGTGAAGGATAATTTAAGTAAAAAACTTCAACTTACTAAAAGTGTCACGTATTTTTCACTTCATTGCTGGTACTTTACCTGGCACAAAAATTTTCGAACGTAACAAGATGCAGAACTTACAAAACTCGTTACATTTTCTCATGGTATGGCTTTTTGTACGACTTATCCATGTGACAGGAAGTTATTTCCGGGTGCATAGTTGTGAAAACGAAAAATAAGAAAGTAATGGAATGTAAAACTGATTTGCATCAGAAAAAAGATTTTGTGGTTTTGTCTTCTTTTTATCTAGAGTTTTATATTTAGGTATCTATTTATACGATGCTGCACAAATTATTCGTTTTCATCCCGAATTAAAAATATTCGAATAAAATAAAGGGCGTATTTGTTTCTTACACTCACAGAAAAGTGGCATTTTAAAATCATATCAAATCAGTGAAAAATTAGAACGTTCGATTTTTTACACCGCAAAATGTTAATTTATAAGATTTACATTTTAAATTATCATTAGTTACTATATTTTCAATTTGAAAGCTTCAAATTATAATTTTAAAAGTTTTATTGTATATTTTATACGCTCTTTGTTGCAGAGTCCGAAAATAAGGCTAGTTTATTTTTTATAAAAAGCAGCCTAATACGAAAAATGATTACGAACCCTGATACTATACATAGCTTCGATTTATTACTTTAAATTTATTTTCACTTTTATTAATAGAAAAGTTTCACAATCAATTGCATGCAAGTCGGTGATTTGGATTTTAACTTGCAAATTTAGTTGTAATATTATAAATACAAATTTTAAATTCAAAAATAAAATTGTGATTTAACGTAGATTAATAATGAAATTTTATATACTATAGATTAGATGTCCCTGAACAAATAATTTGTAGTTTTTGATATACAACTTTAGCGAACTAAAAAGTCAAAAATATTTCACATATGCGTATACTCCTATTTAAGACTCAACTAGAACTTTATACTTTGTGTAGGTAATGGTCATCATTTTTAACAATAGATGTATATAAAAAAAAGAAAAAGGGAACAACTGGATAAGTATATTTTCTTTTAAAGATATAATAATTATTGGGAAAAATATATCTTATAAGAGGAAGAACAGCTAAACTCATCTTAACTTTTTTATCGTCGACCATAACAACGTAACAGCGAAATAAAGCACTTTTTCTTTTGTCAGCAAATATAATAAAATTGTTACATACGTCTTTTACAAACCCAAAATTATTCAGAAGCATTCATATCTACGTATGTACCAGCAGAAAATTTGAATATCACAATGAACGCAGAATTTGCCATATAACATAAAATGGACCAGCATTTTCCACGTAAGTGTACTTTGGAAAAGGTACCTACGCAAAATACCTACATTTCATGATTTTGGATGCCTGATGATGCTTTACTACATGTACTCTGTATGGAAAGAACTCAAGTTGAGAATGCAGCACTGTTTGCATTAATAAATGAAATAGGTAAATGAAAAGCAGTGCTAATGAATACAGAGACCATTGGCCAAACTTTGGATTTTAATCTCATATTGGTGGACCTCATTCTGGGTTGAATGGAAGATAACCTTGTTCTTTTGGGTATTTCTAAAGGAAAAGTTTATACACTACTCCAAAATAGAATTAGCAAAACAACCAAAGCGAGCATAAAACTCCAGGTTTAAAAACTTCATTAATTCTTGAAAAGCACGTTCCACACACATCAGATGTGCCTTTTCAGTATATTGAATTCCATTAAGAAATTATCCTAGCTGAGACATCTTATTTAATGTCAATTACTTAGAGATATAGCTCCGTGCAAACCATTTAAGTCCATGACCCCATTTTGGCCAGTTCCCTGCAAATTACTATAATTTCGAGGGAAAACAACATTTTTAAACGATTTCATTTTTTTACATTCCCACACTACTAAAATATACATGTCAGGTTGGTCAGCTCCCGCTGAGGCTGGAAAGACGGCGAAATATGCGGCAACAGATTTTATTATATTTATAAAACTCCCAACCCATCGCAAAATGTATGCCGAGGCAGCATTTTCGAGCGCTATGGAGACAAGAGGAATGGGTTTTGTGGTTTGAATTAGAGATGAGCCTGCATTCGGGGCAGAGGAGGTGTTCGGTGAGCCCAAGCCTTACCACCCCTAACATATCACCTAAAAATGTTTGCATGTACGAACCGAAAGGGCTGAAGCTGCTGAATTTTGTGTATGGTCAGAGATTGAATTTTACGGATGGTCAATATGGTGCCATAAATCTTTGTGGTGTATCCACATTTGGCTGCCACAATTTTGAGGGTTTTTGTTCACGATTTTTGTTTCTTCCTCCTTTCCAATAATGTCAAAACTTTTCATTGAATTTCTCGTTTGGTTTTTATTTTGCACAGGGGATGAAAAAATTCACAAAAACTGAATATCTAAGTCTTTGGTGGTAGTACACAGCATCAAGTTGGCAACTGTGAGACAATTCGAAAGATATGCACCCGGTGGTATTCTGCCTTTCATGAGAGTCGTACTTCACCGGTACGGAGGACTGAAGTTGACTTATAGTTGCTGGATGCATTTTCTCAGGTTTATTTGCAAGTAAAACTTAGATAAAAGTATGCAAATTTGTAGAGCAGAAGTCATCTTGTTGAAGAGGGCATGTGAAATAGATAAATGCTTGCAGGTGATTAATGAAACTCCAAAGGGATGGGAAATATGTGTAGGTATATTAGAAGGTGAGTGGTAAAATTCATTATTTGAAGATTTCACAACTCTGTCTGGAGGGAATTTTCGACTTTTACGCGTATGCCACATCTCACTTTGTATAGCTTTCGAGCGAGATTTCAATTCCACGAAAATTGGTACTGAAAGGAGCTTTGCAGAGCAGTTGTTACACGGGGATTGAAGCAGTTATATGACGTATGTTATTTGAGGAAATTGCTTACACGTACCAATTACTTAAACTCTTTGCAACATTCTGCAGCCTTCGTTTGCATTCGAAAGCATTTAAGTTTTACCTCAAAGGCAGAAAGTATCGATCGCAGTGTGATCTTAACTTTAATATGTAAAATCCGTGCTACACCACTTGTATAAGCCGCATTTGCAAGCCAAAATCCGTTTTTTTAATATTGTGATATCATTCGAAATAAGATACAAAAACTGATATTTGCAATACCAAATATAACATTTAAGTTTATTGCCATTATATAACGCTTAATGCTTGGGAGGTATAATACCTTATTAAAAATTGATCACAGACATACCAGCGAAAAGCGCGATCTTTTGAATTTGCGTGCCTGTAGCGGGCGTGAATATGCCTGCAAAATTGGTATCTCTTCAATATTCGTGCTTGCTTTGGGTGCATATGTGCCTGCGTATTTGTTCACAGTAAGAGCTAGATTTGGGAGGCTTTGTATCTCCGAGTCTGTGGCTCATCGATATACATATGTATGTATGCCAATGTTAAATTTGTACTCAGGTATCTACAATAATGCTACTGCACTACCATAAATACTCGTGTTATAATAACCCAATTACACACATTTACTTTCTCACATCGCAGTAAAGAACTTATAGAAATAAAAAAAAGTTGAACCTTGTGTTACGCGATATATGTATATATGAAATTATTAAATAAACAATTATTTCAGAAATATAAGTAATAAAAATTAAGCAATTCGTCGAAAAATTTTTAAAATATTTATTAAGTATTTTAGGTAGTTTCATTAATATTAACTAGTATTTTATTATAACCAACGATAAAAACAATTTAATTAAAGAAAATTGGAAAAATAACTTTAATGGCTTTATTGTGGCAACGGTTCAGGCTCTTCATTAAAAATGTAACCCAAAGCAATGACAGAAAGGATAAGTAAAAATACTTTATTTTAAATTCAATGTATTTTTAGAAAAGCCATTTTCAGAATTTCAGCGGGGAGCAGCTGTAAATAAAGTATAGAGTGTTTGTGAATAAAAGAAAACATGTTTTGAGAGGTCTCTCCGGAAGCAAAATAAGATTTTGTGGGGTATAAATATAATATGCAAATCAAATCGGTCGAATGAGATTTCTGAGAATTTAAATTAAAATATTTTGGAACCTGATTGCGACCTTTTGAGCTGATAGACTTCAAATTGAATTTAATCCCTTTTTTTTTATAATATTAAGGAAGGTTGAGTCAAAAGCATCATATGCATTTGGAATTTAGATTTTCTCTTCCTCGTAATTTTTACCTTAAAAAACGCATATTCACAAAATATTTCACAAGTCATCTTTTATTTCTGTTGACAGTACAAACGATAGTCGTATTATTTTAAATTACCAAGTCATCTACGCATTCACATAATATAAGATTGCTTTCAGGGAAAACTTTTAATTAACGAACATTACCTGGAAAAAAGTGAAAAACATTCCCAAGGGTGAAGTAACCGAGAGAGGGGTAGCTGATCGATGCCTGGTCATTAACGAGCTAACCAAATGGATTAGAGTCAATAAAATTAAGAGCTGATGGGCTGACCAACCGAAAGACCCAAAGTCCAGAGAAAAACATTGAGGAACCACAAAGCAGGCCAGCTACAGCTGATCTAATGGAAATTAGCAGAGGCTGATGAAATTTTAATGAATTGCCTTATATACAAACTTTGCAGCTGATTTGTAAGTACTCTCCTGGGTTTTATCGTTCCATCTTTGCTCAATACCAGCGAAACTGGATTAAAGATAAAAAATATTTTGATTAAAGACAGAATAATTCCATTCCCGTATCTCATTAACTTGTGTTCGTATATTCGTGGAATTTGCACGAAGTAGGCATTTTCGATCTGGTAGGACTCTTTTTATTTTATGTAAATGTATACCTACGGAACGAAAATTGATTATTTTTGGATCGATCCTACAGCGCCAGCACACAGCAATTTTTTCTCCCCCAAAATTTCAATTGCGCTCTGTTCCAAGAATTTTTATCTACAGATTTATAAAATTTTTCGTTTTCCTAAAATGAAACGAATAACGATAATTTTTGGTAGCATAAATACAAACATGTATTTATTATGTTCATTTATAAAGAATCAAACAAAAATTCCATCAAGAAAACTTAAAAGAAAACAATTTAACTTGGATACCAAACATCAAGAGAAATCAGTCCCTGGATTTTATTTTTTCATCCTCTCTTTTGTCCCCTGTAGTTTTATATAGTGCGGGTGGATTTGGAGCTCTGGTGGTCAGGGTGTATTTTCTTCAATTTTTAGCTCAACGCTTTTTCTTTTAGCTCCCTTTTTTCCATTTAGCTGAGATTAGAAAATTTTCTGGTTTCTGTTTGTGATAGCATTTTTCTTTATTCAAATAGTAAATGGGGTTGGAATTCAAACATGAGTTATCTACGGGCTCTTGAGATGAATGCTTTTTGAACAAAATTATTTCATTTTTTCTTTTGAAGTTTAAACCAATTTCAACCTCAATAACTTTAATTTTTGAGGTGTTTTGTGAAGAGATAAAACTATAAATTAGAGAACTATTTAGGGGTAAATAGCGCTACGTATTAAAGTAAAGCGACATTTAGATATATTAATGTCTTTAAAAAACGGAAAGAAGAATAATTTAAGAATATTTTGGGTTGTCATTTAATAAAACTGATTATTTTAATTTAGGGAATTGTCCTTTAATAAAGAGATGAAAATTTTACCAATAACGAAATTTGGTAGTTTGAAATACAGGAATAGTGAAAAGTGAAGAGATGTGAGAATTTGAATCACTTTAAATATACCTTTGCCCGGTGAACTACGAGTGTGCACTAAATGTAATGTAATGTAAATGCAAAAATGTATAAAACTGTGCACTTTCGCCCATTTGAATTTTAGATAAATATTATTCAGAATATTCAAATGTATCAAGTTTGTGGGATAGATAAGTTGCGAAACATTCCGAACATGCGATGTGTAATTGAAATACATAATACATAACATATATTTTCTACGGTTAAACCATAAATTCCAAATATATTTAATCCTTTTATTTACAACGAAATACACACCTGATGATGAGTAAATTAATCGTCATTTCGTGAAAATCACTCATTAATTTCCCCTTTAAGAAAATGAATAAAATCACTTAAGTATACCCAACGATAACAAAATCCCGTCTCTCCCACCCGCAGTGGTATGTCCCCCGTTCGGATCATGTTTCAAAATGCCAAATTGACATAAGCACAACCCGTTTTTCATCACTTGAAATATGAGGTACCATGTAAATTGCACGTAAAACCTGAGAAATATGGGAGGGCTAGGGACATTGGTGAATATCCTATAAATGGCTGAGGCATCACAGTGTGGGTCTTCTAGGATTGGCGGGCCAGGGATGACGGAACAGGCAGACAGACACACAGTACAACGTTTAGCAGAGTGGAATATTTCATTTCCATAATTTGATACGTGCCAGAAGTATTATCTGGCAATTTATGAGTACGACAAGGCACAAGGCAGAATGGGTTCACTGCAAACAGTTCAAGTGGTTACGCCACCACATTGCCGGGTTACCTTTATAAATAAAATGTAAATTTATCCCCGAGGATAATGGAAGGTGACATTGTCGCATTATGTCGCACTCAAAGAAATTGTTCCTTAATATGTGTGTCAGGTAAAATTCAGATCCTGAAGTTATTGCTATATGCCTATATGAAATACGAACGTGCTCTTTCCAGGGGGTCAATCGGGGGTGTATACGGGTCAAGTGACCATGAAAGATCAGTTTGTTTTGATTTCATTAAAAAGGAGGACATGGGAGCCTGTCATTTTGTGAACCAATTTTCCTTGATTAATGCCACTACTTCACGAGTATACGCACGAGCACACGAATATTCATGAAGGTTATTTCAAGAAAGGTCGAATTTGTTTTTCTACTGATAAATGATGCCCTGAGCTTAATGGTTCAGAAGAGCAGTTAGTTTCTATGCTGTAATTTGTTTTTCAAGATATGTTTTAAGTCGTGCAATATTTTCGTAACTCTGTTCAACTTACGAGAAACAGCAGGAAGCAGCTTAGCGCCTCAGGAGGGGGGCTATTATAAGCAGTGACTTCTTTATCTCATAACGTCTCAGTGGAGCATAACTTTATCATACTTAAGCCGGAATTAACAAAATTACTGCCCCAGAAAGCGTGCCGTACGGAAGTCCGGGCAACTATTGAGTTGGGACAGGTTGTAATGAAAGCACCTGAGCTGCTTTTGGGGAATGGCTTCGGCTCTGGGTGTATGTTCAGCTTCATTTCTCAATTAGTTAGCCAACAATGAGTTCCTTAAGGGGATCGAAGTTGAACTAGTCCAAACGTAAGGGGAGTTCCTGTGGTAGGGTATATCTGCCGTACTTCATGCAGCATCTAAATCAACCCGAAGGGACTTGGTTTTTGCATATCTGTTGTAATTACTCTCAGCAAATTTCAGATAATTAACTGAAATAGTATCGTGTGGTTACCTAATCTCCTTAATTCGTATAGCATAACTCACTTAGCTCACCAGGTCGGATAATTATGGGGACAGGTCGGAAATAGCTCTTCGTTAACCCGATTGAATCTAAATGAATGACCCGGAAATGAAGCTGTCTAAAGATGTCACAAGATTTTCAGTTTTCTTTCTGGTGAAATATAATATTTTTGTGTGAGGTAATGGGCAACGATCAAGTAAAAAAGTATTTTTAGGAATATAGCCCAGAGTGATTTTCGAATTTGCTCAAAATGCTTTCTCATTTCTTGAAATTTGATAAAGTATTATATTTGCAAGGAGGCGAACCTGTCATATGCGACCATTAAAACTTTTTTTGCTGTATATCCGGTTAGGTAGGCATACAACTCCAAGGACAATCCAGGATAAGGTCAACCTACCAGACTGTCGCACAAAGTTTCATAAATGATAAAATAAGCCGACATGGGGCACATTGCCCATTTCCTACAAAACCTATTTTATCTTTTAGCACCAGGCAAACTATAAAAAGTCCTCTTAGTTCGGCTAAGGCTAAGAGGCATTTGTTATTTTTTGTCCATATATGCGACACACACCCATGAAATCTCGTTAATATTCTGCAGGCTGATCTTGTTTTCAATAAATGTTTTTGTTTCTATATTCGGCCAACCCGTTTTTGCCACTCCTATTTTTCCCTGCTCATTCATCCCAACTGAAGACGGCTCCAATGTATATGCAGCGTTTCCCAGAGGCACTGCTGGAACATGCCGAGAAAGCCCGCGACGACCCCAGCCTTAGTAAAAAAAACAAAAAAAAAATAGGTCAGTCATCGCCGCACTAATGGTTAACGTAGGCTTTGTTTGGACTCCTAATGAAATAAATGGCAACCCAATAAACTCGTTGTAAATCATTGTTAGATCCGGGATATGATACCCCCCGGGGGATTCTGGGATTTCGACCGTGATATGATGGAAACAAGTGCGCCTGATATACGTAAAATGGGTTTTCGGCTGTTATTCCTGCGGCCGCTTGAACAGCTTGTAATTAATTGATTGCTTCATCGACCCGGGGATTGAGGAACGAGGTGAGGTCGCGTACATGCGATTTGGACATCATCAGTAGCAAATTCAACATTAGGCCGAATACGGTCGGGTCTAGGGCGGTTTATTTTGTGGACAATAGGTTTGTACATACCGAAATATTCGAAAGGTATAAATAAATTGTATTTGTATAGTATCATTTCTTATTGTAGTGCGAACATGTAGGTATATTGGATAATCTCTAAATAATCTCATCGATAAAATTTTTAATCACATCGTCAGTTTTGTTTTCATGAAAATTCGAAATTTTTCAGTAATTCTAAAATGAAAAATAAATTTGACATTAAAATGGTGCTGAAGAGAAGTTTGTGTCGAAGTAACCAAAAAGTGTTTTAAGCAGGCAAGGGGTGTTTCATACCCTTAAATTACAATTAAAAATTTTATTAAACCCAAGTTGCAAGTTGTTCAGAACATTTCTGTTCTATGTATATGTGGGTTGCGTACAAATTCAAATTTCGCTTGGAACTTTTGGATCAACATCGTTCGAAATTGTTGAACAATTTTTTGAGCTGCGTTTAGTAATTGAAATAAACGTAAAATGAGTAATTTTAATTGCATAAATATTTAAAATATGTAAGAAAATAAAGGTGATAGTCTAGTACTTTGTTGGCAAAAAACGTGGCTCAAGTTGGGTGCACTAAGTTCTATTATTGTGTTACTAAGTTCTATTATAACAAGGGATGTTTTTACCCATTAGTTAATGAAACCAATTTTGCTTTGTTTCTTTTTGGAATTCTTACGACTTTTTCACAAGACAACTGGCTGTTAAGTTTATATTTCTTATATGGATAAAAAAAATAATTTCTCATGAATTTATAAGAAAAGCAAAAGGTGAGGTATAAAAGTTTCCTAATAGTGGCCGCACACAGTTTTTTTTTAATATTTTATTAACGTAAAATTTAGTTTACATATTTATTGAATAGGTACCTGTTAAAACAAATAAAACATTAATAGTTATCAAGGATATTATAATGAAAACACGAGTTCTTGAAAAATTCTCTCATCTTATATCTGGGTGCTGGGTCATTGTGTTTCAATGTGAAGTAATTACTCTACCTATAATGTATACACTCCAAAAAAAAAACGCGTAGTTTAATTTAATATTGTTTTAACTATTTTTCAACATTTCAAAATGACCTCAGCTTAGAAAATGTTATATTATAGCTTGATAAAATACGATTTGTAGTTAAAAATTTCATAGTAAATTCATTCATTCATTTCGTTCATTTTAATAGTATGACTTTACAAAGTAATATTTTTTACTGATGACTATATAACTCTTGTGAACACATTTAAATAGTTAGAAGTTTTACTCAGAACATTAGTAAAGTAATATACTACATATGCTATTTTACATTTCAGTTTTGTCCATAGTATACCTACCTAAAACAAACTAATCTAAAGTATTTCAATTTTATTTTTTTTTTATAGCAAATTCACTCACTTTTACTTAGTGTAGTTCTTACGCATCTTAACTACTTATGTATATGTATTTTTTCCAGACGTAATTCCGAGAGGTTGCCTTCACTCATCGGAGACATTATTAAATGAAATAGTTCGAAGCATGTCCTACAATATAAATGGATTCTTGTAATTCCCCTAATATAAGTTTATGGTGATAGGACTGATATAGCATCGTAAAATCCTTAATATTGGTAGAAAGTATATGAAGGGCCATTTCGCTCGGCAACAATGCACTCAATCAATTCATGACCCGCTGTCTAAGGCATTCGTACAAAGTTCGAACAGCCAATAAAAGAAGCAAATAATTTTCCAATAAAGTGCAAAACCTTCCCGGGTTCCCATAGAGCGACAAAGGGAGCTTTGAGTGGGAGAAGAAAAAAATATGTTGATTTGAGTGTGGCGCGCAAGAGGCTCCCGGGCGGAAGAGGTTGAAGGACACGATACCAAAAAAAAAAAAAAAAAAACTGAGCAACACTTTCAATATCCGAAATGGCATTTGAGTGAACAAGTGAAGTGCCCTCGCGTGTCTCGGGGGAGGGCATTTACATGCAGACACCGAGCACCAAATATTGATGTACCCACCAAAAAAAAAAAAGCATCTGCAGACGAAATTGTAGCGTCTTAGAATTTCGAAGCAGTCATCCTTCCCCCTTTTTCCCCCGCTTCCTTGACGACTTTCGTATTATCAGCGTGTGAACGGAGTGTTCGAAGGACCGGCAAATCCAAGGCGTCACGAGTTTTCCGGGGATCCCCCGGATCAATTTAAAATGGAAAATGGTTCTATTGAAACATTCAAGACTTAAGTGGGGCGTGCATCTCCCTCGCGGCCATCACCCTTCTCCCTAATGTCAATTTTATAGCATTTGAACATGTTTATGTGCACGACCAAATATTGGAAGGCTTAAGCCGGATGAGGCGATGATTTTGTAATTCCGGTTCTAGCAAGGATCTGGATCATAATATGCACCGCAAGACACCAAATGGGGGCTAATCGAACTGTCCCTCCCCCAAAAAGGCCATTAAGGGGCCCATTCAAAACACGATTTGGCTCCAGAGTGATAGTGAACTGCCTGAGTCTTTAAAAAAAAACGCCTTCTGTTTGCCCTTAATGCCGCCGCATATCGATTAATCCGGCCTCAATCAATCTTCTTCAAATTTTCCGCGGCGGTACCTACTTGTGTAATGTAAACGTCGTTAATACCATACCCATCCTTAAGAGGGCTCTGCTGGATGATGGGAACTCCACCATGCGTAATTATGATTGACACTAGGAATAATGAGGGTGTTGTTATTAAGGGAAAATTATACTTGCATCACCCAATTCCTACGGTGAGAATTGAGAATACATATTTTTTTATTTTTTTATTTGAGCGCAATCAACACAATACGAGATCAACATTGCCTCGTTAGTTTTCGAAGCATATTTAATTTCGATATAATTGCTTAGAATTTCTACAAAAGGTTTTTTTTCCCGACCAAAAAGTACCAACACAATTTTATTCTTTTGTACATCATGCAGTGAGTGCAGTTTATAAGCTTAAAAATCTGAATGTAGCAGATAAAACATAATTGCTGTTGCAGTCGATACACATCAGTGTTCGAAATCATTGAATTTAGGAGCTCATAATAAAATTATAATCCTCGGATTTTCAAAAATTCAATTAAATGGTGAAGCTTTCTTTATGTATCTATACGAAATTCAATTTATTTAGAATTTAGTATACCTACAATTTTCATCAATGAGTGAATCATAGACCAACAACAGTTTCACCCTCGTAAAGTGATATGATATAATGTTTTGTTTAAGAATTTTTCATCGACTGAGGATCTGAAATGAAAACACGTTGTCGAGTTAAATAGAGTCAACAAAAAGTGAGAAAATGTCAAAATTCGCACTCCAATTTTGAAAAAAATTAATTCGAAATTCATGAAGCGTCGAAAAACTTAAAACGAAAACAATTAATATGCATATGAGTTCGATAAGAAGGTGACCAAATACAGCAAGCGTAACCTAAGATATGAGTTAGCCTTATTAGCAATTGCGAGAGAAGAGATAGTAGATAACAGGGACCAAAAATAATGATTATTTCTAATTTAGATTCAATAATACTTTGTATAAATGTTTTAGTTTTGTTCGGCTAAATAAAAATTATTAATTATGAGAGGTAATTTTTTTATAGTTCTTTAACGATTATTCTTAGATCGCTCGATGACGATTCAGAACTAATTTTTAGCCACTAGTCCCAAGAAAGCACTCAATGAGTGACTAGGAAATAAAAGTAGTACCTACTTAAAATGATATCGCAAAATCAATAAAGTTAAATTATTTTAATTCTTATTTTCTATCGTTGCTTCCGTTGGCTGTTGGCAGCGTTCAAATATTTTATGTTAATTTTGTTATTTTAAAAAATTGCATATAATATGTATGTATGAAAAAGTTTTTAATTTTGGCTTTCTAAGATACCTGCCCCAAAAACATAAATCTCTATTGAGAATCTTAATTACAACTAATGTCTCTCATAGCATCGTTATAGTGGAGAAAGGTCCTTTAAATCCACTGAGACATGGGAATGGCACATTGTGCCCATATTCGTCTAGTTTTGCGGTTCAACTTCATAAATATTTTAACCACTCATATCCTGTCAAGTGTTGCTCAATTCGTGTAGACCGAGGCTATGTACATATATACCATCATCCCAACATATGTGCCAACGTTGGCATTCACCAGTCACCCGGAAAATTTTAATAAATTCGTGAAACTTTTCACCGGAATTGTGTGCATCAAGATACTACTTCTTGGTGCTTCTTAAGGTGGGACTACTGTTAAATGATGT
Source organism: Machimus atricapillus (assembly GCA_933228815.1). Classification (NCBI taxonomy): domain Eukaryota; kingdom Metazoa; phylum Arthropoda; class Insecta; order Diptera; family Asilidae; genus Machimus; species Machimus atricapillus. The sequence goes on along the minus strand of OW121788.1, from coordinate 4,352,993 downwards.
CTCAAGAAAGTTTCACTGTAAGAAGAGTTATATATGCTATACATAAGGCAGGAAGAACAGTTTCTGAAGTAGATGTCATAGGGAAATTACAGTGCACCGGGAAGAATCTCATTAGACCCACTTACAACATTCGGGGAAATGAAATCGTTGAAAAGTTGCTTAGTGCCGAGACTTCGCCGGTGGGAGTTGGTATAGAACTACTCTCTGGGCCGTCTATGCTCAAAGGAAAATAGGCCAGAATCGGAGTGGGTAGGAAGTTCGTGCTGCACATACAGCAAAGGAACTATTATTACTGCACTCCTTGGAAAATTCTATTGCTTTATGCGTCAGATGTTCTTCATTCTCAAGAAGGTGTACAATGCAGGAGTGGGGTCGGGATCTAAGAAACTTATGTTTCTTTGTTACAGCCCGCGTTCACAGTTTTTACTGAAAATTTTCTGTTGGCTTTGTTGCACTATTAAAACTTTTCCCTTCTCTTGGAACAACGACCCATTAATTAAAGACGAAAGCTACCGGTCTTGTCTTGGAACTTATGCTATAAGTATATAAATATTATATTATAAGTCAAAATAAAAACTTCTATGAATTTGAGAACGTGGTTTTATATTTCAAAACATAACGTTAATAATAGCTAAGGATTTTGTTTAAATTTTCTTGGCCCTAAGCATTAGGTATTTTAGCAGGTTAGAGTGTTTGCAACTAAATGAAAAATACCATTCCCAATGCCCACTATAGGGTTAGAGATAAAACGAAATAGTAGTATAGTACTAACATGTCAATTGTAGTACTATACTACTATTGTAGTATAGTACTAACATGTCAATTTGCACTGTAGCCTCTTAAAGTTACCATGATATTTTTTTTATCAATATTAAAATAAGAGAAATTTTCAACAAAACTTAAACAATGTAATCTTTGAAGTATACTTACTATTTCTAAAAATTTGAAAAATAAATTAAATTTCGATGTAATAACATTTATCATTATTATTCCGTCGATATACATATCTAAGATTGAATCAACACTAAAAGGTTTTCTTCGGCTTGTTTTAAGTGACTTGCCATTGCAAAAATGGCATCAATTACTGCCTCATTAAGATGAATTTAAATAAAAAAATGTTCAATCGTTGGAGCATTGTCACGAGATTTCAAAAACTGTTGTATCAATTACTGCGTGCAAATATAGATTGCCCTGAATTATTACCTGAAGTTAAAATTAATATAAAATCTTAAGCTCCGAAAGTCATACTTCTTATACATAACGAAGATAATCGAACCAATTATGGGTTGTATGGGCTTTTAATGCTCTTATAATTTAATGCAATAAATTTTGCTATTTGTTTGATTTTAATTGTAGTATTTGTAATGATTACTGAACATTTTGTGTTTTAATTTGTATTTTATACTTAATGAGTTTTTTATAAAGTCAGGTCTGATCACTTGACTAAATAACTACGCTGCATAAAATTTAAGAAATAACTTTATTATTAGACTTAGTTGAGTTCATTTGTGTTTGTTTGTTTCATTATCCCGAGCAAATAAAGATCCTTTAAACAAAGGTACATACCTAAACACAGTGTTTAGGTCCTGTATTTTAAATATGTACATAACTTATGAGCTCGAAAAACGTGAGAGATAGAACAGAAATTCTGACGAGACTAATAGTCGTTCGTATGAAGCATTCAGGTAAAGTAAAGAAAAAAATGTAAGAAATATCTGAAGTTCCCTTTCGTTAAAGTGTAAATAAAACAGCGATTCTTCACAATTCAACCGCTCAAAATCCTTCCAGTCCTTTCTTACCACGCGAATACTTTCCTCTTTTCCACCAGTGGAATAATAACTAAGGGAAAACCTGCAGGTGCAAATAAAATACTATACACAGGGTGAAATTTCTAAGCACAGTACAAGCAGACCATCTCCTGAAATTACGTTGATTTACAGGTTAACACGTTTTAGCAGAAACTGCAGAAAAAAAGTATGAAAACTCAGCGGAAGAAAGGGCAGGGAAAAACAAGGAGTGTGTCGTACCATTTACCAGTCACCTGGGTGAAGGGTGAAAAACGACCAGGGAGACGTGAATTAGAGATTTAAGCTATGTTTACAATTTTCCCGGTGGATGTTGTGTCACTTAGTACCTGCGACACAGGGATGTAAAAAGAATACAGTCGAAAGAAACGAAAGGTAGAAAACAGTGACAAGAACCGATGGGAAAAGAAAAAAAAATCACTCTATCTTGGGACAGTCTAAAAGCTGTCTTCACCCTCCGCTGACTTTCACATTTTTCACGTTGATTGATTATTGTTGGGATGATCTCGGTATCGTCCCCAAAGACATTCGAAACGCGAAAGACATTTCGAGCGATAAATTCCCCCGGTGATTGTCTTTGTTTGAGGTAGTGCGTATTTCAGAGATATGGAAAAAAGTTAGTACGAGCCCCAAAAGCTGATCAAAACCCAATTTGTCATTGAATCCAAAAATGACGAAATACTCCCAAATAATCCACCAGTGTCAAATAGAACCCATACGCCTCCTTCTGTGGGTGGAGACGAATATCTCGAGGCCTTATAATCTGAGAAACGCGCAGGTTGTGGGTTCGCCCTTTGCCTAATTTATTTATGTAAATAAACAATAATAACCCAAAAACGCGATTCGGAACAGTCTCGTCCCCTAGACCAAATCGACTGAAATAAATCTTCTCCGCACCCCTGCATTCATAATGAACACGAATTTGCCTGATTTGGAATTTAAAATTTCTAAATTCCCACCGGTGCACCGATGGAGGAAAAGAAGGCAGAGGCAACGTTCTTATCGCTGCTGAGCTCATTATCTTTTTCTGTGTGACTTTTTTCACGCGGACGCCCTATGGAAAATAACTCAAGCGTTTACAATTTTACGTGTCGGACGAAGGGATTTCCACCTCGAAACCCTCACACAATTGCCCCCGCTGAGGTGAGGTGAGTTTAAATCGTTTGGTGGGATATTTTACACGTAGTAAGCTACTTCAGATGCAAATCAACAACCCACCCGCCACCGTCTCTACGGCCCCTTCGGGCAATCTTCCTGATTATGTTCCAAAAAGGGATGTTTCCGATTTACAGCGCTGTCCCACAAAAGTCTGTTTGTTATTTTGGCGAGTATGCCGGGGAAAAAGGGAAATAGATCCCCACAAATCACAGCGATTCCTTAAGCACAGTCCCGGGATAATCTACCCATCATCAACCCACCCCCCGCTTGGGACACCCGAAACACCCCCCGGGCGAATTGAATTCAAAATTTTCGTCTAGAGCTGACTTGGGAGCCTCGTGTATTTTCTCTGTGTCCTTTGTATGTTAATAATTTGCGAGTTATCCCTTCGAGTTTATATTTAGCGTCCGGGTGATGTAATGGGAAAAGTTTAAATGGTAGTTTCATGGGCGAAGATGCTTCATATTTCTTTTTTCTGGTCCTTTTTGCTAGGAGGATGATTTTATACAATTTTTTACAATTTTCTGCATTAATGCCCACAATGAGGCAAAAAAAAATTATTTTAGGAACTTGGAAACAAGTTAACTTTTTTAAAACTTAGTTATTATTTCAAAAGTAAATAATTCGTTCAATTATTTACTTATTCGTTTTTGTTAAAATTGAAAAAGGCGAATAAATTGTTTATACATACCTATGTATAGAGTTTAACAAAAATTCCTCTTTTATTTTAAGTTAAATACATGTTTGAAATGTCGCCTGCTATTCTATCCGTTAACTAAAACTTTCCACAAAAATGTTAAAAGCTTTTCCACCGCAACTAAGTTAGTGCGGCACATTCAATGCTTTTAATAATAATTTCTTTCTCAATTACCAATTCCTTAAAGGCGTTGGAATACGTATCCACGAAGATCTCAGCCCAGTGTATACGAAGCCTTAGAATCTGAAATTACTCCACTCAAAATATTATATCCAACAAATATGTACATACATATATTTTAAAATCTAACAAAAATATTACTTATCAATTTGGCTGGGAGTATCCGGTTTGCTCCATAATTTCTTTCTTTAATGACATATTTCCAAATTAATTCTAATTAAATTTCCTGTTCAAATGTCTTTTCGAAATATGCTACATAAGAACAAATCAAAAAATTAACACTGGAATAGATTTTTGGAAAAAAACAAAGTTTGTTTTTCTTATTATTACGATAAATAAAAATTTGTTTAATATTTGTTTTTATGAAATAATTTTTCTTTTAATCAATGGTTTGCTTCTGAACTGGGCCTTCGTAATCAATTATTCTTATGAAATTCTAGTACTTTTTTTGATATTTAAAAAATAAAATAGTTATGGTAGCTTCAGAACTTCTTTTATTGCTCATAATTTCTCTCAATGTACTTATCTAACTTTTACCAGTTACTTTATAAGTAAGTACTTTTACCAATTTTTATAAGTCCAAAGTCCCAATACATACCAATGGTCGGTAAATGTTAATAATGCAAATTGTAAAATAATTGTAATTAAAACCTGCTGAAAAATATTTCTGAACGTACCTATGTACATACGTATATCTACATATTGTCGGTCGGATATTAAAATAGACAAAAGTTCAATTCGACCAATCTTTTAATTTTTATTTCTAGGGTAGGTATAATATTGGAATGGATGAGGTATTTCAGTAAATTTTTATTTACATTTTAAACATTTATTAACACAACAGGAATGCTGTGACAATATCAAACGAAAATTTAAATTAAACTTCACTATGAAATATGAAACTTAATTTACGTTTTCGTCTGAAATCAAATAATTTCTGAATGATTATTGGAGCTTTTGTAAATATGTACTCAATACAGCAATATTACGAAAAATTGATGAATGACATTTCACATCCAACGGAATATCTCTTTGATTGGTATTTCAGGTATGAAATATGTATTATTATTAACAAATTAGATAAACTTGAACTGATCCTACTAAATTCCAACATTAGTTCATTTGAAAGTACCAGTTAATTTTGAGTTGGAGTTTAATTGCCCCCCCCTTGTAATTGCTTCAACGCAAACAAAGATTATATGATATAACTCTAGAAATATGGTTGTTATACCTAACTACATTGAATTCTGAGTGAAATTGCCCAGTTTTAATGATGTCCAGCGGCTCTGCATTGATAATCGCTGACAGTAACTGGGTGAAATTTAAACGAGAAAGTAATTAATTCATCAAGTACGATGTTCCCATTTTGCCTGTCCTAGATAAAGGGAGTTTCCCATAAATAGCATTTGCCATCAGTCGGACAAATTGAATATTTCCGTGGTTTGTCAACACACATCCTATTCGTTCTATATGTTGTACTTATGTTTCGTCCTGATGGTGATTTTGACGGTGCATGAAGGTGCCTACATGTAATAGTAGTGCAAACATTTATGTGTACATTTCCACGCAACAGCATACCGGCGTCTTGCTTCTGGTAACTAGAAATTCGCTTACGCCTCAATGGGTGGCCATATGGGGCGCAAACAGGAATTCCATCGTGCTAAGTACGATAATAAAAGCTCCCTCCATGAGCCATTATGCAATCAAACGAGGCCCTATAACGAAGAAGTCTGGAGTCCAGTTGACCTAAATTGAACTAGGTACTGCCTGGAGGTCTAGATGGTGTTAAGTTTGTTATCCAAACGTTGCAGATGCCCATTAAGTATATAAATGGGTATCGCTTCCTGGATTATTGAATTAATGGATTTTTGCCAGGAGCTCTACAAAGTGTTCTTTTTAGTTTACAATATATCGAGATTGTCCGTCAGGTAAAATCTTCAATTACCGAGCATTTTATGTAAAAAGCTATATCTTTTTAAGTTTTATTTTACATCCTTTAAATAGCATTTTGAATGGAGGAAGCAGTAAACTGCAGGCAATGATAAATCGTACACAAATATACCTTAAAACTTCAAAGTGAGTTTTATTAGATGTTTAGAATGATTTTCTGGATAGAATTTAGATCAGTGAAGACCCCTAAAGGGGTAAAATGGGGGTTCAAAGTTTGTATGAAGAAACAAAATTTAAATAGACATTTCGACTCCAAACTTCGTAAAAAGCAAAGAAGCAAATACATATTTCGCTATTTTTTGCAAATCAACCCTTTAAGGGGCGAAATGGGATAAATAATCCTAAAAATTTACACATTAATAAAATATGACTAAAATATATATTTACATATACATATGTATCATGTATTGTATATAGATCTAGATACCTTTTGTTTTGCTTTTCGACAAAAAATTTCATAGAAAATGCATCAAATTGCCATAGATCTAGATACCTTTGACATAAAATTAAAACTCTATAGAGGTGAATCGGGGCTTCAAAGGTATTATGGGAAACAATATTAATTCCCGAGGGAATTTAAAAGGATTTGTGAGCGAGCGAAGCCGCGGGTAAAAGCTAGTGTATAGTAAAAATAACAATTTTTTTAAAAAAAAAAGTATGTAGGTATATCTATCATAACTATCACTACAATCACATGCTCACTGTAATTTCACTATATTCCTATAGCACCATACTAAGAAACTAGCATTGAAGTATGTTAAAAAAATAATAAATAAGTAATACATTTAAATAGTAGGTAATCAGTCGATCATCAGACTAAGAACTACTGAAAAATAAAATTTTCTGGATCTATTGAACTACTCACTTGAATCTTTCAGTTTTCAACGTCTATAGTTTGCTTTCGAAGGTTGCCTCAATGGAGTCTTTGTGAGTTTTCAGTAGTTTGAACCCCATAGGAGCCGTGATGGTTATAAGAAGAGAATGTTGCATTCACCTTAATAATGTGCTTTCCCTGCAGAGGCCGCCCTCTTTGGAACAAAGGTGGCTAAAGTTTTACACTTTTGCGGAGAAATTACTGCACAAGGATTGGACGGTAACTTTTAAAAGTTTCGCAAGCGAAGTTAGTTTAATTGAGATTTTCCTCAGTTCTCTCTATAGCCAGAACGACGGAGCGGCTAAGGGTAGAATTTTTATTTTAGCACAGCTAAAAGAGGTCTGCGTAAGTCCTAGAGTTTCTCAGGTGTTCTGGAGCATTCACTAAATTAATTTTCGAGTGTTTTCTTAATTGCTGAGATCCTTGGTTTAAAAGCAACTAATACCAGCAAGTTTTTATGCTGCAATTTAAAGAGATGATAAAATTTTCGTGAAATGTTCATGAAATGAATGGCGCATATCTTCTGAAAACCAACTTATACCATTTTGGATTTGAATGATTTTCCAGCAGAGCGGCGAGAGAAATCTGTGAATATTTCATAGAGCCACTCAGGGGGTTGTTTGAATAAACCAGCACCAGTTTATCCGTGAGCCGCCCGGAAGGAAATGGTATTGGAGTGCACTTGTGCATTCTAATTCAGTATAAGAATAAGTGCAGTTATTATATTCACAAAAGAATCATCCCCAAGCTCAAGAACATACCTACTTCTACTGGGATCGATTTTTATCTGATTAATCCAGAAAAGATGCAGACAAAGATGCTTACAATTTCATATATAGTTTTGCTTATTAATTTGAAATTAATGAGAAATTTTCAACACTCTAGTCCTCCGGAAGCAAGTGGCTTTTAGAGCATAAAATAAAGGAAAGGCTGACATGCGGAGTTTCGGAAGAACTTTTGTAGGTGTGGTCACATTAAATAGTTTTTCTAGTGCGGTTGCATTATATGACCATCCTAAAAATTTGTTTGCTTTTCTCAGAAGTTCTGTCTACCACCTACTTTCCATTATTCTTTTCTTAATTTTGTTCAACTACACATATCGTAAATGTTATGCTATCTGGAAAGCAGTGAAAACAGCAAATAATTCAAAATCTAAAATGTCGTAGTACGTAATGTTTGAGACAAAAATAATGATAAAAAATAGAAAAAAAGTTATGTATGTTTAATTTATGGAACTTTTTAAAAAGTATCAAAACATCAAAGTAATCTTCATTCTTCCACGTTGCTAAATTACAATCTCGCAGAGATGACTACATATTTGAACCTTTAAAGTTATATTATAGATTAAATTTATTTAAAATTTCAATATCACACCATACGTATTCCTTGTGAAACTCTAAATGTCCAATAATTAAAAAATTTCATATTTTATACTTATCAATAAAGAAAATAGTCGAACTTTTAATGGGTATTGTGGTTAAAAAGTCTACGAAAACTTATTAGATTCAGCAGGAAAGGTGTTCAAGCACTTATAATATTATAAATAATATCAAAACTAAAATTAATTTTTAACCCACTGACGGACAAAAGGATATTATACGTAGTTGTTTTTATTTTAAAAAAATAATGAATGAAACCATAATGTGTCTGGAAATAGAATGATTTTAAAATAAATAAAAGTATCATTCACAGGATTTCTGTTTATCAAAGAGCTAGTCTGGCATCTTATTAAATTTTCTTTGATATTATTTTAATCTCCCCCAGTTGCTTAATAGCTAATTCTACTTAACAACTTTCAGACGCCTCACAAGAATGGTCTCTTTTCTAGAGGACGGAATTGCTTACAATCTTAGAGGGCTATACGGAGTCTAGACGCCTGCTACTTAATCTTGTTATAAAACACATTTTCATGGGAACGATTTTCATTAATAATATTTTCCAGAGGCATAACTATCTATGCAGGTTATGAAATTGCTTCCTATACCCTAGTGCAGTGCTTCGTTGGGTGTGAATTGAAAGGCTCCCAAGATTGACAAGGGATTGTTTTCGCTAGGGTTAGATATACGGAGATAATCCATCACAATATGAACCATGGAAAAGTTTCAAGTCACAAGTCGTTCAAGACAGGGGACGATCACACGTAATTCCCTGGGCAATTAGAGCCTCGAAACTTTCCCTCAAGTAAGTTTTTGCTGAGGTCTCGAACTCATTGAAGGGTCTGTAATAACTTTTACCTAAAAGGATTACCATGCAATTTCGTAGACAATAAGAAATCGTTTTGAAGATAATTGCACCTGATGGACTCACCGGAATAGTTAAGTCACCCCTCTTTTTCAGATAACCAACCACCTGAGAGAGTTTTCCAAACTACAGAGTAGCTTAAATTTTAAGTCATTTCGCCCTCGACAATTACTAGCGCCACTCGAGTGGAAGAATAAGGCGGAGAACGCCAAGCATTTCTACACAAAAAAAATACTTTTATCGTCCTTTATTTCATTTCATAGAAACGGAATGTAAGAAAAATGACGAGGTAAAACCACCTGAATTAAGTTTTAGTCCTTTAAAAAACTTGATTCGCTTTTCTTGATGGACTGGGGCTACTATGTACATTCCAGGGACAATCTACGATTCATAGCGCTTTTCGCGTTTGATCCGTCAGGAACTATGTTGTGTTATCCCGTCCATCAACAAAGGAAGTCAGGCTCTTTGTATCCTGTACACAATGAGAGCTTCCATAAACTTTCCTATAGTTCCTGAGTTTTCTCATTGTCCAACAAAATTTCTTTTGAGAATTCAGTCGACATTTCTTCTATTTTCCTTCTCTTACTTATTGAATGACAGAATGCGCAAAGGAGTTTCTATGAGTATTATGCCAGGAGAAGTCCAGAGAAATTGAATTTTAGAATATTCCTAAAGCAAAATAAAAACGATAAAGTTGAAAAAGAGATCAGGGGAATGTCTTTGTAGAAAGCGGAAATAATAGGAGAAAATGTCGGCACTCGTTTTGCCATAGTATAGGCAGTGCTCGAGTTTTTCTTGCTTTATACTCTTTATAGAAACCATATGAATTTGCGGAAAATTGGGCTCCTATATCTCAATGATCCTTTAGCTTCCGATGCAGCAAAGGCTTAATGTTTGCTGGTTTCTTTTAAACGATTAACGATGAAATTGTGGTTGAAAAGGGCTCTAACAATCCAATTTAGATTGCAGATGTGCTCCTTAAAGATTAACAAAAAATGATAAGATAGTATCTACTCTTTCATTTTTACTTAAATCCGCCTCTACAAAATCCAGCTTTTATAGACACCAAATATGAACCCATAAAGCTCAAAAGTGAAATTTTCCAGTAGTTCTGGATATTAAAGCTTTAATTAGTTATAGGTGCATAAGATTATTTAGAACCAAAAGTTCACGAGTTTATTTAAAATTCTCTCTTTATAAATATTTATATTTTATCTAAATTCTGAACTCGATGGTTTTATTTGGAGAGGGGTACGAGAAATTAATTTTTAAAATCTTAACATGATAAGATTAATTAGATCTTAATAAAGTTTCGATTCGATTTGAAGTAACATCGAATTTCTCTTTTAACAGAGCTGGTAAAAAATGTCCCTATAAAATGCAATGTTTGATAATTTATAATTTAGTACTTAATGAAAAGTACCCAAATTAAATTTTAAAAATATTTGCAATCATTTCAATTCCTTTTCTAATTATTGCCTTTTCTATTTTGTTTGTTTAAATATAATTGAGACATATAAAATAGGTAGGTATTTAATTTTCATTTTTCAGAGTTTATCTGATTTTAATTGGTAGCATAATCGGAAAATCTCAGAATGGAAAGAAAGGAAAATACCTAGGTTTTTTTTTCTAATATTTATGTCAATAAAATTGTTTTTCACTGATAAATGCTACAAAACAAGTTATTAACGATTTATCTATAATATTATTAAAATTGTAAATTAATTTTATACATAAGGAGCCTAAATTTCCTAAGTCGGACTGTTTTTAATGAATAAACGAAACTGTATGCAAATACATATTTTGCTAGGATCGAATTTTTCATAGATTATATTTGTGTTTGGTTTTTTCCCTAAAGTGCGACTTTTCATGAGCTAAACATATTTTTAAAAAATTTTGGAAAATTGGGTTTAAAGTAGGTACTTACTTGAATAATGACTGCTGTGAATACCTTTCCTAAAAGAAAACAAAAAGAAAAAATAAATAAAAGTTATGATAGAATTGATGGAATTAAAATAAATCCAAAATAAAATTAGATGATATAATATTTATAAATACAATATGTATTTTCCATTGAAATTTAAACTATTTAAATATTAAGGGATCGAGGAATTTAAATTAAGCCCCAGATTCAGCCCCAGCCCCAGCCCCAGATTCAGCCCCAGCTCCAGTTTCAGCCCCAGCCCCAGTTTCAGCCCCAGCCCCAGTTTCAGCCCCAGCCCCAGGCCCAGCCCCAGATTCAGCCGCAGCCCCAGCCCTAGCGCCAGAAGAAAGCAAATTGTACTGTACTCACCATAATGGACTAGAGTTTTTCTGCATTTGCAGCTCCAAAAAGATCAATTGGAAAAAAGAAACACCGGCACTGGCACACGCGAACTACCTAAACTCAGAAAAATCGCGATTTATCCCGCGGTGGACGGAAATTAAAGAAATATAAATTAAACACAAAACATCTTTGTGCTAGCACAAAGAAAAATCTAGAAACTAGAACAACGAAAATCACTTTCCACTCCCGGCACTCGCGGCTCTCGCGGCACTCGCGGACTCGCGATATTTTCTCTTTCCATTTCCACCCGATGCACACACAACTCGCGCATTCACTTTCAAATCGGTTTAATTATTTGCAAGGTATCTCAAATAATAATAAATAATTAAATATTTGCAATTAAATTTGCTGTAGGAGAAAATTTTCTGGACGAGGCGGAAGGCGGCGAACCAAGCGAAACGAAGAAACTCTTACTAAACTTTAAACGGGGCCTGGCGAGAGACTGTCGGTGTCGAACCGATCGTAACGCCCGCCCCCCAAAGAAGTGGTTCACAACGAAAACAAATGACACGTTTATATGAAATTCGCGTCCCAAAAGCCACCTTTATACGTATGCATTTGTATGTGTGTCCCAAAGTTCGCGGATCCGAGATCACGTCGCGTTTTCAGAAAATCGCTCTTCCCGGGAAAATGTAATTTAAGTAATTTTCTTTGTGTAATTGTGATTAAAAAGTGGTGAAAAATGTTATGAAGCCAAAGGTTATTTAGTTTTTGTTGGTATAATATCTTTTATTTCGTTATTTTTCACGTAATTGTCGTCGGAATTGTCGCGTCCGTTCTGAGTTGAGGCTTTTTCTTTGGCTTTGCCTTTGTCTCCGAGCTCTGAATTTTTCCCCAAGGGAAATTTCATGAATGTTCCGAAGTCTTAAAATGGTAAGTACTTTTTGCAGTTTTTTCCTCGCCTCCTTGAGGCATTTAATATAGGTTTATGATTTAATTTATTTTTATGAAATTAATTCCAATAGATTGGATCATAATCTTCATGCATTTTTCCTCCAGTGGGGCAGCTGCTGGAAAACGGAAGATTTTTTGTTAAACACTTTTTATGGACTTGAGATGTTAAGCACTTAATTCTTGGAAGCCATGTAAGTACTTTTATTAGCTATCGAATTTCTATGATAATTGATTCATACTTAATTAACAATCTCATAAATCTCTATAAAATTTGCCGTGAAGTTTTAATCAATAAATAAAACTCCACCAAACGATTTTGGAAAAAAAAATTCTCTTTCAAAATTTACTAGAAATTAAACGGCTGAAGACAAAAATTTGGTTTTAGTTTCATTTTAGAAATGAGACTTGGAGCTATCAATTTTATTATATCATTAATGATTTTATTAATTTTGTGCAAAAATACAAAAATCGCTACAATCAAAAGTTTTAAGATCTTCAAAATATATAATCCAGTAAATATTTTTGGTTGAATTTTTTACATACATTAATTTACGACTTAGTCAATCTGAACATACTTTGAAAACGAGCAGCACCACAAAAAATTTTTTGCTTTTAGAAATTTACCTTATTCTGTTAAATAAAAAAGAAATAATATTTTAAAAAGATTAAAAAGAAAATGACCACAAAAAGGAAGTCTACTAAAACATCACAAAATTGCTGCAATTAAATTATCCCAGCAGAAGATTTGGTCATCTCAGTTTCGATGAAGTCATGAATAAATGGGGTGCAGTGCAATATAAATTCTGAAATATTAAACGAATTATGAATTTTAAATCGGTGATGATGATAACATTTCATCTGAATAGAATTAAAGAGTTCGTAGCAACATTTGAGTAAGTGTTACCTTTGATGCCACTGCCACTGGCCGAGAACAATAATAAAGATGACATCAATAATTCCGCACATTCCGCACAAATCGACAAGTCTTTTTTCTAGTATACTTACTTATGCACCTTTATATCGTAGAGAACGAGTTAAAATTTTAACAGCATACTCAGGGCAATCTCATAATAAAGGTATTTTTAAAATTGGATGAATAAAGATTCTCTAATTGCAGTAAATAAATAATATTACAATACATTAGAAGGGTCTAACGTGATAGGTGGTATTGAAATAGATAATAAAAAACTTTCGACAAAGATATTTTAATATCTTCTTATTTCCTTATTGACTTGGAATGAGTTTGACCTGATTGTAGGCAAAGTAATTAATGTTTTGAAGAAAACAAAATTAGCTTACTAACTTATTTTCGAACGTATTAATGAATAATAGGTACCATTAATTTTCATTCTAATTTTGATTTTATTTTATTTCTAGAAAATGATCCTGATATTGATTAATGTAAATGTTCGAGCCTTTGAAGTAGCTTTGATGTATCAGGAACGTGGCTTGAATTCCCTTTATGATACTATGGTAAGTACCCCATATTTGTAAATTTCCCTTTTTTTTTTATTATATACCGCGGACATGTACAATTTTAATCCGGAAAATATAAACTGCAGAAAAAATTTCCTTTAAATTGAGCCCGATTGAAATTCCCAATTTCCGAACACAATCAGCATTTTCCATTCGAGCGCGCTGAATATCATCGACAATTCAGTTAATACGGCAACTTATCAAATTTTCTGCTTAAATTACACAATATATGTACATCTGAATGGAGAGATTTGCATTAAAAATTCGATCGATCTGATTCATTTGGGGCAAAGTTAATCGAATACCTTGACCTGAGCACTATCAATTCAATTTACCCTCAATTAAAGAGAACAAAATTGAGATATTTTATGTTCTGGTCCAAATGCAGGTCTGTGATAAATAACTTGATGTCATAGCAATGTATAAATTTTATTTTCAATCGATTAAGTTTTAGTACCAGCATAGTATCTAAAAACTTTCTCAGGAGTGATTCGTTTAAACTTGTACAAAGTGCCACACCTGAATTTGTCCAGCCCTATAAAAACCTACTTCAACTCTTTACTTTTCCGAAGTTGCAGTGCTTGATTGAAGAGTTTAATTTTATGGACATTGGCACACATACTGCAGGTCCCCTGTCTCATCCTGTGACATTGTTCGATGGCTAAGGAGCCCTAGATATTGTTACATTGAAAAAGTTTCCATTAGAAGTGCAATCAAACGACTGCCCAAGGCTATTAATTCTGCACGTGTGAAAATCCTCTAGCACTATGCCACTGGTGAGGTGAACTACTGATTTACGCTTTTCCAGGTAACTTTCCTGCAATGAAATGAAAAATTCAGGTTGATCGTCGGGTGATGGCCCCGACTGATTGCGACCATTGTCGAAATTGCACCAACCTGTAATTCATTGAATATTTCATTCTGCTGCTTTCGTAGTATTTCTCGAAAACGATACAATTACTTACTATTTGCTATGCCACCTTTTGAAGTGCTAGTTGAATTACATTTTCTAAAATAGGAAAAAGGTATTGCTGAAATATTTTCTTTTGCTAATTGCATAATTTTTTTTAAGGTTTTACTTAGATCCTTAGAAGTTTGAGTTAAGCTTCGATGGTGCGTATCTAGTATTAATGATCTGTTTCTGAAATTTGCTAAGTGCAAAATAATTTTCTTTAAGGTGCGCAAATCCTCTATTCTGGGGTTATAAAATTAATAAGTTTTTTAATTGAAAAAGTAAAGAAATATAAGGACTTGGGTGTTATCTACGAGTCCACGCTCACATTTTCATAACACATTAATTACCTTCATCAAAAAAGCACTTAAGGTTTTAGGTTTTGTTAAAAGGTACACAAAAGAATTTTGTAATGCGGATTATTTTTATATAAGGTTTTCAGCATGATCTCTGGATAACCCGAATAGAAAATGGTGCTAAGTTTTACCCGGCTTTTATTAAAAAAAATCGATGTGGCAAATTCTTTATAATAGACGAAATTACTTGACTGTCTTCTTCAAAAAAGATTTTTCATCTAACCACATTGCGTATGAACAGTTTATTATATAATACCCATTGTATTATTAACTATGGGTTTTCTAAAGTTGTTATTCAAGAATTTAATAAATCTTCACATTTTTTAAATTTTATGTGGCCAGAAATGAATTCAAAGATATTATATTATTATTGGTTTAGTTATAAAAGCTAAGTTTAACTTTATATTAAATTGTTGCACCGATAGACTTAAATATAATATTTGACGGAGTTTTTATTTTAGAGAATTAAAAAAACCTTTCTTTATAGTTTGCCCAATATTCTCAGGCACCGGACTGATAATTTAGAAAAATCCTCTAAATTAAACATTTGCTTATTCAATTGGAATTTGAAGACCGCCAATTCTTTTTTTTTTTACTTTTATATTTTTTGGACTATTCAATATACGAAACGTCACTCTTTCAAAAAGGCCTTTTAAAGCAACGAAATTCCTTTATCCTCGAAACAAATCTCAAGAGCTAGTCTCTTTAGTGCTTTTGGTATTTTTTTTTGGAGCTGAACAGTTCTTGCCTTCGATATGTGTCCTCATCGATCATCCGAATTACATTTTCCCAGCTTCCGTTTCCAAGAAATGGTGGGTCCAAGGCATTGAGGTGAACTGATTTCGCTTTCACTTCATATTAACTGGTCTTTCAACCAAACGAGTGATTAGGGTGGGTCACGAAAGCCGAGGACTGTGGTAAACCCTCGGCTTCAACTCTGATTTCCTTTCGTTCTATACGTTCCCTATTTCATCTCAATTGAGGGGCTGTTTTTCTATTTAATTTAGCAGAGACCATGATATTTTCTGGTTTTCCTTCAACAAATTCCATTAGGGACACTACAGGATTCGTGCAGTAAATTAAATAAAAAACCGAAGATTTACTCTATCATAAAGGAGCAAAACTTGCACAAAAATAATATTACAGCGAAGAAAATTATATTAATTATTCTTAAACTAAAAATTTCCTCTTTTACTTCCAAAAATGATTAAAAGTTAATTGGAAAATCATTTTTTAATTGCGATTCCATGTTTCGATCTGATGTTCCTCAAGCATTAAATACTTAATGAAAGCCTGTGATTATATAGAGGTTTAATAACCGTAATAATTAAAATTGTCAAATAAGAGTTGCATTGGCAAAAATAATAATCATGACCAGTTCAACTTTAAGCCATACAGAGGGAATGTATTTATTTTGTTTTCGACACCAGGACAGTTCGATATATGTATGTGAAACATTATTTGCGTCAACATAATTTCCGTAAGATAGCATGCAAATGCAAATCATGTAAATGTCCGCCGCATTATTACACTACATCGCCAATTTTTGGAATATTGTAAAACCATTTTGTGCGTAATATCATAATAACATCGACAAGTTCCAATCAATTACGTTTGCATTAAAATGGAAACCGATAAATTTCCATAATTGCGGTGGGCTGGGGCTTCGGCGTTTACAAGGCTTTAGCTAGTGAAGGTAAATTCGTAAGGTCGAAAAGCATAACAACTGCGGGGCCAATAAATTTGTTTATTTTTCATTCATTTGGTTTTCCGGTGCGTTTGTGGCTATATGTGGTTATTTGTTTGCCTTATTGGCGTATGAAAGGACGTCTTTTTGTTAAATATGATGCATTGATTTTTGATTTTTTTGGTACGCTTTTATTGCCATTTTAATTGATTTTTATTTTTACATGTATGAAAATGCCAACAAAAATATTTACCCACAATCCTTTAAAAATATTTACCATGACATCTCAAGTACATATATTGAAAGAAATTACAGATTTCGTAGTACCGTCGTTAAATTTGAAAAAAGTAATAATAATCAGAGATTTTGAAATTTCTTTACTACATACGTGTGTAATTAGTCCTTAGGGATCGTACCTGTACCTACATGTGGCACCATGCAGATATTTAGGTTTGCCCTCTGTTTCTCCTCGGTCGATATAATACCATAATAAATAAACCAATATTTGTCACCTTTACGATATTTCAAGGGTAAATGCAAATATAACTAATTTAAATCTGTTTTTGGAGTTCGGGGAGACATTATTGCATCACTTTGTTGTCCGCCTGTCGACCAAGACCTTTTTTCTCACTAATGGGTTAAAGTCTAAAGTTTCATAGTCCTGCAAAAAACTCAACTTTCTCGTCTTTGGTCTTTGAAATTGTATATTTTCATACTGGCAGAATAAATCATTGACTACAAATAAAAACCTATAGGGTACTTTCCATTGATCCCAATAGAGTATTAAAATTTGTCAGGAAAGATCTTATAGCACAACAACATAAAGGAAAAAAACCCGAAAATCATTCGTTTCTAATTCTATGTCGATTTATTTATTTTTATTTTTTTTTTAATAAGTCCGAACGATACAAATATTACGCGAAAAAAATCACTTTAGTCTATATTTTATATATTATTTGTACTCCGTTTTATTTTTCTGTGCACATCCCTGAGCTTTCAATTTTCTGCCCCTCTAAGGAAATATTGTTTAAGCGGTTACAGAAAAATAAATTCAAAGTAATGTTCTTAAAGTACAGCATTGTGGGTATTTCGGGACGTTTTATTATATTTTTAAGTAGGACATCCTTCGTATTTTTGAAATAGATATCTAAAAAAGCGTCCTGTTTTATAATTTGCTCAGTGCATATCAAATATATGAAATTGATTATTCATATTAAATTAAATCTGCGAAATTTGTCTGATCAAAACCTTTTAAAGTTTTTTTTCGAGAAAAATAGTGTCAAAAAATAAGAAATACTCAAAGTTTGAAATGTTTTTAAAGAATGTCGTATCGTAACTATGTTGGTTGTAGATAACGTTGTTAAAATATGTTATAATAAATAAAAATAGGCAGAATTTTAAAATTATCACGAAAAAAATCTATATAATACAGTCCTCATTAAAATATTGAAAGCAAAAGATTCGATACTTTTTTAAATTTTTAATGAATTTTGATTTGGCGGAAATTAAGAAAGGTATTTTTATTTTTATATAATATGACCGGAATTTAAGCATACAAAAAATCGAATTATGTTTATGTATAGAAAGGGAAATGCTCCGGAACCAAACCGATGTCGTCGTCGGATGGAAAAGAGCACGTTCGCATCAAAAAGCGGAACCGCGGCCGTGTTCTTAAAAAAAACAAAAAAAAAATATCAGCATCTTTAAGACGGGAAACTCGCTATTGAGGAGAGATTATCATCCGCTGCTAGATAAATTGCTCAGCTTCAATTTAACGCGTAATGAACGAAAGAAGAGGGACGATAAGTTTCTGCGGGATGGTCGAACTGATGGCATCTTGAAAAACACGAAGCGGTGTTATCTGGACGTGACTTCAATATAATTTGTGTCATCTAATTTATGTGGAAGAAATTCCTGTTGAGCTAGACGTTCTTCTTCTTATTTATGGTCTCGGTCACATCCTTGAGACTTGAATTTCGTGCAGCTAAATGCTTTATATAATATATATACATATGTATAAGTAGGTATGTATGTATGTATATGTACTCCACCACACGGTCTTAGCCCTCTGTCACGCATTCACTTGAAACCCACCAATTCTAATCGTTATAGGAATTATTACCAGTAATTGAAGAATTCGCATAAATAATGAACGTAGCCCAATCCCTTTCCTTTAGGTGGGTTCATACGCCAACGACAGGAGGGTTCACATTACTTTTTAATATTCGGGAATGAGCACAATTTGTGGTAAAAGGGTGGTGGAGAGTTGAGGGCAAGATGAATGTCTACGGAATTAACCGCCGAAAGTATTCAAAGTTTATGGAGCCACAGACGTAAATGGCTTCCTCACGTACGAGCGTCACCAAGGTTTCTCTAGATCGTGTGTACTTATAGCAAGAAACAATTTCCTCTAATGGCACAGGAAATCAAGTAGGAGCAGTCCTATGTTACTTATTCATAAAACGTCTCCTTCGTCTTTGGGTGCCCTATAGCAGTAGAAGAAGACGAAGAAGAAGAAGAGCCAATTTTGGTGGTTCCGTCGCGAAATAGCCTCGCATAAATTTAGTAATGATCCCGCGTTACGCTTCAGTACCCCCGGGCACGCCTAACATGTCCT
Organism: Machimus atricapillus; assembly: GCA_933228815.1. Lineage (NCBI taxonomy): Eukaryota > Metazoa > Arthropoda > Insecta > Diptera > Asilidae > Machimus > Machimus atricapillus. Next base: position 4,333,780 of record OW121788.1, on the reverse strand, counting down.
TGCAATTACTTCAGCAATCATGCTCTGCTGATTTATGAATGCGTTACGGATGACTCATTAACTAAAATGTTCCCGAACGCCAAGAAATCCCAGCACACCTCACCAGAACCCACCCATATCACCGCGCAACCCCCCGAATCCGAAAAGTTTAGTCCCAATCCTCTACTCCGTTGACATACTTTCACGTAATTCAGGAACGATTCCATTATTAATCAGCAAATACCTTGGCAAATTGCGATTTTATTGAACGAATAGGGAGCCCGTAGCTCTCTTATTCATCCATCAGTAGTGCTGCCCAATCTCTCATATCAAAGCAAACATCGGGGCTCCATGGCGGAGTGGAAAGGAAAAAGTGGAAAGTGTATCTTCGATGAGCAGCATCAGCAGGACAACAGGATTTCTCATGTCCCTTCTTCCTTCCAGGAACCTTTTTTCCTGGAGTGGAACGTAATCCTGAATACCAATTAGCCCTAGCCGGGTGCTGAGCCAGCTCTCTGATTTCCTTCTTTTTTTTTATTGGTCCTCCTCTTGGGCTACATACAAATATGTATATGTATGTTTATCCTGAAATGCCACATAAGACCGAAAAGGACTATAGGTACTACGAAAATCGAACGAAACTGCTTTCAGGATTTTAATTATTTTTATTGATTTGGGAAAGACCCTATACAATCGGCATTTGCTATTTTCGAAGACCACAATCTAAAAGTCACAAAATACGACAAATGTGGAAATTTAATCTACTATCGAATCGTGGCTCTTATAAATCACGGACATTGTTTCTGTTTACGATATTTCGTGTTTGAATTAAAAAATTGCTTAATATTTATTAAATAGCTCACTTGAAAAGCTTGTTGAGGATATTAGATCTTTCACTTCGATTTAGTTTTCCAGTATTATTTTGATCGTCTAAGACGAGGTATAACTCTACAAATTGTCAACCTACATAGCCCCTATTTTCCTTCCGTCGACAAAATACAATCAGCTGGAACCAAGGGGGAAAAAGGTGTTTATTATAAACGAAATTCAATAATGTAATAGTAATGCTTTCTTTAAAATTTGTACATTGATTATAAATCCAAATTTCACTAAGCTCTACTTTTTTAACCCTACACTCGTATAATAGACTAGAGCGGACTTTACCAGAGACTTTACAGAGTGCAAAAGATCCGAAAGATCGTGTTTTTCCTCATATGGTATTAAATATAACCACATTATGAAATTTCAAGATAAGAAAATGACTTAGAAAAAAGTTTGGAAGGAGCAAACTTTTTTAAATATTATCTACGTCTCATAAATACCACACAATTAAAGATACCTAAAGTTAAGCTGTTATAAATTTAGTTATATAACCTTCTTCTTTGTCTTATGGATAATCTCCTATCAATCCAATCCAGTCTATAATTTTTCTTTTAAGAAAAAGTTGTTTCTCTTTACGAGCGGATCTTCATTCAAGGATGTTAAATTTTCGATTATAATTTGTCATTTTTGAAAAATTAAATCTCCTGCTTAGTCTATAAAACTTGAAACGCAAACAAAAAATAATTTTTATACTATTTAATAATTCTTATATGGTGGATTATGCTTGTACAGATCGAAGCATTTCTCATTTATTTTTATTAGAGCATTAGCATTGTAAATTCCCTAAATTACAAACAGAAGCAAATTAAAATCATGTAGAGATATGATAATTATGATATAAATAAAAATATTTGGATGTGTCTGCTGCGTATCTGGCTGACTGCATTGGTAAACGTTTGCAAAATTATGTTTTCCTGTTGAACATGACACAAATTATATTGGTATAATGAACATCATATACATATGTATGTAGGTACATAAATTGTCAAATGTATTCGAAAAATAAGACTTTTAATATAAAATCAAAGAGATGTTTTAAGTAGCAAATTTTGCGTTAAGTATGTACCATAAAATTCACCAGTTTTTAAGTATACTTTGAAGTTTGAGCAATAAATATGGGGAAAAAGCACAAATTTCTTGTGCGTGTACTTCTTGAAAATTAAAAAAAAAAAGTAATGCCAAAAATATTCCAATATATCCACATCTTTGAAATAAATTATTTACCATCGTCTTTCTAATTCACAAAATAAAAATTCCTCAATTAATTTGAATAATACAGCACTCACGTTTTCCTTAAAGCTTGACTAAATCCACATGAAATAAATATTTGTGAACTTCTAATTCCATCAGGCTAAACGGCTAAGTTGTTAAGTTCAGGGCTTGGACGAGAATAAAGTAGGAATTTAATTATTAACTTAGGGACAAACAACCAATTACACTCCTTCATACGTGCCAATTATGGTTACGAGAAGTATGCCGGCAATCTGATGAATTATTTAAGTGTCTAAAGTCCAGAAGGAATAAGCAGGAAGTATATCTGATCTGAATAAGAAAGCCCCCACACTTTCTTGAAACTTGACTTACCCCTCATTATATTATGCCAATTTATGATTGTAAGAAACATGTCGGCAATCTGATGAATTAAGTATCTGAAGTTCAGGAAGTATTTGTGCTGAATTATGTTTACTGAGGTCCATTTGGGGTCTGAAAAGTACAATCTCGGTAAATTATCCTACAGTTAGTGATAACACAGGAGAACAAATTTTTATACTTTTGCAGCGGCAAGACATGTGAAAGGTTACTTCTATAGCATTTTTTTTTCCATAGATTATGAGTCCTCAAAAGAAAGTTCTTTTTCTCCCGTTTTCCATTTTCGAAAATTAACTATAACATAAAAGTTAATCATAGAAGCTTAATTGAAATCCTGAATCTTAATCTAAAAATATTAAATATCCAATAATGTCTATTTATTAGTCTTTGGCGAATAAGTTTTTCGTGGGCGGGGTGCTTTTTAGGGTTTTATTCAACTTTTAGTGTAAGAAATAAATTTGTTTATAGGAAAATATAATTATCAAGGAATAGTTCGGCAATTTTTTTTTAGTCTTATGCAATAGCTTAAGATTCAAGCTTTTATTTAAGTTATCTTACATATACTCCTATAAAACAAATGGTTATTTTTTAATATCTTTTCATAAATGGCAACAATAAGGCTTTTTGTAATTTTTACCCCTATTTTTCTTGAAAATGAAGGCAATTTAGTGTTTTTATTTCCAAATTAGTAATCTTCGGGGAAAATCGATACGCAATTTGTTCGGCCGCAAATTTGGTGTTGACTTCTGTTATGATTTAAATGAACAATAGTTTAACTTTGTGCAATTTTCCATACCAACATTTGCTCTTATCGAAGAAACTACCAAAACTTGGGATGAAGAGTGCTTGGAAACCAAAACTGACTGGAATATAAATTTCAAAAATATAAAACTCCGGTCATAAAGTGCACCCTGGAGATATTAAGTTGGAAACGAAACGAAAATGTTTAAGCACGAAACTCAAAGGTGGCTGACAGTAGAAATACTACCCTCTTTTAGAAAGTGCCTTTAATATTTGCATTTTTCTTAGCTTTCCATTTATTTACTAAAAACTGAGAAGCAATCTTTTCTCTTATCCTTCAAGCAGCAAGCCTCGTCCGCGATATTCCCGTAAATTTTGGCTTATCAGCAAAAACAAGGCCTGTGATATTCATGAATCATAAAATTTATTGCCTTCTAAAGTCGCTGAATGTCGTTTTTCTGCGACAGGGTACTTGCTAATTAAAATATGCTCTGGTTCCCTAGTAAAACATGAGGACCTCGAGGCAGGAAGGAATTCATAAAAGAATTTATCGATTGTTTGCGTTATTTTTAAAAGTGCTGCCATGCCGCGAGGAGGAAAAATTATTATACCCTTCGGCTGTGGATTGCAGCTGCTCTAGTATCTGCCTGTAACGAATAAAGACAAAAACAACGAGCCATTAAAACGTGGAAAAAATATATATATGTAAGTCTTCTAGGAACGGAAGGAAGTAAAAGAAGCCGCAGAATTTCTTCAAATAGAACTCTGCATGGGGGTGATGAGAGTCTCAAAACCATCTATCAAAAATAAATTAAATTTTGTTGATATTGGCCTTATTTTGTCTTATCGATTTGCAATTTTGCACTGTTCGAGAGCAGCGATGGACGCGGTATAGATTTCGTTTGTTTATAGATATGTAGAACTCTGTCGAAAAGACGCACTGAAAAGTTCAAAGGAAGTTTGCCTTTTTAACAATCCTAAGTGCAAATACCCAAATGAACGAGGATGAATCTTCTGAATGCTCACTTCATAACTCTCTTGGGCTCTATCCATTCCAAAGGAACGGCAGTCATCTCCAGTCAGAATAGCTTGATTTTAGGGACAAATCAGACCCAACCAACTTTTTCACGAACTGGCTATACGACGATGACGATCAATTTTGTCCTGCCTATCTGTGAAATTTTCGTCTCGTTCAAAGTCAAACAGAAGGTGCTTAACGTATAGCCGACTTTGATGGTATAAGCACAATTTGGATGGGCTCCCTTTGATTTTTAAAAAATAAGCCAAAATGCGATCTTAGGCTGTTGAGAGCTCAGTTGGATGAGGGGCAGAAACTTTGAAATTTAAAACTGATTAAAAGCTATTGGTGACCTGAGGCGATCATTTCCGCGGAAGAATTTAATTAAAGAAGTTGAGACCATCCATACCAAGACACAGCGTTCTGCAATGTACTTATTTGCTTTTAATAAGTTCGTTCGAGTTAGGGGGAAAAGGAAAATATGCTTTGTTCCACCCTATTTTATTGTAAGAGGTAAGGGAAGGCAACTTAACAATGAATTCCGCTGTTTTACCTCCTAAAGCCTTTAATCTGTTTAAACTTATTACGTTTGTTACAAGTTAAACTGTTTATTTCTGTCAAGTGAATACATTGAGAAAAATTTTCTTATTGACGATTGCATGCTGGTTGAAGTTATAAAGATTGTATACACTTTTAGATGTTATTGGATGAATATTTGTTTTAAAAATATACTCATGTACATAGATACGCCGAATTAAAAATCAGTCAAGAAGTGGGATAAACAGACGAAATAATAGTTTTAAAAGTTAATTAAAATTATTCTGTTTTTATACGAATTTTTCTATTTATATTCATATTATTGCACATTGCCACAGGAAGTTAAGTGGCCCCTCTTACGACTTACAGATTTCAAGGTGCCAGGCCACTTATAATTGCTAGTAGATTATAAACTCACAAACGAAAATGTCCCATAATGTCAAGATTTCTACTAAAGTAGATTCCTTTAGTACCTATACTTAGTAGATAATTTTGAAAATTCTGTAAAAAATAAAGGATTTCCGTGATACAGCCTAAGTATGAACAATGTGACTAACACTTGCTTGAAGTATTTTTTTCAATTTCACGTTTTTTCGTTCACCGTCTAAATAGTTCATACAATTAATAGTGAATTAAGATTATCCAATTGTCGCATTTTCAAAAATTCGCAAAGTACGATATTACATATTTTATTATTTATTTATGATTATTTCACGTAGTATACATATGTATAAAATGGTGGCAACTTCATTAATTTTAATATTCTGAAATTATGCTGAAGCCACTCGGTGGACAAAAGATAATTTGTTCGAGACCTTTATTTAAAAAACAAAGCTTCCTCAAAAACAAATTATTTTCAAGATTCTTAAATAAAACAGGCCAGTTGCGATTTTTGTTCGCGTAAATAGGACCCCGTAATTACATAGAGCATTTATAAATATTTCAAAAATACAAACTATATTTACATATATCTTAATTAAAATCTAACGATACAATTAAGAAATATCGTTAGTATTTTCTATTTTGATTTAATTTATAACCGCCAGAAACAGTAGCCCTTGGGCCTTGAATTGAAATGTTAACAACGGTCTTAAATTTTCGAAGCTTAAATAAATTGCTAGATATTCATGCAATGATTGTGTTCCAATATCTTCTAGATTTAATCTAGAAAAAATTGCTGGCGGGTATAGATTCAAATATTATTAATTTGAATAATAATTCGGTGACATACCATATGAGAATATTTGTTGAAATTTCTAGACCTGTATCAAATTCTCCACATGTTTCAAATTTAACTAAACTAATCGTAAACTGTTAACATTTACGAGTGTATATCATACCTTTTAAAAAGATATACCAACTCCACGCTTGCCCCTGAAATAGGCCGCTACCCACATGTCCGTTAAATCGATATGGGATCGTTGTTGCAAAGCTTTCTTCACAGAAAACCACATAATTTGAGCTTTTAAAGTCATTTGTGAAAAGTTTGCGGACAGGTCAGGAATGTGGAAAATGGGGAGCGTGCAGGCGGCCCAGTAGTACCTAAAGCACTTCGCTCCCCACCCCTTCCGATGAGCAACGGTACCTTGGCATAGGAACTGTTTTTGATTCATGCGCAAACCATAGTTGGATAAAGCTTGTACCATACTTGACAACTCACAACTTTCTGCGCTTATACCGCGGAAAGGAAGGGAAAGCGGGTTGGTGTCGGAAATTTGGCTGCTTGCCCGGCTGTCTGAGTATGATGAGGACACAATATATATATTTTTTTATTTTTTTTCGAGGGTACGGTGTGGGGGTGGTATCAGGGTGGTATGGGAGGGGATCTAAGGGTTGCAGGGTCGTGCGGTGCACGAAATTTGCTTCCTGCTTTCAATTCAGTTCGTCTCCTTCAGGTTTTATAACAAATGCTTGCCTTGTTTTTTTGAATAGGAGCGGACGACAGGGACAAAGTAATGCCCGCCACCACGGCGTGGTGCTCTGTCCTGTAACAGGAACTTACTATCACTATCAGAGTTAGACAGTACTTGTTTGATAAGCTTTCTCTTGGTTTTTCCCCTCTCGACGGATGTGCACTGGTGCGGGCTCTGAAAGGTATAGGACCTAAAGTTATCGCAACGCTTTATCTCTTTCTTGTTAATTTCGAAAACAGACAAAAAATTTTTCCACCGTAATTTTTGTTGTTGTCGAAGAGAGTACCGCGCGTTCGATTTTATCCATCGCACGTAGAAATTCTACGATCCCGGTCTATAGTGCGATATTCCTAGAAATACCAGTGAGTTTTGATAGTCAGTTAACAAAAAAAAAAAGGCGCGTTCGAAAACCGCAGCCCGCTCCGTTCGGTGAGCTTTGCTGTAAAGATATAGGTAGCGCTCGTTGCACATTATTGCACACTGGTTCCCCCTCCCCCCGGTGGTTCTGTTGAGCTCAAACCCCGCATCCATACGGCGCCGCCCCGCTCTTAAATGAGAAGTGATTAGTGCCTAACCCGTTCGAATTCACAGAATATTGATTTTGGCCGCTTCGATTAAATACCTGGCATGGTTTCAATGCGAGCGATTATCGTAAAAGTTATCGTAAGTCCTCTGCTTACTTGCGGCTGTGTTTGCAGTGCTCTTGGTTCGACGACTTCTCGGTGGGAAAAGTTTTCTGCCCAGCGAATGGTTTTATTTTAAATTTTTTTTTTTTTTTTTATGTAAGGCTTATCCAGGCTACGGAAGCTTTTGCCCTATCTTCCTGGAAGAAAGAGTTCGGTATGTGTTGAGGATTTATGCCCTTTTGCGTCGTTGTGTTCGCGCTAATGCTGGTGACGACGGTGTCGAAATAGTGATAAACTAGGATCTTTCCGCTGATATAAACCAGGAACTTGGGGCGCTATCCTTCGCGTTCGAAGGAACGAATCTCTTTCAGTGTGTTTGTGAGGTAGAGCGAATGTATTTTATTCACTAATACCAATAGCATCAGACAGTAGGTATACCCTCGCATAACGGTACATTGTCATTTTGTTAACCGTATTGCGTGCGTTTCGGACAGGAATAATACCTATCACATTTGAGGGTGTATATCATTTTTCTCCACACGCTTTTAATACCTCCAAAATAAACCAACCCCAATGTTTGCATGTGGTGAATACAGGGAAAAGCTCGTGTCAAAGCCAAAAGTACATGTGGTGCCTTTGTTTTCTGGTGTAAATTTGCAGCTATCTTCGTTTTGATGGTTCGTGCGTAACAACTTCTCCCCGGTGTTATATAAACAATTAGCAAATTTACGAGAGTTTCCCTTGTTTGGCAGGAAACAGGAGGTAATTATGGAACAATTCTTTCACTTAATGTATTTGCTTACTTTTGAGCTTCACTAGATCCATTCTACGTACATGTGACATTAAATTCCCGATGTATGCCATGCAACTGAGTAGTAAATGTGAAACTACAAGCGGCAAATTTATTTATGGTCCCTTAATAGCATTTCAGCTTTCCGGGAGCGGATCTTATTTTATGGTTTTTCTTTTCCATAAAATTCCCATATATAGTCCTTTAGGATTAAATTTGAGTTTAAAATTACCGAACGGATTTCGATGAAATATCGTAGGAATGCTTATTTGGCGCTTATCAAAGGACTTTTTGGCACTTTTTAAACCAAATTTAAGGCAGGTTCAATAAAAAAAAATTGGGAAGTAATTATATTAAAAACATTATTCCGGTGATTAAATTAATTGTGCTAGTAATATAAAATGAATTTGAAAAGTGGCAATACAATTTAAAATCGGGCGGTAGATTAAATAAATATCCTGTGCAATTATAAGTTGACTGGTAAAATGAATGATTGAGCAGTTAAATAAAAAGTTTAGTAGCCCTAGATGTTGAGTATTCCATAGACGCAAGCATTTTGCTAATCAATAAACATTTGTATTACATATTTCAAAACTTGAATGCACAGAATATATTAGGTATAAATCTAAAAGTATGCATAATAAATAACTACATATGTATGTAGGTATGTACAATATATTATGAAGATTTTCCTTTTCCAAAAGTTATAGAACTAAATAATTATTCTAACCAGTTATATTGGATTTTTTCTCATTCATGTCTTTATTAAGAAGCTATTAATGTAAGTACCTACCTACATATTTTAATTCTCGTTTCCATTTTTTTTAGAACAGCGTTATTACTAATATCTTTTAACCCTTCATTTTTATTTGCATTCATAAGTGGAATAGGCACTACAAATAACTTTTTTCGTCCATCAAAATTATGACTTCCTAAAATTTATTTCTATGTAGGGTAGTAGTTTGGAGAAGAAAAATAACATTTTTGAGAAAGCAATGATGTGCGAAATTTAAATGAGAAATTCTTTCTAAATATTTTATTTCAAAACAAGGCACATATTCTTTACCAGTATTTATTTAAAATTCTTAACTTTATGCAAATTCATCTTTATTTACACATTTCTTATTATATTATTATGCGTTCTGCAATTTTCCTTATATCCCCACAAAGTTTTCAGTACGATTGTGAAAAATTAATTTTAACAACAAACGGATGCTTCCTGTGGCAAAATTCAAAAAGACATGTTTCGTTTTATGCATGGTAAGATAAATCTGAGTCAGTTTTGGCGTGCCAAGTGATTGATCTCGGTCACTATAGTCGGCTAGAAACAATTACTGAAACTACAGAAAAATACATAGAGAAAATGTGAAGGCTTTAGTTTTTAAAAAAATAGCAAATATGGAAAGTTTGCAATAGTCTTGGCTGTGTTACTAAAACAATGTCAACATGGCTTCTATCAAGAGAAACATGTTAGGTATCCAAAATAGTATCTTAGATATCGCGGCCCTTCTAAAAATAGTTTAGGAATAGTTATCAATTCGATGACATTGTCAGAAACTCTCATTTGTCATTTGTTTTTTATATCGAGAGTATTTTCATGGAAGGAGCAGAAATTCTATATAAGATTGATAAGCTGATCAAAGAAGAAGAAGGGATAAAATTTTCCTGCTAGACTATAATATACATTTTTCAAAAGAAATGGTAAATTTAGCTTTTCACCTCCAGCCAGGGGCGGATTAACCATTTTGCCGCCCGTAGGCCAACTTAAATTACCGCTCTAATTTTGCCTATTAAAATTTTATTATTTATTATTTATCTAATTAAACAAAATTACTCATTATTGGGGGGGGGGGGGGGGGGGGGGGGTGCAGTTTGTGTAGGATTTTTTCCTACGCTGAGGGCTCCGAATTTTTCTCCGTGTATGGTTTCAAAATTTTTTATTTTAATTTTTGGTAACCAGTTTTATTTTAATCATCAGTTTCATTTTCAAATTCACTAAATATACAACAATTATAATTTTTTTTAATTAGATAAAAACTAACCCATTTTCATCAGCGACATTTGCAAATTGATTACTATTAGGGACCGACGATTCATTGGTTAGCAAGGCTGAAGATTAATATATGCCACTGATGCAGGAAAAGGAAAAGAAATGCGCACGAAGATTATTCACGCATACGTATCTAGCTACAAACTTCGCTCACCCTCATGTGGATCTTCAGGTTATGTTCCATGCGCGCCCTTTGATCCTTGTATTAAATTGGGGCGGCAATATTTAGAATGTTTGTATTTTAAAAATTAATATGAAATTTTAATAATAATTCATTAAAGTAATTTAGAATTTTATTTGAAATTTTAGAAAAATTTTTATTTTATTTATTTCTTTTTTTATGGAATCGAAAAACAAAAATTTTTTTTTTGATTTTTGCCGCCCCTTCAAATTTGCCGCCCCAGGCCTGGGCCTGTTGGGCCTGTGCGTTAATCCGCCCCTGCCTCCAGCCTTTAGCTTTCCGCCCGTGCTGCTTGTAATCTATTTTATTTTACATGTAAGATACCAAAATTTCAATATAATGTCAACCAAAATAACCATGACATTTGGAAAAAATCATTTTAGGAATTTTAATACCAGTTTTACAAAAACATTCAAATATAGAATAATATAGGAATAAACAAATAAAAAGTAATTAAGAAAACACAAACCAGAAATATTCTCTCATCTATTGGTCAGTAATAGAAACATTAAGAGTTTATTTCATTCCATTAGAGCTATTCTGTAGATATAATTTTTTAACCACCGTATTGCGACAACTTCTTGTTTTGTCTTTCTGTACTTTGTCCCATGGCATAAATTACCAACACACCAAGTTTCATTTATATGTTCCAGTAGTTTCTGCGTAATGCGTATATACCGTATCAAAAATGTTTGTCAAATTACTTCTTAATTCACCCGAGGTTTTGTTGCAAAATACGATTAAATTTTCGTCGGAGGTATTATTTCAATGGTTTCTCAATTAGGTCATGGTCTCTGGATGGTCTACCCATATAATCAACTCAAATGTACGATAATAAAAATATAATAAAAAAGCGAAAATTTTATAGTGTATAAACTACCGCACATGTCAAAAACACCACGTAATTAAAATCAATGTAATTACGATAATATTTTCTTTTGACGCCAACCAAAATGAGCTCCCTTGAAATTGCTATATATAATTTTAAGCAAGTCATTCATGTTTCATTGTTTTTTGGGTTTGACCAAGATTTTCCTTTCATTGTTATGGGTTTGTATAACAACCTCTGAAAAGGCAAAGGTTAATGGGTTAATGGGATTTTAGAGGCCAAACGATTTATGTATTTGCCACATGCGGTACGGACATTGTTCCGACTTTCTTCACACCCTAAAGGCTTGGAAATTTTCCGATGGATGCCATGATTTTGTCTTTCTTCCGAAAGTCAGCAAGAATCATAAATTTTGTGTTCAAAGAACAATTTATAATTTCTATGGCGACAGATGTTGCACTTATTTTCTGTTTAAGAATACATTCTCAAACATACATAGGTCAATTTTAAGTTTTTTTTCCTTTCGCTAAGCTAAGTAAGGTATGCTTTTAGCTTTTATATCTTTTTGTTGTCTTTAACATATTAATACAATGTATTCATTTTGAACATTTACTTGCTTTATTTACGAATTTTGTGGCATTTGAAGCAGCGCGCCTCGCTTTACATACACATTGTTAGAAAAAATGTACCTATACCTTCCAACAGATTTGGAAATAAATATGGAAGGTTTATACAAATTTTAGAAATAATAAGAGGCTCTCTTTATTTGGGAAACTATCTTTCTGCTAAATAAATAACAAACCAAAATTCATACATACTAAATATTTTATATACTTAGTTACATAATTCAAAAGTTGTGAATATGAAAATTGTGGTCATATAAGTTTCGAATAGTTTTATCTTTAGAAAGAAATTAGTCTGGATGTTTCAACTCTTACGTTTTGTATCATTAAACTTTTTTGCGAGAGTTGCACGTATACTTTCATTTTAGATCCAATTGCCCATGAGAAATGGGGTTTTTCATTTTGCAATTCATCTATTCTTCTATAAAAAAATAACCTCGCCATTTGACACCCTCAAAATTAAAATTCGTTTCAATTGTAGAAAATCCAAAAGAAAACTAAACCTTTTGAAAAGTGAATCAAAAAGGATTTGAATTATTTTTAAAATATTGAGTTCGTGTGAATGCATTTAACCCAATTTTATTTTCCCAAAAAAAAAAGTTTTTCTACGTTTTGACTGAAGGTATATACCTACATATGTACGTACCTACTACATTATTCCAGTTTAACATATACGAGTAGGTTAATTTTTATGCGTATAAAATATAAGGTTGTAAAATAGCGGACTCAATTTGGCGGCCAACAATAGGAGATTTCGTGGCCAGGATTGGTGTTTGGGGGTTTTGGAGAAGCTGCTAAACCGCTTTCATATTTACAAATTGAAGATGTCGGACTCAATATGACTACCACCTCTTTTGGAAATTGGAATTGGAAATCGTCAAACATAGTTCGGTGGCACTAATTTTTAATTTGCTATTTCAATTGAATATGACGAATTCAATTACTGTGTTTCCATGCAGAGTTAACTCAGGGTTAACCCGAGTTAAAGTCCCATGGAAACCAGGGTTGAGTTAAGTTTCGTTAAACCCAGCTAAACTCAACGAAACAGGTCGGATTTAGCTGAGTTATGCAAGTGTATTGGTAGATTGCTTGCTTCTGTCTAAAAAAGGGTGTCTGCGCCTAGCCGAATTTTTTTGACTTAGGAAAAAAGCGAATTTCTTATCCAAATTATGGAATAAAAAGATATTAAATACGAATAGGTACACCACCAAGAGCTGTCAAACTAACTCAGGTACATGGAAACGCGCAGGGTTAACCTCAGTGATTTAAAACTCAACGAAAACTCGACCCAAACTCAATCCTGTGCATGGAAACACAGTAAATATCGGTTTGTAATTGAAATTGTTCCCATGAAATTATAAAATATATATTAAAACAAAAGAAGGCAATTCCAATATATCGAAAAAATTGTCCATATTCAAAATAATTTCATGACAAAATATATTGGAATAAGGTTAATGATTTATGTATAATACCCAATGACTGAGAATCTTGTTTTTGGATATTTGGTGATATACAGCAAGATACAATAAGCAATTAATTAATTACTTAAGGTTCGTAGTTTTAATATCCTCCCATAATAAAATGATGCAATAGAAAATACAAAAACGTAAATACCCTTATAATATACTTATTCAATAACAAAAACACAGATATCTTATTGTATACCGTGTAAACCGGATTGATCACCTTGTAAGTATTTATAATAATAACGTTCAGTTAGTTATTATTATTGAAAATAGTAAAACTGCAACAGCGATGATCTTGCAATATGTTATAGACAGTAGTTTAGACAAAATTTCGTCGATTTTCGCTACCGCATTATATAATAACTAATAAGAATATGCTATTACATAGATTCTGTTAAGTTAAGTAAAAAAGATATTTTTATTGTGAATGTGTAATTTTCGACTGCATAGTATTGCAATTTTACTTAAATATTGGCAAAGTCACACTTTTTCAGGGTATTATGTCATGGCCATATCTTTTCACAGACTACCATAGTTTAGCCTCAAAGTACTTGAGCACGAAAGTTGCAATTTTGAGATGCATTCAAGGATAACAATTAAAAAATGGAACATCCTCCAAATATTAATTTCTGCATGAATGCTTTAATCGCAGGACGAGCTGGCAACGATGCAATTATGTTCAGGAGCATAGTCTGACTTATACCCTTTTGCGAAGCATAGGTCCAAGGCGGTCTGTACGCAGCTTTACCCCGCTGTAAAAGAACTCAAAATTTGGGGCCATGTGCTCCAATCCAACATTTCTCAGTATTTACAAAATTTTTCTTAGTATGTAAAATGTCTCCAGAAATTCTCCTCGTGGGTCATGCGTTTCTGAGCATTACCTAAGGAAGTGCGATTTTATGCTGTCTCTTTTTGAAGGGGAACCTCAATAGCACTTGGCGTTATGCTCCTCGAAAGCTTCAATTACATCATCATTGAAGCTCTCGCGGAACTATGTAGCCGTGGGGGTATACAGGGTAAAAAATATTGTAGAAAGCCCCAGCAGTTGTACCAATATGGGAAATCTAGGAAACTACCACTGGGAACCTGGTCTTGTTCTTGCGTTTAGTATAGGAGCAGTTGTGCCCTGCAGAAGAGCTAAAGCACGTCCTGAACTCGGTTGGTGGTGGTGTTTTATTTTTAAATCTCTTTCCTCCTTTCTTTACCATTTTCTGTTGAGGCACTGATTAAAAAACTAAAGAAAATTACCCTATAATTGTTATCGACTGGCAGTTGAGTTTTCTACTATTCTTCAGCCGTCGCCTCCGAAGTTAAAAAAGAAAGTTGAAAGAAAAAGAGGACAGAATCAACGGACATAACTTGTATGTATATATATAGGCATTATAGTGACGCACATATAAACTTTGTTTTTACATGTATTATAAGTATATAACTAAAGTGGTGTCGTTGTACATAGTGGTGATGGTTTATTTCCGTGTTCCTCGCCGATAAATGAAGTGACGATTACTTTACTGACAGATGTGCCCACTGCTACACTACACATATTTTCGTGGTTAACTTAGCGCTCGAAGGAAGAGGCAATCCTTTCCCGGTTGGCATAAACAACATGCAAGAAAATCTCACAAAACCTTTAATTTTTATTTCATTAAACACACCGCCACCCCTTTAACCCTCTAAAATTTGTAAGCAATCTAGTTCCATATCGTTGATAAAGTTTCCATTTACTTATTTCTTGCACTGTTTCACCGGTGAAGTTGTATAACTTCACTTGCCTACTATCACTTACTCCTTCGCCATAGAAGCGCCTTCTGCAGGACAAGTCCAACACTTTCTAACTCTGCTTTCTTACATCACATGCACGCCCGATTATCGTTACTATGCCCGCTAAAAATTTATATAACGCGCACATGTCCAGGATATAGTTAGTTCCCATCTCGAAAACCTTTACATTCTCCTGCAGAACGTGCTTTGACGCTCCAGATAACCGAAACGAAATTTTTTAGGTGTTACCATTCACAACCTCTACAAACGACAAACTTACTCGCATACTGCATATGAACTACTCAAGTGCAAACAATGAACTTTAAGAACTAAAAGCACGACAGAACATAGAAAGTTTCAAAACTCTCAAATTCGCTACAAATCGAAACAAGAAACCACCGGCTGTAAGAAACTTCTTAATTAGGTATGTCATGTTCTCATCTCTTGATGTTGTTGCAATAACAAATTTTTATTTCTAATCTATTATTTTATTGCTTGGTCGATATATTTGAGGTTTTATTTTAAACAATCTAGAATAATTAAATACTAAATTGTACAAGGCAATCTTGTCTCTTTGCTTTCTAAAATTTTAAAAATTGATAGGACTACAGGCCAGAGCAAAATCTTCGTTGGAAGAATATGTCGCTTATTAAGTACTTTCCTTTAAATAGCTCTTCGGGATATTAAAATACTTAAACAATTCCAGCAACTTTCCTGTTTCCAACGAAACTTTTTTTACGTCATACCATAAAAGTTTTATATCTGTACACACACATTATTTGATGAATAGTCTAATAGCCTTACATTAAAGGCTAAGATATTGCAGAAATATTTCATTTTTCATTAACTTGGTAGAACGACACTTCCAGAAGTTGGAACAATATGTGGTATTTGTTATCATATTTTTAACTTATATTAATATAAGTAATGGACGAAAAATAATTTAATAGTACAATAAATCACAACAATTTCTCTCCATATCCTAAAAAATAAAGCATACATATTTCAGAAATGCCACTTTTTGATTATATTGTATCTACAAAGTTTTACGCAAATGCTAACCTGAATATCGGATGCTCTTCTGGTAAGTGTGCAGAAAAACCTGCCCTGATCCAACTTAAGCCACTTTTTATAAACTTCGTCAAATCTTTTAACAGTTTGCATTTTATTTCTTTATAATCATTAACTTAGCACTAGTGGTAAATTCGTATTTTCTTAGCATATTATTTTTCTGAAATCTTTGAGTAAATTAATTTTCGTCAGGATGTGCTGAAATAAATAATGGTTAATATTAAATTTTCTAAATTGAATCTTTAGTTGATTAAATACATTCACAAAATTATGGGTAATTTTCTCAAATTTATTTACAAAAAGCAAATTAAGTTATTGAAACTAACTTTTTTACGCATATTTGTATGTGTATTTAGATACTTAAAGAATATTTGTTTATAAGAATTTTAAAACCAAATGGCAGCGCAGCAACTCTTTCAAAAAATTTAATTTTTTCCTTGGCCGCACTCCTACAGGTCACAATTTTGCATCTAAAAGAAAAACCATCTTAAACTATTGTTCAATATTTAAAGTGAAAAATATAGGATTTTTTTTTTAAATATTGCATTAAGAAAAGAACATTTTAACTTCAACAATTTTATTGTATTTGTTTGAAATCATATATAAAAAGCAGAGTTGTTTTGCTGTACCTGTAATACATTTGCCCATTTTGACGAAATGTTCACCAAGAAATTTGATCGAACTACTCCAATCCAAAAGACTTTAATTTAAGCCTACTGCTCATTTGAGTACAAGTAAATTTAATGTTAAACTATCGCCGCCAAAATTTTCGTGAAATATTTCACGATCTTTTTTTCAGAACGATCCAGTATCTGTTGAATTCATCTGATTTGCTGAAATGAAAGTTCTTTTATAAAATTATTACCTACATATACACATTTGATCATGTTTTCTTCTGCAAATTTCACTTGGTTGTCTTTCAACGGTTGCATTCTTTAAGATTTTGGTGTAATAATGTCAATCGTGACTTTTTCGAACTCAACAAAACATTTTGTTTTTGAAATTTTTAAAAATTTTATTATGTCTTTTCTGAAAACAATGGACGGAGTAATATAAAGGTAAATAAATAAATGGATTTTGATCAAATTCAACTTTTTATTTTTCATTTATTCATTTACTTCCAGAAAATTACAACAAATTTTAAATTTTTTGCCCTAAAAGAGGTGGTAGTGCCACCAGTACATAGGTCTGGAAGACCACTAAACACTAACTAAAGGAAATTTAACTTAACAATTCTTTTTTTTCAAGTGTCCAATAAAGTAATAATTAAAAAATACATTCGAAAAGAGTACCTATGAAGTATAAATACGAGTTTAAGTTATATTTACAATATTCTAACACTTAAAACATTAAAAAGTTTTCCCCGTATTAATAATTAGTTTTTGAAAAGTTCATCTACATCGAACTATTAATCTATGATAAATGAAAAAAATGTTGAAACTATTCTACCAGATTTTCGAAGAAATTGTTAGTTTGCTATCCCTTCAGCATGTTCACCAATTAAAATCCTGATTTAAAATTAAATCACTCATTTCTAGTAATAAATTGTCCAGAACTCTCCATCGCTAACGAATTCTGTCGTTTGCAATTAGAACAGGGACGTGCCAAGAAATTCACTTTACGTTCCTGGCAGTTTTATTAACAATGCCCTTTCTTTTAGTAGTTCGTAGAAATCTTAAACTACAGCAGATTAATTGAGGAGCAATTAGTCTTGAAATCTCTTCGAAGAATGTACGTGATGGATTGAGGAGTTTTAAGTAGGTTTTTTCTTCTACCTTATAACAAATGCGACAGATAGTGATTTGCTGAGCCATTAAGTCAGATATAAAAAGTTCTGCAGCAATTTCAGTTTTCCTTCCCTCCAATGGTTGGTAGGGTCTCATTTTTTTCATTCTTTAACAAGGGAGCCTCCACTTGGCTGGGTGTCGGGCACGGAATTTTTCTTTAACAAAGTTTAGTGCCTGGCTCGCCTCAGATTTTCTTTTTACATTCACAACTTGTCCTTTGGACAGCGTTTAATTAATTTGCAACAATTAATCTTGGAGCTCAATACCCGGTGTGTTGTAGCTTGAAGCAAACTTGGTCATGGTGAACTCGATACCGAATCGTGTAAAACTTTCAAAATAGAACCGAAGAGAAACGAAAAGTTTTGGGGGAACGAGTGGTCACACACTTAGGAACAGACAGACAAATTAGCCTTTGATCCTACCTGAACGTAAGCTTTATAAGGGTAAATGATGTTTGCCTGGTTATGGAAACTTTTCTTGGCCTTCTTCGTTCACATAATTCTTATCTTTTTTGTCGGACACGTTTTCTAAAGGAACTAAAAGAGAAGAACCACAATTTTCTGTGGAAGCAAACAATTTCTCGTTCCCTTTTTTTTAAAGAAATTTTGTAAATGAACACTTTTGGATTATTTTATAAAAGTTCTTTTTGGCCGCTCTTCTTTAGAATAGCAATAAAGAAAACTTGAGGGAAAGTCTGATATGTAGGACCTACGTCGTGAATATTCCAAAGGGATTATGTAAAACACTAAATGCATTTTAAATTTAAAAATAACTGAAAAAAGGATAGATGAAATTTTGTTGTCTATCATAGTGTTATAAAATACGTTGATAAAATTAAGCTTTTGCAATTAATGCCCTGTTTTATTACTTTCATTATTTGGCTATGCTACTTTAGTAAATTTATTTTAGTATATTTATCTAATAAATTTAGTTTATTGACGCCACACTACTAACAAATGTAACCTATTATTTTTCGAAAATGTTAAGTAGTATATAATTATTATACGGTAAGCCTTTAAATTATATTGAAAGCGTCCGAAAAATGAAGGTATAATGACATATTTTACCTCTATTCTTTTAAGTAAAGAGCTAATCTAGCGTACTAAGCCATATGTTCAATAGTTTTTTACATACATACGTACATATTTCCTCAATTTTGTGTTTGTTTTTTTATGAGTATAACATGTATGGTGAGAAAACGTACTTCGTCGTTTGCATTTAAGGTTCCAATTTTAATTATACTCAATAATTATAAAAAACCAATTACTGCTGTCTTTTTCCCTAAAATTGGAGAGATTTAGCTCCTCTTCGGCCCTATCCAAATAACTGGTAAATTAATTTAAAAAAAAATACTTAATTAGCGAAATATAAAATTCTAGCATTACGGTTTTTTTTTTAAATTGAAATAGAACCTTAGGTGTAAGGAAGGTATATAAATAATTTTACCTCTTTACCGTTACCTTTTTTTTTTTGAGAAATAGTCTCAAATATGCCATACTACATATGTATGTATATAAATTAATAATAATTATTTATTTCTAATCGCTTTTATCAAAACGACTTCAACGATTTCGATAACATTTACATTGTAGAGGTTTTCGGGGGCGAATAATCATTGATCTATAGCTAGGTCTCTCTCATCCTTGGGGCAACTCGTTTTCCGGGTTTTTTCACGAACAGCGACATTATTTGAGGGTTAGTGTTAGTAAATTTTTTTAAATTGTTTTCCGTAAGCTCGATTATCCAGTTACTGCACATTTAAAACAAATGTATGTTACTTAATTTGGTTCAAGTAAATCTTCACATCGCTATTCCATCAAATATTTAATTTAGCTTTTCACATGTAGATACCTATTTCAAAAACTTCTAAAAATATAATGAAAGGCAACATATTGCCTCATGTTTATACAAATATTTAAAATGTACTACCACCTAAAATGGTATTATCGCCTGTAATTTAGCTCGAATAAAACAAATTTTATAGCGAAGCCAATGTCCCCAGATTCAATAAAAGCGATGATATCGTTCTTTTGGGTTTTACGGCAGCGATTTCTTTTCCCAAAATACTCAAGTTAATCACTTGCTCCGGTCGGTGGACGACGATTAGTACGATTGACGACTTACTTAGCATAAAACAGCCCTTAGATATTAGCCGAATTGGACACGCAAATGATAGGATCCATTTTTATGTTCTGGTTTTTGTTTAGAATTAGGCTAACAATGAAATGAGGTCAAGTTAACCAAAACGAAAAACTATTCACCCCTGCTCTAAGTTTAGGTAAGTTTAGGTTGTATTGTTTTGGTTGAGTTCATGTTTTTCCTTTTCCCCTATCTTGGAGTTTGCACTTCTATTTTTGGTATAATTTATCACAAAGATCCTTTTGCTGAAGTACAACATAAATAATCTGAAGTCTTGGACCACAACAAATAGCCAATTAGTACTGGATCGTAGTTTAGGATGAAAATCCACTTTGTGATTTATGAAACGTTTTTAGACCACCACCTTTATAAAATTGGAGTTTTTTAGGAGTAGAATTAATATGTATACCTACCTATTTTTATCGCCTTTTAGTTGGTGGGAACTAATTCTGGATACAGTGCCCAAAATAAATATGTATAATACATATATTTAATATTTCAGCAACCAGCACAACTTTGTTCAATCGCAGTGAAAATATATTCACCACTTAATTGCTATGTTAATCACGAATTGGTCGATTTAATTGCGTTTGAGTGCCGCAAAAGTATTGTCCTACAACCCAATCAGAATTATCACGAATTTCGAGGCAATCACTGTCCATGGAAATAGAGATGAAATTTGGTATATTCTGTGTAGATGCTATAACTTTTCGGACGAGATTTGTCAGCCCGATGCAACCGAATGCGTTAATTATTTGCATTAGAGGTGATTAGAGTTTGCATCTATGTGGACATTATAATTTTGGCTGATTCACTAAAATTTCAAACGTTAATGAATATTTATTCTCGGCCAATCCAATTAGATTTAACAAACTATTTAGAATTTTGCAGCGATCTAAGTGAAAATTGTTTACATGTTTAGGTATTATCTGTTTTTAAGAGAGATGTAGATACTCGTAATTCGCGATTAAAACGATAATGGCTGTATACAAAATTGATACATATAAAATTGAAACAAAAAATATTTATTTAAAATATTCAAAATTCACTTAAAATTTTTTTTAAATTTTCCAATGCATTCTTAAAATTACTAATGTTAGTATAATAAATTTGAAAACAAAAAGGACTGAATATAGAACTTCCGCCACTTTTTTATCGCATATTTTAAATACCTACATTACAACACGAACAAACACTACGTTTTATAACATTACTACTCAACTACTTACCTACTCAACTTGCATTAGTCGTAAGTTGGAAAAGAATACATCTGAAAAATATGTAAGTATACATTACTTGCTTCAAAATATAATTGATGGTATCACGATTTTTCTAACAAATTAGATAAAATCAAGGTATTTCTTAATTTAAAAATAAATGAGGGACTAATTGTGGCTTATCTGTTCCATTCGTTTAAAATCACATTATGTATTCGACCATCCTCCAGCAGTCACATTTCGTATAGGGGCTATAATAACGCTCCATTTTGAAAAGCACGGCCATTTCAGTAATATCCAAGGGAATTAAATTTTACCCGGAACACGGTCCTTAGCTGCTTTTTTTCCTCTATGCCTTCTCGTATAATTAATATCTTCAGGCGATAGCGCTCTCTATTCATTAAAAATGTATCGCTATATGTTTCGGCCATACATACATATATGTAGGTAGGTATACATTATGCCCACATATAACGCTTTACTCTGGATGACGGCTCTCGCTGAATAATTTTTCATTAGTCACTGGAGAATTCACAAACACCAGTAAAATAATGTTGAATTCGAGTGATACAGTGAAGCGGGAATATCGCAGCATCTTTCAGACGACCAAGAAATGACAAAAAGTTTTTGTTTATGCATAATTGGCCCTACTGCGGGTAGAAAAGCAGAGAGAGAAGAGAACTTAGCAAAGTATTTGAAAAGCCCGCAAATGGATAATAAATTTTCATTACTTGTGAAAATAATTATTGCGTGTGTATAGAAATTACATTAAATTGGGGCTACTAACAAAACCAGCCTTGAAGGGAGCAATTCCTAAATTTATGGAGTTTTCTCTAGTCGCCTTTCTGAACAAAATAATAAATTTCTTGTCAGTCTATATAAGATTATTGTTCTTGGGCACAACTTGAAAATTTTCAAAACTACATTAAAACGGATGACGAGAATTATCTAGGACAAATTTATTCGCGCTTTATTCACCATTTAGTTAATTCATCGATATTTGGCTTGAATCCGGGCGCTCGTCAGTTAAATAAGATTTTACTTGTCTTTTTCGGATTTTCATAGATTGATGAATGACGGTTCGTGAGCGGATTCCACGAAATTTATTGCC
The DNA here is from genome assembly GCA_933228815.1 of Machimus atricapillus. Taxonomy (NCBI): domain Eukaryota; kingdom Metazoa; phylum Arthropoda; class Insecta; order Diptera; family Asilidae; genus Machimus; species Machimus atricapillus. Next base: position 4,311,466 of record OW121788.1, on the reverse strand, counting down.
ATCAATAAATTATTTATTGAGAGCTTTCGTGAGTTTTTATGAAGAAATCATATTCAGTTAATGGCACTTTTAACCTCAATCGTAGCAATATCAAGAGCTTCTTTATGGAGTTACAGACCGTTGAGTTTCTTCGATTTAAAAGATATCAATCTTTATAAATAAAGTATTACATATATGTTTGTAATAAATAAATGAAATAAATACTGCATTCCAACATACTTATACAAAGTACGAATAAATCCCAAAGCAAATGCAAACTTATTTATTATTTATTAATTAATTACTTTGATGGCATTTTTATTCCTTTGTAATATTTTACGTCATTAATTTAACTGCTATATTTAACAATTACGCTATTTTATACCGCGTTTATTGTTGGTATTATATAGGGATTTTATTTCAGTTCCAGCTAATAATTACTAATAAAACTATTCAAATGAACGTTTTTAAAAAGTTTGATCAAAACTCACAAGGGAACTCAAACTCGATTTTGATTATTCTCAATTTTAATTCAAGGTATTTAATAAGTACTACTATTGCAGTCATTTTAAACACTTTTTCATAGAAATGGCTAAACATAATTGTAATTTTTTATAACGTTAACCGGAAACAGCGACAGTAAATATTCTTCTAATATTAAATGCAAAATATTTCGTAAGGTCGACAGCCAAGTCAAATTAAAGTAGCGAAAAACGTGTTAATAGCTTTAAAAAATTGTTCAAAGTTATTAGTCATAAATAAGGTTATATTTCCCCTGCTGACCTAAAGTTTTCCCTATTCCATACCTGAGAATCTAAGAAATCTACCGATTTTATTTCGAAACAAAAAGGATGAAAAATATTCACCTCATCATCAAAAAGTACACTGAAGCAGACCGTAGCATTGCTCAGATATCAATAGAGGTCAATAGCGTCCATCAGTATTCGAGATCGCCACTAATTAGCACTAATCAAATAAATTATAGACACTATTCAATAACTAATGATTATTAATCAGTTTTCATTAGTGTCCATTAGTATTTTGCCATAAGGGTTCCCTCGCCAACGTGAACTAATTAAAACAGATCGCATCTTGGGAAGTTACATTAATGAGGGAATACCTTTACTATGCGAATAATAATTATTTGCATATTGAAAGATCATACAAATAGCAAATAATGTAGACAAAGGGATGTACATAAAAATATTTTAGTTCTCTGTCGATAAATAAATTTATTTATTTATTTAAAACATAGATGATAAATAAATGAATTTTTCCAAATGAAGCATGTTGTAAAAAAATAATATTTGTTGTAATTGCGACTTTAAGAGTCGAGTAAACGACTTTAAATAAATATAAGTTAAAATTAATGGAATCAATAATGTATCATCATAGTTATACATAATGTAAATACTAATAAAAAAATATTTTGTCTAACATATCTTCAAGTATCGCGGAAATATCATTGCCTAAAAACAGTTGAAGAAAAATATATAAATGCTTATGTATGTATTTTATATAAATATTTACTAGGCTACATGGAGGTTGTTATTTATTTTGGGAAAGCGTAGTAAAATTGAAACGTATTTTAGCGTTAGAGCAAAGCATGAGCCTTACATACATATGTTATGTTGTCATATATTAAAAGAATAACAAATCGCAATTAATTTAAATTATATGAAAAAAAAATCGTTTGCTGAGCTAATTAAAATGGATTAATTGAAATATTTTGTAAATTTATCTAATTAATAAAATATTATAATTTAAAAGTGTGTTAAAAAAACAAACGATTTTCCTATTATGTAAAATGGCAAAATGTTCTGAAAGGCAAATTGAAGTGAATGTGGGAAAATTTATATAAGATGCCGCAATATCCAAAGTTAGAACAAGTAATCAAGTAAGAATTATAAAAAGCGCTTCCGCAATAAAAGTGGGGATTTGTATTAAATGCATCAGTTTGCAAACTAAACTTTTGAGGTTTGCATATTATCTAAAGGAGCAGAGTTATCAAGATTTAAATTGAAGGAACAATTTTCAAATAGAACTTTTCATCTCAAATTTGCAGGGAATGCTAAGAAAATGCAAATTTATCTAAATGTGCTGAAAATATCGGACAAATTTGTATTATAAATGAAAATTATTAAAAGTTTTACGGTAGATATAATAACTAATCTACAAAAGAATATGTTTGTATAAATGTATTAAACAATATTAATGAATAGATATGCATCTCATTTTCATGTTCATTACTTTCGAAGAAGATCCAAATATAATTACGTTTATTCTAATCATACCAAATAAACTAAATGGATCAGAAAAATTCTTGGAGTAAACACTGAATATTTTCAAGTAATATATGTTGGACATATTAACTTCTGAAAATCTACATACATACATATGTATCTCTAGGGAAATTTCAAAGAAAATAAATAAATAAATAAAACATAGTCCATGATAAGTGAAGAAATTACATGTAAAATTCATACATATGTATATAGAACAGATTTTGGGCGTACAATAATTTAACGCAACTATTTTGTATTTCGCTATGCAGTCAAGGCAATGGAGTAACTTTCTGTCACTGTCATCAGAAGCAGCATAACTCTGCCGAAATGTAAAAGGACAAAATCCAGCGGCATGAGGAAGATGCTAAATAAATAAAACAAAGGCGAAAAGTGGCAGTGGAAGTTTTGGGGGTGTAGAACGAAGTCAAGGAATTTGGCACCGTGCCAGAAGAGCTAGAAATAAAAATATCGATTCAGTGTGGCACTGGAAACTGGGAGTTGGGTTTCTGTTCCACAAGCCCAACCATGTGCATAAGAGTTCAGGTGGCCTAGAAAATCTAGGGTCTAGAGAGAGGAGCATAAAAGGCGGCGAGCGGGTGACGTAGTTGAAACTTGAATTTCACAATTTTATTGTTGTCCCGCGCTCTATGATGCCGGCTCTGTCTTATTTCTGGCCAAAAATAATGCCAACCCTAGACGGTAGAGTGCCCTCATTATGCTGTGTTGGCTTTTCCCATGACACTGAGGAACAAATATGTAAAGAGGTAAACGAAGGTTGATGGCACAAATAAAGAACTTTTCAGTTATTGTGCACCGGAATCTGCGGGAAAAATATATGCTAGACTTTGATTTTCGTTTAGAATAAGCAGCAAATTGTGTATAGCAAATCAATAAAATGCATCGGTGTTTTCAATTGTATACTGAGAAAAATACATTTAGAAAAATCTTAAAACCCAGATTATTGCAGCTAAATACATACATTATGTATGTAGGTACTTGGCTCGGTTTCAGCTCACTGAAGATTTAGTCAAAACAACTTGGTCATTATTATTTCTGTAACTTAAGCACACAGTTTAGGGAGACAATATGTTTTTTTCACATTTATAATAATCAAAATAATTGGTTAAATTAACCAAAGGGAAAGACTGAAACATATTGAGTTTAAGGTCTCGTCACGGATTTTGATGAAACTTTGTAGGAATTTTCATTTAGATTCAAAATTGACGAATATGCAAACAAAACTTGTCGCTCACTTTTACTCCCCAAGATACTTAAACTTCGAAATTTTGATAATTAACATTTTGTCACCGTAATTTTTTGCATGTTCTCATTTTTAGGTACTAATACCTTAAATATAACAATAAAATTCCATGGAAACATTTTTAATTTAAGGTTATCCCATAATTTTCACTAGGAAAATTATTACTTTTCAGAATTTTACAGATATCTAAATATTTTAGGAAATACAAACGACATGAAAATTTTTTTTTTGCATATCCGTCTCTTTTGTCCCTATATAGACAATACTATAAAGTTTCATCAAAATCTGTGAGGAGACCTCAAACTCAATTTAATTTACGCCTCATAATCAAATTCTCAAATCTTTGTTCCTTCACCCAAATCATAACATATATGTACTTCAGATAAGTTGAACGATAGATTACCGATTTTAGGTAAGGCCAGGGTTGATTTTGTTTGTTGGTGCTTGTTTGTTTTTAACGAAATTTCTGGTTGTTCTACCATATTTAATATTCATACATATTTGCCGTGTTTATTTCATTTATCCGGCTCAGGTATATGTATGTACCTACGTCAGGGAAATTTAATATTAAATTACAATTTAAAAGTAATAATTTTAAACATTTTCCCAGCAGTACCCAATTTTATAAAATTATATGTAAATTTGGTGGATTTGTTGGTATTAATTTAATATTTATACGGTCAAAATAAAGTTAGACAAAATAATAGAATTCTTTTGTACATATGCGAAGTAAACATAAAAGACTCCACTATTGTTGAAGTGACTAAATATATTTAAGTCACGTACAATTTTGATTCAAACAAACAGGATTTTGAGTTAGAAATTTGATAATATTTGACTTGTAGATTTAATCGCTGTTACTTTTCTCTAGATTAACATCTGGGAAAGAGTAAAAAATTATACAAATGAACTTTAAAAATTTGTCGTGAAACAAATATGCCATCACTTTCCGATTATTTTGTTGAATATAAATGGTCTATTATTTTTCCCTTAAGTCCAGTAAAATGCACTGCTTGGTACAGTTTGTAAGATATAATTGCATTGCATTATTCGTCCTTATTCCTTTAAAAATGAAGTAAGAGTTTTTTTTATTTTATTCTAAGGTTCTATTGCGCTTCGTCCTTCAAAATAGGAAGAAATATGTACATTAATCTTCCTTCCAACATGTCTTCAAGTTAAAATCCGTTGCTCATTCATTTATTTTTGGACTAATTTACCCGTTTTAGTCATAGAAAATTTACTTCACACTTTGAAATATGAAACCAAAAACACGAATGCTTAACAAATTCGAGTAAGCTGATGCCGGCGGTTATTGAAAAGTAATTAACCACTTCATAAGACTCCATCAAAACTTTTCACGATATTACTTTGGTTACACAATTCTTAGTTCAGAGTTTCATTTACATCGTTTCAAATTTTATACCGGCGGCTATTCAAATTTAGTTAATTGCCTGCCTCACATGCGTCGAGAGATATTTTAAGTTTTGTAATCAGAATATGTAGGTACCATCTTTATGCGTTGCACGTGACGTATGTATGTATGGGTATACTTATTCTAACCGGGAGAATGAGTTATAAAAATGAATAATGACAGGTGAAAGCGCTTGAGATGAACAAAATTCACCGAGAATCTCTTTAAAATTTCGTAGACCGCGTTAAATCAAACTAAATCGCGTAAAAAATATAATTCATATATTGTTTTTAATAGTGTTAAGTCAAACTCGCGTAAAAACAGTATTAGGTTTATAATTTTTATAAAATCTTATTAAAATTTGAAATCTTCGCCGCAAAGAGTGTATTCAATAAAATAGAATTCTTTCTAAAAAAATATATTTCTGAAATAGGGTGTTTTGTTTTAATAAACGAATAATAGACATTTCCTTATTTTTAAAACATAAACCAAATGAAAAAAGCGGTCAAGAGCATGGCGGAACATATTCCTACTTGCATTTTTCATACTACTTTCGTAATTCATTATACGCTCTGATCTGAACTAAGTGAGCTTCTTTTGATCCATGTAATTAAGTACAATACAAATAAAAATGCATTAATGACGATTTTTTCTCTTTTACAATCACATTTAATATGACATTCCTATGCCGCATAGTTCAGAGCATCCAAAAGGGCATATATAATTATGCTGAAAGTGCAGACGCACTTGTTTCCCATTTTGTTCGATATACGAAATAGAAAAATGTTCTGCTCATAAATTCAGAAGCTGCGACCAGAATTCGCTATGCAGCAGGGCATACAACGTTCAAATATATCCCAGGTCGGAAGCTCCAGCCAACAATTTCCATAAATCAAATACAAAAAGTATAGAAACTATCTGCGAACAGTTTGCTCGCGCTTATTACGTAAAATATGAGTAGCATTATACTGCTCACCCCAAACCACTATATGTGGGGCAGAGTTGAATGCCACTCGAGTATTTTTTCATTGTCCGCATTGTGTAGACTCTGCCGTGACTGACTGATTTTATAGGGCGCCGCGACGCCATCCCGCCCCAGAGGAGGCAATCTGTATCCTGTACCACAATGGGAGCACGAGCTCATAACTAATAGTAACTATAGTATTTATCCCCGCGATAGAAAGATTTGTAAAATTGTGCGCGACACGCACAGTCAATTCTCGCAGCTACCGTCGAACGAGGTTTTTACACTATACCCACATTGCAGTTTGGGTGGTATAAGAGTGGGGTTGGGTGGTATAAGAGTGTGGTATAGGCGCACCCTCCGCCCCTAAGCTCACTTGCGTGGTTTCAACCAGGCTGTTCCCTCAAAATGGGATCATTATGAGGTGATGAGAAGGAATGGGTGCGGGCACGACGTACTCACAGTCGAGCACCAGCAAATAGAATTAATTTCTAGTTCAGGCAATTTATCAGATTAATTGCAAGTTTATAGGAGGCTAGCGCCAACTTTTGAAATATTTATTAAGTCCTTCGCACCAGTTGCCGTGCCACAAACGAATAATATGACTATCAACTCCGCTGTAAATGCCACTTCGATTGGGAGGAATTATGCATTTATCGGTGGCCTCCGTTTTCCCTGACCTCATTAGCATATCAAAGCGTATTGCAGTGATTTTGGTGCGTGAAAATCAACGGTAGGATTACAAAGTCTTAAGGATTTAAATGTGATTCTATCTAAGAGGGCTTAATAAAACAATTTAAATCACAGTAGGTATGTCACTAAAGAATGCGTAAACCGATTAAGAATGATTTAAAACAAATTTTCCATTATAGGTATTACAATAATGATTATCAAACACGTTAATTATGATAAACATGAATGTGAAAATCCGTAGACCTAAACGCTTGGGTCAATTTTCAAAATTTAGTTATTCAAGATGGCGCACCCAAAATATGAAAACCAAAACTTTTGGAAGTTCAACGATTTTATGTGAAAATAAGTAGGTACTAAGGTCATTTTGAAATCATTGATTTCGGATCCACAATCAAAGTTTGTAAATTCAAAATGACGGAGGTTAATGTTTTTGAATTTCAGGAAAATACGAAATAATATGCCTGCTACGAGTATTTATATAGTTTCGAGAAAATAAATTTGTCCTCCCTTTACTTGCAAACTGCAGAAATATTAAAAAATATTATCATGTCTTAATACACATGAAGGATATACAAGTAGACACGTTTTGTTGGATATAAACTATTTAAAATAGCTTCTAATATCATGGTTTGATTGTCTATTAAAATGACGTCAGTTTCTATTATGTATGTATGATTAAACTGAACCATAATCTTTGCTCATTCAAATGTTATGAATGAACAAAGATTGTGGTTCTAAAATTTTTGCAATTGTTCACTGCTAATTTACCTACTGATATAAATTACTTAATTAAAAATCTTAGTTTTGAGAAAAGTTAAATTAAAGGTCTTTGAATTTTTTGATACCACAATTGCCAAAATTGGAACAGCACCTTTGGCTGTAGAGAAGAACAAATAAAAAACGTTTACACAACAAACCATTTACTTAAAAAATCCTAAAGTAACCAAAATGAAAGTAAGCATTATCTGAGGGTACCAACCTAAGCGTATCTTACCTAGTAAGAAATGTTTTTGTATGCATATTAGCAGATGGCCCGCTCAAAAAATTTATGTACATTTTTCCTTAAAGTTACTGCGTATCTTAGAGTGGATTATGCTAATTCAATTCCCCGACGGATACACAAGTATCACATAAACAGATAATTGAATAGTCTCAGTATGGCAAGTGCGATAAGTTTGGCAGTAATTCAATAAGGTTCCTAGGGTTTCTAGAACTCGTTCGTTTTCATGGGCCAAATGAGCTTAATAGAACAATTCGCGAGGAGTCTGCAGAATGAAGATAATGTATCCGACATGGACTTGAATAAAATGCGTCTGAATTTCAGAAAATGTCTATAGCATTCTAGGAAATGTTAGTGGATATTCTAAAATAGTGGGCATAAAAATAATTCTTCCATTCAATCTCTCGATGTTCGGCAGTTTTGTTTCTGTCTAAATAAACAAACTGCGATGAACGCTAAAACACTTCGTCTAATTGAGAGCTGTCTGATTGGAACTGCACGAATGATCCCAGTTCGCGACCTGGACCATTCTGCATGATTGATTAAATCCTTATGTTTGGGGAATTTAATTCTTCGATAGGTCCAATTGTTGTTTCAGCTCTGCCGGACATGCGATGGTAGTAGGTTCTACCAGATGCCCTACCAATTTAGTAAATATTTCGATTTCGAAACGAACGCTGATGAAACTCTGCCCCTTTTGCTATTTTAATTGAACGAAAATGTTTGCAAGCTCATGCAGGCAGGCTTTTGGAATATTGCGTTTCTAGGCAAATAGGTTATTGTGGCACTCTTCCGCAACACTGAAGATTTATTTTTTCATTATTTGTTTTGTTGTGATACACTCGACTAACTAAAAAGCCGGGATTAATTTATCCTCTTTAGGCAACCGCAAGGATTTAGTAAATTTTCGTTAAAATATAAACGATCAAATATTGGTTAGAGATAATCTGGCATGCTTGATTGGCGATATCTCAAGCTTAAAATTACGACCGACCCTGTCATGATAAATAGCCTTAGTTAACTGATTGTTAAAATACATATATTTGCATAAAATTATATATCCGCTGGCAGTTTCTACGACTGATTCCAATTTGATTTATTGCCTATATAATGTCAGAGAATTGAAATTTTATGGTTTCATCGAAATATGTACCTACATATATATATTTTCCTGAGAAATTTAGCAGATGTCCGGCCAGCCATGTTTTTGCCTTAACAAATATTCTAAGAGGATTTCATATTGTACCTACGCGTCGTGGTTTATTCAATTTTGACTTTACGAGTGGAAAATCAATACAGTTACCTACTCATAGCAACTTGAGATAACTTTTGGTATACTTCATGCCATGTCTCTTCAAAAACGTTAATACGAGCACGGAGACTTGATATAATACTTTTTCACTCGCATCGGTATACAAAGAAACCCCAAAATATCAAGTTGCATCCATTAGCGTAGGCCATTAAAGATGCTCTTGACATATGTATATATTTGTATATAATATATTTGTAAACACACAGTTTCGGATGTATCGACCAAGAACAATGTGAGACCTTTAGTGTCTTCTATATTACCATCAAATATACATACATATGTACATATGTATGCCATATAAATTCTGAAAATATCTTATCAAATTTCTCTTGGCATTTCATCTTTTTTTAAAACATCCCTTAAAGGAGTCCAAAGCTTTAAACTACAGTACGAAAAACATGTTTGAAAGCATTAGGTACCTACCTAATTTTAAAGAAACTCCTCGGGCAATTATTATTTTTTTCCTTTCTGTGTTTATGACTGGTTAAAACTACTGCATTAGATTTCAATACATTCTTTTGGTTATGGAAATACTTTTGAATTTTTCCAGTAGATCCTACAAGTACAAATAATAAATAATAATAAACTAATTTTTAAAAAAATCACTAAAAACATAAAATTTAATATTCTGATGAAATGCAGATGCTTGTTTGTCTCCAAATCCTAATTTTTTAACTTTGTTAGGAAAAATCACATTATCATGTCTTCGTTAGGTACTTAACTCTAGACATATACAATTTTTTTTAAAAAAAGTAAACAACACTGTTAAAATGCATTTCCAATTGAATAAATATCTGCCAAAAATTAGAAAGGTAGGTACCTATTATCAAAGACTATATAAACTTATGGTTTATATGGTCTTTGGTACTATCCAGCTGAAGAATTGAAAAGGAAATGCTATTTAACAATCATTCAACCATATCGTGAAGACTTAGTTTAGAGCTAGTTTCCAAAAATTGAAGCTTCATTTTAAATACTAATTTTTTTCAGTAAATTAGGATTTCACAATTAGTTAAAATGAAGAAATGGGAAAATAACCAAGACTTTTATTTTGATATTTTGAAGAGTTTTCATGATTGATTTTTAAACCCAGGTTTAAAGTTTTAGGTTTTATGTGATACCCCCTGCCATAACTTAATTTCTATAAGCCGATTTTCCTAAAACAAAAAAATTATTAAGAATCTAAAAATCAACATCTTAAGCAAATTGGCTCTAAACTAAGAAAAGCAACTAAATGACCTTAATTACATATTATATATTATATATCTAGTCTTAAAACAGAAGTAATGTTGACTTATTGCAATGTTCACTAAGTTTTTATTGGAAATGTAAAAAATTCGTTGCAGAACAAAAAAATTGATTGCCTATAGAAGTTAAGAAACAAGCTCGTATATTACCTGTGTGTGTTGCTAATGTGGGTATTTTAATAAATGCTTATTAGATATGTTATTTAAATTGAAAAAAAAAAATCATTTTCAAATAACATGCCGCATTAATAATTTCGACTCAATCACGTTAGGTATATGAAGCTGAAAAAGAAATTATAAATATTTTACTCTGCTAAGGTGGTTCATATAATTCCCACAGGTAAACGTTTTCATCTAATGAATCTTTCAAATTAGAACGCTTATTGTTCAAAGTTCGAGATCTCTAAATCGTAGTTTGAATGCTTTACAAACGTTAAGACCCAACAGATTTAGTTTCTCGATAAATATCGTCTCTGTTGACCTCGAATGTCCTCCCCAAGTCAATTTTACTGTCAATTAAAACAATTCCCATATGGTGCCAATTTAGCGATCCAAACTCTTCCAGCACCGACAGCCAAACACAAAACTTTCTTCCTATCGGGAGGACAATAAAAGTAAATCATCACGTGTCCCACCTCTTGCTCATTGATAGAAACGTGCCAGTTACAATCGCATCCGGGTCTGGACCAGAAATCTATCTTTAGTCGGTAGTAGAAAGGGACATGGAACAGAGGAGGCAAGGGTGGAGCCACCTTTTGTTGTGTCCCAAATGTGTTCAGCAATTTTTGAGCAAACACAAAAAGTATGACAAAGAAGGGACTTCTAAGCGAATAATTCATAAAATTTTTTTTCTATTCTATGACAATGCGCACACATATCGGTGATAACAAGAGAAACGACTGGGAAGCGATTTTTCTTTCGAACCGCGGTGCCCCTGTCCGTCGTTTTACTCCATAGAGATGCGGGACCAGAAAGTTTGCCTATTGTAGAGACAGATAGAAAAGCTTCTCTATTCCATGTCTGTATGTAGTTCGGAGGATGATGGTAGCTGCAGCCGAAAGCCACTGGTGTCTACTCTTGGGAGTGACACATAACAGATCGTTCTTATCGTTTTATGTTTATCTGGACATAATGTCGCTTCCCACACTGCTTCTATCCTTTCAGTCATAACTTACTTTTGGGGTCGTCAAAAGACGTCGGGTTGGGCTCTCTAAGCACCCATCCGCTGTCCATCAGTTGTGTGACCAGCTGATAAATTTTGCGCCTAATAGAAGACTTATTATATAACTTGCAACCATTAAGGACTTTCATCTCATCCATTGTTGTCCGCTCGGAAAAAGTTAATAGCAGCACTTACGCGAAGATGATGTGTCCCATAGAGCTGTATACGTCCCTTAAGTTTATGATGCACTATAAAACGGGGCGAAAATATTTTCCTCGCAATTGAAAAAAAAGGACGACACAGCACAGAGTGACGATAACGAGGTCTAACTAGCCAACATGACCGTGTATGTTCCAACCATCTCCAGAAAATGTGCCCAACTCCAAAAAATGCTGACTATCCACTAAATTGTGTTCAGCTGGTGAGATACTTCCTGGAAATACCTTTCGGCTAGTTTGCAACTGGTAAAATTCCCTCCCACCAACCAAATTACCAAAAACCCACACTATCATGAAAAGAAGAAGTTCAAATATTAGACCCGAATTCGTCAGCATTTTCTGCACCAACAAATCCGAACCTCGGAGCTTTTAATGTCCCAAATAGAGGCGGGAGGGCGACCTTTGTATTTGACTTGCCACCTCTGTTGGTAGAGAAATTTGCATATTCTAGGAGTGGGTAACATTCACACACCCCCATACCATTCTGGTCAAAACGGAAAAAGTTAATTTCGTTGGACGACAACGATGTAAAGCACCTTTCGAAGAGGAAAATGGTATAGGATTTAAAAAAAAAAAAAATGGTCTCAGACTAGCAGCGACCATTCACAGGAAGGGCGCTAATAGGTATTTTGCGCTGATTTTGTCGCCCTTTTAATGGAAGGCTTAATACGTTATCGTTGTCGTTACTTTTAATCCAGTTCATTTCAATCTTGGGGATTTAGCGAGTTTTGCGAACTGGAATTTTCCAGGTCCTAACTCTGGTAATAGGGTAACCAGTTCTTGCGAGCTTTAATTTCAAATGCAATTATATCCCCCTAATTGTAGTCATTATCAGGATGAAATTGAAAAAAACTGCGGACTGGTTTATCCGAGGGGTTGATTTAATTTGAGGATAACTCAATGACAAGGTGTTCTTTCAACAAAAAATTTTGAAAGTGATATACCCATAATTATTGGACAGTGCTCTTTATAGCACTCAAAATATGTTGATTTTAAGAATTTAAAAAAAAATCATATATTTTAATAAAATAGATATCGAATATAAGTGAACTTTTTAGAATATCTTCGTTGATAAAAATTTGTGTGCATATTGCGGATCAAAAACTTTTTTAAACATTGTATATTTAGTGGCTTATTAAAATCGTAGTCTTCAAAATATTTTATCCCATTTATGTTTTTATTTACCTTTTCCATAACTAAAATAAGAACTCTTCATAGAATCAAAAGGTTTCATTTTCATATTGGTTTGAGAAAGAATTTTTAATAAAAAAAAAAGGAAAATTATTTAAAAAACTCCAAAATGAAAACAAAGTGTATTTTTTATTTCCCATCCAGTATTCATAACAAAAAAAAAACTCATAGGGCGCAGAACTAAACTAAACTATGAAAGTAAACTACCAAAATTAGAAAAATTTCATCTTAAAACTAAACAAAACTCAATTTTACCACAGCCGCTTAGCTTAAATGAACGGGTATCTCTACATTTCTGCTTTATAAAATTAAATTTATACATTTTTATTTTCTGTTTGTAATTTAAATTTCAAGCGAATCGATTCAGCGGTCTTCGCGGAATTTTCGTTACCGCATCAAACACTGATGACTTTATCAATATCAAATCACACAAAGACTGTTTTTCTATGCGCAGAAACACAGAGAAGGTAGTGGCCTTTAATTTTCAAGTATAAAACCACAATTACAAAGTGTGGATTAAAAAGATATGACCTTTTTAAAACGTGCAAGTTATCCAACTTTCCATATTAGATGTATGTAGTCGCTTAATGAAATGGTTGCATCACAAAAATAATGAGGATTTTAATTATAAAGGAATAAAGAGCATTTGAATCGTTGAAACTTTATAACTCGACCATAAAAAGATGACGAGAAGCACGGCTTATTTTTGGCTTAAAAATATAAAAATCCAAGATAGATTTTTATTTTATCTAAAAAACTATATTAAGCTTCTGCGCTAGGTTATTTTTGTTTCAAATTAATATCGTTTCAAAGTAACAATTTAGATATGTATTTTTTTTAGATATTTAGATATTTTTACTCTACTATATGTATGACAATTACCTTTAGCTCTTATAGTTAAAAGTTAAAAAATACCAGTTATACTTTCTGTTTCTAGTGGTATACATTCCGTATAAGATAAAATTTTTATTTCATACATATGGATATATGCAGGATTGCATGCTATTAAAATGTTGTAGTGGCAGACTCCAAGTGGTTTGCATGTCACATTCGTATGCTCGAATCAGAAACGGAAACACAGACATAAATCAAGTATGCAAAACGCGACTGCATATCGTAGCATTTTTTTGCCGTTCTCATTAATTATAGCGCTGAATTACGCGAAGGCCCCTGTATAAAATAATTAAAGTACTACACGCTCTGATGCGGATTACACCATTCAAAACCAACACGATGGGAGGTTTTTGTGGGCGTAAAAATCCACCTTCTAAGCGTTCTACAAATTTTATTTCACAGAGTACGGGCACGTACGGGGAAGAGAGTATAAGATAAAAATAAACGAAAATTATCACTCACACATTCCCAAACATCTGGAAACTCTTACAAAATTTAAACTCCCAAGATTTCGTTGAATGGAGAAAATAAACCTTGGTGCGATGCCGGGAATGAAATTGCTCCCGTACAGCACATAAACTCGGCTCAGTAACATCTCCATCTGGGGGCGGCTCATGCAAATACGATAAATTCTAAATTAAAGGATGGCAGGAATTCAAATCCATGTCCCGGGCGCTCTATGGACGGAGCTCACTAACGTGCTAAAAATGCAAACACATGGCGGACTCGTGAAAGATTTATAAATCCTGGACAATTCCTGGGTCATGAAACTGCATAATCAGGTTCACGTAAGACATACATATATGCGAATAATGCTAATGGAAGCGTGAAAATTCCATTAATAGTAATGATGAGCCATTGATAAGCCCTACAGTCAATCGTCCAATTTAAAGTTTCATAGCTGGAAGTGGTTGCCCCTCTCCCAAACCCCTTTCTTTCAATTCGTTCCCTTTTACCCCCCCCCCCGCGTTCGGATTCAAAGTTTCAATCCTCCCCCAGTAGTCGCTGCTGTGTGCAATTTTGTTTTAAGTGGATTTCCTAGTCGGCATCATCGTTCTCAGCACAGAGTAATCCAATTGCATTCTGAATAGAAGCAATTTTCAATTCAGTCAATTTCGAAACAAGTTCGGGATTATTTTTTCTTCTTCTCCTTTTTCTTCTTCTTCGGCTTCTTCACCTTCTTCGTCCCTTGTTTTCTAGCAGTCCCGCGAAATATAGAAACAATCGTTATGATTGCAGCTGTTATGTGCGGAGGAAAAAAACTCGTTCATAACTTCAAATTGGTTAAATTTTGAAAGTATATGGCAAATGAGAAGTTTCCGTTGAGAGATGATTTTATGTAGAGGTGCATTCGTTACTTCTGTACCTGATTTTTTGAACAATATACTTTTCTTCTACTTGCATTCATTAATTTGTTCATGCGAATGAAATTGCATTATTTTATTGATAACAAATCAATTAAAGATTGACCTGCTTTCGTAGAAATGATAAGAAATCACATTAGAGAAAAATATTAATATGAAATAAGGGAAATTAAAACCAAATAGAGAAAAAAGTGAATGCTTAGAACAAATATGTTCGTCACTAAAAACAAATAGTTGTAGCAACTACTATTTTAGTAAAATTTAATATAAAATGAAAAAAAATTGTTTGTTGAAATACACAAGAATAGTTTGAATTTTCTGTGGACAATAGTAAAATAAAAAATTGTTGTTATTAACGTGATAAATCTAACTTATTAAGTGCATCAGAAGAACGCATTAGTCATCAGTAAAAATAACAAATAATTTTTGTTCTACTACTATATTTCAATTACTATGAGATGTTGTATTTGTCTATAAGAATTATATTGCAACCTTTTTGAAATCTGAATAATATTGTTTTTTATCATATCCTCAATAGTGTAAAAACAAAAGATTTAAGCAGCAAACTTTATATAAGTAATCAAGCACTAGTTTGATGCAAACTTTAAAACAATTTACATAACAATCCATTAGAAACCATTCAGCCTAATCTAAAACCCATCTTCTTTGTAAGTCTACCAGATTTTCCAGAGAAACCTATCTCTAAACATCTTTTGTATGTTTTATATTATCAGTTGAAAATATATGTATATATTGTATAGGGTGTTTTTTTAAGAGCTTGAGAACTTTAAATAACAATACAAGACAGAAATATTGTTGGAATGAATTTTTTCTTATTATAATCTGGTAGATAATTTCATGGCATTTATTTTTTAAATATTATTTCCGGCATATGTCCGCCGCGGCTACGAGTTACATAGTCCATTCGATCAGTCCAATTTTTCATTACTTTTTCATCTGGTCGTATGGCGCCAATGGTGGCTTGAATATTGGCTTCCAATGCTTCAAGAGTTGCTGATTTGTCGGCATAAACCAATAACTTACCACGGCCCCATAAAATGTAATCGAGAGGCGTTAAGTCGCACGAACGAGGGGACCAGTTAACAGGACCACTTCTGGAAATGAAGTTGTCACCAAATTGATTTTGCAATAAATTGATGGTTAAGCGAAGTGCTCTATGAACTTCGCGAACAGATTTATTTTTTTCAAAGTAAATTTCCACAATTTGGAAGCGTTGTTCTGGCGTTAAACGATTCATGATGATGTGCCAAACCTTACTGGAGAGAAATGTCAACACAGTATTACATTCTCAACTGTCAAACCATAGACAACAACCATCGAAACTTCTCATGCAGCTAAAAAAACACCCTATAGTTATGAATCTAAATCAGATAATTTAAGAATAACATTTTGGACATTGGAATGATTAATCTAAGCAGTATTTTTGCAATATATTTAAAAATTATTACGTTTCTTTAGACTGCTAAAAATACAAGTAGCAATTTGAAATCCAAAGAAAGATACACTGCGATATTTTGGGTTGAATACCAACAGAACACGAAGTCTGCCGTCGAATCGATAGTGGAAAGAAATGCAAATTTTTCGTAAGTCGGGATCCCATCAATCCAAGATCTCATAAAAGCATTTTCATCTGGCAACTAAATCAAAACTGGCGGAATATGGAGGAGGACAGCGAATCGGCTCGAATTGAGGTATTATTCATAAAGCGCAAATATTTCATAAAAATTGCCCCATTGGGAAAAGGGAAAGAGCGGTAGTGGGACGAAAAAGGCAGGTGGAGATGAAAAGCATCATTAAAAGTGATGGAAGGGAGGATTTATTTAATACCCACCTCGTCCAGGGAAATCAACTTTATTGTCCTCAGCCGTGTCTCGATAACGCAAAATAGCGTCCCGACTTTGATTTAGAACAAAATTGTTTTCAAGTTAAATTGCCACATTTAGCCACCGCATAACAACTATTTTGTAGTTACCCCTGGGACTTTTATACCCAACTCTTTGCTGAGTCGAAACAATAAGCAACCGTGGAATGGTGCGGAAACGGCGTCGTTTCAAGGACAGAAAAATTGCTATGTTCATATTTTTACCCAGATTTCTTAAAGGGAAGGAGTTCCAGGAAACCTTATTTTCTGGAATTTTCCGTCACGATTGATCACGATCGTTTTCCAACATACCTATTGCCTTGCCTCACGGGATGTTTACATTCCGATATTGTTCGCTCTAACAAAATACGAAAAATAATATATTTCTAACGAAAAATACAGAAGTACTAAATCGCAAGAAAAATATTTGTACGCGCTGAGAATTTTATGAAAACATTTTCTGAGATTTTCCAGCAATTTTTCTTCCTTCTTCTTTTGTTCCACAGCTCTTCACTGCTACATCTATTGATGTGATTCCCGTAGTATATACCTAGAAAGGATATTTTTGTTAAATTCATGTAAAGCTAGTGGTCATGTAATGATTCCTTTAAGTGTCACATCTAAAGACATAAGCACGTATGAAGGGGCCATTACTTCTATTAAAAGGGTCTTTATTAATGAAAGATTAAAAAACTTTTTTCGTCCTTTTAGCTGTCGTAGTAATTGAATTACTTTTTCACTTTTAATATGCCTTATATTGAGCCCTTGAAACGTGAGGTATTAATTCATGCGAAAATCTGCCGCCTCAGGTCGTCCTCCTGAGGGAAGAAGCCCGGCCTTGTGCTGGGATCACCTGTCACTTTGAATCAAATTCAAAGCACATCTTGAATGCTTTTACTATTCGGGGCAGCTAAAACTTTGGAAATATCTACATCACGGAATGGCAGACCAGTGTCCATTAATAATTTAGCAGAGGTATCCGACTGAAGTTCATAGATGCCTGAATATCAATAATTTATCGCACCAAGAAATTTTGCCTTATAACCTCAGAAGGTCCCGCCATGCTTTCTCTACAATTGAACCATGACATTATCGGTGTCCATTTCGAATAAGGTCGGTCATGTCTTTTATACATTTTCGCTCCGCACAATCGGTAGGTTAGGCAGTAGGGTTTTACTGAATGATAGAAAAAAAATATGGGCAAATGGGCGGTGTCACTTAATGCTTTTTGCGATTTAACTTTACCCTTACCCAAACCCGATTTTGTTCTGTGTCGTGACGGTTAAATGTGGAGAAGACCCGATATAATTTTTTATTCGTCCGGCATTACATTACAATTCCTCTGAAGAATTTTAAATTCTGGATGAAAACATAGCAACGTTTCCTGAATTGGTGAATAATTAATTTCTATTGACTGACATTTACCTTTTGTTCTCCTTCGGATACCAAATCTGTTTTATAAGAATTCGTTGTTTGTGTTTTTATAAAAAGAGGGTAAATTGAATATTATTTTTTATCTTTGTTCTCGGATTTTAATGGTTGCAAATATAAAGTTAAACAGCTTTAAATAACTAAATCATTATTTTTAAAATTATGTGCATATGTAACTCATGTATGCTCAAAATGAATTAAAAATTGTTTTACGTAAATTTTAAAATTATATTAAATAAATTTATATTCATTTACATATAAAAATCAAACAAAACTTATTACCCATTCAGTTTTAAAATTTAATTTACGGACCTCAAAATCTGTAATCTGTGTTTTGAAAAACTCCTTACCTGAAATTAACCATGTAACCGTATTTTAAAACTTATGCGTCTTAGATCGATCTTCGAGATAAACTACGAGAAAATTATGTAGCAAATTTAAATAGGTATACATGAAGATTTTATTGAGAAATTGTACTTAAGTGAAATTGTAAATATACTTTTTAAAAAGCACTACAAAGATATTGTCCATGTTTACAACGTTTTGAATATATTAATTCAAAAAGTATATATTTACATATTTAAATTGTTTAATTTTCAATATCCAAATATTATAATTGCAAAAGCAATGCTTTTGTATAATTAATCATATTGCAGTATTCTCAAAATTTTAAACATACATATATTTGTAATTTAAAGTCGATTCTGTTGCACTCAATTTAATTTTAATATTGAATTATTTCCCAGGACCCTTACATTCTAATGTAAGAGAGCTCTATGTTGCGTGGGGATCGCTTGCCTATGGTTTACGGCCTATTATAGGTTGTTTTGGGTCCATTGGGTTATTTGGGTTTAATGATATGGTATTCTTTAGTATGGAAAAGTCTTTAAGCGCCATACCATAAAAAAATATTTAGTGCTGCCCAGGAATGTGTTAAACAGCCGTGAGTGCCACTATATATTCTGAAAAATGTTTATCACAGGTGGTATTTCTTTTCAAGAAAATGAAAAATTTCTAATTCGCTTATTAGCTTTAAAGAAAGAGTGCATAATGTTTAAAAATACCCTGTAAGTCGAAGTACTTCACAGAAATAAATTTTCCAGGCAATTTTCTCTTACACCGTAATATGTATGTATATGTTGGCTAATTTCGGCAAACAGAGGTTACAGTAAATAAACAGAAGGTCCGACAGAGGTTTTCGTTCAATTATGTTATTTTGATTATATTATTTCTATATTTTAAGGTATGGTTTGTATGATGTAAAACCTATTTTCGTAAGATAATTTCAAAAGCTGAGCAACGATCGTACATACATAGTCATACTTACAACTTACAAGTTCATCTAAGTTAAACGATTTTGAGCGTCTTCACGGTTTCTTGGAAACAATTAATTCAAGAAAATCCCTGACTATCCTTCTAAAACATCTACAAATTGTCTAATATCCTCATGAAGGCGAAGTATTCGTCCAAAATTTCACAAACATCCGTCAGCTGCTCCCTCGTGCAAGAAGCCGCAAAACCAACTGGCGGAATATTTAGCAATTTGCCTGATTTAATTATTCTCATAAATTCAAAACGTAAAATATTCCCATGACCCAGAAGCAGGAAGGTTTCAAGCTTCATCTTATACAAAGTGGTTCATCTCGCAGCATTTCGCCTCGTCAATCCATCAAGATCTTGTCGTTTCCAGAGTGTGATATCAAAATTCCGTGGCATGGGTTCTAGCACATTATTAGCGATGCAATTTTGAAAGTGGTTGGAAAACATACATCCACACGCCCTCTGCCTCCGGTCGGCACATATGGCACAAAATTATTTCTTCAACAAATAAAACTCCAAGCTGGCACTCGAGAAAGGACAGCATCATCATCACTTTGTTAGATGTGCGCATAGTGAGGAACATTTAATTAATTTTCAGTTTTTAGCAGAAGTCGGATGCATTCAAATTATTTCTGGATGATTTATGGTGACTATATTCAACTCCCATTAGTTATTCCAAAAAGAGCAGACGTCCCTGCGCTTTTCGCCAGCACAGCCAATTCCCGGTGGACCGATAAATCTCCTGTTTCCTTACATTCCCCGTGACAAGAGTGGGTTTGTGCCCATGGGTCATGCATGGTTTGGGAATTTCACATTAACTTTGTGAGCTAAGGGAGAGATGGTGGCGTATGTCTCAGACTTTCAGATAAGAGATAGAAAATGAATGCATAAAGGGCCAAGATGCGGCATCGTTCACATGCTTCGAATTTCTTTTCCGGAAAAGTTCCCAGATTTAGGTCAATTGAGATGATTTAACTTAATTTGAACTTATGTGCAGCAAGAGAATTTTGTTGCGGGTTTCCTAGAATATTTTGAATAAACGCAGCGAATTTTCCGAGACTGGCGTGCTTGAAATTTTTACGATAAATTACTATACAAGAGTACGTTGCATAGTCTGCTTGCAGAACTCTGCATGATGGAGACAATTTTGTTTGATAAAATTGCGGAAAAATGGAAAACAAAGCAAACTGCATTTCTTTTTCTTTATTTCTCCAAGGATTACCCTTTTAGTCTCTTTCTTCTAATTTTTTTCTCACTAACAAGAGTTGGTGAGTGAATCACTAGGGTTTTATTGCACTAATTTCCCGCATTTCTAGTTTAGTTCAGTGCTATTCCCAGAAAATATAACTAAAACGACAGAGTTTTTTTCTGCTCAGCTTATTGAAGTCCCTGTGGATTTTGCTAGAAAAACATTTTCTATTGAGATAGTAACATAATGCTTTTGTCGCATCACGTTAAATATTACCAATACCACAACACTTAGTATGTATATTTTAAATATTTTCAAAATTTACAAGCTCACGGATCATTTTCCGTTAAGTTAAGAAAAGGCTTTTCTTTTTGTAAAATATTAAATTCATATATGTATTTAACTCTTTAGTACTTGATATCCCTTTGTACAATAAATATATTTGACCCAGCGACAAGTAAACTTGAAAATGTTCTCGATCGGAAAGGTTTAATATTAATTTGTAAGTTTACAAAAAAACAAAAATCACCTTGTTTTTGTCTTTAAAAAGAAAGTCAAATTACTTTCACAGATATTATTATTATACAAATTTTAAAAAAAAAGGTTCAATATCTTTTTATTACCCATCGTCAGGTACAAGAAAAGAACTCTGAGATAAACGTGTTTGTTGAATTTTAAAGAAGAATAGACTTGTTGCAATAGTCGAATGTTTTTCTCAACAGAATTTAATAAGTATATTATAACTGTCAGAACTTTTAATGAAATCTTTAGGGAAATCCATTTTAAAAAAATTATTTTTATTTTTAAATTTCAAAGTAGAATATTCCTAAATGAATTTGTTGAATTAACAAATATCTCTGATTTCTCTCTCTGATCCATGATATTTGAAACAACAATTAGTGTAGAACGAAAATTCGCAACTTCAAAAAATTTCAAACGTTTTTTATTTATTACTGTAATACAAAAAAATTAGGCCAAAACATCTTTGAGTAGCACAATTTGCATTTTTGTTATTTCTCTGTAGACATTTATTGTATGTCCAAGTGTTTAGTTGAAAAGATTTTCCTTTTATCTTTTCATGAATTCAAAAGCTTACATTCCCCAAAAGAACAAGGTTTTGAAACAACTAATTTGCTGGAGTTACGCAACTTTCATACTAAGATAAATTCTCGAACTCGGTAGCCGCTTTACGGCTAAAATAATTTTCTTCTTGCCCACCAAAAGGTGGGCTTCAATGTTGAATGCTTAGGAATAATTCACCGAAAGCTATGCAAGAAAATGCTTTCGAAATCCGACAATTTCTGAAAGTTCCAACTTAATAGCATCTTAACTACGGGGAGAGCTGCGTAATCAGCAAGAACCCTGTACCAAAAGCGGGGTTAGGTTAGAGCGTAAGGTATTCATGGCCATCTTTAAGACGCAACCTTGGACGATTATTCCGAGAATGAATAAACTCTGCCAGCTGGAAGAAAATACCCCAGGACCACCGAAGCTTCTAAACCAGTGCATGTACGAAAAACTCTTTAACGAAATTTTTTCGGCTCAGACCATTCGCGATGTAGTCAAAAGTTCACTTTGAATCCAAATGTGACCATTTTGGAGGTTATGCAGTGGAAGTGGGCCTATCCAAGGAGCTTCAGTATGAATTTTTCATCCATCGCAAACCGAGCTGAATCCTTCACGTAGAAATATGTACATGTAACAATTCTGGTCGAACATACAGTGGATGAAGGATTAAGGGTATAAGGTGGTATAAGGTATAAGGGTATTAGGTATAAAGGTATAAGGTAAGGGCTCGTCAGCGCGTGTTCCTCCTTCATTTCCATTTTATTCCTTTATGCGTCGTTGCGGAGGATTATACCACCAATTTGGCTCCTTTACGGACAACAACTCATTGTTCATTTGTATTAGAGACTCTGATTAAGTGAACGAGCCCCAAAACTGGATGATACATGAGTAATGGAAGGAATGTATTTTTTTCTGGTCCCACAGGAGCTGAATGCTCAACCGAACATAGTTGCACTACTTGTGATATGTGGCTCTCCTTGTGGCCGGGATTACTGTGCAAAGCCTCTAAATGCCACAAAAAGAAGTGGGACACAACTGTTGTGAAAGAGCGCAGTCCTTTGCCCCAAAAACTTGGGATGAAATTCACATTTTTCGTCAGGACGGCTTACATATTTCATGAAAAGTAAAATATCCCCCGAAGTCGAGCTGGAGAAAGAAAGTTTCTCGTTAAATGGAATGGGATAGGAAGTATATCATTTTGGTCGAATGAGTGCAACTCTGGAAGAACAATTCTCTTTTTTTTTCTCCTACGCATCCTTGCAAATAAGCCTCATTTGCAAGATCTTCATTTATTCATGAGATGAATAAAAGCCTACACCGAGGAAAACGTACTTATGGTTAAATCCTCCTGAAACATACCAGAAAACTCGGTGGTTTTATCCATCCTCTAGTTCTATACTTTAATCTGGAGACGAGGCTGAAACGTGCCACAATCAAGAGTTTATGCAAAAAATATATTTTCTTCGCTTCCTCGGTTCTATTTAGAAACGTGATGAAAAACACTTATCTGTAATGAGAGAGGCCTCGTTGCCTACCACCGCAGGTGTGTGTATCTTGTTCAAAAAGATTTTCCTTCAGATAAATTGAATTTCCTGGCTCAGGTTTACCACGCTGAATGTAGTTAGGAGTTCCAGTCAATCTTAGCGTGATTGATGATGACGGTTTTATTATTTTATCTAGAAACGGCGGTTTATTTTTTCTGAGAAGTTAGTTTACCGAGAGGAGGCGTTAAGCTAATCTGCATATAGTAATTTGACACTGAGAGAATATTATTATAAAATACCTTTTCATTTAAAATCCATAGAAAAATTACCGTCAATTCGTATTTTATCAAGACGTTTACTTTAAAAATAGTGTAAATATTTGGTATAGCTAATATTTAAAATAAAACACACTTTGAAAATTTAAAAATAAAACTATTTTTTCGAGCTTCGGGCTAGCTAAATATGAGTTTGATATTAGTGTTCCACACTATTTCAAAATTCATCGTCAATTAACCGTCAAATCTTGAGTAGGTAGTAGTAAAAAAAACAAAACCCCAAAATAATGTTATCAAATTATTAAATTAAAAAATATTTGTACACTACCTTTATTAATATTTAAATTTTGTGACGGTATATCTTTATTGTTGTCATTACGTAAAATACATTTACCTTAACCACTATCTATGATTATAAAATTTCGAAAGCACAAAAGACTGTTCAATTACACATGAATTTAACTCTGTTTAAATCGCAACAACTTAACGATGCAATTTTTACACTTTAACAGATGTTGCTTCATATAACGAAATAATGATAAACCTGTTTTATTAGGTGCTTAACTTACTTTCATAATCATGGGCACATATGTTGAAACACGTTTCTCAATATCAGTCTATATGTGTAAAATATATTTGTAAGTATAAACTTGTAGTATCTGTACATCAATAAACTCATAAAACCTTGAACACTTATATCTGAAAGTACTGCCCAAGGGAGTACGCCTTGACCTTGAATAGTGAATATCGCTTCAAGACAAAATTTTATGTCCAAAGCTGCTTGTGAACAGTTCCATAACGTAAGTACCGAACACAACCATCGGAGAGCAACCTCTTGGGTAGGCGAAATTTTCTAGAGAAATACATTCTTAGCTTTTGCCGTATTTCTTTCGACTGAATAAAATCCGCCCATCCTCCAATATATCTTCAATTTCTAAGTATACCTACCTACTCTGAATCCCGACCACTTTTTCACGTTAAGGGCTTCTCGATACCCCATTAAGCCCACAAAAGCACTAGAGGGAGAAAAAAAGATTTAATTTTCGTCATAGAAATCCTAAAGGCTAAAAAAGAACAAGAGTATAAGAAAAGGGCAAAAAATTTTCAAGGAGGTGAATTACTTTAATGTCCTTAGAATCGCTTACCGAAACCAGGCAGGTTTCTTTTCTTTGCCCGATTGTCAGCGGAAATAGACACATAAAGAGGAGCTCGACCTTCTTTTAATAAAGAGGTAAATTGAATTTTAAATGAACAAAATGAAGCAAATAACATAAGGATGCCCTCATACCCTTTTTTATTTCTCTTGTATGAAAATCAATAATCAAGACACCCATTCCTCGTCTTGGATACTCCCGAAATATTGACAAGACTATAGCTTCGGTGTAGAACACGTGCATACAGCTCTAAATCCATCGAACCCATACCCAAACCCATTTCGCCAACTCCCAAATTCAAAGACCTCCAGAAAAAGTCAACAGCGCCAGAAGTCTCCTTGGCACGCATAGTTACTGCCAAAAGCAGACACTGCCGGCTGGTGGTCCCTACGTGGGGCGCTCGAAAGGAGTACGAGCATCAAACATAAAAGCAACATTTTCTGGAGCATATAATATGATTACCAAAAGAGACAATAACCCAATTTTGGGTGCTCCAGTTTCCAGAGGGCTGGGGCACGTTCCTCATTCTCATAAATCCGGAAGAGTTTTCGAGCTCAGAGTAGATATTACATGGGAATGTCGTAATGAAACAATTTTTATCCAATGAATGCGATCTGCGACTGTGCCACAATCCGGTCACATTCTCAGGTCAAAAATAGGAGTCACTATATAGGGGATGCTATGTGCTATGACATCTCTCATGGATCAAAACTCCCTCGATATTGCCGCCACTATGCCCTAAATAGCATCTTCTGGCATCGCACAATATGGTGTATGGCGCCAAAAGTCTAGACGCACTGTCGCTGCTTATCTTTGAAATCTTTGAAAATTTCAAACTTGTATAGTCGTTTACTAGAATAGACTATATAGACGTTACGAGGGCATAGGGCCACTTTTATTCGTCCAGCAAGTGCACTTGTTATATATGGTGCATAAAATTTAATTGTTATATGTCCAGGCAGCGACTGGAATAAAGTTAATTTGTGAAGGACTTTAGGTATTTTTTTTCGTTCTATCGTTGGCAGCTGTACAAGTACAAAGTGCTGCTGGACTAATTGCATTCGCATTTTAAGCGCTCCACACAGCCTGGACACATTACCTGCTTTTGTTTTTTCGACCTAAAAGGCAATTTAATTACGGCAATTTTAAGGCTCGTGGCTAAATTGGGTCCCACGCGCAAATGGCATTTGACATTTCGAAGTGTTTCCATTCAACCTCTCGCGAAAAATAGAGTCATTAAGCTAAACGGTGTTGTTATCATACCTCCTGTTCGCCTTGCTCAATTTCGAATACAATAAATCACGATTAAAGCGGGCTTGAGTTGATTAAACATATGCGCTACGCTCGATACATAAATTAGCACATCCGTTGAGTACGTGCCTTGCCAAATGTAATTTGAATTAATTAGTTAATTTCCGTAGATTCTAGGAGTAATAGATGTCGGTTTTTGGTACTCTCACACTTACCGTCACTACTGTTGTCATGTAAGAAAATTGAGACAAAATTAAGACGCCTATATATTTGCGATGATGAGGGTTAACTATTGGAATGAGTTTCAATGAGAAATAAATCTAACTTTCGTATTTTCAAGTACCTAAAACCATGTTAAATTAGTCAAAACAGTAATGTTTTTTATGTACGTATATATTTCAAAATAGATATACCTATTAGTGAATATGTTTTTTGCTTTAAATTAGAAGAAAAATTATCGAAATATGTACATAAATGAATGTAATATTTTTGGAAAGGAACTTTAGATTTTATCTGATATTCTACAAACAAGTAAACTAAAGCCATTTCAATTAACAAAATAACACGGTGTAATATATAACCACGTTTTCCTTTCATATACTTATGTGGAATGGGCCACATTTTAAAGCTTCACAGGAAATAAGCATATTATAATAATAGAATTTCCTTTTCAATTAAACAGATACTCAATAAAATGTTGTCGATAATTTGTTGACTTAAGAAATTTGTTACCTACATGGGAAGTAATATTTATATATTTTCAGAAAATGCTTCAAGTATCAAATATATGTACAGTATAGTAAGCAAAGGAAAAAATACTATTGTACTAAATTTAGTATACTCGTTTAATACCACATTTAACAACGATTTAATCCGCAGTAATCTGCAGTATTCCTAAGCCACCTATTCGTTTGTTCCACGTCAACCTTGTACCTAATTACGTTAATCAATATATTTACCTACAATTGATTGCCAGTAAATGTATTAAATAAATGTTCGCATGAGTTAGCAAGGTACATAAATAAAAAATTGCACTGGTGCATATTCGCTTCATTTTAATCCCACAAGTTTTGTTATTGCATGTTATGAAAATTTCTCCGCTTCATTAAAAGCAGAAATATTATGTGCATAAATATAAAATTTAATTATTCCGAATCATTACATGTATAGATTAGGAGTTTCTAGAGTAAGATTTTCTTGCTTTTGTTTACAACTTTAAGTAAATTTTTCGGCACTTTGCTGCGTCTTTTGTGGACAAAAGTTTTTATTTTTATACTATGCCTTATTAATAGATGACATTTAAATTATAAATAAAAAACAAAAAGGAAATCATCTGAATTTAAAAGAAATTTAAAAAAAAAATCGAATCGATATTTCATATAACAAATGCTTACTTATCAATTATCACTTTCGGTAAATAGAAAGAGATAAACTTTCAAGAGTACAAATTAATATGGCTGAGTTTCGTGGAACGGTTAAATGAATTTAAAATATTTATAATATTAATATAATACAATATAATATTACAGAAAAATCATATACTATCGGTTCATATTTTTTAAAGTTGGCCCACTGTACGGAGGGATGGGAATACATGTTTAGTAGTATAATATTTGGAAATTGCAATTTTTAATAAAAGTAAATGTTTCTAGAAAGTATGATCAAAATGTTTGAGGAAGACTTCAAACTACATCTGTTAAGTGATTGAAATTCTTTTCATAAATGATATTTTATTGAATATTTTGTTTAACTTATTAAAAAATATTGAATGATGCCCTATGCTAATTGGTTATTAAAATATATCGATAAGTATGTATGTATGTATAGTATATATGTATGCTTTTACTAATCCCATTAGCACAAAACGAAGAGCTGATTTTGACATAATAATTGCATCCTAAAATTTTCAAAAGTTATCTGTTTTTGATATCCCTTTGGCATAGTTAATAACCGTAAATGCGGAAAATGATTTAAAGCATAAAATGTATCGCCGTATTCTCAAAAGCTTTTTGGTCTTCCTGTTGCGTAATTCAAAACTCAAATATCTCACTAATTTTCCACTTGACAGGTTAATGTTTCCAGGAATATTTAAAAGCTACTTGTGTGCAACCCGTCGCAATTCACCCGACGGGGAAGGTAATTAAGGCGCATACATGCAGGAACAATTATATCGCGTATTGACCACTCAATCACCCAATTTATTGAGGAATTCTTAATTTATGGACGTCATGAATGGTTAATTTAATCGAAAGTAGAAAAGAATTGAATATAATGAGAAATAATTTTCCTCGATGCCATCAACGTTAGATAGATTTTGGTGGAAATATAAGCTTAGAAAGTTTAGAGTGTTACGAATAGAAGATATTAAATGTTGCGACTTTTTATAAGAAATTTAGAGTGATTGCCTTTTATCAGCGTTTGATTTCATTATTCTAAATTAAAGACTATTATTTTAGGAGATATACATATAAGCTTTCATAGCGTGCCCTATTTTCGTTGCATAAAAAAACAGGTTCAGAATGATATCCTCCTTTTTTTCTTAAGTTCATTTCTTAATATTACTTACAATAAATAATAATAATATTTCTTGATCGTTATCAACCAGTCGAAAAATAAAAATTACTTTGATAAAAGTTATTTTGTTACTTTTTTTTTTTTGATTATAATCATAACAGTCGCTGGAATAAAAGGCACACATGAAATGATTCCGCATTCCTTCGATTTGGTCTTTTTGTTTTTGTAGTGACTTTATAACCGCTTTCTTTAATCTGGAAATTATTTCAATGTGTGAGAAAATGGCTTCACAGAGGACTCCAATAAAAAGCACATGTCCTTTTCTGGAAGGAAGTGCGGAGAAAAGAAAACAAGAATCGAAAGAAAAAATTCTGTTCTCCCTTTTCTTGGAGTAATTTGAAATTTCCTGGTACGGCCCTGCACAGCCTTTTTCTGGCCGTCAGTTTCGAAAGTATTTATGAATCCATTGGATTTGCTAGTGCCAAATTAAATGAAAATTTTTATCCTATTGCCGCATCCGCAGAAAGCGGAACAGGACGAGAAAGGGAAGCGGCAAATAAAATATAAAAGCAAGCCGCCACGAAGCCGGGAAACGATGGTAATAAGCCCCGCCAATAAAAATGCAAATTCGGGCCCGGCGGTCGGCACTTAAATGACTTTGTTCCTCGGTTTTTTGGTGCTGTTTTCTTGCTTTTCATGTGTAAACAGAATTTCCACCCCCTCAGCATCCGTGTCCACGTTTTTCGGCCGCTCGACAGTCGAGGAATAAAAATTTTTACAGCGTTCGCGTGCGTGAGATAATTTCTCGTTGAAGTTTAGCTGAATCCGGCAGGACAAAAGGGTCCTGCACGACCATTTATTTTTCCTCTTCTTCTTCTTATTTTCCACGTTTTCGTTTTCTTGGAAGACGCTTAAGCCATTATTATGGGAACCGTCTACCAGGGTTGTAAAAGAATGCAATCTTTTCGGCAAATAATTCATTGGATTTATGTGAAAAGTATTTTAATTCATTAACTTCACTTTGATACTGGGACTTACAGAAACCAAATCGCCATTCTTTTTGAAGTCATGAATGATG
This sequence comes from Machimus atricapillus, assembly GCA_933228815.1. NCBI lineage: Eukaryota > Metazoa > Arthropoda > Insecta > Diptera > Asilidae > Machimus > Machimus atricapillus. The sequence continues at coordinate 4,281,839 of OW121788.1, read as the reverse complement.
CAGTCTTTTCAACAAATCAAAAAGCTTGAAGTCATGAATGTGAAATCTTGTGATTTACTTACTTTCGTTGAAGTACCGCTGAAGTTTGCATTCGTTTGCAGTCATTTTCAATCAATTGAATTCATTAAGAGCTTCAGTGACTAAAATCATTTTCTTTGCATTGTTGTGTCTTGGGGGTTAAAAATATAGTCTTTATCTCGCTAAATAAAAAAGCTATGACTGAACAAATATTCATATATTTATGACGTATTAATACAAGATAAAGTGAAATTGTTAGTTTTTAATATTAACAGCTTCTCAAAATTGGAGTCTGAAAGTGCTCCACGCCGAGGAGTGTCAATCATTCCAGCAAACGAAAATAAGCGCTCGACTGCGGCTGAGGAAGGTAAGGGCGTATTGTATTTTAAAAATAGTGTTTTAATGTTCGGGTATCGGTTTAACTTAAACCTAACTTAAACCGATACCCGAACATTAAAACACTATTTTTAAAATACAATACGCCCTTACCTTCCTCAGCCGCAGCGCTTATTTTCGTTTGCTGGAATGATTGACACTCCTCGGCGTGGAGCACTTTCAGACTCCAATTTTGAGAAGCTGTTAATATTAAAAACTAACAATTTCACTTTATCTTGTATTAATACGTCATAAATATATGAATATTTGTTCAGTCATAGCTTTTTTATTTAGCGAGATAAAGACTATATTTTTAACCCCCAAGACACAACAATGCAAAGAAAATGATTTTAGTCACTGAAGCTCTTAATGAATTCAATTGATTGAAAATGACTGCAAACGAATGCAAACTTCAGCGGTACTTCAACGAAAGTAAGTAAATCACAAGATTTCACATTCATGACTTCAAGCTTTTTGATTTGTTGAAAAGACTGCATCATTCATGACTTCAAAAAGAATGGCGATTTGATTTCTGTAAGTCCCAGTATCAAATTGAAGTTAATGATTTCAAACTTAAAAAATCAATAATTTGCAGTGAATTCAAGGAATGCATTCCTTAAAGATTGCATTCTTTTACAACTCTGCCGTCTACAGCTGGGAGGACCAAAACCAACTACAATTCCTTTTTCGTCTCCTCAAATTTTGTCGTGTGCACTAGGAAATGGAAAGCTGCTCCTTGCTATTTTCCACGCGTAAGTAGGAACAAGGGAAAGCAAAAAAAATTAATTAAAGGACTCCTTCTGAGGTCCATTCATTGGAAATCCTCGGATTTTCTCAGTCCTACTGGTGTTGATATTGCTTGCGTTGGTGTTGTTATTGTGCCAACTTCAATGCTTTTATTTGCATTCAAGTTATGTCCTTTAAACAAACAAAAAAACAAAACAAAAATCATTATTTTCGTGTTTTCGCAAAGTTTGGAACTCCTCTTTCCAACCTCGAGTGAGGAAAATTCGTTTCTTTCTGTTTCACTGATTTAAATGCAAATTGAATTTTTTAGTGGCACTAAGTGAAATGGGTAATTTGGCGCCGGTTAATGGCATGACTTTATTGCCTCGGTTCATTACCTAACACTGTGCTCACCGATGGTGACACACCTGAATTGTTCTGCCACTGTTGTGTCGGAAACGCTTGTATTTATTATTGCGCTTGTGAAACTGCAATAATCATAATCCTTCTCTTTAAACTTTAATATACATATGTACATATGTATAAAGTTATCTTGAACTGCGGTAAAATTTCTAAAACCTATAAAATAACTTAGGTAGGATATTTAAGGTCAAGTGCAAAAATAAAGAAAAAACTATGAAGATTACTACCCTGCACATGCAAGTTTTTAATGCTGACCCAATTTCAGGATTAGTGAAATAAAAATATAGCACCATAAAGAATATAGTATATTATATATGTATATATGTATATCGTCCTAACTATACCCCAAGCTGTCAAAATGACGGGCTAGCAATTTCAAAATTTATAATAATATGTACATATATGGACCATCTATGAAAGGATAGACGTCAAAACATATTTTCATTAATTTATGCAATGTATCGATTTTAAATAAGCCACGACCTTCATATTCTAACTGAAACAAGACTCTTTTGTAATTTTGGTTTTATTTTCTGTACTAAATTCGTGGTCACCACTATTTATTAATATAGTAAACTTATATAAAGGCGTGGATATATGTTTGCAATTTGGCAATTTTCATAGTCTTTTATATACATACACTCAAATATACAAATTAAACTTAGAAATACAAATAAAAAGAAATAATAGAAAGTATTAATAAACTAATAAATACCTTTTTCTTTTCTTTGCAGATAAGATACAACAAATAGTTTGTTAGTGCACAGCACTCATTAAAAAAGCAGAAATAATATAAAAGTTTAATTATCTAAGACATAAAAACAGCAAAAATCCAAGATGGCAGCCTTCGTTGCAAAGCAGATGGTTGGAAATAAATTGAGCGCAGTAAAAGGTGAGTTTTATTAAACATATTTTTTCCTTCTCCTCAGGTTCTCTTTTTCTATTTTTTAACATTTTCTTCACTTTGTCCAAGGTGTATATAAGTAACGCAAAATTTCATATCCTCAGAAATTACTCCAAGAAAGTTTTCTGTACAAAAGTTCATAATTCTTTGAAGAAAAGTTTCGTGCGTTTTATGACGTTTCTCGCTTTCACCTTTTCGTGATTGTGCTTTTTCATGGGGAGGAAATAATTTTTGGTGCAGTCATTAAAATGAAATTTATGTGTAGTCTGGGATTGATATTTTGCCCCAGTTTAGCCATAAGAAATACTTCCAAAGAATGAAAATTGTTGAAAGTTATTTTTGAGCTGTTATTCTTTATTGCAATCAATATACAGAAAATGTTAATCTTCCATATTAAAATCCGAGAATAATTTCTGCTATAGAAAACCATCATAGAGGATATTATTTTTTATAATGTTCATATATTATCTTGAAATATGTATATGTCTATTCTCTATTTTTCTTTTATCACACTTTTCAAAACTTTGTTTAAATTATTCACGTTTAGGTAAATAAAGTAATTTTTTCCATGTAATTTGTACGGAGAACTAAACTCTGTTTGCGCCGCTCAAAGGGTTAATCTATAGGTCTGAAATTTCAGAAGGGTTTGTGTTAGAACTAAAGCTAAAACATTGGCAAAAAAAACTGTACAATTCCTAAGGAAAATAACATATGAAACTGTTACTCTGCACTGTGAAAAAAGTGTGTGATTTTTAATAATATTTTCGTCAGTAAAAACTAAAATATTTGTAACAATTAGGTACTAGCATAGATAAATAAAGTACATAGAGCACACGAAATCACGAAGCTCATAAGGCCAGCGGAGGCATGGTTCTCGCTTCGCATAAGTATATAAGCGACAGGGTGAACTTGCAGTTTACGCCACGGGTAGAAATTTGCTTGCTTTGGGAGGCAATCTCAAGTCAGCTGAAACTCGAAAAAGCGTTCCCCTCCCGTGTTCAACCTGTCCCATCTACGTATGAAATGCTTTATTTATCTATGGTACTAGTTAAGTAAAGTTTACAAAATTAAAATAAAAAATAGTACACATTACTAACGTTCTTAGTGTTACCTTTAACTATTTAAATGTAATCACATACGAAATTCCTAGACGATTTCAGAGGCCTCAGGTGGCGCAGTTGGCTGTGCGGTTTGGGAAAGGGTATGCCATTCCTCCTTCTTCGGGGTTGTGGGTTCGATTTCCACATATGAAAACCTTACTCAAAAGCAAAAAAAAAATACAGACACAAAAAGTACCACATATGGGTTTCATTCCCGAGCGTGCGAAAAAGAAAGCAGAATGAGAAAATTCAACTCTGAGATATTCGGTACTTATAACTACAAATCATAGTTTAGCCAAGTACCAAATTTTACTTTTTTTTTGAGTTGAGTCACCAATTATTTTACCATTTTCGAAATAAGAGAATTCAGTGTATGTATGATTATTGAACTTACAAACAGATAAGGTAGAACAACTTTTTCTAAAACAATATCAAACATAAAAAGAACTTATTACTTGGTTTGGTTGGTATAACTGCTTAACTTCATCTCCAAAAATTCTGTTACTTATATGCAAATAAGTTTTAAATTTGAATTAGGTAGGTACATACTTCGAAACGCCTTCAAAAGTCAAATAATGTCTAAATGTTTGAAAGATGGTATAAATGTGTATATGTTATGTAAGTATCTCTCTGTGCTGTTTTGCTCTTCTTCTAATCTGAAGGCTTCTCCTTCCTGGAGAGCAATTGTTCCAGAACTAGACATTAATATCGTTTGGGAACCAGCAGTAATATTTCACAGGAGGCAGTTGGCATAATTAATTTCCATCTGCGCCAAACGAGGCCTTCATGTATTGTTTTGGCAAATATCATCGAACAAATCCCCATATCACGATGGCGGCAGACATCACATGCACCTGCCACCAGGTGATTCCCGCCTGCCGGCGTGCCTTCGCATCCTCGTATGCCATGAAAACAAATTCGAGGAATGGAATTTTGAAAATATCCCCAATCGCACTTGCCCGGTTTTCGTAAGCGCGGGCAAAGTTTGCCGGCTTCTGTATCTAGTCCCACCCCACCGTTCCACGTGATGTAGAGGATATGTAAATGACATGGAAACTTGTACTGCAGCAATTTGAGTGGCAGATATTTACAAAAACTGTCAAAGCAAAGCTTTTGAAATGAGAGGACTTCTCGAGTGAAGTTTGGCGCAAACGGATGAGGATGGGAGTCACATCCTTTGTCGCCTTGCCCCCGCCGCCGTCGCCGTGATAAGCGACATGTTGCGAGAAGTTTATTCGCACAAAAGACAAATTTCGAGTAAAATGCTTGACATTGTCATTGATAACTTTTTGATCAAATGTCAATGGATCGTTACAGTCACCCCCAGCGTCTTGGCTCTTGAGACGCTACAACGACGACGACGACGTCCTGATTTTCGAAGCTATAGTTGAGTATGGGGATAAGGGGATGAGGGGATGAGGATGAGTAATGCAAGAATGCCCCCCAAACTCCGTCGAGACGTCGGTCGTCATGGAATAGCGAAGCTCGATTTTCTTCACCAAATGGGAAATTTATCCGCGGCCTAGTTATCAGGGTAATGCAAAACCTCCCCAGCGATTTTTTTTTCTTTTTTTTTATTGAATTTTTTCGTCCCTTCACTATCTCTCAGTCTATTAAGGGCTGGGGCAGGGAAGAAGGTCTCCTTGGATGTAATGAGGCCGGAAAACCTGCCCGGAAAAGCGAAGAGCGCTTTTTATGTAAGTGCACGTTCAAGGAAAACGATAAGGAGGAACATTAAGACATCAGTGGCACGGGGGGAGGCGGTCCAGCATCCGTCTCGCTCCCCGATGAGGACTTTAATAAAGCAAAAGCCATTAACACTTCCATAGGCTTTTGAAGAATGCGAATAATGACATTCCTTGCGTCATTTACATTGCAAAGTGCTCGAAAGTGCCGAACGTAGGAATTCTGTTCGCGTCGGGAAAACTTAACAATATTGGGGGCGGTACCCAGATGCATATAGTCGTTCTATAGCATCCCCCTCCCCCACGACCCGGCACAAAAGGCCGCAAAAGAACGATTGATAGCTGGAAAATGATGATGACGAGAATGCGATGCCTCATTCCATGCGATGTCGTCTAACTGATGGGCGACATTGCGAAAATATTTTCGAAATCGATTTGAAAATTTCTTCTGCCGAGGATAATCATTATATGCGACCAGTAACATCCCTACCACCCTACCCGAGTGTGAATATTTCTACAAGCCCTAGTACTTCTGGTCCAATGAGCCAAATGGAAATTCGTTAATGATGTAATAAGCGACTTTGAATTTCACCCTTTCATGCGGTGTGCTCGTCTGTGCCTTTGGAGGAAACAATTAGGTCGTAGATTTTCTATAAAAAACTTCTTCCATACTATATATTATATATATAATGTATATTTATGAAAGCCGGTAAGAAGTTTGGCAGATATGTGACTTATCTTTTAAGTTCTTCAATTTAACGTTATTCTAAGAACGCCACACCCAGAGAAAAGTGGAATTGTAAAATCATATTGAATGTTAATATAAAACATTAGAGTTTTTTACATTGCAAAATGTGAATTTAATTTAAATGTTAGACCTAAAATTTGTTCCTGCGAAAATGTCGATGATCACTATTGAAAAGAAGGATTTCCTATATTACTTCTCATTCCAATAAATGATAGTAGCCCGTAGCAGTAATTTCTTGCTTAATGTAATTTAACTTCACTTTCATTTAAATATATTCAGTCGTAGAATTGAAGCTATAGGTACTTAAAGAACTTATATTCATATTATAATCAATAAGTATATGTAGTTTTAAAGTTTATATCAGCAACTTCGAAAACCACTAGTATCAATCAGGAAGCTTTAATAATAATACTAATAATAGTAAAGTAAAAACGAAATTCATTTTCTATGTAGATATACATACATACACATACACCTACATAAAAACCACAAGCCAATTCTTCTCGACTTTTGCATAGAATTCTGAGGATATTGAGATTATAATCGTACCTATTTAGTATCGGGTTTCAATAAAATTGTTTTCGATGATTTCTCAATAAAAAGAATATTCATCGGCCGGCTTTACAATTCCTATATGAACCAAGTTTTATATATTAAATAGTATAAATAAATAGTTTCGTAAAACATTATACATACAAAGTCATTATGAACCGTCCTAACTAACCAGGAAGGGGACTGCCCTCGATTCTAAAATTAAGCCATGTGAATCGTTCGACTTTGCCAAATAAACCTGTTGGTGACCATCAAATAATCCCAAAAAAGACTCTGAAACTTTTGATCTCTTTATAGCCCCTCCTCAGCGATAACGCTACTGGCGACTCAGGGGCGTCCACAGTATCCTCCATATCCACGTGTCCACCTCAAGCGTGTGTATAAAATTGTTCAAAAGAGCTTCTATATGTGTTCTTTTTTTTTTTTCCAAGCGTAGAATTTCGACGGAATACAACAAATATAACAAACGAGTGACAAAATATATAAGCTCTTATCGAGGGCGAGTTTCTGCATGGATGCATCCTAAAGTGGTCTTAAAGCGCCAAACGTAAAAGTACTGCACTCAATTTTGCACACTCGAACGGATCCATTTAGGACCTACATATGACGAGTCCTCCTCATCTTGGCTAGGATTTATGTGTTTGTGCTTAATATATGTGTCCACAAAAGTAACTTGCTGTTCAAAATTTGCCAGAAAAGTAAAAAGGGCGCAAATGGAGGGTGTGGATATATCCACATACGTAGGGGTTGTTTGAAAATTCAAAATTGTATAGCCTTCGGAAAAATATCCATTGATATTGAAACTTTCTGTCAGCATATTGCTGAATATTTTAAAGGACAATTCAATCGAGAACGTGACACAGTTCCTTCTTGCGAGTAATTGTTTTTTCCCCAAAGCTCCGACAAAAAAAAAGAAGTAATTCTTTCCAGTTCTCAACGTTCAACTTGAACTCGCCAAGGAGCATGGGAACAATGCTCTACATATGTATTCTTCATTGCAGCAAAATTGTATTTTTATCGATTTTCTCTAGAAACAGTGCCAAATATCGAACGAGGCACACCGAGACCAATATCAATTACTGTATCGTCCTTCCCCTCGATTCGACTTCAGTATCAGTAGAAGTACTATACGTCTTAAGGGTGGGAGGCCGTCTAGTACATATATGCAGTTTATTTTTGCCTCTCGACAGAAATCCGAAAATCAATTTCCTATACCGACCATCGTAGCGCGACTAAGCGAACTAAACACCTCATTACATCGAGCTAGAGTAAAACTGGGGCAATGTTACATGAAGGATGCCTTCAAAGTGTCCCAATTTTCCTCCTCCGAGCCGGGCACATTAAGTGTAACATTGAGCATGCATACATTCATCCACAGGGTGCTAACGAAACAGCCCTTGTAAATTTGGGTTTCTTTTACTATTTGGGTATTGCTCGCGCTTTTTGGCAGCCTTCCAGAATGCTTCGACGATACACTCTATCGTTTAATATAGTGTAGTTTCGCATGTTAAGGGCTCCAAACCGAGCGACCACATACTCTATAGTCTAGTCCTCTATAGTGACGAATTTCCGCTTATACTCGTACATATGTATTCTATAAATTTCATGTGCAATCATGAGGGCTCGTAGAGGTTCACGGTAGCTTAAGGGTAGCTGCACAATCACATATCCAACCAAACCAGCACTCCTTTACAGGTCTCGTGCTTAACAAAATTCAAAATCAATAATTTTCTTTAAATATACTGGCCCTTTGGCATTTGTATATGAGAGTGCATGTGTATAGAGGACTCAGGGCCCTTTTCCACGTTTGCTTAAAACAAATTCACCCTCATGTATGTTCCGCCTTTGCATTATAATTTTAAACCGTCTGCTCGAAACAGTGGCGTGTCTGACGTTTGTTTTAACTTTAGACTTTTCGTTTATATGCAAAAGTGCTCGAAATGCATTTTAAACAGTTTTCAATTTACCCTCTCTTGAATTTTATCGGGGCTGTATTCGCAGCAGCTGGCAATTGTTGGCCCATGACTTTAAAGGCTTGTAATCACCTGTTTCGCATTGTTTATTTTTACGTTTCTCATTTAAACGAAATTTATAGTTTACCTGTTAAAAATTGTTATCGTCTAGTTAAAATGCACTCAAAAATTATTATTACAGAGAGATGTACCCTGAAAGTCGATTTTTTAAGACAAAAGGTATTGCTGTACATCTTAAAAAAATAAATAATAATAGGTAGGTAGGTAGTCAAAAATTTTATGCAAAGTAAAGTTTCACTATGGAAAACTTACTATTTTTAATTAAGTCTTTCAAATAATCCGTTTTTAGAAAACGCTCTTCTCGAGATTAAATTGCATTTTTTTTGTTTAAACCAATCTTAAGAAAAGTGCGACTCAGTGATTGTGACGCAGAAAAGATGAATTAATTGAATACCTACTTTTGCAATACTGAACTTATAAAACTTATGCAATTTCCATGAAAATGCGTATATCTACATACATACATATAAGAGGTTTTAATCATGAACCATAAAAAAAAATTATATCGATGATTATATGGTTATTGTCCCCTTTTATGACAACACAATATAAAAGCCTTTCCTTTCTTTTGTATAATAAACTGAAAGATACTTCCATAAATAAAATGTAATTACGATTTCAATTTATTCTAATCTCATAACACAAAAACACTGGGTATAGAGTTTAAGTATAGGACATTTGAACCAATTGCACTATAAAATCATTGAATGGCTATTTTCATGTGCTTTTGATGATTTTAAGTACTAGAAAACAAATTAAACTACGAGTGTAGCTTTACTTTGTGGATCAGTAAATGAATCTCAGTGGTTAATTATAGATTTGTGTGTTAATTTCACACTCCTATAAAAACTCTTTATATGTACATTCCTTTTATTTTGTTAAAACTAATTTTAAGTTTATAATGATCTGAGAATGTAAATTATTTATTTAAAATACATAAATATTCCAATTTTTGTTATATACCTATGTATATGGCGCAAGAAACTAAAAATTATTCAATATACCAAAATAAATGTGTGCTCATTTTGCTTCTTAAGAATTGTGGAAAAAATACGTTTGGGTTTTGAAAAAATATTAATTACAAAAAAGATGAACAATTTTTTATCAAATATTCCGTTTTAGTATTTTTAAATAATTTCAGTTCCAGAACTAATAAGGATATTTTGAATTTTTTGAAGCACGTGAAATCATTTAAAATTTCACTGAATTTGCTTAGAAAATGCATTTGAAAATTATTTAAGGAGATATTCAAAATTTCGAATTCGATTTCGGAATAGACCCTGAATCCAATTCAAGAATTCAAATTTACTGAGGTTATATGATTTTCATGTACTTTTCTTATCTTAAGAACAATACCACAAAAAATTAAGTCACGGTATAGGCTTGATTTTTGTATACTGTAGGTATATCTTAATTAAGAATTTTTACTCACTTGCTTAGCAATTTACCCTTTGAGTTTTACATATAAATATGTATATCAAAACAAAATTAAAACAATTCAAATCTTTTAATCACTTAGACTATTTTTGAAATACAATAAATATGAGGCGAAATGATTGCTAATATAATGAGAAATCCTGGGAAGCACCTCGACTATCCGAAATCAATCAGTTTGGAGAACTAAAAAAGTTTATCAGGCGTTAAGATTCGTCTAAATTATAAATGTGCGTCGTTTCACATTTTTATTTTACATGTATCTTTAAAGTGAAAATAAATAGTAATTAAGCTGTGAGGAAGAAGTCTAAAAGCTAATCCTTACATTTCTGCTTGTCGGAAACACTAATTTAAAGCTCCGCAAACTCTTTCCAGTATTTTTAGGGCCTTAACCATTTGTGCCTCAGGTGGGATGACAAAAAAAAAAAACTTTTTCCACTTAATACAAATTGCTTTTCCTGTTCGCTATCACTTTCTTGCTACGAGTTATTCGACATCCCAAGGGGATTGTATTCTTGAATAGACCACAGCCCCTTCCGAGCAGAGCCTATACACAGAGTAGCGTTCTCATTAATCTTCGACAAACTTCACCAATTCGATGAACATTTCTACAAAAATCTTTACAAAAACAAAAATGGAAAAGCCCGATACATTTTAAGCTAGTCTTTCACAGATTGATTGATTGTTCCCCTCGAAAATTACCACGAAAATACCTCTGTTTTTTTTTCCAAACTAATCATACCTTTTCTTCTTCTTTTGCAGGTGAGTTCTACTATCTATCCTATCTATATACTCTTGGAGGATACGGACCTTGAATATGTTTCGTAAGTTTTAGAAATTTGTTTTGTGATTCTGTTCCACCACTTGAAGAAGTTCTCTAAAAGCAATATGCACTGAAAGAGGAGCAGGAAGTCTTTAGAAATGTTTCGAGGAGTAAAATAACTTTGAGGCTAAGTAAACAATTTTGGCCTGAACCAGGAAATTCTCCGAAAACCATGAAATCCCCTCTTCATCCCTTTGCAATGCTAATAATGTTGACTGGCTACAAGTAGCCAGGAAAAACAGAGGAAACAGAAAACAACCTCAACCTCTTCGGCTTGAAGATGGTTCAAAATAATTTTCGAAAAATCCTCGACGGACCCCTTTCTCGCCACTTATACTGGGCGATTCCTTTTAATTTCTCGCCTATCCCGGCTCTGCTTTGATTCTTCCCTTATATCCCAAAGGAAACTCGCCATCGTCGCCGGGACTTAAACACTCTGTCCGCACACAAGTGCTTACTGAAAATGTTTCTGTTTGACAAATCTCTCGGCATCTAAAAGTATTTTCATGTAATTCACCAACGAGAAAGGCTGGGACGAGAAATCATTCAATTCGAAGAAAAGCCCTATCCTTTGGGATCTTGAAAATTCTCATGCCCCCGTCCACCACGAGACTGAAGTAGGTGCTGTTGTCCTTCCCATTACGGAAGGAGATGGAGTGCTTGACTTGATTACCAAATGAATTACTCCTTCTATTTACTAACAAATTAATGGTCAGTGGCTGAGCAATTAGCGCAAGAAAATGCAGAAAATTTAATAAAAAGCATTTGATTTTCTAAGAATTTCAGTTTAAATGTACACCTTCCTTTTTATATTAAAAATTCATCATCAGCCCAACTCCACCAAGGGAACTTAATTAAAATACAAATAATAAACAAATCAATACCACTCAACAGCACTGAAACATTTTCCTAGATCAATAGCACTTACATTAAATTTTATTGCCCTGGAATTTTTCATCTTTTGAAAATACCTATAAATCCAGCAAGTTCGAAAATGCTTGGCCTACTTAATTTTATCAAGATTTAAGTTAATATAAAATTTAGTGGACTAATAAAGCGATATTATACCTTCTTTTATTTTACATAATACATATATGGTATGTAGGTACATACACCTATATATCTCTATACACAGTCTATTCTGTCTTCCAGCTTATTTTTACGTTCACAAAAATGTTGCAGAAATATACACTCCAGTATAAATTTATAAAAAGCTAGCACAGGGAATTATCTTAATTGTTATTAAAATATTTGTGGAAGGAAAATTTATTTTTCATTAATTTCTTGTATTGTTCTCCAGGCACCATGGATTTTTATTTCGCTGGCTGAAATTCTGTAGATTTTTAATTTCTGTCGTCGTTTCTGTGTCCTTTGTGTTTATTTTGCCATCATGCTAATTTGGCAGTCCGCAGGGTTTCATCTTTGTTACCATTATTTTTATAGCATCTGATAATTAAATTTTTAGCTCGAATTTCAAGAAAAATATAATATGGGCTGAGATGAAAACAAATAATCCTAAATGCTAGTTAATTATTCATAAGGAATATCGTTTATCTTAAAAATCATTAAGAATGTGTGTGTCAATTACATAGAAGTTAACGATCACAGACGAAATTTTTCGTCCTTTTAATTTTTCAAATCGAAACTTACATAAGCATAGAGTAACTTTAATTGAATATGTTGAACAAAGTTTATTCCTTTTTTCCTTCTTAGAAACACAAACTATTTCAAAATAAATGAATGGCACTATTCAGCAGAAAAGTGTTTTAATGATATAATTTATAACGCCTTACTAAAATTTTTCCTCCTTTCTTTTCTCATTTTTGTTCTAACCAATTTAGAACTGTCATGAGTTTGTTTTAAACTTTCATTAAGTAAAAGTTGCGATAAGTCGCCCTATTCTGGACGTGCAAATAATTTCTTTAGAAAAGAAAAGTTTTACAAGTAGGTATTTAAGGCAAGTTTTGAGTTAAATCATTTCGTTTTATTAATTACTTAAAGTTATTTAATTTAATAGTTATCATACGCGTTTTCATACATATTTACCATATGTCCAAACTTATGTAATATTTTGCTGGTAGCCAAATTTAATTAAAAGAACATTTCTTCGTTCATATAGTCCTTTTCTTGTAAATAGTTCTTGTTTTATGTACATATATACGATTATAATCGGTTTTGGTATACTTTTTTTTTATTGGATTAGTATCTTTAATTTATATTTTACCACGGCGATTACATTTTGCTGAACCTATAAAACTCAGCCTCTACTATGGAACTTATAAAAAATTATAGCAAGTGGGAGTGGAATTGGCACTTACACTTTAATAATTACTACATATATCAGATTATACGGAAAATTCACGACAGACTCTGCCCCAAAGATTCCTTTACCTACATTTTAGAGACATTTTACCTGCCAATAAAATGTTATCAGACCCGTTGTGCACCGAGATAGGTCTAAAGTTTACAACATTGCTAATATGATTCCTATGGGAACCTAGGATCTATTTAGCCTTTAAAAACTTGTAACATTTTTCCAATATTTTCGTTAACCACTACAATTTTGGAGGTAAACAAACTTGAAAACATTCTCCCTTTTTTCACTGGAAAAATGTCAAAATGGATACCATGATAAATTTAGAAATCTAGTAAAAACAATGTTCTGGTAAATATGGCTGAATATTTTACGTAGTTTACGTTCAATCAGTCTGAAAATACCTTGAAAATTTCAAGAGGATGTTTTTAATTTTATAAGATTTCTTTTTAATTTTTGTCAATAAATATCGGATCACTGACGAGTTCGTTCAGGGTATAAACATGATGGTTCTTCACTATAACCCTGTGAAAATTTAAAGTGCTCTTAAAATTTTGGTTGATTAAAAATTATTTACTTCTCCGATCCTTTTAAGGTTTCTAACGTAAGCAAAATACCTTTTGCCTTTTAGTATTTTTATATTTGAAATAAATAAATTTCATCTAATTATTCGGCCATCTGCGTCTTGTAGTGTTTGTACAGTTCCTTTTATTTAGCCCCAAAATCTATCTAAGAGTTGTGGAAACTCCGCGGGCTCTTTAATATTCGTGAAAATTCGCCCTAACACAGCTGTTGAGTGTTGAGGGATAGACGCCAAGTTTTAATTAAGGGAACCGCTCCCATAGGCACAGTAGGGGCTTTGTTTGATCTACGATTTAGCGGATTAGCCTTTGGTAAACATTTTATGAAAACGAGCGCCTTCTCAGAGGCGGCAGGCCGTCCACCCTCACCCAACACCCCTTTTATACTTTGTTTGTCGTTTTTCAAGCTTTCCATGAACAACGCCCGAGCTGTATATTTTGGGCTCGGCATCTGAATTATAGCTCCTTCGAATTTTCCACTAAAAATCGAAATTTTTTTTGTGCGGTTCGCCAACACCAAAATCGTCGGCCATACCCTGACCACATTCGTGGAACTGGAAACGCGCCCTTATAGTTGGCGCCCAGCCCTACCTAGAATCTAGTGGTCTCATTTTTCTTTTTACGTCCACCTAGCTCCAGGGTGAGTTTTTTCCCAGGTTTTTTAGAGGAATTTCTCGTCCTTGTTGTGAAGTTTATACAGGGCATTAGCCAAAGCCTGCTCTCTTTCGGCCGTTGCATCCAAAGCAGTACCTAACCTAACATACCTGATAGACGACGCAAAAGACTGCCACACATATTTTTCTCTGATGTGGCTTCGTGCATCAGGGCTAACCTAACCAAAAGAACGAGGGCTAGATGGTTTCTCGATGGATAAAATCGATTACCGATTGGATTTACGATGGATTTCCAGGGATTCGCACAGCCCACAGAAAAATCCATTTCATTAGCTGGTAATTATGTTAGGAGACCGTTCATCACTTCTCGGCAAATCCTCTACTTTTTTCCACCTGGTTTTTATCCACTTTTTTCTCGTTTCAGCTGAGGCACAAAATGTGTCTCTATGGTGTCCAAACTTATTGTCGCCTACCATTGCCCATTTGCATGTCGATTCGTAGAATTTGTTCTAATTTGTTCTTGTAATATTCTATATTTATATACTATACATATCTTGAGTAGGTACCCTATTTCTACCACTGACTTAAAAATAATATAAATATAATTAATTAATCGTAAGTATAAGTTACAGAAATACTCTAGTTTCTGTTTTCTTGCAATATATACATACATATAAGCTGAGAAACATAGATGGTATATTATTTTTGATAAATATGATTTAAAATTTAAAAACGCCATATTATTTCTCTACTCGAGCTAGAAGTTCTCGTCTTCTCGAACACGTTGCCTCACCGGACTTCTAAATGCTCAATATTGAGTTCTTACATACTCTTTTTAACCGTCTACATACGTATTATCAAAAAATAAAATAAAATAATAAAATTGTGGGATGAACACAAACCTATGGTACAAGCTATAAAGCAAGTCAAGTTTCATTTAAGTCCATAATAATTTTGGCATGAACAAATATTTTAAAAGTTTATGTTTATTGTATATTCAAAATCCTTCTATTTTCAATAATTAATTTAGTAATTAATTAAACTTATCACTTTGTGATGAATGGGTAATTGCGTGGAAATTACTTTAATTGTTTATCGTTCAAGTTAGAAAGTAATTCGAAATATTCACCTGAATTAAATCCACAAAAATCAAGGGAAACTAAGTATAAAACCAGAAACCAATTTTCCCTGAAAAGTTTTACGCTTATTAAGATGAGGCGGAAGGGGAGGAATCTTAAGACGTTCATGAAAATCTTTCCTACCCTGAATAAAATTGTTTAGTGAAGTTTTTATCTTGTTTCAAAAGATTTGCATCGTTTTAAGTATTTCTTCGGTGCCTTCTCCTTTTTATTCACAACTTCTTAAGGGAGAAACTTTTGCTTAAGTAACTCTCGTCGTAATACATCACAACGTATTACCTCCTGCAGACACTTTAGACAAACATATCATGCAAACGAGAAAAACTTCTTGGCAGTCATTTTACCTTTACATACACTAGGTATACACTTCCCATTTTCTGTTGATCTCGAGGGACTTTGGAGTTAGACGAATAATGTGCGTGCATTGGGCGTGAGCTAAACTTATGATGGAAATTTTCTCAGGTTACGCATCTCTAAGATCACAGAGTTAGGGAAACATTTAAGTGGGATAGGTTTTTGAATATTGAAACTGATTTTTATGGATGGGACGTGTGACAGCCTGTCAGCTACTGTTTCAAAATTTATATCAAATTAAGAAAATTTATTTAGACATCAAAACCTCCGACAAAAACGGGGGAAAAGTTCTTTACATAAGTAGCTTAAAGTAACCCAAGTGAAAATAACTAATACCTATTGAATTTTGAGAAACCAAACCAGCATTCTTTATTTCTAGGTAAGTATACTCTTAACCTTGGATTTTGCAACAAACTTTATTTGAAAATTTTTATTTGAGGCCGTTTTTTCTTAACATTCATTTCTGAATTACAAACTTTTTTCGGAGCCTTTCTACATCTTTTGTTTAAGAGGTGGAAATATGTACTGTATGTACATACATAACATCTATGTCCTCTTGAACAAGTTGGTAAAACTGTAAATTATATAACCAGAGAAACTTCTAAACCAAAAGTTAATCGACACTTTTGCAAAATCTGGGAAGGTCATACTTCTACAACAATTACTATTATAGGTACACTGTAAATCTTCTCACTAGGAAAATTTCACTACACAGTTTAAGTGTTGAGTTTCTCTAGAAAGTTACTCTGACTGAGTTTCTTGAACTGTCTTTCTGCGCAAGTTCATTGGAAGCGGTAGACGACTTATCATTTATCGTCTGCTTTTCATATACTACATATAGTGGAGTGCCTTCTCTGGTCCCAAAAACCTTTTAAAGGGATAGCTTCATTTATTATTTTGTCATATAAAAAACAAAAATTTTCGATATTATCAAATTTTAATAGGAACAACTTCGAGGTATACCCTATCCAATAAAAAAAGAATTATCACAATTTGACTACTCAAAAAGTTATGCGCGAAGATATATATAAAAAAAAGAAATAATAAGAAAAAAACGAAAAACGAAAAACGAAAAGCGAAAAGGGAAAAACGAAAAGCGAAAAGCAAAAAACGAAAAGTGAAAAACAAAAGCGAAAATCGAAAAAGACAAAAGGAAATAGAAAAAGAAAAAGAAAAGAAAGACTGAAAAGAAGGAACAGAAAAGACAAAATAAAAAGAAGAAAAAAAACAAAAAAAAAACAACAACAAATATTCGCTTCGACTTGAGAACCTCCTCCTTTTCGGTTAAAAAGTTTTCTGTGTACGAAAATTAGTTGCCTTTATTTTCTACTCTATTTGAAAATATTAACTTTTACTTTTAGTATAGTACACTTAATTAAAATTACTTTATGCAATAATGTTTGGATAAACATAAAAATCGTCCAAACACCTATGCTAAAAAGTTACATTTGAACTACAAATATCTTATTTTATGTAATAAAGAAAGGATGGATAACTTATTTGTTCAGTCACCAGGACTTTAGATTATGTTACAACTTCCTATCATCATTTATCTCTAACTCCGGAATCAGACCAAGTTACCTTATAGGCGCGGATTCGAGGATTTAATTAAATTTCCAAACAAAAGAAACAAATCGAATTATATAACCCAATAAGCCTTTAATCTTTCGGAGTATTAAAATTTGGAATTTAATCGCGCTCCTTTGGTAAGAACCAGGAAACGCAATAAGAGGTTCGTCAAAAAAAAAAAAAAAACTCAAATAAATGATATTCACTGAGCCGACCTAAGTGGTGGGCACCGCCCGACTTCGGTCGAAAACCGAAATATGGATAAAAGTAAAAATTTGAGAAGAACTAAAAGACGGAAAAATTGTGTCGGGCGCCTGAAAATTTCTCATTGAATCACTTTCCGGAAGATTTAAAATTGGAACTGGGAAAAGTTTCCCATTTCGCCCCACGACCGACGAAATCCTGCAGGATGTATACAGGGTGTTCTGGCGAACCAGTTTGAAAGATATAAAATAAAATTGCTCGTGCAATTACGTTCCATATTGTTCATCAATATTTATGCCAGACGTTCTTAATCTGTTTATCGTTTTTCCACATGCTTTGGTCCTTCCCGGGCGGGCCGCAACACGCCGCTCACTTCTCGGAGGACATCAGTCCTTTTCCTCCGGCACAGAAAGGCAAACAAATTCAGCTCCTGTGGACTCCCGGCAGTCACATTCTTTTTGTTAGCAATTTATTGTAGAAAGGATAAATTCGATCAGTTCCCCGTGGATATTGTTCGAATACATGAGGAGCACCCGGCTAAGGGAATTCTCGTTTATATTATCGCTCGGGTAAATTTTTTACATGGGCAAAGCTCAGGACTTTGACGCATCTTCGAAACCCCACTTTCGAATTTATACCATCATTTATAATGCCGCACCGGGTGTACATTGCCCGTGACACACCCACAACCTCACAGGAGATACCTGAATCCGCGTGTGATGCCGAAGCGTAAGGGGATATTCATGATCTAATTAGGTAATCATCATGTGGAATTGATGCGATTCTTTGTTCCAATCTTGAGCACATTGTGCATAAGGTATGGTGTTGGTTTGACATTTTGAATATTTCGATTCAAAAGGGATGAGCGCATGATCCGATTAGGTGTAATTCACTCTACCTGGTGCCTTTAAATTCGTAAATTATGGCATGTCCTTTGAAATCTTCAGAGAATTTTGGATATTTAATAATAATCTTAACTGCCATACCTGTCTGGGAAATTAAATTGAAATTTATTTTTTAGTCTATTACTAATTTTTAGTATAATTAATTTCCCATAACTATTGAAACAATGAATAATTTTAGAAATACATACATACATACATACACATATGGCAGTCGATTTGAAATGAGTGACCCAGAAATCTGAAGTATTTTGGTGGAAATCGCATAAGCTTTAAAATTTCAAACACCGGTTGTGAAATCTCGGAAAAAACTAGTTTTCCCACAGATACAAATATTGGTCGCATTGAAGTATGGATAAATAATTATAAAAATATTTATTTTTTTTAAGTGTAACATAGTTGTGTCAAAAACCTTGTTTTAATTTTGAATAATAAGGTATGCTACCCCCATAAAGTATGTAACCTTCTTGTAGGCAAGCATTCAAGTTTCACCTTTAATCTTACCTCTTAGGTATTACTTAGGACGAAAATTAAGATATCCCAGGATCATGAAAAGATTCTCATTTCCTAAGAAGGATGCAGCGGAAGGCGTGGGTTGTCATTCCTTTGACATTTTTCCGCAACACGCAAAGAAATTTTAAGTGTCCTTAGCATAGAAAGCGAGGAATGGAGAAAAGGGCAAAAAAAGAGGATTCCTATATAAGGAAAAAAAAGGGCACGTTCGTGTATTCGCATTTTTATCACCGTGGTTTTCCCTCTAGGTTCAGGCAAATTCCTCAGCCAAACTAAGAGGAATATTTATGTAATTTTTTCCAACTTCCCAAGTCCCGTCCACCCGCTCATATACCATTCAGATTCTGAAGATTATCCTGGCACCCACGAACAAGACTTGGACTGAGGAAACCATGGCTTGGTTGCGATAGAGCACAAAATAATGCGAATGCGGAGTTGAGAGGGGTATTAAAACCCAGCAAATATGCACCAGGATCTGTCCTAGTTGCGGGGCATTACTTATGACAAGTTCTACGATTTTAATTAAAACTCCTCCAACTCGACCACCATTGTCATCGATGCTGGGAGAAGGAATTCTCGAGGAGCTGAGCCCATGTTCTTAGGTGGTATTATGTTTTAGTTGTAGTACCTCATGGTGTCATACCACTGGCAATGGCAATGGCTTTTTCATTATTATCGTCCGTGTGTTAATGATCTCAAGACGCACGGCTCTGCTTCCACAGTCTCACTGACTTTTCAATTTCTTCGCAATTTTTCTTATATATATACTCGTATATCTTTTTTTCACTTTCAACTTCCTTAGACGAGTTGCGGGCAAAGTGAAAAGAATCTGGAGCATCTCATGAAAACATTTCATTGACACTGAGCCAGCACACCCCGACCAGTCATTATGAAAATACTTTTCACGGCCTCTCAGCCTCGACCCCTCTTTCTTAGTCTATTGTGGAAAATTAAAAACTCTCGACACGGCACGAACTGTTCAGACATTCCGTGGATTAATTAAGGGCGACTTTCCAGTTCAACTTGATTTCTTCGCACCCTCCTTTGAGGCGTTTTGCTCAATTTTGCGGCACGTTAGACGATTTACCTCTGCCGATGGTCGTCTACCTTTGCTCTAGTTGCTAGAAATGGAAGGTCTTTGGATTGAACAAGATTTTAAATTGAGGCACTTCTGTAGGGCTATGTAGGTTAATTTATTAGCAGAAATTTTAATTTTTTCTTGATTGTCAAACTCTTCATCGTATGCGGCCCCTTTTCTAATCAATCGATCTTTTGGATGATACTGTGTATTCTTTTTTAATTTGAATTGTAACAATCACCTGTAAAACTTTATAGAAAATTGATGAATGTTAGAGAATTAATTTAAATTCATATTACCTATACGAAATAAAAAGCAATAATGAGAATTTTATCTATCACAGACAATGAAGAATGGGCGTTTTTGTGTGAGTTCCTTCTCTACGTTGTAAGATATGTCAGAATTTCGTCTGCAACTTTAGAAACTCAAAAGGAAAACAAATTATCATATTTTACCATAGGAGATTAATGCAAAAGTTTGCGTCTAAGAAATTAACAAATCAAAGACATATGTATGTATCCACTAGGATCAAAAGGTTTTTGATTCCAATTATATGTACTATGACTCCTCCTAATTATTCTATATCTATTCTTGATGGCGCCATATGGGCATAGATCCCGAGAGCGCTAGATTGTAAGTAGGGATACAATTTATTGTATTTTTACTTTTTAAATAAATAATAATAAATAAATTATCTATTCTTGATGAAACTCTCTAGGATTTTTGTTTTAGAATGTTCTCAACTGTACCTCAGCCACTCCAAAATAAAACAAGGATATACATATAAATATGATTTTACACTTTAAGCGGAGTTTTATAGTCGCGAAACACGTCTTTTTAGTTTTTCGTTTACCTGAAAATATACATTATGTAAATAAAAGGCAAGAAAACTTTCCTTTCCATTTCGTTTTGTGAAACGCGCCTTAAGCGTAGTAGGAAACTCTTTGAGCATTGGAAAAAGTCATGTGAATATGAACATTGCACAGTTTTATCGTAAATATCAAAAAGGCTACAGAGCGAACGCATTCATAATATGTAATTTTAATTTCCCATTCTCTCGGGAAGCATTTATATGTTACCTGCGCTGAATAATGTAACCTTCAACCTTAAACTCCGCAAGACTCACAACTACAACCGAAACCGACCCACTCCCTGATTTTCTTAGGGAATCATTTGCACTGCAGAATAACACCTATCACCTTCGAGGTATCCCGAGGGCAGCAATCGTCAAAGAAACAATGGATTCGAGGAGAAATACAACGAAACGTGCTCGGGGCGATATGATCGCAATTTAAGCTCTGCAAATTTTCTTTCCTTGGTAACAGAAATACGATGAAAATGGCGAGCGAAGGGCATGGGGGGGAGGGTCAGGTAAGGAAGAATTAAACATTTCCTCATCGAAGTACAGACGATGGGAAAAATAAATGAAATTTTCTGTTCAACCTTCGCTATAGGAAATGTTGCAGGACGTGTGGATGGAGTAGATGAAGTTTATCAACTCTAACGAGGCCCACAAATAGCATTATACCGAGGAAATCTAAAAAAGGAAACACCAGAAATATCTGAGACATCGACTATCATATTTTGCTGTTTGCCATCAATTTCTCTAGAAAACTTCCCTTCGTCTTCTTTAAGTTGAAGTCCCAGAGAGAGCTAAAGAAGCATATCAGGTAGAGCGCGACGCCAATTCTGCTATTGGCAAATTAATTAATTCTACGGAGGCGGGATTGGACATTATTTACTACCCAAGGGGCGCTACAGCCTAGTGATGGCTAATTTTCTCTCAGGAAAACATATCTTTGAGTAATTCCCAAAACTGTACCACATTAATTTGGCAAGGAGACCGATGTCACTGGGAATTACCTTAGAATTTTTTAAGATCTTCCTCCCTCCTCAGCCTATCTTATATATTTTGGTCGTTTCCCTTCTCTTCAGCTCTCTTCACTCTGGATAGGGATAATTGAAGAGATCCTCTTACAAGCAAATTATGGGACCGTGAATTTTCCAAGTTTCGGTTGATTTGCCTCAAATAATTTAGCTGGCCAAACCGAGGGTTGGTCTTATGTTCTATCAAAAGAAAATTTTTCATTTTCATAACGCCCCAGACGCGTGCAGAAAAATAAAAAGTAAATTCATTAAATTTACTATGCTGTCCTATCTTGCGTGAGCCCCACTGTAAAATTATGCTAATTACAGCACTTAAACATTCGAAAGTGCCAGGCGAAAAATTACTTCGGACCACTGACGTGCAGACTATCTTTTGTTAGTATCTCACCGTGAGGGCGGAGGTAAGAAAATTGCTGGAAAGTAATTAGCATTAACAAAATAACCAACAGTTGACTGCATGCAATCGTGTGTGATCCATTTTATTTTAGTTTTTTATCACGGGCATGTATCTTTTGATTGGAAATTCAATTTGTCTGTCTAGTGATGAGTAAAATAAACCCAATCAAAGTTTACAAGACTCTTATGCAGTCTTGTATCCTCTGAAAATCAATTATTTTGAATAAATTATTTACTCCAATTTGTTAGATCTTCTAAGAAAAAAATAGTAAACGACTTTCAGTTACACTGAAAGTAAAATTTAATTGGTTTTACTATAAACCACGAAATGGGCTAGCCCTGACTAATAACAATGACTTTCAACCAATTATTTCCAGTCAAAAATTTTATGTGTTATGAACCAAAGTTTAAATAACTATTTACAATAATTAAATCCACCCTCACTTTATGGATTTTTTTAGTAAATAGTGTATTAAGTATAGGTACACCGTTTACACAAAGCATTATAAAACGAAAATAAAAATATTGTGGAAAAAGATAAAGTTTTCGATTAAATTAGCTATTGAAGTAATCTTCTTATTTGCTTGAGAATTGATCAATGTAAAATTATTTTGGTCCAAACTGTTTTATCATTTTTATTTAAAAAAATCCTAAAGTTAACAACAATGATTCTGCACGCTAACCATCAATGTTCTATTTTGATAAAAAAATTTATAAAAGACAAGTCCATAAAATCATCTTTCACAAAGTAGATAGAAATTAAAAAGTTTCTGGAGTTTAGTTTAAATTAAAACTTCGTTCTTATGATCTTGATTTTGGTCTTGATCGAGTCTTGAATTTGGTCTCGGTCTTGCAAGTCGTCTGGGTCTTGGCCTTGCTACCGCAGCTATAGCATTGACCTTGTTGTTGGTCTTGAACTTTCAAGACACAAGACCGAGACCAAGACTGCAAGATCAAAACCTATTCAGCTAATCACTATGTCTGTCACTGCCGTCGTCGCCCGCATTTTCCAATTTTTATAATGCCTCAAATAGACGAGGAAAGTGAAAAACTCGAATGGTATAATGTTGAATTTCTTTCGGCAAATGTAGGTTCGTCGGAACCATTTAGGAACATCAATGCATCCATAAACATCAACTTTATCTTGGTGAAAGGTAGCAAAACCAAGAAGAACTCCTCCCCCCGCACTTAAATTATTTTTCTCCTTTAAGGCGATGAATTATGCATGAAGTCAAAGTAAGTGAATATTAAAATACTGCTTCTTGCTCAGATAAGTGTACCTGGGTGGGGGCGTGCCGAGAGACGCTGTTTTCTTAAGACTCCTCAATCCTGCCCTACCTGCTAAAGACGATGTGTGTGCACAGTGCATTTGGGTCCATTTGTTGGATACTGCTGGACACTGGTCTATAGATATTCTATAAATTTAAAGCAACCCCACCTCTTTCTAATAAGACGATAGTCCTCTTTCTACTTACCGCAAGCTTTTTCATTTACGAGTCTTTACATTAACCAGGACAAATATCCTGAGATCGAATGTTATTGAAAAGAAATTCAGTTTAATGCAACATCGGTCGAGGTATGTCTTACACGTGAAACTACGTGTTTCCCTGGCAAACATTCACCTGATAATGAATGCAGTGATATTTACCCTTAGATGCTTTGTTTCCTACCAAGTGCACATCGTTCCAATGGATGAAGGAGGTAAGGGCAGGTGGGGAATTAATCTTGCGCTCAAATGCATATAGCCTGCATCGAGCTCAATTTACATGAATTTGTGCAGTTTCTCTGGTAATAAAAAGCAATTTAATTGGAATTTAACAGCAAACCCAGCCATTTTGGGTTACCGAGTCACCATATTTTTTATTACAATTCGTATATACTGACCATTCACCACAAATATATTCATAAAAATACGGATTAATTTTTTTTTTATCATACACCACAATTCATTAAAATACCAATTTAAGGGTTTAGTATGCAAAATTGAATTTTGCATAATGAGAACTTTCCTTTATCTTTATAATACCTGAAAGAGAGGATTAGAATCGAATTAGTGACTATAGCAACAGTCGTGTGGTTGTTTAATTGGATAATTTTCATTAAGAAGACAAGGCTTCAATACGAATATTGAAATGCCAACACCATTGAAAGCTGACCCTTAAATAGTACTAGTGAACAGAATACAGGTAAATGAATATCTTTAGATATAGATAACTAATGTAAATTTGATGCCACTTCGGAAGCTTACAGATTAACAAACTAGTCCATAGCAACCATGTTATACATGGAGTAATTCTAGAAGAGTCATTAGATAAATTTCAATTTAATTCACATTTGAGGAACTTCATGTTAGTTGAAAATTAGCAAATATATTTAAGAAGATTATAGTGATTGAATGAACCTTACCTAGTAATGGCTTTTTTATGTTAATTTACCGATACTTATACTTTACTTCTGATATAAAAATTTGTGTTAAAATGGAATAAATATATCCAAGTAATTAAATTACCATTTACAATAACTATAATTGCAATAGAATTTTCTTCTTCTTATTTTTATTCTTAAAAAAAAAAACTATTGTACACATGGTTTGTAGACGTATTATCGAAAGTAGCCGGTTTGTCACAAAACAAATATGAAGTTTATTTAGACCCATATTTATTAAAATATACCTACTTAAGTATTTTTTTTCGGAGAATACGAATATAGAAACTAGCCTTAATAGAAGAAATTAGTTAGCTATAAATACAAACGAAACTCCGCATGCATTCCCAGACTGCAATGGAAAAATAATGTTTATTCAAACGGCATATATTCGATCTTAAGTGGCTCCATCTCATCCATAAAATGGTATGCCATCATAAATATCCCATTAAGTCGTATCTTTTACCCATTTTAAACCATCTATAAATGTTCTGAACTGACGTAAAATTGATGAAAATGTTTTGTATTGGGTATAAACACCATTTCATTAATTCTTTGAAAAATAAATGTTTCATTTAATGGTTCTCTTCTCTGTTTAATAGGGCTGGTACAAACATATAATACCTACTAAAAAATTTTTTCAGTGAAATTTAATTGGATGGTCTGTTATAAATTATTCGTGTTTATTATTTGTCAGTTTATATTATCTGAAAATACAGCAACTTAACTTCTAACGCTTTGTTAAAAATCCAAGTATTTTGTTAGCTTTTACATGCAATATTAGTGAAATTCACTGAATAATCTGAAGTTGTTTGTCGGTTTCCTGAAATATCTTTTAACTTAAATAAAATTCTAGGAAAAAAAGAGCCAGAAACTAAACCCATTTTAATATCTATACTTCCTAGATTTGAGATAAGCTTTACAGCGGGCAATACCTTCCCTGTCTCTCTAATTATATTTCCCAGAAACAGGAAACTACTGAACTAAAATTAAAATAGAAGTACGAGAAAGAGCTTCGATAAATTCGTCATAATTTTTCAAAGAGCTTATTTGTACGCACCTAAATCCTATAGCTTAAATTTTCTAGGGCGTTATCTATGACACTATGGATTCCTATTAAATCTCTCGTAAAATATTTTCTCGGTATATACTTGCGAAAGCCAATACTACAAATATTAATATCATAAAATAAAATAATCTAAAAATCATAAATTAATGATTGAAGTATAGCTCTGACCTAAAAAAACAACAAATTATATGAGCATAATTTAAATTCTAAAAATATAAAGAAAATAGCTTCGAGTCGTGGGATACACGGGAGAAATTTTGTATGGAAAATGAATTTTTTCAAGAACTTTATACGTAGCACTTTGCGCAATCAATTAGAAAATTGCATGCAAATAATCTTTGCCATCTAGGGCTTACTATATTACCACACATTCGTGATTTCATATCGAACATTCGCACTAAATACATATTAAGTAAAATATACGATAAATATACGTAGCAGACTATTTTTGTTACTTTCACAAAATAAGTTGCAGTCACGACGGTTATTTTTGTATGAGTTTCAATGTGTAAAAATAGAATTATTTTATTTAAAATTCCCTTAATAATTTTAACTTTCCTTAATATCGATTGCACCATTAAGGCCTATACTCAAATTTATTTTTGATAGCTATTTTTTCTCCACAGCTACGGTATTTAAAGAAACAGGAAAATACTTCAAAAGGTCTCTTACACCTGCTCTCGTTAAAAATATAACATTTTTCAGTTAATTAACCTTCCAAAAATTCTCTAAAATTCTTTGTAAAAAGATGACGCTATAGATTTATGTAAGAAAACAAATTTATGTGTATTCTTCCAAACTCCTTTAATGAACATGTAAACCTCTCTACTTTTTCTGGTTGTCAGAAAGAAAAAAAATATATACATATATATTTATATGTATATTTTTTGGCTCATCTCCATATGACGCCGGTCTATACGAGGGTTCAAAGGCCATAAAGCACATCTGCGTACCGATAAGAATTTCATTCCCATCTCAAGTTTAGGTACACTGCCTTGGCCCTTTCACGGAGTTGTAAGGACTCTTTCTTTTCTGGCAGCTGTTTTGTGCCCTATAAAACTTTCGACACAGAATATCTTCAAAGTAAGTTCGAAAACTTTAAAAGAAAATTGCACCATCTGACCACGTTCAGGGCTTTATTCATTTTTTTTTTATTTAGGCTACTCATATGTTTGATTTCGCCCATCCATTTCTTGAAGAAAGAAAAATAAAAGATTGAAAGAATGGTGCTTAATGCTCAAAAGCAATATTTCCCCCTTTAAAAGATGCGAAACCATTTGCACCGACAGGACTACTTTCTTTTATTTACAAAAAGGAAAAATTGGTGTTATTTTTAAGGCTTGCTCCAATGTAAAGTCGGGCAATATCATGGTATCCCCAAAGAGAAATAGCGTGCCATTAGATTTGCAATTTTGTAACAAAATAGCACAAAATTTCGCCCCTTAAATCACTCCTATGTCGACTTGATTCTGTGAGCCCTTTCCCGTTCCCCAGATTCGTTCGCACCCTTCTAAGCTTTCGCCCAGTTGGCCCTATGTATCCCTTTACTTTTTTTCTTTTTTTTCTGTTTTTTTTAATATGAAATCCTATTTCAAAGTCAGCAAGTAAATCGGATAATGAAGATGAGGATTTATGAGCTCTCATCACTTACAAACAAAGAGCAGTGTTTGGTCCAGGACGCGTGCTGCACCAGGACTAGTCGACATGTGTTTGGAAAACCTTTCCGCTTGAAACCCAAGATCCATCACACCAATGAAAACGAATTTTCTTAGAATTAATCTTACTCGATCTTGGTCGCTTTGCTGCGTAGAAGATTTTAAGAAATCTTACGAAAATTATTGTAACCGCACGCAAACTTTAGAAGGTCAACGTAATTTTTTACGGCTCTCTCTAATAGATTCCAGAGTTGTAAACTATGTACGTTATTCCCAATTCCATTACTGTACTTGGTATTATATGTAATTATAATTCCATTTAATTAGATAGGGAATTATAATTCCATTATAAGTAATTCCTAAATATATAAATACATACGAAGGAATTAATTTTAAAAGGAATGATTACTTTTGCATGTCTTGATAGACTCTATAAAGCGCATCCACATGCGAGCCACCACAACTAATTTATCCACGTCGCGTCGGTTGCAAGTTGGTGGTGGGGTTGGGGGCCGAATTTGATTGAGGTTTAAGACTTTCAGAGGCAAGAACGCGTTCTGGTTAGTAAAACGCAAATGGAACTAAAGTGGGGTCCCTAACATGGTGAGATATGAATGAGTCAAGACCGTCACTATTTATTTCGCCGAGTGGGGCTGAATTTTGATATAATCCAGGCTCAGTTTTGGTGGTACTATGGGCTTGGTCGGCCGGGAAATGAATAGGACCCGGAAATGGCATATGTAACTCCCTGTTGCATAGCGCACGTATATCGTTCCAAATATTTCATCTTTTCCGCTCCTATTTTTGTATTTTTGTATTTTATTTTTCCTTTATTTCGGTTGTACTCCGCCCCATACTAGAAATATGTAGGTAAGTCCGGGTATAGGAACATTTTCATAAATCGAAACGTGCTTTCCGCATTATCCGGAGATTTATTTCCTTTGCGTTACCATGCGACGTGGGGAGAAGTGAAAAAGGTAGTTGTCGGTGGTAAGAGGATTGGTAGCTGAAGAAAAATCGCTCGTTCATGCCATTCCAGCTTAGTTATCCCCGGAGTTGTTCGCTGCTCCAGAAAATGCTTTTAACATATTATTCCACTTGTCATGAACCCCACCGCAAAACCCAAACAGAACCCTGCGGGTATATATGCGGCTTTTTTTTTCTTATATTTTTACCACACTGTTACCAATTCTTTGTTGACGGTCTCACTTAACATTTTTACCATTTTTCGTCTAGTCGTGCCAAGCATCCCCATTTACTTTCTTGGATAGGATTTTCCTGTATATTTCAATTTCTTTAAGGAAGAGGGCAAAGGATTCTTCATTAGTTACCGCTTGGTGTGAGAAAAGACGTACGCTTGATGGATAGTAATTATCGGTCACTCCACCGCAGTACTTTTGTCTTGCACTGCTGCTTCCCCTCGCCAGGCTCTGTTGTGTCCATTCGCTCAAACTAAAGTGATTTTTTGTGTAAAAACATAATTGAGGATAAATTAGTTTCCAGCTTGATCAGTGCCCAAGTAATGGAATCGTCTGGTGCGCTGTCTGGGTCTTGCTTATTGAATCTTTATTGGAAACAACCATTCGAGATCGAGACCTGTATAAGAAGGCACTCAACGGAGCTAGTGAAGGTTTTTATTTCTTACAACTTGGTCTCTATAGTAATGACATTTCGAAATCTATTGACGTAAGCTGGAAAGCTACGTACATGTTCAATTGAAATATTTCAAATAAATTAGTACACCTCTATTACATTTATATTTTTAAAGATCAGACTAAATTTAAGTTGAAGAAGATTCCTCTTTTTCCTACTGTTAGACCAAACCAAAGGAAATTTTAATTCGCTTTTAATTAAGAACTATCTTAGGTGAAATTGATTTCCTTCTTAATAAACCACTTAATTAAATAACTCTAATTTACTGTTTTCTCTAACGAATAACCCAACTAACATTTTCTTACCACTAGCATCAGGGCCGGATCCGGCTTTATCTAGAACTGATCAGATCCGGATCAGGAAATCTGGAGTATCAAAATAGTTGTTGGAACATCCACAACCATAAAATATAGACTCTTTGAACTATAGATTCTAATTGATACTCATGTATGTAAAATTAAGCAAATACTCGTTCTCATGAACCAGTGAATGTAACAAAATTGAAATAGTATAGAATAGAATAATAGAATAATAGAAGTTGATTGTAATTAATTTCTAGTCGGTTCGCCTCTAATTATTTCATTTATGTACCTACTATATATAAATATGGCTCATGATTTACATAAATCAATAAGTACATATAACATAGGTATTCAGTTTTCATTCGATATGTTCAGAAAACTATATCTAAATTTAAATGGTTGCATTTGCATATGCCCAAGGTTTACACGCCCTTGAAAAATTACTATTAATGAACCTTTACCAACCTTTGTAATTAATTTTGCGGTTATCCAATTGAGTAGTGCCTTTTATTCGTGTTCACCAGCATGCGTGCCTCTGTAAACTGAAATATTCAAAAGAGTATACACGCATTAGAAATATGATTGAATGGTAATTTAATGTGTTCTTCAAACGCAATATGCATTTCAATAATTAATTACAGAAAAATATTTTACATTTGCTCCATTTTCAATCAGTATTTACGTCTGTTACCTTTCAGAAGCACTAAAACAGTACAGCCGCAAATATGAATTTTACTTTACATAGGAGTTGTCAGTAAAATGAAATAGGAAAATTGATTTATTTTATGAAAAGCCCGCAACGCGGAATTGTTTACAGAACAACCATTGTGAATGTCAGGTTTGAGGTAAGCTGAATGATGGGTTTCAATATTTAAAAAAAAAACAAAAGTCCATTTAAAAAGAACTAACAAAAATTGGGAAAATATAACCCAATTATTCATAATTGAAGTTCTGTTAGCCGATATTTTCAATGACATTTGCAAATCTGATTATCAAGATTTCGGAAAAATTGTAAAATGATGTTATAAATTGTCCGAACAATGCAACCTTAAAAAAGCTAATATAGGTAATAAAGCAGGGTCATAATTTCCAACCCAATAAGTAATTTATCTTATGTCAATATATATCTTAAAAGTAATAATTGGGCATCATATTTTATTAAAACCAAAATTAGGATTCTGATATTCTCTTTATTTTTTAACGCCAATTTTTTACAATTGCTACTCAGGAAGTACTCAAGTCAACCTGTAATTATGCAATCACTCATTTCAGTGATGTAAATTCAAATATATTTTCATTGAACCGTGATGATGTTATTATTGATTAATTATTTGGTTGCCATAAAAGCAAACATTTAGTCGTAATAAATATCAAACATTTTACTTCAAAAGTCATGAATGAAATGATAAAATAAAATTACCAGAATTTGCTACAATTTCATTTAGTTTTTATATATGTTATATGTTCATATTTAAAGACAATATAAACACTCATCCCACAACTGGGGCTATATAAATACTTATAATAAAGTTTAATCAAATGCCTAAGGCTGTAAAATTTAAATTCATAAAATAATATTTCAATATATTTTCATAATTGAAAGCTTTATTTTTTACGGAACGAGTAGAGAATAAACAAAAAATGCACATATGTCGTTATCGGAAGTCATTATTAAAATTATCAGGCAAATTGCCACGACAAAACTGTAATGCACTCGATGTTGACCTATTTATTAAATATTGTTTGTTGAAAACGCGTGCTGACTATACTTTGAGCGCATTTTATCGCTAAATATTGCACTTTAATATCATCGCTATAGCTCCATAACTTCCGTTTTCCTTTTAAGGGATATTATTTCCATGCTTTTGGAACATAAAGAAGGATGAAAACTCATTATTTTTCAATTCTCGAGGGTTAAGTCTCTTAAAGGTAATTGGATGGTCGGTTAAGTCCTTTATCTCTCAAAAATTGTATTAATTTAATAGAATGTTGTTCTCGGAAAGGCCTCATTTTCAACCTTAAAAAAAGGTTTGGGCAGTTATTGAAATTCATTATAATAGTTAGAAAAACTGTGATAAGCACATAAAAGAGGAACCCTTAGAGTCTAGAACATGGCATATAGAATTTATATCGATTTTTTATATCGAAATTTTCTAAAATTTACGTAATTTGTTAACGGATTTCTCACCCTATCGAAATTTATTCTAAGAATAATAAATTAATAAATAAATAAATTGTTTGTTCTCTTTTTTAATGAACTTATCTGTATAGTAACTATATATTACATATATAACTCGTTTCCAACTACATACATATAAGCAAAAAAGAAACAGATTCAGACTCAGATATTTATTTTTATATAAAGCTTACTTAACTATTACTATCCAATCCATCAAGAAACACAATAAAAAAAATACATGACTTGGTAATTGGTCATTCTCTCTTGAGAAAGAAAAGCATAGATATTTAATATTATTTTCTAAGAATCATATAAAAAACATAGACGCTACCATACTTCTGCCCAGATTAAGGGTGAATAATTAACTATTTTATCTAATCACAGCCAACCAGTGTTTAAGGGGATGCGGCTAGCGCCTGGTTTAATCTCACAAATGAAATCCTTAATACATCATCATCCTCAAAGTGGATTGGCTCGCAGTAATTGCAATCGGCCCTATTGTAAATACAAGGGCGTATTGTAGTTATAGCCCACAATGGGGTTGCTTTACATCATTCACCCATTTATATTACCAAGAAAATGTCACCGCAGAAATGAAGTCAGAAAACGATTGTAGAATTGTATGAGTGTGTGTTTTCTGTGCACTCCCCAACAACCTTTTTTTTTGCAGTAAAAAAAGAAATTATAGGTCTCAAAGACACTGAGGAGTAGTGGATTATAGTGAAAGCGCAGAACAACGAAGGGAAAAAAGAAAATCGGTTAGAATGCCCCGCTTCTAATGGCATTTACATTTACTTAAATGCCACACATTCGCTCGCAATAAATATTCGCAAGAGCAGAGGCCGGGTCCAACCCCCTCTATGTGCATCTGGGTCTGTGTTTGGGGCCCGGAGTGCTTAGAATTCCTTTCGTGGCCAAGTGTACTTCTTTATTCTGAAACGCAAAGACTTCTAATTCTAAAACCCGAGCGAAGAACAATAAGCTCTCTAAGGACTGACCAAAGAGGAAAAATGCTTGATATAGAGTGCAATGGGCCTTCTATTTCCCTCTCCGCACTTTTACGCTATATACGTTATGCGGACAGTATTCTAACAGTTAGATGAACTAACTGTATATATACCTATACTAAGCTCTACGGAGCTTATGAGATGTGTGGTTGAAAAACATAGAGAGTAATTCCGAAGTACCCGAAAGTTGTTATATTTTACAAGACATAAACTTAAACTTTACCTACTTTGCGCGGTACTGCTCCAGAACGTGCTAGAGGGGTTGACATCCCCGAAAGCTTCGGATGGTTTTAGAGAAGAGTGGTATATGCAAAGTGGGGAGGTTATGCTCCACGGAAGCTTAAACTGGGGACTGTCATGCGCAAACCTTGTTGCAGTGCTACTCAGAAAACCTTCCCTTTATGTAATACCTCCCTTAGCAGCAAGGTTCTAGGAGTGACGTCATCGTTCCTACATGTGCTTACAATCATTTAAGGTTAAAGGAAAGCTCATAGGTATCAAAGCTCGAAAACTCTTTAGTGCGTATGTTTCCCTCACTGGATTTCCCCTTGCGCTTTATTTTATATATAAAAGCACATTTCTGAACGTTCCTCTCGCTTGCACTCATTAAAATTTTATATTCCGAACATCTTTTGTCTCATTCTGTTGTATACCAGTATACCATAGGGTATATGGGGACTCTGAATGCGGGTAAAAGTCAAAGTGGAAGCTAAAGGACTCTTCCGTTGTTATAGTTAAACAACCCCCCATAGCGGCAAAATACATCATGAATTCTAGTTCAGTGCACACAGTGCGTCAGTGCAAGTTGTGTCTTAAAACAGATCACAATATCAAGACGGACTCTTTGGCGAGCTAGTATTTATTAAAAGCGCCAAAGAAATATGAATTTCATTGGTACGAATTTTTCAATATCTTCCTTATAATATTGATGTTGTTCTTTCTGCTATATTTCTGTTGTTCTTTCGAAGTTTTTTAAAAAATTGTTAACTAAAATAATATTTTTTCCTACAACGACAAGAGTGATAATTTGCTGAAAAAAAATTTATATGTTTCTCAAGTGTTGTGAATTTTAAGTGAATTTTATTTAGTTCAGTTATTTTTTCACTGTGAGAATAAAATATAAGAACCACGATATTCTAAAAGTTAATAAAACATAAAACAAAATAAAACACTGGATCTTCAACATAACGCAAAACTAAATTAACTTCCTTATTTTGTTTTGAAGTTATAATCAAAATATAATTTAAATAAATGTTTTAGAGACCAGAGCTATGCTGATTTTCAAATAAACAACACGAATACACACAAAAAACATCTCTTTAATATAAACTGCAACTGAAATGCTTAGTGAGTTATACCTCTAAAATTATTTTTTGTAGCAGTCAACGGCCTCATTTCGTACTTTGTCGACATTTAGTTAAAAATTCCTCCACTTATTTCATAATTTAAAAACTATTTAATTTTGTCTATAGTCTCACAAAAAACTTATTTAGTTTTTTTTTTAGAAAATTGTACAAAAAATGTTAGTTTGCTTTTATTTCATTTCGTTCATTTCAGTTCTCAGTGTTTAATGTGAATTGTGGATGAACAACTGAAGAACAAAAACAGTCACATTACGAAACACTTTAATCCTATTAAAAATTGAACATTGTGAAAAAGTGAATCATTTTGTGCATAAAGCTTCACGCAATAGAGTCGAGGTTTCTTGTAGTTGCATTAAGTTTCGTAACGAATTTTTTAGTGGCATTCTGTTTTAGCTTTTGACCTTCTTATCCATTCCCATAACCCTCTGATTTTCTTGTATTTAAAATATTTATGTCAATTAAAATATTGACTCAGCGATAATAGGCACTAAAGTTAAAGAAACTACGAAAAAGATTTACAAATCAAATCATATCAAAAATTTAATTTATTTATTTTTTCATATTAAAAACCACCTTGAATACCAACATTCGAATCTACGTATATATTAAAATTGTCCTGCAAAATCGAAATATCACGAAATATAATATTCCAACATTCAAATACTTTGAAAGTTTCAGCATTCGCCTTTTCGCCCCAGCATGCATATTAACACCACAACTGAAGAAATTCGTGACCATACCTAACTTTTGGAAAATATTCGCAGTTAACTTTTTATTTGACCAGACATTATAACGCACTTAAATAAAACGAAAATAAATTCAGAAAGCAACTATTCAGCAACTAGCAAGGCACTGTTATTACTATTAAGCATCGTTGTCGTTGATATACATATAAAATTCTTACTTTCTCTCCAAATTGATTCTTTGCAAAGAGGTGAGCCCAACAGATATCAAAATTAAATATTATTTAATACAAATTTGCATAAAAACGTATATAGAGTTTTAAAGAATGTTTTTACCAATTCGTAGATCTTTTGTAATAACAGCATAAGTAAGTATTATATTATGTTCCTATACGTGTGTATTCTATCTTCTTTCTAAAAATTAACTTTGACCTCAATTTACTCTTATGTGACCATAGAAATAGCTATCTTCCATATACATATAATTTTTCCGCCCTTCATTCGATTTAACAAAATCGTTGAAGTGGAAACGGCTGACCTTAATTTGACCTCCCTTTTCGGTTCAGCAGATTTCGTGATATATACATTCAGTTTAAAAAATAATATAATTTATATGCCAAATTTAAAAATATTTCTTACAATATTTTAAGTACCTAAATCAAATTATGGCTGTAGGAAATAACCAAGACTACAGATCAAAGATTTCCTATTCATCTACAAAACTTATAATAATTAAACTTATATTTTTATTGCTGATATCTATGCACCTGCAGATTTTTATTCAAAGAAACTTAAATTTAGTTTGCTGTAGAGGAGCAACTTTTATCAAAAGTCAATAGAACTAATTAGTAAACAGAGATAATTAAAAAACTCTGAAGCAAATATTTATAAGTAGGTCAAAAGCGTTCCAACTACTTTAAAAAGTATGCTGAAACAGGTTCGAATTGAATTAATTTATTCATTTTTATATAGATGTACATAAACTTCTAGAAGACATCTTTATATACATAAAACCCTTTGATCCAAACCTTGAAATGATCTTTTATGTAATTTGATTATTTTTTCGTTCCCCAAATATTGTACTTTTCATATTAATTTCTTTGCAAAGTAAGAATAATTAACAAGAATATATGAAGTGTACTGAGATCATTAAAAATTACCAATAAAACCAAAACAAAAACATAGACAAATCTATATAAATGTCTACTGCTTGAAATCGAGCTAATCGTGCAAATATTTTATTAAATGAGTGGGTTGATGTCTCCAGTAACTGCTCTTACAAAAACTCCTAGAGTTATGCGCAAAAGTTATTCAATTTGAATATATATGTACAGTCGAAAACTAATTACTAAAACAGTATTAATTTTATAAAAAAGAAGTGCAATATTTGTGTAACACAAACAACTATATTTCAAATCGACGTGTAAAGATAATAAACATTGAAGAACATAAAATTGGTTTTCAGTGGAAACACATAATAAATTTACAGAAAATTTTATAATCTCAATATTATTTTGTACTTAAATAGAGAATCATAAAATTGATTCCAATCGCAATATAACATTTTTTTTATCCTGAATATACCTGATAATAAAGATAAGATAAAATAAGTATCGGTATCGACCCATCAAAATGTTTAACATTTCCTACTTTACGTTGAGCTAGTTATGAGAATAGTAAAGTCGTAATAGACTTGGTTGAATTCTTTTTTTCATGATTTTCTACTTCTTTCATTTTGGCCCCGCAGGAGTTAATATTAAATTATGTCAAATTACAAAAAAATACAAGAGATAAAAATTGTTAAACTTCTTAAAGATTTTTTTATTATTTTTGGTGGAACGATATAATTAACCATTGCTAATGCTTTTGTAACTTTGTTGCTTTCAAATAACAATTACAAGAACATTTTGTGGTTCTGGCAATAGTCAATTATTTTAATGACTTACTTTTTATTTTAACTGTCTATTTCAAATGCAACTTAATTATAAATGTGATAAAAAATATTAAATATCGCTGAAAACAACTAAAGTTAATCTAATGGAATTTTTTGGTATTAATTGAAATTTACTTCACAAACAAGAATGTTGTACAGTACTTCTCAAGGTCAACATATTTAATCAACTTGTTGATCATCAATTTTAATGATTAATTAGGTTTGCTTTTGAACGATTTTTTTTTAAATATTTAATTAGAAAGAAAACAATATTTGGACGTTACTATCTATTTTTATTTTTATACTCCATCTTTTCGTTACTTACCTACTCTAAATTTTTGTGGAATATTACGTAAGCTGTAGTTTTGAAAACTACACTCACGCTTTAAATTAATTTCTTCTGTCGAATATGCATACAATATGTATGTAAGCCAACTTTTCCAAAAAAACTGCTTTATGTATATCATGTCAACAATTTTTTTTACATTCAAGATGATAGTCTCATGTAAATGATTATATAGTAGAAGTAGTTTATTTTAAAAATGGTGAATAAATTATATATAATTTAATTTTAGGTATTTAAGTGAAATATGTTTTTTTACTCGGAGTCTCCTGCTTCACTCGTAATTCAATTACAAGTAAAA
The DNA here is from genome assembly GCA_933228815.1 of Machimus atricapillus. NCBI lineage: Eukaryota > Metazoa > Arthropoda > Insecta > Diptera > Asilidae > Machimus > Machimus atricapillus. The sequence continues at coordinate 4,244,554 of OW121788.1, read as the reverse complement.
TGTTTTTTCAAACGAAAACTCCTTATAAATACATGACTGCATATATTTCAAAGTGTTTTAGTACCTTAAATTATTAGAAGTAAAAAAACTGCATATTGTTAAAAACATAAATAATAATTTATTTCTATAAGAAACAATAATGATTCAATGAACACACTTAAAAAATTTTGCATTTCTTCGACGGATTCATATCGGACCCTATTGGACACTTAAAAGCTAAGCTGAATTCTTCTAAATTTCTTAAACTAGCATTAACAAAATCTTTCAGACTTTTCTTTGAACAAGTCTGGGAAACGTAACTACCGAAAAATACTTGCTCAGTTTCAAACTGGCGCAAACTTGAATCGCTGCGTCCAACTTGTAATAAATCTCTAAAGGTTTCCAAGGCTAACTTAGTTGCTGCTTGAGATACAATCACCCAGTGTAATGGACTGTTCACATATTCATCATCTTCTATCAAATCAGTGTCCCAGTGAGCGCTCTGCTTAAGTAAGCAACCTTTCACCTCCTCAGCTTTATAAGTACTTCCGAAGTTGCGCAAAACGTTCACAAGGGCCGTTCGCCCAAAGCGGCCAAGGTTCATTGCTAAAGGAAATAAATCACTATAACTCGGATGTCTTAAAGAATTGTAAAAATTCCACATTTCTTGCGAAGGTAATGTATCCTCTCCAGTAATTCGGGCTTTTTTTGAATAATATTTTAATACGTTAAAATAATTCTGGATGTAATTATTTCGGTCTATCTGCAAGTTCTCGTACTCAGTATCAATATCAGGATCTCTGAAGATTGCATAATTTTTTAATAGATTTAAACGAGTTTGTGCACTGCTGTCGACTGGATTTTGTTTTGAAAATTTTTCTAAGGTTCTTTGGATACTTTGAAGTAAATCTAAAACATTCTCCTCAATATATTCAGGGCGGTCTTCGAGATTTGAATACAAAAACTGGAAATATCTCTCGATTAGCCCTCCGCAGTTAGTATTAGCACCTCTTAAGGCGTCTATCCACATATAGTTTGCAATCACCTTAGAACTAGTAGAATCAAGAAGTTTGAGCAACTTTTTCAAAGTTGACTTTCCTCTTACGTGTACTTTTTCACCAGCGTTCAAGGTGATACCTGCATTTTTACCTAAGTACTGGTCCCAATCTTTGATCTCATTATAGAATCCTTTGAACACTTCATAAGGAACTTGGACAGTTTCTTCACCCTTTCCAAATAGCGCGTCGTACACTATACTATGAAGTCTTAAGGCGAATGAAAATATTTCCTCCAAAGTTTCATTAGCAGACCTTTCTGAAGCGCCAAACGCCATCATAGTTCTGTAAGCTCCCTTTCTCCAAGCATCAACTGATTGTATAAGATGTCCCAAATTCGGGAAAACTTTTAAAACTTTCTTCCCATTTTTTTCCTCAACATCTATAATCACAAAAAGAAGAATTCCATTTTCTTTAAAAATTTGAACTCCTTTCGTCCAGTTAAATGAAGATTGTTCCCAAAATGATTCCAGGACTGGCCAACCTCCAAATTTTTTATAAAATGTTGTCCCCTTCAGCTGTTTTCCACTTCGTTCTTCCTGACATGATTCGTAAAAATCTCTAGCCTTTATCTCTGCATCAGACAAATGATTTCCGGCATAAAAATGGAAATTCAATAGATTTTCTCTGTCCAATGTTTGTTCACCATTATCCCGGTAACCTTCACAAACATAGGTGTAAAAATCTGTGCACATATCAGTTTTTCCTACGGGAACACTAAATTCGATATTATCACCTGATTTTTCTAAATTTCTCGAAAGGGCACTTCGAATGGAGCACAAAAATAAAACAAGGTGAACTACTCGCACCATTATTTTGGTTGAACGGAATTTCGATTATATAAAATATAAAAATTGTTCACGGGTCCGCATCTCGCGGAAACTTATCTGGCACTTAGGGCCGTCGCGATAGCGGATAAAGTTTAAATACGACAGTTAAAAAGTGCCGATGCAGCATCACCTCTACGGCTCTATACGGTAAACTTTTGCTTTCTCAAGTGTGAAAAACCCGCTTGGGGCAACTGAGCATCGAATGCTCAAAACCCGTCCTGACCTTCAGTAGCCGCAACCGTGTTGAGACGATATTCAGGTTGGGCCTTATGATTGACACACGTTCTCTAATTAATTTTAGCTTAAATTTGTGTGTATGATTTGCTTATTAGGTAAGAATAATTTTCAGCGGTTCATCACCTTTACCTTTTCAAGTATACGAATAGTGAGAAAAAAAGTTAAAATAGTCTGTAGAAAATAAAGTTATTATTTCAGTATTTCTCATAGGTGAAAAGTTGTTGCGGTCAAGTTCAAGACCATTGCAGCTTCAATGGAATTTTTGCGATGATTAGGATAATTGAGTAGTTAAATATTTGAATTTGGTAACCGGATATTATGTATTGCACCTTTATTACGTAGATTTTACTAAAATGACGTACATATACGTCTGATCGTGAACTTCGGAACTGAAACGTAAGAAATCTTTTTGATAAAAAGAAATACAAATTGTTTTAAGTGATTCAGCGAACAAGGTTATTTTCGGGAATTCGAATAGTTTAAATTTTTTATATTTGTTTAATATTAATTCGGTCAATAACCATTAAAACCTGTATCTGTAGTTATGCGGATGCCACACCAGTTAATTCAAATATGATTCATGTCGCGTGTCTTTAAAAACGTTTTATTCTAGGCTTATTTGCAAATTATGTTAATTTTATTACCTGTAGATATCATTTGCACATTAGCTTTACCTCAGAAAAACTGATACCTTAAATTGAAAGAAAATCTGTTCTTGTTTTAAAACTACAAAAATTTCTAGAATTTGGGGAATTCTTGTAGTAGGTACATTAAAAACAATACCTTTTTTTTTCTGAGTGCATATAAAATTATAAATAATTTTACAAAATATAATTTTATTGCATCTTCTACTGCCACTATAACCTTTACCTTAAAGAAAACGCAGTCTCATATCGTCGTTCAGATTTCATTTTAACATTTGAAATATGAAAAATAAGAAATCTATTCTTTAAAAAATGTTGCGTAAAATTAGAGTAAGCAAAAATGTCTAAAGAAAAAACCAAAGAAACAAAACATATAACTAGCAATACTATATTTCAAGGCATAAATTAAAAACTTTATATTCTTTCCGAGTACTGAATACTCGAATAATTATGGAAATACCTATACATACATATATGTATATGTATAAGGTATACTTTTTTCAGTTTTAATAAAATTACCTTTTATTTAAATAGTTCGAAATTTACGATCTCTTCATGAAAGGCGCACCTACATATTTACATAAAGTGAGAGCTTTTTGTGTTATTTGCAGTGTTTTCGTTCCAATATTAGAGAAAATTAATATGAGATTTTAATTAACAAAAGTTAATTGCATTTTCACGAAGGGATAGCTTGCATATGACGCGTGGGAGTTTGAAATTTAATAATATACCTAATTTTCCTCCAGTTTGTTGTTCTCGTAGTTATTTAGATTTAAATTACGAACGAACAATTTTAGAATGATAAATGTTAAGATTTTGAATGAAATAAAAATGCTCAATCAGCTTCAATAAAAAATACAATTTCTCAAATCACAATTTCTCTTAATTCATTGCATTCAACATATTTAAATAACTTTGCCAATTGCGACCGTTTAGTCCATGTTTTGGTTCCTTCTTTATTTATGCGAACTGTTTATTTGCATTATGCTTTATTTATGAGTCAAGAATATTTTTCAGTTAAATATTTTTCATTTATTTTGCCTTGATATTCACCCACTCTCTGAAAAAAATGTCACAGCTTGGACATTCAATATATTTCTTCAGATTTACATATTTTTACGGACCCATCTTTAGTTTTGTACGTTTTAAGAATTTCACTGTATAAGACCTTTCAAATTTTGCAGAGGAATAATGCAAAAGTCTGAATCATTCCTGCAGAGACAAATGCTTACTGCAGACAAAACCAAAACTATAATTACGGATTAACATAAGAACTAGTTCGCAAGAATAATTTTTTTTTTTTTTTTTGAGACCCAATTTTTGCAGTATACATATTTAAGTACGCTTTTTATATTATTATGAGAATATCAATTTCCACAAATATACTTAGACTAGAGCTAAAATTTTATCTCTGAGCCAAGCGAATGCAAGCTACACCAAAAATTCGGGGGGCACAAAACAATATTCGTTATCAGCAGAGGCAGCAGAATGTTTGAAAGGAATTTTTTTCATTTTCCCAAAAATAGTGACACCTTTGAACCGAACAGCAATCAAAAGGTTTATAATTGATAAGAATATTCTAAGAATTTTAAGAAATTCAAACAACACTCAAATCAGTCGTCTAATTGCATTAAACTAAGCTGCTTCATCACAATGAAATATTTGTTCGCTATTATTTCGATTTTTATACTGCCGGACGCTATTCATTCCAGTATAACAGTGGTAAATCGTTTTGAAGGTGATAATCAAAGAAAAATTCTTGACATTGATGTTCAAAGAATGAAAGAAAATATTCTTGATGACTTTGATTTATGTTCTGATTTCGTCGGACATATTTGCGGCCAAAATAAATCATTAGTGAACACATATCTGTGGAAATATGAGCAGCCAAAAGACGTATTCGGTAGTCAAAATTTTTTAACAAGAATTGAGCAGAAAGCAAAGGATTTCTATGATTCCTGCACAACCCATCAAACTGTAGAACGGCTAAGGTCCACTGCACTATACCAAAGTCTTGGAGGAATGCCAATTTTAGAAGGACCACGAAACTATAGCATTGCGAGTATTGAAGCTTCATTTGGTCGACTTGGATTCCCAGCTCTTATTGGATTTCGAATATTTGCACAAGGGACACCTAAAGAATATTTGATTGTTTATCCAGAATCTCGCAGGGAGATCGAGTTGTATCCTGAGTTCTTCAAGAAATTCATGCTAAGAAATGGTGTTGATGCTCAGACCGTGCTAAAGGAATATGAAGTACTTAAAAAGTTTTATCGCACTGCCCTAGAGACTGAGCATTCAGTTACGATGAGTGATTTAAAAATTACTTACAGTGAGTTAAAGGAGTTGTTCCCCAGCTACCAGTGGGACATCTACTTCAACTATACTATCAAAAAATCTATGCCGGTTCGTGTTTTTAGAAAAGAACTCATAACTAGTCTTTTTCAACTGATGGAAGGAAATAGTTTAACAGTAGTCAACTATATGTGGACTTTATTTCTTAAAGATATAGGCGAGGACTGCCATCATCCACTCATTCAATTTTTCGATCCTTACAGGAAACTAATTGACCGCCCCACTTACGACACATACAAAGTCTCTACGATTTTACGATATTTAGAAAATTCTTACGATAATGTTATATGGCCTGTGGAGTGGATAACTGAGGATTTGAATAAAAATATTAAAGATGTCTTTAAACAGTGCAATCAGTGGATTCTTCACTATGACCCTATCAGTGAGCAGAAATTCGGAGATGTTGAAATCGATCCAAAAGATTTCTACAAAAATTTTTTTAAAGTATTGGAACGTTCAGGAGACGAAAATGTACGAAATAAAAAATCAAAAATTTCAGACCCAGAAATGATTTTCAATGGATTTTTCAAAAAAGGGTTCTACAACGATAACTTTCCAATGATTATTAATTTTTCCCGTTTCGGCCAAGCAGTTGTCGAACTTATATTTAATCAAAGTACTGGAAAAGGTTTTTCTTGGGCCCAGGGTGGTTCTGAAGATAGATTTAATGAGCTATCTCAATGCTTTGATCTTTTTGAATCAGATTCAGTGGATTGGATGATACTCGCGCAGGCTGTGGAAAAAATTGCATATTCTGCATTCGAGCGTTGGGAAAATGACAACAGAGATATTTCACTGCAGGAGACCGAACTACTGCGAGAATTTGGATTTGTCAAAGATAAAACTTTTGTTATAAGTGGGCTTGCGATAAGATGCCCTCAAAACGCAAGTGAATATTGGAAAATTATGCAAAATAGTCTCTACCAGAATTCTCGAATATTTGGAGATAGCTTTAAATGTCCTCGTGGGACTCCTATGCGGCTAAAGAAAAAGCAGTGCAACGCCTGGTGATATAATTAGGCTAGCAGTCCTGATAACTTCCATATTTTGGTTTAATTATAATATATGTAAATATACCCGAAAATCCAGAAACTTTTAATCCTTTTTGAATACACCTTTATTATTCGGTATATATTTATAGGGGTATTAAAAACTCAAAAGGTGCAATTCCCATAAAGTTGAATTAAGAAGAATGGCGTATCCAATTTAACCTGAATTACCGCCATAAAGCCGTCGAATTATGTAGGGTGGCTGTTTTTGTTTGCATCTGCTGAAATATTTTCCATATTTTTACCATACTCATACAAATGATATTTATTGCTATAAAACCCGAAATTATGCGATAATAAAAAAGTTGGGCAAAATAATTTGAGTAATAAGTTTGTGAATGCATTTTAGGAGAATGATAAGAAGATCATTGAAAGTAGATACTTATACTTTTAGCATTTCAAGTTTCCGTTTTAATCGGTCTTAAAAATTTTTATACACAAAATATATGTGTTTGTTCCGTTTCCTGTAGAATGTTAAATTAAATTAATTAATCCAATTTAACAGACTCAAAACATCAAATGGAATATGTATGTATGTATCTTTAACAGAATTTTAAACTAAGTTATAGTTAAACTGTTAAATCAATATAAATTCTTCGTTTTCGTTGTTTACTTCCTCTTTTCTCTGAGCCAGTCAATTTTAGATGCTAGAAATGTCTCAGTTTACTTGTGGTTTTATGTACTTACAAGAAGGCGCGTAAATTACAAATATCATGATTGGTTACACGTCTTGAATTACTTAGACAATCTATGAATAAAACCTTCAGGGTATGTGCCGACGCAAATCCCCACATAAAATCAGCTGTCGTATCATATTTCTACTTCTACAATTCTATGAAAACATTCATCTGTTTGCTATTGCAAAATGGGTGCGAGCATGGTCTTAATTTAATACAAAAAAGAATTGAATTCCACACGGAATATTGTTTACTTGTTTTAAAGAAGTTTAAACATTCAAATCTCCTTAAAGTTTATTGATAAAACTTGAGCAGCATACAATGAGAGAAGATTTTGTGAGTGAGATTGATGAGATGAATCCGATTTTTTCAAGTTCTAGTTTTGAATAACTTTATTTTAAGTTTTTGTTTTTATGTGTTTACACACCGGGGTGTGTACTTGTTCTTATTGGAGAGTTTTTGAATTTTTAATGTTTAATGTTTAAACCAAATTTCTTGTTTAAAGATTTATAAAAGAAAACTTTTATAGTTTCTGAAAAATTCCAAATTACTGGCACTAATTCTTATGTGATTACTTAAGAAATTTTAAAAATCTATTAATCTTTATTAGTTTAAAACAGTGTGTATTTTATATTATTACGATAATATTGAAATTATTCAGCAACATGTACCTACATTGTACATACATATACATTTTAACAAATATTAGCATTTATTTTTGCTTTATTTATTGCAGACTCAAAGCCTTATAAAAAAACACAGATTAAAACTGATGATGACTAATTAACAACCATTTAATAGAAAACAGCGAAGGCGCTAAATGGTTTTACTGAAAAATTAATGAGATCAATGACGGGCCCATTAATGCTCGAATCAGGTACTATGGGCAACAATGTATTTTACAACGAAAAAATCTCGAATTGGCATTAAATATTCACCATATAAATTTGGAAATCCCATTAAAATAATACGCACGACAAAATACACGACTGTTACTATATGAAATTCTTTCGCACTCATTCCAAAAAGATGTTATAATAATTTTATAAAAAATTGAATTCACTACTTAAAATATTCACCACGAATTTCCTTTTATCGATTATTTCTGGTAATCTTTAGTAAAAAATCACCGTCTCTTTGAAATATACGAAAACCCAGAAACAATTCAGTAACTTTCATGAAAAGTTAACTAGTTTCATCCAGTTGAAAGGACGAGTTTGTGGGGTGGTGAATCAACTCCCAAATGGAAATGTTCCTTTTGAAGGAGAGTCGGCTAGTAGGAAAGGCAAAATATTCCATAAATACATTTTCCCTGCCTCAATACAATTTCCTGGGAAACTTAACTATTTTCGAGACAATTTACAAAACTTCATAAATATTGGAAAAAGTTACTCGCTGCGAGCGTTTGAAACGATATGAAGCAAAGGTTGAGGCTGGGAGGTGGCAATGGTTACGTCAAACTTTCGCCCCAGCTCATAATTTCTTTCCACTTTTGTACTTCTTAGGAACCACTCATAACTAAGCAAAAATAGGAGAATTTCCGGCACGGTGGTGGGTATGCCGCCATCGCCGCCGGCTGGAGTTTTACTGAGGGTATGGGGGTTTAAGGGGGTTTGGAGTTGGGAAATAAGCCCGCACAATACTCGTATAATGTTCGTGCTTAGTGCTCACTTTCAAATGGCTTGGAGGAGTTGGCGGTGGTTGGGCTGGGGCCTTTGCTATTTAAAGACACAGGCACGATTGCAAATGGGACGAACTTTTTCTTCTTCATTAGACCAATAAAAGTCGGAAATCGATGAAATGGTAAGGAAATCGAACGCATTGTGCCGCCTTGACGATCGTAAATTAACGGCCTCTACGAGTCACGTAATCAGGGCAGGACCTATTCGAATCGCCTCCCTATAGCCCATAAAACAGGCGTCAAGCCCTGTTTATTTCTCGTTTGCCCGATTTTTAGGGCCCCCGGCCCATTCCTCAAAGTCGAGGAATGTTGTTGATCTGCTCAGAAAGTTTCTTGAATATTTTCCCGTCAAAAACTTTGTCAGATGTTTATCCCCGCCAGATGTGTGTCCATAATTCAGCCGAAACTCGACCCACAAAACCCCTCACCACAGAAGGCTCCCCTTTTGAGCTGGCCCCTTCATACAGTTCCTCGTCAAGGAAGTGATTGTTTTGTAGTCAACTCGACGTACATTTTCGAGGCATGTAATCACTCGGGACGAAGTTCGTTTTATACCTTATGCTTATACCATATACATACAAGTCCTGTGGGGTTTTGTGCCCATGCCCCATGGTGGTGAGGCGATTTAACTTTTTTATTCTCATGGTTTGATTTTCCATAATTTCTGTACTTTTTTCCGCAGCAGGAAACCTCCCGGTTGTGTGATTTTCCTTATTCATGGCGGTTAAAATCACCCACCACCAAACAGCTGTTCAGTTCCAAAATTCAAAATCCAAGGGCTGTGTGTCGCGTGGATGGCATTCGCCCAGGGAGCACCGAAGCGTTGTCAAGTGTTAAAATTGTGTGCTTAACTGCTTAACAACTTTTTGAGTAGGGAAAACAAATAAAACGCATATGTGTAGGTAGGTATTCCTCTCTGAACGCCTCAGGGCAAAACACTCCCTTTGGCGTTACGAAAAAAAAAGTTAAAGCTAAAACAAATTAAAGATGTCTCACACAAGGATAAAAGTTCCAAAGATTTACTTCCCATAGTCCTCCGTTCTCTTCCCCTTTTGTTTTTGGTTGTATTTTTACAATTTCGTTGAATTTTTGCCAAGGGATATGACATGTCATGGCAGATACCCATGGAAAATTTTTTTTCCGTATAAAAGTTTCAGGGATTAAGAAAAATTCTCGATGTAAAATGACAACAGCGAGTGTATCCTTGGAGCCATGACTATCATAAGCAAATATTTCAGTGTGAAACTCACCGTGATTTATTTAGATACCAATGGTAATTTCGTGTTTTTTCTTGGAGGTTTATTTGTGCAAGGTCAAAAGCAAGTTGCATTTAAGTCAGTTGGGTCAGTGATCTAACTTGGCATATCTGAAAATAACGAGACGGATTTACTATTATAGATTTTTGTTTTTCTTTTTGTAGAGCTGTATTACCCTAATTTGAATATGTATTTTTGTCGTTAGTAGCACAAAAAAAGCTATTTGAGAAAACAAAAAAAAACTGTGCATGCATTTGCAATTTAATTGCTTTTTAAGTCACTATCCGCTGTCGAGGTTCTATTTTCTGAATTTTTTCGAGCTACTGAACAGCAGGACAGGTTTATGTAAACTAAACTATCTCTATGTTATTAAAAATTCTGTTTCATTTGATTAGTTCGAAAGTAAATATTGCTTTGGAACTTACCTCAAAGTTTTTCAAACTATTGCATCCGTCAAAGTAGATAGGTATATTTACCTAAGCTGCAATTTGAAATGGAAAACATCTACTTGGTGGAAATTGTATATTTAAATTCAAAGCATGCCTCTTCTTAAAAAAGCTTGCAATCCCTCATTGAGATAATTGGGTGGTATAGTTGACTCAAGCTATTTTCATCTCAAAGTACAAGAATATTAACACATGAATGAAATATTAGCTCGAGTAGGTAGCCATAGTTTTATCATCATTATTTAGGTCTTAAAATACCTACTTTTAAAATGTATGTATTTGTATATGTATGTAGTAGGTATATTTGTACACACCTACATACATTGCATTTAAAAAAAATTTGCAAAAAAAGCTGATTTTCACTTGACATTTCAAAAATGAATAAAATATATAAATATAGATTTCATGTCTTATTGTTCGTCGCCCTAAAAAATATATTATACAAATTAAACATTTTTATATCGAAATTTTTGAAAAATTTGTAGTAGCAAATCGATTAATTCTTTTCTTCGTTAATCGGCAATCGATGTGATAGAGTTTTAAAATAATGAGTGCATTCATAACATTGGTCAAAAAATTTGATTTGATATGTTTTTTCTGAGTTCGAAAATTTTATATTTAATTTTTATGTAACTTTTGTTGAAAGATATGAGTTTGCAAACCAAAATACACTTAAAAACAACAATACCATTTATTTATTGGCTTTTATTTAAAATATAACTAAAGCATAATGAATTGGCAAAGATTATATTATCAGATTATGATATAAATGAATTTCGAAGAATATTTCGAGCTTTCCATATTCTAATATAAGATTCTAAGAAATAGCAGGCTACCAATTTCTAGAAAATGAGTTACTTTTAATCGATTTGAATTCTACGTTTCTGAACACGGGACCTAATGTAGTATTTTTATTTGCAATTTAAATTTAAATTTCAATTTTCTAAAACTGCCATAATAATTTTAAAAGATATTTTGATGGCTTTAATAAACTACTATCCGTTATGACTATATTAATCAATTTTTAATAAGTTTTGATTACCTTCAATTGGATACTATCTATGTGTAGGATTTGCAAACAATTATCTATGTATATGTATGATCCTATGATCTATGTATAGGATTTTTAAACAACAACGTAAATTAGCTATTTCCTAAAAATTAAACGAAGCGCGGTATTTAACACCAAAATAATTTCAAAAAAACATTTTTTGTCTGATCAGATCAGTCATTTATTTGAGAGTTGCTTTAGCTTTGTTCAATTTCTATGTTACAAATACATTTCATTTTCTCGTTTACGAATTTCGCAATTAAAAGCCCTTCTGAGGTTTCAAATAGCAGCCAATTATTAGCGTTCCCACCATTTTCCGGTTATGTAACCCCTACAGCGGCTCTGCAACTTGAACTCACAGTTGCAATGTAATTTCAAAATGTTCAAATTAAAGTACCAGATGCATCCATGCAAACAATTCTAGAGATTGCCTCAAAGGTTTCGCGTCCTCAGCATAATGCATTCAGAACGCGAAATGTGTGCACCTGCAAAATTGCAGCATCGGCACCACGCCCGCGGAAAGAAAGGGTTAATTTACTCCGGCTCGTGTTCCTTTCGAGTAGGATCGGTGCACACATATGCAGCATATCAAAGGATTCATTTCGGAACCAATTACTTCCTCATGAGCTCCTCTTCAGAAGTTGTGAAATTGAGGCGCGCTGTTCAATTTCCGGCATTAAATGCTTCTTTTTTCTGCAACCTTCGCCAACCCTCAGGGGTATTAGGGATTGACAGGCAATTGGATAATCAAAAAATATGCATGTTGCTTTCAAAGTTTTCAAAAAGTATCTGGACCTCCCTAATTCCTATGGCAAAAACCCCTGATAGCAGTCGATATTGAAAAAAGCAGAAAGAAAAGGCGAAGTTTTTGAAGTTCATTATTTTCCAAACTCAATTCTGCAAACGATGAAAACTTCTTTCTTTTGCGCTTTGTACAAGGTTTGCTCAGGGTGGAGATTTCCATATATAAAAAGAATTCTCACCACTTTCCAAATTCCAATGAAACGATTATTGATAAAAGTATCGAAAGGTTGATGGGGAAATCCAATTGATTTTTGATGTGCCAACTTTTTAATACTCCATTTAGAGAGGATTGGCGGATTTCTTTTTACAACTTTTAAAATTTCTAAGATGACTTGAGAAATGTTCAAAAAGTTTAGATTTTGCAGTATTTATCATTCAAGTTAATGAGGTTAACAATTTTTTTTTATATTTAAGTTATTGTCCTATACTTCGGCAATTTTTCTTTTGGTAGCCAGATCAAAGAACATGAAAAATATCCGAATTTCAGAAGGTTGGGGAAACATGCTTAGTAACCTTTTTATCTTCCAGCAAATTTTCTTTGTATATTCGACTCCCTAAGGGTGAAATTGAAGCAGGTTTAAAATGTTATCGAATGTTTCCGGAACGTTCCTTTTTTTTCAGAAATATCTAAGCGACATACGTAAAATATTTAGCTAGTGACAGGATTTACATGCTCAAGTAAAAAAAATTCAAACATCCCCTCGAAAGAAATATGCAAACAGAAAACGTTTATTTTGGACCCCTGCAATGGACCCCACCAATGTGATTACTTTGTGTATGGCTTGGAGGCGATAAGACCTTCCATAAACCTTCTTCGGCTACACATAGATCCTTTGTAGCCGGAAAGGAGCGGCTATTTAAGCAGGAAATATCCTAGCAAAACTTGAAGGTTAGCCAAACAAATTCATTAAAAGTTTCCTTCCAAGCTTTTGTGGATAAAAAGGGAAATTTTAAGATACAGCGAATGCACACCACCCTCGTCACCCAAAAAACAGGGAACGGACAGGCAGAGAAACCAACAGCTTCTGCTCCACCTTTTGCCAACGTTTACTACCCCCTTCAGCTCATAAAGATGTTTCGTAAATATTTTTTGCGAGCAAACAACAAGGGGTGGATGTCAAAAAGCTTTTAGTCCTTTAAGACTTTATTACTTGATCCCCGGGCTGTTCTTTGTTTCGCGAGTTTTACACTTTCCCAAGGATCTGTCGACTCTAGAAAAATGTGCAAAGCGTTGCACACACATTAGTAGATATGTTAGCTTTAATGCGAAATTTGGTCATGTATTTTATTCAAGACGCTTGGACTTCGTAAAGAACTTTGCAATTCGCAAACTTCTAGATAAAGTATATTCTGATATATGGACTTTATCTTCAAGAAAGTTTTAATAGTCGTTTTTCTCCAGGTTCCTTCAAACTCATACCATCAGCAGAGATTATCTACTTTTTGTACACTTCATCCAATTTTTTCGAATATGGGATAACTCAAAATCAGATACATACATACATATATTCAGAGTAGGATAGAGTGGTTACTTTAATATTTAATATTTTAAATAAAAATCAAGAATACCAAGTTTTTTAAAAAAGTTTGAATGTAAGACTTGAGTTTTATCACTATTTTATTAAAAGTCACATTCAATTTTTATGAATTTTTTCATAAATGAAATATGTATTAAAATTTTAAAAATTTTAAAATACAACTCTATCAATAATTAATACATATTACATGGAGGAACACTCCCCTTATTTTAATCTGTAAAGTTTCGATTTAATATACATATGTACATATTTCCTAATTATTTGTTGTAAAAACATTTTGAATTTTTTAGTAAAACTAAACTAAAACTACAAATTGTAAACACTAACCAATTTTTTTTTTAACAACACAAAAAGTTGTTTTCGAGTTACTTATAGTGCGAATTACGAAGAAAATGGTGTTAGGGCCCCTGAAACGTCTTCATTAGTCAATCAATAACCAAACTAACCACATTATTTATTTCTTAGTACCTTCAAACAAAAGATTGCTATAAAATTAAACTAAAATACTAAATACTAAACATTTTTTTTAAAAACCTTTTGACGTCAAATAAATTCATTCTTGTTTTGTGACGTACATACATTGTTACTTTTCCACAATGAATTTACCCAATAAAAGGACATTTTTTTAATTTCCGCCGATATTAATGTACAAAATTTAACCACAATGGTCACGTGCGTGTTAACTGATTTCCACCGTCCCCGATTCGATTCGTGTTTGAATCATACATATGTACGTGCTTTTGGAATGCTCAACTGACTAGCTGTATATGCTTTAAAAAAAAAAAAAACATTTTTCATTCGGCTGCATAGTGACTGATATGCCGGATATATGTTTCGTTATACCCCCCTTTCGTTAGCACTCTTTGTACACAAGGCTTAAACTTCATTTGTGCGGGGCGGAACAGCAAAACCCCTTTGATAGGATAGATCTCTTCAGTGACGATATGCTGACAAAAACCTCCATGGGAAATAGGTTTTTCTCTTTTGCAATTTGAGCGACAGCTTGAAATGGAAAAAAATGTTTATAGTAGCACTTTGCTCTCCATCTGGATATGCTGCCTTATTGCTTTAGCTCCCTGCTATTCGGTGTATCCTGGATGAAAAAGTAACGCGTGATACCACAGAAAAACCATGCCGGATGACATCAATGTTTTGCTGCTTCTGCTGCCTTGCATACTGCCAAAAGTGTTGTATCACATAAAATTTTTCAGTGAAATTCATTTTTTGCTTTTTGATATTTTGTAGCAAAAACTGTCTGGTTTTGACGATAAATACAGTCCCAAAATTTTTTCTCGGTTGAAACTATGCGACTAAATATTGCACAAGTGATATAGAAGTAAAAGAGAAAAAAATATGTTACTTCATGCAACTTTACACTTTTAATATCCTTGAAACTGAAATGTTATCAAGTTGCACAAACATTTTCCACCATTTCCGAAAACAATTATTTTGTTTTGTTCACATTTATAGCCATTATATTTGGTGAATGTGAAATTTCCGGAAAAAACTAACTACCAGTTTTGAGGGTTATAAAGCAACCGCAAATGCATTTTCAGCTCGTTTAAAAAGCATTTTTTCCTCATAGTCGAAAACTGCTTTGAGTTCGAATTTTTTCACACTTTAAACTCTGAGAAAACTTTTCGTATAACGACATGCCATAAATTTAAGCATTTTATCGCAATCGTCAGCTTTCGAAACCTTAATTAAAACTATTGCGAGCACAGTAGTTTTTGGTAAGTAGTTTTGTTCAAAACTATAGATATCCGTATAAAACTTTTTAGACAGTCCAAACTACCAGAGACACAATTTGAGGAATAATTTTTGAAATAGTACCGACTTGGTACAAATCACCGAAGGCACTGTCGCCCCTTTTCTGTCTTCTTGAACGAAATGGTGTAGTTCTGAATATATTTAGTATTGATATAATAACCATACCCTAATCAAATACCCCTTACCCCCCTGCCCGAATGCCTACTCGAATCGTGAATCAAACAATAGCTCGTGTCGTAATGAAGTGACACTCGAGTTATTTCTGAAAAAGGGCCAAAAGGACGCCTGCCACTTATCGTTCGAAGAGTGCTCAATAATTGGGTCAGGGGTCTTCATTACACAGGGTGTCTATTAGGTTTCAAATGTTTTGACAGCGATGTCAAAACAGCACACCAGAGTGCTGTCGACCGAGTGGTATCTGGCTCTGGTTCACCTTTGAAGTGCTTGATGTTCCGCCACCACGGATGCTTGTCCATTCTACGAAAAGAGTTCTGTAAGTCAGGCACGGGCAGGTGACACGAAACACGAATACTATACCGGGAAGATTCGCGAATATTCATTAGTTTTTTTTTTTAAATTGTGTCAATTATTTTATTTTTGGTGGAACAACTGTGTTTTAGAACTATACTTATACATGAGTACGTATACCTATATCTTCGAAAAATTATAGCGTAATTCAAAACCCTCTCTAAATCGACTACAAATATTTTGTTGGTGATCAATTTGTCTCAAAATCTATAATTAATCTCTTTAAAGTTTACAAAACTTCAAGTCACTTGGGTGTTTTCATTTTCAAAATTCCTCTTTCCCACCCTCTACAAAATGTTAAATAAAATTTTCTGTGAGTGGCGACGAATTTCTATTTTCAAGTCGTAAAGTTATTTAAGACACTCAAAAAAGTTTGCGCTTACCAATTAAGTGCTGATTGAGTTTATCCAGCTTTTGATTAAGTTTCAGCCCTGAAAAATTAAGCGAAACAAAAAAACATCTTGAACGAAGAAACTGTGTCGCCCCTTATTCTTCACAAATTGATTCAGCCAAGTGGCGGTGAAAGGGCCACAGTTTGGGTATAAAACCGTGACGAAAACTTGGTTCAACATCTGTTTCTCTGCTTTTAAAGTTATTATCATCATTGATGTGAAATTGTGGACTTTAAACACTTTTCATAAATCTTATCCGACAACACCTCTCCTTTTGTTTTAGACCTCACCTGCATAACCTCTACACTGCGGGGTGAAACCCGAGACGAAATGCTTAAAAGTTTTCAAATATAATACGCCTTTAGAGGAGACCTTTTATGTACTTTTTATGTTCTGCTGTGCTGCCGTGCCGCCAAGGACTTTCTCAATTATTCCTCCGTGAAAATGTTTCATTAATGCTGGTGGTGCAATTAGACAACAATTAAAAAAGTATTGCGGCCGTCCTCGCTGTTAACAATCCATTTTTTCGCCCTTTTGTGCAGTTTCCCTGCAACGGAGCTGCGATTGTACATAGAATGCAATTGTGAGCAGAATGTTTAAAATGTTTAGTGTACATCTGTGTAGGTGTTTTTGTGTTTCGGATATATAAAGCAAAACCCAGCTTTTTTATAAAAGCAAAAATCTTTCTTCTTTAGAGTGCACCAAAGGTTGGCTCAAACTGAAAATTTTGTCAGAACTTATTCTTTATTACCTTTACCCACTTCATTTTTTGACCCACTTATGTATTCCTTATTTCCAAAAAAAAAGACATTTCTCTTTAAGCCTGACATTGTGTTCATTAGCGGCTAAAAATTTTGTTAAACTACAGTGAGCCCTAATCGTGAACGCAAGCAGACCAAAATTTTCAAAATGACTGCCATGAGACTGCCTCTAAGAAAATATATAACAATTTCAATTAATTTATAATTAGATAGGTACATAAATGTTTTCTTGTACATATTGATTTAAAATAATGTAGGTATATGTCAGAAAAATTGCGGACTCAAAAAATTTTATTTATTTATTTCTCAGTACCTACCATAAAAACCATTAAAATTTTCGACCGAAAAATTTTGTTTCTGTTATATCGTTCGTTTTTTCATTGAAATAACACAAAATATATTATCTAATTCTGCAATATTAAAAAATTTACTATATATAATATATGTATGTACCTACTTACTTACATGCACCATTAAAATAATAGATAATAGTAATACCAAATTTGATCATTAAAAAATCCTAGTGAATATATTTTGAAAAAAAGTAAAGCAAGAAAATTTTAATCCGTTCTTTATCACCGACTTCATGTTAATGTTTAGATGCATATAGACACACTATTTGCGTTTTGTCTTTTGCCTAATTTTGATGAGTTAAATATATTTGCATTGGGATCATATTTATCTGTGAATATTCCAAATATGCCTGTATTAATTTAGCAATTGATCAAACTGATTCGGTTGGGTTAAGTCAACGTTGTATGTATAATTAGAAATTATTTTTCCATAAATATTTATTCAGCATATAAATTAAACCTATATTATACCAGAGCAGCATTTTCATAAAAATGACAATACAATTCATTCTTTCATAAACAAAATGTCCATAGAGTGCATCTGCATAAATGTGTCAAACCAAAGAATTATTAGTAACATTAATTTTATGGAAATATGCACTTAAACAATGGCAATAAAATTATCTGGCTTCTCGCGTCCGGACAAAGGACACGTACTATGAACCCGGACGGTTTCCAGTAGCGGCGAATCTTTGTTTAAATTGTGGGGGAGGGACTCAATAAATTTATTTGTTGCTATTGTTGTTTGTGTTTGCTTCCGACAAACAAAACTTTATTGCACTGTATGCAGTTGCAGTTGTGAAAATTTTCATTAGAACGAAATTATTGCGAGCACACATCGCAGATACAAACTACGATGCTTTCCACACATTATCCGGAAGCTTGGCTAAATGCAATTTATAGCTTAGTGGGTTTAAGAGGGCTTGTTTCGGTTCTTTTGTGCGGCCGGTATACGCTTAGGATGTTCCAATTATCACGAAGGATGGGCTCAGTTTTGGCTCGGCTTTTTTATTTCCTGCTTCCACTCTCTCGCCACCAATGAGTTTTTGTTGGAGAAATGGGTTTCACGAGGAAATTTGCTAAAGTGATTTTCAAACAATGTTTTTTAGCTTCCTGCTTGAGTTGAATCTACAGGAAGTTTTTTAGATGTTCTTGGAAAACGATTTGGTCATAACTTTCGGAAAAAAAAGATTTATTGCTCTTGCTTCAGACGTTTTCTGTAATAACAAAAATTTTTTGAATTTATTTTTGTATCGTTTATATTATATACATACATAGTTACGTACAACATTTTAAAAGTAGTTGCATTTTACTGTCTGCCTGAATATCTCTCTTAAACTTTTAATTATTTTGAAAGAATAAGTTTTGCTGTTCTAACCTAGGTTCTACTATATCTAATCATTATACTCAATTCCGAGGATTGAATAATACCTACGTGATTTAAAAATAATACAATACCAATAAATATAGTTTGAAAACTCAATACCTTCAACAAACCAAAATTTAAAGCTAAAATAAGAACTTGAAATATCAACATACAGGAGAATTTGAAATACTTTAATTTGACAAAATTAGTGTTTTCCTGAAATCGTGTTTCACTGGTAACACAAAAACCGTGTACACTGTATTTAAGTGTTTTAATTTAAAACGACTAAACTTTTTTTAAAACGTTTTAATGTTTGAATATAAAGAGTTTAATGCCAATTTTTGAAGAAGAAGATCTTATATACATACATACATTATATATTTTCTAAAGTTATATTTTTTCTCCTTGTGGTGTAGGTACTTATTATGGTAAAAAATATACGTTTTATTATACCACTTCTCATCCCGGACGGAATGTCATATTTCGTTTGGCGTTAAATGGTTTTATAAACCTTATCATGATCAAATCTAGTAATTATGACCTTATTAGTTGAAAATTTCTAATTTGGATATGAAAATTATTTTGCATTCAATTCCTTTTTAATTTTTATTTTCTAAGAATAAAATTAAACAGATAGATTTCCTCCAGTTTGAATATATTTCTCTTATTTTGAATTCATTAATCTTATTTCAAAAATTATATTGTTCAGAAAAATGTGCTCTCAGTCGATTTAGATCAAATTTTATCTAAATAATGAATATCTAATTTAGTTCACACCCGAAAATTCTTAATAGAATTGAAAACTATAATACATATGTTTTGTATGTTCCGTTTTTTTGAGTGAACTGTGGTTTACATATTTCTTTCAGGAGCTGCTCTAAGGTCATGTATTTTTAATCAACCTTAAAAAGTAATGCGAGGCTTCTATTGAAATTGTCAGTACCTCAGAAACCCAAAAACATTTTGCAGATAGACGAGACAACGTTAGATTCGCCGCAAGAATATCATCTTCCTTTGTAAAGACAAATATTTGTGAGCCTCAAATGTTTTCCTTGAAATTTCCATTTTGTTGGTCAGCCAGTAGACTAAAATGTGCATCTTGTTTAGTCGAGATTATGAGGGGTACTTCTACTGCTTATCCAAGTTAGAATAATTCTAGACACACTGAAGGACTTTCAATTAAAATGTTCTTCAGGCCCCATCTTCTCGGTCGACCACCTTCTTTGGTATGCCGTCATCTGTCTCTCGTTGTAATTTCAATCTCGATGAGATGGTCGAAATGGAAGTTGAATGAATTTTGTTCTATACAACACCCTTGGGAAGTTCCAACTCGGGTGGACGAAGAAGTTAGGGGAACAAGAACCAGCTCTGCTGGACTCATGTAACTGGGTTATTTCGAAACTGTTGAAGCACTTCTAATTGGACAGAAAGATTGCTGGAAAATAAAAGCATCACGGGCATAGTAACAAGGATCTAAAGACAATCAAGGACGCAACTATTGCATGAGCTGAAATTAAGTTAGTCTAGCGTTATTGAATTTTAATTCGATGTGGAATGAGCACAGCCGGGTCCTGAAGGAGCATCGTCATCCTCGTAAAAGTATGCTCCTATTATTTTCTGCTGATGAAGTCGCGATGGGCTCTAAGGGAAAATTGTGTGGCATACCAGAAGAGTGCTTGTCTGTCTACTTTCAGCCATATGCACAACATGGGGATGGTTCAGCTGGTCTAGCAAGACCTGGAAGTAAATAAAAAATGAGGCATTTTCCTCCCCCGCACCACTCCTTTATTTTCTGTTAAAGTGAATTTCGCTTTTCAGAAACTGAAAGGAAATTGAATCTTGTTGTTGTCTACCCTCACATCTGAGTTTTCTCTCAGTCGGTATCATCCCAGGGGATTCTAAACCGCAACCGTAGTTTGAAAGTGTCCTTTTATTTCTTGTGCCTCCCCCATTTTCAATTCAGGATACCATATACCAGTCATTTTTTATGAAACCAGTTCGATGCTTCGAAAAAAAAATGATGGTTTCCTCACCGACATCTCCTACATCAGTAAGGTATTGAATTAAAAACGTTTTCGTATCCAACGGATTGTCCGCGTAAAATATTTATAGCACAAAACACAAAATAATCTCACCATCGAAACGTACTTAGCAATATAGATTTTCGCAAATCGCTCTAAGCGTCCTTTAATGACATGATTCTCTGCTAGTTTCCAACGTCTCGTCTAAAACGTATAGCAGAAAAACGAGCAAATAATTGAATTTGCATCTAGACTTTTATAGGGTCTTTAAAATGGCAAATCTCCTGGGAGTTAAGACGCTTCTTAAAACCGCTTTATTGAGTACTTTATAGTTAAGTTTATGATGGTATTTTACTTTTCATTAAACTCTGTCGCCGCAATGACTTTAATCACGAAAAACTTTTTCTTAGAATTTATTAAACACTTTAACGTAACTACAATATGTATTTTGAAAAAATATTTACGATTTTAAATTGAACGATTAGCTCATAAATTTACAAAAGAAAAATAATGTCAAAATGTAGATAATAATATAAACAGAACCTGTTCAAAAATGGATATTGTAATAGGAATAAATTCGTCTAATTCGACCTGAGCGCAAGAACTTTGACGTACATATATATTATTACAAAATTGACCAAATAAAACAAAAAATAAATAAATAAATAACAAAAAGATACAAAACATACCTTACAAAAATGGTCTGTACTAACACAGTTGCACTTCCTGTAAAAACAAATGTGGGGATGGAATGTTACTCATTAAATTTAAATACATTTAGTAATTTTCAAGTATAATGAGAGCCACAAAATTCACAATCCCAAATCTTTTAATAAAAGGGACTGATCAATCACAAATCTAAACCCTCTTAGGTTTAATACTTCGAAGGTTTTCAAGTGAAATTTGTTCATATACATACATACTAGGTACATTGTATGTTAAATAAATTTTACAATCCCTTAATCCACTAAGATTTTTTTGAAAGTTTAATATACATATATTTATGAAAACTCGTATCATACCTACATTTGCAAAGAATTCTCGTTTCATCCTTCCTTCAAAATGAGCCTCCTTTAAGAAAGATGTTATTCAAGAATAACTTATTCCTAGACATAGGGTCCTTTAAAAAAAATCATCTCTCCTCTATTAAAACAGATAAAAAAGTGCGTCCCCATATAAAACTTCTACAGGACTTAAGATCTCCTATCTTTTTTAAAAATAGCACATACCTTACTTCGAAAATTTTTTTCCATAATCCCCTTAAAATCCTTAGGAAGCACAAAGAACGTTCGTAAATCTTTTTCGTAAGTTGATTAAGGGCCCGAGAACCACAAAAGACATGTGCCATGTCAACAGTTTTCGCCCGGACCCTACAATTTCAGTCGAAAAGAATTTCTGAAGGAGAAAAATTGATATTATAGAAGTCTAAAAAAAAAAAAAAAACTCCTGTCGTCCTACTATCAAATCCTAGCCACCCCCGCCCTGCTTTATCTTGATTAATAGCGCCATCTAGGCCAGATTGAGGAGGATAGATGTCCTGGTGATAAATTGGCTCTTCAAATGTGTCGCATTCGCCCGTATGGCTTGCTGTGGTGTAACATAAAAAAAAATAAAAATAAAATAAAAACTTTTCGCCTTGTTGTGTTTTTTAGTGTTTTATGTTGGATTTTCGAAAATGTAAAAACGGAAATTTTTTGTCATGTTTGTTTGGTATTTCTTTTTACAGGCGCAGTGGGAGGTGATGGTGGCGATGATGCTGACGACAAAGAGAAGGCAGAAGAGGAGGAGAGGGAACGCCAAGAGGCCATTAGGGAGGCCGAGGAGCGACGAAAGGAGAAACACCGTAAAATGGAAGAGCAGCGAGAAAAGATGAGGCAAGATATTCGTGATAAGGTGAGTCCTTTTTACCTGGCCTTGATATTAATTCTTTAAGTGAAACGACTTCTTTTTGCCCGGGAATTGATCCATTTTCGGGGGGAGTTCCATCTGTTAAGGACGTTATCTCGCCAATTTATCCTTAAACATTCCCGTCCTCGATCCAGCTAGTCATCCGTTCCAGAACGGCCCGCTCATTACACGGTTACGGAGCCCCATTTCACCTGCAAAGTAGATGATGACCTTTTAGAACTTGTCTCCTTTACTTTTACGCCAACGACGAAAGGCATAAGCATTTTTGTGCAATAAGCGTTGTAGAAAATTTGTAGTCACGCACTGCTTCGTGCTTGTGCCGAATTGTTTTTGTTCGACCCCCAAAAACCCCCAAACGCCCCCGTCAAGAACCCTTAAGATATTTTTAATCTGGGTCGGCGGGGCAGAACATTCGGCCATTCATAGGTCACTTTAATATTTACAAACGAATTGACAACCCAGAGAAAGGTATATACGTTAAGTTTGTTGGCCCTGGATACCTCTACCCATTTTGGCCGCCGCCTTAGATGAATATTAATTAAAATAATTACACCATCCCTTTAGAAGATTGAAGAGTTCTTGAGAATGTAGGGCGGACACCGTCGTGTAATTACATGGAAAAGGGCCCACTGCCTATATTTTCTTCTTATGTAAAGTGGGGGGATGGGTTCTTCATTGTGCCCCACGACCCCCTTCCTCACAAGAGGGATGATGTATGATATCATGTCTAGAATCTTTGATAGGGTCGATGTAGCACGAAAGAGTTATTAATGCAAACTCCCCATAATTACTTTGAGCTAGCGTTTTATGCAAATTAACTTCGATAAATTGCTAATTAGCCAATGCCCATCGCGCAGGCTTCGTAGTTATGGCTACAGTTTATCATCTATTCATCCAAATGCATTCAATTCATATAAAGATGAAAATATTGATTCTTGTATTGGACTTTAATTGAATAATAATTGCTCGCCGAAGGTAATTTTAAAGAACAAAGACTGTACTAAATATAATATGATCTTTTCAATAGTCATTCTCTGGTTAAAATCACGTTAGGTATTTAAAAATTTATTCCCCAAAGCTTAAGTTCAATAGAATGGCCTATTTAAATGATAAGTACCCGATCGATTCTACTCTACAAAGTTCACGAGAAGACAAAATTGATTCCAAACAAATTTATTTTATTTTCTTAGAATTACTTAATTTCGAAATATGTATACATTCGAAGCTTAATGTAAAGTCTGCTTCTGTTAATGAGGAATCTCATTTAATGCGATAAAATATTTCATTTCCTTTTCCGTTCGTGCTAAATTATGATGTTGAAAGGAAAATGATATATGGGTAAATTTTTTGAATAGGGCACGGTGTGCGCCATTTATAGAATTTTCCTGTATAAATAAATGAATTCATAAGAAAGTATTTCAGAATAAACCTTAATTTAAAAATTGTTCAATTGTCCAATTTTATTTATATTTCAATGGTTCGAAAACTTTGTAATATAACAGTCAGAAAATAAATTTTATATTGACTAGAAATAAATAGAATTTTATACCTCACAGAAAAAATAGTAAGTTTCTAGGAAATACTGATTTATATATAGAAAAAAAGCACCGTAAATATCGTTCAATTTCTTGATCGAATTATAAGAGTCCAGAAATAATAGATATAATGCTACTATTTGAAATATGGTATGTATAATATAACAAAACAAAACCATGTAATGTCCATCATTTTAAATATTTATGTTTCAGTATAAGTTTACGTATAGCTTTAGTTCCAAAATTAAATAAAATTTCCTGCTGGCTATAGAACTCAATATCTTATGGCTCCTCTTGAGTGTAATTAATTTCGAAAAACAACATTTAGTAACCCATAAATCTTGTCATTGTTGTATACAAACAATTCATTAAGTCTAGGATTAAAAATTTAATTTACTTTAATTACTTCCAAGCCCTAAGGCAAAATGCGACAATTGTGGGCCTAAAGTGAATGCCTTTGAGGACCTTAGGTACCCATAGACAGAATAGGATAAAAAAATTTCGAAAAGTCAAAGGGAGCCCCGAAAAGTGAGGAAAACTCCCTTCTAATTAAAAAACACTAAAAAGCGTAATAGCTCTTGACCTGAACATATCCTTGAAGGGAAAAGGATCAACAAAAGTGCACTCAAGGAATTTTATTGCGAACGTTTGTATAACTCCGAACCCTTTCCTTGTCGTCGTCCCATCCACTTTTGGTGCTCAAGGACAGAACAGGAACACGGAAAGAAAAAACGAGGAATTTCTGAAGAGCTGAAAAAGGGGTTTTAAAGGGAAACAAGTCTGCTGCTTCCTATAGCAGCAAGCAGCAGCAGTAGCAGAAGCAGCATTGTTGCTTGTTAGTTGTTACATGCACCCCCCGAGGCTCTTCAAATTTGAGCAGGAATTAAAAGTTGAATTAAGAAAATAACTTCCTCTTGTCATTAAACGTTGGAATATGTTAGCAATTAAAGGAAGATCCATTTCTCGACGGGGAGGTCCATGCGCGCTTTCCCTGGGGAAGGATTCCTTATCGCAACACACTTATGGTAGGTACTACTTCAAGACAGGCAAGCCCATAAAAATTTCAGGACTATGTATACACATGCACCGCCCATAATTAACTACGAGAAGAGGAGACCCCGATGAACAAAAGTAACCTATAGAGTAACCTAAAGTGCTCTCGTGCAATTTATCGCACCCTCACTGGGGTATTTCTATAGTACCTATCTACGTGAAATGTAGTACCTCTCTTCACCCTCTCCCCCATGGACCATCAGGACGAAAGTGTTTTATGCTAATTTCCCCTAATCGCCCTACCAACTGTTTTACATAACATCAAATAGAATTAATCGGCATCTAATTAACTCTGAGGTACTCCCCCCAGCGGAGATGCAATTATCCCACTGATTTCGAGGATATTCCATTACGTGCGAAATTGCAGCTGGTCAAGAGATTTATCCCTTCGGGTCCACGTGGTTGACAAATAGGATATCCCTCACAAGGACACTACTTTACGATTCGTTGCACTAATGCAATTTTCACTGTCCTGCAGCTTCGAGGTCCTCTGGTAAAACTGCCAACGGATCCTCGGAGATAGATTAAACAGGGTGTGCACGAACATATGGAACTACTTGGGATGGGAAGAGGAATGAGGATGGCGGTCACCTCCAGGAAAATTTAAGGTAAATCAAACAAGCTGCAAATAGATTTATCCACATAAAAGGAAAACTAAACAGGTCCTCTAATCTAGTTAAATGACGCAAAACTAATATAAACCCATAAAATAGTTTGGAACTTCGATTTTATTAGGGTGCTTGCGGCTTTGATGTCAGCCGTTAATTCCACCCTAGAATCTGCTGGTGGGTTTTTAGTTAATGAATAGAACCGGATGATGTCTGTTATGCTTCGACTTTCGGTTTAGCTTCCTAAAATTGATTCACCTACCTATAACTTTCCAAAAAGGTACTTAATTGGTTTTCATGCAAACACGTTGCGGTTTTACCAATTTGCCGCATTGCATGCTCTTGAAGATATTAATGTCACTTCAAGTAGTACAATGCGAAATAAATGTGAACCCTAAAACTTCTTTTAATAATACCGCATAAAAATTTTAGGTACGTAGTTGAAGACCTCCACATTTTCAACTTCTAAAATATGTTGTAAAGTAAAGGTTTTATATATGTACAGTACATTGTACATATGTAATGTACTTCGTCAACTTTTGAAAACATATACTGACAACATTAATTGAGAAATATAATGTGGAGCCAATAATAATAAATATGAAATTAATTAGATTAGATAGATTAGAGCGATATTTGTTTTGCGAAAACTTGATTATAGATCTGCTTATATTGACAAAACTGTAATTTTCGTAAGCATTATGTAAAATCTTCCTAAAATTTAATCAATATTTATTGATTCAACAAATTTTTCTATCAATACTCCGAAATCTTAGAGTGCCTTCTATAATGTGTTTATTATAATTTAGAAGATTTGAATTTAGAACATAATGAAGTTGTATAACAAATACATATCTACCGATAATTTCACTATTTACTGTTTCAATTATCAAACAGTACCTACCTACTGATGATGTCCAAAATATTTAGTTGAAAAATTTATAACTGCAATACTGCGCACTGTATAAAGGAATGTCACTTATAAGCACATTATTTAAATTTAGGATGTCTTTTATTTAAAATGAACTAAATATTTTTGTTGGTCCAATAAATCCTTTTATTCAAACCAGATGTGCTCACGACAGAAAATGTTTCAGTATTACTATAAAAAACTACAATCTTTATCTAAAGAAATTATGGAATGGATGAATAAAAGGACTTAAAAAGCTTAGATTTTCTTTAAATAATAGTTGTGTTTTAAATTTTCATATATCTTATGGTTGGTACCTTCTTGCCTTAATAATAACAAAATTATAAATTGCACCTTATTGGAACAAATTAAGTATTTTATTTTACCTACCTTAAGTCCCGTGTCAATATATGTATATGCACATATTATGTTTTCATACCTGCAACATATGTCTAGTTAAATTAATTTATACCTATACTTATCATTACATTATCTCTTATTAAAATGTTCTTGTTCCTATAGAATGGGTATAATAAAAAAAGGAATGAAATGAAAATATCGTCGTGACCTAATAAATAATCAGTCAAGAGGAAATCTTGCTAAACATTTTTGTACACCTTCTTGAATTTAGCCTCTTGAAATATCTTAAGAAAATGCTGTAAACTTACTTTGCATTATGTCAGCAACTCCTTCATGAGCACCTAAAAATTAAGGGGTGGCTCAAAAGTGTCAATCAATAGGAAAAGAACATCAACTCACATAACCTTCTTTGGCACTTCTCTTCATAAAAGAGTGTTAAACGTAAGATAGGTGACAAAGGGGAAAAAAGAAGGTATTGAAGATAGCGACAATACTCGACGTTGTTTCATCTTTTATAGCACAAATTCTCAGGGTGTAACTACTGCAGAGGTTGTACCCTAAACAAATAAAAAAACGAGAAGGGCTCGGGGGGTAGAGAGTGAAACCTTTAGAACTTACTCCTGCCTGAAAGCTAGGCGCGTAAAGGACGATACCTACGTGACTGCCGCTAAATATGGTATATTTGGAATTTCCGCCCCTTGTAGTCCTCCAGCACCAAGTACAAGTGCGCCCCATGGGGAAGGATTCACTACTTTCGTATGCCAAGCGGAAGCCCACTGCAGTATCCTTTTTCGCTGGTGTGCCCTAATGGGAACAGCTTGGAGGTTAAAAAATTATGGGCCGACTAGGGAGATTATTTTCATCCTCATATGACATTTTTTCCTCGTCCCTTTCCTCAGTTAATTCAAGGTTAGAGCCTCCTTTGCGGAGTCAGATAAAATCGATTTTTTCTTGTATTATTCTTGCGGATATTCATTTTCCTTTTAAACTTTCCTATTTAGTTTTTTGTGAATGCGGTTATAGTGCTTTCCTTTATATGTAGCTCTTTAAGAGAGGGACGGAATCTGCAGTCCGAACACTCAGAAAAAGATTTAAAAAAACTAACTGATTTGTATAATTGATAGAAATTAGTTAGATAACTCAGAGTTTTGCACTTATTACTGATTTTGGATAGTATGACGATTATGTATGTACATATTCTAAAAAAAAAATCTTAAGTCTAATCCGCTCCTTGAATTTTGTTTTTTAATTAGGTATGTTAATTATAATACTGGTTTTATATTTTCAGAAACTCAACACAAAGTTTACCAATTTCGTGGTAATTTTTAGACTACCCCCAGTTTAGTGTACATGCGTTAAAAATTTTTTTCCTGGTGGTATTTGTATTTCCTTTTCTTAAATTCTTTATGAGTTTCCTTTCTTTTAAATTTAACATTTTAAAAATCTGATATAATTTGCGTGTTCTGTGGCTTTTAAACAAAAAATTTTTGTTTTTTCCAGTGAACTTGGTTGAGTTATAATTAACAAAAATTAATTTATTTATTATAATCAAAAACACGCGTTAGGCTGAAATCCTGTCAAGTATTTGATAAATATAAACTTGATCTTTGGTTCTTTTAACGTTTTTTTTCTCAGTAATTGAAGGTAAGGTCATCCCGGATGCATACGAAAATGGAAAATATTATAAAATATGCTCAAACTTTCTATAGGGAAATTTCCTTATGTGTAGGAAATCAATATTAACGTACGAGAATCTACTCACTTATTTAGTCCATTCAAAAAGGACCATAGTATTTCCGCGGATTTTGCACAAAATTGCACACATCATCATTCCCTTTACAATGTTTCGCTAATTGGAATTAGCATCTACCGCCTATCAAAACCCCAATTCGATTGCATTTGATGTCCGATGCGGTCGAGGTCTGGCGAAAAGCGCCATGAAATGCTTAAAACAGGATTACAGATAGGGAGCATCTGGAAAGTTACATGCCATCAACAGCAAAAGGGATTGCCTTGGCGTGTTGGTTCATTGATATATTTCCAACACAAAAAGCATTTCAGTTCACTGACTCCCCCTTACAGCTTAGCAATGCTCTTTGGGTTATTGTCGACTGGAAAATTTGATGGATTCGAATGGCATTTATATCGAGGCGTTATGAATGAGGATGAATGTTGAATGGGAGCGGTATGGTGACTTATACATATTATTTAAATTCAATGACATTAAATTGAGAGAAATTTTCATATAAAGACCATAACATACGAGTATTATATTTAATATAAAGAGTGCCTACATATAATCGTTTTTATTTATTTATTTTTTGCCTATAATTTTACCATTCAGTGCAAAAATAAATCTACGAATGAAATGCAGAAAAATACGCCTGAGACAACACGACAACATCATCAACAAATCATGAAAATCATCTTCAGGTTAAAATGATAAACTAAAATCACCTGATCGGGGTCAAATTGACTCTAGTAGGGAGTCCGTTTTTATATAGCGACTCCCTAACGGAGTCAGATTGACTTCTTTAAGGTCACTCAACAGGATACCTACAACTTAATAAAACTGTGTTATACTGCCTAGTTTCAAAAATAAACGATTATTTTATAAGACTTCGTTTGAAATAATTGGTATCGTGTATAGTTTATAAAACAACGTGATATTCTAAAGTGATATATGTATTTCAGTGATTTGGTTTACTTATAGTTTTTATTTTCTTTTTCGCATTCGTAACTTATGGTCTTTATATTTAATTCCTCATTAAAAGTTATTGCCATATTTTTATTTAAAAAATTGGACGCTCTCATTCTCCTCGCGTTTATTGTTGCGATAAAATGTTACTAAAATTTTAATAAGTTATTTTCTTTGACGATAACCGAAAAATAAATACATATAATCCAAACAGCATCGACACTATCGATAATATTTTGTGAAAACTGTTTTGATGTTTGTTTTAATGCTCCTCCTATTGAAACAGAACGCATATTGCGTTAAATGCTAATCTAAAGTTAAATGCTACAAACTACAACGTCTTAAATTAAATTTAAAATTGTTAATTGTAAAAGTGTAAAAGAGAATATTATCGGAAGAAATTGTTTAGTTCTCAAAAACCGAAAATATAATTAATAAATGAAGTTATTATACATTAATTATAGATTTAAAAATCTTTTAAAAAACATGAGTCAATTAAAAAAGGGTAATATAGGAAATTTCAAATACCTACTCTGCGAGATTTGGCTCTGCAAATAATACAATGGCCTCGTTGTAATTACTTTGATATGCGATTTGATTTTCAATTGCCAGGATCGCGAGACTTCATAAAATATTTTATGACCATTTTATGACCATTGAGAAAAACAAAATTTAAATTAACCCTCACAACGCGTAATATCCCAGCTCATAAAATTTCAATCGCGTATATTTGAAGTTCCAGTAAACTGCATTTAACCATTTAGTTTTTAGTGTACCCGTTTAGCTTAGTAGAAATTCAAATTATTGTATCTGAAACCAAAATTAAAATCTGTTAAAAACTACTCACAAGATCATATTTTAACAATATAAATTTAAAATATTCGTCCCTGAAGAGCTTAAGGACTAACTAAATGAAATATAGAGTTTGATTAAAGGATATCATTCGAATTTATTACAGTTTAGAAGCATTTTTATATTTTCGAAAGAAAATACATATATTGTTCATGCAAATTAACTAAAAGTTTGTATATAACCTACTAATGTAAATTCGAATTGTCTAATTAGTAATTTTTCTCCAGTAAAAGAATTATCATTTAATTATTATTCTCCAAACAAATCCTTTCTTCAAGTTAATTTGCATTCAATGTTTCGAATTTTGTGAAATCCACATAATTTTACCATATTACATCCCATGGCGCATATGTGCCATTTCAATTCCCTGAATTTAGAAAATATTTGTAACTTCTCCGATCCCATTATGCAATTGGAACATATCCATACAAAGCTCCAGTCGGTGCGAAACCCTCTTTTGCAGACAAGGATCTATCCATTAAAACATCTCTTATCAAATTCCCAGTTCCCAGTTTCAAGGAACGTCAACAATTAAAATTTCATTCAGAAATATTCAACTAATGTAATCCCCCCCACTATGACTAAATGACAGAATCACTCACCCCGCTTTCCCCACCCTGAGCAGCCCTACGTTTTAACTTTATAATGAAAATTCAGGACTGCCACCAGTAACATCGTCTGTCTGTCTGCCTGTGGAAGGATTTTTGTCTACTGTTGACATAAATTCGTTTCTCAACTAGAGCAGGCATGATGTCGTCGTTGGCATGGATGATGTCAATATGGATAAAGTCTAGCACCAGGATAATATCGCTCATCCCCTAGCTGGCGAGGGAATATGTTGTCTTTGCTGATTGTCGTCTACAAATGTATCATGTCGAATTACCGTGGTGGCAAAGAGTGGAATGTAAAAGGTGTTTATTTCAGTCGTTTCAAAGAAAATCAAAATGGAATACATATTTTAAAAAAAGGGTTTAATTCTTTACAAAATAAAACAGATGGTGTTACTCTCCCCTCATCTCTCATCTGTTTTTCATTCGAGGAAGCATGAAACTTAATCACCGAGACTCGTTAGACCTATGTATCTTCGAACAAAAGGGAAATTTTGTCGTTTAAAGAACGTTAAAACATAAAAAACTTCCTTCAAAATGAGACTAAAGACATTTCAAAACTCTTACCCTTCGGCAGAGTCTAATTAACGGAAAAGAGAAAAATTGAATTTACAGAAACGTCTGGGCTGAGAAACTTGGCAAGAAAATGGACATTTCAGGTCTGGTAGGTTTCGTTAACCATCAAAAATATTTCAATTAAATTAAGGGCAGCAAAAAAGAGACGAATTTCTTTAAATTTTCTCAGTACTGCAAAAAATCCTCACCCCAAAGGCATCGGCGTGACAATAATTTTAAAGTGCCGAGGAATTTTTTTAAATCTCCCGAAGTTCTTTCAAGAATCTTAGCAAAATGTTGGGTACAGGGCGAAAAGGGAGTAGAGAAGGAAAACAAAGTTCTTTTCCTTTACCTTCTAAGAAGCAAAAAATTATAAAAGAAAATACGTCAGTCTTGGGAATGAAATGCTTTCTTTGAGTAGGTACCTCAATAATTAAACCTTTTTCCACGAATTATGAACACAAATAAGGAAAAACTTAAAGGTGTTGAAATTAAGAGACACTAGTTCTATTGGTGTATAAATATTATAAACTTTTGCAATTTTGAATCGTATATAGGAGATTTGACTCAAGAAAATCTCTGTAATCACCTCAATCAGTTGAGGTATTAAATAGTTACATGGAGCGTTGCTAATTCGCCTGCAGCGTTTAGGTACCGGATTAGTTTCTAAGCTTGGTTAATTGCCACCGAAAAGATCTGTTGTTTGCTTAATCATGGTGCGACAGAGATAAACTTTATGTGCCCGTTTGCTGCATGCATTTGACCTGCACCTACTAATCACTAGATTTAAAGGGAATTAATGGATTATGTATAATAACAGAATTGCTATCCGTAGAATCATATATCATGAGAAATTAAAGACCAATCTATTTTGACGATACAAAATTTACTACAAACGAAATACTACCTCTTTATTGTGATTAAAATCGTTATACAAATTGGAACTAATGGCGGAACAAAATTATAGTGATAAGAGGCACAATAATTTGTATGCAAGCTAATTATAATAATGTCCGCTAACTAGGGTTTAACCACCATAGCTAAATGGTTTCTTTTCGAAATTTTTCTATTCACAAAATAAATTGATTTGTTTGTAATACAAATTCAAAGCAAACACATAGCTGAGTTTTTTTTCATCCTTTTCAGGGTCTTAAGTTATAGAACCGGGTCCTAAGTTTGAAAATATTCCAGCAGAGGCGCTGTGGAACT
The DNA here is from genome assembly GCA_933228815.1 of Machimus atricapillus. Classification (NCBI taxonomy): domain Eukaryota; kingdom Metazoa; phylum Arthropoda; class Insecta; order Diptera; family Asilidae; genus Machimus; species Machimus atricapillus. The sequence goes on along the minus strand of OW121788.1, from coordinate 4,211,465 downwards.
ACTTTGATTTTTCGTTGTTGGTAGTATTGTCAATTGGAGAACTGTTCGTTTGTTGTACAAATGTAAAAATGTAGAAAAAATAATTCTCAATAATACATTTTATGTATTTTTTTTCTCAATTTCGGCGATGAATAATTGAGATTACAGCTTATTTAATCTAGTATACATGAAATAATCCTTTTTGAGAGTGAGAATATTCTGAGAATGTAAGGGGTAATTTACTTGAAAGTACTTAATTACAAATTTCAAAATTTCTTTTTACGATCCATTCTTGAAAAACAATTTTTTATACTTTATCTTTCTTTTCACAGCTGTGTTAATCTAATATGTATGTAAATTACTTTTACTCATTTCTCCCCATTTTCCGCTGGGTATACATCAGCTCTTAAAAAATCAAACACTTTGATAGACATTAATGTCACTTAAGCAAAAATGCTTAGTCGCTGGAAGATAATCGTTCTACTTTTCCGCGACTACGCTTTCGCCTAATTAAGCTCTCTTTTAAGGCCGATTATTCATGATTAACACGCGTTTGACCTCCTTATGGGTTGAATTTTGTCATTGTCAATCGCTAAAATATTCTCATTTAGAGTTATTTTTCTTGCAAACACTTTTCTTTATTGTCTTTGTAAAACAACATAACTATTGTGCAAATTTCGAAATTTCAGCTTTAGCTATTTGTGCCCAGCTTTCATGAATTTGATTTATTAAAAGTTTACGAGCTAAGAAGACCATTTAATATTTTTTATATGTATGAGTATATTCAAATTTTGAGCCTCAATTTTTCTTGGTGGATGATGTCTTCTTTATACGTAATATAAGCAAAATGTGTTGAAAATTTAAAATTTCCTCACAAAAAAAACCATGTCTGCACCACAATCTATGATTTTCATTAGTAAAATTTCAATGTATAATTTATTATCTATTTTAGTGACTATCAATAGAACTATTGTGTTAATCTAACTTTAATTACAATATGTACATAATACATATGTTTAATTTTTAAAACGATAAAAGTTAGGTATAGAAAAAAACTAATCAAAATAGTGTTTTTCAATTACTATATACCTAAATGTAAAAAAAAAATCAAATGAGGCGAATGAAATATTTATAACGATGATATAATGCTTTCTAAAAGAAACGAACTCGAGGTAAATACAAATGATTCTATGATTTTATAAACAAATATTTTTTTTTCTTTCTGTGCCTACCCAGCATTTTGATTTTTATAATGATTTTTTAGTCTTCCTTAATACATAATACTTATCTGTTTATTTATATCTTTCATATATAGGTATATGACGCCAATTTAAATTAAATCAAACAATTTATGTAATTAATATTTGATATTACCTCTTTTTTTAAACCCATAGCAGTGGCATATCCTCTTAAAATAATAAACTACGACTGAACTTTAACATTTATAATCTAAATAGGGGTCGGAAATTTTTTGTGTACTGAATGGTAAATTGTTAAATAATATTTGTAGAAATGTCATAATTTAAATATTTTTTTTATTTTTCGCTATTGGACCAACATTATCCCGCAATTTAATTATACAACTATTATTATCTTACTTTGGCAGCCCTTTTAAATATATAACTCTCACCAACTGAATAGTGATTAAAATTCTATTTGAAGCAATATTTGTTCACAAATTTATGTTCCTATAGTAAGCGCCTATTCTAGTGAAATGAAACGCTTTTAATTTAAGGATTAATTTGTCGGAACATTAGGCCTTCCTTTGGCTGACACATATAGATATCTTCTAAGAAATAACTTTGAACGCACACATCGTAGTCCTTGATTGATTAATAATTAATTAGTAATGCTATTGTTATTGTTGAAGCAGCACCATTCAGGGTAAACTAATTAAGCTGAATAGAAAATCAACCCGACACTTGTATTAGTTATGTAATGTTCGTCCATTTAATCGAAAATGTTCACAGATAAAATCTCTTTTGCTGTGTTTTAGCGCCAAGCATCCCAGATAATTACGAAACACATTAGCGAAATGGAGAAAATTCAGAAAATTCGGCAAATGAAAGGGAAAATGATCTGACAACAGCAATAAAAGTTGAATGGGAAGATTTCCATTTGGGACTGATCGCAGTCTGTAGAAGCACTGCCTTAACCCGAAAGGAGCAGACAAAAACGCAATAGCGAAACAAAAACGCGCTAAACTCTATCCGATGATTTCATTCGTTTCAGGGCGATAAAATTAAGATAGATAAATGCAGGGAGGGTTTTTGAAGCGAAATGACTTCAAATCAAAAGAAATCCTCGCCGCGTTCGGAGCAATTATCTCGCTATTTAGTCATTCGAATGGCAAGTAAGGACAAATTCCGAGATCATGACTTGTGAAAGATTACGCTGAGACATGGAATCGCCTTTTTTCGAACAGCACGCTAATGTGCCCTGAAGAGATTCAGATTACGAATAACAAATATGAGGAAGTTGTAATCGTGCCTGCAAGATTATATTTTCTCCGTCAGATAATGACAAAGTTAGAATTAGGAACTTTGGTAATATGTATTTGAAATGTTCCTTAAATCTGTTATAATACTTATCACGCTGATTCAAAACTACTATCCTACTACATTTACTAAAAAACTCCCACTTCGAGATTAGGATTTTCAGATAACTAGGTACTACTTCAAAACTGCTACTAAACTTAAATGACCTTTCAATCACACTGAACAGACTGTTTAATATTTAGTTTTTAAATTCAGGATCAGGATGTTCAGTATGAATGAAAGTAGATTAATGAAAAGTTAAATATTTGAAACTTCGGTTTTAAGGATTTGCATTTATGAGTTGGAGTTTTATTTTACAGGACCAGTATCGCAATATGAGGGAGAGTGTTTCTTTTACTTATGGCTTGATTCAGAAAGAATAGTCGTGACCTGATAATCATTGGTTTCGACAATATTATATTAGTTATAATAGATAAACTTTGAATGATTAAGTAAAATTGATAGATACCTAAATGTCTTCGAATTGGCTCTCGATAATTTTTCCTAAATTGAGGATAAAAAACTCATAAAATAAACCCAAAATCAATTTTACATTAACCAAATCTTGTGCAGGTTTTCAGCCTAACGTGTTTTTGGTTATGATAAACAAATTATTTTTGTTATTTAAACTCAAACCTCGCTAGATAAATCAACAAATTTTTATTTAAAGGCCATAAAAACCCTAAATTAAGCCCGATTTTTAAAATTTTAATTTTATTAAAAAAGGAAATCAGGGATTTAAATAAACATATTAAACAAATACCACCAGATTAATAATTTTAATCACCGGTACCCTTAAACGGGGTAGATTAAAAATCAGCTAAAAAATAACCAATAAATTATTGCAGCAATTGCATTAAACTACCTTTTTGGTAGAAAAGTTAAACGAGCTAATTTTGTTAAATTTACCAGCATTTGTTTTTTCTCGGTGTCCACTTACACTTACCGCCGATGCCTTTCGAGCAATTTTGGGATTGACCGATCCCACATAAATAATACCTACCTACTAGATACTAATTTTTTTTGAGATAAAAAATATTCATGGCTACAAAATCTTGACGGGATAACGTCTGTTTTGATACTTAAAATGTTTATATGTAGGTACTTTGTCCAGCTTTTCAAGATTTAACGCTTTTGACTGAAAAAATGTTTGAATATTTTGCGAAAAAAATACGATAAAATCTTATTACAGCAAAGCCTCCATTAGCCACAATATTTCTTCCATTTATAACTCCTGCATAATTCTAGCAACTCCCAGCTCGGCTCGCCCTTAAGGAATTTCACTGAAGACTTGGCTGATTTAATATCATTACCCATTCCCTGCTCCTCCCTAAACCACTTTGCAAGTAAATAATTTGGAATAATTCACGAAAGATTTGGCAAGTCTCAGGAACTGAGAGAGCTGTGCAGCCGCCAGTAGGCGACAAACAAGATTCCATCTATTCTAAAATTCTATTAATCCCCTCCGGCACGGAACGCGCCCCCTCGAAAGGCATCTGTCTTTTCGGAACGCTTCCCGCTCACAAGTCTTCTGCTCAATTATACATCGTACAGAAAAATACACCTCGCCTGGATGGCGGAAGTTCTGGAATTTTGTCCTCGAAAGCCCCCCAAACTCTGGAAGTTTATTCAATTTTTGATTCTCGCAGGTGCTATGCTGTCTCTGTGAGCCCCAGCTATAAGAAGCTATTTGGCAAAGGGGAAGTCCCCAAAAACATCGAGGACATCTGCCGAATGCAAAACTCAAGTGGGGCGGAATAAAACAAACCGCGAACCAAACCGCGAAGGCAAGAGGTTTTGGAAATAGGGATTGGACCACTTCTCCATACCTATTTCGGCGGAAATACATAATTACTCCTCAAACAGAAACATATCTCTGGTTGTTTGGCTTTGTATCAAATTACCGACATTTCGAAAATACTCACGCTTCGTCGGAAAGATAAATTTTCGGTTGACTCCGCCCCCACCGTGGTAGACCTACAAAACCTACAACTCTCGACTACCGCCAGAGGATTCAAGGATCACCGTCGAGGATCTCCGAATTTATGTAATTAATTTCAATTCAATTAGTTTGCATAAATTTTACCCGGCTGGGCCTAGGGCAGCCGCACAGTGTGTGAAAATCCGCGTTGTGTTTACCCAAAGTTTCGAAGAACCGACGATAGTACGAAATCTAGATAAGCAGGAAACCTTGTCCTCGAAATGCTGTTTAAAGGGTAAAAGTTATCGCGAATGGGACGGGCTCCTTTCGAGGACTCTGCTGCTACCCCGCGAGAACGAAACTTTATAGCAGTTCCTCCAAAAGATTAATGTTGACACTTTCAATAATTCATTAACCTGAAGAGTGTGACGGTCTACTGAATACGGGTTTTGCCTCGTATAGAGTTTTAAAGGCTCTGGAACGTGCCCCAATAACTCTTGTCCTAAATAATTCCCCGCGGAGGTAGCCTCTACCCGCATACCTTCGCAAAAGGCTGAATCAAATTGTTCAAATTTCAGAGCCGGAAAACTTAAAAGGCACCAAAAGTTTGAAACAGTACGAACGAGCATCAAATAAAGTTACTCTTATTCAGTTCAGTTCTATCTGCTCCAGAGGTCTGCGCTCGAACCTGAGCACCTTTCCAGAGGAGTTGGGGACGAACGAAAAGTTAGTCATTTTTGCCATCATTGCTAGCCCTGCATACATAAGATATATTCAAGTTCACTGAGCCGTCGAAAATTCTTCATAGAAGTTATGCAAATGACCAAAGTTAGAAACTATGACCCAGCACAACTCCTTTATTAATTTCGGATAGTTGTTGCAATTCTTGTTCGTATTGTTGATCATACAACGAATTACTTTGTTTCTTTTACAAGTTTATATAAATTTTTTTCTTAGTTAGGTAAAATCGGAATTAAATCGAAAAATACACACTAAAAAATTCTAATCAAAGTGAAGACAGTTGCGCCCGTATGTTAATTAAAAAGAAACACTGGAAATAGAATTTGATGTTATGTTCTGAATTTATCAAATTTAAGCTCCAGATGAAGTCTTAATATTCTTCCATCTGGAGCAACGAAAATAAAAAAATCTGAGAAATATTACCACAGGCGAAAAGTTAATTTAAGATTTTCATGAATAATTTATACTAAAGGAATTTATCTAAAAAGATTTACTGAATAACCCGAAAATAACATTAAAGGGATCAAATCGAAACGATTCGACGTTATGAAATCGCTGGACAGAAACATTTATTTTATATTAAATGATAATAATAATTTTATGATTTCAAAATAATATTGTAACCACCAACTTATGTAACATAACTGTCCCATTAAAAGTACTTTCAATCTTTTTATCGAAAATGAAGCATTCCCCCAGGACTGAACATCCTTTTTTTTCCATTAAAACGAAACGATCCAAGCCAACTTTTAGCCTTAAATGATTTAATAATATAAATCCTGAAGTTACACTTCTTTGGGATCTCATCCAAAATTGAAATCCCTCAAGCCGCATACAAATTCCATGCAGGCAAAGAGGGCAAGAAGACGCCTTCGATCGAAAAAGAAATCAGGCAAATGAACTCGTCGGAAAAGGACAAGGAACATAAATACCGAACAGAGTAAGAAATCCTCTTATTTCAGCTCTCTCTCAGGAGAATCGAAAGGACACAAATTGAATTCGGGTTAAAATTCCCTTTTTTATTTTGCCCCAGCGCTGAATATACATATCCAGCTCCCCCGTGTATAGAAGAATCTTCCCCGGCTTCTGTCCTTGAGCAAGTGCCATTCGTTTGGGGCTTCTTTCTACTTTTGATTTTTTGTACTCCCTTTAACTTAAACTACATCACCGGGGAAGCGGGGGTCGTCGCACGATTTAAGACATCCAAAGGCGGCGCCGAGTCAGATAAAAAAAGTAATCTTAATCAAGTTTTAATAAAAGCGCAATTTTACAGACATCTTCCTATCGTATTAATCTGTCTTCAAGAGACAGTCAATGCAGGCTGCAGATGAATCCCCAATATTCAATCATTCAATCTGATGCCATTCCATCTGCGACAAAAATTTAAATTATTTAACAATTTCCCTCTCTTTCCTTCAGCTACACGAATTTCACAGGCTGTAATAACTTCAGTGTATCCTCTAAACTTTAAGGACAAGAATTGCAATATTAATTTACAATAAGAGTTCATTTTAAAAATAGGAAACAATAAATTGCATTTGTGCTCTACATATGGTAATTGCAGACACTTGTTACTTTCTAATACTTATTTAAAAATATGGCCGAATTTCTTAAAATCTTGTACCTGCCTACAATTTATATTTTCGTTTTGTCGTGTTTGGAAGAATTTTTTTTAAAAAATATATTTGTAAATTTATTATATTTAGACTATAATTACTATGCATATGTGAGTGATTTTATATCTCATAGTAGTACAACTTATTTTAAGACTATTTTCAGCCCTTTATCTTTCAACCTTTAAAAGGGTCCATATCTTTGAAAATCTTCAAATCATCGATTAAGAATTAATATTATTTTCTAAAAGTGAATAATTTCAAAAGTATTCCATAAGAATCTTATTAAGATTATTTATTAAGATCTACGATTTTCAGCGAATCCGCCTCGAGCTGCTGTAAAGTTTGAGTACGAAACAACATTTTCAAAGTTGGTGTTCATCGTACCAACTTTAACTAAAACCCACAAAGTTTTACTGAATTTTGAAGAAAATTACACGTCCTGGCCAAATAAGTGTCACTTCACGGTCTACCAATACTATTGGCATGATATTATAAGAGATGCCAAAGAAATCAAAATGAGCTGAAATTCGGACAGTGGTTCTGCTGTGGTTTGTTGTTTGCTGAAAAATTTGCGAGTTCAGACTTTATTTTACAGCATGACAACACAGCTGTACACACTGCTAAAGTCGTGAAAGAATATTTCTAAGCTGTAAAAACTGATAGGTATATGGAAATTACCTGCCTGCAGTTTTGACATAAAGTAGGTACATCCAAAAGTTATAGGGTATATTATGTAGTTCGAAAGAGAGTGGACGAGTTTCAGAACTAAAAGTTGTAACTTCAAAAGTTTGGAGTAAAATACCATTAGATATCTTAGGAAAACTTCCAGATTCAATGTCAAATAAACTTTTCAAAATCATAAAAACTCAGGGAGGAGGTAAAAGAGCAAAAACAAAACACATTAGCACAATTAATTTCGTACTTATTTTTCTACAAAATCGTTAATGAAGTAATAAAAATGCAAAACATTATAAATAAATAAATGCTTACATTATGTATGAAATTGGAAATAAATTTATATAAGTATAAAACATTGTTTACAATCCTCGTATTTCTTGCTGAATTTAAGATAATTTCGTTCACTGTATATGCGGATATACATTTTTTATTCTAAAAAATTTCTCAAAAAATGTTTCGTCTCATTCATTTGCAGTACAACATTAAGAAGAAGGAAGAAATAGTTGAACAGCAGCAGCAAGAGGAGCCAAATCCTTTAATGCGGAAAAAGAAAACACCGGAGGAGCTCGCGGCCGAAGCGGAGCAAGAGGAATTAGACGATTTCACAAGTAAGGAAATTAAATTCTACTATTTTTCTTGATATTTCCACAGCTATTGTTTTCCTATTTTCAATTTCTCAACTGGCCCTACTCTATTCGTGCTAAGCTAAACATCGGTTAGGGAACAGAGCGCAACAGTATATTAATTTTTGCAACATAAATAATCAAAAACTGCACTAAACTAATGAAGAACTTTAGTGCACTTTAAACGAAAAACGTTTTTCTACTGCATCTACTGCATCTAGATCGACTTTCATCCATAGGATTTGTCACAGAATTAGTGAGATAATTTTCCCGCCCTTTTGGATGTTCTGAAGCCTCAGTACAGTTATTGCTAACGACAAGAGTCCGAAATTGCAGTCCAACCAACAACCAACATCCGGGAAATGTTGAATTTCTTGTGGCAAATAGTAGCAAGAGTCGTTCTACAGAAAACCAATAGAATTTGTCTAAGTGGATGTTACCGTTTAACGTTTGGCCATTTTGTAGAAGGACCCGCATGAAATGCACTTCGGGAACATTTGTCCAATTTGTGCCGAGGCTTATTGCAATTGCACCAATGCCACGTACTCTCCTGCCGGATGCTTCCGAAGATGAACTGCAAACGTGAAAATGGTTACTTGCGTCTTCCTGGGGACGAGATGGGGGGAGAATTACAATGAGATTAACTTGTCCCGGATTGCTAAACCTTGTGGACATTTATAGTGTTTTATTTGATGTTTGCAATGGCATAGAGTTTGACTTTAATTAAGCAACGAGAACAGGGGAAATCTCCGAGTTTTGATGTTATCTATGAAACAGACCGATTTCTTTGGACTGCCTGCCAGACGAGATGTTTATTAATTGATTTGGAGCTGAGATAAAACTGAATTTAAAGTACAATCCTCAAACTGGAGATAGATATGCCGCTCAAAATTTACAAACTCTTATTCAATAACTCATTTATTTTTTACATCTACAGGCTTAAATCTAATAGTCTACATAAAATACTAATTACTAAAAATAATACCAAGAAAAAGCAAATAGTATCAAAGATATACATACATACAAAGGATTTTTTAACTGAATAAAGTAAAACACAATATCAATAGAAAAATGAAGAAAAGAAAAAGAAAATGACATTCTGGAATCGTAATCAACATACTACAAAAATTAAACAAATTTGAAGAAATCGTAATAGCATCATATCTTCTATATTTTGTACGATCGGACCAATAAATAAAAATCATCGCCCCCGAGTCCACTCTAATGGAGCGAAATACGCGATTAAAGAAAGAACTTCTGAACAAATGATTTTTTTACATTAAATATGTAGATACAACACGGACGAAAATAGTGGCGGCAACGTTTCCTCGTTCGACAGTTTTCTTATACAAAAAGCCTTTTTCGCAGATTCACTTATATTTCTGCGTTCGTTATTTCGTATACAGGATACCATAAAACTGAAGTTAATTCAAGAAGACATCAAACAAAACAGCAATAAATGAATTCTTACCAAACGAAAAACATAAGGACTACGTTCAAAACCTATAATTTTGAGAATGCTCCATACCTTAAATTTAAAATACCTATACCCGGTTTCACCTGCGGCGTATACTATTTGATTCACTTCTCAAGTGTGCGGCAGTCAGTCATTCTTTGCCTGTAACCTACATAATTTAAGGTTAGGAATACTGACTTGCACCGCGCCAACTTTAAACAAAATTCTATAATAAGTTTACTCATAAATTATGTTTCATTTTTTAGCTCATATTTTATAAAAGTCGTTCATTTTGTTTTAAAAGAAAAAATTTAAGATTTTATGTTATTTAATATATTTATTTTACCGACTAACTAACATGGGCTTAGGAAATACTTATACGTTGCTAATCTGTTCCTGGATGCGCAACAAGAATAAACATTTTGTAACTTATAAATTTAGTTACTAATGTGCTGAGAAAAAAATTAGTGGTTTCTAAAACTATTTTGACCAATAAAAACTAAAATAATTGCCAAAATAACTATTTTAGTAAAATTTACTACAAAGTGAAAAAAAAATTTTGCTCGAATACTTTCAGAATAGTTTGTACTATGGTTTTTAATGATATTTAAAGAAAGTACAGCTGAAAGTTTGCCATTCTGGTAGGATTGAAATTAATTCTACTTTCAAAAAAAAATGATTAATTCTCAACCGCCATTTATTGATTTAAAATTTTACAGAGGTACCTACCCATCGGTTTTTCAGTAGTCCTCTAGTTGAATAATTCTTATATGAGCTCTAAGAATCATTATAAAAATATTTTTTTAGTTTTTATTCCACGATAACTTCAATGCATTTAAAGGACTTATAAATTCCTGAAAAATTTTGGGTACTTATTTTCTGAAAAGGAATCTGACAGTAAATTGTACAGAAAGTTCATATAAACCTACTGGTGCACGTAATTAAATCGTATTTACCTCAAAATCAAAGCAACCTTGAGTGTATTAAAATGCTCCTGAAAAGCGACATCATCATTTACATTTTCTGAGCAAATAAATTTGACGCAATATTCCCGGCTTCTGAAGGTCGTGGTGGATCCTATAAAAGGCCCAAGCGAATAAGCCATCCTCCATTCGCGAGAAGTGAAGCAGTGGAAGAACCATGGGCATGTAGGGTACACTTACACCAAGCCTCCTAAATTTACATATATTTGTATATATCTGGAAAACATCGAGAGAAAAACTTTCCAGCAATGTAATTTTCCTTTAATTAACTAAATCCTGTCAAATGCTGAAAGTAAACGAATTAGGACAAGTATAGAGTGCTCTGGGAGCGCCTATGTTTCGAAGAAGGAAAAGCCCACCGAGTTCTAGGGCTCTACGGGAGCGCTTTGGCTTCAGCTCCTGGCCTGGCATCGGCACCACCAGTGGCAAGAACAGAACAAGTTCACTTCATTTACTTCGTGCCGAAAAGTTGACATGTTTTAATTACTCGCTCCAGACAAAAACAAGAACAGGAACAGGGCCACAGGGTGGGGATAATTAAAGTTAGAAATTAATGGCGCGCGTAAGGGGCAAAAGGATTTTCAGTTGGGCTGCGATTTTTTCTTCTTTTTTTTTGTATTTATTATAGCGTGGCAGTCTTTTAAGACCGCCCAACCGAAAGGCGCAAAATGGCTTATTTTTGAGAAATTAATTAATGCGAAGGCTTGCCCCGCGTGAAACCATTGTGTAAATGGCTTGTTTGGACGCCATTTTTAAAACCACCCTTTTTCTGTTTTGACCATGAAGCGTTTTTATTTCTCGTCAAACGATTAAAGGACGTTCCTCAAAAACAGGAAACACTATTTTGAATTAGAGCCCACATTCATTAGGCGTGGTTATGCTATGGCAATTTCGTGCCGACGATTTCGTAACTAATTAATTTTAAATTAATGCCACATAACCTGGCAGTTTCAGGAGCCACTTATTTTTCCATATTTTTTCAAAGGAGTTTTTTGTTTTGCAGCGAATAGTGCGCGTGCATAAACCCCAATTTGAAGCAGCATAAGCTGAAGAGGCACATGGAGGTCCTCGTTAAAGTATGAAACGATGTGTGCCACATGTGTGAAGTGCCTTGGGTATGTGCCCCAAGCATAAACACTGTAACGTAACGTAACCCAAAGAGAGATGGCTTACGTATTCAAGTCGATGGCGCTATACAAATGCGTCCCTGGAAATGAATAATTAAGTTGTCGCTGGTGACAGATTTCCGCTCTGTGCCAAGTACGAAGACATGCTATTGAAACAAGTCCGGGAAATTATGCATCAATTTGCTAAATGCTTTCGAATTTCCGACAATGCCATGGAAAGGTACAATGTGCTTACCTAGGGTATTCCAATAGTATGCAGGAAAATCATGGGATATGTTGTAGAACTTCAAAATTTTCGACATAAGGTACCTGGGTCGAATATGGCCAGCCGCGAAATATGGCCACATGCATATATCTCTAATCTAAAAGGACGTAACAAACTGAACAAGTCGCAAAATGTTCGGCGAGACGTTAGGCACCAAAACTATATGCTTACCGTTGCCACCGAACCTGCGACAGTAGGACAAATGCCAAAACAAAGAAAAGACGCGTCGCGATCATAAAAATCGAACGTAAGATTTTATCTTGTATTTCTCTATTTAATATTATTACCTTAATGTAATATTATTACCTTAATACTTGACAATCATATTTGATATTTCCGTGTAGTGTTTTTAAACTATTTAGTTATTTAATAATTAAAGTGAATTTAACAAAAAATAGTATAAACTATAAGTATGGCCATATTTACATACACTGGCGGAAATATGGCCATTTTGCCTGTTTTTGAAAAAAGAAAATTTACTCCAATTGTAAATACTTTGGCTATTTATTTTCCTCGTAGTTTAAACACTAAATAGATACACTTTACTAATAAGTACTGTTGCTTAGCCTAATACCATAAAATATATGAAAAAAATTATACGAAACGTTAAGGTGGCCATATTCGACCCAGGTACCTTACAATACTGAACTTGTATATATTTTTTCTACAATTATCTGTCGTTATCTGTAATAACAGAAAAGTAACCTTATACTTGAAATAAAATGCCTATTTTCTATAGGTTAGGTACTCATATGTATACCTACAATATAAATTCTCGGAAAAAAAGTGGAGTAAATATAATTTTTAATTAATATTTAATTCCTTTCTATAATGGATTTGAGTTAATCCCGAACTGCGTTGCGATAAATCTTAAAATAACGTCCAATAGCAAATTACCATCGAAATTAAAATAAATTTACTTAATATTATCTTACATTCCAAACGACCATCCAAAACGATAATAACATTTTAGACTCAAAATTAACCTCCACAAAAATTTGTTTATAACACAATAAACTCCTTTTTCTGAACTAAGCATATCTTGTTGCCAGTTTTGTTTTAACTACAGAACTAGGCTAAGGACAGAATGCTTTCCTGGATTTTTTTAACATAGAGAAAAAGTTGTACATAAACGACCGGGAATTATAAATAGAACGTTTAAATATTTCTCTTAACATTTTGGATTAGACTTCTGTTACGAGTTAGTTCAAGCAGTGAAATTATTCTGACAGTATAATATCTATTATGTGCCTAGTTATATTCCATTAAGTTGTCGATTTACAACAGTTTATGTGCTTAAACATTATATCTAGCATTCATATTAATGCATAAGAAAACTCACTACAGGTATGTGTGAAAATACACATTTTTTATAGCAACACTGCTATTTTTCACGAAATCTAAACTTCCACAAAAGGTGAATAAAATCAATTACTACAAAGCAAAATTGAACAAGCTAAGGACATTGCTATAAAACCCCACTTCTATTGGTGATGTCTAATGCATGTTGTGATATTTCCAAAAACAGTAAAAATAAGCATAAAATATAACCATCATTATTTAAATCAATCAAAAACGATGAAATTTTCAGAAAATTTACCTCGACTCGATACCAATAACCAGATAGAAAAATGGAATTCACTCAAATTCTCAGTTTCATGCCGTATAGCCTTCATGGTCTTAATAATATAGTAACATGAATATTAGTATCTATATTTATATATGTATAATATAATGAGAGTACCTTAAAAAAATATGTAGAAACTCTCAATGGGGCTCAACTGTGTGTAGCCACATTAAAAGACAATAAAATATATTGACAAAATGCATTAACTATAACATTTAACAATATATTTTCCGGAAAACATGAATATATGTATGTATTCATATTGACGATAAATGTTTTTACAGAACACTATGGTGATCTCTCTGATATAATTTAATTAGGTTATTTAAAACAAAAATTTCGAGAATTACTGAGAGATTTTTACTATTTAAAAACTTCTCAATATTGTCAAATAAAACAACTTTTCAAAGAAATGTTAACAAATAAATGTTGTAAATTTGTACACAAGCTTATTCTGTAAATGTAATACAGCTTTTGAATTATTTTACAACTATATTTTAATATAACACACAACTGCTTAACAAAACAACATATGTATGTGTATTACGAACTTATGTAAGTTTGCTTAAAATGTAACAAGCTAGTAAATACTCTTAGACTAAGCAGCCTTTTGCTTATATTTGCAAAGTAGTACAAATTTTTTACAGTGTAGTATACCTAAAATTGCCATACATTGTAGCAAAATTTTACTACTAACTGCTATTTTATTACAACCTTCTCTTTTACTACTACCTTCTTTTTCACTATTAAATACTTTCTATTTTACTGCTATCTTCTACTTTCGTGGTAAATTAAGGAGAGTAATCGAAAATATTTTATGTACCTACATTGATACATAAAAATGAGTAGGTAAACTCTAATCTAAAATAATAGAGAAAATTACACATTTATTATTGTTCTCTTTATCGATTTAACTATGTTAAACCAATGGTGACTATACAAAATAGGCATAAAATGCATTCATACAAAACCATTAATTCAACATAGACAAGTCAATAAAAAATATTATTATTGAGAGAACATGTAAGATTTAGAAAATATTGCACATGATGTTGATTACTTAACAAAATCATTTAATTGCAATATGTTTTATTTGTAGGGAACAATAAAAAATCCTTACTGAAAAAGTACTTTTAAGGTTGGAAAAACACTGATATTACAAAAAGTTATTTTCGATATACTTTACTTTACTTTAAAATTATCTTCCTCGACTGACATCCCCCTGGATAGAGTCCATGATCTTTCTGTTATGATTTCTTTGGTTGTAATCATCTAATTCGAGTGTTTATTTCTTGTCTCTTATAGAACTGAAAAATCAAATAGAAACGCAAGTGAACGAGCTGAAAACGCAAATAGAGGGAAAGTGTGTAATGCAGTGATATGTCATCATCATAATCACCCTATAACATTAAAAAAAAAAACAAAAAAAAAAAGTAATAAAAAAAGGAGCACTATACATACCCACGTTAAATATATGAGTAAATTAATATAGATAAACAGTACTGCAAAACGTCAACGCATTAGAAGCACGCCAATGCAACATAATAACAACAGCAAAAATTGAAGAAAACAAATTAATTGAAAGAAATGGCAATTGTAGTGGAAAATTTTAAGAACCAAAGGTGAACCTAGAAGTAGTAGGAAGTGCTTGTTAATGTAAAGGTATAAAACCTAATGGGAAAATTATGCTGGCTCCCAAAAACGATAAGAAGAAGACAAAAGCAATCACCACCTGAAGAATCATAATAATGAAGTAATAAGAAAAAAAAATGTGAGCGTAGATATATAAAAATGGGAAAATAAATATAGTATAAAACTCAGAAAGATGTTGAAAAGAGAGTCGCACATCCACCAAATCATCATTAAGTAAAATGTGGATCAACATTAAAACATCATGTTTGACTGTGTATTTGTTACATTGTTTTAAACTCATACACAAAATGTATGATAATGATAAAATGTAGAACTAAATAAGAAAATAAAAAACATTGAAAAACATGTAAGTAAAACTTATTTTTATATTAATTGATTAATTGATTAATTAATTACATAATGTAACAAATAAATGCTTCTTTTCGCGCCTCATCATTTGAGCGTTTTGCTCATTTCGTTTTTCGTTATCGATTTTCTAGAGGTTACTTAGCGTTTCCTTAGATAAAAGCAAGCGATAAGCAAATGTAGAATTACCATAAAGTCGATTAGTTACTAGATTTGTTGAATCTTTCGTTTGATTGCTTTTCGTTCATTTTTAACAAGATTATATGCAGAGAGAAGCAGAGATATTGGATTTGTTTTTATTGTCATTTGTTCTTCTTAGGAGTAAACAAAAAAGAAAAATACGCATAAAAAGGAACATTGTGGACAAAACCTTTAAAAAAACAAAGCAAAAGCTTAAGTTGTCATTGCAACAACAAGCTGAGAAAAGTGAAAAAAAAAATAAACTAATAATAATAAACTTAGGAAAAGAATACAAAGCGTATGTGATATAAAATAATTAAAAATTCTTGAGAAATGTCGTATATTCTTTTGTTTTAAGCAGTCCATATCTTCTATTTCATCCAATACTTCTTTAGTTACCATTCGGAAAATTATCGTGACCTATTTTTCTTACAAGGACGCAAAGCAGACAGCATTTCGATGTTAAACAAAAATAAGTTTTCTTATAATTTTCCCAAAGGGAAGTACATAGTACATAAAACTTTATAAAATGAAAAAAAATATAAATAAAAATTATGAAATATTAATAAATCGAAAAAAAAAAATGTCTGGTCAAACAAAATATCTGTGATAATTTTCTGAAAGGATTAGTACCTAGGACACGAATAAAAATAATACAATGAAAATTTTTGAAAATAAAAATTATCAAGAGAATAGAAAAATGACAATGTGGTCAGACAGAAAGCTCTAAAAAAAAAAAAGACTTCCTGCTTAGGTAATACAACAGCAATCCTTTCGTGGTTTTCTCAGTGAAGCAACACAACTTTCGTATCATTTGCAAATCTCTCACTTCTCTGACTTTGCATAACTTTAATTTAACAATTTTACTTTTAAATGCATTATAAACGCAATTGGGCCGGCTCTTTTTTTTAACATTTTGCAATTGGGAGCATTTTAGTTAAAGGACGTATCTACTAAACCGTATTATTGCTTTTATATAAACATATATAATGTTTAAGATCCATTTATTGGGGCAAGACGAGTGGCTGCCTATGGGATGTTTTAAATTAAAATTTACACAATTTAACGGCTGAAACACACAACATCCTTAAGGCTCAAGGCTAGTGTGCAGCTTTGTTGCGAAAAAAATAAAAAAAAATTTTTAAGAAAATCATCGAATCAGTGTAATAAGTCGAATGCCATCCACACTCGTCACGAGAATATTTACTAATTGATGGTGTTTAACATAAATATGCGTTTAAATGTGAAAGTGCTCTGCTTTTCGATATCTTATTCTCTCGAAAATAAAACGCGACATCTTCTAGGCCAGTTTAATGAGATTTCTTTAGTTTTCGTAATATACATATAAATTTAGTCTTTCAACCGTTGTATATACAGGCCGATCTTAACATTTGCAATATGTAAATATTGCCAGGAAACACGGACTTGTTCATAATTCCATTCGTAAAGCTTAATCGAATCTTGCAAAACTGTTTGCAATTTTGCACTGTTCAGAAATTCTTTGTTTTTATTAAACATACAAGACAGCAGAAATGTTTGCTAAACTCTAATAGAGGATAATAAATTTCACCGCTGAATTACGAAATAATGCACCTTTAAAGTTCACCATAAAACTTACTTGCCGATTTTGAAATTGACTTTAATCGCTAAATTAAAAAAGACTTTTTCTTTGAAGAATTGCGATTTACTTTCAAATTTAAGCCTTATTCTAATATAATATTGAAAAATATATTATCTACCCACGTAACAATTTTTTGTTGGCACATTCGCGCCCAAATGAGGCACGGACTTGAAAGCATAAACTCATACAAACCTAGCGTAAAAGTACACCCGCGAAAAGTATGAAAATATACGCCCTTTTCGCAAGCATATAAGTACTGCGTAAGAGCTCTCTGAAAGTTGGTGAGAAAAGTACCGTACCTAGTTTGGGCTACCTTTGGGCGCATTAAATTTATCCTCAATTATTCAAATTGATGTCATAATTTACTCTTACCTTTTTTTCAATTAACAGCCGTAACATATTTAGTAACTAATGATATTTACTATATAAACAATCATAACGAATTTAATATTAGTATCCTTAAATTAAATTAAACTAAATTACAATATAACACTGAATGCCTGTTTTTCAACGGTTGAAAGAAATATTTTTTTACTGAATGAAAATTTCTTCAGTTTAAGCGCGAAAATAAGAATGCAAAATAATAAAACATAAAACAGATAACAAATTGGTAAAATATAGAAAACCATAAGTTGAACAAACGAATTCAGGCAACCAGCAGTACTTAAAATAATAAACAATAAACGCATACGATTGCCCACCATCATCTTAAAGTAAAAATTAAAGAATAAACTCGTTGTTAAGCTGTACATAAGTGAAAACATTCCAGTTTGTTACAAATTATACACACATGAATGTTGTTAAGAATAAATCTTTCAATGGTTATAGGTTATTATGTTTCATTTTATCGACTTTAAGAACTTTTGTTTGCATGTAAAACTCTTGCATGGTTGTACTTATACTGGATGTCGATGTAATAGGCACTTCTTTGTTGTATATAAGTATTTATATAAATGTTGCTATGTATTGTTGCATGCCATTTGGTACTTAATTGTTGTTAATACTTATAATCAGCCGGGTAGTAGGGTTTTTTCGACTGTGTATTGTTGTTATAGCATAATAACTAGAACGTAGAAATTGTGCCGTAATTTGCTGACAAATATGATTTTAAATTAAATAACAAGCAAAAAAAAAACTCTTAAAAACGACTAACTATTTATGTTTCCTTCTCTTTTCTCTTCTCTCATGTTTATAGCTGGCGAAATCTAAATGTTTATGTCCACACTCTTCACATTTCCTTCTTCTTTTAAACATCTAACTTCTTGTACACACCTTAAAACAAATTTCTAAAAATCAACAATAACAAATGTCTTCTCCTTACTCCTACTACTACTACTACTAGTACTTCTACTACCTACAACAAGAACAACTATACCAACTACTCAACTACTGAAACAACAACATCAATCGTACGTTCAAAAATACACGAAATCCACATAACCGCCAACATAATCACAACAACAACAAAAAAATCTCCTACAACGATAGAACATAGAATTTATGTAAAGAAATTAAAAATAATAACGAAAACAGTACTGTTTAATTTTCCGGTCATCAGCCACTAACGAAGATATTTACTAACATTTAAGGGATCAGCCCAGAGAGTTATATATTTTTCTTCAATGGAAATTAACAAAATCCAGTAAATAGTCAAGAAAACAAAAAAAAAACATATGTGTGTCAATTATTAAACAAATCATAACAAACTCCAAAGCAAAGACAGATGAAATATTTACTATTAAAAATACAAAAAAAAAATAACAAGAGATACAGTGAAAATACCCGAATAAAATATTGCTATTACTTTGTATTCATGTAAACAGCTTTGTTTATATTTCGTCTTGCGAACCAACCATTGTGGAATATGTAACTTGAATACTTGTATAATATTTAGGTGATTTTTTAATTGTTATTAGAAGGACATATAGGGCATACTTACTCGCAGGACTAGTTGTGTTCGACACTGTAACTGAAATGAATTGCTTGTTACTTTTCGATGTTTCTCTGCATAATGCGTTAAAAGAAAAAAAAAAAAGAAAAAAAGATGAAAAAATTTTGAAATATATAACCTTTAAATAAAAATATCCTTAACATCAAAGATTTAAAGCAAAAGTAAGAAATTAAAATGTAAAAACTACATAAACACAAAATGCAAGGAAATTGACACAACAACAAAAGCCCCAGGTCCATGACAGTCCTGTTTTCCATCAACAGTTGAAACATTCGAAACGGAAGAAAACATAGTTAAAATTATATAGAAAATAAACAGGAAAACCTAAAAAATTAACTGCTATGTACATTTCTGTCTATATTTCTCTATCTATCTCTCTCTATTTCTCTTGCATGCCTTTATGTGTCTATCATCCATTCATGTAATAAAAAAAGGGAAATAAAGGAAACGTGTTTATGTTACTGTGCTTGTTAACAATCATTACAATAAAAGAGAACTTTACAGAGAAATGATCGGTTTTGTTTTAGTCATTGTTACTTATGTTAAGGACGCGTTGAAGGTGTTGAACATATTTACATTGTAGATTCGAACCACTCGACTAGTAAGATTATGCTAGGACATCTAAAATTTTAATTAATCAAGACCTTTTCCAATGAGTTCTATAGATGAACGAGAACGAGTGAGGTTATGTTACACTATTTGTTTTGTTACTAGACACTTTTAATTCAGACTAATATTAATTATACACGATAAACAATTGAAATAAAGTGAAAATGAAAAAAACCATGTGTTAAAATTGTTACATGATGAAATGATTGAATAAAGTTTAAAAAAACTGAAAGCTCTCTTATATCTTTTACTCATTTGCAAAGAATTCTTTTTTACATATTTATTTATATTTTTATTTATTTATTTCCTTTTATATCCCTTTTGATAGATTTGGTGTGGCTACTTTCTGTGTTTTATTATCAAATATTACATGTTTATGGAGCTGTGTGTAATAAGTGCGCCATTGCAACTCATTTCTCTATCTTTCGCTCTCGACGTGAACATCTTTTTACATATTTAGTGTGAAATTTCGCTTTTGTACAACGTCTAGAAATAGATGGATATTTTTATGGACTATCACTGGAACGCCAATATAAGGTAAATTTTTATTATAATTTAATTAACGCACAAATATAATTTTTCTTACAAATATACATGCATATATAAGTTTTTCAAGTAATTCCTTATTCGGACATGAATTTTTGTAAAAAGACAGTAGCTGAGAAAATGTGGTGATTTTAATAAAAATCCAGATTTTGTTGTATTCAAGATACAAGACTCCGTGTTTTAATTTTTACGAATAAAACAGGAACGAAATTTTTATTCAAATTTATGTGAAATTACTTAAATTTTCACACTAATTATGCTTAATTCGTTAGTAAAAAGTTTTGTCCTTATGATGTTAATTTTTTGTAGGCTACAAAATGTGGCTGTATGCTCTATGAGACTAACCAAAATCTTGAAAAATATCTTGCGTTTTAATATTTTGAAAAAAATTATTCTGATAGAAATAAATTATAAGAACCCGACCCAATCACATTTATCAGGTTTGGTTTATTCTTTGAAAATAGATTTTCTTAATATAACAACTTTATTCTACTTGTAATTTATTTAAAAGCACATAGAATTGCATATTCTGAAGAAATGAAAATATTATTATGACTTCTTCTTTAGTTTCATTACACTTATTGAGCTTTTCCACTGGCAAATTTATATCAAATAAATTATTTCTTGACTTCTTTAAATATAATTAATTGAATGTTATTGCGCCTACGCTTTGTGTGTAAATTTTTTGTTAAAATAATAATACGTTTGTATATAGTGAGGAACACACTAGAAAAGAGGATAAACTTAAACTTATTTAGTCTTAAAAAAACTCTTGAACTTTTTATGACTTTAATAAATAAAATTAAAACTTTCCTTATCACACTATCAAGCTATAATTTTTAATGGCTTCAAAATTATATTATTTATTTTTTCATTATTTTATTTATAAATTTTAAACAATAACCAAAAACAAATTTCAAATGTTTGAAAAGTGCAGCACTTTCTCAGCAAATTTTGTTGTGTGTGTTCGCAACCTTTAAGTTTTTATTGCGACGAATTAAAAATATTAGAAAGGGCCCATTGCTGAATAATTAAAATTATATTTTCTTCTGCTACCTACAATGCTTAAAGATCTATATTTTGAGAAATGTAATTTATTTTTACACATTTTTAGCTTAAATTGATACACTCAGTACCATTGCTTCGTAAGGATAACAAAAAAATAAATAAAACTTTTGTTTAAAAACAATTCGACTCAAAGTCCGGTTTCAGCAAAACCAAAAAGAAAAATAATCGAAAACAAAACAACAGACGAATATAAAATATTTTGAGTTTATTCGACATATCATATTTCTTAGAATCCTGTTCAATAAACGTTGATAGATTAGAAACCATAAACTGTTGAACAGATAATCGTGCATACCTAATATGTGTATAAATGACTGCATTATAAAAAAAAGCAATCCGTACATCCTTAAAAACCCATTTATTAATACATTAAGTGAGTTCAGTAATATTAAAACTAATAGGACTAGAAAGTAGCTTAAACGATAAAACTGTCTCTTTGTTACATTTTGCCGAAGAAGCCTCCACAGAAATATTTGTATTGATCTGCATGGGCGATATGTAACAGGGTGTATATTAAAAATTTTAATTTCCATTGTTAGGTTCTCTACTTTTAGTCCTAATGTATATCTGATACAGAAACTGAGGCATTTTTCAGTTTCTGAAAAGAAAAGAAGGAATAAAAAAACATCTTACAGAAGAATTGCAACTGAAACGAGAAGGAGAATTAATAATAATATTAATAATAATAATAAAATAAGAGAATTGCCTTCGAAATAAAGTTATATACTTTGTATTTTAAAGTGTTTTAAAAGAACATATATATACACATATATATAAGTATATAAATAAAATATATTCCAAAAGACTATCATGTACTATACATTTACTAAATGGTCATCTTAAGCTCCAGTAAGGCATATATACATGTTGTGAAAATACCTTTTTGTCGCTGTTCGAGAGGAGTTAATTTTAAAATCGTAATCTCTTACTAGCCACAAAGGTAAAATAATGAAAAAAAAACATTAATAGTGAAAACCGTATAAAAATATTCTACTGAAGGAAATAGGAGAACAGAAATTCATGAGACAACGACACTAACAAGTACATTTATATATAAATATACAACCTTTAAAGTTAGAAACATATTATGCAAAAAAAAAAAGTAGTACTACTGATGGTGTAAAATTTAGCTAACACTGAATTTCGTAAGTCTGATTTTTCCTGTAACGCTTTTAGTTCTAAATCCCAGTGGTGCTAGTGGTGATGTTTTAAATGTTATTAATATTTTACTCCCTATTAGAAATTTGAACGTAATTTATATTTTTATATTTTATTAATTTCTACCCTTAGACACCCACAAGTTGAATGGCTTTAATCCCATCCCTACACCACTTCACTGTCTATTGTGAATAGAACAACGAACGAATTATTTTAATTTTCAGTATTAAGTTAATGTCAAACGTGTGTCTAATGTAGAATACCAAAAAATGAAGAGTATATTAAAAGTGTAAATGAATATTTCAAATAGTTCACGACTAAATTAAATCAAGTACATTAAGCTTAAGTACTTTATGAAAGAGGAAATATATCCGTTATATATATACAAACATATTGGATTGATATGGTCTATTTTGTATTCATAGACCGACTGAAACTGTTAATAATCTCCTGTTAATAACTGAATTAATTAAATTACTATAATATTATTTTAAGTGGCATTAATTATTTAATATAGCTTTGATTTGGATCACAACAACTTTAAGTGTCTATAAAATTTACAGAAATACATTATAGTAAATTTCTAATAATTATTCTAATTTCTTTCAATATCGAACGATATTTACATTATTAATTAATTACTTTAATCTTTTAATCATCTTATAAATTAATTTGTTTTAAGAAATTCAAGAGCCTTTTGGTGAAAATGCCACTAGTGATCATAATCATGGAGATAACATACGATAACTACGTAAATAGAGCAATTCAAAAACATAACAAAAATTATTAAAAATTAAATACAAATGGTAAAAAAGAAAAAGCAAAATGGAAATTTAATAAAAAGCAAAAACATAAACTGAATTAAAACATTTAACTAAAGTCAGTATATTGATATTCGCTATCCAATATATACATAGATTCATATATACATTTTAAGAAGTGTATACTGTTGAAAATATATTAATGAAACTGAAAAAAAAAGAAAAAAGTTTCAGAAAAAATGAATAATAAAAAAACCAAAGCAAATTATGTTGTTTCTTTTTGAATTTCCCTTTTAATCCTTTTTCTTTTCCTCAAAATTTTAAGTACATATACATTTTTTATCAGAGGAATTCCTAGTAAAAGAACTAAATTGTTCAATTCCTAATGATTTTTAGCAATATTGAAAATTAAAAGTTTTTGAGAGGTATTTTTTATAATTCCTTGTAACTTGAACATACATAATAAAGACCAGGTCGGGCATACTTGATAAGGACAATGCGCTCATAGTGTTTAGAAGTACTAACTAAAAGTTATGTAAGTATTTGAGTCCTATAGCATGCATTATTTATTCGTAATCAGTAAGCTGCGCGCATCTAAAATATATTTCCCACAGGACAACTCCCGCATTTTGCACGGGTGTTGAATAACTATGAATACACAAAATCTACCTAATTCTTGTAGCTTATAGCGGACGATTTTTTTTTCTTATTTTAAAATTTATTGAGTGGACCAATAATTTTTCTCTCAAGTCCCAAGTCCTTGACTCGGATATTCGAAACTACTTTTACTCAACTCAAAGTTGGATCTTTGATCTCCAGTACTCGAATCCTCAAGTAATTGAGTTTAGAAAAATAAAAATAAAATAACAAAAAATTTGGGACGATTAATATTTTCCAGAATGCAAATTGCAACCTTTGGTTGAAGAACCAAAATCTTTGTTCATATCACTGCAGATATTATCGAAAAAGCGAGTTTTGAACACCACAAATAATTTATACAGAAGAACATAAAAATGCAATAATCAACATTTTTTATCTTTTCATACCTTTAACTAAACTCGCATCACGTAAAGAAAGCTATTTGTTAAAATGTTGTTTGTTTTTGTTAGTTTTGGTAAAAATGTTAATTTAGCTCTGGTAAAGTCACGGTTGAAATAATGAAGACGAAGTTTCTTCGTAATATAACATATTTTTTTTACAGGCAGGAAAAAAACAAAGGAAATTATTAAGTTTCCGACAAAAATTTTTCAACAAGAAAAATTATTTATATTTTAAGTTTTTGTATTTTTTAACTGAAAAATTTCTACAGCTGCTGGGAAGGATTTATGATTTCTTTCATTAACAGCTCTTTTGAAGTTAAAATTTGTATGTGTAAATATTAATCGAGCTCCCTATTTCTGAATTATTGATTAACTCAAACGAATAAGTAATATTTAGGGTTCTACACCTCAAAAGGAAAAAAGGAAATCCTTAGAAAATTACATTTATTTTTCTGTCGCAGATGTTTTTTCGCGAAAATGACGTTACATAGAAATTTTAAATTTGGCAGAATGTTACGCTTTTATAGTGCGCAGATATTTCGATAGTCAAATATTATGAAATATCTTTTTTTATATTATGTACAATGGTAGTGAATTGGGTCCCCTCAAAAAATATTTTCTTCTTTTTATCATACTTCTTATTAGTTCACTATACATTTATGTATAGAAAGGAAAAATTTTTTTACATATGTACTCACTTTTGATCACAAATCAGTAAGGAGACCTCAAACCTTAATTAAGTTAAAATTAAGCTATAATCAATGGTAACAATTGATCCAATCAAGTAGTTCGAATACCAATCGTAATTGAAATACACAGAAATCCATATACGTTATATGTATACTTTTATATGAAATACAAATACTATTTATGGCATATAGGTGCTTAATTCTACACATCGAATTTCTGAACGAATAGAAATTCCTATTTATAAAAATTTATTTATATCAATATTAATAAATCATAATATTGCTTATTTTAATGTAACTTTCATAAAATCGAAATCATAAAATTTCTCGATTTTATCACTGGTATTTAAGAGCATATACCTATAGAGTATGATTCGTGTGATTTATCTGAAATATCGACACCGTAAAAACGTTACAACAAGACACACCATATCGCCTTTAATTATATTTTCATTCCAGCGAATTGCTCCCATCTCCGGTTTTGTTATATCCCCAATTTAATAAGGACCTAAGAGGGAACCCAAAGCACACAAAATGCGTGCCGCAAAAACATCCCCCAATAAGAAGACTTTGTCGCAAATATTTCCGAAAATAAACATGTTTTAGAAAATTGTGAAAGATTTAGTAGGATAGCCGTCTTGTCTGCTTAGTGTATGTACTCAAATCTTGGTCCCTCCCCATACCTTTCTTATTCGTTCCATCCCAAGTAAATTAGACTAGTCCTCTTAGTTTTTGGTAATTAGTTAAATGGGGCGAGCCTTTCCCGAAGACCTTTAAGTAGACCTTCTTAAGTCGAGATGAATAGAATGGGGCTGGGGAATTAAATTGAAATTTGTATAGCCCCCACAGAGCCACCCGTTCATTCCGAAGTCCTTTCGAGCGTAACGACATTTAAAAGTTCCACAAGTATAGTCTCTCCGTACCAGAAACAATTTCTTCAATATTTCAAATTAAATGCTTCAAATGGCAGAATCTTACTGGGAGATTGAATTGTAGGCAACTTATTTCCTTAATCAAATCATTCTCATCGTTGTCGTCGTAAGACTTGGAAAAATGTTTCAAATTTAGAACGAAAAGACTGCCCAAGTTGAGTGCACGAGATCTCAACCGTTAACATTTTGGTTTCTGCACACCTAAGCAAAGAGATTTCTTTTCGGTGAAATTGAAAGAAATTCTTGGTACTGTGTCACATACGAAGAGCATTTTCACAGAAATTTAAAGCTAGAAATTGCCTGATTGCCCCTCCCCCCTCGTTGCATGGAAAAGTCTGACTCCAGAAGAATATCGAATCTTCTAAAATGCATGTAAATGCATTGCAACAGCAGGGGATGCAAGACGAAATGCAACTGCAGAAACTTATTATGCTAATATCAGAACCAGATGCATGTCTGCTTTTCAGCAAATGTAAGCAAAGTTACTCTTATTAATCATGGGATTCATAGGTCACTTTTTGCAAACTCTTTCTATTTTACTTTAAGTACTTACCAAGCTGCACGCAAATTTATACCTTAATATTGTTGTAGGGACCGAAAATAATATTAATTTATGAAATTTAAAACAAAAAGATTTATATACTTGATCCCAAGCTAAAATCATTTAATTCATTAATAGGCTTATTTAAATTCAATACTTTGAATAAAAGGATTAATCAATCGAAAATCGAATATTATTCGATAATCGTTATTTTGTAATTCATATTTATTTGATCATAATCATTACAATCCCTCGTTGAAAATGATTGCGGAGTAGTTTAAAGCGCTAAAACAAAAGAAAGACTGAAATTCCATTCACTATTATCATGAAATTGTGTTTACAAGATAAATTAGTTATATGAAAAAAATGGTTCTGATTACTTTCCAGATTAAATAATATAAAACTTAAATTAAATCCCTGAAAGGTTTACTTTCTGTTCAAGTAAAAATTTTAAAAGCAGCTTTGAATTTACATGTTCTTATTTTTTGCTTATTTCCAGCTAAATTTTACACTGGCCCCGGTTTTGGGTGCAGACATTTAAAATTTTTGCTGCGGAGATATTTTTTCAAATATGTATTTTCCTTTAAATTTTTAAAGGGTTTATTTTCCATAAAAAGGGAATCCTTTAGGGCTTTAAGGGACCAAAACATAATTCAATTCACTTTAATTCAATCCGCTTTATTTTCCATTTTCATAGATTGCTCACAATTGTCAAAATTCACAATTTGCTACATTCCTGGAAAAACAGAGCATAAAACGAGGAATGCGGGCGGAGCAGGGAATTAATCCGGGTAGAAATTAAATAATAATTAAAAATTTCTGATCAACTGAAGACTTTATTTTTTTATTTTTCACCTACAGAAAACGTTGGAGCTAGAATTTACCCGCTCTCCCACATTCTGCATTATCGCCAAGAAAGCGAAAATTCGCCCAAAAATCGACCAGGAGCAATAGGCAAACAAAGAAGAAAAACAAATATGTTATAATATAAATATATAATACAAAATTTCGGAAAAAAATGTTTGCCTGATAATTTATTTTTTTATTGATACATCGATGATATAATTTTAATATTTTGCCCATTAAATCCTCTAATTTGTTATTTCTCTTTATTTTTCTCCACAGAAAGCAATCGCCCGGAATCAGGACTCTGGGAACTGAAATCTAACTCTAGAATTATCTGATGAAGAAACTTTCAGCTTAATTGACCCAGCTGCTCTAAAAAAACCAAAAAAAAATATGTTTAAACTATTATTAAAATTTCATAAATTGCATAAAAGGAAATATTATGTATAATGTACACATACATAATATTTTCTCCATTAAATTCTCTAATTTATTATTTTTCTTTATTTTTCTCCACAGAAGCCAACCGCACGGGATCAGGACTCTGGGAGCTGAAATCTAACCCTGGAATTAGCCGAGGAAGGAACTTTCAGCTGAATTGACCCGCATACTTTAAAAAAACCACAAGAAATATACTAAAATTATTATTAAAATTGAATAAATATTCGTTTTGTATAAGGCTAATGTAATAAATTGTATTTTAATGTGTATACGTTTAAAATTTGTAAATTTCTCCATCTTCAATGTAAATAAATAGTCGTATTTAGATTTAAGTAGAATTACCCCGAAATTATAAAAACCAGTCTAGCTGCACACACCTAAAAATAGTTCAAAATTGTCCAAAAGGGGGCCAGAGCTGACAGAAATGCAAGTTCTTTGGAAAGGGTGGTAAATTTAAAAATTACAGATTGTGTTTAATGTTTATTTTAAAATGTTTATTCATTTTTACAATGTCTAGATAATTATAATTGAACTTAATTCTAAATATGGTTCTTTTTTTACATTGCAGATGGAGAAATTTGGAAATTCTAGAGTTCTACTTGCTAAGTTTTTGCATAAAAATTTAAAAACAACTTATTAAACTACCAAAACTAAACAAAACTAATTTTAATATATTTTTGTGATTTTTTTAATGCATATGGGTCACTGTTTAGCTGAAGGTTTATTCCAGAATAGTTCCAGGGTCAGATTTAAGCTTCTAGGCTAGGGTCTTGATCCCGGGTGATTGTTTTTCTGCGGGGCAAAATAAAGAGAAATAACAAATTAGAGGATTCAATGAGGAAAATATTAAAATTTATATCATCGATGTATAAATAAAAAAGTAAATTACCAGACAAACATGTTTTTGGAATTTATTTATTATATTTCTTTTTCTTCATTATTTGCCTGTTGCTCCTGATCGTTTTTTGGGTTCGCTGGGCGAACTTTCGCTTTCTTGGCGGTAGTGAAGAATGTGGGAGAGCGGGTAAATTCTAGCTCCAACGTTTCCTGTAGGTGAAAAATAATAAAATAAAATCTTAAACGCTTGCACCCAAATTCAGCTAGAAATAACCAAAAAATATCAGCTCTGGTGCTTGTTAAATAAATAAAATATTATTCAAATGCAGAGTTAATATAAACAAACAAAAAAGGGTTAATATTTTGAAGTATTCTTCTAAAGGAAATGTTATTTAACTCTTAAAATAAATATTTAACAAAATCTGTAATTTGTTATTTACCGCCTCTCTTTCAAAATATGTTCAGGAATTAGTTTCATCAGCTTCTTAAGACAAAAAGGTAAGTTTTAATTTACTCCTAGAGGAAATGGTTTTTATTATAGGAAAGAGGGAAAATAAAAGTGCTTGCTTACATTTAAATTTAATTTTTAAAAATGATTAAAATAAACATTTACTACTAAATCTGTGCTTTTTTATTTGTCGCCCCTTCCTTCTCAATTCCAAATAAATTTCAGAAATTAGCTTTCGCATTCACTTGGTTGCTTCTTAAGACAAAAAGGTAAGTTTTAATTTACCCCTGGAGGAAAAGATTGTTTTTACAGCAAAGAGGGAAAATAAAAATGCTTGACATTTTTTAATTCATACATTTCGCTAAATAAATAATTCAAGTAATCCCGGCGTTAACCCAGCTAAAATAAAATCATTATTCAAAATCGCCGATCAGCTGGAGATTTTATTTCTTCGGAAAGAAGAAAAATTTACCAGGAGCACCAGGGGCCCAGAAACAGCAGCAAACAAAAACCAGCCCGCGATCAGCTAATTGAAAGTCAAAACAAAATTGGCGCCTTCAGAATACGTGTGAACCTCACACACACTCACCCACATGCCGAGCCCGCCGAGAAAGCGAAAATCAAGCGGCCGACCAGGAGCAAAATTTCACCAGCAGCACCAGGCGCCCAGAAGTCGTAGCAAGCAAATTTTTCTGTTCAAAGTCAGCTGGACCTGGCGTGACGTCACATCTCACAAAAATTCTGCTCTGGGCCCGAACCGAGCCGACCGAGCCGAACCGATCTTCGTCATTTCATTTTTGTTTCCCCTTCTTCCCACACACCAAGATGATGGTGTGACGTACCAATTTTTGCTTGCTGCGATTTCTGCGCCCCTGGTGCCCCTGGCCATTTCAGAATACGTGTGGCGGTGCCTCAAGAATACGTGTGAACCTCACGCACACACCCCCATGCAGCGCCACCGCCAGCAAAGTGAAAATCGCCCGACCGACCAGGAGCAAAATTTTACCAAGAGCACCAGGCGCCCAGAAACAGCAGCAAGCAAAAATTGTTACGTCACTGCATCGACTGGGCTGGGGAAAAAAGCAAAACAAAAATAACATGACGAAGATCGGTTCGGCTCTGTCGGCTCGAGCCCGAATTTTGTATGAAATTCCAATAAGAATTTTGGAGAGTCGAGTGGAGAGAAATTCGGCCATTTTGAAAAATTTGTTCTGTCAGTTGATCGCCTGCCGTGCCGCCGCTGTGAAATAGTTTTCGTCGCGAAATTCGAGCGAATTCACTTCTAAATTCGCTGTTTTATTCCTTTTTATTTATATTATAATTCAAATAATACATAGTGAACTATAGATAAGTAAAATAGAAACACAAATATAAATAAAATGAAATAACAAACATGAATCTTGTGACATTGCCAAGAATTGCCAAAAGTTTTAAAAAGACAAAGAAGCGTTTCGTGATAAAATCTGTAATTTTAACCACTTAACGAAGAAGTTTACTACAGTGAACATGAAGAAGGTGAAAAACAATTAAAATAAAATATACCTAGTAATATTAAAAAAAAAGTTATTTGTGGCATTTACATAAAACAAGATATTTACAATTCCTGGATGTGGATCCATGAAAAATCAAAGGAAAATGGTGGGTATAAGAAAGTTTTTGTATTGAATTTTATTGTTTAATGAATTTCTGTTGTTTTTTAGGAAACAGAAAATAACCTCGTTTCTATAAAAATTAGCCGAAATTTTTACATTCCCCCATTTAATTCATACCTTCAATAGTTGTATTCATCTTCCCCTCTTCGTCTGAATTTATCAAAAGCTACAAGTATTTATTGATAAAATTATTTAAAAACAATTTCAGTCCTGACAAATGAAGAGAAAACTGTGAAAAGTCTTTAAATTATTGTTAATTTAAGTGTATGATAATGCTATATATGTATGTATATCTTTATATCGATTCTTCTGTCGTCTTCGTTTAAAGGATTAGGGCTCAGACTTATTACTTTTTCATTTTCAAGTAAAATTTCATCTTTTCCTACACAAAAAAAAGTCTTTTTCCATTTCAAACGTATAAAAATTCATTTCAAAAGGGCCTTTTAAATTCAGAGTTCCATTTCCAGAATATTGTACTAGTATCGAACTTCAACACAAAAAGTGCTCATTTTTTTAAATTCAATTAATGAAAATTCAACGAACAAGTACTTTTTTATTTATAATAGTACAAAATTCCAAGCAAGCCTTCTAGTTTTCAATTTAAATAAATTAAAATTATTATAAATAAAATGTTCGAACTTATAATAAATTGTATAAATTTCATATTTTTACTTTACAGTTTTATGTAATAAATTTCCAAGGGCCATCGCGGTTGGAAATTTTGACTAAGAATTAGGTATTAAAAAAATGTGTAAAATTAAGCGGAGTGAACCCCTGCATTGGATTAATTGAAAAATGTGTAAATATATTGACTCCGCTGGACTGTAAACATTTTTTTAATAATTCTAAGTCAAAATTACCAGGAAGGGCAGCGATTGCCTAGGTGCAATTTTCCTATATCTGTATAAAAATATGAAATTTTGTCCTAACTTACGACTTAAGCGAATAAATTGCGTGTAAAACCTATCCCAATTTAAAAATATAAACATTTATCGTTAAATCGTACTTTTTCGCCCTAAGAATTTTCATAATTTGGTTTTATCGGTTAATTGCCTATTTGAGACTGAAAGGCAATTATA
The DNA here is from genome assembly GCA_933228815.1 of Machimus atricapillus. Taxonomy (NCBI): domain Eukaryota; kingdom Metazoa; phylum Arthropoda; class Insecta; order Diptera; family Asilidae; genus Machimus; species Machimus atricapillus. The sequence goes on along the minus strand of OW121788.1, from coordinate 4,179,515 downwards.
AATTTACTCCTGGAAATAGTTAATTTTGTAATCGATGGGACATCGTAGTAGAATTTAGGGCTTTTCCGAATCAAATTTTTTATCCCTAACTGGCCCGACTGCGTGCTTATAAGAAAAAAATTTAATTCATTGTTGGATAGATGGATGATATAATTTTAATATTTTCTACATTAAATCCTCTAATCTATTCTTTTTTTTTCTCCATAGGAAAAATGCTAAATTTAAAAGTATATTAATATTATTAATTTCCAGGCTTTGAACGGGTTTACAGCAGCTGCGGGACAAGGTCCTCTATATTTCCTAAATGGTAACGCCAGTGTCGATTTGGACCTCATTCCTGTCGACGTCGTTGCGAAAACAATTGTCATTGCAGCACCAGAGGCAGTCTTAAACAGGTACTTCTTAGTTTTGATTTTGACTAACAATGTTATTATGTTTTAAAAAAAAATATCGATTGTAATAATTAATTTTTGCATTCCAGCTCGCTGGGTTGGGCTACTACTAGACAGTGGAATTTCAAATGGAGGAGCTAATGAACAGCGCAAAAAGATTTGCTGATGGAGAAGACTTTTTCACGGATTTTCGCAAGCTGGACTGGTTCTACTATAATAAACTTCTCGTCTATGGTCTTAGAAGATTTGCTCTTCTGGAAAGTGATGACACATTGAAAACTGCTAATATTAAGGTCTGGAGGTTAGTTTAAATTACGCATATTAATTTGTAGAATACGTAAAGCATACTTAATATTTTCAGATACCTTTTCATGGATTTAATTTTTTATGCAGTGCTTTTATTATTTATAGCTAAATGGTTCAAATGTTTTTAAGGTAAGTTTTAGAAGTTTCAAACATTTTTTAAAAATAAGAATTTATGTAACTAAATTGGATAAATTTGCTTTCTCGTCAATTGGTATTTTGCAACTTGTAGAGAAATCGTAAATAAATGAATGAGTAGATTTACTTCAATTTGAAAAATTGTATATATACACAACGATGATGTACATATTTATTTATATCGTATGTACATAAAATTCATACATATGTATATTTAAACAATTTTATAAAATTTAAAAAAATATATATTAACGCATTTTAATAATAACCAAAACACACAAATACATATGAATATTTTCTCAAATTTAACTTACTTTTATTGGTTTTTTTTTTAAAGAAAGAAAACCAGTAAACAATCTATCATTATTTAATTAATTAAGGAAATAAACGACAATGAAAATTGAAAATATAACGGGGGATGTTATTTAAAAAAAGTAAAAAATGAAACCAGAATAAATGCCAATTTCTTACTCATAATAATTTATATTTAAGGGAGATCATTAAACCTCAGAAAGAAATTAAAAATAAAGATAAATATGCGCTTTCTTGTAATAATGGCTTTAATCAATTCAATTTTGTTTGTATTACAAACAAACGGAAGCGAAATGAAGAAACAATGCAACAACAAAAACTAAAACAAAACATAAAACTTAGGTGAATTTGTGAACATAAACGAAGAAAAAAAACGCTGTAATCGATTATTTTACTTTTCTTTTGTAAGAAATATGTTTTGCAATCTATTTAATAAATAAAAAAAATGCACTGAGGGTACAGATGACAAAATTTGGACCAATTTCACTTTTGATAGCATTTTCTTTTGTTTTCCATGACACAGCAATAAAGCGGATTTAAAAAGTTTTTTTTTTCTTTTTTTAAAATTTAAATACTGAAAGAACAAGAAGAAAAATATAATTTGAATAAATTTCATAATTTTACTTTACAGTTTTATGAGGTAAATTTCCAAGGGCCACCGCGGTTGGCAATTTTGACTAAGAATTTGGTAACTAAAAAAAATTTGTAAAATTAAAATAATGCTCCGTCAAAATTACCGGCAGGGCCAGCGATTGCCTGTGCAAATTTTCTTTACCTGTGAACTAAAAATTTGAAATTTTGTTTGTAATTTACCCAATTTAATTTTAAGTTTGACAATTTTATTTATAATACATATTTTTAATTTATTTAAATTTAAAAACTAAAACGTATGCTTGGAATTTTGTAATTTTATTTTGAATAAAAAAATACTCTTGAATTGAGTTGTTGAAAAATTAGCACTTTTTGTGTCGAAGTTCGGTATTAGTGTTTTAGAATTTAGTTGTTATTTGTTGTTGCAGCCTCTACGACTTTTTGTAGTGTGCAAGTTTTTTAAAATTAAATATTGCAGCAGAATTGCAGTTTAAAAAGTATAGTTGCATCTTGAATAGTGTTGCAAAAATACTCTTTTAGTAGTAGTTATAACACCCATTTTTTGGGGTAATCAATTGAGCCGCCACTTAATTAATTTTATTTAAGTTTAAGTGGCTACTCGTACTCCAAACGGGCTATGGGTTTGCGCTAAAATTGCCCCTAAACCCGCAGAACCGTGGCTTTGCGGATTTTCGGGCAATTTTTCGTAAACGCCTCATCAATTATATAATATTAATATTGTCTCCGTTAAATCCTCAAATTCGAAATGAAAATGTTAATAGAATAAAGTTCCACAGTTTAGAAATAATTATATTTAAATATAAATCCAATTACAAGATTAAGTAGGTTCTTAAATAATAGCTTTAAATTATTCCTTAATAAAAATGTTGCACACTCCGATAATTCGTCCAGCGAACCCAAAATTCGCCGAAGAGCAACAGCTAAATAAAGAAGAGGAAAAAATATGTATATAATATAAATATATACTTATACAGAATTTCCAAAAACATATTTGTCTGGCGATTTATTTTTTTGTTGATACTTCGATGATATAATTTAAATATTATCCCAATTAAATCCTCTAATTTATTCCTTTTCTTTATTTTTCTCCACAGAAACCAATCGTCCGGGATCAGAACTCTGTGAGCTAAAATTTCACGCTGCAATTAGCCGAGGACGAAACTTTCAGCCGAACTCTCCACAGAACGCAATCGCCCGGGATCAGGACTCTGGGAGCTGAAATTAGCTTCATCACCCGATCGCTTTTTAACACAAAAAGGTAAGTTTTAATTTACTCCTGGAGATGATTTTTTATTTTATAGCAAAAAGGGAAAATAATTTTTTGTTTTTCTAAATCATAAAAAGATTAATGAAGATATAATTGAGCCGCTAATTTTGAAAGTGGTCCAAGTCATAAGGTCGATGTCACCTTAAAAGATTGTAGAAAAATCGTTCTTATGATATTTTGGACTTCCCCACTTTCAAATTAAGCGGCTAAATTGGTGGACAATTTTTTGCTACCGATTCTGGCCCCTTTCAGTCAAGTTTAGAACTATATTTACGTGTGAGGTTTTCGATTTACATAAATGCGATATTTCCCCGCTACGAACAAAATCAGCCTGGCCTCACACCTAAATCTCGTCCTCAATTAGCTGAAAAGGGGCCAGCATTCATAGAAAAAAAGTGCCCATCAATTATTAAAGCTTTGTCCCCCTTTTAAATTCGGCCATTTTGTAAACTCATTTTGACATTCATTCGTTTGTTGCGATCCGCCGGCGTGGGATTGAGGGTCGAATTTTACTTCTAAATTCGCTTGTTTTATTTGTGTTTATTTCTATTATAATTAAAAAATATAAAGTGATTTATTTAAGACCTGCAGCACACGGAGATTGCTGCAGAAGCAGTAAATTTAATTAAGAAATGAAATTAAAAGTTAAAATGCATTCGCCATGTGCGCGTCTAAAAAACTTGGTAAAACGAGTAATTAATTAGTAGTGAATAAAATAAAGTAGAAATTAAACGAAATGGAAAAATACAATAAAACTTCTAACATTTTTAAGAATTTCCAATCGTTTTAAAGAAACAAAGCAACGTTTCTAATTTTCTTCTTTCTAGAGTTCCACTTTTACCCATTCAACGAAGAAGTTTAAGACGGCGATCACCATGAAGAAGGCGAAAAGCAATTAAAATAAAAAAATAGCAAAATGAAAAAAGCTATTTTTAGTAATTCAATTCAATTCAATTCATCCATGAAAAATGAAAGGAAAATCATGGGTACAAAAAGGTTTTTTGTATTTAATTATATATTTTTTAATAAATTTGTTTTTTTTTCTAGGAAGCAGATTTGCTTGTAACCGTGTGCGCGTCCACCTCATTTTTGGTGGACCAAGAAGTAATAGTAGCAGGAGGTACGAAGGAAACAACAAGAAAAAATATATGTATATGTACATAACGATGTATATACATATATTTGTATGGTATGTACATAAAATTCATACATATACATATTTAAACTATTTTATAAAATTTAAAAAAATATATATAAACACATTTTAATAAAAACCAAAACACACAAATACAGGAAAATATAATGAATATTTTTTCAAATTTATCTTACTTTTATTGGTTTTTGTTTTAAAGAAAGAAAACCAGTAAAAACAATCTATCATTATTAAATTAATTAATAAAAAAACAATGAAAATTGAAAATATAACGGGGGATATTATTTAAAAAAAATAAAAAATGAAACCAGAAAAAATGCCAATTTCTTACTCATAATAATTTATATTTAAGGGAGATCATTAAACCTAAGAAAGAAATTAAAAATAAAGATAAATATGCGCTTTCTTGTAAAAATGGCTTTAATTATGTAATTCAATTTCCTTTGTAATAGAAACAAATGGAAGCGAAATGAAGAAGCAATGCAACAGAAAAAAAACTAAAACAAAACAAAACTTGGGGGGATTTGTGAAAAAAACGAAGAAAAAAAACGCTGTAATCGATTATTTTACTTTTCTTTTTGTAGAAATATTTTTTGCAATCTATTTAATAAATAAAAAAAAATGCACTGAGGGTACAGATAACAAAATTTGGTACAATTTCACTTTTGACAGCATTTTCTTTTGTTTTCCATGACAGCAAGAAAGCGAATTTAAAATGTTTTTTTTCTTTTTTTTAAATACATATTTAAATACTGAAAGAACAAGAAGAAGAAGAAATATAAATTGAATAAATTTCATATTTTTACTTTACAGTCTTATGAGGTACATTTACAAGGGCCACCGCGGTTGGCAATTTTGACTAAGAATTTGGTATTAAAAAAATATGTAAAATCCAGCGGAGGGAACTGCTTCATTGCATTAATTGAAAGAGGTTTAAATAAATAATTAAAAATTAATTTAGGACATGGTAAGATGTAAATGCTGCAATTTTTCGCAGGACAAGAAAATATTTCTATAGTATTATTCCACAAACGAACTACAGGGCTTAGAATTTAAAATACAAATAAATAAGGTTCAACTTTCTAAAATAATATTTTGAGCCAGGGTCTACGAGCACTTGAAGTTTACTTAATTTATAATTAATTTCAAAAATATTTTTCGTTGCGTTACTATTTCAAAGAAAATTTATATGGTCTTACAAGTAGTAGAACTTATGTAGCATTTTAAATTTTTTCGAGTATATAATTAATGTTAAATAAAACAATTATCAGGTTCCAGAGGCATGGCCACCGAAACTCATCATGGAAGTAAAAACCGATCGCAGTCTAATTGGTCTCCGGTCACTCCTGAATAAAAGGCAGCCAATAAATTTTTCCATTTTATAATTTATATTTCAGCACTTTGTAAGGTAAGTGTTTTCTTAAAAAAAATGTTGAAACAGTAGAAATTTGAACAAATACATCTCCAGAGTGTAAGAGAACTCGAAATTGAATAGCATAGACAGCAAAAATCTTGCAATTTGTTGGTGGCCAACACTAATTCCAATTGAACTCACCGACATGAGGGTTTTTGAGCAGCTGCGTCCGTATCTTGAAGACATTGTTCACACAATGATCGATCAGTTCCCTTATCTACTTTGTGGGAAAGAGGCTTTCGTAATGGTTTAAGTTCTTATGGCTGATAAAAAGACAAAGTTAGCATAGCAAAACGCATGCATAAATTTTTAAACAAAAGATAATATTTATGAATTTTCTAAAACATGTAATAATTTTCTAAAAAATGTAATAATTATAATTGTAATTTATCTAGTTATATTTTGCATACACATTTATAAATGTCGACTGGTACAGCACAAGTTAAAAAAAAACAATTATTAACAAAAATCATAGAGAATAATTTGCTAGGTGATCGTTAAGACAGAAAAGGAGACACTTGTTCACGACCGAGCGCGTGAACGTTTATGAAAAAAAATTTTGCTCGAAAAGTGTGCGTAGAATGAGAAGAAAAATGATTCATACTTTTATATAACACTTATTCTATTTAAATGTAACAATTACGCAAACTCTCATCACACAGTAATTATCAACTCAGAAAAAAAAAAATGTTAAATGTGATTTTACCAGTAAGTGTTTGACTAGATATGACTAAAACCCTAATTACTAATTACTTTAAAAATTTAAAATCAAATACAAAGGCAAACAGTTTGGTAATAAATTCTGGTTCATTTTAAAATTCCTTCAAATATTTAAATACATTTCTTTTCATTTATTTGTTTATAGCGAAATGTATCGCGATGCGAAGTTAATTAAAAGATTTCCTTTTATAGCCAGACATCTCTCCGGCCGCTAAGTCGTTAAGCGACAAAATGAAAACCGATTTTTTAAATAAAAAATTAGTTACCCTGTTCGACCTTTTTGCAGTGAAAAACTTCGTATTTTACTCAGAGACAGCGCGCATCACAGAAAATGGCCTATGCTTAGATAGTTTATATAGAATTGATATTAAATCGTAAAGAATGTAAATTAAAATTTAGAAAAAAAAGTAAAAAGTAAAAGATTAACATGTGTATATACCTAATGATGCTCCACGGCTATTTTCATGCTTTTTTAAGAAAAAAAACAATTTTATAAGCAAAGCGTACTGTGAAACTAATTTATAACGCTTCGTAGATAAATAAAAAATTAATTTAAAAGAAAAAAATTGAGAATTTAAGAGTGAGGAGATAAAAAGTTGGAGCTAACGAATAAAAGAGTAAAAAAAACAAATCAATGGAAACTCAATAGATTATGTAATTATTACTACAAAAAAAATGAAAGACGAAATACAAGAGTAAAGAAATGTTTTGAACGTATATTTTACCTATGAAACAAATAAATGGTGATTGATAACATAGTGGATGCCATTTTATATGTGACGTACATATATATGTTTATTTTTAAATGGAAACTGATGATGCTTAAAGATTACCGAATAAGATGGATATAAGTGTCACATTGATGTAAATATTATTTTGGAAAAACAAGCCCACACAAAGAGAAAAACATGTTTGCAATATTGTATATGTGTAATTAATAAAGTGATAAATTTTATCAGAAGAGTTGTTTTCTTAAATATTATTCCCTTTGAATTTCTCCTAAAGAATGAATAGACAAAAAGGTAAGTTTTAGTTCATTCCTAGATCTATGCTAAAATATGTGGCATCCATACCGAAATTCCGCTCCGGATTTTAGCTCAAACCCGAACCTATAAGATCCCCGGTTCGGGTCCTGGTTTCGGGGTAAAATTTCAGCCGGGGCCCAAACCGGAGCGAGCTTACGTACTCGACCGTAAGCTCGCTCCGGTTTGGGCCCCGGCTGAAATTTTACCCCGTAGTGAGGACCCGAACCGGGAACATGGTAGGCGAGAGGAATGGGCGGCAAATTTAAAAATAGCAGATTCGTTTTAAATGTTTATTTTGAGTTATTCATTTTTACAATTTTAGGACAATTCTAATTGAACTTAATTCTAAATTCGACTATTTATTTACATTGTAGATGGAGAAATTTACAAAATTTAAACGTATACAAATTAAAATGCAATTTATTACACTGGGCTTGTACAAAATGAACTTTTATGCAATTTTAATGCTAATTTTAACATATTTTTCTGGTTTTCAGCAGGTGGAGTGGGTCACTTCAGCTGCAAGTTTCGTTCTCGGCTAATTCCAATGTGAAATTTTAGCTCCCAGAGTCCTGATCCCGGGCGATTGCGTCCTGTGGAGAGTTCAGCTGAGAGTTTCCTCCTCGGCTAATTCCAGGGTGAAATTTCAGCTCCCAGAGTCCTGATCCCGGTCGATTGCGTCCTGTGTAGAGTTCAGCTGAAAGTTTCGTCCTCGGCTAATTCCTGGGTGAAATTTCAGATTTTCAGCTCCCAGAGTCCCGATCCCGGGCGATTGGCTTCTGTGAAGAAAAATAAAGAAAAAGAATAAATTTGAGGATTTAATGGAGGCAACATTAATATTACATACATCATTGATGATGAGGGGTTTACGGAAATTTGCCCGAAAATCCGCAAAGCCACGATTCTGCGGGTTTAGGGGCAATTTTAGCGTAAACCCCTAGCCCATTTGGAGTGCGAGTAGCCACTTAAACTTAAATAAAATAAATTAAGTGGCGGCTCAATTGATTACCCCAAAAAATGGGTGTTATAACTACTACTAAAAGAGTATTTTTGCAACACTATGTACTAAAGATGCAACTATACTTTTTAAATTGCAATTGTACAGCAATATATAATTGTAAAAAACTTGCATACTAGAAAAAGTCGTAGAGGCTGCAACAACAAATAACAACCAAATTCATATAACACTAGTATCGAACTTCGACACAAAAAGTGCTAATTTTTCAACAATCCAATCCAAGAGTACTTTTTTATTCAAAACAAAAATTCCAAGGAAACGTTCCAATTTTAAATTTAAATAAATTAAAAATATTATAAGTAAAATGGTCAAACAAAATTAAATTGAGTAAATTACAACAAAATTTCAAATTTTTAGTTCACAGGTATAGAAAATTTGCACAGGCAATCGCTGGCCCTGCCGGTAATTTTGACGGAGCATTATTTAAAAAAAATTTACAGTCCAGCGGAGTCAATATATTTAAACCTCTTTCAATTAATGCACTGAAGCGGTTCCCTCCGCTGGATTTTACACATCTTTTTAATACGTAATTCTTAGTCAAAATTGCCAACCGCGGTTACCCTTGGAAATTTACTACATAGAACTGTAAAGTAAAAATATGAAATTTATTCAAAATATATATTTTCTTGTTATTGTTCTTTCGGTATTTAAATATTAAAAAAAATAGAAAAAACATTTTTAAATTCGCTTTGTTGCGTGTATCATGGAAAATTAGGGAAAATGTTATCAAAAAAAAATTGTGCCAAAATGTTGTTATCTGTACCCTCAGTGCATTTTTTTTATTTATTAAATAGATTGCAAAAAATATTTCTTACAAAAGAAAAGAAAAATATCGATTACAGCGTTTTTTTTCTGCGTTTTTCTTCACAAGTCTACCTAAGTTGTATGTTTTGCTTTAGTTTTCTTTGGTTGCATTGTTTCTTCATTTTGCTTCCATTAGTTTCAAGTACAAAGGAAATTGAATTAATTAAAGCCATTTTTACAAGAAAGCGCATATTTATCTTTATTTTCAATTTCTTTCTTATGTTTAGTGATCTCCCTTAAATCCAAATATTATCAGTAAGAAATTGGAATTTTTGTCTGGTTTCATTTTTTATTATTTTTTAAATAATATCCCCCGTTATATTTTCAATTTTCATTGTCGTTTATTTTATTAATTAATTAAATAATGATAGATTGTTTACTGATTTTCTTTCTTTAAAAAAAAAAACAATAAAAGTAAGTTAAATTTGAAAAAATATTCATTATATTTTTCTGTATTTGTGTTTTGGTTTTTATTAAAATGTGTTTATATATATTTTTTTAAATTTTATAAAATAGTTTAAATATATGTATGAATTTTATGTACATACCATACAAATATATGTATGTATATACATAGTTATGTATACATATATATTTTTTTTCTTGTTGTTTCTTTTGTACCTCCTGCTACTATAGTATTACTTCTTGGTCCACCAAAAATGAGGTGGACGCGCACACGGTTACAAGCTAATCTGCTTCCTAGAAAACAAAAGAAATTTATTAAAAAATATATAATTAAATACAAAAAACCTTTTTATACCCACGATCTTCCTTTCATTTTTCATGGATGCACATCTAGGAATTTCAATTCTCTTGATTTATTGAATTACTAAAAATAGCTTTTTTTATTTTACAATTTTTTATTTAATTGCTTTCCGCCTTCTTCATGGTCATCGTCGTCTTAAACTTCTTCGTTGAATGGGTAAAAGTGGAACTCTAGAAAGAAGAAAATTAGAAACGTTGCTTTGTTTCTTTAAAACGATTGGAAATTCTTAAAAATGTTAGAAGTTTTATTGTATTTTTCCATTTCGTTTAATTTCTACTTTATTTTATTCACTACTAATTAATTACTCGTTTTACCAAGTTTTTTAGACGCGCACATGGCGAATGCATTTTAACTTTTAATTTCATTTCTTAATTAAATTTACTGCTTCTGCAGCAATCTCCGTGTGCTGCAGGTCTTAAATAAATCACTTTATATTTTTTAATTATAATAGAAATAAACACAAATAAAACAAGCGAATTTAGAAGTAAAATTCGACCCTCAATCCCACGCCGGCGGATCGCAACAAACGAATGAATGTCAAAATGAGTTTACAAAATGGCCGAATTTAAAAGGGGGACAAAGCTTTAATAATTGATGGGCACTTTTTTTCTATGAATGCTGGCCCCTTTTCAGCTAATTGAGGACGAGATTTAGGTGTGAGGCCAGGCTGATTTTGTTCGTAGCGGGGAAATATCGCATTTATGTAAATCGAAAACCTCACACGTAAATATAGTTCTAAACTTGACTGAAAGGGGCCAGAATCGGTAGCAAAAAATTGTCCACCAATTTAGCCGCTTAATTTGAAAGTGGGGAAGTCCAAAATATCATAAGAACGATTTTTCTACAATCTTTTAAGGTGACATCGACCTTATGACTTGGACCACTTTCAAAATTAGCGGCTCAATTATATCTTCATTAATCTTTTTATGATTTAGAAAAACAAAAAGTTATTTTCCCTTTTTGCTATAAAATAAAAAATCATCTCCAGGAGTAAATTAAAACTTACCTTTTTGTGTTAAAAAGCGATCGGGTGATGAAGCTAATTTCAGCTCCCAGAGTCCTGATCCCGGGCGATTGCGTTCTGTGGAGAGTTCGGCTGAAAGTTTCGTCCTCGGCTAATTGCAGCGTGAAATTTTAGCTCACAGAGTTCTGATCCCGGACGATTGGTTTCTGTGGAGAAAAATAAAGAAAAGGAATAAATTAGAGGATTTAATTGGGATAATATTTAAATTATATCATCGAAGTATCAACAAAAAAATAAATCGCCAGACAAATATGTTTTTGGAAATTCTGTATAAGTATTTATTTATATTATATACATATTTTTTCCTCTTCTTTATTTAGCTGTTGCTCTTCGGCGAATTTTGGGTTCGCTGGACGAATTATCGGAGTGTGCAACATTTTTATTAAGGAATAATTTAAAGCTATTATTTAAGAACCTACTTAATCTTGTAATTGGATTTATATTTAAATATAATTATTTCTAAACTGTGGAACTTTATTCTATTAACATTTTCATTTCGAATTTGAGGATTTAACGGAGACAATATTAATATTATATAATTGATGAGGCGTTTACGAAAAATTGCCCGAAAATCCGCAAAGCCACGGTTCTGCGGGTTTAGGGGCAATTTTAGCGCAAACCCATAGCCCGTTTGGAGTGCGAGTAGCCACTTAAACTTAAATAAAATTAATTAAGTGGCGGCTCAATTGATTACCCCAAAAAATGGGTGTTATAACTACTACTAAAAGAGTATTTTTGCAACACTATTCAAGATGCAACTATACTTTTTAAACTGCAATTCTGCTGCAATATTTAATTGTAAAAAACTTGCACACTACAAAAAGTCGTAGCGGCTGCAACAACAAATAACAACTAAATTCTGAAACACTAATACCGAACTTCGACACAAAAAGTTTTTTTCAACAACTCAATTCAAGAGTATTTTTTTATTCAAAATAAAATTACAAAATTCCAAGCATACGTTTTAGTTTTTAAATTTAAATAAATTAAAAATATGTATTAAGGCGCGTTTCCAATACAGCGTGGAGATTCAGAGTATTTGCTGTCTCCACGCTCCACATGTCAGAGTTGTATCTTTTGTCTCTTTCAAAATCTCGCTCTGGAGCTGGGAGTCAGCGCGAAAGTAGGTTCTAGTTCTACTCCCGCGCTGGGGATGTCGAAAGCTTTCGATCTTGATTTAATACGAGATGGCGCTGCTGCAAAGTTTATTTCTTGTAACGCAAAATTGGCAAAAATATTGCTTCTTATATATTAAATAAATTTATTACTTTGCTAATTTATTTACATGATATAATATTCTGTAGAATTGCTCGTTATTTTGGTAATAATTAGTTCTTCAAATTTGTATTTTCGGATGAGTTGCACTAAGCCATCAAAAGATGGCTTGTATATTTCCGAAATATTAACTGACAATTGACAATTTAAAAAATATATATTTATTTCCAATCTTGTTGTGATGCCATATTTACATAATGAGCTACTGCAAGGCTCGCTGCAATATTGTTTTCCATTATTTAATTCGCACGAATACAATTTTCGAAAGACTTTTGACAAGAAAATCACAGGCAATCAAATATGATTTCAAAAGCTCTGAATGTTTCGAACATACTCTGCGCTGCCATTTGGAACGGGCCTACTCTGGCGCTGAAATTCACGCTGTATTGGAAACGCGCCTTTATAAATAAAATTGTCAAACTTAAAATTAAATTGGGTAAATTACAAACAAAATTTCAAATTTTTAGTTCACAGGTAAAGAAAATTTGCACAGGCAATCGCTGGCCCTGCCGGTAATTTTGACGGAGCATTATTTTAATTTTACAAATTTTTTTTAGTTACCAAATTCTTAGTCAAAATTGCCAACCGCGGTGGCCCTTGGAAATTTACCTCATAAAACTGTAAAGTAAAAATATGAAATTTATTCAAATTATATTTTTCTTCTTGTTCTTTCAGTATTTAAATTTTAAAAAAAGAAAAAAAAACTTTTTAAATCCGCTTTATTGCTGTGTCATGGAAAACAAAAGAAAATGCTATCAAAAGTGAAATTGGTCCAAATTTTGTCATCTGTACCCTCAGTGCATTTTTTTTATTTATTAAATAGATTGCAAAACATATTTCTTACAAAAGAAAAGTAAAATAATCGATTACAGCGTTTTTTTTCTTCGTTTTTGTTCACAAATTCACCTAAGTTTTATGTTTTGTTTTAGTTTTTGTTGTTGCATTGTTTCTTCATTTCGCTTCCGTTTGTTTGTAATACAAACAAAATTGAATTGATTAAAGCCATTATTACAAGAAAGCGCATATTTATCTTTATTTTTAATTTCTTTCTGAGGTTTAATGATCTCCCTTAAATATAAATTATTATGAGTAAGAAATTGGCATTTATTCTGGTTTCATTTTTTACTTTTTTTAAATAACATCCCCCGTTATATTTTCAATTTTCATTGTCGTTTATTTCCTTAATTAATTAAATAATGATAGATTGTTTACTGGTTTTCTTTCTTTAAAAAAAAAAACCAATAAAAGTAAGTTAAATTTGAGAAAATATTCGTTTGTATTTGTGTGTTTTGGTTATTATTAAAATGCATTAATATATATTTTTTTAAATTTTATAAAATTGTTTAAATATACATATGTATGAATTTTATGTACATACGTATAAATAAATATATACATCATCGTTGTGTATATATATAATTTTTCAAATTGAAGTAAATTTACTCATTCATTTATTTACGATTTCTCTACAAGTTGCAAAATACCAATTGACGAGAAAGCAAATTTATCCAATTTAGTTACATAAATTCTTATTTTTAAAAAATGTTTGAAACTTCTAAAACTTACCTTAAAAACATTTGAACCATTTAGCTATAAATAATAAAAGCACTGCATAAAAAATTAAATCCATGAAAAGGTATCTGAAAATATTAAGTATGCTTTACGTATTCTACAAATTAATATGCGTAATTTAAACTTACCTCCAGACCTTAATATTAGTAGTTTTCAATGTGTCATCACTTTCCAGAAGAGCAAATCTTCTAAGACCATAGACGAGAAGTTTATTATAGTAGAACCAGTCCAGCTTGCGAAAATCCGTGAAAAAGTCTTCTCCATCAGCAAATCTTTTTGCGCTGTTCATTAGCTCCTCCATTTGAAATTCCACTGTCTAGTAGTAACCCAACCCAGCGAGCTGGAATGCAAAAATTAATTATTACAATCGATATTAAAACATAATAACATTGTTAGTCAAAATCAAAACTAAGAAGTACCTGTTTAAGACTGTCTCTGGTGCTGCAATGACAATTGTTTTCGCAACGACGTCGACAGGAATGAGGTCCAAATCGACACTGGCGTTACCATTTAGGAAATATAGAGGACCTTGTCCCGCAGCTGCTGTAAACCCGTTCAAAGCCTGGAAATTAATAATATTAATATACTTTTAAATTTAGCGTTCTTCCTATGGAGAAAAAAAAAGAATAGATTAGAGGATTTAATGTAGAAAATATTAAAATTATATCATCCATCTATCCAACAATGAATTAAATTTTTTTCTTATAAGCACGCAGTCGGGCCAGTTAGGAATAAAAAATTTGATTCGGAAAAGCCCTAAATTCTACTACGATGTCCCATCGATTACAAAATTAACTATTTCCAGGAGTAAATTTATAATTGCCTTTCAGTCTCAAATAGGCAATTAACCGATAAAACCAAATTATGAAAATTCTTAGGGCGAAAAAGTACGATTTAACGATAAATGTTTATATTTTTAAATTGGGATAGGTTTTACACGCAATTTATTCGCTTAAGTCGTAAGTTAGGACAAAATTTCATATTTTTATACAGATATAGGAAAATTGCACCTAGGCAATCGCTGCCCTTCCTGGTAATTTTGACTTAGAATTATTAAAAAAATGTTTACAGTCCAGCGGAGTCAATATATTTACACATTTTTCAATTAATCCAATGCAGGGGTTCACTCCGCTTAATTTTACACATTTTTTTAATACCTAATTCTTAGTCAAAATTTCCAACCGCGATGGCCCTTGGAAATTTATTACATAAAACTGTAAAGTAAAAATATGAAATTTATACAATTTATTATAAGTTCGAACATTTTATTTATAATAATTTTAATTTATTTAAATTGAAAACTAGAAGGCTTGCTTGGAATTTTGTACTATTATAAATAAAAAAGGTACTTGTTCGTTGAATTTTCATTAATTGAATTTAAAAAAATGAGCACTTTTTGTGTTGAAGTTCGATACTAGTACAATATTCTGGAAATGGAACTCTGAATTTAAAAGGCCCTTTTGAAATGAATTTTTATACGTTTGAAATGGAAAAAGACTTTTTTTTGTGTAGGAAAAGATGAAATTTTACTTGAAAATGAAAAAGTAATAAGTCTGAGCCCTAATCCTTTAAACGAAGACGACAGAAAAATCGATATAAAGATATATGTACATATATAGCGTTATCATAAAATTAAATTAACAATAATTTAAAGACTTTTCACAGTTTTCTCTTCATTTGTCAGGACTGAAATTGTTTTTAAATAATTTTATCAATAAATACTTGTAGCTTTTGATTAATTCAGACGAAGAGAGGAAGATGAATACAACTATTGAAGGGATGAATTAAATGGGGGAATGTAAAAATTTCGGCTAATTTTTATAGAAACGAGGTTATTTTCTGTTTCCTAAAAAACAACAGAAATTCATTAAACAATAAAATTAAATACAAAAACTTTCTTATACCCACCATTTTCCTTTGATTTTTCATGGATCCACATCCAGGAATTGTAAATATCTTGTTTTATGTAAATGCCACAAATAACTTTTTTTTAATATTACTAGGTATATTTTATTTTAATTGTTTTTCACCTTCTTCATGTTCACTGTAGTAAACTTCTTCGTTAAGTGGTTAAAATTACAGATTTTATCACGAAACGCTTCTTTGTCTTTTTAAAACTTTTGGCAATTCTTGGCAATGTCACAAGATTCATGTTTGTTATTTCATTTTATTTATATTTGTGTTTCTATTTTACTTATCTATAGTTCACTATGTATTATTTGAATTATAATATAAATAAAAAGGAATAAAACAGCGAATTTAGAAGTGAATTCGCTCGAATTTCGCGACGAAAACTATTTCACAGCGGCGGCACGGCAGGCGATCAACTGACAGAACAAATTTTTCAAAATGGCCGAATTTCTCTCCACTCGACTCTCCAAAATTCTTATTGGAATTTCATACAAAATTCGGGCTCGAGCCGACAGAGCCGAACCGATCTTCGTCATGTTATTTTTGTTTTGCTTTTTTCCCCAGCACAGTCGATGCAGTGACGTAACAATTTTTGCTTGCTGCTGTTTCTGGGCGCCTGGTGCTCTTGGTAAAATTTTGCTCCTGGTCGGTCGGGCGATTTTCACTTTGCTGGCGGTGGCGCTGCATGGGGGTGTGTGCGTGAGGTTCACACGTATTCTTGAGGCACCGCCACACGTATTCTGAAACGGCCAGGGGCACCAGGGGCGCAGAAATCGCAGCAAGCAAAAATTGGTACGTCACACCATCATCTTGGCGTGTGGGAAGAAGGGGAAACAAAAATGAAATGACGAAGATCGGTTCGGCTCGGTCGGCTCGGTTCGGGCCCAGAGCAGAATTTTTGTGAGATGTGACGTCACGTCAGGTCCAGCTGACTTTGAACAGCAAAATTTGCTTGCTACGACTTCTGGGCGCCTGGTGCTGCTGGTGAAATTTTGCTCCTGGTCGGCCGCTGATTTTCGCTTTCTCGGCGGGCTCGGCATGTGGGTGTGTGTGTGTGAGGTTCACACGTATTCTGAAGGCGCCAATTTTGTTTTGACTTTCAATTAGCTGATCGCGGGCTGGTTTTTGCTTGCTGCTGTTTCTGGGCCCCTGGTGCTCCTGGTAAATTTTTCTTCTTTCCGAAGAAATAAAATCTCCAGCTGATCGGCGATTTTGAATAATGATTTTATTTTAGCTGGGTTAACGCCGGGATTACTTGAATTATTTATTTAACGAAATGTATGAATTAAAAAATGTCAAGCATTTTTATTTTCCCTCTTTGCTGTAAAAACAATCTTTTCCTCCAGGGGTAAATTAAAACTTACCTTTTTGTCTTAAGAAGCAACCAAGTGAATGCGAAAGCTAATTTCTGAAATTTATTTGGAATTGAGAAGGAAGGGGCGACAAATAAAAAAGCACAGATTTAGTAGTAAATGTTTATTTTAATCATTTTTAAAAATTAAATTTAAATGTAAAATGCCAAGCACTTTTATTTTCCCTCTTTCCTATAATAAAAAACCATTTCCTCTAGGAGTAAATTAAAACTTACCTTTTTGTCTTAAGAAGCTGATGAAACTAATTCCTGAACATATTTTGAAAGAGAGGCGCGGTAAATAACAAATTACAGATTTTGTTAAATATTTATTTTAAGAGTTAAATAACATTTCCTTTAGAAGAATACTTCAAAATATTACCCTTTTTTGTTTGTTTATATTAACTCTGCATTTGAATAATATTTTATTTATTTAACAAGCACCAGAGCTGATATTTTTTGGTTATTTCTAGCTGAATTTGGGTGCAAGCGCTTAAGATTTTATTTATTTTTCAGCTACAGGAAACGTTGGAGCTAGAATTTACCCGCTCTCCCACATTCTTCACTACCGCCAAGAAAGCGAAAGTTCGCCCAGCGAACCCAAAAAACGATCAGGAGCAACAGGCAAATAATGAAGAAAAAGAAATATAATAAAAAAATTCCAAAAACATGTTTGTCTGGTAATTTACTTTTTTATTTATACATCGATGATATAAATTTTAATATTTTCCCCATTGAATCCTCTAATTTGTTATTTCTCTTTATTTTTCTCCGCAGAAAAACAATCACCCGGGATCAAGACCCTAGCCTAGAAGCTTAAATCTGACCCTGGAACTATTCTGGAATAAACCTTCAGCTAAACAGTGACACATATGCATTAAAAAAATCACAAAAATATATTAAAATTAGTTTTGTTTAGTTTTGGTAGTTTAATAAGTTGTTTTTAAATTTTTATGCAAAAACTTAGCAAGTAGAACTCTAGAATTTCCAAATTTCTCCATCTGCAATGTAAAAAATGAACCATATTTAGAATTAAGTTCAATTATAATTATCTAGACATTGTAAAAATGAATAAACATTTTAAAATAAACATTAAACACAATCTGTAATTTTTAAATTTACCGCCCCGCCCCTTCCAAAGAACTTGCATTTCTGTCAGCTCTGGCCCCCTTTTGGACAATTTTGAACTATTTTTAGGTGTGTGCAGCTGGACTGGTTTTTTTTTATAATTTCGGGGTAATTCTACTTAAATCTAAATACGACTATTTATTTACATTGAAGATGGAGAAATTTACAAATTTTAAACGTATACAAATTAAAATACAATTTATTACATTAGCCTTATACAAAACGAATATTTATTCAATTTTAATAATAATTTTAGTATATTTCTTGTGGTTTTTTTAAAGTATGCGGGTCAATTCAGCTGAAAGTTCCTTCCTCGGCTAATTCCAGGGTTAGATTTCAGCTCCCAGAGTCCTGATCCCGTGCGGTTGGCTTCTGTGGAGAAAAATAAAGAAAAATAATAAATTAGAGAATTTAATGGAGAAAATATTATGTATGTGTACATTATACATAATATTTCCTTTTATGCAATTTATGAGAATTTAATAATAGTTTAAACATATTTTTTTTTAGTTTTTTTAGAGCAGCTGGGTCAATTAAGCTGAAAGTTTCTTCATCGGATAATTCCAGATTTAGATTTCAGTTCCCAGAGTCCTGATTCCGGGCGATTGCTTTCTGTGGAGAAAAATAAAGAGAAATAACAAATTAGAGGATTTAATGGGCAAAATATTAAAATTATATCATCGATGTATCAATAAAAAAATAAATTATCAGGCAAACATTTTTTTCCGAAATTTTGTATTATATATTTATATTATAACATATTTGTTTTTCTTCTTTGTTTGCCTATTGCTCCTGGTCGATTTTTGGGCGAATTTTCGCTTTCTTGGCGATAATGCAGAATGTGGGAGAGCGGGTAAATTCTAGCTCCAACGTTTTCTGTAGGTGAAAAATAAAAAAATAAAGTCTTCAGTTGATCAGAAATTTTTAATTATTGTTTAATTTCTACCCGGATTAATTCCCTGCTCCGCCCGCATTCCTCGTTTTATGCTCTGTTTTTCCAGGAATGTAGCAAATTGTGAATTTTGACAATTGTGAGCAATCTATGAAAATGGAAAATAAAGGGGATTGAATTAAAGTGAATTGAATTATGTTTTGGTCCCTTAAAGCCCTAAAGGATTCCCTTTTTATGGAAAATAAACCCTTTAAAAATTTAAAGGAAAATACATATTTGAAAAAATATCTCCGCAGCAAAAATTTTAAATGTCTGCACCCAAAACCGGGGCCAGTGTAAAATTTAGCTGGAAATAAGCAAAAAATAAGAACATGTAAATTCAAAGCTGCTTTTAAAATTTTTACTTGAACAGAAAGTAAACCTTTCAGGGATTTAATTTAAGTTTTATATTATTTAATCTGGAAAGTAATCAGAACCATTTTTTTCATATAACTAATTTATCTTGTAAACACAATTTCATGATAATAGTGAATGGAATTTCAGTCTTTCTTTTGTTTTAGCGCTTTAAACTACTCCGCAATCATTTTCAACGAGGGATTGTAATGATTATGATCAAATAAATATAAATTACAAAATAACGATTATCGAATAATATTCGATTTTCGATTGATTAATCCTTTTATTCAAAGTATTGAATTTAAATAAGCCTATTAATGAATTAAATGATTTTAGCTTGGGATCAAGTATATAAATCTTTTTGTTTTAAATTTCATAAATTAATATTATTTTCGGTCCCTACAACAATATTAAGGTATAAATTTACGTGCAGCTTGGTAAGTACTTAAAGTAAAATAGAAAGAGGTTGCAAAAAGGCAATTAACCGATAAAACCAAATTATGAAAATTCCTAGGGCGAAAAAGTATGATTTAACGATAAATGTTTATATTTTTAAATTGGGATAGGTAATTTTGACTTAGAATTGTTAAAAAAATGTTTACAGTCCAGTGGAGTCAATATATGTATTTACACCTCTTTCAAATAATCCAATGCAGGGGTTCACTTCGCTTAATTTTACACATTTTTTTAATACCTAATTCTTAGTAAAACTTGCTAACCGCAATGGCCCTTGGAAATTTATTACATAAAACTGTGAAGTAAAAATATGAAATTTATACAATTTATTATAAGTTCGAACATTTTATTTATAATAATTTTAATTTATTTAAATTGAAAACTAGAAGGCTTGCTTGGAATTTTGTACTATTATAAATAAAAAAGTACTTGTTCGTTGAATTTTCATTAATTGAATTTAAAAAAATGAGCACTTTTTGTGTTGAAGTTCGATACTAGTTACAATATTCTGGAAATGGAACTCTGAATTTAAAAGGCCCTTTTGAAATGAATTTTTATACGTTTGAAATGGAAAAAGACTTTTTTTTGTGTAGGAAAAGATGAAATTTTTCTTGAAAATGAAAAAGTAATAAGTCTGAGCCCTAATCCTTTAAACGAAGACGACAGAAAAATCGATATAAAGATATATGTACATATATAGCGTTATCATAAAATTAAATTAACAATAATTTAAAGACTTTTCACAGTTTTCTCTTCATTTTTCAGGACTGAAATTGTTTTTAAATAATTTTATCAATAAATACTTGTAGCTTTTGATTAATTCAGATGAAGAGGGGAAGATGAATACAACTATTGAAGGGATGACTTAAATGTGGGAATGTAAAAATTTCGGCTAATTTTTATAGAAACGAGGTTATTTCCTGTTTTCTAGGTAGAACTACTTCCTAAAAAACAACAGAAATTCATTAAAAAATATAATATATAGATTTTTCCCTGGGTTTAATGTTTATACATTTTTTAATAATATACATATGTACATATTTACATATATACTATACTTTTAGACTTTTAGAGTGTTACAACAGAGAACTTAACAAACAAAATCATCATGTAAAAGATCAAAATGTAGGTATCTACTAAAGAAATGTTTGTTTTGAACTTCAAAGAAAGCTAGCTTCATTAAAAAATTTACGATTTTCATACATATTGAAAAAATATAGTTGCACAAGATTTGAAATATTTAAATTACAGAAAAAGCTTGATTTTGAGAATATGTAAATTTTGTAATCGTAATGCTGAACTCCAAAAAGCATAATTGAAAGAACTCACCCAACCTATCTGTACTCGATCTAAGTCTAAGAGGACAGAAAAATTACAAATTACATCGAATGAACAGAGCGAGATCTTCTTAATCATATCATTTAAATTGAGTAGACTCGGGGTGAAAGACGCCGCCGGTACATCAGCACCCACTCCCAATTCAAGACAATGAAGACGGCGGCGGGTGGGTTCAACCGCATTAAGTTCTCCTTAGGAAGTTAGCAGCACAAAGCCTACATGTTTTCATCCTAATTTCCCTTAATTGTATGATATCATTAGGCACCAACGACAATCCGCTCCTTGGTTGGGGGGGAGGGGGGCGGCTGGAGTGGCCTCGTATTCCTGTTCCTGTTGGCTCGAGACACTCCGACTTGCGGAAAGAAAATCAGCAGGGAAGGAATTCTACTTAGAAGTTTTGCATCTCCCTCTATGCCTTTTTATTTAGGCAATGTTCCCTTAAAGGAGAGCGGTGGTAAAAAGGATTTCTATGAATATCACGAGTGTGCGAGATGAGTTCGCATTTAATTTGCATATACTTATGTATATACTTCCTTTGTATGACATGGTAACCCATTGTACAATCGTTACCGTAAGTTACTTAAGTCTACATACAGCGACAAGGAGCTCTTTTAAGATTTCTTTACTTAAGAGTGCATGAAAGACTTTAAGGGTTTTTTTTACGCTACTTACATAAGCACAAAGGGATAGAAATAAAACGATTCTAACTGAATTTTTCTGAAATGTCAAAATTTTCTGTATTTTGCGATAAGTGGACTTGATGCTCTTACAAAATTAGACTGAAATCATCTTAAAATAATTAAGATTACCACACTGAGGCAAAAATTGGTAATACCAAAATTTCAACTTAAATTAAGACGGAAGCGCGTTTAATCAAGTCATTTTTAATCTTAAGTATATTAACATCAAACAGAGTAAATTCCTGAAAGTTTAGCAGTTTGAGTTTAGTTTAGTTTAATGTGAACTTTTTATTTTTAGAATATTTTTCCAAAGTAATCTACGATACTTTCATACAAAGTGAGTAAAGTAAAGTAAAATTGAGCGTACAATTTTCTGTATTAAAATTATGGTACAATGTTTCATAGGATAGTGGTGATATTTACCAAAAGTTACCAGAAGACTTCAAGTAAAAATTGCGTAATCGAAGTCTTGTTTGCCTGAGTAAATTTTCAACATAAAAAATTAAATTAAAATATAAAGAAAATCGAAGGGAAACAAAAACTTTCATTGGTAATTTTAAGAAATTGTTTACGATCGAATAATTTTATGAAGAAATATATTAATTTGTACGAGAATTTCATTGTTTAAAACCAATACAAAAGTTTATGTTATTATTTCGTAAAGAATGTATCTATTCCTATTGAATCAATAGAAATGCATAAATATGTAAATTAAAAATTCTGTTGAATAGTCAATAGTTTAGGAACAACTCTCAATTTAATAATCTCTTGATTAAAAATTATTCAATATTTTATTTTGTCTGGCAAAATTAAAAACACAAGGATAGTTAAACGCAAATGAAAACCAAACTCGTTTACAGCTACGGGGTAAGTAAAAGAAATTTTTATCTTGTTACAAATCTTGTTCAATTCATTTCATTTCCCCTGTTAGGACCAACCAACGTTTTCTTTTAAAGATCTCTCTGCTGTAATGGTAAAAAACATCAATTCGAATTGCAATGCAAATCAGTCGGAAGAAAAAATCAGTTGAACTCATTTCCATTCATTCAGCAGTCCTGGAAATCAGGAAATCGGTAGACAAACGAACGCATCAATAGGTTAATGAAAGCAAAACAATTCCCACTTCCTTTTTCCTTCCGCCTTCCTTTCTGCGTTCCAAATTTTGTTTACCTACGAGTTTTTCAGGATATGCCTTTCGTTTTGTTTTAATATTGACAAAACGAGGACAAACTCCACTTTCTTCGACGTTGTTTGTGGCTAAGTATTTTTGAAAGTTTTACATTTTTATGGTGATTAGCCGCATAGAAATTTTCTACCGTCTGACGATTAAATATGATTTGTTTTCCTTGGTATACCTTTTCAAGGCACTTCCTGAAATGTTTTTAATTTATTTTTAAAGACTATAGATGAAGACAGCGGTTATAAACGGTTGGATATGAAAATAATTAGTTTAGTTATAAAATTTTTGTTTTTCACAATCAAAAATTTTAGAAATATGTAGTTTCTTTTCATTCTTTTAGCTTGTATTTTTTTTGTTTTTTTTTTTTTTTGTAAAAATACTAAAAATCAAATAATTTTCTTTTAATTCCACATAAAATTAGAAATTAGAAATGTTCGCATTTTTTTTCTTTACTTCTGGCTGAGAACTTCCTTCTTGTCTAATTTAAACATTTTATTTCAACTGATGGTACTTTATAGGATTTGGTGATCAGTTAATCTTTCTGTCAGTACGAAAATACGCTTCGTAAAGCCATATCATATTTTTTATTTATTTTTTAATTACTATTATAAGGCTGTAGACATAAAGTTACCTAAATTGTGTTAATTTCAACATAATGTCATTAGTAATTTCATATCAAAAAAGTCCCGAGGAACAACGAAGTGAATATACTTGATTTTCTTGTTTCAGATAATACTACGAAGAGTTATGCCGACCACTTTTTTAATAGAGATAGACCACTTTTTTCTCTATAAAATATTTTCACATCTTATTAAAATTCACATATAAGAAGAGACACACTCCCTAACTTACAAAGTTTTAAAAGTGCAGGGCATTGAAAGAAAACATTCCATAGCTAAAAAAATTATTGATATGGAATTTTATACTTTCATGACATGCCGTCTCCGACGTATCACATTGGCAAAAAATTGGGCTTTAAGAGACATATTGCATGACTATTCTAATTACATATGTATGTATATGAATTATGATAACTAGACCAGGCTTGGCTCTTAAAATAAACTTATCTAAAAACCACAATGCTTTAAAACAGACAAAACGCTCTAGCACACAAATTAACTGATACACGTTTTGAATATTTTTAAAAAAAAATTAAATTTTTAAAATTAAATTAAATTAAATTGTCTAACTTTGAATATATGAAATTTAAAATTTCGAAAGCAATAATTTTATATGTATCATAAATAATCATATTGCAGTATTTTTATAATTTTAAACATATTTATTAATTGAAATCAATACTACAAAATTCAATTTATTGTATTATTTCACAGGGCCTTACATTTTAATTTAAAATTCCTAAACTAGTGTGGATGTGTTTTTTGCAGTGGAAAAGGCTTACAGCCTGTTTTGAGTTCTCTGTTTTTTTTTTACCACCAAAAAAGTGTTTAAAAAATATTTAGGGCCACACGTGCAAAAGTATGTACGAGTATATCAAAATGATTGGCACCTTCTGTTCCTACATGAATTAAAGAGATTTTACTTTTACTGCAAAGTAAAGTCTTATTAAACTTAAGTAAGCCATTGAGTATATAAAACGTTTAGAAGAATGAAAACATATAAAAGCATGGGTTTAATAAATGAAAGGAAAACTAAATTCTTTAAATTGCAACTTCATTAAATAAGCCTAGCAATGTTGGATGCAAACATTGCATAAATACTAAATGTAGGCATTCATCTCTTTGAACATTGCTTTCAAGATGAGTATCCTTATTATATTTACGTGAGTAGCAAATTGAACAGTTGGAATTTATGTTTGTGCCGGAATAAATGTTTGTTAATTTAAAAATATACAGATAAGAAAGCTACCTGGCGAATTTCTTGTGAATTGAATGAGGTGGAGGACTAAGAAACGATGATCTCTTTATTGTGCAAAAAAAAAAAAAGAAAAAATGTAGAAGTCATATCGTTTAAGGTGTTACGTGACTTGAATTTCATATCAACCAAAAGGTGGTCTTGGATCGATTCAAAGGAAGAGATAATTTGGCAACTTCGGATCAGACAGATTAGCTAGCATATATCCGATTGATGTACCTGTATGATTCTGAAAAATTATTAATAAGGAGAGGAAAAGTTTTCGCTTCCCTGGCATGCTCTTGACATGCTTTTATCAATTCTTTTTTTTCCTGTAGACAGAATTCTTTCATAAAGTTGATGTAAGGTTTATGTGTAGGCGTAGGGCAAGTTTGATTACTCGATCAGGAGGGGACACAGAAAAGTGATGTAGGTAACACATCTCTAATTGGTTTTACTTTTGGTGTTGAATTAATGAGATTTTTTTTTTATAGATGAGAAGTTTTTTGATTTCTTTTCTTATATAAAGTAAAGATGTACGATAAATTTGGTTTAACTTCCAAGAAAACTTATATCTGAAGTTTTCAAGGAACAGCCATTAGTAGCATACGAAATATGCTCTTTTGGCATCATCTTAAATGATTCATCCTTACTTTTCCTGCATATTCTCTTGCAATTAACAAACTTTGAAGACATTAAGCTCTTACGCCACGAAGACAAGTCATAAATTGAAGTGCTTCCCAAGCTCCCATAAACTGAAGCTGAAGTACCACGACACGATGAACTGATTGTAACGTGCTAAGTCCATGTTCTGAACTGAATTAGACCTGCAGACTTCCCTGTAAAATTTGATAGTAAAATTTTGGGTTATAACTCGGCAGACAACTTTTATTGGACATTTCACGGGGGGAAGAGGAAAAGTGTCCGAGTAGAAAGGGCATTGATAATAATTGATGACTGAAAGCCGCGAATTTGGGGGTAAAAAGCGAGCCTATATTTAATGTCCATGCGGGGTCAATGAAATTCGGATTGCGGCCAAGTCAATAAATGGCTTAAGCTTGCCCAGAAATTGTCATATTTCGCTGTTGATGACGACACCCGCTCGGCTATTCATTTTCTGGGTCTTATTGATCTCGTTAATCCTCGTCCAGTCTGCTTTATGAGCTCTAGCCCCGCATAGTCAGGGATTCGTATGGCTGGCAGGCTTACGAAAAGAGCTCTGTCGAGGCTTGTGACATTTTATTGGTTAATGGGTGGATTTCTGGGTAAGCCCCGGGAAGACATTGTGCAGCCACTCGAGGTGACGAGGGAGGCATATACATCGGGCAACCCCATCCCTATATTGGGGGGTCGGGATGACGCTAACCTGCTCTAATAACTTCGTTGGCAGCTCGGGGTGAAACATTTATCTGGATTTCAGCTAATCCAACCGTAAAGTGAAGTTTTTGGGCCGAAAACTCCCTCAGGTTTTTCACTTTTCGTCCTGTTTTTATTTCCCGGACGGTTTCCTTTCCCCTCTCCCAGCTCGGGTGGCGCGACGTTTGTTGTGAAGGTATTCAATACCTTCGCCAAAACTTACCACGTATGGCCCAATCTATAGAACCCATGAAACCTCTAGGTACTGGCTCCTGCTTCACCCTTTTTAATAGGGTAGAGATTTACGCTTTTGTGGGCGTATCCGACCGCTGATAGCTCTGCCAGCGAAACTTTTTAAAAGGCTCGCGCGTTTTTTTTTTTTTTGCATTTTTATCTGTGGTGCAGCTGGTTTAGATTGCGGGTAATCCTATCGGCAACCAGCGATAGGAAAGGTTAATCCGCAAAGGATATGTTTGGGTGCCACGCCATGGCCATGGCACGGTATCTGCTGTTTGCCAAATGCCACCGTGCCCTCCGGCCTCTGGCCCTAGAATGCGGATGTGGTACACTTCGAAGGCAAACTTTCCCGGCGTCAGAGAAGCCCCTGTGTGTAAATCGGCTCTAATATCATGGTAAACTGATTTTACATAATGAAGCGATATTGAAAACGTTATTAAGTGGCTTTACGAAGGGGATCCCACTGAATACCTCTGCTCCCTCCATAAACTGCGCACACCAAAACTTTCTAGGGAAAGTTCGGAAAACTTTTGGGATCGTACGATTAGAACAGGTAAGCCAATTTTAGCCTTCATTTCGAAACTGTCAATTATTGTGATTATTGGTGTTGATACTGCCTAAACTCTGCCTCCCGAACATTGTCTTCAGATACTGTAAATTGTTTTGCCAAAATTTTCAATTAGCATAGAGTTAAGTAAACGACATGATAGGTACCTAATTCTAATTTAAGAAATTTACAAAGGCATGTACCTGTAAGAGAGATAGACACCCTTAGACGGAGCATTCATTTTTATCACTCTGATCGAATTTTCGCATTATTTCATCTTACTTGCAGAGAAACCGTCCAAAGTATGCACCTTCAATTGTGTTCTTTTTTTTTTAAATAAGGGTTCCGTATCAAAATAGTAGAAATAAGGAACTCTTATGGTATACGATTTCGTCCATTTGTTGAAATTTAGAATCGCTTCATATAATATTTTTATTTTCATTGCACAAGTGGCCCAAATGATTTATGTTTATTTAAATATTTCAGGAAAAATGAAACGATGTCTTTAACTAGCAACAGTTTTTCAGAAATCAGCCAAAATCCTTTATATACCTACCAACTTAGTTATGTGATCCCAAAAATGAATATTATTTTTTTATACCTATATGTTTTTTATTTTATACCTCTAAAAATAAAAAATTTGCAACTTCTATTTTTTAATTTTGTCACTACGTAACCTGCACAGTAAATTTCAGTTCACTGTAGGTTTTGATGATCATTGATAAACAATTTTTAAGCAGCATAGTGTTACAAAAATGAAATTTAGTACCTATTAGTATTTCTTTATATTTGATTAACCATGATTGTTTGACGAGATTTGTTAAATTGATAAGTAAGGGTATGTGTCTTAGTCTTATCTATTATGTTTGAACAAAAATAAAGATCTCTAAGAACACGTATTTTAATTCTTAGAGCTCTGTGACGTTAACTTTTATGAAATCTCCACCGGTTTTCTCCAAGATTACTGAGCTACACGTTTTATCATAGAACTTAAAAGGTACAGAAGATAATAAAATCTTTAAAAAATTATCAGAAAAAAACCAGAAATATTATAGTGATAATTTTAGGTCTCGATGGAATTCTAAAGAAATGTAATTCATTTCACTTTGAGTTTTGATCCCAGAACTGCATTTCATCATTCCTTAATCTTTTTTAACCTGATTTCAAAAAATATATAATGTAAATGAATTTTCGAAATGAGGTTTTCCAAATTCCAATTTTTCGCCACAATTATTTATTTTATTTTATTTTAATTTTGAAATATATTTTCTTCTATTGTCTTTCCTTATAAAAGAAAAATCTCTTGGCTTTAAGAATTAAAAGGTATGTTTCGATAAATCGATCATTGGGCAAAAATGGGTAAAGGGCTATAATTTTATATACATACATATGTATTTTATAATTGAGGCTGCTTTATAGTTTTTCAGTTCGACCATTTTCTGTAGTTGAGTGAAACTCCACGACCAACTATATAATTTCATTATTATGGGGAACGCTCCAGAAATCAGTCAGATGTTAAAATCGAGCTCCGTGCCATTTCATAGTAATTTCAGTGCTGTGTCACAGCAAAAAGCACCAATTGCTTTTAGTGCCCGTCCTTTAAATTAGGGTTTGGCTCAAAGTTGCAATTTTAATTGGCTCACAGGTCATTTCGCATTCAATCAAGTCTCCTCATTCCCGGGAGTCTCGGTGTATCAGAAAACGATATTGATAAAAACAATGCTGATAAAAGCACAGACGAAAAATTCTAACAAAATTTAACCGATGCGACACAAAAAACCGATCTGAAAAAATTTCAAAACTCTGATAAAATTCATTGTTGAGTGTCGAAGCGAGAATTGGCTTTCCGGGTGAAAATTTTCAGCAAGTCTTTATGCCTGTGAACTGTCTGTGCAGATTTTATCGGTCAACTAGAAGAATATTTGCACTTATCTGCGAAACAAATAAACTGAGAAACTTTCTATCGAGAAAAAGCGAATTCTTGTATTGAGGAAATGTTTTTTGTGTATATTCGCAACAAGAGGAATCTCGAGGGTTTTATACAAGTTGGAGGTAAACGTTTCTGTTTAATCTTTATTATCAACTCTTGTTGTGAACTTGAAAAATGTGCAATGATGTAATGGTTATTTTAAAAATTTCTGCTTTAAAATCAGCATGGATTTAAATTTTAATGAAACATTTTTGGTATATTTTGACCCTTTCGGTTGTTTTTTAGCTTGCAACTTGTATTTTTTAAATCGATTCATATTTCTTTGTACAATATAATTTTCTTAATTTTGTAAGCTTTTATATAATTTCATATTTCAGCGTGTTGTGCAATTTTGCAATTTGATATTGATTCACTTCCAAGTGTGACTGAGCTGATATAATAATATAGACAATTTATTTCTTCTCTTCTTTTTTACTGCATTTGAATACCAAAAATGTGAGTTCGATATTATAAAAACCAACAAAATACTGAGTCTATTGGATGTATGGTACCTAAGCTGCCTAAATAAGTTATGACTTCGTAATAATTTTATAAAATTGGACATGAAGAAAGAAAAATGTATCTTAATAACAAAAATTAACGGAGCACTAAAATAAATTAAATTTAACTAATTTTACTTATTTTATTTTAAAGTTTTAAATCAAATTTCGTGAAAGTTTTCGTTTTAGTTCAAACATTTAAATTTTCAGTTGCCTTCTGGCTTCTGGTCTATTAAACATTTGGTCGGCTGCATTTTGGAATCAAGCAAACGCTTCAATCAAAGTATCACTCCAGGAAAATCATAAAAGTAAATCTTTGTCATTAGAATGGACCAGTTTAATAAAGGAAGAAGTCCTTTCAATTCTGAAATTGGTATTATATTTAGTTCATAAACTATCTGGTGTGGTCTGGCGGCATACTTTAATCTCATATCAATCAAATAATTAATCAGATAATAAGAGGCTTCAACAAATGAAATTGAAACTGAGAATGGATGGCCCCGCATGAGATACAAAGTCAGTCCGCTATCTGTTAGGACTTATTTTGTTTGGTCGGTTGATCACGGTCCTTTCTTCGATGCAGAGATAGATTTACATTACAAATCCAACATTATTTTAGAAAATTGGGTCAATCTTCAAATAGCCCCTGCTTTTACCATCGAAGCATCCCATTCCAGTTCCTGAATATGGACCACGTCCATGGGTACCTACCCTTATTTTTCTGGATAGATGTACAACTGGCCAAATGCTTAAACATCGTCGTTCGTTTTGATAAATTTTTCATGAAGCGCATGACCCACTTATCAAATTAAGTGTGAAGGCACTGAGGCTCAATAAAGTAAAAGCTTGGACGACTTCCGGAGGGGGCTGGGTTCAGGATTCTCTCCCGACGTCCCGACGACTCCCATGATGGGATAATGTATTCGGTGCCAACAGTGCGGATTATGTTTTGAAGAGAAGTGGATTTCTTCCAGGGCCATTGGATTTATTGCAAATTCGTCTTTGTTTTCCACTGAAGGTGAAATAATTGGTTCACTAGCATGTGATTTAGCAATTAGTATTAATAACAGGAAATAATTTATTGACTTTGTGAGCGGAAAACACGATAAAGTACTTCAACTACTATTGAACTAAACTGTGTAGGGTATTTGGGGTATTAATATACTATATTAAACTATATTTTGACTATAGGTGCAGAAAGCAATCCACTTAAGAACCTGTAAAGGGCATTCGTTATCCAATTACAGGAGTCCTTTACATCCAGCTCCTCTGATGAAGAGCAATTCTGTGAGGAAACTCGACTTCTAACTTACACTCGCTCATATGTACGAATTGTTACGAACGAATCCATGCCAATTATTTGTGAGGAGCTTCTGTGAGCTGTTCAATTACTTCTAAAACAAAGACAACTACATAGAAGAAATCAGGTATTTGCTAGAATGATTTTAAATTAAAGACTACTATAAGTCGGAGATTGGTGGACCGTAGTTTTCACAAAGGATTTAATGCTTTTAATCTCCTTTCAGAAATAGCCAAATCCCACAGCCCAATTCAATTCACATCAGCTTAAAGAGGCTTTAAACCTTTTGAATAATTACAGGATCCAGTGGGAGAAAGTTTCTGGCGTCATGGCTATAAAATTTGATCGTCGAAAATCTCGCGAATGAGCAATGAAAACTGAAGGGGTTATCATTTTTGGTGCTTTTTCAGTTTTTTTTTTGCATTGTTTTCGAACTTTAATGGCCGCTTAAACAGCCAACTGGTTTTTCGGAAAACCCTCTACCTTCTGAATTATGTTCGCATAAAATTTAACGAGATTTCACTTTAATCGATTTTAAATGGTTGGCGGGTCTCCCCTAAAAGCCCAGTGAATTGTTTGGGTCAACTTCTAATGGGTTTCAATTTAAGAGGAGTACCTCTAATTTTTCTCCAGGTGGGACATGAGCTTAGGGAGGATATGGTCTTCCTTCAGGGACCTTAAAACTAATTTTAAGTTGGAGGAATTAGATTAAGCTTAATAGGATCTGTCATACGCTTTTTCTTTATTAAGTCCCATAGCGGAAGTTGTGCAGCTTTCGCATGAATTGAAATATTATTTTTATATAAATAAAATATAAAACGTTGTAGTAAATAATTATTAATTTCTATTTATATAACAATAAGAATGTTTTATTTATTGAATGTAATAAGACCGATTAAATGCTGAAAGTGATGCCAGTTTTCCCGGGAATCGAATACTCTTTTATTAATTTAATTCATATTCATAATTCATCAACATTGCAAATTATAGTAAATAAAAATTAACCGGGATGTAATTAATTTTTAATTTCTTTTTGCAATAGTGAACATTTATTAAATGTGCGTTACGACGACTCAGTTTCATTAAAAAACAAGAAAGACCGCATTTTATTTAAAAATATGTCCTGGATACTGACCCTAGCTATTGAATAATTAGCTAACTTAATTTTACTACTAATGCAGTGCAAAAGCGTAACTAGCAAATTACCGTTCTCCCACGAAAAATTAGAACCCGCCTATATTTATACATATGTAAGTAAGATTTTTGATTAACCAATTATATTACCATAAAGATAAAACACATTAAAAACAAAAGATTGTAATAAAACAAACATAACAAATTTTCAATATTAAACGAAAATACGTAATGTAAATAGAAATATCAATCTAATATAAAAAATGTCGTTCGGACAGTGTACTAGCAGCACTAAACTTTAATCGTAAAGGGATTTTCGTTTTACTTTTGCAGATGAAAACTTTTCAATTTTTTTTAGCTTAATCAGCTTGTACTACATGATGCGGAATCAAAAAATGGGCCCAAATAATGCAATTGTGCAATTTCTGTGATTGTCAAATATATAACTTTTCATAATTTTTAAGTTAGAAAATGAACCTTCGTCATATGCAACGGTTCCTGGGAACGCCGAAAATAACCTGCAATTATTTATTTATTTATTTGTTTATTTATTTATTCTTTGGTAAAAGAAATTTAAAATACGTGACGACTTAATATGTATAATCTCAAATATAGAAACTAAGAAATGTAAGAAATATCTATAACAATATTATAACTAATTCTAAAAGTTTCCTCAGCATTTAGGAGATTTAGTTTAGATGTTAGCTGATTTAAATTGTATGATTCTCGATTCTGTACTATGTATTTTATTTTTAGCTACTTCTAAATTATTAGAATAATAAATTTACCTATTGACTTGTCTAACAAATGCAGAAATTTCCTATTCTCTAGAATTAAAAAAAGTGTTCAAAAACGTGTTGGGCATAACATGGTCAGCTATATCTCGTAAACTATTTGACTCTATTAAGCAGTGTTATTTTTAAAAGTAATTTCAGTCCATGTGGCCAGTTTGGAGTAGAATACCTACTTAGAAAATAGGGCATAATTTTGTAAAATGGTTTGAGAATCCTTATAATGGTTTTAAATTCCTTTTCAATGATATCCAAATTTCAGAGCTATAGTCTTAATAGTATCTATAAAGTAAAATGACTAAAAATAGGAACGGTGAGACGGACATGGCGAAACTATGATGTTACTTTGTTTTGAACCCTAAAAAGGGCTGAGAAATCGGATATCTTAGCCCAAAGGAAGGTATTCTCAGAATATCTTCTATGATTAAATCATATGACTTTTTCGTTGCTTAGCTCCTATAGTAGGTTAGACAAATACTATAACTAGTTTGCATAAGTAAGTGAGACCATGTGCTATGCAGCATGTCGTACAATTGAATAATAAACGATTTTACCTAATTCGGATGAAAGTTTACTATACCCCGCCTGCTACTCCATCGAAAGCAATTGTCCTGATTAGCATTCATCCCGGCAAGAAGGTTCCCTTATGACTTTCCCGTTTAAAAGAATTTTAGTTAAATCAAATGGAAACGCGATCTTCTCTCGCACAATTTCTGCGATTTCCATTGCGGGTGTTCTATTTGCAGATACCGCCGGGGGTTGTGTACTTCGTCCGTAGAGGGGATGGGCAGGGTATGGAAGGTATGGAAATGGAAGGTATTAAGTATGCACAATACGTAGGACAGCCCTATTCCCTTTATCTATTACAGAATGGAGTCCTGGCTGTGTGACTGCTCTTTGCCACATAGCGCGTTCGTTACCTCCCCTGGCATCCGCGAATATTTCTTCGACGGGTTTGTTCTTAGTGTGCTCTGCCCAGGGTTCCATTCCATCCCCCGGCCGTACACCGGGGTGATGTGTGATGCCTCCTCGACTCTGGTACGTGATCCGCCAGCAGTCAGCTACTCTCTTTTTGACATTGTATGCAAATTTATATTTTGCATGTTTTAGTCAATTTTAATTTTGTTACGAAAATTGAATTTTGCCTGGTATACTCTGCCTGGAAAAGATAATTTTCGAACCATTCCCAACATTCAGGAGGAGTTTGCACGTGGTTTTTCGCACAAGTTTAAATTGCTATCGAGCGGAGGATCTGTACGATGCATCCTACAAAGAGTAGGGGCAATTGCTAGCTAATTGTATGTTGGATGCCTTAAAATGCTTTTTAATTTAATTGGGAGCCAGCGATAGGAGCAGTCGTTCAGAGGTTATACTGCAACGAAATTTAGCGCTGATTTTAAAAAGTAAATGGGCAAACAAGTGGCTCCTCGAGGCATCCTACGTAAACAGGTGATGCCATTTTCAGTGTAATTAGCCCTCAACTGAAAAGTCTGGCAGGGATCTCTTTCAGCAAGTACACGTAATTCGCCAAATAAATACCCCGGCACGCGCGTATACTGCTTTTAATAATTTCACACAGGCCCACCCTGTGGACACGGCTCCATCGTAATCATTCGAGCCAAGAACCAACCGGCATTTTTTACGGAAGGGTTAGTTTGCTCATGGTAAACGACCCAGAAATTACCCAAGGGTAAAATAGCTTTTTTCTGTCACTTCCATATTACCAAATTTTATGTCCTCTTCTCATCGCCCAACATAAAGATGCTGCCAGAAGTCGTCTAGTTGCGAGCAGCCATCGCCACCGCAGAGATGGAAAGCACCGGGGCACACCAAAAAGAATTGAAACCAGTTACAGCAGCGAGGACGCATTAATCCGTGTTTATGCCAACCATCCCCCACTCCCCTCCTCTTATGCTTTCAGCCTTTCATAATTTACGCTGTGAAATTCTTTGAATATTTAAGGACATATTCATAGCTACCGAAAGCTACCAGGTGAGCGCGTGTTGGTGAAATTTTATGCTTTTCGGAGATTGTTGCCGCTAAAATGCCCTTCGAAATCTTTCATTTATAATTTCAACCAAGTCGTCTTTCACCACCTAAACAATGTCAAGGTCTATAAAATACTTCAAAGGGAAAAAAATCTGTTGAAGTTGAAGATTCAATTTCAAATATAGAACGGAAATTATTCTCTATTTTTCCAAACGGATTTTAATTTATTTTAGTTTATTTAACCTTTACAGCGAGAGCAAAAACAAGTGTATTTACATTGTAAATTTATTTTTAAGATAAATGGTGAAGATTTGGAATTTTAGATCAACTCTTATAAACACGATATTGCATCTAGAGCTGTGTATTGTACACTGAGAAATACTTTTAAGACTTTAAGGAGATATTCTAGTCTAAAAATTTGAAAAAAATGTTTTTTTTTTTTTTTAATTCATCCCTAAAAAGCGCCTGAAAATTTAGTCTTCTAGATTAAAATACCCCCTTAAATACATTTTTAAGTAAAATACATATTTAGCTAATAATCCATTTGAAATTGCTGAAAACAATATACGTTTTTGTTGATAATAAACTATCTATTTACTGTCAAAAAACCAATATTATTTTGAAAGGATCGTCAATCAATACTATCGATGTCTGTCTTTAAATACTTTAAATTATTTAATAACATTTGGATACTTCGATTTAAATAGAAAAATTGTTAAATTTATACATCAAAATAGCTTATACTTTGTAATGATATGTTGAAAAAAGTTTATTCTTGATAAAGTTTTCAAACACGATGAACCCTTGTCGTCGAATTCGAATACAATATCAATGAAAAGATAAACTACATATTTAAACAATTTATTAGACGTGTTGGTAACATTTCCAGTATTGTTTAACATCATATTTGAGATTTTTGTAAGATTTTGAAGAAATTCTGTTATCAAAAATCATTTTAATATGTATAAGTATCATATACATGAAACTATACCTACGAAAAAATATACCATTGAAGTCTTTGCAGATATAATGTTATAGTATGTACATATTAGTATCCATACAAACTTTAACTATATAATGGTACCAGAAAACAAAGCATACGATCCGAAGCGGGAATTTAAAAATATAAATTCCGCCAACGCGCTTTAGTAAAATTT
Source organism: Machimus atricapillus (assembly GCA_933228815.1). Classification (NCBI taxonomy): domain Eukaryota; kingdom Metazoa; phylum Arthropoda; class Insecta; order Diptera; family Asilidae; genus Machimus; species Machimus atricapillus. The sequence goes on along the minus strand of OW121788.1, from coordinate 4,143,554 downwards.
ACTTTTTCGTTGCAGCCAAAACCTGTGATTGTACATAATACTCCATACGACCAAAACTCGAGTTATTATTTCTATGGACAAAAAATTGCTGTAGAAGCGAATAATAAAACTTGCTGAAATATAAAACGTTACCAGCTATCGAATCAAAACCGCCATACACAACTTTTATAAATGGCGATGTGGGGACAAAATTGCATTTGCATATCCAAGCCGAAGGGTGCACGCCCGCCGTGGCCAAACCAACTGCCGGCGGCGGCACTGGCAACCATCAGAACGCTCTTAATACCTCATGGATATTTTATTGTTTTACATTTGGTGCATTGTTGTTTGACTATTTGCTTAAGGGATCAACGCAGCGGAAATGCAAGTAGGAATTGATAGTCCGTAGAAATATTCACTGTACCTTCCCAAAATAAACAATTCGAGCACGCTCCTTTGTGTGAGAATTAATTAGTTTTCGTTACTCTTGTAGTTTAAGTGTAATTTTGTTTTGCATTTATTTATGCTTTTGAATTTTATTCACTGGAAGAATGTTGGTCATTTCTTTGATTCGTTATTTCCACATTTCACCAATTTATTATCAGAAAAGCGTTTTTTTCTCAAAAAAACGAACAGAATTTGTTCTCTGTGCAAAGTACATATAGAGTGGCAATCCAAATACAAAAATGTAAAAGTGCCACAAATTGGGTCAAGGTTGGTGCGCCATTTATAAAAACATGTGGAATAAGCATGAAATTCAACCATTGGAAATGATTCGTTAAACTTTGAAATGGTAATAAATGTTTTTTACGTCTAACGAACCATATATGTATGTAATGTATAATGTATGTATATGTTTTTTAGATGTAATACGACTGCAAATTTTACCTAGAATTATATGTATGTACTTATAAATTTATAACACTGTCCAGATACTCAAACTGGAAAATAATGTTATAATTAGATAACAATTAATGAATTATCTACTTTTATAATCACCACATTTAGCACTTTAAAATTTCAGTATTAGTAATCGTCCAAATCATGATTTTAAATGAAATGGTAAAAACTCTTTTTTGTTTTAATTATGCACATGTAAATTTTCTTTTCTTTTTAAATTGCAAAGTGTATATGTATTTTTAAGTTGATGGACTCTTATTTTGGTATACATATTTATGCAGTTTTAGGAAAATTTCACCCTCTTATTTTTTAGACTCATAAAATGTTATGCAATATTGATCAGGTTGCAGTATTATATGGATGTAACGAAATTTGTGGCCTCTGTAGACCCAAAAACTGTCAGCCTATTGCATTCTTTTGAATTTGAATTTATGTATTGAATTTCCAATTTACGTTTATGACACATAATGTATACATAGTTTGTGTTTAAAATAATGTTGAATAATAAAATATGATCTAATATTAATTTTTGTTGTTAATGTGAATGAAATGATGTTATTATATTATTATTAACAGAAGATGTGAATAAATGCTTCAATTGCTTGTGCATCTGAACGGACCGAGAAATTTGTTCATTATAACGAGATGTAAGGTAAGGTAAGCTAAGTAGACTTAGAAAACATAAAACATCTCAAATTTAAAATTAAACTCAAACTTGAAGTGGATTCTAGCGATTTTCCTAAACAAATTTGAAACCTCCAGAATTTCTAGATAGTTCTTATCCGGGGAAGTATAATACAATCTCCTAGATTGAACCCAATTTAAGGACTCTTTAATAATAATTGTAATTACTTCTGTGGTAAACTTAAAAGTTTGTACAGTATATCCGGAAATTGCCGTGTTTAACTGAAAAGAATACACACGTTCCCATTCCCATCAAAATTCAAAATTTTGACCATAACAATGTCGACTAATCACACTTTCCCCTAGTTGTTTCTTTTGGTATCAAACCCCCTGCGATATTTCACGACCAAAGTTTTTTAATCCTTTTATTCGCCTTGCCAGAAATGGCGTAACATAATAGAAAATTTCCCTTAAATCCGACCGGGGAAAAGAAAATTTTAAGGGAGAACTTTCACAATGGCGGAGCAGTTGCTTCCAAAAGCAAAAGGATTGGACTTTGAATACATGCCCCTCGGAAAAGTCATTATGTTTATTTTTTACTCCTTTAAGCTTCCAAGTTCCATTCAAGTGCTGAGTGGTCGGCAGCTGGGACTATGAACTGGAAAAAAAAATAAAAATAAAAAAAATTCTTTGACCAGATCCTCTTCAGGGTTTTACAAGAGGGGCACCCGGAATTAAACTATCCATTCCCTCCCAGCGAGTCCTCAGCAAACGCTGTTTCTTAATTTCCTTGCTCCAAAAATGAAAATATTTAAGTGTTCCCTTTGGACGACGAGTATCCGAGCCCCTACCCCCCGGGGGCCGTCTTTCGCTAATTGCGTTATGATGTTCTGGCCCAAGAACTGCTGAAAGCTTCCATTTGATTGCCGGCTGCATCCCATTTGTTGGGAGATGACTCTTCAGCAATTATCTCGAAACGAAGTCCTTTAAGAGGACGTTTTAAGGACTCTGGGAGCAGGAAGCACAAACACATTCACGTGTCGTAGATTTTACGACACCAAATTAGGGAACTTCTGTCTTTCAGAGCTCCTGAATTAATATTCTGGAAGAAGCGTAGGCACAGATTTATCCAGAATGCTTTTATGAAGCCAACTCTAGTGTTAAGAGATAAGATAACTTCATTCAGTTAAAAGTGCATGTGCACTGGCTCTTGAGAGCTGACTCTAATTTTAATTTATTTCTTCGTAGAAACTTTGTTTATTTATGGATTATTTCTGAGCTCTTATCTATACTTCTACACTAATTACCGTAATATATAAAGAGACAGTGTTGGGATTAGACTATAAATTTACACTAATTAAAACATTTCCACTACTTTTCTGTGTCCGAAATCATATTTTTTAGAGTAATTTCTGAACCTAGTGAGTCGATTTGAGTAAATTTATTATCATTTGCATTGAAAATTGGGTAACTTAATATCAGCAATGTTACTTCGTTGAAGAAAATCACTACAAATAATTTAATGGAATCAAAAGCAATTGGATATTCCCAGAAATATTGAAAAGATATTTAGTTTCTTCACAAATTAATCAGTCTCTGTTATTAATGTTGTTGCATTTTGCACGTATTTTTTTCGTCAGTCTCCTGAAAGCAATTAGTAAATGCAATGAATGAACCCTTCTTGTGATTATTGAAAAAAAAGAAAAGAGAACTTTGGGAAACACAAAGAATAATCAAGATTTCACTTTCTGATAAATTAAATAAAAAATGGTTTTCCCAAATCCGTTGGTGGAACTTAATTTAATAATATCATTAATTAAATTTTATCCAAATTAAAAGTGGTCGATTCCAAAACATAATTTACTACATATCTAAATTTTAATAAGTGCACCCATCTGGTTCATTGGTTTTTCGACTATGTATTCGATAAGCTTTTGTATTTTTCTCAGATTTGTTTAAAATTTGAATGTGTTGTAAATACATATTTGTTATTTCATTAGGTTGTGCTGTATAAATTTAATTGCTATTACTCATAATACGTATTTTAGTGGCCCGCACGTACGAACTCGTGTGCCTAAAATACAAAAACTATACTATTCTTCTCTGAGAAACATTTAACAAGACGATTCTTATTAGTGTCTACTCGGTTTTTTAGGTACCTACTTCAAAGCAAGTCAATTTTTCACTTGATGAAGTTTCTTTGGAGCGAAACAAACTTTTTAAATTAACCGTCAACCTCAGTCTTTTCCGATTTAATCCTTTTTTTGAACTCATGTAATAAGGCGCTTTAATAAGGATAAAATTTGCGCCTACCTCAAAATAAGCTCCTGTTGTTGCAATGGAAGCTTTAAAAGTGTTTATCCCACCCTCTTAAAATTTTAATTAATTTTGTTTATCCCCTTATGAAACCTAACATTAAAAAACAGAAAGGATTTTTTTTTTGGTATTAGAAATTATAATCTTTGAAATAAATTTTGCTTAATACAACATTCAACCCTTTCTATCAAGTGCGAAGGCAGATTTTAGCCATGAAATCATCGTCAAGGAAACAGAATTCTGTTGAAAATAAATAGGTGTAACCCTTTATAAAAAAAAATAGAAGTTGGTTGATTTCAAATAGTTTTATATGGTATTTTTCACCTTGAATGATATTTTAGTATATGTCGTCGTGATTAAATATGTCTTAATCTTAATATAAAAACTTAATTTTTCAGGAAAGTAATATACATTGTATATGATTTTTAAGTTAAACAAATTGAAGGCATATATACATTATACATATAATTCGTAGCTACTTACTGTTTTAAAAGTCAGTTATAGTAAAGTTGTTTGTTTCGCTCCTTTCGGATGTCTATGTGGCAGGTCACACTGATGAGCTCGGCTCTCCTGAAAATTTTAAGTTGATTTAATGAATAATTTTAGAGATATCTAATAAATATTATATTTTAAAATTGTCATGAAGTTTAATTTAAATATAGTGTAAATATACTCGGTTGAATATTAATTTATTAACATTATAGAAATTCAAAACTTTTTATAGAAAAAACGATTGAAGATGAGGTCTGCTTTTTACGCAAAGTGAAATGTCTCGACAAATATTTTTTACATTTGTAGGTATATTATGCGTATAACTTTTCTCCAAATTAATATTTTAACCGAAAATCCGTCATCCGACCACAAACTCAATCTTTTTTGTTTCTTATTAATCCTAATTTCCATATTTATTGTATATATTCATAAAGCAAACATAAATTTCTTAATGAAGTTGAGACACATTGCACTGTACTTAACGTCTCGTAATTGTTCTGGGTTTTCCCACATACACTGAAGACTGAAGTCTTTTTTAATGAATGGGCGCATTGGAGCCCAAAATGGTTGCGGTCTTTTCGCAAAGACGCTGCCTTCGAGAAATCTTTAATTAAGTCCCAGTAGAAGTTTGATTCCATCAGATTGAGTTCAATGCATGAGTATGCTCACAAGTGGTTTTGAAAGTGAGTTCAAAATCCGTTCAATTACTTTATCAAACTTAAGAAAGATCAAGTGCTCTCGTTATCAAACAGAAATTCTGTGAGTGAAGGGCATTAAGAAACTCCAACTAATGAAATAACTTTAGAAAGGGAATTGCGCTATCGGCTCTATGACTTCCCTTAAGGGAGCAGGAAAAATTCGCTCGACCAAAAGACACTATACAAGTAGCATAACATCAGGTCCGAGGGTCTCGAAGAAGCGATTAAATTTCCATAGTACAAGGAAACTTCCTTCCTGGTTGAAAGTATTTAGAGTTCACTTGACCTCATCTTCACTGGAGACATCTTTTGTCTTAAAATCATTTGAACTTGTGAACCATTTTCTTCTTTGTCGAGACTCATGGAAAGGCTGTCGAAGCAAACAAAACAGAAGAACGCCATTAACCAGCTAAAAGAAATTACCACATCCTAACAGAAAATAGGAAAAGGCAGAAAGGAAATTATGGACGCGATCTGGGTGTGAGGCGTTTCCCCAAGCCATTGAATCGAAGAATACACGCTTCCGCAATTTATTTTTCCGCAAGATTTGCCATCCAATCAAGTTGTCCATTACAGCGGTCTCGCATCTTAATTTCGCTCTTCCTCTGCCCGCGCTGATTTTCCTCGTTTTCCTTGCTGGCATCGTTTGACCGACTGTGGATATCTCGTTTCGTAGCCTATTTTGTGATATTAATTGAAGAAATTTCCACCATTCAGTGCTCCCATTAATTATAGCAAAATATGATACTCTTCAAGTATAAAAGAGTTTTATGATTCGAAAACTGATATTTGTTACGAAAACTCTTTCTTATCTCTTTTTCTACTCAATGAAATATTTAAGTGCATCTACCTTTTTATCTGAATTATGAGAAATTTAAAAAGGATTCCTTTGCCCACCGGTTGCCTAATGGTGCTAATCAGATCCAAGAAATTCTATCCTTTTCGCCTTTCATAATCCCTGCACACACAACATCTAACGAGCATTTTAATTTTGATTTGCTCAAGTATTCAAAGGAAACCGAATTGGAAAACTTGTGGTTAGAAAGCGGAGTCTATTGAAAACTTTTAATAGACTCCGTAGAATTTTTCGGTTATTCACTATGAGCGAAAATTCTATCAAAATATGCAAACAGTTTTAGCCGCAAGCCTAATCCACTGTAATTTCTACACCACAATCTTTTGGAAACCTCTTCTATTTAATCTTAAAAAAGTTGAACTCAGGAAAGGAAACATATATTAACCCTTATCATGAATTCCGCTGTAATCGAATCAAAGGGAGCTTAGGAAAGCCCTTCTTTGAATAAAAATTCTTTAACAAGCTTCCTAAATTTTTAAGAAATTCATTTGTTACCTTTGACCAATTAATTTTTTCGTTCAAAGTGGTGAAATAATTCCATTAGAAAAATCCAAACAAATCGAATTAATTTGTCGTCACATGCGGAAAAACTTAAGGTAACTAAAATGAATTAGTAAGAACTTTTATCCAAAATGGATAAGAGTTTCTTTCTGTAAAACCTGCCAATTTAAATGGACCTAATTTTCCTGTGATTTTACGACAATTCTTTACTGATTTTGCGACCATATACATATAAAGTAAATTAAATTCAAATAAATGAATTTGTGAATTATGATTACTTAGTTAATAACCAATAACAAAATCAAAACAACAACGGTTATTACTGATAAGAATTATAGAATTTGATCCAAGAGTTACGAATCTGATAACCAAAAAATATTCGGTAACTACAGAACTACAAATCAAGACATAACTCTCATTATTGAGAAAAATTATTATTATTTTTTTTTTGTTATACTTCTTAAAATTATGCCAAAAATCTATAATTAATTTGATGGCGATAAGATTGTTCCTTGGTTTTTACAAGATTAGATAGGTACTTAACTATTTCTCTAAGTTTTTTTTATTCTAGTTTTGAAAATGGCAAATCAAATCAAATATCATATACAGTTACAAGGAGAAATGAATTTCAATATTGGTGGCCATATTATAAAAACTCAAAGTTCGGGTTAGCTTTTTAGTGCTTAATTATTAACTTTAGATCGAATGCTTTATTTTAACTTAAATTAAATTTAGCTTTCCCAAAATTAAATGAAATTGCTCCCCTGTTACTTAATTCAATTTTGAATCCTATCACTATATAGGTAATAGATTTTGGAAGTCGGTGCAAAAATTTAACTAATAACTAACCCAATTACTAAATAATCAAGACAAATTGGATTTTAACAGTAACAGAGGATTTTTAAGTAAAAATATCATATATGTACATTATATCATATCATATAAATACATACTTTAAATATCGATAGCTTTATGGATTTATCAAATTATTCAAATCTTTTTCAAGGGCTTAATCTAGAAAGAATATAAATTAAAAATCGTTTCAAAAAGTTGAGTTTTTGGTCCGAATATAGCAGAATGCTCTTTACAGATCAAATAGGCGAAAAAATCCTTCAGGTTTTACCAAACGTAGAATTAAACATCTATCATCCTGAAGATTCAGCTACCTTGAAGCAGATCGTCCAGACTCATTGAGGAAGTTCTGGCGAGGCTCCAAAATAGGTCAGAACTGCGGTCCTTGCAATTGCAGAAGGAAATGGAGCTGCGATAGCGTGCCCCCTTGACTGCATATCTGCAGTTCGTAACTAGTCCACTCCGGAGTTAATGACGACACTGAACCCTGTTTGTGGGGCTAATGAATTCGAGATTAATTAAATAAATGCGATAAATGTGCCAGAAACACACGGGCGTATTTTTGCTCCTACAGGAAGGCGGTCTCGTACATCCTCCGAGTGTTGGCGTGGTGGGCTATTTGGGAATGCCGTGTTTCCGGTCTGTCAAGAAAGTTACTTTTCTTTGTGCTTCAACTCCTTTTGTCGCTGGGTGGAGTTCCCAGTTCCGGGATGATGATAATGTGTCTTTCAGGCTCGTGCGGATGTCATATCAGATGAGACTCTTCCTTTAGCTGCCAGACGTTCATCCGACGGCGAGAGCAAGTTAGGGGACTGCTTTACCATTGATATTCAGAAAACAAGGAAGATTGCGGTGGTGTGGGAGGCCAAAAGTTATTAATTAAGTCCTCTGTTCGAGGAGACGTTTTGATACAAGATAACTAGAAAATTTTCAAAGCCCGAAATGTTCTTATAAAAATACCATTTTAACGCCTTGCTCTGACCTGGTTAATTAAGTGCCTATTTAGGATAATGGCGCAGACTAACGGTTCTTCTCTAGCTACTTTCATAGGATTTCATTCTTAAGGTTATGCAATTAAACCGGCTTTAACTTCTGAAACTCCATAATTGCGCTAATTTGAAAATTAAAAAGTTTCAGCTGCCTCAAATTTTCCTTGCAATTATCATTTACATTTCATTTCATTTAATTTTAGATTAGTTGAAGAGTCAACCATAATTATTAAGTGCTTTAGACAACTGCTGATTTCTCGGAAAAAAAAGGAAATTTTAAATGAAAAAAGTTGCATAAGTACCCCCGACCTTCACCAATTTCTATAACGATCGACCTCAATTTTGAATAATACTCTGTAACCACATAAAATTTTCCAGATTTTCTGGAATGGAAGGAACTGCTATATATCGACCGAAGTCGTAAGCAATAAAATATCAATGAACCTGCCAAGAAATTCTCCAAGATAAAATGTTTCCTATTTCCTTTATTTTCCTGAGGAAAACACCATGAACAATTTGGTCGGGTCGTAAAATGCAGCACTTGATAGGGTAGGCACCTGCTCCAACGAAAAAATATTGAGGTGAGGTGAGAGATTACAAGGACACTTTATTGCTTTGTGCGATTTGAATGTAGATCTATATAGGTTTCCCCATTGTCAGTTCCTTCAGCATAAAGTATGAACAACTTGTATGCATAATTCACGTAATCACGTATGCTTAGGTATAGTGATTACTCCATTTCAATGAATTTCCTGCAGAGAATTAAATACACCTTTTCGTTTAATAATATAAATGACCAAGTTTTCTTTTGCTGAATTTAGAAATTACTTAAAACCAAGACCAAAACTACTAGACTTGTGATACCAAACCCAAGACAATATTTGTAAGGCTTAAAATTTTCGCTGAGTAAAAAAATTACTTTCAATTTTAGTATTTTTATCAAGTCTTTTCAAATTAATATGATACACATTGCAAAATCAACATACAAACCCCTTTACATGGCTTAAAAATTAGCTTGATTTCGATCGCATTGGATCTCTACATACAAAATACATATATAGCATCAAATAAAAATGTAAATAGAAAATTCTTTAAACTATTTTGGAAAAATTGTCAAAATTTCGCAGTGTAGGTATAGGTATTCCGATTTTTCACTGCTTTCGCTGAGAAAACGAATCTGCTCGATGGCTGTTATGTTTAAATTCTTGGTCAGAAAAATTCTGATCAAATCTAAGTGTTTTCAATAATAAATGTTTAATTAATTTTTAAATGTATAATTACCTCTTTTTGAATGAATTAAGGCAAGTAAATCCACGTAAATAGTAAAATCAAATATTTATAATGACGGTGGACCAAGTAAATTGAATAAACATCATAACGAAAAAAATATTTCTACTTATGTAGGTAGTTGAGGAAGGAAACAAGATTTTTTTGTTCTTTATAAATTCTCTAATTTAATCTTAGTAGAACTCAATTTATCCCCGTCATATTTAAGATATGGATTATTTTGTTCGAAATTGCGCAATTAATCATTATCTTCGGTCCTTATTAAGAACTAATAATTATACAAAATCAATATTTAACTTACAATCTAAGCTAATTATGGATTTTTAATAAAATCAGCGTTCAATCTTAGCTGGTCACATCTGTCCCTGAATGCTTTATGATATCCTGTCTTGATATAAAGGCGAATTCTCATAAATAAGAAGGTCGACAAACCGAAACAATTTCTTAAAAAATGACGATCTCTGATGCTCGTCCAGATGGAAAATCATGTTTTTTTATAGCATCCAAGTTGAAGGTGAAAGGTTCCAAATATCTTCCTTAAATAGAGTGTCATTTGTAACATGTCTACGTGAGAGCGACGTGGAAAACTCTGGATGGGCCCACCTAGAATGTAGCTAGGTGTTTCGCTCCAGTGGGGTTCAGCGGTTAGATATTATAGATTTCAGTGCATTAAAGTACTAAGCAAGACTGCATAATCGTTTTGCAGCCGTCGTCTTTTGTTATCGTTGACATGTGTTAAATTTCACAAGAACAGGAGCAGGACAAGCGGCGACGAACGCTGCAATCAACCATCTAACGCACACAATTCTGGTGAAAAGGACGTGAATTGAGCAGAACCATAAGCTGGTTCACACCACCATAACATCCTCTAAGGATGTTTGCCCCACAAAGCATAATACCTTGGTCAACAATAAAATCTACTTTGGTGGCTGGGGCATAGCGAAGAGCCATCTTTGTCCAGTTCAGCGTTCCTGTGTGCTCCTGTGATTATTTTAATGGGTACTATACAGCAGAGGGCAATACCATGCCATAAGCAATGGAGGAAATTATACCACTTTCATCACAATAGCCCCAGGGTAGTAGTTTATGCCTTTTGGCTCAGTACTCCTTATGCGGTACTCTATGCAAATCGGTGGGATAATCCCATCTAGTCAAAGGTGGCGAACAACTATGAAAAGCGATTGTGATTTGTGACCGCCAAGCTTGTGTTATACCTTTTGTTCGAGGGTTGTGTGATCCTTTGTTCTAAATCCGGGCAATGTCTTCAGGTCATAAGTTTAAATAGTTTAAAGATAGTTTCATTCTTCGTATTTGCAAACCATTCCATGCTAAATTTTTGAAATTCTATCAAAAACATGCTAGATTGGTATAGAGATGGGTGTCCAAGATCAGGGGTCCAACTGAAGCCTATGTATATGTATACTTTTAAAAAATAATTGAATATTGTATTCTTGCGATGCGACATTAAAGCTTAGCTAACAGAGCAATCGTGTTAAAAGGCACACTGGCACTGTATACTTAATTTATAATTTAAAAAAGTCTGAAAATTAAACTAAGATTTAAATTTTATGTGATTTGGATTTAAAATAACAACAAACCAAACAACAAGATTTTCGAAGCTTTTTAAAAATAGGTATACATAACTTATCAAAATCGCACAATTTATGTCTCGTTTAATTTGAATGTATTTCAGACTTCAATCAAATATATTTACTTGTTCAAATCAAAGGTAGCACTTTCAATTATTGATTAAAGTAAAGGAGTATCATACGATATTAAGAATAAAAAGTATAGAATATAGGTTTAAAGAAAACTATAATAATATCCAGAATTTGCCAATTATTAGTTTTGTTATCATAAGAATCGTTCAATTTTTTTATATTCCTGACAATCTCTTTATTCAAAATGATATATATTTTTTTAAGAGACATACTTATTTGGCCTATCGTAGATACTGATAGAAAATAACAAAACGTAAATTTTGATTTTTAACTGAAATAATTTATATGTAAAATCAAAAATATTTTTACGAACATTGAGACAAAAACACTGGTAAAAAGAACCAAAAACTAAGTTTATATTTACCAAATACCTTGCAGGTTTTCAGCCTACTTATACTTATAACAAACAAATTAATTTTGTTATTATAATTTAAGTTCAACCAAATTCACTGAAAAAATTAACAAGGTTTTGTTTAAAAGCCACAGAACAACTCCGATAAGTCCGATGTTTAAAATTTAATACATAGAAAGGAAACATTTCAGGGATTTGATGAAATATATAAAAGAAATACCGCCAGGCGTAAACATTTCAAACGCATGACGGCACCCTAATCCGGAAGGTAGTTTAAAGACCATCTAGATATTACCAAAAAATTGACGAACTCTTTGTTAGAATTGCTGAATATTACAACCAACCAGTTGCTGGCACTGTTAAAATTAACTTAAAAAAACCAAGTTAAAATTAAAAAATCTTTTTAGAAAATATCTTCATACTATCAAAACTCAGCAATGAATGCAAAAACTCTGAGCTAGCTAACTAATTTCTATCAATTCTGATACTATCAGAAAATCGGCCTTCTTCTACCTAAAATCTTATTAGATAAAGCCCTCATACTATCAAAACTACATACGTCAGTAGCACTGTACCGTTATTATTAACTTAAATAACCAAAGTTAAAATGAACCAATTCATTTTAAGACCTTTATTGAAAATAACTTGTCGTTTTGGTTGCTTTAACCTAATTTTCATTGTACTAAACTAAATTTTTCTTAGAAAGGTGAAACAACCTTTAATTTATCATTACTTCTTTTCTCAGTGTTTTTATTCGCATTTAAATTGTTTGTATTAAACTTCAAATTAATATAATTTTTAAATTGTCTGAAATACAATCCAAGAAAAATATTAATGAATTTCTCATACATTTTACTGCCAAGAAAAATATTGTTTTCCACGTAAATCTCGATCTCTGATATATTGCGATAAAAATCTAAAAAAAAGTAGGTACATACAAGAACAGCGCGAAAAATATTATTTCAGTGAACTACATTCTTCTAGAGTGTACATATTTTCATATCTAGAAGGAGTTGCTCTACATTGATTGCATCCAGGAACTTTACGTAAGGTTGTCAACCCGTGCGAACGAAAAGCAGAGCATAAAATCCTTGGAATCCTTTCCGCTAAATCCTTGAAATCCTTTCTCCATCCACTACCCGGTTGCAAGGCTCTTCACAATAAGCAAACTGTTCCTTGTTCATCGTGTTTACTTCTCAACCCCATTTTGCTTGTGCACGCGCTTTGCGACACAGCAAAGATGCCTCAATGCAAATTATTTGCATTTTGTAACATTAGCTGCCTCAAGAAGTATTTTATGCTCTCCTCCCTCTTGGGAGCTCCATCTTAATCAAGACTTGCCGGAGCGTGTGTGGCAGTCGTAAAGCATCTTTATGGACTCATTTAAGCCAATATCGCACCAAATTTCCGCCTTGACACTTACAGTGAGTAAGGATGAGTTATTTTCGTAGATTGTAATCAGAATCCAATTTAATTCGGGCTCTGAAAGTGAGAAACAAGGCAGACGAGTGTTGTCTATCATTTCGTTCTTCTGTTGCAACGGATACACATAAGTCGCCCACATTGAGTTTTTGCCAAGACAATTTCTGGCCGATCTTTATGTCGGCCGCATAAATTGTTGAACGAGATACTCCGCACCGTTTGTACCCGTAAAACTCACGATAACCACAGCCATTTACATCACCTCCAAGTTTTAAATTTTCTCTGCCGCTTATGTAAGACATTTTCATTCCCAGTTTTATGTTTTCTTAGCCATCAACGGCTGACGGAGGTTTTCACCCTAACAGAAATCGACAAACATCGTAGGCCTTGCAGCATAAAAAAAAAGGTGTTGTCGCCCTCTGCAACGTAGGGAAATTCATCAAACAACGTTACGATCTTCACGAGGATTATTTGCCCTCTTCCTTTTCTGGTTGCCATTACGTTATCTCTACCAGAAAAATGGAAATATCTAAATGGTAGGGAAATATATGTTCCTCTCGCAGGGCATTCATGCTTTCTTTCCATTTTCAAAGACATTTTATCAGGTGAAATAGGGACCGGTAATAAATTTTTGTCAATTTATCGAAAAACAAGTTTATTCCCCCACTTTATTCTCTAGGCACTACTCGGTCATAAGAGGAAAAGGAGAGGAATTCACGGATGGATGTGAAAAGTTGCAACCTTAACGCCTTTATCGTTGCGCCCTTAGCTGAGCTCATACTTTTTGCATACGACAATTTTTCATGGGTTAGAAACTCGTGTATTTGTATTAAAGGGTCAGTGCAAGCCGAAATTTTGGGATGTTATAGGGAGCGGCAGAAATTAAAAAATTCATTTTTCTTTCCTATTGATTTCCATGATTTTTAGTAGCTGCATAAATGAAAAATTTTAAAAGTTATTAAAAAAGGCTTTTTTAGTTCGTTTTGCTTTTGTCTATTTACTCTAATTAAAACACGTCAGTTTACACCAAAAAGCCAGTCCTATAGAAGCAGAAATTAAAAATTTTGTTTTTTTCCCCATTGATTTTTACGATTTTTAGTAGCTGCAGAAAGGCAAAATTGTAAAACTTATTAAACAAGTCGTAAATTAAAAAAATCAAAAAACGCGACTGGATAGAAGTGAATTAAAAATATGGAAAGTTGATCAGAAGACTATGTAGAATCGATTGGCACCGCTGTTCAGAACTAAGAAAAACATCCGGTATAAAGATCCTCCTACACAACTTTCAGTTTGTATATTTCTTAAATGGAGCATATGGCTGTTAAATGGTCTAACAAACATCATCTTGATTTTTAAAGACCTATATTCTGTGATATGCCACTCAATATGATACGAATTTTTAATTTTTTCGTCTCTACCGCCATTTTGTATTTGACGGCCGCCATTTTAGTTTTATAAAAATTAATAGTAAAAAAACATTTTTAAAAACAATCTTTTCAAATGCTCTAAAAAGAAGAAAATAAAAATTAAATTGAATCAAACCCATCAATTTATTACATTACACAATTTATATGATATAAAAGCTTGTCGCGAAATTTACTTATGTAGATGTAGATCCTTTAGACTTACAACCCTTCAATTATTGTATTATTGTTTATCTACATAAGTAAATTTCGCGACAAACTTTTATATCATATAAATTGTGTAATGTAATAAATTGATGGGTTTGATTCAATTTAATTTTTATTTTCTTCTTTTTAGAGCATTTAAAAAGATTGTTTTTAAAAATGTTTTTTTACTATTAATTTATTTTTTGACTAAAAAACGCTTATCAAGCTCTTTCATTTGATACCCATATCATAGGGGTTACTATGAAAATTATAAATCGCCATTTTGTGACGTCCGCCATATTGGATTTAGAAATGGCGTTACTATCGTTTCCTACTCTTCAAGCTCTTTCATTTGATACCCATATTAAGGGGGTCGACCAAAAATACATGGTCCACCATCCTGTGGCGGCGGCCATTTTAAAGATATTGCAATTTTGAGTATTGCATATTGCATTGTCACCAGAACTAAAGGTGTATGCAAAATTTCAGCCCTATAGCTTCATTGGAAGTGGGTGAAATATTGACTGCAAAATTCCACGGCCCACCATCTTGTGGCGGCGGCCATTTTAAAGATATTGCAATTTTGAGTATTGCATATTGCATTGTCACCAGAACTAAAGTTGTATGCAAAATTTCAGCTCAATCGGTTGAAGATATCTGCTTCAAAATTGAGTAGCAAGATTCCTCCCGAACAAACATATGTACATACATTGCAAGCTAATAAAAAGCTTGTAAAAACAAAATTTAGGCTATAAATATCGCACGGTTTAGACGAATGGATAGACACCTCATTGATTAAAATCAATCCAGCCGTTGGGATGCTTCGAGGGTATAAAAATACCACATACCCAGATACACGTAAAAATCATAACCCTGTCTTTGCTGTCGTGCAGTCCGGTAAAAACCACTTCACTTTCGTTATGGCAAGCAATCCTTGTTTAGATCTTTGTTGAAGTCACTTGTCGTTTTGGTTATATTAAACTAAATATGTACCTGTACATTTTTGGTAGAAAAGTGAAACAAGAAAGGTTTGTTAAATTTACTTATATACATACCTACATATAGTGCATGTAAGGTGCATTTGTAAGTACATATAAGCAAACTAACTTTCCTCTTGCCATGCCATAGATTACTCAAGAGCATAAATTCATAAAAAGTTTGCAGCAAATTAGCAAGAAATGCAAGCTACATTTTCAGACGCAATAAGTTCCAGCGTAATTTTCTCGTACAATTTTACATTCCACCTGAAGGATTAATTGTATCATCCCTACGAAGACCGCACCAAGGATGAAATGATAATTAAAAAGAAGAAAAACCTAAAATCACCTCTGCCATACCGGAAACTCTTCCCATTCGTGGGAACTGGGGAGTGGCATATTCAGCTCTAAAATCGCAAATCTTTCCGCCGTCTGAATGAACCAGCTAAAGCTGGAGATGCCCGCCCCCACACGCCATGAATTTCTTCATCGTTCTTCACCACATGAAACACTCCTTGCTGAGTTTGAATTTGATTTCCACTCCTGACGAGGGCTGCTGGACGGGGGTCGGGGGTTGGTGGAGGTGCAGAGCCGCTCGTGTAATCAGGGCACACGAATGGCTAAATTCAAACTCTGGAGCGTATTTACCCAGCTATTGAACTGCAAATCGGTAATCAAATTTGTTTGGCGTGCAAAGAAAAATAAGGGTGCACTCCGTAGAGTGCTTCCTTGGCGCCCTTTTGCAAGGACCTAAGGACCCACCACTGTTTGAATCTGGCCAGCTCTGGTTCCGCCTCCGGGTCCCGGGTTTCCTCGTAACAGTTTCTCATCGGTCGGCGACGACTGCAGCGACAGTGGCGGCGCCAATGATGGGTTACGTAAACTTTTACAAGCCCCGGGACTCCAGAGGCGAGTGGGGCTCCTCCGAAAACGAGCGAAGCGCTATTTCTGCAGACAACACTTACAACTGATTTCATTTGACCGAACATCGCTTTTATGTGGCCTTCTAACAAGGGGGCAAATTTGAACTGGTCCTGCATCTTGAGGTGATGTTGATGGGTGCGATGATGACGACGACGGCAAGGCACTTACTCTAAGTGCACATTAAGCGATGGCGTTATCGGATAGGGTTGTGTACTTTGCAGCTGGTAGCCAGCCACCCTCCAGCTGCTCCGCATCGTAATTTGTTCATTTTCCCCTCTATGCTGGTGGAATTTTACGTTAGTTGCACTCTGTCATGACTGCTCTTAGTGCTAAAGATTTCTCAGTAGATTTCACAGAATATTGTCCAAATTTATCCAACTACATGCATCTATGCACATATGTATATGTATATGTACTCGTAAAATTAAAATTGAATGTTGGTCATTATGAAAGCAAACCTTTTCTGACACAAACCATTTCATTAAATGTGTTTTACAGGAGAGCTATTGAGAAATTCTTCTTAACAATCTTTTTAAATAATTTCACTTAGATTATAAAATATGAACACATATTCAAACTACAACATACATCTTTTTCTGTCCTATCATAATTTATAACCAAAACTGATTCTCGATGCTTTTATTGTTTTAAGAAAAACCTTACACATTAGGTAAAATACCCACATATATAAAAATACGCCGTTTGAAACTCAATATATATGTATTTAATTTTAAAAATTCAGCGTCAAGTATTAAATCAGCAATCCAAAAAACTCCCATACCGATTTTTTTGACTCTCAGTATAATTTAGTACAAAAAATAAATCACCTACTTTAGATTTGCAATTGACGAACTAAGGAGCTCACATTAATACATATTTTGAAGAGATTTTAATGAAGTTTAGTTCTAAGAACGGTCATTTTAATAACAATATACATATACAGGCGAATCGAGAATTTCCCCTTTTTTAAAAATCGCTTAATAATCACACAAAGTTTTCAATCTGGACGTCTCGATTTACTAATTATAGTAATTTGATAATGAAAATATGCATTGTTATATATGTACATATGTAGGTTCCATTGAGTTGGTGAACCTTACTCCTGTTCAAAATAAAAAAAAAGTCAGTACTTAATAACTGATTATAAAGTTAAAATTATCATTTTCCCTAAATATTTATTGAAACAAGGCTGTAATTTCGAAAATATTAATGTTATACCAAAGAACTGAACAATTTAGAAGTTCTGAACAATTTAGAAGTTCTTTGGTTATACTATGGAAGCCTTTTAATGTGTTTATTTTATTCTGTTTAGTTATACATAAGATAGATTTAAAATAAATTGAGTGGGAGTACACAGAACTTCATTTTGTATCCGCTTTTTTGAGTCCCTTAATATGAGAAGGAAATAAAGAGGCTACTATTTTGAATCCGTCATCTTGAATTTTAAAAATTAAGATCCAGATTTCAGCTCAGACTCAAAAAAACAATACCTGATTAATATATTAGTAACAAATGACAAAATTTATTTCTTCCCCCATTTTAATGAAAGATTATTTGACTCAAATATAAGACTCAAATATAGAACCAACGAATTTTAAAAATTATATTTATTTTAAAAAATAAATAAGCCGCCGGAAGCGGGCAAGAATCATCGCTGCTTTGATTTTATTTAAAGTAATAATAGTTTCTATATACTCGTATTATCTCCTCGTATAGTTCTAACTAACCACGAGGCGTTCTGTGCAGCAATAGTTAGATATATGTACATATTTATATTTTTAATTACAGGAAAAAGTTAAGGTGCAAGCGGTTGTTTTAAATACACGATTATTCTAGCAAATCGTAAATTTCATTTTTCATCTGTGTCGTTTTCACCCCGTAAAATTAATAATTTTAAGCGCTGTTGTCTTTGCCTTCCGGAAGGAATTTGACAAAAAGTCGGTACACTACTTAATGGCTAATCCGGAATTCATTTTAAGGAAAATTAGTAGGTAGGTACCCATCAAATTAAAAGAGTTCAATCTTAAAAATATGATTTTGCAAGAACTAGTAGGTATATCGTCGCTGCGCGTGCAAAAGTAGCTATGTGTTTTTTACACACTTTACAGGAGACGCAAAAAACTGATCTTCTCGAAAAATGAGTATTTAAATAATTTATTCTTACTTTGATACATATAACAAATTTACGTAGTTTTAGATTACTTTTGGATAGATAACATTATTGATAATGCCAAATTAAATATAATAGGCAAATTTGACACATATAGTTATTTATTTGAGTCGTAAATACAAGCTATGTGCATTTAGAGCACGTAACTACTTTATAATTCTATGGAAATTAAAACGTTCCGTAACTCTGTAAATATTGCGTCTATCGCTTAGCTGTTTTTACAGTATATGTGTATTGACACAGGGATTCAAATTGCATAAAAAACCGAAAATGACTAAATAACACATAGCTACTTTTGCACGCGCAGCGACGATATGTGATTTTGTAACAATTAGTCCAGTTTCTAAATTTCGTTATATTCCGTATAGGTATATGTGAAAATTCTCATAATCACAAGTTCGAACACAGGCGGAAATCGAACCTGGAACTTTCGTATTTCCACCATAATACTATGTAAAATTTATTTTTTTTCAAAAAGCTAACTAATTACCCCGTTTATTCATTTATTTCATAATCTGTCCATCTCTTGAAGCAAGGACAAAAAAAGCCTTAATCAAGTGCAAACAGCATGAAAAAAATTAGTTTTTTTAAAAAAAAATGTAATTTCTCTTCGAAATTAGGTGTGACAGCTCAAAAATGAGGTGTTTATCTACCTTTCACCAAATGTGACAATCATTCACTGAAAGTTAATAAATGTCTCGGAACGTAACGGGCACATGACCCTCGTCCAATTAGACCATGAGCCTCTACTCTTTTTGCGCCAAGTTGCTTTGTGTATACCCTGTCCAATTACCAATTACGTTTCGAAGTTGGAAGTTATACCAACACATATCCCACATATTTTCTCAATTTGATCAAATTAGCTTAGAAGTGAATCGATAAGCACTCGAGTGATAGGAATACATTGGATCACTTCCAAATACCGACCAAAGTCCAACGAAAAAGGACGGAGGTGGATGGCCAAAATAATCTGACAATTGCACGTAAAATTGGACAAGGCTCAGGATGTCGGAGAAGACCGCGTGGGGCTGAGGTACAACGCAAACAGAGGCTGCGAGTATGAAGACGATGTCTTGTCTGAAGACGACAACTAAGGAAAGAAATCGGAGGAGTCAGGAGACGAAGGACTCAGGGAAGCCAAGTAAAAATTCTTACAATAACTTGGTACTACGGGTCGAGAGACTTGAGAGTAGCTTAATTGAGTTCCTATACCGAAGCGACTGCTTTTAAGGCGATTTCAAGTCCCCTGGGGAATTTTTGTGTGCCTGCCAGCCAAACTAATTGACTTCATTAGAAGACAGCTGGCTGCGAATCTGGGCTATGACTTTGATTGGTTTGTTAGGAGCCCTCCTTCTGGTCCCGCCGACGATCCCCTTGCGCGTGTAATCTTCTTGAGATGGATCATTTAAAAATTGCTACGGTTCCCTCAGAGAAAATGGCAGCAGTTCAACAATTTTTTAATGTGATCAAAGACAGTCCAATGGACCGTTTAAATGGAGGAAATTGAGTGGGCATCACCTCTATACGAGAGACCAAACGAAAGACTGTCATCATTTTTTTTTTCTCAGATATTTTCTGAATTTCATCGTTTGTATTGTGACCTTTGGAATGGTACCTGCCTTGGGAATCGTCTTCCCAGAGGCGTTTTTGAGCCTGATGAACTTTTTTTCCGACCCTTGTGGATGGTAAAAATAACCAGGCTAATAAATTTTCATTCCAAAGTGGGTAGGAAATGTGGGAAGTACGGATTTCTAATTATACACACCTTAATTACATAAACTGATATGTATTATAATGCAACGATGCTTCTTTTATAACGAAAAGGAAAACCCTAAAAAATTATTAATATTACGAAAAGGAAAACTCTGAAATATTACCAAATTCAACAACACGTGCGTTTTACTTATAAGCCCCTTTTTTATACACCTTTGTGGGCGTCTTGCTAAAAGTGAGTTCTTTAAAGTCGCAAAATATGAATGAACTAAGAAGTCTTTTATAATATGTATATGAAAATAACAGATTTGATGTGATTTTTTAAATTTTTTAGTTAATAGATATTTTCTCATTACGACAATGACTGTCAATTTCTTATTCTTATACCCTAGGGACCTAAAGGAAGATCTTCGACTACAATTATTTTTAAATCAAATCCTTTATTTATAATTATCAGGGTTTTCATCTACCTCTAGTAGGCTTTTAGTTTTTAAACTACATATTATTTTGTAATATTTTGGTAAGACAAACTAGGAACTTTTCTGCTTTGAACCATCGTTCATGTTCTTATGTCCAGATTTGATTCAATAATAATGGTTTTAGAGATTTGAAAGATAATATGTATACATATATGTATATATAATAAACCGAAAATGTGCTAGCAAAGATTTTCGGTGAATAAAACTACTTGAAATAACCTCGTCAGGGTTATTAATCTCACCAGGCTAAATTCACAAGTGTCTTGAAAGTGATATTCAGAAAACAAATTAAAATGCTCTACGGTAGAAATAGTTATCGTATTTTGTACTTAACTTATAGTTATCTTAGTTTTAGTTATCATATCATAATGGCAGAAGAAATAGTCTAAAAAATGTTACAAAAATTAATGCAAAATCCAGTGACTCTACTTTAATGACTTAATTTTAATAATTTACATATACACATTAAAAATAGCACTTTGAAAATTTATATACGATTAAAATTCGAAACACTTATTTAAAATTTCGATAGATTGAAACGGCTTAAATGTGAAGTAAAAAATACTTTAGTTTTATAGTGAAAAGAGAAAGAGCTCTTCAGATACTAAAAAACTTAAATTGAAATGAAACGTTTCCAGCGTTAGCATTACAACCTTTAAATTAACGTTGAAACGACTTTTATTTATAGCATGGTATCATTTCCGATCGTAAAAAATTGTTTTTATTGCTTTCAGACAAAATACGTATTTTATGTGCAATCTGTGTTTCCGGTAGAGAAATAATGCAATTATGTAGGTATGTTTCAATTAAATATTTTTAATTTCAGAACAAAATCCATTGGGTAGTTACGGCGAAGTAATTGGACTATTGCAATAATAGTCAAGGGCTTTTGCAATTAAAAGGCTTACTTTTGAATTAATCGTAGTGTCGTTGTTCGACATAATGAGATTTAAAGTTTTAGAATATTTAGTAAATGCAGCATCGAATAGACCCCTGATTTCTATTATACATTCTACTATTGTATATTCATCTTGTTTTCATCTTTTTAGTTTGCTTTCTACGCTGTCGTTTTTGATTTTTTTAATTTATTTTTATTTTTTTATTTTTTTTCAAAGCAGCTTTTTAACCTTATACGTCTTTCAATGTCCCATCTTTTAATCTTTCTGAAACAATATTTTTACTTTTAAGTCTTCGTTTGTTCAAAAACATTTTTAAAGTTTCAGCTATTTACTGAAATTTTAGAGTTTTACGTTAGGATGATGAGCAACCCTTAAATGTCCGTCGCATCACCTGAAATAGTATAGGTCGAAAGAACCAGGTGAACTTTAATTAACCATTGATAGAGGAGAAGTAGCATAGTTAAACTTCCTGCATAATTCTGAAAAAGAGCTCAAAGAGCTACCTTTTCTCCTGTACTTCAAGGCTTTTAGCTTTCAAAAGAATCCTCTCCTGTATTCAGGTGAAATATTTTTGTCGCAGAATGGGGGTAGCAAAGGACGCCGAAAGAAGCATATTTTTCTTCACATTTTTTGAATTATTACTGTACAAAAGGCAATTCCAGACTTTTCTATTTTTTTATAACAAATATTTAGAGAAGGGGAGTTCGGAGAAAAAATACCATTGGACAGGAAGCCAAGGCTGTCAGGATATTTTTTTTTGTACAAACATTGCTTCCAGCGTACTACTGGACGTTTTTATGATGGAAACAAACAATTTTCACATTTTTTTCGGTTATTATTTTCATTCTTCTCATTTTTAATATTGTTTCAGAAAAATGTAACTAAAATGCGATAGAGCAGGAGTTTAGGTAAATTCAAAAATACCTAAAAATAATATTTTGAACGACGAAAATCAAACAATAGGTTCTTTGGCTTGTGCTCACGACCACCTTCTGCTGAGTCGCAAAAGTAAATCGGCACAAAATTCCATAAGGTCCTGAAATCTGGGCGTTACGATTGTCGCATCCCCAAGGATCTCTGGTCGTTTCATTAAATTTTATGCGTTGCTCCCCAAAATTTCAATTTCTCGGGCAGAGAGCAAGAAGAGGTCATTCGTAAGCGATATTGGATTCGATATTGAGTTTCGATGGCCTTTGAGCCAAAGACCGTGTCTAGTGGGCGATTCACGGAGCCCCGGTTGGGTGGACCGGGCCGAGACAATGCCCCCATTAATTTTAATTTATTCAGCCATCCGCGCCGTTTGGCCCCCTTTTTGGATTTCGGTTGGCTCAGTTATTTGCCTAACGATTTAAAACTGATCCGAATCTGGCCCTGTGTTACCCTTCCTTCGGTAATGTTGACTTTTGTCGAGCCTGGATCCTTTATGGGCGATTATTTCTGCCGTTTACCTCCTGGAAAACTCTTGTTTACATTTCGGCAAAGACTAAAAAGTGCAAAAATGCTGGCGATGGGCAAATATTGGCCTCATGCCCCTCTACCTTTGAGGTAAATATCCTCGCTCATGGCAGGCGAAACCGAAGGTATGACTGGCTCGATTCAAAGGGACATTAAGGTGCCGCTTTCCTCCTAATGGCGCAAAATAAAAGCGAAAGTTGCGACATTTCAGGATCCTCGCAACGACATACATACGTTTCGAAACGGAAGGACTTTCATGAGGAAGCTGTTCACATTTTCTGTTTTCGCCTTTTACATGCATCGTTTACTCGAGTTTAGATCTTCCTTTTCAAGATGATGTTGATTTTTTGTATTGGCGAATATAATTTTATGTTTATTTGGAAAATGTCGCACTTTTGCAACGAATCAGCCCACTTATAAGCTTTGATTGGATTGAAACAGCTCCATAAAAACTGTTTTGTAAATTTTCCCAGACGGTAATGAATTTAAATATCTTCACCAGACTGATTTTATTATTATTTCTTATAGCTGGGTAAGTGGTCCTACAGAAATTGGGTTACTTTACGGATCTGGCTTTCAAATAGAAGAAATTCGGGTAGCCCCGGGCACATAAAGTTGAAATAAAAGACGGACAAGTGCGAGCAGAACTCGCGCCTTGAGGACTCGGTACTTGAAAGGAAACATATAAAAAGTTATTTAGTTAAATTCACCGACCACCTCAAAAACATTATGAACTAGGAGTAGGATTATAGGTTTACTATTCAATAAGCCTATAGAAAAATTGTTTCCTAGTTTTAGTGATTCATTAAAATAAAATACTCTTATTAATATTCATACATAGTAGGTATTAAATATTAGCACATCAAAAAATTCAATTGTTGGGACTGCATAACTAAGTTTGCTTTTAAAGGATGTTTGCTGATTTCTAAAACATTGGGCTAAACATCGGCGATAAAAGGCCCTAATACCCAAAAATTATAAAAGAAATAAATTACAAATTCGTTCAAATTGAAAATAAATTATAAATAATATTTGGGAAGAGGACCCCCCTTGGTAGGGGTCTTCCAGTTTCAACAAAAATATTTGATGTTAAAAAAATATTAAAACGTACTCACCACTTACTCACTCAACTCGAGTTAAAGGTATTTTCCAGTTCCTGTAATTGAAAAAGAATCACAGGGTTAAGAACAAATATAAAGCAGTATTTTAATTAATTGTTGAAAGTTGAAAGTAAAGTAAACATTAGAAAAGAAAGATTAGATTACCTTAGAAAGGAGCGAATTGGAACTCCATCTTATTTCCTTGCAGAAGAAGAATCTTTAGAAAATGTAAAAAGACTTCACTACTACCGGCATTAAAAGGCGAAAGACTTTTCAGTTTAACATATGCACCACATTCATTAGGGATAATTTAGACATTAATTAATTTTGAAGCTAATTTTTTCGGTGAGTACAAGTCGCAATAATTTTAAGAAATTTTTGGATATTTAAAAAATTTGAAACATTTAAAAATGTTTAAAAATGTAAAAAAAACTAAAAATGTTGATTCTTTCTCGAGGAAGAACCCAGAAGCAAATGACTGCCCGAGTATTTGGACTCAAATTTTATTCTGAAAAAATTAGAGTTACCCAGAGCTCCTCAATGCTCTATCTACGTCCCGCGGCTGAGGGCAGTTATTATGGAAATATGAGAAAGGTCCTGCTTCGGGTCCAACTCCAGCATCAGCTCGACTTTTAAGATGGAACTGCATGTGGTGCAGTTGCACGCGACGCGACACTTGTTTATTTAAGTATTTTTTAACTCCCAGCTGCCGAGTCCCGTCGCTGGTTTTTTTAAATTTAAAGACTTTTCTCTAGAAATTCAGAAGACAAAGGCTAAACTAGCCGCTAGAATCCCACAGGAAGCATTTCCTAATTCTAAAACCTGATCGCGCAAACTGACAGCTCCACTTTTCACTTTTCTTTGTTTGGTCTGCTCTTCGACTTCCGTTAGATGAGATACCAAAACTCACCAGACGACGGGGCCACACGTCACCATGTGACTCCATTTGGCGGTAGGGGAGTTTTTTTTTAAACGAATTTTTCATCGAGCAAACCTGATTTTATTTTATTTTTTATAGTGAACACAATTTTGGGAAATCAAACGAGTTAAAAGGAATTAGTAACTTAATAACTTTCGCAATTTTCTTCTGAAGTCTTTTATCTTTGAAGAATCTGATAATGGATTCCAAACTTAATAGTTGTTGGTTGCAGAAGGGTTCATAAAAAGCTTTCTTATTTACTTGGTACTTAAATACTCCCAAATCCTCTCAACTTCCTGGGTCTTTGAACTCGAATAACTGAGTTCAGGAGTACTCGAGTAATGAAAGCCCTAGACCCCGTAGATCAGGCTGGAGGTCGCGATGATTCGAGATATTTGAATTAAATATTTATTTAATTTATTTTCACTTGTATAACTCAACATCTAAAACAAATTGGATATCTTAAACGCCAAAAATATGAATAAATTTTACAAGATTCTTACTTTAACAGACAATTCTAATTGGAGCTAGAATAAGGTATCAGAAAAATCTGGAGTAATACTTGTAAATATATATTTCTTCTTCAATAAGTTAGTAGACATAAAGTACAAAACAAAGTCGAACAGGCTCCAAATCATTTACATACTTGCAAAAAGCGCGCCTGCCAGCTGCAG
This sequence comes from Machimus atricapillus, assembly GCA_933228815.1. Classification (NCBI taxonomy): domain Eukaryota; kingdom Metazoa; phylum Arthropoda; class Insecta; order Diptera; family Asilidae; genus Machimus; species Machimus atricapillus. The sequence goes on along the minus strand of OW121788.1, from coordinate 4,117,645 downwards.
TACTTCTCCCTAGAGGCTCGAAAACTCCAAAAAACAAGCTCTCAATTATTTACATGTCTTAATTTTCGTAGTTGAAATAACAAATCAATCATAAAATAGAGAAGTGCATTTAAATTTTAAAATGGATCATGGGTGAATCACAAAAGCGCATCATCGGCATACTCCCGCGAGCAGGTCCATTTAAGATCTGAGGGACTGCAAGCGGCTCTGCATTTCTTTTAGCTCCTCCTCGTCCTCCTCTTCTTCCGGTTCCGGTTCGGGTCGCACAGCAATCGCTTCGGCACCCTGAGGAGGAAGTGGAGCTTCGCCAAGTTTCCCTTCGGTAATTTCCCACAGAACCCTATCAATTTCGGTCTGAGCCTCCTCTTCCATTTCCTCTGAATCCTCGATGGAGTCCATCGTCTCGTCCAGCATCTCTTCAATAATGCCAGCCTTCATCATCTCTTTCGACATGTCCCTCATTATGCCGGCGAGTTCTGGGTACCTTACCAGTGATTGCATTGCCTGCATAACTTCGGAAGACTTCTGTAACGATCCAGCGACTCGCAGAGTAGCTGCGAAGAATAGAACCAGGTCAGTTGGCGAAATTAACGAGGTCAAGGGGCCACAAACCCAATTGATTTTTCATTTGCATCTGAATCGAGTTGAGATGCGCCTTACTCGTGTGGATTCGGTTTACCGCCTTCCGGGATCGGACGATCTCTTTGGCAAGGATAACGCAAGTATCCTTGTCACCTTTGGATGCTGCCTGCTTTAAGGAACGTTTCACCTTATCCTCCTCGCGCTGAATGCCCCTAATTTGCCTATCGAGCTGATAGCCCTCCTTTCGTACCTTGTGCGACCACTCGTTCACCTGAGGGGTGTTTTCAGGTGAATAAGAGCAGTTTTCAGGTTCTTTCGAATTCTCACCATTTCTTTGGGATCCTTCTGTTGTGATTTACCAAACAAACCCATTTTATGCGCTGTTGTTTCAACGGATTTACCAAAATATTAACGAAAATGACTCATTCGCTAGATTCGCTCACTTCCCTGTTTGTTTTGCTACTTGACATTCGGAATTACGTCAGATTTTGACGTTTCATGAAAAGGGATTCTGTAAACGGATAATTTACGTTTTGTCGACTTCCAGTAATTTGACTTGACTATTTATTAATTTTAATAGTTTAAGAATAAAATAAATTAAAGGACGACCTTTTTAAATATGTTATGCTGCAATTAAAGTATTAAAACTATATTTAACCAATGACAAATATATTCGTCAATGCGCAACCCTGATCCTAGTATAAATGTCAAAATAAATTTTGAGGTTATGATTTTGAAAGCGACAGTTCAATTGCATCACATTCACTATAGGTGGTGCACGTAGATTTTGGCGATTTTCTTCTTAATTTTCTTCAAAATTAAGCCCAATAAATTCTAGCGTATTATGTTAAGTGGTAGAAGAAAATTTTCCTCATTATGTTTGGCAGCCCAGAACTTGGCCGTGTCATCGAATCTCCACAGGCGCTCCGTGGTTTTGTCGAAGTGTGTCCACATGACCGGCATCCAGCAGAGCAGGAAAAGAGGAGACTCCAAAATTTCTTCACTTTTTAAGCCAGTATCAGTTACCCATAATCCAGATGATATAAACATTGGAGCAGAGCTGACCGGAAAGCTCAATAAAGCAGAACTGCTGAAAGTCCTTAATAAATTCACACAGAAAAAGGAAATAAAGACTCTCTGTATGGAGAACGGATTGGACAGTATATTACCACATATTTGTTAGAATTCCTGAAGTTAATTAATTACTTTTCAGATTTCCTCCAACACCAGGCATTCGCTAGTTTCCGGAGGTACTGCATCGAAGCACAGAACCTCCCTACTGATTTGCATATCACAATTAGTGACATTCTTCAAGGTGCTGGGCACGTCGACGATATTTTTCCTTATTTCCTACGGCATGCGAAAACTGTCTTTCCTCATTTAGACTGTATGGACGATTTGAAAAAGATATCGGACCTAAGAACCCCTGCCAATTGGTACCCAAGTGCACGTGCAATAACAAGGAAAATCATTTTCCATGCCGGACCCACAAATTCTGGGAAAACCTATCACGCTATGGAGAGGTTCCTCAAAGCAAAATCCGGCGTGTACTGTGGACCACTAAAATTATTGGCAGCAGAAGTCTACCATAAAAGCAACGAAAAAGTAAAATATACATCTATTTTTTTTTGCAAAAATCAAAATTCGATTTATTCCTAATTTATTATTAGGGCACCCCCTGCGATTTGGTTACTGGAGAAGAAAGAAAATTTGCTTTAGGGGAAGGTAATCCAGCTGCACATGTGTCCTGCACTGTTGAGATGACATCGGTAAACACTCCTTGTAATTTTTCTACCCCCAATTTTAGCGAAATCTTAATGTGAACGATTGTAGATGAAGTTGCAGTTATAGACGAAATTCAACTACTACGTGATCCAGGGAGAGGATGGGCATGGACTAGGGCTTTTCTAGGTATTATAGCTGATGAGGTGCATGTTTGTGGGGAAGCAGGCACCTATGAACTTCTACAGAGGATTTGCGAAACGACTGGAGAAAATGTAGAAATTAGAAATTACGATAGGCTTACTTCTCTTACTGTTGAAGACTCAGCTCTGGTCTCATTAGACAATATAATGCCTGGAGATTGCATAGTTTGTTTTAGTAAAAATGATATTTACGCAGTGTCTAGAGAAATAGAAGCGAGGTAAGCCCAATTTTACTTTATCTTATCGAAGTGCGTTCATTTCAAAGATTTTAGGGGAAAAGAGGTTGCTGTAATTTATGGTGGACTCCCGCCTGGGACAAAATTAGCTCAAGCAGCAAAATTCAATGATCCTAATAATAGCTGTAAGGTAATGGTGGCAACTGACGCAATTGGAATGGGATTAAATTTGTAAGTATGTCACATTAAATGTTAAGCGAATTACGAGTATTTAAATACCGAAAACTGGAGTCAAATTTCATAAATGTATAAGTGGGTTATTAATTTTCGAATCGAATTTGTTCGCAACAGGAGCATCAGAAGGATCATATTCTATTCGATGGTCAAACCTATCATGAACGAAAAGGGAGAGAAAGAAATCGACACAATTTCAGTATCTTCTGCCCTGCAAATTGCAGGTAGGGCAGGCCGGTACGGCACGCAATGGGAGGAGGGATTTGTAACAACTTTCCGTGCAGAGGATCTATCCACACTAAAACAACTCTTGGGACAACCCCCAGAATCTATCGTCCAGGCAGGCCTACATCCTACAGCCGATCAAATTGAACTCTATGCCTATCATTTACCCAACTCAACTCTTAGTAATTTAATGGTTTGAGTTTTCCTTTTATTTTTATAGCACATATCTTACTATTAATTCGTTTAGGATATTTTTGTATCACTCTGCACAGTAGACGATAATTTATACTTCATGTGCAACATTGAAGACTTCAAGTTTCTCGCTGAAATGATTGAGCATGTCCCTCTTCCATTAAGAGCGCGATATGTATTTTGTTGCGCCCCAATTAATCGTAAAATGCCTTTTGTGTGTTCCATGTTCCTTAAGGTATTTAATTGAATTCTTTAATTATATTTTCTGTTTACAACGCATATTTTTATAGTTCTCCCGCCAATATAGCAAAAATGAACCGGTCACTTTCAAGTTTCTAAAAACTCACTGTGGTTGGCCGTTTTCTTTGCCAAAGACAATCGTGGACTTAGTTCATCTGGAGTCCATTTTCGATGTAATGGACTTATATCTGTGGCTGAGGTGATTATTAAACTGCGGTCAGAAATTCGACTATGTAATTGAGCACTTGGATTTCACTTACTACAATTTAACGGAATATTTCATAAATCGAATTTTTGATTGCAATAATTCTATTTGGTCAAATTAATAATTTTATTTTGTTTAGCTATCGATTTATGGATCTTTTTCCTGAAGCGCCCGCGGTTAGAGTAGCACAAAAGGAATTAGATGATTTAATTCAACAGGGTGTTTTTCAAATTACTCGACTATTGAAGAATACAGAAGCTTCTATTGGAAAAATTGAAAACGGAGAGGGGATGCCATTGAAGAATAGAAGATCTCATTATACGAAAGGTAATTTGAAATAAGATTTTACAACAAAAATAAACATGCGAATTGATCAGTAAAATTTTGTATTCTGGAGCCGTAATCCATATTGCAATATTTTTTGTTTGAATTTGAAAAAGATGGCTGAATTAAGGTTATGATTTCAAGAAAATTGTACTATAATTTTAATCCTGATTCAGATGTTCAAATTCAGTGTAACAATTTTATATTGTAATAAGGAAAAGGGCTGCTGTATCTAAAGAATCTTTAAATTTATGATAAAGAAAATTATTGAAATCGAAAATTTTAGAGCCCCGAATTCCATCTGCGGGAAAAGGACGTTTAACTGAGAGACTGTTGGCACAAGGCCTATTGACTCCTGCGATGCTAAAAGAGCTCCATCGAGAGTGGGACAGGCAAAGTAGTGAATATAACAGCGATGATGATTTTCCTAACTCGCGGAAACCGAGGCATAAAAGGAAGAAATAATTTTGACCAGCTGCTGTGCAAGCTGTATGTCGATATATGTATTTGTTTTTTATTAGAGGAGAATAAAGGAAAATAAACGAGATTTTTTTTTAAAAAAAAGAAAAAATAACTGACTTTAACCTAGAGGAATACTAAAGCAGATGAGAGAAAAAAAGGTATAAATATAAAAGCGAAACTTTATCAACATAACAAAATTCATTTTATGGTGTGAAGATTGTGCTACAATTTGCGAATTAAAGATATTCGTGTCATCGTTAAAATGGACTAAGGAGAAATTTTCATCCAAATCAAATCATGTAAAGTTGTTTCTCAACTTTGGCGAAAAGGTAAGAAAAAAATGTAAAAATAATCACATCAAGAAGTTTAATTGAACAAATTTGAAGCGATGTCTTTATATCTGGTTAAGTTACTTTAATGTGTGACTCCCGTCTCATTTGGCATTCGTTTCACAGCAGCAATGTTATGCCCATAAAAGGAAACAAACCACAGGTGCAGCTTTTGTCTCATATGATCTTGATGAGCCAAAGGTAGAAACCAGATTCACAGCAGGTCCATATCGTGTCTGTAAAGTTGCACGATCGAGTTAAAAAAAAAATTGTCTCCTGTATGCCAAATTGGAGGGCTGCATAATGAGGTAAAAGCCCTTTTGGGGATGCTTCATATGAAAATTGTATGATCGGCGTTTAATTAATTCCGGATCTTTTAATTTGTCCACGCATTGCTTTATTAATTAAGCCGGTAAATAGCAGTGGCACTCGGCCAACTTTTTGATTATGCCAGCGACTGCACAGATTAATGTTATCAGACGTTTTAAAGCTCGCAAAATTCAGTTGCACATATAAAACAAAATTAATTTATCTCTAATATACATATGTTTCAGCTTGCAAGTTATTGACCAAATGACTTTAAAATGTTACAAACAGTTCGTGAAGGTGAACCCCAAATTCATGAATTAAATCGGGTCAAAATTGAATGAAGATGTTAAATTATCGAGTTTTCTAATGATCCTAACTTACACAGATCATCTAATGTATCTTAAATACTGGGTACGTTATTTATTAGATTTTAACTAAGTTGTAACGAGCAACGAGGGTTGAAACGTTGAGAAACGACAAAAACAGAATTTTCATTTTGATTCCAACCCAAAACACGACCCCTCTATCAGTCGCATTGTATCCCCATGGAATCTTATATTTTGCTAGCAAAGATTGAGAGTCCCGCAAATGAATCACGATGCTACTTCTAGAATCGTTTCAGTCTCCTTTGAGTCGACAAACCGATCGGTTCGTGTGAATTGTCGTGCATCTTAAAAGTCCAAATAAAAATAATATCTATCGAGCGCTCGATTTCGGAAATAAGATAATTTCATGGTGATCAAAATTTCATGCAAATATCGAGAATCAAAGAAAAATAAATAAATACACTCACCGTATTGTGGGTGATCTTGTTCTACTGCAGTTAGTACGTTCCGATTTTTGAGAATTTGCCAAAATTAGGTAAACGTGCGATAGCACTGCGAAAATTAAAGATTTTTTCGGTGTGAGAGAAAGTCCATCAAGGAAAGGAAGCACAAAAATTCTTACCGCTGTGTCTAGCTGTGTGTAAGACGTCCCGCACCGGATCGCAGCCGCTCGGCCGCCGAATTCATTACTTTTTTCTAAAAATAAAAAAATAAATACATATATTTTTTCGATTTGGATGCATATAGGGAAATATCTCTTTAAATCTAAAGAGCGTTCGCAACTACTAATTTCTTGTTTTCAATTATTGTGCTAATGATCATTAACCTAAAGTCTACAAGATCGATTGTGAAAAGTGTGCAAAAATAGAATTTGAGATCTCCGCAGTGTTTTGTGTGATGAGTTTCTGCTCAGTGGTCTTTCGCCTTCGGTATCTAATTAATGCCGCAAAAGGAATTTATTCCCATGTAAAGTAAATTTATAAGTTTTTTTTGATTGGAATACCTCAAGGATGAAATCTTGGTCCAAATCACGTTTTACACCTGATACCTTTCAATCAGGCCGTTTTCTTGTGAAACACATATTTTCAAAACAATTCAGTTGAGTTCATTTCGAGATTGTTGAGTTGTTAGTTCTTCGGTTAATAAACATTGTGCAGATCGTTGTTTATTTATTTGTGTAGTAAGCCGTGACGAGTTCAGGAGCCAATGAGAGCTTTTATGTTTTTGGCAGCTGATCTTCACCGATCTTCAACACATTTTCTCTTAGTTTCCGCGTCTTTTTCGATAAATTTTTGTTTTGTTTCGGTCTGGTGAACTAACCAGAATTCAAGCCTACCTTAATTTTCTAATAAAATTTTGTATTGGAGTTATGATTTCGGCGATCTAGTGGTGAGCGATGTACTAATATGAAAAAAAACCAAATCCATGATAATTTTTGGGTTAATTATGCAAAATTAAATCATTTTAGTACAGCCGAAGTTCCTGAAAAGTATCTTTAAATTTACCCCTGATCTCAGCGAACTCATAAAAAGTTCTCCTGCTTTAGGAATCCCACCAAGCAGTGTTCCATATAGCGCATAGGCTGCAGTCCCCCTTTAGAGGAAAACAGCATATGCATTAAATTTAGACAAAGGAGTCTAAATTTAGCCGCAAGTTTACACGCCAAAGGTGTGATAAACAGCCGGTCATTTCTTAATTGTGAGTTGCATGTTAAATTATTGCAATGCAGTTGGATCACCCTATTTAATCACTCAAAATTTTGACTAATTGCCATTCTATAAGTGGCCTTTTATTTTTGCATTTCGAAACTAATAGCAGCTGATCGTGTCACAACAACCAAATTTAAATGAGTAATACCTTGAGATTTGACTGGGGCCGGCCCGATACCCGTCATCCTCTTCTCTCAGTCCCGATCGAGGAGACTCCACCGAAACTAAAATGCGTTGGTGTTTTCGCAAAATTTTGAATATTGGTGTTTTTTGACACATAATTTTTTCCTCGAGCGATTTTTTATTTTCATCTAAATTTATTCTCAAGCACACGATGAATATGATAATTTAGTTCAGCTAGGAAGTTGAGATGCTGAGTCATATCTCAAGATCAGTTCGAAATATTTTGTGGGCTGTTTAATAGTCTTTTTTTTATAAGTGTTAAAGTGGGACATTGATCTCAATTTTCCTACTTTATTTAATCAATCAGTTTTCTCTAGTGATGACAGGCGGTTTGAATATTTTGGCGCCAAATTCACGTGATCAGTATTTAATCAAGTGATCGTAGTCGTGAATTATTAATACAACGGGTCTCTTAATTTTTGTCCCGTTATATGTACGTAACTGATAGTAATAATTTCTCAGTTACATTCGACGCTCTTCATCGCGTCAGAACGCAACGTTATACCAAATTCATTCATTGATCGAGAATTGCATACTTTTTGGCTAAATTGAAATTGATCTTTATGTTTTACAGTGTGATAACGGGCGGTTGTTGGTGTGAGAATATCGCTCTAATTTTGCATTGGTGAAGATCACCGTTTCTTGGCGGATTTTGATCAAGTGTGGAGCCGGTCTTAAGTCGGACTCAACCACACCCTCAGCGGTAAATAGAATTATTGACGGTTTGTTTCTTTAAAAAACGATCAATTGAGTGAAGATCGTCTTGAAGAAAGAGAAGAGCGGAAAAAACGATGTTCGGCCGCAGCACGATCGCCGGTAATAACAACAATGCCAGCGGCGGCGGGAGGGGCAGATTGGCGTCCAGTGGTGGGTCTGGAGGAGAAAACGCTGGTTTTAACATGTCTCAAATAAGTGGTTCGCTACCTTCTTCAGTTGAAGGTGGATCGCGCGCGCGTACAGATACAGCGGAATATCGTGATACAACAAGTAGCGGGCTAAGAAATTCAACAGGTGTCGGTTACGATAGCAACAAAACCAGAGGTATCCAAGGAGGAATACCGCCCGATCAGCAGGGATACTACCCGCAGCAATATCAGCAACAGTACCAGCAACAGGTGTGTGTTTGTGCGCAGTGCATCGTCGTCCCCTTTTTGTGAAACCGATCATTTTTCACGAAAAACACAAAATATTTTCATATTTGTACAAGTGCGACCGGATTTATAAATAAAAAAGGCCCTGCTTAATTTTATTGCAGCCCGCCGGAGGGGAGTACTACGACGAGGACGAAGAAATGGAAGCCGAACGTGATCTAGCTGAAGATGCCCAATGGAAGAAGATCCAGCAGAATACCTTCACCCGATGGGCTAATGAGCATCTTAAAATCATTGATAAGAACATTGTTAATCTTGAGACAGACCTGTCCGACGGCCTAAGGCTCATAGCGCTAATTGAGGTCCTATCGGCGAAACGAATGCCGAAATACAATAAGCGGCCAACATTCCGTAGCCAGAAGCTTGAGAACGTGTCTGTGGCTCTAAAATTTCTTGAGGATGAGAATATTAAGATCGTCAATATCGGTGAGTAGTATTAATTTTATCATTTTGTAGTAACATCCATCTGAATCATGATAAGTCACGGGTAGAAGTGATCGAGGTGATGTCATCACAGAAAGTGGAGAGCTCTTTGACATCATTTTACTTTGTGGTCGCTCAGCTGCATTCCTTCGAATTTTACTTCTCCATTCCTTTTAGTCGCGGGAAGTTGCTTGTCCAGATGATTTTGGTCGCGGAGGTATTGGCCGACACCATTCAAAAGAAGCCGGAACCCTCACCTTTCCCTTCACGTTTATTGCGGGCGCATATATTTTCCTATGCGGGCCTCTGCCCCTGTCCCTTCGATTCGAATTATTCTCTTATCTTTGCCTTCTATCGTTTTTCCCGGCACGTTTAGAGCTTCGCTGAACTGAATCAACTTGCCGCCGCCCGCCGCCGGGCTAAAGTTGATTCTTTTCGCGAAATTCTACTTTTTGCATATCTTAAATCCCAGCGTTGTCCCCTAGGATAGTTCGAGGGTAAAGCGGAATCACTGCGAGATCGAAGCGTTTCTCAGTTTTCATGCACTATAGCTATTAGCTGCAGATATTGAGGTCTCGACTCAACTCTTTTGGTTCTGTTCGATTACCTTGCTTTGAGAATGTTGGGCGTGTTAGGCTTAAAAACAAGTCTTGTGGCTTGAGGGAGGATAAGTAATGAAACTCTGAAGATCATGAGGATGAAAAAAAAACGACTTTTAGTTTTGAAAAAATAAAATCATCAAATACTCTCGCAAACTTTGGTACCATAGTCTGACTATTATATGTATTTTAACCCCAAAAACTTTGTTTTTTAAATAGTAAAACACCTCCCATGTTCAAAACGATTTACCAATTTCGTCCATATTTCAAATTCACTAGAAATGAGTGTTCTATATAAATTACAACTTAAGATATACCCAAAACTTTAAACCGTGCTACCCTCAGTTATAGTTAGATTATTCACCTCACTAAATTATGACATTTAAGTTTTTGTGAGAGCTTACAAATGATAAGGAAACATCCAAAGAAATTATTGGCCGAAACTTAGTTTAAGCTTGGAGGAAAGTTTAATAGAAACCTTGGCTTAAATCATGTTGTTAAACTGGTCCTTATAGTCCTGCATTTCCAATGTTATGATTTGTATCATAATTGTAAATATGAACCTTTGTAGAATTTTTAAAATCTTACAATGATTATACGGCACCTAAATAAATCGTTGTTCTTAAAAAAAATTTATAATTTGAGAATCAAGTCATTTAAAATTTCCACTTTTTCAAATTTAAAGTTTTTTAAGAAGAGAGGATCAATCAATCAGTGGAAAGTCCGTAGTATAATAAGAAAGTTACAGAGTGATTCATAAAATCGAAATCAAAAATTTTTTGAAGTATACAATTATTTCGAATAGTAATACTTTTTTAAAGAAACCTTATGGTAAGAAGCATAACATCCTGTATACTAAGAAATAAAAGCGGATACTGAGACCGTGTTAAGGCATACTATCATACTTTAAAAATCTTTTAATAATTTTTTCTGTATATATCAGTAGAGTGTGATCATGTCGCGATTCTAATTATTTCCATTCCTCGGTGAGTGCACCATCGTCACAAACGCTTTCGGTCGTCTGACTCAGCTGAGCAGAGGTAAAATATCACCGGCCACCTACCGTTTCACCAGAAGTCGCCAATTGAATAGACAACTCATTAAAGTGACCATCAGCGGAAACGCGAAAAAGTTTTCGCTTTTTCGCGTTTCCTCGTCACCACTTTAAAAGTGCTTTCGTGTGCCATCATTGAAACTCAGTGGCCTAGAGGAATGAGATTAACCCCTAAAATGTTGATTTGCTCTAAAAAATTAAGCCAACTGCGTCTGTTTGTCTGTCTGGCCGTCGTTAATGTCTTGGGTCTGGAACGCATTCTTTGGGCGCGTTCTCCGGTCATTGGTGTCATGCATTCTAATTAGGTCCGAAGGCCATACTATATTAAATGCAATTTTTTGGTATTTCTTTTGGTAAGATGATTGCTCTTGCTTCCTGTGGTCAATTTACTCAAGAAATTCTTAACAGTCACCAGACTGAATGGCTATTGCAATTCCGCAATGGTATTAAATATTGTAAGTTCTCTTATCAGTCAAGAATGTGGTGTTATGCGATAAATGACGAATTGGCCAGAAGCAGTTGATAAGGTTAGACGGACCCCCGAAGAAGTAGTTTACTGAATCAAAAAAATGGGCAAACCCACTTATCAAAAAAAAAAAAAAGGGGCGTTATCAGAAAAACTAACAATCGCCAAATACTCGCGAAAATATTTACTAACTTTATGAAAAGATGACGTGACTGTTTAATATCGCCACACCAACCCTGAGCAGATGCATATTCTACGAAGCTACCTACAGTGGCATTGAAACCGTTTATTCAACGATGACATCATATTAGTAGAATTTGTGAGATTAGTAAGACCTCTAGCGAAACTCATCCAATTACCTTATTATCTTTTACTTTTTTACTTTTGGGTGCTCCTCTAATGGGTGCGCTCTGATAGCGGTCACTTTATTATTCTCCTCCGGTGCCCGACTATCCAGATTGACTGCAAAGTGACCATAAGTGAAAGTGAATTATTTTTAGGCCTGGATTTGGTCGGGAGGGTCGATGGTTTCACGCAGATAAAATTTGTAAAAGGAAAAAAATCATAGATCGCGAGAAGTCGCAAGAATTTAAGACGTTTCAAGAATGCCTAATGCCGTAGACAAACGCCTATGGTCGTCGTCATAATAATTGAAATTTTTTTGGACGATATTGGAGTCGGTAATCGTGCGGGATACAAAGCAGATACAGTGAGTGAAACATGGAGTTTATACTCCAACTGAAAAGAAGTAATGTCGTCTACTTATCGCTCAGTCGTACCCAAGTCATGCTTTGATTCCCGCGATTACCCACAGTAAGCCCGGTTCGCTTCGTTAATTTTGATAAGCTAGCCGAGCTCGAAATAGAAATTTTCATGTTTACCTTTTGGCCACAGTTACAAAAAAAAAATGCTTCTTTAAATCGTTCTCTACGTTCTTTGATTTATGAGGAATTGTGCCGCATGGTGTGCATGCTAAAATTTTATATTATTGCAACTTTCCCTTATGAGGTAAAAGTATTCAAACATAATATGGATAGACATCCGCGAAAAATTGAAATTTTGCATTTCAACACAACAAATCAAGATATTCTAGCTATCGACTCTTAGCCACTTATCAGTTTGGATGACAAGGGTTTGATTGATTTATCTTTGCTGATATCTTCATTTAAATTATTAAGCTATTTAAATAAAAGGCAAAAGAACCTTTACCCACATCAGCGAATTAACGCTTATTCCTTCAATATGACGCAAGCCTACATATGTATATGGCTTATTTATGAAGAGTACTTGGGATGATGTCAGGGTATTATTTACTGTCATCTCTAGTGCTTATTCCATATCAGAATGAGTAATACATATTGCAAAAGTTCAAGTGCTTCAAATCGTTATTTTGTATGATCTAAATTAAATATATGATTGAATTACAATTGATACTAAATATAAGCATGAGACTGATAAAGATTTTTATAAGTATTTTTATTTTGAAAGAGCAATTTGGATGACTTTTTGTTTAAGTAGTTTGTGAAATGATTAAAACCAGGTATTCGTTTTTTTTCACATTGAATTAATTGCGTTTTCAATAAATTATAAAAACTCAAAAGTTTGCAGGTAAATAATCATTAACAAAGTAACTAGCTATACTAAATTAGCATTATGACCATTACCATTCCAATCTATAATATTAGATTGACCCTATTAGATAATAAAACACAATAGCCAGTGATATGGAATAGGTTTCACGTAAAATTATTGGTCAACAATATGTTAAGATCTATACTTAATCAAATTTGATGCCAATTTTACTCTTCTTTATTTGTTCACTTTATCCAACAAATTATACAATGAATTATTTCGTAACATATTATTTGGTTCGATAATTTTTACTTATCAAAATTTCTGAGGAGATTCCCTTCTCTATGAAATTAATCGTCCAGATTTTATATTTGTATATTATTTTCAATTCTATGGATTCCGATATTAATATAGAATTCTTTTTGAACTGTTGAAGGAATTGTAATTTTATGAGGGTAAAGACTTTTTGGAGTATTTACTTTATATAAAGAATGCCCATTTTCTTCATTTTTGGGAACCACCGACATATCTGAAATATGTTCAGACATTATTGTTATTATTTTTTTTAAATTTAACATCAAGCTTCTTCTGTCCCGAACACTACTAATAAATTTAAATTAAGAGGCTTAATACACTTAAGAAAGTCGGAAACTTTTGTAGAGAAGAAATTTGAGAAGTGCCGAAGTTGATTTTAATCGCTAAATTTTAAATTTTGTAGAATAGAAAATTAAATTAAAAAAACCCCATCTATATTGCCACTTGATTGTTAGTCCCTGAAAATAAAACTTCAAATTATGATTAGAGCTGCAATTAGTAGCAGTCTTTTACGGGTGGCCAATTTAGCCGATAATTTTTGGCTGTTGTTGTTTACACCGGAAAAGTGAAATTAAAATACAAAAATTTCGTAAGATAAGCTGAGGTAAGGTTTTCTTATCGCAGTTAAAAGGTCTTGAGACAGAACAAAAATGCATAAGTGTGTTCTTGTTATGCGCTCGACCCATATTATCAAAATTATTGAACAGAAAAGAAACCGAAAAAAAGAATTGTTTTCTCCATGATGACAATAAATTCAGAGATAACTTCTTGAACTAGAATTGATGCGAATTGCAGAAACATCGCAGCGAAAGAAGATTGCGAGTTTATGGACAGCGCGTCTCCGGCCATAACCGCGTTAGATGAACTTATTTAGTTTGCTCCAGCGGAAGCAGCAGTCGACCATTATTGAAATATATTGTCTGCCGCATTTTAAACCAATCCATTTATGGTTAGATAGATTTGTTAGTTTTACTCCCAAATGGGCGTTTGCCCCATATTTGGAATATTGCTTTTGGTCAAGATTGCGTTGGGCTTGATGCCGGACTCGGACATCACTGATTTGTAAAGGAAAAATAATAATTATGATTTTCTAAATCTAGAAAATAAACTATAAAAATTGTACTTGCACTTGCTGTTAATTGGAATTAATTTAAAACAGTGCTCTATTAAGTTGAGTTTTACACTCATGAATTTAATCCATCCATTTTATGACTTCAAAAAATATCTACATATTCTAAAAGCATTATTATTAGAATTCTGTGTATTGCATAATTACTCTCAGGCACTGGTTTGATTAAAATATGTACATATTGCCGAATTAAATGTTAATTTTAAGAGACATAATTTGGCTCTTTCTCATGGTACAAAATGATCTTTTTTTTGCATTAAAAGAAAATAAAATTAAATATCGGAATCTATTACTTGTTATGCCTATATGTTAAATGGTAAAATAAGCTGAAAATTCGTTCAAAAATTGCCGAGGTAGTAAACGTATAAGGTCGACAGAACGCTACACACGTCCGTTTAAAGAACGATAAACCGAGATTAACCCGATATGAGATTAAAATACAGACCGAAAGCAGGTTGGATCAACGTTAATACGTTAGGTCTCACTTCCAAATTTTTCTAAAATACGCCTGAATGTTAGATTTTTATATTGGTAGCTTAATAAACATTAATCTATTGTTTTCAAAAATGTCCAGAAATAAAAAAATCTCTAAGACCAGTATCTGAAATTTTTCTAAGTTTAACAACTGAAATATGTATTTCTATCTTATATTGAAAGATTTTTCAAAAAATAGTATGACACTGGTCTATCGGCTCATTCTCGTTGTTGAAACATTTGAGCAGGAATGTATCATCAACGTCTTTTTGGCTTCTTATCGGCCTCTGATAAATTTAGGGTGTTTATTCGGTGTAAAATATCAGTCTATATTTTCCACCCCGGTTTGATATACATATGTACATACATATGTATGTACAAACCTAGGGTATATTCTTCACTACTGCTCGTAGTTGATTTGATAACGATTTTAATTTTCTTTTATTATTTTCTGCTGGTGAAGAGACCTTAACACAAAAATCTTAATTAGCGTAAAATCAAAAAAGACTAATTGTATAATCGTTTAAAAATAATTGAGTTATTTGGTACAACTGTGTTCATATTAATTCATCACGAAACGATGTGCTAGTAAAAGACCAAGAAGCATACCAACATGATGCCTCGAGCGTGAAATAGGTGTAAAACTCTTTTCTTGCCATTTGCACAATTGCCGGCATATCTTGTTAGGTGCGTTGTAAAAAAAAGCAGAAGTTCTGGTTCGTGACAATCTGAACGATTGTCACAACCAGAGCAGTTATATGGGTGCATCAAGATTGCGTTTTCATCGAATATGCATTGGTTTGATCTTCTAACCGATAGTGGAAAAAAGTAGTAACCATATAGTGTTAAACGTACATCCTTTAACAAGGTACAAATAGTTTAACGATTTGGTCCATTAAAGATAACCGATAACTCCTCATATCTACTAAGATAGATGCAAAAAATTTTGTTTGTCACTGTTGCTGCGATGAGCTACATAATATGCACAGATAGGCAACCGGCGAGTTCTAGCAGTGGCACGCGAAAAAATCCGGTTTGGTTTCATCGGTTACCTGATGAAAGTTCACAGAAGTTTGCATGAATAAAAGAAAATAAGTCAAAAGGAGGATAATAAAAAAAATATGAAAATAAAACGAGTAAGAAATGGACAAGAGTTCGCAAAAAGTGGCGTATCAACCTTGAATCTGCCGGTCTAATGGTTTTTGACTGAATGCTTATGACGGTCGCCGGTATACGAATAAATACAATCGTTTCTAGTTACACAATACCAAAGTTTTAGTACTGGACCATTTTTAATTGTCATTGAGATGTTTCCGGAATGTTAAGATTTATTTGAAATAACTATATACAATTTCAGAATTCCAAAAAACGTTTTACTTCTATAAAATTTTTAACTATTATTTGCTTCCATTCCATTCTTCGACTTTAAGTAGTAAATAAAAAAAAACGAAGCAATTTTTAACGTACTTTAATAATATTAACTCACTAAAATTGAGTATTTAAGGAACTCAATATGAAATTAGTTATTTAAGCCATTAATAGTAGATTGGTATTGTAAGACGGTTCATATGGGTGGATTCGTTTTGATGGAAAACTATACAATTATATGAAATCAGAGTTCTGCAACAAGACATCTTGCTGAAAATTATGTGCATGACAGAATAATTAGTTACAATAAGAAAAATAATACATATATACAAAAAACTTTAAAATGATATCTGTCCTCATTAAAAAATTTCCAACATTCTATGTCGTTGTACAAACAGCGGTAGTTTTTTTTGCCGAGCAAAAGAACTAGATGAGATAATCCGCAATGTATCCAAAAAATATTTGCATACAATCCCCCAACTGAAAAATATTTGTCTTAGTTTATTAGCTGAAAATGTCTGAAACATTCAAGGAGAAATTCTCATCATCAATGCAATCAAGCACTCGAGTCACGCCAAGATGAAGTCAACATCTCTGCATCCGCGGAGCGAAGAACCAAAACAATTAAAAAAAAGAGTTCCCATCCCAGCCAAAAAATATAATCATTAAATCGTTTCTCATTCAGCCAGAAACCAGTTAGTGTTAGAATATCTAGTTCGGATTTTTGTTGGCAATGTCATAGCTCATAGGCAACATTTTCTTCATCGTTTTGTGGCCGGTACTTTCAAAGGAAAATTCATGAAACAAGTTTTCCACAATCGCATATCAAAACTACGTCAACAATGTGCAATATGACTCCCGCTGTGTATCTATGGTTTCTTACTATTTTTTCTTTTCTTTTCAAAACCAATAGAGTACCACAGGTGGTTCGTATTTAAGCTATGTCCACAGTCCACTGTCTAAGAAGCAGTGCGGCTATGCATCGCTGCCTTTCCAATTGTTGTCTCGTCGTTGACGAGTCACTTCTGGTCTTCACTGACTCGAATGACGTGATAGTGACACAGTTTGAATCACCTTATTATTCACCTAAACCGTGACGTGTTCATAAAATAAAACGCGCTTACGAAGCATCTATAACGTGCCAATAGAACTAATAACATTGAAAATTATTCATTTCTATCAATCCCTCACTGCATATCTTAAAACGAATCTCAAATATAAAATTAGTAAAGGATAGAAATTAAAAGAGAAATCGAACTGCTTATTATAATTACTTTCCTTACGTAATTGTAGCAAATTCCGTTTGCCCTAATTACAATGTTGATAGGCAAAACAAATGTGATGATATCACCTTTAAAAAAGAGTTGACGAATTTCTTTCCTAAAATAGCTGATTGCGCTCAACGTTCGGAAAATATTGGCTTTTTAAACGTCGCAAGAGAATAAAGAAAAAAAGAGTTATTAAAAGGCGCCAAAATATGTTTTTGATAAGCTTATGCAGAATTTTGTATCGTAAACGAAATTGCTTTCACAAAAACACGTAGCAAGTAACCAATTCCAAATATGATTCGTACGCAATTCCAAATGTGATGATTTGATTTGTTTTTAGATGAATAATTCTGTTATTTTATAAGATAGTTAAATACCTAATCCAATATTACTTTCGTCGACGCTTATTACATTGCATATTTATTGAATAGTTGAACCAATTGTTACTAGCTGAATACCTGTGCTTTGCTACGCCTACGATGATTACCAGAACATAAATTACATAAATATCAAATCAGAAAGTAGAAACATGAAAACTTAGTTTTTCCAAGTTTCAAAATACTGCGGGTTGCATATGTATACTACATAGAGTTTTAAGCTTGATCAATGTTTAAATGATTAAGCCTGAGGGTAGAATAACAAACAAATACCCAGTCTCCATTTCTTTTCAAATCGCCAAAAGTTAAAAGTTATTAGTCGACTTTAATCAACCATCTTAAATATTTGACTTTCGATAGTGGATTTCAAATTATGATATGTAGTATCCATGAAAACCCCAATTTTTATTCAAATTCCTTATACTTAACAGTTTTTAATAATCGACCATGAAATGTCATGAATCAATAACCAATAAATAAATTAAAAAACAAAAACGTTATTTCCGAACATTAAACTTATAACAGTTGAGCAAAACATATTTAAAGTTTTGAATACGATATTTTGAGAAACAGAAAAAAGAGCGGTGTAAAATTGTTTTGAGATTTATTAATGGAAACTAATTCTTACTGAAATTCAAAGAGAAATCAATTTTTAAATTTAAGTTTATTAAAAGTTAAAAGCGTAATAATTTAATGGTTTCATATACGCTTTTTCCATAAAACGGATGGGTTATTTGGGAACATAATTTTTTATTGAACTAAATAATATTTCAGACTTAATAAATGTGTTCTTTTTGAAAAATATCTTGTTTTAGCAGGAACATGCATCTTGATGAAAAATTGAATAAATGTACTTACTAATTTGAGTACGGGATTTTGATTTAAGCTATGTATTTAAGGTAAAGGGAGGACCCTTTCTCAAATAAAAATCATAATGTGATTTTTGTAATCTTCGCGTTCACTAGGCACTTTTACTGGTTTTGATTTATCTTTAAAACTTTATAGTGTCATCATAATTATATTTTTATTTCAATTAAATAAAAATAAAAATTGCTAATAATATGTTTATTTTAATTTTAAAGATTCATCGGATATTGTAGATTGTAAATTAAAACTAATACTTGGACTAATATGGACGTTAATTTTACATTATTCGATTTCAATGCCAATGTGGGAAGGCGAAGAAGAAAATCAAATGAATGGTTCTGGACCAACGCCAAAACAAAGGTATAACTTGTTTTTATACAGTGGTAGTTAGGAAAGTACTTTATATATTAAAATTAATCTAATTTCAGACTTCTTAACTGGATTCATACAAAAGTACCTGATGTTCCAATCGGCAACTTTACAACAGACTGGACCAGTGGTAAAGCAGTTGGTGCTCTTGTTGATGCTTGTGCCCCTGGACTTTGTCCAGATTGGGAATTATGGGATCCAAAAGACGCTGTTGAAAATGCTTCTGAAGCGATGGGACTGGCTGATGATTGGCTCAATGTTCGGCAGCTTATTAAGCCCGAAGAAATGGTTAATCCCAATATTGATGAGCAATCTATGATGACATACCTCTCACAATATCCAAGTGCTAAGCTGAAAACTGGCGCTCCTCTGCGCCCCAAAACTAATCCGAACAGGTAAGTTAAGCCTTTAAAATTTTCTTATCAAAAAGAAAGAACAAATATCTCTTACTACTTCAACGAATGAATAATTTCAATGTAACTCTTCTAATTTTAACTATTTTTTTCAAATTCTCTCTTTTTTTCTCTTCTCTGTTTCGTTTTCGAACAGCATTCCTCCTCCGAGGTAAGTGTGGAATGCAGTCGAAATCGTGCTTAATGCCAAACGCAGAGAAAATGTTTTTATTTAAATAATTTTCGCAAAATTATTTTCTTACTTACTTTCTGTTTAACACTTAACCATCCGGTCAGGTCAAAATACCCGTTTGAATTTTGTTTTAAATTGGAACTATGTATATCTATGTTATAATCATAAAAATTACAAATTTTTTTAATTAATATATGTATTTAATATTATATTTACGATCCTGAACACATTGAACGTAGTGTAACCACAGTGGGTTCAGGTTCTTTGTTTAGTATATACATAATATTCTTAAGGTAAAAATTTGAAAATTATTCTTTTGTGTATAAAGGAAATAAATTTTAAATAAATTTGAACAAATAAATAAATCTGTCAACGAAAATTCTCTCATTTGACCACCGGACGCTTAAGAGTTAAGATACTTTTTCGCAATCTAACTGCCAAAAGTTTTTAAGATACATTTAAGCGAGTTTAGAAGTTTTTTCTGTAATCATAAAGTTTTTGAGTCATTGTGTGAAGTTTTAAGTGACTCAAAAATGTTGAATAAATCATTGTTTGTTTTTAATAATCTATTATATATTATTGTCTAATAGTGTAGAACAATCAGTGCAAAACTAGTAATGTCGAAGTTAATGAAATCGCACAAGTCACAACATATTCATACAAATTATCATAAAATATAATTCACACATATATACATATTGAACTGAAAAAGTTTTCTCGCTTATATAAGCAGCTTCTTTCAAGAGCTATTATACATACAGTGACGGGCAAAATTGAACCTATGATTGTACTTATGATTTTTACAAATTAATCATTAACTGTAACAGATATCGTAAATGGTTGCATAATATTGTAGTGGATAAAATACCGATAAATACATATTTCTTGCATAATAAATTATGTTCTATTTCTGCAAAAAGCTCCTACCTATTAATCTGATATGGACCTACCTACCTACAATATTACGCAACCAGTTTTACAATATTTGACACAGTTAATGAGTAACTAACTTGCAAAAATCTTAAGTAAAAACCATCATGGATTCAGTGTTGTCTGTCACTGTACATAACTAGAACTAATGCCGTTAATGTTGTGTTCAGTAAAATTTTCAGAGCTTTAATTTAAAAAGTAACAATTTTTTAATTTAAAATAATTTTATCCTGCAGAGTCCGTGCGTATGGTCCAGGTATTGAACCAATTGGACCAGTCGTAGGAGCCCCAGCTAATTTCACAGTTGAAACATTTTCAGCGGGAAAAGGTATTAAAAAATTGATTTATTTATTTGAAAATTAAATACTTAATAAATTAATTAAAGGTGTCGTGGACGTTAAAATCATAGGGCCAAGTGGTCTTGCAGAAAATGCAGATGTACGTTTCAATAACGATAAGAATTTAACATATTCTGTTTCGTACATACCAAAAATGGAAGGAGTACATAAAGTCATCATAAAATATGCTGGAAGGGATATTCCGAAGAGTCCTTTCGAGGTGAAAGTCGAAGGACATGCTGGAGATGCCTCCAAAGTTACACTATCTGGTCCAGGTCTTCAGCCAACTGGCGTAGCTATTAATCGCCCAACATTCTTTGATATCAATACAAAAGGTTTGTAGATATTATTTTTTTAATTATTCATTCCTAAATGAAATTCTTGAACATTTTTACCAGATGCTGGCCGTGGAGTTCCAGAGGTGATCATTATTGACCCCGCCAATCACAAGACTTCAGTGCCGGCAAAATTAAGACAAATTGAAAAGGACTTATGGCGGTGCGAGTACGTTTCTGGTCTCGTCGGGTTGCATTCAGTGAATGTCTTTTATGCCGGAAATCCGGTTCCGAACAGCCCATTTGCAGTAAAGGTGGCCCCATTATCTGATCCAAGAAAAGTACGTGCAAGTGGCCGAGGACTACAGGCGCAAGGGGTTCGTGTTGGGGATGATGCTGATTTTAAAATTCACACGGAAGGAGCAGGTGAAGGTGTCCCGGAAATAAAAGTTTTTGGACCTGGAGGTGTTAGCATGAATGTCGCTATGACAAAAGTTGGAGGTAACTTGTATGAAGCTCATTACTTCCCTAACAAGGAAGGACGATATGTCGCCACGGTTACTTTTGCTGGAGAGGAAATTCCAAAAAGCCCATTCGAAGTGATGGTGGGTCCCAAAAAGGAATCATCCATTGTGGCCTATGGGCCAGGTCTAACTAGTGGCGTCGTTGGTTATCCTGCTGCTTTTGTAGTCGAAACAAATGGTGAAACTGGGGCACTAGGGTTTACAGTAGCAGGTCCTTCTCAGGCCGAAATTGAATGCCACGATAATGGGGATGGGTCAGCACTTGTGAAGTACCATCCAACAGCAGCTGGAGAATATGCAGTCCATGTTCTTTGCGATAATGAGGATATCCCAAAGAGTCCTCATATTGCACAAATTTTGCCGAGAACCGATTTTCACCCAGAATTGGTTAAGGTTTCCGGGCCAGGAATTGAGAAGAATGGAGTTGTTGTAAGTAAACCGACCACTTTTACTGTGGACACTTCCAAGGCGGGATCAGCTCCTTTGGATATTATAGTTCACGATGTTTATGGAACTAAGATTCCAGTTTCTATAAAAGACAAACCTGATGGTACTAAGTTGTGCACCTACACACCTACTCAAGGATTTTCCCACACTGTTGAAGGTAAACTTTTGATAACCCACCAAGAATTAAATTAAGTTTTAAATGTTGGTGACTTTTAGTTAATTACGGAGGTGTTGCTACTCCAAACTCACCATATAGAGTGTACGTTGGAGTTCCACCAGATCCTAGCAAGGTTCAAGCCTTCGGTCCTTGGCTTGAACCTGGCGTAAAACCCAACGTAGCTACACACTTTAGTGTTGATGCCAGGTATGTCTACTACATGAATATACGATCATATAAAAAAATACACATTATGTATGTTTTTTTGTAAAATTAGCAAAGTTGTAAAAGAATCATTACTTTTGGAATTAATTACCATAGTACATATTTCTGTTTTTCTGTATTGTTTATAAATCTTAAAATTATCTTTTATTGAGTATCCATAATAAGAATGACTTTTTAGGGATGCCGGAGATGGTGAGCTTAAAGTGAATGTAATTCATGAAGAAACAAAAGCCGAAGTGCCAGTACGTGTTATTGACAATGAAGATAGCACGTATACGATAGAAATAATCCCACCAACTGTGGGTACATACACCACCAACATGGTTTATGGCGGTTTGAAAGTCCCTCTTTCTCCGAAGGTGTTTGTGTCGCATCCCGTCG
This sequence comes from Machimus atricapillus, assembly GCA_933228815.1. Classification (NCBI taxonomy): domain Eukaryota; kingdom Metazoa; phylum Arthropoda; class Insecta; order Diptera; family Asilidae; genus Machimus; species Machimus atricapillus. Next base: position 4,094,930 of record OW121788.1, on the reverse strand, counting down.
ACGTATCTAAGATCAAAGTGGACGGCTTAGAACCAAGTAAGTATCTTCAAAATCTTCTACACTTGCCGCCTCTTCTCATCCTCATATATTGAAATGTTACACTGTTATACAATGAACACAGCTGCACCTGTAAATAGTCTCCAACAGTTTCGTGTTATCACCAACGGGCTGGCCAAAGCGGACCTGGCTGTAACCATAACAAGTCCATCGGGAAGTCGCATAAAGGCTCATGTAATACCAACGGCTGAGGGTTTCTTGGTGAATTTCACCCCCACTCAGCTGGGAGAATATTTGCTAAGTGTGTGCTTTGGAGGTACACCGATTACCCCCCGACCCTTCCGTTTGCAATGTCTTACTGGAAGTGATTCCGCTAAAGTTCGAGCATTTGGACCCGGTTTAGAACGTGGCGTGAGTGGCCAACCAGCCGAATTTATAATTGATACCAGAGGAGCTGGTCAAGGTGGACTTGGGGTTACAGTGGAAGGTCCTTGCGAGGCGGCCATTAATTGCCGAGACAATGGTGATGGAACTTGTAATGTCGCCTATCTACCAACTGAAATTGGTGACTACACGGTCAACATAACATTTAATGACCGTCACATCGCTGGATCGCCATTTCAGGCAATCATTGTACCTCAACCAAATTTGAATAAGATCCGAGTCTCTGGAATGGGGATACAGCCTCATGGTAGATGCTGTTTGATGGTAGTGTGTGATGCTTGGCTAATTGCGATGTAGCGATGTGTGAAAATACGGCGTAACCTCAGCATGTACGTTTTATTTATGTCCTTTCTTTGAGTTTGGTACGCTCGAAAACGAAAATATAGATATTTTGTTGTTTGATGCTTTCTACAACGGACGTTACACCCTCCCCTGCATTCTAAAAAGTCGCAAGGCAGAAACATACCTCGTCTTTTGCATAAGTTTAAAGTAAATCTACATTTTAACACTAAGTTGCAGCGACGAAAAATAGGGTCTACAATATATTATCATTGCTAGTTATGCCTGGGTTGAACCAGCCGTAGGCTTCTGAAACATTCGATCAAATTTGAAGAAATTTTGTACATTATATAGAGGTCTATTGATCAAAGAATAGGCTCTTTATTATACCGGACAACATTCGATTAGTTTCGCGGTTATATCATTCAATGTTGTAACTGAGTGTATCGCTTAAATATTTTTGGAAATTTTAATGTTTTGAGTGTGGTATTTTTTTAACCTTTATGCTACATATGTAGTCAACCATAGCCAACCTTCCACCGTACCAACTAATTTTGTTAAGGTCTTATGGAGTTGAGTAATTAGTTTTTGACGAAATTTTATGGTCAAAATAAAATAACTCAATAAAGGTGGCTTTAAATTTATGCATGAGATTATGCATCAGAAATATGAGGAAGTATGTTTCATCTTTGTTTTCTGTTACTTGAGCGTTTCTGCCTTTTATTTTAAAATTATAGATAGCATAGCATTTAGAACAAGTATATTCGTTAAATGCTAGAGATAAAAATAAAAGCGCACATATTCTTTTTATAGTATTTTGTAATTTCCAGGCTCTCCCCCAAAATTGAATGGTTTGTATAAATTGCAGTATTCCTTGAATATTTTCTCTTTGTATTATTTCGATTCGATTTTGAAATAACGTCCTGTTGTCGCTAAAACCAGCTTGAGTCTAATGAATCTTACCAAGCCAGCCAGCAATTATTTTTTTTCCTATGTGTGTTGCATGTTCTCACATTTTCATAAAATTATAAAAAAATATACTGATCATTCGAAAATATATAATAAACATCTAAACATTCCTCAGGTGTTATCATGAATGCGGCAACCGATTTTACAGTGGATATGAGTAAAATTGGAAGTAATATCGATTCCAGTAAATTATCCTGTTCAATATATGATCCAAGAGGTAACATCCTGCCCAGCAAAATTGTTCCTGAACAGGATAATGATGTTTTCCGGATTATGTATACCCCCTTCGAAGCTGGACAGCATACCATCGAACTTTTATACGATAATGTGCCAGTACCTGGATCACCATTTGTTGTCCACGTTAAAAGCGGCTGTGATCCAACAAGGTGTAAGGCTTTTGGGCAGGGACTCGAAACTGGATTTACAAATCGCGCTAATAAATTTACTGTGGAAACAAAAGGAGCTGGACAAGGAGGACTTTCATTAGCCATAGAAGGACCTTCGGAAGCTAAAATGACTTGTACCGACAATCGAGATGGCAGTTGTGATGTTGAATACAATGCTACTGCTCCCGGAGACTATGACATCACTATAAGATTTGCTGATAAACATATTCCTGGATCACCATTCAAGGTGTATGTTGATGATCCAGAAGCAGCAGCAAAAGTTCAAGTTTATGGACCAGGTGTTGAGCATGGTGAAGTTAGGGATGGTGTTCCAACTCACTTTTATGTTGATGCCACAAAAGCGGGAGCTGGCCGAATAGCCGTTAAAATTGTAACAGCCGATGGAAAACCAGTCGAAGGTATAAAAGTGGAGGAACAAACTGAGGGAGTTTATATGGTTCATTATGTTCCACCAAAAGAAGGACAAGCTCTGACTGCTCATGTTAAATTTGCTGAAAAAGAGGTGCCATGCAGGTGAGATTTTACTCATAACAATAAAAATAATTAATTAACGCATTTCCATCATTTAGCCCATTCGTAGTAACCGTGTTCCCTAAGTTTGAAACAAAGAACGTTAAAGTCCTTGGAGATGCACAAAAGAAAAAGCTTCCTGCATCACTGCCAGCTAAATTCCAAATAGATACGAAGAAGGCTGGTCAGGCTGATATTAATGTTACAATCAAGGTTTTTACAATAATTTTCAATACACTCACATAATAAACTAAAAAAAATAATATTTTCTATAGAACCCTAAGGGAAAACCACTTGTTCCAAAAATGGAAAGAGTTGAAGATGGAGCTTATGCGGTAAGCTTTGTTCCAGATGAATGTGGACCCTACAATGTTAGTATTAAATATGGTGGAAAGGACGTGGAAGGATCTCCCTTCATCCTACAAGCGTTCCCAACAGGAGAAGCTAAAAAGTGTAAATTTGTTGAAGAAGCTCCAAAAGTTCTTCCATTCGGAAATAAAAACCACATCAGTGTTGACGCCAGAGAAGCAGGAGACGGGGCAGTAACATGTAAAATAACATCTCAGACTGGAAGGTGTGATCAAATATTTACTTTTTGAATAATTTCAATTTAATTTCGTTTATTTATATTACAGTGACGTTGATATTGATGTTATTGAAAAGGATGGATTCTTTGACATTTTCTACATCTTAAACGATCCAGGAGAATACGACATCAATGTTAAATTCGGCGGTCAAGTTATTCCGAATGGTTCATACTCAATTAAGGTAGTTTAAACAGATTCCTTCTCCCCTTTATTAATAATATTTATTAATACCATTGTCACTATTTCGTACCATCTACTCCATTTGTTAGTGATATTACCACCTGTCTATACATATATATGTATTTTTTGTGTAGGTCTTACTTAGGACTAGTAAAATTGTAAGCAGTAGTTAAAAAGATTTCATTCTATATCTGGTGGCGGACAAATATATATACAAGATTACACTATTCGACTCTACTTTCAATTAGCATGAATTGATTTGGTTTTCATAAAAAAAAAAAGTTTTCATTTAGTTTTGCCAAAATTAACTCACGCAGCACTGTGTTCAATAACATTAACACAAAACCCGTTTAAGTATTTGAAAATAACCACAAATGAAAATTTATAGTGTCAATGTGAAATCAATTATAGTAGTACGCATATTTAGGTAGTAGAACCGAAAATATCTTAGTATTTAATTCCTTATTTTCATATCCTCAAACGTAAAACAGTTAATGAACGAAATTAAGAACTATGTAACTAATCCATACTAACTCATATTATTTGAAAAAAAAACGGACGCAAAAAAACACAGAAAAGCAACTCAATTGTTCAACTATTAATAATTATGTACCAAAATTACTATAACGATTATCGAATGAGTTGAGCGATTTATATTAAAATTAATTAAAACGTAAAACGAAAATAAGGAATTAAACCAACACAAAACGTGGATCGAATATTTTTGAGTACATGCCTCGCACGAAATATTTTCAAAATTACTTAGCAAGCAAGGACCGATGTACATGCTCACATTATACGCGAATAGTTTTTTTTTCTTTGGTAATTGGTTTTATTTTTACGATTCTTAAAAACACATTCTTGTACATTGGCCCTTTACACATAACCTACGCATAGCTCAAAAACCAAATTTTAAAAATTCATACTTACTCAAGCCAGCTACAAACATATTTTGACTGTTTTAATGGCTCTATTTTAAAATTGGCAGAAATTATAACTTGTAGAAAAAATACATATATATGTATTGAGTAGAATGTCAGGTTGGATATGAAGTTGGATGTCGTATACGTTAATAATTTTTCTATTATTATATAATTTTGATCATATTTTTTCATGTCAAAATCATCTTATACCTGACATTTTATGTTAAGCTTTTGAACCGTCTGTTTTACGTGGACTCATGTTTTGTTTTCCTTTTAACATTTTAATTAATTTTAAATAACTGCAATGCTTCACATGTTATTTAAATGAAATGCAGGTAAGGTTATTATTAACCATAAGTACGTAAATGTGAATTTCAGCAGTACCTTCTTGGATGATATGCGGATTTTTAAAGAGGTATTGTATAAACATACATAAGTGGAAATTTTATGTTTTGTCATTCTTTACGAGAAACGAGAATTTTTCTTACTCAGAGATATCAAAATTATTCATCGTAGGTGTAATTATTGAAATGGCCGCAAAGACAATAAATAAAACGTTTTTTAATCCATAAAATGAATGATATAAAAAATTAGTTTGTGAAACAAATTTCGACAGAATTTAGTAAAATCAAATCTCTAACTTTCTCATTATTCTACTTAATTGTTTATTTCAAGTAATTTATTAAGGAAATCAAAATTATGCAGTCAATTTAAATTTTCCAATATCTATGATGACATGATTGCCGATATAATTTTCTTCTGCTTGATACTTATTTCGAATTGAGGGAGAAGCAATTAATTGAATAATTAGTAGGTGTTGGCTCGTGGCTTCCATTTGGCATAAAATTCGCTTAATTGAGTCATTAATTAATTTTCACACAATTGCTCTCATTTATAATGATTGCTTCCGAATGAAGTATAAATTCCACCTAAATGACTTTAATTTGATGTATAAATTATTTTCGAAATTTCACGTGATACCTAGAAGTGCCAAATACCAATATCTTGTGATTAAATTGTATACAAATATTTATTCATCCGGAAATTTCTATGCAATTACTTCGTTTTATGAGTAAATAGGTGAGAAAAAGTTTTAAGCAATTTCTAAGTATTTATCTCTAAATAACAAAACAACACTCATTGAAAGGTTGATGAAATATAAAAAGAAATGGTATATTAGAGAGCCCACGAGAATACATTACGTATTATATACGTTTTTTTAAAGTAAGTTATTTAAAAAAAAAAGCATTTTCTTTGTAATTTATTGAATAAAACGGCGCACATTTATTTTCAAAACATTAGGGAACGGTGCCAAAAAGAACTTATAACAATAGAAAAACGAAGTTCCACTGCTTCTTTTATCTTATTTAATTCGAATGTGCTAATGGGATATTTTGATATATTATGGAAATTAAACACTTTGAGAGTAATATATGGATCTGACGAAATTTTAACGAAAAGAACCAGACTTTAACTGATGAGCAAAATTTGCAGGAAATAAATCCTTCAATAAGAAAGAATTGCAATTGTTGTACCATATGTATTTAATTTTCAATTGCATAGTGAATCGAAGATGAAAATATCTGTGACTTTAGGAAGGTATTAGTTAAAGGAACAGTCTGATGAAGAACTTATTTTGATGTTTTCAACCTTATCATTAATTATAAAATCAGAACTTAAATTCCAATTTTAAAATATTTTTACTATGTATGTATGGTATGTATATAGGAATATGGCGTAAATTGAGTTTAAGCTTTCCGGTCTCGTCCGGGATTTTGATGGAATTTGGAATGTTCTGAGATTTAACTTTAAAATTTTGAAAAGTGACAATTATTGGGGCGTACGCTGAACCTCGATAGGTAAAGAAATTACAAGATTCTAAATGAAGAAATGACTTTTAATTACGAAAATTGTTCATCCTACTTGTAGTTCGGAAAATGTGATAAATTATTGAACTCTGTCGTAGCATAAAATAACTAATTAAAATTGAATGGAAACTTCACCGCTTCAACAATGCAAACACAAAATATCTCGTTATTATTTAGTACAAAAATCTCCTAAACTATATTTTCTAATTCTCACTCGATCGTTCTAAATTCAAACATGAACAATCCACACCTGTTTGTATTATTTTACTGGAGTAAGTAATGCAGTAAAAATACCAAATCACTTTTATTGCCCACCCACTTAAACGCTCTCAAAATGCAGATCGTGATTAATTTAAAATCCTCTTAACATATTTCTCGTACCTATATAAATGAAATGGGAAACAATAATCAAACACATTCTGGGATATTTACATTTCCTCCTCTTTTCATGATTACGAAAATAGACCTAAGTCTGAATAAGAAAACAATTGTTTGATCAAAACTTATAAGTTGCACTAAAACATGCCTACTTTCCAAGCAATAATCTTCAATATTTTTTTTACGCATGAATATAAATATATTTTGTTGTAGCATGAAATGAGGAATCACATACTTTTATAATTATCAATTTGGAGGAATTGTTAAACGAAAAGTTAATGAGAAGGAACAAACTTAAATTCTTATAGAATTGAAAAGATCGCTCTTCAAAAGACAGATTTTTCTTAGATGCGTTGCTTTCTTCCCTCCGTTAAATACTGAACACCGAAAATACATTCTGAAAATCCATCTTTCCTCACGACGTCACAACGATGATCTTTTCGGTCGGACATCGGCGTCATTTCGAGTCGAAGTCGCATGAATACGCGGGGTTTGGATTTGCAAAACGAACGATTTGTACTAGTTCTTCTTCTTCTTCTACGCTAGAATCTTCCTTGTTACTTGGAATATAATTTCTAGAGTGGAGATAGATAGTCAAGCCAGTCACTCAGTCGGTCAGTCGTTCTGTTGTGCAGTAGTAGCAACTACGCTTCTAACAAGGCTCTCCTCATTAAGCCTATTGTTAATTATTTAAAAATATATTTTCATATTCTTCTTAACCGTTTCTATCGTGCATTTGAATATAAAATATAAATTAAAAAGCGTTTTTGAGTGAGTGTAATAAAATCAAATAAAATCATTGAAAGCAAAACACGAAAATTAAATTCAGTTCGAAAATTTCAATTTAATCGATCGGAAATTTCAGGGACTGCGTCCAAAAATAAATTAGCGACAATTTTCTCTGGATACACCATCAGAATTTTTCCTTGGATTAATTTTACCTGGATTTATATAAATATAATTCAATTTACAGCGCTATCGAGTGAGTGAAATTTATGTACTTTCCCCCTCTTAATACTTATTTCTTTTAAAAAGAGTTCTCGTTAATATGATGAGATCAAATTCAATTGATCTTGCAAACAGTGTACAACTATTTGATTTTATTAGGAAAATGTTGTTCCTTCAAATTATTATATCAGTTCATCCCATTATTTTATTCTTTTTCAAATAGTTTGGTTTTAATTAAACGTTGAATATCGAAACGTATTTAAACAGTAAAAATAATAATAATTATAATATCCCTACAGACCAGAATTCCCAAATATTAAATATTTAATTCTTTCCTATTTTTTAAAATTCATACAAATGTTGGTTGCATCTAAATTTAAGATTAATTTAAAAATTATTTTGACCTCACTTCTGCTCTCCGCTATAAAAGATTCGAAAAAAATTTCTTTATGTACCTACATATATCAAGTTCAACAAACATCTTCGAGTTTCGTAAACAAATTTATTTATTTCTTAAAAATATTTTTGCGATTATAGTAATGGTGTGAACAGAAAAATTTTTGTTTTTGTCAGTCAAAATTTATTGCGAAAATACAGTACAAATTGCCAGAAGGTTCTATTACATTCACCTGGCATATATCCCATTTCTCGTTAATAAACCATTAGAATATTTTTCGCATTATGGGTGTGCCTTTGGATGGCTTAATGGTACATTTATTTTAATTTACGGAATTAATTAAAATAGTAAAACGTTTTTAAATTTAAATTTGAAGGTTGTGCAATACATAGTAAACTTTTGAATTGTAAATAAATGTTGGCATTATTTCGAAATAATTAAAGACAATTTATTTCGGTATTCATATATTCACACCATTTACATAATATATATATGTAATACAATTATTATATATTCAACTTAAAAAAACATTGATTCCACAGAAGCTATTAATTTACCATCTCATGTACCTTTAATATGTATATGTGTAGTTTTGTTAAAGATTTTGCTATAAAAAAGTCGTTACAATTTATTGCAAATACTTTTGGTGAGGTCTTTTGAAAGAAAAAACAGTGAAATATTAACAAAAGAAGGTTTTCATAACATAAAAAAAGCGTTTTTTGGGTATTTTAAGTGTTCATACCGAAATTTGAAATCAATATTGTACATATATCTGTCCATCAATTGATCTGTCCATCTATTTGTCTGTCTGCCACATGTAATATAGAGCTGAATATTATAATAGATGTTCTTAATACTTTCTCAAGAATATACTAGTAAAGTAGTCAAATTTATAGATTATAAAAATTACTTTTTTATGCGGGTTTATTGGGTTATTTTTTTATTTTCTTTATCCTATCCTATGGAATACGAAATAAAAAGTATTTTTTTGGAATATTTGAAATTTATAAAATTAATTTGTAATTAATATAAAAAACTATCTTCAATAGGTTTCCGTGGTCAAACCTTCGTTTTTTCGGCGTTTATGGTAAAGAAATGTTAAGAATTTCATTTTTTTGATATTTGTTTTATAAGAGACGTAGTCACATTTTCCCACAGGCAATAACCTTAACTTACACAACGAAGTAATGCAGTTCAAGCATCCGTCTCATTTTGTTTTTCTTTACTCAATAATTTAAAAGCTCACATTTCGCATTACAACGATTGAAGATACAATATTTAAAAATTGTAATAGATTTTGCGTTTGAACTTTCAGTGCAATTTAGCATTTATGTGATAAACAACAGATAAAGCGAAGTAAAATTGTTAAAATATTTAAGTAACTAAAACTTTTGATATAATTCGATGTAAACAACATTTTCTAAATTTGTTTTGGCTGCATAACTCTAAAAATCATAGGTAACAACTTATTTTACGTCGGTAAATAATACTTATAAAAATCATTTCCCTCTTGTAATACAAAATGCACTAACAATTTTATGAGGACAACCAGCTTCGCAGCACGTTAGTCTCAAATAAATAATATTATAAACATTTATAACGTGGAGACTTATTAGTAAAAGCAATAATTTAGTCGCAATTAAGTGGATTTAGCCTTCATCCCTATCTTTCAGCAACGTGCCAAATATCATATAAATCTAAATGAGTCATCATTTGTATCCAACAACGCAACTCATTAGATTAGTAAAGAAGACGAACATAAAGAAAAAACATAATTTTTCTCTTGGATGCACACACATAATTTCGTTCAAAATTTATTTTAGATTTTATAAAATTCGCGAGGAAACAAACGGATTTTAATTTTATACTATCGTTTACATGGCACGTGGTAGTATTTTGGTAAAGTGGTGCTAATATTAAGACAAGATTTATTTGCCAACATCTCGTTTCTTTTGAACACAGTAACTTTTATGTTTAATGAAAAAAAGTATATATTTTGATTTTTTTAGTGTTGAATATAAAATATGAAATCTTTTTAATTAAACGAAAGTGCGATGCTTTCATCTTTAATAATATCATTATAAAATTAATGCAAAAAGCAAAGCCATGAAGATTTAAATTGCTATTTTTAAAGGAGAAACTATTAATTTTTAAAGGTATACATATATGTAAAACCACAATTCGAATTTTGAAGCACGAATTTATCTAATTTTTAGTTTCTCCATGAAATTTTTCTTTTTCTGCATTATAATTTATTTTATTTTTTTAATTTTTATGCGATTCGGAACCATAAAAAATGCTGGCAAACTTAGTGCTACAAAATGTATTTTTTTAAATGTATAGTAAGAAATGCGAGGATTTATCTTTAAAAAAAACCGAAAGAGTGATGACATACATATGTACATACATCCACAAATTCTTTTGTTGAAATACATTTTTGTATGTTTCCTCATTTGACAAAATGCTTATTTTGAGGTGACTTTAAAATCATTTATCCGAGAGAAAGGTGACAATGGCAGCCTTCACTTCATCTTTATTGTTCATTCTATGAATATTTGAAAGCAATCCAATTCCGATCATTAAGCAACAATTTAGTGATTTTATAGAACACTTTATTGGATTGAAGAAGGCGAAGAAACATTTTAAAATCGTTACAAAATTGCTGTTTATGTGGGATACATCGCCCAAAAACCGTTGAGCTTATATTCCGAAAGTTTAATTAATTTTTGAAGTAGATTTAGAATTTTGAATTCAAATAATAGTTTCATGGTACGTTTTAGTTACCAAGTATTGGTGTATCAAATCGATACTAATAGCTTTTTAATAGAATGATGATAACGAAAACGCGTCAACATCTGTGTGATTGAAAAAAATTTTGGATTATATAGAATAGTACTGAAAGCAATAAAAAATGTTCAGCTTTATAGTCCTATAAAATTGGCTTTAATTTTTTTCAAAAATTTCCAATGAACTGGAAGGGCATAATACAACATTCGTTATATTATTTTATCGTGTCAAAAATCGATGTCGATAGAATTCATCAGTTCCTGAAACTACTATTGTACATATTATTTAATGAAATTTCTAGTTAACCTTTACGAAGACTCTAACCCTTGTTATTTTTAAAACTGAAGATAATCGGGTTAATTTTGACTAATGCGGAATTTAAATCTATTCGTTATGTAAGAATTCTTAAGTTGCTGGGACGTATTGAAATCACAACAATTAAATACCCTACATTCCAAACAAATTTTATTTCTGTCAAAATAGAGAATAAGGGTGAATAAACATATAATTAAGGATAATTAAGGTGTGATATGGAGTAAATACATCAAATAAATTTTATTCAAACGTCGTCGGTGAGGAACTATTTTCAGTACCTATTAAAATACGAATAAGACTCATAATTTAATATTACAAGCATATATCTCATGTGCCATAAATCAGAAAAGCAAATGTCTTCTTTTGTCCAATAAATTAAATTCGTCGGTCTGTTTCTCATATAACTCTTGAGGAAATAGTGAAAATAAGTGAGGGAAGGTAGGTCACCGATCAGCGATAAAGAGACTAATTCAACAAGATTATGACATGACTGTGACGGCAATTTATCATTGGTAGGCGTAAAACTCACTTTTCTGGAAAAGTATGTTGGCAAAATCTTAAATTTGATTGTGCTGTCCGCCGAAAGTACCGCCACTGCTGCTATGAGATGTATTCAAATGCATCCATGCAGCCATCCACAGGAAATATCTAGCCAACATTTGTAAAATGTTCAAAAATAATTTCGCAGCATCCAAGAGGGAGAATCTTTGTCAACATCATACGAACACCAAATGTCTTCGGATGCAATTTTATTTTGTAATAAGCATGGGACCAAACGCGTGTATATGATAATAAAAGTTGGTGCCGAGCGTGATCTAGATTTTGGCTAACATCAAAGAATGCTAAATTATTTGCGATTTCACTTCTTCGAATTTATAGTCTGCCCACATCAAATGCAGAAACGTTTGAAAGACTGATTTTATTTATTAATAAATGGTTTACCAGAGCGTTATGTTCAGCAACTATGTTAGCGTCGCACTGTTTAGAAATTCGCATTAATTTATTGATATCACAAAGTGGTGCAATGAGAAATTATGGAGATAGTCATACAGTGCTAAAGTTTTACTTCAACAGGGTGCAAGTTTTATGCAAAATGAATAACAAGCACAATTCGCTATAAACCTACCCCAGAATCCTATTAACGAGGCCACTAAATGCTCAAAGTGTAAATCATTCAAATTTATGTTAATTAGAAACCAGTTAAACTACAAGCATAAATTTAATGTTTCCTGAAATAATTTCCATTTTAACAGAGAAGTCCATTATCGCTCCTTTTCTTGGCGCAAGCAACCCTCTTGGCTACGTGCAACGATTCAGGAAAATGAATGGCTTTTCACGTCTACCACGGGAGAACCCAAACAGAAGAAGAACTTTACCTATTTGTGAACATTAACACTTTCAATTTATTATTTCCGGGAATCAGTGGGTTGCTTAAATGTTTGCCATCAAAAATTGTTAGCACCTATACAACGAACCATCAAACAAGGAGTCATTTTGTTAATGGCTAATTATTCAAGACTTATTTTATTGCTTCATTTAATAACGTGTGAAAATGTTATACGATAATAGTCAGGAGTAGACATATTCTTTAAAATACACTTTTTAATTACTCTTTGTAGGCTGTCGAAAGTGTAGAAGAATTCTCCAGCACAACAAAAACAACCCGCCATAAGGAATCGTACATTGAACAGTCCACAAAAGTTGTTAAATCCACAACTGAACAAGTACAGGTTTGTAAATATTTCAATAAATTTAATCTGCATATCTTTTATATAAATTTTAATATTTTTGTATAGGAAGCAGTCTCCCAATCCATATCTGAAAAGACAGAAGTTAAATATAGAACTGTTACTCTAGAGAAATTACCTCTTCCTAGCACAGGAGGGCAAGTTGTCGGTAAGTAAAATTGAATGATTAATGTAATGTACATATATCAATAAAGCACAAATTATTATTTTTAAAACAACAAAATAACTCAAATTAATGTTGATATTGGAATGCTAATAATTTTATCCATATTAACATAAAAATTTATCTCCAAACTTGAGTTATTTTATTACTTAATAAATTAATTAAATATCAATTATTTGTTAGTGAAATTATGGTTAACATTATATCTATCTTACAGTATCCGTCGTATTAGTAATTTCTGTGACATTATAAACCCAGAAAAATGTCTTGAATAATACATAATTCCAATGTTACCTCATTCAACAAAATTTATCAATGGTTTTTGGGGGTTGCACACAAATTAAGAATGATATGATTCCGTTGACTCCATAAATTAAATGGGTTGCAAAAAACCGATATTTTTTTTAAATTTTTGTGATATGTACGTAGGTACCTAATTCATTAGAGTGCCCCAAATAAATATACTATTTCTTCTTTTTAGGGCTTATTCCCTAAAATATTAGTATAAATTAAGAAACTAGTTTATCTTAAAGTGTAAATTCAAAAGTTCAACTACCTCAAGAGCAAATTTGATATGTGTTCATTTCCAGACTTTAAAAGAATAAGGTAAATCATAAATTGTTAGATATTTTTAATCTTCCCATTGAAAGTTCTTCTTTTATTCCAAAGTTTTAAATGGTTAGATAAAATTTTGAGTTTTTATCTAATAGTAGCAATTGAAATTAGAAAACTATGTATGTATATACCGAAATTGCTCTTGAAATTCTTTTAAAAGTTCATCTCTCGAGTTAATATTTTAAGATAATTTCTTAACATACATATATTAACCTTTTAGGGAGTAAGATAAAAAAAAATAGTAGATTTTTTTCTGGGTCCCAGTGGAGAAAACTATGAAAGGGGGGCAGGCAGATTGAAGTATAAATGGTAACTAAATTAATAAGTCATTATAAGTTGTAAGAACACTTAATAGAAAAAGAAAATTTTTACATATCCACGAGATAAATTCAAGTGAATCTCCAACTTTAAAGATTTATCTATACAAATATAATCTAAAATAGTATTACAATTTCAGTCCTATAATTTGTAGACATAATCTATTTTATGTTTTTTTACCGTCTTCTGGGAATCCAGTTTAAAAGTTAATACATATGTTTATTTAAACTACACACTAAACTATTCGTATGTTTGTATTAAAAATATAACACAAATTGGTTGCATAATATGTATATAAAATTTTTTATTAATTATGTACCTACTTAAGTAATGGAACTTTCCTTTCAAATATAAATAAACTTTTTTAGATAAACATGGACAAAAAATTAAAAAACGCGTATTTTGACCAAAGTTCGAAGCATAGGAAAAATTCAAAACAAAATTCAAATGAAAGCTTATAACTTCTGGTGTAGTTTTAAAATATGCATAAAGTACTTATTTTAAAATATTGCTCCTGTACTGATATTGGTTCATTACTTATTGTGTAAATTTAATTCGTGTGTGAAAAAAATTAATTTAAATGAACTGTCGTAAAAGTATTTAAACTTTTCTTATTTTTATCTAATGGTTGAATGTTCGAAATTTTATTTAACAGCCTTCTGTTTTAAAAAGCTTTTCAAAAATTGACAAAATATCAGTTACGCAATTCGTTCAGTATTCCAAGAGTACTTTATTGAATATTTGACTAACATTAATATATTTGGTACTCTATTACTTTTGAAAATTAAAATTGCTTAGACATTTCAATTACAATATTTATATGTGATTTTCATTTCTAATAATTACCTTTTCTTGATTTCTATAGAAGATCATAATGTGAATTGTTTGTTCATCAACATTTGTGTAATCGTTCTACTACATTAATTTATGAAACTACATATGTATGCACATACATTCATTTAAAAGAGTAAACAAATTTTAGATTAATATTGATGTTCGATATTAATTGATATAATATAATATCCTATTATTTGACCTCAAATACTCCGTATGATGATTTTGAATTTATGGTGAAACCAACAGTTTTAATAGTAAGGATTTTGAATGCATTCATTGCTTTCATGATATTCTTTGAAAACATAGTCTATTTTTTTTTTGTTATGTACATTTATTAACATTATATGTTTAGGCAGTACTACGAATTTTCGAAATTATATCCGATAAATGAGCATAACCAAAACAGAACTCTGTTTTGAAAAATGTCTTCTTCTTTACTATTGGAATTTAATTTTTGTAATGATTTTACTTGAAAATTAACAAAGTTCTTATTCTCTTGCCTCTGAACTACTCAAATGTAATTTTACCACGCCATCAAAAGCCGGGAAAATATTTTTTTTTTAAAGGAAAACTTAAAGGCCTACATTCCTGTTAAACTATTCAAAATTCACAAATATTTTAGACCTTAATGCATGCTTCACCCTATGTACACATGATGTACTCGTATTAGCGGAGCTTACCATAACGTAATTTACTCAATATGTATTGTAATTTTCTGAATGACTGACTTTATGACATATTTCATTTCAAGCGTATTAGACTTGTATTTCTTATATTTAACAAAACATGACAGCAAAATACGCGAAGAACAGCGATGAAATAACAGAAGCAAGACAATTTAAAACAAGGTGACTGCCAACATTTCTAAATAGATCTCTTAATAAACAAAATTGTCTTGAGGTGTCCTGTCCTCACTCTTGTCCGTCATTTTTTTTATGACTTACTCAATTATTCGCGCAGATAGACACGGAGATTTGCATCTTGGGCTGCAAGACATTGCTGAGGGCCACACCAGAAGCTGTCTCCTAAATTGAAATAGATCTATCTTCTCTGCATAATGTGCTCTGTTCGGCGCTTAATTAATTTTAAAACAGAGTCAGTATCATGTTCATAGGGATTAATGGTGCCAAGCTAGCACGAATGATCATATTAATACACAGCCACACCTGTGAAAAATTACTTTTGTCTGTTCTTTTTCAATTTCCTCTTATTGTTAAATGAAATTATCCTCGGCGAATAAATAATTACACGCTTTAAATTTTCATAGTAATTAATATTCTTTTATTATACTCTTCGTTTAATCCGATCGTTTATGTGGTAATTAGCTTGACAAATTTTATTTGGCTGAACATTTTTGCTTCATTACATCTGCTTTGGCAAAAATATTCATCCACAAATTTGCGTTAAACATGAAATTTTTATGAAGCATTTAAGAACTTTGAAATATTATATTTTTTCTTTTCAAATATAAACGATTTTTTTAAATCTTATAACTATTTATGATGGATACTCAAGCATATTAATTAATTACGTGGACATGAAAAGTACTCTAATGAAAGTGGTGTTGGTGCAGACCGCCAACCTCGAATTTTTCGCTGGGATACTATTTTTAAACAGATTTTAAAATAAATCCAATCAATTTGATATCTATAAAAAAATATAATCACTGCTTGCTGTGGATGATGGCTCCTTGAACCTGTCTGTTCGATCTTTCGCAGAAAAAAAAAATTATATCAGTCGATAGTAAATCTTCGTAAGAATGTTGTGATGCATTAAAAAATCGAAAATAATCGTGTTATTTATTTTATATAATAGAAAACAGCTATAAACGTATCAATAATCTTTGAAAATACTTTGAACAATTTTTACCCCTGATAATTTAAATAAATCTCTATTCGCAAACGAATACCAACACACATTAGAAATACATTAGTTTTATAATTAAGTAGCGCTATCTAAGGTCTGTCATTTTTTGTATATTAGAAAAAAAATGTTTGTCTTTTTAATGTCTTCACGCAAGCGTTATTAATTACCATGTAAGCCGTGAGAGATTTTTTTTTTACTTTAAAAAGATTATTTTTAACCATCGTGCTAATTATAAGCGCCAAGAAGAAGTGAATCGTTTAGTTCAGGAAGTTCGACTTAGTTAATCCGACATTCCTTTTATAACTTTTTAAGAATTTTTTTCTTTATTTGGTTTGTTTAGAAATATAGGACTTAAATTAATTTATGTAAATTTGAGACATTTACTTCTGTAGCATGTGTTGGCAACGTTTTGAATTAATTTTTTGTTTGTAAATATCAGGTATCCTACACAATTCAAAATTTATTTCTAATTATATATTAGAAATTTAGGACGTAATAAGGTAAGCTCCCATAGACAATTTTTATTATTATTATTTTATAATTGAACATTTGTTCACTCTATAGATAAAAATTGGACTTACTAAACAGAGAAAACGAATAGAGTGGGAAATTGGGCGGAGAAATCACTATGAAATTTTCTAAGTTTGCATTGCATATACGTAATATGGACTAGATAAAAAAACTATTTGTGTAAATTTAACGATGTTATTTCGATGCGAAATTTCCCGAGGCATATGGGCACATAGGACTTCGACGTCAAGCTCAAGTTTGGTATATCTATTTAATAAAAATTGGTATAAAATTTAAGTTATTGACGTTAAAAAAGTTTTCATAATTCCCCTAATGGTATACAACATCATAATCAGTGAAGAGATGTTTAGCAAAAGTTATGCCTTCTCAGAGTTGTAAATATTAATTTTCCATTAAAAAATGCATGTTATATAAAATTCCAAACTTCATGGCACTTTCGAAAAAATTCGTAGGTACTAAATAAATGGTGATCATGGTTTTAATTTCCAAACTGGTCTCCAAATTCAAAATTATAAACCAAATTGTAGACATGTCTGGGCTTCACCGGGTACGCGGAAAATAATTAAGAAATAAGAGAAACATTCTTAAATTTCCAACAAATTATAGGAAGAGTTTATATTTTCCCTATTGCAATTAATAACATAGTGATTGGCATAGAAAAACTGCACACATTCTGAAAATAATTATTGAACTTTCGAATCGTGTCAACTAATTTGTTAACATCCTGAAAACTATGTAGAGAAAATCAATTAAAATTGACACATATTTAATTTCTGGACATTCCCAGGCCTTGTGTCTGTAACTTATTCTAAAAAGCAATAAAATATATAAAATTCATGTTATATGTGATCAACTCTTGGCATATCTCCATGAAAACAGCGGAAACAATGGACGAGAAATAAAACAAATTTAAAATTTTGAAGATAGAACCAGTTTACAAAAGAAAATTTATGAATGGGCGGGGAAAAAACAACAAAGTAATATCTTATGAATGAATTTCACGCAAGGAGCTGTGAACTTTGTGGTTTTCATGTTTTTCTAGCTCTTCAGAAATTTTACCATCTTTTAATTTTACAAATGAAAGTCATAATCAGATTGATTATTTGCATAAAAATATGTTTAGCGCACCTGTTCATTTATTCATTTTTTTATTACTAAAATCAAAAATATATCAATGAAATTTCATTGTATATATGTTTCCGAAATAAAGATATTGAAATTTACATAATTTTTCTCGTATGTATTGGAAAAGTTTAAAGAACCTTGATCGTTGCACTAAAATGATTACCCAAAAAACATGTCTTCAACTAATTTCTTAATACACAAAATGAAATGATTTCTTTACGATCATTAAGGTATAAAATCTAGGAGAAGGTATCTAAAACAAAGTGACTTAATAAATTAGATCTAACTTATCAAGTATAAATTATATGTTTGTATAATTTTTAAAAATACATTTTTCAAAGCCAGAAGAGATCTATTACTCAGATTCTATTACTATAGAGTTAGTAAAAACGCTATAGTAATAGAAAAAAGTTTAAGATATTAGCTTTAAAGTTTGTTTTAAAATTTTTCGAGACTTTGAAGGATAGTGGCATCAAAATGTTTAAAATCACTGGTTTGAGAGCCACTCCGTCATCCATTGTCGTTATTTAATTAGAAGAGAATTGTTTTTAATCGAAATATTAAAACAGTTGTTACTTACCGCCAAAACGTGTAAACTTGTGAATTTCGCACGGCCACCAGGGTCATCTTAATTTCTGAAAATGTTATAAATATAAGAATAAATTTGGCGCAGTCAAAGATGTCATTGAAATATTTATTTACACTTGTTTATTAATATTGCGATCATCCTAAAAATCAATTTTCGAAAATGTTCTATCAAGTACATCCCGACTGGTCGCGAATATTTGCAACAAAATCTTTTTTTAACTGAAAAACCTCTTCCCAACATTTTTGTTTATATTTATAGACGATAGAAGTATTAAGAAAAAGATCACTGCAGACATTGCCTGATTCGCTAAATCTAATGTTCTAAAGTAGCACAGCTACAGAGACATATTTTAATATAATACTCCCCAGACTTTTTGCCCTGGAGCTAGCCGAAATAGTCAAATATTCCCTCGGGCATATCTTGACGAGCATAATTCGGCGATTTATTGGAAATTTATCAATAAATATAAAATTTATATACGCCACAACAAATCAGATTTGTCGATGGGGCCAAAACATTACGAATCGCTATGTGTCCTGGCCTGGCTATATATCAATAGAAGATACACAATTTTTCCACATTGGCCACAGCAAAAATGATCTTTTTTTGGATTATTGCGGACGGGGATCATCGGAATACGCCTGTGGCCTCAATATCTCTTTGGAGCTCTAACATCTCACTCGATATCGGTCCGCGAGTACGTTTAGACGTTTTTAATCGTGACCATAATCCGTAACACCAACATCACTTGATTTGTTCGTGGATTTTTTTTTATTAATGATACTAGATCCTTTAAATTTCTCAAAATAGCCGCTTCCGTGTCCTTTTGGGTGTTTGATAATTATTCGAAAATATACGGCGTGCGTTACCTTAATCAGTTTATTTTCAAGGTTTAAATCGTTTAAAATGTGATATACAAAATTTTTTTGAAATTTAAATTTTTTGATAAAAATAAAATTTCAAAAAAATTTTTAATACCCAATAATTATTTGTTGTCGTTGAAGTGTCGTGAAGATAATAATTATTACCTTTAGTTCTCTTTATTTCTTCCTTAATTTTTCCTTAATTAAAGTGTTTCATTTCAAATTCGCGCAATTTTTTACGGACAAAAACGTTTTATTCCAAATAAACCATCAAAATGATGTTCTGGTTGCCTGAACCGAAAGAAGAACCAGAAGCGACATGGGAGGAATACAGTTTATTTTATAAAGATATTAAACGAAACGTAACCTTGTCAGAATACGACAGGGCTGAAAAGCCGCAAATTTACTACCGCGAACAAATCATACCTCAGAACGAAGTGAATGGATGTGAATTTATTTCAACAAATTGTTTATCATCTTTTTATATTAGAACGCATCAAGGTATGAAAGAAATATATAAAAACAATATATATATATAAATATATACACATATATACAATATAAATCAGTTTTCAGTTTTTATATATGTATCTCCACATGTGTGAATTATAGTGAACAAAAAGACTGTTTAAAGAAGGTCCTTCAGAAAGCAATTTGTGTGCTTCGTCTTCTTCATAAAAACCGATTCTTTGAGTTGATTTATTAATCGTATATAATACCATTTATCATCAAATTTGCGAAGTGTGCCGTAAAAATAGAAGCACATCTTCGAAGGGGGCATTAAAAAATGCTTTGAAGTTCGATCACCACCAAAAAAATTATGAAATTGTCTTAAAAATGATTTTCGGCATTGGATAATAAGATGAGATAATTTTTTCACGTTACTCATTCTAAAATTCAAAAAGACAGGTAAATCACAATCGAAGGAAGTACCATATAACATAACAATTTCAATTAACGACATTTTTATAAAGTTCAATAAAGAATATATATCTCAATATGCCAAGGCCGTTCCTAATCGATCAGCTAATCTAAAAATGAATGAATATACTTTCTTTTAGAAGATTGTTTATTACATTACTCCAAAAAGGAATAAGTCGTCTACCCATTAAAGATCCTTCAATATATTTTGTAATACGCACTAGGTCAAATCTTAGCATATTTAAAAAGAAAATATTTCCTGAAGACTCCCAAAATAACTAAAATAAATTTGCAAATCCTGTAAATCCATCTCATTATTCACCTTTGTGAAAATTGTCAAAACACATAACTTGTTCTTTTCAAATGAAAATATTTAGAACTACTAAGTGGCAATTTATGTCAAAAACGCATACATATTGTATGAAAAACAGAAACTTCAAAGCAAGACTATTTTTCCCTTACAAAATCAAACTGGGTACGAGTATTTTAATATTTCGTGCGATAATTTTGAATTGTATTAAACTTTATGTGTTCATTGTCATTTTCGCTACCAACTCCAAGGTAAAATTCAGAAAGATTATCATGTTTATTAACGATTTAAAGTTTACAATTGCTCGGGTGTCGTATCAAAATATTCAAGAAAACAATATTCAGAGAAGCCACTTCCAATTTTCGACAAACCTGCATATTAGGAACAAGTGTTTCCAATAAACCTTAATTTATTAACATGCTTTTTTAATATTATAAATTGTCAGTATTCTTCCAAGTTGTAATCAATTAAAACTTTTCATGTATCTTCTAAAATTATTGATCTTTGGGACCATTAATTATTTTCAACGTTCCAATTTTTTTTTTTTTAAATCGATTCAATCTTCAATTTTCAATCGGTTTCAATATCTAAATTTAAATTGAAAAACTCCTTCCTAAAGTATCTACCAAAATAAAAATTAATCGATGTGTAAAAAACACGCCAATACCTTGACTTATTTCCTCCTTCAAGCGCAAACTCTTCGAATTCTTTCCGATTGCAAATATTTAAGAAAAAAAGTATACTTTTCGTATATCACAAAATTCATAAATTATTGGAGCGGGACAACATTTTTGGGCACATGCCTGGATCAGGGCTGCCAAAGAACATTGCTGATGAGGTGGGGAGCAAAAGTCAGCAAAAATAATTTGTCACATTTGTTAGTCACACAAAATATTTTCCTCAAGCGTTCGCCTGGATGAGAGGGGGGATTAAGCGGTGGGAGGCTAAAAAGATTTTGCCGGATTTAGCGCGATTATGCGATATCATGAGGGAAGTAAAAAAAAAAACTGATGAATTTCACGTGTGCCTGCCTGTATACTGGACCTATGGGTTTTTTTTGTGAATAATACGCGTCATATGAATTCTAAGGGGACCGGTGTGGATCATCACCAAGATATCCAAGAAATCTTTCCCAGATGTTGTAAAAATAAAACAGGCTTGATGACGGTAGACGCGTGAGCAAAGCGCACTTCCGAAGATAAGAAGGAAAGCAAGAAACATCAGTCCAGTCTTAATTGCCTTCTATCAATTTTCAAAATCATTACGAAATTTGATTGAGTTTGATATTTTCCATAACAATTTTATAAGAACAAAAAGTTCTCTTCCGAACTCGGAATTTTTGGCGCTTAAACTCAAAAATATCTATTCTCTTAAACCGAAAGTATCTTAAGAAACTTGTAAACAAATCATAAAAACACTATTAGATAATCCTTTTGGCGTACAATCTCCACTTTGTGTAATTGCGCCTGAAATGAATTTTAATTGAGAACCACCATCGCATCGCACCTTCAGATATGTCTCTGTGTAAACAAAATTTATTTATATTTTGTCCCACGCGAAAATCCTTCTGTAAAATGGATTTTAACTTTATCGATATTAATCCCGTGATAAAGTTGCATAAGCAAATTTCCGCTGTTCATTGCACGCCACATAGAAATTTCAATATTTAAAGGGGTGGCACGATTGGAATGTTTGGCTAAAATTAAATTGTTCATCAGTATCCTCAATATTGAGCGAGGAAATGCCTAAATTAAAAATTTTACATGAAATTATGAATGAGCGACAGAGTGCATATTAAAATAAAAATTTGTAAATATCTTTATTCGCGCACTTTAACTTGATTTAGGTGGCACAGGCGGTGATGGATATTTCTGGTTTTCCTGAAATTATATTGGTGCTAATGGATGATTTTGGAAACGCAATTGAAGAACCAGTAGAAGAATTATATTTATGCTTTTAATATTACAATAAAATTTAAAGTTTTCGTTTTATAACTTTTGTTATTCAGTACCTATGTACATGGTGTAGATATGTATTCATAAAACAGTGTTTAAAATCATATCAAGTGAACTTCTTATAACTGGTGAAATTTATTAGGAAAATTTAAATTATATTTATAAACTTTCACTGTGAAAATCGAAAATAATTCAATTACATATATGTAAATATAAGGAAACTCCCCCTGTGGTTGGTGTTTTCACTCTTACAATATTTATCTTGATAATACCGCAGGGCGTTATTTGCAATTGTTCGTAGTCCATAACTGTAAAATTACCAAAAATTCAAAATATGTATGCTTAGATATAGTAAAAGTTAGAATAAATTCACAACTTCTTTGGAGAAGTACATGCATAGTTCATACTTATCAATTTTAATAAGAAAACTTCGAGTTTCTCACAAATTTAACATCACATATCGAAACTTATGGGAGTGGTTCGAAATTGCAATTAAATTTCAATACAAATAGCTTATTGGTCGATTGGTCGATACAATATAAAGTTTCCATTAAAAATATTTAAAACCTAAAAAAACAAGGAAATCTTGTGAGTTTTGTTGTATTATTAATTCTGTAATGGGATAGTTACAACTGTTGGTAATTAAAAGCACAGCATTTATTACATCAGGGATATACATATATCTCTCAATTTATCTCACAAAAAGTTTATATTATTATTTTGACCAACGTCTTCAAAAAAATATCCATCAATCCAATATCATAGTTTCTCTGAGCCACTTGAGCTTGTGATCATTCTGAAACATTTTAATTCAAAGCCCTAAAACTTAATTACTTAGCTGTAATTAGACATAAATTCATTTTTGTTTAAAAGATATAAGTAAAGGAAATAGGGCCATTTCGGATTTATTTAAGGTCACCCAAAATATATCAAAATATTGTAAAAAAATATAAAGAAAATTCAACTAAATGGCGACGTAATGATAAAAACTAAAATTATTTTAGTTTCTTGCCCATAAACTATAAAATATTATTAGAACATTATTGTTGCAAAAGTTATTGTCCCGGATATACCAAAAGCAATTGCACACTTTGTTATAATAAATAAGTAAATGATTTGATCCCTAGGCAAGAGGAGGCTTGAAACGAAATTCGTTGACATCATAAAGTCGCATGATGCAGTAATCTCCCTTTTGGCACTGTCCGGCGTCAAAGCAATCCAAAAAGTGCGGTGAACTGCCCACGACATTAAATCAAAGCATATTTGCCAAAGTACCTCGTACGCATATCGGCGGAGGCAAGTATGATTCAAATAGGTCCCGATCCGCATGTGTTTATGAATCAATTGATTTTAATTGGTTTTGATTACATACACAATCACTTGCAGATTCGGTATTTATAGCCAGTCATAGAGTTAGGCTACGAATCGAGTGTCTTGTAAACATTTGTAAATCGCAGGGACAGAACATGATGAATGCGACGAATTGTCCAATAAATGAAAATGAAGTGTTTTATGGGATTCCTATAAGCAGTTTAGATTTACAATGAGACTACTGAAATGAATGGGATTTTAATAGATTTATAACATTGGAAGATTAATTAGTCGGTTGGATTGTTTAAATTCCTAAAATGATTGTTTCTCTCTTCTTTTTTTGCAGCCGAAGTAAAAATGCCAAGTGGAAAGATTGATAAACCTTACATTGAGGATAATCGGGATGGTACCGTGTCGATTAAATATGACCCTAAGGAAGAAGGTATCCATGAATTGGCTGTGAAATACAATGGCGAACACGTACAAGGTAATAACGTTTTAACAACATTTTCCTGAAAGAAATTTAATTTTAATAAATACAGGCTCTCCTTATAAATTCCACGTTGATTCAATTGCATCCGGTTACGTAACTGCTTATGGTCCTGGACTAACGCACGGTGTCAGCGGTGAGCCATGCAATTTTACAATCTCTACGAAAGGCGCTGGTGCCGGAGGTCTTTCTTTGGCCGTCGAAGGACCTAGCAAAGCTGATGTAGATTTCATATATAATCGTAGAAAAAGCAGAATAAAATTAATATATCAATTAATTTACAGATTTCATATAACGATAATAAAGATGGAACTGTATCCGTAACTTATCTCCCAACGGCTCCTGGAGAGTATAAGATTTCAGTTCGCTTCGGTGATAAGAATATCAAGGGATCACCATTCTTTGCAAAGATCACCGGTGAAGGACGCAAGCGTAACCAAATCTCAGTGGGATCATGCTCTGAGGTTACGTTGCCTGGGGCCATTACTGACGATGATCTTCGT
This sequence comes from Machimus atricapillus, assembly GCA_933228815.1. Lineage (NCBI taxonomy): Eukaryota > Metazoa > Arthropoda > Insecta > Diptera > Asilidae > Machimus > Machimus atricapillus. The sequence goes on along the minus strand of OW121788.1, from coordinate 4,069,796 downwards.
GCACTGAATGCATCAATTCAAGTAAGTTATCTAAGAAATATGCTATGCAATTTAAGGTCGATTTTGTAAAGCGCTATGTCGAACAATTTACCAATGCTGCCTATCATGATACTGATATTACTGATATTAATGCAGTCTTGGTATTTAATGTTGAACGTAGAAGCAGAGGACTTTTAATATAATTGCTTTATAGTTTTTAAGGTTTGGAATTTTTTAGTATCGGTTCTATTTTTTTTTTTTTAAGTTTTAGGAGTTTTAGTGTCGCATTACAAACATATTAAGTTTTATTGCCCGGGCAAGGCCAATCAATCGCTAAAGGAAAATCAAACCGTGCACAGTGCGGCCAATATTTTCGATCTCAATGAATTGGAGTTGGAGGGTTGATTGGGATTCATAATCTCTTATAGAGTTACAATCAAATCAATTTTAGGTGGCACGAAGTTCACCGGGTCAGCTAATTTGTAATAAATATAAAAGAAAACAATTTGGCAAGTTTACGGCGTCTTCCAAATTTTCTATTTTTTTTATATTGTACATATACATATAATATAAAATAATTAATTCTTTAGGGGTAACTTGCAGAGCATAGTTTCAAAATATAAGTTTAAAGTTGTTCATATCGATTCCAGAAGCTAAGGCTTAAACAATTCAAAGGAAAGAGCCCAAAACACTTTTTTTATTATTATCTTCGATTTTCTTTTATATAAGTACCTATAAAATTCCTGTCAAAAAGTATTATTACATAAGTTTTCAAAAAAATCAGAGCTAATCCCTAATCCAAAATTTTTCATGCGGTTTTTTCCCACCTCGGGAACTTCACTGGGATTTCTTATAAAAATGAGAACAAAAGGATTTTTAAACTTACTTAACATAATTAACTCAAATTGCACCCGCGCTGCCGCCCAGCCAACGAATTTCGATAAAACGCGATTTAATTCCACGAACTCCCACCGGAGAAAAAAATTAATAACTTTATGATCACATTCGGACTGGCGAAAATCTCGGCACTTAACATCTTCGCGTGGAATTTTTGGAACTTTTTCGCGTCGAGGTTTAAGAAATTTAACAATATAATGACGACGAACTCTTTAGTGACTATAATTAAACGAATTAAATGAATTTAATTAGATTTCTTCGCTCTGAGACAATGCTGGGCGCGCAGTTTCCGAAATGTCACTTCCAACTGACGAAAATGGCGGGAAATGGCCACTGAACTCAAAGTTCAGGGGGAACTGTGAGGAGGCGCCTGAGCGGGAAATTTAAATTATTTAAATAATTGTGCAGTTTCTGCGGCAATGAAAAAATATATTTTATTGTCCCCATCGGCCTGAGTTGTATGTCCTAAACTTCACAGAAGCCACGATGATGTTAAGACGCTTTCTTTTCTGAGAGAATTATTTTATATTATTACCAATAATAGCAAACTGATTGCCTTAATTATTTAGTATTGGATTAATATCAAACTTCAAAAAGTCTTGGTATTTTAGTGTTGAAAGTAGCAGGAGAGGACTTTTAATACAATTATTTTATACTTTTTGGTCTTAGGATTTATTGGAGTCGGTTCTATTTTTTTTTAAAGTGTTTTTTGGAGTCGATTCTATTTTTTTGGGTGAAAAATCACTCATCCCTTATTTTACCACCCTTAGGGGAGTTTGAGGTAAGTATAGGATATAGGAAAAGTAATTGTACCTAGACCAGGTTTTTTTCATTTGATGTTGAGAAAAATATTGACCGAAAGTAGAGTTACGAAGTATGCTCATACATATATGTATTAAATAAAAGTAAAATAGAAGTAAAATGGAAAATAAACCTATTTTTTCTAATTTTAGACACCGAGTGGTCTGGAAGAGCCCTGCTTCCTTAAGAGGATGCCCAGCGGAAATATTGGCATTTCTTTTACGCCCAGAGAAATCGGAGAGCACAACGTTTCTGTGAAACGTATGGGCAAGCACATCCCTAACTCACCCTTCAAAGTGAATGTCTGTGAGCGTGAGGTACCTTCTTTAATAAATTTTTAAAAATAAATATAATACTTAATTGTGTTGAATGTTTAGGTTGGCGATGCTAAAAAGGTCAAAGTTAGCGGTAAGGGACTCCAGGAGGGTAAAACTCATACTGAGAATCATTTCATTGTCGATACACGCAATGCTGGCTACGGTGGACTCTCCCTGTCCATTGAAGGACCAAGTAAGGCAGAGATTGTGTGCAACGATAAGGAAGACGGTACCCTGGACATTTCGTACAAACCGACTGAGCCCGGCTATTACATCGTCAATCTGAAATTCGCCGACTTTCACGTTGATGGATCTCCCTTCACCGTAAAAGTTTCAGGTGAAGGATCGAATCGCCAACGAGAAAAGATTCAAAGACAACGTGATGCAGTCCCTGTTACCGAGGTGGGAAGCCAATGTAAACTTACGTTCAAAATGCCCGGAATCACATCCTTCGACTTGGCGGCACGTGTTACATCTCCCGGAAACGTTTCGGAAGATGCAGAAATCCAAGAAGTTGAAGACGGCCTCTACGCTGTTCATTTCATCCCGAAGGAGCTTGGAGTTCATACAGTTTCCGTTAAATACAAGGACATGCATATCCCCGGATCACCATTCCAGTTCACTGTTGGTCCACTACGTGATTTCGGTGCTCATTTGGTTAAGGCTGGTGGTGCAGGTCTCGAACGTGGCGAAGTTGGCGTTCCAGCCGAATTTAATGTATGGACTCGCGAAGCCGGAGGCGGCAGTCTTGCAATTTCGGTTGAAGGACCTAGCAAAGCAGAAATTGAATTTAAGGATCGCAAAGACGGCTCCTGTGATGTCTCCTACAAAGTCTCTGAACCCGGAGAGTATCGTGTTGGACTCAAGTTCCAAGATCGCCATATTCCGGACTCTCCATTCAAAGTGTACGTATCACCGGCCATGGGTGATGCTCATAAGCTAGAGGTCCAACAATTCCCACAAGGGTCAATTCAGGCCGATACACCCTCCCAGTTCATGGTTAGAAAGAACGGTGCGAGAGGCGAACTGGACGCAAAAATCGTGGCCCCATCAGGAACTGAGGACGATTGTTTTATTCAGCTTGTTGATGCTGAAATGTATTCGATCCGCTTCTATCCACGTGAGAACGGCATTCATGCGATCCATGTTAAATTCAATGGTGTTCACATCCCTGGATCACCGTTCAAAATCAAGGTAGGCAAGGATGTTGCCGATCCTGCTGCAGTCCATGCATCCGGAACTGGCTTGGAGGATGTTCGATCTGGCCACAAGGCTGATTTTATCATCGATACATGTAACGCCGGTGCTGGTACACTGGCAGTCACTATGGACGGACCCTCCAAGGTAGCCATGGACTGCACAGAAGTCGAGGAGGGCTACAAAGTCCGATACACACCTCTGCTGCCCGGTGACTACTTTGCGTCCATCAAATATAATAATGTCCACATCATTGGATCGCCTTTTAGGATCACATGCAGAGGTAATTGACATATAATTATTTTATTACTTTTGATTTTTTGAGAATCTGCTCTTATAAGGATTAAAAAGAAGAGATAAATGTGTTTCTTCTATATTCAAGTGCGTAATATACATTTCTAGACCAAGAGCTAGCAATAGTTGGGAATTTTAATAAATCTCATTAAAGTAAAACTATTTCCTGTGCATATTTTGTTGTAATCTGCATCGGCGGGCAAATTTTTCAACGACTATATTGAACTTAAAAAAATCAACAGCAGATTCATAATCAGTGACCTCAAACTTACAAATACTAAATTTTAAGCAATAGTGCTGTATGCACCACTAGCAAATGAATTATCTCTTAAAATATATAATTAAAAAAATCATATATCATATGAAATTCTTACGAAAATTATTCTGGAATAGCCGATAACATAAATTTCCCACTAAAATTGTTGGTTTCGAAAATCATTTATTTATTGAGATGCACATCGTCTCAAAACATTTTGGAGAAGCGAAATGGTCCTTAATTCTAATCATTCTAAAAGTTAATTCTCAAATGATAAAAATCAGGTATTTAGAAAGGGATAGTAAACAACACTTTCTTGCAGGTGACAAATTGGCTGACGAAGGTGCCCAGGAAACATCCTCTGTTATCGTTGAAACCGTCCCAAAAATGGCCAAGGGTGGAAAGAACATTGGAGTGAACATGCCCCACTTCAAATCAGACGCCTCTAAAGTCACTTCCAAGGGCATGGGGCTCAAGAAGGCGTATGTAGGCAAACAGAATCAATTTACAATTAGCGCTGGTGAAGCCGGTAAGAAGCACAATATTATAAAAATTTTAGGTCACCGTGAGTAATTCTTTACTTCCGCCGCTTACAGGTAACAACATTCTCTATGTTGGCATGTACGGTCCAAAGGCTCCCTGTGACGAGGTCTTTATCAAGCACACTGGACGGAACAACTACACAGTGAATTATCTTGTCCGTGACCGAGGCGAATACGTCCTAATTGTGAAATGGGGCGACGATCACATTCCTGGATCGCCCTTCAGGATCGATGTTTAATTCAAGAGACCCATAAAATACCAGCTATTGCTTTAACTCAAAAGCGCAATATCCTTCCTTATGCGAAGTCTTTCCTTAAGACGCTTTTACTTTTTCTATACCTCCCCCAAATTGTTTTCGTTTGCGTTTTGATAATTGTAAATAAGTTTTTCTTTCGCAAATTATTAAGAAATTGTTTCAGAGCGAAACCCAAGGCCCAAGTAAAGTCGAATATGCCTGTGTTAATGGTGGCCAATTTATTTAGTGTGAACTATTTAAGAGGAAAACTAAAAAATACTACAAGTTTTCGGGAAACCCTGAATTTTTCCTAGTTTTATTTGTTATCTGTTCATTGATTGCTCAAATTTTTATTTTATGTTCACTTTTTATATAGAGGATATTTATGTTAAAGTACATTACTTTTATGTTGCCCCTATGAATACTACTATTATAATTATTAAATATACACAATAAAACTATAATAAACGAAAACAATTTTTTGAAGTGCCTAAACACCACCAGTTGTTAAAAATAATGAGATTATTTTTACGTATTGGAGTATTTACTTAAAATCCAGTAACTTGAAGTAAATATAATTATATTTTATAAACAATTCATAGCCTGGGGAAATTTTCAAGTGATAATATAGGATGTGCCATTTTATATTTAAAAATGAGATGGATGAATCCGAAGAATATCTTCCTCATATTTTATAGATTAAATTCGGTAAAAATAAAAACATAATCTAAAACAGCTTGAGAAATTCAAAATGTGTATGGACATAGAAGTGGAAATTTTGGAATTGCAAAATGTATCTCGTTCCGGAAGACCAGAAGATTACGGTCAAGGATAATGGAACTTGGTAGCAAGCTAAACGTACGACATATGATAATAAAAAAAATATATTTCCAAATTTTGATAGAACTGTAATAAAAAAAAGTCAACGTTCAAAACATGAGCCCGAAATACGCTTATCTTTTTCGCGTGTCAAATGAAGGGCTTACTTGGCATTTAAAATTTCTACAATCTTACCCGTCGTATTCGAGGACAAGTAGTCGAGAATTTCCGCTTCGCTGTCAGATGTTACAACCATTACTTCAGGTGGATAAAACAGAATCTTAGAGTGTTGATCAAATTCACAAGAGAAGTCTTTGTTGAAATTCAAGTAATTTTTCGCTAATTCCGAACCGATACTATTTTCAAGCATTTGGCTTGTTAATAGTATTTTTCCGTTAGTAATACTACTTTCGAAACTCTTACTTGGGTCCTCAGGTGTGTAGATAACAATAGGACTCGGTGTCGGCTGTTTATTTTTCGGTTCACTGCTGGTTAGAATTTGTTGAGTTGACTCATTATCCTCTAGAATAGGTTCAAGGTCATTGCGGCGGGGAGCCCTGACTGGCAATTTAGAAATCACTGTAGAGTTTACTACATTCTCGGGAACGAAAGTAATTCTCGAATATTGTGATTCGCTGCGATCACTAATAGGTGAAACCTCTCTTGAAACATATAATTTCTTATAACTTGATCTTTTTGGTTGTTTGCTTCGTCGAAAACGTCCAGCGCCTTCACTTCTGCTGTCTGACGAAGAACTTAAGTCTGGGGACGATTCTACTCGAAAAGATCTTTGTTTTTGTCGCTTCTTGAATTTGTGCCGAGTAGGCGCAGAATTGCAGTAGTGTTGATGATTCACTGTTAGACCTGCATATCTCGATCTAGGACTTGTAAGTTTTCTCCGGCCAAAATCAGTGAACGATTCATCATACATCTTAGACACTGTTTTCCTGCAGCGGTACTCCTTTATCGTCATCGTCCTGTAGCCCGACTTTTGTTTTTTCTTGTTCGATAAAATGTATTTAACCGTGTCTACACTTGCATCAGACTCTGTGCTAGAAGACCTCTCGACGTAAACTCGACGGTCTGTGATCTGGACCTCTCTGGGGCAAGGGAGTCCTGTGTTCCTGCGAAAATTGTAATCCGGCAAGTACCGCGAATTTCCGTTCAGCCAATTGTCGACCTTTTTTGAATACTCGTCCATACAGAACGAAGACTCCATAACTTTATCAAAGCCTGAGCGACCCCACTTCTTTTTGCGCTTCTCGATCACTTTCTTTGTTTGGTTTAAAACTTTTTCCACGTCAAAGTTTGGGTCGTCCTTCTCCTTGGTGTCTACAAAATCCGAGGAAGCGACGCTTTCACTGCTTTCCTCATCACTGTTTAAAAGTTCAGCAATGCAATCATCGTTTGTTAAATCAACAGCAAGACTTTCGTCCTCTTCTATGTTATATTTCTGTAAAATTAGAGCCAAATTCAATATTCAGACAAAATGTTTACCAAAAATCTTACTGAAAAAAAACTCGACCATATTTTTGTTCTTGCAAGGAGCTCATCGTCAGTGGGCAACAAGTCGTCGCAGCCGGATTTTGAATCATTTATTTTATTAGAAGGTGGAAAACGTTTTTTTGACTTCGGCATCCTTTTTTTGTGTAATTCCAACTACTTTTAGCTTAAATTTCCGCCAAAAACAAGGGAGCTAACGTCGTCCAAACCAAAACTGTACACAAATGACACTTATTTGAAAAGAAAAAAAAACGGGTTTCGGTACCGCAATCGAGGATGCAAACCAGAATTTTGGTACTAAACTCAGTTGAGGTATTCTGTATAGGTTTTTCGTTAAATAAGTTAAATTATTTTAACCGGAAGTTAATTAAATAATTTGTTTTTGATTACTATTTGCCTACTTCTCAAATTAACAGAAATTGTTTTAAAGTTGATTAAAATCAAAACTTATGTATTGGAACATTTATAAAAATCCACAAGCCACTTCCAGCGCCATCTTGAGACTGTTAACTTTTTGCGGATGCGTGCCTCATGAAAAAGCGGAACTGTCAAAAAAGTGCTCGGTTAATTTTGCCTTTGCGTTTTCGACGCAATAAATTGTGTAAAACTATGTCATACGACAAAGAATTTAATAATTTAAACATAAAGCTCGAAGCACCAAGCATTCCAGACGATTTGTCCGAGGATATGATCTCAAAATTCGAGACAGAAGGTAATTTAAGTTTGGTCGTCTTGTGCCGGAAGTGATCTCAAAAATATTAATTTCGTAAATATTTTTCGTTATAGGAATTATGGAGAATAATGAAATGTTTTCGCATGATAGTATGTTTATTGAGAACAACGAGGACGATAGCGAACCCGATGATATTATTATTTTGCACATGGACATCAGGGAACCGCTTACAACTTTAAGGTTTGATTAAGAATTTTCTGGATTTTTGGGGGCGTTTTTATTTAACATTTTTACGCATCCTCACAGAGATCTCCTGGAGCAAAAGGTCGGAATTAACTTGAAGGGATATAAATTTTGGCTACAAGAAGCACAGGAGGTAAGTAATTGTACTATTTTTGTCTTTAAGAATTGTTGCCAAAACAGAAATCCTAAAGACTTTTTAATGGGGTTTGTCATTTCGGAATCACAAGAAAACAGGGCTATAAAATTTTAAGTAATTAATAAGTGCACGATTCGGCACAGGGAGACAACAGTATTGTAATCACTCTTTTTTTTATTAAACCCTAGAAACATTACAAACTTTGTATGTTGATCCCAATTTTGTAAAAATTGATACGATAATTCCAATTTTGCAAAATATTTTTTCTACGCGGTTTGTGGTACTTAGCGCTAATGTTAAGCGAAAAGAGAGCAATTCAAGGCATTAAAATTTCACTAGTCAATAAATGATTCATAAATATGGTGGTGGAAATCTCTCGTCGGTCCTCCGAAGACTGGAGGTTCAATAATTTAAACTAATCTTGGAAATGAGGCAGCTCCTGACACGTTACTCAATGGCAATCCTCGCAAAACGAAACGAAAGAATTGTTTGTGTAGTACTTCGATTCGAAAAATTAGGTAAAAATAATAGATAGACCATACCCACAGTAGCATATTTCAAAATGGGTCCAACAAACAAAGATTTAAAATATGTGGATCCGATAAATCCTTAGACCGGCGCTTAGTGAAGCCTGAAACGGAATTACTATTTTTGACTAAAAAATCTATACATTTGAAATCCAAAATCAAGTTTATTGTCAAGAAAAACACCGTGCCGGTAACGTGGCCAGTATGAGATAACGAATTAGAATTAAAGAAAAAGAATTACGTAATAATTATATTTGCTTAGTTTGTTTTATGGAATTATAACTATTTCTTAATTGATTTATTTATTTATTTTTACTTTTTTACTACATTTCAAGTTTCTACCTTAAAGCTCCTGATTAGCAGAACCAAATATCGCTAAATGAATAAATGACTAGTATTAACAAAATTGAATTGAATTGAATTAACTCTCAGCATTCGTTCGAGGCGGCTAACATCGGTAATAAGCAATTTTCTCTTTACAGCTTGAGCCCCATAAAAATTTAGTAGATCAATGTGTCAAAGGTGAAGGGCTTGTACAGATTAATGTCCAAATTCAAACAATTAGTGGGCGAATAAATATCGTCGATGTTCTGAAACCAACCGAAGCAGCTCTTGGTAAGTATGAATTTAAAATTACCTTAAGTTAGTCACTAAAAATGTTAATAAAGCTGCTCTAGAAGCGTCTGACGATGCAAAAAATGGATTTGCAGACGATGAAGACACCGTAATGTCTTGCTTGGATGACACAAATTCGAATGCAGTATCCACTGAGGACGAGCAGCATGAAAAACGCAAGCCGGATCATGTCGTTAATTGGGTTTTAGATGCAAAATTCAAAAGAGATCAGGCTCGTCTTAAAATTCCCGATGATCCAAATGAGTGGTAAGGTAAAAACTACGTCCCTCTTTGAGTACGACTAATTCGGATCCATTTTAGGACACATGCACAAGTCAGACATTGGTTGCAGTGGGCTGTGCGGCAATTTAACCTCGTAAGTTCTTTATTTTCCTCAATTATTTTTCGAATAGCTAACTAGAAAAATTTTTAGACTCAAATTAAGCTTAGTGACTGGGATGTAGACGGAAAACAGCTATGTCAAATTGAATTGGAAGGTATATTAATGAATCTGATAAATTCAACCCGTTTAATTCCCTTATATGTTTTATAGAATTTCAGAAAAAAGTGCCCAATGATCCTGGTAACGTGTTTTGGACGCATCTTGAATTGTTGCGAAAGTGTAAATTCGTTGCGGTGATTTACAAGGCCCTGGAAGGTTCTAGTAATGATTTCAATGACGAGAGATCAACGATTCTCAAAAAAATTCCGAAACTTATAAGAAAGCCTTTAAGTAGTGTCATTAAACCGTACTCTGGTAAATTGTTTTTCTATTTAATAAAATTATGCCTTAATTGAGAATGCAATTTTTATAGAAGGATCTTGTGGACAATGGGAGTCTTCCGGTAATCGTTCAGGTAACAACGGTCAAATTCAGCTTTGGCAATTTTTACTCGACATCCTCACGGACAAGGATTATAAGTGTATAATACAGTGGATAGGGGTCGATGGAGAATTTAAATTAAATGACCCAGAAAAAGTTGCCCAACTGTGGGGTGAACGGAAAAACAAACCCGCAATGAATTATGAGAAGCTATCAAGAGCCCTGCGATACTATTACGATGGAGATATGATTTCAAAAGTTCACGGCAAAAGGTATGATTTAAATATTATTACAAATTTTATGACTTATAAAGCTGAATTTTGTGTTCATGCTTTTTGATGGGTGTTTTCTGTTTTTTTTTTATATTTGTCTGGAATGAACTAAATAAACGCCCATCTCAGGTTCGTTTACAAATTTGTGTGTGATCTGAAGCAACTCATAGGATATAACGCCAAGGAACTATCAGAACTTGTAAATCAATGCGAAATTAACAGCTACTACAATGATTCAATTTTCTAGATAATGAATTAAGTGTCTGCAAGTTTTTGTGATAGGAGGCTCTTTTGGCGTTGGCTCCCAGGTTTTTTTTAGGTTTAAGATGAAAATAATTTTATTGTTTTTTATATATATTGATATACATATATATAATGAGCTCTGTACTAGCTTTTATCATGGCATGTACAAATAATTTACTATTTTCTCAAAAAGAATTTTTTCTTAAGCCCTAATCCAATTTAAACTCCACTTTTGGAACAGAGGCCGAAAGTTTTCCATGTTCCTTATTTAAAGAAGTCCTACTTTTTGCACGCTTCCTTTTTTCCTTTCATCAAAATTTATTGGGATATATCAAATAAAATCTTTGATATTTAACGTCTAAGTATTTGAATTTCGTTTTACAAATTTATACCGTATTCAGTGAATACACTGAAATCAAGATTCAAGAAACGTGATGCAGTTAATATTATAAATGCAAAGGTGTTTGTCCGTCTGTTTGTTACCTTTTCACCAGTATACACAAATTCGTAATTAAATTAGTTACCCTATTTTTATTGAAACTTTCTCTAAAACTCGTTGACTCCTTTAGTTTGGATGTCCCAAAATTCATTCCAATACTCAGCAGTCGCGAAACCTTCGTTGTAACTTTCCGACTTTAGTCAAAATATCGTTGACAACTTTCTCGTTAGACGCATTTCAACCTGATTGGTGCCGGAGACATGTAAACGCTTTCTTTTAAAATATACCCAACGATGTTCACTTAATTCTTAACGGATGGGTCTGTGACGGATCGAAAATGTGTGAATCGAACTTAAATTGCGAACTTAACCTAAGACTTCCTGTAAAAGAAAATACCTCATTTTATTATGTATATCTAATTTGGTTTAATGGGGAAAATAAAAACAAAGAAATTTTCAATTAATCTATTTTGTTGTTACATAATATTAGTTGACTAGCGAAAAATAGCATGTAAAAGTGAAGACGTTAAAAAATAACCATCAAAATCGAAAGGAATCTCCTGAAATCACTTTATACATATACTACTGCACTGCTTGGACCCAAATGGCTTTGTACTAAAAATTTAACGTGATTTGAGTTCCATACTTTTTTCTATATCGCTTAATCGTAAAAACATGCAATGCAACTACCTTAAAAATGCATTTTTTTTTCTTAAAAAGAAAATCGTCCACAGACGATAGGTTCGTTCGGACCTCAAGGGTGTACATTTTAGGCTAAATCCTAATCTAGTCCTCCTGTCTTACACTCCGCTTAATGAGCGTTTGTTAAAACACAAATAATAAAAAAAAAAAATAATGGATCACAATGCGATTTGTGAGCGACTCCTGCCAATATGCCTTATACCATTCTCGTACAAAACCTTGTATGTACAAAAAAAAAAAAAAAATTCATAAATAAAGTCTTAAACGAATTAACTAGAAAAATTATTTACAATTTGGGGTAACAAGGTATTTTAGATCACAAAGGCACCATTGGGCAGACAGGGCAGATTTGCGTTAAAGCTCAGTCGTGATTTCGTCTTGGGGCCGGAATCCGAGTTTGAAGAACTCATCCTCAAGCCAGAGGCAGCTGGAGTTGAGATCGGTAGCGATGAGGTTGCCTTTGACGGTGTTAAAACTACTGCCGAATGGGTCTGAGGATCGTGGCTCATCAAAATCATGGAGGCTGATCAGGGAACCAAAGAGTTGTGATTGTTTGCTTGATCCCCTTCCTACGCCACCATCTACTCTGGGAGGAGTTTTAAACGTAGACTGTTTGTTGAACGAATCGAAGCGAGGATCACTTGGCGGTTGGAAGAAGTCAATCAATTGACCCACTTGTGGCTTGTATCTGTCTAAAGCTCGTTCAGCCCACGTGTAAATCCTGTTCCAATCATGAGGAGGAGCAGGAATCAATTCCATTGGTCTATTCACTAAAATTAGTAATTTAGCCAGATCCCTTACGATCGGTCTATATGAATTTGCGGCCTCCATTTCACCGGATAGATAAAGTTTTCGTATTTGGCGGCGAGTATCATTTAGCATAGCTAGAATATACTCAGCATTTGCTCGCATATCGTCCAGCTGCCGCAAAAAGTCCGATCTATCAATACTGTTTTCGTTAATCAGTTTATCTTTAATGGATTTTCTCCGTCGTTTTCGCTTTAATAAAACTACTGAAACAATCAGTAGAGCTAAACATACTAAAAATCCTGCTACTAATCCTGTTAAAGCTGCTAGCACAGAACCAGATAATCCTGAGGTTATGCATACTCGTCCCATAAAGTCCGGATGTGTTGACCATTGATCTGAGTATCCGGATGGGCAGACATCTGTGCAACGTCTGGTATCAATAATCAAAAAATTTGGGCACTTAATACATCCTTCAATATTGCACTTCACACATTGAGGATCTGTCGATGCAGGACATCCTGAAAAAAAAAGAAAATGATCATGAATAGTTTGTTTTAAAAAAATTACCGAAGAATATTATGAATGCTTTTATGAAGAGCCGACTCAAATTCAAGCAGGAGTCGTCGTGCTGCCTGTTTAAATGCCAAGAAATGTGGGCGCAGTCAAATGCATTTTTTTTCTGGTTATGCTGGTTTATTATGAATATATGATTGGAACAGAAAAGAGATCGAGTGGGATGGTCTTCTGTTGTATAAAGTAGACAAGTCTAACAGTACTTAACACCTAAGGTCACCGTCTATCTTAAGTGACTGGTTAAACAATTTTAACAAGTTAACGTTGTTTAGGTTCAGGTGATAGCTTTAGATAAGCGTATAGTTTACCTCAACCTCTTCCTTGAGTTGGAAAATTCCGTGGGCAGATTATTTGAACTGTATACTTTCGCTGCGTCTAAAGTTGAGTTCTTTAGGAGTCTACAATATTAAAAAGGAGAATAAAACGTTAGAGGCACCACAAGAAAAAAAACTATAAATACAAGAATTCGAATCTTAATAGACCGTCCCGTCGAGATCGAGAACATTTCCTAAGTAATTTAAATCTTCTGCCACATTCGGTCAGTGGTGTTAAGAGATTGACTCGCTCAATTAGTAAGTTCAACAGAGTACGAAGTCATTTGCATAAAATTCTAAAGAAAACAAGTCGAATTATGTTCTTTCGTCAACGGTCCACAGTTGGCTGTTGTCAACAAACTCTTGAGGTGGAAATTAGCATAAAACTTCCAAAACAGGTCATCTCTGGAATTAATTATCTCAGAAGCGCAGACAACCTACTTTACCTTATTTCTTATACTCTTCATTTTTGTTGCGCAAATAAAAACAGTGAAATAACAACGACCCGTTGTCCATTTTTGAACAAACCAAACAAAAAAATCTGTATTTTCTCCGCTAGAAGAAAAACCAAAAATTACGCAGAAAATGAAATAAAAGTTTATGAAGTGGGTCCCCGACGTATGTATGTATGTATATTCGAGCAACAATTTCATGGAAATATTTTTAACATAACAACAACCCTGGTCAGTGTGTTGTTGTACAAACAAGTAAGTCAAAAGTGATATCCATAAAGATAAACTTGGACAACAATAAAACCTTTTTACCTGGTCAATGTATCCCGCATTAGTGCTAAGTCAGCTTTAGTCTTAAGTCCATTGAAGCTTGTAACAATGGCACACTAAGTGTAAGATGAAAACCACTAGACAACAGACCTGTAATGTGGTCAACAAACTCTTAAAACAATAGAAATCCATCTTGTTTGGCACTCATGCCAGCCCATTAATCAGGTGAGAGCGCTTCAGGGTTTTTATTCCGGAATTAAAATTATGAAAATATAAAGAATCGATCATGCCCTGCAGGCTGGATTTATCTTGTCCATGATTCGCAATCGTGTTTGCTTGCTGTAATTGATGTCATTGAAAATCACAAAATTAATCAAAATTAAGACAGGTACGTCGAAGCCCAGTAGTATTTTTGGGTTCCTCCTCTCTTGCGATGCGATCAACGTGTTGATCATGTCAAGAATACTCCAAAACATTTCTTATATTTATTTATCTCATTTTCTGCTTTCGTTTCAAGATAGCAAATGTGACAGCCGGTGCGAGATTTATTGCTTAGAATTAAAGATAATTTAATCGGGGCTTCCGAGGGTAGGTAGATCACCTACTCCGTGGCTCTTATGATTCACACTTGATTGCATCTGACCAGTTTAAGTCGACATTTTTAGGCAGAGCGAAAATCCACTCAAAAAAGTTGTGACGACTCAGGCTATTAATAAATCGAATACCTGAGTGATATTGAAAATATTAAGCAAATGTTTTGCCGAAATTGGAATGTTTTTTAAGTAAAATTTGAATTATGGGGCTTTTTATGAAGTTTATTTAATTAATATATGTACATATTATATAAATAAAAAAAATGAATATTTGAAATATTTTAAATATCTAGATGAAGTGGTACACCCATGTATGTACAATGTACAAACTACGTCTAAATAAGGTAAAATTACAAATTCTTTAAACAGAAATTTTGCTAATTTTATGAAACTGCGCTATTAGCTAAGGCAAATTCTCCTCAAACTTTGAATAAATATTTCGAAAAGAATGTATTCCAAACATAGTTTAGCCATTACCTAAAACAAGACCATTCTAAATATAGAGAAAATGCGAACGATACTTGTGGCATATGTGTACCTCGACTGCCTTTTCCTATTAGTGAATGGATCGCATCAAAGAGACCCGACATCAAAACCCAGGCTCCTATAACTACGAAACCAGAAACGTTGTATGGAAAATTGAATTCCCACGTGTTCCGCTGCACAAGCTTTTTTATTTACTCAAATGAAAACTTCACAAGATAAACAAAAGTCTACTCTGCGTAACAACAATGGAGTCTGTGCAGCAGCAGCAATTCCTGCTATCTTTTATTCGCATCGACTGGAGGGAACATTGAAGACCTCAAACTCGATCCAAAAATAACCAAGAAGAATGGGTTTCATTAGAAAATTCCTTTTTTGGTAGTCATAAGGTTAGAATTTGAGGAAAAAACTGTACGAAGAGAGATCAGTAAAGCGCTTTAAGTGATCATGATCGTTGATCGCGCACTAAGATCACATATCGCGAATGTACGAATCATTTAAAAAAAATTTTTCGCTCTAGTGTTTCTTCCTTCGTGGAGACGTGCAATGAACATGAACATGACTATAAACAGACACCCAAACAGCCAGGGAATGTTTGAATATGCGCACTATGCCACCAGCTTTGTCGTCGTTTAACAAAAATATTGCCGCAAGGAAGACTGAAAATCATAGCGGCTGGATTTGCGCTAAGATGTTATGAATAATGCAATGACTTAGACTTGCTATTTCTAAGAACAAAGGGGCAGAGGAAGCTGATCTGCACAGCCAAATGTCGTACTCAAGACTGGTTTTCTTGAGTTCAAGAATTGAGCAAGTTTGATACACGGGATACTGTTCTTGCGCGATCACCAGACAGACAGTTGTTTTGCTATGTTTTGATTGCTTAGGTAAGAGATTCTTCTCGCTTCAAGCGAACATTTTTGCGTCTTTCAAATTAAATTGCTTAGGTTACGAGGTTTACAAATTAAGCTTTTATATTTCTACGTTTACTTCCCAACGGGAACAACTTTATATGTCTGTTGAAAGTTCATCAACTTTTGGTCAATGGAAGAAAATAGAACAAATTAAGCAGTTTTTACATAAAGTTGAAAAAATGATTGAATTATTTGCGGATTTCTTGAAATTGGGTTAACCTTAAGCAAACGCCTTTTTTCTAATCATAAGATAAGGCGCAAAAATTTTTGGTAAATAAATAAAAGAATGGCAAAGGCAGTTTTGTTATCTGTTATAATTTGCAAAATAATTATGCTGAATATTTTAGAATTTAAGCGTCTGGAACGCTTACTTTTTTCATAGTAAGCAGCCAAGATAACAAAAATATACTGTTTACAAAAAATATAAAGATAAGGTGGAAAGATAATTTACTTATAAGCGAATCCTTATCTTTCGCATTTTAGATTTTGTTTTTTATATTTTTACGATTAGAGTTAAAGCGGGTGTAGCTGTTTTAAAAATGTAATATGCGTCGTCATTTAAATATTTGTTCATGATTTTAATTATTCATCTTGATTTTTTTTAAATAAAACCTTTGCATATATATATTTAAGTAGAAGTGAAGGCATTTATTTCTGCCAACAATTTTGCACCAAACAAACCAGATCAACCACATCACGTTTTTGACAAAAATAAGTTTGAAATTCGAAAAGAAACAAACTAATACTTTTTGTTATTCAAATATTTTTTAACAAATAATGGGATACTTATAGCGATTCCAAATATTAAAAAACGAAATAAAGTATAGAATTAGTTCTTTAAAATAAAAGATTTGCAATAACTGTTATGCTGGTCTTCTTATACTTTTGGTACTTTTAAGATAATAATGATTGAAATTTAATCGAAATAAATCCATATCATCAATTATAGCTCTGGAGCGATGATTCATTGACGACACCATGCGTCTGGAAAAATTCTGGAGTGATCGCATATTAAGTTGTCTAAACTTTAACCCATTCGCTGCTGAGAGCATATTCAGCCAAATATTCAGCTATTACTGACTGATACTAAGTAGAATTGAATAACTTTAATTCGTATTTAGAAACTCTATAAATAAATAATTTCGCTCATCGTAGCTATTACTCTTAACGACCGATTAGTTTACTAAAGATAATATTTTATAATGGTACTATCAGCAAAACCAAAAGACCATAAAAAGTTTTATGTGACTTGTTTTAAAGTGGTTCTTTTTGAATAATTTATCTCGT
Organism: Machimus atricapillus; assembly: GCA_933228815.1. Lineage (NCBI taxonomy): Eukaryota > Metazoa > Arthropoda > Insecta > Diptera > Asilidae > Machimus > Machimus atricapillus. The sequence continues at coordinate 4,052,647 of OW121788.1, read as the reverse complement.
TGAAAAGAAGATAAAACATCCATACTCTGCTCTATTATCAATAGCTCAAAAAGGCACCACTTCCTAGAGTGAGCACATAGACCTATCAAGTCGATCTTAATTTATTTAGGCATTCCGCATAGCCGCGACCACAGCTCCATAGCAGTGGATCTATAACAAAGAGGCTCAGCGAAAACCCGAAGAAAGGCAAAAAACTTAGCTATGAACGGGGCAACCAATAAGATCTCCTATTTACCATAAAGAGTACAACGTCAACATCCATCTTCCATGTCAAAGCAAGCCTATAGCTGACAAAAGCGTTTCGCGCTGCGCCAGGAAGAAGCCCTCAAGCCGTCGTTGTACAGCATTATGATCATGGTCATAAAATTATCCTATCGTCGGGAGATGCAATAAAACCGAGTATGTGAGTTAATCAATCGCACCGCACAGGGTATGATTTGCGGCGATGGACTCGTGGAGGTGGGCGCATTGAGGATCCTTCACCAGCAGGTCTATCGGTGGTAGGTAGGAAACACACCGTGGGGCTTCCACTCCACACCGATAATAAAAACAGCAGCACACCATCGATCAAAATGAAGGCCTCCATTCAGATGACTATCGGCAACATCGGGCTCCAACTTGGAACAATATTCCTTTTCCCCGAGTCGTATAAGATAAAAGAGCCGGGAGGCTTCGGATCGGAGGTGCTCCGCGCTGAATGCTGAAACCGAAGACCAAAGAGGTGGATAAACTTTCTTCAATCTGCGGAATTCTATGGACCGCAGCACCGCGACTATTTCATGAGTCCCCTGTTAACGAGAAGCGAAAACATTTCTCGCTTTGCTTTTATCACCTGTGCAGGTGGCTATAGGGATAGGCAGGCGCGGCGGTGTGCTCAGGTCCCCCATAGGTCCCTCGACATGTTTGCTCGTTTTGCGGTTAGGGCATAACCAGGGAAAAAGTGCAACCGCACGAACTCCAGATAAATTTTCAATGCGACCATTGTGCTTATAGAGCCGGGAAATCTTGCAGCCGGGATCGAATGGTTGGTCTGGTTGGCCCCCCCCCCCCCCCCCCCCCCCCCCCCCGATGAACTCTAGCCGCAAGTTTCTAGCTTTCTTAGCATGCTAATTAGACATTTTCCGAGTTGCATTCCAAATTAAACGGTCAATGCGTAACGTGTGCTATTTGGCGGCAAATGGGTGCCGCCACAGCACCCGCTTCCGCAATATTGGATATACCTGAATCGTGGGCCAGGCCAACCACAAAACGTGAGATCTTGGGGTCCTCTTCGAGATAATTAAACGATCTACAGGGCATATTTTCACATTTTCACAATTAAATTTGAATTTGAATTGAATGAACGCCAAAGCAATGATTTCAAATTCATGATAGTAATCGACCTGCTTTTGTACTATAGTACCAAAGTTATGACTGCGTTTAACCAAAATGCAAATTACGTCAGATTGCCCCCGGAATGAGGAGCTCTTCACAGTTTTTGAGATTACGTAAATTTACTTTTCTCATCAGTAGTTCGTGCTCGACCTGATCAAGTTTTCATATTACCCACTGTGGTTATCTCCAATCAATTGCTCCACTTTCTCTTCTGTGGGAACTCATCTTGCAAACACGGAAGATTGCACTTTTCCGATTAATAATGCAATGCATTTTGTATTTTCGTTTGTAAAGCAAAAAATATGCAATTCTTGTAATTTCAGTTATGTCTTACAATTAGTACCCTAGATGCACAATAATGTTTTTGTTAAATAATACTTGAAATATTAATTTTACTAACCCTAGTATAACACACATCTTTATCTACCTCATAATAAGTATATATTGGGTAAAAAAATTCAATTCTCATTCATCAATTATATTATTATTTATTGAGTAAATATGAATGAATGAAAACGCCTTTCTCCATTCACGTGAACTATTCTTTTCTGGCTTTTTCTTTTACCTATAATAATTTAACAACTTTTTATAGATATGAATGATTCACTGACCGAAATTCATAAATATTATTCTGTATTTTGCACTATTGATGAAGCTGAAAATATCAATTGAATTACTAATACCAAAATTTTCAAATTTTTGTATTAGTGATTTTTTGAAATCCCTTTTAGTGTTTTATGAATATATGCAAAAAAATTGGATAAGTACATACATTCGTAAAAAGTTAAGCTAATTGAGGAACTTACCAAATTTTCATTTAATTTCTTGCTAATACAGCGAATTTGCAAATATGTGAGTTAATAATAATTTCGCCATGATTAAGGTAGGGAAAATGAAATTCAAAGTTTCTCCAATAAAATTTTTCTTTTGAAAGGCTTTACGATTTTACATGGATCTAATATTCGTTTGAATATTCCATGAAGTTGAGGCATCATAAAACAAATCGATTGACGATTGTGGTACATTTACGTTGTTAATTTGAAAAAAAAAACTTTCTTAGTATGAGTAGATTTTAATCCATTAATATACTACCAAAATTATTAAAAATAATTCCGGAGTCGAGTCAAACTGTTATTTTATCCTACTACAATTGGGTTTTCAACGAAAACCTTTCGAAAAGTGTTATTATTATATTGCAATATTCTATTTTACGGTCTCAGTACAATTCTTCACCGATCTCTTCACAAATGTTATATAGTAAATACGCAGCTATAATTTTTCATGTGAAAAATTCATATATTCACTTTAATTAGTTATTTTGCAGTTGATCCGGAAGGAAGAAAAGAATACATTTCATATTAAAGGATATAAATTAGTAAAAGTTAAAGAGAATGAAAGATGTCTCCTTTAAAAATAATCGATAGTAACATATAGATTTCCGACCAAAGTTCCGACTAACTAAATAAGAAACAATTTGGTTAATGATGAAAAAACTACGATAATTGCGTGTTTTTAACCAAGCATAACAAAACGTAAAGAAAGAAAAAAGATTAATCAATCTACTTTTCCTTGGTTTTATAATTGCGGAAAAAAACGAATTTCCTTGATTTTTAATAATTTTATTGTCAGGAAATTATGACTAATCGAATGCAAAAAAAAATATTTTCATTAAAAAGTCGTTAAAAATTTGTTTGGTTAAATTTTTGTAGCACGAGCATTTTCAAAATTAGAAGTAGGATATATAAATAAATTTACCAATAAAAAACTTTTGGGTTTTTTAAAATATCAAACTGGAAGTTGAAAGTGAAAAACTCTTCCAAAAATAAAAAAAAAATTCAGGAAGCATATATGGTATGTGGTATAATGTACCTACATATGATACTTATTTTAACATAAAAAGAAGTATTTCCGTGTTTATGTAATCTAAGACTTTTGAGCCCTACAAAAAAAAAAGATTGTAATACCTTCCTGTGAGTGGGCATCGAACTACATGAAAACAGAAATAATAAAAATAATAAGACAGACAAAAAATTTGCATCATGTAAGGTGCATATCACACTTGCACTTGAAAACAGGAATTACTTGGTTGGATGACTAGCCGAAGTCAATTAACAGCACGCTAATGGTTAATTAAATTTTCACCGTAGAATGAATGCACATTTATGTAGAGACGACCACAATAAATAACCTGCGGAGAAGATGATGGGGATGGTAATCTTTATAATCCGCTTTGAAATTACAAAGTGTCAGGAAGGTAGTTTGTGGTGTCTACCGCATGGTCTGCGATTCGACACGCAACCGAAGATGGAAGGAAAATGATTTCTTGATGGACATACGAGGAGCAGCTGAATTTTCGAATTGTTTGTGACGAAATATTTTTTTTTTTGTTTTCCTCCCATCTTATAAGAAACAGAAAAAGAAAAGCCACTTCCTTTCTTAGGAGACTCAAGACTGATATGCTGGAGAGTCAAAAAGAACAGATGAATGTATGCATGCCGACAGAGCGGCGAGGGTTATTTATCTTAAAATTTGCACAGGAAAGTATCGAGAACCGGATATGTAGAGTAAGAAGTTGGACTATTGAAGCGGCCGACAACAGTTGGGCATACAGACAGACTGACAAACGTTCGATATATACATTCGAGACATACTCGGCAGGTGATAAGTTTGCAATAATTCACCACTTTCTGCCACAAGATCGTATATTTTATCGATCTTGTCTCTTGGTCTCATGTCTTGGGAATTTGGAGCACCATACAAATCCCCTAACGAGGTTACTCGCCGAGATTTACAATATCACACTGAGCTGCCGGCGGTTTTATAGTTGCAGCAGTGCCCCATAGCAGAAAACTTATAGGCATTTTTAGAGTAGGCGAGGATTTCCATTACGGCAGGGCGATGGCTTGGTATTTAAATCGTTTTAATATTCTAATCGACGAGGATATGAATTGCAAACGATTTTCTTGCAGCACGTTTCTGCTATAGACTGAAAATGTTTGCGATTGTGACATACTCAAAAGACTGGCAGACAGGAGGCGGACTAGGCAAATTTTTTTTTTTTTTTAATTTTTCAGTTGAACAAAATTCTGTTTTGTATTTATAAAACCTCTTTCTTCCTTCCGTTGCCTCTATTCAAGTTGTTAAACAGGGCAAATTGAGTTAAAATTAGCAAATCTAACTCAAATTAAATTTGCATCCATTCATCTTGCAGGTCCAGTTCTGTGTAGGCACAATTATCTTATAAAGTCCAATTCGCCTAATTGTATTCTGGCGATCGCTTGTGCGGACAAGAATTTCAAATTAAATTCTTACAAAGTCAAAGCTAAGGAATTCCTTAGATTCCTGCACGTACCCCAGAAGTACTTTAATAAATTCTTTAACTGAATTATTTTGTCTCGGGATCAATCAGGTATTTGGCCCCAAGAGATATTAAATTAATGTTCCCAAAATTGCGATAGACTTGTCGCGAGACATTCAATTGGTTACCTCATTTGTGGGACTTATTACGTTCCAAAATGGTCAATCGGATCACGTAATTGATACAAATTAAGTGCAATTTGCCATCGTTTAGGAGTTCCACACGACGAAGCATGAGCGCCTCGCGGTCGTCATTAGAAGGCCGGGTATATAGGCAATCGTCTGCCTCAATTGCGTAATTAATTTATGATTATTAGACAGTATAATTAAATTGTAAAATTAATATCTTCAAGGCAGCGATTTATAGTCAAAGCGATAATCGTGTTTTTCAACTTTATAGCATACATATAAGATCTTCTGCCGCGAGTTAGTTTTCGCATATATTTTTTGTAGTTGAGAAACCTTAGGGCGAAAGCTGACCCTCCGCGGTCTTACCGCAGCCCATCCGATTGAAGAATGAAGAGAAACATCGCGTATAGTGGTTAAAGCGAAATTGTTGAGGAGATTGACCTCCTTCTTAACGGTGCATCCTCCTTAAGAAAATGTTCAACAATTCTTCTTCAGCCGGAGCCAGCACTGCTTGCAAAAATGGACTTTGGCTCAACAGACCGTGATGAGACGAAAGATGCACTCGCGGAACTATTGTATCACTCGCGTCTTACGGGATCGTCGTGGATTTCATGCAAAAGTGCCGACATCGTAGCTTAAAACCTCTGAATTTTCATTTGCTGTTTACTCACCGGTTGCACCTGGACGGATGGCTGATTGTCTTTGCGAGCGATTTAGTAAACCGGGATGGCTTCAAGGTATGATGGCGATAACTGTATGTACGCGTAATTGTAACTGATTTTATCACATTTTACGGGATAATGTGACGCAATTTAGATGAATGAAAGATGTTCACGGAGACGCATTACCAAAGAACTCTATTGTTGTTGAACGATGATGACATAATTTTTATTTTACTCTTTTAATAGTATAAAGTAGACTTGGTTTAAACCAAATTATCTCAATTCTAAACTCGAAAATTATACTTCAAATTTTATTTTATTTAACAAATAATTATAGATTTCCCAAAAAAAAAATTTCCAAATTCGTTAAATTAACGAAACTTTAAACTGCACTGCGGAAGCTTCTTTGTAGATACCGATTAGATATCGTGGGAGTAAAAGCGGTTCTGCAAGAATTCCGAAGGTGTTATTGAAAATTACTTTTTGGGCGGACGAGCGGAGAGATTTCTGAGAAAAACAATATTACTTATAGTGTTCAAACAACTGGTCGAGGTTCAGGTTTCCACTAACAATTTTTGTTATAAAAAGTGAATTATTAATTATATCTAATAATTTTTAATTATAATTACCACTGCTTGAGCTTATTTCGCAAGCTTGAGGTGATATATTGGCTTAACTTTTTGTTGTGCAAATTATTGTCGACATATTCTAATATGGATTTTTTTAATTAGATTTATTAAAAATGATATGTATCATAATTTTTAATTTTTTATTCCTCATACAACTTTCTCGCAGTATAACGTGAAAAAAAATCGGAAAGTATTTCGACGCCATGGCTTTCGAATTTGTGGAAGAAAAGGGTTGTGTCCCCTGAAAAAATTTATACATTTTTTTAGAAATAAAATTAGGAACCCACATTCGTATGATGAAATTACTCAGTTTTAAATATTAAAATATTATGCCGGGATACTTAAGTATGTAAACATTTTGGGGTTCTTCTGCTGTAGCCAGCATCCATTCGATCTTTTGCGACGATGCTCAAGAGCTGAAATAAGGGGCCTCGTTAAATGAAAGCGTGCAGCTCAGTCTTTTAAAAGGTGCTATAAAAAGAATTATGGTAAAAATAAAGCAGGTAGATTTTCTGTTTTTCCTAAAAAGCAGCTTATTTCGAATTGCGCTGTGGAATGTTTGATTTAAAACTAGTGGTTAAGTTAAAGAACTTGTTGCATTTGTATTGTGCTTGGTATCGTATAGTTCTGTTTAGCTATTTGATTTCATTTCTAATATTGACTAAATTTTTTTGAATATTTACCTTCCTTCCCATTATAGTGGGTATTTGAAAATTGAGTAGCATATCAGATGAAGGTATATGTATGTATATGTACATTTTTGGTTTTAGGATATTTTGAAAACCAAAAGTGATTTGGCAATTCTGAAGTTGGATTTGGATTCAGTGCACCAACAACTTTCAAAAAAGCATAGTCTGGCTATCCCTCAATTTAAAATTTTTGAAATTTCCCGATAACTACGCAATCTAAGCTCAGTCACAGAGCTTTCCGCATATTTGCAGCTAATTGAGCGATAAATTTCAATTCAGGGCACGGTCGCCGTTGGGAACGAGGGATCAGCACAACCAGGTCGAATAGTGTGTTTATTTCTTTATTTCCATATGGAGTCCCAGTCCCACCTTATAATAATTCATGGGCTGTAACGCATAAAAGGTAGCCTCCAATCATCGCAACTAAACACATTTTACCCTCCAGAAGTGCGGCAGCTCGATCTCGAGTTCGGTGTTTTTCCCCATCGTCTCAGTATGTTTTGCAATGCCAGAGCTCTCCTGTAATTTGCGCAAATTAAATTCACCTTTCGTTGGTAACACGCCGTTTAAATAAATATTCACAATTCGCACATGAGCGGCAACCGGAGGGATTAAGAAGTGTTAAATATGTCCGCCCCGGGGACGAGGGGGGAACTCACATGTGAAATGACTAATGATCGGTGAGCGTGATCTAGTCACGGTGTACTCCAGTCTCTATAGTCACTAATAGCAACCAACTTTGCATGGTAGTCGCGAATTGTGAGTTTCCTTCTTATGGGGCTACAGATCGATCTACCGGAGCGCCGAGACTCTCGCAATGGCGGATGTAGGTGTTGACATCATGTTGCGAAATGGTCAACATGCAAAATACCAGGTGGAGATCAAAGGCTCCAGCACGATTATTAGCATACGACACGGTGAAACGCTAGAACTGCTATAAAATGCAAGTCAGAGATCGGAGTATTATAATTTTTACTCCTGTAAGGTAATTTCATATATTTATAAGCATCAACTGATCGGCGCGCGCATGCGGTCAAGCCCGTGCTTTAAGACCCGCGTAAACATAAACTTGACTCAACACCGAACCCAGCCAGGGGTGAGGTCGTTTTATGACAAATTATATGGCGGCCTTTATAGGCGAGTAATAAATTGCAAACTGGCATTGCCGTAAAAGCGTGTTGGCATCATTAAATAGCCGTTTCAGTTTTTTCTTATTTTATACTTTTTACTGAGACCTCACCTCGTCAGATTTGTTTTCGTAATTCATCTTATTCAACAGGTGAAATAAATAAGGATGATGTCCAGTGCAGAGCTTTCCTCTGTTCGGTCTGTTTTATACTCGTCTTTCATAACTCTCACATTTGCAATAAATTTTCAACTTTCATTCGTGCGCACTCTCAGTGTGGTGCCTTTTTATTGAGTCGTATAAAATGACCAGTGTCACTCTGGCTGATAAATCTTTCAACTTGTAAAGATAATGATATTCCAGTTTTGGATATATAATGGTTAACACCCACAGCTTTTTTGGAGTGGATTATTAATAAATATGATAATCGTTGAAGCCTGCAGGAGTTTGTATTAAATAGTATTGAATGCATTAAGGTCGTGGATAAATGCGTTGAAATTGGTGTTCTTTAGTCATTCAGATGTATAACTTATACCTACCTTAAATACTATCCATGTCAGAACAAATTATACTTTCAATAAATTCAATTCAAAATAAACTTCTATGAATGTTTGCAGAAGGTTTTTTTAAAAAACAAAAAACTCAACAGCAAAATAGAAAGCAGACAAAAGGAAATTAAACTTTAAAATATAACTGATATTAATGATAATTTTATTAAAACAAAAAAACTGAGTTATCGATCATATAATTGGATATTTCATCAAAATAGGATAACTTAAAATTGATACTTATTTCTCTTTATTTAGATATCGTTTAATACTTACATTATTAACATTTATGATATATGTATGTATCTAATTATTTTGTTTACATATTTGTTCCGTATTAATGACGATTGGATTCGGAATTATTTTTACACAAAGTTACATATTACATATTTCTATCCATTCGTCGAATTCTCAATTTAATACTTTCTACAATTCTCTACATCGCTTGATCCAAACCTTGTTTGAAGTAAATGTAGACGAATTAATCTACTGGACGATTACTATCTAAATTCTTTCAATAAACTTCATGCTTTGCAATTCAAGAGAAAGCGGTGTATCTATACCCTTTTTTTTTAGATAATAATAAAATACTCCAAAAAACAACCTTATCAAATATCTCGCAAAACATAAAAGCACTCACCGCAACCAATGAATGACAAATCCCAAAAATAAATACAGACGTATTAAAGAGTAACGAACGGTCGAAACAAATATTTATCATTCACCAATAAAATCACACCTAGGCATAATCGCGATCTATAGAAAAAAAAACTCACGTCATCCACGCGCTTCAATGTTTCGAATAAAAAAGTGTCGGTAAAACCTGCTAAAGGTGTTTTTAATTTTAATTTACTCATGCCAGAAGCCAATAAGGAGCCCGATCACAGAGCTCTCAATTTGAAATTGCGATTTGCATGTTAATTGCGTAATTATTTCACTCAACATCCATTGTTCGTAGCAATTGTGCAACACATACATTATGGTTGAGTATGTCATAAAATATAAAATTAGAGGTCAAATCAATCTTCCAGAAACGGGAAAATTCACAACATTCATACGAATGTTATTATAGCATTGCCCATAATAAACAAAGCCACTCGTAAATTGGAGGTGATCCAAATGAAGGCTCAATGGAAACAAAAAGATCCGAAAAAGTGTCGTGACTAATCTGCGCCTCCCTCCGGCTGGGTGAACCTAGCTATAGACTCTAGAGTCTAGAGTCTGGCTACAGATCACCACGAGTTCCTTTGTGTTACGGCAACATATTTCTAGCATAACTACTGTGGGCATGAAATAATGATCTAACTATGATAAACCGCTCATTGTTCGTTGGGCGCATATATTTTTTTTTTTCAGCTGCAAATAGTGCTGCTTCAGGAAGTCTTGCGTTTTTGTTGCTTCTATTATGTAGAAGCATAACGACCATTGTTACTACCATCAAGAAAGCTTGCGAATGGTGACCGCTTTGGTACACTGTAATACGCCTTAAGATTAATACCTTCGAAGAAACCGCGCCGTGATTAACTTACAGACAGAAATTTGCTTCCAGCGCAAGATCAGCGCAAGATCAGCGCAAATCCAATAACGTTATGAAATATAAGTCTAAACATATCCAAAATGACAGGCCTAAGCCGGATTATATATAGTGTAACAAACAAACATATGTTTAAGCTGCCATGCACTGAGCATTGCGTGAAACATTTCCGTAATATAATAGCATATATGTTTGCTGCTAATTAGTTTTGATATGGAAACCGTGAAACTCGATATTTCGCACCGATCAACCAACCCAGACGAGGAATAAGTCAATAAACGCTCGACGGATATAAATTGCAATCCAGTTTGATATACACCTTTTCTTTTTATCTGCATAAGATCGTTGCGATGTTTGTAGGAGGCATGTTCTATTTAGAGGGCATTCGACGGTTCTTCAAGTATAGGAACCACTTGTTTTTGCTTTTCTATTTTTGGAGGTCATATACACGATCACCGGATGCAAAAAAAACCATTAAATTTTACTCGATATTTTCCTTGAACTGAAGTGCAAGAGCTCTTCACAAAAATTACACAATCACCTGATTTTTTAGAAGGTTTATTAACAAATAGTAAGTGGAACTTGAAAATTAACACGAAATTTAAATGAAGGGACGTTGAATAATTGGTTGAAATCTGATTTTATGTTCCACAATAAAATGAGAATGGATAAATTTATTAAGGAGTTCGAGGTCAGTCCTACCATTATAAAAAATAAATAACATAACGATTGAAAACGTCGTTATTTTACAATAATAAAACACTCTCAGATATTTTAATCAAGGCTGTGTTTTGTAGTGCATTTTATTTACATTTTTTTTCATAAAAAGGCAAGTAGGTTATATTTGCTTGCTAGCGTCCCTACAAAATTTTGATACTGTTTTTTTTTAAGAAATCGATTTTTTATTTTATTTAAAAATAGATTGGAAAATGTTGTCTTATACATACTCATTTAGTTACAGGGAGGAGAAAAGTCATAGTAGAGATGTTCAAAATTTTAAATGCGTTTTTCTCTAAATAGAACACTTTGGTTTTGGATAAATGAAAAAAAATACTGAAGCAATCAAGGAAAATATTAGCATATTTTATAAATTATATTACTTCTTGTCTCAACTATTACACATTTGATATTCAAAAATATTCTGATATACCTACATATATTTACACTGTACTAATATAATAATTTCGTTTTTTGTTCTTCACTAGCTACTAGATCATTCATGTATGTATATGTATGTATAGATATATCATCAATTAATAATGCTTGAAAAAACAACCTAATTGAACTATTACTTAAAACTAAAATTTCAATTACGTGTTAATATGTATTTACCGCCCTCACAAAAATTGTAGCAATTAGTCTATGTAAATTTAAAATTTCTCACATTGTTTCGTATGCCTAGTAGTTGCAAGATAACTAATTACAGGTATTACAGTGACGGCCACACAATGGCGCCTCAGTATTATTAATTCTTTGCCAAATATGAAAAATATCACGCAACCACGCTTCATGAAACTAATCCACACAATAAAATCTCTAATTTATCACACGCTCCTTTAGTTAGTAGACCTGGCCCACCTTCGTTCGAGATGCATTTAATCGTTGCAGCAGTTGCATTTGCTTCAGAAATCCGGCAAAATTCTCACAGCGACCGCACATTTCCACCTGATTGCATGATTGTGGAAGATATCATGGCTACAAGCTCGTGAACATTTGTAAAATCACCTGAAACATGACTGTGAAATTGGCTTAATATATCTGAGGACAGGTAGGGGCCACAGGTATGCAGGGGGGTGTACGTCGGCACGACTACAATTAATTAGAGGGGCATCGATAGGATAGGCGATTCGAACTGATCGGTTGCTGGAAATCTTATTCCTATTAATTTCTGTCTGGAGCCAATAATTTTGTACTTCGCGGAATGCAGCAGAAAATATATCGAAGACTGAAAAGCATCCGCGTTTTTGTGGAACATTACAGTCGACTGCAGAGGCAAACGTTTTAGGTGGGCCACTTGTGGGATGGATAGTTAAAAAAAAATATAAAAAATAATTAATAACTTGGAGAACGAGATATTCCAATAGCTAACTCTATGTCGCCGCTAATTGAACTAGCATTGGCTCAACGATCTAATTTAATTAGGCATCAAGCACAATTTATGGAGACATTTCGATGCCCGATCCGATCGCATCGGACTCGAGTCTTGCTTATAACGAGCATATTAAAGATGTTCTGGACCAAATTAACATCTGTTGATCTTGAATAGATCTTTATACCCGTTGAAGAGCGGAATGGTTTATGAGTGTAGGAGAATGTCGTACTCAAGTCGAATTAATTAATTATTAAAGACTGTTGTACGAGCATTGAAACGATGTCGTAAATCTCCGGATGAAATTAAAGTCAGGAAAAGATCTCTAGTTAATAAATGAGTCTGATTTAGTTGCAGGATTAAATTCTGATGATACCACAGCGTAAGATTTCATATTTTTTTTGCATAAATATAGTGAACTGATTGTTTTCATTTTAGATGCACTGAGATCAGGGTTCAAACATATTTTTATAATTTAATTCACCTCGACGTATTCTATGTATATTAATATAGGGAAATATAAAATTTGATGGCCATAGTAAGAACTATATTTTATTAAATTACCGAAAACTTGATTTAAAGGGTTATTTCCATTATATACAAAACATTTTATTTCAAACGTTTGTTAAAAATAGTAATAGGAAAACTAAAATTAGAAAAAGAACAGAAACATAAAGGTCTACCTAAAGTTTATAGGAAAACTGTAAAGATGATTCTATAGGTCTCCTATGTTAGTAATTAGTTTTTCAGAATTATGGACTCTTCAATTACCTTTTCAAATAGTACGTTCCAAATTGAGGGTTTAATCAACTCTTCTTCCTCATTCCATTGGATTATTTAAACTTTCAAACATATGTACATATCTGAAAACTTGTGTTAATTTTTAAATTCAACATAGTTAACCTACCATTTTTAATTCAATAGGTCACATTATTTTATTTGATAAAGAGTTTAGACATTAACGAAAAATTGTTACGTGATTTTGAAGATTGATATGAGATCGATTCGAATTTCAAATATATAAATTTTTCACAAAGCGGACTTTAGAATTGACACCAACCATTTTAAGTTAAAATTTGTTATTTTTTGATTTTCAGTTTGAATCACTTTATTGGTTTGAGATATTTCGAGAACCACTTCAAAAAATTCAGTTTTGATACACCAAAGATCCCCTTAAATAAGTTCTACGTGAGTCCTTTAAACCAAAATTGACTTTATTGGATTTTAAGTTTGCAATATATGTACATACATAAAGTATGTACACTATATATAATAGCAATTATTCTGAGATTAGTAATATAATCCTCTATTCATTGGAATCCAGTAAAAACTGTGCTAACAATAAGAACTTGCAGAACATTTTCTTTGTATTCTTTCTATAATTTCTTCTTTTCAATTTTTTATTCCCAAATTGAATTTGTTCTTCACTAAGTATATCAAAATTCACAAATTCAAGGCCAGACTTACGAAAAAAAAAAGAAATACCCCAAGCTAATGATTCTCTTTAGACAAGCTCTTTTGATATGAAACGGACCCGGACAATGCGTCCCGCCTTGATAATCGCAATATCAAAAGGCGAGAGCTCCCTCGCGATTATTTGTCCAAGACTGATATTGACGTATCCGCACAAACCGAGCGGGAATAAGCAAAAGAGTCGCTATCATTGTAGCGCTTGCCCTAGATAACATGTGAATGCGTCCAAGAGTTTTTTGATACAATAAAAAATGAATCAAAATAAAATATTGTTAGCAAATTGCCCTATGAATTGTCGGCTCATTTTGATCATATCACACGTGTGTCATATCATACACATATTTCGTCGCCTCTATATGGTGAACACCAGAGCCGTTGATAAATTGGTCATGATGTAATAATTTCATGTGAATAGGAGAGAAAAACAAATCAGTGCTCCAGTGTGGCGATGCATATCGCTTTAAGGTCGGCATCATGGAACGAAATTAGGGTCAAATCACGGCTGCTTTGAAGAGTCATGGTTTGGGGGCCACGGGCCACAGGCCATGGTCTAAAGGGCTCGACAAAGCGAGATAAAATTGAATAAATCGTTTGTATCGTGATTACACGGCTGAGTAAATGCGCTGTAACCCACAAGTCGTATGTGGAACGTAATTCAAGATTTAATGAAGCGCATAACCCTTAGATGAAGGTGAGAATCCGGTAGAGTGCATGAAGGAATTTTTTTTTTTATATGGAGTTATTTTCAAAATATTTTTTCAATTCACTAGTTTCAGTAAAATTCGTTATGCTTAATTGAATATGCGATTCCGTTTACTCAATTTTAGAAAATCTTCTGGAATTTTGTTTAAGCTTCAACGATTTTGTAGAAGATTCAAGTAAGAAAATAACGCTTCTTCGTAATTACATAGCTAAAATTACTACTTCTGTGGTTTAAGGTGAAATACGTTAAGTGGTTGGGTTAGATATGCAACACGGTTTTACCTCATTTTGAGAATGTTTGCAATTTTTGTTTCAATTATTACCTAATAACCAAATGCGCTAGCAAAACAATTTGTCCAAGTACGACAAAATAATTGCTTACCTCATACCATCGCGTAGAAAAAGCCACAACCTTAATCAGCATCCCACCAGGAAATTTGACCCAAAATTCAAAGAAAAATCGTTCCCTAAACCTGTCACATTAAAATTCCATTAGCCCTCATAGCCTTGGGAAGGTGTTGCGTAAGGTTTTCTTACAAACAGATGACCACCGCATGAGCAAAACGCGTCTCCGGCGTTCATTGAAGTGAAGATACGATGCTTCATTTGTTTCGTATAAACGGAGGCCGCAACTATAAGTGAATTCAAAGTTGTTTTTTGAACTGTTTGAATATCTTTTAGTCTAAAATGACCCCAAAGTTGATTCCTCATGAGAAATTAACAACCAGCAGAATATGCCCGCCTTCTGGTTGTGCTTGATAATAGAAAAATCGAGGATAGAAATTGTTCGCCTCAATGGTGATCTTTTGCAGCATCAAGCCATTTAATCGCTGGGGGCTACTCGTTTTGATGAACATTTTCAATAAATCAAAAAATATACATTCATTCTCTCAGATTTCTTCAGATTCGGTTCCATGTGCCTGGTGACGAGCTGTAGAATTAGACAGACCAAAGATAAAAATACATCCAGGGAGCAAGCAATCTTCTTTATTCCCTCCGAGTGTCTATTTAAAGAGCTACCAAGAAGTTGTTGTGCTTTCTATCTTTAAGGTTTGGCCATCATAGTGCCCCCCAAAAGAAAAAAAAAATATAATGCTAAGCGGGCAATCAAATCTAACTATTGGTGCTCCATTGTTCACCATCGCTTTTGGCTCAGTTATGATTAAATAACGATTTCCCATCAGAATATGGCTTCTTGGCGTGATCAACTCGTTCGATGACCTTTATGTTCAGCCGGTGAAATATGGCTTGAGTTGAAGATAACAAAATTTACAGCTTACTACATCTTCTTCCGTCGTCTTTTGAAGGAATGGGGTTAATTAGCCACTGGAGATGCAGACTTAACCACTCCTCTTAGCTGCGCATTGAGGGTAATCAGCATTGATCACTTTCAATAGATATGTTTGGAATTTTGTCTCAATTTTTGTGGGACTTAAAATGTCTATTTTTCCAAGGTATATAAAAACATTTTTAATGAATTGAGGTTTACTTTTTCAAGCTCATTTTATTACTCTTTGTGGAATATAAATTTTAAGACCGCCTGTTGCGTTTTGGCAAGATCTTTTATTCTTTTGTAAGTCGAAAAATTGTTGACCTAATTAGTTGGCCCTCATGTCTTCTAAGTTGAGACAAACAAACTTGAAAATTTCTCCCATTAAAACTTCATTCACGAATCGTAGTATAGCATCTTTGAGTTGAAAATTAAAAAATACGTTGGAACCACCGTTCCGTAGAAATCGAATAATCCCATAAAATCGGAAAGAAAGTAACGCTCTAATGAGAAGCGATTTAGATCCGGAAGAGTTGGCTTGGTTATGTGGGTTACCTTGGGAAGCCCAAGTAAAGGTAGTTTAATTTCACGCCCTCAAAGAGCTAATGCCATTCAAAGGAAAAATTTTTTAAAACACATCATAATTTATGGCCTCAATTTCAGTAGAATTTACGCAACGAAACGTTGCACCTGTTACCTGCAAATGTTGTTCAATTCTACTTTTTTTTCTTGTTTTAGATAAAAATTTCTCCTAGCTCAAGTACTATCTAAAGTTGAGTCTCTTATAAGAAGAGCACTCAAGAGCAGATGCTCCATCATCTTTGATAAGCTTCAAGAACAGCATCTTCCCGGACTCCTCCGGGGAACAATTAAAGCGGCTGTTTAGATGAAAATTAATTGAGATCTTCTCAACCCGTTTGTTTTTTGTGATCCTCCGTTTCTTTTCATGGTTATGGTAAGAGAGAAAAGGAAATCATTTCGGACTGGATGCTGCGCAAGATGAAAGCGAGTTTTTGGGTGCACAGCACCAGACATCTTCTCTGCATTTTAACGAATTGGCATTTTTTTATATTCCTTTTTTATATTTATTTTAAATTTTTTTTTATTTTCTTTAACCAAAAAAGGGGATAAAAACAAGTCCATATAATTTAGAAAGGCCAGACAACGATGAATGCTAAAAAAAACCCCAAAGGCAGGTAAAACGTACCTGAATCAACGGCAGGAATGTTATTCTGGGAAGCAGTCACTAAGCAAAAGAATCCTGCGAAAAGGACAGCTGACAAAACTAATCCGATCTGCGTGTGGCAATTGGGTGTATAGAGAATCCTGGGTTCACTGGTAAGTTCCATTCTTTTATATCCATATCCTCGGCAAAATCACAGATGCATGAAGAAATCAGATCGCAAAAATGATAGCGACTGTATGTAGCTCGCACATCACACAGCACCCACAGCGAACATCGCACTCCTCTCTTAATATATTTCAATTTTTTTTTTTTTTTCTCCACACTTTTTTATTTGCTCACTCAATAAATTCTGCGATATATTCTTAACCCTAATTGATCTCAATTAAGAAGATCCACTAATTAGCACAGAACACTGGGGCATAATTGCGACATTCGAAGATATTGTTTAAGCAGCATCCAATAGTTAGTTTTTGTTAGGACGATATCTGTGGTGCAAAGAGTCAACGATAAAATAAAATACACTTGACACAGTGCCACTGCCGTGAAGACAGTATGGCACACATGAGGAGGTCTCTTCCTTCTGTTTGTTTACTTTCCGATCAAGAAAATAATCGCAGAAGTGCTAAATTGAAAATTAAAGATTCCCATGCAGTCGTTGTGTACTGTGTAGTGTAGGCAAACGGAATAGAACCCACAACTTCCTAAGAGGCTTCCTAAGCGATGTTAGTCAAGGAAACAGGCAAGTGGAAAAAGCTACGATCGAGACCAACGGCACTGACGAAGGCTAGATGTGGACTGATTCACTTGATCATAACTTCATGTGTGCAGCGCGATCTTCTAGATACAGAAGAGAGCACGTGTTGTAAGCCACTATAGACGATCGTCGGTTGTGAACGAAACTTTAAGACGCTGAGATCACTTTAGAAATTCACACTAAGAAAGTTTACTCGGAAATTCTTGAAATTGTCTTGGTGGCGATGTATTGATCAAAGCGCGTTTTAGTTTCCATGTTTAATCGTTGGTAAAATTTTGAATAAAATGAAATAAGGCAATGATATACGATCCTGATACAATTTCAATTTGAATTGAAAATTAATAAAATTACAATAAGGGGTTCATTCCCTTAATCAATAGTTTCTTTTTCATTTTAAATAAAACCTAACGAAAAAAATCAAGAAATTCTTCGTAGTACCCACATTCATTCCATAATTTTTGGGAGAAAATTTATATAAATCAAAATTATAACACAAATCTAAAATTATGATAAGAATTTCTAAAACCACTTAAAACTCTTAAGTGTTTTCTGCTATGAGGATGTTCCTACAAAATTGAATTTGAGTTAATTTTCATGTACCCCTTTTGTTAATATTTTTCATTATTCATTTCGATATTGGCAGTTACTATTTCCATGAGTTTCCAAAAAACCGCGTAAAATAGAAGAATGGGACCTATGTATAGTCATAGTCATGTTTTGGATAGGGAGCGATAAAATAAGCAATTTTTATCAAAAAAAAAAACACATTTTCATACACCGAAGAATTTTCAACATAACAAATGTTTCTTTGAGACTTTCTGTTGTTTTCGAAAATTTTAATATTTCTTTGCTGTCGTCAGTAAAATTATTTTGCAGACAAATTGCATGCAGGAGGAAAAGTTTGCTTTTAATATATTAAACGCATTTTCCCAAGTGACCCAAGCCACGGGCACAACTAATTTAGAAATATCTTTGATGTTAGAAAATAGTTTTTTTATACTACACACATATAAAAAGCAAATTCTCCAAGTAAATTATTTTATTATTTTTAAACAATGAGTTTTATATTAACTAATTAATTAATTGCTAACTGATCAGTCTCGCGCATCCAAGTCCTCAGTAAAATCACAAAAATTAGCAATAATTACACTCAGGCTCAGGATAATCAATTGGATCTACATTCAGCACGCGTTCTTTCCAGGCAGGCATAAAACGTTTCCTTCAGCAGTAAAAAATTATTGCAATCAGCCTACTTTACATTGAAATCATCTTAGTAGAAAGGTTAGGCTATTTTTTTTTCTTTTAAATAGGTTACAAATAGGAGCAAATCTTTTACGTCCTAACTCCACAGCCTCATTGACGTATGCACTTTAGCAAGCTCTCGGCTCGGCCGTCCTGTTTGAAATAAATTTTTCTTTTTAATTGAGCTTCATGATTTTTTTTTTAAATTGAGAGGGTTACTCTTTTATAGTTTTTTATTTGTGGACGTCGAATTCATTATTTTAGAGATAAAGGATATGCCTGATTTTTTTAAATATGAAAAGGAAATGTGACTTACGTGGAAACTCTACAGCTTTCAAAGAGTACATCTGATTTGTTATTGACCAGGAAAACGAGTACAAAAGATATAATCATGACCACAAATCCAATAGCTAAAGTAACTGCTTCATGAACTTTAGATGGTTTCAAGAAAATTCGAGCACTGTAACTTGACCAGGTGCTTTCCGTCCATGTTGAATATTTGCCGGACTCCCAATTGTAGTCTATAGGCAAAGGGGTAAAGGTTTCATAAAATAATTGTATAGAGTTTTGTTGCATACCTGGCTCAGTAAAAGCTGGACTTATCACATGGCTTCCATTGTGCGTAGTGAGTCGACAGTGTCCTTTCCCGTCGTAACCAGCAAACCAATGTAACGGCAGAATGGAGCAATTCCCTTTAACATAATCAAATTTTTCTTGAGAAGTTAAAAGGCCCATAACTCGATAAGTCCATCCCACTCCTTCTTGCGGGGCATCATCAACACTGATGTACCTCTGAACGGGCTGGGGAAGACCTGGCAAACTATTTGGATGTGATGCCGCTTTAAATAGTGGACAATCCGCGGATTGAAGGAAGCAGTATAAGAATTCATCGGCAAGTGCAGGATTGGCTATTGCAGCATTAGAATCGTAAGGAGCCCCAGTTATTGTTGTATATAAACTGAGTGCAATAACCGTCGACATATTTCTGATTTTCATCTGAACCGAGTCTGGTTCAAAGTACTGACTGTAGTCGGTTGCCTTCATCAATTGAGTGAAGTCCAGTGAGGTATTTTTATACTTGAAACCGATATTAATCTCGTTGTCGAAGATCGAGTGATAGTACCTATTAGTCGGTCTCGTGTTGAGTATCATTGCTGGAAATGAAATATTCGCCTTCAAGAAAGTTTGAGCAGATGTTGGAGGAAGGTTTAACGTGGTTTCTCTGCTGAATCCAATATTTAAATTAAACGTACTGTTGTACAATTGGAGGTATTCCAAGAACTTATGAGCGAACTTAAAATCAGTCGCATGATAAACCTTGACATCGCTAAGGTCATCAAGAACACCAATGTCTATCATATAGGAGATGTTATCAAGTCCAATGGGATCAGTGTATGTCGCCTTTTTTGGGAAGGCGTTCCTCTGAAGATCATACATAAAAGCCTGAGATCCTACATAATCGTAGGACTCCCCATTGAAAATCATAAAGAGTACGTTCCATTGGTAGTCGTGTTGTTCGGGCAGGAGTTGAGTCAAAACGTGGGCAGTGCTTACAAGTGTTGCGAACGATACAAGCGAATCCATTGCCCCAAGACTGATTACCTCAAACATTGAAGTGGTGTCCATTCGTGAAGAAACGAGAATGAATTTCTCATTCTTATTCGGGACTCTCTCAGTAATTTGCAACTTAAGTGGCCTTGGGAAGAGGGTTGCATAAATATTCTTCGATTCGAGTGGGTCACAGTATTTCGTGGGGCTCAAATTGTTAATGAAAAGAGTTCGCCTGATGCACACCTGTGAATTAACAGCTGCCGTCATGAATGAGTGAATTTGTATGCTACACAACGAACGCCTTGCTTGATTTTCAAAGTCGAAATTGTTATGTGTTTCGAAACATTTTGTGATTTTATCAATTTCCTCAGCTTCGTGGACAAAGTAGATCGGAAAAGGGAAGTCCTCATGCAGAAGCCCTGTTCCGAATGGGTTCCATGTGTCGTCTGGATCGTCAGAATTGCAGGACTGCTTTTGGGATGTAACAAGACCGCTATACTGATTCGGACACTTTAGTTCATGGCTAAAATTTGTTAAATGATTCCCATCTTTAATGAGGACAATTGCAGAAATATTCCTTCCGCCCTCGTTCTTAAGTCGTAGGATGTTTCGCCGCGTGAATAAGTAGGGCATTATTACCGGAGCGTACGGAGGAGCTGGGGGATCTCTAAGAAGAAATTCAATATCTTCTGGTTTTGAGACGACATGAAGTACTCCTACTGCTCCGGAAAATGGGGCTAAAATAGAAAATACAGGTGCTTTAACTTGTTGTGACTCACTCGGTAATTTTTTCACTCACAGCTGCAGCCCGTTTGATGCGTTCCGTTTAACCTTCGAAAACAGGGCGCCCCTGCGATTGATGCGTACATTTTATCTCGTACTCTCTCTGCGTTGGCTACAAATATTTAAAAAAAATACTGAATCACAGATTATCTGAGAAAAAATTCATGTTGATAAAAAATAGTCGCAAAACATGTTCAATTTAACATGTTATTCGTGCAAATTTGCAAACAAATTTTTGCTCATACCATTGCCGCTTAAATGGGCTAAAATAGCAATAAATATAAACAAGTAGTTTGTCATATTTCGGCAACGATTTTAAAAAATCTCGACCGATGGTAGTACAAGATAATTGTACAACAAAAGAAAACGTCAAAAACTGACATTGACAATGACTCGTTTACTGTCTTAAGATTGTTCCGATTCACGAAAAATACGGTTCAGTGAGACCGGTGTAATTTTAAAATATTTTGTTTTCCAATTAAATGAATTACGTAAAAATAGAAATTAAATAATGCTCATGACTCAAATAAACTAATAATTTAATTTGAATTTAAAAGATAAATTTGTGATTAAAGCAATTAAATCTTCGAGTATCGAACGGTAACGGAATAAGCAAAATGGAACGAGTTTAATTGTAAATAGGTCCGATTCATTTCGTTCCATCGATCAGCTGTTTAAATTCGCAGCTGATTTCATTTGAGAAGGTGTGAGAACAGTTTTGTGCGCGTAAAACTTTATTTTTAAATATTTTGTGTGTAAATCATGTGGCTTTTATTGCTGATATAACACCACAAATATCATAAAAAAAACCACCAAATGTAATTCATCTCAGGAATTTCCTTCTAAAGCGCTGGGCAATTTGATAAAATGTTTCGACGTTTCTTGACAACGCTAATTGATCAACAAATTTCTTCAACGCAAGATTTTTTTGCTACCAAAAGTCCTTTCTTTCCAGTACCTGGGCTAGAAAGTTTAGAATGGCTGTACAATGTGGCCCCATGCTTTCCTATAAAGGGGGACCACATAAAAATCATTTACGAACCTCAAGACTTTTACGAAACGATTCTAGAAAAGTGCAGCACTGCGCAAAAAAGAATTGTTCTAGCAAGTCTTTACCTAGGCACTGGAGGTCTTGAGAACGCTCTTGTTCAGACGATGCACAAAAAGCTGAAGGACAATTCGAATTTAAGTGTCAGTATTCTGCTGGATTTCACAAGAGGCACCAGAGGTGAAGTGAGCTCCAAATCAATCCTCCTTCCGCTTGTTAGAGAACATAAGAATTTTTCACTATCCCTGTACCACACTCCGGCTTTGAGGGGGATTACAAAAAGATTGGCCCCACCGCGGTGGAATGAGCTAGTCGGACTCCAGCACATGAAGGTCTACCTATTCGACGACACGGTCGTGATAAGTGGGGCTAATTTGTCCAACGACTATTTCACAAACCGCCAGGACCGATATATTCTAATTGAGGACAAACCCTTGGCCGATTTTTACTCTAGACTAATAGCAAAGGTGCAGGAGTTCAGCCTCTCGGTCCAGTCAGACTCCGAGGAGAGGCTGCATCACAGTTGGAATCTCTTTCCCTACAAGGGGGTTAAATATGATTTCGTAACGGAGGCTCAACAGAGAGTTCATAGCTTTTTCGAAGATGTCTTTCGGTGCCAGGAAATTAAATCGCAGGAACGAGAAGGTAAGTCTTTAATCCAAATAATAGTAATGTAATTTGTTAGTTCATATTTCACTTATCTTTAGTTTATAAGTACTAAAGTTTCCATTCCACCTTCTGCTTTTAATTAATTGCATAAATTAGTTAAGTTCGAGGTTCATTAGCAATTTCTGAAGACCTTTTCCGAGTAGTTGTACGTAAAAATTGATTTTTCTAACCCAGTTATTGAGACATTCTATTATTTTTCATAGAATTTTACTTACCCAGTCGTAAAATAATTCAGCTCGTTAAAAATCGAAGCAAAAATCCTTCCTGCAGTCTTAAGCGCAGCTCCTCTAATTGCTGGAGTTTTCCTAAAATAACTGCTTCATTTTTTCCCAAAGAAACAAATCAGGAATATTTAATTAAAGGGTTATAAGTTAGGACGTTAAGATTTCGTTTTCTTAAAATTAAAATAATCTAAAACTGGCATTAACTATACCTTCCAGAAACCACAGTGTTGACGGCTCGTCCTAAGTACTTCTAGTGCCCTTCCTCGCGCGTTCGTGGTATTTAACCTTTTAATATTCATGCAGGATGTTATTTAAATATAGGTTTTAATTTGGATCTAATCTCCCTTAGTAAAGAAATTATTTTGATTTGCTATGTTTCAGAAGAAAAAAATAGCTACATTAGAAAACTCGCCAGCCTCTTGTTTTCTTGTAATACCTTTGTCAAAATATGTCTTCTCTCAATTCCGATTTATCTACATACCTATAAAGAAAAGTGTACCAAAATGCGTGGTAATCTCATTATTTAATTTTTTTACTGGAAGGAAAAAAACACCACCAAGTGAGTAGAATATTTTAATAAGAAACCTGCGTATCTGATATCACAAGATTACTCTTATAAAAAACTTTCAAAAATCTATGAAGCATTTTTGGATGTAATGCACTCTATTCAAAATTACTATATTCTAAGATTTTTTGGGTAGTTTATTATAAATCACAATTTAACTTTCCTATTCTTTTTATAGACGTAGTTTATTTATTCAAGAGTACACATGATACTTCAGGCTTTTCTCGATGATCAACCAAATCTTTAGCTTCCATCCATGAAAATCAGCAAAAGAAAAATTCGAAGATTATTCAAATTCATAAATAATTTTTCTGAAGTTGTTTTAATTCTTACTATACATTTTCTTTGATGATTAAAGTTTTTTAATCGCGTTTCATAAGAAATCTTAAGATATTAGGCCAATTTGTCTAAGCTAGGAAATTCTGCAAAACACAAAATATATATGTATTATTGTTATATAATTTTTTGAATGGGATTCTATTTGTTCATTTAAAGTTTTTGCTCACAATTTTATGCTTCCAATGAGTCTGGGCCGAAATAAACGCATAGTAACATTGAAAAATCCCCAAATTTGAACTCACAAACTACAAAAATCCTCTCGTAACTATTTTTCTGAAATCGTCCAAAGGTACTGAAATTGATATTGGGATTATATTGTACGTAACAAGCTACATATTATTTAAAATGATTTCATAACCACTGAATCCATTTTTGGCGTAGTTTTTTACGGCATCATTGGTTACAAAGATAAATACTTGTAGGTACATTTGTTTTGAGCTACTCGTGTGATTTCCCAAAATTCATATCATCAGATATTTTTGTGTAGGTAATAATACAAATTCAAATATATTGTTTAATTAACCATGCACACTCAAATCCTTAGTATTCCATATCATTTTAAAACTGGCGTTGCTTACTTCTTTGATTTTAAGGTGCTCTAGCTTCATGTTTTAAAGCTTATGTTTGCACATTTCATGTGTTATATGTTTTATGCTTCACGATAACCAAAAAGTGTTCATTTGTTTATTTATTGACCATCATTTAAATTTCTATACCCAAATTGTACTTCACAATTGAAATTTCCCAGAGGCGGACACGTGGATCTTCCCTCTTGTTGAGATGGGACAACTAGGCATTCATCACGACAGTGTAGTTACTAAAAAATTGTTGAACTGCTCGATTGGCGGCTCTAAACTTAAATTGGCCACCGGCTACTTCAATCTGACCCAAGAATATATGGAAACTATAACAAACAATTGTCTCGCGCACTGCAGTATTTTAATGGCTCATCCCAACGTGAGTTGGAGTTATTTCTTCAATTAATATGTTTTTAGCACTTCTTAAAATGTTCTCCACGCAGGCTAATGGTTTTCAAGGGGCAAAAGGTCCTGCTGGAGGGATTCCGGCCGCTTACTCTTTAATCGCTAGGAAATTCTACGAAAGCTTAGTTCTTGCCGGTCAAGACAGTCGAGTAAATTTTTTCGAATACCAAAAAGACGGATGGAGTTATCATGCCAAAGGACTCTGGTAAGGGAAAATACAGTGACTATTTAAAAATGAATGAACGGTATAAAATTGATTGGGTTATGAACTGATGGTATGAGGACTAAAATTTTGAAAGCATCTATTAAAATTAATAATTCATTGCTAATTCAACGTAACTTCTGCAGGTATTATCTTCCTAACTGCACGCTTCCCAATCTTACTCTAATTGGTTCCTCAAATTTCGGAGAACGTTCTGTGAATCGCGATCTGGAGGCGCAAGTTTGTATTGTGACCAGCAATGAGAATCTTCAGACAAAACTCCAGGCTGAAGTCGATAACTTATACAAATTGGGCTCGACTGCTGAGAACGCTATCACTCAGAGACCGGTGCCAAAGTGGGTACAGGCTGTGGTTAAGCTATTTCGAAATTTTTTTTAATTGAGGCGGGTTCCTATTTTTGCTGATGCCAATTACGATTATTTATTTGTTTAGGTGAAGTACAATAAATGAGTATTTTTTTTTCGCCTATTAAATTTTGTATTCTTTAATGTTTAAGAGAATTCTACGAATTTGGAATGCAAGAGAATTTTTATTTCATCCATTTTAACGATACTTTTCATAACAACTTATAGCTGAATAACTAAGAGTTTTCTTATTAGAATGAAAGCAATCAATTCAGCTATAAGCCGTATAATGTTACAATTTAGCAGATGTTCCGAATTTGAGTGGAAGGGTAATTTTGAGGTCACTGATTACGAATCTATTATCTAAATTTAGAAATTCAGTATAATTGACCCAATGAATTATAATAAATCTCGAAAACCGTTATTTTTCTCTTGTTCCTAAGAGCCAGTTTTTTAAATGTTTCCTTAAGAGCCAATTTTTCAATTCTCAAATAAATTTATTTGTCAAATAAAATTATTCCAATAGTCAACTTGGCTATGATATAAAATAGAAATTGTTTTAATTTATTGATCCGTTTATGTTTAAATTAATAAAGTAATTATGGATTGTTCAATTGACCGATAACTTCATTCTTTAGATAAAAGATCAAAACAATTTTTCATTTAAATATTTAACAGATAAATTAAACATTTCAAGTTCACCAATTTTTCAATGGACGCACCTTGCTATAATGATATATTTAATTCGGAAGCAATTTTTAAAATGTTCGCTCGATTAAAATACTTTACGTACTTTGAGTTCCAGCTCAAAGGATATTTAGCATAAACCATGACAACGTTTACATCTCAAGAACGGATCTACAACGCGCTAATTACTTGCCGCCAAAGCACCACTTATGCTTCATCAACATCGGATCAAACATCCGGCGCGGCAATATTTCTTCACTTAATTAATAATACCAATTTAAAATAAAATTAGCTTGTGTAGAAGGACATCTTTTCGCTAAGCGGATGATATACTGATGACCTGGTGACACAATATTCCGTGACAATTTTTCTAAAACCAGAGGGGATCTACGCAAGATCAAGCTCAAGGTTGTGATCGTGATGGCGCAGAAGACCAGAGAACGGCAGTTCCCACGTGAAGAGAACTTTCTTTTCATGTAAGCCTTACCAAAATCCATTGAGTGTTTTCTAAAATAAGTATAATAAATATCCCTTCAATATATAGAGAAATAAATATTTGTTAGAAGCCCCAAAACAGCATTTGCCTGCCTTAAGCTATAGTGTAATTTTTTAAATAAATCCCCCATTGTCGGTTGTAATTCATCGTAAATTTCATCGACTCATAGATTTTCTGATAAAATTTCTCGAATTCTTCTACCGCTACAATTTTAATTTTCGAAATTGCCACTTTGCTCGCGCATCTATTTATTGTACGATAAATTAATTCACCGTGTAAATTGTTCGAGCTTTTTATTGGAGATGACATTTTTATATTAAATGGAACTGTTTTTAAAAATATCCTGAGATTTATCATGAACTTTATGGCGGAACTTAATTATGTTTAATAAATGACGGTTGTTTACCATACGCAAATAAGTTATTTCGTAATCATTCCTTTTCTAAATCCAAATTTGGTAAGGACAACAATTTTAACTACTTTATTCTATAATATAAAGTAGTTTGATCAGCTAAACATTACAAACATTAATTTTAATTATAAAACATGATTCCAGAAATAATTCTGTTTATAATTTGGCGATACTGACATGAATTTCCGATATTTATTGGCAGAAATTTCTAGTTCTCAAATTAAATCTTGGGAATAATTCAAGCAGAATCTACGATGTGCTTTAAGTTGACCATAAAATGAATTGGTGCCCGCTTTTCTAAATCTAATAAATCAATGTCATATCAATTGAGATTCGCAGAAAAATTCTGATTGAAAATTTGTTTTAAATTTGCACCTTGGAATTTTTTACTTTCATTTGTAAGACATTGGGGGGATGGCAGAATATTTTTCAGTGACATTCTCTGAAAAATTCTTACCCCAGAATGCTTCATTTTGTATGCCAAAAAATTTCAAAACAATTTGAGACATTGAAAAACATTGTTTGGGAAGTCGTATTTTAGGAAAATTATACCGGAACAAGAGATTAAAATTAGTCATGATTTAATAATAAAATTAACACAATGCCAATTTGGTTAAAATAGTTTAAAAAAAATTTAGAGTAATCAATCAAATAATTTTTCAGTCTCTATAATAACAAAAGAAGGCAACGATCATTTGAAATTTAAATTTTTTTTAATAAACGAATATTTTAAAGGCGTTCAAACTTAAAAAGCTCTAATATAATCATGGAAAAACTGCGTGTATCTCCGGGATTACCTGCTATAAGTATACAAAAATTTTAAGGTATATAACTTTTTATTACTCGCAATAGTATAAATATAGATTTAGGACAGATGAATAAAATCGATTTGATTTATATTTATTATTGAAATAACTTATTTTATACAAACATATATGTACTTTTACGTTCGAGGGGCTACCACCCTCTAGGGTCTTTAGGTACCAGAAAATAAAAATCAAAACCGTTCAAAATAACATTTATTATATGTAAAGTAGGCTTTTATAGCATTTTTGATTAAATTATCGCAAAGTCTACTCAATAAACCTTTTTATTAGTGGATCCTTTAACAATTATTTTTTTTAGTGACTGATTTAAAAAATTTAAAATAATCATCATATTATGCAAAATTGGGAAGTTTATAAATATAAGTTTGGACAAATGTATATATGTACTAGAGAAGATCAAAGAGGATTCTCGAGTTTGAATTTTACATACTGTATATTTTTTAATTACTAGTTATAATACTATGAAAAATGTTATACTTTTAATGCCAAAAACAATATAGTTATGTATGGAATTTTAAAAGTTCCCATAGATTTTTTAAGTAAGTAATATATATTTTTACTTTATTATGCAGCCAATTAAGCTGCATTCTTTTTGACAAGATTTTCTTATTTTTCGCACTTCTAAGTCCATAAAATGAATCCACCTCATCACCTAAATTAATAGCAGTAGTACTCCTCCTCATAAAACTTTATTACCTACAAATTTTCGGTATTTGTGCTGCTCATAAAGTTCGCAGTTGAGTGATTGCAGAATATTTATCTCCAGATAACCACTTGTTAGCCGAGCCTGATTTTTATTAACTATCCGTTGATATTGTCGTAAAATAGAACGGACGGCAGCAGTTAATCATTTTTGGTGAAGAGTTTTTCATAACCTCACCTATATGTCTAAAAATATCACGAACAAAATTTTCTAAGTTGACGCAAATTA
The DNA here is from genome assembly GCA_933228815.1 of Machimus atricapillus. NCBI lineage: Eukaryota > Metazoa > Arthropoda > Insecta > Diptera > Asilidae > Machimus > Machimus atricapillus. The sequence goes on along the minus strand of OW121788.1, from coordinate 4,023,801 downwards.
AAAATAAAAACGCAGGCGTTCTTTGTGTATTTTGTGCGTTTGATGTTTGTAAAACACGCCTTAGACAGAAAATTGAGTTCAGCTGCAAGCCACCACACTATCGAACCAAAAAAGAGACGTTTTTCTTACGTGATAAACGATAATATCACCTATAAAATGTCTCGTTATTTATTGCCATCAGACACGCCTATGTGGTCGGACATTAACTATACTATATGTCAGCTAAGCATATTTTACACTCAAAGAAAGTTTCGGAAGAAAATGTAAAAATTTCAGAGGGAGAATTATTTTTAATATTTTCCTCCCAATTTATGAAAATTTTAACACGAAACTGTGTTGACATTCAAAACACGACTTTCTATATATATTATGGCTAACTAATTTATTATTTTTCTTATCGGGATTAGCTGGATCCTTCAGATTTTAATGCAATTGAGTAGGATATTCGTATAATGGCAGTTTCAGAACTCTAAGGTCGCTATGGTCATAAATAGGTGGATTCTCTTTTTAAAATTGTTATATTAATAGAAATGGAATTTAATTTAAAATATTATGACGTTACTTCTGAGCTCGCGCCAGAAAAATGTATTAAAAGTTGGTTACTAAGCTGAAAAAAAATACTTTCTCATATTGGTCTTCAGTATAAATTATCCCATTCACTTTCACTTCACCATCTATCTTAAAATGGATTTATGATTCCTCTGGGAAATGTGTAATTTATATCTTCACAAATATCTAATAATAGTCAATGTTATAAAAATTATCTGAAAAATTGAAAAATAATTTAAAATATATTTCTTTAAAGGCCACCTTCCAGAAAAATTAAAAATGCTATATTATATGTAAAAAAATATTCAGATTTTTATTTTGTACATAAAAGCGGTGTTACCTTCATCATTTTAGCAATACCAGTTACTACAAAAGTGTCTAAATAAAAAATGTTAAGGTAATACAACGCACGACATAGTAACATAGCCCTAATCTATCTAAAGTATATAAAATAAATATAGATATAACAAAACAGTAGAAGCTAGTGAGACAATCTATGTCGACCATACTTTCGAAGGTAGCAAACCCTTTTCTTTCAAATTCATTATTGAACTGGCGATTATTTTTGCGGAGTCTTTTGTAAATCCTGTTCCAAGTAGCATGCAAATGGGGACATCTTCTTGTCTGGCTTTTGTAAATACGAACTCATCTCGTGCAACAATACCCTTTTAGAAATAAATTTAATAGTAATGGATTATCTTGGACAATGGTTTGACTTACTTCTGGACTAATTGCAAGTTCACCAAGACTGTCTCCGTCCAAAATATCTGTTCCGGCTATGTATACAATGTAATCTGCTTGAAATTCTTCGCATGCTTTCGTCAAATGACTGTTTTTTAAAAGGTTTTTTTTTTCTTATAAAACCATGCTTTACAATTGATATTCGATAGACTTACATTCTCAATTTTCGTAAATAGACCTCATCTTCTGTGTGTGAGGGTAGTTGAATTTTCTTACTTATGGCCATTTGAGCAACTTCATCTTTTGGGTAAACTGAACCATTATACATATCAAAAATATATACGCTTTTTATATCCATAAAATCTCTCTGATATCCGTTTCCTTGCCTTGCCGAAAGATCAACAATCATCACGTTGTGTACCTCATTCTCCTGAAGGAGCAGATATTTTACGACGAGGGAAACATCTGCATATGGTGAAAATGAACCGCCTTGATCTGAGCTGCAATGTGTGAAACCGCCTCCTAAGTTGATGGACCAACCATTTCTAAAGGCTAATTTAGCTGCCTTTAAAGATCCTGATGTCTGATATCGCATCGGTTTCAAATAGCCTTGTTGGATAAAAATGTTTGGTACGAAGTGGAGAAGTGGAATTTCGGCTATTTGGGAGACTGTGTCGCTTACCTAAAAGTAAAAGATTTAATATTACGCCCCTCATCGTCAGCATTCAATTAAAATAAAATACTACAACAATTATAAGCTATGTGCAGTTTATAAGTCTTGACCACAATGCAGCGCGTATTTCTGTGATTGGGCTATATAACTACTCACATTTGTTTTTAGGGGCTAAGAAGCAGTTTATTCCAGATAACACTCGATCTTTAGTTCTTAATTAAAAATGTTGGATGTGGGACTTTATGTTATTAGTGAAGCATCCTTCTAATAATATTTGCAAATTTGGACTACTTTAATTTCTTTTGTTATTTTACACTCATCAAACTAAATAACATAAATGTAACTAAAATTCGAATCGTTTATACAATGCTTATTATTATTCAACCTGTTTGTGACCTTAAGATTTTTTTGTCGTTCTCTTCCTAATTCATCATCAATTATTAATTTTTGTTTTAATTTTTCTTAGCAAAATTATCAGTAAAAAAGCACCCTTCGAATATTGAAGGCACTCTAAAAACATTCTCCAACAAACACCACCTTTTCTTTATAATGTAACTTTTTAAAGTTTTATTTTTATTCCTCATTAACGAATTACTAAAAATCTTCTATTTATAATTACAATATATTATGGATTCCTACCAAAAGCGATTTTTGAAACATGTTCAATTACTCTTCCACTACTATTTAAGTTTATTAAATTATTTGAAATAATAAGAGAAAAATTCTGCAACAACAAGTTTACAAAGAAGCCAATTTTAGAAGTTATCAAAAAATTCAATACTGTAAACGATCTACACAAAATATGTAGTTTGTTAAATAATTTTAGAAAATTGCATGTATGGCCTCTGCACATAGCTTACCTTAATTGAAAACAATAGTGAGAGGTTATCAGATACCTTAAGGCTATCGAGATAATTAATTGAGTGGACTTCAAGAAGTTCTTCCTCTGTAATTTCCAAAGCTTGTGTTAATTGATCCTCTTTTAAAACGTTTCCGATTTTCAAATACTGAAATTATAAGAATAAAAAAGAATTAAAAACTTAATTATTATATGTATTAAAATAGTTCCTTTGCTTTTAGGTTTTTAATCTTCCTTTGCTAACAATATTTTTTTGTTGAAATTATAAAAAATAATTGCACTGTTTCTCTTTATATTTGATTGCTTGCATGTTGAGGAATGATGCACTAAAGCAAACTAAAAACATATAAATTTTAAATAATCTTCACTCAGGACTCTTTCATTTTCGTTTCTAAAGAAAATTTCCAGCGCCCTGATAAAAATTCATTATATTAATATATTTCATAGTAGTCGTTCTATCCATCATACTTTTCCCAAGAAAATACTTGTGGTATATTTTTGAGTTCAATTCGGCACAGGTTAATTGAAAAGCTACTTAAATATTTCATCAAAATGTTGTGATATAGAGTAGCTAAAAATTGCAATTGAGTGCCGGTATTGTTTTTATCGCATACAAGTGCCGTATTATTAATTTAAATATAAGAAATGTAATTTAAGATTTTTATCTTGTAATAATTTTAATCAAAACCAACAAATTAGAGAAAAATACTCAAAGAGAAATTTTTAAATTTTATTTAATGATTAACCAAAACTTACATGAAGCACGTGTGCTCCCTTTTCAGTATCAAAAGGGTGCAAGCATTGTAAGCCACAAAATCGAACATTATAATCCTTTGAGAAAATGATTGGTAATCTTTCAACAATGTAAAAACCCATTTTTACAAATTAAAAGTTTTTTATTTCCCACTTTGGAAAGATACAAATGCACTTTAAAAACTTCCGAAATTTTTTTTTTTTACTTTCAATTTAATTAAGCTTTCACTAGACACACGAAAATCACCAATAAATTTCGAATTTTTTTAAAATTTCGCACTACTTTTTAGTAAAATTTTCGTTTTATTTAATAATAAAATTTATATTTTCGTCGTTAATTTTATAAGCTCTATACGATTATATTAAATATCCTGCAAGAACTTCTGGAATGCACCACGGATCTCTAAGTGTACAAATTTGCAGCTATTGAACAATATCAACCGCGGGCAGCAGGAGCAATCCTATCGAAATGATCCGGTTGGACGAATCAACGGCGACTTAATGCGCGCATAACTCAAACTAAACTTTTCGGTTATTTTTAAAACAACGAAAACAACATCTTTATAAAATTGGCGACAATCTGTGGTTAAGCCATAGACTTCTTTAGCTTCTTCATTTTTATAATTATTGCGTATTTCCCCCTCTTTCGATAAAAAAAAAAAAAATTGCACCCTGACCCTGAAAGTGGTGATCAGAAGTGTGGCATCCGTGGCATTTTAATAAAAATGTCTAAATCTTTCACTTTTAGACGATATCAAAGGATCCATCTTAAGCGTTGTTAGATTCTCGATTCAACGTGTTGCTCTACACATTTTCGAGCAGTGTGCAATTTTATTCGCGACTGTTATTAATCGAAATTCGCACACACATTAATTTCTTTGCGTTTCATTTCACTAGTTTTTTTTCTTAAACTTTTTGAAGGTGGGGCCAATTTGATGCAAACGTTTTTACAATAGGAGGATATTCAAGGAATTTTATTTTATTTTTGAACTTTCCCATTGCAAATTTTTCGCGTATGTTGAACCTGTTCCGACTATTTAAATCCCATCCGACCTTGATGATGATGTTGGGACTTGGGGATTAAGTAATTACCGGCAACAACGAGGAAGAATTATTATGTGATTCAGACGAACAAAATAGCAAACGGCCAATTTAAAGAAAGAAGAATATAAAAATGCTATGATAAATATATTAAGACAAAAGCACAGACATCTTAATGTTCCTGCTCGTGTTTAGCGAATTTACAAAGTCCAAAGGAGCGTTTCAGATAATGTTAGTTTGCAACTACAATGTCGTCGGCATTTTGAATAAAATAAAATTGTGATTCATTCCACAATTTGATTTGTATATAAATAACTTTAACATTATTGGAATTCTATCAGCACGTGTGCCCTTAACATTCAAATTATTACCTCCGAAGTAAAATTATTGAAAACCTGATGTGAACAACAGCTTTTATTTAATAATAGATTCTTATATTATATATTTCCTTTTTCCATTAATTTAAGGGCAAGGATATTGGCTACAATTTAAATCGTTTTATATTTCATTAATAAACGACTTTAGTTTCTCTTAAACTAGGAAACGTCTTTGCTAAACCTCTTTATCTTCTCACCAAAATGTATGAGAAAATTTCAAATCAAAGTTTTGCACCAGTTGCTGAAATGCTGAATTCGCGGAATAAGTTTTACAAAATAAAACATTCTGAAAACTGTTCCTATCACTTTCTGTCTGAGAAAGAGATAAACAAATTTACGCAGGCGTCTTGAAATCACTTCCATAAAAGATTCGTTTTTCGATTAACAATTTTTGATTATACATACATACATATGTATTAATATATGGGTATTGTTTTATAGCTTTTCTATATAAAACTTGAAAAACTCACAATTTATTTCCTTATTATAAAAATTACCACTTTAAAAACTACGTATTATTAATATTATTATAAAATTTTGAACTGAAACACATTAACACTGTACAAAACTCTACACATTGAACACGTTTGCATTTCAATAATCACTATTAGTTCTCTTGGAGAAATTTATACACAAAAACACCATCGCAATAAAATACTTAGCTTAAAATTTAGAAGTTTAATTACATTAATATTTAATATTACGAGTATCTAAAAAAATATATTTAAAATGAATTTGTAAGTTTTATATAGCTTGTTACCTTTCTATTTTTCGATAACCTATTTTTTTTCGCTTTTCAACATCAAAGATAAAATCAACCAAACTAATCAGTTGATCTTTCGTCGTATTAATCAAAAATCTCGTTTGTTCAAATCCTAGCAATGTAATTAAAAAATATTCTTTCGCTTTTTCAAGCCAATCTCACGTCCGAATTAAATAAAAATTTAATATTTGTTATTTGTTTTAGGTTTGAACTAAAACAATAGTATACATAAATACCTATGTAGAAAGAATGGATTCAAGTCATTTTGTCTGATATTATAACAAATGTCCCAGTTCACTTATGAAAGGCCTTATTCAGTTTATTTTCCATGTTCTGCAATTCACATTTCCCCTTTGAGGAAAGATTTAATAATAAAGAACATTTTTGTCCTACATATCACTTTCAACATTTTCTGATTTTAGTTTTTTCAAATATGTTTTTTTCATAATTTTGTGATGGCACTGTTTAAAGAGTAGAATAACCTTAGTGCGTCCGCAAACTCACGTTCTTATTGCCAAGAGTTTAAAGGTATCAATTTTAAATTAATAGACATTTTCATATTAACGTACCTCTACAACTTTAACACCTTTTTCTGTATCGTAAGGGTATTCACATTGTAATCCTAAAAATTCAATGACATATTGCCTTGAAAATACAATCGGTAACTTTTGAACAATATGAAATCCAGGCATTTTGAATAAACTTATTAATATTTTTTTTTTTAAATCACAAATCACAACAATGATACAATGCTTTTACTATCCCGGAGGAACTGCACTGCACTAGGGGTAAACGTTAAATGTCCTACAAAATATCCACTAACCGTCGACTCGAAAAATTCATTTATACCAAAGCCAAGTTGAGGACTAATGGTGCGCTAAATGACTAACGAGAGAGATGCGCCGACATGCGATATTAAATACTCCCATAAAGTCACTGTCCAATAAATTTTGTAAATTGTATTAAACACGCGTAAATAATGCCATATCCTTGTATTTAGATAATTATGAATCTCCCCCGCGTCGGCCAATTCTCACGTGGCAAATTTTCAAGCATGTGTTGTTGAATGATCAAAGGATATTTCTTTTTTTTTTGTTTTGCCGAATATCCATAGAATCAAAATATAAATAAATGGCATTCTACTTAATCTTAATCGTTTCTAGCGACGCTCTTCTTGTTTTGATGAAGTTGTTTCGTGGAGCGTGGCACATTATAGATTTCGTCATTTAGGAAGATTGTTGAAATATCTGTCCGAGCTGGATCAGAATATGAAGGATGTTTAGATATTTTCGGAATTATATTTTATTTTTCAGAATAGTCGTTTGGTTGTTGATAGATTGACTACATTCTTGAAGTAATTGTTTTTTCGAGGCTAGACTCATATTTTTAACAAGTGGCGATTATTTTAAGAAAAACGTTTTCCTTGTTTTATAGATGTACCAAATTAAGTTCGAGTTCCTAACTTTATTGCTTTTTGAATCATACACATACTTTTCAAGGTAAATTAAAAGAAAAATAATAACAATTACATAAACTGTCTGACTGAGTCATGTACATATATTAATAATGTCGCTGTATCTAAACTTAATACACTCTCTACTGCAAAGCAGTAATAATCGACTAGCAATAAAAAAAATGCATTTATACCGAATTTATTACCTATTCAAATGTCTGAAAAGCTATCAGAATGCATTAGGCCGACCGCCAACGTAATCACTAATATTTGCTAAAATATAGATCCATGATGCTCGTCTGTCTCAACTAATAAGCCAGATAATTTCCCACCCTCAGAACTAATATTCGCGTGCTTCTCGGATATGTTTATTTTTATCAAAATCGACTAAGCGAAATTTTATTTTTGGTAAAACGAAATAAAATTTAGTACGGCGTCAACTAGCCTTGAACTTCTTTGATGTTGGCGACTTTATTAGGATACAACTTCGACTGTTCCGCATGCCTTCCAACTCGAACGTAAGAAGTGGTCTCCCAGTGAGTTAATAAAAGCATTTTTGGCTGTTTGTCATGTTTACGAATTATTGCTTCTATTCAGATAAAATATGTCCTAAAGTGTGAACAATTTATTAAGCGTGACCAACATGATTTACCTGCCAAAAAAAAGTACCTCGAGTGCTGCAGAGAACGATTGCAATCGTTCCGGCAAACTTAACGGGGGCAACTACCTGATGATAATATGCATAAATTTTAATTACAGGGTGGTTTTTCACTGCTAATGCTTCAATTTAAATCTTATCATGATTCATCATTTAATTGCATGATTTTAAATAAATGAAAACATCTATTACCTCGTTTACAACCTTTTTTAAGTCGGTTATAGTCGATGTAGATCAACGCGAACTACTTCAATAAACAATTTTTTGAATCAAATCGATGTCTTAAAATTTCTCAAACCCCATCGAAACACCTGACCTCTGTATTCTTGAGTTCATTTGAATCGAATCGAAAAGACTTCACAAAAGTCCTTCTTCGAGAAAAATTCCTTAAGCAATAATGCTGCTAAAATTTGTACAAATTCATTTTAGTACTTCAAATAATTTTTCAGCATAAAACAACTAAATAATTAAATTGGATTTTTTAACCACTTTGAACAAAATAAAATAAAAATTATAAACATCTGTAAAATCCAGTATATAAATTAGGTATTTAGGAAGCATGATTCTAGAATATTTTTTGTGCAGAATGAATTCGTGTATTCAAATCAATACAAAATTTAATTGTCTGCAAAAATGTGGATTAAATAACTAAATAAATTTTTTTATGGTACAAGGCACATTTTAGTACCACAATTAATTTAAGTACTGAAAAAAAAGTACTTTAATATTCCGCATATGAATTTTTAATTATCTAATGTAATTAAATTTAAAAATAATTAATTCTTTTGTAAAACTTTCACAAAATGTATTTATTATTTTCTGAATCTTCTTCAAAATACACATGTTTTTTAGATGGTTTATGAAATATAATTTTTCACGTCTTTTTCAAAATCAAAAGTAAGCTACACGCCAAAAAGTATTTTTAAATATTTATACTTATCTTTAAAAATACTTTTTGGAGTGTAAATAACTTTTTTGATATAAGAAAATACACGACAAGTTTGCAAGACAGTAAAAAAATAACCCTTTTAGCGGGATGTTTTGTTGAACTGCTCGAAATATTCAGAAGTTGGTTGGTTTGTATAGACAACCTTATTTAGGAATTCTTCGCGCATTTTCTGCTCCTTCGCTAGTTCATTATTTTCCTTACTTAGCTCTTCAGCAATGTGCCTTAATAATTATAAAAAAAAATAATAATTGTTTGAACGATCAATTATAAAATAAATACATACATTTTCTCCCTGTTAATTTCTCTTTCTTTCAACATAGCAGTTCGATACATATTCTTGCTATACTGCTCCCATTGTTTGTTAATCAGAGCTTCTTCACTTTTTCTCTTCTATAATATAAATATAAAAGGGATTTATGTTTTTTTTTTAAATCCTTAAATCAAAATATAATTTACTTCGATCATCTCCCTTTGTAATCTCTGTTCGCGCCTAAAGTGCTCAAGTTCCTCCGGAGTCATGGCACGGTAGAGGTAGGCAATCTTTTTGGTAAGGGAAACAGGACTTTTAGCAGCATCTAGATTTTCAGTTAGCATATCACTTGTTAATTGATTGTAGACTTCAGCCATATTGTCTTCTTGTTCGTGTTTCTTTTCCAATTTCTTCTTAGCTTCTTGTTCTAAAGCCTTGAATTTAATTGGAAAACATGAATAAATCACCTAAAATTCATTATCTTATAAACTTACCAATTGTTTATTATACTCTGCAACTGATGCTTGCATTCTAGCGCGATTCGTCATTTCAGCAAAATGAAAATCAAGGGCCTGTTTATCTTGAACTTCTAATGTTTTGTGAATTTGTTTTTCCGCCACAGCTCGGTCATTCTCCGCTTGTTTTCTTTCTCGTATCTTAGAAAAAAAAAAGTAATTAATAATTTTGTGAAAATGTTGAATATAAATTTTACTTGTTGCTGCAACCATGCACGTTGCTGCTCTTTTTGTTTTTTCTTTCGGTCAATGCCCATCAGATCTTCTCCTATGAAACTGCAATTTTGAAATTATATGCTTCATTTTTTTTTTTTTAGATAGATATGTGTTCATTTACATTTGAGCGCTAGATATACCCAAACGTGGATCTTTATCAGCTATTCGAGCAGGTTGTGATTTTTTGTGAAAATCGGGATCATTTAAATCGTACTCTCGACGGTCCTCTTTTCGTTGGAATCGGCATCGGAAGAAATTGATATCGGATTCAATACGGTGGCGCTCCTAGTAAAAATATTCAAATGAATGAGAAAATCCGCAACGGAACTTTGTTAAAATATATAAAACTTTATCTGTGCGAAATTTGGTATCAAAGTGATCCCATCTGTGCTCGCAAAATTGAAAAAACATAAGTTTTTATGCGCATGCAAAACGGTGTTCGAAAATTCAGGTTTTGCTCAATTCAACAGAAGAAAAGCACTCGACTTCAAAAATTGATTTGTTGCCTGAACCATATAAAAAATTATGACTAAACGAATGGAATACATCCACCACGTAAGTTTCGAGTTAAGTGCAATAAAATCAATTAACGATAGTTTTGTAAAGATATTAGATTTTGGTTTGTATCGTACTTTAGGATTTAAATATTTTCTTTAAAATTCTCGTCTTCTGCTATGTGGGTTCCATGACTAAAAATTTTATATATCGGAATCTATGGAACTTACGTTTTTAATTTCTCCTTCTTTCATTTTGATAACCTCCCCCCTTCTGGCCGCCTCCTCTAAATACTTCTTTTCCATTTCCATTTCTTCCTGCTTCTGCATCCGTTTCTCACTAATTTGCTTTTCAAGGGTCTCATAGTCTTGCTGTTTGGACATTAAACATGCAAAAAATGTTCACTTTTTAAAATACTCAATTACCCCAAAGAGCCTCTGGCGAGCGTTAAAAATCCTTTTCTTCCTCTCCTCTTCATATTGTCTCCGTCTTTGGATTGCGGCCGCCTCCTTCAAATCGTCTTTCGTAGTGATTTGGAATTTTAACATCTTTCCGGTTTTAAATAAATGTAAAAATTCAAGGGAATTGAGAAAAAAAAATTCAAGCTGAGAAATATTTTGTTCAAACGATTGAAAATGAATCAAGCTCCAGACTGACGGGATCCTAGCAACTTGTGTATAGTTGCCATGAGGATTTTATTTGTGGGGTGTACTTAGTATAAACAAGGGGTTTTGCTTGGCAAAGTATTTTATTACACCTAATAAAAAAAAACAGATCACAATAAATTTAAATTGGCGCAGTCATAGCAACGTATACAGGCGCCATGGTAAGAATTGGTGCTTTATATGGATTTCATAGACAAAATATATGTGTCCAGGTTATATTTTTTGTAAAATGCTAATCGATTATATAAGACATTCACTGGAAGGCGCTTAAAAGGTAAATGTAGGCCTACATCTTAATAGGAAGCAATCCTTTCGCCTTCAGGTTTACTATCGAGTCGGCAATCACTTTGGCTGATGACCTGAGGTAGCCACCACTCAGGAGCATTACAATTGGAATTTTTCTGTGCGTTGCAGTCGAGAACACGAACTCATCGCGCTCCATAACACCCTGAGGGGTAATTGAGAGGAGTCCTAGGGGATCATTTTCCAAAATGTCTGTCCCTGCATTGTAGACTATCAAATCAGCATCGAATTCATTTAGAGATCGTTCCAAAGATCTGGAAATAAGAATTTAATGTGTGTTAAGCTCGATTTTATGTTTGAAATGAGATGACTTCTTTTTGTGGAGATAGTTAAACGATGAGAACTTGTAACTAAAACGAAGATCATAGTGTTATATATTTTTTTTAAAAATTTAAAATTTGTAGTTTTTTTTACTATCTTATTTGATCCAATCTGATCAATGGGCAAAAAAAGGCCAGAAAAGCCTATGAAGAGTGAATCTATTTTTATATATGTAATACATATTTATAAATGCCCTGCTGATTTTCTTTAATAATGTTCAACAAAATTGAATAATTTATAGTGACTTAGGTTTTGCACAATAACTGTATAAGAAAATTTAAAGTGGTTTCGAATGAAGAGTTAATTAACTTTGCTATATTGCTATTGATAAAGTTATGTTTATATTCTTATCTCTAGAGAAAACAAGTTTTTCGAATTCTACGTAAGAAACGATATCAGTCGATTGTCCATCTTTGTGAGGACAGCGAACTGAGGCTTATTCAAAAGAAGGTAAAACCACCTTACCAATTGAGCTAAATTTTTTTTAGTGGGGATTATGGGGGTTCAAATTAAAAATTATCAAAACTTTTGTTATTAAGCTCACGCGCCTACTTCCACCAGAAAGAACTTTCTGGTCGGTGCAAGGAGTTTTCTTACCTTTTCAACTTTCTCAGGTAATAGTCGTCTTCAGTTCTGGGGCGCAGCTCCACAGCGCAATTAATAGCTAACTTGGCTTGATTATCCCTGGGGTAAATGCAGAAGTTGTACATGTCCAGAATGAAAACGTCGGAGTCGTTAATGAAATCACGTTCATGTCCGTTTCCTTGGTGAGCGTCCAAATCGACGATCATCACTTTCGAAATGGAGCTCTCCTCGGCGCGGACGCGTTTTATCAGGAGCGTGATGTCGGCATAGGGGCAAAAGCCTCCGCCCTTGTACGAGCAGCAGTGGTGGAAGCCCCCTCCAAGGTTGATGGCCCAGCCCTCCTGTACCGCCAATTTCCCTGCCAGGATAGAGCCGGCTGCCTGGAAGCGCATGGGGCGCAGGTAACCCCTCTGGACAAATGTATTTGGCACAAAGAACAAGACTGGGATTTCGGCTATTTTTGCTGCATTAAAGCTCCACTGCGGAGCAATCTCTTGTAAGAATTCGTTAAGTAAAAAAATGGGGCTCCTTACCTTCAGGCTGTTTATGTACTCCCTCGTGTGTACCCTGAGCAGCTCCTTCTCCGAGATTTCCTCAGGCTTGTGTATTTTGTCATCTGATAGAAGTCGCTCGTTCTTAAGTATCTGCATTACAGAAATAGGGTCTTGTGGATATTTTATAAATGTACTGCGTAGTTAAACAGTTTACCTGCAAAATGTGATGGCCCTTCGCTGCGTCGAAGGGGTGGAGCTTTTGCAGGCCGCAGAAATTTACACTGTAATGCGGCGAATAGACCACCGGCAATTTTTCTTCTTCACGGCTCGAGTTCTCATGGTGCACCTTTTTCGTAAACTTTTTCATATTGAGCAATGCATTGCATAAAATCGAGGAAAACTTTTAATTTACTTTGTGTAAAAAGGCAAAGTGCTTGACTACGCACCACTGACGTGTTCCACTTTCAAGAGTTCCTTTGTTTTGATAACATTAAAGAGAAGTTTAGAAATACTGGTCTTATTGGAATTGAAACGGATGAACGGAAACGTAACGTAAGCACTACAAATGTTAAAATTTTTTTAATCGTTCATTTTTAGGCGCGAAATAATTTAAGTGAGTGCTTGTCTTATACAAAACAATTTTATCAGTTTTTCGTTTAATGCTCCTTATAAAATCCAAGAATAATTAAAACATAAATCCAAAAATAACTAAATATGAAATTAAACTCAAATTTCATCTGGGTATAACTGTTAACAATTTTGACGTTTCGTTCATCTGACAGTTGACATTCAAAAGAACGCCGCGCTTGTGGTTTTCGTTATTTAAATTTTGTTGAATTTCATCACATTCAAGAGCAATAAGACATGGAGACAATAAAAGAGCTTGAAAAAGAATTAGCCGAACTCAAGAAGAAAATATCAATCACAGAGGAGAAGATAAACGAAATCAAATCAACTCAAAATCAATCCGTAAGAAGACCAAATATAAGTTTTACAAAATAACCAATATTCTTTTTTTATAGCTTGCACCAAGTGGAGATTCATTATCAAACGATGAAATAGCACGATATTGCCGGCAAGTTATATTGCCCGAAATTGGAGTAAAAGGGCAGTTGGCATTGAGGCGGGCATCAGTTCTGGTAGTTGGGGCTGGAGGCTTGGGATGCCCAGCGCTCCTCTATTTAGCCAGCGCTGGAATTGGAAATCTTGGAATTGTCGACTACGATGAGGTTGAACTGAATAATCTGCATCGACAGACGTTGCACACAGAGCAGAACCTTGGAAAGGCGAAGGCTGCTTCAGCCAAAGAAGCCCTGCTAAAATTGAACAGCAAATGCAACATTTCTGTTCATAATTTTCCTCTAATCGCTGATGAAGAAAACTCAGCTCTGAGACTGGTTGAAAAGTTTGATGTTATTCTCGACTGCACCGACAACGTTGCTACTCGATACTTGCTCAATGATGCCTGTGTTATTATCGGAAAACCCCTCATCTCTGGAAGCGCTTTAAAGGTAGGTGGTAGTTATAGTTTTTTTCATGTTGCGTTGTAATTGTGGTAATTATTTTTCTGTATCATTTTCATAAGACTTGTTAGTTATTTTCTTCCTGTGTGTAGATCTAATTAGCCATTTAAGTGAACCATGAAAATACTTTCTTAATAATTCAGATTTTATATCTTTCAGAATTTTGAGTTATTGTAGTTGTTTTAAAACTAATCCTTAAAAAGGTACATATGAAATTAATCTTACTCGTCGAACGGCTGGCTGCAAAGTTAAACGACTTGCGTCCGCTAGCAAGTCCGATATGGGAATTTGTTTCAATTAGTTTTTAAGAATTTTACTCCGATGCCGAGGCAAAAAGTTGGTCAGCGTTTTGAACTGGGGCACCAAATTCAAGTATGAATTATAGCGAAGTAAAATTTTGCAACAATATTGCATTTAAGGGGGTATTACACTTTTCCGGGTTGTTTTGTTTTTTTTTCTTACAGAGAATGATTCTCATCTAAAGGGTTGTACTTGAAGGGTATCGTAACTTTTAAGTTTAACTTTATCCAAGGGTTGTGCCTCAGGGAAGCCATCTAGTTCTAGTTCTGTATAATTTTTGGTGTTAATGGCCACGGTTTTTTAATTAACCCCCGGACGCAAAAAGTGTTAAAAGTTTGAAATCTTTATCTATCATTAAAGCTTCCAAAAGGAGAGATTGATTTCAATGTGGTTTTTATTTTTTGAAGACTAGTTTAATGTAAATGATTCTTAGTTATGTTTGATTTTTGTCGGATGTTTTTAAATTTTTAAATTATATATCAACTTTACTTGGGACTTTCTTAAAAGATGGCATAAGAAATTTAAAGGCTATTATTTAAAATCATTTCTCGAATATGCCTATTGCATTTGGTCGTATATTGTAAGGTTAAAAGGTTTCTTAAAATTTTTAACACAGCTTGAAGGGCAACTAACCGTATACAACTACAAGCAAGGTCCTTGCTATCGATGCATTTTCCCAACGCCCCCACCTCCAGAGACTGTTGGTAATTGCGGAGATACTGGGGTATTGGGAGCAGGTGGGTTTTTTTCTGAAATATACCTGCTCAAGAAACTTAACTTATTTGAACGTAGTGACTGGTGTAATTGGGAGCCTGCAAGCTATGGAGGCCATTAAAATTATCCTCGACAAACCTGGAACTTTACGAGGCCGATTGCTGCTTTTTGATGCCTCCGAATCAACCTTCCGTAACGTAAAATTGCGAGAAAAACGTCCCAATTGCGACCTTTGCTCTGACAAACCAATAATTCACCACCTTATAAACTATGAGGAATTTTGTGGGATGAGAGCCTCTGATAAGGTTAGAATGCATTTAAATCATTTATTTTGATTTAATTTGTATGTACGATGTTCCAGAATTACTCTTTAGACATTTTGAGCCCTTCTAGGCGCGTGTCTGTGCAGGAATACAGGGCTAGTATGGAGGATCCCCACTTGCTAATTGATGTTCGAAGACCGATTGAATTTGAGATTTGCAGCTTGGAGAAAGCTATTAATATCCCTCTTAAAGATATTCTTGAGGATAAGAGGCTGGACGAAATAAAAGAGAAAGCTTTGAAGAACAACCTTAAAGGTAATTTCGATTTAGAAGGTGCAGCTAATTGCTGTAAAACAGACAAAATTCAAGTATAGATATGAAAAAATTCATACTTTCTGGTACAGAGTTTCTAGACATTTTTTAGTTCAATCGAATTATTGTTTGAAAATTTTGTAATACTTTTAAAATATTGTTTTACAAACAATTCCATTGTTTTCTTTTTGCAGTTTATGTTGTTTGTCGACGTGGAAATGATTCCCAAATGGCCGTGGAACACTTGACAGGCAAATTAGATGAGTATATTGATATCAAGGACATAATTGGAGGATTGCATTCATGGCATTATCAATGCGATGCAAAATTCCCAATTTATTAATAATACTCTATTAAAAATACGTGCTGAAATATTTTGTTCGTGAATAATGACAGTTTTTTTATTTTTCGAATCAAGGCTGCACTATTTGTTGTTGTACTATTTCTACAAGATTTCAAGCTCTAATATGCTGAGTGAGCATTTTTATGTTTCACTTCTTTTTTGGGACATATACAGTTATTTCCGAATTACCTTATCTTTTACTTTGCCACTTATGACTAACACTAACAATTTTTAAATGGCTCTATATAAGACCTCTCGAATTTGAAGACAGCTTCGCTCTAAAGCCCTCGAGTTCAAAAGGCTAAATAGTGCAGGATTTTCATACAGATAATATTATATTTTTGAGAGTTGCCATTATATTTTTAATTGATTATTTTTATGTTATATTTGAATAACGTACTCGCTCTCATTCTAATAAACATTTCGTTGAGAAGGTCAAACTCTGTGGGGCCTCTCTAGCTACGGCCTTGTCGTGGTGGACTTTTCAAATTAACCACTTTTATCTCCATTATCAGATCAAATCATATTGCATTGTCAACGGACTTCCATATGTATGCAAATTTCTTTATTACTAGACGAAATATCAGCAAAATATAGAAAAATGAAAGAATCTAAAAAAAATAAGGTTATTAATTTAAACATCTTATTAAATGCAATAATTTGAATTCTTACACAACGTCTTTAATCTTTATGAATTTTCCAGTACATAATTTATACCTTAAGTATTTTATGAATACTCTATATGTATTTAGGTTTTAGATTTTTTCGAGGAAAAATAAGTTTAAAAAGTAACGTATGAACCTATGTTTGCACCCCATTATTATCTAAAGAGCAGTTCAAGGGCTAAAACGATATATGCATGCTACATTCTCATGCTGGGCCAATACTGTGACCATTTCAAGATATCCTTTTTTGAGATTTCAAAACAGATTATCTCCTTAAATTTTTACAACAGGTAATACATCTTAAAAATGAAATGAATTGCCAAAAAACTAAATTTACAAATTTTAGGTACTCCTCATCAAAAAGTACAACAGAATAATTACGCAGGCAGGCGTTAATTGTTTAATCTTGTTAAGAGCTGATGGAAATGGAAGGGTACATGACAAGGCATTTTCTTATGCAGTGAAACGAATAGAATCAATTACCTTGAAAGGATCTCCAAAGTATAAGCAGTAATTAAGAAAGACACCAGGGAAGAACTTTTACCTTTATACATATTTATACCAGAAAAGTAAAAGAGTATACACCTTTATCAAATTAAGAAAGTAAAATAAATTACATCCATTAAGGGATGCTTCCCAAGTTATTTACGAACCACCTGAATTCGCTTCACCTCGCTCTAAATCTCAAGGGGAAAAGATGAAAAAAAATAAATAAATATTAAATACATCGCTATATATGCGGGAAACCTTAACTAGACAAAAATCGTTGCAATTTCCTCCACTTCGCTGTTTCCGCAACCAGACCCAAATGGGCACTGTTTGCAGTTCACTCCAAATATTCTCATATCCAGATCCAGGTTGCTATGATGAGTTTGGAGTGTTTCCGGGAAATGTATCCGAGCATCCCAACAGCCGGAAGAAATCGATAGCGAGATATAAACAGAGCTCAACAGATGGTATCCAGATATTTGCTAGATATTTATTGTATACCATGTACCTAAATCAAAATGGGTATTGCCAGAGTGTGGTGTCCACATGCTTTTTCAGTTCAAGTAAGAGAAATAAAAAAACATTGTTAGTCCTGGCATCTTTTATCCCCATATCTGACTTCTTCGTCGAGCCGGAAAAAGCATTCAAACAAAAATTAAGAAGTCCTCAAAAGAGCCCTACCTGGAGGAAAAGAAAATCCTTCAGTTTCTTGGAAGGTATCTGCTTCAAGGACGGTCGGATTCGGGCGTATTAAAGGGGGTGTCAGGGTGATATCCGCGCAGTTTTCATTTGGCTGCGAGTGGGTGATGAGCTGGTAGCTGGTCACATTCCTGCTGTTTTGGAAGGATTTGATTTGGCCATTTCTCTTGGGACTTGGGACTGGAGGAAGTGCAGGTATTCTTCGGAATTTTGTGCTTTCGGTGTTTTCCCCCCGATGTTTTTCCCTTTGTTCACACCTCAAGTGCTTTGCAAACGTCGCATTCTCTTGGGACCGTGTCGACAGAATCATCTGAGACAAGGATATTTTTCGGGGATGGTTTATACTTAACAACTTAATTTTTTTCGGGTAAAATCGATTTAGTTTGATGTCCTTGCGGGGAATTTAAGCTTTTGGTGGTAGTGAAACTTTGTTACTTTTTATTTTTGGTATTGTTTTGTGGTTTGTTCAAGGCGACATTTGAACAAAGGGTTATTTTTAAAGGGGGAAAAAAATGCGAGTTTGTGTAATAATGTGCATTTAGTGCAAAAAGTATTTATGATAATAACTAACGTGAAATTGCTACTTAAAGTAATTTGAATAGGATAATCAAAAAATATTGGTTTGTTTGTTTAGCATGTAAAGCATGAAAAGATATGTATTTTTATTAATGCAATTAACTACCTCCGTGCCTTTTAACTTATACAACCTTTAATTGTGCCAACGGATTACGAAAACTATTTACACTTTCCATAACGCATTTTAGGAATTTTTAGTTTTAATTCCGAATATTGCTACTATTAATATCTTTTAAACATCTTAATCGAGTTTAAACCGAAAATTCGCTTTGTCACTGTTATTATTTTATTACTAAAACCAAAGTCTAAATTTGATTCAAATGAATTTGAATATACTCGTATGTACATACATTAGAAGAGTTCTTAAGCTTTTCAGGAATTCTGGCGAAAATATTTTAATAAAAGTAGCGTTTTATTTAATTTATAATTGAATTGCAAACTAATTGAAGTATGAGATAGTATTAAAGTTAATAGGTAATATTTAATATATAATAATAAACCTTTTTTTTGCTTCAATTAAATATGAATAATACATATATCTGAAAATACTGCAAGCTTACCGCATTATCCTACTGATTGTATTATTCGTCTTATCTTCTTTATTTAATTTTGTTTTCGTATATTTTTTCAACTAAATTTTTTGAACCGTATAAAAAATGATAATCATTCAAAAACAAAACAAATATTCTTGAAATTGTGGGCATTCGTACCTTACTCTTTAAATCAAAAATAGTATTTAAATGTTTGTAGCATTGGTATATTTTCTTCTTATTTCTTTCCAGAAGAACTAATATAATGAATTCGAAAAAATGCGTCTCTTTCGGACTTATCACATCCCTACTCTTGCTAGTAGTTCAGCAAGTGAATGCCCTACCTGCAGGTAAAGGCAATGTGTGTCCTTTGGCGGCTCCCACAATTACCACGACACCTTCTCCGGAAGACTTCCCGAAGTTGAAGGACGAATTAAATGTTCGTCTATCCCAATCTTTTCGGATGAAAAGTTACATGAACGTTTCTCAGCATCGTTGCAGTGATTTCTATGAGTTCGCCTGTGGCAATTTTGGTAAGAAGTCACCTAAAGATGAAATACATCAAAAATTTAGAATGGACTTGGAGCACTTACTCAGTGATAATGCGAATAAGTCACATACTGAAAGCGACAATAAAGTAAGATTGCTTTTCAAATCATGCCTTAAAGTGGTTGGCAAAGATCCAGAAAGACTGACGCAGATGAATGAATTCGCTAGGACTCTTAGTGGGTGGCCGTTGTTGCCGAATTCAAATTGGTCCAGTGAAAATTTTGATTGGTTGTTAATGGTAGCGAAATTGAGGCAGTACGGTATACAGTCGTTGCTCTATGAAGGAATGCAAAAACATCCCAACGACCAGGAAGAGGCATTTATTATCCTGGGTCCTGGCGAAATGGAATATTCAATTACCGAAAAAGACGTCTCTGATGATGATTTGAAATGGAAGGCTTTTATTGCTGATGTTCATTCAGTACTATCCAAAAGTGGCGTAGTGGTTAAAGTTGCTGAAAGTATCGCCCATGAAATAGCAAAATTTCAAAAAGATAGAGTGAAAATTCTAAAAAGCTGGAATTGGACTTCCGACAATATTGCAGAGTTAACTTTAGATGAGCTTAAACAGAAATTTCCGGATCGAAACTGGAACCAGTTTTTTGAAATAGTCACAGGAAAAATTCGTAGTGGCTCTGATAAACTTATAATAATCAATGAGGGCTTATTTTCTGAACTCTTGGATCATTTTGATTGCACAAAACCGGAATTGTTGGCAGATTACTTTTTTTATAAATTAATGAAACAAATGGAAATTTTAAACACCACCGATATTGATTCGTGTATCTATGATATAAAATTTGTAATGGGTCACGCTTTAACCTCGATGTACGTCCGAGAGTATTTGGACAAAAAGACACAAGAGAGTGCTCTAGACATGGTTAATTATATTAAATGGGCTACAATACAAGTAATCGACGATGCAATTTGGATGGATGAGAGTACACAAAATGAAGCAAAACTGAAATTAAGTAAGATCACTCCCATTGTAGGATACTTTAAAGAAGTCATTGATCCAGACTGGATTAAACAATTATACCATGAATTAGAGGTTGATCAAAATAATTTCATTAAAAGCTCTTTTAATGCTCTGCGATTAAAAACAAGGGTTGTACATAATGAGCATAATGATTTAAAAAACCAGGATATTTTCAATGATATCTTGAATGGCGTTAATTTACTGTCTACAGATGTTAAGCTGATACCAGATCGGCAAATACTTGTTGTTCCACCGACACTCCTTGTTTTACCATATTTCAGTGCCGAAATGCCAAAATCATACAATTTCGGTGTATTAGGATCAATAGTTGCACAGGAATTGATTCATGCATTTGATGAAATTGGAAAAAAGGTTGATCAATATGGAAACTACAAGAAATGGTGGTCAAAAGCATCAGAATTAGCATATCAACAAGCATCAAAATGTTTTGGAAATTTTTATGACTTTTACATGAAATGCCTACCAAAGGGAGATAAGGCATTAACAGTTTCGGCTAATATAGTCGATAACGCTGTAATTCGAATGACTTTTATTGGTTACAATACTTGGTTTAATGAGCATAAAGATTTGGACGGTATAGCAGAAGATGAAGTACTACCAGATATTGAACTTAACAATACAGAATTATTTTTTCTTGCGTACACTCAGCAATATTGTGAGTCTTACGTACAGCCAACATATATTTTAGATGGTCCAGCAAGATACCGTGTTTTTACCACATTATCAAATTATCCTGATTTTGGGAGAGAATTGTTTTGCCTCCCGGAACCTCAACTTACGTTAAATTTGTGCCAATTCTGGTAAACAATTTTTAAAAATAATAAATTTTGGTAAATGATCTAGATGCGCTTATTTTGGAAAAAAGAAATATATTATTGAAAATGAGAACAATAAATAACTAAAACAATAAATGATTTTAAAGTTTGATCAAATAAATATATCAAAAGTTGTGATAAATGTGTCTAATCATATTTTGTATATGTCTAATAGATATTCTTTGTAGCATTTGTAAGTTTTGAATTTAGTAAGAAACAATTTAAAGGACTAAAATATTTTAACAAACACTTAACACACTCGAAAAAAATATATATCCATTTGTCCTCGTTCAGATGTGAAATTGATCGAATATAATTCAGCAGTAGCAACATATGTACGTATAAATCAATATATCTGTCCAATAAATCATATCGAAAATGCTTAAGATATTTTTAATTATTTTTATGTTATACATATACCTTTTGGCTATTGTAGTAAGACTTAAATCATCTAAAGAAATCATAATTTTATTATCAAAACTATCTGAATATAGAGATAAGTTCTATTTCATATTCCTAGATTCGACTCAGGCTTTAATTTAATTTTACAAACTTGTGATGATGATTAACCTCTATTTTTTATTATTTTTTTCAAAAATAGTCGAAATCCTGTCTTTGTATATTTTAACTCTGTTTTTCTCGACAACGCAGGTTGATTTTAACTTTAATTTATTTAATTCATAATTTTTTCAGAAAATGCTATAGAAATAATCTGTTAAGTAAATATTTTAAAATATAATTTGCTGATTCTGTGAAGAACAGCGCCGAGACAAAACAGACACAATAAAGGAGCAAAAATAATTAATAGTGTGATTAAAAAAGTGCATGATTCGATTTTAATCCTCAAATTTAATTGTAAATTCAATTTACAAACTTAACTATGCGATATTATAATTCAAATTCAAAAGGAAAACGTTACAAAATTAAATACTATTTTTAAATTAAAAATAAAGGTAACTATCCTTAAGTAATAATGACGACAACCACGGCGAAGTAAATATAATTAAATCAGCACCTGGCACTGCGCCCTTTTATCAGACAAAACCCCACAAATTTTTATTTTTCTTCGTTCATTACCGCGGCATGACATAACCTAAATGTTTCGTTCTTGAACTTCGCGCTTAAATTCTCCGAATTCAAATAGTTCCTGAATTAATGACAGCTTAATTCCAATTTCATTAAATTCCACATCGAGGAAGGTAAGATGGCGGTCGGTCTCTAAATTTGCCGGGATCAGTTTTGATATTTTTTCAGTGCAGTTTTTAACGCAGTTTAGCTTTGTTTTAGTAATTAATTCAGGTAAATTTTGATTTTATATTGTGTTTGCATTATTTTTTTTATTAATATACATTCCTTTATTCCAGTTATTTTAGTTTAAAGGCCAATGTGCTAAGGTCAACTGGATAACAAAGAACAAAGGATTTCTCAGGTACGTGCAGGTGCAATTTTTATTATTTAATTATTCAATAATTCAATAATTTCTATGTTAGTTGAACATAAATATTTAGGCTAGTTTTGAAATGGAGCGAAATTTAATTGTTATGGACAACTTTCAATTAAATCGAACATTCTTTAACATAAACTTCAAGCAATTCACGAGGGCTCGTTTAAGTTTTGAAGCAATTTACTTGAAATTTTTAAGTTAGTGATATTGCCGCAGCAGAACTGCATCGAAGTTTATGGGTTGTGATAAAATACTTAAAGGAACGTCCTTAATTTTTCGATATTGAATAAAACTCTCGCGAGTGTTAATAAATCTTTTAAGTCATATAAAGATTGAAACCGGAAATAAACTTTTTTTACAGGCTTGATTCTCAAGCATTGGTGAAATATTAAATGCTATAATAATAATTAGTACCTTAAATTAGAAGAGCAAAAATAATCTAACCATTCTTATAAAAAGATATACGTTCTCATCTACTTTTTGAAATAAAATTTCTTTTTGCGTCATGAAACAATTTTTGTTTCTGCCATCTATTTAAAAAAACAGCTACGCTTGTAAGTAGCATATTAAGACTAATTATAGTTTATACTCCAAAATAACTAATCAAATACAGAACAAATGTCGCATTGCTATAATTAAATGAAAATTTATTAGATCGAATCTATAAGTACCTAAATAGCAGCTGATGGGGAAGACGAGTAAACATTTTTGCCGTTTGACGTGCCACCACTAGTTTCGAAGTTATTGGTTTATAATTTTTAATAGCTGAGAATAAATAAAAAAAATTATTTTTTTTTCAAGCATTCTTTTAATAAATGATTTCGATAACATAAAATCACAGATAAGAATTCTTATCTGTGATAAAATTGTGAGACATATGCATAAGTATGTATATCTAGAATCAATAAGATGGTAATTAAAATCATTTATTTAATCTTAATAAAAACTTGTCAAATATTTCCCCTACCAAAGCACACATTTGTTAACTGGGTTCATAGTTGTTCCCAATTTACAATTGAACTCTTTTCCAAACTGGTCAAAATTCGAGACGCTTCCAATAACACGATATTTATCAACTGCGTGGGGGTCTCCCGAAAATATTTCGAATCCCTTCTTCTTGTTCATTCTACAGTAGCTTTGGGCATAGGCCAAAAAGAAAATTTGCGTGTTTGTCATATTAAGCTTTGGTAAAATTTCTTTTTTTATATCGATGTGAGCCCCATTGGCCTTTAGCCATTTTTTGTATGCCAAATATCCTTGTCGGACCCCTCCAGCATCGGCGATGTTTTCACCAAGAGTTAAATTGCCCTTTACTTTTTCATTTATTTCTTCAATACGAAAAGAATCATATTGGTCCACGAAACATTTTGCACGTTCATCAAAAGCAGCTTCTGATTTAGGACTCCACCAATTCGCGTAGTGTCCATCTTGATCGAAGTTCCGACCGTCAGAATCAAAACCGTGAGTCATTTCATGTCCTAGAATATGCGCTCCCATAGCTCCAAAGTTGTAAGATTTTGGAAGATCTGGATTAAAGAATGGCTTACGCAGTATACCAGCTGGCAAAATCATTTTATTTTCATTCATCATATAATATGCATTCACGTCTGCATCATACTTGTCTTGTTGCTCACTTTCCTCGTCACCCTCCAGGTATGAACTAAGCTCTTTTCTTAATTTGTATTTCGCAATAGTTAAGACATTTTCGTAATAATCGCTGCTTGGTTTTATCTCGAGATCTTTATAATCATTTTCAAGAGATTCGAAATCTAAACTGAGTTCGACATCCCCAATGACCATTCGCATATTTCTCAGCTTTGTAAGTACTTTTCGTTTTGTTTCCGTATCCATCCAATCGATTTCCTTTATAATATCCTTCAAGGCGCTCCTCATGTACGATGCCATGCTCGTAACTTCATCCTCGACGGTATCGAAATGGTATTTGCTGTTTATATACATTGCAGTCACAACATCTTTCATTAGCTCATTGACTCTATTGATACAAAAACTCTTTTGGTACTTGGCATATAGCAGCTCATCATGCAAATTATACAAAAGTTGTAAAGCCAAGTAGTTCGCAACAGCTTTAGCATTTTGGGAAGTGAAGAAACTTGGAAGATTTTTTATATATTTTTTGCTAGAAATGGCAAAAAAATCAGCGGAAGAGTTAACTTCTTGGCCGAAAATTGTATTAATATATAGCTTCCAGTCAATTTTTGGTATTTCCTCAATAAGGTCATCTATGGTTTTGTTGTATTCAGTAGACGAAATCAACGAATATTTTTTATAATATTTCTGCCATTCTGTGGCCAGCTGTACGATTTCACGAAAAACTTTTTTTGCACTTCTTGGAGGTACCCCATACATTGATAAAAGTTTCAAAATTATTTGCTTATTAATAGTGTACTCTTTTGACGCTGGACGAATCTCAAGATCAGTATGGATACCAAATACATCAACGTCAAAAAGCACCTCCTCGTGACGTTGTCTTGCTGCTATAAAACTATTCACACCATAAGATGCTAATTGTACGGTCATGTTAAACCAATCGAAGTTTTCGGCAGTCCAATTAACACTTAGAGCTGGACATCCACCAATTGAATCTATAAGCTTCAGGTAAACCTCACTTTTTGGAAAATTGAATATATCGACTCGCATGCAAGACTGATAGAAATTCTTCGCCTTATCGGCCACGGTTATTTCCGCTGAAGTTGATGGCTGGGTCAAAATGTCGTGAAGGGCGTCATCAAGTTCATCTGAAACTACACTAAATACTCCGTATGACTCCATTCCGTGTTTGTACTTGTGAATTTTGAAGTAATTCCCACAAGAGTATTGGTAAAAATCTTCACAAGGATCTGCTGAATTATCGATATAAGCAGCCATTCGAGCACCGTATGTCTTTCTTTCGCGGTCCATTGCTTCTGCACGTGTTTCAGGTGGTTTTGTTTTAGCAACATCTGCCAGAACATGACCGAATAATGCAAGTAGTAATAATTTTCTCAACGCCATATTAACTAAAAGTTTTAACAATTCACGAAGAAGGAAAGACTACAACTGAGCCATCATGAAATCAATAACTTTGAATTTAAAGATACTGTCGTTCTGTTTTTACAAACAGTAATTGATTATAATAGGAGAATAGTTTGAGGTCAAAGATTTTGAGAAGATTAATTTTAGCATCCGTAAATATACCGCACTAAATTGATTTAAATAAGCTTAGATTAAATTCTAAAGCCTTCTTTACTTCGGAAAACGTACAGAGGTTATCAAAATTGGTTTTGCTGTTTAAATCATCAATTATGTATTTGATTATTTGTTATTGCATTTTAGTAGAGATTAATTTTAATTCATGAGATTTATGAGAAATTCATCACATCTGCATACGTTTGAATAATAAATTCGCATAGAAAGAAAATCATAATCGCTATTCGCCCATTTCCTAAAGAGTGAAAGTAATGAATTTATTTGCAAGAGACATTTATGTAAGTACATATATGATTTTAAGCTCTGCAAATATTCGACAAAACTATGCTGTGAGATATGTAGGATCAACAATAAAGTGTTTTAAATTTCTGTAAATGTGTACTATTTGAAGTTGATATGACAAAAAATTTTTGAGATATAGTAAATTCTCCTAGCAACCCGAATATTGCGATAATATGTTCCCAATTTTCCAACCAAAAATAGTATCATTTAATTTTAATGTCCCCTCTTTAATGTGTTGCAATCCCAATATTCCTTAAAATACCTCGGTCAAGAACTTATTCAAAGACCTCATTAAACCTGTGATATTTTCATGATTGGTTTAAAAACAATACTGATTTAGCTTTCTTTTCCTTCGTATACTTCAGAGAATTACTTGCGAGGAAAAATGTACATAAAAGAAAAGGTATTTTATTTTGTAGTAAGAAAGGAGTTCATAAAGATTTTTTTTGGCTTAATTCATGCCGCGATAAATTAGAAAAGCATAGAACAAAGTGATAAAATATTTCAATTTAGTAAAGTAGGGCAATTTGGATGCAACGCATTATTAAAATGCTTATCGCAAGAATGCTTCTATTAATGTAATTCACGCTCTTTTCATGTCGTATTTGTCTCTTCGATGGGAATAGAATAGAGAATATAATATCTCAGAATATCTAAATTCAATCCAGAATTATTGCGTTAACATAGACATTTATTGCATTGATTTATTTTACATTATGTTATTGGTAGTGCTTTTACAATTTACATATGCAATACATACATACATACATACATACATATATACACTGGAGAGCAAATAAACCGGGCCGCCCGCTACCTTGGAACTCTGATTCGATTTTCTCAAAAAGTATAAAACTTACAACTATCAAAGTTATACCTACAGAAAGTGCGTTTGATCTTGATGGTGATTAAAATGAATGGAAACTCATTGGGATTAATCAATTTATTAAGTGTTTATTAAGGATTTTACAAAGAAGAGTCGTTTTTCAGTCGTGTTAATCGTTAGTAATCATAAAATGAAAAACAAAAATTAAAGCCAGAAACAAAGAAAAAATTTAAAAAAAGTTTTTGGCCAGTATTTAGTATTCCCTCCCCTTGCTTGGATAACTGCCAGCATCCTCGTATTCATCGAGCTCACGAGCCTGACGATGAAATCTTGAGGAATTGCATTCCACTCCTCTTCAATTGCGATTCGGAGGAAGCCTTGTTGGAGCAGGTACCCGGACCCAAACCCGAAGTTTCAGCTCATTCCATAAGTGTTCTATCGGATTCAAGTTCGGTCTTCGAGCTGGCCAGTCCAGATGATGGTTATATTCAACTTACTGTTCTGCGAAATCGCCGCCTCAACGCAGTTCAAGTCCAAAAAAGTCTGCGTGACGAACGCCAAGTGGTCATAAGTTCAGATACCGTCAGAAGGAGACTGGCTGAACGGAACCTGGCTCCAAAAAGAGCTGCAACAGCCCCAGCATTAACGGTAGCCCACCGTCGAGCACGACTTGAGTTTGCTCGAGAACATAGGGATTGGACACATTACAGATCCTCCTCCATAAGCAACAGTTTTCTCGATGCAACACTGAGAATAACGTTCTCCAGGGCGACGATATACTCTCTGACGTCGATCACTTCCACGTAGACTTACCCTGGTCTCATCGGTGAAGAGTACATTACCCCACTGCTCTAGCGTCCAATCCCTCGGTTAAATTTAACCGACACTTTAAAATTAACAAAACCATTTTTTATCTATTATCTTTTGAACCATATTTACTAAATGCGAAAAGTGTATGTGCCACCACCGAAACTCGTATATGCTATAGATAGCTCATAATTTTATTTAGAGTTTACTTTCTGGGTCTAAACCTAACGTGTAATTACCATCCCTAACCAATATTAGGGGCGATGGTTTCTTGTAAGTAATAAACTAAAAAGAACTTTGAACTCTTCATTTGATATATTTTACCCAAAGTGGCACAACACACATTTCTCAACAGGATTCAGGTTATGCCTAGCTTACATTACAATTAAACAATTTTCCAAATTCATCAAAATTTGAAACACTCCCAATAACATGAAATTTGTCGACAGCATGATCATCCTTGTCGCTTCCCTTATACATGGTGTTCAGAGGTGGGAGGGAAATATTGCAGGAGGTACCTGGGCATGTTGCACCTTTTTGGAAACTTAATTAGATAGGTATCTATGTAACTTAAACAAAATAAAAAGTAGGTATGTTAATAACGTGAATTTCGGAGAAAAGTGGGGCGAAAGGTGAAAAATCATGAAATAAATGTTAATTTTTTCAACTTCCGGGGTGATTGTGGCCAAGGGGTTGGGGATAGGGGGGCGGTGTTAACCTTTTTGGACAGGGCTTCGAAATAGTGATTTCTTGAAATTGGTTTGGGGTCTCTGCGATTCGCAGAAAAAGAGATAAAAATACAAGAGCAAGGCAACATCCTGATTTACGAATCACCCTGTAGCTGCCGAACGGTGCGAGATACCCCCCCCCCCCCCCCCCCATACGATTTTTTGCTTGTCTCGGTCTGATCTTTCACCTCCTGCAATATTCCCTCCCACCTCTGAACACCCTATATGCTTTTTGCTTTAACTTGCTGCAGTAGGTCTGAGCATAGGCCAGGAAAAATAGTTGGTTGTTGGTCAAATTAACATACGGCAGAGTTTCCTTAGACACGTCGTAGAATCCTTCGTTAGCTTTGATCCATTTCTGATAAGCGATGTATCCTTGTCGAACGCCCCCAGCCTCAGCGATATTTTCCACAAGAGTTTGTTTTCCATTATTTTTCATATTCACTTCAGGTATCGTGTAGGAATCGTATTGTTTAATAAAACATTCAGCACGACTTTCAAATGCTTCATCAGCCTTGGAGTTCCACCAAAAAGTTTCGTTCCCATTCTCGTCAAAATGTCGTCCATCAGAGTCAAAACCGTGGGTCATTTTATGGCCAATTATGCTTGCTCCCACAGCGCCATAATTGTAAGATTTTGGGAGTTCATGCATGAAAAAAGGTTTACGCAAAATACCTGCAGGCAAAATCATTTTATTTCCACCAAGATTATAGAAGGCATTAACATCCGATTTGTAAGCATTCCTGCTGCTATAGCTCTCGTTAAAGAGGGCATTGTATTTAACCTTAGCTAAATAACGCCTGAAGATCAAATTATTTTGATAGAAGTCGTTTTCTGGAATTATATGGAGGTCTTCGTAGTCCTTCTCCAAAGACGCAAGATCCAGGGATATAGTTCCACGTCGCCGATAACCATTATCATATCTCTCAATTTAATCAGAGCCTTCCTCTTGGTGTCTCTGTCGATCCAGTCGCTGTTTTTTATGATATCCTTGAAGGCGCTGCGCATGTAGGAGGCCATGCTCACCATTTCGTCCTCAACACTTTCTTGATGGTATCTGCTATTCAGGTATATTGCAGTAATGACCTTTTTCATAGCATTTTTAGCTGACTTCGCGCAAAAGTCTATGTATTTTATATTGCGGATATTGTAACTCAGAATGATATCCATACAAAAGCTTTAGAAACAAATAATTGGCAGCAGCTCTAGCATATTCCTTAGTGAAAAGGATCTCTAAGTCAGTTAAATACTCTTGCTTTTTTACATAAAGTACTGCTGAAGAGTCATTTGATTGACCTAAAAGACCCTCGTAGTAATTATCCCAATTAAAATTAGGTATTTGCGCCTTGAGGTCATCAATTGTCCACATTTCATCAATATCTTTATGAGTTCGGGTAATGCTATAGAATAGATCATACCCGATCTTTTTCCAAATTGTACAATTTCCTTAAAAATTTGTTTTGCCTTTTTATTTTTAATACCATACATATTTAAAACTTTCATTATTATTCCTTTAGTCATGTTAAAATTTCTAGAGAAAGGCTTGTTAATGAGATAACTGCGTATTCCATAAAAATTAGGTTTGATTACGTTTATGCCAGAGTAGTCTGTAGTTAGAGTGAAAAAGGCATCAATACCAAATGAAGCCAATATGGTGGTGATGACATTTTGCCAGTCGAAGATTTTGGGTTTCCACTTTGGATCTAGGGCAGGCCAACCACCGAGTGATTCAATCAGCTTCAAATAAGCATCCACCTTCAAGAATTGAAAGATATCCTCCTTCATGCAGGACTTATAGAAAAGTTTCGCCTTTTCAGTGACTGTTATGTTAGTTGCAACAGGTTCAGACCAGAGCTTATCTAAGGCCTCGTTCATCTCACTTTTAACAATACTAAACAAATTAGTGAAAGAGACACCGTATTTTTCTTTACGCACTTTAAAATAGTTTCCACAGGAATATTCATATGTAGAAATCTTCACAAGGATCGGTTTTCGTGTTCATGTAAGAGGCCATTTTAGCCGCGTAAGAGTTTCGTTCACTTTCTATTACATTTTCAGTACCTTTAATAATTTTATTTTCAATTAAAAGCACAAAGTTAATATCAAGTACCAAAGTTAAAAGGAGCAATAACGTTTTTAATGCCGTCGGAGCCATACCGAATAATTAACTGATTGTACTGTCATATTTTTCAATTTTTATACATTTCATTGCTGCTTTTAGGAGTGGCGCTGATCAATTTCTGCCAAGGTTATAGATCAATCATAAATATGTATTAGAGACTGCCCATGCGAATATTTCGCACAGTATCGTGATAAGTCTCCGAATGGTAATATAATAATCAAATTATTGAACCAACAGCTATTATGTATGTCAATTAAACAGATTGTTAAGGGTAGTACCTTCTATATTCTTTATGCAAATATGGTTTTTTTAAAAAATTCTTGACGAAAACAATAATATTATACCATATGTTTATTTTACGTCATTACCGGGGAACGTGATCTTTAAAATGATGTCTCAATCATTAATTTTGATGAATTATTAAGGGATATATGGCGTACCGACAAAAAAACACCATTGAGAAATAATATATGTTTAAGGATAGAATAGCTTGAAACGATATAAAAAAAAATTTAATAGAAGATGCTTTTTATTGAAGGGCCCTTAAAAGGAGAAAATAAAAAATTAATTTTCCAAAGAGATGATATAAATAAGTAAAGTTTTCAAAATTTAGATAGTTTTGGCGCAAAAATGTAAATACGTATGTAAATACGTAGCAGCTGATGGGAAAGATGAGTACAAATTTTTGCCCTTTGAAGTGCCCCCATTACTTTTGAAGTTATTGGTTTATTATTAATTTTTTGTAAAAGAAAATTACTAAAAAAAATTTGTCAATCACCATTGCATAAACACTTTGAATACCATGGGGTCTGCCCGTGCCCGGCGGCGCTTGGAACCTTTCTCCCATCAAATGGAGTTTTAGATGCAATGTTTTCACGAAATTTGTTTTAAAAACTGTGGCATTCCACGTGTAGTACCTATACCAAAACACCTATAATTTCGATAACATGAAATTGTGAGACCTATGCATAAATATATATACTTTATATCTAGAATCAATAAGAGTGGGGTAATTAAAATCATTTATTTAATCTTAATAAAAACTTTTCTAATATTTCCCCTACCAAAGCACACATTTGTTAACTGGATTCATATTTGTTCCCAATTTACAATTGAACTCTTTTCCAAACTGGTCAAAATTCGAGACGCTTCCAATAACACGATATTTATCAACTGCGTGGGGGTCTCCCGAAAATGTTTCGAATGCCTTCTTCTTGTACATCCCACAGTAGCTTTGGGCATAGGCCAAGAAGAAAATTTGCGTATTTGTCATATTAAGCTTTGGTAAAATTTCTTTTTTTATATCAATGTGAGCCTCATTGGCCTTTAGCCATTTTTTGTATGCCAAATATCCTTGTCGGACCCCTCCAGCATCGGCGATGTTTTCACCAAGAGTTAAATCGCCCTTTACTTTTTCATTTATTTCTTCGATACGAAAAGAATCATATTGGTCCACGAAACATTTTGCACGTTCATCAAAAGCAGCTTCTGATTTAGGACTCCACCAATTCTCGTATTTTCCATTTTGATCGAAGTTCCGACCGTCAGAATCGAAACCGTGAGTCATTTCATGTCCTAGAATATTCGCTCCCATAGCTCCAAAGTTGTAAGATTTTGGAAGATCTGGATTAAAGAATGGCTTACGCAGTATACCAGCTGGCAAAATCATTTTATTTTCACTTGGGGAATAATATGCATTCACATCCGCAACATATTTGTCTATTTGCATACTTTCATCGTCATCTTCCAGGTATGATCTCAACTCTCTTCTTAGCTTGTATTTTGCGATAGTTAAGACATTTTCATAATAATCGCTATTTTGTTTTATTTCCAGATCTTTATAATCATTTTCAAGAGATTCGAAATCTAAACTGAGTTCGACATCCCCAATGACCATTCGCATATCTCTCAGCTTTATCAATGCTTTTCGTTTTGTTTCCATATCCATCCAATCGATTTCCTTTATAATATCCTTCAAGGCGCTCCTCATGTACGATGCCATGCTCATAACTTCATCCTCGATGGTATCGAAATGGTATTTGCTGTTTATATACATCGCAGTCACAACATCTTTCATTAGCTCATTGACTTTATTGATACAAAAACTCTTTTGGTACTTGGCATATAGCAGCTCATCATGCAAATTATACAAAAGTTGTAAAGCCAAGTAGTTCGCAACAGCTTTAGCATTTTGGGAAGTGAAGAAACTTGGAAGATTTTTTATATATTTTTTGCTAGAAATGGCAAAAAAATCAGCGGAAGAGTTAACTTCTTGGCCGAAAATTGTATTAATATATAGCTTCCAGTCAATTTTTGGTATTTCCTCAATAAGGTCATCTATGGTTTTGTTGTATTCAGTAGACGAAATCAACGAATATTTTTTATAATATTTCTGCCATTCTGTGGCCAGCTGTACGATTTCACGAAAAACTTTTTTTGCACTTCTTGGCGGTACTCCATACATTGATAAAAGTTTCAAAATTATTTGCTTATTAATAGTGTACTCTTTTGACGCCGGACGATTCTTAAGCTCAGTATGGATACCAAATACATCAACGTCAAAAAACACCTCCTCGTAACCTTGTCTTGCTGCTATAAAACCATTGACACCATAAGATGCTAATTGTACGGTCATGTTGAACCAATTGAAGTTTTCGGCAGTCCAATTAACACTTAGAGCTGGACATCCACCAATTGAATCTATAAGCTTCAGGTAAACCTCACTTTTTGGAAAATTGAATATATCGACTCGCATGCAAGACTGATAGAAATTCTTCGCCTTATCGGCCACGGTTATTTCCGCTGAAGTTGATGGCTGGGTCAAAATGTCGTGAAGGGCGTCATCAAGTTCATCTGAAACTACACTATATACTCCGTATGACTCCATTCCGTGTTTGTACTTGTGAATTTTGAAGTAATTCCCACAAGAGTATTGGTAAAAATCTTCACAAGGATCTGCTGAATTATCGATATAAGCAGCCATTCGAGCACCGTATGTCTTTCTTTCGCGGTCCATTGCTTCTGCACGTGTTTCAGGTGGTTTTGTTTTAGCAACATCTGCCAGAACATGACCGAATAATGCAAGTAGTAATAATTTTCTCAACACCATATTAACTAAAAGTTTTAACAATTCACGAAGAAGGAAAGACTACAACTGAGCCATCATGAAATCAATAACTTTGAATTTAAAGATACTGTCGTTCTGTTTTTACAAACAGTAATTGATGATAATAGGAGAATAGTTTGAGGTCAAAGATTTTGAGAAGATTAATTTTAGCATCCGTAAATATACCGCACTAAATTGATTTAAATAAGCTTAGATTAAATTCTAAAGCCTTCTTTACTTCGGAAAACGTGCAGAGGTTATCAAAATTGGTTTTGCTGTTTAAATCATCAAATATTTGATTATTTGTTATTGCATTTTAGTAGAGATTAATTTTAATGCATGAAATTTATGAGAAATTCATCACATCTGCATAAGCATGAATAATAAATTCGCATAGTAGTACCAGAGATAACGAATATATAGATGTGCAATCTCAAACAAAATTTTCGTCAAGAGCTTTCACTTTAAAAACCTCCAATGTACTTCCAATAGCATATGGCTCAGTTATAAGCGAAGAGATCGTCAACTTCTCTTCTAGAACATGCTCATGGACTCTTTCAGCTGTTGTCCTTTCGAGTTCCGCTGGGCGCAACGCACACGGATTAGAGAGTCGCGACGCCGCTCTTTGCCCTTTTCCTTCCCGCAGCACAAGACCAGGCCATTTGGTCGTACTGAAGAGAGTGGCCCATAAAAAGAGAATTCTAAACGAAAGCCTTTTGCCTGAGAAACTTTAATTTCATGATGCGATAAATTTCTATTGGTTTGCACATCTATATACTTATTCGTTATCTCTGGTAGTACAGTCAATCTGTCGAAAAAAAGATAGTTCAAATGAAAAAATTACAATATGGGAAAATCTTGTTTTATTCGTTGAAGAATGACGTACTTAAGCTACCTTCGCGATGGGCACGTGCTACTTTGGTGCGTCTTTTTGAAAACTCAAAAAAAGTGCCAAAAAAATTTTGGAATGCATTTTTCTCGAAATATATGCATTTTACAGGAAAATTTTTCAAACAAAAAATGTAGAGGACGTTGCGATCTACAATTAATGTACAGCAAAAAATGCGCACGGTAGGTGGCGCTGAAGTTACCAAAAAAGGGTTTTTCCACTTTTTCGCCATGAAAATATTATTTTATCGCAAAAATGTACATGCAAAACTTGTTCCTTACATTATTATCAACAACTTTTATTTAAACATTTTTTTCATACAACACATTTTTTTCATACAATGTCGTCCATCAGAGTCAAAACTGTGGGTCATTTTATGGCCAATCATGCTTGCTCCCATAGTGCCATAATTGAAAGATTTTGCGAGTTCATGCATGAAAAAAGGTTTACGCAAAATACCTGCAGGCAAAATCATTTTATTTCCACCAAGATTATAGAAGGCATTAACATCCGATTTGTAAGCATCTCTGCTGCTATAGCTCTCGTTAAAGAGGGCATTGTATTTAACCTTAGCTAAATAACGCCTGAAGATCAAATTATTTTGATAGAAGTCGTTTTCTGGAATTATATGGAGGTCTTCGTAGTCCTTCTCCAAAGACGCAAGATCCAGGGATAGTTCCACGTCGCCGATAACCATTCTCATGTCTCTCAGCTTAACCAGAGCCTTTCTCTTGGTTTCTCTGTCCATCCAGTCGCTATATTTTATGACATCCTTGAAAGCACTTCGCATGTAAGACGC
Source organism: Machimus atricapillus (assembly GCA_933228815.1). Lineage (NCBI taxonomy): Eukaryota > Metazoa > Arthropoda > Insecta > Diptera > Asilidae > Machimus > Machimus atricapillus. The sequence goes on along the minus strand of OW121788.1, from coordinate 3,988,213 downwards.
CATGCTCATCACTTCGTCTTCAACACTCTCTTGGTGGTATCTGCTATTTAGGTATATTGCAGTAACGACATTTTTCATAGCTAATTTAATTGTCTCCACACAAAAGTCTATTTTATATTGTGGATATTCTAACTCAGAATGCAATCTATACAAAAGCTTTACAAACAAATAATTGGCAGTAGCTCTAGCATTTTTGTTAGTGAAAAATTTCGGTAAGCGTTTGAAATATTTTTGGTTTTCTACATAAAGTTTTGTTGAAGCGTTAATTGGTTGACCTAAAAGGGCCTGGAAATAATTATCCCAATTAAAATTAGGTATCTCCTCCTTGAGGTCATCAATTGTCCATATTTCATCGAAATCTTTATGAGTTTCGGGAAAGTTAAAGAGCATTCTCCATTCTTTTCCAAGTTGTACAATTTCCTTAAAAACTCGTTTTGCCTTTTTGGTGGGAACACCATACATACTCAAAATTTTCATTATTGTTCCTTTGTTCATGTTAAAAAGTCTAGACTAGAGAATGGCTTGTCAATGAGGTAACTGGTTATTCCATAAAAATTAGGTTTTATTACATTTCTACCATAATAGTGGTTTGTAGTTAGAATGAAAAAGGCACCAATATCGTATGATGCCAATGTGGTGATAACGTTTTGCCAATCGAAATTTTTGGGCTTCCACTTTGGATCCAAAGCAGGCCAACCACCGAGTGATTCAATCAGCTTCAAATAAGCATCCGCCTTCAGGAATTGAAAGATATCCTCCTTCATGCAGGACTTATAGAAAAGTTTCGCCTTTTCAGTGACTGTTATGTTAGTTGCAACAGGTTCAGACCAAAGCTTATCTAAGGCCTCGTTCATCTCACTATTAACAATACTAAAGAAATTAGTGGAAGAGACACCGTATTTTTCTTTACGCACTTTAAAATAGTTTCAACAGGAATATTCATAGAAATCTTCACAAGGATCGATTTTCGTGTTCATGTAAGAGGCCATTTTAGCCGCGTAAGAGTTTCGTTCACTTTCTATTACATTTTCAGTACCTTTACTAAGTTTATTTTCAATTAAAAGCACAAAGTTAATATCAAGTCCCAAAGTTAAAAGGAGCAATAACGTTTTTAATGCCGTCGGAGCCATACCGAATAATTAACTGATTGCACTGTCATATTTTTCAATTTTTATACATTTCATTGCTGCTTTTAGGAGTGGCCCTGATTAATTTCTGCCAAGGTTATAGGTCAATCATAAATATTAGAGACTAGCTGACCCATGCGAATATTTCGCACAGTATCGTGATAACTCACCGAATGGTAGATAATATAATAATCAAATTATTGAACCAACAGCTATTATGTATGTCAATTAAACAGATTGTTAATAGATAGTACTATATTCTTTATGCAAATATGGTTTTTTAAAAAAATTTTTGACGAAAACATTAATATTAAACCATATGTTTATTTTACGTCATTACCGGGGAACGTGATCTTTAAAATCATGTCTCAATCATTAATTTTGATGAATTATTAAGGGAGATATGGGGCGTACCGACAAAAAAGCACCATTGAGAAATAATATATGTTTAAGGATGGAATAGCTTGAAACGATATAAAAAAAAATTTAATAGAAGATGCTTTTTATTGAAGGGCGCTTAAAAGGAGAAAATAAAAAATTAATTTTCCAAAGAGATGATATAAACAAGTAAAATTTTCAAAATTTAGATAATTTTGGCGCAAAAATGTAAATACGTTTTGCCCTTTGAAGCGCCACCATTACTTTTGAAGTTATTGGTTTATTATTAATTTTTAGTAAAAGAAAATTATTAAGAAAAATTTGACAATCACGAATCACCATTCTTTAACACTTTGAATACCATGGGGTCTACCCGTGACCGGCGCTTGAAAGCTCCCTCCCATCAAATGGAGTTTTAGATGGAATGCTTTCACGAAATTTGTTTTAAAAATTGTGACATTCCATGTTTAGTACCTATACCAAATGAAAATACCTATGATTTCGATAACATAAAATTGTGAGACCTATGCATAAGTATATCTAGAATCAATAAGAGTGGGGTAATTAAAATCATTTATTTAATATTAGTAAAAACTTTTCAAATATTTCCCCTACCAAAGTACACATTTGTTAACTGGATTCATAGTTGTTCCCAATTTACAATTGAACTCTTTTCCAAACTGGTCAAAATTTGAAACACTACCAATAACACGATATTTATCAACTGTGTGTGTGTCTGCCAAAGATGTTTCGAATCCCTTCTTCTTGATCACCTTACAATTAGTTTGGGCATAAGCCAAAAAGAAAATTTGCGTGTTTGTCATATTAAGCTTTGGTAAAATTTCTTTTTTAATATCGATGTGAGCCTCATTGGCCTTTAGCCATTTTTTGTATGCCAAATATCCTTGTCGGAGCCCTCCAGCATCGGCGATGTTTTCAGCAAGAGTAAAATTGCCCTGTACTCTTTCATTTATTTCTTCGATACGAAAAGAATCATATTGGTCCACGAAACATTTTGCACGTTCATCAAAAGCAGCTTCTGATTTAGGACTCCACCAATTCTCTTCTTCTCCGTTTTGATCGAAGTTCCGACCGTCAGAATCAAAACCGTGAGTCATTTCATGTCCTAGAATATGCGCTCCCATAGCTCCAAAGTTGTAAGATTTTGGAAGATCTGGATTAAAGAATGGCTTACGCAGTATACCAGCTGGCAAAATCATTTTATTTTCACCTTCGAAATAATATGCATTCACGTCTGCATCATACTTGTCTTGTTGCTCACTTTCCTCGTCACCCTCCAGGTATGAACTAAGCTCTTTTCTTAATTTGTATTTCGCAATAGTTAAGACATTTTCGTAATAATCGCTGCTTGGTTTTATCTCGAGATCTTTATAATCATTTTCAAGAGATTCGAAATCCAAACTGAGTTCGACATCCCCAATGACCATTCGCATATCTCTCAGCTTTGTAAGTGCTTTTCGTTTTGTTTCCGTATCCATCCAATCGATTTCCTTTATAATATCCTTCAAGGCGCTCCTCATGTACGATGCCATGCTCATAACTTCATCCTCGACGGTATCGAAATGGTATTTGCTGTTTAAATACATCGCAGTCACAACATCTTTCATTAGCTCATTGACTTTATTGATACAAAAACTCTTTTGGTACTTGGCATATAGCAGCTCATCATGCAAATTATACAAAAGTTGTAAAGCCAAGTAGTTCGCAACAGCTTTAGCATTTTGGGAAGTGAAGAATCTTGGAAAATTTTTTATATATTTTTGTCCAGTTATGGCAAAAAAATCAGCGGAAGAGTTTACTTCTTGGCCGAAAATTGTATTAATATATAGCTTCCAGTCAATTTTCGGCATTTCCTCAATAAGGTCATCAATGGTTTTGTTGTATTCAAATTCAGGAGAAGTAGTTGGCCAATATTTCATATAAAATTTCGTAAACTGTGTGGACAGCTGTACGATTTCTCGAAAAACTTTTTTTGCACTTCTTGGAGGTACTCCATACATTGATAAAAGTTTCAAAATTATTTGCTTATTAATAGTGTACTCTTTTGACGCTGGACGATTCTTAAGCTCAGTATGGATACCAACTACATCAACGTTAAAATACACATACCCATAACCTTGCCTTGCTGCTATAAAACCATTGACATTGGACATTCATGTTGAACCAATTGAAGTTTTCGGCAGTCCAATTAACACTTAGAGCTGGACATCCACCAATTGAATCTATAAGCTTCAGGTAAACCTCACTTTTTGGAAAATTGAATATATCGACTCGCATGCAAGACTGATAGAAATTCTTCGCCTTATCGGCCACGGTTATTTCCGCTGAAGTTGATGGCTGGGTCAAAATGTCGTGAAGGGCGTCATCAAGTTCATCTGAAACTACACTAAATACTCCGTATGACTCCATTCCGTGTTTGTACTTGTGAATTTTGAAGTAATTCCCACAAGAGTATTGGTAAAAATCTTCACAAGGATCTGCTGAATTATCGATATAAGCAGCCATTCGAGCACCGTATGTCTTTCTTTCGCGGTCCATTGCTTCTGCACGTGTTTCAGGTGGTTTTGTTTTAGCAACATCTGCCAGAACATGACCGAATAATGCAAGTAGTAATAATTTTCTCAACGCCATATTAAATAAAACTTTTACCAATTCACGAAGAAGGAAAGACTACAACTAAGCTATCATAAAATTAAAAATTTTAAATTTAAAGACCCTCTCGTGCTGTTTTTGCAAACAGTAATTGATTATAACAAAAGAAAAGTTCGAGGTCAAGGATTTTGATAAAATTAATTTAGAAATCTGTAACTAAATTAATTTAAATAAGCTTAGATTAAATTCTAAAGACTTCCTTACTTTGAAAAACGTGCAGAGGTTATCAAAATGGGTGCTTGTGTGGAAATTATCAATTATGTATTTGATTATTTGTTATTGCATTTTAGTGAGAAATTAATTTTAATTAATAAAATATGTATATCGAAAATTTAGTCACATCTATATATGCATAAATACTGAGTTCATATATACATAAAATTGTTTATAATAAATTCTTATATGAGGTACTCGTTAATGAGTATTGCTGGGAAAAACTCATATTCGCTATTCGCGCATTTCACAAAGAGTGAAAGTAATGAATTTATTTGCAAGAAACAATTACATATAAAAATATACATACATATGATTTGAAGCGCTGCAATTATACGGCAATAACGATTATTTGACATATCAACAATAAAGTGTTTTCAATTTTTTTAAATGTGTAGTACTTTTTTAGGAAAGTCGGTTTGAAGTTGATATTACAAAAAATTCGGAGTTATAATAAATGTTCTCTAGCACATCTGGCAGTTATAAACACAGATGAAACTTTAACTTCTTTTAGAACATTTTTAAAATCGGTAACCATAATATTTCGACAACTGTTCGACAAATTTTTCACCAAAAAAAAAGTATTTAATTTTACTGTCCACTATTTTGTTGCAAAACAATATTTCCCAAAATTCTTCATCCAAAGACTTACATTACCTCATTAAACCTGTGATATTTTCATGATTGGTTTTCAAGCAATACTAATTTAACTCTTTCAGACTTTCCTTCATTCTTCAGACAGGGAAAAATGTACATAAAATAAAAGATATATCATTTTTTTAGTAAGAAACGAGTTCACAGGGGTGAATTGGAAAAGCGTAAGAACAAGTGTAACAAAATCTGGATCCAACGCATTATTAAAATGCTTATCGCAAGAGTGCTTCTATTAATGTAATTCACGTTCTTTTCATGTCGTTTTTGTCTCTTCGATGGTTCTACGCAAAGAATATAATATCTTAAAACGTATGTAGATATTTACTTCATTGATTTATTTTAAATTATGTTATTAGTGGTGCTTTCACAATTTATGTCTCTACAGTTCACGAGATTTACATAGTTTATTTGATTGAAAATAATATTTATGTTATTTATAAATGTAATAAAAAGAGAACCATATTTCCATTCCATTTACATAAATTGAAAAAATTAATATAAGGCTACTTAGGGTTAATTTTTCAACCGGCTGATAACTTTATTTTTCTAATAAAAAATCAACTTCGCCGTAAGGAAAAATTATTTTCCACTCTCTTTGTCTAAATTAACTGACGAATAATAATACTACCTACCGGTTTAAGAAGCGAATAAGTTTATCCCACTGATAGCTATTTTGAAATCAAAGTCAAGTTGATTATTGGGACAATTTTATTCGACGAATAAATTTATCTGACGATTGAAAAATTTAGTAAGAGATGAGGCAATTTTGATCAAAAGTAATTACGGATCTTAGATTATAAGTGCAATTAATTAAAAAAAACTTTGAATAACCAAAAGTGGAAATTCTCTCTTTTAAACAGACATTCCTTATAATTCTATTTATATATATGTAGAGTTTATCTCCTGGATCCAAATCTAAGGTATAACTCCCCTCCCGAACCATTAGTAGGCGCTGCCGTTTTTTCCTTGTAATAAATTAAAGAAAACTTCAAACTTTTCAATTAATATATTTTACCCAAAGTGACTACCACAACACACATTTCTCAACCGGGTTCATAGTTGTGCCTAGCTTACAATTAAACAATTTTCCAAATTCATCATAATTTGAAACACTCCCAATAACACGATATTTGTTGACAGCATGAACATCTTCGTCGTGAATTTGATATGCTTTTCGCTTTAACTTGCTGCAGTAGGTCTGAGCATAGGCCAGAAAAAATAATTGATTGTTGGTCATATTAACATACGGTAGAGTTTCTTTAGACATGTCATAGAATCCTTCATTAGCTTTGATCCATTTCTGATAAGCGATGTATCCTTGTCGAACCCCCCCTGTATCAGCGATATTTTCCCCAAGAGTCCTTTCTCCCTTGATTTGCATATTCACTTCAGGTATCGTGTAGGAATCGTATTGTTTATTACTTCTTATATTTAGGGATAAAATAATAATCTTACTCTTGGCGAGATCTTGAGAAGGAACTCTTAACAAGAGGAAATCTCTCTCTCCCTCATTCTTCGTAGCCCGGAATCTGGGTACGAAACTACTAATTTTAATAAATAATTCGCCGAGCGACATTCCGAATCTACTTCTACAGTGGTCCCCTATATCCGCGGCGCCTCCAAAAAGATCGCCGACTCCCGACCTTCCTTGAAACGAAGCCTGACCAGCACGGCCTCTGGCCACCTCGGCATATGACTTCCCACCACGTTGGGAAGAGATGGGAAGTGGAACCTCACGATCCCTGGTGACACCACCCTTAAGCCAATTGCTCCTTAGGCTGTACCACTGAACCGAATTTGAAGATTATATGCTCATTCGACGCAGAATTTGACCCTCTTTAATATTGAATGGAATGACATTTTCCGTCGGACGTACCGTTTTCGAGCTACAAGCAAAAAACTGAAAAAAGAGCGAAAATTTCGCAGTTACATGGCTGCCAAAAGTTATGCTCACCTCCTGGGATGGTGCAAACTAGGATTACACGCATTTAGGACCAAATGAAGGTATTAAAACGATTTCCAGCTTGCTGGGAATTAATTCCGCAAAAAAATCGAATTTGATTGGCCTATGATAGCTATTTTTAAATCAAAGCCAAGTTGATTATTGGGACAATTTTATTCGACGAATAAATTTATCTGACGATTGAAAAATTTAGTAAGAAGTGAAGCAATTTTGATCAAAAGTAATTACAGTTTTATGTGGGATCTTAGATTATAAGTACAATCAATAAAAAAAAAAACTTTGAATAACCAAAAGTGGAAATTCCCTCCTTTGAACAGACACACCCCAAAAAGTGTACCTAGCTATATAACGTGCCACCTCCAAAACGCGAATCATGCTGCAAATTCCTTATAATTCTATTTATATAGAGTTTACTTCCTGGGCTAAGTCTAAGCATAGCATAGAAGTATAACTCCCATCCCGAACCAGTAGTAGGCGTGGCCGTTTTACCCTTGTAATAAATTAAAAGAAAACTTAATTTTTCAATTAATATATTTTACCCAAAGTGACTACCACAACACACATTTCTCAACAGGGTTCATAGTTGTGCCTAGCTTACAATTAAACAATTTTCCAAATTCATCATAATTTGAAACACTCCCAATAAGGCGATATTTGTTGACAACATGAACATCTTCATCCTGATCTTGATATGCTTCTCGCTTCAACTTGCTGCAGTAGGTCTGAGCATAGGCCAGGAAAAATAATTGATTGTTGGTCATATTAACATACGGCAGAATTTCCTTAGACATGTCGTAGAATCCTTCGTTAGCTTTGATCCATTTCTGATAAGCAATGTACCCTTGTCGAACGCCCCCAGCGTCAGCGATATTTTCCGTAAGAGTTTGTTTTCCATTAATTTTCATATTCATTTCAGGTATCGTGTAGGAATCGTATTGTTTAATAAAACATTCAGCACGACTTTGAAATGCTTCATCAGATTTAGAGCTCCACCAATTATTCCTCTCCCCATTTTCATCAAATTTTCGTCCCTCAGAGTCAAAACCGTGGGTCATTTCATGGCCAATTATGTTTGCCCCCATAGCTCCATAATTGTAAGATTTTGGAAATTCAAGCATGAAAAATGGTTTACGCAAAATGCCTGCAGGTAAAACCATTTTATTTCCACCACTATAATAGAAGGCATTAACATCTGATTCGTAAGCATCCCCGCTGCTATAGCTCTCGTTAAACAGGGCGTTATATTTAACCCTAGCTAAATAACGCCTGAAGATCAAATTATTTTGATAGAAGTCGTTTTCTGGAATTATATGGAGGTCTTCGTAGTCCTTCTCCAAAGACGCAAGATCCAGGGATAGTTCCACGTCGCCGATAACCATTCTCATATCTCTCAGCTTAATCAGAGCCTTCCTCTTGGTTTCTCTGTCCATCCAGTCGCTATTTTTTATGACATCCTTGAAGGCGCTACGCATGTAAGAGGCCATGCTCATCACTTCGTCCTCAACACTCTCTTGATGGTATTTGCTATTCAAGTATATTGCAGTAACTACATTTTTCATAGCCAATTTAGTTGTCTCCACACAGAAGTCTATTTTATATTGCGGTTTTTTTAATTCATCATGCAATCCATACAAAAGTTTCACAAACAAATAATTGGCAGCAGCTCTAGCATTTTTGTTGGTAAAAAATGTCGGTAAGCGTTTTAAATATTTTTGCTTTTCTACATAAAGTTGTGTTGAAGCGTTAATTGGTTGACCTAAAATGCCCTCGAAATAGTTATCCCAATTAAAATTAGGTACCTCCCCCTGGAGGTCATCAATTGTCCACATTTCATCGAAATCTTTATGATTTCGGGCAAGGTTATAGAGCGTTCTCCATCTTTTTCCAAGTTGTACAATTTCTTTAAAAACTCGTTTTGCCTTTTTGGTTGGAACACCATACATACTTAAAATTTTCATTATTATTCCCTTGTTCATGTTAAAATTTCTAGAGAATGGCTTGTCAATGAGGTAACTGGTTATTCCATAAAAAGGAGGAGGTTCCATTACGATCGTACCAATGTTGTCTGTAGTTAGAGTGAAAAAGGCATCAATACCTAATGAAGCCAACGTGGTGATGACATTTTGCCAGGCGAAGTTTTTGGGTTTCCACTTTGGATCTAGGGCAGGCCAACCACCGAGTGATTCAATCAGCTTCAAATAAGCATCCGCCTTCAAGAATTGAAAGATATCCTCCTTCATGCAGGACTTATAGAAAAGTTTCGCCTTTTCAGTGACTGTTATGTTAGTTGCAACAGGTTCAGACCAGAGCTTATCTAAGGCCTCGTTCATCTCACTATTAACAATACTAAACAAATCAGTGGAAGAGACACCGTATTTTTCTTTACGCATTTTGAAGTAGTTTCCACAGGAATATTCATAAAAATCTTCACAAGGATCGACTTTCGTGTTCATGTAAGAGGCCATTTTAGCCGCGTAAGAGTTTCGTTCACTTTCAATTAGATTTTCAGTACCTTTACTAATTTTATTTTCAATTAAAAGCACAAAGTTCATTTCAAGTCCCAAAGTAAAAAGGAGCAATAACGTTTTTAATACCGCCGGAGCCATACCGGATAATTAACTGATTATACTGTCTTATATTTTTCAATTTTTATACATTTCACTGCTTCTTTTAGGCGTGCAGCTGATTAATTTCTGCCAAGGTTATAGGTCAATCAAAAATATTGGAGATATAAGAGCTGGAAACGAAAAAAAACTTTTGGGTTTTTTTACATAGAAAGTAATGCTACATTATTGTCTGAATAAGTCGCTTATTCAGCGTTCGAGATTTTTTAATAAACTAAATTTACTATGTAAGTACTTCTCGTGGTTCAGTTAGATCAGCTTGATCTCTGAACAGTCTAAAAAGAAAAAAGTGTCTTTTTCTCAATATTCCTTACTATATGTTCAGGAGTGTCACAGACTAATCTGAGAATGTGATGAAAGTTATGGTCACTTCATACCTTGTTTTATTCATACAATTCAATTTATCGTAGCATGTCCCAGAATAAGTAGTACATAAAAATAAATATTGATGCACATTAATATCAAAGGAAAGAAACTGCAAATAAAATGAATAGAATAAAAGTGTTTATAAAGAAAAATTAATCAAATGCCTGTAGAGCATCCAAGAGTTCTTTATAGATGCGTATTACATTAATAGGTAATTGCAAATTTGACGTTTTGTTTTTAATTGTTAACGAATTAATTCATTAACATACAATTAAACGACTTTGAAGCTAAATATTTCGGGGATATGGCATCAAAACAAGTAAAATGTCAATAGACTTTTCGCTCTCAGTGTTATAATTACGATTACTAAAGAACAAAATTTAAATGATAATAATAGATAGAAATTGTATAATATACATATTAATGTGATACGTAACACTTAAAAGTTTTGTGAAGATGTTTTTCAATAACCTGGTAATAATACTTCAGTTCGCTTTAACTTGCTACTATGTATGTGATTATTTTATTTATACAAACAAGCCAGTTTCCATCACCAGAGTTACTCAGTCTATATATGTACATATGTATTTATCTACTCGGTTACTTTTTATATAAAAAAAATAAATTGAAAGAAATATAAATGTAAACTTTTCAACAATTATATTTATTCGAAAATATTTACCACAATAAACATTTCTCAACCGGGTTCATAGTTGTGCCTAGCTTACAATTAAACAATTTTCCAAATTCATCATAATTTGAAACACTCCCAATAACACGGTATTTGTTGACCGCATGAACATCTTCGTCGTGAATTTGATATGCTTTTCGCTTTAACATGCTGCAGTAGGTCTGAGCATAGGCCAGAAAAAATAATTGATTGTTGGTCATATTAACATACGGTAGAGTTTCTTTAGACATGTCGTAGAATCCTTCATTAGCTTTTATCCATTTCTGATAAGCGATATATCCTTGTCGAACCCCCCCTGTATCTGCGATATTTTCCCCAAGAGTCCTTTCTCCCTTGATTTGCATATTCACTTCAGGTATCGTGTAGGAATCGTATTGTTTAATGAAACATTCAGCACGACTTTGAAATGCTTCATCAGATTTAGAGCTCCACCAATTATTCCTTTCCCCATTCTCGTCAAAATGTCGTCCATCAGAGTCGAAACCGTGGGTCATTTCATGGCCAATTATGTTTGCTCCCATAGCTCCATAATTGTAAGATTTTGGAAGTTCGAGTATGAAAAATGGCTTACGCAAAATTCCTGCAGGTAAAACCATTTTATTTCCACTTGGACTATAGAAGGCATTAACATCCGATTCGTAAGCATCGCTGGTATAGCTTTCGTTAAAGAGGGCATTGTATTTAACCTTAGCTGAATGACGCCTGAAGATCAAATTATTTTGATAGAAGTCGTTTTCTGGAGTTACATGGACGTCTTCGTAGTCCTTCTCCAAAGACGCAAGATCCAGGGATAGTTCCACGTCGCCGATAACCATTCTCATATCTCTCAGCTTAATCAGAGCCTTCCTCTTGGTTTCTCTGTCCATCCAGTCGCTATTTTTTATGACATCCTTGAAAGCACTTCGCATGTAAGACGCCATGCTCATAACTTCGTCTTCAACACTCTCTTGGTGGTATCTGCTATTTAGGTATATTGCAGTAACGACATTTTTCATAGCCAATTTAACTGTCTCCACACAAAAGTCTATTTTATATTGCGGATATTTTAATTCATCATGCAATCCATACAAAAGTTGTAAAAACAAATAATTGGCAGTAGCTCTAGCATTTTTCTTAGTGAAAAAGTCAGGTAAGAGTTTCAAATAATTCTGCTCCATTACATAAATTGGTACAGATGAGTTAATAGGCTGACCTAAAAGGCTTTCAAAGTATTTATCCCAATCAAATTTAGGTAGTTGCTTCTTAATTTCATTAATTGTCCACGGCTCTTCAATATCGTCCTGAGTTTGAGAAATCTCATAAAGCATCTTCCATTCTTTTCCAAGTTGTACAACTTCCTTAAAAACTTGCTTTGCTTTTTTCATTGGAACACCATACATACTCAAAATTTTCATTATTATTCCTTTGTTCATGTTATATTCACTAGAGAAAGGTTTGTTATTGAGAGAACTGTGTATTCCGTAAATATCAGGTTTTATTATCATTATACCATAGTTAGCATTTAAGGCGAAAAAGGCACCAATATCGTATGAAGCCAATCTGGTGATAACATTTTGCCAGTCGAAGTTCTCGGGTTTCCACTTTGGATCTAGGGCAGGCCAACCACCGAGTGATTCAATCAGCTTCAAATAAGCATCCGCCTTCAAGAATTGAAAGATATCCTCCTTCATGCAGGACTTATAGAAAAGTTTCGCCTTTTCAGTGACTGTTATGTTAGTTGCAACAGGTTCAGACCAGAGCTTATCTAAGGCCTCGTTCATTTCACTATTAACAATACTAAACAAATCAGTGGAAGAGACACCGGATTTTTCTTTACGCACTTTAAAATAGTTTCCACATGAGTATTCATAGAAATCTTCACAAGGATCAACTTTCGTGTTCATATAAGAGGCCATTTTAGCGGCGTAAACCTCCCGTTCACTTTTTATTAAAACTCCTACGTTTTTATTTTTTTCAATTGAAAACACTAATTTATTCTGTAGTGCTAGAAACAGTAGGAACAATAACATTTCTGATACCACACGAGCCATTTCGAGCAATTAACTAACTGGACTGATTTCGTTTTCGAGAATTGACTTAATAATCAGAGGTGGTGCTGATTTCTGCCAGGGACAATAGGTCAACCGGATTGATAGATAGAGTAGGAAAATTATTTCAATTCTACACTACAGTTTTACGAAATTGAAGTAAAATGTGCAAGGTCTGAGTTATACATAGCTGTGTAAGATGTGTTATTGCTTTATATATTGCATAATTGGCGGATATTGACATTGGAAATGATTAGACGTGATATGTGAGTTTTTACTACATATGTTAAACTAATTTAAAAGTTAAAGTACTATTGAAGTGCACGCCCTCAGAATGATCCTGCGATATGCTGTGCATTGTTTGCAGGAAAACTATTGGCCGCATCTAGTGGAAATGGAGTTTTAAACTGTCCCAATTTTATACAGGTATAGGTTTCACAGGTTCTAACATATTTTATTGCATTCGCTTACTTACTGATCATAAAATCGATCGGATATTCATGTACCTATCATACTTATATGATATAAAATAGAATAGTTGTTTGCTTTTAAGTGTTGCTGCTTTTTACCAAAGTTATACTAAATTAAAGTTGGAACCCAATTTTAAAGTTTGAAAATGTAATTTTTATAGACTAATAAGAATATGTAAGTCGATTCGAAAATGATTTCTTTTTCTTTTTTTCTAAATTATTCTAATCGTAACAACTAATGGTTGGACCTACGTAGCCGATTTTTAAAATGTTGGTTTTCTTTCATCATCACACCGTGGTTCACTTTGTAAATTATGAAGTTTTTTCAATAAAAATTAGTGTTAAACAAATTTCATATGCATATGTGTACATAATAAATTATCCTTTACCCGATCCTTATATAATGTTTTATACATATACGAGAAAGAAATTTCTGGTAGTTTTATTTAACGCTGTTTTTACCTGGATGTTTAGGGGTATTTAGTGAATTCTTAAGTGACTATCTGTTTTAATTTTGGAGTGTAAAGACATTCACGGTTTAAAAAATTAAAACCCCAGGAATTTTTACTTTATGTAAGAAAATACTGTTGATGATTTTTGGCCTTTTACGCTTTTAATTTGGAAAAGTAGTTTTTTTTAAATAGATCTGGAAAATTAAACAAATGCAAATAAATAGTTTATATTACTTACTGTAAAATTTTTGAAAACATCAAATATGTATATCTTTTTTATGATGTTAGTAACGTGGTAGATATTCTTCAAGTATATTTGGCAAATCGCTTCTATATTTCTTGGAGAAATAAAAGAATACCTGCCTATTTCTGAAAAGCTGTTATAAAAGTAAATTACAAATTCATTTATTGTGTTGTTTGACATTTTATTTATTTCTGACAACGCTTATCAGAGGAGAGTATTAAATACTATTAACAATCGTATGATAGGTTGATCTACAGTAAAAAAACATAATTCTCTCTTGCTCTTTTATACAAAAGTATTTAAATTAATATTTATTTCGTACTATTAATTTACCTTAGGTTTATAATTATCACTGTAAAATTATTTATAATCAAAATAACCACGAAGTTTCCTTTTTAAACAAAGAGAGCATATTCGTACCTTTGGTAAATGTAGAACTATGTTGCAGTAAAATTAAAAATAAAAACATCTTTTGCAAATATGCAAATAGCCAGCGGTGTTTCTCTATCGCAGGAAAATAACGCTAGAGCTTAATTAAAAAGTTCATATGTTTTATTATTTAATTTTGTATTAGCTAAAAAATTATATTGATCCTTTTAATTTAAAACCACCGTTTTGGTTAGGATGCTAAGATATCAGATAACTAAAAACAATTAAGAATTTGAGAAAACTATGGGCCACTTATCCAGCTTTCTATAATTTGCTGCCATTGAGTTTTATAACATTGTTTTCACTTAGTTTACTTTTGTGCGAAGAGCTCTCAAATCGCCAGCTTATTTAATAACTACGACTATGGGTATTTTAAAATACCTTTAATCAAATGGACAGGCTGAACAGGCTAGAATAATAAATGTAAGCAGTCTTTCAAAACAGAAAAACGATTCTCTTCACTTATCTACAAATACTTTCATGTTTTTATAAAAGGCAACTAGCTAAAAAAAAAACATACAGAACATAGTTGTACAATTCCACTTAAGCCTACCACAACATAATACAAAGTAATAAAAATAAATGCGAATTTATGCCACAATTTATTTACAACAATTAACATGAAAAAAATGTATAAATTTCTTAATGTTATTTCCCATTTCGAAGCAATGGTATCGTCGTAGTATTTTTTGTGATATACCTGTATTTGTCTGTATCCATTTCTGTTTCCTCATCACTTGAGGGAGGTGTGTCTATTTGCAAGTGCAATTGCACTCCTAAATCTAAGTCTAAATATTCTTCGTCTGCATTTGCTATTGATGTAAGCGTCTTATCCAAACTTTCTACAAGATCTGTAAATGTTGGACGCTCGTGCGCATTTAAGTTCCAACATTGACGCATCAAGGTGTATCTGTAATCAAGAAAATGTGTTTTACATGAGTAGGGTGGTTAAAAAATTCCAATTATTGCTTAACTTACATATTTAAGGAACATCTTGAAGGCCGCTCCATTCTTTGTCCTGACATTAAGAAATTATATAATTCTTCAGCTGACATAATTGAGGGATAAGGCTGTTCACCGAATGTCATTATTTCCCAAAGGAGAACACCGTACGACCACCTAGTTCGAATATTATAATTAATTTAGTTACAATTTAATTTATTTCTACACTATTATTTGAATTTCTAAGGCCAAGAAAGTTATATAAGATGATTCAAAATTCAAAACTTTAAAATCATATTGTTGTAAATTAGTGGAAACTAAAAATCAGGTGCGAAGTAAATTTTCCTTTATCATGTCTTCAAATATAGTTATAAAAAACTACTTACACATCACTTTGGGTGTCATAAAATTTATCCTGCAGAGACTCTGGAGCCATCCATTTTATGGGCAGCCGACCATTTGTATTTTTTCTGTAATAGTCTGTGTCCTGAATGTCGCGAGCCAAACCAAAGTCAGCAATTTTTATCACGTAATCATCGCTAACTAAAACATTTCGAGCTGCTAAATCACGATGAATGCACTGAAAAAAAAGTAAAATATTAATAAACTGGAGCAATGTCACAAAATAAGATTCTTACTCTTCTCGAAGCTAAATACTGCATCCCCCGAGCAACTTGAAATGCAAATGAGATCAAATCCTTCTGAGCTAAGGTCTTCCTTTGTTTTTCTTCAAAATTAATTACTTCAAACTCTGAAGCGGGGCGGTGTTTCTTTAGAAAATCTTTGAGATTGCCATGAGGGGCATATTCGACAATAACGTAAAGTGGTCCATCTTGACTGCAGCATCCCAGCAGGTTAATAATATTAATATGTTTCCCAATCATCTTCATAACTTCCATTTCTCGAACTAAGCTAGCCATGTCAGCGTCGGTATGTCCTTCTTTTACCATTTTAACAGCGACAATGCAACTTCCTTGATTTTTACCTAAACCAGTGGCTTCGGCCATCACAACTCTTCCAAATGCTCCCTCGCCTAAGGTTGCACCCAAAGTAAGCTGACTCCTTGGAATTTCCCAATTGGAGTCCAGAGGAAATTCGTACTCATTAAAAGGAGCAGGATCGGTGTTACTACTCTGCAAAAGTGTTGTCCGCTGCTTCTCGATTTTTATAATTGGCATAACCATCGTTTCTGGATTTCCAGGATCCGGTGAGGGCTTAAAAATGATTACTTTTTTGGTCCATTGGTGAACTGTTTCCATTCTATGCTTCATCATTTTTTCATGTTTTAACTTCCGCGAGAAGAAAAGTATAAAGACACAAATTACTAGGAAAAGAAGTCCTGTGATAACAGTCACGATTATTATCCAAGGGTGATTTCTTGCAGGAGGAGAATTTAGAGGAACATCAGAGTATAGCTCTAAACATTATTATATATATAATTTTTAGATAAAATACTGTTTTTAAAAACTGTTACCATCTACTACTCGTAAGTAGGCACTTGCTGCTGAAGTACCCAAGCTGTTAGCTGCTATACAAGTATACCATCCTTCGTTTTCATGAGTTACGTTATCCAATTTAAGAACGTCAGATCTTTCTAGATCGGACTATTAATACAAAAAAAAAATAAGAAAACTTATTTAAAAAATTTATAAAACTAATATTATAACATGCCACCAAATATCTAGTCTACAAAGAAGAGAAAACACAGTAAAAATAAATCATGCAAACCATCACCTTAAGAACAGAAGCTGTTTTATTTTCTGAGCATATTGCGTCATCGCATGGTTTAAAAGTCCAGGCTATAACATGTGTCAAGTCAGATAAAAAACCACAATGAAATTCGCCGGATTGACCAAATGTAAGAGTCATATTTGTTGGGGCTGTAAGGACTATTGGCTTGTGGTTGACACGATCTGAAATTGAATGATCATTTGTGAAGAAAGAAAAAGTCATTTGTTAAAATATAGATAGAAAGACCAATGCCATAAATTTATTCATAAATATAGTAGTAAGTAGATAGAAGTAATATTTTATTGTAATTTTAATATAGAAGGAAAGTGTGTCAAAGATCCCCAAAGAACCTCTACCTTTATAAACAAAAATTAACGTGAGATCACCCGTACCATCATAGCATAATTTATTTTATATATTATGAGTGCATTGCATTTTATTTTTCAATTTGAAAAAATAGTGATGTTTTGAAAACATACCGCCACCAAGTTAAGATATCGCTATTAAAAATCTTAACAAAACCTACACCATAACTTGGATCTTATTTTCGGCGTATATACCTTTAGTTTTCGTACAATTGCTCTATCACTGAAATTTTTCATAACAAAACTCGTAGCTGAATCCTCCAAGTTACTAATTGATTCATTTATAACTGAATAGGTGACCCAAACAACATGTGGCTCCAAATCTGCTAGTAAAGTACATTCAAATGTGACAGTGGAGTTTTCTAATGCCGTCACATTTTTGGGGTATCCCTCTTTAATAAGTGGTCTCGTTCGTAACCTGTCTGTTTTTTTGATAAGCTTTTAATTTTCCATTGAATGAAAATTTTAGCACCAATATGAACAAAAGGCAGAAACACAAAGAGTCGTCATACGTTGAAAGTGAGTAAAAACATAGTTAGATGCAAAACAACAAGAAAATTTTTTTAAGAAAGCAAAGTTTTTCTGTATTTTTTTTGAGGTTTAACCCTTATTAAAAACCAGAAGATTTTTAATTAGGTTAAATTTGGCTTTTTGGACAATCATGAATTGGTCAGATGGCGCGTCGTTTGGATATTGATTTCTGGGACACCCTATAAAAGCATGTTTATACTTATATTGTAAAAACGAAATAAATGGAAACGGGTGTAAGTACTCTATTTTAAATAATTTTAGTAGGTATTTGATTTTGTCCTCATCAGGAAGTTTTGTTGTTCTGCAGTAGTCACTATCTCTTTGCTGCTAAAGTGGTTCTGCCTTAAAATAATAAATTCTTACCTTGAATGATGAGTTTGGTGGTATGTTCGATGCACCCGTATTCGTTGCATATGGTGCACTTGTACTGACCAGAATCTTCAGGTATAGCATCGTCCATCCGAATGGCCAGCTTTTTATATAATACTTTTCCCATAGACCGAACAATAGGCTTATCATCCTTAGTCCACGTAATATTTGGCGTAGGATTCCCAGTTGCTAGACAAGGTATTCTTACATAGCTCCCTGATGGTTTTGCCAATGTCCTAAGCAATGAGCTGCCATCCTTCCACATGGGAGGTGACCCCACATCTTCTTCATATCGAGCATCATCTGTAGGAATGTTTTCTGCATTCTCCTCATTATCAAGATCTACGTTCTGTTGATCCATGAGAAGTAAATTAAATTAAAATAGAAAAATCAACATCGACCACGTTGCGTACCTCTTCCAGCTCTTTCTCATAGTAATAGTCCGATTCGTTATGATTGTGCAATTCATCGGCCCGTTCAGAAACCTGAGAATATACTTCCATATTTCCGGCGAAATTTGATTTAACTTCGCCCCCGGGTAAGACGTGCAGCGTCAGGGTAGAACCGTGATTCTCATCGGATCCACAGGAGTAGACCCCCGCATCGGTCTTTTTGATCTTTTCGAATGTAACTCTGCAAAATTCAAGAAGGCACAAGATGTTAAAAAAATTCTTAAATTGCTGGATAAAATGCAAATAAGAGTATAAGAAAAATATGCTCTGGGATCGAAATGAAAACTATTTCGGAGGCTCCCAGACGTTCCGCAGATGTTCAACCATTCATTTGAAATCCTCTGCAATTCGAGCAGGTTTTAATAGAGTTCTGTTTTAGTAGTGTCGAGGTCGTAAAATGCATTCTTGGGATAGAAAGACGAAGACGGCAGCTTAAGTACGATGTTTTCTCCATGAAATGAGTGCATCAGTTGCATCTGGTCTTAAAAACTGTAAAGGTGCTTGCCAAACTGAGAAATGATTTATTGCAATTTGTAAAAGGGATGCGGAAAAACGTCTTAAAGTTTATACGGCGCCACGAATTTGCATTTATATTTCCCGGCAAGGTTAATGTTTTATCTCATAATGCTTGTCTTCACCTGTAGCATAAAAGTAAAAGGAGAATAATTGAAAAACAGGAGGTTGAGGCTCATTAGTTATATAAGTGGTTGTCCCCAAAACCTTGAAAGATAAAAATTCCTGCTGTGCCCAGACGACCGGTAAGCAATGTTCTTGGCGCGTGTCAACAAACAATCCAACGCATTCATCACATGTCTGCAAATAAACTCTTGCGATCGAAGTCTACAAAAAGACTTCCTCAGGAGAATCTCAGGGCAGCCAGAAAACTCTGACTGGCATGGTGCGTTTATTTTCTTTAATACACCATGTATAGACTTGTCGCTTATTTTTTTATTTTTCTGCTTTTTTAAATCTCCCCATAGCACTGGAACGGTGGAGCAATCTCCTCCGGTGCATTTTAAAGACATAATTCAGCGCTATCTGTGTCATGTGGCTTTTAGGTCCTTCTCGAGCTGAATTATTTTTCCCTATACTTTTTCTCCTTATGCTGCACTCTATTTTTATGTCTTTAAGAAAAACAATGAAGAAAGGACAAAAGGCACTCGATGCCTGGCTTTTTGCACATTGTTCATTCTATTATAGGATTAAAAAAAAAATATTTGCTTATCGAAAAATAAAAATCCTTTTCATGTTGGGTGAGGCTGAATCTTTTTCTAGACTTTTCCATTAGTATGTCTCGACAGTTTTGTAGATATTTTTTTAGATATTTATCGATTTCGTGACTTACGTTTTCATTCGCCGCTGTTCAACACTCAATTTAACTCCATTCTTGTACCACATTGCATTCTCAAGAAAACATCTCAGTTGTACTTTGGAATAAACAGGTACTTTTCTTGATTGATGTAATTTATCACCTGAAAATAAAACAAAAATATTTTTGAGTTTCCTTAAATAATATAATAATGTTAACAATTAGCTTTTTAATTTAACTTAAATTTGTTTTATTGCGTGGTAAAAAGAATTAAATTATATAGAATACATAATAAATTAAAATAAGCAATATCTAAAGAAATAGCTCGAGAGACTAAAAAAAGTACTTTCCTAGGCTCTTATTCCTCGACGCACTGGAGTTACCTATGTATTGTTTTTTTTTTTTAAGTTTAGGATCACAAAATAAAAATCAGTTAAGTAAAAAAACAAAAACCAGTCATGTATAGATCCATTTTGATATAGAGGTAGGTACTTTAAAGTTAAAATTGTCGTAATAATGACACAATGCCTTTTTAAGATCATGTTAGATAAATTTTGTTTCTTATAAATAGTATACATAAAAATATGGTTTTTAAAATCTGTGCAGTTTCTGCCAATATCGTGACCCCATGTATGGAGTACGATACGTAATTTTTATGATTAATGACCTTTGATCGTCAATCCTCCATCGTGAGCCTGAACTGGGAAAATTTTAATTATCATATATAGAAATATAGTCTTCGTTGCCTTTTCTGAATTTGCTTTTGAACGCTGCAAGTCCAATTCCCAAGAAGTCCGTGTGAAACTCTTTAACGCATCAATAAATCTTTCTTTAAGCATATTTTCAATAAACCCGAATCCAACACCAAAAACCCATTGGGGTCCCATTAAGCCTTTCAGCCTCCCAAATGAGGCCCATAAAAATTGTCTGTCCGAAGAGGCGATAAGTCATCGCGCTATCGCATCGAACGCCACCAATTAATTAATCTGTGTGAAATTCAAAATATAATTGCCACCCAAATATAGCACTATTTTTTTGTGGGGCCCACTATCGCCCCGTGGTATCTCCCTTATGAGTGGTATACTGTCGGCGGATATTTCCAGCGCATCGACCACAAAAAAGTTGTCAACTCGAAAGATTGTGAGCACACGACTTGGCTTTTTACGCGATAAGACGCAGACGTGCAACTGATGGCGGCTATAAGCTAAGACGCTCGCCGTCTTGAGACTTCAACCCGTTGCATCCTCGAAAAAGGCACTTTTGTCTGATGAACGTCTCAAGGCAGTGCCAGTGAGATCACCAGTTCATGACGTGCAGTCTGTGACAAGATCTTGCCGCCGCCGCTGTCTCATTTTAAGAAGCAATAGGAGCACCCCCGACGATTGTTGCGCAGACCCAAGAAGAGTAATTGAGTCCAGATTGGAGCCTCCCAGGGCTGAACGGAAGATGCGCTTTAAACGATTATGAATTTGTAGCCCAAGTCTACCATAGATGTGACGAACTTGCCCATTACCGACAGCTCCATATTTCCTACGAACGCGTCTTAATGAGCAATTAGCCGCCTTTGAGCCGCTCCATAGAAAAATGGATTTGTCATGCTATACATAGATTGTGGCATGTTTAATAGATATGCAATTCGCAACAACAAGCCAGATGGATGAAGGAACAGAAAAACTATTCGTAATTGCACGAACACAAGTGGGATTTTGTTTTATGATGGGAAAACATCAGGAATCGAAAATAATGGTTACATATTTGTGAAATTTAAAACAACCGGACAAGTGCGAGTAAAACTCGCGTGGAGAGGGTTGCGTACGATGTTTATGTTATATCTACCATGTTTTTTTTAAATCTGACCCAAAATTTATTTGCGGTAACTAAAATAAATGAAAAAACCTTTGACGGCCTTTCGGTAATTTAAAAAAGAACATGTTTTTTTAATAGACAATAGACTTCTTGTAGGATTTCTTAAAGACTTTTTTCTTCTTGCTCGGCTCCTTGGAATCGTAGCGTAATGTTAAACAGCCTACAAAATTCCTCAAGAATTGGGCTTTCAAATGCATAGCTTTAGATATTAGCGCGTTCATATAAAAAAACAAACTCTACAGCTTTATTATATTAGTATAGATTTAATAATACCGCGGCTAAATAAAAATTATAAATTCGATAATAAGGATGATGAAGCAATTTTTACTTTTCGATCGCTTGATTTTTCATTTTTCGTTTTCTTTTTGATAATGATTAGGTATATTACTTTTATTTCTTGATTGTCCAAAATGAAACTTTACATTATTTTCCTGTAAAGGATTACAAAAGTAAAAAAAAGTAATTTATCAATATCAACCAATCGAAAAATAAGAATTACTTACTTGATAGTTATTATCGAACGATTGAAAAATCAAAATTACTTGAGCGATTGAAAAACAAAAATTATTCCGTAATCATTGTCATTGAATCGAAAAATAACAAGTACTTCATTATCGTCATCGAGGGATCGAAAAATATAAAAAAAAATTTGATTTTCGTCATCGAGCGATTGAAAAATAAAAATTACTTGATCATCATTATACCTGACCTAAAAACAAAAACTATTTGATAATCATTATTTTGTAATTTATATTTTTTTGATCATAATCTTTGCAGTCCCTGGAAAATATGAATTGAAATAATTCGAAAAATCTACTGATTCACTAGGGCTATCCTAGAATCAAGCACTCGTCTTGAAGACGTGCAAAATGCGAAATCACTTAAGACAGCCGATTCGCTCAAGAGCAATATAGCACAGATGACTTCACGGTCGAATCCTCGTTCTTTATTTAGAAGTATAGAAGAACGCATTAAAGAATTGCCTTCTTCTTCAACGGGGTCTTCATTCTTCCGTGCATGCATACAACCAATTTTCCCATCCGCGCATTGATTTTCGATCGGAACTTTGGCGAACAAAATTCAACGTCTGACGGGCGGCGCATGGGTTCAGACCGTGCTGGCATCTGTTTGGCGCGATTATTTTTAGGTTTATAAAGCAACAAGAGGAAATAATAACAATAAAAGCGTGGAAAAGAACACCACTAATTACCAAGCAGTTGAACTCACTAAGTCACTAACCAACGAAAATGAGGTTCGAAGCTTATATTACTTTTGAGGCCATTAAGAAAATAAAAAAAATAATAACTAGGTATATCATATATATATAAAATTTCTTATTCGATTCGCTGTGCTTATATCCGACTATAATTTTTATTGGTTCATACATATATTTTGTATTTTAGAAGTTCGACGATATTTGCTCGACAATCTTTTCGGGTCAATAAATTTTTGAAGTTTACTTTTGAAAGTTTTGTTTACAACGTAGGAAAGTCATTAGTGAAAATACCACACTTTTTCTGGCGTATGTAAATATAGAAAATGTTGTCTGTTAAATCTTACTGTCGCGTGTAAAGGTGAAATTTAATTTACTTTTGACTGGACATGTGCTCTTTGGTCAAGACTTTTCCGTTCTACTTGTATGTTTACAAAACTAAAAATAATTCGATTCTCAGAAAAACGATTTTCTTTCAAGATCGAGTACGTGTCGTGTGTAGGTACCTTTATTTTAGGATCCTATTACTTACATATGTATTATATGTACGAAATAGAACTTTCAAAATATTGATTGAAGAAAATATACTGCAAAATCTTTATGCCTTGTGCTTGTATCCCTTTGAGTGTAAACGAAGTCATTCTGACCCCACACAAATTAAATAAACACATGAACGAAATTGCTTATAAAAGTCTAAATTATTCACATTCTCTTAAGTATTAAATTCTGATGGATTTCACTAAAAGTTGAAAAAAACCAAACTCCCACAGCTGTAAGACTCATTCTAAAAATGCAATATGGACTGATTTAAGTTATTTCACACAGAATGAAACTGATCAATCAACATCATCATCCGCTTTAATGTTTTTCTTCTATTTCAGTGAGAATATGGATACTGAATAATAAATTTCGTTACTTATTTTGTAATTCCTCTTACTAAATATTTAACAAATCTTTTTTTTTATATTATAAAATTCTATAATATTTGTAAAACGTAGCTAACTATTGAAATTTTGATCGACAATCAGTCAATTTAACTTTGACTATCTTGTGGTATTTCGTAAATACCCACCGATATTATTTCAATATAACTGAGGTGAATTATGATAATTCAAGTTCTCTGGAGTTGAATTTCACTTTATGTAAATACATTGCAGTTTTGGTTATTTCGTTCAACAACAACGAAAGATCATCCCTTCTCAAATTGCAGATGATGTTTGACTGCAAAACTAATACCCGTCGTCTGCATATGCTATTCAATTTTATGATAGTTTAAAATGTTTTCACAGTGAACGTATGTAAGGTCTTCCCACATCCCGTTTCTCCTTTTAAATTTTTTTACCACCATATGTGAACAGGCTGCCAGGAGTACAATTGTATCGAGTGGGTCTTTACATTGGTGATTTATGGACCTTTCTCAGACTTGCTCAAAATGTTTCAAGTGTAACGTTAAGAGGTACAATGAACGTAGGCGTTTCAAGTACTTTTGGTCTTTCGAAGGAAAAATATCATTGTCAAAGAAACAGGGTTACTGAGTAAGTTTATGGCAAATTGGTTTCTTTCAATGAGGCTACAGTAAGGCTGTATGTTCCATTTATTTAAACGAACTTTACTTTAAATTACGTTTTCTCTCCTTTTTTAAATTCAGAATTTAGTTTTTGATAGCCGACGTATACATATGTAAATTAATGGTTTTTTGTCGTAGATTTACAGAAGTTATGAACGAACAGAAAGTATGTGTTTTTTTTTATACATATATTATTCTTACATGATGAGTTTTTTTAAAGTTATATGTAGGTATTACAACAAACAACGATTCAAGCACTCCGCAATGAGAGGATGATAAAGTATTGGAAGATGTTTTCGATTCGATTCGATCCGATTCAACAATCTTTCCCAATGTTTTAATGTTTTCAAATCTATTACTATTAATAGCATTATTAATTACTAATAATTGTTTAGGCATAAGCTCCATTAACTTAGGTCTATTCTATTTAAAAATTAAACCAAAACTGACTCAATATTTTATATCGTTCAAAACTTATATGTAGCTTACACAAGCAACGAAAGCTTGTCTAAAAATCCGTATAATTTTTACAAATTTCAAGATTTTTCTAAATTTCTTTCGGAGAATTATTCTAAAAGGTTGATTTGTATAAATTTGTGTAACAATGAAGCGAAAGGAAGAATAAATCGATTTATTATAAATTCTAAATTAGAATATTTTCTTAACGTACATATATTCTGCTAAAAAGGCATTAAGACACCACCCGTCGATCTAGTCTGTGGTATTAAGTGCGGATAGTGTGTTAAGAAAATTTCAGGAGACTTTCCAAGTAAAAGGAGAAATTAGAACTAAATAGCACCGTATCTCCAAACTACTTAATTTAGGGGAAGAGAAATTCTAACAAATAG
Organism: Machimus atricapillus; assembly: GCA_933228815.1. Classification (NCBI taxonomy): domain Eukaryota; kingdom Metazoa; phylum Arthropoda; class Insecta; order Diptera; family Asilidae; genus Machimus; species Machimus atricapillus. The sequence goes on along the minus strand of OW121788.1, from coordinate 3,962,709 downwards.
AATCGATTAGCATTATGTAGGACTACCTTCTGGGTATATGCATGTGGTTTTCAATTTAAAGATCTATTTAAGGAAGAATAGATGACGTATTACCTGTAATAGAGTCTAAAGTAGCTATTTTATCATAAGTGTAAGCCTATAAGCAAACACAGCGGCTTTATTGCTGTTAATTAAAAACTGAAAGTTCAATTGAGTTCAGGCAAAGGCTTAATGCATCTGCTAAGCTAATTGCCTTCTTCCGAAAGTCCGGAGCAACGCGATTTACAAAGGGTCAATTGCACCAACTCAAGCAACAGCAGCTAGACCAACTGAGCTGCAAGTCTTCGTCCATATCTGCTATACTCCTTCACTCTTTTCCTATTGATTACTTTTCCTGTCGTCGGTTTAACTAGCTCGAAAGCATAAAAAAAGAACTTTTTAATTAAAACTTCACGGACCACTAAGAAGGTGCATTTGAGCCACTCAACTGAGGCGCATTAGACGGGGCTTATTCATCCCCGTAATTATGTCATTCAGTTTGAGCATCATTAGCCACCGAAATGAAATCTCAACGAATCTCTTAATTAAATTTGCCGCCGCTGAAAGACTCCCCTTTGTTTGATTGTCAGATCCTCCGGGTTGCTTGTTAAATTGAGAAATGTGCACAGCCCCTCGATTGCATGTTCTTGCCTTGTTGGAAGTTGTTCAAAATCTTAAAGACTAGAAATGCGCATACGCGACGCACTTTCTTATGGACATTGAACACATGCCAAGGGCTCCACTCTCGTCTCGTCTAGCATAATTGAATTACCATAAAATGTGATCCCCTAACAAGAGCTGCATAATAATCGCCCTCGGACGTTTCTTGTCTTAAACATCGCTAGTACAAATGGTCACCGAATTTTAAGCTTGTCATCCGCGACTAATAGTATTCCCCACAAGCGACAATGAGCCTTTTCTCTCCTTAGATTTTTCAGACTTTTTCGTTTTTTTTTGTATCTTTTCTTAAGTCCAGACCTCAGAAACACAAATGCGGAGGATAAGGGTCCGATTGAAGAAGTGGTGTGCTTCATGTTGGGAGGTCGTCCCTCATCTTCAGACGGCCCTCAGATCTTTTGTGCATTTTATTGAAGTATTGTCTTGCCGGCCGGCCTATCTGCCTCTTGTACACTTTCTTTCCTTACGCGCGTTTTGCCACGCCGCCCGCGGCATGGCGTGGTTCTGAATATGATTAAGAGTTTTATTTCTTGGAAAATTTTTCAATTTCTTCAAGCAACAGGAAACGGTCATGATCAAAGAAATTAATAAAGATTTACTGAAGAGAAGGGACGAGAGTTCCTGAGCAAAGTGTGGTGGATTTTCTATTCATTCATATTTTGGGAGGTTTTATGATTTTAAATTTTATTGGCCTTTTTGTGATGAAGGAAGTTCTGTCCTTCAACTACAAAAGCTGTTTTGTTAATAAAAGTTTAATTTATTGCGACACGAGGTTCGTAAGTGTTATTTTTAAAGGAAGGGTGGAATTTTAGATTTTATTACTCATTCACTTTGAAGTAGCATTTTCTACTTTAAGGATAAACAAAATATCAGTTCTGAAAAATATTTTCTCAATATAAGAAAGTTTCCGGACTCATTTAATCAGTTTTATTGCTATAGATATACTTATATGTACCTACGTAAAGTTATAAATACTTCCCACATAAATTAATGATTATTGATATCATATTTAAATAATAAATAATGTTTGGTCTTATGATGGCGATTTTTCTCTTGAGGCCCTGATAGCGGAAGGATTAGGTCGAAAACTGAATGTTCTCAGAAAATGATATTTCAGTTCTCCTGCATTTAATTTTATTTGTTTTTAATTATTTTACCTACATAAAAGAGAAATTTATAGTAAAAAATTCTTTTTCCATTTTTATGGAATATGGTCTAAAAAAAATACGTATTATAAGTTCACACACATGTTTTATTAAAAATAAGCTATACGTATATCTATAATATTAACTGTTTTATTTGGAAATAAAAGAAGTCAACTATTTTAATCAACTGTTTTATAAAGGGGTCAGAGATTTAATTACTTTTAATTTAATACGCACATTTTTAATTTCGTCTTAGTTTGATTAAAAATACCTGCAATGGTATAAATTTTATAAAATAAGAAAAGTTACGAAGAATTAATAGAACAAGTTATCTTTACTCCAAAATAAGAACAAATTTTACAAGACATTGTTTTAACTAGCTTATGTATAAAACGAAATTTTAAGATTTAAATATGTTCTCGTATATCCATATACCTATTTATTTACTGTAAGTCGCTTGGATTTTTACACACGCCTCTTATGTGGTGGTTGCTGTGAATAACTTAGATACCTAAAATGTTAATCAGACCGTGAATAACTTGTAGTTAATTTATTTATTTCGATACAAATAGCCCTGACTTTTTTTGTTTTATTTGCAAATCTGCGTTCTTATACAAAAACGTTCGAAATACATATGTATGTTTAAAACCAGATCACTAATGCAAAAATGTTCTTGAAGAAGTTATACCTACATAGTGATTATTTTTCTAAAATATTATTATAGAAAGATTTCAAATAAAAATCGGATTTATTTAAGCTGTATTATAAACATCGCTTTAAATCCCCAACCAAAAAACATTTTGTCACACCTTTTCTCCTAGGGGAGTTTTTCGAAGATCCAAACAAATCCGAGACATGTCACTGACGCTCCTTGGCAATAGGCCACGCTCCTACGCGAACGCCAGGAGGACGGGTGTAACTCAACGCGTACTTCCAGCTGGGAAAACTTCTCATCGCGCGGTGATTACTAAAGTTTCAAAAAAAAGATGAAAAGGCGCATGTGCCACGGACGACTTTTTTATTCAAGGGAATTTTCCTTCAAGATTTTTTTTCATCTTATTTCCCACCGAAGAAAAAATTGAAGAAAACATCGCTGAAGAAGTTATTTTATGCTCTGCTCGGTGGGTAGGTGCTAGGTAAGTTTCACTGAGTTTTTCGTCTGAAAAAAGCGCACACATGTAGGACAGATGTGATTACGCATGCCGGTCGACGGCCGTACAACATGCCGGTAGTTGGCTGCTTGAGTAAATCAAAAAAGAGTTCTGAGGCCTTTTGAATAATAAAATTTCAAATACTCGTTTACACTATACACGGTATCAGAATGAAACCAGGGCCCTCGAGTCGAAGGAACACCCATCCGTCGAGGTTTTTCCATGCGCGGCAGCGTAGGAGATGGGCTTGCTTATTGAGCACCCACCGCAGGGTCTTCAGTCTTCACTCTTCAGTCTTCACCCTAATGACAATCAATCGATCGAATCGGTGGCAATAAACTGAAATTGCACAAACCTCGCCGTGTGCGGAATTATTTAGCGTGGTAAATTTGCAGTAGCGAGCGGCTTTTGCGTTCTTCTATCAGGCCTTCAAACAAAGGTGCGCAAAAATATTGAAATGTAAATGATTGCGCAGAAAGTAACGTAATTTGAATTCAAATAAATTCTACACTGATATAAAAAAAAACTCCACCTCCGCGTTCTAAGAAGCCAATGAACTTGTTGTTGGCGCTTAACATTTCTTCATTCGAAGCAGGGCTTTGCAGCACCTGTAAAAGCTGTGCATGTCATATTTCTTCAATAAATTTAAAAGACCGTTAATTATAAAAAAGCAAAACGTAGCCAAATCTAATGGTTCCAATACCCCGGACAGAAAGACAAGTGGATTGGCCGACAGCTTCAATCAAAATGCACAGCGGTCTTCGATGCTTTCCTTCCTGTTTCGATGAAGATGTTACGTGAAGGTTTCGATTTCCGGCCTTAAATGAGCCCAACACTTGAGCCCCATTGCAGGGAAAACGATTTCTTCCCTTGATGGTTAGCACACCGCTTGAATTTTTCATAGCGTTTCGAATTTCTTCATTTTTTTAATCTTTAATTCGATACCAGGCCATCCAAAGGGATGAGTTATGGCCTGCAGAGTGTACCCTCTCCATCTTAATTAAACTTTTTCTTTTTAGACCGAATTTAACCTTGTAGGAATACAATATGTGCCCTCTCATATTTTTTCGTTTGTTTATCTTCGCTAAAGGTACCTTTACACTATCTGACAATGTCAGATGACAAGTCGGTTTCAGTCTTTAAAGAAGCCTAAAGAAGCTGTGTTGAATTTAACATTCAAGTCAGATGACTTTGCTTCGTAGGTGTAAGTGCGAAAATTATTTCAAAGTGACAAATGCGAGTCAGATAACAAATTTAACACATTTTTTAAAATCTGAAACCGACTTGTCATCTGACATTGTCAGATAGTGTAAAAGCACCTTAACATGCGAAATATATTTATTACCTTGTTTATCAATTCTTGCATCCAGAGTAAAATTTGATCCGAATACAAAAGTTATTATTAGTTCCGAGTTATTAGGCTTGAAAGCCAGGTGGTATACCTATACTTGATTGGCCAGTTTAAAAATAGGTATATATTATAACTTGCAACAATCAAATTAGTGTAGAATAATTTATTTCAACATTAATTTATATTGACAAATATTCTACAAAATTTGTTCGTTTATTACAAATTACAATATAGATAAGACCAAATTGAAAATTCCATTTCGGGAGACCGAATTCTTTAAGATGGAATTTGTCCTTCCAAGGGATATTTGGTATATATTTAGGTGTTCCCATACTTCTCAAAGTTACCTACATTCAATAGTATACGTGTTTTCGCTTAATGAGAAAATAATTACAAGAACACATTTTGGGTGCGAACCTCGTAAAAGGAGCCAACAGATGGATGAGATCACTCGCATGGATTTTCAGGTCAAACCGATTTTGGAGCAGATGTTCTATTTCCTACGACCGCAGCCGGATTATTCTGCCTGTGGGAACTGTCGAGTCAAGTACCTGCCTACGTGTTGCACATTTTTTTTGATACTTTTATATATTTTTTATTGCTTATTTCCTTATCATTTTGGCGATAATAATTTTCTTACGAAATGTTTTTCTCAAAAGAAAATTACTTAATTAAGCCAACCAAGTACCCAAACTTTTTAAGCAGCGATTAATTAAATTTTAAAACGAAAACAACAATAAGAGCAAATAACATTAAATTGAGAGCAAAATACTTTGTGAGTTCTTCCAGATGTTTAGCCCGTTCTGGCTGGCGGCTGTGCCATGCAAAAATTTTAAAACTGAAATCTGACTGAGCCAAAAGCACTAAAATAAATCAGAGTGAAATGCCAGGGATCCACTTTAAAAAACTGCGGTAATAAATTGCAAAAGTGAAGTTTTTGCAAAATTTTTCTGTCTTCACAGTTTAATTTGGATATGAGAAGGATTTTATTTCTGTTGATGAATTAGGACCGTTTATTTAATTCAAAACTCTACAAAGTACAGTGGATACCCCTATAACACGAGTTCTTATAACACTAATATTTATAGTGTAGAGACTGTTCACTGTTTAAAAACTCTATAACACATCCTAATAAATATTACTTAATCACAGAATAATTAATCTACAAACTTTTATAATATTGTATATTATCATTAATTAATAAATTTGCGGGTCGTTCACTCGCAAAATCTCACAGAAGGTTAAGCATTGTTCTTAGAAATATCATTCAACTTTTCAACGTAATAAAGTAGTCAATATTTCTTTTCTTTAAGAAATCAATTAAAGTTAAGGTTCAAGAAAACAGTTCACCTGACAGTTTTTTGTTGCATCTGTGGAGAATTTACCGTGAAGTAACAACGAAGGAATATAACAAGATTTATTAAAAATGTTTATCATGCTTTTTTAGGGACTAATATTTATTGCAAATCAGGATAAGTCATGTGCACCACATCATTTCTATTTATTTGTATATTAATAACCTTACGTGATGCAAAAAAAATTAATATGATATCAGAATTCAGCACCCGAATATTATTTATGATTGATACTTTTCATAACGGTTCCAGAATTATATTAATAGATATATTGTACATGGTAGATTTAATTTTCTCTACATATATGTATACATATAACTTAATGGTTACTTAATAAAATAAACTGATATGTATAAATACATATTTTAAATTTTCAAAATCGTTCAATTACTTTTAAATACTGAACGAGGATGAACATCTGAATAAATCAACTAAGTATACCAAATAAAATAATCAGTGGGATTACTTTTAATTATAAGTCTTAAAAATTACCGATGCGCGCACGCGACCGTATCACTCAGATTATTTATAAAGCTACCCTTTTCCGTTCAAAAACAAACCAAAGAAGACATGTGCTTCCTTTCTTCGAAAAATAAAAGAAATTTACTCCATGGATCTCTCTGGAGGGATAAAAGGAAAAAAGACTATAAAAATGAACATGAAAACAATCAAGTGAATTTCAAGGGCAGGCACGCGTTTCTTATAGCTCATATGCGGAGCCCCAGACGAGGGTGATCATCTCCTTGAACTCTTGGTTTATACCTAGTTTTTTTCAGCTTATTTATACTTAATTTCTACAATAATTTAAGCGAAGAAATTGCAAATGTGGCATCAGCAGCATTCATATATAGGATTATTTTTAAAATAATGAGATCATATGATTTAAAAAAAAAAGTTCTACGCTTGACGGTAGACAAATAAAGATGTAACTTTACTCATGATTACCCATCTGGGGCAGGGGCCATCTACATCCCACGGAATGGGTGTCGTGATCTTAACCACTAAATTGCAGTTGAAAATATCATCTTTGTCCTTAAATGAAACTCTAGAAACGAAAGAATGGGGCGCGTTTTTGCAGTAGGCTAAGCCTATAATATATTTTCTTGAATCGTGAAGCTGCAAAGGGACTTCCAAGAGAAGCCAGGAGGTGAGAGATTTATTGCAGTTTTATGTCATTTGCTGCATAGGGAGCTCTCGTTGGTTTTTTTTTTTTTCTTTTTGTGTATTCACATAGTGAAAAGTAGAAAATTTATTTGTGTTTATTATTCCGCACAAGAATGGTCACTTAGTGGCATTAGAGAGTTAATGATAGACGTTTAAAAAATTAGTTAAATTAATATCTTTTTTTAAATCTTTTATAAAGAGGTATAAATTCTAATTTTATAGTGCCCTGCTTAGTACCTATATATAAAAATATTAACTTTAGTTTGTGTTGCTAAAATTATTTCGTTTCATTCTAAGAGACAAATAAAATCTTGGAATTATACTCAACCATCTCAGGGGCGAATCTTTTAATGGCATTATCTTATTGTTAGCCATGAGAATCAAAAAAATAAATAAATCAACCAACCAAAATTGAATGAGTTGTTTCGCTTTAAAAATAAGGCGTTATATACATACATATGTATAGCCTATGATATATCAAAACTAAAACTTAAAAATATGCATAGTGTACTAAAATAAAATTAGAATTTATATGTACATATACATATATCCCCTTAAGAATAAGAATAAAAAAATTATACTTGATTATTTATTTATATCCTTATTTTCTATCGATATCAATTCAGTAAGCCAGCTTGCGTCGTCTGACTAACAAAAATAAATAATTCATCTTACTTATACTTAATTATACCTATACTTATCTATTGGTGTTTACATTAGTTAAATGAATACTTATTTATTAAGATGCTCAAAATTTGAGCAGCTTCAAGGTTGAGTAGATTCACTGCTTGAGTTGAGCTAAAATTTGAATTTACGTGTATGTGGAAACTTGATGCCTTTAGTATTGCAAACCCTTCCTCGGCCCTTAAGAAGTTTAGCACTTCTCGATAAGATCTATAATTGTTATAATCTTTGCATAAATTTGTTTTAACTAAATACATATATAGTATACCTAGTTTACATTTATATCGTTTCATCATTACTTTAAGTGAGATCCATACATTTAAACTGCAATTTATGACACATATCAGTGGCTCAAAAGTCTTTTCAGATAAATTAGTTTTTATTGTTAGAATTAAATCAAATTCTATTCCTGTCTTTCCCACCACTTTTTTGGCTGGTATCCTGAAATATCTGTTATTGTCGTAAAATTTAATAGCAGTCGTAATTCCCGTGATTAAAACTGAAATCCGGAACAAACTAAAGCGCAGAAAACACACCGAATAGAGAAAAAGAGTCTAAGGAAAATTTAAGAAAAAAAACGGAGTCCAAAAGAAAAGTGTATATAAAAGCTAGCAAACGACTATTAAAGTGAAGAAAAACGATCCACTTACCTAAGCTAAATTCAATAATGTCAGCATCTGTCGGCGTCGGAGTCCGTGATGTGACTAAATTTAGCGATATCACAACCAGCATGATAGTGATCCAGAGACTTGTCACAGCGACGTTTCGGTTGTTTACTGCATTTGACCCGAAAGCCATTCTTTTACACTTTGGACAGGCACTCATCATTTATAAAATTAGATAAAAAGCGCAAAATTCACACTATAAGCAATATTTTCGTTCAGATTCTTTCTGCGTACAAAACTCCACCGAGATAATGCCTAATTATTTTCTTTTTTCTAAGATTAGGCCGCTTTTCTTATGAGAATATCCACCTCACACAAAATATCTGCAGTTAAATTGACTAGATGCTGTTGATGGCGATGCTGCTGAGCTCAAGTCCAACGAATTCATCTGGCCGGAAGATATCTCTAGAGATCGGGGCGGACTCATAGCTGCTGCGGCGCAGCATCCAATTGGCGCATCTAGAAGATCTGCAAAAAGAAACGATATTTACTTATTGGTCATTAATCAGGCGGAAGTTTGTTAATTTTTCTCCGGAGGAAGACGAAGTGGTAAAAGAATTCTCCAAATCGGAATTCTCTCCAGCACGATGCTGTATGAGGCTATATTTAACAGAATTTCATTCTGCGGGCATAGTAAAAATAGCCTATAATTAGTATCCAGGCGCCTGATGGGAAACAGACTCTCCCCGCGATCCCATGTGGAATAAGTTTGGCAAGAATCTTTCCGTAAATATTTACCATAGAAATCCAGGTTGTTGCTACGCTTCCTGGCCAGATATGATTCTTTTTTTCTACTTAAAATTTTCATTCCGCGGATTTTCTGCGTCATTCCCCCTCGCTACGTTATAGTCCCAATAAAATAATAATGTATTTAGAAATATTGGAAAAACATGAACAATTCCATAAGAATAGACGTGGGTGTTAACATTCCACATTCATCCTGAAGTGCCTCTCTATTTTTGGATGAACGAACGAGAAAACTCCGCGCACTTTTCTTCTTCCGATCTTACAACAAAATAATTGTTTTGGGCTTTCATCACGGCGAATTATGGGGAAATCATTTATTTTTGAGCCAAGAGGAAGATATTATAAATTCTTCCGACTTTTGTTTTGGTTTCCTCTGAATAATGGGACGAGGATTGCTATTGGACGCCAGAATGAATTTTTTTTTGGGGTAAAAACTAAATTATGAGGAAGCCGAGATGTTTTGATCACCTCAAGGCGGTGAATTTTATTTTTATTAGATGACTGCTCTGTTAAGCTTAAAAAATTAATTTTGTGGGTGCTCTATTTCAGAAAGTTTTGGTTTTCATGTTACGAATTTTCTAAATATTTCTACTTCTAAGAACTCGGGATAAATAAGGGTCTGGCAATCAAAATTTATAACTAAATCCAGAATTTTACCCCTTGGGTATTTTTATTCGGCTTTTATTTAAACATTTTGTAATTTCCTTGGATATTTTTATTCGGCTTTTATTTAAACATGTTATAATTTCCAGCTAATTAATTTAATTTAAAATTATTTTAAAAGTGGTTAGATCACATATTTTGTTCAATAAATACATACATATATGTATATTATGAGATCATATCGTAAATTATCCTATTTTTATCGTCTTTAAATTTATAGATAATATACCATTTATAAAGAAATATAACTGGCATACCTATCAAAAGAAAAGAAAATGATAATTTCGTACTTTCAATTTTGCAAAAACGGTTGTAAAATATAATTTATTTGTATGAAGGCTTTTACTTGGTTTTTAATAAAGTTAAAGAAATTGGTAAAGATCATTTCATAACAACTGAAAGTTTTCTGATATCATCCCTACTAAAATTTATGCATTTTCAAGATGTATTCTCTTAAGAGAGAAATTAAAACTAAACTAAAATTGTTTTGGCCGTGAATTTCTATGATAAATAGGCGTCATAAATCTGTTCTTATCAGGTTTACTCATTCAATGGTATTTAGGTGTATATTAAACCTAATATCTCACTATAATTTTACTGTAAGTTTTTCAGTATAATGCGTTGCATTAATGTTTACTATATACATATACACTCAGAAAAATGAGATGCGGTAATTTAATGAAACAGTTCATTTAATTTGATAAAATATAAAATGCGGTATCAAATAAAAAGTAAAATCCTTTAAAGTAAAGTTATTTTTATTCAACTAAATACTACATATACTACATATACTACATAAGTACTATATATGTATGTAGTATTAGTTATATACATACTATACATGCTATAGTTGATTCGCAAATGCGTTTGTTTTAAACCAATGAGATATAATTCATATAAGCAATCGCAAACGTTTTATAATCAAATAATTATCAGTGAATGTGTTTAATATTCGTTAAGCGAATAATCAAGCATTTTTAAAAACCTTAACAAGTTAATCTTGTCTTGCCATACTTTTATCAATATAAAAGAAAAATCCCATGAGTCACTCATGAAGATCTCAAAAGGTCTAATGAGTCCACACCCCCGAGGTGTTAATCAAATAAATTTTCAAAAAACATCTTTAATTAGCTCGAGGGAGATGTTCCAATAAAATACCTATCATCAAAAATTTGCGCATAACATGAATCAATTATTCCTGTCATTCGAAAGACCCACTCATCTTCAAAAAAAACTTATATTCGACCAGTCCGAAGATCACCGCTGCGAGGGAGGTGCAGCCCCAGGGCCGGATCGATCCATAATAAAAATGATCTTGTCAGGTAATTGACACGCAGCAAAACAGTGGGCCGATCTAAAATTATAGGCCTCCTCGGGTTCGCCCCTGTGCCTGTTTCTCAGTCTCAGACGACAGAAGAAGAAACATCGGGAGATGTTGCTCCAGACCCGCAGTGATCGTGACGGTGATGATGAATGACTTTCGGCATCGGAAGTCATTAAGCCACGTCGGGTCGAGTTCAGATCATATGCAAATCAGATCGTTGGTTAGGTGAGATAATCCCTGGATTGTGAACTTAACGGGACACCGGTGAATGGGCAATTGTTCATACAGCGAGAGGTTGGTGGTGGGTGGCGGACACCAAAGATATTTGAATTTGTCCGATATGATTTAGGGCAGTCAGTTTTATTTGAGGTATAGTTACATGTGTGAACACAGCTGTTCCCGACAATTGATCTTTTGAAAGAGAGGCGAGGCGCCATGGGTTGAGAGGTGGTGGCACTGTGCACGGATGCGTTTTTTTGATGAAAAATTGTAGGTGGGATCACATCACTTGTAAAGGAAGCCGAGAATCTTTCTTTTCTGTAATGAATGAATATTTTAAGGAAATTGATCACATGCTGGTTACTTATCTTCTATTTTCATTAAGCACAGGAAATAGGTGGGAAGTGAGGAAATTACAGCTCTTTCAGGTTTGTACATATTCCACATCTTTTGTTTTCCTTATATAAAATCTTATTCACTAGACGAGCTTAGTCATTTGAATAGATTGAGTTTAGAAACAAATTCTCTTGAATGTGAGGTCTTGAAGAAAATTCACAAAGTGTAATATTTTAGACGAAAAAATATACATATGTACATATAAAGAAACCACAGGAGTTTAATTGGGTTCATGTGGAAGTTGAACCCAAAACTTACACATATTCACAGGCAAACTGTTCAATCAACTTTACCACCCGAGGCCTCTGGCATTGATTAATGAATACTATTTTTTATTTTACTTTTTTGCATGCATAGTAAACTATTCCAAATACATAATTGAAAAACAATTTTTTTTTCATTTTACAGTAAATTTTACTAACATAATAAAACTTTCAGTTTTTAGTGACCACGACACTTGTAATAACTATACTCACTTTTTTCTCAGCGTTATATTCTGCAAAATAATTATTGAAAAAGAAAAAAACAAAATACAAACAGAACAAAAATGTAAAACAATAGTAGCCTGAACTAAGCTGATCTTTTAATTGCTTCTTAGAATGATCAAAATCAATATTAACATGGTTCTGACTAAAGAAGCACAATATTCAATATGCTTCCACTATTAAATAAAAATAAATTAATTTTATAATAGTAGTAGGGACACTATCTGGACCAATTGAAAAACTATCAGAGATATTAAAGATGAGATAAGAAAGAGTATCTTTGTCTAAAAATAAATCCTTAACTTAAAGAGAAATTTGCGGTAGCCTTGTCCAATAGTTAAAATCGTTAATTTTAATATCACAGAATGCGGTTTTCAAAAACTCACCAAATTAGCAGAGCATTTTTGGATTTAATTTTCAATAGATATTTTTAAATATTGTAATATTTATGATCATTCAATAATAAGGGTATTCTAATAAATTTTCATTAAGACTGGTGCACGCAAACGGCAAACTCGATTTGGTTAAAATTTTGCTATATTGCTTAATTATTTTTCACTATACCAGAAGAATGTTTTTGTTAAGACTATCTGTATACATATTTTCAATTCCATTCAATTCCATATAGGTAGTTTATAAAGCAGACAAATGGAAAATTGTCTGTCAAATTAAATTAGACCTATACATTTTTTAGTTTAACAACCTCTAGATAAAGTTTATCTATCGTTTTGATTTTCTCAATTTTTAGCTAAAACTTCAAGATTTCAAAAATTCCTAGAAATGTAGTTTAAAATTGAATTGGCTTATAAAATTTGATCATATTTTAATGCAAGTGTTAGAAATTTTTGTTTTGGAATCATGAATCATAACAATAGCATCATCAATATTTAATCAATTAATTTACAATTTTATAAAGTACCTTAAGCAATGTACATAATAAAGCTATAGAAAATGAGATATTTATGTAGACAATTTTCCTTGTTGGCTGATATCATCTTTTAATAAAATAAGAAAATGTGAGGTGCCCCACTTAAGAGGACATTGCTCTTCCCCTCAATTAAGGGGTACTGGCAGGACAGGTATACGACGAATCCCATTCAAATGTCTTCTGAACAATCATAGACAATATGTGGATCGAAGTCGCTTTCCTCGCGTACGCATTGCAGATATGTACTTAAAAAAATATTTTTTTATCAAAGTCCACAGAGCTCGTCAATCAATTATTCATCAAATGAGTCCTATGTGATCTCACTGCAAATCGTCTTTCTTTCACATATTTGTCGGAGCATGCCGCGTCCAATTGCAATAAAAATATTTTTCACTTTAGTTTCTATATGCGGTGCAGTTTTATTGCAATATTTCATGCCGGCACATTATGTGATCCACACTAGCCGCTGATCGTTTTCGATTATTTAATTTTAAAGCGTACGCCACTTAACTGATATTTACGCACACTTGACCTTGTTTGATTTTTGACGTAATCTCATTGAAAAAGATTTCTATGGATCGGATGGAACAAATTGGGTGGAGGGATTTGTTTTTATTTACACAAATAGCACACGAATCTGAGCTCTGGGCTCGGCCGTTTCAAGTGCGCGCTTGCTGAATATTTAGGTCGAGTCCGATTTATTAGAATTATTCAATTGATCGTCATTATGACGAACGATCTTCGTCAATTGTTGGAATAGATATGAAGCTACGGGTGCTCTTACGTGAAAATGTAATGAGTGTTTTGGAGTTGGATGGTTATGAGTTTCATTTTGTAAGCATGTTTAGAATAAATATTCCGATTGTAGAAAAATAGAATTTTAGGCTGACTATTAATTGCAATATTATTAAGTTCGTATTTTTTAAACGACGCGCTTATTTCAAATAAACATTATACCTACCAAATCCTGGTAAGATCCATGATAAGTATAAATAAATAAATGGTATTCATCTACATTTTGGGTAGAAAAGTGAAAAAAGTCAGTTTCGTTTAATTTACCAGCACTTTTTTCTCAGTGTAGGAATGTGGAAAAATTCTGATGTATATGTACAATTTGAAAATATTCTATGCTTTGTTTTAAAATTTAATTTCGAGTTAGAGCTACACAAACTTTTATTTCTGACAATTAGGTATCTAGTCGCATGATCATTTTACGTTTATTAAATAAAATATTTGTCTGAGTTTTCACACTACAGTTTTAAAAATTCATTAAATAAGTAATACAAATTTCATTGCCTCTTTAAATAACAATATCTCCTTAATTTAATTTTTAAATTTTTTTTTTCAGATAAAAGTTTGAGCCTAGCTAACCTAGCCCAGACGATGCAGCAAAGTGTGCAACATTTATAGACATGTCGGGTCATGCATTTAATTGAAAATGGAAAGTGCAGAGGAGCCAGCTGTGATAGGAATCTGAATAATATAGAATTTAACGCATATACTGCAAAATGCAAGACATTATGATTGGAACGCATAAGCCCACAGCAAACCATGTCGCAGAAAAGCTGTCGTGACGGAGATAAAGATGTTACAAGACTTCTTAAAATTAAATTCCCATTCGCCCACTTCATAGCAATTACTCAGGTATAACTATACAAAAATTATTAGCAATTTAAGTGTCAACATTTCCCCTTAGCGATTTATTAAATAAATTTCCTTGCAGGTACCGCAAAGTTTCAATTTGTTCGTCCCCCTGAGAAAATTTTCACACTCGCGTCCAAGTTTCTTAGCTGGGCCGTAAATCAGTGAAGTTGCTAGAGAGATCCCGGAGTCGATATCGAACGCTCCGGAGGAAGTCTACCATTAGCAAGAGCGCCCTACACATGATGGAAATCATCCACGCAATTGATGATAACCACCTGGGGGTAAAGAGGCCCCATGCATCATCCACGGCCCCAAAATGCACGTGGAAAACAATAAAACGATCCGTCCACTGGACAAATTGTGGCTCCACTGGAAACACCGACTAACGAGGTTCGAATACGACGTTAATTTTACGACCAGTGTCAATTGTAGGGGATTTGATTTATGACTACAATTATTGCGCTTACCTGGCTCTCGTCGTACACCTGTGTTTGGGCATTGCCGGCCAATTGGTCGGGCTCCGCTGCGAGTGCCCCACAAGCAATTGCCGCAGCAACAGAGGAATCGCGCGCCGATATTTTCTTAAGGAAGTTGCGGCTTTCTTGGACGGTCAGGTGAGCGGCTGAGATTGAGGTTGAAGGCGATCGCTTTGATGATCTTTAGCGGATTCTTAAGACGATTCCCCTCGCTGTTTTCTTCATTTGTTTACACCGGCACAATTTGTCTTTTGGGAGGCAAGTGCCCAGGAGGGCCCTCAAGCAAAAACGTGGACGAAAAGGTAATTTGTGTAAGAGTGTGTATAAACAATGTTAAGTGGGTACTTGATGGGTTATTGGACTTCTGTTTATTTACTTGAAGGTAAACAAATTTGGTTAGGTAAAAACTAATGACCTAAATACCTTATTTAAGCGTTTACCTTGAAACAAACATTAGTTTCTTCTTTTCGAAGTTTGAGGCGATATTGAGTATGAATGGCATAGCTTAACTTCATGTCAGTATTTTTGTTGTATCATCAATCTTCTTTTAACTTAGTGCTAAATTTCAAAAGGCTGATAAAATTCCCTCGCTCTCCCTGTATATCTTACACTGATAAATAAATGTCAGTTCATACAAAACCTTGTGAAGCTTACATAGATATTGTATGTAAGAAAAAAAATCCGGTGTATTGTATATAGGTATACTTAGTATGGGGATTTGGAAAGAATTTGTATTTTAAAATTTCAAATATTATTTTTTAGCATGGTTTGCGCAGATTTTAAACTTCAATTGCCTTCCCTTAATTTTAGGGATATCTATAATTTTCAACTGTTTACGAATACGTTCCTCTTTTCTTTTTTCAATTGTTTTTTTTCGAATCCATGAAATTATAGCTAGACGGAAAGTGTTTTAATAAATCAACACGGTATTTAAAAGGGAATATGAATTTTATAATTTAGAGGCCTATAAGGAGAATTTCTTACTTAAGAAATTTGGCGCTATTAAATCATAGTAATCGATTGCTTTTTTTAACCACTACAAAACGTTGTAGATTTTAGATAACGAAATGAAATTTTTAATTAATTCTTTTAGGTGTGGTCCTGGCCACCATATACAAAAGATAGCTATCGAATATCTTTAAATGTTTGCCTGAAATTGATGTTATTTCACGAATTTAAGTGCCAAAGGTACAGTTTGTAGGTCCCAAAGTCGCATGTCATTACAGATTCCAGAAAAAACTGAAAAATCCTAATTAGTTAAACCCAAAAGACGTTCGTGACCACCCTAGAGAAAAAAAGGGGACTAACCAGAAAAAGACAATATAAAATAATAAAATAAAAGCAAAACCATATGTGGAACAGAGAATGCCTTTTACGACGAAGGCAGAACCCTTTCGCCTTGAAGTCCAGAACGAATAGTGCAGATGTATGAGCATAAGATCGGCGGGGTCTGGACGAGCTGTCCTAACTAATGAAATCGGGATCTTTTGAAACGATCAGAAATTTTTCGCCGCCATACGTCTTAAACGAAAAGAAAAATAAATCGACGAAAACCGTAGACCAACGACTTTTGAAATTAGAAGCAACAACGGCCGATAAATCAAAAGTTTGAGACTTAACGTCAGGGAGACGTTCAAATGAATCTCGAAAGGATAATCGTGCTATATTTTTGGTGACATGTGTTTTTCTATCCCAATCGGATTAGGGACAAGTCAATGAAGTGGATCTGAGGGATCAACATTAATTAAAACAGGCAATTAGAAATGGGACGGGACGACATGTGCGAAAATTTGAAATCTTCCCACGTTTTCGGTGAGCTTAAAAATACTCAGAATTTGACCATCTGTCGTCTCCGCTGGGTGGGCCCAAATCCGTCGCACTAAACAATTTTTATTTTAAAACTCGGACACGATCTTTTGCTCCAATATCGTTTAATGAGGTTCCCGCGACCTATCAATTCATCTAGATTGTCGCATATCGATCGACCAGAGGTTTGTATGTGGTTAAATAATTCCACTGATCTATCTCAATCTGGAAGATTTCGCCGTCTTCT
Source organism: Machimus atricapillus (assembly GCA_933228815.1). Classification (NCBI taxonomy): domain Eukaryota; kingdom Metazoa; phylum Arthropoda; class Insecta; order Diptera; family Asilidae; genus Machimus; species Machimus atricapillus. The sequence continues at coordinate 3,945,563 of OW121788.1, read as the reverse complement.
TAGTTCTTCCCCCAGCGTCTTCAGACTTTTTAAAGAGGCTCATCGGGGCAGCGACAATTGTCTTATACTCTCCCGCTTAAAATTCACTTTATGTATGCTCGTACTCAAACCTTAAATAGGATAATTGACGAGTTACTTAATGGAACGAGATTTATGCTTTTCACGACAATGCGGCCCGGCGCGGCGGCGGCCCTCAGTCTCTTGCGATGGCCCCCGGAGACCTGCGGCGTTTCTGATTCCCCCGATTGGACCGAATGACGCGTGTACCACCCTACCACCAGCCGCTCCAGGGCTTATCAATTAATTTTGATTTTATTTCGTTTCAAGGAGTTTTCAAATGTTTTATTAAGATCAACTCCGTTCCCGTCAGCCAGTCGGTCTGTTCGAATTCTCGCGGGTACCGTCTTCGTCTGGGAAACAGGGTAAAGAGCAACAAAACGTAAGAAGACGACCAATGAAGCTTGAGATTTAGAGTCATGTTACCTTCTCAGATGGTAATTAAGTCTGTGCTCGAGGAATACGTAAGACATTCCATTTGGCTGGCTAAAGCCTCTTTCCGCAGACCTGAGGAATCTCGATCTGCTCCAGTGCTCCTCTACTCCACTCTAGACTTAAATACGTTAATCACTACCCACTTCAATCATCTGTCCGGATTAGCTAAATGAGAATTTATCGCGGATTTTAATCAACGCCCATAAAACTTGCACTTGGAAGGAATTCGGTCGCAAGATTCGGAAGATCCTCCAGAATTCAGTCAGCTCTATGGTTGCATATTCACGCCCAGAGCATTTTGTTTGCAATATATCAATGAAATTTCTTCAAAATATTACGAAACCACTGAAACGACTATCTTCTGACCGTCTGTCTGTCTGATGGCAACCGGCCAACATTGCTTTGACAAAATAAATCCTATATGCATTCGGTCTCTGGGAAAAAGTGAATAATCGTTCCCCCCACGGCCGCGGCCGTCTCGGCCTCACCATCTGCGCGGTTATAATTAACGCCTAGGTGCGAAGACTGTTCCACTTAGAGACAGTCTCAGCAATTATTTATCACAATTGCACGCCGAGTTTCACACAGCTCAATTATGATCTTGACACGGCACCGCACCTCTGCTGAATGCAATTTGATTGCACTAATCACCCATTTGGCAGTGAACTTAAATTGTCGAATTACGAGAACTTGGGCAGACGGTTTGGCAGCGGTATTGGGATTATTGTCCTTTTAAATGCATTTTTAATCAGTCCCATTATAATCAGGAATTATCTCTTGTTTATCCAGATTCGGAGGCGGACAACCTTTTGTTAAACTCTTTTTGGGGGTTAAAGCCATTGTCATGCCTCAAGCACAATTTTTTAGGTGATGATTTCGATTTAATGGAATCTCGGGAATTTTTATTTTGCGAACGTGAATTGGTTAAATTCAATTTAATAGCCGCTCCCGGCACAATTGCGGTAATTTATAGTTTTCACGAGGCGATGTAGGTATAATATTAAAAGTGAATAAATTATTTTATATCAGCAATAATAGGAATATAAAAGGAATCACACAAAATTATTACATATGTACATGTTTGATTGTTTAATTCATGTCAAATAGTCATACAAATAAAATGAATTTTCATTATAATTTCTGCAATAGTACCCAATTGTAATGGTAAAGGTCTATTACTGTATTTGGAACTTTTATTGCCATTTAGGAGCAATTATAATTAAAACCAAATATTAGATTCCATTAACTTTTTCTCAGATAAATACAACACAAAAGTTGCTTTATATAATAAGTATATTTGGCATACTAAATACGAATCCAGAATTAAAAATGTTCTATCACATCAGGTTTTTGAGAAAAATTGCATTAAAAAATAAAAACGTAATTTTTCTCAATTTTTGCTAAGCTCTGTAAAAAATATCGGAACGTATTACGAAATGCTTAAAAACTTCTACGACAGTTCGTTTTCTTAAATGAATTTAGTTCCTTCATATAATAAATTGAATGAAGTTTCAGTATAAGAGCAGTTTCTTCAAATACAGCTGTGTTTTTTTCACATTTGTTCCGGTTCTAGGTCTAACAGGAAATTTTGCATTGAATTGAAATTGATGAGTAGTTATACATATCAAAAAATGTTGGCTTGGCAAAAATAAAATCAAGTTGCCTGGATTTTATACCCATTTCACGTCAAATAGCAACCCAAAAATTTATCTGGTTAAGGGTTTGAAGGTTGTATGCGTAAATATCATGGCTAATTTGATGCGCTTTCGCAAATTTTAAAATCTTTATATACGTGACAGTCTTTAAAATTTCAATTCAATGCAAAACTTACTGTTAGACCTAGAACCGGAACAAATGTGAAAAAAACACAGCTTATCTTTTCTTACACCTTAAACCTGTCATTGGTTTTTGTTATTTCACAAGTCTGATTCATTTAAAAAAAGTTAATTTAAATGAAAATTCAATCGTGCTCTTCTTCTGTTTAGTACAGACGTATTTTCAATGCTCGTCATTGCGATTATTTTTAAGAATTTCCTTTATCGCAGCAGCGTAGAAACATTACTGACTAAGGCAATTTGTTTTCGAAATAAACAAAAAACATAAATATGATTAAAAAATGTTCTAACATTTTTCCAGAATAACTAATAGTCCAAGAGTTAAGCAGTGAAGTTCTTTTGGGCTGGAATTTGATAAATATTAAACAATCTAAAAAAAATTCGGATCTCTATTAACTTTGCATTTGTACTCATTTCTTTTCTTATCGTGAAAAATCTGATGAAAATATATCTTCAGCTTTTGTCAAGAGCCATTTTCACTTAAAAAATCTGAATTTGTAAAAATAACCACTAATAGACTGACAGACCATCGATACCGTGTTTATTTAAGGTAGAAAATAAGTATCCACTTTCAGTTTTTATCAAATACCTCTCCAAAAATGTTCACTAGCTCTTACTCTAAAAGGGTATCCACTTAACGTCTGGTAAACCGAGTAAACCAATTGAACTGAGTATTTTTATTAAACAGATGTATAAAAAATGTACGCTCGAGTGTGCCGTGAGTAAAAATCACTTCGCTAAGTTAATACCCATTAGAATAAAATTAATGCCGCAAATTGATGTTTAGAAGCATTATTATTTAATAGATTTTGAAACTTTAAAATTAACCATATTTAATTAACAAAACTTTGTAACGGAGATAAAAGGAAGTAGATAACTGAAACTTTTGATTGATTTTTGCAGTCACTCATCAAAACTTCAAGTGTTAATTAATTTTCCAAAATAAATTATAAACATGATAGTCGAAACTTCTAATTATTCTATCTTAGCAAAGATAATTTGAATTATCTTTTTACCTTACCTATGTTGCTAATGCATTTCTCGTAAGTGGTTACGCCAAGTCAATTTCGAGCATAATGTTTAATGATAAAACGAAGTACCTAATTCTAAGTGTTTTTAAGAAGATAAACATAAAATCGGAAATGAGAAAAGGAAATTCCTATTGATAACACAAAAGCAAAATATTTGGTCTATTTAAAAAAGTTAATTAGTCAAGGTTAAAGAAAGTTATTAATTTGTTTCTGTTTTCTTTGCCTCAATTAACTTTTTAAATTTATGATATCTACTATAAAGGTTTATGACGAAGGTACTTAAACATGTTGATTAATACTGACTTCAGAAGTATTTGATGTTTAATATTCTACGAATAAAAACATTTATCTTGGAAGTTTATATAATATTTTGTTAATTTCATATTCCGGGAAATATTCTTTTGATAATTAATTACTGAGTCACACATTTCATTTTCATGTTGCGCAACAATTTTATAACAAATGATGTTGCCATAGTCATTTATAAATATTGTTTATTAGGTAAAATTGGATATTATATAAAGATGAAAACAAGTTTACCAAAAGAAAAGAAATTTTCTTTGGAAATAATAACGCTAATTGAAACATTGCTACCTTATATCTTCAAGAATTCATCAATCTTATATTGAATCGTTTTAAAAGAGAATCTCTACTGCGTTTAGCACACCATAAAAATCAAAGTCAATAAATATTCAAGACGCATCCAATGGAATTGCTTAATTGCCTTTAAGCGCCCATAAAATCCGCTTACGATCAAAGATCATCGACGATAAATAAAAATTTGTAAAAGCGGATAATTTTCCAAGAAGCAAAATTAAACGTATAGTGCTGCGCAATCATCCATACAAGAGCAATAAAATTGTACAAACCTTGTTTTCATTGCATTTTATATCCACATGCAGCGAATTTCTCGAATGCAGGCGAAGAAAACGACAGAATAAAAGTGATCACCACTAATCGATCAAATGAACAATCAATCGAATCGCAATCGGGCGGTCTTATGCACTTTAGTTTCAACAAAATTGAAGTAAAATGAGAGTGAAGTGCACAAACTAAGTTATGTATAATTCTTTTCGATGCTTCAATTTAATCTGGACAATGCTTCTGTGCGCATGCTACTTTTAACATGTAACATGCGGGCAGTAAGGAAATTCACTTTTCTTCCGGAAATTCAAATTCGATTCACTTAAGATCACTCAGGAAAAACACTCACTGAAATTCTCCACAAATGAAATAAATTTTCAAAAGTAAAGTTACGAATTCCATGCATATCCACTGGTAATCCTTTCCACCTTCTTACAAATAACGAGAAGTTAAATTTAGCAAAAGATCACTCTTTAAGTACGTCACTGATTTTAAATTTAAAAAAGTGTTGTAACGCTTTTACAAAAAAAAATTCGATGAAATATTTGAAGTAGTCGCGTATTATTTTAAGTTTCTCAGAAAATGCCCAGTATATTTATTTATTTATTTATTTTTTAATAAAAGGCGCCTCTGGGAGCTAGCCTCAATACACCACAAGATTCGAACGAGCACTAACCGTGAGTTCTAGGTTGGATTTAGATTTGCCGGAATCTCCTTAAGACACTAAAGCCGCGTGCGCATGCTTCCACTTATAAAACGTCTGTGCGTCAATCTTTTTCATTCATATGAGCAATGGCAGTACTGCACGATCGACTACTCTCCGGGCCGTACGACGCGCCGTGTCGAGCACATAAGACGTTGCCGTACATAAGAAACATTGCCCGGTAGCTTGCGATATTTTCTTAGTTTCCACACGTCCACAAACTCACCGTGCAGTGGAAGTCGACTTCCTTTCGCATCGCCGCTCAAGACGATCTCAAGAAAACTCTACGACATCTAGGCCCATCAGGGTAAATTAAGGGTAGAAGGCACGGCATGCTTCGCGTCGCGACACAGCGCACGATCGGTAAAAGGAGCTGCTCAAGACGCTCACACAATGATCGTCTTCATCTCGAAGACATTCGGCCAATGTTTTGATATTTTTCTTTTGCTTTTCGGTTTGTTTATTTTACTTTTGGGCGGCATCAATTCAAAAAAATAGAATGACTTTTTTATCCCCAAACGTGTTTCCTATTTTTTCTTTTGTCGGAAATAAATAGTATTTGAGAAGCAGAGTGAAACATCTCTCAATAGGCTAACCTATTTCTTCTCGCTGAGCTAGCGGGAAGATTTTTGTGTTCTTTTGAGCATCTTGCGAACTGATAAGTCGTCGGGGCACGCGTAAAACATCTTAGCTGTGACTGGATGAGAAGCGTTCATGAGGTGATCAGGGAAAGTGATCTAGCCGAGAAAGGTGGACTTTTTGTAACCTATGACCGGAAGGAATCGAGGTGATAAGATCAAGGTCTGAGTTTATCTTTTGTAATTTTTCTTGTTTGAATTTTTTGCTTTTCTTATGGTAAACTAGAAGGTAGAGCACCTGCAAGACATTTTATAGTGGGGAGGGTATATTCATTGCAATGTTAGAAAATACGTATGTATGTAATGATTTTTTAGATTTTTGTTATACATACATACATAATACATACATATGTATGTCATATATGCGAATTGTGGCTACAATGGGGAGATATGGCAAACATACTAAAAATCAAAAAACAATTTTTTGTTTAGAATTTTTGGCTGTCTGATCTCGCATAATAATAGTCTAATTTAAGAACATACCCAAGTTTCATGTTTCATTTAAATCCGTTGTGATTTCTGAGGTTTTTTAATAATAATAGATATATGTATTAACTAAACTACATTACACCTTGAAATTTTCTTAAGATTTACTACATACAAAACATTGTAGGAGAAAAGCAGTTCTAAAGGCAGATGTTAAAATTAAGGATAATATTGACTTATGCCTCTAAATGAATTTATTTACTTACCTTAGAATTAGAAATGTCTAAAATTCAACAACTTTAAATTTAATCTAATATCGTTGGTTGTTCCGAGTTGATTCGCTAGTGATACTCTATCTCCAAGTTGTAAAATAATTTTTTAGATTTTATGGATGTATGAATATTCACCCCCATTGGGGTTTTTACGGGAGGGTTTGGTGCTTATTTTAAGGAATTGCCAAAGATTTGAAATTTGCTGTCTAATACTTCCAGCATACAGAGAACAAAATTCTCCTACCCCATTTTAGCAACATGACATCAAACAATGAATTTCTCAATTTGTCCTTCGTTGATAATTTTTATTATTTAAAAATGTAATCATTATTAAAACTATTTAAATATGTCATATTTTAGCATAATAGCCAATGGCTCAATGAAAAACGCATGGCATCTCATGAATTTATCTTTAAGCCTTTTATGCTATTTTCAAGAAACTTACCCAAGGAAAATCTCATAATATACATACATAATGTATGTAATAATGCTGTGATATTTATGATATTCAAGTTTCCGCGTTTTATTTTATTATTTTATTTTTTTTGTAATATAAAAATAAAATATGAGAAATTTCTTGCGAAGAACATAGGTACCAGACATTATGAAGCAATGAAAAACTTGTAAAAAAATGCTGTAGCGTGATCGAATAAATTCTAACCATGTCATGAAACCATGTTAAAAAATAATTAATTCATTTAGGTGCGCTATTATCAAGTGATTCAAGTGTAGTAATAATAGAAATATTTAACCATTAAAGAATTTTGCCATATCTAATTTTATTTTCACTTTACTGCCAAAGGAAAGGCGTGACCGAATAGCGCACGTTTAATAATAATAAGCCACCAAAAGGCTAAATGCCCCTAATAAAATTGTTTTGTAAAATAACTTTATTGGCATAATACCCACAGTCTGCGATGCAAAACAAATCAAAACAGAGAAGATGATTACGACATAAATTTGAAGAAGGCGACTGCTAGCTAGTGGGTATCACTGCGGGTCTTTTAAGCCGCTTAAGAAGGGATCATCAAGTGCACCATAAGTGAGGTATCTGCCGAGATGACCACTTTACCCCGCTAATGCAAATTGCTTTGGCGCGAATAAATTTTTATTATCTCTGAGTAGCGGCCCAGTTAGGCTACTATAACTCATCGTGTGGCTGAAGTAATCCAAGTAATCTTCTACTATTTACTGCTACCAATAAAAGAAGCACGCAAGTAGAAATGAAGACGTTATCTGTTTCAAGAATGGGTGTGTTTTGACCATTTCGTTAACTATATATTTCTTTTTATTATTCCTTACCTCAATGCCATTCTGAAGGGCTTTTGTTTTAAAATTTCAAATCACTCAACAGTTGAGTTAATTAGTCCACAAACCACTCGGAAGAAACACTTTTGTGTTTTGCTATTTTCGTACGGTTGCTTGAGTAGCTACCATGAGTAGAATTGAGTTTTCCCCCTTAATGTGGCATTAATGTCTCAAAAACTTTCATCAGATGGCAATTATGAGGAAAACATGGAATTTATCAGCGGAACACAATCTTCCCGGAAGGTATGTTGAAAAAAGGCATCAATCAACTCTCCATCAGATTTATGGCTGGTTGATATATGCACAAGATACGAGCCATACACATTATAATTAGAAAGATTTGCTTTTAAAACTTCCTAAAGTTGTACAAACAAAATAACAAAAAAATAAAAGTTTAATACAGACTTAAACTTCCGATCAGATTTACAGATTTTTAATCAAATATAAAAATATGGCTTTGATTAGAAATTTAATCAATAAAGGAAATTATATTGTCCGAAATTTCTTATCTATGAGGCATACGATTTTAAAGGTAATTACAAATAACAATTGCAGATAATTTCTTTTTATTACGTGATTCTTAAAAAAAGTCAGGTTTTTAAAGTTGAGACAATGTATAAAATAAAAACATAATAATACATTAAATTAATAAGAAATTGTACAATCTTTGCATATGTATATTATATAAATTAAAAAAAGATTGAAAATACATTTATATAGGCATACTCTCTGCACTTACCTTTTAATTTTATAGTACCGATTTGATACTTTGCACCAAAACCTGGTTTCAAAATCATATATCTTGTTTCCTTGGAAATGATCATGGTATCTCAAAAATTCTAAGTAAGATTCTAACCGGCCCATACTCAAATAAGGCACGGTGCGTCGCGCCGGTGCAAAACTTTAAGTTTTTACAAAATGTAACACCTACCAAATTTTTGTTCTTGCTTTGGGCATTTTTATGTCTGTTGTTGTATTATGTATTTATTTTCAAGGTACGATAAAGGTTCGTTCGTTGAAAGCCGCACTTTTCCATTGAAAGAAGTTTTCAATCGAATTTAAATTATTTTTTAGAAGAATAATTTCCGGGTGTCAAGGTGTTAAACTAGTAAATTAAAAGCAGTTTTAATTTTTGCAAGATTGTAATTTTGAATTTAGCTAACACAGATTTACATAATTTTAAACATACATATGTACATTCCTTGCACAGTCTATACTCGAAATATTCATCACAAAATTTGAGTAAGGTGACGTCCACTTCCTTCCAGACCTGAAGGGCGCTCACATTATATCGAATTCCACGATAACATTTATTTTTGTCGTATTTTGTAAGATTTGAAAATAAGCAAACACTACACCGCCAGACGGAAGATAAATTGCGCTTATAATTGGTGGAGTCGAAGTCTCAACATTGAGGGCGATGCCACACTCGTCGTATTAAGATGTCTTTAACATTTCGGTCGTCGATCGGAGCCTTACCTTTGGGACTTGCAGATTAAATTTCCTTTGCGGCACGTCAGACATTCGACAAATTTATTGCGATGTAAACTAATCGGATATCAGACGTTTAGTGCCATACAAAACACGCATATACATGAAATTTCTTCATTTTATGCTTTTTTATTTGGTGAACTTTATCTCATTTGGAAGATATTTTTATTTTGTTTTTTTAATAGGTTGTTTGGTTAAAAAATGGAAGATATTATATACATCAACCGTTACATTTTGGAATATAGAAGATATATTTATAAGTTTTTGCATCCGATTAAAAGTCCAAATGTAAATATTTTAGTATACTATACTAATAGTAGCATTTGCTAATTCCCCTTCAGATCAAGAATTCATCATTGTAAATTTCCAGAGGGATTTCTGAACATTATGAATTAACATTTTCAAACAAAGTATACGACTAACTTCAGCGAAGAATCGAGAAGGACTCAGAAGTATGTATGTAATAAATTTTATAAATACCATAATGCAAAATATTGAAAAAATACGCAAGTATTCTTTTCTTTCATGCATTTTGGGTTTCTAGGACTAGACTGGTTTTGTCAGATTTAGTCTTTGTGCTGAGAGATCAGGATATGCTCTGTTTATTTTCATGTGAGTGTTCTACTAGTAAATTATTTAATTATTAAAAAAATTCTATTAAGATTTCAAAGACATTTCAATGTCAATTTGAATTACAATTTAATATATGCATATACATATATGTAGAAATTGGGTAACTTATGGTTTCATTTTTTACAACAAAGAATTTACCAGTAGTATTGATATAAGTCAGAGAGGGTAATGACTTCAAAATTTAAACGTTTTCAAAAACATGTCAAGAGAAAGAAATAATAAATTTCTTACTTCCTGTATATTACTGCGAACTGTTAAGAAAGATGGCACTGGTAATAACACGAACCACAACATTATATTATACAAAACTAATATAAATTCTAAAGATTCTCTCAAAAATTAATCTCATAACAGCCACAAATAAGATAGAAAACAAGGAAACCACTCATTTATCACTTTCTACTTCCCAAAATTCCTTAAGCTCATTATTTCTATAAAAATGCAATCCTTTCAAGCGTATGTCGCTTTGACGTGTAATTTCGTCAATATTTATGAAATCGCTTGAAAAACTCTGGGTGGTCCAAAAATAGAACCCTTCTCTTTTATCAAAATTTCTTAGAACGAAGCCCTAATTTCCGTCATAATTTCTCTGCGCACACCAAAACAAAACCATTCGAGGTGATGTGTGAGCATGCCCCGGCGGATGATTTTTCCCTTTTAGGTTGCTTGATTGGATCGTGCAGTACGCTCTGCATCAGTTTCGGAGAGGTGTGCAAGTCCCCTGATTTATTGTGCTAAGCGAGATTTATTACTAGGAGTCCTTTTGATTTATCAACTAGAGTTAATCGCTTCATATTCCCTGTAATCCAAATTACGTGAGACTGCGACGATATGTGCATTTACTGAATTTCTTTGTAAAATTAGAATAAAAAATCGGCCAAGTGTGTATTGGTCAGGTAGTTCATTAGGTACGTGGCGTAGAAATTCGAATTCGAATGCTGCATAGAAGATAGATAATCAAAATTTGTTTAGAATAATAATTATAAAATTTTGATGAAGGTTCTGAAATGATCTTTAAAAAATTGAGTTTTAAAATTTTGATCAAGCTATTTACGATTTCTTAATAATCAATCCTTCTTATATTATAAAAGTTTTCGACGGTGGCTCGTTTCCAATTTGCTATCAAATAACAATAAAAATTTGTAAGTATGTATTAAATTCGAATAGCGAGGTATTCTTTTATAAGAAGGCCAAAGATACATCAGATGACACAAGTTAACTACTGACGAGTATTAGTTTTAACTTACTTGCTGTATTCCTGTTCAAATTTAAATATTCAAAAATTATAATCTAATATAGCTTTCAAAGATCCTTAAGTTCTAAAAGATTTACCATGACCACTACTGTAGTTTTACTATTCCTAATTTATCTCCATCTACAAAGAAATAGTTTCATATATGAGTATTATATGATGAGAGTGGGAATCTAAAAAAAATACACAAAACCAATAGAGCATTTATTTTCATTCATATATTGGTGTAGTACCTACTCTTAAGTTTTATTAAAAATTTTAAACGGTAGTTGTTTTTTAAATTTGAAATTCTGGTTTTGTTAATCTTTGAAGTAGTGAATGAAAATAAACATTTCATCTACCGCTACCATAAAACACATTTCTTGGTAGGATTCATAGGAGTTCCTATTTCACAATTGAATGCCTTTCCAAATTCATCAAAATTAGACAGTGGCCCAATGACCCGAAATTTGTCAGCAATATGAACATCTTTAGCAATGCGTAGTAATCCTTTTCGTTTGAATTCACTGCACGATGCGTGTGCAAAACTCCAAAAATATAGCTGTTCCTGCGATACATTCATGAATTTATATAAATCTGCCAAAAAACCCTTATCCTGATGTTCCTCCGCCCACTTTTTATAGGCATAAAATCCCAATCGAACGCCACCATTATCAGCAATATTTTCAGCTAAAGTGCTAGTCCCATTGACGTTGGTGAAGATAGCATCGATAGTGTACTCGTTGTACTGTTCCACGAAACACTGCGCCCTTTTGTTGAATTCCGCCAATGATGTTGAAGACCACCAATTTTCTTCACGTCCAGTTTTACCATATTTTCGTCCGATACTGTCGAATGCGTGTACCATTTCGTGTCCAATAATATTTCCGCCCATGCTACCAAAATTGTAAGCGGCAAGCATTTTTGAATGATACATTGGTTTTTGTAGTATTCCTGGTGGAAGAACTAGACTATTCGAAAAAATATTATTGCCCATGTTCTGCATTCCGAGTGAAATTAAATCGAAAAGAGCTTTTAAAGCTTCTTTTCAGTTAAAATTCCTTAATATTTTGCATTTACTTCAATATCTACTTTTGCTTGGATTGAATTTCTTAAAATTAATTGCTGATGACTGGTTATAGTCTTGAAACGGCGGACATTCAAAATATTTTGTTCATATTCTTTTGGGTTTATTTTCAGTTCCCGGTAAAATTCATTGAAGGTCTCAATATCTTCTGATATGTTTGGACTACCAACTAAAATGTTGATGGCCATAAGCTTTTCAACTGCTCCCATTTTAGTTGTATTATCTAACCAGTCAGCGTTTAAAATAGCCTCCTTGAAAATCGTTCTAATATCGTTCGCCATCGCAGTTACATTTTCCTCCACTGAATCGTCGTAAAATTCGTTTGAGATGTACATTATATTAGGAATAGGATCAAACCATCGTTGCGTTTGTTTTACGCAGAAATTTTTAGGATACTGAATAGATTTTAATTCTTCATGCAGCTCAAACAGCAGATGTTGAAACTGCTGTAAGTAGTTAGCAATTATTTTTTTATCTTCCTCTGGGAACAAATCTGGAAAATGCTTGAAGTGATTTAAGTTGTACACTATTACTTTGAAAGATGGGTCGACCGGATATCCGAAAAGTGTATCGAAATAAACTTGCCAATTTATATACGGATATTCGTCATACAAGCTTGAAATATTTTTATGTTTATTACGACCATCAGGTATACTCTGAAGTTTCGTTAGAAATCTTTTTCCAAATTGAAGGATTTCTTCAGCCGTATCCCACGCATCATCTTCGTCAGCTCCATACCAAGTCATTAGTACGTACATTAATCTTTTGTTTATATTATACATTTTTGAAGATATTTTGTTCAGATCATCTAAAGTGATGGGTAAGAGTCCAAATTCAACATCTTTTTTCACGTAAACATAATTTTTAGTCGTATATTCATATATAAACGCTGAGACTCCATAGAGACGAAGTGTTGCAAGAGTTGTTGCTATATTAAATTGTTTATCCCAATTTTCATTAACCACAGGTAGTCCACCAAGTGAATTAACCAAATTCTCATAAGCTTGATATTTCCGAAAATTGAAAATATTTACATTTAGACACGATTCATGAAATTCTCCTGCTTTGAAAAATACATCCGCATCTGTGGCATCATTGCTGTCGAATTTTTGCTTTATAGTTGAATTGAACAATTGCAAGATTTTATGAAGGCTGTCCTTAATATTATTAGCAATCTGTTATGCGACCGCGTGACCTATGCTTCCTGGTTCTATTCCATTATTCACATTAAAATCACCGCACGCATATTGGTAAAAATCTGTACAAGGATCTGCTGTTTGGTCCAAATCTTTTATCATTTCGAAAGCATAAAAATAATCTGAAGAATAACCATCGAACCATCGAAACCCGAAATCTACACTCTCATCACTCACGATATTGATTGTATCATTATTTTCCGCATTCGAATATATTAAGAGGATTGAAAAGATAGCTAAAACTAATTTCATGTTTATTAAGTCTTAGCAATGAAACGTGACTGACTGAATATTATTATGAATGTTTGCAGAGTTGCACTTGAATATTTTGAAATACTTGATTTAGTTTAGCATCTTATCACGACGCGAGTGCAGAGATTATCACAGTTGAAATATTATTTTTCACTGAATTAATGAAACAGGCGCTCTGAAGCTTTATATATATAATATTTATTAATATTCATATGAACTACCAAATAATACATTTTTTTAGTCTATTCATTGGTGATCCTGCTTTACAGCCAAATGCGGTGCTAAATTCTCCGAAATTGGAAAGACTTCCAATGACTCTCCATCTAGCTGGAGCATGATCATCTTCAGCCTGTTTTTTGTTCATTTGTAAACCTCTAATTCTTTTGCACCACGACTGCGCGTAGCTTAAAAATAATAGTTGAATATCAGTAATATTTAGTTTGGCCAACGTCTGTTTGCTAATATAAATTTGTCCTTGATTAGCTTTAAGCCACTTTTTATAACCGTAGAAGGCATGACGTATCCCACCATTGTCAGCAATATTATCTGAAAGTGTATTGAAACCCTCAACTTTTTTGTTCAACTCTACAATTGTATAATTGTCATACTGATCTATTAAACAACTCGAACGTAGAAAAAATTGTTTAGCATCCTCTTCACTTAATATGTCTCTCCATTCACCATTTTCGTCTAAACTAATAGAATCTATGTCTAATGCATGAGTCATCTCATGTCCTAGGATTGCTCCAATTGCTCCAAAATTGTACGATTTTGGAAGTTCCGGGTAGTAGAAAGGTCTTCGGTAAATTCCCGCAGGAATGATAAGCTGATTTTCGTGTTTATCATAAAAAGCACTTACATCAATCCAACTCGATATTTTAAATGGTTTTCTATGCATGTTATGTTTTGTAGTATATTTTCTTAGAACTAAGTGATTTTGATAGTATCTATTGTCCAAACTAATGTTTAATTCTCTGTACTGCCTATCAAATTTTTCCATGTCTAACGTTTGCATATTATCTCCAATTAATTCTTCCATAGCATTAATTTTTTTTATTACATTAGTTTTCGAATTATTGTCCAACCAATTTGATGAATTTACACTATCTATAAAGGCGCTTTTTATGTACGAGTTTAAAGTAAGGACCTCATTGGCAAGATGTTGCTCGTGGTATTTGCTTTTTAAGAACATTGCACTAATCACAGGATTCATCATTTTCATGGCTTTTCCAATGCAAAATTGCTTTTTATTTTTAGAATGAGTAAGTTCGTCATGGAGGCCAAAGAGCAATTTTAGAAAAATGTAATTGGCAATTACCTTCGTATTATTTTTCGAAAAAAATTGTACAACCGCTTTAATTTTATCTATATTATAAATTTTAATATCCATGGTATCCAACTCATTTTCATCATATAAATTAGAATAAAATTCGCGCCAATTCATAGTTGGAAAAATATGTTCCAACTTCTTCAAGTTCATCACACTTCTTCTTCCTTTTCGTAAGTTTTTCAATTCTAAATATTTCTTTAATTTCACGAAAAGATCAACAATTTCCTTAAATGCTTTAATAGCATCTGTTTTAGATACCCCATACATGATCATGATTTGCTTCGCCACCTCTTTGTTCTTGTGGTAGGCTCTCGAGTATGGACGCTTTAAAAATCTTTTCATTGAAAACAGTCCAAAATCGTCGACACTTAGGACTGATAAGCCTTCAACTATATCAGGGATTTCATCGAAAATTGTATTGATATCGTACGATTTTGCAGTAGATACAACTTCAAACCAATTAAATTTTTCATTTTTCCATTCTTTATTTAGTACGGGCCAACCTCCCAAAGAATCAATCAATTTCATATATGCTTCACTCTTTTTATACTTAAATATGTTTTCTTGCATACAGCTCTGGTAGAAGATTTTTGCCACATCAGCTGCAGTTCTATTTTTGTTAGATGATATCACAAATTCCATTAGCATCTCATGAATTTTATTTTCCATTTCATGTCTTAGCAAGAAAATTGCACCAGAACGACCTAAGCTAGGCTCCTCCTTGTTGATTTCAAAATAATTTCCGCACGCGTATTCGTAGAAGTCATCACAAGGATCGACACTAGTTTTTATGTAAGAACCCATTACCGATCCATATTTCTCACGTTCATGCTCATAGGTGTTCAAGTCAAGGCAATATGCAAGGTTTGCAATGTAAATCAAAAGAATCACGATTCGGAATAAAATGAACCAAGCACTTCTCATTTTAGCGAGTAATTTACTTAATAGACAGACCAAGACTAAAATTAAGACTGTTGAAATTGCTTGATGTGAAATAAATTAGTCGCTCGAGGGGTTATCAGCGATTAAATAGATTTTTACTTAAGTGCACAGGTCACGACGTTTTAAGATAATTTTCTTGTTTTCGTATTGTTGCAAGGGTTTAGTAAAACAATATGTGTTAAACCTTTGTATAGTCACATTTATTAAAATAAACCCTCTTTTGCTAGTGTACTCAAACATTTTATTATGTACACATACATATGTACATACATACATACAAAATTAAACTTGTTCAATACTAATTTTTATTGAGAAACATAACATAATAATAATATTTAAAACTTACAAAATTATACGCTTCGATGTGATGATAAAAAAACCAATTCCTCTTCAATACCTGCAATATAAGAAAAAATGTAGTTTAATAACTCATTTAATTACAGAATTTTAACTTAGAAAATGTTTAGAGTTTTTCGAAAAAGAATATTTTAAAGAAATGCAAATACGTGGGGCTTAAAAAAAATTTGGTTTTTTAATTTTATAAGCAATTAGGTAGATTTTCATTGGTGGCCTTCAATACTAAATGATATTTTGTATTTTTTAGTTTTTGACTATTATTATAAATTTTTAATACGCATATTCTTATTCCTTTACAAAAAAGACGTTAATTTTAATAGTTTGTGTATGCTTTCTTGGGAGAAAATTTAGGCTTAGAGTTGATGTTCTTGTTATTAACGAAATAGAACGTTGGTTAAAATATTTATATCATAAACAGTTTGCACAATTTCAGCTTTGTATGGTAATTTCTAGATATTTTACATTTTCGAACCACAATATTTCAACGTAATTAATTTCGAGACAAACAAATACCATTTCCCCCTTTCAGTAGGGGACATAGTCTGTGATTATTATTCGCAATTTATGTAAATCTTTCATTTCAAATGAGATCTGCTTTCATTAGTTTTTGTTATTTTCTGCAGAGTTTTAAATTGTTGTTATATCTAGAAAATTGTAGATGCACTTATTTTGATATTCATAGTTTCGAAGAAAAATAATGTGGATTAAATAAATGTTTTCTTCCATTTTATATGCTTTGACCCAAAACATACGAATGGTAATAAAATCTAGGTAAGATTACAAAACCGAAAAGGTTCTATGTATTTATTTAGTAAGCAAATTATTCCAAGTTATTTGCAATGATGAAAATTGACGATTTTATGCACTGTTGGCGATTTTACGCAGACTATGGGATTTGTTTCGCGATTTTCATTAAAACCTCTTACTCTGAAAACCAATTACTCGAATTACATAGATGAAAACTTTTCGCAAAGGATTTTAATGATTGGATGAAGATTTTATATTTATACAGATGGCAACCATTTAAGCGCTTAATTAAAAATAAAATTGTAGTTAAGTCGATTCAATTTTCTTTGAGCAAAATTTGAATTTCCTTTCCATTTTATTTTAAATCATTATAGAAACTACTTCAAACTTTAAATATTCACAACATACTCCGATTCAAGATGAGACTCATTTAATTATATGTAATTTTCTCTACAGATTCAAGATTAGACTACTCAATGTAAATATTGAAACATTAATTGAGATCAACTACCTCTTTGGATATATTTTGAGGTCGAAAGTATCAAATTGAGAGTACACCTATCCCCGCCAATCATCGATATATCAAAGACTTCTGCGGTATATCCACTTAAGAAGGTATGTACACCAGTTTTGATCCCGACGACCCATTATACGGCTGGATTCCCATCCTGAAAAATTGAAATTTTTCACATTGCGTTCAAGCAATTTTTCTTTTCGACCGCGCAGTGATTTATTCGTCCGTAAACAGGGAAAAGTGTAAAAGATCGGTTTGCGTCATCCGCGGTACCAGCGGAAGAAGATTTCTCTCGGCGCAGGGCTGATTGACATCGACACAAGCCGCATTCTTTTGGAGAACGGCTCTGAAAAACTGATGATAATAATCATCAATTTCCTGCCCTAATCCCTGTGTGTCGCCCTAGAGTGGCGGGCAACAAGTGAACCTAAAAATAAAATCTCCAGAGAGAGAGTTGCCAGTGGCTCAAGGGGCTTTTTGTTTTATGTTTTTTTTTTTTTTAGAAGTAGCCAACAGTTGTCCAACAGACCGCCAAACATTTGAATCAACCAAGAAAAAATTTGGAAAAAAAAACGAAGACTGCTGGAGGAGCAAATCGCATATTTTTGAGGTACTTCCGAAGGCTGGCTATTCGCAATCCGACCAACCGCCATAAAAGGACGTTTGTCTATTCGCGCATGCCAGTCACGGACATCCCTTACGTGCACGACACGTCCAAAAAAGAACGTCCTCGACTCGACTATTTTCTGTGTGCGGGGCGCGGGATTCCATCGGACGGTTTCGTTAAAATCGCCGCACGCCGAATACAGCCGGTGAGGGTTACCTCGAGTGGCTCAAAGCTGAATATTTTCCAGTGACCAAGTACTCGGCTGGAATTTAATTAGTGAAATGAGCCAGAGCCCCCAGGGCCCCAGCCGGCTCTTAGGATCCCGTCCCACGACTGGGACATGCCTCCGGAGGAGCCAAATTCTCTGGAAGCACTCGGCGAGATCTTCCTTTTGATAATTATGCAGCGCCGTTCGCCTCCGGACAGTCCTCCGGATGAACGAGTATTTGCCATGCAGCCTGCGGAGAGGCCTTGTCTTGAGGAAATATTTTCCCAGGCAACCGAAAAAAAAATTGAGGTGGTTGGTTGGTTCAATCGACGCGACCCTTAAGTGCTCAAGACTAGAGTGCAAGTGCTCTCAAGACCAGAAGCGGAATGGTTTGGCTTTTGGGTAATGATTTATTATTATGTGATTAAAACTCTTACAATTTACTAGCTAATGAAATTTTCTATGTAAGACTCCTAAATCTTAAACCGAAAACTCACACAAACCTTTTGCGACCATTCCATTGGTCTCAGTTTGGTACTTTTATGAAAAGTGAAACTAAAACCACTGCCACATCTAAGAAACTTGAAGTTTATTTCAATTTAATATTTTTTATAATACAAATTTTATGTCAGATAAGTGTTCACAAACCTTCAATTGTTAAGATGCTATTTAGTAAGTAAAATTAGATAATTTAAAAGTTACATTTATTTTTTGTATACTACTTAATTTACTGGCTTTTTAGTTTTTGAAGATGATACCATAGATATACAGTAGATTTCTGTTATAACGACGATGAAGGGACCACTACAATTTCGTCGCTATATACGGAAGTCGCTATATAGAAAGAAGGAAAGAAAGAAATGTATAATACTATACACATTTTATACAGGGGGATTTGTAAAAAAACCTGTAATATTACATCGTTTCAGTTTAGATTTCTGTGCTAGCGTACGATGTAAGGTGTATTCCATTTTCATAACTCCTTCGATGTCTAGATTGTCCTTTCCTTCACCAAATAAACAATATCTCTTTAGTGCTCGGACTCGGTCGCTACATCTGCATGGGATTTCTAGGAACTTGTTACAAATGATTCATCGCTATACCCGAAATCGGCGTTACATCCGAAGTCGCTATAGCCGAATTGTTTTCCTTTAAAAGTATGCTTTAAATTCTTAAATACTTAGGTGTTACGTCGCTATAACCGAAAAGTCGTTACAACCGAGGTCGTTATAATCGAAATCTACTGTATTAGTATGTTTTTGTAATTTTCTTAGTGTGTACCTATAGAAATCCAAATTTTATAATTTTACCTTTAGCGATTTTGGCTGGGTTGAGCGTTTGTAGTATACGACCGAACAACATATAAATATAAGGTGAAAATGGCGCCGTTTTGATTTTGATATATTGAAAACAAAAAACATTTACGTATCAAATTTTTGTAAGATTTGAGTATCATAATCCATGCTAAATTTTCGACCTGACCATTTTGAATTTTGAAAATATAGAATAATGGTTTTTGTTAGAAAATTATTTATATAATAATTTAATTTTATAGCCAAAAGAGTTAAATTTAAAATACTCAACGCGGTTTTTTAAAAATATATTTTTTCCAAAGATCATTAAAATTCATAAAAAATTAAGTATAATTTTCTTCTTCCTACTGCAATATCTTACCTACCTAACCTTCTATTATGGATTTTTTTAAAATTTTTGTTTTAAAATAAGAATAGCTAGATAGGGTAACCCCGTACACAATTCTAAGTATTGAATTTTGAAATGTTATTTTAATTTAGTATAATTAATTTGGTAATTTACATTACAGCTTGCTACTGACTGAACGACGCAATCGACATGAGCAACATTTTTATTAAAGGATTTTTCACTGTTTCCTGAAGCATCTGAAATAACGTCACGTGCGATCGAAAAACGAAAAAAATCGAGAAGAAAAGCAGAAAAGTAAAGGCACCAAAACGAAGTAGAAGAATCAAAGGAAAAAATAGGAAGGTGTAGGAGTTAAAAAGTTGCTAAAAAAAAATGTAAGTAAATTTTATATTTATATTTTAAAACATTAAATCTAATTACTTGTTATTAAATTTTAGTTACTAACGAATTTGTCTATGAATTTCCGTGAAGATTATTCTTATTGGCCGGCAATTTTACTAATCATTGCTATGTTGTAGTCTGGGGAGAAATGGAGATGCTAGACAAATAAATTGAGCTTCAGCTATGATTCAAAATATACTTGATAGAAACATTTTCAAGCGAATCTACTGTGGATACCTCATACATAAGTAAGTTTTCTTTACCGCTTTAAAAGAAATGATGAATAGATTGTAAGAATTGACCGGAAAACAGCTTGAAGCTTGTTTTGAAAATTTTTATTATATGTAAGTACACGAAAACAGCATAGTCTACGCCTCTTATGCTCCTTCCTCAAATAAATCATTTCACCTTGCTCGGTTCCGTGTTTCCGCGGGCAAAATTGAAATAATTTTCAAGTGGCAGAAATTAAATACGCGATAAGATTGCATCATTAGCAATTTAAAAATATCCAGGCCCGTGCAATGGTATGAATTAAAAAATTGGTTTGCATCGGCGGTATGACCAAGATGCCATGTATGGATAACCAATTAAGGAGTTCCTTAAACCTGATGAACACGGGGATAGCGCGGATAACTGGGCTGGCAAGTGATGAGATGGGTCTTCCATCTTCAAGAAAGCCGCGCACGGCGGCGTCTAACGAGGTGTGGAAGAACGCGCAAATCGCGTTACCCACACCGTGGATCATTAGACGCACTTGCGCCGGTAAGTCAGTTGTGTGAAAGGAAGATGAAACTTGCGGGAACTGGCATTTATTAAGGATTTTTTTTTTAATTAAAATAAAAGTAAGAATTCTTAAAAACGTTTCTTATGCCTCGCAGCCAGTATTCATATCTTGGTGGGCGAATTAATCATCGTGCGATTTCGAAATGAATGCGCCCCTCTGGTTTTGTACCTTTGGGAAGAAGTGGTGTAATATGTGGCGATGATAAAAGAGGTGCAAAAAACCAGGTGCATTGAGTAAATGAGATATTAAAGATCTCATCAGAGCCGAAGGGCATTTGTGGTTAATTAGGGACCATTTAGATGTTTTATGAATATTTTTCCTGCCAGATGGATTTATGATATATTATTATAATAGGAGTAATTTATGGTTAAGTGTTCACTCAGCGGATATCTCCTGCAAATAAGATAAATTTCAATTCTTGTTCAGTACATGACTTTTGTTTTGTTAAGATTGTTAAGAGCTTATTTGGATTAAGATTAGATACATACATATGTGCTTTAATTCCAAAATATCTCTTCTCTGTCAAAAGGAAGAGTATGAGATTGAAAACAAATCAACAAAATAAAAATTCTGATTTTTGGATTTCCAAATTGACGGACTTCATGTCTCAAATTCAAATTTGTTATATACATATGACAATTCGTATGTGTAAATTTTCAAGATCCCTAGTTTCGAAGCTCTAAAAATTACGTTTCTGTGAGCACTTCTAAAGACCGAAAAATAAATATATTAAAGAAAAATTGTTTAAATTGGTAGAAACACAATTCTTAATCGTTTTGCAAACCCATTACAAATTTAAAATCAACTTTTTGACGTTCGCTGACAGTGGTAGTTTTTAGCAAAATAAATTTTTTTGTAGTAATTCTTTTGCTCATTGCTCATACTTTTGATTAAAGAAAATCAAAAGCCTAGCTTTTAATCGCCAATTAATTATTTCACAAACCAATGAAATTTGTAACATTAGAAATTATTCAGTTTTTAATAAGTTTTTACCTAAACCTCAATTTTATACCAACTATCATTCTAGATAATGACGCTAAATCATAAATTTGTTTATTAAAACTCCAATTAAATATTTGAACAAACAAATTATTTGTAAAAAATGATCAATGCTTTGTAAATTACTTCGGGGGGTTTTGAAGATTGTTATTTGTATAGTTTAAAAATTTTAAATTGGGGTTTTTCAACTCGGGGAATACTCTTGAAAATATCTTTTGATTTTATTCACCAAACTATCCTACAAATATTTCTGTAGCATTAATTTTAAAAATTAAAAAGCAATAAATCCCCAACTGGTGTTTTCTAAAAATTTAAAATAGATTAACTGCCACTGTCGGCTCACACTATCACTTTACAATAAACAAACTCTTGACATTTTGCAACCCCAAAAAATGTTTAGCAGATAATTCCATTTATATAAATTAATTCAACAGCGAAAATGAATCAGTACATGCAGTAAGCAAAATGCGCCAAACAGTTTCAGTAGTTCTAGTTTTAGTGAATGTTATCATTCATAGTAAAAGTGCGTCTATCAAAAATAATGAAAGTGAAAAAATCGCAGAAGAACGTCTTAAATATGCAGCAAAAATGGCATCTTACATGAACACCTCCGTTGATCCTTGCGATGATTTCTACGAATACGCATGCGGAAACTATTTCAAAGTGAATAAACCAAAGCTGGGAATTGGATTACAAAGTGCCTTACTAAATATTGAAAATCAAGAAATAGACGCGTTTCAAGAAATACTTATGCAGCCTCTAAGCGGAAACGGCGATCCTAGGGACAAGGCGAAACAGGCCTATCAAGCTTGCATTAATGCAAATGTTTTTGACTACAAAATGAGTGAAGCCTACCTAAAAGTGGTTGAATCAATTGGTGGATGGCCAGCGCTGCATTCTGATTGGAAACCAGAAAATTTTAACTGGTTTAATGTTATGACAGTACTAAAACAGTACGGAGTAAATTTTATGATTGAAGAGGAAGTCAAAACAGATCGAGACGAATTTTTCGTAGAAATTAAGCCCGAAATCTTTGGACTTTTCGAATTTCTTAAGGAAAAATTAAACCAAACTTCTTCAAAACCTTACCGAAGAAACAAACATTTGGCTCTAAAATTGATGGAAATGTATGGAATTCCAAAACACGCTGCGCTAAAAGCTTTTCGAGAAATTTTAGAATTTGGACAACATGTGGCCATGGCAGAACATCAAAAATTTATTTTGAATTTTGCTCCATTTTTTGCGGGAAATCTATTATCCATTTCAAATGTAACTAAAGAGGCTCCTAAAATCGACTGGGTGAAATATTTTAATACAATATCTGGGGCACCTGTAAATACCTCACGAGAAATAATTTTCGTATCCACATTGCCCTTAATTAAAGATATGTCCGATATTTTTGAAGATGAAGATTTTGAAAATATAACACGAGGAGCTGCTAACTACGCTGTTTTAAAACTTTTATACGCACTTCACCAAGAGTTGAAATCACCAAAATATTCTGAACGATTTTGTTTTTTCCATGTACAAAAATATACCACATCTGCTATTAGTGCCCTTTACCACGAGAGTCAGACTTATTTTAAAGAAGGTGAAGATGAAGCATGGGACATCTTATCGTACGTTAGGAATGCTTTTAAAGATAGAATTAATGATATTGATTGGTTGGATGCGGATTCGAAGAAACGAACTATTGCTAAAGTAGACAATATGAAAATTTATATTGGATACTCAAACTACAGTCTAAATTTGAAAGATTTGGAAGAGGAGTATAGTGGACTGACACTGGACGAGAACGATTATTATATGAATAATTTAAAACTGAGAATGCATTATCAAAGAAACCTGCATAAACCTCTTGTGACGAATGTCGTTGATAAAGAAAAAAATATATTACCTCTTCTTATCGACTTAAATGCATTCTATTCATTTTCAAATAAATTAATAATACCCGCCGTGTTATTAGTGAAACCTTACTCTTATCCAGAATTACCAAAATCTTATAATTTTGGAAGTATTGGACGAACCATTGGACACGAAATGATACATGGTTTTGATTCTATGGGTCGAATTTACAACGAATTTGCCGAACCACAAAAATGGTGGAGCAACAGTTCTATAAAAGCTTATGAAAATCGTGAAGAATGTCTAGAAAAACAGTACAGCAAATTTCGAATTCCAGAGTTAAATATTAAAATAAACGGCGAGGACACCATTCAGGAAAATATTGCGGATAATGGAGGCCTCAGACAAATTTATTATGGCTATCAAAAGTGGTTGAAAGACAACAAGGATTTTATGGATCTGGATTCGGAAACGTTGCCTGGGTTAAACTTGACTAATAATCAACTATTTTTCCTAGCTTTTGGACAAATGTTTTGCACGAGATACAACAGCGAAAAGGCTTATAAATTGTATACGGAAGGAACGTATGCTGTGGAGAAATATCGGCTTATTGGAACTCTTTCTAATTTTGAAGAATTTAGTCAACATTTTGGTTGCAGTATTGGTTCAAGAATGAATCCTGAAAAGAAATGTATTTTATGGTAACAAATAAATGTTGTTTTCTATTATTTAAGCAATTTTGTATTAACTATTGTACCCAAATTCACTTTCGCTACATCAGATTCGCGATCTTCACCTTCCAACTTCTATATTCGATCCGATGACATGTTTCAGTATGTTACATTTACTATAATTTAAAAAGTTGGCTATACGCACTTCAAACGGACTACGGGTTTACGGGAAAATGTCCCTAGTTTTCGGCCATTTGCCCGAAAAATCGGAGAAATAATAAAACTTAACTCAATAATCATTTAAATACATATTAATAACAACAGCAGAGTGCCATCGAAAATGAAAATAACTGGGGTATAATGGTATTTTTTTTTTGTTTTGATTAATTGTTTTTTTTTTTTTGTAATGTTTACCGACAGTTAATCAGTTTATAAGAAAAATTTGGAAAAACAATTACTGTGAAAAGGAAACTGGGTTCACATATTTAACAGAAAAGTGTTGTTAGTAAAAAAATAAAAGGCCCCATTTTACAAATTATTTGTTCGTTTTGCTGAAATCAGTAACTCTTCCAAGGAAAAATGAACAAATATCCAACATTGCATGATTTATCGTATTTTCCTGACCCCTACAACTGCTTTATTTCTTTCAGAGCTCACCTGAAAGGGTTTAAACGAATTAAACCAGTTTTTCTATAAATCTTAGACTATTTTTTTTTTTTTTTGTATAACATAAACATTTATTGTATCACACTTTTTGGCCTAGCAGTTTCCAGAATTTGATTGCATCGGTTTATTTGAGCCCGAAAGGCAATTATTAATTTACTCCTGGTAAAAATTGGGACTTAATAGTAGAATTTAGCGCTGATCGAATACGATTTTTTATTTCTAATTGGCCCCGATTATAGGGAAAATCAAATCAGGGTATGTCCTGAGAAAATATCTAAAGAAAACATTTATTTCTTGATGATACAATTTTAATATTTTCTCCATTAAATTTTCTAATTTATTCTTTTTCTCTATTTCTCTCCACAGAACGAAATCGCCCCGGATCAGGACTTTGGGAGCTGAAATTAGCTTCATCACTTGATCTGATCGCCTTTTTAAGACAAAAAGGTAAGTTTTAATTTACTTCTTGAGGATATGATTTTATTTCATAGAAAAGAGGAAAAATAAATTTGTTTTGTACCAATAATAATCTGGAGATTAATAAAGATATAATTGAGCTGCTAATTTTGAAAGCGGTCCGTCATAAGGTCGATTTAACCTTAAAAGAATGTAAATCTGGCTTAACCCACTTTCAAATAAAGCGGCTCAATTGATGGACACTTTACTTCCAATTCTGGCCACGATCCGTCCGTGAAAAGCTTACAGTCTTGGCAACGGGAAATATCGTAAATACATAGAAAGTTGACCTTGTTCGGGTATAAAATTTAGCGTGGCTTCACACCTAAATCTCGTCCTCAATCACCTGAAAAGGGGCCAGAATTCATAGAAAAGAAGTGCCCAACAATTAAAGCTTTGTCCCCCTTTTAAATTCGGCTATTTTGTAAACTCGTTTGACATCCATTCATTTGTCGCGAGCGGCCGGCGTGAGACTGGGAGGTTTTTACTTTCAAATTCGCTGCTGTTTTATTTATATTATAATTAAAAAATGTAAAGTGATTTGTTTAAGACCTGCAGTACACGGAGATTATTGCAGAAGGAGTGAATGTAATTAAAAAAATGAAATTAAAAGTTAAAATGCACTCGCCATGTTGCGTGTCGAAAAAACTCTGTATTTACTTGGTAAAAAGAGTAATTAAAGATAAATGAATAAAATAAAAAAGAAATATAAATGAAATGGAATAATACAATAAAACTTCTAAGATTTATAAGATTTTCCAATAGTTTTAAAAAAACAAAGGAACGTTTCTAATTTTCTGCCTTTTTAGAGTTCTACCACGTTCTACTTTTACCCATTTAACGAAGAAGTTTCAGACGACATGAACACGAAGAAGGCGTAAATCAACTAAAGATATTAAAAAACGTTATTTTTGGTATTTCAATAAATCAAGAGAATTAAAATTCCTGGATGTGCATTTATGAAAAATGAAAGGGAAATCGTGGGTATAAAAAAGTTATGGTATGTATAAACTTCATACATATATTTAAATTATTTTATAAAATTTAAAAAATATATATAAACAAATACAGATAAATATAATAAAGATTTTTCAAATTTAATTTACTTTTATCGGTTTTTTTTTTAAAGAAAAAAAAAACGAGTAAACAATCTATCTTTATTTAATTAATTAATAAAATAAACGGCAATAAAAATTGAACATACAACGAGGGATTTTGTTTAAAAAAATAGAAAATGAAACTTGACAAAAATGTCAATTTCTTACTCATAAAATGGCTTTAATTAATTCAATTTCCTTTGTACTTGAAACTAATGGAAGCAAAATGAAGAAACAATGCAACTAAAGAAAACTGAAACAAAACATACAACTTAGGTAGATTTGTGAAGAAAAACGCAGAAAAAAAACGCTGTAATCGATTATTTTTCTTTTCTTTTGTAAAATATTTTTTGCAGTCTATTTAATAAATAAAAAAGATGCACTGAGGGTACAGATAACAACATTTTGGCACAATTTCTTTTTTGATAGCATTTTCCCTAATTTTCCATGATACACGCAAGAAAGCGAATTTAAAAATGTTTTTTCTATTTTTTTTAATATTTAAATACCGAAAGAACAATAACAAGAAAATATATATTTTGAATAAATTTCATATTTTTACTTTACAGTTTTATGAGGTAAATTTCCAAGGGCAATTGGCAATTTTGACTAAGAATTACGTATTAAAAAAATGTGTAAAATCCAGCGGAGTGAAAGAGGTTTAAATAAATTGACTCCGCTTTACTGTAAAATTTTTTAATAATGCTAAGTCAAAATTACCGGCAGGGCCAGCGATTGCCTGTGACAATTTTCTATACCTGTGAGCAAAAATTTGAAATGTAGAAATTTACTGAATTTAATTTTAAGTTCGACCATTTTCTTAATATATTATTAATTTATTTAAATTGAAAACTAGAACGTTTGCTTGGAATTTTGTATTTTTATTTTGAATAAAAAAGTACTCTCGAATTGAATTGTTGAAAAATTAGCCCGTTTTGTGTCGAAGTTTCGGTATTAGATTTTTAGAATTTAGTTGTTATTTGTTCTTGCAGCCTCTAAGACTTTTTCTGGCGTGCAAGTGATTTACAATAAAATAGTGCAGCACATTGCAGTTTAAAAAATATATTTGCATCTTTAATATTGTTGCAAAAATACACCAGAGGCAGAATTATTCTCTCTTTTAGTAGCAGTTACATACAACACTAATTTTTTGGGGTAATCAATTGAGCCGCCACTTAATTAATTTTATTTAAGTTTAAGTGGCTACTCCTACTCCAAACGGGCTGTGGGTTTATGGGAAAATTGCCCCTAAACCCGCAGAACCGTGGCTTTGCGGGTTTTCGGGCAATTTTCCGTAAACCCCTCATAATCAATGATATAATATTAATATTGTCTCCATTAAATGCTCAAATTTATTCCTTTTCTTTATTTTTCTCCACAGAAGGCAATCGCCCCGGATCAGGACTCTGGGAGCTGAGATTTCACCCAGGAATTAGCCGAGGACGAAACTTGCAGCTGTTCTCTCAACAGGACGCAATCAGGGCTCTGGGAGCTAAAATTTCACCCTGGAATTAGCTGAGGAGCTAGAATCTAACCCTGGAATTACCCTAGGATGAAATGAAAACCAAAAAAATATGTTAAAATTATTATTAAAATTGCGTAAAAGTTAATTTTGTACAAGCCCAGCGTAATAAATTGTATTTTAATTTGTATACGTTTAAAATTTGTAAATGTCTCCATCTACAATGTAAATATATAGTCGTATTTAGAATTACGTTTGATTAGAATTGTCCTGAAATTGTAAAAATGAATAACCATTCAAAATAAACATTTAAGGCGAGTCTGCTAGTTTTTAAATTTGCCACTCCTTTCCCCTACTCTGCTGTCAATTCTGGCCCTCTTTCGGTCAATTTGGAACTATTTTTTGTTGTGTGGAGCTAGGCTGGTTGTTGTCCCGGGAAGGAAGTCGAGATTCGATGTTTTTGCGATCTTTCCCCGCTCCAAGACTGTAAGCTCAGCACGACCGGGCCGGGTCTTAGCTAAAATTTGACGCTTTTGTGCGAAAGCTAAGCTTTCGTTTGAAAGTTCCAAATTTAGCCAAGACCCGGCCCGGTCGTGCTGAGCTTACAGTCTTGGAGCGGGGAAAGATCGCAAAAACATCGAATCTCGACTTCCTTCCCGGGACAACAACCAGCCTAGCTCCACACAACAAAAAATAGTTCCAAATTGTCCGAAAGAGGGCCAGAATTGACAGTTGAATAGAGGAAAGGAACGTGGCGGCAAATGTAAAAAATTGCAGATTCGTCTTAAATGTTTATTTTGATTGGTTATTCATTTTTACAATTTCAGGACAATTCTAATTGAACTTAATTCTAAATACGACTATTTATTTACATTGTAAATGGAGAAATTTACAAATTTTAAACGTATACAAATTAAAATACAATTTATTACACTGGGATTGCACAAAATGAACTTTTATGCAATTTTAATACTAATTTTAACATATTTTTTTGGTTTTCAGCAGGTGGGGTGTGTCACTACAGCTGACAATTTCATCCTCAGCTAATTCCAATGTGAAATTTTAGCTCCCAGAGTCATCCCGGGCGATTGCGTCCTGTGGAGTGTTCAACTGAAAGTTTCCTCCTCGGCTAATTCCTGGGTGAAATCCCAGCTCCCAAAGTCCTGATCCAGGCGATTGGCTTCTGTGGAGAAAAATAAAGAAAAAGAATAAATTTGAGGATTTAATGGAGACAATATTAATATTATATAATTAATGATGAGGGGTTGACGGAAAATTGCCCGAAAATCCGCAAAGCCCCGGTTCTGCGGTTTTAGGGGCAATTTTAGCGCAAACCCATAGCCCGTTTAGAGTGCGAGTAGCCACTTAAACTTAAATAAAATAAATTAAGTGGCGGCTCAATTGATTACCCCAAAAAATGGGTGTTATAACTACTACTAAAAATAGTATTTTTGCAACACTATTAAAGATGCAACTATACTTTTTAAACTGCAATTGTGCTGCAATATTTAATTGTAATAAACTTGCACACTAGAAAAAGTCGTAGAGGCTGCAAGAACAAATAACAACTAAATTCTAAAACACTTATACCGAACTTCGACACAAAAGTGCTAATTTTTCAACAATTCAATTCAAGAGTATTTTTTTATTCAAAATAAAAGTATAAAATTCCAAGCAAACGTTCTAGTTTTCAATTTAAATAAATTAAAAATATTATAAATCAAATGGTCAAACATAAAATTAAATTGAGTAAATTACAACAAAATTTCAAATTTTTAGTTCACAGGTATAGAAAATGTGCACAGGCAATCGCTGGCCCTGCCGGTAATTTTGACGGAGCATTATTTAAAAAAAATGTACAGCCCAGCGGAGTCAATGTATTTAAACCTCTTTCAATTAATGCAATGAAGGGGTTCCCTCCGCTGGATTTTACACATTTTTTTAATACCAAATTCTTAGTCAAAATTGCCAACAGCAGTGGCCCTTGGAAATTTACCTCATAAAACTGTAAAGTAAAAATATGAAATTTATTCAATTTATATTTTTTCTTCTTGTTTTTCAGTATGTATTTAAATACGAATTAATATCTTTAGATTTAAGTCTATCTAATTGACGGATCCTTAATTGTGATATTTCTTTTTTTTCTTTGCGCCATATGGGCATTGCTCCCGAGAGCGCTAATGTAAGTAGGGTATAAATTAATTTTGTGCCCCATTAGTCTTAAATAAATAAATAAATATAAATGCAGTATTTAAATATTAAAAAAAGAAAAAAAAACTTTTTAAATCCGCTTTCTTGTTGAATCATGGAAAACAAAAGAAAATGGTATCAAAAGTGAAATTGTACCAAAATTTTGTTATCTGTACCCTCAGTGCATTTTTTTTATTTATTAAATAGATTGCACAAAATATTTCTTACAAAAGAAAAGTAAAATAATCGATTACCGCGCTTTTTTTTCCTTCGTTTTTCTTCATAAATCCACCTAAGTTTTATGTTTTGTTTTAGTTTTTTTTTTTGTTTCATTGTTTCTTCATTTCGCTTCCATTTGTTTCTATTACAAACGAAATTGAATTAATTAAAGCCAATTTTACAAGAAAGCGCATATTTATCTTTATTTTTAATTTCTTACTTAGGTTTAATGATCTCCCTTAAATATAAATTATTATGAGTAAGAAATTGGCATTTTTGTCTCGTTTCATTTTTTATTTCTTTTTTTAAATAATATCCCCCTTATATTTTCAATATTCATTGTTGTTTACTTTATTAATTAATTAAATAATGATAGATTGTTTACTCGTTTTCTTTCTTTAAAAAAAAACCCATAAAAGTAAGTTAAACTCGAAAAGATATTCAAAATATTTTTCTGTATTTGTGTGTTTTGGTTTTTATTAAAATGCGTTTATATATACGTAGAATCTCACTAATCCGGCACTTCAATAGACCGACACGTCCAATAATCCGGCACCCTCCGTCCGCGTCTCCTTCGCCCCTCCCTATACGCCACGCACCGCGTATGCTGTTTTCAAGTGAGAATAGTGCAATTAAAAATGTCTAGTAAAATTAGTTCAATGTGAGATATGTTACAGTTATAAAAAAAACGTGTAGAACATGAACACAAATACATTGTATGCCCTTTATGAAATGCTTTATTGAAGTGAAACTTCTAATGCGACTTCCAAAACAAGGTTGCGTTAAACGTTTAACGCTCTTGGGAAGGTATTCTTGCTATGCAGCGAAGTAAACAATGTGAGCATCGTGAAATTAGCTGAAATACGTACTTGTTGTTCTATTTTAATTTATAATATTCATTATTTCATTTACTTGTTTTCTTAGTTTGATTTGATACACATATAATTTAATAGGGTAGTATTTTATTTTCAAATTTAGTGGATAAGAATTGTAAAAAATGAGTCAAAACAATCCCACGGACAATGCGACGAATTTAAGGTTATGTCAAGGTACGTCTCTTGTGAATATCAATTGATTGTTAGGTTTTCTCTTTTGAAATTACATCTTACTTTAGTTATCATAATCCCATTGTAAATGTTATAGATTTGGATATTTCTCCACTCGAAAATTATAATTAAAAGATGCGATCAATTGTGAATTGTAAGCAATGTTAATAAAGTTTGTCTTAAAGAAACAATATGAGTTCACTAAAAATTAATTTCTACCCCTTCCTATTTTCATTTCCACATTACGAAGTTTCACTTCTTCCGCGCGGAGGGACTCCACGCACTATTTTTTTAATTTATTATGAATTTTTCTATACAATCCAGTAATCCGAACATTCCAATAATCCGGCACCCTATAGTTTTTAATAGTGCCGGCTTAGTGAGATTCTACTGTATTTTTTAAAATTTTATAAAATAATTTAAATATATGTATGAATTTTATGTACATACCATATAAATAAATATATACATCGTTATGTATATATATTTTTTTTCTTGTTTCCTTCGTAACTCCTCCTACTATTACTTCTTGGTCCACCAAAAATGAGGTGGACACGCACAGGGTAACAAGCTAATCTGCTTCCTAGAAAACAAAACAAATTTATTAAAAAATGTATAATTAAATACAAAAAACCTTTTTATACCCACAATTTTCCTTTCATTTTTCATGGATGCACATCTAGGAATTTCAATTCTCTTGGTTTATTGAATTACTAAAAATAGGTTTTTTTATTTTACAATTTTTTATTTTAATTGCTTTCCGCCTTCTTCATGGCCATCGTCGTCTTAAACTTCTTCGTTGAATGGGTAAAAGTAGAACTCTAGAAAGAAGAAAATTAGAAACGTTGCTTTGTTTTTTTAAAACGATTGGAAATTCTCAAAAATGTTAGAAGTTTTATTGTATTTTTCCATTTCATTTAATTTCTTTTTTATTTTACTCACTTATCTTTAATTACTCTTTTTACCAAGTAAATACAGTTTTTTAGACGCGCACATGGCGAATGCATTTTAACTTTTTATTTCATTTCTTAATTAAATTTACTACTTCTGCAGCAATCTCCGTGTACAGCAGGTCTTAAATAAATCACTTTATATTTTTTAATTATAATAGAAATAAACACAAATAAAACAAGCGAATTTAGAAGTAAAATCGACCCTCAATCACACGCCGGCCGCTCGCGACAAACGAATGAATGTCAAAACAAGTTTACAAAATGGCCGAATTTAAAAGGGGGACAAAGCTTTAATTAATGAGAACTTCTTTTCTATCAATTTTTGCCCCTTTTCAGCTAATTGAGGACGAGATTTAGGTGTGCGGCCAGGCTGATTTTTGTTCTGGGAACAGGGTCGATTTTCTGTGCATTTACGATGTCTCCCCGTTCCAAGACTGTAAGCTCTTCACGACCGAATTGGAAGCAAAGTTTCCACCAATTGAGTCGCTTAATTTGAAAGTGGGGTAAGCCCAAAATGTCATAAGGCAGATTTTTCTACATTCTTTTAATCGATCTTATGACTTTGTGGACCTTGACCACTTTCAAAATTATCTATAAAACAAAATCATTTCCTCCAGGAGTAAATTAAAACTTACCTTTTTGTCTTAAAAAGCGATCAAGTGTTGAAGCTAATTTCAGCTCCCAGAGTCCTGATCCCGGGCGATTGATTGCCTTCTGTGGAGAATAATAAAGAAAAATAATAAATTAGAGGATCTAATGGAGAAAATATAAAAATTTTATCACCCCACGTATCCAGCAATGAATTAAATTTTTTTCCTATAAGCACGTAGTTGGAAATAAAAAAATTTGATGCGGAAAAGCCCTAAATTCTACTACTACTAAATGTTTATGTTTTTAAACTGAGAGAGGTTTTGTAAATAATTTATTCGCTTAAACCTTTTCAGGTGTGAATTTTCCATCTCTGATAAAAATTAAATAATTGTGGGAGTCAAGAAAAGACGATAAATCATGCTACTTTGGATGTTTTGTTCACAATATTTAAGTAACATTTTTCCTTTGAAGGATTCACTTAAGAGTTTTTGAATATTCATTCTTTAATGTTTCGAAGATTTAGTAATTCCCGGAGTTTTTTTTATATTGTTATTAATATTTCTTAAATGGATTAGTGCATTTTAGCCAATTAAAAAACAATATATTGAACTAGCCTTGCACAAAAAAAAACATTTATGAAATTTTAATACTAATTTCAAGATATACCTATTTTTCGTTGTCTTAAAGTAGGTGAGTCACTTCAGGTGAAAGTTCCTTCCTCGGGTAATTCCAGGGTAAGATTTCAGCTCCCAGAGTCCTGATCCCGGGCGATTGCGTTCTGTGGAGAAAAATAAAAATTAGAAGATTTAATCGGGAAAATGTTAAAATTATATCATCGATGATGAAGGGCTTACGGGAAAATTGCTCGAAAATCCGCACACCCGTAGCCGCGTTTCTACGGGTTAAGGGGCAATTTTCCCGCAAACCCATAGCCCGTTATCACAATTCAATTCTAAAGCGCGTTTTTATCCAAAATAGAACTACAAAATTCCCAGCTAACTAACGTTCTAGTTTTCAATTACAAAAAATAAAAATTTTATAAAATGGTCGAACTTAAAATTAAATTGAGTAAATTTTGACAAAATTTCATATTTTTAGTCTACAGGTATTGTAACTTTGCACAGGCAATCGCTGTTCCTGCCGGTAATTTTGACTTAGCATTATTTAAAAAAATTTTACAGTCCAGCGGAGTCAATGAATTTAAACCTATTTCAGTTAATGCAATGAAGGGGTTCCCTCCACTTGATTTTACAGAGGCAAAAGCCAAAAACCCAGCAAAAATAGCCTTTTATAGTCATTTTTACAATTCCACGATTAAGCAGCTACTAAAAATATTGGAAAAAAACAAAAATTGCTCTTATTATTTTTGCTTTACTATTTTATGAAATGAAAGCGGAATTCTGATTTTGGCTGGGCTTTTATCGATGAACAAACAAATCACAGAATCGCACGTTTTGTAATTATGTAATAATAATAAAAAAATATATTTAATTTTTGTTTTCTTTTTTCGCGCTTTTTGTTTTACTTTCCCTCCACGCAATTTAAGTTTATTAAAAAAAAATTGCATATATTCAGAAATCACAGATAAATATGTACAAATTTAAATAAAACAGAATTAAAACAGCAAAAGTTGACAAAAACAATCCGAAACCCCGGCGGCTCGCGACAGATGAATGAATATCAAAACGAATTTTACAAAATGGTTGAATTTTAAATGGGGGGATTTTCTCTCCGCCATTGTGGATTCAGCTGCTGAAGCATAGGTGTAAAAGTTCCAGCTTTTCAGCTAAGGCCCGCGCCGTTGTGGCGGGGTAACATCGCAAATCATAGAAAATCAACCCTGTTCACAGGACAAAAGCCAGCCTGGCTTCACATCTAAATATAGCCTGAATTGAAATCATTGTCCACTAATCGTGGCTCGTATTTTGAAAGTGGTGTATGTCCAATATGAGATAAGACAGCTTTTTCTATGTTCTTTTAAAGCTTACTTCACTCATGTTTTTTCATTTGACTTTTCTTGTTGATTTGACAGTATTTTCCTGCAGTGGATAATCCTTAGGAAGGTTTTCGATTAAATTTACCAGCTGAAGCGGTATGCAGATTATTAAACTCGGCGGTAATCAACACATACCGGAAGCCTCTACTGCTTTTAAGACTACATGATCATCGTTTAATCAGTTGCTTTCGTAGAACGGAGGCTGCAACGCATAAACTTTTCTGGTAAATTGTTGATGTTTACAAGTTCCATTGTTTATGTTTTTTTATTACTGCGAACCCCCCTTGCGGTGGATTTAATTATGCTTTCAGGTTTTCCTCAGAGAAGTCGGAATGGGTCTTGCGAACGCGCTAACCCTTAGCCAAATAGGCGGGCATGTGATCCTCTGGTTTCTATCGCTTTGCATCATCGTCCCGATGAGCCTGCACCTTCACGAGTTAGTTCAAGTGAGTCACTTGCTTTGATTATAGAATCATCAAAGTATAATGAAAATCACTTGTTTTCAGAAAAAATGATACTTTTATCTTGAATGGAGAAATCTGTTCCAGTGGACACTGCCTACTTTTCGCGAAGGGCACTTGGCGCGAGCACGACGGCCTATTCAATACGAATTGGTCGTCCAAAAGATATTAATATTTAAAAAAGTTATTTTTAGTATTTCAATAAAACAAGACAATTAAAATTCCTAGATGTGCATCCATGAAAAATTAAAGGAAACTCGTGGGTATAAGAAATGTTTTGAATTTGGAAAAATTTCTTAATAAATTTCAGTTGTTTTTTAGGAAGCAGTTAATTTTACCAAATGCTACATAGCAAAAAGAAAATCACCTCGTTTTCACGAAAATTAGTTGAAATTTTTACATTCCCCCAAACTCAAAGAAAATGTTCGCGGTTTGCAATTTTGACTAAGATTTAGGTATTAAGAAAATGTGCAAAATCCAGCAGCGTGAACCCCTTCTGCATTAATTGATAAAGGTTTAATTTCATTGACTCCGCTGGACTGTAAATTTTTTTAAATAATGCTCCGTCAAAATTAGCGGCAGGGACAGCGATTGCCTGTGTAAATTTTCTGTACCTGTGAACTAAAAATTTGAAATTTTCTTGTGATTTACTCAATTTAATTTTAAGTTTATAATATTTTTCATTTATTTAAATTGAAAACTAGAACGTTTGCTTGGATTTTGTATTTTGATTTTGAATAAAAAAGTACTCTTGAATTGCAGTTTAAAAAGTACATAGTGAGTCTTTAATAGTGTTGCAAAAATACACTTTAGAGGCAGGATTATCCTCTCTTTTAGTAGTAGTTATAACACCCATTTTTTTGGGTGATCAATTGAGCCACCACTTAATTAATTTTGTTTAAGTTTAAGTGGCTACTCGCACTCCAAACGGGCTATGGGTTTGCGCTAAAATTGACCCTAAACTCGCAGAACCGTGGCTTTGCGGATTTTCGGGTAATTATTCCTAAACCCCTCATCAATGATATAATATTAATATTGTCTCCGTTAAATTCTCAAATTCGAAATGAAAATGTTAATAGAATAAAGTTCCACAGTTTAGAAATAATTATATATAAATATAAATCCAATTACAAGATTAAGTAGATTCTTCAATAATAGCTTATTAAATTATTCCTTAATAAAAATGTTGCACACTCCGATAATTCGTCCAGCGAACCCAACATTCGACGAGGAGCAACCGCTAAATAA
Organism: Machimus atricapillus; assembly: GCA_933228815.1. NCBI lineage: Eukaryota > Metazoa > Arthropoda > Insecta > Diptera > Asilidae > Machimus > Machimus atricapillus. The sequence goes on along the minus strand of OW121788.1, from coordinate 3,908,672 downwards.
AGAAGAAAAAATATGTATATAATATAAATATATACAGAATTTCGAAAAACATATTTGTCTGGCGATTTATTTTTTTGTTGATACTTCGATGATATAATTTAAATATTATCCCAATTAAATTCTCTAATTTATTCCTTTTCTTTATTTTTTTCCACAGAAACCAATCGTCCGGGATCAGAATTCTGTGAGCTAAAATTTCACGCTGCAATTAGCCGAGGACGAAACTTTCAGCTGAACTCTCCACAAAACGCAATCGCCCGGGATCAGGACTCTGGGAGCTGAAATTAGTTTCATCACCCGATCGCTTTTTAACACAAAAAGGTGAGTTTTAATTTACTCCTGGAGGAAATGATTTTATTTTATAGCAAAAAGGCAAAATAATTGTTTGTTTTTTTAAATCATAAAAGATATAATTGAGCCGCTAATTTTGAAAGTGGTCCAAGTCGGTCGATGTCACCTTAAAAGAATGTAGAAAAATCTTTCTTATGATATTTTGGACTTCCCCACTTTCAAATTAAGCGGCTAAATTGGTGGACAATTTTTTGCTTCCGATTCTGGCCCCCTTTCAGTCAAGTTTAGAACTATATCTACGTGTGAGCTTTAGGTTGTCTATTTATTTGCGATATTTCCTCGCTACGAACAAAATAAGCCTGGCCTCACACCTAAATCTCGTCCTCAATTAGCTGAAAAGGGTCAGAATTCATAGAAAAAAAGTGCCCATCAATTAAAGCTTTGTCCCCCTTTTAAATTCGGCCATTTTGTAAACTCATTTTGACATTCATTCGTTTGTCGCGAGCCACCGGCGTGGGATTGAAGATCGATTTTACTTCTAAATTCGCTACTGCTTTATTTCTATTATAATTAAAAAATATAAAGTGAAGACCTGCAGCACACGGAGATTACTGCAGAAGGAGGAGTAAATCTAATTAAGAAATGGAATTAAAAGTTAAAATGCATTCGCCATGTGCGCCTCTAAAAAACTCTGTATTTACTTGGTAAAACGAGTAATTAATTAGTAGTGAATAAAATAAAAAAGAAATATAAATGAAATGGAATAATACAATAAAACTTCTAACATTTTTAAGAATTTCCAATCGTTTTAAAGAAACAAAGCAACGTTTCCAATTTTCTTCTTTCTAGGGTACGTTCAATATCTCGACTCGAGTCGACTCGGGTAAATCTGACTTACTCCGGAGCGTTCAATATCTTACCCGAGTCGACTCGAGCAAGTTTTACTCGAGTTCAACCTTACAAATGTGTGCGTAAATATCATAGAAAAATCAAATTTGTCATAACAGCGTATAACCATGGAGAGAAAAGTAATAATATGAAATATTTTAAGTGTTGCAATGGAGAATATGTATATAGTTAAAATTATTTTCTTGTATTTTCGCTGCAACTTTTTTCCATACTACTTCACGCCTTACTCTGTCTGACGAAAAATCATTTTGTAGGTACATATAGGCATCAATAAGGCAAAGAGTAGCATTTCTGCTCCACCTTGCCTTTTCTTGGGTAATTATCTCCCCATTTTCCGCAACAGCATCTCCTTGGTACGTTACAAGTACCCCAAGCCCTTCCATGATGACATCAAATTTAACGTCGAGTCACTTTGCTTCGACCTTTTTACCACTGTCTAAACTGACTCGAGTAAGCTTAATCGACTCGAGTAAGATAATGAACGGCAACCCGAGTCAAACATCTCACGCATACAACCTAATCTAAGACTTCACAGACAATAGTTCGTGTGAACTCGAGTAAGATAATGAACGACATAGAGTAAGAGTAAAAATGACTCGAGTCGACTCGGGTGAGATATTGAACGCTCCGGAGTAAGTCAGATTTACCCGAGTCGACTCGAGTCGAGATATTGAACGTACCCCTAGAGCTCTACTTTTACCCATTCAACGAAGAAGTTTAAGACGACGATGACCATGAAGAAGGCGGAAAGCAATTAAAATAAAAAAATTGTAAAATAAAAAAGCTATTTTTAGTAATTCAATAAATCAAGAGAATTGAAATTCCTAGATGTGCATCCATGAAAAATGAAAGGAAAATCATGGGTATAAAAAGGTGTTTTGTATTTAATTATACATTTTTTAATAAATTTGTTTTGTTTTCTAGGAAGCAGATTTCTTTGTTACCGTGTGCGCGTCCACCTCATTTTTGGTGGACCGAGAAGTAATAGCAGCAGGAGGTACGAAGGAAACAACAAGAAAAAAAATATATATACATAACGATGTATATATTTATTTATATGGTACGTACATAAAATTCATACATATATTTAAACTATTATATAAAATTTAAAAAAATATATATAAACGCATTTTAATAAAAACCAAAACACACAAATACAGAAAAATATAATGAATATCTTTTCGAATTTAACTTACTTTTATGGGTTTTTTTTTAAAGAAAGAAAACGAGTAAACAATCTATCATTATTTAATTAATTAATAAAGTAAACAACAATGAATATTGAAAATATAAGGGGGATATTATTTAAAAAAAGAAATAAAAAATGAAACGAGACAAAAATGACAATTTCTTACTCATAATAATTTATATTTAAGGGAGATCATTAAACCTAAGTAAGAAATTAAAAATAAAGATAAATATGCGCTTTCTTGTAAAAAGGGCTTTAATTAATTCAATTTCCTTTGTAATAGAAACAAATGGAAGCGAAATGAAGAAGCAATGCAACAGAAAAAACTAAAACAAAACATAAAACTTAGGTGAATTTGTGAAGAAAAACGAAGAAAAAAAACGCTGTAATCGTTACCTTTCTTTTTGAAGAAATATTTTTTGCAATCTATTTAATAAATAAAAAAAATGCACTGAGGGTACAGATAACAAAATTTGGTACAATTTCACTTTTGATAGCATTTTTTTTTGTTTTCCATGACACAGCAAGAAAGCGAATTTAAAATGTTTTTTTTCTTTTTTTAAATATTGAAATACTGAAAGAACAAGAAGAAGAACAAGAAATATAAATTGAATAAATTTCATATTTTTACTTTACAGTTTTATGAGGTAAATTTCCAAGGGCCACCGCGGTTGGCAATTTTGACTAAGAATTTGGTATTAAAAAAATTTGTAAAATCCAGCGGAGGGAACCCCTTCATTGCGAAAGAGGTTTAAATACGTTGACTCCGCTGGACTGTACATTTTTTTTTAAATAATGCTCCGTCAAAATGACCGGCAGGGCCAGCGATTGCCTGTGCACATTTTCTATACCTGTGAACTAAAAATTTGAAATTTTGTTGTAATTTACCCAATTTAATTTTATGTTTGACCATTTGATTTATAATATTTTTAATTTATTCAAATTGAAAACTAGAACGTTTGCTTGGAATTTTGTACTTTTATTTTGAATAAAAAAAATACTCTTGAATTGAATTGTTGAAAAATTAGCACTTTTGTGTCGAAGTTCGGTATTAATGTTTTAGAATTTAGTTGTTATTTGTTCTTGCAGCCTCTACGACTTTTTCTAGTGTGCAAGTTTTTTACAATTAAATGTTGCAGCACAATTGCAGTTTAAAAAGTATAGTTGCATCTTTAATAGTGTTGCAAAAATACTATTTTTAGTAGTAGTTATAATACCCTTTTTTTTGGGGTAATCAATTGAGCCGCCACTTAATTTATTTTATTTAAGTTTAAGTGGCTACTCGCACTCTAAACGGGCTATGGGTTTTCGCTAAAATTGCCCCTAAAACCGCAGAACCGGGGCTTTGCGGATTTTCGGGCAATTTTCCGTCAACCCCTCATCATCAATTATATAATATTAATATTGTCTCCATTAAATCCTCAAATTTATTCTTTTTCTTTATTTTTCTCCACAGAAGCCAATCGCCCGGATCAGGACTCTGGGAGCTGAGATTTCACCCAGGAATTAGCCGAGGACGAAACTTTCAGTTGAACACTCCACAGGACGCAATCGCCCGGGATGACTCTGGGAGCTAAAATTTCACATTGGAATTAGCTGAGGATGAAATTGTCAGCTGTAGTGACACACCCCACCTGCTGAAAACCAAAAAAATATGTTAAAATTAGTATTAAAATTGCATAAAAGTTCATTTTGTACAATCCCAGTGTAATAAATTGTATTTTAATTTGTATACGTTTAAAATTTGTAAATTTTTCTATCTACAATGTAAATAAATAGTCGTATTTAGAATTAAGTTCAATTAGAATTGTCCTGAAATTGTAAAAATGAATAACCATTCAAAATAAACATTTAAGGCGAGTCTGCTAGTTTTTAAATTTGCCGCTCCTTCCTTTCCCCTACTCTGCTGTCAATTCTGGCCCTCTTTCGGTCAATTTGGAACTATTTTTTGTTGTGTGGAGCTAGACTGGTTGTTGTCCCGGGAAGGAAGTCGAGGTTCGATGTTTTTGCGATCTTTCCCCGCTCCAAGACTGTAAGCTCAGCACGACCGGGCCGGGTCTTAGCTAAAATTTGACGCTTTTGTGCGAAAGCTGAGCTTTCGTTTGAAAGTTCCAAATTTAGCCAAGACCCGGCCCGGTCGTGCTGAGCTTACAGTCTTGGAGCGGGGAAAGATCGCAAAAACATCGAACCTCGACTTCCTTCCCGGGACAACAACCAGTCTAGCTCCACACAACAAAAAATAGTTCCAAATTGACCGAAAGAGGGCTAGAATTGACAGCAGAGTAGGGGAAAGGAAGGAGCGGCAAATTTAAAAACTAGCAGACTCGTCTTAAATGTTTATGTTGAATGGTTATTCATTTTTACAATTTCAGGACAATTCTAATCGAACGTAATTCTAAATACGACTATATATTTACATTGTAGATGGAGACATTTACAAATTTTAAACGTATACAAATTAAAATAGAATTTATTACGCTGGGCTTGTACAAAATTAACTTTTACGCAATTTTAATAGTAATTTTAACATATATTTTTGGTTTTCAGCAGGTGGGGTGGGTCACTTCAACTGAAAGTTTCATCCTCGGGTAATTCCAGGGTTAGATTCTAGCTCCTCAGCTAATTCCAGGGTGAAATTTTAGCTCCCAGAGCCCTGATTGCGTCCTGTTGAGAGAACAGCTGCAAGTTTCGTCCTCGGCTAATTCCTGGGTGAAATTTCAGCTCCCAGAGTCCTGATCCGGGGCGATTGCCTTCTGTGGAGAAAAATAAAGAAAAGGAATAAATTTGAGGATTTAATGGAGACAACATTAATATTATATCATTGATTATGATGGGTTTTCGGAAAATTGCCCGAAAACCCGCAAAGCCACGGTTCTGCGGGTTTAGGGGCAATTTTCCCGTAAACCCACAGCCCGTTTGGAGTAGGAGTAGCCACTTAAACTTAAATAAAATTAATTAAGTGGCGGCTCAAATGATTACCCCAAAAAATTAGTGTTGTATGTAACTGCTACTAAAAGAGAGAATAATTCTGCCTCTAAAGTGTATTTTTGCAACAATATTAAAGATGCAACTATATTTTTTAAACTGCAATGTGCTGCAATATTTTATTGTAAATCACTTGCACACTAGAAAAAGTCTTAGAGGCTGCAAGAACAAATAACAACTAAATTCTAAAAATCTCATACCGAAACTTCGACACAAAACGGGCTAATTTTTCAACAATTCAATTCAAGAGTACTTTTTTATTCAAAATAAAAATACAAAATTCCAAGCAAACGTTCTAGTTTGCAATTTAAATAAATTAATAATATATTAAGGAAATGGTCGAACTTAAAATTAAATTCAGTAAATTTCGACAACATTTCAAATTTTTAGTTCACAGGTATAGAAAATTGTCAATTGTATATTTTCTTGTTATTGTTCTTTCGGTATTTAAATATTAAAAAGAAAAAAAAATGTTAAATCCGCTTTCTTGCTGTCATGGAAAACAAAAGAAAATGCCATCAAAGTGAAATTGTACCAAAATTTTGTTATCTGTACTCAGTGCATTTTTTTATTTATTATATTATTATTTATTATGATTATTATAGACTGCAAAAAACATTTCTTACAAAAGAAAAGTAAAATCGATTACAGCCTTTTTTTACTGCGTTTTTCTTCACAAATCTACCTAAGTTGTATGTTTTGTTTCAGTTTTCTTTGGTTGCATTGTTTCTTCATTTTGCTTCCATTAGTTTCAAGTACAAAGGAAATTGAATTAATTAAAGCCATTTTATGAGTAAGAAATTGACATTTTTGTCGTTTCATTTTCTATTTTTTTAAACAAAATCCCTTGTTGTATGTTCAATTTTCATTGCCGTTTATTTTATTAATTAATTAAATAAAGATAGATTGTTTACTCGTTTTTTTTTCTTTAAAAAAAAAAAACCGATAAAAGTAAATTAAATTTGAAAAATCTTCATTATATTTATCTGTATTTGTTTATATATATTTTTTAAATTTTATAAAATAATTTAAATATATGTATGAAGTTTATACATACCATAACTTTTTTATACCCACGATTTCCCTTTCATTTTTCATGAATGCACATCCAGCAATTTTAATTCTCTTGATTTATTGAAATACCAAAAATTACGTTTTTTAATATTACTATTTCTTTCTTTAGTTGATTTACGCCTTCTTCGTGTTCATCGTCGTCTGAAACTTCTTCGTTAAATGGGTAAAAGTAGAACGTGGTAGAACTCTAAAAGGCAGAAAATTAGAAACATTCCTTTGTCTTTTTAAAACTATTGGAAAATCTTATAAATCTTAGAAGTTTTATTTGTACATATTATTCCATTTCATTTATATTTCTTTTTTATTTTACTCACTTATCTTTAATTACTCTTTTTACCAAGTAAATACAGTTTTTTCGACACGCAACATGGCGAGTGCATTTTAACTTTTAATTTCATTTTTTAATTACATTCACTCCTTCTGCAGCAATCTCCGTGTACCGCAGGTCTTAAATAAATCACTTTATATTTTTTAATTATAATATAAATAAAACAGCAGCGAATTTGGAAGTAAAAACCTCCCAGTCCCACGCCGGCCGCTCGCGACAAATGAATGGATGTCAAACGAGTTTACAAAATGGCCGAATTTGAAAGGGGGACAAAGCTTTAATTGATGGGCACTTCTTTTCTATGAATTCTGCCCCTTTTCAGCTAATTGAGAACGAAATTTAGTTTTGAAGCCAGGCTGGATTTTGCACCGGGAACAGGGTCAACTTTCTATGCATTTACGATATTTCCCGTTGCCAAGACTGTAAGCTTTTCACGGACGGATCGTGGCCAGAATTGGAAGTAAAGTGTCCATCAATTGAGCCGCTTAATTTGAAAGTGGGTTAAGACAGATTTACATTCTTTTAAGGTTAAATCGACCTTATGACTTGGACCACTTTCAAAATTAGCGTATATCTTTATTAATCTCCAGATTGTTATTGGTAAAAAACAAATTTATTTTTCCTCTTTTCTATGAAATAAAATCATATCCTCAAGGAGTAAATTAAAAACTTACCTTTTTGTCTTAAAAAGGCGATCAAGTGATGAAGCTAATTTCAGCATCCAAAGTCCTGATCCGGGGCTATTTCGTTCTGTGGAGAGAAATAGAGAAAAAGAATAAATTAGAAAATTTAATGGAGAAAATATTAAAATTATATCATCAAAAAAAATGTTTTTTTTTATATTTTCTCAGAACATACCCTGATTTTATTTTTCCTATAAGCTAGCCGCTCGGGCCAATTAAAAATGAAAAATGTGTTCGAAAAGCGCTAAATTATACTAGGAAGTCCCAATTTTTTCCAGGAGTAAATTAATAATTGCCTTTCAGGCTCAAATTAGCAATCAACCGGTAAAATGAAATTCTGGAAATTGCTAGGCCAAAAAGTGTGATAACAATAAATATTTGTTTTACAAAAAAAAAATAAAAAATAAAGTCTAAGGTTTATAGAAAAATTGGTTTTATTCGCTTAAACCCATTCAAGTGAGGATTTTCCAGCTCTGAAAGAAATAAAGCAGTTGTAGGGGTCAGGAAAAGACGATAAATCATGTAATGTTGGATATTTTTTTCAAAAAATTTAAGTTACACATTTTTCCTTTGAAGGTTACTGGGGCCTTACTCCTGAAAACGAGACGATAGACGGAAACGAAACGAAACAGTCAGACGAAACGAACACTAATACCCTACTATTGAAAACGATTGTCAGATGCTTATAGCATTGCCATAGGATTCATAAATGTAGTCAGAACAACCAACATTGATAGCACAAACCTTTAATAATTTAACGACTTTTCATAATTTTATTGTCATCCGTCAAGTCTCAAATTGTTTTTAAGTGAATAAGTTGAAAAATAAACATGTTGAATGTGTGGCTCTTAATTAGTTCGGACGGAGAAAGTGAAAATGAAGGAAATAGGAGGATTAAAAAAGCAATTCGGGATAATTCAAATCCTATGGAACTGCAGGAGGGAATGTAAAAATGTCTGTTTTCTGCTTTGTCCTTGCAATTATTTTAAAAGTTTTGCAGGTTTATAAAACTATTTAGGATAAATAAGGAATCCGAATCATTATTTTAAATAATTCAATTTATATTTTAATAATTTAAAATTATATTTTGAGCATAACCTTCCGTCACAATCACAAACGTCTAGACGAGAGACGATCACCAAAGTGCAATCGTTTTGGAAACGAAAACTAGACGATTTTCGTTTTCCTAAGTAGCATTTGCATCGCGCTTCATCGTTTTCGTTTCGTTTCGTTTTCAGGAGTAAGGCCCCTGATTTCAGCAAAACGAACAAATAATAATTTGTAAGATAAGGCCTTTTATATTTTTACTAACAACACTTTTCTGTTGAATATGTGAACCCAGTTTCCTTTAGTTTCCTTTTCACAGTAATTGTTTTTCTAAATTTTTCTTACTTACTGATTAACTGTCGGTAAACATTACAAAAGTAAACAAGTAATAAAATAAAACATTAAACCCCAGTTATTTTCATATTCGATGGCACTCTGCTGTTGTTATTAATATAATATGTATTATAATGATTATAGAGTTAAGTTTTATTATTTCTCCAATTGTATGAGAAAATAGTCGAAAACCCCCAAACCCGGGCAATTTTCCCTTATATCCGTAAACCCGTAATCCGTTTGGAAAGGGTATAGCCATTTCTTATAATTTAAACGTTTAAGAGTTCATTTGACTGAGTACCAGAAAACTTTAAAATCGTGTTTTTTACACTATGTTATTAAAATACAACTGCTCACTGATTAGTTTCATCAATTTAGAATTTTTAAGGCTCAGTATTTACCCTTTGGAACCTTTATCGTGTGAAATAGATCCATGCATCAACAATTTAAATTTAGGAAAAATGCAATATATAGCGACAATTATCCTGATTAACACTAGCACTACTAAGGCCAGTCAAATTCAATGGTACTAAATTTTTTTCTTGAATTAATTATATTTTTTAAACGGACCTCTTAAGAATTATGCCAAAACTTATTAAGTCTTAAAATTACGACATATTTAAAAACCTTTTTCCATTTTAATTAGACCATTTTAAATTTCAAAGAATATTACATTCGAGATAGAGAAAATTATTAAAATTACAAACTTAAGCTACAGACCTGACTTACAATGTTCTAGAGTTTTCAGTTTTGTTGTCAATGAATTTATTTCTGATTTAAATACAAATGCAAATAAAAATTAGCCTTTTCTAAAAAAATATGACTTTTTTCATCTGAAAAAATATTCTAAGAAAAAAAAATAGATTTCTTTAAACTATTAAATAAAAGAAATAAATATTGTATATGCAGTTATGAAGTTTTTGCAAATGTTGAATCTTCTGTAATGTTCCGTGATCAAAACATGAAGAATTTTTGCGCACAGTCAAGTTGTCTAGTTGGGCTAGTCTATCATAAAAATATCTTCGAAGGAAATCGCGTAATTCGTCTTTTAAAACAGAGAAAGAGAACGCGAAAACGTACAACTTCCGGTTGAACTTCTTGAATAAAACGTTCAAAAACTATTTTCCGCTGTTGGCTTTGACTTGGCGTTTTCCTTTTAGTTAATTAATGCTTAGCTTCATTTTCCATCGGACGGGAAACCACGGTATGTTTTGCTGATGCTAAAAATAAATCCACCAATCTTTTCTGCAGATGTAGAAAAGACGATCGCGACATGATACGCATAGGTGGGAGGGGGACTTATAATAAAACATGAGGAACCCCAAGGGGGTACGCGAGTGTCTCCCCCAAACATTTCATCAAATTTTAAGTGATTTCATGACATGCATTTGCACATTATGCTCTGGTAGGTTTCAAAATTGATATTTATGCCTACCGCACGTCTAGCTTGGCGGGCAAAATTCAATCTGTCTGTGAGTTCGACATGTGTTGGAATTCGTCAAGAATCACTGCCAAAATGCTAAAATAAATATTTCTGCAAGATGGTACTTCTTACCTTTTTAGATTGATCTAAAAATAGGGATCCTGGACGATCGTGTCGCTAGAGTAATAAAATATTCCCTTCTATGCTTCTATGCAAATTACTTCCCTGTCCAACGAATTTCCCTTTAGAAGCAATTAGCCAAGCCGCGAGACGAGCAAACCCATCATCAATATGACGATCATTGGTATGCCTTGCAACAGGCTCGTAAAAATGTTCCAGCAAATTGTTGTACATCAATTGATTGTCATTACCGCAGCTAGGAACGTGTGTGTCTATTACCTGCGCATATATCAGATCCACCTGAGCTCCAACCGCAATCCGTGACTACCTTTCTTCACTGAGAATTCCCATCGAATTTTAAAATGTTTGCCGAAGTTCTGCGGGCAACGCATCACCGCAATCGCTGTTAATGGACTTTGCTGAAACTCTTCGATGGTAAATCTGAAATTCAATAAAAAAAAAATGTAGAAAAGGGTTTTAGCGTGTGCGCGCGACTATTTGATTGTTCTTCTGCTTTTGTCCGTCATATAATTTATTTTATTTTTTTGCACTAGCTACTCCTGCAGAAGTTGTCAATCATCGAGACTTCATGCAAAGGCAAACATCGATAATTTTATTCGGGGCGCAGCAATTGCAATTCAGCACGTCTAGGACTTGAACTCTTATATACAGGGAAATGGAAAAAAAAAACTTTTCGCATAGGTATAGGCAGTTAATCATACGTAAACATTGACAAGCGGCTTGTTTTGACTTGAGACGCATAGCAAAACGGACAGAAAGTAAACAACAATGTTTAGGCTTATGTCAACGTTGTCCGTTTTGGCTAACTGATCAGATTTGAATATGTCTAACTAAACGACATGTCCTTTCGTTTCGTTTAAACATGGAAAAATATTTTTCTGAGAATTTGTCTTTTTTTGTCAGTTGCTGTGTCCAGCAACTTATTTTAAAATGAATTTTAACATTTCATTCACAAGATCAATAACATATGCTCTGTTGCAAAATTATAAACCCACTCAAAGAAAAGTTTCTTCCAAACAAAATATGATAACCCTTCATTTTTAACCGACTTCTAAAAAAGGAGGAGGTTCTGTGTTCGTATGTATCATTTTTCTTTTATATGTTCACCGATATTTTCACCAATTGTGGATCAATTTAAAGATATAATTCAGGCAATCAGTTTGTCTGGATGAATTGGATTAATATCAGTCAGCTTCTCACACCGACTTCAAAAATCTAGGAAAGTCTTGGTATTTAATGTTTAAAGTAAAAGCAGAGGACTTTTAATATAATTATTTTATAATTTTTAGGGCTTGGGATTTGTTGGAGTTAGTTTTGTTTTTTTTTTTTTTGTAAGTTTTTCTTATTTATAAATGAAAATGTTATTACAATGTCAGCACCTAGATAATTTTCCGCCTTTGGAATAAGCAAAACCAATATCCATCACATCATTAAGTCTATATTACAGAGGTTATTGCACAATGTTATAAACTTTAATGCAGCAATAAATTAAAATATGTATACATTGCGTTTTGGTAAAATCTATATATATGAATCACATTTCTATAGAATTTTTTCCGTAGATTACAAATTCGAAAATAAAAACACTCAATTTTCTTTCATTTTGAGTAAAATGAGGGTTAGAAATGCCAAACACCGTGTTTTTACCATTTATAAAAAAAAAATATTAAAAAATAACGAATTGTTATAGGAGCTAGCTAGTAACATAACTTAAATAAAAGTGTGAATCTTAAACTATTATTTAAAAACACAAAAAACTTCAAAACATTTCGAAGTTATCCACAAATTTGACTTTTTTCAATAAATTAATTATATTTCATACAATAGCTAGCGATTAAAGAACATGGCAAACGCACATTCATGAAAAAATGTGTCGCCAAAATGTTTAAAATGAGATATTGAGATAAATGGCACTTGATATTCCTATAGACTAGGACTTAACTTTCATTTAAGAAAAATTTTAAACTTTATTTTTTACTGATTAATTAAAACTGGTCAAAATGCAGTTTTCAAAATCTGTATTATTGCTACTAACATTACAAAAGCAAAACTCTAAGGAGTGTGTGGGTATTTTTTCATTATTTTGATACATGACAAATAAGAAAATTACAAAATAAACCGAGGCTCTAAAAAAAATGTTTTATTTTGTTGACCGGTGAATTTAAATATATTTGTGAAGATGTTAAATCTATTTGCGTTTAGATCAAATTTGTTTACGAGTGGGTCAAATATATTTGTATTTAGTTTAAAATCCAGAAGAAATTGCAGAATTACATTAAAAGTAATTCCTAATGCACTAATATTCAAATTCAAATAAAGTTTAATAAATTAATGTGTGTATACTCCACTGCAGTTACTAAATCGTTTATAGACTGTTTGCATTTACACTTCCGGATTGCACTCTATTGCATTTTACCCAATTTTTAGGATGCCTGCCAATGGCGAAAATACAAAATTTCTTAAGCTGGGTATTTTTCGAGATGTTTTTATTTACATTGGACTGACTGATGTTTGTGATTTTAGCTGAAAACGTTTTATAAAGGAACACCAGCAGCACCTTTCTTCTGCATGGCTACTTGAAATAGCCTCACTGGATATGCACTGGATGCTATACAAACATCAATCTTAGATCGCAGAAATTGACTTAAGAAATTGCGTGCGGTTGTTGGTATTTTTAGGAATCACCATCAGGTCTTTTGCTTTACATCACTTTATCAAAGAATTTTTGGTTTCTCTTTTTTTCTCGACCGTTGAAGCTCAATGCCCCCTTATAATATGTTTGGAAAGTCCAAATACAGAACAAGAATGTCAATAAAATTAGCACTTATATCCATCGAAATAAAACATGACTCCATTCATCCCTAAAATCCCCATCTTTAGCAACTGTTTAGCTGGGAGTGGGAGCCCCGCCAATTCGATCGTTAATGAATTAATTAAAAACAATCTTTTGTTTGCGGAGCTCCATGAAGTTAATGGGGAACGCTTAATTATGATATCGAATATTGTCGGACTCTCTTTTGATTAGCAGACAATCAAAGCGCAACCTATTGTGCGACATCAACAACGACGATATATAAAATAGTAACTGCGGGCAGACAAGGTATAGGTGGTTTAGGGGGCTTTTGGGGGTTTGGGGGTAGGCGTTATACCCATACGAATCATTCCATCATCGCGCGGCAATTTGCTGCAAAAGCGCTAGCGAAATGAAAGTAAAACGAATAAATCGAGTGGCATACAAAAAAAATGGGATAGTATGAAGTGGGCCGTAGGGCTCTTGCTAAGCAGCTAGAGAGCTAATCGCCAAACTTGCGCAGAACTAAGGGAGCATTTAGCCTTAAACCCATCAACAGGTTCTGGGCGATTTGACCGTTTCCCGGGGCCCAGACAGGCGGCAAGGGTGGCGTCGAACTGGGATAAAATATGCCTCCGTCGGGCAACTGGGGCAAGTTTGTTATCAGCGGTATGTTGGGCGCCTCAACTCCAAGCGGATGGTAAATGGATCGAATTGATAAAGTCGCGAATTAAATATCTGTCGACGAGGTTCATTTAATCGGTTCGAATAATGTGTTGCGATAGATCGACAGTGAAATATTTTACGTTTTTTCAAATTATTTTCATAATTTTGGCTATTGGCACATTTTTTGTGAACGCAACGGTCGAAAATTATTTTCTTGTCGAGTTAAGGGATGGAACACCTGTTGATGCCTTTGCACTCGCCAAACAGAATCATTTTAAATTGGTGAAGAAGGTAATGTAAAGTAGTGGAAGTGCATCCAAATGCAGTGAGTTTTATAACAAATCTATTTCGTTTGTCATCAAAAAATAATAATAAATATATTATTCAAGTGAAAATACCATTTCTTGCTACTCCATTGACCATTTGTATAATAGATATTGTGAAATAAATCACTATCATTCAAAAACAGCAGGTTTAAAAAAGAATATATAATATCTGAAAGCATAGGGGTCAATGGCGCCGTTTTTTGTGCTCCTACAATTCTTTATGAATTCTTCCATTCCAACAACATTAATCAACATTTTCGATTTTTGTTTATGCTACAGAATACATATGTAAAAAATAATTTATTTAAATTAAAGTTTGGTTTTGTTTTAAAAGTATTAATGACTTACTCCCAGGATATAGTTACGAATAGAGTTTAATAGATTAGGTATACTTTACTCTCATATTGCCTCTACGTTTAAGCCTTCGTTTATAATGGTTTTAAATTTTCTAAGATATTTTTTGTTAATTTTATTAAAGATATGTAATAATATACCCAAATAGATTTTGTTGTCTTTTTGATTCCTTTTTTTTTCCTTTTCTGAAAAACCATACGTGTAAGAGTTTTGCTTGGTTTTCCGTCGTCCTTCATTTAATCTTTAATCGTTTCCGTTTTCGCATTAGAACTATACCAATTGATAATATTAAAGAAGGGAATATCGACTGAAATTTAATCGCTAGAAAGACTAACTTTCGAAGGCTATAATATTCCGTTCTCCAAAAGTTAAATAAGCTCGACAAATTACTTATGAAAAATTAACACAAAATATGTAGTTACTTAATTAGATTAAAATGGATCAATTTTACCTATTATTTTTAGTATTTTGTGTATATTTAATAACTTTTTAAGAACAAAAAACAAGTAAACATTTCAAATCCCTTTAAACAGAATTTTTAAAACCTTTCTAAAATATTTTACTAATGTCAACAATATTCTTAGGGTCATCGATTTTCTTCACTCATCGACTCTTTAATACTTTTCTGATAGCAGCTATAGAGCTAGCAACCAAAACAAAAAATTCTTCAGGTAAAAATTTCACTCATTTAATTTGATAATGATAATAATAAGATAAAAAGAAAAGAAAATTTGTTTGGCATCTATAAATTAAAATATAAATTGCTACAGCTTTAGTTGCATATTTCATTTAATTGTGTATTTCATAATTTTAGTCTTATTAACCGATAAGAAAAGTAATGCTCAGTACTTACTTAATTTCCTGTTTCTTCAAACATGCACCTGACCAGTGACCAGTTTTGATAAGCAACGATGAAAGTTTTAAATATAAAAATTACATGAACCTACATTACATACATATGTATGTATGTACATACATATAACTTGTATAACCATATTTCAAAATTGTTTTTTCATACAGATATGAAATTGAGTTTTTCCTCTATTAATTTTAAGTAGGTACAAATGAAATTTAAATTCTTTGAAATATTTTTATCATATATGTATAGTCATGCCCTTTATCTAACATTTGCTAAATCCCACGTACAACCGCGGCGGAAAACAGACCAGAGTGACGTTTTCACTTTACGTATAATTTACATTAAATCCACCCACCTCAGAGGATTATAATTATTCAGATCTCTGAAATAAAACATTTTTTTTTACCTACCTACCACCTAATCTGACAAAAGTGAAACAAGTTCAAAGTGATATCTTTGGTTGCCGCGTGATAAAGTACTAAAAGCATAAATACGCGATATACGAAAAAGGTACTTTAACTGCTTAACGTTGCTTGTCAATATTTGTTATCTAATCGAAATCGGATCATTAATTCCCTTTGCATCAAACAGGAAATTTATTGTCTGTCCGTATAAAGAACATTTGCTGTCTACCGTGTTTATTAATTTCATGAACTCCCACAGTTCTTAGAGTCTCTCATGATCGCCCTTTAATTAACTTCAGAAACTGATGCGTGGGTAAAATAAAAGTCAAATGTAAGTATATTAATTGCAATTATATTTTTTCGAGCTTTTAGTCAAACTACGAAGTTGAACTTTTGGGTCTGTTATATCTGAATCGCAATTGCAATCGTATATCCTTTTGAGAGACTAAATTTAGACGTGTGATTAGCATATCGCCACCCTAGCTCCATTATTTGTCGTATGCTAGTTTAAATGGGATAAAAAGCTAAAAATAAAATACATGGTGGCTAAAAGCTACTGGTCATTCAGGGATTTTCATTAAGTCTAAACGTGTAGAATTACATTTGGAAATAGTGGAAGATTCTCAGTGGGGGTGTACAATATGCATTCATTCTCCGAACAGACAGAAGGATAGTAAAATAAATCGAAAAACTCTGAGGAATCAGCTCGTGTTGACTAACCAAATCTCCTTGTTATTCGATACTTAATTGAAATTGATGGACAGCAAAAACAGAAGAGTTGTAATTTTATATGAATCTAAGAGCATTGATTTCGTTCTTTAGCATTTTTTTTTTCATTTTCATATATGTATGTAGTTCAATGTCTGGTTTTGACAGTAACTTCCCATCGTAATTACGTACTTATAAAAACATATATATAGCCTTTTCAGTTGCATTGTGATAACATTTGTTTTTGCCATTTTATCTGTTAATTTCTTTTTTTTATTTCATTTATATATTCTCTTTACATTATTAAATTCATTATTTCATTTCTATATTTGACTTAGGTATCTTATTAGTTTTATTTAGTTGTGTAAATTCATAATTAAATCATAATTTAAAAAGTTGAAAGTTGAAGACAAATATTGCAAAGTTGATAAAGCATTTCAATGCAGAAATCAGAACCAATATTCAATAACCTGTTGCCGAAAAATAGAACTCAAAATATAAAATCTTAGAATATAAAAATCCTAATGGAAAATTGATATTTTGTAAACGAATGGACAAATCGTTTTGCTATTTCTGTGGAATGTAATGTCTTTTTATAAAGTTTATAATGTAGACCTTTTTTACTCATAGTACAGTCAATTCAAAATATCGGTGTTGGTTCTGTGGTGTTATATGGAACGATTTAAAGAAGCATGTCTTAATATGCAATTTTATATTTAAAAAAATTCGCATATATGTATGTACCATATAGCAGTACCTACTCCAGAGCAGCAAAGAATTTCTGTCGAAGCATTTTAAAAATTGCGGTGTTGTAAATACTACTAATTTTTAAATTATTTCAGAAAATGCAAACATTTCAGGATTTTAAATCTTTCAAGGTGGTGGTTGTCCTTAAAATTTTTTTAAAAAAAATCATCTTACCTTTAAGTATTATAAACAATTGAATTCAAAGTGTTATTATTTTTTTCAAATCTACATAATTTTATATGAGTGGGCGGGTAATAATGGTCAATATTTAAATAGACGACTACGTAAATAGTTATAATATCATAAATTAAATTAATTATCAAGTAATTTTCAGAAGAAGGCAAATTTTCTTGGGAAAATCTTAGAAAAAGTTTACAACATCAATCAACCCCACTTCCTGCTTCAACAGCGGACAAGCCATTTATAATTTAAATCGTCTTGAAAATAAATTACACGAAGAGTTCGCTAACCAGATTCAGATAGAAATAGATAGTTCGACCAAAGCCACAAATTATAATTCTAATGAGAACGTCCAAATAGTCATGCCATGAAGACGTATGTTTTCCTGGTACCTACTCTACTCGGCAAAAATTTCTATGATGATGCTGTCCGGCATCATCCTCTAGAGTCGTTCATTTCACGCCCTGTTTTCTGAACGAACAAAACCAATTTTCGATCTAATTAAAAATGCAAATAATCCTCCGGTCCAACAAGATTGCATAACTCAGAAGCAAGCAAATCTTCAGATAGATCAAGATGTTCCAAAGATACCTTTCCCCATATCTTCTTATGAATTGTCCGGAATCAGATTCTTTTCCTCTGGTAATTTTAGCACCCGCCCAGAGGTTATATCTTCGATTTACGACTTCTTTAAGGAGAAACTCGTTTAGGATTAAATATAAATCGGCTTGGGCTTTTGTTTGTTTTGACAGGTTTTTTTGCAATCGCTTCTTTTTTTTTGCAAATTCTGGTATATGCAGCTTGGAAAATGCTTTTAGAATTTTGACCTAAGAAAGACTAGCAGAATGGACCGTTTTTTAGAGACATCATTTCCGGCAATCAACTTATCTATCTTTTAGTTAGCATATAAAAGGTGAAAAGGTTCTTGGCTACCAGTTTAGTCGGTTTAGATCTTTTCAAAGTGGACGATGGTATTATTTTGGCGGTCCGTTTTTTTGATTATGTTTATTCATTTAAGCTTAAGTAAAGTTTATACCGGCAGAAAAGTGATTCAGTACATAAACAATTTAAATTATTTAATTTCGCGACAAACAGATCCATGTGATAATTTTTATGACTTTGTGTGCAAAGGTGGTGCCAGACATTCGTACAATACTTTTGGTTCTATCAATACACGAATAAACAGAAAAATTCTTTTACTGCTTAAAATCAAAGATGATCTTCAAAGTGTTTCGCCAGCTAAATTAGCAGCAAAGAAATTTTTAGAGTCATGCAACAATCAGAAAACAGGAGCAGCAGCTGTTCTCGAACAAAAAATATATTTTCAAAAAATCTTCAATCTTCCTGCTCTTAATGCAAGTTGGTCTAATACCGATTTCGATTTTTTTAAAACATCTGCTGAATTAATGCAATTTGGAATAAATTCGTTAATTGCTTTCAATACTTTTCCACACTATTCAGAACCAGACCGTCGAATATTTTTAATAATTCCTGAGAAGATTACAAAAATGATTCAAGGAGGTGAAAAACTGAACACGATTATTGAGTTAAACTTACGAAGGATTCTACGATCATATAACATGAGCAGAACTGCAATTGAAAATGTAATCAGGTTCGAAAAGGCTGTTTTGAAAATTCCCTACATTTCTAGAAAGATTGGAATACCAGACGCAGCTGAAATTAATTTTAAAAAATTAAAACACAAAATACCAGAGGTTAATTGGGAACAATACTTTGATGGAGCCTTTGGAGAGACTCTTTCAGATTCTGATCCCCTAATAATGTGGAACGAAAGATTCTTTGAAGATGTTCTAAAACTAATAAAAAACACCGATCCTGAGACACTAGCAAATTATTTATTTTCAAAATTGGCAGGAGAATTTAATCACATGATCAAGAAGACAAGAGAGACTTGTCTAGGATTTGCAAAGAAATATTTGCCCGATGTGATCGGCGCAATCTACGTTGAAAGTTTAGGTGCTGACAACAGACAACAAGATATGCTTGAAATGTTCAATGACGTTAAAAATTCTTTTATGGATATTATTGAAAATTCAGATTGGCTTGACATAACAACGAAAAAGGGTGTCTTACAAAAAATATTTGCAATAGAACCAATTCTAGGATACTACAATATAAGTTCATTAGCAGAAATCGATGAAAATTACAAGAGTGTTCATCTTGATGATATCAATTTTTTTCAGAATATTCAAGTTTTGAGTACAAGAAGAAATCGTAATATATTTAAAAATATTATAAATCAGAATAAAGATAAATTATGGGATGTTTATGATTCCACTGACACAAATGCGGGATATTTGGTTGGTGATAATCGAATAATAATTCGACATGGAGTTTTTCACGACCTCGTATACCACCCAACATACCCGAAAGTTTTAAATATAGGAGGGCCTGGATCTTTTATTGCACATGAATTTGGTCATCCAATTGATCCTCAATCAAGAAATATTGATTCAAATAAATTCATGAGAAATTGGTGGAGTAATAAATCTACTGACGAGTATCAGAGGAAAATAGAATGTCTTGAAGATCAATATGATAATTTGCTGAATTTTACAAATATTACGAATGTAGGAAAACATACACTACAAGAAAATTTTGCAGATAATATTGGATTGAGAATATCATGGAATATGTTTAAAAACTGGGCAAGAAAAAGTAAAACCGACCATAAACCACTTCCTGAATTAGGTTTTACAGAGGATCAACTATTTTTTATAGCATTTGCAAAATTCCACTGTAAGTCTAATGAGGGCGATTTGTCCAATTTTGTCTTGTATTCTTATTATAGCCCCAAAGAATATCGAGTGACAGGAACTTTACAGAATATGCCAGAATTCGCTGAGGCGTTTGAATGTCCTGTGGGATCAAGAATGAATCCCATCAAAAAATGTGTAGTCTTTTAAGATATTGTATTCTATTTATATTAAGGAGTGTCTTTTGTAAAGATTGTGTTTGTAAATTATTTTAAAAATATATGGTTTCGTTCATTCTAAATATACCGAGTTTTAATGCAAGGAATTTTAAATGATATTAATTAAAGGTAAATTATATATGTATCCCCATTAATATAGATTTCGAAAAATTAGACCTCAAAGCTAGCTTTCAGGCTGCACTCATGTAGGTACCAAAGAATTTCAAAAGGAAAATCGTTTCCGGATTTATAAATTTGAGTGGTATAACGCTTTGGAGATAAACTTAACCGAATTAGGAAATATGCCTACTAATATATGTACATATGTATAGGTATTACAAAATTCTTTTGGGTTTTATTTTGGAGGTTTTGGATCTTCCCATTTATAAAAATAAAAAACATTGGTTCGTGGACCTTATATAATAATTTCTCTAGGAAAATAACAATTAAGGTACTACAAAATTTTTCAAAATGTGTATATCTCGATTATTGTAATTAGCATATGTGATCCATCACAGAAAAACATATTTTATTATCGCGATTACTTCCTATACTGTCTAATAAATATGTTTATGATAAAACTGATAATTTTTATGAATAACAATTGAAAAATTGCCAAATTGTATCTAAAAATTAATGACCCCCTTTTTTTTATTTCATTCTTATTTCATTTTATGAGGTTCTAATGAAGTTGAACATATTTATCTTTATCTTCTTTAGATCGATTTACAAGGTTTAAAGTAAAATAGAAACATATCCTTCTGTGTTGTAATGAATTATTTGTCTCGTTTTACATGGTTTCGGGCTGCAACGTTTTTCAAAGAACTTATATAGTCATATATATAGTCAAGAAGTGGGTGTACAATTCCGTGATTGTTAGTGGAAGAAAAATATAATACAATTTGTCAACTATTTTAAAAAAATTTATATAAATATAAAGGTTAATTTTAGCGCCTTTTAGGTACGAGGCTTTCAAAACCTTTTCCTCTTTGAAAAGTTACCAACAAGTGAAACATCAAAAAGATCGAACACCGAATGGAAACCACTTGAAAAGGATGAACGAGTTTTATGGGCATCACAACAACGAGCTTTAAAGCGTGATAAACGGGACTATTACGTTCTATCCCTAGACGACTATTTTGATGATACTAACAATTATTTAAAAGAATATATAGATTCAAGCCCGTATCCGCCACCTTTTAATGACGAACTATGGGAAAAACAATGGTATATGGTAAAGATTCTCGTATATTATTTATTTATGTTTAAACTCCTAGTAAATTTAACTTTATTTAGCAAAAATCAATTAATGAATCTGGTGGAACAACGTTGGACCTAAACGTACTCCCTGTGTATGCCCGGGGTATTACAGGACGAGGTATTCGAGTTGCTGTACTTGATGATGGTCTAGAGTATGATCATGAGGATCTTATCGAAAACTATGTAATAAAAATACTATCTAATAATTTTTTAAATAAAATTTAATAATAAACATTTTGTTTTCAGGATCCAGATATAAGTTGGGACTGCAACAACGATATACCTGATCCTCATCCAAATTACAAAGATTTAAGCAATCGTCATGGAACTCGGTGTGCTGGAGAAATAGCAATGGTAGCGAATAATAAAAAATGTGGAGTTGGAATTGCTTATAATTCTCGTATTGGTGGAATAAAATTACTTGCTGGACAAGTTTACGACTTGATTGAAGGGATGGCTCTTGGATTTGCACATGATAAAGTGGATATTTACAGCTCCTCATGGGGACCTACAGATAATGGAAAAACTTTGGAGAGACCGGGAATTTTTGCTACAAAAGCCATAGAACGGGGTATAAGTCAGGTAAAATTTTATAAAATGTAATGAAACGAAACCATAATGAGATTGAATTATAGGGGCGCAATGGCCTTGGCAGCATTTACGTCTGGGCTAGTGGAAATGGAGGTGCTCGCTTTGACAACTGCAATTGCGATGGATACGCTGCGAGCATTTATACAATCACAATTGGAAGCGTTACGCAACAGGGGGACGTTCCTTGGTATAGTGAGGGCTGTGCTTCGATAATGGCCGTCACGCACTCTTCAGGAGCGATGGGTGATCAAATGATTGTCAGGTTTTTTAAGCTAGTTTTCGTTACGCAGAGTATAAAATCCACTTTTTTCTTATATTATAGGCTACAACTGATTTAGGCAATAAATGTACTGTAAAGCATACAGGAACATCGGCTTCAGCACCTCTCGCAGCAGGAATTATTGCTCTAGGATTGGAAGCAAAGTAATTAATTCATTTTTATTTTATTCTACCACAAATAAAAAATATCTATATAGTATTTAAAGTTAAATTAAGAGATACCTCCTTTTATTACTTTTTTGTAAACGCGATAATTTTGGCTAATTGTAAGTAGTTAAAATTGAAGCTGCACACAGCAGAAATATTGAATTGGTAGTGTTAATTTCTGTGAAAACGACAGACTATATTCCCCAAAGTTATTAAATTTCGAATTGGGGCTTATTTTTGAAAGGCAAAACAACATTAAACTCCATAAAAGTTTTTCGTATACTCGTATAGTATAGAATAAAATCGTCATTGAGAAAAACTGCATTGACAGTTTTAAACAAATTAAATAGTAAACCAACAATTCAGCTGAAATTGTAAAAAACAATTAATATTTTTTTGTTGATGTCAATAACAATATATACCTACAATTTCCATTGGCATTTTTAAATTAAATAAATTAGTTAGCTAACAATTTATTATTTTAAATTCGCAATATGCCGCTACGAAATAAATAATTACTATCCACAGATATTAGCGGTCCCCCAACGCGACGACGCTTGGATCAAAATATTAATAAGTACTTATATTAAAGTTAAAGGGCCAACCAACACATTAATAGGTTCTTTGAATGAAGTTAAAAGGCCGAGAGAAAAATTTTATTTTTTTACTTTTTAGAGGTTATTTTTTTATGTCGGGGTTACTTCAAATTTTTAATTTTATTTTTATTTTTAATTTTTTTTCTTTTAAACTCGAGTACTCGGGTACTTAAAACTTCATAAGATATTTAGTTAAAATATTAAAACTTTGTATTAAAAACTATAAATATGATAATATTAGCATCTCTAAATTACAACCCCTAAAAAAATTATTGAAATCAATTAATTACAAACCTTAACTTTAAAGTTAATAATTAACTATACTGAATTTGTATATTTGTATTGTGAATTAAAATTCATTTAAAATTACATTACTTAATTTTTAGTCCTCTTCTAACTTGGAGGGACGTGCAACATTTAATCGTTCGAACATCTGAATATGAGCCCCTTCGAAAAAATCGTGGTTGGTTAAAAAATGGAGCTGGACGATACTATCACACTCATCTCGGCTTTGGAGTTATGAACGCCGAGGCTTTTGTCTCTGCAGCTTTAGAATGGAATATGGTTCCTGAACAAGTTTTCCAACAAATACCAGGTATAAAATATTTCTTTTAAATAAAAATTTTAACCAGAAAGGATTATTCTAGGATACCCCGATCCGAAGATGCCAAATAAACTCATGAATTCTTCAAATGTGTTTCAAAATTCGAGTAAAATTCTTTTCACCTATAAAAGCGGTTTGGTGCGATATTTGGAGCATGTAGAAATTATTGTGAATATTCAATCAAAACGACGTGGCAATTTGGAAATATTTTTGAAATCTCCCAGCGGACTTAAAGTACCTATTTTGGAAAGACGACTGAGAGATAATTCCAAAGATGGTTTAACCAATTGGACATTCATGTCGGTGGCTACTTGGTCTGAGAATCCAGAAGGTGTATGGGAATTAGAGATAAACGATATGTCTCCTAAAGGCGGATTAATCTTTGTTAAAAACTGTATTCTTGTTCTCTATGGTACTACAACTGATCCTCAAAAAAATTATAATAAATCCAAATATTATCCAATAAAATAAATGAGCGGCTTCAAAAATTATTATACTATTTTTTCTTACGAAAACCTTACTTTCCTTTTTAGTCGACACGTGCACAACCAAAAGTGCTAAAGAACACTTTAGATTGGAATAAATCAAAAATCAATGGGCTATCAAAGCGAGTTTTGCAAAAGAAAAAAAAAACAATTAAAAATAAACGATTTTATGACGCATTTTAATGCAGGTTGGCATGAAAACACGCAGAGGGAATTTCAAATAGAACAAGATTTCCCACCCCCGCTGAACGTGATGAAGCCTCAGTTGTCTTGGTGTCTTGGAAATACGTGCGCCGCCCGACTGTTTTCTGTTGATGCTACAAAAGTTGAACTAACAAAGCAACGAAGAAAGCCGGAACACGGAAGTTCCACGCCGGAGACAACTTTTTCCGATGTTCGACAACAGAACGGTCTTTGTGCACACGAACCAAACGTGGCACCGTCTGAATTGCGAATTTTGATGTAAATGTTTTGCCGGGATTTCCCAAGATTTTTTTGATGTGAAAATCGATGAATTTCCTGCAGTTAAAGGATTTCTTTTAAGCAACGTAAAGTCTGCCTCTAACGTTTTTGATAATTAAGAAAGAAGATTTCAAAACCACTCGTTACCAAAATTTCTCAAAAACCACAGTAGCCTTTATTTAACGATTTCAAAATGAGAACCTTAAGTGGTTTCTTTAATTAGGAAATACCTGAATTTCGAACAAAAACCCTCAATTTACGAATTAAGGCGATTACCATAAAAATCAGTCAAACATTAAAGTAAAACTTTAATAAAGGCAAGCGACTGGATCTTTTTATAAATGGCATAGGGTTAGATTATTTTAGTTTTACTCTTTTTTTTCAGCATCTTCAACTATTATGTAACATTTTTAAAAGACAAGATTAATTTCGCGATTTCAGACGACTGTAAGAGTTCATAACCTTTAATTAATGTATCTTGCATAATAAATGAGTAAAAAAACTAAACACGTAAAGAAATGATATGAAAAATTCGAGAATACTTCTTAAACATGTTTTCATTTAAATTTATAAAAATAATAATAATTTGTTAATTTTGAGTAATTTTTTTTTTTTAAATTCCACCACAATTAATTCTCATTCTCGTTTTTTCCTTTATTTGTGCTATTATTTTACTTGTCGGCTGACGTGTTTTCTGTTTGATGAGATCTTATAGTTTTTGAAGGCGGTTGAATGTTTTTATTGAAAACTCCTTATCTTTTTGAAATTGTACAAATATATTTTATTTTTCTTGAGACTCGCCTAAAATAAGTGCAATTTATAAACGGAAAACTTCAATCACCAGGCCAAACATCCCAAAAAAGTCCAAAACAGAAACTTTAAACCTTCTCATAAAATAAATATTTAATTTACGACACCTTAATGGTTGACATAAATCAGCACTCTGGTTAGCACTGCAAGTGAATTTTGGCAGTAACATTCAATT
The DNA here is from genome assembly GCA_933228815.1 of Machimus atricapillus. Lineage (NCBI taxonomy): Eukaryota > Metazoa > Arthropoda > Insecta > Diptera > Asilidae > Machimus > Machimus atricapillus. The sequence goes on along the minus strand of OW121788.1, from coordinate 3,882,890 downwards.
AAGTGAAAAAAAGCCAAAAACAACGCCTCTTTATGATCGCGTTCTGTCCGGTAACAAAAAAATTCATTTCCAATTCATGTCACAAGCCACCAAAAATTCTTCTCAATACTTTGGCAACTTTACAAGATTTGCATACACAGCACCTGGTTTCATCCGTCCGCCAAGAGCTGCTTATGCCACCAAACATTTAAATGAGATCGCGTCTATCGGTGGCCAATCGTCGATGCCATTGGTGTCGTATTCTTGAGAATTTACTGTGGATTCCGCCTGTACCTTTAGATTTTTGAGGCTACTTGTGGCTACTGGGCTTCAATAAATTTAATAAATAAATATTTCTGGAGAATTGCTTTGAATTTTGATGTACTTCTTTAAATTATTTGATCGGAGTTAGTGAACTTTAGAACGTTTGAGAATTTCCGGTGGTCAACTTTTGATTAGACTCTATGTGTAAAATGGTATAAAAATCAGTCAGAGGCGCCTGGAACTTATTAGAAACCATTGTGGGTATAAGGCTGACTACAAGAAATTTGCATTTATAATATGTAGGTACTTTAGAAGAATGAAGACGTTATTAGAATTAGTTTGCAAACTATAGATATAGAAACTGTCATTAATTAGTCATTCTCACATGATTTTGTTATCTTGTAATCTCTGCGAATACATATAGTCTTCAAGCTTAAACTCTCTGAATATTTATGAAGAAGATAACGACTATTTTATTTATTTTATGTACTTTTTTAAGAGCTCTGGGCTCACATACCAAATTGCCATCAAAAGGGTCAAAACGAAACTTTTTTTTCCACTTCTTCATCTATTTGTAAGATTTAGGTCTTTAAAAAACTATGGGTTTCTTTACCAAAAAATAAGTACCTATATTAAAATAATAATTAAATAAATAGACATACACTTTCTGTTTTATTGTTAAGAATTATAAATTTTAAAAGGATAAATACATCTCAAATCAGCCAAAGAGATATATTTTGTTAACTGTTTTATTTCGAAAACTATTTCATTTAACACCGGGAAAGTCCAACAATTGAACATCAAATAATGTAACTATAACTAATATGTAACATAATGGTGGAAAGTAATACCAAAGAATCTTGAAATTTGGCACGAAGGACGGTCTTATAACCAATGGCAGCCCGCCCGAGCCTGGAGTTTCAGGTTGGAGGGCAATTTAATGTTGTATCCTTTACATAGTGTGAAACCAGGATACTTTTTCTTAAACCTTATAAACTTGTTAACTTTTTCATGCGGGCCGAAATAATATTAAAAAGAAACCACTGTTTGTTAACTCAAATCGAGATAATAAAATTCAACTTTTAACGTTTCGTTCTATTTATCCATCTTCTTTTGTGCCTACGTCCTACACATAAAGTGTAAGTTAACTTTTTGAAAAGTTCTTTATAAAAACAAAAATTACATTTATTTTTTCTTTTTTTCTTTTATTAAAACTTTGGTTATTAGAAACATTCGAATGTCACAGATAATTTGTCTTTAATATTGATTTTAAATTCAATTTTCCCATATTGCAGAGTAAAATCCTTTATTGGAATATGTTTTTTTAAACTATTAAATAAATTTGTTAGTTTTTGTGACCCATCTTCTGATTGATCATAAGTGTCTGTTAATTTTGAGTCTATAACTCTACAAAGATATTTTAAACAAGTAATTAATGCAACATTTGAGCTTAATTTGAATTCGGATAATGAAACACGAACGAAAATTACATCGAAATTTTTTATTTCTACAGAGCATGGTTCTTCAGCTTTTCTGGAACTAGAAACAAAGTCTATCCAAAGCGAATATCCTTTGCCCATTATACCAAAGTGGTCGTATTGAGATAAGTAATGTACTAGATCAGCCGTAAACGAAGGTGTTTTTGGATTAGTGGCAAAAAGAGAATTTTTCAAGCAGTCATCGTTATACTCAGTTATTGCTGAAATGAAATAACGATTCGGAATGTCTTCAAAATTTCCAAGCGGTTCAACAACAAAAGAATTAATTCCACAGTGTGTACTTAGCCATTTATCTTCACAAAAGACAGCGTCTAAAAACAGACCTTTGATTGTAATTCGAAAAATGGGATCATATTGAATTTGCCTCGAAATAATCTCAGCACATTTGAAATTAATTATAATATCTTCTAAGAATATTCGCAAGTTTAAATAATGTCCTTGTTCATTCTCAGTTTGAGGAATCTGTGCAATCAAAATGTCTCGTACGAGACTCCAAGCCCAGTTAACAAAAGTTATTGCTCTATTTGGAACAACTTCTGGACGTTCGGGAATCCCACTGATGCTGCTTAATACTTTTATCAAGTTAACATGTCTCAATTTTACAAGTTTCATAAATTCTACTAATCGTTTCACAATAAGTATGTGTAGGGACGAGACATTGAACTTTAATAACGAAGAGAATATGTGTATTAAAAATGTTGAAGACGAAGCCCCACTATATTTTTTCAATATTCTTGCTTGCGCTGAAAAATTTGCAAGTAATGGCTCTTGAGCAAATTCTATGTTCAAATGGTTCTCCGTTTCATCGCAACATATCGAAAAACCTTTTAATTCTGCCATTTTTCGCAAGGACAAATCTGTGAAATTAAAATGAGCGAATTCCTTTTCCCATGCTTCGTTGGCCGAATGAAGCGAGATATTTTGCACCGTCACTGAGACCACTATGTTTTCTAATACCACTTTTAAAATTATATTCGCGATTTCGACACTAATGTTGCCAAGGATTTTATGCGCCAAGATTTGAAAATAATTCGGGCTTGTTTCATCAGAAGCACCTTTTTGTAATTTCTTCATTTCATCTATTCTTTCACCATCACCATTTTCAGCTCTTGGATCCTTCAGTTTCAGCACCAGTTCAATCGTGTTAATGGCAACGCTTATCGGTTCCGACATTAACTTAGACCATGGTATTAAAATTGTTAGCTCTATTATATGACCAGATATAATTTCAACGGGCAATTGAATATCTTTTAAAGCATCAACACGAAGTTCTAAATTTTGCAAAGCAGCTTCACCATTCCACAATAGTATCTAAAAAATATTTTAATTTCATTTTATCATAAATTCCTGGACAGATTTCACTTATTTTACCTGAACATCCTCTGGATTAAAAGCTTTAATGTACTTCGAAAGTTGATTGAGAATTAAGGAAGTAATGTAGGAATTGATTTTGTAGATTGACATCATAATTATGAGTTAATTTATTTAATTATTTTAATTTTATTATAAAAAGGTAGTTTTATTACTCATAATTTAACTAAGGTATTTTAAATTTGTCAAAAATATATTTTTATTGTCATTTTTGACAAGTGCTCTATTGAAATTTGATTAGATCATATGCTCTTGGAATAAATTTTGTAAATTTTTATGGAGTTATCTGCGTGATAAAAACGCATTGGCCTTCAAAATCTGCTTGAGGAAATTAAGAGTTATTCTGTACCTACATGTGAATTGCGATTTGAAAAAAGAGAAAAATACATGTGTAATGAATAGTGTAATATTATAATTGAAAAAAAACCGATAAAGAACCAAATAAATACTTCAAGAGTTTTAGCATATCATTGCACCCCCCCGTATTTTTCGAGTATGATGAGTAATAGATACTTACCAAAATAAATCGATTTTGTAAATCCAGTGGTTCCAATTTGAAAGTATTCAATAATATGGTTAAGGTTTAAGGTTACAGTCAGAATTAAGATTACATTCTGGAAAAATCATCTCTGATTTAATTACGACATTTTCATACTTATACGATCAATACAACATTATCTATAGCGAAGTTTGGTTTCGACACCTAGTAAATTTTCATAACTGAAATGTTTCGTTGAAGGACCTAATTCGAAATTGTTTATAAATAAATGAGTTGTATTCAGAAGACTTTCTTTTGCAGCAGTTACCAATCAAATATTTTTAATGCGAGGAATTAAACTCCAAATTTTATGGCTTTATAAATGGAGTCAATACGTGCAAAACTTAGTTGGTTTATTCATTTTTGAAAAATTATTTTAAAATAAAATTTTATGAAAGAGACTTGTAACATGGTGAGAATGAAAGCCCGATAATTATGAAATACCAATTATAGCCAAAATTTTTTAGATTTTCATATAACAACTTAAGATTTAAAAAGACAGATTATTTATTAGCGCTTAGAGCAAAATTTTTAATAACTCATACATGGTGAAAAACAATTCCTACAGAAATTATTTTTAACTATCCTTTCCTTTATTTGAATTGTTTGCCTATTTTGCAAATTAGATAGTACGAGTATAACCCGCGGAATCCTTGTAATTCTCTAATCTATAGTATGTTACGCATACGCACCAAGCTCACCATCACCTGAGAAAAAAACCAACTGACCTTCAAAATCAAACTCGAAAATTTTTCCATTAAAGTAAAGACTTTTTTTTAATTTAAATCAGTATACAATTGTTATCCTCAATAAGATCGCCTTAAATAAAAAATATATAAAATTACCAAACGCTACATTTATCTCTTGGATTCATTGGTGAGTCCAATGGGCAATTAAACTCGTTAGCGAATTTATCAAAATTTGACAAAACTCCAAGGACTCGAAACTGTCCAGGACTATGGTCACTTCTTAGAGATGTTGCATAGTCGAAAGGTTCTACATATTCACACCAAAACTGGGCATATGATAAAAAGAAGAGTTGCATATTGTTTAATCGAAGTTCGGGAAGAGTTTCAGTACTTGCGGTGTAATACTGACGATTGTAGTCCAACCATTTTTTGTAAGCAAAGTAAGACTCCTTCACACCACCATGATCAGCTATATTTTCAGTCAAAGTATTTTTCCCATCGAGATAAACTTCGGTTTCACCTTCAAAAGTGTACTTGCTATAGGCATCGACAAAACACTTGGCGGCTTCATCAAAAGCAGCATTAGAAGCATCACTCCACCAGTTACGATTATTGCCATTAGAATCGTACTTCCTTCCTTTGTTATCAAAAGCATGAGTTATTTCGTGTCCAAGAAATGATCCAATCGATCCAAAATTGTATGCCTTAGGCATAAATTGATGGTAAACAGGTAGCCTTTGGAATCCCAATGGTGCTGCAAGATCGTTTACTCCAAAATAATAGAACGCATTGAAGCTGTACATGTTAAGATAATAGTTGGATAGTTCTTCAGTTGGTTTAAAAAGGAGGCTCTGCTTCAATCTTGTAACATGTCGCCTTACCGATATCATGCTCTTAATAAAGTTGTCTGGAAAAATTGGCATATCACCAAAATTTTCTTCTAACCATCTTGGCTGAATAACTTCGTTTATGTAGCCATTAAGCAATCGTATATTAAATAATTTTTTTAAAGCTTCTAAACGACTCTCTTCATCTAACCATTTTGAATCTTTGATTAGATTTTCCATGGAAAATCGCAAATATGTAGCAATTTCGTTAATATCCCTTTTCTTCTCCTCATCATAGTGATTTCTTACAAATAAAGCCGACAGTATATGATGCAAATTTCCTTCTATTTCTTCTGAACAAGTACTTGTGGTTGGATCATCAGAAGTGAAAGAAACCATTGTTGCGTCCAAAATTTGAAACATTAAATAATTTGCGACAACGTGTGGTGGACTTTTTTTAATGTAATCTAACATTGGTTTCAAATATTTTCCAAATCTAATAATAATACTTCGGCTATCGTCTACAGGACGCCCTATGATACCATCGATAAATTTCTGCCAGTCATATTCTGGATATAAATTTTTAAATTCAGTTAAATCCATTTCAACAAAATCATGTTCCTTGCTGTGGTACTCCTTCCCGAAGACATTAACTCGACCTGCTTCAAAAACGAGTAGCTCATGAGCAGCTTTAGCTGCAGCCCTTTCGTCTATGTCGATAGTCTGGAAGATCAACTGTCGTCTTAATTTAAAATTGTCGATCACTGCTTTATTAACTGATTTAATATCCTGGTAGTTAATATCTTTTGGCTCCAAGGGACCGATGAATATCACATTTTCCTTTCGGAAAGGGCTGCGTGAAACTTCTTCTACAATGAGACTATCTAAACCTATCCGGTGCAGTTCAATAGCTAGATCAATCCAATCAAAATTCTCACTGGACCAGTTTGCATTGAGCAGTGGGAAATCTCCCATTGATCTTAACATTTCGCGGGCATCCTCTTGATTTTTAATTATATTACTGGTTATGCACGATCGGTAAAGCGCTTTCGCCTTCACCTCAGCACTTAAAGTCGTAAAATCGTTCGGCTGACTAAGCAATGATATTGTCATTTCATTTATCTTTTTCGCGATACCCGTAAATACACTTGTTGTTTCATTTTCAAAATTCTCTAAGGCATTCACAAAATTTCCACAGGCATAATTATAAAAGTTTTCACATGGATTCACCGAGGTATCCATATACGATCTAATACGTCTAGCTTCTCTCATCCGCAGCTGGACCACCTCAGGAGTTTGATATGTGCCGGTGTACAAAAACCTTTCCCCATAATCAGGTTTCGATGCGCACTGATCGATTAAAAAAGTCACAGCCACAAAAATTAAAACACAATAAATCGCCATTAAGTCCAAAAGGTTTATCAAAAAGTCTACGATTTGCGCAACTATTAATTATTACATTTACATGTACAACGCAGCTACACTGAGAATTAAAATGATTGAGCGTTATTTAAGATCTTCTCATTTTACTTATTTTACTAAGTCAACTATTTCCTTGCCGGACTGACTAATTCAAGCTTCCCGATTCTACTCAAACGTTACATGAAACTAAGATTCTGGACACTATTCAAGAAATTAAGAATTTCTGAGTTCGTCTTAAATACATTAAGCCGGAGAAGCTTTTTATGGTCCAGCAGTTGATGCTGATCAAAAGAGCTTTGAGGCTGGGATGCTGACCCCAATGCAATTACAAATGAGGAAGTTAAATAAAAAAAATAATTTCTTGATGGTTGATAGCACAGAGATCAAAGACCGGTTTTTGGTTAGGTAGATGCAAATGTTATCTGACTGAATGACGACACTGTTTAAGAAAAATAATTTTGTTTTCCATTTTTTTTTTTCAGGGAATTGCGATCAGATCACACATCAAAAGACCACCTGCGGCTATGTTTTAATTACTGCCCATTTCCTGTTTAGTACGCATTAATAAATTTTCTATTACGCTCAGCAGAATGACATCAGCCCTAAAAACTTGTATTTGTTATGTTTTATAGTAAAAAACTAACTATTTCACCTGTTTTTTTAATCTATAACACTTTTTCGTGGATAAAAACGAGGCCTACAATTTTCAACCAAAAATCCAAACCAAGTTAGAAGAATTTTTAGTAAGTAAGAACAAACTTTATTACACTGTTGAGCGAAGTAATAATTTCCGATCTTAGTATAAAATTAATGAAATGTATAGTTTTATTAAAATAGAACGACAATAAATTAAAACATACTAAAGTAAAAATCAGTAATTAATTCTGGTACACACACACATAGTACATTTATATTATTTATAAAGATCCTAAATAAATAAGAAAACATAAAGTCGCAACTCATCAATGGAGTAATAGAGAAAAAGTCGATTTTCTCGAAGGAGTCTTAAATTAAAGAAAATCCGGAGCAATTTGGGGTATATCCTTTTAAAAACGCCAACATTTTTAGCGTATTGAATTGCTTTTAGATCTTTCCGAGTATGATCTGATCTGGATCTCGAATTTCGCGTTGAATTGAATATTTTAAACTGTAATCTCGAGCCAAATGTTTAAATATGGCAAAAAATTCATCACATTGCAATGATTTTAGCCCATCCAAACTTCAAGTCATGAACTGAAAAATTTATTGGATCTAGTTTTTGACGCAAATTGGTTATAAGTGAATGCAATTTGATGCTCTTTTCACAAAAGTAAAAAATTTTGTTTGGAGTCATTATTTGCAAATTCCAATTCAATACAAAATTTGCTGCGAAATCTGATCCGGATCAGATCATCAAAAAAATACAGCTAATATCTACATACAATGTAATTGAATAGTAATCCTTATATAGAGTTGCATGTAAAAAGATACTTTTTATGATTTCTATTTTAAGCAAATTATTTGAAAATGCATCTTTTGCATTGCCCCTTCGATGAAACCCCTACATCGTAAATTATGAACTGAAGAGGCAATTGTTCTTTGAAATAGCGTCATTGATCGTTAGTTCCGGTCCTAAATTTTCTAGCTAGCTTATAAGGCAATGCTCGTGCACATTTTAGGAAGTGATGGCTTGGCTACCTACCATCATAAATGAAATTTTTACGATGTTCAAAGATAGCACCAACCCTCGTCAGAATTAGATTTCATGGTGGCAGCGTGATGTGATTGACATCCCCCTCGTAAGTGATGCAATGAAAAATTATATATTGAAAGTGATATTTGTCAGGGGGTACGAGATGGTTGTGTATCACGGATGATTTTAAAGAAAATAGATTAAAAACTAGACGAGCTCGATTGATGTAATGTAAATCTTAATAAGTAGTTTTTATAAATACTTAAATGAAAAGTAAATTTATATTTTATCAGTGTAGCTTAGTTTTAGAAAAATGTATACTAAGTATACCTACTACTTACTTATCGATTAAAATTGTTAATAAAAAAAAACTCCCGTAAACTGTCATAACTAAATAAAAGCGATAAAATGTTTGTCATAAAATATTTGAAAAAGAAAAATCATCCCTAAATCAATCAATGATCGTGTTAAGATAATCCTGCTGGACACATACTTCCTCTCGTCACAATTTTCCGCCCTAATCATGATCATCACGGATTTGCTTTTTTTCATACATACTTCACTTTTATGATATTTTTCTAACAAATCTGTTGCCGAGAAATCCAAAGGTAGAAAAGTGTCAGCTCACATCCTCTTTTTATATTTGTCGCAGCAAGTGGGACGAGGGTTTAATGACGTATCAGTGTCGTTTCTTCCGTCTTATCCATAAAAAGATTTTTTTCTAAATGAGGATTACACATGTGACTGTGAAGATTAATTATTGTTGCTTCTCTTCCGGTTGTTTCTTGTATTTATTCCCGAATGAATTTTAGAAAATCCGGAAGATTTTTTTTTGTTTATGTAGAAGAATAGGTTTGTGAAGTCAAGTCACTTCATAGAATCATTTTATAAAAAAACTACGTTTTTAAAAATGTTGATGCTTTTCTTTGAAAGTATCTATCGTAACCAAAATAATTATAAAGTGAAAACGTTTTCAGAAAATAAATTCTAGTATAACTATATTATTTCCACTTGTGTAACTAATCTTATTATGTTTAAATATTTTATTATATTAGTATTGAATTTTTTCTATTATGTTATCTCATCTCTATAAGACCTAACGATTTGGAAGTAGAATATTTAACGAAGTAATCAACATTTGTTTTATAATTTGCTGTCTAGTAAAAGCTGGAACTATTCTGCATACTTCTAAGTTTAACAATCGGGAGGAAAAAAAATTAGAAAAATACCTTAGGATCTTTTATTGGAATATGTATAAATAATATAATGCGGGAAATTATTTTAAATTATATTATAGTCATTTTGCCATTATCTGTTATATTTATTCAGTTAATGTGTGCAAGTTTATCATAATTAGTCTATTTAAATTTATAAAGATAAGACGAGAAATGCAAACTTCGTTCTGTAAAAAGAATATTCGAATTTAATACTAACTATTTCAAATGAATAGACAATTGGGGTTGAAGCCTATCTACAAGAATCTAAAGTGCCTTTTCATATTCTGCTTAAATGTGGCCAAAATGGTTGTTCTACACCTAAGTACCAAAGCATTATCCACTTTGGGCTTTGGGATAGATTTTAAAAATCAAAATTGAATTTGAAGTAGATAAAACAATATGTATTCGCAAACTATTAAAAGAATTTAATTTATTTTCTTTTCTAAATAACACTAAAATACTGAAAACATAGGCAGTTACCAAATTCTACACTTCCGCAACGGATTCATACCAGACCCTGGTGGACAATTAAATTGACTAGCAAACTCCTCGAAATTCGAAAGTGATCCAAGCACCCTAAACTTTTGTGGGCTGTGATTGTCTTCCCGAACAGCAGTCGCGTAATCTGAAGGTTTTATATATTCACACCAAATTTGGGCGTATGCCAAAAAGAAAGATTGCTTATTAGTCAAAGTACTTCCAGGAAGAGTTGATTCTACAGCATTTGGATTATTTGCTAGCCAGTTTTTGTAAGCGTTATACGCCACTCTTATGCCCACATTGTCCGCAATATTTTCATCTAAAGTTGCTTTTCCATCAACAAAGGCACTAACATTTTTTGAATATCTGTAGGTGCTGTACTTCTCCTCAAAACACTTTGTAGAATCTGTATAAATTTTATTTGCTCTAGGGCTCCACCAGTTTCTAACCACACCTTGAGCATCGTACTTCCTTCCAAAAGAATCGAATGCATGAATAAATTCATGAGCAATTAGACTTCCAAGAGCTCCATAGTTAAACCACTTTGGCATGTTATAGTCGAATGCTGGTAAAAGTTGCGTTCCAGCTGGTACAACCATTATATTTTTTGAAATGTGATAAAATGCGTTAAAATTGAAAAAATCTATCGTATAAAGAAATCCCTTCGCGCTCTTATCCGTGCTTAATTTTAAACGATAGTAATGTTGACGCATAGCAACCACATTATCGATATATCTATTTCCGTTGAATTGAAGATTTTCAAATTGTTTTTGAAGCCAGTCACTATCAATTGTTCCATCAATGTATCCATTTAAAAGTTGGACCTGTTTTAGTTTTTCTTGAGCTCCTCTTTTCGTTTCCGTGTCAAGCCATTCAGCAGAATTTATTAAATTCCATGTGGATATATTTAGCTGGTGAACCACATTTTCGACTTCTTCCCTGTTTTTCTGATTGTAGAATTGTTGAACATACAAAGAAGTAAGAACTTGAGGCATATGACTTGATAGTTCAATGCCACACACTCTGGCATCTAGGCCAATTAGGGTTGTTTCCAAGGCTTTTATTGTATAATACAATAAATATTTGGCTACAACTTTTGAATCAGCTGCTGAGATGTATTCCAACACGGGACGAAGGAAAAAGTCGTCTATTGTAGCAATAGTAAATGAATCTTCAATAGGGTGGCCAAATAGTGTTTGAAAATAATTATCCCAGTTATATCCAGGATACTGAGTTTTGAAAACACTATAGTTTCGCTCAAGAAAATCTAATGATATATCATGGTAATCTTCCCCATAAATTTTCACTCTCTCTTTTTCAAAATTCAAAACTTCTTGAGCATCCGAAGTTGGTCGCACTGAACTTAATCCAACCATTTGCAGAAATATTAGACTCGTCTCTACCGTTTCGGCAAATTCCTTAGCAACTGTTGAATTTTCATCGTTTGTATCAGCAAACATTAAATCAGATGGATCAACACCGTCAATATACAAAACTATCTCATCACTTTTTGAGCTTTTCTCGATGGCCGACTCAATTAGTGTAGGATTACCTAGTAATTGAAGTTCAGCTACGTAGGATAACCAGTCATATTCATCTGGGGACCAATCCGTGTTATACACTGCCAATAAACCTTTTTCCATAAAATACTGCTTAAATTCACGTATAGTCTTGACCATGTCTTTTTCATTAAATTTATTACAAAAATCATAAAACGTTTTAGCTTTTTGTTCTGCACTATCTTCACTGAAAGTTCCAGAGAGTAGTTGAGGAATTTTTTCATAAAGATGCACTGTTAACATTTGTATAACACTAGTGAATGGTCCTGAAGGATCTTCCAAAATGTTTTCATAATTTCCGCAGGCATACTCATAAAAATCCTCACATGGGTCCACCTTTCGATTCTCGTAAGATCTCATCCGTTCAGCTTCTCTTTTCCACATATCTTCAAGTTTATTATCTTTTGTAACATCCTGTGTCCTTCTACTTCTTTTAAGTACATGACCTCCAATTTCAAAAATGCCCAGCACTAATAAGGCTAATACTAAGTAAAACAATCTAACAGAGCCTTCCATTTCACCACTCGTTCGCAAACTGATTACTTTTATCTGCTAGACCTCATATTTATGGAAGAATTAATATGATTGAATATAAATTTTTAAGAGGAACCGAAAAAATACAACAATTTTGATTACATAAACAGTGACCTCCTGATAAATGTAAAGATCTCACTGCTTCTACCGAATGAAAACAATCTTATCGGTATAGTCATCGTCTGGAAGAATTACTACTTCTACATTTGCAAACAAAAATAAATAAATTATATAAACTATAGTACTGTGAAACTTACCGAAATTCTGGTTTTCCTTTCCCCATAAGCAAGAAAGACGATGAAATTAAGCGTTCACCTTGAACTCTGATACCCTAAGTTAGTTATTTTTAAGTTTTTATATGCATTTAGATCATAACTCGAAAGAACAAGGTGTTATAAAGTTTTTTTTTATCTAAATTATTTTAAACTTCATAAATAAAAACGTAAATAAACTGAAGCTAATATATTTAATTTAAATTTGTTCGTATTTATCTTTTAATAAAAAGGCAAGTCGTTCTTAAGATTTTAATAGATTGACTGGTTTAAGTTGCAAATTTTATTTCGGTGTTTAATATCGCCTTTAATTTGTATACACTCATTGCTAGACTATAAGTTCATACAATTCAACGTCGTCGCGCAAAAATAATTTGAGAATGTTTGTTTAGATGTAAGAGATAATATCGGAATCTAATGAGCCAATTTGGATAATTATTTTATCAATAGAAAGCCCACAGTGGTTATAGGCTATAAATTTACCCTCATTTTTTGTGTCAAAAATGGTGTGTTTTTTCTTAAAGTTAATAATGTTCTGGCATTGGGTATACATAGTTTAAATAATTTTTTGTTTCATTAAGGAAGTTTGAAAAGAATCATAACAAATTTTAAATATGGCATTGCTATAGCATCTAAATATTTTCCGATTGGAAGTTAGAAATATAATTTTTGAATACTTCTACCTGAAGTTAGTAGAAATTCTACAAATCTAGTTATAATAACATATAACAAAAACCTTTCCACCAAAAATATAGTTGCTGTACTCGATGAGATTACTTATATCCTCAATTTGTTTTAAATTTGAGTTTGAATCTGTTGTAAATTTCTATAATTTGCATAAATTTAGTTCCCAGTCAATGATAAAATAATTCTTATTTCAATAATACCTAAATAACTTTATTATAAAGACTCTTGAGAATGGAAATAATTTACAAACAATAGAAATACTTTAAACTACTTTATACTTTTATTACCAAATTTTACATTTTTTAGTAGGATTCATGGGTTGTCCAGAGTTACACTGAAACGCCTTTGAAAATTCCTCAAAGTTAGATAAAACTCCATTTACACGATGCCTATGTTTAGCATGTTTGCTTATGCTACTTAAATCGCGATCATCACTGCACCATATTTGGGCAAAACTAATAAAGAAGACCTGAGAATTCGTTAAATGAAACTGTCCAACTTCTTCATCAATTATTTGGGAATGCAATCGCTTGAAAGTTTTATAGGCTAATTTTAATCCACCACTATCAGCAGAATTTTCACTTAAAGTACGATGCCCAGTTGTATTTGAAGCCGCAAGGATGTTATGCTGATTAATAAGACATTCAGCTTCCAAAAAGTAGTTAATAATTGACTTTGGTGTCCACCATGTTTCGATACGTCCAGTTTCGTCATAAGTTTGTCCATCAAAGTCAAATCCATGAAGAAACTCGTGGCTAAGTATTGATCCTAGAGCTCCAAAATTAAAAGCAGTGGGAAAACATTTGTCGTAGAATGGAGGCTGTATGATGCCTAAAGGAATCCTTAAAGTGTTTGTAGTTAGGCCGTAGTAAGCATTTATTGTTAAAGGATTACTCTCATGGATGCGATATATTTGTGTGTTGTCTTTTAAATCTTTGCTTTCCTGAGTAGACATGAATAATTTAAAATTTTGAATTGTTTGATGATAGTTATCTGGATCAACTTCAAAATCATCGTAGTAATTTTGCTCAATTTTACCACTCGTTCCAATTTGTATTTTCATTTTGCTTTATTTCGAGATATTTCGTCTAACCAAGTTGTTTCATCCAAAGTCGTTTCAAATGTTTTTGTTAATTGATCTACCATTTCGTCAACTTCCTGAATTAAGGAACTACCTCCAATATTTCGTAGAAATACCTTTTCTAAAATAGGTCCCATCATCATACTTGTAACCTTTAAGCAGTCCTCTTCTTCTGATCCTAAATATGTATTTTCCACTAAGTTAAATGACCAAAAGAATCGGAATAATAGATATTTTGCTAACACATCTTTCGGAGTCATCTCTATTAGGCGAATCAACTGGTTAAAATAGTTATCTTGTATCGCAACAATTATTAAAGTATCGAAAGAGTTCTTAAAAACTTGGGAAAGATATTTATTCCAGTCTATAGTACTTGTGGTAAATTCTAACCGTTTTGGTTCTGGTAAAGGTATATCATTTTCATCAATCATAATCCTCGCCAGTTTCGTTTCAAAATCTAATAATTCATCAGCAATTTTTTTTGCTTCGCGTAATCTACATCCTAAGTCCAGCATTAAATACTTTATAGAAGTTTTGTATACAAATTGCTCATCCAAACTAAATGTCGTTGGTTCGACTAAATCCTTCCTGGAAAGATATGGCAACTTATCCTGCATCAAATACAATATACTTTCAGATGAATTTTTCCAATTCGGTCTTACATTTGCTCTTATAAGAGCATCTACTCTATACCTTCTCAAAAAAGCGGTGGCGTTAAGCCAGTCGAAATTATCTTCGTTCCAAATTTTATCTAAAACCGGCCATGTTGAGAAAGATCTTAGTGTCTTTGTGTAACTAGCGAATTTTTCTGCTTTTGTAAAATTGTTCGTCGTGCATAATCTGTAGAAAGTCCTCATCTTTTGTTCAGTTGCAGTGCTCGTTTTGTCGTTGGTCACCATAAGTACGCTATTTGCTGCATCTCTAAGACGTTTTCCAGCCAGTTTTAATTGGTCTGAAAATTGATAGCTAGTCTTTGTCCTCCATTTACCGCAAGCATATTGATAGAAATCATCGCAAGGCTCGGCTGTTAGACTCCTGTAACTTTTTGAATTTTCAAGATATTCCACTTTAATTTCCCTGTTACTACAAGTAAACACCTCCTTCAAGTTAACAAAAGTCAAAAACCACAGCAACCACAACATGATCTCCCAAGTTCTAAGTAGGACTAACTGATTAATTTACATATTTATTGCTCTGAAGAAATATTTTTCATTTTAAAGATGACTCCACCATCTTTAAAGAGAATAACATCGCTTTCGAAGTATTGTGATAACCTCTGGCCGCGAGTGGGAGATAGCATTGAAAATATTATTTTGATACGACACGTGCTATGGCGCTTGAAAGCAACTGAAGTACCATTTTCGTAATTTAAATCAATAATATAATTATAGATATTAATTAAATATTTTAATTGACACGATAGAAAGATTGACTCCAGACTCTGTATAAATGTAGCTGCTTCTGAGAATATATAATTGCTTTTTCAAAGCATCTTTTCCTGACCCCGCAATTTTATGATTATATATGAGTTAAAATAATTTGTTATCATGGTTAAAAAATTGTTAAAAACAAAGCAAAGACCTTGAGAAGAATATTACACAAGTTTAAGAATTTAAATTCTTCAGCAAGGATTATATTTTTGAATTTGTGTTAGTGAGTTCTTTATATTATTCTAAATGATTTTAAAAATTAATTATAAATGCATAATTGGAAAACATAGGAAAAAGTAAAAAATTGGCTAGGCTGCAGAATTTTCAAAATTGTTAATATTTTTGTTATATGGCATTGGTTACGAGAAAGGGGACAATTAAAATAACGTATTATATATTTTTACTAATAAAAAAAATAAAAATTCGTTTGCTCACTAGCTAGCTATGCGGAGAAGATATGCACCTTTCACGAAGATCAATCAAAAATCGATTATTTTCACCCAACAATGAATATACATATTAAGTAAACCCCTTAATGAAAAGAAAAAAGTAAGGCAAGAAAACTTATCACAAATATTAACTAAACAAGCGCATTAAGCAGGACCAAAACGCCTAGAATGTCTTCATCAATTAAATCAATTTTGTTATGAATCTGGTAAAAAAAACATATTCCTTCAAAATTTTTCGTTATCATCAACGAATAATTTAGATACGTATTTCAACTTGTTATTTAACTTCTTATAAAAAAAAAATTCTTAAATATAAAAAAGTAAACCACGTACCTTTTTTATTTTCTTCAATGCTTAAATCCTCCGACGCAGGTAGTGAAGAAAAACATCTAGAATAGTTCCTTGCATAAGTTCTTCAAATTCATTCGTTTACCTGAAATTTTAATTAAAATAATTGTCTATATTTTTGCTGTTTTTTTTATATTTTCTACTTATGAGCCGCTAATTTTGAAAGTGGTCTAAAAGTCTATAATGTCATAAGGTCGATTTCACCTTAAAAGAATGTAGAAAAATCTATCTTATGAGATTTTGAACTTGGACCAGTTTCAAGATAAGTGGATCAGAGATAAAACTCCTTTATAAAGATTACTTCAATAAATCGTAATTTTGTAACATTAACTGAAACTGAAAATTTTGAAAGTATTTCTTCAACTGACAATTTTGTTCACGTTTGTCTAAATGCTTATTTTGTACTCGCATTGTCAAAAGCTTCTATAAATGTAGGTACATATATATTTTGAACTGGTAAAACTTAAATATTTTCATTTTCTCAAAAATACAATTAGAATTTAAAAAAAATTCCCACGAAATCTTTATATATTTCCCACAAAAACAAATTTAGTATTTAGTTTCATTTTCTTTTTATTTAATTGAACTTTATTACTCATATAACATTACCAAATGCGACACTTTTGGACAGGATTCATTTGGGACCCTGGAGGACATTTAAATTCCTTTGAAAACTCTTCCATATTCGATAAAGTACCTACAACACGAAGCCTATCTATGCTGTGCTCAGAAAAAAGTTTTGTAGTCAATAAATTATTGTGTTGAATTTCACTGCAGAAAAATTGAGCGAAACTCAAAAAGAATAATTGTCTGTTGGTCATGCCTAGAATATCAGCTACTTTTTCAGAATCATCAAGTCCCTTAAAAGCCTCGTATGCCAATTTTAGTCCACAATTATCCGCGATATTTTCACTGATTGTATTTAATCCACTTATTACATTTTCCAATCCTTTAGATGAATAATTGTTGTACTGATGAATCATACAATTCATTCGTTCATGATATGCCTCTGTCGTCTTATCATCCCACCAATTATTAATATTTCCATCGGCATCATAATGCTTCCCGCTGAAATCGAATCCATGGGAAATCTCATGTCCTATTATAGTACCCAAAACTCCGTAATTATAGGCCTTCGGAAACTGTCGCTTATAAATGGGAGATTGTAACATTCCAGCTGGAATTACTACTAGGTTTTGAGTTTTTAGATAGTAAGCGTTTGCTACTGCTTGCCCTTTATCATGATTCCATCTTTCATTGGTTATTTTGAGCTTTCCATACTCTTTTCGAACTTGATACTTGGTTACTTCCCAATAATTTAAATGGAAATTATCTGGAACTAGTTCAAGATCTTTGTAATATTCATCTAATTGATTTAAATCTTTATCTCCTTCCAGAGATACGCTAGAAAGTGTTGAGTTTAATTTAAATTTTGCAGCCTCCTTTGCTTGATCGTCCAACCAACTTGAACTATCGATTACTTTTGTAAACGATTTTTTTAAATGTCTTACTATTTCAAGAATAGTGGCAGTGTCTGTTTTGTTGTAATATTTTTCAACATAAGCATGTGACAAACTATTGCCCAGTTTGCTTCTTAAAATATTTGTACATTCTTCCTCATCAAATTTTTGAAAATCGTCTAAAGAAGTTAATATTTTAAAAACGAAATAATTCTTCAAGACAATTTTGTCTACTTTGGAAACAATATCGGCCAAGTTTGCAAAATAACCAACGTTGACAACATTGACTGTTTCATATAAATCAACATCACGTTCAAGTATTATTGAAAGATACTTAATCCAATTAATTTCGGGAATGAATTGCTGCAGGTACTCTAAGACGAACTCTTCGGTTTCCTCATCATTGGATTTAGACATTGCACCAGCCAAATCCTTTTCGAAATCAACAATTTGTCCAGCGATGAGGTTGCTTTCATCTTCACTATGTCCAAGTAAAATAAATAGATCTGCTACTGAGCTCCTGTAGACATCCAAAAACTGTTTGAAGGATTCGTTGAGATAGTGGTCTCGTTGGAGTGACGAAAAAGGCGCCTTATCAATGTAAATAACGTTTTCAGAGGAATTATCCCAGTTAGGAAGCATTGATCCGTCTAAGAGTACACTAACACCATATAGACGCAATTCGGCCACTGGAATCCACCATTCGTGAAATACTTCAGTCACATTAAAATTAAACAAATCCAAGACTTTAAGGTTCTGCAAAAACTGAGCAATACTATAATTTGTAGTTTTCACACATGAGTTGTAAAACATTTTAGCCTTTCCCACTGAAGTGTCGTTATTTTCGTCCTCATCCTGCAAAAGGTCCCTAATTTGCTTGTTTATCTCTGTACTGAGCAATCCTAAAACATCCCCATGTTGAATATGATGGTTAACTTTCGACCACTGTCCGCACGCAAAGCTATAGAAGTCTTCACAGGGATCCACTGATTCATCCAAATACGTTTTCATCCGATCAACTTGGTCCTTCCAGGCGACATCCTGTGTTGAAACAGCCTCCAGAAAAAGTACTAACCAAAAACTCCACAGAGACTTGTTCATTATCAAAAATCACTGCACATTTATTCGCAATCGTGATTTTTACTCAAGAAATACTATATAAGTTGATGTCTAGTTGTTGTCCTCAATTTTCGTGAGATACTCTAGCTAAATGCTGCACGGGATGGATTTAAATCGTATTATTAGTTTACAAATTCGCGATTTCTAGGTTATCTACTTATAATAAAAGTTATACTTATCGCAGCCGTACTACAGCCAAGACACAAAATGCATTGAGACGAAAAAATTTATTCGATGAATACCAGCCAAAATAGGCTAATCTATCTTGAGAGCATTCAATTTGAGTCTGTTACCATTCAAGGTCAATGTGGGGGCCACAGGGGTTTCTTTCTCACTTGGCTTCTGGAGTCTCAGACGATGTATCAACGATGTGACGGAATTTTCGGATTAATTGGGATAATAAGGGGATGGATGGACAGTGATGGAGAGGGTGCTACAATTTTGATGATAGTGATGCAACCGATTCAATTAAGATTTGTGTTTATGTAGAAAGAAAATAAGATTAGTTGAATCATTTGACCGCAATTTAATTGGGTTAAATGAGATGTCGTTTTTTGAAGTTTTGATTTTGGTAATTGTGTTATCTGCTAAGGCTAAGCAGTACATCGCAACATAATCTCTTGAAAAGTTGGTCATTTTAACTAACATCACCAACATCGAAATACAATATATGTATGTATATAATCAAATTTTATCAGATATAAAGTTTCTTAATATGAAATCAATGTAGTACGAATAAATTAAAAATTTAAATAAAACTTATAAAATGAGAAAATAAATACATAAATATACATTGTATGAAGTAAATGTAAAACTTCATATTTTCAGTTATGCTTTGTTTTATTCCCTATTGTATCGTTACATTGAGTGTAAAAAACTTATTTTTATAATTGTTTCTATAGCAATTCTACACCTTTTAGAATAATGCAAAAGTCAAAAGCAAATAAAAATCGTTCAAGTTTGACTTACTCACAAGCCTGATTTATGCCTGTGGTTTAGCTTTGATAATTTAAACTCAAGCCTAACTTAATCCTGGCTAAGGTCTGGCCTACTCCTAGCCTATTTCAATTTTTATCGCCAATAAATACTTAATGTTGTTTTTTTTTTCTTAAGAGAAACTGCAAAGCAAAAAACAAAAGCATAAAAATAAGCCATTATAAAATTATACCAATTTCGGGTTAATGTGTAAGGATACGAAAAAAAAAATTATGAATCAGGGAAAGTCGGTTAAATCCAATCGTTATTAATGTTCTCTTAATCGTTAGATCATTGAGGATAGTAATAGTAAAGAATACCTCTATCAGGAAAGAAGATTACATAATATAGTAATACAACTGTCGAAATTGTCAGCATACATCCAATCCAAGATCTTTTATTGTTAAAACAGAAGATAAAAATGCCTAAACCACTTAAAAGCAGGAGAAATTTGCATATTAATTACAGACGCACATGGGGGCCTCGTTTGCTAATGAATAATATATAAATGTTTCTTTCTTTAAAAATATTTATGTACTCTAGGAAAAAAAATGTATAGAGAATTTTGAAGACAATCATTTTGAAGGAAATTGAATTCATAAAAATTCTTTATTGTCTTTTTTTCCTACATATAATGCTTTCAGAATTACAGGCGTACAAAGTTATTTTAATATACATACTATTATTCAGCGAGCAAACAACAAAAGAAAATTTCATATTCCCTTGTTCATCATATAAATTGGTTAATTAAATGGGACATGAATGAAGCATTTGAGATCATAAGAAAAAAATCTTAGCAGAAAAATACTCCAATATGTAAACATATTATATAATATGCAAATGTCATGTTTATTTGAATATTCATTTCATGGAACTAATGTTTCAAATCCACCCACTGTAGACGCTCAAACGGCAAAATCAAATAGTCCCACGACATCGGTGCTGCGTTTAATTGATTCTAACTATAGAAGATTTAGATAACCCCAAAGGCCAGAGGAGCCTCTTCCACAAAAAGACGGAACAAATTTGTTTTGTCTTTATTTATGGACCAGTTGACTCCTCAACAGTGATCCAGTCATAATTTGTTATGCGGGTGAAGAAGCAGCGCGTCTTGCCTCATTGTGCGATGACGTTCTTATCTCTGAATCGCACCGGGTGCTAATCATCTGCCCCGTCTGGAATTCGGGACTCTTTTACTTTTCGGGTCATTTCAAAAGATTCGCTAATTAACGACTTTATGGTGACACTAATTATTCGCCTCTGAGATTTTCCTCTAATTGGTGACCCAAGGGGATGGGCTTGCTCCTCCGCAGAAGCCTGATGAAGATTTACAGCCCGCAATGTGGCGTTACGGCACATTTAAGGTATTAATAAAATTCTGATTAAGAGGAACTGATTCCGCCTTGAACTTCTTCATATTGTCTGCGAATGCGTGAGGCGATGTTGTAAATAACTTAAAGAAGAGAAACACGTTTAAATAAAAAAAAATTCACCGAAGGAGTCTGAGAGTCTGGGAAGAGTGCCTACACAAATTTGCCTTTGGCGACTATTATCAGTGGGTGTTTGAACAGCTCTTGGAGGTGGAGCGTTTTCGATTGT
Organism: Machimus atricapillus; assembly: GCA_933228815.1. NCBI lineage: Eukaryota > Metazoa > Arthropoda > Insecta > Diptera > Asilidae > Machimus > Machimus atricapillus. The sequence goes on along the minus strand of OW121788.1, from coordinate 3,861,419 downwards.
CCTGTAAATCATCGTGAACCCAGGATGATTTAGCGGAATAGATAAGCCAACAATTGGAGGAGGTTTTCGGTCTCATAATTATCTTTCTTTAGGACAAACAATTTTTTGTGTTCTCTGCTCAGGGGATGCTTCACGTTCTCCGACGTGCTGATTGTCGCTATGATAAATCAGAAATTTTGGCCATCTCTGATACCTGCGATTGGGATGTCTATTGGGCTTTTTGTATTCATATTGCGTAGGATAAATTCGTTTCCGCTGAATTGGCAAGAATGCCTGTTGCATGTGCAATCATTTCAATATGAAACAAAAACCCACGAGCACACGAAGACGGAAATATAATATTCCTTACAATTTTTTAATGTTTAATTTTTATTTGTATGTATATATTCTGCTTTGATTGGTGCTGCGTAGTTTCACTATTTAGCAGGGACTGTATTGATTATGATCAAAACGATTTAAATTACAAAATAATATGAATTGTTTGTTAATCTCAATTTCATTGTCATTGAAAAAAGTTGTTTCGACTTTACTTTACTAGGAAAATAATAGCAATACTATGTAAATGCTAAAAATATGCAGATTGTTAAGATTATATAATTTTATTATTAGTATGTCTATATTTTGTATAATTACTTTTTCTAAATTTTGTAATTTCCTATTAAACAATTTTGAGGGTTTCCGTATAACTTTTTAGATATACATACATACATCCTATGAATGTGTTTCAATTAAGAGAGACATATCGAAAGCAATCAAATAAAACTAAGTAGTCCAAAAATTTTGAATGTTTTTCATAGCTAACGCAGGGGTAATGATTGCAAGAAAAATAAAAAGGATTTATGCAAATCATAATTTTTTTGAAAACTATAGCTAATTGATACCAAAAACTTTAAATTTTTACTAGAAGTATAAATATTATATTATTTTTTATATTTCGCAAAGGTTTTATTCCTCAAATGCTTCCAAATTTGTATTCATTATTACTTTTTCTTAATAATTATTTTTGTATATTACATTTCCTGAAGCTTTTAATGTGTTATTTTTTCAGATTAAAGTGTTTTGCTTTAAAATTTATGTATATCTTTAATACTGATAAATATGCATTGTAATAAACACTTAAAAATTAAGTAGGTACATATATGCTGAAATATAAAAATTACCTGTTTCCGGAAATTCTTCTTTTTGCTGATAATTTTAATGGATGGATGGATGGGTGGATTGATGGCTTGATGAATGAAGGATGACCAAATGAACGAAAGGTTTTTTTTGTTTTTTTTTTTTATAACACTATATGACTCTTAGACTTCTTCAAACTAAAGCTGTCCTTTTATATTCGGCAGGAAATCAACAAATACCCTTTAAATGAATTTCGTTCTGATGTATTTTGAAGGTTCGAAGAACAGTTCCGCATCACAGAACGATGAAAAACAGGTAAATGAAGGAATTTATAACTATAAAAAAAGAAAATAATTTCCAATAAGTCGATGCAAGATTTAATGTATTTATATTTTGCGAAGCAATGTAACGATTCATAGATTGATGATTTTTTCACTGACACTCGCGCATTTTGCAAATTCGAGATTATTTATTTACTTAACGGTCGATTCCCGATTCGACTGGTAATAATGATTATATTTGTAAGTAAGTAGCAATTTTAACAAATCTATATTTTCTAAAAATGTATCTATTGTAATTTATCTAGAACCCTAAAATGAAGCATGGAAATTTTTGTCTGGGAAAGAAGTATTTCGGTTGGAAAAGAATAAAACAAAACCTGTTCGTAATTGTCACTATATTAGAAAAATATACGTTAACTTCTAGTGAGCAGGTATCAGTAATATGTTTAAAAACCCTAAAACTAGATATTAAAGGCACAACAATAAAAATATATTGAATATGTTCGAAAAGTCCTTCGCTTGCTTTTACAGAGGGAGAACTACCGATCGAGTTGCGAGAATCGCTTCGCTAGTTATATAAATTAATATTATTGTTCATCCGGAGTAAATCGGTCAGCTACTCCCTTCCATCCACCTCAGTTTTAAAAGAAAAAAAAACACAAAATAAAACTAACGAGGGAGAGCAAGATTAAACCACATTTGTACGATCCGCAGAGTTACATTAATGGCACGGTTAAATGAATGGAAAAAAAAATAAAATAAAAATAATCAGACGAACACAGGGTGATTATTTCAATTTGAAATGCAATAAGTCTACCATTTTGTTAGGTGAGCGGATGACGAGACTGAGACGAGAACAGTTCGGGCTCGAGGCGATCAAAGGTCAGTTATGGGTCCAGCAAGGCTCAGCTTCGGTGAGACACCCTGCACTTGTGACGTTGTAATTGTGTTGAGATTCGAGCATTTCTCCGACCCGGATTGCGAGATATTATCGCCCGACCCGTTCATCATCATAACCGCAGCGCCGCTCCCGCCCCTACCACTAGTGGCGCCATCATGCGGGGGCGGCTGGTTTGTAGTAACTTTTACTTGCAGCTGCTTAACCATACCCTCAAGTCTAGAAAAATTAGAAATTTATTTAGTACTGAAAGCCTGCCGAGAAAAGAATAGTGCGTTTTTTTTTTAATGTTTGTGTTAAACCCACGCTATTATTCTATTTTCGGCTTGCTTTTTGCTAGCCAGGGCCTCCTGCAGCTCACGACGAAGGTCCAGCGTGTCCTTCTCCATCTGAAGGAGATGCTCATCCGAATTTGGCTGTTTCTCAACAATGGAACTATTATAAGCATTATCCAAGCGGTAAGCATGTGTTTCAGGGCTTGCATAAACGCTACGCCGATTCGAATTCGCTTGTTCGCCCAGCTTAATTGCATCCATTGATGTCGACTTTTGGAGGGTACTACGATCCGGCCCAGCCACGGGGATGAAACTTTCCTCGTGATTGATTATGCCGTAGTTAAGACTTAGGCTGTTTCGCTTTAATTTTTGCCCTTCTGCGGCGGTTTTACGGACTGGTGTTGATCGAAATAGCTCGTTCTCATGAATTATTTCTGTTGTTCGATTATTCAGTACTGACGCTAGTATAGAGCGAATATATTTGTTTTCGGCTTCGAGCTGTGCTATTCGTTTATTTGCTTCTTTACGATCGCTTCGTAGGTGCTGTATTTGAGCCTTTGAAAAAAAAAATGGAAGATAACGCAAACGTAAGTAATATTATTTAATTAATGTACCTTAACTTCTTCTATATCGCGCATTAAACGCAAGTTTCCTTCACCTATTGACCATGAACGTTCTTCTACCATAGCTTTAACCCTAAGAAAAATAAAGATTTGAATCAGTTAGAATCAGCATAATTTTCAGACAAAAAAAAATTTGCTTATAGTACTAAAAGTCTGATTATCCTTCGATAAATTACGTCCTTTAAATAAAAGTGTATGAAAAATTATGAGAAATAATTCTTAAGGGTCTTAATCTCTTAAACACAAATCTTCCAATTAAATCAGATTAAAATTAACGGAGAAATTACAGGAAGTTCTGCTGAATTTTTGGAGTGCATTTTTTAAAAGTATCACACTTTTGAATAAAATATTAGTTGTTAAAACAAAACTTATGTAGATTTAAAAAACAAATCCTATCCGTACCGTCATAGAACTTCCTAATATTTTTATTTCAGAGATTTTTTGAATAAAATTATAGTAGACAAATTCTGAAAAGTGTGTTCTTCTAATCAGTCAAATCGAACCAATTTGGAACCTATTAAAACTCCGAGTACACATTTTTTTTACCTTGTAGCAATTAATTTTTATTTTGTATTATAAATACAATAATAGTAAACGGTAGGATAACCTCAACGCCGTTAGACCTTTAGCCCGGTGCTCAAAACTAATAAAAATAAAAATTCTAAGTGGAACTTACCGATTTATAAGTGCTTCTTCCCTGACCCTGGCTGCTTCTTTAACTTCCCTAACAACATCGGACATCATGCCAGGCGTGTACATGCCTAGAAATATTTTAAACAGGTCATATGGGCTCTATCAAATCTTTTATGGAAAATGGAGACAACTAAAATTAAGGACGGGACAAAAATTAAAAAGGAAGCTAAAAAAAGGGCTCTCAAAAGCAAAATACCTGAGTGGTACGTTGGCGCAGGACTTTGAGCACCAAAGACGAACCCCATCGGCGGCTGGCTGTGTGTACTAAGTCCGCTCAAACTATCTCTACGGTGTCTCATACCCCAATTTGGTGCGTGCTTAAGTGCTTCTAGTTCAACTTTAAATATTTAAAGTGGGGAAAAAAGAAAACAAAATTGTACACAAAAACAACAAAGCACACTTATAAAAAAAAGTCTCTTTTCGAGACTGAAGACTCACCCTTTGTCTCATGGAGATTTCTGTAGATTTTCGTATTTGTCTCCCGCAGGAGAGTGAGCTGCTCTAAAAGGGCCGCAAGAAATTTACTGCTGCCAATTTGGCTTTCAAGATTTCGCTGATCTGGCGTGTTTTGGCCGCTCATTTTGGAATCATTATCAGAAGGAGCTATTAAGCAAGGATCACTAAATCTGAAACTAACACTGGCAGTAGTATTGTGTGTATTAATGGGTAATATAAAATACCTTCTGGATGGATCCTGAGGGTCGGTATTATCTCCACAGTTCCCCAGATTCACAGTGGGCGGCAAACTGGCAAACTCAACGTTAACATCGCCCTCCAGACCACTCGCAGTCCTCAGCAATTTGTTTATATTGAACTGATGGTTCAGAATGGGATCAGTCTGAAATTGATTGGGTTAAAGGAGCACACACTAAAGAGATAGTAAATCAAACCTTTTGGAATCCTTGGCTAAATATCTGTCCTTGTGCCGAAGAAGGTGGCTGTGGAGGTTTTTTATTCATATTGAAGCTGGAAGGATTGTAGTCTAAAAACTCAGACGATGAGGAAAGTGGAGGCGCTCCGACATCCTTCAGGCAATTTTCCAACCAGGCCTCCAGATCTTTAGGATAAATCGGATTCGGCGGAACTGTGGGGCTTCGTGTTTTCGTCTTGCTTCTCTTATCGCCGTCAGCGCCTAGAAATTGATGCGGAAAAGTTTGGTCACAAAATCTAATTAACGTAAGGATAGTAGATACAATAGTCGGAAGGGAAATGCATCATCCCCCGGAAACGCAAAGAGCCGCAAAAGTGAAAAATGTTGCACAATATAAAAGTGGCAGTGGCCCGTGCCCGAAGAAGAGGTAACTTTCGCAAACAAACAAAAAATAATAATCCGAATCAAAACGCAGGCAAAACAACTGCCTGACCGACCTCGAAGTTGCGGGAAATGCCTTTCCCTTTTAAGAGATCTCCCCGGCTTTTATGAAATGAGACTCTGCTCCCAACAGCGCAGCACCACAGCCTCCGAGAGCAGAAAGTATCGCAGCAACAAACCCATAAAACGAGGAAACGCAGGCATTTCTCTGAAAACTTTTTGGCCAAGAACGTGTTTTCAATGCACTCACTTTTGCTCTGTTGAAAGGGGCCGCTTTCGTGACCACCGCCGCCGCCGCTGCCGTCCGGGGCGCCGATGTTGGTGCGTGCATTTGTCGCCCTGCCATTTGCCAGGGAGTGCTGCTGCTGCTGGTGGTGCTGGTGCTTGGCGAGGCCGCGCTGGTTCGACGGGGAGTCGGAATTTTTGCAGGGCGGAACGTTCCTGCTCGCAAATGGGAGGAAATCGATTAAACACTTCCAGCGGAAGATGCTCTTACTTACAGGTCCATTGATTTGGTCGGTTGTCGGCCCAACGGCCCGGAAGTTTTTGATCAAACAAAAGGAAAAGTAGCTGCCGAACGACTTCTTAGCGCCTCGAGCATGTGTCAAGGCTGGATGATCGCATCTGGTAGGAAATTCTATTTGCGTCAGATGAGGCAGGCGCTCCCCCGCCGCAGTCGTCCGAGGTGCTGATACTGCTGATGCAGCCGCTTTGCACGTTCACTGGCGTAACCACGTAAACAGAACTTGGAAAGCTGTCCGGAATCGCTCTGACCGCTCCTTGATTCACTCAAAAGAAATCATTTCATTTCACCGGGGAATGCAAAAGTGGGAAATCTCTCGACCAGTTTAGCTCGTGATTTGCATAATTCTCACGGGACCGCTAATTATTCAGATCATCGTTCCTATTTATTGTGGCACAAACCCCTTCAACCTCGGCGCACTCTTTATATAATTGCACAGATTAAACACGACCGCGACGCACTCTGCGCACTGAAAAAGGTCAAATTGCCCGATTAAAGTGCAAATTGTGTCTTGACAGTTTGAAAACAGAAAACAGCCGCAGAGCCATTACACTTTTGCATGGCTGTAAACTTTCCGCATCCGAAAGTGCGTGTGCGGTGCTTAAGCTTTTTACTGGCATCAGCGCCATCTGATGGGCTGTAGTCTAAAAGGTATGAAAACGGAAGTGAAAATGCTGGATCTAATTTCCTCGAGCGCTAAAACCTGGCAAAAATTTAAATTCTGATTTTGACTTATACCATTAAATGCAAACGGGGAATATAAAAGATATAATGCTCGGAAACTAAGGAATATGCAAGCATTGCATTTCAACAAAGCGATTAAATAAAAATGTTTGGGAAAGAAGTTGAAATAAAATTCGTATTTAAAATCAATAAAATTCACCTTTTCATAGCAAAAAAAAAAGTTAACAACGCTCAGCTTAAACCGCTAAATCTATGAAATTTAAAGTAAAGGGGCGCAATTAAATCATTTAAAAATTTGCATGAAAATTAGATTGTTGCGTTGAGGTCTGAACCGGGGTATGACAATCAATTCTACATCAACATTTGTTTGGAGAACTCTTCTCCTTTTTTAAAATCTGTTCTTCATTTTTAAAATCGCAATCAAAAATTAGGAGGTAAACCAAAGCAATATAATAATCGTGAAATTTAATTCGTTTGAAATTCTCAATTCCGTTTAATGTGTTATCGGAATAAAATAAAATTAGAGAATTGGATTCACTACAAAAAACTTATGTTTTGTAAGACGCACGGTTGGGGTTCCTGATGACTCCTAAAACTCAGTTTTAAAGTTGAAATAAAATAGCATTTTTTAAATGGTCCAATTGGAATGTACATAATTATTCATATGTACATTATATTCCGAGCTAGCGATGACTGTTAATTTGAATGCCGTTTTGTAATACTCGTAAAATTGAGGCGATTTTAACGACACTCATTTAACACAATTGATACAAAAATTATTTTCAGACACTATTCAAAATAAACCTCACGACAGTAGCCTGAATACAGTATATAGTATAGTTTTTTATAGGCTCAAATTTCGTTGAAAGTGTTAACAAATTCAAATACAAGTAAGCTTAAATTAAATTAAAAATTTAAATGACCTCCGACACAGAAAAAACCTATTTCAAATCAATCGCACTTGTGAAAGTTAAGTTGGTAAGACCCTTTTGTCAAGTAGGAAATGAGCTGATGACGCCTGAACAAATTTTCATAAATTATAGCTAACAATCATCTCGATCACGTCAGCTTTCAAACAGAAAAAACCGCATCAAAATCGGTCCATTCATTTAGGAGGTACAATGTCACACAGATACACACGTTAAACTTATAACACCCCTCTTTTTGCGTCGGAGATTAAAAATACACAAAGAAAGAAGGACATTCCCCACTCCATTGATCCAATGAATACCACAAAGGACAGTACGTAAGAAAGTACAGGCTGAGGTATTGACCTCAATAATGCATAAATAATTATAATAAATAATAAATAAAATTTCCCCCTACTCCGGGGGAAGATTTTTGTTCGCCTATTAATGACCACATTGAAATCTACCTCTTCCTTCTGATCGCCACTAAAAGGTCATTGTTAAGGTTCTAACTGTCGCTTCTTTTAATTCAAAATATTTTGTCACCTTATGTTACCTAATATCTTTGATTCCATAGTAATTACATATTATCTTTCTATTCACTTGTTTCATACTGGCCATTTGTAAAGAGTTTATAAAGCAATGTAGAAAGAAAATCTTGAATTTGAAATATTTAAAAACAACAAAGGTACAAGCACACACAATATGAGAATAGAAAGTAATCATAGCTATGCTCTTAAATCTGGGAGCTTATTAAAATTAATTAAAACGGAAACAAGATTAATTACAAAATCTGCAATTTGTAGCATTTTTTCCATTTGCTAATCCAACCAAAGGTTTTTTTAGGAAATTTTTCACATATCTTCTTCAATAAATCTACAACTCGAAAACATTACTCAACTACAAATAAGCACACATGAGAACTATTATATTACTAAAAAACTTTCTTAAAACTCAAAAATAGGATTTAACATAAAAACCATAAAATATTTTTGTTACTTAGTAAAAAATAAATAAAGTAGTTTATATACGCACACATTAAAATATTAGGGATTTTTTTAGAACAAAAATTTTTGTAAGTCTCGCAAAAATGAAATAATATTTAATTACGAAGGGTAGCATATTCGGAGAAGAGGAGATTAAATTGGAGATTAAAATTGGAGCTATTCAATGACGTTAATCTGGTGTCTATATGTTGAATAATTTATTATTCGCCCGAACTCACTGAACGTGATGCCTAATATTATTTATAACACAACATGTATAACCTGTTTACTTTTCGAGAGTGGGGCTCTGACGTTGTTAAATGCGGCACTTCATGCTTACCACGTCAGAAAACAATGATGCAAACCAAAAATAAAACATTTCGTGGACTATGTTACAAAAAAATATTACCCGAGTCTTCCCCTTACTGAAGCAAGAAAAATCTTTTCCGCAAATGTGTCTTTATTACTGAATTTACTTAATTCAACAAGGTTTCCTGCAAAGTGGAAGCCGAGGTAAAATTTAAAATGAAACCACATTTTCTTAGAGGACGTAATTTAAATTTTTGCACACGAAAAATGTGTCATATACATACATATCAAAGATTATTCGAAAATATACTATAAATAATTAATATAAAACGAACATCATTTGTGGGATGCATTTGGTCTTATTAATTATTTGTGTCTTTTGGTTCAACATTTTTAAGGAAAGTCTTCAATCCTTTGAGACAATTGAGTTGGTATTGATTGCTACTCACATAAATATCAGAAATGTATGAATCTAACGATCCATAATAATCGGTTGAAAAATGTTGCATGCAGGCTTTAAATCGTTTTGATATTTCAAGTTTCATATCATTTTCTAATTTAGCTGACTGTTCGCGGGGATATTTTTTAAGAATAGTTTGTGCTTCGCCTAAAATGTCTTCATGAGTGTAGTGTAGCTGGCGAAAGTATTCAATTTCACTTTCGCTTAAATCTTTTATATGATGCTGGCGGTCTGCCACAAATTTTCCAAGTAGAAAACCTGAAAAGTATTAAGACATGAATTTAATATATAATTTTTTAGTTTATAAATATGTATATGGGAAAAGTGGCGTATACTGAATGAGTCTCAAAAAAAGGTGAAGAAAACCTTTATAAAGCCTAAAAAAGATAAAAACCTCTTTGACGGACTATTATTATGAAATTATTAAAATAACACTAGCTGACTGCGGTGAAGTCAATACAGGTAAATTTTTTAAGTAAGCCATCAAAAACCAGCTTATTGTTTAAAATTTTCCACATTTTAAAATCAGTTTTAACACTTATTAAGAATAAACATTGTAGCAAATTTCTTCGATTTTGTTAGAAAAAAAAAAGTGGAGGGAAAAACCAGAAACATATATTTTCACACAACTATGAATTTAACTCTCTGGATGTTTATTCGAATGCACTTACTATATTTCACCTTAAATTCTTTTAACATATACTGTAAAATCTATAAATTAATAAATAATGACTTTTGTGCACACCCATAGAGTAGAGATGTTCAATAATGGAATGAAAATTTAATTTCAGCCGGATATTAAAGCTCTAACACAATTTGCAGAACTGAGAAAATGCTCTTCCTTTGAATGTTCACAGTCTTAAGCGACTTGGAAATTTCAGGCGGGGAGTTGTTAATTTCTTTAAGAATTCTCGCTATATGAAACAACTTTTCAGTTCTTGTATCTATAACTGTAATTTATATATTTCCTTTTTTTTCTTCTTAACTTTTGATTTCTAAAATCTTAGAACTCCTTTTGCAAATTTTGTCTCTTACTACTTTAATTACGTACCTATATTATTTTAGTTAATTAATGAAGTACATATGTACATATTTGTTTTATTCTCTTTGCTTCTGAATGTTTTTGTTTTTGGGAAAACAAATTTAAGGCTTAGCTCCTCTACATGAAAAGTGGCGATGAAAAAAAAATGTTTACTTACTCATCGACTGGGGTATCGTTGAGAAGGAAATTTAAAATCATTGAGGTTTCTTAAACAATTTTTTAAAACGATGCTCGATAATGACACGCCTCACTAACTAGAGTCAAATAGTTTAAGGTATACATATTTATAGCTGACCAAGTTATTTGGACCATTGTTCAGAAAAACCATAAAAACAACTTTGCACTCTAAGACTAGAGGGATGTTAAAACAGCATCAGTATATAGTTTCTTCTTAATATCGTGTAATAAATTTATTAATCTCTTATGTCTGTGGCTTGAAAAAGAGAAATTTCCTAATTTTATGTTAAAAAATAGGACAAATATCGTTACAAAGAACGCAAGGTAGTAATAACTAGGTCATGCCTCGTTAAAGTGTTGTTTTTTTATTTTGCGTAGACTATACCATGATACTAATATTTATGTACCTGGTAATGCAAAGCATCACCTGTAGGAGCTTTAAAATGGAACATTTTAAGAATCCTAATCGATGTCCTTGATTAAGTACAGAGAGCTTGTATCTATACAAAAAGTATTCTAAAAATAAAACAAAACAAATGTTCGCTTTCCGAGAGAAAGAAAAAATTGCCCGTACAGAGGATACTTCAAATGAATCAATAAAAATTTTCTGACATATGGTTAATACACTTTTTATAGAGACTTCATTCATAATAGTAAACAATTCAATGAATCTACGTTATCAGTGCGTAAAAATTAAAATAAACTTACCTGATATCAAAGTAAAGAATGCTATGCTCAAAATGAGACTGACACAGGTCCTTTTTGTAACGTACTCCCGCACATCTCGTTCGTTATTCGCCCTAACGGCAGTCTGGTAACTGAGCACTCTATGCATTTTCTTCCGTTTCCCTTTCCGGTGTGAATATTTATAAAAAAAATTCGTGCAATTCTCACGACGAAAACGAAAAGTGTTAGCGATTTTATGTAAAGCAAGATGTGCACTGCTGAGCCATCAGATAAATTTTATGGAGTTTATGATGTTATGAGGGGAAAGCTTCTGTTGAAGCACATGAGCGATTTTATCGAGGGTTGTGTGGATGCAAAGACACCCCCAGGGGCTCGTTTATCATGTGGTGGAATTTGTGTATTTTCTATCTGGTCAGAGTCACATCATGGGTATTTAGTATCCGTTCTACAGTCGTTGCCACACACTATAAGAGCTGGAAAATATCTGACCTTAGTGGAGTAGCCTCGTTACAGGAGCTTGTTGTGTATAGCTAAAAAGGAAGCTCTCAGTCATCGGCTATTGAAGACACTCTAATTTTGTTAGCTCCTTCTTATCCCTCCCAGCCCTTTCAGCAACAAGTCCTTAGAAACCAATGCCTTCCATCCTTCGGAATTCTGTTTTTGTTTTTTTGTTGGTAAACGCAATTAGCCGCGTTTTTAGCCGCTCCCCTTCAGATAGTTGACATAGACTTGTATGCTACTACCTGTCGTTGGCCACATCTAGAAAAGCTCTCCACGTCTCTCTAGCCCGACCGATTGACTATTACTTCGCTTCGTCTTAAGATATTTTTAGTCGCGTTCAGCGGTCCTCGCACTTTTGTGTAAATTACTCAGTGAGTGCATGGGTGTCGCGTAAAATGTAGGTGGTGTGTCGGGCACGCTTCCTCCTCAAACGCGAATTTTATTGATAAACTTGGCGAGAAAAGTAGGCAAATTCCAAACTGGCAATTACTGTGCCGGATGTTCGTTATTGTCCACCAAACTTTAGAAAATGTTCACTTCCCACTTGGAAACTTTGTCAAACTTTGAAAAAATATATATGTAAATACATATTATACATAAAAATTATTTTGCCACTATAGGCCACAGAAAATCCATCCAGCAAAGTGATCTCACCAGCTGAATTTAAGTGCGCGAAGCACACAACCAACAGAAGGGCGAAAAAGCCAAATGATTTTCTCAATAATGGGAATAGCGCGTACTATAAAAATTCGAGAGTATCTTTCGTGTTGGACGCTTCTATATAATTCACTTCCAGCTTATGTTGGTGACTGACTAAAAAGCGGCATGGTACCGAATTTTCCTCGGTAAACTCGGCCTCCCCCTTATCGCTTTCGTCGTCCACTTGTAGTGTAACGAAAATGAGTCCTCCTCTATCAAGAGTGGCCGAAATCCGAAACATGGGGCCCCGAGAGAGGGTGGCTCTTCATGGCTTTTCCGAATGAGTATTTTATTTTTTTTTTCGTTCCTCCCTCCCCGGAACCACACATTCAGAACCATAGAGGAAAATAAATTGCTCAGAGCTTTGCGTGGTTTTTCGACTACGATGTGAAAATATTGAAAAGTTTTTTCCTATATTGCTTTCATGAGACGCTTTTTCCTGTGATCACTAAACGCTTGATGGAATATATCTCTTAGGCGTGCGTGTGTACGATGAGTTTTCCACTGTAAATATTAAATATAATGTCATATGCTCAACATTCAACAAGGGTATCAAATACCATAGACACTTATGGAGTATGTACGAAGGGCTCTCAATCATTTAACAATTAATGAAAACCATGCAGGGTGTGTCAGATTCGCACCACTCTTTTTTGTATATATGTACATAAACATTGAATTAGCCGTTCACCTACCCATAAACGACTTTTTTATATTATAATGGATTCGAGTCCATTTATAATTTCTTTTTGTAATAAACGAGAAAGACAGATAAGTCGTGAATTATACCGATGATTCTAAAAACAAAACTAAATTGCGGATGACACTGAACAGAGAGCCATTTAAATTTTTACTTTTGCTGGCGTTTATGATTACAATGGCTTAAAAAATATGAAAAAAAAACCATTTAAATTAATCTTTAAACATGTTCGGTTTTTCCGTAAAAAATTAATTCATACTTTTAATGAGATTTTAGCACGTTTTACAGGAATGAACGTATAAATATGGAGAAACCTAAGGTTCTTTTTATCTATTTGTTATTAAAAAATATATGAAAATAATAATAATCTTATAATTTTGCTAGGAATATGATTCACTAATGTGTAAAGTTTTAAGAAAATCAATATTTTATTTTCTTTAACCGTCAACGACAGGTCATTAATTTTAAAAGTACAATCTTTCCGAATATCAAAACCCATTAATTTTTAAAAATTTCTAAATAGAAATAGAGAATATACATATATACATATTTACAATTACTACCTACTGGCAATGGTAACCTTTCCTTTATACATACTTTTGACTAGATGCAATTTCGGAAATGATACCTTTTCGAAACTGAAATTTTATTAATTGATATATTTTTAAACAAAAAAAAAATATAAAGAAGTAACTTTATACTGGCAAAAAATAAATGCAGATGAAAACATGAGACTATAGAGTATAGACCTTAGTATACGATATTAATTTCAACTTGATAGATACCTCAAGCCGTTTTTGAGAAAAAGGGCCTCGACAAACGGACAGACCAAAAATTGCAGAAAACTTCTTATGTTATCCAACAATGTAAGCCTTATTATATTACGTTTATGTTATATATGCATATTATGTTAGTTATTTAATTTAGGAAAAAAAAATTTGAACTTTGATTATTACCCAGAAGCCTTTCATAAACTTGTTGCAATGATTTCTCATGTAATCTTTCGCAAAATATGCCATGGAGTTTCCTGCAAGGTTTCTTTTCAATAAAACACCGACGTATTGATTTTTATATCGAAATAATCCGGGACAGTTGAAAATCATGATAATCTACTTGGAAGCCCTTTTCTATTTTTAAGAAATAGTGACGAATAATTTTTTAGCCCATATACCACAACACCGAGGCTATTTGTATCCTATGTACATAGAACCTTTTCTAATAATTAAATTGTTTTCGACTAATTTCACTTACCGAAGGGTGGTGCATACGACTGAAGACAATAGAAAATGTTTGCATTGCATTAACAACTATGCACTTTACACTAACAGAAGAAAGAGCAACAGCATGCTCCATACAACGTGCATTTTCAAAGTCTGCTGCATAATTTTCTTGGTCAATGTCTAAGTTAACAACTATAAGAGGCTACAAGCACGCTCCACCGGGGCCATACCGGCTTTGCTTTACCTTAACATAGTTATATAAGTTCCGGTCAATATTGACATTCACTCTAATGTGATTAAAGTCCTATATCATCGATGGTCACTCGAAACTCCACAGTTTTCTTTTTAGTTTCAAACAGTTCGGTTTGATGGGAACGAAATAAGGATTTTATTTTTGGAACATAAGTGCCCTGAAAAGACTAAGAAAATCATCTTTTCCTCAAAAGGAAAGTCCTTCTTCGTTAAGGACTTTTCCATCCCAATTGGCGATTTTCATCTAACTGAAGTGATTTTTCAACAGACCAATTTCAGAAAAGCAACCCTTTGAAGAATAGTGTAAGCTCGGATTTAAAGGATATAAGTATTATACATAGTTTGAAGAAAAGGATAACAGTTCTGGACTATAAGTGATTTTTTTAAAAATATAACTCTCTCCAAGTGTGTGTACTTTCTTTGTGATTTCGTTTTGAAATTTTGGTTGTTACAAAAAGTACTGGGTGATTTCTTTTAATTTATTTTAATTTTAATTAGACATGATACGCTAACAAAAGGTTTTCGACATCGGTACGGTGTATCTATTATCATTTTATTAAATCAATTTGTTATTGAATCGAGCACTTCATAGTCACGGTCAGATTTGAGTTTCAAATAAATAATACTATAATAAATAAAAATTTATAACATCATACAAAAGCTCAAAAAGGAAATAAAAATGAAAAATATATGTAGTATGTAAACTACATAATAAAGCAATATTTATATCCGAAATTGTGAAATTTTAATATATAACAAAAATGTAATATGTATTTTGATCATTTAACAATCATCGCAAAAGGAATACTTACAAAAGAAAGAGTAACATTTTTTAATTAAATTGTCTATGCATTTTGTAAATTGGATTATTGACTCAAGCATATCATAAATATTTTGTATAGAAATCGATGGCAATGGACACGCAGAAAACTATTAGTTACATCAATTAAAGAAATAGTACAGAGCCAACGAGAGGCAATAACTTGGAAATTTAGTATCTGTGGAATATTTAATTTTTTCTAGTCATGGTCTGGACCAGTAAATGGAAAGTTCTAAAAAACATTAGGTCTAAAAAATATAGAAGAAAATAGATCAGTGTAATTTTATATGCTTAAGAATTTCTTTTTTTGACCTAATACCCTGTAATTTCTTTAAAATGCCAAATAATAGATATTAAACTCACTTCAACCATTTTGTTGTGAACTTGTCAACTGTTTAAATAAATTCCAAATCATCCCCTTTCCCAATTCGATAATTAGTAAATTTTTTAGTTGTTTTTTAAACTGAACGATAAAATGACACAAGCTAGTGAACTTGTATTAAGTAAAATTCTTTACTTAACCAAGCCCTATTGTTTTACTGGATATTAAATAAATGCATTAAAATTGTTGTTATATCAATTATAGCATTTAATCTAACCACAGACAATTATTTTGTATTTTTTTTATTAAATGTAGATTATAAATAAAAGTAGGACCACTCGTTTGTCGTAAACTAAAAAGGTATATTGAGTCAAAAAGAAATGGACTTTACCTTATGTAAAATAAGTGAAAAGAAATTTTTCTTTTTCAAAACTTATATTCTACCTTAATTGAACGTCTCATACTTTATTCTTTGAAAAAAAAAATTATTCTTTATATTCTAGTCTTATTAAAAACGTTTTAAAATGCCCGAAGAGTCTCGTAATAAAGGAGATGAAGATCCTGAAAAAGGTGATGAAAAACTAAACATCGGTTTCAATGACGAATATATTCTAACCGATGTTGAAAAGCGCTTTTTGCTATCAGCAGAACATGGTGATTGTGCTACAGTTAAACGGTAGGAAATTTATCAACTAAGTGAATTCGATATTAATTTTTTATTAATATGATTTTCAGTATGATTCAAGAATACAAGGACAATTCGAAGGAATTTAGCATTAATTGTGTGGATCCTCTAAATCGTTCCGCCCTTATATCCGCTATAGAAAATGAAAATCATGATTTAATAGTTTTATTGCTCGAAGAAGGTATAAATGTCGGAGTAAGTAGAAAAATAATTTATATCTACTTGTAAAGTATGTGAATTAATTAAAAATTGTCAAGGACGCCCTTTTACACGCTATTTCCGAAGAGTATGTAGAAGCTGTTGAAGAACTGCTGCTCTGGGAGGAACAAAATCATGTCGAAGGCCAGCCTTACGTAAATAAATTGTTTCCTTTTTTTTAATTTCAAATTTAAATGATTTTAAAACATACTTCTTTTAACCATGGCAGAGCTGGGAGGCTGTCGACAGATCAAAATCAAACTTTACTCCGGACATAACTCCTCTAATTTTAGCTGCCCATCGCAACAATTACGAAATCCTAAAAATTCTCCTCGATAGAGGTGCATCACTTCCAATGCCCCACGATGTCAAGTGCGTAGAAACCAGCTGCTAAAATTGTCACTCCTAATCCCTTTGCCTACACATACCATCAGTTCATAACAGAAGGGGAAGTCACGTAAAATTGATTAACTTGTAAATAAGAAAACGTGCCACTCGCATGTTCGAATGCGCTGGACGCATTGGTGCATGAGTTATGCATCCATTTCACAATGTAGGACGCTAGTCGACACACCTTTGCATATTTGCTTATACCGGCTTAAATATGATAAGTATTATTTGTAGGCTTTCAATGCTCTTTTACACACCCGAAATATAAATTTTGATGTTACTGTACTTACCCGAATATTATAGGTGCGGCTGTGACGACTGTGTGACCTCACAGGAAAGTGACTCCTTAAGACATTCCCAGTCGCGTATCAATGCGTATAGGGCTCTCTCCGCAAGTTCCTTGATAGCGTTGAGTTCAAGAGATCCTATCCTTACTGCTTTTGAATTATCATGGGAGTTAAAGAGGCTACAACGTATGGAATCTGAATTTCGTGCAGAGTATACGGTAGGTAATTCACCATTTTCCTTTTAGATATAATTTTATAAATATCAACGTGTTTAAACATTATCTGCAATAAAAGAAAATACATGGTTAACTCCTCTTTATCTAGTAGATTTCCTTTAGAAGCATAAGCAAAACTATAAAAGCGCAAGAATTACGCGCACAAAATACAATAACATACTTTTCAAACTTTCACGATTTAGATGTGTAGGCTGAAAGATAAAAGTTCGGAGTCTATTAAGTGCGGGTTAACAAAAAGTTTTGAACTTTCTAAATATTTCTCACAATAGTTTTCATGCTTCATAAACTACTTGTAATATCAACCACCATTCTGTGCGTAGGAAGAGTATTAATAGTCGGAAGCATACGTAATTTTGGGGAACATAATGGATTTTAGCCTTATAACTACTAATTAGTGACCCATCTTAATCTACATATCTACCTTAGGTCATACATACATACATAAAAATTATAAAAATTTTGTTTTCACAAAGGTCAATAATTGCAAGTATAATTCAAAAGGATATCTTCCAAATAAATTTCAATCATGCGTTATCCATAACAGAGTCGGATTTAAAAACGTTTTAATCCGGGGAAAGGAGAAAGTAGAAACTATTTAAATACAAGAATATTGCTTAACAATTTTAATTATTTTCTCTTTTCTTCACTTTTCTTCTCTTTATATATTTTCCCCAAATGTGGACCAATTACAAAAATCTTTTTTTGTTTGAAAGGGCATACCGATTCCATTAGCTAATGTTTAAACACTTCAAAGATACAGACGAGTTTTTGTTCATAATTATTCTGAAGAATGTGCCCTAAACACTTTTTCATAACATGTCTCGGATTTTTTTTTATACCTGTAAAATTTCTGTTAAAAAGTATTATTACATAAGTTTTCAACAAATCTGAGCTAATCCCTCATCCAAAACTTCTTGTGCGGTGTTTTTTTCGACTTAAAAAAGCCCACCTCGGGAACTTCACTGGGATTTATTATGAAAATGAGAACAAAGGATTTTTCAACTTACTTAAATAATTAAATCATCATCTAAATAATTCACTTAAATTGCACCCGCGCTGCTGCCCAGCCTGCGAATTTCGATAAAACACGATTTAATGCCACGAACTTCCACCTGAGCAAAAAATTAATAACTTTATGACCACGTCCGGACTGGCGAGCATCTCGGCACTCAACACTTCTTCGCGAGGAATTTTGAAAACTTTTTCGCGTCGAGTTTGAGGAAATTTAACAATATTATGACGGCGAACCCTTTAGTGAATATACTCACGCAGTAATTAAATGGATTAAATGAATTTAAATAGATTTTTCACTCTGAGACGATGCTAGGCGCGCAGTTTCCGAAAATGTCACTTCCAACTGACGGAAATGGCGGGAAATGGCCACTGAACTCAAAGTTCAGGGGAAACTGTGAGGAGGCGCCTGAGCGGGAAATTTAAATTATTTAAATCATTGCGAAGTTTCTACGGCAATGGAAAAATATATTTTATTATTTCCTTCGGCTTAAGATTTATGTCTTAGACTTCACAGAAGGCAGGATGATGTTAAGACGCTTTCTTTACCGAAAGATTTATTTTATATTATTACCAATAATAGCAAACTCATTGCCTTAATTATTTAGTATTGGATTAATTTCAGTCAGATTTTCACACCAACTTCAAAAATCTCGGAGAGTCTTCGTATTTAAAGATGAAAGAAGTACATAGCAGAGGACTTTTAATACAATTATTTTATATATTTAGGACTTGGAATTTATTGGAGTCGGTTCTATTTTTTTTTAAAAAAGTTTTTTTTTCCAAAATGTAATGTATAATACAAAAAAAAAAATCAAAATTTGGATTCACTGTAAAGCCAACTTGCATGCAAGTTTTTCCCTTAAAGACCTGCGAGTATAAAAATGTAAAAGATAACAAAAACAAACAGAACAGTGCGATGTCGTCAAAAAGTATAGGTACAAAGAGCTTTCTCAATTTTATCTTTGAAGTAAAACATATCCAGGATGTATAAAGTACATAATATAATTGTGTTGTAAGTTATGTTCTTAAACGTATCTTTGATGTTTCTACTTTCATTTTTTGCGGTAGTAAAAAACGAAAGATAATTTTATTTCCAAATGTGTCATGTGTCCATTATCAGCTCAGAATACCGTATACGCGTTTTTAAAGTTTATGTTCTATGATACAATGTTTTAAGACTGTGCATTTTTCTTACAGAAAAGAAATATATTACCTTATATTAATGCTTTAAAATAACAATTATTGTCGCCGATTTTTAGGTTTATTATAAGCTCCATCCTCGATTTTTTATATAATACCTACCTACTATTATATCTAATTCCCATAATAATAATATTTATGGTATTCCGATGCATTTGTCAAAACGTACACAGTTCATTTTACGAATCCAAAAAGTATAAGTTTTCTTCATACTTTTGGGACTTTTTGAAAATTTATCATTTTTAATTTTATATACCTATCACAAAACAGTTTCTATGTAAATTAATTTCGAATAAATATATTATCGTCGTATATACACATTTAAAACTTGTATAGTGCTGAAATAAATAAACATCCCCGGATAATGCTAATATGTATTACTGCAAACACAACATGTGTTAAGTTTATGAAACTCGTCATTTCCGCAGTTAATTTAAATCTAATCTTTCTATTTTCCACATTTTGTGAAAGCTATGTATATGCAGCATTTTATAGCTACATAAAATTCATTACTTTTACAGTTTTGCGATTTTTGTGTTTATGTTTCACATATTAATTTTCTATTTTTATCTACTAGTAAATAGCTACATATGTTTTTTAATTGTGTAATTAAAAGAATCATTGCAATTGTTCATATTTTCTACCATGCTTTTATGGATTATATAATGCTTGTGATAATTGAAAGCTGAATAAATAAATGCATTTAATGCGTGATGTGCAGAGGTAATTTTCTCGAGAGTATTATGAATAGCAAATGTATTCGAAAATCTTGAGCTTGGTGAAAAATTTTCATTTGCGGAATCTTAAAAAATTGACCAATGGGATCAGCTTGGCTTCTCGGACCAAAGCAATCATGATAATCATCGCAGAGAAATAAACTCGTGGATGCTGCTTTTTTTAATTTAATATACATACATACATATATTAATTTCCATAGGTGCTTGTCTTTTTGATATTGTACACCTATAAATGGTAAAAATCTTTTTGGACCCTGATAGGGGTATATGATTTGATTATCATACACTAAAGAAAACACTAACAAAATTTATTCGAATTTTGATTTTAAATAATCCCAAATCTGGAATGTGTATGGTCGTAGTCTATCAAGAAATAAAAACAAAAATGCAGAAAAAATGTGACAACATGAAACATTACGAGTTATCAGTAATTCTGGAAAATACATTACTTATATCAAAAGAGCAAAAATTAATCTTAAATATTATGTTATTTTTTCATAGGAAATGCGACAAGCAGTTCAAGAGTTTTCAACGTCTCTTTTGGATCACGCCCGAACCTCAACCGAATTGGAAATTATGTTAAACTTCAACCACGAGGCAACCACGGAAATTTGGGTACCTGGAGAGCGTCAAACACTGGAACGCCTTAAATTGGCTATTAAATACAAGCAAAAGATGGTACTCAAGAGAAATCCAACGCTCCTTCAATTCAAACCCAGAATAGTAACATAATGAATTTATTTTCAGTTTGTTGCCCATCCTAATGTCCAACAGCTATTGGCTGCCATTTGGTACGAGGGTTTACCTGGATTTCGACGAAAAACAATGCCTCAACAGTTAATCGACGTTGCTAAATTAGGATGCATGTTCCCGGTGTACAGTATAAATTATATAATGGCACCTAATTCAGATATGGGAAAATTTATGAAGAAGCCCTTTGTTAAATTTATATCTCATTCATCGAGCTATGCGTTTTTTCTGAGTAAGTATAGATAGAAAGAGATGTTTTTGTACACGAGTTTTATTTTTTCCCTAATGTTTGTGATGGATATATAAAGTCAAAATAATACTTTTGCATCGTACACACCCACAGCCAGAAAGAAATTTTCAATTTTATTAAAACTTCCTCAAAAAAAATGTTGCACATCCAATGAGTCTTTTTACATTATCAAGGGCCACAAACGGTTTTTACCTTGATCCCTTAGAACCCATCTCCAGAGGCCGGTGAAAGATACCCCGCCTTTAATCCTTTCTCTTGCAAATGAAAAAAGGAATCAGAATGTAGAAAAGTTTAGCTCAAGAGCAACTTGCCGCCGGCTACAAAGCTATTTTTGTGAGAAATCTTTAAGGGACACGGGAACAGCCGGTAAACTTAAGGGAAAAGATTTAATGACTTGAAATCCTGGAAATGGAATTTATTTTGTAATTAATCGCCTTTCGTGCACCGGGAAAAGGACTTCGAATAAGCAGAATAATGAAATTAGCTGCGGGCGCTATTTAACACCAAGTCCAATTTCACAGTGTTGCTTGGCGCAGCATCTCAACGAATTGAAGTTTTGGCTTTGGAATTTATCGGGTTACCTTGGATGTTGGAAATTGTAGAATACTGGAAAAAACATGAACGTGGCTCCTTACCTGGTCCTATCGAATGCTGCATCATCATGTACATTATAAGTATGATTCTGCACTCTATATATATTATATGACTTTAACATTGTTATTTTGTAAAAGGTCTTATATTCGAGGAACTGAAGACGTTGTACGACGTTGGATTAATGGAATACATATGCGATTTGTGGAACATAGTCGACTACATTTCAAATATGTTCTATGTGACTTGGATACTATGTCGAACGACAGCATTTATCATCGTCAAAGTAAAGATCTATAACATTAAGAAAAATTTAATTTTAAAGCATACTATTTCCTCAGAGAGATCTTTGGTATCGCGGTATAGACCCGTACTTTCCTAGAGAAAATTGGCATATGTTTGACCCAATGCTTTTATCTGAAGGAGCGTTTGCAGCGGGAATGATATTCTCATTCTTAAAGCTTGTCCACATATTCTCCATTAATCCGCATTTAGGACCCCTACAAGTATCTTTGGGCAGAATGATTATCGACATTATAAAGTTCTTCTTCATTTACACTTTGGTGCTATTTGCATTCGGCTGTGGTCTAAATCAATTACTTTGGTACTATGCTGACTTAGAAAAACACAAGTGCTACCATCTCCATCCCGAAATCGCAGATTTCGACGAGCAGGAGAAAGCTTGTACTATATGGCGGCGTTTTGCAAAGTATAAATTATATTTTCTTTGAAATGAATATACTTTTTCTTAAAAAAAAAAAATATACATACAGTTTGTTCGAGACATCTCAGTCACTCTTCTGGGCATCTTTTGGACTTGTAGACTTGGTATCGTTCGATTTGGCTGGCATTAAAAGTTTCACCCGTTTCTGGGCTCTGCTCATGTTCGGATCGTACAGTGTGATAAATATCATTGTGCTACTCAACATGCTTATTGCCATGATGTCCAACTCTTATCAAATTATTTCGGAGAGAGCTGATGTCGAATGGAAATTTGCCAGATCACAACTTTGGATGAGCTACTTTGAAGATGGTGGCACTGTACCTGCACCATTCAACATATGTCCAACAATGAAACTGATTCAGAAGACCTTGGGAAATAAACCAAAGAGAACAAGAAGTATAATTGTAAGTTTTAAAATGTTTACAATTTTGATTTTATTTATCAGTTACTATTACATAAAATTTACACACACATTTCTAAGATGTCTGGTCCAAGATGCACTTTTATTAATCATAAGATATTCCAAAATTTGGTATTAGCACAGACTGTATAACTATAGTTATACAGTCTGTGGTATTAGAGACTTGTTTTCTCACCTAAATCTTAATTTTAAAAATCACCTTTGTATTGCAAATAGAACGACGCGTGTGGATAGAGTTACTATAAATAGGGAATGACATTTTCTTCCTTCTTTGTGATCCTTCATTTGAATTATAGTTTTAATTGGCTTGTGGAATTATCACGAATTCGTTGAACCAAACTTAACTTCGTCTTATTTCAGACAAATAATTATCTAGTTTGATTGGAACTACATACATATTTAATTCATTATATTGAAGTTTTTTCAGGTCAAGGGACAAAACTATTTTGTTTGACTCAAACATAACACATAAGGCGAAGGAAATGTATGTATATGCAATATTTGCGGGAAATAAATTCATTGTGTTTTGGTAAATTGGTACAAGTGGAGTTCTAAATGAAAATATTAGTTAAAATTTTTTTTTTCCCGTATTCATATTCGCATAAAATAAATGGGTATCAAATAAATGCTAGATTCGAGCTAAATAATTCGATTAATTTCGGTGTACCTAATATGAAAGTTATCAGAGAAAATAAGAATAAATATTTTTACTTTAAAGAACAAAACTGTTTTATCAGTAGATGCAAATTTCTTTGATTCGCCTACATCTCATTTACAAATGCAATTTTAATTGCATATTATTAAATCCTTGGAAGTACATATCTGTAAAATATAAATCCTAACCTACACAAACACATATTATACTATTCAGAAAAACTTTCAAACTCCTGTAACTAAATTAAACAAGCCAGGAGCAATGGCCGAAACTTTCTAGATGTAGGTACATTTTTTTTTTCTTTTTTGAATAACCAAAATCTATAGAGAAAAAGGTTTTTCAACTTTTCTAACCTTTAGCAACATTTTACAATATTGTAGTTTTTAAATGCCAACTTGAAAAGGGTAAAATTTTTAGAAAAACTTTTAGAAACTTTTACAAGCCTTTCATTACTTTTGGAATTTTTAAATGCATGTCCATCATATAAGATAATATGAAAATTTCTCAAATTGAGTTTTAATACAAAAATATCTCTCGAATTATTACGTGATTCGACATTGTCTCGAAAGGGAAAAATGATGTTAAAAACAGCATCACACAATACCCCCAAGGGAGCATCTTTAGTTGCCAACTTTGTCTCCTTAAGACATCACAAAATCAAATCATTGTGAAACAGCTTCCACACCCACCAGACCGTTTCGATAAATTTCTGTTGGAAAATTCTCATCGATAAGCCAAAGGCATTTTTAGCTCCACAATTTGTAACACTTTGTACCCTCAGCGGGTTGCCCACCTGTAGATATAACCCCCTCCCCGGAGAATCCATGCCCTATGGTGACGCTTCCTCGAGGTGGAGGTACGTCAATTCAGCACAAATGGGTAAAAATGTCTGGGCATTTACGGAAAACGATCGCCTATTAACACACAGCGGGTCGCCGACTTTATGCAAATTTTACCATTCATTTTCCGCACAATTTTTGACACAATTTAATTGCAGAGAAAATCAATGGAAAAAGCCCGGGTACTGCACGACAAGGTGATGAGACTTCTCGTAAGGCGCTATGTCACAGCCGAGCAGAGGAAGAGGGATGATTTCGGGATTACCGAGGATGATATCATCGAAGTGCGCCAGGACATTAGCTCACTACGTTTTGAGCTACTCGATATTTTTAATCAGAATCGTATGCAAGTGCCCGACATAGAAAAGAAGCAAACGAATGCAGGTACTATTTTTGTGATGAAGTCACTGTAAGTAATTTAAATTTATCCAAACTGCATTTGTCCAGGTACCAAAAAGGGAAAAGTAATGGAGCGACGTCTCATGAAAGACTTCCAAATCGGCATTGTAGAGGGAATAGCTAATGAGATGAGCAAGGATAAAACTAAGGATGTATTTAGCTCAATTGCAAAAGTTATTGGAGGCAAGCGAGCTACCACTAAAGGGTGAGGGAAATAAATAATTGGCTGCTAATCGGGGATTAAGCTTTGATACTTCTAGGAAGGAAAATAAGGATTGGAACGCGCTTGTTAGAAAGAATACAGTATCTCAAGATCCTATTGGTTCAACCAGATCTTCCATGATGAGAAGGAGTCAGCGAAGCTTGAGGCGTCACATTATTGAGAACGCAAATGCTTCTTTGAAACAGATCGACCAAGAGAAATTAGTTCGTGAGTATCTATTTAAGAATTGGTACAAATCATTTTTCAATCATTATTTTTATGGTAATGAAATTTTTTTCAGTAATGCAAATTTTTTCTGATTATATTTCTTCAATTCCAAGAAAGATAGAGCTAACAAGAAAACAATGTATATAGGACCTAAGTTTGTTGCTCTGAAAATCGTACTACTTATGGGTACCTATATAGAAATCAGTAGAAACATATAAATATAGGAAAATTTGTATAGCGTGAATTGCTGTACAAATATCGTTACATACGTTATTTTATCTATAGATCAACTACCTATTTTCTATATGACGACAAATAATAATTTCACAATAATAAAAGTTGAAAATATAGAGGAATATCTTTAAGGATAATATCCAGGCTCATATTTTTAAATAGTCATTTTATATGGTGGTCCCTAATTCTTCTACCTTCACCGAAAAAATTCATTCTACGATGCCCTATAAAGCTGATGCAATGCTATAGAAGTAGTTTTGCAATTTCAATTTTTCTCAGTGAAACAATACAAGTAAACGTGTTTCAAATGAAAGCTTACAGCCAAAACTGCAGTTATAAAATAACCAAAATGTTATCCATATTATAATATTTAATTATTTTTTAAGCTTCATATGGTCTTTAGTCAGAAAAAAATATTGAAGTCGATTTGTTCAATAGTTGTTAGTTGGAACAAGAACAGAAAATTATGATGCTAGTTACGATGTCATAACAAATTTACTTAAAATTAATTCCTCTGGAGAGAGACAAAAATTGCATAAGTGCGCTTTTACAGCGGTTGGCGAACTTTCTAAAGGATCTTTTTGTTTTTATTTTTTTATTCGCTTCAGGAAATGTAAAATTATTATAGTATAAAATACTGAGAGTTTTCTTTTCATTTCAGAATTTAATCCCAAATTAAGTGAGGTAACTCCAACAACTCGAGTAGCATACGTAAAGTTCATGTCAAAGACTCTATCAAAACGTGAAGAATTTAGGACCATAAACGAGAAAAAGGAGAAAGAAAATAATCCGGATCCAAAAGCAGCAGGACCAGCACCCTCAACGGCTTCAGAACTCAAAGTAAAGAGATTTTAAAATTTATATATTTTATAAATTAATGCATTTTTTCCTGTTTCTAGCCTGACGTATTAAGTAAATCTATGGTAAAGTCTGCCCTTTCAGCATCAGCTAAAGCCAAAGAAAGAGCTGCAGAAGCTAAAGAACAAAAAGCAGCAGCGGCTCAATCGGCTGCAGAAGGAGCTGCGAAGCCTGGTTCTGCTCCAGCAGCTAAACCTGCTGATGCAGGAAAGCAAGCGGCTCCACCTCCTCCAAAAGCGGATACTAAACCTGCTGCTGATGTTAAGCCTGCTGCGCCTGCTAAACCAGCTGCAGATGCTAAACCTGCTGCAGATGCTAAGCCTGCTGCAGATGCTAAGTCTGCTGCAGATGCTAAGGCTACTGCACCTGCTGCACCTGGTGCCCCTGCTAAACCTGCTGATGCTGCCAAGCCTGCTGATGCCAAGCCTGCTGGAGATGCTAAAACCGCTGCAGATACTAAGCCTGCTGGAGATGGTAAATCTGCTGGAGATGCTAAGCCTGCTGGAGATACCAAAGCTGCTGGTGATGCCAAAACTACTGGAGATGCTAAACCAGCTGGAGATGCCAAGGCTGGAGATGCCAAGCCTGGAGATGCAAAACCTGGAGATGCAAAACCTGGAGATACAAAGGCTGGGGGAGCAAAACCTGCTGAAAAGAAGGATGAAAAGAAACCAACACCAAAACCACCACCAGCTACAAGACCTGGACAAAGTACTGCGGCTGCTGGTGCAGGCGGTGATAGAGGCAAATCAACAGTAACTGGCAGAATGATATCTGGCTGGCTCTAAACCTACCACTGGAATTATTTCATAATTTGTAATTTTGTAGAATATTCTATTTTCCTAACAAATCTAATAAAACTACTTTATAAAAAGAAACAACGCTTCTTCATTTAATAGCTCTATCATGGAGTCCTCATTTAAAAACTTCGTCTATTATCTGGTTATATTATTAACGCCCACATAGCATGCAATCTTCTAAAAATTACCAAAAAAATAAAAATCAAGCTACAAACTTGAACTTTTCCCATCTTCCTTCAGCGGTTATAATAAATTATAATTGGTTATAAATTTAAACTATTTGTAGCAAATAAGTCACGCCGCAGCGTTCTCAATATATGTCTCCCTCCTGGACGAAAGACCACAAATCGCTTCTGAAAACTTTCTGATTAATTTTATACTCTATTCGATCTGACACGGTATAGGTATCGATGTATACCCTCCTACAGTCATAGTTCGCCAATGAGCTGAAGGATTAGGATCAAAAAGTTTAGTCAGAATGGATCGAACAAATCTCGTTGATTTCCCATTAGGTGTCAACGGTCTCTAATTCACAGTGAACAACCAATTCATGAAAACTTGAGATGACCTGGGTCTCACCCGTCTGTCGACGAACTATGGTTTATAGGGTAACCAGGACGAAGACTTAGACATGCATAAATGTCCTAGATAAGTTCAACTTCATGGGGACGCACGCTGTCGTAGAAACTAATTTCGCACGTTTCTCGAATTATAACTATTTGTGGTGTACAACATTTGAGCACGTCGTCGCGTTGTCCAGTAGATGCAAGGGATTTTCTTTTGTTGGCTTAAAACGTCCGCGAGATATTTTTGTTTGAAATCGAAATGAGGCAATGTTTGCCAGGTGATTATTATACCTTCTCGTCTCTTAATTTGTGTATACGGGGGCACTAAATGTTAATCTTAAGGAATGCCTGGAACAATATACGTGCGCGTGGGTAACAGCGGAAATTGCCTAATGATGAAAACGAATTTGGGCAGAAAAATCGCCCTGAGCTATACGTTAAGTGGTAAATGCTGCCTCCGAGCTCTATGTTTGTGGGTTGCATAGTGATCAAGGACCTTGTTTTTTTAAGTCCTAATTTTAAGTACCTAAATAAATGATTTCCCTGAGCCCGAGGATACGGATAGTGTTACGTTAATAAAAATAATATTAAAACATAATATATCTTAAATAAACAGGTTTTTCTCAGCACTGCTATAAGTCATTTAATTATGGTGTAATATTTTTGCTGAAAACGTATAGTTTCTAACAGGTTTGCACTCAAAGAATGTACTCAAAATGAGGTAAAACTTAAAACACATAAATATGCCCTAATCTAACTTTACATTTTTCGATTACCTACGTCTTAATAACATTTTCAAACCAATTAAAATACCGAACGAAAAATTTAATTTAATAAGGTATCATCACGAACTTGAATATTTATCTTTAAAATTTGGAAAGATGATAGATTTTCGCTACGATTTTCTCCATATTCCCATATTGTTTTGGTGAAAATTATGGGAGAAATCTTAAATTAAAGATGGTTCCACCTGATTTCTATAAATGACTCTACTCGAATGCTAAAATAATACTTGCCACTTCACAAGACAAATGCGTGCGCTCGTCACCTTTAATAATAAGTCGAAAAAGATATTTTACCTTTAATTCGTTTGTTTCCAAGATTTTCCAAGAATCTTGTAGAATACAAAGTTGAAAACATCTCTAATTTAAGGTATTTGCACAATTTGCAACAAAACTTTCTATATTACCGTAAAGTTTAGTAAGTACCTATTAATTTTGAATCATACATAGAAAAAGTTTAAGTTTGTCACTTAGTTACTTTCTTACTTATTATCATTTTGAAAATATATAAAATAAAAAAGATTGTGGACGGACAGATAGAAAAAAAAGTTATCCTATAAGAGTTTCGGAGGCCCTAAAAAATTATCATATTTTAAATACTCTTCAAGTGGCCGAATTGGGTAACATGGACGATGATATAAAATGAAAGCTATTTACATAGTATTTTAAATGTCGAAATAATATTATAACTTAATCAATTTAAATTATTCAAATGGTTCACTATATCAGACAACCTTAATGTTTCAACCAAACTTATTTTTGAAAATAAGAAAGTTTATTGTTCACCTCTACATTCCGTTAATAAACGTGTTTAATTTCAATTCCTGTTTTCGTTTAAATTAAAAAAGTACACAAGATACCAAAATACCTTCTTTTGTAAAATTATTAAATAATAAAGTTATTTCAAAAAATCCCCCTAGTCTCGTATTCTTTATTCGGATGGATTTTCAATTCCTTGTAAACTTTCAAAAGAAAGATGAAAATAAAGTTTTTTTAAAGCTTTTAAAACTTAGGTAATAGTAAAAAATATTATTTATTTTATATTATAATAATCAAATTTGTTTTCCATATTATTTGTGACTAAAGAAAGTCTATGCCACTGCAACAAGAAAGAAGATTTTTTAGATTTCCTGTGAGATTGGATAGTAAACTTAATGGGCACAAAATATGTTTTACGCCATTTTCGTGTATTATAGATCCAGCAATCTGCAGATTGCAATGGAAGGTGGTACGCAATCTCTTCTAACTTTTAATTTCCCAATTTCTTCTATTTTTTCATGATTTACAACAATTATACAGAAAAACGTTTTCTGTTACGCATAATTTTTTAACGAAAGTTTAAAGGAAGTACCTATATTTTATGATTTTATGAAATATAAAAAAAGAAAAAGAATAATGGTAGTAGAATGAGTTTTGCACTAAAGTGCTATATAGCAAAACTTGAGAATTTGAAGTATTTTTAATTAAATTATATACGGGATGAAACTGGATAACTCAGCTAGAATTACATAAATATGCTTTTAAACTTAATGATGAGACTTTCTAAAAAAGACCTATTTGTGTTAAATCAAAAATAAGCTAAGATTTACTTACACGGTCGAAAAAAATTTAAACAAAACGATTTATTTCCTTTTACTAAAAATCAATAAGGAAAAGAACGATATTTTTAATTTTTACTTCTAGGGCTTGGTTTTTGGTGTTAAACAAATCCATTTTACACATAGGTGTATGTATTACCTGAACACACATTCAGAAAATCACTTATCTAAGTCTAAGGTTTTATTGAATCGAGGACTTTAATATACTATGAGCAAGACAAGAGCAATAGTATAAATGTGTTTTTGCTATAGAATAAAAAGATCAATTGCAGGTAAATATGTTCAATCACTAAGAGAAACGTTGATGTTGACCAGTCTGTAGGATTTCCAAAGTTATTTTTGCTAATTTTCCACTTTGCGCTAATTAAAGCTATTTTTTAATTTAAAGTTGCAAACCCCGAAACCTCCAAATTTTTTTTCACTAAATATTTGCTTCAAGCACCTCAACCATTTTTATTTCATGGAATATTTCCACTGAATTACTTTAAAAAAATGCCTTCAAATGGAAATTAAAATTCATTTTAAGTGGGTTATCCAACAGAGAATCATTTTATGAGAACGAAAAAAGTATAACTCATTATTGGAATTAAAAAAGAAAACCTAAATATTAGTATCGGTTTTTCCAGAAGCTTTCCTTATGCCTAGATTCCAATTCTCGAAGGACTCGAGGTGAATTAATTTATCATTTCCATTATGTTACTTTCTATCATCACAATAATTAAACCTGACCTCAAGGCGAATCTAATTAGTGCTAGTCTAAATATTATTTTTATATTTCTCACAAAATCATTCTAAGAAAACACAAGTAATTCTGAGTATATTAAAAAATAACAATTTTCCATTAAAAAATCCCACTATATTAAAATAACTTCAATTAATAATGTCGTAGTTTATAATAAAGTAAAGCAACTACTCTGCAAATTCATAACGCTCAAGGGTCTGGCGTGAAAGATGGCTTAGGATTTACCTTTCATATTATCTGTGAAGAAAGTTTTTCTACAGGACAACTCCAACGGTTTTTCGTCCTTTTTAAAATTCACTCAGATACGTATCCTGCTGTTTCACCTGTTGACGACGCAATAAACGCCTGCGTAAACTTGTGCAGCAAAATGGGATGCTCCAATGTGCTTTGAGCAACTATAAAAGGATGGCTCTGTGCTGGACCAAATCACAAAGCTTCAACAAGTCCAACATTCAACAAGTTGCCCACCAACCGTAAAAGAGACCCGGAGGATCTCTATAGTGCTCAGTGAATTGTGAATCCTCGCCCATTTGGTGTTTTTTTCGAAAACAAGACAAAACAAATATTTCCGTGTGTATTTTTTGTTAACAAGCGTTACATCCCCTTAATTATGTTCAAATCTGTGTTATCTACGGAAATGGTGCTGTTTTCGCTTTTCCTGGTGCTCGTAGTGGCGAACCTGTGCGCAGCTAGTGACGGTAAGATCTTGTGATAGTTTAAAAAAGAAAAACTAAATGATGTCCCCAGGCGTTTCAGTGTTGGTTATTGTTTTTACGATCTTTTTCCAATGCAAGCGAGACACTGGAGCGGTTTTTTAAATTCTTATGCCAGTGCGGCTTAAGCCATATTAATTGCCGCCCACACTACCCCGCGAAGGACAGACACCTAAGAAAAATAATCTTTCTGATGCCTAAGGTCCTTTAAGCATTATAGCGACAAATCCTTGTGGATAAGAGATGCAGATTTATTATAATTAACGAAACGTGAACAATTCATTTTTGTATCAGGTGTAGAAACTACCTAAGCCACTTATTCGTTTTTTTACAATTTCATTTTTAATACTTAAATAGGTCGCAAAATGTTTACAAGAAAACTCTTAGAAATCTGGCAAATTTCAACAATTGAGTTAATTCTGTAACTCAGATAAACCTTTTTCAGTTACGAAATGCGCTCTATGCATTTTTTTCAAGGACTTTCAAGTGCTACAAAAAAGGAAATGAAATGCCTTGAAGGCGCTAAATACTTACCCTACAGCCAAAAGGCTTCCTGTAGAGTGAATAATTTTTTTCTTTAAAGATTTTTGTGACTCTAACTTTCCTTCTCATGGTTATTTAACCAGAACAATTTTTAGACTTTCTGTCCTCGGGCTGGATGAACAGTTTTCCTCCAAGGAAGGGTGAAGGAAAAAGGAAACCTGAAAAGAATGGATGAAAGCGGGTGTAAAAAAAGGATTGTAATTTTAATATTTTCAAAATGTTGGATATAGTTTTAGGGTATATTCAGTTAAAATTTTTTGCCTTCATAAATTTTCTGTTCATGATGTGCGATGAAGTATATCAAAAATGTTTTCAACCTATCCATTTTTATTTTTGGTTAAGGTTATATTTTTTTGCCTGATGGTTCTAAGAATATTTAATAGCCATATTTCTTCTTTTGAAAATATAATTATGCAAATATGACACAAACGCGAAAGAAGATTGAGAACATTTTTAACATTAACAATTCTCCAAAGCAAATAAATATTCATTTAAAATAAACAAAAATTTAATAGTTTTACAAATAAAGCAAAATTTTCTTCATATGTATATTTGTGGGTTTGTGGTACTTCTAGTAAATAGTAAAGAAAAAACAACATTTGAAAGACAATTCATTCACTCGTTGGCTTTTCATTTTTTATGTTTTAAAAATAAGTTTTTGGACATCTACGATGCTTAAGAAATAAATCCAAATTTTGTATTGGAAAAAAGATCGAAGAGACACAGCATCGTTATTTTTTTTTTTAATATTAAACGTATTCCTAAAACTACATATTTAACTAAATACAAATAATTTTCTTTCAATTGACCTTTAAAAAACTAATTATTATAAAAAAGGATTTGTAGTAAAAAACAAATGATAGGTATATATTATAATAATAACCATATGAATATTTCAGAATTGTATTATCTTGAAATTTTGTGCACTGATGATTAATAACATTTTCTTCATAATATGTTCAATTGTGAAAAAGGTTTTTCACTACAAGTCATTTTTTCAAAACGATTAAATATTTGTGGACTTGCAATACTTCAATGAAATTATTTAGCGCCGCTAACACTTATTTTTTAAAGAATTCATTTAATGCTTCAATAACATTAGTAGCGTTGCATTACAATCCTTTAACTATGTACATAAATATGTTTAAAAATGTCCTGAAGCATAATTTATGATTTCTACACAATATCTTTGTAGGATGGAACCTTGACTTGAGTATGTCTTTAAAATTAAGCAGTAACATATTAAGAACATAAAATAACCCAAACTTATGCAATCTGCAGACAATTTTTATAAGGAAATTCTCTTATAAATTATGACGTACATATGTATTATGTTTTCTATAGCATTTTTAACCAAATTCTGATGCTCCGTAAAAGGGGTTTTATCTTCATACATATAAACCCATAATCCGTCCATTTCCATTTCCATTTAAATTCCGCATCTACATATTTAACTTTAGACTTGATAGGAATATTAGTATTTAATCACATCTCTTCTTCTCTCAATATATTGATTGTTTTAATAAGAAATTAGTGTCTCTTAATGATTTTATCGATTAAGATACTCAAGACTCGTGAGAATACTAAATAAATTGTTTTCCCATTTGAAATGTCGAGACTTATTTCGTTTTAGGAAGTATTATTATGTTTTCTATGATTCTTTTACTTACTCTCTGACGTATTTTTTTTTATGAACAATACGGCTATTTTAGTTCTTTGGACGATTCTGAACCTTATCATATTTACAAGGAAACCGTATGCGAAGATTGCATCAGATTGTGTTTAAAGTTAATTCTATAAAAATCGGATATAATGAAAAATAAATATATAATATAAAATTAATAAAATTCGTAACTTTTGTTCTGCTTATCCATTTAATATAAAACCAAAACATGTTATCTTGAATTTCGCTCCATTTATATTCTACGAGCCATGCAAGAACTATTCCTTCGTTTCTTTGAGTCATGCAAGAGATCTTCGGTAATCCGCGACCACAAGATATTTTTTTATAATTCTTATTTTTTATAAAAGCGAGCGTTTCGTTTCCTTATTATTTTGAATTATTTTACAACATGCTTCATTTCTATGTATCTAACATTAGAGTTCTAGATTTAGAAGATGATTTCACTGATTAGAAGTTAATCCTCTAATGAATATCGTTAATAATACCAAAAACATAAATGGAAAAGACCAATTTATAAATAAGACATAACGCCGTGGATATACATAGTAGATTTTAAACGCAATTTTCACATATGAATTTCGCGAAATTTTATGTGTTTTAATATAAAAAGTTTCAATATCATATTTATTCTATACCCCCGTAGAATGGAAAATGCTAAAATTGGATGCCGAGTAATATTATTTGCTTATAAGAAGAAAATTTGTCTTCGTTAAGGCAAGGCTAAATCAGAAAGATGAATCAACAAAGCATGACTAATTTTTAAAAGCGAAATAAAAACGCTGCTTGCGTTTTCTCTTACAGAAGCAACATCTTTTTACTTACTACAAAAAAGTGATGCTTACAATGGTAAAAGCAGAAAAGGTCATCGGTAAAAACCTTCTTTAGCTAATTCACAATAAAATTTTTAATATGTGGAGTGTAGCCATACATCATAAGTCTGGAGTTGAGAAATCTATTAACCTTTTCGCCCTCATATCTAATTTCATAATTCAAATTTAGTAATTAAAGACGGAATCCTTTGTCAAAGGATGTTCAATGATATTATATGGTTTTGTACATACATAAATGATGTGATGGATGTTTTAGGAAATTTTGAGTAGATATGCATCCAGGTTAATTAGATTAAATTTAAATAGTACCCCTCCATATAGTTGAAATCGAACATTTTCCTCATTTTCATATTTTATTCCCTAGACGGGAAGTTTGGACATCTTTTTATGCAAACTTTTGAATAGGAAACAAATTATGCAAATGAATTATATTAAATTATATTAAAATACATATGTTATGTAATGTATAATGGAAGTAACACAATTTGTTAAACTACCTATTATAACAAAACCTATCAAATTTGTGATATAATTATGATAATATTTTTTTTAATCTAGTAAACGGACAGAATCCCTTCCTATTGGCGATAGTCTTGGCCCAAATAGCCGGCACACTGGCAGCTTCGCCGATGTCTTGGCTTTACTATTTATATTCAAATGCGCTTTCATCAAGGCCAGAATCGGGTAAATGCAGAAATGTGTAACCAGCATCAGAAATGAAATCAACCCTAGATGATAGAATAAGTGTTTAATTTTTTTGTTACTATAATACTTCACTACAACAGAAATGAAAGGGTGAAAGGACGCCAAAGAAACCCAAATACTTTTTGTTCGTCTTATTTTCTCTGTACTACAAAAAAAAATATATAAGCACTATCCTTGTTTTGCTGCATTTTCCTAGTGTTTTTGAAATTTGCATCTGTCTTCCACTGTGTACTCGTCTTGCATTGCTATTTTAAGCTCTTTTCTTTTGCATTTGAATTAAAACAAATTTTATTCAGCAGTTTATGAATACAAGTGAAAAAAAACTTAAAATTCCAGAACTTGAGCAAGCAAAGAACCGAAGGGGTGGTACTGTGGGCTTATTTGCTTTCCCAAGAGTTGGACGCATGGATCCAAGCATGGCCAATTGGGAATTCAATCCAAGCTCATATGAAGAGTATGAGGGTAAATCGCTTTCAATTTCTAGTAAAGCACTAAGCCTAACTCTAACCCATTTAACAGAAGAGTTCCCAAAAGCCGAATTGAAGCGCTCATCCGGTTTAGTCGCATTTCCAAGAGTGGGACGTTCGGAAAATCAATTGCGAAGATGGTCGAAAATTGCAGCTCTTCAACAAAATGTCGACAAACGAACTGGAGGCTCTTCCAGTGCTAATTCTGGATTATGGTTTGGACCACGATTAGGAAGGATTCAAAAACGAAACGCCGAAGGCCACGAGAAGACTGGCAATCACTTTTAAAGGTATTGAATAGAAATTATTAGTTTGAGAACAACACGAAATATTTATAAACCAACAGGTACAAGTTAGTTACTTCTCCCACATATTAGGATTACTCCCACAGAAGTACTAGGCGATATCAACTATGTGCGCGTTAGATTAATACAGCAAAACAAAATAATTGCTTTAAAACTTAAAAGTAATCCGCATAATTAAACGGAAGAACCTAAGAAATGTATGCATATTGAGTGTATTAAGGGCTGGTAAGAAGTTTTGGACAACATAATTATTGTGGCCAAAACTTCATTCATAAAAATTCCTTAATTTGCATACCTTTCTGCAATAAATCAATGTAATTTTACTAATGTAAATTTTCAACATCAATGTTATGTACACTGAGATCTTATATACATACACACTTAAAGAGAATATTTAAATAAAATATAAAAAAAAAGAAACAAATTATAAATGTACTCTTCCATTTGAAGGATACAGAGATTAACTAGTTTATAGGGAAGATTTCTTTCTGTAATTGCAAATAAATGCACAAGTGCAAAAAAATACCTATTGTTTTATTATTTGTTCCACCATGGATTTATATGTAAATAAATCACTGCCTTAACGATTTCAGACTTTATCTTTTGTAGAGAAGATGACATACATAAACAAAAGTTTTCCTAATAACTTTGAGAACTTTTATGGCTCGTTTTAAAATTAGTAAATTAGTATAAACTTTTCATACATTTTTAATAATTTTCCCCAGTTTGGCCAACAATGAAAATGATGATATTTTTAGCTTATTTTGCCTATCTTAATTTACTTTAAGGAAATAAGAATTGCTTATTCGTGACAACGCAATTTTGCATAGAACTTCCTAATAATTAAGATATCATCATTTCATTTCTTTTATCATCGTCGCAATTAAGAAAGCGTAAATGATATTTGGGTAAAGGCTTTTGGTTATATTCAATAAAAAAAATGAAACGATTGAGTTATATTGGTAAGCTTGATTATATGATTCTTTCAGCAATTATGGTAAGTATGTTATGCCTACACTGCAGCATAATTAAGTAATAGCTTAAATAAGGAACTGTTGAATAACTGAAACTGAAAAGATACTAAGTGCTGTCTAAATTTATATTGTTTCTTATGGAAGAAATATTATGGAATGGAACAAATGTTATTCCTATGAATGCATAGTCGTGCCATAAATTCTGTAACATATGTATATTAAAAGGCAAAGTAAGTGAAATTATAATACTCAGATTTGGTATAATATAATAGCATATAATTTACTTAAAATTATAACCTTCTACTTTTTGTTTCTTTTATTTATTTTATTTTAATATAAATCGTTTTTTATTATTGTTTGTAAGAAGCGAAAAGAATAAATAAAATAAATAATGAAATAGCAAGAATCGAAAACACTTCCGAATATCATCTGTGAAACACGAACTATTTTCATTGGTATTTTGTTCATTCTACGTACTTTCGTTCAAAGATCGAAAGTAGCGAATTTGGAAAGTTCAAAACACGCTTTGACGAAAGCATCGAATAAATAAATACCAATTAATGTAGTGCAAGCTTCAAGAGATAATTTTAAATTGATAAGTAATTAAACTGAAATTAACTAAACCATACTAAATAAGTATACGGAATAGATAACACCCACGAAATTTGAAAAAAGAAATTATGTGAATCAAAAGTTCAAATACAGTCATTACGCCATTTGAATCTATATTTATCTTTAAGTAATTCAAAGTAATTATAAAATCTGACACCCTTCAAATTTGTTACCATTACCATTTATCCATTGAAGCCATAAACACTGATCCAATTAGCCTCTGATAATAATCCACCGATGCAGAAAGCTTTAAATTCGTCTCACCTTTTCAGCATTATCGGATTTTCACAAATATGTAAGTAAAACTCAACAACCCTCAAACTAACAGATAATTAACTATACTATATTTTATGTGAGTTGATGCTGAGTAGCATTTTCTTTTATTTTCGTGGTGGAGATATAATACATATATCAACTTTGAAATTTATATACTTAACATGAATTTCTTACATTGAATGGGAAGCAAGCTTGAGGGACCATTAAATTATTTTAAGGCTTTATATTAAAATAATGCGAATCTACAATTTGTTTATACAGATTCAGTGCAATACAAAGTATGTATATGCATAATTTATAGGTAATATTAATATATCTTAACTAAAATAAAAACCCTGGAGGATATATTCTCTTTTACTTGCAAGGTAATTCCAGCAATCCGACACCTGAAGCTTGGAAGTGCATGTCTCGGAGAAAGTGAGAATATAAATAGTTATTAAAAGTTCAGAAAACCCAAACCTTGCCTTCTTCTTGAAATAATCGCTTAGAAGGTTTGTACAAAATTTTTCCTTCCTAACTTAAATCATACGACCGCCCTACATGAAAGTATGCAAATTTTATGTACAACACTGTGGACCTCGTTGAATACCACTGAAGCCATAGTGCCACCTGAAAGTCCATTCTGCATATAGTGGAGCGCACCTGAGGAAATCGTTGAGCGTATCAAACGTAAACAACGAGAAGTTAGTTCCACTTGGAACGAGACCACCAACTATCGGTTGCTAACGGCTACATCAACAGTCCAACAAAATCACTAGCAAAAGGTTCTACTTCAGTTTCAATTCCAGGTGAGAGACAGTCGGTAGACGGGAAAGCGCGTACGTACAGTTAAATTGGAGTAAGCTCCCTCTGAAGCCCGCAAAGTGCATGGGGACTAGCTGAAAGGTGTATGCTAGACCGAAAAAAATGTGTTTACAGCACAAATCGTGACGTGAAATTTATAAGTAAACAAAGTGCACTTTAGAGAAAGTGTCTGAAAGTATGTTGGTCTGTTTAGTGGTAGCAGCATTATCCTTGGCAGGGATCGGCCTCAGCGACACATCAATTCCAGTCCACTTAAGTCACGGTATGTGTCCACCTTCAACATTTTTATTTATTTTCCGTGCTCTCTTATTGTTTCTGGATAATGTGCATACATATGCTAATCATAAAATCATTCCCGAAATTTGCAAGTTAATCATTGAAATGTCGCTCTTGGCGCGCCGTCCGTATTATTTTTTACCCAAATAAAAAAAGAAATCATCTATCACGACGACCTCTGTCATGCGTGGTTGCACAAAGCTTCCGGTCAAGAGTTGATTTAGGAACATCGAAAATGGCAAAAAGACACAATGACCATTACGATGACAAGTGTCATCATCTATTTCAGATTTGCAGGCATGGGTACGGGATGATGGGACAGGTTAGTTAGCACATTTTATTCATTTTTTACCTGGACGATATGGTGCTTTGCTTTTTACAAGGGGAAAAATTACTTAAGCTTGCGAGTTATTCTCATTCTCGTTAGAATTGAAAATGTGGGCGGGATATTCTTAAATGACGACTTAAATAATCTACCACTTGGCTAATAACATAAATTTTAATTGAATCATTCAGTTTTACTATGTACATTATATATGTAGATGGAGAGCGACTCATTTTTTTTTCCTAAACAAAGGGATTATCTTGAGAACTGAAATAAAGTCGAACGTATGTACAACTCGTATTTCTACCTTGTATTGTACTTAACATAAATCCACTTAACGTAAAATTCTAGTAATTGAAGAATTTATACAAGAAAACTCAAGGAATTTAGGCGTTACTACAACAGAATTTCTCAACACTTTCAATCAAATTATTTAAAATGCTAGTGTAGCACATTGGTGAATTTTTATCTCGTAATAATATTTATTAAAAAATTATGAGTTCTTTTGGATGAGGTTTATATTGCGCAATATAATTTTAAATGATAGTGTTATACCTTTGGAAGTCAGAAATTAAAAAATTGTAAGGAGGTATTAAAAATAATCTGAAAAAACCATGTATTATCTCTTCACCTTTTAATAAAATTACATACAACTCTATTTTGAAAAATAATTGTTCCAATGTTTCTTACTGCTCGAAAAATCATGCTCATGCCTGCTAAAAATAATTACTTTTGAAGGAATTAATGAATTGATGAAATACAAAAAAATATCCTTTATCCTGATATTTTATTACAGCTTAAACTGACGCCTTCAAATTTAGATATTTTTCTTTATACACCTGTACATACATATATATCCATAGATAGTTTTGAACTATATTTTCTTTGTTACTTTGAAATTTTCTTCATTATTACATATTTTAGTTTAATAAATAACTAACGTGAAATGCGTTATACCAGTTCAACGCTGGTATGAAAATAATGCCTATTCTTCAAGTGCGTTATTCCTTACGCACTTCGTAATGTAAGCTTCAAAACATCATTAACCAAAACCTTTATATTTAAGGCATGAGAAGCGTTAAATTACAGAAATCAAAATACCTCCGCGGAAAAGTTTAAATAGACAATTTAAAGAGGGAATAATGTTTAAGAGAGAATAAATATTTTGTAATTTTAAATTTTAGTTTTATACTGAAGAGTTTCTATCGAAATATGTATATAAAATTGTAATAAGGCGACCGGCCTATAAACGAATTGTTTAAATAAAAAATTAAACTATTAATTTAAGACATACTTCATTCAAAAAATTAAATTCTTCTTTTCTATCTAAAAACCACGTAATATAGGTAATTCCCCTAACAGAAATGTGTGACTTTAATATTTCGACCAAAATATCTTTCATTCAGTCCGGAATATCTGTTCCCACTTAACCTTAATTAGTAGCTCTCTAATCCTTTAACCAAAGAAGCAAATTATCCCTTTCCTTCCGTTAACGATTTTACGTAAAGCGTGAAAAGGTCTTGTTTTAGTTTTTTTTTTCATTCGTCCCTGTTTAGGCAATATTTATCAAGATAAGAGGCTTTACAGAAAATTCCTATTCATTGCATCTTAGTAAAGCACTTCACGCCTCCAGAAGACCTTACATAATAGAAAAATTTCTCGCTATTAGCAAATTAAGATCTCTTTTATGTTTCAATACACAATGAGATGACACGTCTACAAAAATTTAGGGCACACATTTGTTGTGACTTAAAAAGTGGGAACCCTCTTTAGGCTTTTATACCTGGGTTTGGTTTATTCCCATTGCATGTATGTAAGTACTCCCTGCGAATTGAGGGTATCCTTAAGGATTTCATTTAAACAAATTCTGCTATATCCCTGTTATCGACAAATCAGTAAGTTTCCATCGTTATTTTCTTTCTGTTTGATCAATCCGTTTGGGGCTAGTAAAGTGCACCCTTATCACGCGACCCTTTTAATATTCACTATGGGGGCTCCATTATAATCGTAATTTTTAAATTTTTTGGTGAGGTATTGAATAAGGAAATGATTTTAGAAGAAAGGAAATGAGATTGGTAAAGTATTCAGTAGGTTGAATTGAAGTCACCTGGAATTTCTAGCCTAAAACTTTAGTTTAGGTGAAATTTTTGATGTCATTAAGACATGGTACTCAAAATTTGGCTAATTTAAGGAGACTTTTCAATTTTTTGGATGTGTTGCAGATACTTTAATTTTTTTTTTAATCAAGAATAGATAGATACTGATATATTTATTGTAAGGATAATTACCACAATTTTCAAAACGGCAAACTTCTAAGATCCAATATTTTTTTAAAAACGTTATCAAAATCCAATCAAATTTAATACGCAGAAATCATCATAAATGCCTGCCGTGGGCGCCACCATCCTTGCTTTTTAAAAGTTGCAACTAAATTTGAAATTGGGGTGCTTAAGACCAACTATTGGAAACGTTTGCAGATAATGTGCTACAAAATTTAATATATTATTATTTTTGGTAAATTAATTTTAAAGAAAATTAATATTAAGCAGCAGCAATTTTTGATTCGATATCTTATCTGTTTTTAGATTTTGCGAGACTTTTCATCTTGTTATTCATAAATAAATAAATATTCATAAATAAAATAGTTCATTAAAAACTATTCACAACATAGAAATCGATCAATAATAAAAATGTTACATACTAATATTTTAACAGACATAGGTGAAGAAAATGCTCCAGAAGCCGAGGAAGATATACGATTGGAGGATTTTTTCTGGACCGGATCAGGTGATGGACCACCAGAATATATAAAAAAAGTTCATACTGGAATCAACAAGGGTAAAGATGTGATCGT
Source organism: Machimus atricapillus (assembly GCA_933228815.1). Lineage (NCBI taxonomy): Eukaryota > Metazoa > Arthropoda > Insecta > Diptera > Asilidae > Machimus > Machimus atricapillus. The sequence continues at coordinate 3,819,177 of OW121788.1, read as the reverse complement.
AAAAACAGAAACAATTGTTGCAACAGTTTACGTAGATAAGAATAATGTAGGTTTTGATATGAAACTTTTAGATGTATGTAAGTATAAAAATGAAAACATCTTTGCAGGACGTAGATACAATATGTCTGGATTGCGTTAAAGATCCAACATATCTTCCTTTTAACTATACGACAACCGATCGCCGATATTGGCTCCTTACAGTGATATCAGGATTTTTTCGACCACGGGATCTACCTCTTTTAGAAGACAAATTGGCAAAGTTATATCGAATAGCGTTTACAAGGTACTCTTACATTTTAGAAATGCATAGTTCTTATGAGGATGTGAACCTTTTGCAGACAGCAATCTCGCCATTTAGGAATTTACAACAATTCAGCTCGATTTTCTAGTAATTCCAGGGAAAAACGATTTTTGGAAAATAATCAAACCGTCTCTATTAATGCCAGTGAGTTAAATTCCATGATACAATACATTCAAAAATAGCAGAAACATAAAAACAGAAGCAGAGCAAAAAATGTTGAAGTTTAAAAGCTTCAAAAGTTTATTTTCTTTTGCGGTAGTGTGTTTCTATCGCTCGTTTCTGTTTTTAATATATTTCATCCTTAAGACTTTATTGCAATTGCAGTTGAAGGATCATTCAAAATTTTGATAAATACATTAAAAGCAAGTGTATTATTAAATTAATTCTATATAGGTGGACCTGGACTTGAAATTAATTCGAATACAACAGTTTTTCCCTTAAGTTCTTCCAAAGAAATCGAATATTTGGATGAGAAAAAATCAAATTTATCGGAAAAGTATGTAACCGAACCTGTTAGAACACAAGAAAAATCGACTTCAGGTAAATATTCGTACCCGCCACGCGATGATCACCAAGTGCGTGTTCTTATACATAATTTAACTCTCATAACTGAAGACGATATTCAAAGTTGGGATGAAGGTACTCGAATTCCAGAAAATAATGACAAAAGGTTTGCTTGCAATCTTGAAGAAACTATATATTAATTTCAACTTTTTTAGACTATCTAGACCTTTTGCTAATCAAACAGAACTGATTTACTCAGTCTTCTACAACGGAAGTCCTGTTCTAGCGACTACAGCTGCCGAAGATATGAAATTGGTAACAGAATCTGAGGTGGAAACTATCATGGAGAAGAATGTTTTTATGAAGGCAGAACGTACACATTTATTATATTGGCAGAGGTTTAGAAATTCAAATTCATATTTTTAGCTTATCTAAAAGAACCGCAAGCCACACCACTAGTTCCAGCTACTAAAAGTGAAAAAGGGGGCGTTTTCGGCGTTGTAAGCTACAATCCAATATTAGTTGCCATTTGCTCTATCGCCATTCTTGTGCTGATAGTGCTAATAATAGCTCTTCTTCTAATGACAAAAGCGAAACGAAGACGAAGCGCTGAAGTAAAGCGGTAAGAAAATTGTCTATCTTTTGAAAAAAAAAAAATATATTATATATATATAATGAATTGTTAGGTTATCCAGCCGGCAAGGACTTTTGATAGAGCATAAATTAGATACACCTAGGTCCGTCAAAGATACTTCCATAGAAGCATCACGAGGGGACTTAGAAAGAGAAGGAGTACAAAATCTTGGATATGAACGAGATCCAATTCCTCGCAGAAAGAATCAGTCACCGTCTATAGAATTTCCACTTCCACCACGTTCCAGGCCAAGTTCTTCAGGCACAACAACTTCTGACTCTTCAGTGTATTGTCCGATCAATCGACCAAATGTTGATTTACAAAATATGCTTGATGAAAAGGCTGCGAAACTATTTGAAAAAAAGAAACGCAGTGTTCGAATTCGCACTGACCAAAAATCAGAACCCGTTTACACCACAGTTGGTCGTGAAAAGAAACCGAAACATAAACCAAAGAGGCGATATTTGTCTGAGAATCGAGTTGGATCAATTGAAGCGCCACAAGCACAATCGTCAGATACACTTGAGTCAAATGATAGCAGTCCTGGAGGTTATAAAGATCAGTACGATGGATATGAGACTTATACTATGAATAACAATTACCACAAAAATAAAATTCTTCAAAATCGGGTGTTCACAGATAAAGTTTACGACACCGTGAACGAAAGTATTACAAGTCCAACACAAGCTATTAACCGGGAAATTATCAAAGCGCTGCAAGGTGAGAAATCTTCAGAAAGCGGAAGCATAGGATCCTACTTGAGTATGGGCTCTGTGAAGAGTTTTCCACGTAACGTATTACCTGAACCTTTACATCGTGTACTAGAACCTGTTTCAGTCACTTATTACGATAACTACGAGGATACGACTTTGAGAACCTTTAAACCTCTTAGACAACCGAAGACTACGACTCTAGTCAATCCAAAAGTGGAAAAATCATCACCTTCTAGAGCTAACCAAACTGTTTCCCATAGCGATAATCCAGACCCAGGTGTTATTGGACCCATCGTTTGGGAGATTCATAAGAAAAATAGATTGATCCATCAACCAGGTAAAAATTGTAAAATTAAAAATGCGAGTAGTGTAATGTAGTTTTAATTTACAATTAAATTATGTAAAACAAGCTATCCATTTACTCTTTTCCACCCCCTACCATCCTATAACTGTGAGGGATGCACCATTTTAAGTCAATTTAACCTTACCCACTTTGCATAGATAGGAAAACGAGATCGATTGATTAACTTTTCAAAGCTTAATAACAATAATCAGAACTCCCCCATTGTATTCACACTTTATTGTAAAATAACTGATTGCCATAAAAATAATTTATGAAAATTTAAAAGTTCGAGTGCGTTCCCTAATTTTACAAAGGACTACATCTGGAGGAAACTTTAAAGTTGTTTATCGCAAAAATGTGTTTTTATTCCCCAGAAAGTACTGGCAGTCCAATACACGATCCTGCCATAAGCCGAAACCGATACGAGGGACTTCTAGAGGGAGCCATCCAGTTATATTCGAGCCCAACCGAAACACCAAAACCCACAGGGAGCAACAATTCAAGCATTTCTCGATTAAGAGAAAGCCGGGGAAAATCTGCCATCGTTGCAAGGTATTAATAGGATACACCACTGAATAGTTTCTAACTTTTTTTTTCCAGTGATCCTTACCGTCTTTCAAGATCAAATTCAGATAATCGACCACTAACCGCAGGACTAGAAAAATCTCACAGCAATCATTCAACTCAACCCCCTTCACCAAACAGTAGAGCTTGGGGCAGTGGGGCACCATCTCCTCTAGTACGACCACTGAGTGCAGGACCGTTCCATCGTCCTGATCCACCTGTGGTAGACGTAACCCGTGTTCTTGTTAGCCAATCTGCAGAGAAGAATGACCTTTCTGCTGCACCTCTCATTGAAGCCATACAGAATGAATTAAAGAAATTTAAGCGAGAAAATAGTCAGTAAAATTTCAATTACTGCGATTTTCTCCCCCACCTTTTTTGTGTAGAATAAGAATCCATACGCCTTTATAAGGATTTTTCTACCATTGCAATTTTAAGGAATTAATGAATTATTTGGAGCATTGTAAGAATTTTTTCCTTTTAGTAAATAAATGGTAATTACCACAAATATAGCCTTTTATCGCCTAAAACCACAATTTGGTAAAAGTAGAAAGGAAGAGACTTCTTCTTTTAAATTATCTTGCCACATATTTGAAAATGTTTCTTTAAGGGATGTTTCAACACATCATCGCTTTCTTGAAATTTCTTTTGCCGCTAGGATCTTGCAAAATGTAGAAATCGTAGTTAATCTTTAACTACTTTATTAAAAGTCCCTCATATTTGCAAATTTTTTCTACCTCGAAAAACTGCGAATGGAGCAAACCTAAAAAGCCGAAGCTAATTCTATATTCGCTCATAACTTCGAAATTTTTTTTTGCGTTGACACCCAGAAATTACGCCAAATCGAAGTTACAAAAAAGAATAGTATTCATTTTATTGTACGAAAGTGAATAAACAATTCAATTTACCTTTTTTAAGCCTTTTTCTTCGTAATTTTCGCAGAGGGACATATAGCATTATTAAGACATTCATCACATCGAGGTTTTTTCGCTGTGCAAATAGTTTGACCAAAACCGACAAGAAGATGATTAACTTCGCTCCAGTAGCATTCTGGAAGCCAGGACTCCAACTCACTTCTTGTCTTCTCAGGCTCTTTGGTGGATTTTTGCACCCATCCAAGACGGTTCGAGATTCTGTGCACATGAACATCGACACCTTTTGTAAAATTGTGTTTAAATTATTGATTTTATGACATGCTATTATAATACCTATCCCCGATACAACACCCCATGCTGTACTCATGCAAATATGGGCCATTTTTGGTCCAACGCCTTGCAATTTAACCAATTCCTCTATATTATTAGGAATGTCTCCCCCATACTTTTCAAGCAGTATTTTAGAAGTTGTTTGCAGATATTTTGCTTTGTTCTGAAAGTGAAAAACCAATTTATAAACTAGAACTGAACGACAGGGGTCTATTACAAAAATGGGTCCCAATCTCAAATTACCTTGTAGAAGGATACGGGCTTTAGTAATTCCTCTAGCTCTTTTGTTTCAATTTCAGTGATTGCCTTGGGTGTCAAGCCACGCTCTTTTAATCTACCCATTGCTTCAAAAGTTATCTGCAGAAAAAGCAATGCTAATTAAGACTTCCTTAAAGTTCTTCTAACTTTACCTGATCCTTTGTTTGACTGGAAAGCATCAAGGCTACCAGTTTGTGATACCTCATAGTCTGTAATAATGAAATTATTTCGTGTCTTTTCTAGGGAAAAAGAGCTCATGCAAATTCATGATAACACTTTACATGATATTGAATTGACATCGGTAAGTAATTGTAAAAATTAATCCTGACAGAATTATTTTTGTAGCATTTACAAGAAGGAAGTATAGTACAATTTATAAATTCTCCCTATGAAAGGCTCTATTTAATGTTCCAGAAAAACGAAATGCACTGTTCCTTATAATTGAGGGATATTGATTCAAAGATTCCATGATTTTCCTTTTCAGTAGTAAAAATTCAGATCTTAGCGTACGCAATATGCATTGAGGATTTTAATAAAGGTAAATGCAAAGCTTTCTTTGAGTACAAGGCCAGCCCACATAAGTAATGGGCCCCCTCCATGGGAACATGGGAAGCCCGGCCCGCATTTGTGAACATGTTAATCAAAAAAACAAAACTAACCTTTTCATCGGCCTCACTATCGGCGCATTTGTGACAGCCCATCGTATCCACAGGAGCGTCAGATTTGGACCTCATTGATCTGAGGTTCTCCAGGACTTGGTGCCAAGATTCAGGCTCCCACTTGGCGTTTTTGCTTGACTTAGGACCTTCAGAGTCACTTTCCTCGGGATGGGACACCCCAGGCAAATCCTTAGACTTCACGGATTCCTTGAGAATCTCTTGCTTTTTCTTTTTGTCTGATAGATTAACATTAATAAGACCAATATTTTTCACAGCGGCACTTAATTTATACCTGCTTTCTTTCTGTCGTCCAAATTCTTAACATTTTTAGGAGCGTTACTTTTCTTGGCGGCAAAGTATGGTGACTCATCAGCTAACGGTAATTTCTGCGACAGTAAAAATTTCAATCTTTGTGAATATTGTAAAAATAAGCTTACCTTTACTTCCTCTGGAATGTTGATTGTGCGGCTCCTTAGTAGCTTCTTTGCCAGCACACCCTTTTTTGGTTTTTCTTCCATCGAATATCGAGAAATCCACTTGCGAATAATCAAATTTAAATAGGCGGACTTCCGCAACATATGCTTCTTCTTGTTTAGTACGATGAGCTCAAAAAAATCGGCACAAGGTTAGTAAAAATTGTGCGCATTTAACCAGGCGTACCAATTACATTACCAAAATCACTACCAAAGAAAACAGTTCCGACAACATATTGCGTACACACTGCGGTAACTGTCAAGTGATTTTTCCAAATTTTCCAAACTCCTTCATTTCCTGGAGAGAAAAATATGGCAAAGAATAAAAGCACTGTGTACTTAGGCTACGAGGATGAAGAAATAACTGAAAAACATCGCGGCCTGCTGAATTATACGGTAAATAAAGTTGGTGGGACGCCGGTAAGTAAAAATTGCATAATTTTGGGCAGGCCAGTGGAGACCTTGATTAAAAAATTACAATTTCTAGGACTGGTCACAATGCGGAATTTCTGCGCCCAATTGCCCAATTTGCAGCCTTAACCGTCCATTGATTTTACAAATTTATGCCCCGCTAGAAAATTCTCAATTTCATCGGACTTTGTACGTTTTTGCGTGCGTGAATTCGACATGTTCCAGTCAGTCTAAAAGTTGGCTGTGCATTCGCACTCAGGTGCTGGAAAAAACCCAGGAATGTGAGGCGAACAAGTCCGGAAAAACATCGCTAAATAAAATTTCGTGGTGCAGTGGGGCTGACGATTGGGACGATGGCGTGGAAAATCACAACGAGGAAAATGGAAATGTGATTCGCAATGACAACCGAGTGTCTGACGATGACGACGACAGCAACTCAATGGAGAACGACATTGTGGGTGGATTTGTTAATTTAAGCGTCGACGACAAGAACGCTAATTGTGGAGCACAGGGAGGAGCTGTGGGAACATTAACCTCAAGTAATATTTATGCTGAAATCGAGGGAGATGAGTCCGAGGTTGTGACTGTTGAGACTCCACTGGCTCCAGAAAGGGACCTAATCGCTCTTCTTAAACAGACTCCGTCAATTTCCCATTATGCAAAGAATTTTATCCTAAAAAGCTTCTTCATCGCTGTGGAGGAAGAGAATTTAAAGTCATGCAGCCAACAGGAGTTGTCTGATCACGAAAGGGAGCTCGTTCAGGAATATCAAATGCATGACGAACTGAGCAGATCTAATCCGGACTACTCCGAGTCTGGCGTATCGTCAAGCGTAGGAGACTGGGATCAAGAATCTTACGAAAAATCAGTCCCCGCGCATGGTGACATCATGTTCCACAATTTTCTTTCAGCCATCCAGCGCTGTCCCGGACAGATTTTAAGGTACATTGAATTTGCAGCCCTACTCAGCTTAATGTAACCACTTTTTTTTTAGGTATTCCCGCGATAACTTTCCGCTCCTAATAGCTCCTCTCCACGAGCAGATACCGAAGTGCCAAAATTGCGGTGGTGAATGCATTTGCGAGGTCCAAATCCTCCCGACGGTCATTCCAAAACTGCAAATGGGGAACGGTGATCAGGCGCCCATGGAATTCGGAAACGTTCTTATTTTCACTTGCATCCAGAGCTGTTGGGATACACCAGATAAAATGCGTTTCGAGCATGTCATTGTCCAGCAGGAGATCTAGGCGAGTATCAGCAGTTTTTTAGGATTGCAGCTGTTCCTGCACCAATCGCCAGAAAAGGACGAAAAGGTGCACATCGACGGTTACTCATATTCCTTAAAAAAAGAATAAAAAGAAAATAGCCAGTAGCTCTTCCACTGGTCCGGGCACATCGTAGAGCTCTCACGCAACAATTTAATTTATTACGTTAGAATCTGCAGAAGCACCAGGGCCAGCGTAGACGTTCGAATTCGCTCTAGAGATACTTTTAAATCGTGTGATATCTTAGGTGAGATAAGTTTTAAACATAGAGCCGATTAGTTTTAGCCACTTTCCGAGTGTTTGACCCGTTCGAGTGGAGCCGTAGCTTCTAAGTTTTATCGGTGTAAATCTTTAGCCAATAAAGGAATATCTCAGCAAAAATCGGTTTTTTTTTCTCCAATCAGGAAAAAAAACTGAAATTAACGTAAAGTGCATTATTTTATATTCAGCGGTACAACAATCTTTTAAATGGGATTACATTAAGGGTTCGTCAGATTCGACGTGGTAGCTTTTTACCCTCGAAAACCACAAGGGAGGAAACTTTGCCGTAGTTAGATCAAACTCTGAGGTTATCTCTCTGTTATTCTTGATCTGGATGATCGAATAGCGCTTCCATAGCAGCTGACAGAATTTGCGCTTAACCGCGCTGGCGATCTTTAATTCAATATAGAACGTTTTCTTCCCACTACCGTCTGTGTCTGTTTGACCACTCCTCTGTTTCTTGTTTGCAACTTCTGGTCCCTTCAGCATAAGTACGACAGAGTCCCCGTGAATCCTATAGTGCCCCTTCAGGATCTCTCTAATCTGAGTCGTATTTTTCAGCTTGCTTACTGTCTGAAATGGCTCATCGTTTGTGGTCAGCATCGCCACCGCTCCGTCTGGAAAAAATCGGATGTAGCGATAGTACTCGATTAGTTGAATAGGTCTGTAGAACGTGTCCTGAAAGGATTAAATTTTTATCAGCAATTTGTTTCACCTAAAACACTAGCACGTACCTGAAAGCTGTTTTCCCCGTAGCGCAAATAACTTGTTTTACTTATGTAGCACCCATTGAAGAGTACCCTCTGCGTTTCAATGAACATTTTTCGCCACGAGAATTCCTCGACTTTATCCGAATGCGTACGCAGTGCGGAGGCCCTAAAGAGTGAATTGGAAAATAAATAATCTCAGATAATCTTAATTGGTTAGTATGGTTCTAAAATCGTTTTTCTCCAAACAAGTTCATTCAAAATTCAAAATGAATAGCTCATATATTTAAATAGTACTTTTAATTCAATTTGAAATGAATTTAATCTCTTTAGAAATGTTTGCCTATTTAAACCCTTTAGCAAAACTTTAAATACTAAGTAGCTTTAAAATGCCAAACACTTTTATTCTTATGGAAATCCTTAATGGGAATAAACTTTACCATAAATAGTTATCCAGTACTTCTTCTTCTTCTTCTCCGGAGGCTGAAAATTATTGCAGATGACCGACCAAAAGAATTTGACTATTTCCATATTAAATTAAATAAACCACTCCCACTCAAAATATGGCCAAGTTATTCTAGTTATCGTTTTCGAAAGCTTTGTTTTTGATGTTTTTATTCTATTCAATACTTACTTATTAAATCCTGTCTAGTCATTTAAAATTCATCTATAAATCTCCCGTTAAAGGACGATGACCAATGTTTCCAAATTTAAAAGATATCGATGTGGAAAGGGAATTAGTTTCCAATTTTGTGTAAACCGAATTTATAAAAATGTATAGTCTATATTCATAAGTTAACTACGATTGGGATGGTAGTAACCAACGGACTTCGCATTATTGTCAATAAAAGTCCCAATAGCTTAAAAAATTAACCGAAAATTAAATAATAATATAAATTGTCTCAATTAAAACTTTAAAAGTTTAGGAGAAATATAACAATACGAAATGAAATAGGTGAGAATCATATAAAAAGTGTTTCTTTAGCACCTTAATTGTTTTTGTTCATGTAATGAATCTTTGGTTGTTCCTGTTTCAAAGCGTAGAGGATCCAAACTCTTCTTGCTAAGTTCAGAAACTGCAGAACTGTTTGTGTACTAGATAAGCCCATTTTTTTTTGTAGAAAGTCCAGAGTACATTTTACACCGAGTGAACTTACTTTAAACAGATGAGCCTCCACAACTCCTCATCCCGAGCGCACAAGTAGAGCCCCTTGCAAGTTGCAGCGACCTGTTCCAGAGATCGAACATCCAGATGGGAGCCTACGACCCACCGCAAGATGAGGAAGATGATTTCATTAGGAAGATCAGAGATGTGCGTTTGGGTGGAAATAGTCCCGCGAGGCGTAGCCCGACTAATAAGTCTACTCCCCTGCAAGGAGCTCTGAAACCTGGTGTACAGGTTTACATCGCTCAGATCTTCATCATCCTCCTGATTCGTTCGAGCTGGCTCTTTCTTTCCCTTCTTAGAGACTTCTGCGTTCTTAGGGCGAAAGCCCTGCGCTTTGCTTGCTTCGTAAATCCGAAATTCAATATCCGGTACAATGTGAACTGCCCGCCTATAAAACTTGAGAGCGTCGTAGACCTTCCCGCGCCTCTCAAATTCCACACCGTGCATGAACAATCGTTCGGCCCTGGCCTCGTCGTCCAGCGCCTCCTCAACCTGCTGGATAACTTCGCCGGAGCTTGTTCTGCACTCTACAGGCCCGCCTTTAGTGTCCGATTTCAATTCCTGTTGCCATTTTTCTCTGAACTCATCCAGGGCTGTTTTGAATTGGTTCGACATATTTTGGAGCGCCGAGGAGGAGGAAGAATCCTCGCTGTCCTCGTCAGCTTCATTTGCTAGATTCATCTGCGCGAAAGAGTCCCCCCGTTACATCACAGGAATGATTTTATTAATGTAGTTAAATTATGTGCAGCTTACCATTTTTGCTCGGTAGCTTATTTACAAATCTGGTAGTTGCTCACGGTCAGTAAAGCGAACAATTAACTTCAAGAGTTTCACGTTTGTTACCTCGCAGCTGATGAACTTTTTGGCCATGATACGGTGCTTAGCCTGCCTCCTGCACTGCTTCGTTTCTTCTTTCGGTGGTAGGCGTTCGGTTGGTTTGATTCAATTTCCGTCTTAATTCGCCTGTCAACAGATATTTTTACTTCTGCTGATGGACCAGGGACTTGCGCAAAATTGCAGCCGCCTCTAGTTGCAAAAGAAACAGCTGTCAGGTACAAACTGGTTCCGAAAATTGATGTGAAGACAATTTTATACACTGTTAAAATTACAATTAAAATGTAATATTTTTCCGGAGAATCATTTTTATGAATATATAATTATTAATATTAATCATTTATATTAGAAATTAAATTATAATTGTATGAAGACATTAAATTATTATAGAACTATCAAATATATTCAATTTAAATAAATTAAAAAACCTTTATCAATTTTCTGAACTATCTCCAGAAATGCATTGAACTCTAATTTTCATTTTAAAGTTGACAGGCAAAGTACAGTTACTTTTAACAACGCTTCGAATTTGAGCATTTTTATCATTTTGGAGGGAAAATTAAGCTTTGGTAATAATTAGCATGTCGAAAAAGACTCATGTAGAAGTTGATATCAACGTTGATGTGGACGTGTTTACAACAGGAACAGCCGGTGATCTGCTCGACGCAATAATCGAATACCTTCTCTACCAACGCAATCAAATTCCTTTTGTTTTTCGCACGTTTAAATATCTCGTTTCCCTCTGGAAACCAATTGACGAAGATGCTGAATATTCTGAATACGTCCTGGAAAAGCACAGAAACTCTGCTAGAAATACGTTGAATAACTACAAAGACGTTTCGAAGGTAAGATTCAAGATACAAATTTTAAAAGAATTTCCCCCACTAAATTACTATTTTTTTTCTAGGCTTTAAGGGAGGCAATAAAGCAGACGAATTTATCTTCCATTCGCCTGCTATTTGGGTGCACAACCTCTACCCCAAAGGAGATTTACAAGATAAATCTGCCAGAAATATCTAGAGTGCACTCTCCCGAAAACCACCAAAATTTTCTGGATCCTGCATTAAGGAAATTTTTAATGTAACATTTCCTCTAACTAGTATTATATATTTTCTGTAATATTTCTCTAATTTATTCCAGATCACTAGTAACTTCAGAGGCTCTCAGCAACGTTTTTTCCTCGCAAATATCCACCACCAATATGTACGTAGAAATAGAGGTGGAAAGCAAAGATTTAGGGGAATCACAATTATTTATTGAGAAGGAATTCGATGATCCTCCCTTCAGATGTACATCAGTTACCTTAAATATTAAGCATGAGCCAAGCACAGATAAAGCGTCTCTTAACTGCTGCAAAGAACTAGTGGTTTTCAAAGACCTGGGAAATTTAAGTCTCAATGAGGCAACCAATGAGCCTCCAACGGACGAGCAGAAATCACCTCAAAGAACTTGGATGGAAGTAAACTGCTTTATAAAAGGCTTCAAGTACGTTCCAATCAAAGGAAAGAATCTCTGGCAGAGCTGATGGACATTCTATTTAGGTACATATTAGTAGACAGTAAATTTAGCAGTAAATTTTAAAAACACCCAGCTTAGGTGATAGTAAAAGTTGGAACTAATTTACAGAGCCAACTCTATCGACTCACCTTTTTAAATGAAATTTTCCATGCTCCGCAGCTTCACAATAATAATTATGATAAATTCAGTGATGGTGTGGAAGCTTTCTCTGTAAGAAGTTATATTTTTTAACAATTGACCCAGGTTTGAGAATATAATCCGTAGATGCATGCATTTTAAACAAATCGAATGAGGTAATAAAATAAATGAAAGTAACTTTATTGTATGTACCCGCTAAATATCCCATTCTTCATCCTTCAGTAAACCTTTAAAAAAGTTAAACCTATCCAATCCGCGAGTCCGGTCACGTTTGTAATAATTCAAAAAAAAAAAAACGCTCTAATGATGCCTTAAATGGCGTAATTTATCACAAGTTCGGGACAAAACTCCTCTGATGTTCCAATCAAATTGGACGGTAGGAACATCCTCTGGCCCTATTTTACCAGACAGACAATCATGTAGGCAACAAACGCCCCCCCCCTCTTGCGTAAGCTTTTGTGTTCATCACAACAAGCGAAAGTAAATCGATCGATTCTACACACAACCGTCGCGGACTAATTTATTTCGAGTCCATCCCGGAGGCGCTCCCAATAAGTAATTGGTCCTGTCAGGACTCAAATAGGAGCCGTTTAAAAATCTTTTCAGGTATTGGTCCTATCAGGTAGCATAATTGGGATTTATTGCTATAATATTCGTGTCGGGAGAAAAATATGATACTATGTTAATGAAGGTAGCAGGAAGTATGATTGGGTTTGCATTTCTTAAAATAAAAAACGAGTGTGCTTTAGACCACACGACTGAAGTAAAACTTCTTTAGCTGCATCTATATGTATGTATATATAAATGTTTATATATGTATATATGAATTCTCCCGCGTGCAAAAATTAACTGATCGTTTGCTGCCGCCGCCGCTGATTGTGGAGAATCGAGTTAAGTTCCCGAACCAGCGTTAGCAGCACCAGCATCAGCAGCAGCAGCGGAGCGCCCCACGGGCCTCCACTCCACAGACACAGGCACCGCGCCGCGCCGCAGAGCGCGTCACCGAAATGGGGCCGCCCGCTGCTGTCGCTTGGCCCGATGGATGCAGCCAGATACGCCGCGCCTCGCCGCGCGACCGTCGAGCCCTCTATGTCCTCTGTGCGGGAGTGTGCGACGGTATGGTACCAACCAGGCCACAGTGTCACTTTAAATCGTAACACATTTCGTAGGGCATTCACCAGTTTACTCCCCAAGTCAAGCGTGCGTAAAGAAGTTTTACTTCAAAAAAAATTATCTTACTTTTACTTATTAAAGTCAGCACAATTTGATAGTAAAAATAATTTACTCTACTCGACTTATATTTTTAAATTTCAAATTTTCAAAATGAGGCACTGAATTGCGCAAAATATTTAACTTTACCACCACTGCAGCGCATAAGGTTTTTTAAAAGTATTATATACTCATTGGCGATTCTAAACTATTTAACAAATATTAAATTATTAAAATCAGTTTATGCCTTTCAAAGATTTTCTAAAAAACTTTTGTAAAGACAAAATCAAAAAAAGAAAAATGACAAGTCAAGACAACCTTCAGAATTTACGTCCCGGTATCCTCAAGTTTTTAGAATCTAGATATCACGTAATCTATTTCTAGAGAGGCACTAAGAGATTATACAAGTTTTATCTACCATATTAAGATTCTTTTAAATATATACATTTCGTCTTAATCAATACAATCCAATAGTCCCCATGAAATTATCAGCTTTCATTCAGTCACTGAATGCTTTAGTATCTTTTTTATTACAAGTCCCTGACCCTATTGATAATAAGTCTAAAATGGAACGAAAAAAAAACTAGACAACTGCGGGTTAGACTCCAATTGTTAAATTTTTGTCTTTCCTATGAATTGGTGTTGTATGAAGTATTAGTGGAAATAATGAAATATGTACGTTTGCGCTGAAAATTTAAACTTAATTAATGTTCTTATTTCTATTTCCACCACTGTGGGTACCAGTTCTAAGTAAAATTTGTGCAATTGAATTTATGGCGGGTACTCATAAAAAATCATAATCAAAAACTGTTAGACAAAAAATTTGTAAGAAGTCAAGGGATTCTTTCAAAGTAGTGCTATTAACTCAATCAGAGATAATAAGCATTTCGGATTTGTCGATATTAAAAATAAAGTTTACGCTGATTCATCAAAGAGGTTTCAACATAATTTTAATAAAAGAAAATTGAAATTTACAAGATAGTTTTGAAAGGATTTGAATTTTGTTGGAATCAAAAACACAACTGTAAATCACAGATAAATTTTTAGAACACTACGGAGGCTAATCTGGAGCTGTTCAGAAAATATTACAACGAAACGAAAAATTTAATTTTGCATGAGTGCCTTCATGGGCATACGCAAGGGGAATTTGGAATTAAGTGTAAAATTTCATATGATACTTAAGCGCCTGAAAAATTCCTCAAATTACATTTAGAATGTTTATATGATATTAAAATATGTTCCATATTTTCTCTTTCATCGCAAAACATTCGTTCACGAGAAAATGATTTTATTATTTAAGAAACATACCCCTGTAATTACACTATGTTTTCATATATGTAATTACTTCAATTAATAATTGCCATTTATCCATTTAATCATCAGGTAAATTTCTTCAATTCCTGCTTAAATCTGAGTATATGTAAATTGAGCCTAAACCAGAGTAGGCTATCATAAAAGCCGTGGATGTACAAAATATCGAATATTTATTTTGTAAATTTCCCACGCACCTTTCATTTTCTTGGGGTAGTCCGGAATATCATATTCCACCCCAAAAGGTAAACAAATAGAAATGGAAGTCTCCATTTTAGGGGTAAGTTCATTACTGAATAATAAATGCGTATGTAGCATAAATAACTTATGAATATGACTAAAATGAATTAAGTTTCATCTAAGCTCAATTTCCACCACAGTAACTGGCATAAATTCCTGCTGGATAGCAGCAGGTGAGCATTCCATTAATATTAAGGTTTTATGTGATTCAAGTCCCCGAGTTGCCCGGGAGCGCCGGAAGGGTTGAGGAGGATGGTCGATTAATTGCGTCCTTTCAGTAGTGGATGGGAACCCTTGTCTAATCCTAACGAGCTTAAAATCTCAATGAAATCACATGATTTATGGGCAATGAGGCTTCAATAAGTAGCCCATGGCTTCCCACTGAGACTAATTAAAACTTCCGGGGCTCCCTCATTGCTCTGGCGATTCTTTAACAAGGGAAGCTGCTGGGACAAGGCCTTCTAATTTTCATGGGTTTCACCGAAAGTCAGGTGAGCTGAGTGTTAATGTTTTAAAGAAATTTTTATAAAATTTCTCTTTCAAGTGGGCAGGGTTAATCAGGTTGTGAGTTAGGAAATCCCTTGACGAAAAGAGTGCAACAAATTTCTACATTTTGTGGTACCCCAAAACTCGTCGGGGATAATTTTCGGACGTACCCGGAGTTTATGGCAAAATTTCATTGTTTTATGGGACATTTTTGTTGTTGATGTGCATTTTGCGAAATTAAGCGCAAACATGAGCCAGTTAGAGTTCCACCCTCTGTCCAAATTAAATTATACGTACATAGCACGGGGTGAGGGACTTGACCACTGGTCAGTAGCAGTAGCCAAGCTGCCTCATGTGCGGGGAATTGAAAGATTTACATTTATGAACAGGATCCTGAATCCTTGTATATACGCCAGCGCTCCACAGGGAAGATGAATGGCAGCAAAAAGTCCTCAAGCGGTTTACTGGACTGTTAACGATCGTAAATGTCCGGAGTGAAACATCCTCTTTCACCAAGGCTTTGCGTCGAAAATACGTCTGGAATGCCTAGAGGATATTTACTGACTCTAAGGTGTTAGCCTGCAAAATTCATGCTCATTCGGATTTCGTGGAAACATAAAATCCCCTAGTGTGGCTGAATGGGGCTCACACATCACTTGGGAAGACCTGACAACCCATCAGCCATCAAGGTAGAAAATTGATAAATGTTACTTTTATAATCTGTGCTATTTGTTATCGACAAATGGCAGATATCCTTGTTTTTAATGAGCGATATCCTTCTTTTGAACAGCCAATGCAAAAAGGTTTCATCAAAGTCAATGTGTCTTTTCGATTCCTTTGCGTATTCCATTCAGTTTTCCTGTATATTTTCGTAAAATTCGTCGAAAATAAAGTACTCTTTCGGTAGGCAGATATGGTTTCAAATAAATCACATTGCTGTTTACCTCTTTGAAATGTCTTCAGAAAAAAAAATTGTTTTCGAGTAGAATTACCGAAAATCCCACATCAGCTGATGTCTGCGGATGACACAGGTAGATATGTCGTGTGAAATCTGAAACATACCTTAAGGGAAAGGGATTGATATGAAAATCCTCGGATAACCCATTGAGACCTCAAAAGTTTTTCTATTTTATATGGAAACCCATATCACCTGTGCGTTCCGGCGATAGACGCGGCAAAGGTGCGGTGCACTTATGGGTATGAAAATTCCTATGAATCTCACCCGCACTGCAGTTAGCTTAATTATGATGAATCTGAGCCCTCCATCCTTTAAGTTAGCCAGCATAAAATAGATACAGTAGTTATTATTCCACTCGTACGGGAGCTTCTCCGACAACTTGGAACCATAACTTTTCGTGATGAATGCCGGCTTGATAGCTCCTCACCTCCCAATCTCTTTTTGTATGAATCTACAAATCAGATAGGGCTTTAGCTTTATAACTCTGCCCGAGAGCAGGAGCCCCCATCCCTCCAGGACCCGTGTGGTCATTTTGTCTGCCATGAAAACTTTTCCCATGCAATGGGGGCAATAATTCACAAATGAAGCTGACCGTACGACAAATGGTTGCCTCATGAATGTATCAAATGACCATGGAAATTAGGTGAAACATGAGGTGTCCTCCAGTGAGTTGTTTGAGCGATTAGGTACCAACGCATTCCACTGCTCTGCAAGAAGGAGCCCTGGTTTTTTGGGGATAGTTACGTCGCCTCTTGGGCTGTACCTTGACGCTCCAACCGACAGGAATATGCGTATAAAATTTTGTCAACAAGGACGGAAATGTCGAGACAGCAAGGTCTCTAGCTTTAGCTGAAAAGTGCCATTTAACGTATGGGAATTGTTCGTGCATGTTTTTAGATACACATAATGACTATTTCATGATATAGCATAATCCTTACTTTTTTTGTGAAGCATGGTTCTAACTCTATGAACTATAAGAAGGATAATTCATAGTTGTAATTGTTTGTATGGGCATTAATTAAATAAAAGGTTAATTCGAGTAAAAGCATAAAATTATGTTTTTTTATGCAATCATTTACAACTTGTTAAGGCATTAAAAACCTTTCTGAAATAAATAGAATCGCTTACAAAAAGTTAAAGACCCTATAACGTTAAATTAAAACCCATTCACTTTCGAATTCTTGGCTGGGCTTTTGATTTTTTGAAGGTGGTTATGTTGTTTTTGGTATTTATATCACACCTTTTATCATTGACTTTTGAATGAGTCTGGATTTACATTTACATTAGAAGTTATAAACAATTTATTATATTACATTGGTCACATTGAATTTTTTGGACTCTGTGTTGAATTTAAATTCAGCGCCCCAAGAAGGCTGTTTAAAGCCTAAGTCTCTACAAAAAATATTATAGAAATTATCTATCTCTTGTCTTTATAAGTTATTTTATTGAATTTTTTGATTTGTCCATATGTAAACTTTCATACATATTTAGGAAAAGTAGAAGGTTTGATTTTGATAATTTTTAGTAATTCTCATTTTTGGCTCGATAGGAGATTTGAAGCAGTTATAGTGTTCTGTCTGTTGCCCTAGAACGTCTGAATCACTCAACTGATTTTAGCGACTATTTGTATAAATTTTTTTCACTGTTTGTTAGTTGGACCAAATCACCACCTAAAATGTTTTCGTTAAAATAAAAATAACTACTAACTACTTGGTTACTTAAAGAAAAGATTGCCCCATCTACCTGTATAAAATAATCACGGCAAACTCATTAAATCATCCCAGACGTTTCAATAAGGATCCCAAAAATGTTGTGTTGCCCTTTTTTTTAATTATTTTTAGATCCACGTCCATGGCAATGTGTTTTGTATTGAACAAAAAATATCGAATTCCGAAGGGAAATAAATAAATAGAAATAGGAAAAAATTAAACAGTCTCTAGGGATGAGACAGCCAGAGTAGGACTATTTTGAAAAGAAGTCCCTTGGATCCATTCATCTATTCATTCGGAGAGACGAAACGAAAGTCCCAATGAATTCCAAAAGCACACAGCAGGACAAAAAATAAAAATAAATAAATAAAAACGAAAGCAAAAATTTGTTAAATGTTTCCCAGTTGACCTCTTTACTTTTTTCTTTCCCCGTTTTGTTTGTAAAAAAAAAAATAGGAGGGAAAAAGGGTGGAGGACTTTGATATCCCTGGTGGACTGTGTCAAACCCTTATCACATGGACAGAAAAATTCTAGGCTGCCTCCAGGGAGTTTTCGGATATACCAAAATCACTGAAAGGCCTATACCTCGTGTGTGTTATATCGCGTAAAAAAGGAAGGGGGAGTTATCATGTGATTATTTCACCACCTAAAGAGGGCACAACTGGAATAACAAAACCAGGCAAAATACCTCAATTGATTTAATTAAAAAGTTTGGTCGATTCGGATTAATATCATTTTGGACCATTTCAAATGTGATTCAATCTTTGTATCCTTTGGCCCTAGGGCTTGAGTTTTGAACAGATAAATTCTGAGGGTTATGGTTAAAGTGAGATATCATTCCAAAAGGGATTTGTTGGAATTGTCTGACATTTGTTTGCCAAATTCTGCCTGATAAGAAACATTATTCCCTGATAAAGCTATAACTGGTTGTTTTTGTAAGAAAAATATCCACTTTTGCCACTTTGGGAAATGTATTCTTTCATGAAAGAACCTGAAGTTGATTGTAGATTGTTGATTGTAGGATATGTCGAGGTAATTACTTCGTTCCGTAGTTTTATAGATTTTCCGAGGTAGCTATTATTCATCGCATGCAGCTCAAAATATGAATAATACATTCTGGTTTCACTTTTTCTTATACTTGCATTATTTACAAAGGCTATTATTCTTTTTAGTAGTTTAGAATTTAAATAATATAAGAACTCCTCTGAAAGTCCTTGTTTATTTATTTAGTTATCTAATCCAAAAATTTTTACATTTCTATAGAATCTTTTACGTTTTCGAGAAAAATATATTTGAATGGTACAAAATAAATATCGTATGTTTATGAATTTCCTAATATGCGTAGTTAGAGCTTTGGAATGTTGGTATTTCGAATGTACTATATTTAGATAATGATTTAGGCTTTCTTTTGAGTGATGTTACGATTTGTTTTTCAGTTAAACACTGAAATGTTTCGCAAAAACGAACTGTCTTGCTTCTTCTGCTGACAGGGAAACAATAATATCTTGCAAGATGTCATCTGTCTAGAACGAAAAATTCGGAAAGAACAAATCAAAAAGTTCTTCAAATTATATTACGACGACGTAGAGCATATGCTTAGACTCAGACGAGGCTAATATATAAAGACGGACGAGGGCCAAGGCTAAAATTTATTTGGGCATATGTAGTTGCAAATTATTTTAACTTTTTTTTCTTAAAAATTTGTTAGATTTAATAAACCTAAACGCTAAACATTTTCAAAAATTATAGATGGTCTTTCGCGCTGAATTTCGCATGGACGCCTTTACTGAGTGCTCGATTTTTGAGGATCATACCGAAAAAGACTTCATTGGACCATTGTGATAACACAAGTGACGGTGTCCTTGCATCTAACCATCTAACATTCGTTGTGGCAGTTTCTCGAGTAGTCATTAGGAGACACATCCAGCCTAGCCTGCCTCCCAATAAGAAATTTAATGCAACGATGAAGAACAGACGATAAATCCTTGCATTTGCAATATACATGAAATAAAATAACTAAGCAAGCAATAGTAACACCAGGTGAGTAATACAATTTTAATTAATGCTTTTATATTATTGTCTCAAACAAATCAGTATTGAATGTACAATACAATATTTCTTATAAAATCAAAATCATGTAATGCACCTTCTTTCTTGAACATCTACTCTAAAGTTCGTATTTTTACCGCAATGCTTAATTATTTCCTCTGAATGCTGTGTAACAATTTGGAAGTTCAAACTGAATTTATTATTAACCGACTTCCAAAAAAGGAAGAGGTTCTATGTTCGTTTATATTGTATGTATTTTTTTTTGTTCACCGATATTTTCGTTGTGAACCAATTTAAAAAAATCTATTTTTGTTTCAAAGGGTATATTCCTGATTCCCATTCAAATTTGAAGAGAATATTTCACCCCTAAAATGGTAAAATGCGGGATGAATGATTTTTCACCCACTGCTTTAATGTCTGTTCGCGCATAACTAATAATGAACGCGTGAATCGATTTTGAGGACTTTTTTTTTTTTTGTTGGATAGTCTAAGATTCTGCGAGGGTGCATGATATGTATGAATATCCTGAGGGTCAAAGGGACGCCACAACAGAGATGTAAATCGAAATAATAAACAAAAACTTCTTAAAAAAAATAGAACCGATTCCAAAAAAACCTTTTTAAAAAAAAATAGAACTGACTCCAATAAATCCCAAGTCCTAAAAAGTATAAAATAATTATATTAAAAGACCTCTGCTACTATTTTCAACATTAAATAAGTTGGTGTGAAAATCTGACTGAAATTAATTCAATACTAAATAATTAAGGCAATGAGTTTGCTATTATTGGTAATAATATAAAATAAATCTTTCGGAAAAGAAAGCGTCTTAACATCATCCTGCCATTCTGTGAAGTCTAGAACATAAATCTCAAGCCGAAGGAAACAATAAAAATTTTCCAAGGCCGTAGTAACTTCGCAATGATTTACATAATTTAAATTTCCCGCTCAGGCGCCTCCTCACAGTTTCCCCTGAACTTTGAGTTCAGTGGCCATTTTCCGCCATTTTCCGAAATTTCCGTCAGTTGGAAGCGACATTTTCGGAAACTGCGCGCTCAGCATCGTCTCAGAGTGAAAAAATCTATTTAAATTCATTTAATGCATTTAATTACTGCGTGAGTATATTCACTAAAGGGTTCGCGGTCATAATATTGTTAAATTTCTTCAAATTCGACGCGAAAAAGTTCTCAAAATTCCACGCGAAGAAGTGTTGAGTGCCGAGATGCTCGCCGGTCCGGACGTGGTCATAAAGTTATTAATTTTTTGCTCAGGTGAAGTTCGTGGCATTAAATTGCGTTTTATCGAAATTCGCAGGCTGAGCGGCAGCGCGGGTGCAATTTGAGTTAATTATTTAGATGATGATTTAATTATGTTAAAAAAGGATAGAATTTTAAAGGTATGTAATCATAGTGGACATTCTTCTTTTGGTTCATTATAAGATTATTTTATACATACATTTGTCCCAACGTTTCGATGGTTCAACTTATCCTAGACACAATCTGAAATTTTGTAGTCCCTAGAACCAGGAAAGCTCCCCATGTTGAGGCTCTTTTCTGTCCCTTCGAAAGCTCCCCAGCCGGAAATCGATGTTGCACAATATCTCACATCTCGGAGTACCTCGGGTTTCGTAGTTCGTATTTTTGGGGTTTCACCAGGGTGCACCGTGTCGTCCGAATCCAGAGTCAGCCCGGTGGGTATCCACCAGTCGTTCCCGACTCGTCGATTCGAACAGACGTTGTAGGGGCGGGTTATTTATCGCACATGATAAAATCGTATCCCTTGTGAAAATTAACGGAACTATTCCTAAAAAGAAATTCAACATCTTAGCATGTAAGGAGGTCTAGAGATTTCTTGGAAGACTTTTAATCGTAAGGTCCTAACTTTTGGGAGTATCGCTCAAGAAGCATTCACTTGAGAAAGTCGCCCTCCAAAAAAATAAGAATAAAAAAATCGACAGGTGTTCTATTGAAATATGAAAAAGTTGTGTTTGCTCAGTGGGAAAGTGTACAAATTCAGTTTGGTGGAAAAAAAACTTTTTGTTATCTTTGTGTGTGCCACCGAGAGCTTTTATCCTTTCTAGATTCTCCCGGAGGAAAGTTAACTAAGCGGTTTGTCGGGAAACAATTTTCGGGAAGACTACTTGTACCAAGGTTGAGCCCAGCTGAATGACGAGATTTCGGCTGTATAACCTGTGGTCGTAGGCATAACACGCCGTACAAAGTGCGTATTGATTTACCTTTTCTGCTCTGCACGATTTACCCGATCAGTTCCGATCGCTACAATCAGCTGGAAATACCCATCACACCTGCGTTCTTAGCGCGGGATAACACTCCAGAGCCTCTTATCCTGAAAGAAGCTCATCGAACGTGGGACACCTGCATCGTCGTAACCATCTTTAAATCTCGGGAAAGGAACGAGCAAAGTGTCTCATAGTATCCAACAAGGTTTTAAAAGATTTGTTTTGATATTCAGCCCGTCTTCCCGGGCACAGAGCGTTCAGGATGCACAATTAGCGAAGTGCTCGGAGGCGTGGATACTTTCGTTTTGTAGCATCCCTTAGAGCGCGATTGCCGCGATTCAAACAGAAAAAAAGGGAGCCCCCTTTTGTTACCTGGGAATGTGTTCTCCCTCCCAATAGTGTCCCTTTCGTGCGAAGGAGTCGTTCCACCGTTTTATTGTACTATACATCGCAGCCCCGGCCTGATTACCACCTTCACCTTACCCCCGAGGACGAATTTTTGGGGCTCCTCCAACAATCAACGGACTTGCGAGGGGCTCTTCTGATATTATCTTCAGTGGTGTTGGTGGCGCTCTTCCTTTCATTATACGTGGTGGTTTTTGTCGTCTGCAGTTGGCTCGAAAGTTTTCTTAAAGAAAAGGTATCAAGCCAACTCACGTGGATGTCGTTGTCGGCTTCTTTAGCTAAAGCAAATAAGAAGTAATAAAAACGAAAAAAAAGAAAGGAATAATTATTACCCACGCTTGAACTTGGGTGCTTCTGTTGTTCTCTTGTGATTTTTCTTAGTATTCCCGGGGGATTGGCTGGACAAGGAGCTAATTAGGTGCTTCTTCAAGGATTACGAGATACGGAAATAAGCGAAAATGGTAAGGAGATACATAATTAGCTCGACGCTCGTTATGACTGTAATTTAACCCTTTTAGAGCTCTCCCTAACTTTATCGTCTTATTTTGTTGTTAAGACCTACGTTGCGTTTCTACGAAATTCCTTTACTAAGTCGTTATGAAGGATTGTTATCTATTATTTAATTAATTAGTCTCTTAAACGAAGAGATTTATAATATATTATGTAAGACAGTAAGACTACTCAAAAGTCAATGACAATTTTAATGCTGACAAGTTTTCTGATATATACCTTATAATTTAAAATCTATCTATATACCATCTAATACTTGCTGTTGAAAACGAGGGAAAGTTTCATTAGATATCAGAAAGGGTTTCGTTATTAAAAAAATTCCAAAAATCTCAAGAAAATTTTTGCTAGCTTTATGTACTCATGCTATATGATTGCGAAAGAGAGTTTGCATATATTATTTAGAGAAACATTGGCAAATTTAACTAAATGAGATAGACATAGATATATCGTATATAAGGAAATACATGTAATATATGTATACTATAAGGATTTGTTTAGAATTTTTGGCGCCAATTTTTTCATTTCGAATTTATGCTTTTGTGCAAAAAAATTATAATTTTTAAAAATCATTTAAAACATTCTTTAAATACGCGCACATGTTCCATGTTAGGAATTAAAAATTTTATATCTTATGAATTTAGGTCCCTCTGATTTCAAAAAAACTCTTTTTTTAATTTGTTTTGAACTTAACAGGGGTATTCAATCCTGAATATTTTATTTCAAATAGCCAATTTGTAGTGTTTGCTTACAGTGAAGCCCTCTGTAGCAAAAAATGAGTGCACCCTTGTAAAATTTCAAACTTGACAAATTTTGAGTTTGAGCGACAAATACGTATGAGTGAACTGAAACTGAAAATCGCAGTAGCTGAAGAACAACATATTACAAAAATCTCGAGACTTCTCATTTTTAAGAAAACTTTGGAAGGCCAAAATAAGGGAAGTGCAGGAAATTTCTGGATATATTATTAATAATAGTATCGACAGAAATAGTTCAAGTTGTAATTAGTTTTCAGCTTAATTATAATTTACATAATTAGCATGCCTGTATTTAGCGTAGTCTAAACCTGCCTAAATATTATTTGAATTGAATAAAACAATGTACTTAAGAATATCTACTTTTCTATGGACAATTATAGTTTGCTTTTGCAGATTTCTAGATTAAAATTAGTCATCTTGTTCTTCTAGTTTAATATCGCAGACATATTTATGCCACTATTATTATCATAGTTATTAATATTAAAATAAACATTATTAATAAAATAAAATATAATAATGAAGGTTTTGCTCATTTCAAGTATAATTATATTGAGCTATAGAGACGAGACATACAAAGTCTTTTTGTATATAAGACTCTTTATAGTAGGTAATTCGCTGAATACCCATTGTATATGTCTATGACATATGATAATATAATAATCGGAAAAATGGAAGCATAAAAGCATCCATAAAAACTGTAAAGCTTGATATCGTTGAAATCTCATCTTTCCCAATCGTACATTTTCAATAAAGAAAAATAATGAAGGGATAACCTGACACCTTCGAAAATGGTTTTGTATAAAATGAAAACAAACACTCTGATAGAAAGGCAGGAGTAACTCGATTCTGGCCTTTATTTAAATTACAACTCAGTTATCCCTTTTTATTACGTTTTCAAAAAAGCGCCACTATACCATAAACAATCGGTAATCTCTTTTCGAGTTGTTTACTATTAGGGCACGGTCCAAACACGACTATATCATGTTAAAACCTCTTTATCCCCAATTCTCAGGATCGCTGGCATCCCAGGAATAATACGAAATAACCAAAAAAACCCAACGGACGTATCGTGGATGAGCCTCTCGAATGAATGGGGCACCTCCACCACCAATGTTACCTCCTTATCGACCCCAGTCACGTCTTATTAGGCGAATGATAAGAATATTTTTAGAAACTTCCGATCATTGTGAACTCGTTAACGAGGACCTCCGCATAAGATTTGACATCAAGAGTAATCCCGCATTCTTGCTGTCTTGTTTTTTAATACCATACACCGCTGGAATTGAAGCATGTGTTCCTCTATATTCAAGAAAAAGATTGGACTCCAGAATGTTGAAGAATATTAAAATAACCGGGTAGCGAAAATTGGGTGGATAGGGGGATGATACTTCAAATCCTCAAACCAATTTCATTAAAATGAGATTTTTCATTCTTCGCAAATTGCTGCGATACATCACATTTTGAAAGCATCCAGCATCCTTGATTAGCGACGGTACGGATATAAGATCTCGAATCTCATCTGCAATCATGTTGGATGCTGGAATTCTGGCTCATTTGTCACCGGGGAGGTCGTATACCCTTCTATTCGTTAATCGCCGGCGACGAGTAATATCCGCATCTCGTGCGGACTGAGATATTGGGGCTTAACCCGAAAGGCCCTAAAGTTAACAAGATTGAGTTAATCCATGTTAATTGCTCGTAACATCAATAAAATTTATCTTCGTTCACCGAAGTGACTTCTTACTGCTCATTCCAATGATTTGTGGACTTGTAGCCCAGCTGGGTCTTTACAGCAAATAGAATCTACCAAGTCGTGGTGGCTCATGTCCCTCTCTCTACGAATTAGAATCTATTACATAGATGATAAGGAAAAAAGAAATAAGATAATTACATTACCTCGAAGCCTTTTCTTAGACATGAAATGTGCTTACTATATAGACTTAAGTATGCACTCTACTTCAATTAAGAAGAAATACTCGTATGATGAATATTCATAAAAGCCAGAATTTCGAAAATTTTCAAACAGCATTAACATAATTTGCTGGATTTACCCGTAATCTTTTTAAATAAAATTATTTGACTCTTAAACGGTCTAACATAGTATGTTCATAGAAAAACAAATCACGTTTAAAAAGACTATATAGCAATAAGTACGTTGCCTAAACGAAGTTTAAGAGTTTTTCTTCTGAGAATGGAAAGTCAATACAAGACATTTGAGTGGTATAGACGCAAAGGTTGCAAACAATCCCTACTTGTATACATTTTTGATAGATTATAGTGAATTATTTATTTATTTATTTCTTTTGAATATAATTAAAATCAAATTATGAGTAAATGATACTAAAAACTTCACGTCTTCATGCTTAAGAATAAATAGGTACAGCAGGATTGTACATATGTATATGGTTTTCCAATTAGAATGTCCAGATTTCGTAATTCTCTCATCTTTAAACTCTTAATATCGTAACAATTGCACTCCTTTTGTTTGTAATTAAATTTTAAAATTCATAAATCAAAATTGGAAGGCCCTACAGAATATCCATCAGCCTTTTTTTTTTTACTAAAATAAAAGAATATGAATTTACTATACTGATACTCTTTTTTTTTTTTTAAATTAACAAAGTGGTAATTGCCACTTTTGATTCTTTTCCTCTTATTTGTTATTATTTTGAATTTTGAATTTAATGTTCTTACTCAATTTAATGAAAGACTATAACTATAAGGCTATAACTTTCGGTTATTTTTCTAGAAATTTCCTTTGTTTTTGCAAACTCGTCTTTTTTCTCCAAATAAATGGCATATTATTTTTATAGGATAGTGTTGATCAGTGAATAGAATGCCTTAAATTGAATGTTTTACTTTCATCGGCATTTATAGTCACTGTTCTCGCACAGCCTGAAAACGTCGAATTATTTAAAACATGTTTGATTTCCATTAACAGTTTGGAGTCTCCTAAGCTAAACTTTTAATATTTCACGCCCTATTCTTGATTTTGGTAGTAATCAAAACCGTTTAGAAGACAGGAAATTTAAAAGTTGGTTAGAGTTTTGAAAAATGAAAAAGTTTCGTACTTTCTGATAGTACCATACCATCGAACAAATTTGAATTCCGTCTAAATCAAGTTTTTACTTTTATTTGAAACTTCGCAGGAAGAAGCAAGAAAGTAATTTTTTAAACTTAATTTTCACAAAATTTAGTTTATTTAGAATATTATTTAGAACCTTTAGAGAGTGTGCACTTTCTTAATTTTATAATTTTGCAATGTATTTGACGGGATATAAGATGGTTCAAGTAAGTAAGCTTCAATAAATGTTTAATATAAATAAAGGATAACTGATTTTAGAATCAATTGGTATAGTTTAAGTACCTATGTATTACTGATACATACTGTATAAATGTATGTATGAATAAAAGAACTAAATAGGGTACTTTTATATACGTAGATTCATTTTAAAGCTAATACTAGTGTGAAATTAAAACTTCAAAAATCAGAAGCTATAAAATAACTGCCACTTTGGAATTCTTAGTTGTTACTTACAATATAACATCCTAAGATTTAACTGAATGTTCCAAGTGACCGCGGAAACTTGACTAATATGTTTTCCATGCTATGTCATAAAACATGCAACTTTACGTTTTCATTATGCATATACATACATAAGTGTACTTTAGTATGGATGTACTGTACATATATGACCAGAAGCAACATTGGTTATGTTTGTCATTTGTTAACTTTTCCAGATGTTTCAAACTTGTCTGCAGTTCTTTTTATTATTACACAGTTTGCTAACTTCTTGGGGCTTCTTACTGCCTGATGTCCCAAAACTCTTAAAACTCTTTCCCGATGGTCCTCCCAAGGAGAACCATAAATTTCAATTGTAGGCATCCAGTGGAAATCGAATCTAATACTTTTCCTTTTGTCTTTTCAGTATGGATTCGTCAACTACGCCCTGGAGCTGTTGGTCCTCAAACACTTCGGCCTGCCGGTGTGGGAGCAAATAAAGTGAGTACATCTGTTTTATCGCACCGCCCTAATTTATTTAGCGCTCTTTTATGAGATGGTTTTGCTCGTAAAGATCCATAACGTTTCGTACAAAGGAATTCCTCTAAAATTCTCGTGAATGGGCCTCCTCTGTTCAATAGAAAGAAACCTGCTGCTGCTACCCACAGCCGCCGTAGCAGTTTGCCAGCCGTCTAAAGTCCTTTCTTTGGCTATAATATATGGGCAATGGTAGGAATCTTTCACTTTCCAGAAGCACTCTAAAGCAATAAGATCTGGACCTGGGATGCTGGGGGAAGCGAACGAAGCTAGAAGAGCTGGTTATAGTCAGCCTGCCCCGGTCGCGCTCTTCTTGTGATTATTCTATCGCTTCTCAGGACGAATAAACCAACTTGTGGCACTGTTGACAGTGGATAATTGGGAGGTAAATATTTTTCCTGGCAGGGGACAAAAGGCAGTTGGAATACTATCCAACTGCACAGGATTGCCAGTTCCATTTCTAGTACCCTATATAAAATTCTTTGGAGGTGGGTGAAAGGAAGAATACGCCAAGAAAACACGGAAGACTTTAGACGGAGCGCTTTTTTAATATAAACATGGTTCGGGAACAATGAAAACATTGCCAAATGACACTGTTCTGTACACAGTTCCTCCTTAGGTGTTGTGGTTCTTGGTGGTGGGCGATGAAGTTGATTTCTCTCGAAAATAGTTTCGAGAACAAGCACAGCCGTCACCACCACATCCAACTTGGTTCGCCTGTTTTCATTTTCTGAGATAGAATCAGACTCCAGAGGATATCTTCCGAGATTCTATGATACTGCAGATAGAGCACCATGTTTTTCCAACATTCCAAATTTGGTCCAGTTTATTACGGAGGAAGTTTTATGAAAATTAAGCAAGGCTGATGAACAGTCGGGGTAACATATTTTTCGGACTATTGTACTGAATTTTGTGTATAGATGTTTCTCTATGGAATATTAGAAAAATAATATTCAAACTTGATCTTTGAAGTCTTTAATAATATATTGATATTTAAATTTAAACATGTTACATGGGGTTTTATCCTTGCGACATTCAGTTCAAATCGTAACAAAACGTGTTTAGGGCTGTATAAGGTCGTGCTGTAGCACATGGACACTCTGAATTTTTTTTAAATTTATAGGTCAGAGTCACTTTTAAATAAATTCAATAAAATTTGTAGGTTCACGAAGAACCTGGGCTCTTTTACATTCAATTCGATTGGATTACACAATGGGGCCCATTATTTGAAAATAGTTTTAATAATATCGAAATGTCAGAAAAGCAGGCTTGTAATATGGGTTAAATAAAAACCTCTAACGAAATATTTCGCTAATAAGCCGTATTCATAAATAGATTTATAGCATGTAAAAAATAGATAGTAAACAAAGGTCAGTGCTGAAACATGCTAATAAAACCTGTTTCATACAAAATACCTTTTTAGCAAGGATTGTAAATCATATTATCATATATTTATATAAGTAGGTATATCTGAGGGTGCAAAATTTAATATCCAAAGCCATAAAACCCACAAATTTATAGTAGTTTTCATTTCGATATGTAAAGTAAGAGAATACTTGTTTCATTTAAAATGTTATTGTGGTAAAATATGGTTTGAATTTATCTTTAAAATTAAATTGTCTTTGAAATTAATTGTTTCAGGATAAGTAAATATACCGGTCCCACGTGAATAATAATGACACAATTCCAATTTTATAATGTTCGCTCCTCTTGCTCTTGTACTTTTGTTAATGTAGTGTACTTTTAATTTTAATCGTTTGAAAATAAGTGAAACACTAAAGCAGAATAAATTTGTGTAAATATTATTAGTAAGCTTATAGGTAACTTAAAAAATATCGAATTTTTGAAAGTTTCAAATGAGAATACCACTGACATGCAATAATGAACTATTCATCCCTTGCAATATTGCTATATTATATAAAAAGTGGTCTTTTTGTTCTCTCTGAATGGGATAAAGAGTTTGGATTGCACTTTTTCTGATTATAATTTAGAACTCATTTTATTATTAACACCCACTATGAGTTTGAAATAATTTTTAGGTTAAAAATACTCTCAGGATCTTTGTTTGTATTACTAGCGATTTATAAATCACGATATTCCAAAGATACCACTCCTATAGCGAAAAAAAATATATTTTTGAAAAATGGTTCCATCGATAAAAGGAAAATCTTGTTACCATACAAGAAAGTAATTAATAGTCCAAATAATTGAAGGTCCATCCTTAGGTAAAACAGTGAAGAATAAAGGATCAATTGAAAGCTAGCGGGAAAAAAATGTCCCCACGACATTTCTAGCGTTGAACTTGTCATCTGCAGTGGATGAAAAAGGTGAATCCATGTTATTAAATTAGTGTCCTTGACATTTATTGGAAAGTGACTATCAGAATATACCTTTCCATTTTACTTTATCCTTGATCTTAATTGCAATATAATTTTTTCTTTTAATAAAAAAAAAGTCCCATTTCAACTAGTTGTATAGAGGAAATTAATCCTTAATTTTCATCCTAATCTGTCACACTTCTCTCAGAGTCACATAGCTGCCTGCCACACCGGGGTCGTTTAGTACCCCAGCTATAAATGCGCACTATGAGTAAAGCTATTAATTGATTTAATTTGAAAAAATTTGCAGGCATTCTTCAAACAGTGCCCTGTAAGATTTTTTTTTTTGAAAAATAAAAAATATATGTAATAAGAAT
The DNA here is from genome assembly GCA_933228815.1 of Machimus atricapillus. Lineage (NCBI taxonomy): Eukaryota > Metazoa > Arthropoda > Insecta > Diptera > Asilidae > Machimus > Machimus atricapillus. The sequence goes on along the minus strand of OW121788.1, from coordinate 3,788,619 downwards.
TAAAAATTAAAAACTGTTGGAAAATCACAAAAATGACTATTTTTAGAAAAAAATTCATAAATGGTTAAACCTTGCTTAATTTAAACTTATTTCAAGATTTGTTTTTCCCAGTGGTTTACTATTGTAGTTTTGTATAAATTAAACTATTTATCATATGTCGAATTTTTTCTTTATGTAATTAATTTTGATTTCATACAGTATTATTTTTTGTCTTCAATAATTTCACTAAATCTCAATTTCTGTATTTAGACTTAGATTTCCTTAATTCTTTCTTTCTTTTTTTATTACAAGCTTTTATGTAGTTTCACCTGTCCCGTGTTCTATCCTACTTAAACGCAAGTTGGTATGCTTTTTGTTGCTTTAAGAACAAACGTGTCAAAATTAATATTATAGGTTTTTTTTTCTATAATCTATTTTCTTCTTAATTTTGAAACGTGGTTTTTCTCGAAGAGTATTTCGTGAGTTAATTTTCGGCTAAATTACCTAAACGTGTCGGGTAAATATTTCGAATAAGTTAGTGGCAGTGGCAGACTTGTAAAATGATCGCAATTTGCTTGCGGTTATTATCCAATCTGGTGGCTGTCGTACCACAGAAAATCACACACGTATATCTTCCTAAAGATTCTCAATAAATCACAACAACTTCCGCTTCGAAGACGGGAAAATACCTTAAATGCCTGCGACAATGACCGACCACAGGCAGACAGAGGCACTCCTAAAGTCTTAAGGCGGCACTCTTGTCTCCGCCGCAGCTCCTTGTAAGAAAACTTCAAAAGTTTCAAGTGATAAACGACGATCCATCTTTTGGCTCGAACACCTTCCGTCGCGCCAGGCATACCTAAAACAAATAAGCGCGCGAATCTCTATACTTTGTGTCTGTTTGTCTTTATGCGTCCTTAAAGATTCGTAAAAGTAGCTCTTTAGATTCACCAGTGGAATTATCCCGTCCATTCGGGAGGGAATTTCTTATTCAGCACGCACTCCATCGCCTTCCTTCCTGTGTCTTCCACTTGGCGAACGTAATTAATTTGCACAGCGAGAAGCCGCTGGAATTTATAATTTTTGCAAAAATCTTACAGTTTCTTTCTTAAGGCGCCCGACTCTAGTGTGAATCGCATTTAAACTTTTAACAACTTCCTCCTTTATTCCAACGATGAGAGGGCGGCCGATAGATGTCGCCCATTTCTGTCCGAGAAAGATTAACTCTGCCAAGGAGTATGAATGCGGGGGAGGACGCCAGAAAAATTCCACTTCGATTTCCGTCATTTATAATAAAATTCCCAGCGAAGGAATTCTTTTATTGCCCATAATCCAACCTTCATTTGGGCGGTTGCTTTGCACTTAAGCACCAGGGCCTATTATCGTCTCCTCGGATAGACACCCACCATATCGCCGATATTATCATATTTCCAGGCGGGGGCCAAGACGGTGGAGAATTTTCCATTTTCCGTGTTTTTCATCCTCATCCTGCGTTGGCGGAGGAAGAGGACTCCTCTTGAGCCAAATTCTGGATGGGGCTCCAGGAGACACAAAGGATGACTGGTGGTGCGGGGATTGCAATTTATGGGAATGTTTATTTTCTTCTAACAAATTGTTCAAGGAATCGCGCGCTTCGCATGTGTGCTATTCCAGCGAGGATGACAGCGCCTATAAATTCAGGAGGCTCACTGTCACCACCGAATTTTATGATCACTGTCTAATTTTAAAGGGGATTTTGGGGGGACCGACGGTATCTTGCATCTTTTCCCGCTCAAGGACCCCTATAAGGCGATTGGCGCCTCCTTAAGATTGAATATTTTTCCTTTTCGACTTAGTTAAAGGACAGCCCGAATGAGGTGGCATCCGACGACAGCCCTATGATGACGGAGCCACACTCCTTTCCTTCGAGTCTCTGGTCTTGTGATGCGAAAATAACGTCGCTCCAAGTAAAACTTTTGTCTGGCTTCGTTCGTCTTATGATGGATTTCTAGAGCTTCTGCTTTACTTTTCCTCAGCAGGTCTAAGACCCGCGCCGTCGCCGTTCTGGCAGCTTCAGAGAGTTTTGCTTCAAACTTTAAATGCCAGATAATTGCGAATTACATGAATTTCGTTGTTTTGTGATCAAACAGACAAACAGTAGCTCCCCGTTAGAGAGCAGCGCGCTCTTTCTTCTTTCGGGAATTGCGATTAACTTTCTAAAGAAAAGTAAAATTTCATTACAATACAATGCCACAAAAGAAAGTTTCGTTCGAGTTTTTGAGCAAAGATCAAACAAATTGCAAGGATTTATGGTAGGATAAGTTTCACCAACCGAAACAAATCCTTTGTTGGCAAGCGGATTTTACTTCGAGGCTACAAAACAACGAGGAAGTAGCATTGATTTTGCAATATGAACGAACAATATTGCAACAGATTTCAACCTAATAATTGTTGTTTCTAAGTTGTATAAGCGTAGTATTAAAAAAGTTTCTTTTAGTCTTGAAATGTTCCAATTTGAAGAAGCATATTACAAATAAATTTAGCAATTTTAGACACATTAGTAAATATGTATGTATGTATATCAATTTAATTTTGATTTTTCTCTCTTCTTGACTAAACAATTTCATATTTATATCATACTATGTGACCAATTATTTCATTCCTTACGATTACACTAATCAGAATGAATAAATCCAGTTTTTTTGTATTGTTCAACGTAACGAAAATAAAAAAAATGCAAAGCAAACTTTATAAATCATCCCTAATTACGTATCCAATAAAGCCGTTGGTGGTTCTACCCAATTTTGTTTGTGGGTTGGTGTCTTGGTTCTTTAGAACACATAACTTTTTTTGACTTTCCGTATCATCGCACTAATTATGGCAAATATTAACCTGTTGCTTTAATGTTATGTCTTTTCAACATGCACGCTTAATATAGATTGCCAGAGGTCACATGAAGACTTTTCTTTTTTGAACCATTTATTCCTTTTCCTTCAAATAATCGGAAATTATAATAAAAGTTAGTGTTCCAATTAAAAACGAATTTGACTTTGAAATAATCATATGACTTTGACCTCTTTGATCTACATAAGTCCATGAAAAATTCACTATCAGATATCCTCGATGAAACATAATAATTTATTTATGTTTTAACTGTGTCTTTTTTTAAATTCAAGGCCGTCCAAGGTAATTAGGTTGGTGTGCATATTAAATACTCAATGTATGTATGTGACCTAAACGTATATAATTTTTTAATGAGTTAAGGTAAGAAGATATAGCTTTCATACAAACTGTTGATTTTCTATATTCAAGTTATCGATTGACCCCATTTCACTACTGCGACTAAAAATGCTTGGATCTTTAAAAATAAATGGCTCTGAAAATTAATTAAGGTCTTGCGTCTTTTTCGTCTACTTTAAATTGCTGACACTATGACTGATTGTGTAAATTTATTTATTTGCACAACTCATTTTCTATGTTTGGATTAAGAAGTAACCTCATGTAAATAAAATTGAATTAAGAATAAAGAAAGATGAGTCCTCCTCGGGTATAAAATTTTAAACATCTTTTTCTCAAAACGCAAAATTTTGCGCACTGTAAACTGCTCGACGGGTCATCTTTAAATTATACATGCTAATTCTTCAAATATCTGACCCCATTTTGAAAAACTAATTTTGCGTGCTAAAGTATTTTCGTTTCCTGATTTGAAACCTTTTTTGGAGTGAATTTTAAGGAAAATATGAAGATTAGCATACACAAATAGCTTTTCTATTGCTGTAGTGGCAACCAACTATACTCAGTTTATTGTATGTACGTGACGAATGAAGTTCTCTAATGTAAGATAATTGTCTCAGCAGTTTGTTAAACTTCGTTAGATAAAATAATTATTTTATGGTGTATATTTCACATACAGTTTCAAACTTCCAATTTAGTTTTGATTGTTGAAAAATCCAATTTTGCTAAAAATCCAACTTTAAGTGCGTTCTTTTCTCATAGCAATTTTGAGACAAAGAAATTGAATGTTTTGATTTGAACACATATTTTAACAGAATGTTTTAAATCGTTTTCAATAGTCTTACTATATGTACATTGTACAGTCGTCGAAATTTGGTCGTGAGCAATTTCATTACGCATTGTTTAGATCGGGCTGGCATCTGTTAATTCATTTGAACTTTCAAGATAAAATTTCGTTTCATCTGTAAAAATTACGTACAATACAAATTTCTTGTGGAAAATATCTCGTTGCAAAATTACTGCCCGTAATTAAATTAATGTTCATATAAAATTAATCAAGCTTTTTCTCCCATCCTTTGTTAAAAATTGCATTGTACAAAAATGAGTAAAAATTGGCTCATGCATAATAACTTTCACCTCTCGCATAATCGTTGCGGATATTAAAAAACGGTTTATCATTTGCTTATTCATTTTATTACAAAATTACATAATTTTTCTTAAATAAAGTTATTTTACTTTTTCCCCCAGCCTGCATACAAGCGTCCCCAAGTAGAAGGAATTGGGGTTTTTGTGGTCGTAAGCGCAGCAGCTATCAAAAATAAGAAAACGTAGATGTTCATGTTGATTTTTTTAAAAATTTATCTATTGCAAACGATGTACATTTCAATGCTGACTACTTCTTGTCGTATGACTCCAAATACTCTAATTAGCGTTATTTATCCTCTAACGATTGAATGAATTCTTCAATGCGATTTAATTTCAAAAGATAGAACAATTGGTTTTTTAATCATTGTTCTTCTATTGTTATGTTTAAAAGTACACAAGTGAGATAATTGCACAACAGTTTTTCAGACAGTGCTATATGGAATGCGCGTAGCAATGTTTTATGTTTCGAGAGTGGACATGCGCTCTTCAATTGTATTATGGTTGGAAAAAACAAAATGTTCAATGTATAAAAAGTTAGTAAAATGAGAAATTTTTTTAATATTATATTTTACGATTTTCAGGAAAATCCGGCTCAAAAGAACTAAGAAATAAAATAAACGTAAACTGAGATCAAATAGTTGGTATGGGAAAAATGTAATACCAAGTAATGACTTTGAATAATGATCTCTGGTATACGAGATTGTTTTAAGTCCATTTTAAAAAAACATGTAAAAACTTACAAAAACACGCATTAACTTATTAATTTTTCATTAAAACTTTTATGATCTTCTAATAGTCCTTTATCTCAATTTAATATTAATCATTTTTAATTTTAAACATTTTTCTCAGCATAGGTATGTTTAGTTTTCTGCTGAGTTTTGATAAAATATGTATGATCGATTTTCGTAAATTTTAATGTTCACTAGAAGTGGAACCCACATCTTCTGAAAACTTATCAGACACGTGCGCTTAAATTCAATAGTTGGCGTTACGAAATCAATATGGAATTGATACAGGAATCAGAAGTCACTCCTATTAGCAATTAAGCTAAGGAAGAAACACAAGGACAGACAATAAAACATTCCATTCCCTCTTCATGCGACATTGTACCAATGCCATAAAAGAAACTTCGTCTGTATGCCTAGCAACCTTTTCGACAGGATCTAATTTGAGAAGGGCGGAGAATGAGGTCCACCCACATCTCCAAAGAAAATTCGATGGCGATTCGGATACCCATCAAACGCATTGGCATATGGTGGCATTTCTGGTATTTGTTTAGTTATCACGAAGCATCCATAAAACACTTCCCCCTGGTTGGGTATTCGTATTCTTGGTATCGATATATGACACACAGTTTCCTACTAACCGAAATCCATTACTCGCAAATCATAAAATTTCGATTCACTTCTTATGGTTGAAATTTACCCGGCCGGCAATGACTATGAATAAGGATGCTACTGGAGAACGGTGCGGTTTTCAGTGACTCATGGGATGCTGCGTGAACAACGTACTCCTTGAAGGAGCTGCTCACATCCACTTCACATTGAGAGATGTCGCCATAATTGAATTCTGGTCCTGATCTGTCGCTCGTAAAACGTTTTCCCTGTTCGTCTTTTAAAATTGATATTTAGTCCTCGAAGGGATTACCCCGTTTTATCCCTCGCTTTCTGTATGGTGTCAACAATTCCTTTGAACCTGTCTTTTCTGTTTTCTTCTCTAGCTGTTGAGAATTGTAATCTCTCCAAATACCTTTCTTTTTCCAGGGCTCTACTCACTTGGAGTTAACTTTTAACTAGAATTTATTTACTACTTTTTTTTTCAAAGAATACTATATTGCGGTGACATGTCATTCTGAAATGCATCTAAATAAATCTTTAGTGGTGTGTTACCAAAAAGCAAAAATATATAGAAATAATTTTAGTTATTATTTTACTTTATACATACATAATTTCGCATATTTCTTTAAAGGTGGAACGATTGATTTCTAAAAAACTGAAAATTTTATCAGTTTAATCGTTCTTTTATTATAATGTATGAAACATACCTAGGTATGAAAAATCAAAATCAAAATCAAAAATTAGACAAATTTATAAAAATCTCTAATTCCTGCAATTCCATCAGGCAATTTAGAATAATAACAGATAGCCTATCTACTTTGACCAGTAGTCCTCTACATACAATATATAATTTTTTTTTATTTGAAATCAGTTTAGCACGAAATTTTGCACTGAAATTTATGAATCTATTTTGTTGAAATATGAAAAACTACTTCACAAAGGATGTTATTTCAGTTTACACAGATATCAAAGTAAATTTGAACACTCAATTCCGAGCGTTTTTGTTGCCACTCATAATTTAGTGTAAATATGTATTTACTGGAATGCCTTTGCAAAATTATGTCTCATGAGAGATACTTAAGTTTTTGCTCTGGAAATGAGTAAATTAATGTAAATTTTTCTTCAACATTTTTTGTAATGTCTTTCATAAAATTGCTTTCACCTAAACACCGATACTCTTATTGAGAATTTCAAAACAAAATATTTTAAAATGTTCGACAATATGCCGCATGGCAATTAATTAAATTGCAGTAAATAATTTTAACGCCTATTGATACTGCAATTTTCCGTAATAAAAATTGTGCGCATACCCGAAAAAAGGTGTGAATAATTACTACAACTAATTTCGTTAAAAAATACTGAGATTGTTGCAACTTGCAACAAATCTTATTTTAGTAAAATTTACTACGAAACAAAAAGAAATGTTTTGTACTAAAGTAGGGAAAATGAGAAATAGTAGGTACCTATATAAATAATCATTACCAACCAGAACTCCTTGTCATCAGTAAAAATAAAAAAGGCGTCTCGTGTAGCATGAAAAAGACAACATTAATTACATACATATATACCAAGCGAAGTGTAAAATTATTTTAAGAAAATCATACTATTAATAAATATTACGTGAATTTACAACTACAAATTATCATAAAGATAAATGTGACTATTTTTCGGGGTTGAGTCCTTTGTAAAAAACTACTACTGCTCAACTTAACTTCAATGAGAATGGAGAAATATACATATATCACAGAAATAAATTTTGTGACTCTTGCCATTATTTTACATATATGCGTCTACATTTGACAATATTTAACTTAGAACCTTGTGCAAATTTCAAGCATCTACTAAAATTGTATTTAAAAACCTTTTAAATATTTTCCGCACCGCGCATTTATGAGATAAAAGGTTGTCACTAAATATTCTTTCATCTTTAAAATTAAAGAACATACTTAAAAACTCATTTTGCCTAATACCCCAGACAGACGGGCACGAACGAATGAACGTTCTCGAAGAATGATCATTGCCGTGTCGTCTGTCACCAAGAATGAAGTTTGAATGAACATTCGTAACTACATTCTCGTTCTCATCAATGAAGTTCCGGAAACTTCATTCGCAGAGAACGAGCATGGAAATCCTGGAAGAATCAGCTGATTTCCAGTGTCAAAGTGTGAATTGACAACTGCCAGCCAGCCAGTTGAGTTTTAATTCTGTGATCCTGGAGGTGGGGAAGGAGCAGGAAGAGTTGCAATATGTTTAGTAGCTTGCGAACGTTTTCGTAAAGTTGCTATTAATTTCACCGATTCACTCGTGCGCATTTTAAACTCAAAAATTCTCGACTCGAATGAAGTTGGCCGTCTGTCATGCATATAACGAATGAAGATTCGAGAGAACGATCATTCATCGAACGTTCATTCGTCCGTGCCCGTCTGTCTGGGGTATAAGGGATGCAGCTCGATCAAAGGACAAGAGTAATTTGACACGGCTCGATGTATCTTCCCAGAATTTAGTTGATCCTTTTCAAAAACTTTTAAAGTCGCAAGGATGCGCATTGATTTTTATATCAAGAAAATGAGAAAAGTTGGTCTTTTGTATTTTTGTTTGCAGGAAAATGCACAACATAGAGTTTGGACTCGTTGCCCGTCTGACTTTTTCTCATACTTCATGAATTTCAAGAAAACCCATAAAGTTTTCGCTGACGATAATGGGTATAGAAGAGAACAAGGGGCGCCCTCGAAGAGCGCGGGTGTTCCACCAAAGTATACTGCAACGCCCTTAAAGTATGAAGCAGGGGGCGAAAAGGCTCTCAAATGAACATCTGAAAGTTTGGCGATGAGCTTCGGCGGGGTGACCGAACAAAGAAAGTGGAAACACGACAAGGACGACAAATTTTTGAATGGGAGAAAGACCCTTATCCTTATCGGGTTTAGTCATAATTTGAAAGGAAATTCGATTTTTCTCCATTTTTTTTAAATATTGTAGTCATTCTGGGGCGGCGCCTTATCGCCAAGCCAACGAGCAGGGAAAGTAGAGGAAGTGTTCATCAAAGACAAGGAATTTTCACATACCGGAGGCCTGCCTAGTGCAGAAGGCCTAAGCTCTCACGGTTGGGACTTTTGAATTTTTCATCGAATTCTCACGCGTGGGTTCTTCAGATCAAAGGCGTGCAGATAAAGTGCCTAGTCGGATTAGGACTTCTGGGTCTGTGCGTAAACGCAGGTGGACTTCTCGTTTAATAGGCCTGCCAAAAACATTAAATCGTTATGGAACAAGGCATCGGATATCAGTTGTTGGCACAATTTCGTGATAAGGCGATGAATGCTCCAAGTAAGATTTATTTTTTCTCCACAGCATAAGTAATAAAAGTTAGGTAAAAGCTTAACCTTCAGGAATTGAGTGCCAATATGTAGGTTTTAGTACCTATTTCTGTTCATAAGTGGCGCCAGTTTTATGTCGAGTTTCTTTAACTAGGATTAGGTAGTGTAGTGTAGTAGCTGAAGAATTATTGGTTATTTCAACCAAAGCTCTTTAACAAACATAAATATATTAATTGGCGAATCTGCCCCGTTTCTGCTCTCAGCTTTTTAATTTAAAAAAATGAAAATTAGAAAAAAATGTTGTACCTAATTGAGATGTTTTAACAAAGTTGAAATTTTAATGTATTTCATTTCATCAATTTCAAGTTTCTAAATGCCAAGCCAAATTATGATTTTTAACATACTTTGACAAGGCTGAAATTTATTGAAAATTACCGCTAGTTCTTAGACGATAGAACTTACCTATGTTACCTACATAAATATCAGGACTTCAAATTTCAATAAGTTTAAAAGCGAAGTTATGAATGAATTTTTTCAATTGATGCTGGAGTTACCATGTAGGTATGTACGTACACCAGTGTAAAAAAAAACGTTTTAAAGGTTTAGCAGCTGCAACTCAAACATACTTCGATCGTTACGCGCTACGCTATGCAGTTTTTCAAATTCCTTTAATGATTTATCCTGGAACGACCATATAGATTAATAATACAATTAATCAAAAAATCGATTTTTGATACTTAAAAAACAGAATTTTAGGTTTAAAAAATAAAATGTATTTTAGTTCGTTTATGTAATTTAATCCTAAAAAAACTCAAAAATATATCTAAAGTAAGTTTTGAAGAGGCTAAGAGATGGTTTATATACATATGTAGGTACATTCCTTTAAATTTCTTTCGCCCAATAAATATTTTCTTTAAAAAAATAAAATTCTTGTCTGATAGTTTCTGTTTTTATGAATCTATATAACAAGCTTGTGTATTATTTAAAATAAATTATTAATATTAAATAATGCAGCTCATACCTAAAGTATAATATGTATTTAAAAAACTAAAAGCTGAAAACGAGTTTTTTAAGTTACAAAAGCTGACGCAATTTTTACTTTCATTTTTCAATGCAAATAAATTTGTTAATGGACCATCCACGTGCATTTCATGGTACCTACTGTTTGAAAAACTGTTGTGCAATGAATTTATTTTATTGTTTACTTTTAATCGTGGTAACAGCAAAATAATGACGCAAAAGGTAATCGATGTATGGTTTGAAATTTAGTCAAAATAAATAATTATTCCATCGTTGGAGTATAAATAACGTTAATGGAAGTATTTGGAATCATACGACAAGAAGTAGTCAGCACTGAATTGTTTTATCAATTACAATAGACAAATTTTAAAACAATCAACATGAAAATTTACGTTTTCCTATTTTTGATCGCTGCTGCACTTACAACCTCAACAACAACAATTCGTTCTACTTGGAGAGATTTGCATGGTGTCTGGGGTAAAAAGTAAAATGATCTTTTAGGAAAAATTATGTAATTTTGCAATAAAATAATGAAGAAAACGATAAACTTTTTTTCTAATATCCTACAATTTTTAACAAAGAATAGGAGAAAAAGCTTGGTTAATTTTTCGAAAAGGACACCTTATTTTGTTAGGGTTTGTGTTGGAGAAACTGCTTGGTCAAACTCATGGTGTGGTATCTACTTTTGGAAAGCCAAAGGAAGAAAAAAGAATCTCTGAGAATTTGCAGAACAACAAGCAAGTTCACTAAGTGTTGAAAACAACTTGTTGCACTTTGCTCACTAAAATAATGTCGGCAAACCGTCCTAATGGCACTTAAATGCAGTCTGCTGGACTGAGCTTGGTTTTAAGTATATTATAACGATATAAAGACGTCCACATGAAATTTGCAAAAGAATGAATGGATGAAATATTAATTGCACTTCTGTCCGTAATTTTGCAATAAAATATTTTTCAACAAATTTGTATGCATGTATGAAACTTGTTCAGATAAAACAAAATTTAATGGTTCAGATTAATTAAGCGGAACCTCGAAATTTTGTTTAATAGACAAATTTAAGTTTGCATATTATTATTGTATACTCGTATTATTAGTAACGTTTCAGAAAGAAAATTTCACAAATGTTTAAAGAGTTTTTTGGCCCGGTAAAAGGAGAATACAATTGCTAGAACATCATTGAAAAATATTTGGTTTTTGTTCCAACTTTTGAATATGTAGATATTATTGAAATGAAATCATTGAATGATATATCAAAAGTAACAAATCAAAATTTTTAAGTGAAATTGTAATATTTTATTTTAGGCATTCTGATTTTTTGAAGATTGGTCTATTTCACATGATATTGGAAACTTCCCCAGAAACATAGGTACCCCAAATTTGGGTAATCTTAAGTTATTCTGCTGAAATGATTTTGCTAATATGGTATATTGCTAGATGTTAACAAAAATACTAACATCTGTTTTTCTAAATTATTATATGTTTTACGTGTAAATATTGTATTACATAATGAGGAACTTATTTATGGAGTAGGCTTATAAAAGGTTGTATCCTTGTGGAATGCCACCCCCGATGACGTATCACATTTCCGACCATGAATGAATTCTTTTTCGTAATCAAGAAATTAAGACTAGCGTGCAAACATGCAATCAGGTAGTAATTCACGCTCATCAGGCATCGCAAGCAGAAAGTCAAATCACATTTCTGAATGAAGGACAAAAATGAATGTTACCTCGCATAATTTTGCATTTCAATTGACTGTATCCACAGGTTATACTTTTTGTGACAATTACCGCAACGCCCTTTAAGTTGTCGTTGTGCACGTAACACCTCCTGAAAAATGGTATGCAATCAAACCTATGCCACCCCCTGACACTAATCGGGTCAGTGGGTTCAGGACGTCAGGGATGATAGTAACTTTTTCGACAAAGAATTTTAAGCCGCTCCATGGGACTGAGGGTTAGATTAAAGGGAAAGCGCTTTTGTTGGTCACAAGACCTAAGCCAACTTTTGGCAACCGCACGATTTATGGGATTTTGTTGAGAGTGTATAAAATGAAATCTAAAGATACCACGCCCAACCACCAATTTACCTCAAACGACATTCTAAGCCTTTCGGGCCCTCGTCGATTCATATCCAACCAGTCGCTGATCTAACAATATGAAAAGTTATAAAAAAACGTTTTCTAGCCCTTCAAATAAAAAAAGGGAAAAATGCTGATGGAATTTGGTTTGGTTTTGGTGCAAAAAAAAAAGGTGTTGAAAAGTAAAGAAAATCCTTTCGGAAGGTTTTCAACACCTCAGGTGATAAGGTAACATCGTTGGGCACTGCTGCCGTGTAGCTTCTACTTTCCGCCCAAGATGACTCAAAGTAAACATCGAGTGGACAAAGAGGAATTGAACCTTCGCCTTGTCGAAAAAACAGATTTAATAAAGAGAAATTCCTGGTCAAGGAACGTAGCGTGGGTCGCACGAGATTCGTATAGCCATTATCCCTTTAGAAGAAAGCAATAAACCTTTTCCTCAACCGTCTGACAAATGGAGTCAAAGGAGAGCTCCTCGCTAGCTAGAAGGAGTTTTAACAGAAAAACTGGGCCAAAAGCAAGTGGGTTAAACAGGAAAGGGAATCACTTACAAGGTCGGGATCGACATGCTGCTGATGGCCCTCTCCTTGCATGAAAGTCACGAAAAGCTGAATAAGCTCGTCCAGAAATGGGTCGTCGAGTACAATTATATCGGGCAGGGACGGATTGATTGCTGGTCAATTTTGGAGTCCCATAATTGTAAAGGACCTGGATAACATTCAGTTTTCGAATCAATTGGCGAACCAATTTGGAAAGGGTAAATCTTTTATATTGAAAGAAACATGCTTTTAACTGTCCTTAAATGTGTACTTTCAATCCTTTCAATTAAAAATCCCCTTAAATTAAACATATTCTAAGTGATTCCTTTTTGTTGTTCTTAACAGAAATAGAAACCTCTTTATTGAAACATTCTAATTATATACATCACCTTGATTTCAACAAAAATATAGGACTAACAAATAAACTTTAACCGTAGTTCGCCCGCTTTTGAATATTCAGAAAATGAACAGGAAAACGCAATTTAAAGCAAGAACTCCTAATTAGAATTCTAAATCGTGGATAAGTCAATGTCGCGCGCTTTTAACTGATTGGATTTTTAAAAGTAAAATAAACTTGCTGAACTTATGATATGTATATACATACATATATGTAGTAGGTACTCTCAAAAAGAAACCAGTTTTGAGTTTGTTATTATTTTTCCGGCAAATCAATATTCCAAAGTAGCCTTGTTAACGTTTCTTTAAAAAATAAATAATTTTCCGTTTCTTGAATAAATTGATTATGGAAAACATAGACCATTAAACTAAGTCCTTATCCTTGGAATAAATATCACGTCATGATACTAAGTAATACATGGTTAGATACATTTTTTTTAACCAATTCACGCATAAAAACAAATTCTGTGATATAATTTACATTGCAGAAATTTCGGCAAATATAATGAATGTTTTCCGTTGCATATACATAGAAAAGCCATCAGTTCAGTATAGGTGAAGTGAGAAAAAATGGAGAGGGATTTTTGTCAAATACTTTCTTTAATAAAAATTAATATATGTACATATTTTGCTATGCCTTCATATCTCCATCTTTCAGAAAGAAAAATTTTTCTGAATTTTCCTTTCCAGAAATAAGTAAATTAATACTGATACAGATGAGACAGAGGCCATTTAAGATATGTATATGTTTGATATATTAGAGAGATTGCAAAAAAGACGTAAACGTAAACGTATTGTCAAACGCACGTAAATGTTTACGTCGTTTCAGTTTGCGCCTTTCTATCCTATGTGGTACGTTAGACCTTTAAGGTTGCGTACAGCGTTATTGCGCAATCTCCCTAATAACGGTCAGCTTAAGGAATGATTGTAAACTAAATTTGTTGTGCGTTGGAAAAAAAAATTGTGAAAAGTATAAGTTCAAATATTATGTACTCGATTTAAATTGATTTTCCACAGAACCCACAAATTTGACGTACTGAATTAGTCCAGTCAAATGACTGCTCAGTTTTCATATAGTCTTAAAATTTGCCGACAGGGCTAATTTGAGTTTTTATTTGTTATCAATTTCTGTAGAGTGTAGAGTAGGCGAATTGAAAAGAAGAATTATGGAGGGTTGGAAACTAAATCCTGAATCTCTGATAGCACTGCATAGCACTAATATAATTAGAACTATAAAAAACTAAAATATTAGACCGACACTACTCACACTTCTTATAAAAAAATGTGCATTTTAACCGTGAATTTACTAAGACGCTTTAAAACTATTAAAAATGGACAAATAAAAAAGGAAATAACACACGCTTCGTTATACCTTTAAATGTTAATGAAAGTTATTAAGAATTTAGTTCTTAAAAAAAAGTTTGTGAAACTCAAGGTTAGGTACAGGGATATATCAAAAAAACTGGATGTATCTTCTCGAAAACTAAGTTTTATAGTCAACCTTCCACGTATTATAAAAAAATATCGAATTGAAAAAAAAAATATTTCCGGTTACCAAAAATGTACGATTGAGCTCCAAAAGTTGAACATTCAAAGGATATTGACACAGTTGCTATAACTTGTATGGTCTATTCGTTAGGACGATTTTTGTGCTAGGAAATTGTCAAACGAAGAGAAGTAGGTATAATCAAGTGTTTTTATTGTGTTATGACGCAAAACACGTATTTCTATGTACTTAGTTTTCTTATTGTGTTCTGTTTACAAAATGTTTATATTACGTTGAAACATTGAAAAGTGGAATTTCGCGAATTGTTTGTTTATAGATACCTACCTATTGCTCCATAACTTCCTGTTATTGTTTTCAAGACGGAAACATAATTCTTTAGGGCCAACATATACATATTTTACTAGCAAGTGAATTTTAAATATTAAATAAATTTGGGCAAATTTAAGAGTTAAAAATTTATTTATTTTTGGTAGAAAGTCGTAACTACTTCGAATATGTCAGCGCTCAAATAGTCTGCTGACAGCTGATTAATTTTCGATTCTTTTACGATATCGTTAAGAACGATATTTTCGCTTTAAATAATTCTTTTACACCTACGCGTAATTAAATTTCAAGTTCAAGAGAGAACTGCTGCCCTCCCTTGGCTCTTTCCTTGTATGCCCATGTTGGTCATCCCAGTCATCGTTTCTGAACATTTTCGTTAATAAATTTCCTATTTTGATTCGGTATTTGTTAAAGAAATTAAGATTTACCAATGGTAGGCATAAAACTTTCAGTACATATTAATAACTTAAAAGAAATTTAAATATTTGGAACTCTTACTCACTCATTTTATCTTGTTTAACAAATTTTAATTAGATGAATGTATGTTTATATATAGAAAGAAAAAGTTCCGTAGAACTTAAACTTTTAATGAAAGATATACTCTGTGTCATGCTAGTGAGATTTTTTGCCAAGAACTAATTTAATGAGGCGGAACTATACGCGTCATGATAACTAAAAGCTATTTCTGAAGAAAAATCATCGCAACACTTTGTACGTTGAGAGCTGGTTTAATAAAGTACATACTTTTATTATTCCCTCTACGAAAGTTAAGAAAATTCCATTAAAACTTACACTAGTAAGTAGAGCCATCTATTATTGAGGCTACTTTTTAGAAAAGTTTGCACAACAGTGGGATCCAAGTTGCTTTCTTATATTTATCTATTTAAATTTGTCTAAAGTGGAAGAGTAGTGCAGACACGGTCGACACATGCGTAACGCACATAATAATGAATGTCGGTGGTATAATCGAATTTTTCGTATTGATTCCAAGCTGTTTCATATTTCAATTGGAAAAAATCAATTGGGCCGAAGGCGAGGCGATTGTTTCACCGCAACATGGCCAACATGACTCTATCATTATTAGCGTGAAATCGTGCCATGAAAGTTTACATTTCGCGTAATTGGCGCTTTCGAATGATTTGAATTGAATCTTGTAAAGCAGAGATTCATTAAAGAAACTCTATATAATTTAAATCGACAAGTTTTACATATGGCTTCAAAACTTGTTGATTTGGTGGATTCAAAAGGTTGATCCGGAAGGTGCGAACTCTTCCATGGGTTTTCAGGACAGCACCCTTCCGGCAGACATCGATTTTCAAGACAATTTTCAGTCAAAGTTGTTTAAATGCCCACAAAAGCTTCGTAATTTTCCTCTTTGACTTTTTTTTCTCACTTTTTTGTCAGATCCTTTCTTTGCGTATACCGGAGAAAATAGAGCAGGAAAAGCATGGAAAAGGAAAGGTTCGGGAAACCTAAGATTTACTCAGGCTGACGACACGTTTTGGACATTTAGGTTGAAAGCCTTCCTGATTCGCATACAAATTCTGTTAATGGCGAGCACACAATGAACAATAAAATGTCAATCTTCTTGAATAGAAGGGAGAAAGGGGCGTGATCTTTCTAAAGCATGAATCCCTCTTCTCTGTCTCATACATACCCAAATATAGGGGCTTGAAGAATTGATCTAAAATTGTTCAATTTCAGCTTTTAAAATTGTAAAAAAGGCAAAAGTCCCTGAAGGCAAGCCTAGAAATTTAATTTAATATTATTTTTTTCTTTGAACGCAGATTTAATTGGAGCGCACGCCACCGTTCGTGCAGAGCACCCTATAAATTCAAAACATACCCTGTTTTCTACCATGGAGCCATTAGAACTCCCAGCAGGCCTTCTATAGTCAGACGACAAAATTAAGCACCATACTATGCTTATGGCGTTTTCTACATATAGTATAGGGACTGCGGCATCTGTGGGTGATTCATATTCGAACCCAGCCAGTATATGCGGTGCAGGGTCGCTTGCTTCGGAATTTGATTTGACCTAAAGTTCATCATTTGTACGCAGATGCTGGCAACCGCTTGAATCTAATTAAATTCGATCGATCTGGCTATAACTTATTCATTTAGGCGTCACAAATTAAGCACTCCAAAGTCAACCTGTGGTCGCGAATTCAGCTAAATCCCGCAGGTATGCGGTCTAATACCCGCGTAGCTCCTATTTCAAGCGTAATAAACGACCCCCTTTCTCTTAAAATGCTCCGATAGAAGCAAGAACAAATTAAGGTTTTTATAGCTTTAGGGTTACAGCGGCTTACAACGTTTAATTATTCAACCTTCGACTATCCAAAAGATCATAGAATTTTGCATTGTTATTAAAAGAAGTAAGTCTGGAGTTTTATGTACACTAATTTCCTAGCCCGATTACTGATTTTTTAACTCATTCTGACTGTGATTGTTTTTGAAATACATATCATAAAGCTGATCCACATATGTTAATATTATCTTAAAATTTCTGTTCTTTACATTAACATAAGTCTTGAGGATATTCGATTTAAGACAATTTTCTCCACTTATAGCCTGGAAGTAAGGGAATAATTATT
This sequence comes from Machimus atricapillus, assembly GCA_933228815.1. NCBI lineage: Eukaryota > Metazoa > Arthropoda > Insecta > Diptera > Asilidae > Machimus > Machimus atricapillus. The sequence goes on along the minus strand of OW121788.1, from coordinate 3,771,171 downwards.
CATAAAGTGATATTTCAAGCACTAAAAACCGCATTTATAATTCTAATAAAACTTGATAACGCAGGATAACTCATTGTTAGTTTTGTCATTGGAATTTTAATAAAGGATTTTCGCCAAAAGCAGTACACACATACATATGTCATGCATCAATAATTTACGTTACGAGATACCTACATATGTATTATACTTTTGTTAATTTTGTTTTAGTTTTAGAAAATTTTAACCCGGTTTAGTATACCGCTTAAAACTTATTTTAATGGCAACGTTTAAAGACGCACATGACCTTTTAAGTTGTATTTGGCTTCAAAACTTTAATAGTGGAATGGGATAGTTTAAAATCATGGCTTTATTTAATAATCCTATATATGTAACTACCTCGGTGCGATTCTAAAGCATTACAATAATTCTGGATCTAAATATATCTCCCAACTTCTTGGACTATTTTAACGTACAGCTAATCTTTCAACTTTTAATTAAGGTACATATGTACATATGTCTAAAATTTTAGAGAAGCTATCACTAAAATATTAGGGTTTTTAGACAATGTGCTAGAAATTCAGTTTGAATGAAATTACTTTCAGGTATTTTCATATTATATATGTATTTACTGAAAAATAATTAAAATATTTAACTAGAGCTCGTACAATTAAATTTCACTAGAAAAATTGTTTAGTGTGGACATGGTTGAAAAAAAGTCGGACGGGCCAAGATCAAAAAACGGCACTTAACATATCATAATTCGTTCGAAACGAAAATTGTTATTAAAGTTCTTTATTGAAAAAACACTATGCTTTTTTAAGAGTGAACTTTATTCGAACTTGAAAAACCCAGTTACGTTTCGCAAGAAATAGGGTTCTAAGCTGTTTGTTTTAATTTGCTAAAGTCCGGCTTCAATTAAACTCACGTTAACATTTTTTTTATCTAAAGCTTAGCCTCCTTTTCAAGCTTAGTAGTCCAACTTTAACAAATAAAATCTGCTCTCCAATTGCTTGTTTAGGTCTTTTATTAGCTTTTCTTTCGAGTCACAGAAGTGACTGTCTTATTTCCTATCTGTCTATATGTTTGTTATTAATTAATGCGAATAATTAAGTAGATATTATTGTTTTTTCTTTTAATTATAGGTATACATATGTGTCTCTAAATCTTCCCTTATATCTCACTGATAATGAATAAATAATTGCTTGCATGTCTAAGTACGCCTGCAAGCATTTCATTTAATTGAAATTCTGCATGAAAACTAAGAGGACCTGAGGGCTAAAGAAATACTTCGAGAGTAATTATCCCTGGACTGGAACATTCTAAAAATTTCAAGTGGTAATTTCCTAATGAATGATGTACTTGTAAAGCTTTATTTTGTACAAAGTGCTTCAAATAAGTCTGTGCAATAAGTAGAAATGAATAAGTTTAAATACGGGCACTTAGTCGTTTTGGGGAGACCGCAGATTCCACCTAATCTGTATTCATTCCGCTGACAAGAAAAGATTAACCCGGTCAGTTCCGTCGGAGTGAAAGCAAATATGCGGACACGCCAATAAATTACAAGAAAACAAATCGTTGGGAAACTCACCCGGTTCTGACCATCGAGAAATCCTGCTGACTTTTGGGATCTGAGCACGGATTTCAATCCTGCTTGTCATGACGCCAGAGCAGAGCATAACCTGCGGAGCTTGACCCAGAAAATTCCCGACACTCTGGTCATGTCCCGGCACAGCATCCAATGCTATGGACGAGGAGAATTTCTGGAAGATCGCAGGCCATCGAAAGTCATTAATAAAACATTGTGGCAGTCTGTCACACTTCTCGGGGTCTAACGTTGTCCTCCTCGGGCGGCCGACCCGGAGTTGTCCTGAAAAATATTGTGACGGCGCCCCCTGGTGTTGTGAAACGATATCGCTAATTCCTGCCTGCCCCGATAGAGATTTCAGCCGTTTCAGCTTGTTTCGTTCAGGAAAAGAAAACTGGCAGGGGTGGGCGTTGTTAGCACTTGATTTAGACCCAGCATGTTATCCTCCAGGACCTCCAGGACCTCCAGCTCCTCATACTGTAAACTTTCCATAGTTGTCTGATGTCTCCCGCGGCGATTAATCACGAATACAATTTTGTTCCCGTGTGCGTCGAACCCGGACGGGATCAACATCGGGTTCGGGCATTTGAATGATTTCCTAAAACGCGCAGATAGTCTGCGAGACTCAAATTGAGAAATAATATTCACCAAGAACAATTGGATTCGACTTAGGGAAATGAGTATAGTCGAAGGAGGGGAAGTACGCAGCTGCTGTTTCTTTAGGTCTTTTACATATCCAAATCGGTATGTGAAGCTTTGAGAGCATTTTTATCCGCCTTTTAGTAACGTTTTACTCTTGTAAAATCGTTTTTGTTTTATATACCCGCCATTTGTAGATACGAACTTTTATTCAGACAATTCATAAAGTCACAAAATCTTTTCTAATATGGTTTTATATATGTATGTACATATATCAATTTCGGATTAAACTAAGCGATTTTCGATTGAAACAAAATTATTTTTAAATAAAATGAAACTTCAGGAAATTAAAAATTATGTAAACTGCACCCAGTTAAAAAATTTATTTTTAGAATAGATTAAACAGACAATGATCATGTTCATTAATTGTAAGAAATTCAAGAGACTGTTAATTAGAAAAATTCGTAGTCAGGATTAGCAAAAAATCTATGTTTGTTTTTGCCTTTTTTTAAAGTATACAATACTTCAGAAATATTCTGTAAATATTTGTAGTTAATCCAATGGGTAGTTTTCAAAATATGCTATAATAACCACAACACTTTCCTAATCTAGATGATTGAGAGTGAACCTTTAAAATTACATGTTCAAACACGATGAAACAGTTAGAAAACCTTTGCACTGTTACCACTATTACTTAAGGACATGCTGTCATTTTTTTAGCAAAAAAATGACTGTGAAAACTCCCTTATTATATTTTTATATATTTTTTATTCTGACTTCTGAACTCTGTATAGGTCGATGTATTATAACCATATCTAATAATAAGTTTTCTAGCTTCTGAGAAAAAACCTTTGTGGGAGAGATAAATAGACAGATACAGATTAATTATAGAATGGCGTTTTTTCCATTGCTGATACCAAAAAAGTACTATGTGTTTTCACATTTTGTCATATGTTGTACTATTGTGAAAGGTATGAAAAAATCAATTGTACTATACATTACATTACATCTGTCTAACGAACGAAATCCCGCGGAAAATTTTTCCGTCATCAAAATATTTGTGGGCAAGAATAAATGGAGCAGGAAACCTGATCAATTACGTAGGTAGGTACATATGACATTTTGTCAGAAGATAACGATACGATGATAAATAGAATAAAATTGAGGTAGATTTGTTTTGTGTTTTTATTGTATTAAGTTCATTTTTGTATTATCTTAATTTAATGTGAATGTTGAAAATATGTACCTACATGAAATGCGTTTTTAGAAAATACTTTAAGAATACCTCACCTGGAATTGAATCAAGATTATAAAAGCATATTATTTTATTAGAATGGCTCCTTTGGGAGGGTGTAAAACCTTTACCAGTCCAATAAAAAATATATTTATTTGTCTCTTCAATTTTGATAAAATCCCCACGCTGGGACCTTTTATCTTTGATTTCTTCGTTTCGAATATATTGAATCGGTTAACGAAAGCCACCCAATTTTAAATAAACTTATGGGGGACAGGTTTTCATGCTTCTACATTTATATGACCTTTATTAAACATTACCATTTAAATGTTTGGTTATTATGGTCAAATTTGTAATTTCTAAAATCAGGGCATAAAACAAATATCACGAATGTTTGAAAAAATATTCTGAGCGATATTCCTTAAAAAATCTAAAAATTTACATCGCAGTTTGAATTTACTAATGTTTGTTTACCAAATTATATGATGGTTGATTCAATTTTAATGTTGCTTTACTTCTTTTAATTTCATAAAAGTCGCTTTTCGTAATACGGAAATACTTTTTAAGGTTTTTCTTCAGTCACTTAACCTCTCCTTTGAATTTGTGATTCAGTGGAATAGTGTAGGTAAAATAATTTATACTTCGGAGACATACTGAATAAAAAGCTGACATCATCCATGACTATTTTAAGGATTTCAAAATACATCTAAGCTGTAATCCAAATATCTTCAAGTTTTCTTTAACACTGATAACGATATTAAACACACTGCTTGGACCAATTAGATATCCACAAAATAAATGTATGTATACTATTTATATGAAATATGTATGTAATTAAATTTAAGGTATTCGCCACATATTTGAATAATTCTGGATAAAAATTCTGAACGTCGTGTCGTCCTATGAATTCCTATCCAATTTAAATTTAGATATAAAACATCAAATAATAATATAGTATAAGTTAAAATGACACGTAGTTAATTTTTTATACTAGTTTGAATGCAACGATCGTATGAATGTATCTTCAATTTTTGAAGCTTAATCTACAATAAACGTAGGTAATGATTAGTAAGGATTTTTTAAATAAAAATTCAATAGAATGAAAATAATGAATGTAAATGAAACAAACAAAAGAAAAGAATTATCGTTGCTGCAAGCTTTTAAATCTATAAAGCCATCAGGACCGAATTTCAAAGCTTATTGCTTCATTCAATTTTGCTAATTAAATTTGTTTGTCCAAAAAGTAAGTCATCGATAATTAATTATCATCATCCAGAGAGGTTTTGTTCTGTTACTCCAGTAGAGAATTTCATTTATATAGTGTAAATTATTTCGAACGAAGTTGAAAGCTACCTGATTCTCCATACTTAAATGTGACGCAAATCGAATATATTCGAGTTTAAGCTCATTATGGTTTTACAAATTTTGGTATCGATAAGAGCCTTGAAAATTTTATACTTTTTCACTAAAGGTTTTTATTCCATCATTAATCAAAAATCCCACGTATGTGATGGAGATTTCGTAAATGGTTGCAAATTCATATAATCTCACAAAGACGCAAGGTGATATTTTACACATTGCGAGATTACGGGCGATGTATAAATTTATTATTAGAGTTTGACCATGTCCGTCGGACTGTCTGTCCGTTTTTCTGGTACCTATGATTTCCTAGTTCCTTCAGTTTTACACTAATGTCCCAACAATTTGCAAACTGCATTTTCATTTCAAATTAATTAAAAGTTAATAATTTTGAAAAATTCTAGTAGCATTTAAATAATTAAAATTGTTTCGATTTAGCATTAGCATAAACAAAGTAAATATAGATATAAATAAAATCGGAATTTAATTACTATGAAATTTACTAGAATCATTTGTTGTATTGCACTGAATGAAGATTTTCAATTAACTATTGTTCTAATTTGAATAGCTTTCTTAACAATGCCTGCTTTATTTCTGTTTCCGCACGTATTTCCTTAGTTGTTTTTTTTTTAATTTGAACTCATGCTAATTAGACTTACTTTACCTACTTGTGGAAGTAAAATAAAAAATTGTAGGTCGGTAGGTACTATGCAGTTTCACCCTTAGAATAAAATCTCGTTTTACAGTTTCATTGAAAATTAGTTAGATTGCAAAGTGCCACCATTAATTTTCTTTTTTAATTTTTAGAATATAATAGAAAATGTTCCCTCTCTCCATAACAATTTCAAAAGCTATAACACTGCAACAAATTTTCTTGCACTTCCTGTGTAAAATATAGTAAAGCAGTGCAAGAAAGCTCTGGGGTCCGATCCGCTTAAATTAATTGAAAGGCAAGCTTGAGTTATTAATTAACCTGTGACGCAGAAGACAAATCCCATGGCACACAGGAGTAATTAATTAGTCGACATTTTCCGCAGTCAACTTTACCAAGAGACTGGGCAAAATTTCAAGATTTTCATAAAAGTTTCGTCTCCGCAATTTTGTCTTCCGGTTTTCCGATGAGGGTGAAGAGAAGAGGACACTAACCACAAGTAATGCAGACGAAAAAAAAACATTCAATGTAGGTACACTACACACTATATAGATATATAGACATGTATACCTATTTATGTATATTAGGAGGTGTCTGTACATAATTTGTTGCATTGAATGTAAATTGCAAGCAACACAACACTCCTCGAACATATTTCATACGAAGGACGAATGCGACTGCATTTTTCTTTTCCCTATGGAAAAAAGAAATTTAAGTACTCTACATGCGACCATTAACTTGCTGTTAACGTAGAGAATTCTTCCGGTGTGGGAAGGCAAAAAAAAAAAAAAATGCGCAACTCTTTTAAGGGTTGCGCGACCCACCTCTGCAGATGAAATTGGGGGGTAAAAGTGGGTTGTGGTTGCTGTTTAACCAAATGAAAAATGAGCTAGTTCTGCTGGTGGCATGGCCTTGTTACTTTGTTGCCCGCCGGAAAATTAGCTTGGGAAGCTGCAAAAATAATCAGGGGAATGTGGTCCCAGCGACGGTCCATCGCAGCCACCCATAGAACAGAGACGGAATTGGCCCCTCTGATTCATGTGCTTACCATCGTCATCATCATTAATTCATCCGGCATCTGAGATTCGAATTTCCGACGATGACGTGCATACAAATAAGTCGGGATTCGGGAATACCTGCCGAGTCATGTAACTATATATGTAGATAGACATTCACCGCTCAAAGATTCCTTCTACATTCTCGGGACGGCAAGAATTTGGTGGTAAGTGTCCCTCTGTGTTGCCGAGAGGGCCCTTTTCCCTGTCTTACCTATTCAACGTTAAATTCTGATCAAATGGAGGGTAATACCAGTAATACCTTAATCCCTAGAATACTTATTACGTTCGAATGGATCTGGTTGCGGTTGAGTTGTGGGCTAAATAAAACTTTTTTTTTTTTTTTTGGGAGAAACTTTTCTCATGGAAAGGTTACTTGAACGTGAAACTGAAAATGAAAGTAGTTTCCACCTGGGCAATATTACCTACCAGCACCTTCTATTGGGAAACTTGCTGACGTACACTTTTCGGCCATTATAAGTTAGGAATTGATAAATAGTTTATCCTTGTTGTGGGCGTATAAAGATTATGCGGTCTATCGATCGACTATGGCAATAAATTTATACAATTTTTTTAGGTAAAAAGAGCCTTAATCCTTCTTAAGTATAATAACGCTTAAAAAAAAAATTCGCATGAAACGATTCAGTGGCTCGTGTTTTCGTAATTTTGTTACAACAAACTTTGAAGCACCAATATTATATATGTATATTTCACTTTTCAAGAAGCTTTTATGCTAAATTTAGATAACATCAAGTCATGGGCTCCTTTGATGAAAACGTAAAATACGTTCTTCTCTTTGAGTGAAGAAGCACTGCAAATTTACATACCTACCCCATAGGTTTTTGTTTGAAGATAGAAATTGATAGGCGGATTCGAACATTAAAGCAACCCAGAGCCATGAACCCATGTTGTAATGAGCTGATCTAAAAAGACGGTTTTCTTTTGTCTGTATATTTTGTTCTAAAAAGGGTTGCAGGTTATATCCTCACTCGCTGATTTTGTAAATGCTTTTTGAAGTCATCGCATGCTCACATATGTATATGTACGTATTTCCATATACATATATACATATATATTTAAGGTTATTAAGTTTTATCGACCGCCTCAAAAATAGTAAGACCTACAATTAAAATTATAGTTTCGCTATAAACTTTCCAGACCATACTAACAACATGTATGAAGTCCGAAAACTTTAGAAAAACAATTTAAAGAGCTACAGACCAGTTAGAACCCTTTGCTTATACAAAAAAAAAGTAAATTTTATGCTTTTCCATATAAAACTAGTATCAGTATCTATCTTTTTTTTTACTTTCCACTCTTAAAGGAAGGAAAATAATTACATGAGTTCTATTTCGAACAATGAAAAAAAAAATTAATTTGCAAGAAAATAAAAAAAGAATGCGATAATAAAAATTGCTTGATGTTACAGATGTTAATAACTTCTAGTAAATATAATAGATTGAATTTTTAGATGGCACTACTTTAAATTTCTTCATAGCTTATTAAAGTTTATTAAAACACTTTTTAACAAAGAATATAAATATTTATTTTTTTTAGGTGAGTCTGACGCGTTTCGCCCTCTCTAGGCATCATCAGGCTATTGACTATAATAACTTTTGAAGCTACTTAATTTAAGCAATTTTTTTAAACAAAATCATTAACACGCCCATTGTATTCACGTGCACACTAAATTTGCCTCAAATCGTAAATTAAGATCGTTTAAAAAGTTCTTAGAAAGAAACATTTATGAAAAACAACAAAGCGTTTTGGACGGTGTTCTCCGAATTGAAAGGCTCAAATTAATAGAAATTCTTGTGAAAAATTAACATTTGTTATTGATTTCAGAGGCATGCACGCAAACGTTCTTACAAAAATTCATTACGTACAAACGTAAAATCTCTTGAGCTGTAATTAAGTCAAATTGGAACAATTTTCATTATCAAAAATAACTGATTTGGAGGTGGTAAGAGGATAATGAGAAATTTTCGTTCCTGTGCTATTACGTAGATATTACACGTAATTATGTTATAGAGGGAAGATTTCAATAATCATTATCATTCTGAATATTTGAATGGTAACGTTGTATTCATTTCTATTTCATTGTCTGTCGTGCATTAAAGTCAAAATGCAATATTTATGTTTTCACCTTAGTACCCATCTAATCATTTTTTTGGTTTAACTTCATAAAAAAAATCAAATGAAAGAAAAGAATTCATGTAAATCAAATGAATGCAATTGAACTTGATTGAGTTCGGTTTATAACTCAATTTTTTATTTAAATTTTCGTATTGTAGATTGTTTAAAATAATTGATTTATTATTCGGCTAGAGTCCGATTTGTGTCGGCTTGCGCTTGATTTAACTTGGTTTGGATCAGGCTTAGACCAAATTTGAACTGTCTTAACATTAAAAATTGAGGATATGATCCAGTGGACCAAATTACCTAATATTATTAAAGAAAGTTTTCAAGGTCAAAAAAAAGGGTAAAAGTGGATTCTCTGTAAACTGCTAAATTATTTGACATAGGATATTAGGATTATTGCCTTTAAATAATTGCAATAGTTAATGTAAAAGTAGATAAGAGGGGTTAAATAATGAGCGATTAAGAATGTTTTGACATGAAATTGCAAATGAATTCTCACTGCTGTTTCCTATTCTATAGAAAAAAAATCGGTGAAGGTAATAACTCATAAAATTGCCCACACCTGTGTATGTGCTGCACCACCATTCTCTAACTTTACCTGTTTATTTTCCACTTGTTTACCCATCAAACTTTTATGGAGATATTCCACAATACCATAGAAGGCATGGGCAACTTTAAGGGAACCATGGGAAATTTGCCGAGGTCAATTATTTTCCCAGGACTGTTTATTTTAAATTCAAACAAGTGGAAAAGGGAAGACACGGACTCGTCCTGTCAAAGAATACCAGGAAAGCAAAAGCTGGGCTCTTTGGGTGGTCTCGTCCCGGCTTCCAGGCAATGACACCGTTTTGCATTTGTTTGGTAAATAGTAGATTTGTTGCGGCTGACTAGTCTCGTCCTTGGCGGGGTCTAGGAGTATATTTACTTTCTGCTTTTTTAAACAATTTGCAAGTGGTTGCGTAATTTTTCAAACCATCTTGAGCAAACCGCTGCTATTCTATATTTAACTGAAAATTTTTGTTAAGAAACAATATCCACTTTAATGCTTATAGGTGATTTTTATGACTCCCATCCGAGTCCCTGATTAATTAAGCCGATGTGTGGGCGCAAATTAATTGATATCCTTGGAAGTCGGCCATAAATCATGAGGAGCAGAGGCGAGCTACTCAAGCTAAGGCCTATACTACACTACTGCCAGGGCGGTGAGTGTTTTAAGGCTTTCAATTAATCAATCCGAGCCAAAGGCGAAGGAGCTGGGCTCGGTTCATTTGAGAGGAAGAAGGAATATCAAAGGGGCACCTTCAAACGGAATTGCTTAAATTGCGTAATCTTCCCTGAAAAGATTTAGTCAATTTCGCAAATGGAATTTCAAGCTGCGATAGATCTCATGAATAACTGGGTGGTGGTGCTGTGGTCGCCTCCCGTTCAAACCGCAAGTGCACTGCTTTTCATGGTGATTGAAGTAATCGATTGTGGCGCTAATGGATTGATCCGCCTCTACATTGTTTCCATTTTATGAGCTTGGGAGTAATCGCAATTAACACTTCACTGCACGCTGAGAAACGATAACCCTAGAAGGGGGCGAAACGCCCCATGGCGCCCCATAGAATAACGCAGCACTAAGCTACTCACCCTTTTAAATCGTGGAAAAATAGTTTTCTACCTCAATGTGTCGGAATCAAGTGCACTATGCTCATGGTTCTGAAACCGCAAAAGCCGCACATACTTGGATCCGTTCACTACTTTGGGGATTCTTCACCTGGAGTTTCGAAATTAACTTCGACTATGCAGGGTGTATATTAGCAGAGTTGAGAAGTTTCAATCAGCTCCCAAATCGTTCCTCTAAACTCTAAAGTCAGTGAACTCATTGAATAAGAAGAGCTAATGTAAAATGTTTAGCTTTATTATTTAGAAATAATCTTTATAAGTGTTATGGAATAATGATCTATCTATGGCCTTGTCGCTTGAAAACTCTCCAAATTATCCTTAACCAGTTTGGATTATCATTTAGAATAGAATTTTAACAATTTCTCCTAAATAAAATAATACATATGTATGTATGTTTGTATATAAACGAAATTTAGGATTTCGAGCGTATTCAATTTCACAAGTATTATGTAGGTACTGCTTTGAAATTAAAGTAAAACTTATCTCGAAATCTATATTTAATGGATTTTTCGTCTGATTTTTTTTTTTTAGAATTTCAAAGATGATGAGATATATCTAAAATTGAAAATATAGCATACCCAAAGTATCAATTTCACGGATACCTTTTTTCTCAGTTGAATTTTCGTATTGATATGTAGTACCTACCTAATGTCTATAAATACTTTTATTCTTCCTTTTTCTTGATCAATCTACACTCTGCTGCTAATTTAGAAAATCATATTTTTTTTTTCATTCAGAGAAAAATGACATGGTACCTACCTAATTATATCAAATCAGTGTAAATTATGTTTTTTACAATACAAATGTATTTAATTTATCATTATGTCATTTTTAATTGAAAATATCAATATCAAGTTTCGTTGTATATTTAACATGAATATAGTATTTCTCTATTCAAATCTATTTGTAATATTATACATCAAATCTAGAATAGCGAACACAAATTTACACTGAGCTAATACTAAGGATTATTTGTTCTTTTCTCAAAATGAGATAAATTTATTGTTTATAAACGTGAAAATTCGTAAAAATACAAAAACAGATTACGGACAGTATTTATGTTAAAATTTTTTGTTTTAAATTCATGTTCAGCATTATTACAAGAAAAGTTCTTTTGGGACTTGAAAATAAATTCATGCAAGCCGGAGATTTAGGTTTAACCAGTTTCTTTTAAAATTAAATTCTGATATTACACAGAGAAGTAATTATGTACGTTCTCGTACTTGAAGAGTTTTTTTGCATAACTTCTAATGCTTTACTATTGACTTATAAAGAATGGTTTTCTTTGAGGAAATGCTTTTACTGAAATCAATTTTGGGCAAATGCTTGATTTTTATTCACTTCTCCCAATGTTTTGACTAACGAAAAAGGGTTTTCAGCAAACATATCATTGCGCATTTTTGTTTTTGTTATTCCTTTTTTGTATGCAGTCAGAGATCGACAACAATGTGAGAGAAACATTGCTGAAATTCAATTAAGAAGCCAAGAAAAACTGCTTCAATTTGCCCAGTGCCAGCATCCACTCGTATGGGGAATGAGTGTCATTTAAAAAGTTCTGATTCTCGATTCTTCCTTGTGGATTCTCCCGATGTGGACAGCTCGCCACGACTGCAGGACGGCTAACAGCCATTGAAACCCACTTCCATTCCCAATGCGGGCACTCCAGGGCCAATGGGACCTATAGAGCAGGAGTGGAGACGGAAAAGAATTCGAGGGGATTCGGATGACTGTCAAAGACAACAATGCAAGGAGCATTTCAGAGTCTTCCCATGTCCATTTCGTCGTCTTGGCAGCAGCTGTTGGTCTTGACCTCCAACGAGGAGCTCTTCGATAACTCTAAGCTATTTGTTGTGGTGGGTATGGGACAGTGTGGCATATGCTGCTTACACTTTTGTACCATTCTAATTTTCAAGGATTACATAGCTATGTTGTATATGCATCTATTTATGCATATGGTTTCAATTTTAATTGAATATGACAATAATTTATTCAAAATACTGGTAGTCATGACGTTTTATATGCTACTGATGACTGACTGACTGACCATTTTTATGATTTTTCTTTATGTTCATGTTTTTCGCACAAAGGTATCATTTCGAGTAGCCTATAAACACAATCATTCCCCCTTTAATTAAAAAAGAAAAATATTTGAAACACATAGGCTGTATATTAATCTAAAGAAAATCTACATAAATTCGACTGGCCTTGATATTATTAAATATTACCAAAACAAACTCAACACATTTTAAACCAGAAATATATATGTATATTGCTTGCTCTTAGCCACGTGTCCTTAAAATCGATATTGTATATATAAATACTATAAATGATTTTTACTTTTGTATGACCCAAAGAGAGGTTTTTTCTGTTAGAATTAAATTAAGATAGATACTTTTTTTTATGTCAAACTTTGCAGATATTAAAACGTTTCCAAACCAGCTAAGGGCAAACCCATTTCGAACTGTCTGAAACAATTTGTTGTAAAATTGAATTTCCGCAAAGTGGAAAAGTGCACGAGGGTGAGCCAATGCTAATCCATTTTAGACAAAAAAAAAATATCCTCCGGTTATACGAATGGTGTTGCTCATTTACATGTATGATTTTTATGCAGCCACATCATTCATTCCTGACGTAGATGAAGCGCTTCACATTCTATGAATTCCTGCTGGTTTAATGCTGAAAATTCACAAGTCATACAGACACAAAAGTATAGTTTTCCGGCTGTCGGACCTGGGCGTTGCTACGGGGGTGGAGTTGCTTCCTTTTCTCGAAGGGAGGATTCTTCCTGGCCAGTGAAAATGGAACCATCCAACTATCTATTCGGTATAAGTCTGGACAGGAAAAAAGTTGAAAGTTCTAGGAGGATGTTGAAAATTGTTTTTAACTTAAAACTTATCTGGCTGTCGGAGTTGTGACTCGGTCAGGCTATATCACTACTTTTTGTCTAGAAAGTACAGAAAAATAGGGAATCATTTTACGAGGATGGACGTTTGGGAGAACCGGGCATTATAGTATGGCCGATGAAAGTGCACATAAATTTTAAATTTAGACTGTTCCGACATGGTCCGGCACATGAAAACTAAAGTGCTTTTCGGATTTTTTACTCTTCAAATACTTATACAGCTGTTGTAAAAGTGACTAAATTTATGGAGAAGCAGCTGGAGGCGAAAAGGCGCTTCTTAGAAATTTTCAATTTTTCGGATAATTCGTTTTACGATATGAAAAATTTATGAGCAAATTTTCGATTGTAATCTAAAGGTATGACTTCCAAGAAAAATGTTACATGGCCACTAAAAAAGTTTTTACATTCACTTTTCTTTATCTAAAATGTAGATATCTATGCGCCAAAAATTGTTTTCACACAAACATTTTCTTAGTTTATATACGTATTGTGCAGTTTTCTTAAGCTCAATCCCCTCCGGGCATGCACACGTTAAGCTCCACTTTTGTTACTTTGCTCATTAGAAAAATTATTATCTTTTCAGCGAGGGAAAAGTTTTGCCATACTTAAAACTTGAAATTGCAACATTATCTTATCTCTGCCCACCCCGTATTCCTATACTCATCTAGTTTCTTAGCTCTTAGCTGGTATATCTTTTGAAAATCGCAAATGCATCCCCTATCTTATTTTCTGCGGTGTGTAATTAAGGAGGAAAATGCATTCATCGTTTGGATCCGGGTACCACTCCAGCGACCATGATGAATACTGAATAGAATGGAGAAGACGGGCAAAAATTGAAGGGAGTTAATTCCAGTGAATTTACTTCTTTCGAACGCAAAAATATTCTTGCCCTATGCGCGGTTGCAATTAATGGAAGTCATTAGCACAATGTTTTAGAAAAAAGGTAACGCCAGACGGAACTCTGAATGGCGCTTTAAGGTTTAATTAGGCACCCTAACTATTTTTTTTAGGGAAATGTTCCTAGACAGAATGTACTGTAGCTCTCTAGGTTTCTGGTCCTGTTCACTATGGAAAATAAGTTGCTCCGACTAAGTTCCCTTTAATATTTAATTGAAAAGAAAAAAAATTTTCGCTATTAATTATATTTTTACAATATTTCGTTTATTCAGTTACTAAACAATCCTAGAAATAAATAGGCAAAAAAAACACAATTTTTAACTTCTGCTTCTAGGGCTGGGTTTGTGATGTTAAATGACGTGTTTTAATTACAGTAAATAGACAAAAGTAAAAAAACCGATGTGAAATAGCCTTTTTTAATATTTTTACAATTTTTCGTTTACTATCAAATTCAAGTAAAAATTGGTTGTAAACCAGTTGGATCATTTGTAAAATTGGTGGCAGTTGTAGGTGTAAAAGGTACCATTTTATTCAGAATAAACGATAATTGAAAAATCCAAATTAGAAAAAACAAGTGGCGGCTTTTTGAATAAAAAATCTAATCTCTCGACCTCGAATTTTGGTTATTAGGTCTACCTATCTACATAATTTAAAACAAAACAAAAAATCATTTTTCAGGAAATACGTTTAATGCTTTAGCATGCTAAGATTTGGCCGGCATTTTCCAGATTTTTGAAAACTTCTTTTGAGATATTATTCAGAAAGCCTTACAATAATAAAATCGGTTTTATTTAAAAATTTCAAATGAGAATATCTCCTTAATAAAATCATTAAAAAGCATATTTTATTGCACAAAGCGGATGAAGTTTCAGGCTAATTAATTTACAAGACGACTTGACCTAATTTTTACTACTTATGGTCTATGAAAAGGATGGCAATCCTCGCTCTATCCGAAGGATGGGTCGTAGGCTCAAAGATCAATTCTCCACCCTGGAGCTAGCGTTTGCCAGACTACTTTCATAGCTTGGCGCTATCGCGATAACTGGCACTTGCTCGTAAAATCCAAAGAACTCATCTTCTGAATTCCCGCATCATGGCGGCGCGGAATATGTGCGCTTCTCGGGCCATTTGGATATTCATCACGTCTTCATAAATTTTATCAACCGGATGGTGGGTGGGTGGCACGAGAGAACAGATGCGTGCTGAAAGCCACTTTAGACTGAATTTTCTTCTTGTCGAGAAGATTTCCTCCTTCGCGTTCACCCTGACCGCATCTAAGGTATACGCACTCAAGGTGCCACCAGCCTCTAAAAAGATAGGCCTGCTTCTCAACCCCAAAAAAAAAAAAATGGTATAGGGTTTTCTACTTGATGCCTGTATGGCCCGCAATGATACCTTGCTCAGGAGAACGACTTCAATTTTATCAGCAGATAGGACATGCCTCAGTGCGGCAATTTTCCAGTTCATGTATTTTTTTGCAATATTATATACCCAGAAACCCCCTGGGCCGACGAGGTCGTCGAGAAGACATCTGAAATCATTTGGCAAATTTTCATGACGCCCGGATGTACGTTCCCTTGTCGATTCCCTTCACCCTTAGGTTAAGGGCCCATGAATTAATAGACCTTTTTACTCGTTACCTTGTTTGGCTACTTTCTTATGTATGCCGGACTCCTGGGCTCTAAAACCTACACCAGGATTAGGAGGTACCTAAAGGGACTAACTCATCAAAAATTCACGATCTTCTAATTGGGATCGTAAATTGCTCGTAAAAAAATTTTTGCTTTCACCACTTTTATCTTGAAACACGGGCAGTAAACGCTGCATAAGGAATATATGGACCTGAACTGACTGCATCGCATAAAATATCGTAAAATTGGACCATTTCGTTGAGATAAGCCACATTGTAGCAGTCCCCATCGCAACCTAAAGCGACAATGGATGGGGCCAAAATCAAATCTCGAAAACTTTGTCGAGTTGGAGAACGTGATTTCTGTAGATAATTCAGTTCCGACCCGGTCATTGTTATCCTTAATTTAGCTAGTTAAGCAGAAGCACCCGTTTGCCTTAAGGGTGACCGATTAAATAAGTTACGGGCGATATCGTTATTATTATTATTATTTTTTTTTTTTACGAAATCATAAATGTTCCTCTAGCCGAGTAAGAATTATCCCAGGTTATTTTTCCGTCTTGATCAAGTTATCTTCGGTTGTTAAGTAAACATCCCAAGTAAGAAATTATATAGGGAATCCCCAGGGGATAGCCTCAAAACGAATTAATTATCGAAAAGAGATAAATAAACGGGCATAAGCTTTGCTTCTTGACTTTTTTAACTTAGGCGTCACCCACCACGTGAAAATTAGAGGGGTAAAATTTGTATCTTTTGTTATTATTTGCAACTTTTGTATTTTTAAGGGTTCAAAATGAAATTGTTTATACAAACAGAAAATTCAAGTCAGGTGGATGAAAACCCTCGCGCTCGGCCTTCATTAAATAATTACCACCGCTAAAAGCCTCCGGGCTGATGATTGGGTGAAAGCTGAAGGTTAAATAGAATGCATTCAACCCTTTGGGTCCGTCGGGAATTTAGAGATGGAGTAAGCTACTTCATTATTTAGATTCTGTGAAAAAAAGCATAGCATGAAGTGTACGAAGAATAGAATAACCAGAGGTACCTCTATATTTTTGCAATTACAAATTCTTTTCAAAATCCTTTCAAACGAGCGGGTATTATCTAGAGCGGAGTATTACGCTGTAATTACACCGGATGTGAATATAGAGCAATGTTGTTAATATTTTAGAAGAGTTGGAAAGGATTGTTACTGGTTTATCCGCTTACTAGTTCAAGTTTATTAATATGTATAATATAATTCCTAGTGATTAAGACTAATCTCTAATCGTTTGTTTATATTGTTAATTAAGAAATGAGATATATGGAAAAGGAACATTCAAAAGTCTTCTTTGGTTTAAAATTTGCGCTCTTCATTTCAGTGTAATTTTTGTGCATCCGTGCATATTTGAGCGGGCTGTAGGTATGCCCAAAAAAATACTAATAAATCTTATTCATTCTTATTACATCTGATACTCCGACATCATCTTTTATCTAGTTTTTAAATATAATAATTATCTTAGTCTGTTTTAATTTGCTTGTAATTTTATAACTAGCTTCATATGGAGAATAGAATTAGGAAAATACATAAAAATATATATATGTATGTAGGTAGGTATATATATACATATAAACGAGTATATGAGTCATTTTTCAAAAATGAACCCACCACCCTGTCGAACCTTAAGAATCACGTGGAGAGTGGAAGCTGAAATTAAAGATTAAAGACTCTAATATTGTAAACGACTTTTTTGTATGTATGTAGGTACATTACTTTAAATGTTTCAAAAACTTTTTATTTTTACTAAAGACTTTTTTTTACAAAAGGCTTAATACGTATTTCGGCTGACAAAGCCATCCTCAGAGCTGAGTACAAACATCGATACTGTACTAAAAACAAAAAGTTTTTGAAACATTTAAAGTACCTATGTGTATAAGTATATAAAAAAGTCAGTTAAAATTAACTCCAAAAATGTTTCACAACGCACCGACCGCGACGCGAGGGGACAATCTCTTAGAATTAAAGACTGTAGTTTTGAACGTTGAGTGCTTAAAGAAGCGGATATTTGCCCTAAATATTTAATTTAATTATAATAAACAAGGTTTAATTTTCGACAAATCCTTTTTAAATTTAAATACATGCGGTATTTTTAGATAATAAATTATAATTGAACTCTCCCACATTTGCATAAATCAGGCCACAAACAATTTTGTTCAGATGAAATATTAAACTTGAAATGAATACAGTACGCATCAGAATCAATTTTCACAAGGACTAAATGAAATGCAAAAACTAGTCGGCAAAAGAAAAATTCGAAAATATTTGCAAACGTTTTAATAAAAATAATTTGAAACGTCTATATACAATTTTATAAAAGTTTATAATTTTGTAGTACCTATATAAAACTAAAAAACTAAAACAACGCTTTACTGCAAAAAAATTTAGACTTAATATTCTAAAAACTTTTAATGAACAGCAGGAAGTTGATCTCACGTTTCCTCTTCGATTGCCACGATTATTTGGCTCAATTTCATGATTCAACTCGTTGCACAAAGCTGTAGAGCAGTATGAATTTTCCACTAAAAACTTTTACTCATTATTGAAAAAATAAATTTTTTTATGGAAGTTTCTGCTCAAGCATAGGTATTTCATGTATACTGTGAAAAGTTTCTTTTGGAAAATTTAAATATATGCCGGTAAAGAAAGTTCAAATCCAAGAAGTGTTCAAAAGTTTTAAATACATTTTACTGGATTAATGTCTCCCCAAGCTCTCCCTAGAACTGATACTTTTTTTGTGATTAAATATTGACACTATAAAAGTGTCTAATATGTAGGTATGTATAAAGTTTTTGTGGCAGTGCTCAAAACGTCGCGAACACTGTGAAAACTATGAAATTTAATCATAACAAACAATTTTTCTATAATATTAAACTGTCAACATAAAAATATCGTTACATCTCATTATATACTCTTAAAAATTTATGATTTGATTAGGTCTATAAAAGCAAGTATTAATATAAAAAAGGACTAACTCATTTTGTTTTATCTTCAAAGATGTTTACTTCAAAAAGTCTGTTCAAACAAATAAAGCGTAATTATCTAAAGGAAATTCGACAGGAAATTTAAAAAATAGCACAATATCTACTAAAGTTCACAAAGCAAAATGTTGTGGCTAAGAGCGCACATCTGTAAAGCAGCTAGAAATAGCCACAAAACCGATATTAAATTCCACTGATAATTGAAAGGACTGGCAGGTTCGACAGACAGATTTACATTTATTAGACAAGGAAATAGTGCAGAGGGAATATGCCTTTTACTGCGCTTCGCCTTTGTATGATAAAATACAAACTACATATGAACATATGTAAAGAATCCTTTCTAGAGGACTATTCCACTCTTACTGTGAACTATTCTCATAGAATTTTTAATTTGAAATACTATTTACAAAACAATACAATTTTGTGGTATACGTAATCGTAAATGACCAATTTATAATTTTTTAAACTATGGTATTTAAGATTCATAGTTATTTGCAGAAGATAATTCAAATATTATAGGGTAGGCTAGTTATTCATAGCAATATTTCTTTAAAATTATAAGTTTTTAAAATTTAAACTCATCACGTGAAAACTTCTGAAAGGATTTAAATGAAACTTGGTATGTATTTATAGGATAATAAGGATAAACTTTATCCTGACAAAAAGAAAAGAAGTTCCCGCGGAATTCTGATTCTGCTATTATACCAACAGAAATCGCCAACATCTGATGAGTTGTTAACTAATAGAATCATTATCTTTTATTTCACAAAATATCATGCATTGAACGTATACTGGTTTTTAGCTGGGGTGCAGTTGAAAAAATTTAGTACCTACGGTGTATAAATAAATCGCCTTAATCAGCTTACAAATATGTGATAATTCTTATAGTATAACGTTCGAAATAATTAAGAATTCATTCTTTTCCTTATGGGTCATTTTATTGCATTATGCGAGTAGTGGAAGAAATCTGCTAATTCCAGAAGCTACGTATTTTCATTAAGCGCAAAAGTCAAAAAAAAATTGAAGTGATAATAAAAGTTAATTACTTTTTCATGTAACGATTTTTAAAATTCCCTCCAACTATGTGAACTACAACAAGGTTGGAAACTTTTATCGATAATTCTCCTCTTTCTCCATTTTAATTTTTCACGAGAATACCCACCGAAAGAGTTGAATATATTAATCCGACCGTTTTAATCCGGCATTTGTATCTCCATAAATTGCTGACTTTCACCCTTTTTGGAGACAGTAGGCAAAATGAGGAGATATACATACACCAGTGCAAGCAGGAATTCTTAATTACGATTTAATGACGTAACATGTAAAACTATTTAGTTGACTCCAATCAGCCTTAATCCGTTCCATTGCTCAGCAATAACACCTTAAGAAAGGAGCCAACCTGCTTGCGACGCCGACATTAAAAAGTAACATGTCAGGGAAACTTGAAATCCTTCTAACCAGCTGCTATACCTTTTTTGGGGGTTTGCCTCATATCTATTGGGTGTGTGCGTAGGTGGGTTCGTTTTTCGTCTTACACCTCTGGTCTCATGCGTTTGTGCGTTTATGTGTGTGTGTGTGTGTGTGTGTTACATTCGTGTCCAAAATAACTTGAGCTCGAAATGCTGACACAAATCAACAAATCTGTCGGCTCTAGCTAGACCCATCCCTAGGCTGTCCTCTCCCTGTTCAATAACCTTCGGGCCGGGCACCTTCCTTAATTCTTAGAGAAAACAACAAACACGTGTGCCCTTGCGAGGCAGTGATAAGATCTTCAAGTATTAGACGCATTTAACGTAAATTGTGAGATTCCCCCCTATACCGCGGGGGAAACGTATGATATTTGTGTGCAAATTTTCCCGGTAAAGCAGATACCCAACGATAAACTTATCAGGAGGATGATCTGACTTTAAACAGGTGAATTAAAGCGCACTAGTGTAATTGTTTGCTCCAGGTAAATTCTGTGAGAATTCTGTGAGATGAACAAAACAGGGGCGGAAGGACATGTGTAGCAATAGCAAACATTCGGTGGAGGCGTAGTTCCAAAATGTGGGAGGCTGTTAGAATCCGCGCAAAGCAGACGAAATTTAATATTTAAGCGATGTAAGGCTCTAAGGATCTTGATCTTACAACCTTACTCAGGTAAAGAGTTCTATTTTTTATTTTTTGGCGGATGATACAGAACCCGCGAGGTAATCTTAGCAGGGGATTTGCATTTTGCACGGCTCGCCCCAACCCAAACCAGGCCAATTGCTTGCAAAATAAACATTTTCGGGGCTTCCTGTCGACCGCTGCTTATAAAAATTTCACCGCAGGACGAAATTTTCCCAGCAAGGTGGCGACCCAAAATTTCCCTTGGTCATTACCTATTCTGGGAGAAGATGGCAATTTTCCATAAGAGAAAACGCAGAAAGGTCAAAGCCGTTTGCCCTCCTTGTATTTTATTCATTCTTTGTCTGGGAAGAAGCTCAACACGGAAAAACAGGAGGCATTTTTTTTTTTTTTTTGGGCCTTCTATGTTATATAAGAAGGTTACTCTATGGAATCATTGCCGGGATAAGAGGCGCAATTGCACTGCATAAAAGAAGCCGGTGATACCATCCGTTGCCGTTTCATTAGCAGAAAGAGGGAAAACGCGGGGCGAATGGGAGCGCCGATAAACTGTCTTCTGTGAAAGCCCACATGAGAACTTTCTGAAACATGCTACAAAGTTAGGAAAAGAAAAATTTCTTGAGAAACTCAAGTCTTACTTTACGCGAGAGAGTTCCAGCCGGAGCCATTGGCAATATCAATGCCACACCATGCCGTATTCCCAGTGATTGAGGGATAATGAATATTCGATCGTTATAGACATAAATTTCCACAGGATCAAAACTTTGCCCCATCTTATTTGGCCAAGAAAACGAACTTTCCGGGGAATGCCAATATTCACCCTCTTTCATGAAAGTTTGTTCGCCGGAAGAGATGAATATTTGAATAAGACTGTATTTACGCCCCCGCACTAGTCCCTACTCCATTTAGCTCTAGCCACCTTTAAAAGATTTTTAAGTATAAGTTTCTGCTACTTGAAAGTATAATATTTTTTATAATTACAAGCGATATTTTCTCATTTTCAAAATCATCGAACTTTTTCTAGCAGATGACTTCTATTGACATATTTTAACTAGAATTCTACCTACTCTACTAGAATTGCTACTAGTATTCAGATATTGTCTTTGTTTTAACTATAGAATTCACTAGAATTTCATTGGATTTCTAATAGTTTTTTAACTGGATTTGCAAAATTGTTTACTAGAAACTATAGATTTTTAATTCTGGTTTTGAAAATACGAGTCAATCTCAAATAACTCAGTAGCATATAAAATTCAGCTAAAAGTATTAAAAATCTCGTTCCGATTTTATTCAAAACGAGACACATTATACTATTCCGCAGTAGCTTTTTATCTTAACATCCGTAATAAATGTAATGTACCTAGGTATAAATATCTCTTAGGCTGTGTGCGAAATCTCTTTCGAATATCATTTCGATCATTTCAATCATTTGAAATGCAAAAAAATGGGAAATGTCAAGAAAAGTGTGCGAAATCTTTGACTTATCATTTCAACTGTCAAGGTACCGCACTTTGTTTTGGAAATATTGTGGTGTAATAATATAGATTGTTTTATAGGAAGAGGAACTTTATAATGGATGTGGAATTAATGGAAGAGGAGCAAAATTTCATATACTTAGTATTTCTGCTATTAAAGGTGTTACAAGTGTTTATTAAATACGAAGAGTATTTAATTTCAACTGTACACAATGCAAGGTCGATAGCAAGACCTATGAGGGTACTATTTAAAAGTATTAAGTAAATCCGATTAAATATATTCATCCTTATTTTGTGTGCTCTGAAATGATACGAACTGTCATTGAAATGTTCGCTCTGAGGTGTATCATTTCGGCGCCATCTTGTTTTCGAACATGAAATGACCGAAATGATCGAAATGATATCATTTCAAGAGATTTCGCACACAGCCTTAGTAGACATTTCACATAAGAGGTTTTATTCAACAAATACGACTCGGAACAGCGATGTTTTCTTCAGAACATTTTTTAATCCTCATATAATTGGGGATTAAGAAGATAGAAGAATATCGAAATATAATACCTAACAGAAAAAACACTCACTCTATACATGAAACGCAAACGAGAAAAAAGTTTATAACGAGTACACTAGAATTTCAGTGGATGAAAATTGAAATGAATTGAAAAAACGTAAAATTATAAGTATGTATTTAAAATAGGATTAATTTAGCTGAAAGGATTATTTAATAATTAAACGACATGGCCAAAGAATTAGAACCACCATAGAAATTTCATAAATTTTCAGTTCCGATGTTCAGGAAAAGGACAGATATTAGAAACGTAGTTTTTATTTGGAAGATCTCTTTATTGGTGATAGGATATTGGACAAAATGAATATTTAATTGCTAATAACTTGTTGTTACCACCTTTGGTTTTTAAAACTGCCTGAATTCGTCTAGGCAGCCTTTTCTATGCAAATTTTAATGCAATTTTTGTTTCAGGAACTCCTTGCCACACTTCCTTAATATTTTGAATTAAATACTTCCCTTTGATATAAACTAATTTATTTAACACATTCCATATACAATCAATTGGGCTCAAATTAGGTGAATTACTTGGTCAAGGCAAAAGAAAAACATTTTTGCTTGAAAGTAAAGTTATTACTGCTTTTGCAGTGTAACATGGAGTCTATCTTTAAGTTAAGTATAGGAACATTTTTAAGAAAGGTTTGAACGTGAAACAAAAAATTTCTGTTAGATAACATGAAGTTCTTTTGTATAAAAGTTTAAATATACAAGTTTGAATTACTATTTAAAAGATATGGTTGGTAATTCTAATTGTATTATATACGAATTATTATGAATGGAAATTGCTTCGCATTTATGCGGGCATAATAATCGAGGGGCTGAGGGATTTGAGCCTTAGCCCCGATAAATAGGGCAGTTTTTCAGTGGGTTTATGGAAAGTCCTAGTTGTAATCAGATGATGCGGTAATGCAACTCGAGGCTGCGCGATTTAAAGCGATTTAAAGCTAAAGTGCGATTTCGCTATAAAGTGGAAAACACCCTTTAAGTGCTTGAATTAATGTGAGAAGGGGCTCCCTAATGCGCGTCTGTAAAACACCTTAATGGGCTGTAACCGGTTTAAAATTTCAAGAAATGAAGCGCCGCTTGGTGGGAGATGAGACACCTCTTTGAAAAGGGCACGGTTCGCGGAAATTGCGCTTTCCAGCATTAATAAATTCCCATGCCCCACGCCCACCAATCGTTGCTTTAAATAAAACATAACGCCCCGATGAAAAATGAGTCCTGCCACTATCGCGCTCATCGCGTACGCGAATGGTACAGATTCAAACATTTCTGGGTTTTATAGCGCGACATAAGTCTCCTTAATGATGGGAATTTGTCAACGTGCATTTTTCAATATTTCGATTTACAACGGTTGAGTTGTTAAGCAAAAACAAATCGATTGGGGGCCTGCTCTATACAACAGGAAAATGAGCAATGGCACAGTTCTGGAACACTGCCGCGGTACTTAAACTGCAAACATCCAATAAATATTAGCAGACAGCCAATAGATTCATCCGTAATTAATTTATGGATTCAGTTTCTCTATCTATGTTTATGAAGGAAGAGAAAGTCCAATGTTTTCCGAAATTTTACCATAGTGACATCAGTATATAAGGGTGACTAGGGGTTGAAAATATTTCTACTGTTTCCTCATTACTTTCGCCGACGAGGCAGATTCCCAAGTGTCGCCAACTTTTATTTCATTTTTGCTTTATGGAGAGGCATGTCGCGGCGATGCGGATAAAATTTAATGAAAATCGCTCTTGATTACGTTGGGTTTTATGAAAATGCAAAAAAATCTTTTATTACTGGTCCGTCATAAAGTTCGATGGGCCGCAGAGAATTTCCTTTGACTCAAATTGAGTTCAAATTTTGGTTTATATAATTTAAAAAACACTGAATTTGCATTAAAAAAGAGTCGTTTGGATTTAGGGGCGATTTTTTTAAGTATTGTTTTATATTAAATTCAAAATTTTAAGCTCAAGGAAATTGGATGCATGTAGAATTAAGTTGAGGAATTGACTAAAAAGAAGCTTCTAATAGTGTTATGATCGATTATTTGCTACTTATGATAGGGTTTTTATAAACTAAAGCAGTTTGGATAGTACATGTGGAAGAAATTCTCATAAAACCACAGCAATAATAATGATAATAATAATAATAACAAGGGATTTCAAGAAAAGCTAGAAAATAATTTATGGATTACCAATTTGAGGCTTTTGTCAATCTAAAATAAAACCAAGCGCGCCAACAAAGGAAAATTTTTTACTAAATTGCGCTTTTAGGTGCCTAATCGTATCACTTTACACTGAAGCCAAAATCAAACCAGTTTCGTTCTGATTGATATTTATGGATTTGTCGGCCAGAACAAAAAGAAAAAAAATATGCATGCGATGAAACTGTGAGAGAGATTTTCCTAACAATCTGGAATATCCCACCAAATCGGGAAACATAAAGATGCAAATGAATACCAACAGAATCAGAAAGCAAAGCAAAAACAAGGCCACATTTTGGAAAAAAACTAATTTTATGCATATCGATTCGTAACTTCAGACACAATATTAATGGTAGAATTTATATCCAATGAAAATCCGCTCTAGAAATTAGTTTAAAATCAATTTAAAACTGATACTAGTTCATTTAGTGATTGATCCATTTCATGTGCACAAGTCTATGATGTTGTTTATTGTACTTGGGATATTTGAAAACCCTAGATAATTATTTTGAATCTAAAAGGAAATGAAACGTGACATACTTCGCTTTCGAAGACAAAACACACAACTAATCACAAATAGCTCAAAAAGGAAGTGCTCTAAAACATCACTTTTCTATTAGAGAAGAATTGATTCTTTAATTTCTGAGAATCAAATAAAATATGCAGTTGCTTTATCGCAAATTTAAACTGCTAGATAGAAAGTAGAATTCAAGGAAATTGGCATCAGAACACTTCGAGTTGCCAAGGTATATGATCAGTCGCATTATTTAGTTTTAAAAATTCAATTTCTGAGAATAGTTTTTTAAATTTGAAAACTACCGAGAATGAAGTTGGTTGGTGCAAAACCCTCCTTTTTTGGTCTTCTTCAAATATCTAAACAGGAGCATTCCTCTAACAAAATAATAGGCCGTGATTTATTAAAGTATACCCAACATTGTCTATGTCTCGAAAGAATAAAGAGGCTTTTAATTTTTAATTAACTCCCTAATATACCACTTTGGCAAACTAAAACTCATTCTGGTTTTATGGGCTCTTTTCTCCGAAAAATTTTCCAGCAATTTAATCAATTTAACTTTAAAATTGAATAGCATCAAAATAAAGTAGGGCAAAAGAAAATACAAAACAATGAAGCAATTCGGTGCAGATACTCAGAGAGGACAGGAACGTTTCTAACGCAGTTATCCTGTGATGAATCGAAGTAATCGATGTTTGCAATGCCGCTTCCTTAGTAACAAATCTCCGGAGAAGCTCTGCTAAAATGATGATTATTACCGCAGCATTCTTTAGAAGCTTTAGAATCATATCCCCAATAGGGAAGCGGCTCTACAAAAAAACGGGGAGAAAAGAAAAAGTAGAAAAGCTGAAAAAAAAACGATGAAATTCCCTTTTTGTTCAAAGAATCCGCATCATAATTGCTAGCAGTGTCGATTCATAAATCTTTGTTTTTCCTTCCTGGCACAAAACGTATAAAAGGCAGACTGTCCGCCCAGTCCCTGGGTAGGGCGCAAGGGGACGCCACCAACCCCTCCGACCGCATTTTGGCTATCCTTTAAAAGTGGCCGTCAAACAAAAGATATCCGAAGAAAAATAATGAAAGAAATAACAAAAATGTCTCCCGCTATATGTATAAAGGAGCACAAATTAATTTTCTTCTTGGAAGGCGGTCAAACACCATGAAACAAACTGTCGTGAAAACAAGTTGGGCGGGTACGAAGACGCAGAACAGAGGCAGGATTACAGGAGTGAAACGTTGATTCTTTATGTTCATTAAAACTGACAATCTTCAGGTGAGTTCGCCCAAACGACTAAGAAAATTTCAATGAAACTTTATCAAGGACCACGCGATTTTGCCTTCTACCTACTACTATACTTGTATATTAAACAATATAAAGGTAGAGGTAGGCGAAGGACGTAAGCTTCACGGCTGCTGTTAAGTCTCCATTTTTATTCCCATTTCATTTTTACTTTTATATCGTTTTTATCTTTATGTGAGCCGACGGTGTCACGCCCTATGTGCACCTGAGGCATACCGGAACTGCGCTGGAGAACGCTTTCCAGGATGTCCTGCGGTTTTTTAAATCCCTTTTGTGAAAACACACGAAGTTACTGCTGAGGATGCCAAAATTTCACGCTTTCAGCTTTATGGAACGGATCTGCAAAATCTTGGAAAAGAGCTGCAGAAAAATTCTGAGACATTTATTGATTCATAAGGCCGTGGAACGCTTTCTCGGAGGCTTTCAGAAATTAGTCCACTTTTCTCGGAATTTACCAAAATCCAGGGAAAGCTTGAGGGTTTCAGACGAAAAATGAGACATTTTGTTCAAAATAAGTATATTTTCTGAAAACAATATCTCGATACAATACAATCATTTTCTTTTCCTTTCGATTTGATTTATTTACTTATATACATATATCTTATATTTTTAGGTAGATTTCATTTGAAATATGCACTACCTATATGTATATATGTATTGTACATAATGCTGTGACACGCAGAATATTAAAACGCTTCAAATTTCCCAAAATACGATAAGTACATTAGAAACTATGAGGGAACAAATGAACATAACCACAGATTGCTAATATCATAACCCTCCTTTGGCTTTACAGTAGTGTGCCATTACTTTCGTAAGGAGTAATGGGAAAATTACATTACCCATTACTTTTGCAATGAGTAATGTAAATATTTACATTAACCATTACTTTCGTAATGAGTATCAAAATCTCCAATACTCAATAAACCCGTAGTATTATCTTTACTTTTCAACAGCTTTTGAAGAATTACAAATGAACTCTTGACCTGTAAAATAAAGTTAAATCGAGAATTTGATTATTAAGTTACTTGCCATGTTTTATCATACTCGAAAAAAACTTTGGGTTCGACATTTAATGATCAACCTATCGAAAATACATTAACATATGTTTATACAATTACAATATATGTAATGTAAACAAATTATTACTCCTTGGAAAGACATGTATTTTACTTTTAATTGAATAACATAAAATTGTTCCACCGCTTAGAACTCAAAATAGTATTGTATAAATATTAGCTTAAATACACTGAACCAAATAATTGTTTCCTTTCTACGTAACGTAATTAAACTGTGGAATGACGACGTACCTATGCTATGAGATGCAAAGCGAATTCTGGAGACGAACGTATAAGAAGTAGGTTTGGGTTTGATTTCCTAATTAGTCTAGTTAGCAATCAGCAATAGGTTTAAACTGAATTGTAATTTAAACATATATTCAGTTTTGATACATTGTAATGCCTTAAAACTGGGTCTTATTTCAAGTAAACATTATTAAGTTCTCAACGAATTACTTTCAAATAGGAAAATCGTTTGATACAAACGTTTTCTACATTAGCTTTCAATCGAATAGGTACATCATGTTTTTTTTTAATACTGAAGACGTAGGAAAATTATTAAATGATGAAATGAGGATAATAAATATAAAAATAATGCATATAAAATTGAAATGGAAATGGAATGTTATTCACTACTTATAGCATTCAAGCAGTTTGAATGATTTTAATAACTTTAGATTCTTAGAATCTGGAATTGTTATAGGATTTTTTATCTAATTTATACATCTGAATTGATTTTATATCATTCAAGTTCTCTTTTTACGCAGTCGGGTTTTAAATTAGTTTTTTATATATATTTTTACTACATTTTGAACAACTTTTTCACGGATTACACGTCTGAAAGGAAAGATATTTAATTTATAGATACATAGTTGCACTGCATCACTAATGCAGACAGTGACTGCGAATAAGAAAACGTATTTTATCGGCAAGCTATAAAAAAAAATGTTACGATCTAAAGTGCTTCAACGTGCTTCACCTTTAACTTAAAGGCAATAAGAAACGTGCCAACGAAATGGCGTCGAATTTGAAATAAAAATATTTTCACTTCGATAGTTTGTGTTGAAATTTTTAGTTTTAAATTTGGTCTTCTGCTTGGTACTTAAATTTTTTGAATATTTTTAACGAACTCTTATTTTTATCTTCATATCTAAATTAAATAAAGACTTTAAATTAAAGTTGATCGCATTAAATTCTTTAATTTAGATATGACACTAATTCGCATTATTAGTTTAGTTTATAAGTACTTAAAAAATAACAAACAAATAAAAAAAAGGGTTTTATGAGAACTTAAAATGCAGCCGGAAACAGAAAAAAAATTCTTATACATATTAAATAGACATACATATATGTATTTGTTTGACTCGATCGTTATGCCTGAAAAATTATTTATTAGAATCTTTGTGCTCATTCGCCTTATCAAACAAGATTTTATTCCAGACCAATGATGAACAATTGAGTCATATATCCAAGCATTTTAACGTTATGGCAGGTTACCTTTCAATTTTCGAATGGATGTCTTCGAGCCCGATAAAATCTTTCCATAAAATTCTACAAGCGTACATCCGGATGTGCTGTGCTAAAACGTTTATGTTGATACCTGCCAACATATACCTGCCCACCAGGTAAACAAAATCTCATTTTTCGAGGAATTTTTCTGGAAAAAAAATTATTTTTTTTTCACGTACAACGGACAGAAAATCCGGGTGAGCTCGATATTCACTCAAGCTTTCCATAATCCCTGAAATATTTCCTGTCCCATATCGCTTGGGAAAAAACGCAACTTTTACTTGTTTTCTCCCCTTTTATATATAAAGTAGTATATCTATGGATCCGTTTTCATTTTTCTTCGCAATTTTCTAATGGAAAAGTTCCCATTCGTAAAAAAGCTTTTCGCCAAATGTGTTGCTATTAATCAGAATAAAAACGATTCCAAAGAGCCAAAGCCGCAAGGTGCCTCTTGCTCGCTTTAATCTTATTAATGCGGCACTTTTCGTTTGCGGCTAGATCCAGAGTCTGCCTCAGTGGAGGCTTACAGAAGTTTATATATTAATACTTTTGTTCAAGAGATAATTTTCGCGGGGGGTATGGGATTCATTCAAAATTCACTCAACATTTTTTTTTTTAATTTAGAGTGTGGGCTGCTCCAATTCCCATCAATTCGAGGAAAGGAACTCTCTAAACTTCTTAACTTTTATCGCGTCGAAGATGAGCTCCTTCACTAATTTCGTGCATGTCATTAAGTAAAGTATTCACCTAGAGACCTTTTCCGCTGGCTGCACCCGAACTTTGTCTTCTTCACTGGAGCTCTCAACTCTTAACGAAACGAGTCCTAAAGGCGGGAGACATTGTTGTGATTAGTTTAATTAAATTTGAAACTGAGATTCGAGTATGCTCGCTATGTACCTGTGTGTCGCATACCCAGATATTTTTGCAATTTACCTTAACTGAATCATATTTTCCTGTGAAGAAAATTTTAATTAATAAACTGAAACGTTGGAAATGTCGGTAGGTGTGCCTGTGACAGGTAAAACAGGTGGATCAGGGCGGGATAGGACGAATAAAGTTCAACACAAACACGAAAATTTGTATCAAGTCGAATATTTGCACATCGAGCATGATAACATAATTAACAGATGAAAAGAAAAGTATGCTTTTTCGAAAAAGTCACTTAGTGCTCTTCCTGTATGGTCATTGACAAGTTTTAATTTCCACAAAGAACTTTGATAACGAGCTTGGTTTACTTTATAATATGAAAAAAAAAACTCAATTAGGTGTTAAAACACAAGCTTTATGTCCTTGTGACAATGTCCTCGGTCTCTGGAAATTATTTCTAGCTAGAAAGGACATAAAACAACAACAATGACTCCAATTGCTGGAGTTCAGGGAATTTATGCTGCCTTCGTCTTTGTCAACTCAGAAATGCTATGAATAAACAGATCCTGCAACCAGAGGAGGATTTACATAAAAGCCGACGTTCTTAAGCTCTTTCAGTCATGGATGGGGCAAATAACTAAATAACAGTCTCTGTCTCTAAGCTTATTTTACTACCAACTAATATTACTTAAGTTAATCCTCTGCTACATAAATTAAGAGCCAAATTTCAATAATTTTACTAAGAAATCATGGAAGTTACCAAATGCAGTTGAGGATTAAACTCCAGTAAATCACATTTTGGAACAAGCTCGAAGTCTCCGAACAAATTTTGATGAAACTTCGTAAAAATGTTCATTTAGGATCGAAACCCAGTTGCGTATGCAAATTAATTTTGAGAAAATTAAGTTTTAAATTTCGAATATTCGAAGGTGGAATAAAGTAGTTCTCAGGCCAAGCCCTTAAGTTATAAAAGTATAGTATGTATGTAATAAAAATTCTTCTATCGTTTTATTCTAAAAAGTTCGTTAAGAATCGTTAAAATCAATTAAATTGAAGGTAAATATTTTTTGTGACTATTGGACGATAATAAAAACCATTTGTCTTGTGAAATGGCAAATCGAAGTAAAGTAAAATCTTGCTTACCTTAAAATTAAGTATACTACTTATTTCGGGAAATACAAGCAACCGACAAATTTTTTTGCATTGCTTTTAGCTCTAAATGCCAAAAACCTAATGAATGAAGTGAAATGAAATTTTTAAGGGTTAATAACAGACATAATTTAATAGTTTGTAATACAAAAAAATTATATTTTTAATGAGATCGTTAGCAAACAACTGTGGAATTATCATTAATTTAGAAAATTCCTTTTAGAGTTTAAATCAAACCATGTAAAATAGGGAAAAAAATGGGTATAGTACCTACCTTTTAATTGAATATCTTAGCATGACAAAGCATAAGAAAAGCGCAAGCGAGTCTCTGTGAGCTAAGGTTATAGAAAATATAATGACGATGTTTTTTCATAAGTCATGAAGTAATGTAGGTAGAGCCTAATAATTATAGAAGCCTGTGTGCAAGATAATTACCAACCAAGTGCATTTAGCTCATACTAGACAGCAAAGTATAAATTTCTCTGAGCTAGGTTTTAGCTTTTAAATTTCTTCTCCGAGGTATAATTTGATATTTTGGAAGCATATGTATTTGTTTACGTCATCTGATAAAGCTGGAGGGCTGGAGCATAGAAATAAATTCTATGATAATTACTTGCATACGGGCACGCCTAAACTGGGTTTCTTTATTATTATTTTGGAAACGGATTTGCAAATTTAACTTGATACTATGAATAATGCAACAAGTTCGATACTAGCATATACATAGTTCACATTAAATGGTATCGAAAATATTCAATTGAAATTTCGAGATATTTCTACAATGCTGCAATTATAAAGGCTTTCAGTGAATAATAATGCATAGAAGCCACCAAATAGATCGCAGGGCCCAGAGTGAAATGAGCTCATATATCCCTATATCATTCTATCGTAAACCCAATTTTACCCTATCACTTCTGTACAGGGTTTTGTCGCCTAAAGAGGATGAGGAGGAGATCGAAAAGTTTCAAAGGATACCTATACTAAAATCTAGATGGACTGTGGGTGATAGTAGAAACTTTGATGCGAACAGAGTTCCGGAATATTTTGGAGAGAATATCAAATGCCAAAACATAACTTATGGGGAGAAACGGGCAACCTATATTCATATAACAGAGAAGGTTTCATTTTTCTTTTTGTAGCGGACCAGACGAGTTATCACTATGGGGGCCCCTATAATCGATTTCTGATGTAAATGTCTTTTAGCCTTGGCCCTCAGGCCAAAACTTTCATCTTGCTTCTGTCACATAAGTAGACTGACTTTACTCTATTCTAAGGAGTCCCGCACTGTGGCTGCTTTTCATTGTGATGAAATTTTGCAATAACTTTTGATGTGAAGCTCCCTAACAAAAGGATTTTATTACCGATAGAAGAGGCTTCTTTTGATTATGCATAATTAACGCTTAACATAGAAAAGTTTATATTGTTGCTGGGTCAAATTTTGTTGAATTAAATAATTAAATTGTGATCTAGAGTCAAATAAATGTAATTTACATTTAAAGTCAATCTGAGTTAAAATAAAATCAACGGCTAAACAGGGGCTGAACAACGGGTGAGTTCACATAAGTAAAGTATGAATTAATAGAACAGTCATATTACAAAATAAATATTTTATTGAATTACATTTATTTAAGTGAACAAACTCAATTCATAAACCGCGAAACAGTCTCTACACAAGAATTCTGATTTCAAAACAGCCCATTATACGATTACACCCATATCCAGAACGTGGAAAAATCTTCTAAGTCCCATTTGTCCTATATAAGACGACCACGTACAACCCTCCAGCAAAACGTTTTAAGTTTAGCCCTTGTGCGCCCTTTGAACAGCCTTACTTTAAAACTTCAATAGGTATATGTATGTATATCAATAAAAATATATTTTGCTTGAGAAGTTAAAATTTTTGTATCCAACTTTAACTAAAACAGACGGAACATTTTGGACTCTAAATTTGACAAAAAAAAAACTCTTACTTAACGGCTTTAAATAGGCTAATAATTTTCCAGTAATTTTCATCTATTATACTAACAAACATAATTATGCGGATTAAGTGGGTTTACAAATTTATGTGATTAGCTGCGTATCTGTTGTTTGTCCATTTATATCTGGATCAAATTTTGACTGAACTTAAATTTAGAAACCGCTAAATTTATGACTACAATTTTAAATTTCTTAAACAAATTGTCATGACATCGGGAGCTATTCACACATATATGTACATATGTATGTAAGTTTTGGTTCCAAACATTACCTGCATCTTTTTCATTTTCCTATCTGGTTCAGGTTAGATAGCAAATTTTGTATAGAATTGAATCGCTTATGTAGGTACATACCTACGTATATCAAGATTTTAAAATTTAATGAAAGTGCATTAAATTGCCATGATATTTACCCATCGAAACTTCATTTATTTATTTATTTATTTATTTATTGATAAGCAGAAATACAATAAATTATACCCTACTTAAGACTAAAGCGCAATCTCGGGAACGCAGCCCATATGGCGCACCGAACAAACATGTAATGATTTGGACAGTTTACAATTTTTACAATTTTTAGACAATTTTACAATTTTAACAATTTTTGGACAATTTTTACAATTTTTACAATTTTTTGGACAATTTTACAAGATAATATTTTACGTTGATTTTAAACTTGGTTTTTTTTTTTAAAATGGAAAGATCTATTGAAAACACATAATTTTTTTTTTTTTAAACCAAATTTTTCCTACTTAAATAATTTATTTACAATTTACAGATGGGTCTATTACAACAGAAGATGGGGACATTATATCAAAAAGATTGCCTGTTGTTATCATAGAGTTTTTATGAAAATAGAATTTAATATTTTAGAACTATTTTAAGTCTTATTATTTCATATTAAGGTCTTATTATTTTCCATTTTTTATATCAGTTTTTTTAAAAACGAAATCGGCAAAATTACAGGATTACTTATTATTATCTTTTAGCAGGAATTTTACAGTTTGTTTTTCAAATTTAGTTTTTCTAATAAAGTGAGGAACAAAGTAGGATCTGCAGGATTAAGTAATTCAGTTAAGGGCGGCAAAGGACCTTAAACCAAATAAATACATACATATTTGAATTAAGCTTTTGACGCAATTTGATTTTAATTTCATGAAATAAATATTAAGTATATTATATGGGTGACTGTTCAGAAATATTATAAATTCAGCGGAAAATTTCCTGGTAAACCTAGAATCGTAACCGATATGAAAAAAATACACAACTATTCATCAATATAGCTAGCTAGCTATCAATAGCTGTATAGTAAAACTTCTATTGCAATAGTCTGTTTTTTTAGAGTAAAAGATGCCTATGTTTATTATTTTACGTTATGGCTGCCCCAAACAACTTGCTCTTTTCGTCCTTTGGTAAATAAGTGGTCCGCATGTGTGTTCCCCATCCATATAGATACCATTTCTTTTCAAACCAACTAAAGGGTTAGCAGCTTTCTTTATATCCTCATTCGTGTACCTCGCATATTTCTTGCATTAACTCGTCTGACCATAAAGAAAGTAAAGCAAGGCAAACATCGCCCTTTTTAAGACCTGAAAAGGCAGGTAAGTGTAAAATTTCTACACACCATTGAAGGTTGCAGCTATATGACGGTGGCAGCATTCAGTATAAAGACCGAAAACTCTCCCGTCGGAAAATAAGCATAAAAAATTCCCAAGAAGAAACAAATCAGCTCTAAAGTAATTCCACATAGAGCCGTCCATCCATCTTCATAAGTAAATTGTTGTGAAATATTAGTCTTTTATGCTGCGGGGGTGTTTGCTGTACACAGACAGCCGACTGGGGATATTACTTACTCTATACAATGAAAGGTGGCACAATTGGTGAAAGCATGCACGCGGTATAGTCGGTACCCTTTCCTCAGAAGGATATCGTCTTTCTGGCTTCTATCAAGAAAGGCAAAGAATATTAATCAATACCCTCCCCGTCCCCCGTCCTTGCCAATGTTTGTTGCCGGCAGCACTGCCGCCAACGATACGCTTCCCGTCTGAGAGGAGTGAAAAATGTTTAATTCACCATGAAACACGAAACATATTTAGCAGTGAAGCAAATTCAATGCAATAGAAAATTCTTTGGAAATCGTTCCTGATTGGAGCCGAAGTGGAGCACCCACCAGTCAAGCAGGACCTTCGTTAACGTCGCTTTAATTGAGAGGCGCGTTCTACGTCCTGCTGGCGACTTCAGTCTTTTTATTTTGTTTTTTCGCGCCCCTTTCAGTTACCAAGGCCACAGCAAAGCTGAAGTTTTAGGGTGCTACTGGGTTATTTTCCGTAGGATTTTAGGTGGGATCATCGACCCTTGGTGGTGTCTCAAGATACGAAAACAAATTCAATTAAAACGCGAAAAAAAAACAATGAAGGGCGTAAAAATGAAAGGAACCGTTCCAGAAACCACCTCTCTAATTAAACCTCGTAAATGAGTCTTTTGCACTAAATGCCGCTGATCCCAATGCTGGACCAGCGACTTCACCTTCAGGTTCTAAAATTAATTGAAATGGGTTTTCTTCTCTCCTATTTACAGGAAGAAGGCGGAAGTTGCGATGGAAGGGCAATTCCTGGTCAGGCAGATTTACGACGATGAGATCACCTACAATTTAATCGGTGCCGCTGTTGAAATACTTAGTAAGTATTATATAAAAGTGAGGACCGTGAAATCTTCAAATTTAAAAACTTCCGGAATCCTCCTCGCCTAAAGGAGGGTTGCTAGGAAGTATTTTGGGGTTGAAAGTGTTTAAAAATTCTTACAGAAATCCCCGCCGATGATATTCTGGAACTGTTTGGAAAAACATTTTTTGAATTTTGCCAGGATTCTGGATTCGATAAAATTTTGCAGGTGTTGGGAGCAACCCCTAGAGATTTCCTACAGGTAAAATCAGGGGTTTGTTTACGTTTCGCTTTACGTATTTATTCGCATTTTACTGTCTCTCAGAACTTGGATGCCTTACATGACCACTTAGGAACACTCTACCCCGGGATGAGGGCGCCTTCGTTTCGATGTACGGAAAAGGATGGCTCCCTAATCCTGCACTACTATTCAGAACGACCTGGTCTAGAGCACATCGTTATAGGGATTGTGAGGGTAATTTTGCATATATAGGAATAAGGAAATCGAATCAATAGCACTATACAACATTTGTTCCCTTTCCAGGCAGTCGCTTCAAAATTGCATGGTGTCGACGTGGACATCGAAATAATCAAAAAGAAAGGGGAGCCCCTCGACGCCGACCAGAAGGAATTCGAGGCACAACCACAAATTCACAAAGACCCGGCGGAGCTCAACAGCAACTCGCCGGCCACCCGAATTGAGGCCAACAATAACAACAACAACGAACGCACAACTTTATCATTCAATCAAGAAGAGAAACCCACAACAAGTAGGAACCAATTGAACGATGCTATCTCGGCGAATGAGGATTGCACGGCCGAGCCCAAACATTTAGGAGAAATTTGCACACATAAAGGTAAGAGAAGGTACAGAAATCCAGGTGTCCCTAAATATTTCCTATACCAGCCCAAACTTGAAAGGGCCAAATTTGCCCCAAATAAAGGGGCATTCCCTCTAAAATTCTTTGGAGTCCTTCAATTCAGGATTTCCGTTTAAGTAAAATTTATGGAACTTTTACACTTTTCAACATTTCAGATAGCGCTGAGTCTACACTGTGCTCCAGATCGGGTGAAAGGATATCGACTGAACCGGATGCGAGCAGTAGCAGTTTTTCCAATTTGTCCCCCTGTAGGTATATGAAGCAAAAGCTAAATTTAGAAGATAGTTTCGATGAGTCCAAGCAAAGCGAATGCCTCCGGCTGCTAAAAAATAAAAGTGATGATATCGAACGATCCGATCACGTTCAATTTCTGATCCGGGAAGTATCCGGTACGGCGAAGTCAACACAATCTGTTGAGGAAAAGGAGCCACCTGACGATTTCGATTTTCTTTGTGAAGGTAAGCGCTAAGAAATTTCCTAGTTGACCAAATTTCCCATCAACAGGTGACCCTCATATATACTTCTGAAAAACTTTTAGGGTGCCGCAGGGCTGAAACTTAAGTTTTCGGGTAGCTCAGGTTGCTTTATTATTTATTATTAATTGCCTAAGTGGGCAGCATTTTGGTTGGACTAAATACATCGATTTTCGATCTTATATGATAGTAAAATTTTTATACACAGAACTGAAAAAAAACTTTAAGATTTACCAGATAATACATTGATGTAAAATAAACATTTAGGGTATTAAATACAAGTCTGAAAACCGAAAGTTTGCAGAACTAAACTTTTTTACAAAATGGTAACGATTACTTGAATTAAATGATATTTTTTATTTATTTTTTTTTTTTGAGAAAAATAGGTTTAAAAAAAATGATATTTTGGGTATTTTTGAAAATTGGGAAATAAATTACGCAACACGAAAAGAGGCCATAAAGTGATTTAAATGAAATCCTGGATAATTATGTAGAAATATAGAAAATCAAAGTTCTAGAAGTCTCGTTAAAAATAATAAGGAAGTTTTCCATAAGCGTGCGTCAGTCGTGATCTTGATTCACTATCAATCCGTACGAAGTAGTGGATTAATGGAAAAAGTGAAAATTACAGCATATTTTGACAAGTGTTAAATCCTTTTATATGTTGATATAATAGCTAAAAGCTCAAAAAATCTGTATACTGATACTAAAACTATTGAAACAAACACCTATTAAAAGTTCCATTTATGAAATCATGAAATTAACAAACAGAGTTAAAGCATACTTCGAATGGTATAATCGTTAGTTTAACCAACCGGTGCTTGTCTCAAATAAATGGAGCTGAGTGATAAATAAAATGAATAGATTTATCTTTATATCTTTCGCAGCACCTCTAATATCTCCGTCGACGTTCTGCAAAATCTTCCCCTTTCACCTAATGTTCAACAGGAAAATGCGAATCGTTCAAGCGGGAAAATCAGTAGCACGAGTGATTCCCAGGTAAGCAACAACTCTTGATAAGTGTACGTTTTATAAAGGTGCCAAGCTGGCAAAGCGGAATTTGCTAACAACCCTAATGAAGCCGAGGACAATTAAAGCTTCTACAAACCGATTCCATCCCTTCCTACAGTTGCTCCAATTACCCGTGGCCTTCTTGAATCACACCCCCTACTATACCCCGACGAGGTGTAGATTTCTAAACATTCTTTCTTTTCGGGGGCTGACTGTTTTCAGGGTTTCCGACGATGATTGTCCCCTTCTTGAGGTACTCGAAGCGATTCGGCCGCACCTGCAGTTAACGTTCGAAAACATCTTGGCGCACATCAACACGATTTATGTCCTCCAGACGAGGCAAGGTGCTATGGGGAAACATGAGCGCTACTTAAGACTGAAGGTAAGGAGCCCTGTAATGACCTCCTCAACTATTGCTTCCTTTTTTTTTTCTTGTCGCACACATGTTTTAACATAAAACGTCTTTTATTCCAGGGTCAGATGATGTACATCGCTGAATCAGACCTCATCCTCTTCCAGTGCTACCCGAGTGTTATGAATCTAGACGACCTAGCCAAGTGAGTATGGTGCGGCCCCATCCTTTCTTTTAGATCCAATTAAGTTTTATTGCTGTATTGAGTTCAGCAACACCGCAGTCCTATCTCTCCAGTATGAACCACCCTGTGTTTGTTCTGGGGGACCGCCGGCAGCTTGCTCCATGAATCGACTTCAATCTGACAATGAAAATAAAGGCCGGTCGGCGTTCAATTGGATTTTGGCCAAACAATAGCAATCGCCACTGTACAATTGCAGATAGAGATTGTTGTAAGCTGTCGCTGTTTTCTTGGCCCCCTTTTGGGCGGACCCCAATCACAGGACACTCCCTGTTTCCTTGAAAAGCTGCTGTATGGCATCCCCTGTCACCGCCCCATTTCTGTCCGTAGATCGCATTGCGTGCTGCTGCTCTTTTTCTGGTGAACAAACGACTTTTGGCAATTGTTTGACTTTCAGGATCCCAAAAACATTGCAATAAATCCCAATAGACCTAAAATCAGAAAATGAATCGTTTGCCCGTTAGGTTTAGAAACTCTGTTTTCACATAGCGCCAAAATAGTAAGGAAACAGAGTCAAATTGTTTCATTTCTTGGAAAACAGCTCGAATTATTTATGGAGGCTATTTGGAATTGCCCACAGTTCACGCAACTATAGCCTTAGTATGCAATACTGAATGAAGCGATAAGGCAAATTGTTAATTTCATCCCAATTGAACGTAATTCAATTATTTGTTTTCTTTCCATTTAGTCCTTAAAAAGGCTGTATATAGCTTAGGAATAATTTTTTTACCACGTAAACCATTTACAATACCCTGAGTCAATATCACAAAAATAACAAATCCTATGAAAATAATATCCCAGGATAATTTCTTTCTCTTGGAAGACCTCATCACACGACGATCCCCTTAATTTTTTTCAGTTATATTTCAATAATTTTTCAGCTATTTCTGTAGGGTGCAAACAAGGATATTAGTCGGACAGACAGTAAAAAAAAACTTCTTAGAAACAACTTTTTTGGGTACCGAAACTAATTCTTAGCCGAATGTTATTAAGGATGTGACAATATCATTTTTCTGTCTCATTACCGATAACTCGTTATATTATGCAGCTCCATGCAATTCATTAGCTTATCACAGTCTTAACGTCGGCTTTAAGGATACTCAAGCTCCCTGGGGAACAACAAACTTGTATGCCATTGGACACTTTATTAACCATAATATCCCTAACGACAATGAAACCAGGTGATTTCGCTCTCAATGAAATTTAGCTTAGCTTCAATGTACTGAAATATTTCAGAGCTTTCAAGAGGTGGATGTTTACAGTCTCTGCTAAGTTAGCTCAATCTCATGTGCACACAAACTGCAATTTTAGTACCTAAATTGGGTACATCGTTTAATATGAATAGCCCAGAAATAACACGATATTCCTAAGCTAACCAAGCAGAATATACTCATCTGCCAATAAAAGGACTCTTCCCGAAATACATAATCCTATTCGGTAACTCCTACGTTGCAGCAGAAAATCTCTAATAATTTAGTCTCGGATATTCTGAGATAGACTCAATTCTCTTTTGGTCAGTGTTTACATTAAGGATAACAATTAATTGCCTGTGACTAATTTAATCCACCTTGACACGTACTTGAAATTTAATTATAAGTCCTTACATGGTAAAGGATAATCCCAGCTCATCCAATTTTACGAATGCCACTTAATCACCTTTTCCTGAGGAGAACAGAAAGTCTATGTCCTAAGAAAGGAAACGTCATTTCCCTCCACCATTTGTCTTAAAAGATAGAGCTCCCCCTAATCACCTCGATCCCATCAATTCCCCCTGGACCAAATCACCAGATAAATACTTAATGCAACCGAGAGAGTTCGGCTGAGACCACCACCCTTCTTCCGAGATAGGAAATAATTCCTTACCCCAAAATTGTAATATAATTCACAGGAAAGGGCTCTATATCTCGGACGTGCCTCTGCACGATGCAACCAGAGACCTGGTCCTCCTTTCTGAGAAATTTGAGGCTGAATACAAGCTGACACGCAACTTAGAAATGCTAACAGACAAACTTCAGCAGACGTACCGTGAGCTGGAGAGTGAAAAACAGAAAACCGACAGGTAGGTAATTACTCGTCATTAGGCACAAGTGGATAAGCTTTGGTTTTGTTTATTGGCCCTTTTTCTCTCCACGTACCTACAACAACTCCATTTTGGGGCCCCAGTTAACTAACCATGTTTTTGTTTTCTACACTTTCCAGGCTCCTCTACTCGGTTCTACCGAAAACCGTCGCTAACGAGCTCCGACATCAACGACCAGTTGCACCCAAAAGGTGAGATGGACACAAATTTCATACGTAAAATATTAATGCTATTGCGGGGCGTGTTCCGCACGTGACAAAAATACTAATTTACGGTCAGGGAAAAATCCAAAGCAAGGAGTTTTTCCTGGCCCAAACGTGATCCGCTTTTTTTTTTTTTTTGGGCCCACCCGATTCACAACGTTCAACAAAACAGAAGAGAGAACGTGAGGCCGAAGGCCACTTTTACCCATTTTCTCTCATGAGCTAATTAAATTCATGACTTGACCTCATCTTCCTTCTCAACAGGTATGATTGCGTGACGTTAATGTTCTCAGGTATTGTCGGCTTCGGGCAGTACTGCGCTGCGAACACAGACGCCGAGGGCGCTATGAAAATCGTGAAAATGCTAAACGAGCTTTACACTGTCTTCGATGCCTTAACCGATTCTAAGAGGAATCCTAATATTTACAAGGTAATTTAAGATGGACGTGACTCCCAGACGAGGATTATCTTCTAATGGAGTGGAACTTATTTCCGTTTTATTCCTCTTAGGTGGAAACTGTCGGTGATAAATACATGGCTGTCTCTGGACTCCCTGATCCTTGCGAGGACCATGCGAAATGTATCGCCCGACTTGCACTAGATATGATGGATATGGCGAAAAATGTTAAAATGGGACCAAATCCTGTGGTAAGTATTTTTATTGTTTATTCATTTATTTATTTTTATTATATTCCTTACTTGGGGAACTCAACAGAATTAAGGAGAAACCTGGTAATACTTTTAAAGGTCGTTCTATTGAAACAAGATGATCATTTAAACTAAAAAATTCTTAAATACACCAAGACTGCTATTTAAGAACTATAATTAAGATTTTAAAGTAAATGTTTACAAATATTCTTCCAAATTAAAGCAATTTATTTATTCACGTTGAGAAATACTTGGTTAAGCTTGTGGATATTAAACTAAGGCCTTCAAGATTCTAATCTTAATCAAAAACGCTCCTTTTGCGGCACTGTAATCCATAATATCTTTTCAAAGGTGAATGCTCCGAAGTTAAACAAACTTTGAAGAATGCATATTTTCACAACAGTAATGCTAATTTTTATGTCTTTTCGGTCTAATAAACAAGAAATGTATTTTGGTGCTTTTTTTCATGTTCGGTCACACAGCACAGCACTAAATCTAAAAGTAATTTTCCCGAAATTTCAGACTCATGGATAAAACATGTAAATGGCACAAACAGAATTAAGTCGTTTGTCTGATCAACTCTTTAAAAAGAAAACTTTTTTTTTCGATTTCATAGAAGCTAGTGTTTTAGCTCTAGATCTTACACTAATTCTTCTGAAATTTCAGATTCCTAAGTTAAACCTGTAAAACGCGCAAGCAGAGTTAATTTCCAATATATAGCAGACTTTTGTTGAAAACTAAATTTACTCCCAAAAAAGTCTTAAGTAACTAAATTCATAAATTCAGTAGTTTTAAGAAAAGGAACTTCACAATTTGAAGCAACAATAAAAATTTTGCTAAGGAGTATTTCGGTACAAATAAATTTAATATAAAAAGTGGTTAATAAGGGGTTTCACTAGAAGCTGTGCAAAAGCTAAATTAGGCTTAATAATATTAATAATTTTATAAAATTATTGGTCACAATTCCTAATCGAAAAAAAAATTTATTATAAGCTACTCAGCTCTTTTTCGTTTCAAATGTTTATAGTACTTTCTGTGCATACGCTACAATAACTTCTCAAGTGCAACGCTCCGCACTCGTAAAATTTTCTGCCCTGCATGCAATAAGGAAATTTCCTCTAAAATGTGTTCTTTATCGCTCACAATTATGAGTCGAGCTTTTTCGAAATTGCCCAAACTAATAGCGTGCCGTGGCCTCTTATCACCGAGGAAATTGCATGCACCTGCACATTCTGTGGCGCATGAAAAGTATTTAACTGCCTCCTCAAGAACTAGCTCTACTTCAAGCATGGGGCTTAAAAAACATCGACAACCCCGCAAGAAAGCTGAAAGCAATTCTGCAAATAGCATCCAAAAGGTTTACGAGTGCATGACGTAGTACTTGACGATTACCTGAGCACCTTAACGATTTCCACTTAATTTTGTAGATTTATTCAGATCCCCCTGACCGAAGACAAAACGCCGAAAAGAAAAACCTCTTTAAATCCGAGCTTGTGGCAATCCTTAGGTTAGGAAAACAAGCGTTAAAACTTAAAAGCAAATTTTAAGAAGAAGGGGCCCAGAAAAGAAGAAAAAGAAATTGGAAAAGCATGAGGACGCGCTTCCCTAGACCTTTCAGAAGTTTAGTCTGAATCGACCTTACTCCATTCATTATCTCATGGATAAAGTTTGAAGCACTTTAAAAATAGCACAAGGAAGTGCTCTTCTCTGGCTTGAGCCTCAAGCTCTTCTTTGCCATGCCACCACCCGCAAAACCATCACCTCCGTGGGGCCAAGGTTTAGGGAGGAGCGCACTCTTCTTTACTTTTCGTTTTTTTTTTTTTTTTTTTTTTGGGCCGGGAAAGATGGATTCGGATGGGGAGCGACAATGAGTTGAAACACGCCTTCAACGATTCAACTTTATTTTTTGTATTTAATTTTAACAAGTTTCCTTCAATTCGTTGCAGCAAATCACAATTGGAATCCACTCGGGAGAGGTTGTGACGGGAGTAATAGGGAATAGAGTGCCGAGGTACTGCCTCTTCGGGAACACAGTGAACCTAACCAGCAGAACGGAGACGACGGGGATGGCAGGACGGATTAATGTTAGTGAAGAAACTTACAAGTAAGTATAAACGTTTGTTTTTTTTTAATATTTAGCTATAGTTAGGTCATTCCTCCATCAAGTCAACGTACCTCTGCAATTTCCTCGGAATGCGGAGGGTGTCTATTCCTCCAGGCAATTGACTGTTCCGCCTCATCAGGTCTCGAATGCGACACCTGTGACAAAAGACAACATAATCAAACAATGCCATCGAAAATTATGTATTATGTTTTCGAAACGATTCACTAATGTAGCCCTCCTGGCTGTTGTCATGTGCACGTCATTGGCCCCGCCAAGGGAGCTCATCTATCAACTTTCTGTCGCTCCATCGATTATGCGTATAAGTTTTAACTTATAGCAGTAGAATGACATGACAAATAGTAGCCCCCTCTTCGAATCGATATTAGAAGAATCACCCGAATCTACATTAAGTGTGTATCTCCATGCCATTCTTACCCGCCGGGGACCTGCTCCTCGAGCCCTGAGGCAGATCTCCTCAGAACAATTTTTCGTATGTGGGGCTGTCTATTCCGGAATCTCTCTCCCTACCCCCCCATATGATTGAGTGATCGGCCCAACGGAATTAACAATTTCACGGGTTTGCCCAATGACCTGTGAAGACCAATTGAAAATGGTCCGGACCTTTGGCTTTTGGGGTTTTCGCCATCACTCTTGTAATTTTTCGAACTTCGAATAGGTTGCGGTTGGCTCGACCGACTCAATTTGAATTGGAAATAATTAGAAAGACGTATTTTGAAGCTGTGGTGCATACCAATGAGAATTTGCTAGCCCCCAGGCCCAC
This sequence comes from Machimus atricapillus, assembly GCA_933228815.1. NCBI lineage: Eukaryota > Metazoa > Arthropoda > Insecta > Diptera > Asilidae > Machimus > Machimus atricapillus. Next base: position 3,726,258 of record OW121788.1, on the reverse strand, counting down.
TGACTGGGGCTCCATTGAAAAGTTAAGTTAGTCCGAGCTTTCTTGTATTGATTTTCATGGCACTAAACTTTTGTAAAATATCCAATTCAAAGGGAATTGAATTCTCCTGTTCGCCCTCACAAACAAAATTTCGAACGTTTTATGCCCTTTTTTTTCGTGAAATTGAAAATTTTTATTATTACGCTCGGTGCACCGTCGCTTGATTATTTGTTAAAGGCGGGGGCAATATAAAATTATAATCAAAAAACGTGAAACTTTTGAAAGCCGACACGAAAAGAATGCTACCGTGAAAACAAAATGATCAAATTAGTTTACTCTCCCAGAAATTTGCATCAGAACATTCAAATGCATTTTACGGGAAAAAATGAAATGAAATGGGAAGAGTTCGGTAATCTTTTTACGCCCCAATAAATCCAAACAATGCTGCAGAAATATTCATTTATATTTTTTATCTCCCTATTTATGTTGTTTGTTTTCCTTCCATTTTATTTTAGTGAAAAATTGTTAATTTTATGTTGCTTTCATTTCTAACCAACTGGAAAAATGGACAGTGATTCAGTTCAACCTACCTGCACAAATGTTTCAAACTCATCACGCCAAATACTTGTTCAACTTTAATAATTTTGTCTGTGAACAGAACTCCATACTTTTCAATGAACATCGATTTTCGGGACTCAAACAGATAAGTCTGAAATCGTTGGGAAGGAGATTAAATATTTGAAAACAGAAATAAAATTAAAGGAAAAAAAGGGATTAAAATGTCTCTGCTCGTACCTTGCATGGGAGCTCGATGAGCGATATGTTGCTCAAAAGGATGCGCAGACATGAAACCAGTTGATATGTGTACCGGCGCTCCTTTTCCAGAAGCTTATCCAGAAGTGCAATAACCGGGGCCGAACCTCCGTCCGGTGGTAGAGGATCAGCGCCGTATCTATAGTAAATGAGATGAAAAAGTAGATGAAATATGTAAGTCACGACGGAGCTCAGCTCAGATAGCTTCAATTAAGGAAACGTTTTTACGGTGCACTGAGAAAATTGCTTTGGATAATGTGACTTTGATAGATGTGCCCTCTGTCTCTGCTCCTCCTTGCACACCCCCGCTGTGCAGTTAATTATTGTGTAAATCAGATTTTCAAACAAAAACAACCCGGGTGCTGTATTTGATTATCTCCCTCTATGAAGCTTTAACCCCTCGGGGACTTTTACGTATTCTTCTCTCTTCAATTAAGTTGTTTGATCGTAAAACGAGAAATGCAAGTCGATTTCTTCAACCATAAAGAACTCCTTGTTAACAAAGTTTTAATTAAGTTCCTGATAATGAAAGACCATTAAGTCTGTTATTTGCTTTCATCTGCAAGTGACTTCCTGAATATTAATTAAAGCATTTAGAAAGTTTTTAAAAAATTATTATATAAGATTAATTTTTATTTTTCGTCTATGCAATACAAAGGGAGATTATGCTTATATTTGAAATTTATCATGAAGCAAGCAAAAATTTAATATTTTCTATAAATAGCATTAAATTCCGGAATGATTTTTATCCACTTTTAAGTCAAAAATTAATCTGAAAAATGTTTAGTTCCATGGCAATGTGATGCACTCTTGATGCAAATTCAAAATTTAAAAATTATAGCAAAAAGGCCTTAAACGACCCCCGCGATTTTATTTTTCAAAATGCATCATTTCGATTAGAATTTTTGTTTTAAATATACATATGTCGGAGATGGAGTCTGTACTTTGTATTTCTTCTAAGAAGTACTGTGCAGGAGTTCGCCAGCTGCGATTCAGCTAGTAGGCGATGGGTTTGGGTTTTGTTTTTAAAATTGATTTGGATTGTGGAGCAGGCGGCGAAGGAGAATAATAAATTCTTTCTAGAAGACTGAGCAGTTTCATTTTTTCGAAGAAAAGGAAAATTAATAAAATGGCAAATAACAATACAACAAACGGAGACCGGCAGCATTTATTATCTTCGCCGGTCTCTCCGTCATATACATATGCAGTACCTGAACGACTGAGCTCTGTTAAGGACAGATGTATAACGTCTTACTGGATTTATTTTGTATGTTCGAATAAAATAAAATAATGCTTCGTAGAAAATACTATAATGGGCCCTATTGCTGAAATCGTCACTTTTTGAAGAAAACTTCCTTAATCAATTTGCTAAAGTTCCCACAAATTCATTCTATTTATAGTTACCTTTTTGAAAATGCGATTACAAACAAACAAACAAATATGTTTATAAATATTGCTCGTATAAATAGTATAGAATAGGATAGGATGATGTAGAACTTGTATCGGCTTCGGTTTTTTTAAATTGTCATTATTAGGTACAATATTGCAACCATTTTTGATTAGACAAATTTTGTGTATATGTATTTGCATACTAATAATTTCATTACTAAATCAATTCAAAATTCATTCAACTAATTAGAAATATTGGGGAATTTCTTTTTTTTTTATATAAACCCAGTGATAAAACTAAGGCCTTTCTTATATATACTACAAAAGTTGCAAGCAATAAGTAAGCCTGCCTCAATTCGAGTTTGATGATGACCAAGCAAGCGATAATTATTCATAGGATAGAAATTTCATGGTTCAAACCTTCCTTTTCTGCATTCTAAAAAACTTTAAATTTAATCAAACTGCGGCCATAGTGGGTATCTAAAATATAATTACAACAACAAAATTTAAAATTATTTCTGCTAAACATACTAACTAAATGGTAGGGGTATTGGAAAAAATTAATGGTCTTTGCACTGAGACTACTTCAAAAATGTGTTTTTTTGATTTTCGGCAAGTAATATATTTTTTTTAAGCTTCAACGATATAAGTTATTACTCAAAAAAAAACCTACATCATTATCACCATTCTATCTCAAAATAGTTATGCAATGCCCATTATCTACGTTATAAAGAACTTCCGATTTTACCTGCCATTTACTATTTGAACCAAATCTTCGGAACAAACAACATAAATCCAGCCAAATGGGTGGTTTTGAAAAGTAATCCACGGTGTATAAACATTTTACAGAAAAAGAAAGACAAGAGCAGGACTATAGCAATTGAATGCATGTTTAAAAATCTGTCATAAATTTAACTGACGATGTGGTATCGCTGTATGTTCAGGAAACTACATAAAAAGTTAAAAGCCTTTCATTTTGACCGGTTGTGGTACATTTAATGTTAATCGCGACTCTGTGCACTGCGGTTTTATATTTGTACGATAGAGCAATATCAACACTGCACTATCTATACTATGCTTTTGCATTTTTATGACGACTCAGTTATTTAAAGGCAAGCCTTTGGCGTTTTAACCAAAATTTCTCGAGAACATTTTTGCCTGCAAATGACTGAAAATTTCATCAATATTGTGGTTGGACTTCTTTTTGTACATCATCCATTTCGTTGTATTCACATTGATACATTTATATTTATTAGTACCTGTATTAGATTTTCACAATTGAATCCGAATCAGATTAGCAGCAGCAGCAAATTTTGCTTTGAATTGAAATTAATGGGCAGTTACCCGTATCAAACATTTTTGGTTTCGCCTAAATCAAATAAAATTCCTTTGATTTATTATACACACCTTTTGTCAACAAAATAATAGTTTTATGTGAAGTTTACTCTTGTGTTATTATTTAAATTTGTTAAGTGCACACCAATGGACGTTTTACCTGTTTTTATTAAGTTCTATTTCTATTCTTTAACTTTATGGCTCTACAGCTTCTTTAATAGTGGTTTAAATTATTTATGTTGTTTGCTTTTAAAATTTTTTAAGGATATATATTTATATACCCTTTTGAAATGTCAGTCAGCCCCATAGCTATGGTTAATTACAGTGGAACGAGGTGGCTAATTCCTTTTCCAAGTATAATATTAAAACTATATGAGAGTAATAAATGCTGAAACTGTGCTGCTATATCACCAAAGTTTTTAAAAGCTTTTCTCTAACCACTTACGTTCTTATGCTATTCTAATGAACTTACATTTCTGTAAAAGCAATTTTCATTTAAAATTTTATATCGATTAAAAAAGTGCATTAAAGTTTACCAGTGCGTGTCAAACATAAAAGTACATGTATGTAGTTTATTATAAATCATATAAACCGCCACAGAAGCACATCACAGCAGACTTGCACTAATTTATTGTACAAGACAATTTATAGAAGACTAGAAAGCAATTTATAGTTGTGACAAAAATGTACTTTTTAAATTTATATATCCTATATGCATTTTAACAACACGTAAAAATTAATTAACTTTTATAAGACATTTCAAGGTCACAAGGATTTAATTCTTTCGAATTTTGTGGAACGTTTCATCTTCATCTAAATCTTGACTTCTCTGAATTATAATCACTGCAGAAATTTGAGGGTTTTTAAGATCGATCAAATCAAATATAATGCATTGGTAAAGCGTTATAAGTTCTGAACATAAATTTTTTCGAGATATTAGCCTTTGCATTATTGAATTTAATTTAATGTTTCGCCTACCTAATTCAAACAAAGCTGTAATGTTTTTCACGGAAAATAAAATCCTTTATTGTCCTTCTTTAGAATGAATCAAAAGAATTTCATCATTCAATTCGGCTTTTTTTAACTAAATCCTGAAAAAATGGCCGTGTTCGGTTGTGTCAAATGATCGTTATTGACCAAAATAAAACTCTAATGAATGAATTTACCCAATCGGGAAGGACAGGCGGTGCAATAAAGTTATGTGATCTTTTTATTTTTATTTTTTGAATTAGAAAAACTTATAGAAGTGACGATTATTTAACAAAAACGGACGAATTTTGGGATTTACTACACTGAGGTTTTTCCTGTATGGAAATTTTAACGTTTTGGACCTTTAGGACCGGTTTTTTACGTATTCGCCCCTCTTGAGTCCAAGTGAATAATATGTACATGGTTTCTCAAAATCCCTGAGGAGACTTCAAACTTAATTTCTTCCAAATTTTTAAAACATCTTGCTGCGTAAATGAAACCGTATTTAACTCTGCTAATCCTAGAAATTGGTAACTTATAATTGTCCATCAACGCATTTCTTGACCTCATATTAACTTGATTAATTAATTAATTTATATTGTCCGCTAATTAATTTTAAATTTTTAATACTGAAAATGAAAAATACATCGTAAATGCCATAAGCACAATATTACAAGTAACGATTTTGTCGTTTTCCTTCGAAGCAAATCGAGTTGAAATTTACATTCTTGATGCGAATTTTAAAATTCTCTAATATGTACTATAAAAATGTAATGGGGATCACAACGCTTATAGATTTGAACCAAAATGTTTCTCTCGATAAGGCCGTAAAGGCCTTAATAACTTTTGATGGGGCGGTTGTGGAAATTGTTTTTATTTTTACAAAAATATTTTGTATTGAAAAGTTCTTTTCAATGATGTTTTGATTGCCCGCCTGCCCAGGTGCAATAATCCAATGTTGGGACCCCTTACAAATATGTATTTCTTCTTCCAAATAATCGTACATGTATCTGAGAGATTTTTGATATTTTTGAACGTTTCAAAAAGAACGAAGGTATATAATGAACAGACTTTTGGGACGCCCATCATGAAGGGTATTTTCAAGTTTTGTGCCATGTTTTACCTTGTTATGTTATATCAAAATAAACAAAAGTAAATTTTGTACCAAAACTAAATGTTATACCTAAAATAAGACCTTCTGGGAAAATTATCATCCTGATAGGATATTCCATAAAAGCCTAGTTTTATTGGAAAAGCATGGTTTTTTCTTTAGAAGTAGGAGAAAACCCATCACTGTCCAAAACTATTAGTTAGGTATTAAATGAAGAGGAAATACTCAACTTCAGTAAAAAGTTACTGCGCTAATTGAAGCAAAATAACAAATGACATCCTCCCACACGAAAATAGCTAAAAAATGCTGAATCCTGCAGTAGAGCAGAAATAAAAACAAAACGTAAAAACAGTACCGAAAGAAGACAAAAATTCGTTATAGGTATCAACTCGCATGAAAAAGAGCTTTTTACGCAAATGGTGCTATCATTCAACGCCCAATAGCGTTCCGAATTAGCCGCCATCGTTCCAAAAAACCAAATTGATTTTTACGCTTACTCCAAAAAGCACTCCTGACCTCACAACAAACAAAGCGCAAACGTCCAGTTGAATTTGCCAGACCGTCAGCAGGATCGATTCACGTTTTAGCACCTTTTCGGCGTCACGTACGTTTTCCAACTTCAATTAATTTCTATTAACAGTGGAGAGACGTTCGCGCGCATTCCAGAGTTTGGGCAAACAGCCCGGGGAGGATCCTCTTATAGAAAGACGAAGCAAACAAAAACCGCGCTCTAATCCTCCCCAAAGCGGGCAAAAAGCCCTTCATGTGTCCTGCCCAGGGATGAGTTCCACTTTCCACAGAAGGGATACGATGGTAGCCCCATAAACGATAAAAATTTACGCCTGTAGTCGCCTAACTCTAAGAGTCTAAGAGGACATGGGATACATTCTGATGGACTGGAGGCGAGGTGAAAACTGAGATGGGATGGTTCCATTACGGAACCACAGGGTTTATGACGCCATTTACCTTAATAAGATCATCAAAATGTCCGGAGCGCTGGCCTGCAAGGCGACACGTAGCGGGGATGACTTCCCGCAGGATTCGATCGGAATGTCGATGAACCTGAAAAAAAAGAAACACGACGACAAAGCAAAAAGGGAATTTGGAATGAACCAAAAATTAGCTGGACTACGTTGCGAACCATTAATGCCAAGCAGAGTTGGACTTTATTCGAATAAATTTCATCTATACGTAAATACATTATTCGATCAATTTATTCGCGAATAATTTTATTTGTGAATAATTTATTTTATTAATCAATCATGAATTAAGCAAACAATCATTATTCGTATTCGTTATTTTAAATAACGCGAATAAAGTTTATTTGTTTATAGGTATTATTATCTCCAAAGCTATACAATTTTTCGGAAAAATTCGTTTCTTATACATTTCCAAAAAACACATATATGTATATAATACTTCTGTGTACTAGCTTTTAGAATACGGGATCCATCATTTCCATTTTGAAAATTTTCTTATCAAGAAATCACTTAAAATAGCCAATTTTCGGTTCACCACCTTTAATTTCGATTGATTGAAAATCCGTAACCCGAAAATATTTCTATTCATTTTTCTTTAAATTGGCTGTAGTCAAAGAATATCGCCTATATTATGAATTATCAAATTTTAATAGCAGATTTTAAATCAGCAGCGCTGGTTTTCATGGAAATCCCTTTACTCGTTCTACGAATAATTTAAGTTATTTGCGAAAAATAGTAATCTATACATATGTATTTGTAATCGTTATTCGTTATTTGAATAATATTTACCCAACTCTGGTGCCAAGAGAAAAATAGCAAGTTGTTCATTTTTCCTTTCCTATAGATATTGGGAAGGGTTTTCGCATAAAAAATGGCCACTCACCTTACCATTTTCTCCTCCTCGTGCCGATTAATGAAGACAGGCAATTCGAATCCAAGACTGGTGGCGTGCTCCAAGAAATAGACCATTGCTCTTGTGTTCTCGTCCTAAAACAACACATACATATAGGCTATATTCATTTCTATTCTAGCCGCGATTTTTCAGGTTGAACTCGAAGTATTTCACCTGGTCACGAAAATCACTCCTCCATCCAGCTATAAAATGTGGAGCATTTGGGCCGAATAATGCTCCCAAAAATAATCTCTCGAAGGTTTTTTCGCACGAATAAATTTCCTCTAGAAGGCGGAGATTGGGAGGGGATAAAACAGTATGCAATCAAGAAAGAAATTACATTACTTACCGAGCAAAACCACCACAACTTCTGAATCTCGTACTCCCCATTCCCAGCAGGTTCGAAGCGCGATGTAGAGAATATTGTGATATTTTCCCATCATGCACACCTGGATAATGAATAATTTCATTACGCTAATTTATTGCAATTTTGAATGTGCTGTCGACCAACATCGCCATTAGCCTCCTTTTTCTCTCGATGGTATTTTACGGCAGCCAGAACAGCCAATCGGGCAACTTCGTCGGTTTTAACATTTTGCCCTATTTATTATTAATTAAATTCGGATTTATCACGGTATTAAGGGAATTAGCCGACTAACCATCGCTGCATCCACTGATAATTGCATTCAAATGATCCAGGACATCACGGCGCGAATTTCGGTCGTGGAGTCCACTACGGGCTATTTTATCAAAAGTATCCTCATAGAAGCAGTCAAATATAAAATCCATAGTTTTTTTCTGTTTTTTTCACACTTTTATTATTTATTACTTTAGTAATTGCATTAAGCTTTTATTTCATTATTTCATTATTTAACATATGTAGAGCACAAGTCCTGCTCGAAATGAAATCTAAATCGCAACTAAATTTCATCACATGCATTTGTAGGTACCTAGGTGAAACCTTTCTGCTGTTCAAAGCTATGAAGATCACTTTTAGGGCTTCACTTCGATTTTACTACCCTAAAAGGTCATTTCCCGGAATATTTCTAATTTTACTTTGAATCGATTTTTACGTTATGCAGGCTGGTAAATAAAAGAGTGGAAGTCTTAAAATTGATTAATTGAATTTCTATTCACTCAAACAGTGTGATTTTAAATTTAATAGACATACAATTAGAGAGAATATTCGCACTGATTTTTGCTTTTTAAAACAACAATGCAAAATGTATGAAACTAGCTAAATATTACTAATTACACTATATTAAAAATTTAATAAAATTATCGTCTCTTCAAACATTCCTATTAAAAATTTCAAGATGAACGCAATCACCATAATCTTATTTCAAATTTGAAAGTGGACCCAAATAATACATATAACTAAAAACAGGAACATATGCTCCATGGGAATAAATAAGTTACAATCTTACAATACTATGGAAGTTATATTTTATGTCCTAATAAAATTAATGTGCACAAATAAAATATATTTAAATTTTTCAACATATTATATTCATATTAATTTTATTAGGAAATGATATACATAAATTAAATTTACCTATATCTGCCAGTTAAGTGTTTTTTTCTTACCTTTTAATTCGTTTTTTATTTTTATAGCGCTGTAAAAAAACCTTAATTGCTTTTATTCTCTCCTGTTTTACATAGACATCTCGTTATTTCCTGTTGTTTCCTGCGAGTGAATAAGCCCGGAAGTTTAATTTTTAAGATGAAAAAAATCTGTAAAATTGTATTTCAGATAATTTGTTACAGAACACAAATTATTAAACTAGATATGTAAAATTTATGGACCAGGAATTTTTTCGATGTAAATAATCACAAACAAATTTTATCCAAATGGAGAATTTAAGATCCTTTAACCGAATTCTTTTACTTAAAGTAATATTAAATTAATTCTTATTTAATGACATTTCGGTACACGGCGCAGGGTTTAAGCGTTTTAAGTAGGTTTTCTTGGAATTCTTTATAATGATTATGTCATCACAAAAATTGGGAGGATAAATCTGAATACTTAAGCTCAAAAAAAATCGGCTTTACATATCTTGCATATATAATTTCAACAACAAATAAGAGCAAAACGTTAATAAAGAATAAAATTAATTAATTAAAAATTTCGCAGCATTAAAAATAAATCTGTTGACTGAGCTAAAAATGATTTGAAATATTACGAATATTTTTAGATGAACTCTGATTCTTTCGCCTCCTCAAATGCATTGCTAAATTTAGATTTTGATCTAATAAACCTGCTATATAAATAACTGTTATTACAACATTTAAAAGATAAAACTAATAATAAAAGCATTATAAATAAACCCAACTAAGCGAAAATTTCCCATTTTCATCCTCCACAGACTTCTATCTCGAGAGTTGAATTTCGACAGTTCCTTTCAGCTGGAGTACCGCGGACCAGTAGTGATGAAAGGGAAGCCCACGCCCATGGACTGTTGGTTCCTGACACGGGCAGGAAATGAACCAGCGGCTCCTGAGTGGCACCAAACGGACGTTTCCACATAGATCTAATTACAGCAGCACAGCTTGAATGGCGCATTAGACCAATATTATCTCCTCTAACTTAGTTGTAAAGGAAACTTGTAAGTAAAAGGCTGTAACTTAAGAATTCTCGTGCTTACCTCCTATCCCACTTTTTCACTGGCTGAATTTTTCATGTATATATGTAGTTGAATAATGTTAATTAAGGCTTAGATTAACTTTGGGTTAGAATACACAATTCTTTGGTATTTTATTTTCTCAGAATTACATAATACCTGGGAGAAGCAACCTTTTAAAGTAAAATGAAATTCCTATAAAAACAAATGAGCACCCATATAATATATTTCAAAATAACTCTTTTGATTAAAGAAAAAAGTCGGAGGAAGCTTTCATATTTCACCATTCTTAATAATGTCTCAAAAGTACTTGGTAATAACTCTTCTTTTTCATACATTGTACTCTTATTAATTTAACTAACCATAACTATTTTTATTTATCTCGTCTTATTTTACACTTGATAATATTTATAAAATTGAACCCCTCCACATACATAAAATAACATTATCCCAAATTTTTAAAATATTCTGTCCTTATATTAAGTTTTGTTTAGAATCTCTACTACGAGATTCGTATTTAGCATCCCAAAAAACATTTAAAATTTTTTAAAACTTAACCTTTTCCCGATTTTACAAAGCCGTAAAAAAAATTAATAATAATAAATAATAAATAAATTGTTCTAAACTTTTTAAAAAGTAATAAATAAAACAGAATTTTAATATCGAAATAAATTAATATTAAAGGTAATTTAATCTAATCGAAACCAAATTTATCTTAATGTAAACAACTTTTCTTAATGTAATATAATCTATATAAATATAAAACTAGAGATAAAAAATAAATAAATAAAAAATAAATAAAGTCCGGCTACATAAAAGAAGGAAACAAGTTCAGTATATGCCAAAAAATCAGCAAACTTTAATGCAACATTTATTTTAAGTTGTTTCAAAATTATTTTTAAAATTTATACGGATCTCAATTTCATAATTTTTTTCTATATTTATCATAAAATGGTGTTGTATATTAAACAGAGGCTTATTAATTAACCAGTTGCTTAGAGCAAGAATTTGGAAAATTTTAATTGATAATTTTTTCATTTAATTTGTGATTTAAACTGGTTGTATATTTAAAAAGAAAGTAACGCTATCATTTTATATGTATGCATAGAAAAATCGTTATAAAATATTTTCTTGACATTTTTTCCACTGTAAAATGATGTGAAGAAAAAGGACCATTCGAAATGTCTTCTTATTATCTAATGAACAACTTTCGATTTCTGCATTTACCAAAATAAACTATGCAATTGCATAAAATCCGCTGTTTAAGTTTAAGCAAACGTTTTCGGTATTGAAATCCTCATCTACTGATTAGATTAACTTATGTAAAACGAAAGATGGGTCGGAACTTCTAAATAAGAATTGATAAAGATTTTTTTTTATAAACTCTTATTTTTACATTACGAACATAATTTAAAAAATTGAGATTTAGATCTGGTGCCAAAATTCTCCAAAATCTTAAAATTCCTAGGTTATATGATTTAATATATTAAAAAAGCGTTATGATTTTATTTGTAAATACTTTACGTGATTTAGTGGCAAATAATGCAATTTTATTTGTACCAAATATGATAATAATCATTTTTTTTTTTGAAAAATCAGATATTTCGAAAAGCCTTTTTAATATGTTCAACCACCAGTAACTTTTGAGATGTTGTTTAGAACGAAGAAATTAATGTCTTTGGGGTTTTTTGTTAAAATATACAAAACTATGTGACTATTACTCCGAAAAGCGACTAACTAGCATCCTAATTCGAAATAATTGAATATTGTACGTACGAGAAACGCTCGACTCGAGCAGCACTTCGTCTAGGTGCATACAAAATTAAATAAGAACCAATCTGTAGAATGCTAACAATGATGACATCATTGCAAGCGACGTAAGCTCTGATGATGCCTACGATAGGACCCATTTGCAGTGCACTTAGATGGCTCATAATTTAACTTAATTTAAATTTGACCCGAATTCCGAGCAAGATGCAAATAAGATTCTAATTCACATCGATCCAAGCATCCGAACATAATTGAAATTTACTCAAAATTCCCCTGAATCTCTTCAGTTCCCGGTTCTCTCGACGTCTTGCATCCTCCGGCAGTGCACCATGGATAGTAAAAAGATGCATCCGAAGAAAGGCACATCCTATCGACCTTCTGGGTTCTGGGCTTCATCCTTTTCTCTATAGTCTAGAGCTGATGCCGGACGGATAAATTGTGCGAGACGGCCGCTAAATCGATGATGATGATGTCCCTGCTTCGTCCTCAGTGGCATTGAGGCGAAATCTTGAAATGGAATTCTTGTAAGTCCTTTGATGTATGCAGGAAAACGACTTGAGTCAAGGTCAAGACCTCTAATTGCTTCCTAAAGAGATATAACGACTTGCCAACTTGTCCCCAGAACCGCAAGGATGTCACGTTCCAGTCGAGTGGATATTAACAAGTTGCACTGATGATGTGGCATCTTTTCGCATAGAAAACTAATCCCTAACAGCCCCGTGGCTGGAAAAAGAAATTTCTCGTAGATGATTATCTGTCCAGAAATGTTGAGGGCCGTCGATAATGAAGAGGATGAAAAAAAAAGCGAACAAATCTGGAAAATTTCACTTAGCCGAGTTTTTGTTGGGGCTGCGTACCAATGAGGGGGTTCCGCCTAGCAGATATAAACTCATAGAAACTCACCCCCGCCGCAGAGCAAAAAGACGATGCTCAAAAGGAGGTATATACAGTTCTGAATTGAGAATGGACAGAGGCTTCCGGTGAATGTCCTGCATTTTGAGCTTCCCGCAATCGAGTTAATTAAATTTTTTCCCAGAGGGAAGATCCCTTTTAGATAAAATATACGTTGTAGGTATTCCTCGCGCGGCAGTAGAAAGTAGAAACTGTTTTGTGCTGATGTAAGCAGCGCTTCGTCTTAAGCAAGAGCACAAAACTTTGTCGTTCTGCGTGGGAATCTACGATATAAATTTGATTAGGATAAACGGGGAGAAGTTTCTTTAATCTAAGGGGCTCCCGAAAGCAGTCCCTTGAAAATAACTGAAAGTAATCCCTTAATTCCAATTATAATTTTTTTTTTTTACAAATTTAACAGGGAAAACGTAATAATTTTTCACTAAAGCTCTTAGGAGGGGAACATGGAATGCAATCCTTAAAATTATATTATGGGGTCCCACAATACAAATTATGTGCTTCTATAAAATTGATGAAGGTCATGTTTATGGTTACATTTACATTATTAAAATTTCTTAACTTAAACATTTTATGAATGTCCCTCAGTAGCAACTGGTTTTCTTTCAGTAAAGCCCATTAAAAAAGGTTCCTTGAATCTCATACCCGCCCTAAATTCATTTTAAGTTCCTAATTCATATTTTCCAACATTCGTTTCGTACGTTCATGTACGTTTTTGGGTATATACTTTAACACATCGCGTCTCGTCTCGAAAAAGACACGTGTGGAGGCGCAGAAAACCACATTTGAAAAGTTTACAATTTTCATGGGGGAAAAAAAGACATCTTTTTTTTTCATTTTTTTTCTCATTTTCTTCTTTTTAAGGTTCTCTAAATATTCAGAACATATACTGCCCAGAAGGATTTCCGCATACATGCCCAACCGTTTCTGAAAACTCTCTTTTCATTTCATCTACTCAAGCATTTTAACTTTGTGACTTGTTGAAATTGCGACGAACGCAATCAAACACTCATGAAAATGGTTTAAAACCTGCATATAAAATCATTCAAAAAATAAGGCAATTTTCTTGACTCTAGTGTATATTCTCCAGATTCGTGATTATAATCTGAAAGGGTGAAAGATGGTAGAGTAAAAGAAAATAAATATTGTTACCTTTCCCAACCATCCAAAGCACTTCAAAATGAGAAATTTCCACAAAATGCTTAGCCGAAAACAAAAACTCAAAACTCTATTGTAATTTGAGACGAAGAACCAAAGAAAATAAAAAAAATTTATAAATATAATGCAAAATATATTTATTCAAAATTAAACTAAGAGCTAAGACCCACTAACTTTATTAGGAGTAAATTTGTTGATATTTAAATTTTGAATCTTGTAAACTTGTGTAAATGATATACATATAGATGAGGAGAAAACTGATACTTTTTGCTATATTATTGCTAATGTAAGATCTAAAAACTAAACTCAGTACCGCTGAGTGATGACCTAGACATCCCGAAAAGCTTTAACCTGAAATGTATCTAGGATTAATGTGTAATGTAAGAGCACTTTAGGCTAAATCATAGTATTTAAAAGATGAATTTGTTGCTGATTTCTTTCTTAGAACTAAAAAAAAAAAATTAATAACGAACCCTTGGAAGAAATTTAAACATTTGACTTTCCAATTATTCTTATTCATTATACTTATACAACATTTTATTGATTTTTTTTTTATTTCTGAAACCACCGACGCATACAACGGCTATAAAAAGAAGTAAATGAGGATAGAATTTACTTGTTTTTATTTAACTATTCTTAAATAAAAAACTAAACATTTTCTTTAAACGTTACATACATTGGCCTGTCTGCTTCTCAGCAATTTCGGAAAAAAATTTTCTGTAATTATACTCACAATTAGTAGTACCTCAAAAATTACCTACATATTTTAAATTCAATTTAATTAGTTTGGAATTTAGGCCTTCTGCTTGGAACGCAGTGTACAGACTCCAGGATAGCGACCTTGTCTTGTCGCATACATATGTATATCTTTTGCACAGACATTTTGAGGTCCTTCTTGACAAATTCTTATTAAAAAAATATCGCCTTTAAAAATAATGCAGTGCTTATATTTTAGAAAAACCAATAGTAGTTACTCAAATATTAATTTTTCGCAATTTGGTAACATTTTATCATTTCAAAAATGCCTAAAAATCGAGACTCCGACACTTAAACACGTGACAAAACAATACTTTGTTCTACATTTACATTAATTTTGCATATTCGTCAGAATTGATCCTAAACGGACATTACTACAAAATTTCATCAAAATCCGCCTGGATCTTCTTAATTTAAATTAATTTTTTAAATACGCAGATTTTGAAACGAATTGAAAAGATACATGTATTGATTATTCAATTTCTCAAAATTAGAACGTTATCTTTTACAAAAATCTCTAAATTTTTTAGATTAAAATTCATGGAATTAATCTGATTTTTTTCACAAATTAATATACCTGAACTACTCATTAAACGGAATTTTAAATATATATTTTAAAATGGTTTTAATAAAAAGCAAAACCATTTTAATATAATTTAATTATTATATAATTACTTATTATTTTATTGACATAGTTCATAAAAAGATATTTTATTAATAATTTCTTGAACGATTTTTCTTGAAAATATAAGAGATGTTATTAATATACATACATAACTACTCTTATAGAGCCGAATAGCACTAAAAAAAAATTTTTTTTTATTCTACAATTCAATATTTATAAAGAAATGTTTCTAATTTAGAAAACCTTTTTTCTTTTAAAAAGAAGCTTATAATTTATTTTTATTTTTTCAGAAAATCCTTTTAAAATAACTAAAACAATTGAAAAATTTCAATATGTATGTTATAATTCCCTTAAATTTCTTCTAAGGGATCTACGTCTCACTAGCTTTATTAATTTTTAAGATGTTAAAAAGGAAGAGGATATATCATAGGACCTACATTAACTGTGCACTTCTGAGTAAGGTAAGATTTCATCAAAAAAAAAAAAAAAAGACGAGTGAAATTGTTTTTAAGTAGGACATAAAGCGACCTCGTCGCATTTAAGTTGAAGATGAAAAAAAAACAACAAAAAAAACCAAATTGTATTATAAAGAGATTCTACATAAACTGAACCTAATAAAATCGTATTGGATATCTTTAGAGAGAGACTTGTTTTGAATCCATCCGACTCTCCATCCGATGCGCATACACAAAGAAATCGGCGAACCCGAAATAATTAACATCTCCTTAAGGAGGTCATCTTTCACCCAAAGATGTCTCGTATTTGTGGTCCATTTATCGGGACATCCCGGACGTGGGCAGTGTGTGGCTCCGAACGTCCACAGTCCAGAGAATTAATCCGGCCATGGGCCATTCTCGTAATGACTTTCAGCGCCACTTCTAATTATATTTTTGTAGGCGGGGTTAAATCGGTTGTTCTACGGAGCCGGGAATATGCTTTTCGAAGAACGGCAGGACACAGGACGAAGGACGAGGGATGCAGGACGCCATCGCGGAGGCTGCTAAGAAGTGAAGTTAACCAGACGTTATAGGGATTTTATTGCTGCCTATAAATCCCTTTGACGATATGTTAAAGCAGATGGATTACCGTCGTAACGAGACCCTTTCACTCACTCCATGAGCCAGTAATTGAGCTGTTGCTGAGAAAAACTACGTACACACAGCCGGTCAACGAAATAAGAGTGAGTAAAAATACTTCATTTATCAAAAAAAAATTTCCAATAAAATGAATTTTATCTCAGTTGAATTATTAACTAAATTCTAAAGTTAAAGAAAACCTAAAACAAGCTTTCAATTCGAATAATTATCTATATTATTTCACTTCGCATGGTCAATGAAATAGATGAATTGCACAGAAATATTAATATTTTTATTTATTTGATATATTTTTTTGGAAATTTTTTTTCTTTCTTCCTAGCCTCAATACCCGATATATCCTCCGTTATTTTGCAAAACTTTATGACAATTGGGCCTTATTTGTAAAGTATTGGCTCGCTAATTTCCGTTTCAGCTCATTCCACAAGTTCTCAATTGGATTGAGATCTGAAGATTTACTGGGCCACAGGATTACAGATACGTTTTGATCACAAAGCCATCTCTTCACCAGAATTTTTTGAAGAGTGCTTCGGATCGTTATCGTGTTCAAAATGCCATCTTAGGGGCATATTTTCCTGGGCGTATGGGAGCTTGATGTCCTCTAAGATGGCCTTGTATTCAAATCTGGTCATGGTTTTTTTCGTGAATTGTACATGAAATTCCTTTCCTTTTGGCCTTCAAACGTTTTGCCCAGAATCGGCGGAGAACAAATTTATTTTCGTCTCGTCGCTCCAAAGGATGTTGTACCATTTTTTTTTTACTCCTTCTGATCTATTTCATAAACAGTACTTCGTAACGAAGCTAACTCTTTCCTGGCCTTTCAATTTTTGTTTCTTAAAAGCGGCACCTTCCTGGCTAAATAACTTCATTCCAAATTTGCGCACAAATCGATCATTAATACACGAACGGATCTGATTTAGCCAATAATAAAATATGCGGTGGTCAGTCGCTGTCTTGGTTTTTTTTGGCTTTACCCCTATTTTCCGTATTTTAAAGGGTTTTAAAACGCATTCATTGATTACAAAATTTTCAGACCGCCCTAATGCTTCGGCAATGAATTTATAGGTTTTACCTTGTTTTTTTAACTGCTTAATCAAACTTCTCTCTTCCGGGTTGCAGTGAACTTTTAGACCCATCTTAGAAGAACTAAAAAGGAATAAATGATATCTAAAAGTACTAAAAATGAGTAAAATTAATCCATTTTGAGCAAAATTTCTATTGTACCTATAATTTAATTGAAACTTTATGGTTTTATTGCATACACACCTATTTTTCTTTTCTGGCCAGCTTGGCAAAAGCACTTCTAGAATTACTTTATGCAAGTTGAGATGAAAGTAATTCCATTTAAAAGCAAAATGAATAAATAAACGGCTTACACCTATTTCTTTGACCAGTTGTGTATATAACTTTAGTTGTTTCAACGAAATATGAAACTCTCCCGAATATTGGGATTATATTTAAAATCAATATTGACAATTTTCAAGAGAATAACAATAGAGGAACGGAAATTAAATTTCCACACTCGACCAGCCCTCAGTGTGTCTGCAACCCAATTTTACTCAAACTTCGTGCAGACTCCACGCAATGTTTATTCGTCAAAATGTTCTGTTTAATTTCGAGTTCTCATCTCAAGTAATTTTGGAGAGATCTGTTTGAGTTTGATTCCCGAAAAGTTAACCAAAAATTTTATCTGATGAGTTGAGTTGTGGCGAACCAGTGGAAAAATTTATTCCCTCTGTAACCTTGCCGGGAACAAAAAACATTTTATGAAAATTTCAAAAGCACATTTATCTGCAGCGACGGAAAGGTGGAATGAATAAATTTAAATTTAATTTACGCTGTAAAGTACATCAATTTGTAAGTCGCATAAAAAAATCGCAAAATTATTGGAAGTATTTATTCAGGCAAAATAATTTATATTTAAATTCATACATAAAGAGGTAAAGATGTAAGGAAGTGGGTATGGGTTTGCGGGTTTTCGTGCAATTTTACAGTAAACCCGTACACCCGTAAACTTTGAAAGCATTAAGATTAAAATAAAACGTATCACATATTCGAGTTCAGCATTAAATGTTTATATTTTTGTTCATCCTGCTGAAATCAGTATACTAAAAGAAGAGTTCAAAAAATATAATTGAATTTCCAAGACTTTAAGATGCTAAAATGTACCTCCTTATTTATGGATGATATAATTTTAATATTTTCTCCATTAAATCCACTAATTTGTTATTTTTCTTTATTTTTCTCCGCAGAAGCCAATCGCCCGGGATCAGAACTATGGGAACTGAAATTTTACCCTGGAATTATGAAGAAGGAAGGAATTTTCAGCTGAAGTGACCTACCTACTTTAAGGAAATCAAAAAAATATCTTAAAATTGCAATGTAAATAAATAAATGTATTTAGATTTAAGGTCAATTAGAATTATCCAAAAATTGTAAAAATGTATAAACATTTAAAATAAACATTTAACACAATCGGCAATTTTTAAACCTACCGCCCTTTCTTTTCCCCTACTCTTCTGTCAATTCTGGCCCCCTTTCGGTCAATTTAGAACTATTTTTAGGTGTGTGGAGCCAGGCTGGTTTTTGTCCCGGGAACAGTGTCGAGCTTCGATGTTTTTGCGATCTTTCCCCGCTCCAAGACTGTAAGCTCAGCACGACCGGGCCGGGTCTTAGCTAAATTTGGAACTTTCAAACCAAAGCTCCAGCTTTCAGACAAAAGCGTCAAATTTTAGCTAAGACCCGGCCCGATCGTGCTGAGCTTACAGTCTTGGAGCGGGGAAAGATCGCAAAAACATCGAAACCCGACACTGTTCCCGGGACAAAAACCAGCCTGGCTCCACACACCTAAAAATAGTTCTAAATTGACCGAAAGGGGGCCAGAACTGGAAGCAGTGTCCCCCATCTTTATTAATCTCCTTTATTATGACTGACGATTTCTTGGAAGGAAGGGGAAGTAAATAAAAAAGCGCAGACTTCGTTAAATTTTTATTTTAAACACTTATTCATTTTTGCAAATTGACCTTTAAATTTAAATACGATTTATTTACATTGCATATGGAGAAATTCACATATTTTGAAGGTCTACTAGCTTTTGTAAACAAATTAAAATACAATTTATTACACTAGCCTTGTACAAAATGAACTTTTATGCAGTTTTAATATTAATTTTAACATATTTTTTTGATTTCCTTAAAGACGGTGGGTGTGTCACTTCAGATGAAAGTTCCTTGGCTAATTCTAGGGTTAAATTTCAGCTCCCTGAGTCCTGATCCGGGGCGATTGGCTTCTGTGGAGAAAAATAATAAATAAGAGGATTTAATGGAGACAATATTAATATTATATCGTCGATGATGAGGGGTTTACGGAAAATTTAGCGAAAATCCGCAAAGCCACGGTAGCAATTTTCCCGTAGGTGTGAACCCGCAGCCTGTTTGGATTACAAGTAGCCACTAACTTAAATAAAATTAAATAGGATAAGTGGCGGCTCAATTCATTACCCCAAAAAATGGGTGTTACAACTACTACTAAAAGAGAGAATAATTCTAACTTTAAATTGTATTTTTGCAACAATATTAAAGATGCAACTATAATTTGTAAACTGCAATTTTAATACAATATTTTATTGTAAAACACTTGCACACTAGAAAAAACTACTAAATTTTAAAACACTAGTATGGAACTTCCGGCGCAAAAAGTGCTAATTTTTCAACAATTCAATTTAAGAGTACTTTTTATTGAAAACAAAAATAGAAAATTCCAAGCAAACGTTCTAGTTTTCAATTAAAATAAATTAAAAATATGTATTATAAATAAAATGGTCAAACTTAAAATTATATTGAGTAAATTTCGACATTCTGATTTTTAGTTCACAGGTATAGAAAATTTGCACAGGCAATCGCTGGCCCTGCCGGTAATTTTGACGGAGCATTATTAAAAAAAAAATATACAGTCCATCGGAGTCAATGTATTTAATTTAAACCTCTTTCAATTAATGCAATGAAGGGGTTAACTCCGCTGGTTTTTACAAATTTTTTTAATACCAAATTCTTAGTCAAAATTGCCAACCGCAACGGCCCTTGGAAATTTACTACATAAAACTGTAAAATAAAAATATGAAATTTATTCAATTTATATATTTTCTTATTCTTGTTCTTTCAGTATTTAAAAATGAAAAAAGAAGAAACCCTTTTTAAATCCGCTTTCTTGCGTGTGTCATAAAAAACTAAAGAAAATGCTATCAAAAGTGAAATTGTGCCAAAATTTTGTTATCTGTACCCTGAGTGCATTTTTTTATTTATTAAATAGATTGAAAAATATTTTTCTTACAAAAGAAAAGTAAAATCGATTACAGCGTTTTTTTCCCTGTTTTTCTTCACATATTTACCTAATTTTTATGTTTTGTCTTAGTTTTCTTTGGTTGCATTGCTTCTTCATTTCTCTTCCACCAAAAATGGGCTGGGCGGCGCACACGTAGTTACAAAATAATAAAATTAACTGCTTCCTAAATAACAGAGATTTATTAAAAACTTTAGTTCAATTCAAATTTTTTTTATACCTGCATACGATTTCCTTCATTTTTCATGGATGCACATCTAGGAATTTCAATTCTCTTGATTTATTGAATTAATAAAAATAGCTTTTTTCATTTTACTATTTTTTTATTTTAGTTGCTTTTCGCCTTCTTCATGTCATCGTCGTCCGAAACTTCGGTAAATGAGTAAAAGTAGAACTCTAGAAAGCAAAAAATTAGAAACGTTCCTTTGTTTTTTAAAACTATTGGAAAATCTTAAAAATGTTAGTTCTGTTGTATTTTTCCATTTTATTTATTTTTTTTTTTTATTCACTTTAGGTAATTACTCTTTTTTACTAAATAAACACAGAGCTTTTTTTTAGACACGCACATGACGAATGCATTTTAACTTTTAATTTCATTTCTGAATTAAATTCACTCCTTCTGCAGCAATCTCCATGTACTGCAGGTTTTGAATAAATCACTTTATATTTTTTAGTTATAATATAAATAAAACTAGCGAATTTGGAAGCAAAATCGACCTCAAATACCGCGCCGGCGGCTCGCGACAAATGAATGAATGTCAAAACAAATTTTACAAAATGGCCGAATTTAAATGGCCCCTTTTCAGCAATTGAGGACGATATTCAGGTGCGAAGCCAGGCTGGTTTTTGAACGGAGCAGGGTCGATTTTCTATGTGTTTGCAATGTTTCCCCGCTCCAAGACTGTAAGCTCTCCACAACCGGCTCGGGTCTTAGCTGAAATTTCGTAGCTGAATGATGAGCTTACAGTCTTGGAGCGGGGAAACATTGCAAACACATAGAAAATCGTCCCTGCTCCGTTCAAAAACCAGCCTGGCTTCGCACCTGAATATCGTCCTCAATTAGCTGAAAAGGAGCCATTTAAATTCTACCATTTTGTAAAATTCGTTTTGACATTCATTCGGCAGATCGCTGTTTAACTTTTTCTTGCTGCGGTTTCTGGGCCCCCGTTGCTCCTGTTAAATTTTGTTCCTTTCCGGACGAGATTTCGTTTTCTTGGTGAGTATATTTATTTTACCTGGATTAACGAAATTGGTGAAAAACACAAATTTTCTAGCTTAAATAAAAAAATCTCATGAATTTTTGGGATGTAGCATAATCGTTCCAAGAATGCCGCCAAAAATATAAATTAATTTTATTGATTTCTTCAAAAGGTTGCTTTCCTCTTTCCTTCGACCCTTTTTTGCTTATTCACGCTCCCTAGAGTTTAAACCACAATTGAGTGAATAGTAAAATTTTCTAAAAACAACATCATAAAGTTTACAACAATTTAAACTTTTAAACTATTTACATCCATATAATAAAGGGGAAAGTTTTGTTTGTTTGTTTCTAAGGCTTTCATGCAAAAATAGTTTATCCGATTAAAATGAAACTTCGCATTGCTCGGTGTCATGGGCTACATGAAAATTGGGGAATTTGAAACGATGGCCGAAAATGTTAAGTTTCAACAGATTGCACACAGTTCAAATGTATACAATGAGGGATTTCATTGAAAATAGACTGAGGAATTTTAAATTTGTTCATTTTTCTAGTTACAATAGGGCTCTTGGTTGTTTTGATAGTACATTTTCTAAAAAAAAATAGATTTTTTGCATTTATTAATTTTAGATAGTATGAGGAGTTCTTCTAAAAAGACTGCTGGATCTAAAATCTTAATTACACGAATTTATTAATTGAGCTCGAAATCAGTATCATCCCAACTGTGTCCGATTATCCCCAAAGGGTTTTAACCTACATAGGGAAAAGTGCATTTTATGTCGATTTATGCAAAAGCGAATGAATAAATTCAATTTAAATTTATACTGCGGTATCTGAGCCATCATCCATTTGGTGAGAGAAAAAAAAAACTCAAAAATATTGAAGTATTTATTCGGGCGAAATAATTTAAATTCTGTGGAAGTGAGAGCTAAAAATTTAAAATGAAGTTCACACACACATGAACTACTTAATAAATATGAATTTTGATCACAGCATTTTCAACTTTATATTGATGCATTTCTCCACGAGTTGCTTCCCTCTCCAGTGCCATTTCACGATTTCACCTAGGTACATACAAACCGTAAATTTTATTCATGAACGTTCAAAATTGATGCGCTGTCCCGACCGTTGGATGCAAGAAGGAGGTGCACCGACTGTGGCCAGGACTAGGAGGGATAGTAGGAGTACTTCTTCCAGGAATCCCTCGCCCTGCTCCGCTGCATCACCTGATACGCCCCACAGACTAAAATTAGCATAAGCGGGACGAATACAATCAAAATAATTCCAAACGAAAGGCTCGCGGTACGCGCAGAGTACTCCTCCTCACCTGGAAATGATAAGACAATAAAATCCAGGTAAAACGAGAGACGCACAAACATTTAACACAACTAGAGCAAAGAAGCTGGTTGCGGTTTGCTCTCGTTAAATTTAATCGCGTTGCCGCACTCAGGTATACAAGCGCTTTTTAATTTATGAGCGAAAACGCAAAACAAAATAGAGAATTTTTCCGAAGTTACAACCTGCTCCTTCTTCGAATTTTATGAGTGCGGGGAGGACAGAGAAATCGAAACAATTAGAAGATCCTTTTTTCATTCCGGTACACTGCCGGAGAATTTCAGAGCTTTCAATTTCGCACAAATTCACTTTCACACAACAGCAATTATAATTTTATTTTACATTATATATGTATAAACATAGGGCAAGAAATTTTCATAGTATACTATGTATTTGATTTATATTTTTATGTATTCATCGCTTTAATTGCAATTAAGTACATATATGTTACTTCAAAATCAATAAATTAACAGACGAAATCAAACTACATACAATTCAAATACGAATTTTTCATTATGCTTTACTAATTATATTACGTAATTTATTTCATAGCAATTATTAATGAATGTACATCCAAATAATAGCAAACAATCATTTGGTTCGAGGTGAAATTGCGTCTTTATTTTAGTGAGTTTTATGTCTTGCAATTATAACTTTTAGCAGCAGTTGAACTCACAGAATTATGAAATATGAAATAGAGTCCGTTTCAGACGACCTCGCTTATAACGACCTACTTACACCCATTAGTTTGGTTTTCCTATAAGTTTAATATGAACATAAATACTTTTATAATGACGCCGGTTATTTTGACCAAACAACCTTAATTTCCACTGGTTATAAAAAAGCGTCTCAAAATCAATTTTCAGAATTTTAATGTTAAATATCTCAGGAAATATAACCGACCGACAATTTTTTACTAAACCCACTCTGCAGAATCGATTGGCATTAAAGTACATAGCAGCCTCATAGTTACTTTATAGTTTTTAAATTACTTCTATCATATTAATTTTTAAAAACTTCTATCAAATTAAAACTTACCAATTGCGATTGTAATGAAATTTTCATTGTGTTATTTATTAAAATCACAAAGTCTCTCTAAAAGAGCTCTTGCAATCGTCCAATTTATTTATATTGAATGCAATTTCATTACTTCCCTTTTCTCCACTTTCGGGTATAAGCATTGACTCCTTTTAGAATTAGTAGTGCTAAAACATTTATTTTGTTCTCTTCTCATAATCCCCTGGATTACAAAATTTACGACTCAAACTTATTTCGAGTTGCAAAATCAATGCAATCATTTTATAGCCATTGGCTCATAGCTCGGGGAGCACTGCAGAAAATTTTCTTTGAAACCAAAATTTGTTATTAGGGCAATTTCCTGATAGTTGGATAAATTTGTCTTGAACACTTAGTAGAAGCATAACTAATGCTATAGTATAGTCTAAAGACGTTTTATCAAAAACCTAAAATAAATTTCCTAGAAACTTAAATGAGAATTTAATTGCTGTCTTGTACTTAAAGGTGAAACCATTATAAGAAGTCGCTATTTTAATAAACCTACTTAATTTAAACCACTTTCCACAAGTCTCTATGATAGAAGTCCCTTCAATTTAAGTTGCATGTTAAAACGATTCATCTTTTTCTTTTTCAAGTCTCATAAATCTTGTGCTTTTCTAAAAACTAAAATTTTAAGTGAATCATGTCAGGCCGTAATTTAGTTTGAAAACATTTTAATAAACACAAAGTGTTTGCTTACTTTTGCGATATTCCCTTAAGTGTTGGGGTATATACATATACATATGTACATATATATAATAATAAAAAAAATTGTTGAAGAGCACACAAATTTGCACAGAAATTCAAAAGTTTCTAGATTGTGGCTCATTTGAAGAAAAGTTTTTTTTTTTTTTTGGGAAAAGTGAAAATAAAATAGAACGTCAAGCTCAAACTCTATGTGAAAGGAAAGAAACTGGACGTTCTGGAGGCGGCAGATTTTCTCATTAAAAATAACGAAACTTTTGTGAATACGAGATGTGCTCGGAACCGAAAGTACTCAGGGGGAGCAAATTTTTTTGTAATTGCGCCGGAAATTACTCTTGAGATTATTTTTAGTAGCTACATACTTTCTGTAGAACCTTTTTGCTCTTACATTTATGTAATTGCCGTCCATTAGAATAGATTATTGCATCCGGTTAGCTCCACCAGAGGCTTTAGAAAAAATAATGGAGTAATTATTATTTATGCTCCCCCAGCAAAAATGAGTTACAAATTGTTTTATCGTCCAGGGGGCCTATTCCAGAACTTAACTCGATCGAATTGCTTATCAAGAACCACAAATCGGTTTTCCACAACTCGATATAAAACGTATTTCAATGACCCTTGATCGATACGATGGTGTGATAGTGTTTTACGGATTTAAGTGCATAATATATAAATTCAAATAATTTTCAAAAACATAAAAATTTGAAATTTGTACAGGTTATAAGTTCTTAATTAAGAAAAAACCAAACACTTGGAACAACCCCATTTTTCTCTGTTGACCGCGTAGGTAATTTGAAATCCTTTTTAACTTCTTCAAATAAATCTATAAAGATTTCCTTTGAAACACGGAATAGTTTCTTAAACCTGAATTTAATAATTTAGCTGAGTTATTGCACCAAAACTGAGACATTATTCACATATCATTTGGTAATCCAAAAGGGTTACATTTGTCTCTTATTTTCTTCTGAAGCTCTTTTTTCGCTTCTTCACAAACGGAATCACTGCATCGTTATCATTTAAAAATAATACAATAACAAAACAATTCCAAAAATCTTTAACTGTTTTCAGTTTTACCTAAGTGAAGTGACAATTGGTTATTCTTCGTTTTTAAAGCAAATTTTCAATGTTCCGTAGAACACCCTTCCGCACTCTCCATCTATTTAAAGAATATGAAAATGAAATCCATTCGATAAATAATTCGAATCGAGTTCTTGAATAGACCTCCCAGGTCAACAGGATAGTAACAAGCAGGCATTATTCCAACTGTAAATGAAAAACAAGAATTTCTTAAAAGCGTGTAATTATTTTATTAATAGTACAAAAAAGGCACACAAAGTTCTAACTAAAAAATTGGGAACTCAGTTCGATAGCACATTATGTATAGTAAAAATGTTTTGGTTATTAAAAGTGGACAGTCATGGCAGTACAAAGTTTCACTATGGAATTTTTCGACAAAATGTTAGTCCCATGTTTGAATCGTGAACAGTATGATTTTTTGTTAAAAAAAAAACTAAATTTCTACAGATGAGACAACGAAAACTTTCCTAATGTTAAAAGCATGGTACTTGCACCCATATTTTTTTTATCTTTTGTCATATAAGTACTTTTATGTTCAAAAAGGACAAACTACAAAGTACATCTACTCAACTAGAGGGATCCTTAAATTCAAACTTCTGTCGATCTGGTATTTTGTACATTGGGTAGACCCACATCCTGAGTCATGGGTGAACCTGGCTGGGAGGTTGGTGGGGTGTAAAATCCATTCCCAGCGTTAGGAAGGACGCGTACTCCAAAACTTGGCGGCCTGGTTTGACCTCCAGGAAAACTATTTCCGCTATTGTTTCGATCTAAAGAACTAAAAGTAGGACTGTAATCTTGCGGAATTGGACTATCGGCGTTTGGAATTGGTGGTGGGAAGCGATGTGGTTGACTAATTGGTTGCTGTTCTCTTTCATTTGATTGATGTGGCTCCTCCTCTTCAATTGGGTCTTGCTGGTTTGTTGATCGCAAGCTATGTCTGCCAGATTGCTTTGGCTTCTCACCTGTTTTATTAACGTACTCAATATCCGAAGCGACTTTTGAATCTTTAAACTCACTTCCTTCTGAAGAGGTTACATCCTCTTCGTCCAGATCCCACTTCTTTTCCGGGAATTCAATAGCAGGTTTACCTTCTAGGGGTTCATGTGTCCGATAAGTTTTTTCATATGATCTCCGCTTTTGCAAGGTATCCTGATCGGTTTCATCGCTGTTATCACTATTCAATCGACGTAAATTGGAACGTGAATTAGACCTGGATCGCGGCAGGGACATTTTCCAATTTGGATCTTCTTCAAGTGCCTTTTTACGGTAGCAATATACCGCACAAACGATACAAAGCATAATTGGCGCAATTACAGCTAGAATAATGCCTGTTGCTATCCATGCCGTTCGACGGGTATAGTATATTTCACCTAATTTAAATAAAAAAAAAAAGAAGAAACATTCATTTCAAGAAAATATTTACAATCAAGCACACAGAAAAAGAAAGAAGAAATAGAAACTGTACTCACGTAAGCACTCGGTGTATCCACTGATTGGTGTGTCCCACTTTCCTTCGGCTGTGCAAACCCTTCGTTGATCGCCCATTAGTACAAAACCTTCGTTACACTCAAAGGACACCTTTGAACCTGGTGTAAATTCGAAACTTAATTTTCTACCGAAGCGTGGAGTTTCGAGTATACCGCACGATATAACACGCCTGAATAAATATTTTCAGTAAATTAGTAAAATAGTAATAGAAAAATAATAGTAAAATTTAATAATAATAATAAATTTACCTTTGATTGGTCGCCCTAATATTTATCGCGCTGTCATAGTAATTTTTGGTGAAATGGGCCATATCTCTGTTCAGAGACATTCCATAATCGAAGCGGCATTGGTAACTTTCACCGCATAATTCGGTCGCCTTCTCTACATCATAAGATCGATTCGCAGGTAAGAACTCTCTCGGCTCTCTTATATAATTCGGTATAAATGATTCATTCGCAAAGTAGCTAGCTGTTCTGCCAAATTCTCTTGTAAATAGAGCAGCTCCTACTCCTGGTAGTTCTCGGTCGCTTAACATCCCTAACAAAAATTAATAAGATAAATAAAATAAAAATTAATAAAATAAAACTTGAAATGAGTCAAGTATCTTACACATTTACATTTCAATTTGAAAAATTCACGTTGTATTTAAACTAGATATGTTTTTTATATCTTTGTCTAATTCATAATTACTAGTAATAATTTTTCAAATTTCATAGATTAAAATTCTAATTGTAGGCCTCACTTCGTAGATTAAAAAAATTCAAAGGCCTAATTATCCTTCAAAAATTCAATATTTTGTTTTATTAAGAACCGAACATATGTAGGTATACAATAAATAATAATAATAAATCGTCCATTAATTACTTCTGAGACTACTGAATTTTTAAAAATAAATATTTTTGATAAGATCCTATAAAATAGTTTCACTTTTACTTACAATATTTCGCAAAGTCTCTGTGAACCGATTCGAAGTTGTTGAGATTAATTCCCACATACCGTCCGTCTGGAAGAGTAAAGTCGTCCAAAGGATCAAAACTCCAGTTCCCGAGAAGACCACTAGTTTTGTTCTAAATAAATTAAATTTTGAAAATATTAATAAACAGTCTAAAATTATAAATATTTATCCGTACAATATACGTCCAAGGCAAATACACTCTCGCCGTCATAAATCCAGAATTTTCTACAACTTCAACTCCAACTCCAGAGGAGTACATGATCACGACTTCAGATTGGTTAAGAATGTAAGGCGGCGTGTAGACCGTCACGCCATGGAAGGTTTGATACTTAAGGCTTGGCCGGTCGAAGTAAATTCTTTTTCCGTCGGCAAAGACATCAAGGCGATAACGCCATTGCGCCTGCGGGGGTCGTAGCCTCACCTCAATTACAGTGGTCGTGTTGCCACGTGTAGCCACTGACGTCATGTGAGTTGCCTTAACTTGACCGTGTATGTTTTTGGCGACCTGTTCGAACCTTCCTTGGACTTCAAATCTTTCCCGACCGTCGTTTCCTTTCACCAAAACAAATTCACCCATTCCATTGAAGGTGTACTGAAGGCCGTCAAAGGTGACGAAATGTGGATCCCCGAAAACAGCCCCAACGGCAGGGGATTGATAAGCAACGCAATCTTGCGAGGGTCGTCTTTCAAAGCGAAAGGTTTCACAGCCGACGGCCTGTTCATCTTGCCAGAAACAGCAGGAGTAATAAGGACGAATGTCATGGAACCATGTAGACAAAGTTGGGACTTTGTTGGCCTCATTCCAGGGCATTTGTCCAACGTTATGAATTCTTCTCGGCCTGGAACCCCACATTTGATCGTAGGAAAGCATCAAGAAGCCGTGACGATCGTAGCAACATTGCTGTTCTGCACCTTGCGCGCTAAATTAAAATAACATTTTCGTTATGGTTTATTAATTTCTGTAACATTTACAAAAGTGTAAGTAATTGACTTCACTTTATATCATCCTATATTTTTGACCAATTAGGTATATAATCAAAATATTTTTAAAAAAGCACTTACCTCGGTTGCCCACTCTTTACACAATGGATAGCCCCTTTATGATGTAAGCAGGTTGGATTAGAGTCCTTGTCGCAATCAAAATCTGGCATGAAACGGCCTTTGTCGTACACGGCATGTTCCAAAGTACACGGGCAAAGGGGGAGGTCTGCTGCAAAGTTTCTGTAGGTGAAAGTATATTATATAAAAACCAAGAGCCTTAAAAGCAAAAAATCTTTGGACAAACCTCAAAAACCTATCTGTTCTCAGCCAATTATCACATAAAGCTCGTGGCCAATTTTTCCCATGTCTTCGCTCCCATTGGGGCCCAAAGTACCATCCGAGGGGTATGGGTTTAGACCAAAGCACCCTACAACGAACAAAAAGATCAAAATTTAAACGGACCACGAAAAGGTCGCGTCAAGTGGTTATTTGTGTCCCCCATCAAAACATCAAAAGGCGCCAATTAATTCACCTCCCGCGGCCCCCCCAAAAAGCGTGCACAGGCATCAGCACAATTGGATTATCACATTTCCTTCGCTTGACTGCCCCTTGATGGGATCAAACGGTGAGGTGCTCCTTCTGCTCTAAGAAAATCAGTGATTGCACTTAGTGATCCTCGCTAATTCGTCAGCTAAGGCTCCCGGATAATTCGCGCAATTTTGCCTCCCCTCGAGCAAAAGTGGGAACGGGCGATGACGGTGGCGGACCCGATTGGGGCCCTGATTCTCACCGTAGAGTCCCGCCTAATCGCTGCCACTTTGTCTGGGCCCTGGGCTGCTTTTATCCGGTGCAAGTGCTTAGGGGTGCGCATTTCGTCCCGTCTATCGAATTAACTCGATTTGAAGGCAGTCTACCAGCGTAAAACGTGTCAATTAGAAAGAAGCCCCCGCCCTGTCATCTATCATTGTGCTGACGCGGGGATAAGGATTCCAATTAAAGGATTTGTCGTGAATTTGCATAAAACTTTGAAATATTAATTCGTTTCGAGCAAGGCGGCACAGAGGCAGATCCCCACCACTTTCGCTTACTACAAATTTATATGTTTGAGTTTATGGGAAGCAGGAGTCATGTTCACTAGGCAAACTGATGAAATGGGCGAGACCCACAAATTTTGGGACAAGGTTTAATAACTTTAGGGAATATCCCATAAACTGTTGACAAATCCATGGAACATTTTGCTTCATCAATTCCCACTCAGGCACCAGCCCAAGCACTTAACACTTCCGGTAGCCCAATTAATCAGATAAACCCATGTCCCCGGGATATACTTACGGGCTTATTTTCAGTCCAGAAAAATCTTGCGGATTCGTCAGATTAATTTGCAGGAAGCCAAATTGCATGTCCTTATTCGGATTTTCCCTCATCCTGTAGTTGGCTGGAGCAATAACATATTTTCCGGTATTAGTTATAGTCGATTCAATCATGTCGATGTACTCCAGTTGGGGTCTGATTGTCCTTTCTCGATAGCCCCACAGGGATATCTGTACGTTCGCATTCAAATTTTCCGTCAAATTGTATTTGTTCCAGGAAATCTTAATTTCCGCTGGTGCCTTCTTGTATATATCGTCCGTTTCGAAGAATATTCGATCAGTTGCAGTTGCCGGGGTTTCTGGAATACAAAACATCCATGTACAACATCATAATTTCGCAAAGGGTAACACATATCAAATCGAGCTCTAAAAATGTAAAATGTAAGTAACATACCACCAAAAACAAAATTTTACAGAAGTTTTTCCAATACTTGAGGAAAGTTAGATAATAGCGCATAGTTTTCTCTTACAAATTTTAATGTAAGTGTCTATTTCGGCAGTTAAGATTAAATGTCCTTTGCTATAACTATTAATAAACAAATGTACGTCCCAGATGGAACTTGACACACAAATAAGCTTTATTCACCTGCATTTAGTATGCTATAAGTAACTGAATAGAAGTAATTTGCGTTAACGTGGGAGAAGTGAAAACTCTGCAAATTATCTCGCAAATCGTGCCACAAATAGCAGTTTCAATGCATGACATTATTTTATTATGTGTTTTTTTAATGTTGTTCGTCTGAATAATTTACAAGTTATCTAAAATAATATTCTGAAAATGATTTTCGACCACCTATGCTCAAGGTCAAGCAACTTCGGAATAACAAGGATAAGATTTAATACCTAATGTTAAAGAAGCTTCATACTACTTTATTTTAGATTAAGTCTAAGATATTCAATACATACCAACGAAATATTTTCCTCGCCATTTGAATCTCTCACTTCCAACTGAAATCTCGAACCGTATGTAGCCCTGTGCTTTAAGGAATGGCTGGACACAAATAGCGCGATTTCTGTCGACAATATGCGCAACAACATCTTCGGTATCAAAGTGGCATACTACCCTTTGGCTAGGATCAAAGCACGGTCCGGTTATATTGACCACAGTGCCTCCCAGCATATTTCCTGATTCTGGAGCAAACATGAGCGGCAAATGGGATGCGTCTGTAGAAGGAATATAATTAAATCGGATCTGTGGATGAATGTGACGGACATTGCATAAACCCCCCAATCATACTAACCAATATCCTTGTTGCATGTCCCCAGCATAATCCGTTCGTCGATTCGGAATATGTGCCGTCCTGGAAATCCATTTGCCCATCCGCGTCCAGTTAAATCTCGCAAAACAGAAGCCTGACTGTAGGGCTTGTATTCATAGGACTGAGTACCATTTCCTGCATTAAATCCAATCTGTGGAAAAAACGTGGATGGACACCACTTTTTATTTCAACATTTTTTTTTCTCTTTTTAAATTTTAGTTTTAACTAGAGCTCTTTCACGTCCAGAGGTTTTGTTTTGCACTCATCTCCTAGTAGAACTTAGCTTTTCATGTTAGCCGCGAGAACTACCCAAGGACAATTCAAACTATTTTATTGCTCTTTTTGCACAGGAAAGTCAGGGCGTACTTACTCCAGCTGACCTCGTTACGAACAAGTTGTAGCATGGAGGGCCATAATAAAATTAAAAAGGATCTATGCAAGAGTACATGACAACCTCCCGCCACCGGAGACATCATACTCCGTCGTGGGGGAGCAGGCGAAACTTTCTCGTCTAATCCTTCGGGAACTTATAGTGCGAGAAAGATGCTCCGGGATGAACAAAGTATAAAACGAATGTACTTACATACGCTGGGACGCCACCCTCTCCTCCTGTGGTGTCACCTCCTGCTTCCGTATGGGACGACCAGCTAATTAGGGCATAGTTGAATATCGCGTATGTATAG
This sequence comes from Machimus atricapillus, assembly GCA_933228815.1. Taxonomy (NCBI): domain Eukaryota; kingdom Metazoa; phylum Arthropoda; class Insecta; order Diptera; family Asilidae; genus Machimus; species Machimus atricapillus. Next base: position 3,693,412 of record OW121788.1, on the reverse strand, counting down.
ACTTCGTCAGTTGCGAGGACTGTTTGGAAAGTGTTGGTCTGAAAAGCAATTTAATGATTTTAATCCTTAATTTAACAAACGCACACACAAATTGCAACAAGGCAAAATAATTGGGAAACAGACTTCGAGATTGCTTCTATACTTCTAGCATAGTTCTTACACCCACCCACCCACCATTTGAATTTCAGGGTCAACGAATGGGGAGATGACCCACTTTAAACAATAGTTTATTAAATACCATGATTTCTTTCTCTTGTTGCGACTCGAATTTTAAGTAGCAGCCTGAATGAATGCAACCATAAATATGAACACTAGCTCTGCACAAAGTAGCATCTGTTTGTCACACATAAAATTCTTTAGAATTTTTAAAGTTCTGTATAAGATTACGTAATTTTTGTACCAAAATATTTCTCGATTTAACATAAACATTCTTTAAGGAATGACACCTATTAAGTTTTATTTATTTGCAAAAATACTTTCCACAGTCTTTATAGTTCCATTTCGCGATAATATTCTTAGTGTTTCTTTACCCAATTCAAAATTTTATTTTTCTTTTATTTAAGGAGCCAGAATTTTGGAAAACATTGTTTTAAACCAACCGATTTTGTGTTAATAATTGTTAAATTAACAGCTTAATTACTAATAATACCTATTGTTCGATTTTTCGATTCGGCACAACAGCATCCATTTTGTATTCTATTGGTGTCAATTATAATTTAAAAATTTCAATGTCTAATTCAATGATTTCGGATATTATTACATTTGTATCGTCAAGTTTGCTGTAAAGAAGTCAAATATTGAGTGAAATAAAAAATGATACTGTTACGTTGAAAAATGTTAAAAGTCTTTTGAAAATGCTATTTTTCAGACTTGCGATTATCCGTCTAAAAATAATTTTTCGTCCAAAAGTCATTTTCTAGCAACATTGAAAATGGCTTAGTACTTATACGTTTTAACAGCCCTATTCGTTCGTGGAATTGTTATCATCAAAACCTTTCGCTTCACATTTATGGATATTGAGTGAAAGGAATGAGATTCCAAGAACTACGAAAAAAAAAGAAAATTGAAAAATGTAGAAATGTAGACGAATATGTACTTTTGAGGATTATATAAAAGGGATAAATTCCCAAAAAGGAAGGAATCAAGCATTCAGAAGTAACAGATGCTTTCGAATCTCGCCTTTATATGCGCTGATGTTTTCATCCAATTCTTTACAAGCGAAAATGAGTGTACCTACTTGCTTCAATAAAATAAATTCAGCTCCCTTTAAACGGGGAAAAAATCAACTATTTTAAGACGGTCTTAAATTGGATAAAAAATTAGCATTTCTATAAGCTTCGGGCTATAACATCATAAAGGTACTTAAGAACACAATTGTCATCCGCTCAAAATTTAACATACATAAATTAGTTAAACATTATGCGTTCCTTAATGCGAAATATTCAGAAAATTTCAAGTGGACGATGTTCAATATTCTTGAAGGAATTGCTCGCTGTTGATAGGGTTTCCATAAATGTTTAAAATTGGCTCGAATTTTTGCGTTCTGCGGTTTCTGGGGATTTCCATCGTTACCTTCAATATCTCGATATGATTAGCTATGCTGAATGAGTAAAAGCAGAACGATAATCGAATTGGAGAACATAAATTCAATACAGCGAAGAATATTCAGCTCCCTGCTGACTGAAAACGTGAATTTCGTTAGATTTTCCTCCCGAAATTAGCCAGATGAGGGAGGTGCTAGTCATTATAGACGACGAGGAGCATAGTTATCATCATATTGAGCCACGCAGCAAAATCTGAATAAATTTAGATTTTTTTTTTTTATCTTTCTTGGTACGCAACTCCCCACTTCCGGCATTATTTTCGAGTATCTCGAGGGCCAATTTAATAAAATGTTCAGGGCTCCCTCCAACAGAGGCCCCATCCGAAGTTACGTTCTGGTTAGAATACCTAATTGCTTTTACTCCCTGAGCCCATTCGGATGGAATTTAAATTTTTTATCAGCAATTCTCTCCCTATCAGCTACCTACGCCTGACAGGGATCTCTTTGAGTTTCCACTCATTTTCGAGGTACTTACCGTGAAAAGGGAGTTATCAATGCCACCCGCGAATGACATGTTCTTCCATGTGACAATAACAAGATGTTTTGGGATGAAGGTGTCAGCGCCAACAACACCCTCCCGGATGTCCCACATCACACGCTCCCTGACTTCTACAGCGAAACGATCCGACCGTGTCTGCAGGTCACGTTCCATCCTGCAAATAGAAGATGAAAAAAAATATACATATAATGAGTAAAAAAAAAAATTACCACTGGATTATGGGGAAAGCTTTTTACTTATGGATTTTTATGAAACCTATTTTGAGAGCAAGGGACACTGTGTCCTACCCATGACCGTCTATCAGATTCAGCTTTACCTACGACCTTACAGGACGAATCTACTTTTGCAGATCAAAAAATACTACAAATACTTTTTTTATATTACAAAACTATTTTAGAACTTCATTGAAAAGGGATATTGAATCTGCGAAAAAATGTACCTTCTAATTTAAGACTATAAAGAGGGCGGTACAGAAGTCTTTAAGAGGCTGATAAAACAATGAGATCTCTTTAACTTTCCCGGGATCTCGAGTTAAAATATATGGGCCCGACAAACGACAAATACATACTACATATATTGAATGAAAAGATCCTGCTAACTTAACAAACCTTTAGCTTACTTTTTTTATTTAAAAAAAAAATCATAGTAAACATTAATCAACTAAATTTTGATCTGATAAAGTAGGTTTTTTCCTAATGCTTAAGCTACATATCTCCTTTAAGCAATCCAATAACCACTTGAATCTGTGCCCACTTGGCTCCCGTCCATACACCCGCAGCCGCCCAAAGTAATATCCATTTCTAAAAATCGGCGGATGGGCCGATACCCGCAGCGCCCAGTAATAAAGCGCCATCATGTGCCAAAGTTTAAATCATTTTAATTAAAAACTTTCCTCGTTGCCCTTAAAAACGGGCGAAAAAAAATAATGTGAAAAAGGGAAAATTAAAAAATAAAAAAATAAAAAAAAATTTCTGCCGGACAACGAGAAAAGTGAAAATTCCGTCGAAATTGCCGAGGTATACGCTCCAGTCCCGTCTAGAAGAGAAAATTAATCGCAATCGCCAAAAACAAAGTAGGGCCAGAACATCAGGGGTAAGTGGTTGGTCGGACGCCTGGATGGGTTTCATAATCCCTTTGAATTTATTCATGAAAAGCAGACAAACACGCTGTGGCGTGGCGGCGGGCGTCAGCAGCTCGACAATGGCTGAAATCATTTTGGACATATAAAAAGGACTCGAGCAGAGGAAATGAAAAACACTCGTGGTATTTTCCGATTTTCAAGCCAGACCCTGTCGACTCGAGGATCAACTTAAACTGGCGAGCGTTATACACTTGCTGGAGTTGAAAATCTGTTGGGGAACTAGGGGAGCTTTTTCAAACTAAAGAAGTGTCCCATTGCACGCTACTTGTAGAACTTTTAAAAAGAAAGTTTCCTTAATTTGTAGAACAATCAGGCCACACTCTCTCTCTACCCTCAAACAGCCAGCCAAAATTATGGGTAACAATAATAAACTGAAAAAGGTCTGCTTTTAATTATTATCCATGATGCTGTTGCAATAAACTAACATACACAGTTCATAACTAGCCGAAAATTTAGTTCTTAATTGTGCTAGAATGAACCGCAGCACATCCGTGGTTTGCCGGAATTTACGTTCATGGCATACCTCATCATACCCCACTTCTGGCACCAATGGAAAAATCAGGGTTTTTTAAATTAACGTAAAATAATTATATAACCGCAGAGCCAGTAACTGGCAACCTGCGACCATAAATATAGTGCTTAATGAATGAACCACTCACCTGAAATAAACTCCGGGCTCGCGCTGGTCATAGTCTGTAGCGTAAATCCGGCCAATGCGGCACTTCGAGAAAAATATTCCAATGAAGGAGGGGTCGTTGCGTTTGGGCCAATCCTTAACTGGGAATACCAGAGGGTAGGTGTAGTGCTCCGGGGGGTCGGAAAACTCTAGATAGCCATTCATGGAGACCTACGGGGAAAAAGGAAAAAGAGTGGTAGGTTTTGATGTAATTCTTTTAATGAGCTTTACTTAATTTGCATAACGTCCTTTTGAGGACGTTTTTTTTCGGATTTTATACGCACCCTTGTGTAATTAAAACGAAAGCCGTAAAACGGCAGTTGAAAGTTGAAATTCTTGTGGATTTGTGGCATTGAGGCGTGGATGTCCTTCTGATGGTCGCCTCGTCCTCCGTACATATCCTGGTCAAAGAAGGGATATAGAAAATTCTTCCGGATTTCACTCAATCTCTGCGGAGTTATTGTATATGTGCCATGCTGAAAAGAAACTGGGTCCGGGGGTGCCATCCTATTGTTTGGATCTGAAACAAAAACATAGAAAAAGAGGGTGTGAAAGTGAATTCGCGTTAATTTTGGAGGTCTTCTCTTAGCCCAAAATTATAATGTGGGGCAAGCTGTTGATATTTGCAGATAATAGGGGTGCTCACTACATTAGCTTAATGTTGTAAGAGAAAGGAAAAAATTTAATTAAATGTGAGAGATGATAAAGGCAGAAATGGAATATAAACGATCTTTTAAGGTCTTTATCATCAGGGGTGCGGTTGTCGAGGTTTGCCTTAAGTAAACTTCAAAGGGACGTTATCATTTTCATGATGCCTGCCTTAATAGATGAGTCATTTAATCTTATTTTGAGTCACTTTAATAACTTCCTTAGTGATTCTTTTACTTTTAAAACTTAAACAACTTGAGTTATATAAACAATAATGAAATCGCTCTTTAGATTAAATTTCTCTGAAAGAAATTTATAAAATTAAAAGCTCAGGTACTGAAAGGTCACTGAAATCCACTTTTTCCAAATGTAAATTTTTCTATTTTACAGAAGAAAAGAAGATTTAGATACCTTGATATTTCCATATAAGAATAAGATAAAAAGTTCCAAGAACAAAAACCAAACGCAGTATGTATTTACTAAGAATATTGCATATCGTCGCTGCGCGTGCAAAAGTAGCTATGTGTTTTTTACACACTTTACAGGAGACGCAAAAAACTGATCTTCTCGAAAAATGAGTATTTAAATAATTTATTCTTACTTTGATACATATAATAAATTTACGTAGTTTTAGATTACTTTTGGATAGATAACATTATTAATAATGCCAAATTATAATAGGCAAATTTGACACATATAGTTATTTATTTGAGTCGTAAATACAAGCTATGTGCATTTAGAGCACGTAACTACTTTATAATTCTATGGAAACTAAAACGTTCCGTAACTCTGTAAATATTGCGTCTATCGCTTAGCTGTTTTTACAGTATATGTGTATTGAAACAGGGATTCAAATTGCATAAAAAACCGAAAATGACTAAATAACACATAGCTACTTTTGCACGCGCAGCGACGATATGCAAAACTTTTTCAATTCTAAGCATAAAATAGATAGTATAGGTGCATTTACGCCTTGTTGTATTTCATCTTGTGTTTTAACTATTATTTCTTTCCGGATTTTTTATCTATTTGAATTAAATAAAATTTGTATTCTCTTTATTCTTAGTCTTCTAGAAAAAAAGCAACGTTCCAATTTGAGGAAACACTTTTTCCCTGAAAGGGCTTTAAGGTACTATCTCGTCACACCTTTTTAAAGGACACTGTTACTGCGACGATGACATATTATGTATGTAAGTAGGGACACGTTAAGGTATATCAGACCTTTTTGTCACCCTCACTTAGTTTTCCTAATTTTCCCGACGCTTGACAAAATTTACTTTTCACCTCGCAATAGTCCAATAAATGTTCGTGTTTCATAGTAAATTTTATTTAAACTAATTTCCTTTAACTACATACAATCTTTGCATTCTCATGAATTAACTTGATAATGTTATTTGGTATACGTGTACGTAAAACTAAATATTTGCCCCTGTTATATGTTTCTTGTGTATAATTATAAAAAAATATTTATATGTTTTTTTTCTTTGTCTATGCATTTATGTTTCCTCTACAGGCGTTCTAGTGAATCATATTATAGGGCGTGATTAGAAATGAATCATCTCTAACTTTATTCGCCTATACGTGCTATTCTTCAAACGTTTTAAAAACAAAACTTAAAAAAGCTTTAAAATAAAGCAATTATTAATCCTCAATACCTATTATGATTTTTCAAAATTTCTTGATCAATTCACATGCCGATATCATGGATTATAGAATAATTAAGAAGTTTGTATTTATATATATGAGCTCACCGTAGATAAGAAAAATGACAAATTTTATTTATTTCAGTTGTAGTGGAAGTTTCGTTAAATAAAATAAAAAATTTATCAGAAATCAAAAAGAAAGGTAGATGGGGTTAAATATTAAAATTAAAATCAAATAATGCTTTAAAAAACCCAACTAGTCCTTTTTGAATTTGACGTGCACTATTCAAAATAATTGTATACATGTTTGGGTATGTTTTTCCAAATCACTCTGTACCTTTTATTTCACGGACCACATTCAATAGCTCGATTTAGTAAACAACTCGAATGTCCTACTTGGTTTGTTAAGTTTAAAATTTAAAATTGTTGCAGAGAATTTAGCTTGCATGTATGCATAGCTGAATGCATCAACCGTTTTTTTAGGATAAAAAAAAATTGTGAAAGAACAAAAACAAAAATTAATGAAATTTCTATCGATTGTAACTCGAATGTAAATACAATTAATATGCTGACCGTTCATTCAAATGAAGAAAAAAACGATTTTATTTGAGCTTTTCAGTAGGAATACTCCACTCCACGTCCGTAATGTGAATAATAACAAAATTAAAGAGTAATTTATGAACAAAATCTGGATCCAAAAACTCCAACAACATATAAAATACATATTCTAAAAATCAAATAAATAAAAATAAAAAATCCATCCGTATAAGCTCTTTTAAAATATTAGAATGGAATCCTTACAATGTGCTCCCTTTTTTCCCCTTTAGTCCAAATATAAATTAGTCATTCTCATGGATTTCAATGTGTCTTTTTTTTTGTAAATTGCATTTACTGGAGTTTAACAAATATGTATAAGTAATAACTTTGTTCTCCTCAATTTAATTTAAATTTATAATACATTTAATTTAAAGTCATATATTAAAATTTCATGAATACTCCACACTTGAAATACATAAATCTAAATCATTGTGATTATACTGGAATAGTATCAATTTCTCGATACAGTCACACCTGTTATCGGTCCATTAATCGCTCAGCAATGATACATTTTCGCATAAAACTCAAATACGCGTACTTCCGAGAATTCGTATCTGTTTGATTGCCAGGAATAAACATGATTCATGCACCTGCCTTTAAAGTCAGGTAAACGTTTCACAATAACAGGTAACACATTCAACATATTTCATTCGCCTATCTTATCTTATCTGATAATAGGGTGGGTCTTTGATAACACCTGTGCCTTTTCGAATTTTAAGAACTTATGAATTGTCCAAAAATATGTTGCATATCCTTTTAACTATTTTCAACTTACCCCAGTTATACCCGTTGTTATCGATTGTACCAGTACCAAGTTCGAGTTCACCAAAGAATTCACCATCGTAATTCATATATTTCCCAGATTTTGGCAAAGATGCAGTTGGTTTTTTTGATGGAACCTTTTCCACCACAGCCTCTGTACTGGTAGTTTTTTGAAGCTCTGTAGTTGTTGTAATTTCTTCAGGCTCTTTTTCACTAATATCTTCATCTGAAGCAGGTGAATCCACTATCTCAACATGATCAAGGACATCTTCAGTAGACGTAGCACTATTTTCACTCAAACTAGAGTCAACGACGTCACTATGCTCTGTAGTCTTATTCTCAACAATTTCAACAATTGTATCAACGGCAATTGCAGTTGTTACAAGGAGCAAACACGCGAAAGTAAGTTTCCACATTTTCGCGGTTTTATTAATTATGTTCAACTATTTCTCACTTTATTTCAAAATAGAGCAGTAGTTCAGTCATATCTAACTAACTAACTTTGTCCGGGCGTTGTCTCTAAACTGAAATTATTCTATCGATTCAATGGTTTCCCACAGCACAAAGTACTATTTAACACTTTTCTATCTTATCAGCGGGTTATCTGTTGCGAAAGCTGATAACAGGTGAGATAGTGATTTTATCAGAGACACCTACATTTTTTAGCTACATAGAAGCGATTACAAATGCAACATTTATGGGAACTGCGTTTATTTTCGTTACTATCCTGCAAATCCAAAAGCACATGGTAGGGGACACTATAGAATTTCTCTGACTCATCATAACTAAATATTATGGAAATTAAATGCTCACCCAATTTACTGGAGTTAGAATCACCTTCAATTTCGGGCATAAAAATTACTAAATTAAGCAGTTTTAGGAGCATCCCTAAAATGAAAATCCTATTCGACACCGCCATACTTTTAGCGGAACGGATAGGTTGAGCTATTTTGTTAAGGGCGAAAGTAATAAAACTTTATTAGGGATGAAATAGCCAAAAACACGAAACTCTGATTTTCACCCAACCACTTTGGGCAGCTAATAAATGTATAAACAGACCAACATAGTTCATAATACCATTTTGAGGGTGAGTACGCATCTAAATCGCTAGTCCTTTGTTTTCGGGTGATTTTCTGGGTTTCAGATTTGTCTAACTTATTATTTTGTTTTTTTTTTAATTTAAAAATGTGGTAGACGAACTGAAAAGTCGTTTTGCGCTCCCCAGTTTTGAAGAAATTTATTAGGAAACTGGCCAGTTCCCTGCCTGAGGGCCTAGGAAAAATGTGACTGTGTAATATTTTCCGGCATTTTCTTCTGCTTTTTTTTTCTTTTCTTAAAGATTGCAGCTATTAACAGATAGTTTACCTTCACCTCGGATGACAGTCTTACGCCTCGTTTGCAGTGAAATTGCACAGAAAAATGTTTCACAATTTGTGTGGGTATGAACATTTAGGTCGGGGATTTTAAAACTCCATTTATTTGCTTTTCGATGGGAGGAATAATTCACCTACATAAATATAAAGTGCACACTACTTATGTATACCTATAAATGAACGATATCAAACAGTTTCCGTTCTTTTCACATTCAAAAATAAATCTTTAAGATAAAATGAATTTATCTATCCCTTATTATTTGAAATTTTGCCCTGACATGGCCATCGGATTTCAACAGATTGAAATGGAGCGGTGAAAACATTGAAAAATGCCCAGAGGTATATTAAGTAGATAGAGGGAAGCGTACTTTATTATATTTCCTGGAAATATTTGCTTTTAAAATGCCGGAAGGAAATTGCTTTAACAATATGATCTCATTAAAATTGGTTTTAAAAAAACTTTTAAAATCAATGAGTTTTAGTTATAAAAATGAATGAAGTGAAAATAAAACCAAAAGCCCCTTAAACATTAGCCCTGCTGTGATGATAATGAGCTTTTTGCTTCCAATGTAAAGAGATGGAACAGGTTTACAGGCTATGATTTTGATAACATAATGGTATGAGTGTTTGTTTTATCTTATCTTTTTATCAACCAACAAAGTTAATTGAGGTGCGTTCTCTAAGTAGTATCGTCATATAAACGTTTTTTTTAAAATAAATATATAAAGCACAACGATGTATCATTGAGGAATCAAATTGATTAAACATAATATTCTAAACCACTCTTAGTGTTGTATTCATGGTTTTTGTCCCAGAATGAAGTTTATGAAATTTCTCCTAATTTGAACTTCGGGCGTTCCTGTTAAGCGGCAGAGAAATCTACATCTGATGGAAATGGGAGCATTTTTTAAAAAGATTTAAAATCGGCACAGTAATACCTCAATAATTTTTCGAAAAATATAGCTTCTAAAATATTGTATTAATAATTATATTTTATAATTCAAAAGGTTCTGCTTTATCTAATTTCGTTTTATCACAAGCTTATAATCTGAAAATCGAAAATCAGGTACATAATAAAAGTCGTAATTGTTTTGAAAAGCAATATCATTTTATATTATTAATCTGAAATCTTATTAAACCTATAATTACGTACTTGTCTTACCAATATTACAAATAACTAGTGTTAACGTGTTATTAGCTATAGTAATTAAAAGTTATTTTAATATTACGTGTTCCCGTCATAAGTGTATGATTAATCGGTTCTTAAGGTAATCTACACTCAAACGATTATTTAGCTTATAGCCTAAACATATGTTAAAAGCTAGAAGCGGCTTTAGTTCATATAAGTAATTTTAGCGTAAAGGTTTGCTATAATAAAATTACGTTTCTAATCCGAGTAATTGTCTCAACACAAAATTGGATTACGTAGAAGACTCCCAAGGCAGCACCAATGCTTTCAAAGTTCCATTAAACACTTAAACATAACACTTTAGCTCAAGTCCTTTCAAACTCATAGCCTTAAAAGGTTAAACACAGCCGACTTTTCAAAGAAATAAATTCCGTTCAAATATTTTTTAATTTATTTCAACATTACTTAAACTGTTGAAAGCTTTCGTACATAAGTATCCCATTCTTTCAGTTCCTGAGTTCTATTGCAGTTTTCAAATATTTTTATTTTTTTAAATAAACTGCTGAAATAATTCAGATTAATCTTTTATTTTTACAATATTGCTATAACAACTTCTATTGTTCTAATAATTTACTTTCGAGCAAATACATTTTTTTCAAACTGTAGGACAAAATCAATTACACCGTACGACTTCTCGCGACGCTCCAGCCGAAGGACGAAAACTTCTATAAACATGAACATTTATCATTGAGCGTATTTATTAAAATTGTATTAAAAATTATGCAAAAAAAAAATCAATTCAAATCATAATGCTGTGCTTGTTTGTAACTAATAAATATAAATTGTACCTCTAATTTGTTCAGCCCAAGAAATTATTTCTTTAGTTGGATCCTTCACTTCATCTTCAAGGGTTTGCAGTCTTTAAAACAAAGCTTAGGATGCAATTTTGAACATCGTTGAGCCTGAGGAAGAATTAAGTAAAAATAAAATCTACTGATTGAATCAAGCAGTACCTTTGCATATTCTGCCCTTGTGTACCTCATATAGCTGTCCGCAAATTCTCTTCATTTCATTCTTAACTGCTCCGCAGAGAGTTCAGCACTATTATTTTGGTATGACAACCATTAAATTGCTTAAAACAGCGAAATTCTCGCACGTTTTCCTCACCTCTCCTTGCCATTTTTGTGTTTATGAATGGCGGAATAAACGCGCGTCCCTCATGTGTTTATGTTTTAGCTCCGAAACATTTTGACAGCTCTTAAATTGTTAACAAAACTAGTACGTGAAGAATTCCGAGCTTTACGTTTTTAGTACAAGTATTCTAGTGTTTGACAGTTTGCTTTCCACATTTTAACTGGTTATATACAATAAATTGGAATATTTATAACATTTAAAAAGATTAAATAAGATAAAGATTATATTTTTTGCATAAAATAGCAATAATGTTCAGCGAAAACACCTGTTTTCGAAATTGCAAACCACCCACATTACAGTACTAGATTTGACAGTTAAACCAAAAATCTCTGCAGTTGGATAGCTTGATTTCTATATCGAAAATGCTGGCGGCCATGATTTCCTAACATCTGTGAATGTGTGACAAGTCATGACATTTTTATATAAAATAAACAAAATTACCAAATGGAAGACTCATTTTTTGGTTTTGATACATCAGGACCGGTAAGTGTTGTACATCCGTTCCAATAATCCCAAGCAGTGCAGTCAGGGAGAAGTGGCGCCCCAGCAAACGGCCACTTAATTTTGATCGGTCCTTATCAGCCCTTTGCTGGCAGGAGAAGTTGTCCGTCATTTCTTCCGACGAATCAAAAAAAATTACCTTTTCCAAGATCTCCGCGTGAAAGGTGGTATGCTCTGACCTCTCGAATTGTCGCGTCAATTAAATAACTTTGTGCGGCGACAGTGGGTAGGCTCTGTGTTGGCGTTTAGTTCGAAACCGAGTTTGCACTCGCTAGTGCATGACACGACAAAGTTTGCTTAATAAATTGACGGAAATGGTTCGTTGGTTGCTGTTGTGGCGAAAGAGAAGTGCCAATAATGCTCCAAACACAGTAAACTAATTTTGTGTATCTGCATTGAACGTTTCTCCTGTCTGTTTGCAGCCCGGAAATGACGGAGGTGACAGGATCGCGGAACTGTCCGAGGAGGATTACGACGCTCTAAATGATGAGACGTTCGGTGAAGCAATCAACGGGGACTGGGAGGAGGTCCACGAAAACTTGGTCCGCAACTTGGGTGGTGTTAATGGTAATAAAGAACAAAAAAATGAATCTAACGATGAAGACGAAAATTCCGATCTCGGTAAGCATGCAAAATCTGCAAAATCAAAACATTTTTTAACCACTCCTTCAAATTTCAGGAATTAATCTATCCCGGGTTAAGCTGGACGACGTGGAGCTCTGCGCTGATGACAACGAAATCAAATTCCATCTTGATATGAGCGTGTGGTCGAATCCATCGAAAGTCGATGGGAAAAACGATTCCCAGACAGCTATGTATGGATCCCTAATGCGCCAGAATTTTCCCGCTTCAATGGAAACAATGCATGGGCAATGCCCGCCAAATCGTTTTTTTGGAATGCCTCCAGCCTCGCTATCGTCAAAAATGTGCACAGTCGAGGATATAGAAAGAAACATTCGTAATCAGCAACAAATGCTGCGTGAGCAGAATGCCAAAACAAAAGCGCCGATCATACCTCAGACACAACAACAGCTGCCCGGAGTAAATGTCCCACAAATAGGCGCTCCTACAGCGCAACAACAACAACACCACCATCATCAGCAGCAGCAGCAACAACAGCAGAATAACTTTTTTAATCGACCTGTAGTTAATCCAATTTTTAATTCGCCACCACGTGGAAATTTTAATGGTCCACAACACCAAATGAACATGCATCCTGGGCCTCAGCTACCACATAGACTTCCGCCAGGCTTCTCGGGATTACCTTTTCCTGTTGGTCACAATTTAGGTGCTGCTGCAGCAGCCGCGGCAGCTGCTAAACATCATCCCAATTTTCCCCGTCCCCTTCCGCACAGCTTACCAATAGCTCTAAATAATTTTGCTGTAAGTTGTGAACAAAGGTCCTACCCGCAAAAAGTCTTAACTGGCCCGTTTCAGATGCACCCAAATTTTAATGCAATGCGCCCAATGTGTCCGCCTATGACACCTCCAAGACTTCCGCCGCATCCACTTGTTAACAACGCTATGCCGGCCACAATGAATCAGTTTAATCAGAGACTGATGCAGGAAATCCAACAGAATCATCCAATGCTGGCCAATACACGGTCGCATGGAAACGTTCACAATCCGCAAATGTCCCCAAACCAGAACTATCAGCTCAAAGGAACCAACAATAATAACAAACCGAATCCCAGATCGAACGGGAACCTCGAGGAGTACGACGAATACGCAAACCTTATGAGTACGAGGGACAAGCACTGGCTGATTGCGATACAGCTTTCCCAGCTGAACACGGACACCCCCTATATCGATGACTACTATTATACAGTGTTTAAGGAACGAAGGGCCAAGTTGAATGGCGAAAACCAGAGTAAAACACATAAGGACAATCAGTTGAATCATCCCTTGACCCAACCAAAAGGACATGCCCAACTTGTCCTCATTTCCATGGGTAAAAATGGAACGAACTCGCGGAACTGCCCAAACAGAGAGCGAAAGAACTCAGATACTAGAACCGACAAGGAGCCGAACCAAAGAGGGTTCACTCCACTTCAGTTCGAGAACTCCTTGGGCAAATTGCAGTACGGAAGTGTTACTGCACCACGCAAAATAATTGATATGGACATTATGGGAAGCGATAGTGGGAGTCAACTGAGCTCAAATGTAGAGGTCTCAACGCAGAGGAAATCCAGACAATTGTTGCTCCATATTGAAACCCTTTATAAAATCGTCTTAAAATTAGAAGATCTGGAAAATCCTGCGGCCATCGCAACATCGCTTATCGTAAAGGTAAGTCATTAGTGTAGTCCTTTTTTTTAGTGCTCTGTACAACATTTTTTAGACGAAATCTGATTAGACTTACTAAAACTTCAATTTAACGGAATTATTGAAAATTCTCAAGAAAGAGGAACATTCTCTCATGTTAAATCTTTCTAATTTGTCTGCAGTTTTGTTTGTACAGAAAGCTCCAGTTATAAAAGTTTAGTCTTGCAATGTTTTTATGGATGTGAAGCAAATCATCTTATTATCAAAATATTCTTTTATTGCGGACTAAATACGAAACTGAAACACTATGATTAAGTTAAAAATACATTTGAACGATCATTTCCTTTTCTATATCAAATTTATTTCTTTTCCAGGAAAAGAAGGAGAGGGAAAGGCAACTGACGCAAGAGCATTCTGTAGATGATTTAAATAAGAACGAAGTAGAAAAGCGAGTTTCCCTCAGTAACATTTCCCGTGGATCATCCACAAGCGAAGGATATCCTTGTGAAGTGGAATCAAAAGACAAATTGATTCAAAAATTATTGCCTTGTCTTTCGATAGACAAAGTTATTGGAATGATGAACGTACGTAAGGGAAAGGTAAATAATTCCAGAAATTACTAGTGATCAGATTGAACTAAGAGCAATTTTATTTTCAGACATTAATCCGCAGAATTTTGTCTCAAATTGAAGACAACCCCATACGCTGGAATGTTTGGATTGGAGTTTTTCAATCGCTATCCATTGTCCTTAAAAAAGACAAGGATGACAGTGAGGGAGTGCTGTACTCATTATACCCAGAGTTCAAAAAACATATTTCATCCGCTGACTTTGAAAATCTTTTAACGATAGCAAAAGCAATGCCACTTAACGATAAGAAGCTGAATAATTTATTAGCAAGCAAGGTAAGAATTTCAGTAATAATCGTCTTAAAAAGTTATATCGGTTAACGTTTTATCGCTCTCAGTTTTGTATATCATCACTAGTTGCCATTCTGGTAAGAGCTGAAGAAATATACTCAAAAACGCCAGATATCGCCTCAGAGCTGAATGATTCGTGGGCGGAATTTCTTTCAGCGCTTTCTGCTTCATTTAATAGAAGCGCACAACAGCATACAATAAGTGCTGCGATTGAAACTGACGCAGTACAACCGATGGTTAACCACGTCTCGCGCTTCAAAAACCTAGAATTGGAGCCCCTGCTGGCGTTCTTCTCCCAAGCCAAGCAACAAATCGGTCAGACGTAGATACTTGGTTATTTTTTTCTTTTTTTTTTTCTCTGCTATAATTACCGCTATTACGATTATTACGATTACAGTTATCATTATTACAATTTTTTTTAATTTTAATTTTCTAAAGTTTTCGTCATATATTCCACACGTGTCGTGATCATGTAAATACATTAAGGAGAAGCGACCTAAAATTGATGATGAGATATTATGAGACTAAATAATTTTTTTTATGTAAAAGGTTTTTATTTGTACGTTTTTCTTTTTCTTTCTGCTTTGCTCGATATAAGCGATATTAAAGGAAAATATGAGAAAGTTTTTAATTATCACTTTCCTCTTTTATTCTGGTTTTGATCGAAGTTATTTGTTTTAATACTAACAAACATCAAAATAAAAAGAAATTTTATGTTACACACAATTGAATTGCATATCCCTTCCTGTATATGAATTCCTTATATGATTCGCTTTTCTATCCCAGTTTCCTGATATCTAACAAATTCAATCAGTATATTACCGGAGTCCTTTGCGAAAAAACGTTGCGTTATCTCAAACAGCTCCGAAAAATTGTTAAGCAAACAACAGCAATATCTTTGCTAATTTGGATAAAAAGCGTTCTCTAAATAATAAATTATCCATTTTTTCAAAATCCTAATCATTAACGGATAAAAATAATCGTGAGGACAAGTTGTTTGTCATGTTTTCAAGTGTTTTTGTGTGTATAGTCCAACGCAGGTAAAGTATATTTTAGTTCAATGTTCAACGAGAAGTTTCTTATGCAAAATTAAAAGGGAATAGGAATTAAATTGCTTTCCGTCGAATAATTAAAATTAAAAAAAAAAACAAACCTTAGTGACGATGATGATGTTATCATTTATCATACATATTTTTTTTTAAATTGGATAATCATTCATAACATTTTACGATTTCATCTACGACTTGTGTTTACTAATTCACTAAAAATTTCTTATATATCTCATAGCTTTCCAATTATGTTTGACTCTGCAAATATTTTGGATTTGATAAGACCGAAAACGATCTCACTGTTGCCAAAAACATTACATGAGAAGGTTTTATGAATGATAAAATAAACTTGCTGATAATAATAGCATGTATGAAGTGATCAGAGCGGCCTTATCTGCAAACAGACCTGAAAGAATTCCCCAACGTAAATATTTTAGTTTCATTTGATGCGTGCAGCGGCAGTTGATGGAATTATTGCTTCCGGTAATTAACACTTTCCAGAATTGTTTAAACATTTCTAAAAAGAGGATGTTTTTAATTGCACGAAAAATTCAATCCATTAAGTAGTTAGTAGTTGATTCTTAAACCCAATCGAAAAGTAATATTATTCAGGTAAAGTCAAGCTATAAGACTTAATATTTGTTGGAACGAAGCAGCTGGACGCTGGATAGTACTTGAAATAACAAACAGTCTTCACACATTTTCTCTCTATTCAATTTCCAGGTAGATGTGAATATGTGACCCATTCAAATTACCATAATTTTGTATTATTTTACCAAAAAACGCAATCATTATTATATCGCAACGATATACAGATCATGTTCACAAAATAGCTGCGTTTCTTCCTATATCCAAAAGGATAAGGATTTGGGCTATTTAGAGTTAATGCAAATTACCATAATTTTTATTCATTCAAAACTTTCTTTTTCAGATTAATGTTTGTCTTAAAAGTCATTGCAAAATAATGCTCTTTATAAAATTTGAAATCTTTACTGATAATGATTCGTGATAAATTTCAAATCCAAGCGAAACCCCTTTTGTTCTGGATAGGTGAAAGAAACGCAGCTAATAAAAGAACTGGTAACTAAAGATTTGAAAATGGAATTTTAATTTTTATGTGATTTTTTTTTTACTTTTGAAGGACTTTCAAAATTACTAAAGCGATATTACTACAACATTTGTGGTCAAACCAAAATAGGAGGTCAATTCATCAAGGCAATTTCGAAGTGTCGTAACAATTACATATTTGATTAAATTTGTTTTAGAAAAAGATTTAAAAGCTGCTCAAACTGCATTTCCCATCTCATTTGTGTTTAAAATATTAATTGAAAAAATCTAAAAAAAAAATGTAGCAAGTGTATCATAAGGTCAATATTGATAAAAGAAGTATAGGTAAAATTGTAAAGTTTAATATTTTAAATAAATTACTGGTTGACTGTTGCTAAGCTGCTCACACAAATTCGAGCAAATGGACCACCAGTCCTTTAATTAATTTTAAAACACTAGGTATACTATATTATTATTACTTAATGAAATCAAAGTGGGAGACACTTTAAACAGAAAAATGTAAAGCTGTTCAAAAATTATTAACTGGTACGCAATTAGAACATTTTTTCTATTCGAGTGAGCAGAAACGGATTTGATTTATTTGAAAATAGGCATTTGAAATTTTTGAAAATGTTACAGAGCATTTATTTTTACGGGAATAACTTGAAAATCGGATTTGATACCATACAAATTGAACGAGTAGTCCCATTGGATAATTTAAAAAGGCAATGTTTTCGGAGATTTTTCTTCTGTTTTAATTGGGTTGGCTGTTTTAAATAACTTTTCTCAAATATTTGAAATGTTGTTGTCTCATGTTCACATCTCCATAGCTGTTCACATATTTGAAATTGTGATTATTGTAGACAACAAAAACAATAATATAATTGAAAACTTAAAAAGAAGTATGTTGAAAAAATATTGCACATATTATGATACATTTGACCTTTTTAAACTGATCACTAAGGTACAAAGTAATACTAGTTATGATGAGTTCTAATTAAACGTCTCTAAATCGATCAAATTTAGACCCGATATAATGGTGATTATAAATAGTATTTCATTGTATTTTCCGTCTCGATGAATTTCTGAATGGAAATATTGCTTAAAACCTTCAAAAATAGAACTTTGGGTCTTCAAACATCTTTAAAAGAGGAAAATTGAAAAAAAGAACTTTATTTATTTATTTTTGAGCAAAAACAATCAAACTATTAAATATAATATATCTAAGTATATACATATAGTATATGTATATGATGTACATAGATAGGAACCAAGATATTTGAACGTGTCCTGAAAATAAATTCATAATAGGTACCTAGCCAAAAACTTCGTTATTGTAAACTCGAGCTCAAGTTTGTACTCTTAAATCGGTATTTAAATATTGTATAATATCGTATACTATGAACTGAAAAGGACTTTTCGATCTGTAATTTTAATGAAACACCTACATACATACATGGAAAAACGATATGTTGTCTAAATCATGGCACCATTAAAGAAACTGTCGGAAGAGGAAACGCAACAGGTGGGCGATTAGGACGAAAGCGTTTCATATTTGCTTCAACTGATACCTCACCTCAAGTCCTAATAACGCTGAATTTGAATTGCTTAAATATAACCAAAACTGAAAGTCCTGGCAAAGAGTAGAAACTAAAATTGGTTAAAAAGTAATGCATCTAAACTTTAAGTCTAAGATGGTCTAAGCAAGGTCTAAGGTACCTATGCATTGGCCGAACCATAAACCGATTCTAGTAAATAAAGTCTCTCTTGTAGATCCTTTGAAATCGCCCTGAAAATAGAGTGCTCCATAAACAGCTCATCAAAGCAGTCATATTCCAAAACAGAGTCAGTCCCCCTGTCGTCCATCCGCCACAAATCCTAGACAATTCGACTAGCCGGAGGATAGTAGGCTAACTAGCCGCTTTTCTTGCTTCCCCGGATTCCTCTGTACGAATTAGGGTAACTACTAATCTCTCCCGCAGGAGCATGTAGCCAAACCCTATTAGTCCTGTTCGGTGAGGGGGTGAATGGAGCAAAAAGGAGGAGGAGGAAGGGTGGGTAGAAAAACATGTTTGGATGCATCCGGGGATGCAATTATAGTACAATAAGGGGATGTGGCGTACTCTTTTTTTGGGTCGGTCGGTCGCTCCTCCATCGTCGCTGCGATGATGTGGTGCTGACTATTAAAAGTCCACAAAAGTGGTGGCGACAAGGACGACGGCGACGATATTATCAACCAAAAGCTATCCAGTTCGCATCATTTTCTATCTATTGGTGTGCTGTAAAGCGCGGCGGTGGCGGCGGCGGCGGCAGTAGCACCACCATGGCGTGGCATCGAAAGGGGCACCCCAAAAAGGCAATGACGACGGCAATGCCCGGGAAGACGACTGTCTCTTTGGAAACGTCTGGTCGCAAACTGGCGGCAGGAACCCAGGCACCCGATCCGAGAGGAATTGAGGAGCCGCGATGCAAAAAAACACAACAAATTTTTGCCACACACACGCTCCGCTCCTCTGGAGTCTCGGACACGATTTCGGCTGGCGAAGCTTTCCCCGCTTATGGACCATGGTGGCGCGCTCGTTATTTTCGCACTCCCCCGGGACAACAAGGGGGGAAGAGGAAAAGGAGCCGTTTCAGGCGGCATGCTAGTAAAATGAATTTTGAATGAAATCCTTGTGGAAAATGATGCGGGGATTCGATGCCTTTTATAGAGATCATTGGGAGCTGGAAGCGTGTCGTCGCGTCCGTTGAATCGCGCCGCCATCCTGGGCCCTTTTCGGACGCGGCAAGTCTCGAGCCACATTACCTCTAAAAAGGATGCTGTAATTATGCCCCAGTGGGAAAAACATAAACAGTCCCATGGGCCAATCGAGATATCGCCAAAGGACGAAAACGAAAAGCTCCACCACACATTCTTCGTCCTGTGCAGCGCCTCTCTAGACTCCAGACTCCGGGAGCTTGGCGGTTGGCGCTGTTGTTGATGTACATCCTGGCGGCATGCTGGCAACGTGTTGAGCCCCTATATAAACAGCCGAGGCGGGTGACCGCCTTTAGTCTGTAGGAAACCTTCGGAGAGGAGACCGCACAGGATTTTTCCACGCGAACTTTTCGGTTTTTGAATCTCCTACAACAAAGTGCACTTACTAACGTTTAAATAGCGCTGTACATTCACCTTAACATTGCCCTGAGGATCACAGTGACATGCAGGTAAGGAGCTTCAAACTATAAATAAATAAATAAACGTAAATACATAACAATAAATTAATAAATAAATTAAAACAAAAGTTGCCCATATAAAACTTTTCAAATAAAATTTTAAAAAAACCATTAACTAATTATTTAAACAAGAGTAAATTTATATTTTTAAAGTAACGCGAAAATTGCTTTTGTTATTTGCTTCTAAAACACTGAATACAATTTATAAAAGGTATTAAACACAATAAAACACTTGTACAAGGAAAAAGTTTAATCAAATTAATGAACCACGAAATCATTGATTTATTCTTGGTGCTATTTCAATTTAATTTAACGATTTGTTGTACACTCACAACTATTTTTTAACTTTTACGGATTTAAATTTCTTTAATCTTCATACAAAAAATAAATATCCATTGATTTTTCAGTAATTTTGCATGATAATGTACCTTGTGGTCTTAAAGTTGCCCTCGATGCGATACTCGAAGAGGCCAATTACAAATTTACAGCTGTGGTACATGAGAATACCTCTTAAGGCTCATTTACATATTTAATTCTGTTGCGTTGCGTTACTTGTGTTTTTTGTGCAGAGCTCTGTTCTGAATTTTGATCAATAATTTATGTGTGCACAATAATGCAAATACTACCATGAATGCAGCCAAAAGTTTTAGAAGAAATTTCTGCTGCTTTAAATCACAAGGAGTTAATTGTTAAATAAATTTATCTGACAACTGATTGGACCCTGATGGAAGTCAAATTCAACTTCGAAACGTAAGTTTTCTTATCACGAAGTAGAACAAGTGTTTTGTCGTTTAGTGTAAATTGCGTTGTGATCAGTAGAAGTGAAATTTTAAATAAATAAGCTTAATTATGAAATTTTGCATATCCTAATATCGCTTTAAATTTAAGATGGCAGCAGACAAGTTAATTTTTCTGCACAATCTCCATGGCATGGGTATCAAATCCAAATGTAGGGTTTTACTGGCTGTGAAACCTTTTAAACCAGCTTTCTTTAACCTCCATCCAGGGGTTTGGACGGAAATTGTTAAACCTTCTTCCTTAGCAAGGTCAGCAAGCTGAATTAAAGTTTTGCGACGGGTTTCTAGTAAATCGACTATGATCAAACGATCTTTTCAATCTAGCGTAATTGGGAATCGTGTTTTGGATATTCTCGCAGATTTCATAAATTATTTCAATACCAAAAAAAAAGCTTGGGTAATACCCGTAATTAAAGATAAAAGATTAATTGGGAAATGTAGCAATTAGAACAAATGTTTGTTATTTAATCAGATTTTTCAGATAATGCAAATAATTAAGGGTGCTTTATTATAAATTTTTATTGTTTTGGTCTTGTTATTTTTTTGATGATTGTTTTGGCATCCGCCATGGTCCATGAAATAGTTTTTCATGTAAAAAATCACTGCAGCATATAGTCGCACAAGAGGAGCCTTAACATTTAGTTCGAACCGCTGTGGACAGTCGAACGTGTTCGTCACCGTTTGTAGCATAATTGAAGTGGTTGCAATACAAGTTTGTCTGGTCGGCGCTCGCAAATTGGCCGGTTTTTCACCGTTACCGTGACGGAAGAAAGGTTTTCAACATC
The DNA here is from genome assembly GCA_933228815.1 of Machimus atricapillus. Taxonomy (NCBI): domain Eukaryota; kingdom Metazoa; phylum Arthropoda; class Insecta; order Diptera; family Asilidae; genus Machimus; species Machimus atricapillus. The sequence goes on along the minus strand of OW121788.1, from coordinate 3,671,568 downwards.
TGAAGCGGCATGGCGCCAAGGAGTTTTATTTGTATTACTTCGCCATTTTGACTTTTGCTGTCGCGCTGAGAATCTAACATAATCGTGAAATAATTGGAATCACCCAGAAGGAGGCGAGGAGGAGAATTGCAGGAAACTGGCCGCCGTCGTCGTTGCCGTCGCCGCCGCCACCACCATCAGCGTCGAGTCGGCCGAGGCAAGGCAAGCTGCTCGTCGTCGTCGTATACTTTCGCAGAATTTTAGAATTTTTAGTCAGTTCCAATAAATGCGTCGGGTGTGAGGTGCCGCACGTAGAGTCGCCGACGAGCAGACCGATATTAAAAAAGTTTTAAAGCCATCCCAAGGAGGGACGTCGTGTGCGTAAAGATCTTATTATTATTATTATTATTTTTGTTTCCTTTGACTTCTTGACTTCTGGTGCCGCCAAGAGGAGTGGTTTTTTTCTTTCTACTTCGTAATTTTTTTTTCTGTTCTGTTCTTTTTTTTTCGTTTATTTCTTTTTGTGACCGTGGGGCAAGTGTTTCTCCGCGAGACCGAGAGTGCCGTTAAAAAGTGAAGAAGTGTTGCATGTGATCCCAACAAAATATTTATCAATATCAAAAAGTCTCCGGGGAGTCCGGAGCGCCAGTGCCTTGTGATTTATAGTGCACATATCGGCGGGATTTTCCGCACCAAATTTCCGCAATTTGACGCGTATATTTGCAAATATATAGTGCCTTTTAAATCGAAGCAATTTTTTAGCTGCGTTTTTCCCGCAAATATAATAAAATATAAAAGCGCTACAGAAGCTGCTGCCGCTGGCTGGCCCCGCGTTATATCTTCCCAACATTTTTACACCATTTATTATCGAAGAAGGAATCGACGAGCGAAAGAGATGAAAAGTTTGACACACAAAACAGAAAATGGAATTGTGAGCACATTTTCCCACAACGACAGGTTCGCGTGGAGCGCGCCGATATCTCAGTGAAGAACAAATACTCGGAAATTGTGATATACGCATGGGGTAGTTACAATTGTAGTAAGTAAACACACAAACTTCTTTTCCTTCTTTGTGTTTTCTTCGGTGCGGCTCCGCGCACTGAATTTTTCCAAATTTCTTCTCGCGGCAACGACGGTGGCGGTGGCGGCGGCACGGCGACGGCTGGCGGCCGCTGGTTCATTGTCAATTGCGTGAGAATTTCTTGTGTTGCCCCCAAATTGAATTACCAACAAAAGCGCGGCCGGAGCCGGGGCTGAGGTTTTTAAATGCCGCGCGCCATCGTTCGCCCCGACGCCGCGGTGCAGCGGAGGCGTAGGTCGGATGCGGCCGTTGGGAAGGGTTCTTAACTTCTTGTCTGCGCCAGCTCCTTTTACCACCCCAAGGAATGAAGCCGTTGGCCAAGCACCGGAACGTTTCAAGTGCCCTCCCCAAGTCAGGTGAAGGTATGAACGGATCCCACTGAAACTATTCAAGAAATTCCCGTTCATCTGCTCTGCTTCCGTCAGAGAGGGTCTTGGCAATTGTCGCCATAGAGCCAATCAACTGTTTTACTTTTTTCTTATTTTTAAATTCAACGGCGAGGAAGAGCAGTGCCCTTGGGGTTCTTTGACGTAAATGTGCTGCCCCCAAATTTGGTCAAATTGATTTAACATGTTTTTCCTGTTCGAAGACGAGGCTTAGAATTTTGGCAGTGGAGTGAAGTTAATTGTGATTTGACTCATGAAGTGAAGGCAGACGTTGAGAGAGAAGCTTACGTTGTCTTCATTTCAACTGATAAAAGTGTGAATATAAACCTTAAATTTATATATTCCTCAATCGACGTTTTTTTTTCCAAAAGGCTAGACTGGTCTATAAATTGAAGCATAAATTAGTCGCATCGAACATAATTTTAAAGGAGAATGGAACCCCACTCAACAGTTTCAGTACGATCGTGAGCGTGAGCGATTAAATATATTTTGTTTTTTGCTCGAGTGTGAGCCACATTCATTTTTCGATCACGTTTCTATCGAATAGGTATATCAGAAATGCGATCGCTCGATTTTTTGCTTAATAATCTCGTCAATGAAGAGCAAATTTGAAAAAGACAGTGTTTGATAAGAAGAAAAATAAGCCCCCTGTAATAAGCTTAAAAAAAGGAATTGATGAATGCGAGCGGGAAAAAAATTTTATATACTCATATCTCGTACTCTTGCTAACAAAAGCAAAATAATATTTGTACGGTAATGAGCTACGTTTTTAAAAGCATCCTGCCAAAAGCACAACGCAAATATTTAAATGGAACTACATCATTTTAATAAATAGAGCGATGAAAGGAATCTACGGTTCAAAAGAATAACTTCAACAGTGATACGACACAAAACGCATTTCGTAAACGTAATTGTAGAAAATGCTAAAATGATTAATAAGCGGTAACACAACTTAAACTCTGATTTTGCCCAGTTTGGTATGTAAACCAGAGATTCATTTATTTTGGTATTTATGTACAAAGTTAACTTATATGAACATGGTTCATGTGGTGCACCAGAGATTCATTTCAGATAGAAAAGATTACATAAAGCATAGCAATTGAAAAATGTTCGTGCTAGTTTTAATGTACTGAATGCAACTCATTATTCGTTTGCAGTGTTTTGGACTCCAAAAAAAAAGAGCTAAATTAATCGAAAGGCGCATTTTTGTCAGCAACATATCGGTTATCAGCTCAGAAATTGAGAGTCAACCGAGAACAATGAACGATCAAATAGAGAATGTCTCGTGGGGAAGCCGGTTAAACAAATGAGGTTGATATATAACTTATAATATTTAATAAGAACCTGGGATGTTATTTTGTACAATTTGTTAAAAAACGAAACACGGGATCTCATTAAATTATAAATATAGGGAAATTCACCAAATTCGATATTTTTCGGGATGAGGGAATGTTTGGCTTCTATTTTCTCATTATATTTAAATAATGTTGAAGTTGTAACTGACCTAAATTTATAAAGGTTACATTTTGAAGTTTACGTTAAAGTAAACCATATCTTGTGCCCTGGACACGCTATATTTCGAATTCTGTAACGTCCTTAATCGATTCCTTTGAATTTGTTCAACTCCAAAGTAATTGTTTTACAGCAGGCAAGAAGTCGAACAAACTTACATGGGAGCTTATAGTGCTGTTAAAACACTCGCTATAAATTACGTCATTGATCGAATCCAAAGGTGAGGTAGATAAGATTTACCATCTTCACAATTTCTTCAGTTGATCACGTCATAGCAAAAATGGGAATTTAAAATCAATTTCATTTGATTCCTTCCCTACTAGAATGCTAGATTATTCATGACTTGTACTAGAATTAAATATTAGTAGAAGTAGTGAAAATTAAGTTATGTGCCTCTTTGGAGGTAAAAGTTTAAAAATGTACCGTTAAGAGTACTGATTTATTTAAAAATATATGAGCAAAAGTTCTATTGTTACTTCGAGATAATAAAAATAATAATTCGAGATATTTTGAACATCTTATTTCCATTATCCTTTATAATTTGCCCGTTTACCTAAGTATGATCTCTAAAGATCAAAGATAAGATTATACAACATAAAAATAATATTGCAAAGATATTACTTCTTGATAGATATCGCAAAAATGATGTCATGGCCAAAATTCTCACTCGTTATGTTCTTTTTTTTCATGTCAAACGGATGAAAGTTTGTAAATAGTGCCAAATTTACTTTATATTAAAGTGTGACCTTTTGTAGTAATTAGTAATTATGACTTAAAAGGGCCGTCAAGTCCGAGCGTGACTCGTACCCGGAGTATCTCATCCCATTGACTATTTAATTTACATGACTGCGAATAAAGAAATGTGTTTTCTTTCAAGGTTCATGTAAATTGGTGCTTTTGGTAGCGCAAAGGGAAAAGCAGTTTACATACAATTCAGTCATTTTTAAAGACTATGTGGCCCGGGCACGTTTACAGTGGGTAATAGAGTGCCTAATAATACTTTATTTAATCGTGAGCATAAAAATGACGTCCTTATCTTGTCGAGTTGGCGCGCAGAAGAAGGAAGAAGAAGACTTCTCTGAAGATGGCTGAAGTTTTTGAGGTCTTTCAACTATATTTTGACTATTTCTTATATAAGTAGCGTTTTCAAATAGAACTCCGTTTAATAAGAATTTACAGTGAAATAATTATTAGCTTATTAAACTTTATACAATACTGAATTTTAAGTATCTACGCCAAACAGTTACCACTTTATATTATACCAGTTTGATCTTACCTGGTTAACGATTCGAATTATCTCTAAAATGACTGATAATAAAAATGACTTTCGCTAGTGTCTAAAATCGTTATTTTTCCTACCATCCCCTTAATAAAATGAAACTAACAAAGTTTCTTTCAATTTTTTTTCAGGTTCCGTCTCGTGTCAACCCAACGTACATATCTCGCTTAAGCAAAAAGATTAAGTGCTTTATTAAGTGTGCAATTATTTAATAAAAACAAAACGAAATTCTATAAAAAAAATATAAGAATATTTGATATCTTCGGAGAAGTATATATTAACAGTTTTAAGGACTTTCCACGTATTTTAAGAAAAGAGAGACTGTGGTTCCGACAGTTAACCATCTAAGAAATCTCAAAGGTAGAAAAAAAGAAAAGAAAAGAAAAGAAAGGAAAACAAACCAAGCCAAGGAAGCCGAAGGAGAACTCTAGACGTAAATCAATGCTAAAACTGTCGCACTGAAGTAACATGATCGTAAATTTACATTCAAGTTTTTCACGCGTTAAAGAAAGCAAGCAAAAGAGTAACGAAGAGTTCTTTCACTTTTGGCGTGCACTAGAGAAAGGACATTTGAGTAAACCAAGGAAGAGCAGAAAACCTGAAGATAGCGACAATTCAGAGAGCTACAACAGAGCCACCCACCACGATCAACGGTTCGACGATCGTCGCCACCGTGGTGTTGAAAATTTTTACAAAATCTGCCGACGAAGTATTGGCTGTTGGCGCAAGAAGACATTTCATACTACACGAAGAAAAGTGTACCACAAGTATTATCGGCAAGTGTAGTACGCTAAATACGCTAGATAGGGTTAGTAGTGATAGTAGAAAACCGGAGAGCATAAGTAGTGATAATTTTGGAAAGTATAGTAATCTTCTCTGCATTAGTTCATTGGATGATGACAGTACGGTAAATAAATGTTACCAATGCATTTTATGTACCCCCATGTTCTTTCAAAGCAAAAAGAAGCGGCTATGGCGTGCGCGCGTCATGCAATCTGCAAACAACAACAACCATGGCCCGCCATACCAGAACAGGTGTGCCAGAGAGTATGCAGATTGCTTCGGAAGAAATTCGGACAGTCTTCACCAGCATTCCTGCAGTCGAATGGATTCCATTGTATGTCCGACGTTGTACAGTGGCTGCAACGAAATAAGCGATTCCTGCTTCTATTCGAGCGGCAAAGCTATTCCAGACTATGCAATCAGCGATCAGACCCTCCTATCGGAGGACGCGAGCATAAAGACCCTGGAGTCCACGGCAACGACAACTATAAGCTCAAATATATTTCGCAATTGCTGTACTGGGATTTGCTCAAGTTCGCTGAGGAATGGCGGGAGCAGCAGCAACAGCAGCACCAGCAGTCAGAACAGCATAACCAGCACCACGAACGAACAAAAGGAAATCTTTCGGGCCTTGGTAGCGAAGCTGAAGGAAAGTCAGCTGACTACCCTATGCCATGCCATCGAGAATGGAGCCACTGTCGACGACCAGCAGCCCGACTGTGTGCTCTTACCAAGAGAAAATATTTTAGGCGAAGAACCAAATGTGATCGCCTGCCGGATATGGCGATGGCCCGATTTGAAAAGCCCTTTAGAACTAAAAAGTATTCCATCATGCCTAAGCGAAAAAGATCCAGTATACGTTTGTTGCAATCCGAGCCATTGGAGTCGACTCTGTATGCCAGGTGAGTTATGTCAATTTATTTTAAATAATTCAGATAAGGTATTCCTGTGAGGAAAATCATTTTAGATTTGTCTCGGTTATAATTCATTATTGTCCTATGATTCAAGCGGGGACAATTTGGGCCAATACGAATAAGAATTTGACTCGTTCATCGTCACTCGTCGATAATTCGGAAGATCTTGAGTGTGAATATGTTTTTACTATTGTATTTATTAGGGTTTTTGTAAATTTTAAGTAACTATTTTAAATAACTTTAAGCAATACTTATATGTAATTTATATTTATGCAATATAAAGTGTAATATAAAAGTTGTATAGCCACCGTTGCAAAGAATTTTCCGCATACTGGGTAAACGATGCTCGTGAAAAAAACTTTACCTAACTATTTATACTTTCGAAAATAATCACAGGGTAATTTGTATAAGGTTACCTACTTTTAGTTTAAGGACTAAACTTTTTCCTTCACAACATAATCCATTAGTTTGTATGTTTTATAAGTGTCAAGTGTATTAAATTTTTATGTTTATAAAAGCTATCGAAAGTTCAAAATTTGTTTAAAAAAATACATTTGAGAGAGGTAGAGTTTAATCAGGAAACTCCACAAAGTCACTTTGCCTTATCTAACGCTTTAGCGCGTAACCTAGTATAATATTTATTTAAGTCATTATGAAAACATTGAGTCAATTTCATTTTCGATTAATCTTCGAATTTACTATGTAAAAGACGTCGCATCTTAAGAGGATCTTTATCTTAAAATTTAAATTCATCCCAACAACATTCGATTAACAAACATTTCCGTTTCTTGCAGACTTACCTCCACCACCATACAACCAACTTACACTGGACCGACACGAAATAAAAGGTATGTCTTCGACTCTTGGACATTTTTTTTTTCTGTTTTGTACTCTTTTTAAGGCGGTTCGATCAATTTTCCGAGAATTTCTTTCAATTTTTTTATGGGTTAACCGAAGGTAGTCAGTCAGTCAGTCATTAATAGGGTATGCAAATTGATCTCGTCACAGGATCAAGGGAACAAAAATGTTTTGCATTTACTTGAAAAAAATATAATTCTTTTTTCTCATTTTCAATTTCATAGTGAGGATAGGCGCATTTCGTTATTGCGGTTTTCTATTTTCGAAATTTCCAAATTAAAAATTTTCTGTCATGCACGGGGCGATGTAAAAAAAAAAATAAGTAAAAATCTTGAAAAACTAGCACCACTAGGATCAAGCTCGATCATCTTTAGAGTGGATCTTAAGATTGTGTAAAGAAAACGATCGTGCGTAGAGGAGAATCGGTGTAGTTGAGAGGTTTTGTGACGCTCACCCAGTCGCGCCACCGTACACTTACTTGCACAGGGAGTGAAGCACCGACGAGACCAACACACGCATTAAATAGCTTCTTTGGGGCTTGCAAAGAATTCTGGCGCCGACTTAAGCAGCCGTCTTTGGTTTTATTGATTTATCTGGGTTTTCAGTGGAACGATTGATATGCATTCTTATCCGGCTAAGACTGGTGGTGGCCTTCCCAGAGTCAAAAAAGATCGAGGAAACGTCTGGATCGACGACGGTGTCCATGGGTATCGTAGTTGCGCCGTAGCCGTGGTTCTCTCATAGTCGTCCGACGTCGGACGTCGTCGTCGTCGTATTCGCGGTTGGCGACGAAATCGTGGTCTTTGATTGCTTCCGTTAAACACGCGAGATAGTTGTTAGCGAGATACAGAGATAGACGTGAGCTGGCATGAGAGTAGTAGCATAGAATCATAGGGTGACTGGGAATTGCCCCGATTCCGCTAAATTAGATATACCTAATAAAGCGGCGCCAGCGACGACTGCACCGACACACATTATGTGGGAAGCAGAGCCAGCGACGCAGAAATAAAAAGATTAATTGCTAATTAAACTAACACAGCATGAGAGAAGATTTCTCATGAGGAGCCGACGAGGCCTAAGCTTATTAGAAAAGAAATGAGCTGGTGCCCGCGCGCCGAGCAGGTCACTAAATGAAATAAGCCAAATTCTCGCTTCGATCGCGATATTTTTAGTCTCTTTGGCAAATTTATGTGGAAGAAGCCCGAGGAATTCGTTTGATTTGTTGATTGAACGGAGCGCTGTGGCGCCTCCGAAAGGCTAGACGCAGGTGGGGTCGTAGTAGCGGCGACGACGCGCCATTGTTCCGATTTTTGGCCGCGATTATTTATTTTATTTTATTTTTTTTTTCGGTTTCTTTTCTTGCTAAAATTTATAAATGATAACGATTTAGTCATACATAAATTGAATTTCCTATTTACAGCTCAGCCGCTCAGTGATAGTCTCGGGGAAAGTGGCTACGGAGTTCCAGAGTCTTTAACAACTGATGGCGAAGGTAAGTCCAATTAGGAATTTCTTAACAAATTATTCTGAGACTATGATGTGTGAGATACCGAAGAAAAATAGCGATAAGAGGCAGTTCGGTTTTCTAGCCAGCCGCCCCGGCTTAGCGACCAGCGGCAGAGCAGAGCGATTTAAGTACCAACAAAATCAGCCATCGCGTGCACCTGTGTACGAATGTAAAACATTTGAAGGCCATCGAATCGCGCTAGAGAAGAATAGAGCTGATGTTCGGCGCCAATTTGTCGCGCTGACATACACATATTTATATATAAATAATATATTCTAGTAATACTCAAATAAATGCCATGTATAGAGCGACGGCTGTGTCACGTTGCGCTTTTTCGCGTACCAGAACCAGACACACTAAACACGTGTGATTTGGTGCGATTTGTAAAGCCATTGTATGACGCGAGCGGGGGCAGATTAGGATGTTTTCATTAAGTCGAAGTATGTAGGTATAATCGCACTATTCCAAGAGTTAGCCAACTTATTTGTGGGACTTGTTGTAATTGCTCTTCATAATTGAAATTCTGACGACACTACGTAAAAGCTTGTGGGGTTGTGGACATTTATATTATACCCTGAGTAATTCCTCAAAGTAGAATTGTGTACAATGTACCTAAACGATTTTATTTATATTTCAAATACGAGTTCTCCCAGACATGTTTTTCGATTTATTTTTTTTTCCGCAAATACCTTGCTTTTTTGTCACGGACAACTGCCAGTTATGAGGTCATTGCCCAGATTTCTGCAGCCATTTATAATATTCCTAAAGGTTTGCAATTAACACTTTTTAACTTAGAGTTTTTTTAATTTTTTACTATATGCATACATTAGCCATAAATCAAAATGTTTAAATAAATGCAAAAAGAATTCTGTTTATTAGTGTTTTATATGTAACATTTATCGAAGTTGCATAAAGTCAATGATCTAGTAGGAAGAGTAAACAATCAACAAATAAATTATTTAAATCAGAAATGGGTCACTCGCACTATTTGTTGTTTCTTTTTCCAGGAAGATTTAAGAACTCTGAGGCCTTTATTTTAAATCATTGGATAGTATGTATACGTTTCCCAATTTTTACAATTGAAAGGAAACGACATTATACTAATCGATTTAAGGCTTGTACCTATACATAGTTCATTTGTAGTTTATATTTCGTAAAAGAATTTAATTAAAACATAAAGTAAATTATATATTGTTAATATTAGTGTCACTGTTCAAACTATAGTAATTCTGTTTATGAATACAATTCGACTGAAGTCGTGTTAGATACAGTATATTTCAAAATGAAATTTGTGAAATTTATTTGCCTTCTAGATTCGTTCTTTTGACTTGAATGCTATTCAACTGATTAACTTGACTAAATTAATAAAGATATAAAATCTGTACACCATCTGGAATATACATAGTCACGTGCTCGCACTCATTGTTATCTCCGTGCGTTGTTTAGGTACACGCGCACGCAATGGTAAATGATGACCAATACTAAGTAAATTTGGCTATATTCAAAAATTTCAGATTTACCTTATATGAAAAAGATTCTAAAAATGGATTACCTAATATGAGCTTATTATCACCTTTTTCAGTATACGAAAATAATTTGAATGTACGTAATGTCTACTTTATACGTTTTACAGATTACGATCGGGAAAAGATAACAATTGGACAAATTTAGTTGGTTCGATAAGCAATTATTTAAAAGATATTGTCGACATCAATTTTTTAAAGGATTTTGTGATTGAAGTTTTTTTAAGACGTTGATAAATAAGAATTTTATTATTTTTTATTTATTTATTCATAGAAATATCTATGTCTTTTTGTTTAAAAATCGAGGAGAAAAGAAACCATTCTGGGTGGGTCAATTTCATTGCATTTCAGGAGATTTTACAAAATAAGCACTTTTAAGAATTTAATTGACGAAGCCCTAAAGTGATTTTGCAATAAAATGATAAAAGAGGGTCCCAAAATAGGAAAAGGAATATTATACATATGTAATTATAATAAAAAAATTAAAATAAAGCTAATGTAACAAATTTCATGAAAGTCCATTCACTATGGATTTGTATCTAAGTGCCCTGAACTACGTACGAACATAATTATTGTTCTAATTTATCGTAAAAAAGCATTGTTAGAAATATGATCTCGTAACTGAAACTGCGGATGGAGAAGAGAAATTACAAAATTAAAAAAAAAAAATTACACAACACTTACTTAAACTAAAAATATCGTCTCATATGATGCGCTTCTCTTCTAGCAATAAATATTCTGAACCTAAACAGTCAATGCAGTCACAAACTGATGCAACAAATTTGATTCAATATAATTAATGCAATTTTTTTTTTTTTCAAATATCACCTAGAAATACAAATCTGAGTCTCTCACACCTCTTCTCAAGTTCACGTTTAGAATGGACCCCGAACTTTTATTTTTGATAGTTTACAGGTCTGCAAAGAGACCCATTTTATATTTTTAGGCTTGTAGATGCTATTTTCTTAAATTCTATTCTTTAGCAATTTTAAAGTGCAAAAAAATATTCGTATAGTATTTTAATCTATTATTATAAAAATGAACGAATAGTTGTTGATTAAACTTGATGTTTATTTATTATTGGCAGAAGATTAATTTGTGCATAGTTTAGATTTAATGGAATCCTAGAAAACATTTTCTTCGTATTATAAAGGGAGGCATTGGGGTTCGTAATCTATTATCAATTTCTAAGTAGAGAATAAACATGGTCTGTAAAATAAACATGAATAATTGCAAGTTACCGAAACTGGTAAAAAAAAAAGAATTATGATTAGTATTATCAGGAGAGTACAACCGGGGCTTTGCGTTATCAGTTTGAATCATCTTCAAGAATATGTGATAACTTCATAAACTGAAGGCATCTGTTATCGCAAGTTCGTTGATTTCATCCCCCTATTATGCATTGTATTATGTACGGAGAGTTTATAGACTGTAGGGTATGTTTGAAAATAAAATATAAATATGTTGCCCAATTGATAGTAAAGTGCAATTTTTAATAATATGCGTCCACTAGCGCTGTGCAAAAATTCATAATCGCCGGACGATAGGAAATTTATTTTGTTTTTTTGTGTTATAGAGGTGTAAACGCATATTTTAAAGAGGCAGAGCACTAAGCCAAGTGCACGCCAAGAAAGTTTTGTACGGCACCAGCCGCAAGCATTAAGACGTAAAATCAGAAAAGGCTCGTTCAAGAGACAGAGAGAGAGAGAGAGGCGAAAAAACACCAGCGCGATAAGAAAATACTTCACGTAATTTCCTCGGTTTAAAGTTTGTCTCGTTCGCACTGGCGCCATCTCAATTATAGAAATGGCCTTCGTTTGAGTCGTTTCAAAGTACGGCGACGACGACGACCGCGGCGGCGGCGGCGGCGGCAGCAGCAGCAGCAGCAGCAGCAGCCAGCAACGGTAAGCGGTTAAATTACACTGCTGCAACAAGCCATGACGGGATTATAAAAAACGAAGAAATAAAAATATAAAAGAAAAAGTAGCGAAGAAAATCAAAAATAAACAGAAAAAAAAAATAAATATATTGCTAACACCACTAGAGGAATTTTGTGTGTACGTCAGGGGCGATTCGCGACAATTTTAGCGGTGTCCAGTGCGCAACTGTCGCTCTAGTTCCTCTTCGGATGGACGACGGTTTGGCGGCGGCGGCGGCGGCAGCGGCGACTGGCTTCAGAATCAAGAAGTGGTCGTCCGGCGGTCGCACTATCGTTTCGATGATGAAGCACGTTTGTCTCACCTTATTAGTCACACTTTCGGTATTTTTCAGTCAAGTCTGGACTTTGAGGGATATAATTAATTAATAAGACTAATTTTTCTTTTCTTCTATTCATAATTTTTCAGAGGTCTCCACATCGAGCTGGTGTCAGCTAGCTTATTGGGAACTTTCGCAGCGTGTTGGCAGTCGATTTCCAGTTGAAAATTCCTCAGTGAACGTCTTCTCGGATCAGCCAAGGGGTGATGGCATGTGCCTCAAAACACTCGCCGAACAGAGACAGTCAGAAACTCCTGAATCAGTTCTTAAGGCGAGGCAGAAAATAGGTCTAGGTAATATTTGCATAATTCTTATTACTATATACCGATTAGTTACTCTTGACCGATGACTTTTATCGTATTAATTTTATTTCATTTTTTTTTCTTTTCTTATTTCTTTCTCATCAAAGGTGTTACGCTAAGTCAGGAGTCTGATGGTGTTTGGCTGTATAATCGCTCCACAGTGCCAGTTTTCGTTCATTCACCAACTCTCAACGATATCGACTGTTGGTCCCACGTATCTAAGGTGCTGCCAGGACATTGCCTTCGTGCATTCGACTATAAGTAAGTCCAACTCAAACTACTGCTTAACTTTTATGCTTATACCTTTTATTTTAATTTTACTCATGACCAAGTAACTTTATGCTTCTTTTTCTTTACTTAATGTTTCCATAAAGTTTAAGATTGGCTTTACGACTGAACGTGGTATTAGTTTGAAGTAAGCTTTAAACTCTGGAAATTTCATAATAACTACTTGCAATAAAGTTATCGTACAGAATAACTTTAATTTTATTTTTTTAAAGACGATAGTTATGGAGCTTTCACTGGCTAATAATTTTCTGATATGTTAATGAGTTCAAACGTATCAAAATTATAGTTCAGAATTAATGATGGTAAAATTAAACTATTAAGAATATTTTTTTTGATATTTAGGTACACATTTCTTACCAAAATCGGTATTAGCAATAAATTAACGAATATAATGTTTCACAAATTGCAACACGTTTTTTTATGTTATTCGTGCTTCTTAATATACAATTAATTTAAAATGTAATTAGATTTTGTACATTTAAATTGAACGATGAGTGTTTCTTTGTAACCGTTTCAAGCGTAGTAGAACTTCGTAAATAACAAAAAATCCCTTTGCGATTAAAGTTCGTAGGATAAATATTTATAAACGAAATCGATTATTTTATGTTTAAAACCAAATTAATCTGTCGATAAAAGGGATCGGTGATGTAATCAAATTTAATAATGGTTAGAGGATTCTTTTTAGTTTTTTAGATAGGAGAACTTTAAGAACTTTAAAACATTGCGATTATATTTTTTTTTATGATTTTGTAACTAATCAATAATGTGTCCCATAAAGAGACTAACATATTTGAAAAAACACTACTCTGTTCCTGTTTGTTGTAGATTAGGGCTTTGAGGATACTTTATAATATTTTTACATTTAAACAATTATAAGAATCTTAAGGGATTTCTGGACTTTACTGCTTATCAGGTTTACTGTGGATTTTACTTTTATTATAGATAATATCCTTAGACAACACCATATAAAATCTTAAATTATTAACATTTGAACTGCATCCAAGTGATTCATAATTATTAATATTTGGTACTTATTTTTTCACTATTCGTATTATTTTGCATTATTTGCTGACCATTTTTCCTATATTCGAATTTTATCAACTTACATTGCATTTGAACTACATATTCTATTTTATGCTTGTTCATTTTCAGAATAAAATTGCAAACAGTGTCGTGGCCTCCGCAAATCTGTGGTTCCCAGACTGGTCCGGTAGATAAATTCAGCATGCGTATAAGTTTTGCGAAAGGATGGGGTCCAAACTATTCGCGCCAGGATGTAACAGCATGTCCTTGCTGGCTGGAAGTTCTATTTCCGCGTAGGTGACACCAATATTTGAAGAAACATCTGGAAGTCACTCGTTTTGAGCATTCAATTGGAATGCCGTAGCGCAGAAGCTGGAGCAGCCGATTGGGAGATAGTATACCTCTCAAATTAATTTAGTCAGACGATTTTGTAGGAAGTCATTATTTTATAAAATTTAAGTTTTTTTCTACGTGTAATAACAATTGCCAATGTGACGTTGAACAAGTACTTGTACTATGCCAGACAGACGACCGTGCCAGGAGAGTAAAGGATCACTTATTCTGAATTCTCTAAGGCGACAGCTTTTAAGGAAATTAAATGTCTGTGCCATAGAAATCACAAAACAAAGCAAAAGCAAACAATTCAACGTACTGCTCGGATTAATGTAAAAAAAACGTTAAAGTAATACTATCTAGTCAAACGCCGAAGCTCACTTGGATTTCTACCGAAATCAGAAGAGGAGTGTCGATCACACACATACATTCATCGCTATTAAGATATGTAAATAGGACACGCTTAATTAAAACAAACAAGTAAACAAGTGAGAACTTAAGAGATATCGAAAATATACTGCACAGAGAACCCAGCACACATTCTATAAAGGTCACGCAGTGCATTCGAAAATGAACGTGCTAGTTACGGCCAATAGAAATTCAAGAGACAACAAAAATCGTGTAAAGTAATTCGTTTTCCGAACAGAGTCTAGTCGTCGTGTGTAAATTGTAAAATAATGTGCGACCCGGTTGACAAATAGTTCCATTTAGCACGCATTTACTCTAAACTCCAGCCAACCTTCCGATCGACCCCGTGTCGCTAATTCGCCGCAGTCAGAGAGATCCTCTCTAGCTTTCAAGCAGAAATGAAACCATTTCTTTGAGCCAAGCTCAAATAAATTCGGTTTAATTTGCTTTTTTTTTTGTGTATATACTATGCAAATTGTAAATTATTTTTGTTCACCAACAAGAAAATTGTAGTAGGAAGATAAATTGTAGCGGCCTTTGCAAGGACAAAAGTGCGGATTAAGTAGGGAAGAGTGGCAGCAATGCGATTTTTAATTAAATTATACTTAATTCCCCTTTTTAGACAATTTTTCCAATTTGAAAAGCAAAAAAAATATACACATTGACTGACCTTGGTTATTAGAATTGGAAGTATGTATCACAAAATAAAAACTTATAAAGAAATTAGCCATGAAATGTGGAATTTTGCTGACGATCTTCCGTCCTTAATGCGCCCAGTAAAACGTGTTTACGTTTTTAAACAAAAAGTAAATTAAAAAAAAATAATAAAATAGGAAAAATGCGATTCGCTGAGTAAAAGAGAGCAACTGTTTATATTTTGTTAAAATGTATTTAAAATAAAAGGCAATTTAAATTACCGGAGACGGTGTATGCGTTGTTAAAATACAATCCAACCATTTTGTCCTGTCATTTCATCTTAACTCTATCCCATAATTTTGTAAAGTATGAATTGCCGGCCAGGCCTAACTTAAAATATTACAATAAAAATCATAACATTTATAAACACAATTTTTGCAGGAAGTATGGCATTGAATTGTAATTTAAAAGAACGAGAACTATCAAAAAGAAGCGTTTAAGGAATTTCTAAAATACATAAATTCTTTAATAACTGGTACGAGAACTAAGGATTGCGGAAGAAAAGAAGGAAGCACGACTTTTTTACAACGCTTTCCAGTTGCGTGATTCCGAATTCTCAGAACCAATCGACATTAGACACGTCTCGAGGTAACTAATAGTCGCCTCGCAAGACAGGACCTTTGGAATTTATGAAATTCAAATTCTTCCAGGATGATGAAAACAATTCTTGGATTCTATGGAAAGGCGCTGGGCTTTCGTCGCATGTAAAGTAATACTAAAAATTACTTGAAAACGCATAATGTGTCTATTTACGCAAACAAATTTCATGTTATACCCCTTAAAGAGTAAAATTCCAACACCAAACACTTTCTTGTTCCAGGTAAGTCGAAAGCTTTTCTTATTTTCAAGTTTAGTTGCTGCATACAAACAAACAGCGACTGAGTTATGTAATGCAATGATTTTTTTACTTAACTATGAATGATTTCAATCAGATTATAGCGACAGATACATGCTTAAGATACGTTTGTATGCACTTCTAATTTTTATTATTTTCAAAAAACGTGTAGTAACGAGAATTGCTAAAATACTGGATTAAAATGGAAACAAAGTCCTATGAAATTTTTTACAAATAAAAAAAGAAACCAATTGAGACATTTTTCAAGTCCTATTTCACTATTTATTTATATTAGTTTTTATTGAATTTTATTGAAAGTATTCGTAGAGAAAACAATTATACACTATTAGAAGTTAGCTAGTCTTTAGATCTCATAGAAACCTTTAATATTTATTATAGTGATGCATCATTAAATTACAGCCTTCTGTTGATACATTGAACAAATCGGATAAGAACATAAAACAGAGTAAAAGAGAAAATAAATATGTAGGTACAAGAAACAAAGAGAAGTAAAAATTAGGAAAAAAGACTTTCTTACCCACAATGCATTATAAATAATTCCATTTATTTGATAGACTTTGAAATTACAAATGACAAGCGAACCCCAGAACTAATCGGAAATATATCATTGTCGAAATGATATAAAATCACCTTTATGATTACGAGCGGATTTATTAAAAATACTGTGTTCAATTTTACATCACTTCGATTTGATATATTTTGGAATTAGCCCTAAATAATGGTGCGATGCGACAATATGGGAACAGGGATGGACTCGATGTCTCACTGGACAAACGATACGGATGGGATACACCAATTCAAACACGGAAGTCGCGAACTCGTCTTAAATAAAACCCAAAATAATTAGTCCCGCCTTAATTTGATTTAATTTCCATATTCCCTAGCGCTGCTTCTAGCGCAGATATATATTTGTCGTTCTTTTCGATTTTTGAGGCTTTTGTCGTCTGTGCCATAGCCTGACTTAGTGCCCAGGATCCAAGTTTTTGTGCTTCCTTCTTTTTTGCGACGTTCACTTTAGAGTTTACAATCTGGTTGCAGCACTAAAAATATAGTTAATTAATTGGATTTATTTAGGGAATTTCGTTTTCTTTACACTTACCAAATATAGTCCGTAGAGAGCCCGAAGGTTGGTGGGGTTCAATTTCACCGCCTGGGCGTAGTACGATTTGGCTATTTCGATATTTTCATTTCCACCCTGAAATAAATATTGTTATGTTGTTGCTTATAAAGGGTACATTCTGTCGATTAAAATTACCATTGTGTATCGGATTTCGGCCAACCTTTGATGTATTAAATGGCTGTGTGGATTGTGCAGCAGCACCTCTTCCATGCAAAACGCAGCTTTTGCATATTCACCCCCCATTAAATACAAGTTACATAATTCGTGCCAAGCTTCCTGGTCTGACATAAATCTAAAAACATTTTAAATTATAAATCCAGCTCTGAAGGGGATCGATAAATACTCACATTTTAAGATATTCACAAAGTTCTTTGATAGCTTCAGGAATTTTTCCTTTCGCTTTAAGGATTGCTATTTTTCTTTTACGTGGTGCAGGATTTGTTTCATCCTTAGTAATAATTGCGTCATAGACCTCAATTGCTTTGGAGTAGCGCCCCACAGATTCTAACAGCATCGCCTTGTACTTTTGCACCCTCATACTTCCCGGAAACTCAGCCGATAGTTTTCTTATGCATCGTCCAGCTATGTTAATACGATTTGTGTCCAGAGCTGCTATGATAACCTGTTCGAGCACTAGGTGCCTCTCGTTCCCCAATTTATTGAAATTGTACTCTAGAACAGCCTCCCACAGCTGGATAACATCGGAACTTTTCCGTTCGTTTTCCTCACGCCACTTCCTGAACAGATCGCGGACGTCTTAACAAGGGAATTTATTAAAATTGATTTCTAATTCATTTAACGTGATGTTTTTATACCTGACCAACTCATTTCTTCGTATTTGTAAGCCATGTTATTTTAATTTTTGCCAGACCTTTGGGAAGAGGTTAACACGGGACCAAACCTTAATCAAAACGTCAACTGTCACTGGCCAATTGGAAAATGACAGCACTTTTTGATAAAATAATTTTCGGTTTACTTACAGCGGCTAAAAACATTCAGTGTTAATAAGTGCTGCGATTGTTTGGAATCCCACAACTAATCGGCGAATGTGAACATTTTCTTTCTGTGTTTTTGGTTTATAATGGAAAAATAATAGATTCATTGTCCATGAACGTGTTTTTGCATTAAATAATGTAATCTAGTTTATTATAAATACATCAAAATCTGTTAATGTATCATGAAAATGAAGCACGGACTCAGAAACATTAACGCGCTCAAACCATTCGTATTGAGTTTAATTTTTGTTCGAAATGTACTTTCATGAGTTCAGTGCAGTTCAGTGGATGATGCTTTTGCTATGAAACTAACGGGAATATTTTCGCGGAGCGTTCTTTAATTATCTAATGAATTTTTCAACACCTATTTTAGGTTTTACGTGAAAGATTTAAGTCTAAAAAAAAGTGCGAAATCTTGTCGGTTTCGGGCTATGTCCCTGCGTCTGTAGATTTTGGGAAAATTTCCATGAATTTTGAAGGAACAAAGAATTTTAGTAAGTATTTTTTATAATTTCTTCAATGTACTTTATAATTACGATGATGTGCTTATTCTACATACTTTTGATATTCTTCAATAACTGTCGAAGAGAAAAGAGTTTTTTTTTTAATAATTTCCATGAAAAATGCAATTTCAGTTGATGCCACAAAAATTTTTTATTTTCTCAAATACACGAAAGAAATTGTTTAAATTAGTCCATCCATGGAGAAAGATCAAGATCTCGCAGAGATGCACATTGTACTAAAGGATTTACTGGACTTGGGACGTAGAAACTGTGCAAAGGCACTTGGTCCACGGATGTGGTCAAGGCCAACAGTTTTGCGAACGAGAATTTTTTTATTTCATTTAATTGAGCTGCAGTGAAGTAATTTCTATGGGTATAGAAAAATCTGTCGCCAAATTTGAGCCGAGAAAATTGTATTTTAGTGATACAGTTGAAAGTCGGACCCATCAGAAGTCCATTCTTCTGCTCGAGTCCACCTCCAACGATGAGATCTATATCGTACACAGATTTATAAACTCTTTTTAAGTTGTCAATGTCCTGTCGGCGAATAAGAGATAATATTGTATATTGTTTTCATTTGCAAAATATTTATGTAATTTACTTACTTTGTGGGAAATTAGAGGACAAAGATCGTCAAAACATTTAACTGGTGGCAGATTACATATTTCGCGGTATCGATAGTATGGAGGGATTCCATGGTCCCTACCACGTTGAACGTCCACTGATATCAAGTCGGAGTGGTTAAATATCTGATTTCTGACCTATTTTAAGATTATAATTATAATTTAATTTTTCATAGATGAATGAGGTAGATTTACTTCATCGTCGTAGAACACAAAATTAATGGTTTGAAAAATTTGACCGCGTACAACATCATCAAAATATCTCTCTAACATTCTTGTGTCGTCCATTATTCGGGAAAGCTGAAAAGCCTTTTTTATTTTGCCATCTATAAAAGAGTAAATTTAATTTATTATCTTTAAAGCAAGAAGCAATATTTGAAATGAATAAAATTTTAAAATTTTAACAACCAAATTGATTAAATGAATATAATCGTATTAGGAATCTTTTCTATATTTTTTAAATACGGAAATATAATATAAAATACTTTCAATTTTATCACTCCTTATTGCATAAATATCAAATTTACCTGGCTTGTACGTCTCCACATTTCTTGGTACATAAGCGTGAAGGAATCGGAATACTCCTGTGGAGAAGTCATTTATTGCTGTTCCCTCAATATTTTCATTATAATCACTAGTAGGTGGATAACAATCAATCGTTTCATTTATCAAAGTCGGAATATATTCAGTGTAAATAATATGCTGGTGAATAGCGATAACTATGCGACGAGCTTCCTGGTAGAGTTTTTCGTCATTCCAATGAGAATTCATTTTTGAGAGCGTGCTTGTTATTTTATTATGCAACCTTACAAATATTGAATGGGTGGCTGCAAGTGCAGGAGTTTGGTTTACTCGGAAATCACCTTTAAAAATGTTAATTAAATAAAACCAATTATTAGTTATGTACAATTTACCTGTTTCATAACAACTGTTCGTTTTACGGATATCTTTTACAGGAAGGACATTGTTTTTACTTGTCTTAAGTTTACCATTCAGAAACACTCGAAGCTTGTGGGCTTCCTCTTCTGTTTTCCCGTATATTACCGAAACATCAAGGTAACCAGTCACACGGTTTGCCTGCATATCAAAAATAGTTTTGTTAATTTTTGGTTTTGTTGTTGAATGTTCAATTAATGACTTAATTTAAATTCTGTAGGCTGTCTCACCTAAGTAAAATTTTCTTGATATTACAAGATTTCTCATGAGGAAAACTTATTGGGCATTTTTGTATCTGATGGACACCTTTCGCGTAATAACTATATTTTAATAATTTTGGATGCGTTTATAAATCATACATATGATTCAGCTTACGAATAAATTTGAAACTTTATTCAATAATATACACTTTCGTTTGTTAGCTAAAACTGTGTTTTACTTTTTAATACTCCTTAAAAAACTCTAAACTTTTAAACTTACAAAATAGAGTTTGGTCTCGGTTTTTTGCTCAAAATAACGAGCTAATATACAATACCTTGAGTTTAAATAAAGAGCAATCTTATGAGGATTTTAAAGTATTGAGTAGTCATATTGAATCCAACTTATTCCGTTAGGTGATTTAAAATATAATTATGTGTTTATTTCGAATATAAATAGATTTATTGAATTTGAACTCGTGATTATTAAAAGTAATAGTAATAGGAAATAGATTAAAAATGCTTATAAAACCTAAGTTTAATAAATATAAAAGGCTAGAATTACCTGCTCTGCAACAGATGATCGCCTATCGTTCTGGAATGCCGGTTGGCTTCGGACAAAATTATGGCATCTAAGATTTTTCGGTCCAAAATACTTATCATTTCGTGGAATATCGATGGGCATGCAGGCGAAATGCCTCATCGATTCAGGCAACCTTGTTTTGTAATCTCCAGAGCAACACTGAATCGCTCCATCATTCGATTTTTTATCTATGAAAATGATTTATAAGAAGGCGAGTATAGATAAAAACTAAAATCATTATTCATACCATTCAGAGCAGTAATTTGACTAGCCATATCGTGCACCGTGAATTGACCGTAAATCAAGAAACCCATATTGTGAATAAAACCGGGTTTTACTTTCACGCGTATTGGATTTTCAACATAAATCGTATTTATTATTTCCCTGGCACTGGGAAGTTCGCCACCTGTTACTGATCTTCGTGGCTCTAAAACATCTGTAAATAAAATAAAAATTTAAAGACTACAACAATTAAATTAAATACCCGAAAAACTGAATTTGTGTTTATGGGCAAATAAATAGTCCATTAAAATAAAAATAAATCCCTCTTAATACAAATTATCACGTAACTAACTAATTAAATCATTCCCACCAATTATTTTCACAACAATACAGGTAATCACATTTGCAACGCAATTATAAAATTTGTTTTATCTTTCGTATCGCACTTACCATCGTCATAAGTAGCATCCAACAATCTGCTGAATGGCGTTAAAATTGAGCCTGTTAATGGTTTTTTCAAATTATTACACGTCCCGTCCATTGAGCGATATCTAAATGATGAATACATAAATTGTTAGAAAATATGAATAATGTGTAATATGCAAAATGTCGTACTTATAATTGGGATTACATCTGATATATGAGCTTGGTAGGCCCGCATTTTCTGGCAAACAGCTCGATGACGCGTTTAGAAAACATTGCGAATTTGGACAATCTTCTTCTAAATGTCCAACGTTAAACTGTTTAAATTCATCTAAAAGTCTTTGGGTTCCTCGAAGGTCCTGATTTGCTTTGTAAAACTCCCTTGAAGTATCTCTTGGGAGTGGAGTTTTTACAAAAAGTGGAGCAAAAGGCTTTTTTTTTTTTAGATAAAATATTTGTAAGTTATTTATGATTACAATATAATTTATAGAGAGATTTACTTCTGTAGCGTTCCTGATGTATCCAATTTTAGCAAGATAGAGAGCCTTTGCATGCTCGAGATCAAAAAATTGCATGCCTTGTTTGTGAACATATTCAATTCTACAACAGCTGTGTTGGGATGATAGTTAAGTAATCAAGTAGGTATATAAGTATGTATATGTGGAAACATACCTGAAATAAATGGTTTCGTCTCCTGATATGGCTAATCTGTAAGTAGAAAGTACTTTGGAATTAAAGATGTACATATCTTTAAAATCCTTTGTATGAACAGTATGGAAAATCACATTATAATAATCCATTTTTACATAAAGTGGTTATTTTTAATTATTTAATTTTGGATAATTTATTATTGAAATCATAAACATATCTGATGTTATTGTTTTTTCTGTTAATCAAGAAACTAGAAACGAAAATATTCTAAAGCATTAGGCTCACGGTAAAAAGAAGCCTTATTAAGACAATTTTGGAAAATTTGTTAGAACGAATTTAAATTTATAATGTAATAATATCTCTTAAAATTATTTAAACTCCGTATTTTTTTAAAAATCATATAAGTTCTAATATATGTATGTATAATGTGTAACATGTGTACAAATTTAAAATGTATGTATTAACAATGTTTATATATGTTTTGCATTACTGAACACATCATATTAATGTGTACATTTTTTTAAAGAATTATACTGTGGCAGGTAGTAGCTTAGGCTATTTGTAAAATAAATTTGGATAAGTTATTCCATACTAATCAAATAATAATGCTGTAAGCGTAAATTTTTTCGGGGAATTTTTTTGGATTGATGACTAGCTTTTTTTCTGTTGTTGTGTTTTATATTCCGTCATAACTCCTAAATCCTTCAACCGATTTCAATGAAATGTCAAAGGAAAGAATATATGTATAAACATACAATATGTATCTAATTGATAAATTATAACTGCCATTCCTAATTTAATTTTCACTGCTAGTTCTTCATATAATGTGTTACATAATTCGAGTTAAATTATTGCTTCAGTTGCTTTAGATAAAATCGAATTTTTATTCACACCTCCAAGAACGTGATTGCGTATTAACATTGTTATCAGCTACAAAAATTGCCATTTCTGAAAACAATAAAACATTTTAAAATCAGCTTTTCTAATTTTACTTAATTTGTGCAAAACAATTATTTTTTCTTCTCTTTTTGCCTTCGAAAGCTCATTTACAACTAACTCCACTTGTTAAAATCGGAAAATTAAGATTTTCCAGAAACATATACCTACTTCTTTTGAAATAAATATTCAAATGAGCATCATTTAATATTTATTAATTTAACGAATTCAGCAACCACCTAAATAGTGTACTTTAACTTATATCACCTTAAAAAATTTTGAATCTGTGGTAAGCTTCAAAATGATTTCCGAATTATTTAGGAAATAATAGTTAACGCCGTTCTAATTGAAAACTTTCTTATTATGAGAGTTAATTTTACAGGCTAATAATTCAAGTTCCAACGATGGTGGAAATGATTTCGATAGAATTACTTTATATTGCTAACAAAATTTGTCAAAATTAGGTTTTAGTAATTTTTTTTTATTATTAATCAGTTCTGAGACCGCAGAATAAAACAATTTAGAAGAAAGGTTAAAATCTACGAAAAAAATTCAAGAGTCAGACACACATTTGATTTTCTTAAAATTACATATGTAAATGTGTTAAAAATTGATAAACAAATATTGAAAACATGTAACGTACTCCAACGTAAGTAAACTCTAGAATTTTAAAGCAAGCAAATTTTCTTTAATACAGTTTACAAGAAATTGTTCAGTGTCACATAGCCACAAAACTAAAACAATTAAAAGTCAGCAGAAGAACCGAAATAAATGAAAATATTTTCACATAACGAACCGTGAACGTATCACTTGCATTGGTATAATTTATACACAGCACGTGATTTTGATCTAAACACGTATTTAAAAAGTGTCGCATAGCAGAATAACGCACGAATTATGTAAGGTTCATGAATTCTTGAAATATTATTGTATAATCGCGAAAGAGATAATAAAACCTTAGTTGAGCCCTTTACCCTATAACACCACTGCAGAGGATTCCAAAAAGCACCACTATCACACAGGTCGGTGACATGTTTTCCATAGTTCCAGTGACTTGCGATGCAGTCACTTTTCTTTTTAATAAACAATAACTAACAAACAAATTCGTAAAATTTCACTGAAACAATTGGTGTGCACCACTGTGATAAGAGCTAGAAGAAGAGGTCTTAAGAACTTGAACTTGCTTACTGACAATAGCGAGTGATGCGCCAGCGCTTTTAAAGTTTCTGCAATAATCTAGAAAAGTTTTTTTTTTTGAAACATTATAACTTCTTCGTGACCACATAAATAAGGTGTTGGATAGGTTTTATTTATTTACGGACAATGGCGCCGTCGGAAAAGTATGCCCAATGTGAAGGACTGTCTTGAAGAATAACATATAATTTTTTTTTAAATTTATTTATTAAACATATAAATTAAAATATTTGTGCAGGAATAACTGATTTTGCAAATTTGTCTTTAAGTAAATAAAATTAATTTAACATCTATTTGTTTTGGAATCATTGCCATAGGCTGTGTTCCTGATAATCCCCATAAGAGGATACATCTCTCCACTTGCTTAGATCCACTTCAGGAATATCGTTGCAAGAAACTACTGTGTTGCTGTACGAAAGAGAAAATGTTTATTTTATTTTTTCAAATTTATGCAATTATAAAATTTATACCTTTGAGAAATAAGTAGGAAAGCTTTTGGTTGTATTGAATCTACGTGATTTGAATTATCGCAGAAAAGACGTGCCATTGATGCTTTCCGTATTTCGCTCAATTGCTCTGATAGAAAGTATTATATAAAAATTTCCAAAAATATATAACTTTCAATTTAATTTCATACCTCTTGTAAATCCTGTCAATTTGTCGCCTCTTTCATAGAAGTAGCGATCACCTACACGAGTTCTGAAGAACTGCTCAGTTAAAATACACAGGAAAGTAGGACCAGCTAAAGCTCCAGCCACATGTGCTTCAAGAGAACCTCCAACAGTCAGGTCTACATCGTCTGGAGTTTCGTATAATGATTTAAGATTGTGTACACTCTGCAAGATTTAATAAAATGTTTGTATTATTTTCCGATATGATTCATTCCAAAAGATTTTCTATATTGCACATTAATATTTATTTAAATAGAATATTTTTATTTTCACCTGACGACGATATCAAGTCATTAAATAGGCGAACCAGCACAATTACTTTATAATAAGAAAATTGTCTATACAATATTAACGTGAACTACTTGTAAATTTATTTTACCGTACATACTTACTTATTTTTGATAAAGTTAATAGTTCTTGCAGTTTTGTTGTTAAATTTTGAAATGTTAATTTTATGCGGACATCGTGTTTACCTCTTAGATAATAAGTTTGAAATAAGCAGATTATGTAAGCAGAAGTTTGTTCTAATTATTATAATATGTATTAAGTGAGTATTTGCCTTAAAGAAAATTGTTTTGTCACTATTAAATATTAATTGAAAAAACTTAAAAAGAAAACGTATCACCTCTAAAAGACAAGAAGCTTTAAAACAGAAAATTTTAAGATTTTACTAAATGTTTAAAGTCGACGCGATGATTGTTGATGATCTTTTAAAGCATATAATTTATGTCATTCAAATTTTCAAACGTCGCTTTTCTCAACAGAAAGACTTTGGCGATAAATTGGGGTAGAATAAATTATAAACATTTTATATTTGCGCACCTAAATGATCATCTAGAAAATAAAACTGCGACGAATATTCTTCCATAAAATTGAAAAAATAAAACATTTTCACAATTTTCCATTAAAAATGACATTATATGGAATGGCCCAAGAACTGTATAAAAACTAAAAGTTACAAACCTCAGGTGAAATAAGATCCAAAAATCCTTCCCAGCTTTGGGCGCGTTGTAAGCCACAAAATTCTCTGAAATCGTTGTAAGAAGCTAGTCCATGGTCTCGATTCCTTTGAATGTCAATTGCTCTTAAATCAGAACCGAATGGCCTTTTTCCTCGGAAAAGGAAATGTTTGATCTAGAAATGTTTAATTAGAAGAGTACATACATATTACAGATTAATTATATGCATACCTCGCGATCAAAATTGATATCAGTTAATTCTTCTGGTTGCGTAGAGTGGCCTCGAATCAGAGAATCATAGTTGTCTGCAACTTCAATAATTCCAGGTCGGTTGAACCAATCGCTCAAACGAAGAGATCCTACGATATTTCTTAGTTCTGTAATAAGGCTACAGAAGCAATTTTATGTTTCGCCCAAACCCGTTCAAAATTAATTACTTACTCTAAACGGCCTTCAATTTGTGAATGGAAGTACCGAAAAGCTGCAGTAGCATGAGAATTAATAGTCGATGGGTCTATTGAAGGGTCGTAATCGTTGACAAAACTTTCTGATGGTGATTTGTAAATAAGTTTATTTTTAAGCATATTTTCCGTTCCCAGGAAAATCGGAAGCCACTCGTAATAACTAATATGCTGGTACTCGGCAATGTTAATTTTTCGCGCCTCCTGGAACAGCGTTTCGTCATCCCAGTATGGATTTATTTTGCTCAAACTATCAGCAATTCTATTGTGTTCTCGAAGTAGCACGGTATGTAGAATAGTTAGCCCTGGATTTTGATTAACTCTTCCATCTCCAGCCATATAGCAAATTTCACGTGGACTTTGAACGACACAGTCGCCGGATGCGTTGTTGGACTGTGGAAGCCACTCATGACCGTCACGCTCATCAACAATCATCCTGCCTCCTTCCAATAAACGGAGTGGCTTATTTTGCTCCTCCGAGTTGCCATATACCAAGGATAAATCTAAAAAATGTGTTACAACAGTAAGCTGCTCAGCAGGAGCATCATGATGAGCTCCAGGACATCCAGCATCTCTGTCGGTTAATGTTCGCACAAAATTCATGCACTGTTGAGCTACCTGAGAAAAAGCGTGATCGTGCTCAGGGACTATGATGGGATAGCAATCTTTATGAAGTGAGGATTTTTCAATTAACTGACCATCGTCAGTGCAGCAATTATGAGCATGTTTCTCTAAAAATAATTTAATTTTTTTATTTCTTTAGGGACTTCATTTATTAATTCTCTCACGAGTTTGTGTGGTGCCAGCTGCTAGACTCATATCATGAGTCATTATCTGGCCCCATTGCATATTGACAAGCGTATATTCTGGATCTGGAATGTCTTCTTCACCAAAAACTGTTGTGGACACTAAACGAGAATTTGGAAGATCTCGGCCTGATGATGATCTTGTAGGAGCACTTATACCATCTCCGTATTTGGCAGATAAAAGACGTGAGTACCTGAAAATTTTAAATAACTTTGTATAATAGCAATTTAAGTGTTTAGTAATGAAGCAATAGTAACCTAACCCTTAGTAACCTAATGATCCCGAAATATCAAATTTGAAAATCCAACATTTTGCAAATCCTTTTACATATCTTTAAAACATAAAATCTTGAATAAAGCCTAGAAACGCCCCAAATTCACGCAAATTTCTCAAGATTTATTTAATTTATTTAAAAGTTAGCTTTCCAAGAAATTGATGCCTACAATGGTTATATCCAGTGATGGTATATATAGTAAACAATTTTAAGCTTTACTTTTTTCTCATGACGTAATTAGTAGGTAATCGTCGCATTGCAACCATGAGCATATTTCATAATTACTGAAATTGAATTTACTCCGACTTGCGACATTTAATTATAAAATTAATGTAATACTTTCCTTCCCTGGAAAATCCTACTATACTGAAATTGCACGGTGCATTTGTAAATATTTTATACAGATATTATACCTTAAAAAAAGAAAAGGAAATTTCTAAAATTTTCTTGTATCCTGGACTTTGTATGGGAAAGACCTGCTGAAAATTTTAGACTTTCACAACATAAATACAATTTAATTGTATTCGTTTGGTTTAAGCTGAAAAAACGGTCACTTTTGCAAAAAAAAAAAAAAGCATAAATGTGTGTATTGAATAAAATGTATGCTCAAGAACCAGTTGGCCCTTCCCTACGGCAACATACCAGAGAAAGTAAGTGCAAAATCATCTGCCTTACCTTGAATTCGCGATTCCCAGGGCTGGATTTTGTAAGTTGTTACAGGAACCATCCAAAGATCTGTAAGGTGCTTTCGGGCAATTCAAGGGCGCCACCCCGCACGCAAAACCTCCAGAAGGTGCAGAGTATCGTCTGAAGGCGGACGAAAGAAGTCGATAAGCTTGCGGAAATGATCTGAAATTAATTAATTGTATCACATTTCTTTTTTGGTTCATTAAAAAAAATCAGCTTTACCTTGGATAGCCATCAGATTTACCAAATATTTGCGTCGGTTGGCTTGCAATTTGGTCTAGAGAATATTTTGGATTGTTATGAAGCGAAGAATAACTCTGCGATCCAGAAGAATGAATAACATTAAATGATGATGTTGAAATTTTTACTGGGCTAACAAATTCTAGGAGACCCGCGAATATTAGAAACAGGAAATGCATTTTCTGAAAAGATCAAAATAATACCTCATTAGTTTTCTTGCAATTCCGTCTCTTATGATTTAAATTGTTGGTTTCATTCGCTGTAATATGCAAATGCCCTGCAGCTTTACCAAGTTAAAGAGTTGCTTTTAGCTCAGTAAGTCAATGGCAGACAATGGTTATCAGAAGTAACCTTAAGGTGTGCCTGACTCACGGGTTTGCAGCAAATTGTAAGGGAAATCACGATATTGCCTCGAAGGAGTAGTGTTTCAGATTCCAATTAAACGGATATTCAAAGAAAATATTCGGTGTGCTCAATCCAGAAACAAAAAATAAATGAATTAATAATCTCAGAATCCGATTATGTACTTAGATAGACTGAATGGATTTTTATGAAATTCTGTGAATATTTTATATGCTAAATACTTTCAATTACTATATTCCGAATATATACATACATACATATGTTGATTAAGAGTGCCACTACGTTACGTGACTTACGGATATGAGGTATCAGTTTTAAATCTTATAATTTATTTATTTATTTATTTATTTATTTTTTGTTTACTTTCGATTGCAATAAAATTCTGTGGATGCTTTGCATATACTATGAGCAATAAAAGCCCTTGAATTATTCAAGAATCATGAAATTGTAACTGGTTGCGAGTTATAAAAACTATTATTCACCTTCAAATCTTGCTTACTTTTTAAAAATGATGGCGTTGATGTGATTAATAATCTTTTGGGTAGAAAGAATAAACTGAGAATATTAATAAATCAATGGAATTTAAATGCTATAAGGGTTTTCCAGAAGCTGGTTATAAATATGGAAAAATGTTATCAGTTGGTGTTTTCCGGGACTATTTTTAAGATTTTAAGATTTTAGATTTTATTATTTAAGATATACAAAAGAAAACAGAAAAACAGATTTGAAATATGAATTCAAAATAATGAGCTGCCTTTGTAAAAAAAACACCTTTACATAGGTACCTTCTGCTCTTTCGTTTGTTATTATTTTATTTGATAATTTTTATCGCCCTTTGATTGAAGTTAAATATGGTGTGTAAATTTGTCTTTATCGTTCTGAAATATGTTTTTCTTGAACATTAAAAAGAACGAAATTTTAGCAACAATGATTTCTTATTAGTTGTTTGGGCATTAATAGTATTAAGAAACCTATTACACAATTTAGAATAAGAATGGAAATCGCGATCGGACCATGAGGATTAAAACCTTCAAGTCTTCTTTTAAGATATGTATTTGAAAAGGTTTAATGGTTTGGGTACAATGAAGCCAAGGCTGATTGTAAAACGAATTTTTAGACTTTTTAAAGACATCACAGCCAATCAATGTCACGCTCGCTAAAAACTCCAATGTTATCACAAGCCAGAAGCATCTGCTTTAACAGGAAAAAGTCGACTTTTTAAGGTCATAAGAATTATGAATTTTGAATCAGCAGTAATTTACAATAGAATCGAGTAAATGAATAGAACTGGATGATGCATGGACTTAGGAAACTCCGGTCACAGTTCGAAGAAAAAAAGAGGTCTAAAAATCTAGCAAAATCGTTCGCAACAGAACTTACATTGCGGTAGTCCGGAAGATGTTAATTAAACCATCAAGAAATGACGAAATGTATTACAGAGAAGATTTAATGTCAACCGAGATTTTGTGATTAGCTAAATAAAAATTTAAATTTAAAACGTCAGTATCTCAATGGAAGTTACAGCAACAACCTTTTCGTTGGCCCGAATTAGTCGAGTGGTCTAAGAAGAATCAAAGCGAAGGCTTCGCCGTTGCAGCTGCTATTGCTATGATGCTGATATTTGAAATTAAATTATATAAAGCCAAAAATTTTCCGGATATTTTCTCGGAGTTACTACATTTTATTCGCAATAATAACATAAATTATAATGGAATTTTTTAAACGTAAACTATTTAGAGCTAGATAAGTACTTGGTCTTAGAAGTATACATTGCAATAACTTTCATAAAAATCTATTCGGCATAACCGAGCCAAAAACTTTACTATACATAGCATGTTAGTCAGCTCGATTTCCTCAAAACCTTTAATTGAGGTAATAAATTTCGTTTGAAAGAATTTTATTAGTTTTTATGAATTTTTATGGGGAAATCTAAAATTGCTGCAATTCGTGGTATATACAAAACTGGATCTAGAAATTGCGGAATGTGCGTGGACATTACTTGCTTGTATAGTAAAGGTAAGTTTTCCGTTCACTGATCTTTTATTTTTTTATTTTTGTGTACATAAATTGGACATATTAGTTGTCGAGCACCCTGTTGGCCTTGTACACGCCACTAGAGTCCTATACCATGTTCTAGAGGTGTATGTAATAACCAGATCATATAAATTGACAATTTCGTTAACCACTAATTGGTGATACGTAATACAACGTTGCTTTGTAGGGTTTCGCAAGAAACCTCATTTATTTACTTGCGCTACTCGAGAATTGTGGTCTATTTTATGCTAATGTTTCATTCAACTTGGTACTGCAATAGTTTCCTCGTTCACGTACAAGGATATAAAAAAATTGCGACAATATGACAAGTCAATATCGCCAATAACTGACCTTGAACGGAAATATTCAAAACAAAATAAAGTTCCTGAAGCCGCAGGGTAAAAACGACAAAAGATCTATTTCGTGCCGGCACGCTAAGTACCTCTATATTTCCAGTCTATTTTTAATTAGATACCTTGTCTGTCCACTGAGCCGTGTGTCACCGGTGCCCGGCGGTATCGTAAATCTCCATCGTGACTTCAGTGATATGCCCTCAATATATCTCAGAGCATAATTCGATTACAACATAGCGATCGCGAGCACGGCTTTTAAGTATTTGCAATAATAATTCTATGCCGCGTGGATACCTTTGCACCGAATAACTCATGTTTGTAAGTCCAGGGAAAACATTTTAAACAAAAACAAGTGAAAATCTTAGCACGGTTGCATGCATTTTTCATTTTTTTGTCCAGAAGGCACCACGGATCGCCTCAGTGATATTCACTCATTCAATCGACTTGGAAAGCAAAACACATCGCAGATCGATGAAGCTTGCATTTGATATAAGGATAGAAAACGCGGATTTCAGCTATTTATAAAATGTCTTTAACGAAAATGTTTTTAAATTTATGGAACGAAGATTACTAGTCAGATAATGGTTAAAGAAACCGGTTAGATCTACTACGCGGCACTTTCAATGTCATTGCACCTACCGTGGTAAGTGCCGAGAAACAAACTAGGCCACTTCTTGCACCGTCAAAACACCAGACAGGATGTGGGAAAATTTTTGTCGTAAACCCAAATTGCATTATGTACTAACTATGAGTTTGGACTGGAACGTCGTTAATTGAGAAAAAAAATAAATATTCCTTTTAAAGTAATATTATCTTAAATATCGCATACAATGGGTATTCGAAATGATTGAAAAATAGTTAAAATAGTTGGAGTTTTTTGTCTCAATAGTGGTGGCTGCAGAAGTCATGCCGTTTATAGAAAGAACGTGTCTTGTATTACGTGTTTGCTTTTTTAGAGATCGGCTCTAGTTTTAATTACATCAGCAAAACATGCTGATCGATCAAAAGTACCTAATCCGTAACAGTTGGCTTAATCTAGTAGAATTTACAACTTCTTGCAGATCTTTGCAAGGTTGTGTCACTAAATTGACAGAACTTTATATAGAAATAGAGCGTTTATTTAATACCATGGCCTTTCACAAGGATTTATATGTCCACCTACTCATGATAATTTTTTGATTAAGCAATGATAGACATTTACAGCTGAGACATTCCATGCGACTTACCGAATTGAAGCATGGACTTAATGACCATATAACCAAAAACATAGAGACCTAGTTGTTAACGTGTTTTAAATTGCTTGCGAGCTGAATTTAATCCATGACGTCGCATCTATCAAATTACCTTAAGCAGTCTTCTTCTTTACTTTTATATGGTTAGCGAAAAAACTCTCAAAAAGATTTTTCCAATAAAGGATACTATCAATTTTAGCCGTTTCAGTGGGATGTAGAGAATTTGCTTTAGAGGTTTATTTGAAATATTTTTATGTAATTAGCTAGGACAATGTTGCGAAAGTTGTACTAATGTATAATGAAATTTTATTTTGAATTTCTTCTGAATTAAGGTCATTTTCGAAAATCTGTGAAAAATTTAGCAAGAATTTCAAAGTTGGAATTTAATATGTATATGCATATACATACATGTATGTATATACATTCCTAACAGCTTGAAATAGTTATAAATGATTTTTTCACCATTTTTATGGCTATTTTTAATTTTACTGACCTTCGCGAGATAGAGTTTCTACTTATTTTGCTAGTTTTTGGTTTTTAGATTTGTTTTTCTTCCCCTATAAATCTTTGTTATATGCTGGTATTTTTGTACTTATTTCCATTACAAATAGAATTTATTCTAGTTATTTTGAATTAAAGAGATTAAGAAATCGATTTATTCGTTAGTAAAATATCGCTTTTGTTACATATTTTATTTAATGTATTTTTTAATGTCCTCGAGGTATCCTTTTGCATAGCGACTAACAATGCAGTGGATAAAATTGGAATACCTTCATCATTAACAACTACCAATTAATTGAGCATTTACCTTCCTTTTAAATTATATTTTAATTAAGGTGGAATTGGTCATATGAAATATTGATGATAATACTATGTAAACGTTGGAAGTTATGTGGTCAAGATCGTTTTCAATTGAAATAAGTGCTAAACTTCTAATATTATAAAGCGTACAAAAAATTCTACATCAAATTGGTCTAAACTACTTTTCATAGCAACGATTTATTTCTATATAGATTATTTTAAAAAAATAAAAGACTTAATTTTTCAAATAAATTCAATCGATTTACATGTTAAATGATCAGGTTCACCTTATCAATGCAGAAGACAAAAGCGTAATTAAATCTTTCTCTAAATGATTAACGTACATACATTTTTAACACATTCCAAAATTCCAAAAGTAATTAGTATCTTAAAAATGTCACCGGGAGTTGTTTATACGCGTTGCGTTTCTAGATTGAAAAGTTGGGTGTGTTAGATTATTTCCAGGAAAGTTGATGCCCCTAAAAAGCTGATGTTATAAAGAAATCGCAATATAATTCAATAAATGAATTTTATTTTGTTACATTATGAAACTAGAAATGTAACATCGATCGGTTGAACGAAAGCATTTCAATTTTATTTACTTCATTACCAATATGGAATTTCGTATGAAGTTTCCTGTTTTCTATCATTTGCCCATTTTTCTTCAACTTGTTATTACCGCCATAAACCTTAGATTTACCGCAATTTTAGTATGCGTGTGTATTGTCGGGAAAATTAACATTTTTATTGGGGTTTACTTTCTTTAGTTTTATGTTAATTTTGTCAGCATCTTTACAACCACTAAATCTCCAATTTTGTCGCTACAGACTCTTATTTCTGGATTGTATACAGTCACTTGCTTGCGTGATTACTGTTTAGACTATGGGAACAAGTAAACAAAACAAATCTGTTTACATAATCCAAAAGTTGGCCGCATTTAATTGCCTCGAACCATAGTACTATCAGAGTAAAATATCTTCGCACGTATACCTTCCATTGCAGCGATGGGAATAAATTCTGTTGCATATACGGCGTAGGCATCATTCGATGTTGTTTATCTAGGTAAAATACCTCGACAGGCCGTATATCAGCCGATTATTTCATCTTTAGATAATTAGTTTGAATGCAATCAAAGAAACATCAACTAACAGCCAAGCTCAAGTCAAGTGTAACATGCGAATAAAATCACATTAAGTCATCAATAAGAGAACATTCAATATAAATTCCATTCGAACAGGTTTTTGCGCCGAAAGAGTGAACTAACATGAAAATTCGCATTTAGTGGCATGGCACACTTTTGTCCGTTTCTGGACCATTGCGGACTTCATGAATTTTTTAATAATTACGTGAAGTGGTCACCTGCTAGTAAGTAGGCAATTCATGGCATCAATCACTCGATTCGTAAGACCTGTGCAACACCGCGGAGAGCTCAGGTAACTTCACGCCGCCGCAGGTATGCTCATTGAAGGTGTTAAAATTTCAATTGTAAGCTCCATTGAGTGCACCATTAAAAGCGGAGCAACCGGTGGTGGTGTAACCCATAGAAGAAACGAGCCTCTAAACTCTAGAGTCTAGAGCGATAGCGCCGCTGTTAAGTAAGCGCCGTGCGCCGGTTATGCCGGGTTAAGTAACAGGTCAAACTTTTTTTGGGGCACAGTGTCAATGTTTTCCTGCGACTTCCGTGGAGTTGGCGGTTGGTATCTGACGAACTGATCTCAGAAGATATTCACCTCTGTTGGTTTATGCACTATGATTATATCATCTTCTCGTCACGAGCTTCTTAAGTTACCGACCTGAAGTTCGTCACGTTCTCACCATATCCTGGGTTAACCCACGAAAACCCACCTTGAAATTGCCAAACCTATACCTAAGTATTGCATCTAGACCGCTTACAATTTGTACCAGAGCACCATCCCGCAGGTATCATTTAGCAATCTTACTCCCCAGACAACGTTTGGAAACACCTTACAAACGAACAAATCAATTGAATTTCTTCTTTTTTGGGTACCTCAATTGATCTTGTCGGAAGTTGCTATGCCATGTCTGGGCCCAACTCACCTGGCGGTAATTAACCTGAGCGGATAATTCATTGAACGCCGGCTTTATCGTTTCAGCCGGCTTGGCTGTGATTCAATTGAAAGGAAAGGTATTCTCGACAAAGTAGGTGACTTTTTGAAAAAAATGCGACGAAAACTATTAGATTGGGTTTGGTTTGTGCGGTTCAAACTGAAAGTACTTCATGTTACACATGATTGCGTCCAAGGGGGTGTTTCTTTTTTAATTTTATTTATTTCAACAACGCCACTAAATGCAATGCAATGTAAGACTGGAAATTCTTTCGGAATTTGGTTTTTTCAATTTGAATAAATGAAAACGTGAAAGCGAAGACTATACCCTTCACAAATTTTACACTTTTTTGTATTTAAGCACAGTAAAGCAGGCAGTCAAGTTGAACCAGAACTAATTAAATTTAATGTAATTATCGATGCAATGAATCATTAGATCCGGAAATGTCTTAGAAAAAATGAATTGTATTATGTCTCGAGCGTTTTTCAAAAATTTCAATTCGTAGCATAGGTATGCATTAACCTATCGCCGTTCATTTCATCATATCTTGATTTGAAAGTATGATATTGTTATGAGTTTACTTATGATTTTGCAAAATTTAATTAAGTTTCAATTTAGGATCTTTGTCTTATAAAAGCCCATTAAGAAACCCTAAGTAGCGGATATCGATATACTTTTCAGGCGAATGCAAGTGCAATGCCTTTTCATCTAATTTGTTTTAAGTATGACCAAGATAATAATGGTACTCTATTAAAATGTACAACAACATGGTAATTATGATCAAGATTTTAAAAAGGTAGTTATTAACGCCAACTACGTTTACGATGTATGAATATTTTTCATAATAAGCAATTTACGACACTATTGTTCAGTAATTTAATTTCTGGAAATAGTGCTTGCAATAATTGGTCCGAATAATTATTGCGCATTTAATTATATATAATTTTTTGGTTTGTAATATGACAAAACTGAGAAAATGTTTCCGCTTTTCACGTTGTTGCAAGTATGAATTTATTATGAATCCATTCATAATGTTCACTTGACACCATTTTAATCCAGTCGAATGTTGTTGAAGCCATTAATGCACAAATTAGAAAAAAATACCTAGAAACTATAGAGGAGTTAAAAATAAGGAACATATCACAAATTTTCATAAATTATAGGAGAATATCATCATATCTCAAAATATGCTCTTAATAGAACACCATCATACTTCTCTAATTAGAAAGTTTTAAGAAACTAGGGAAACCGCGGAAAAAGATGTGAAATCATAGTTATTATACAAGAACTCTGTCTTATCATACCAATATCAGCTATGTGGACTAAAATTCTTCTGTTAATATAAGGGCTTCTTCCTTCTCCTTATAAGATATTATTAGATGTACTAGTATTAATTTTTACTCACATCACAAAAACATTATATCAGAGTCGTTTGACCATTTACAACTGTTCGTTTTATTACGAAAGATATAATCTCTAATCGCAAGCTAATTGCAGCTACATTTTCGCATATCTTTGATTAATTGTACAAGGATTAAGGTAAGTGTTGCCTTGAAAAATTTTGCGGAGAAATTTTGAAATGCTTTTAATTGATTTACGATTTCACAAATTCACAACTCGTCACTGCATATATTATTTGCGTAATATCCGGCAATTCTTTTATTTTTCCTCTAGCGATTAGCCGAACAAGCTCGAAGGCTTTTAAGCAATGTCTACTATTGCATTTATATTTATAAATTTATAAACTTGACCCATTACCATATTACTTGTCAAGGTTACATTAAAAAAATTATCTACAAGTGAAAATTATATTCATTAAAAGTTTCTCTTGTTAATGATAAGAAATAAGAAATTATTTTCTCTCAAGTCCATTTCCCATAAGCATTTAGGGAGAGTAAATGGCACTAAAACGTTATGTAATGGGCCATAGAGAATTGTTGAAATTTGCAGGAAATGACTTCAATTATTCCCCCACGTGGCAATTATAGAGCAGGAAGTCTATGCCCCTATAGATATAGTCAATTATTTTACTCGACTGCAATAATTTAGACCTATCCTTGCTCTCTGATAGTACACTGATCCTAAGGTTATGTACACAAATGAATCATACAAATTCAAAGTCTTCGAAGTCTGGTCGGAATTGCATTTTACCTGCGCACCACCTGCCAAACAGTCCATTTGGCAGCCAGCAAGGTAATCATAGACCAGCAGAGCTCCACCAGTTTTTACTACCTTTATTTATTTTTTTCTTTTAT
The DNA here is from genome assembly GCA_933228815.1 of Machimus atricapillus. NCBI lineage: Eukaryota > Metazoa > Arthropoda > Insecta > Diptera > Asilidae > Machimus > Machimus atricapillus. The sequence goes on along the minus strand of OW121788.1, from coordinate 3,633,997 downwards.
TTGGCTCCTGGCCTAGGCTTCTTTCTTAGAAAGGTTACGGTCAATGAAACAGGTGTGCAGAGCAAGAAATACAAGTTGAAACGTTGAATGACTGAATTGCGATGCACCCAGCACGTAAAAGACAGAGGCTCTATTAGTGGTGTAATTGTCACAATTTCATTATGTAGCATTTTTCCGACACTTTCACCTGATCATCATTAAAACAGCGAATGACTGCAATGGAAAACTGCAATAGCTGCTGCAACAGCAGGCAAGTTTTTATTCAATGGTGCATTTATGTATGACTATAGTAATTGCCGGGATTAATACAGATCATTACAACTTTCTGTGAACATCTAGTTCAAAGCCCTATTCAAAAGGAACTCAATTAATTCGGATATGCCATTTCAGCCAGCTTATATTAGCGCATGTGATATTACATAATCACGGACTTTCTTGAACGAGTGCATGGCCGAAAACATGACATGACCAACACTGCTTCGATCAGTGATCGAAACATGCATTCACTGAATTGTACCCACACAATTCGTAAGCGCAGGACGCGCCAGGTATGGGGTCTACCTCTTGGAGGTCCACTTTTTCAAGAGAAACGCCATATAAATTCAAAAAATATATAAAAGTTGTCAGTTAAAGTGTATCTTATACTTGTACGACATGAAGGCTTTTCTGCTTCACCATTTACGACTTTTATCTCTTCAGGTCAATGTGAGAAACAGCACTCAAAGTTGTTGATTCAATTTGAAGAGCTTCGAAAATTTTAATGGTTTATATCTGAACCGTATCTTATGCAAAAGCACCGAAACCAATAGGTACGCTATGCACGTTTGGTTAAAAAGCGCAAATTATGAGGAAAGCCACGAACATCGACTTTAGTGTATGATTAACTGAAGTATGACTTTAATTAGCGCAATTACTGAACTGCAATTTACACTTGATTGGTTTTGAAGGGTGTAAAATAGAAGTAATTTATACAATTATGAATATGCATTTAGGGTTCTCGCGTGCTCATTGATAGCCCATTTATTGCTGCTTTTGTATAAATTTTTTTCCGGTGGAATAAAAAATAATTTCGAATGTCTGAAACAGGTGTGATAGAGTTATTTTGGTTATTAGGTCAACATAAATATTTCTTCATTTAAGACTTTCGTTTTTGAGCCGGTTAGGTGTTTTCTTAAAGCAAATGACCTTGCTTAAATCAAGGATCATTAAATAAGAATTTATTTCATTCCAGTTTCTTTGAATTTCATGAAGCCTTTTCCAATTTTACACGATAAAGCAGGAAGTAAACATTTTAATAAAACTGATAACCAGTTCGAATTAAAAATCGATGTGGTAAAACATATTTTTATTAGTATTATGAATAAAAGTAGGCATATTCTTAATTCAGGATATTGTTTTCAATGTTATCTATTTCTTAGTAGATTTTCAATTGAATTGGATTTTAAGATTCTAATTGTCTAAATTAAATGACGAAAATTTTTTATAAATACTCGCTGAGAAAAGTTACTTGCAATATTTTAAAATACCTGAAATAGTTTTATGTAAATTTTATTCTTTTTTTTTCAAAACTAAAAAAGTCAAAAATTCACAAAGAAGTCAATTAAGCTTATTCTATAGAAGTATTTAGACAGAAATTTATTGACATAGGTAAACCAATTTTATAAAAATGTGTTTTTGTTTTCGAAATACTGGGAATTACTTAAATGGTTACTTAAAAATTAATTTAACACTTCACGGCAACCTAATAACCATCATAAAATGAAGGTTCCTTAAATTATTACTTTCAATGGAAGGATAGTAATAAAGTTAATGTTTGTCTAAAATTTTGAAAGCAAAACGTTTCCCTTATTTGAGGTCAAATTAAATACTTATTTTTAATTTTTATTTTATCATTTTTACGGCTTTTTTATAGCTTTTAGGAAAATATAGAAGTCCACTTTACCTTTAGTAAGGTTTTTTGAGTAAAAGTAAAAGCTCAATGTGGAAGTAATTCTTTTGTAAGTAATCTGTAGAAATTACCATAGCTCTTGCACTTCACTACCCACTCACATATTATTTTTCCGTACATTAAATTAAGTAATATCATAATAACATCTTGTACCGAAAATCATTACTATGAAGCATCTTGAACACGCGAAACGTTTCGCTCGAAATATATCTGAAATCTTCAAATTAGCATGGTACGCTGAGGTTGTTTCTTCATGTTAATTTACCGTCTTTTGAATTGCATTCCGCCAAGGTTGTTTCTAAACATTATGGGGACGTTCGTTAACAACAACATTTACATAAAATAGCGCAAACATCTAAATCCCTTCACGTCCAACAGTTGAATTAACTGGCAATCGACGGTATTAATTTTTATTTTTTGCTGAATTACCGCACGCAATTCAATTCTGTAAAAATTATTGCTTTTATGTTAATTGAAGTCATACTTAATTTTGGATAAAAAAATTCAGAGTTAAATTTAAAAAATTTGTTTGACCTGAAAATGATTTGAAATAAGTAATAATCTCGAATAAATAAGTATTGGTTTTCTGGATATTTTAATTATGTAATGTAGTATTTAATTGTAAAGCTTATATATGTAGGTAAGTGTATCTACTATTTAGATATTGTGGTAGGTCTTAGGAAAATATCAGGGTTTTTTTTTACCCAGACCATCTAAGGTGTTTTGTAAGCTATTTATTTTTCATGAAACGCATTTACTACCATTACCTAATAAAATCTCATACTATACATATTTGAAGAAATGACTACGATTACGCTAATAAATTGTGCTTTATTTTGGATAAACATTGATTTTTCAACTATTTAAAATATGCATGGAACACCTTATAAAATGTTTTAAACTCTGTAAACTGTAGAATTTTAAATCAATGTTAAGTTGCTCTAGAAGGAAAAATAAAAAGAAAACCAAACCGGTCATAAATGAAGCCCAGTAAAAGAAATGAAAATGTATCCTATCTCACTCCTTTCATTAATGGAAAATATAAAACTGGCTTGTAAATCAAAATTACTTATTTATACAGGTTGATCAACTTGTATGCATATAAGGTACTAGATGTATGCAATTGTAGATTACACTTGAAGTCGAGTCTAAAGTACATATGTTTATTATCTTTATAAACAGCTTTCTTAAAACAATGGCTTAATCCGTAGAAATAAATGACACATCCAATAAATTCTGTGTCTGAATGCGTTCCGTATATAAATACCTATATATTTTACAAAATTAAAAATTAATTATTTTATTATACTATCATGCATGCAATAATTGAAACAATTTAAACTTCACTTAACGAAAGCAAAACCAGTCATGAAAAGGAGACTGCAATACAATAGAATGAATATAAAAGATATTAAACTTTCATGGATTAACATATTTTTAAATGATTTAAAAAAATTTATATCCTCCTTTTTCTGTGTAGTTGGGTAAAAACTTACATAAAACAATTCTAATGTCGGATAAGAACTTCTTGACATTATCGAATTGTGCAAATAGACGTGACCGGGTATTAATATTTTAATAATTACGGTCGCGTGAATTTGTAAAAGCGATAATTTCAGTATTACCAGTTATTAAATATGAAACAGGGAGTGAAGGGAAGATTAATGTCCTACTATACATAAATAAGTCGATTTTAACATTCTCTAAAAATACAAAAACTGTCTACACAGATTTTCTCTTAAAAATCAATATTTTTGCTCTATGGTGCTTTATAATAACAATGATAAAATATATCTGTTTTATATTTTCAAATTCGATATAATTCAAAATAATAAAGAATTCAACATTAAGCATAGAATTCAGTACGGGTTTCATTTTTAATGTTTGGCATAGAAACCAAAAGCTAAACTCCAGTTTTTATCTCGGAAACGCTCAGTTTCTGCCGTAACTACTAAAAGGCGACAGCGGCTCTTTCCCGACATTCAGATCAAAATAGCATTTAAAGTATTTAAGTTGTGCGGAAAATTTGAAGGCGATTTTAACTTGCACTAAATTAAAATCCTTATCGAGAGCAATTGACATGCAAGATTTGAAGTAACACTTTCAGTAAACGGTTGCGGCAATTTGTTAAAAATCTACGAAAAGTACAAGGAGTTTGAGTTACTTTATATATAACGCATTAAAAACGTGTTTAATCACGCGCGAGGTTAAATTTCGTGGATTCCACTTTCACGAATAATGATTCTTATACTCGTAGGTATGTAGCTTAAACAAGTTTTGCACTTAATCTCCTGAGGGACACTCACGCATTTACGAACGTTTAATTTTTTTCAAAATCATTATTAGTAGTAATTAAAATTGTTCAAAAACGATTTAATGCAAAAACAAAATGTTTATATTGTGGAAGCCCGAAACATATACTTTACTTTAAATAGCGGGAATGTAAAATATTTAAATATATACATATTTTAATTACTTCATAATTCCACTAACATTCAAATGCATAATTAGGTAAACTCAATTTTCAAATTTATTTTCACTTTCAAAAATTCGTCCCTCAAGATTAAATCGAAATGTGCAAAATGCGATGAACGAGTTTAAAATGTTTTCCTGGAATGGGTATTTACTTTTTGTATAAGATTGAAATCTCCCAAGAATTTTTCTTTTTTATGTCAAAATTTAACTCTTTTTCAATGCAAACTTTTGTCTGGAGACAACACGATTTGTAATATGTATTTATAATAATTTTTAAAAAGTTGAATAATAACTTAAATACTTTTATTTTCTTCAGAATAGAACAAACAAAAGTGAACACTATGCGAAAAGATTTAAAAATGGAAGATCTCTTGGGTTTTTTTTTTAAATATTTAAGTAATCCTATTCCTGAATGCACTTTCAAAAATATAATGCACAATCACTGCTAAGTAATTTAGCTTAAAAAAAAAAATAAGTAGCCTTCGTATCGCAGAAGTTTTCAACCGTTTTCCGCACGAACAAATCAATTTTTAAAACTTTCACGGTAAATACTCCTTTAACCACAGAGTTGAAAAATGGAGAAAAATTAGATAAAAACGTTTACCGCAGTATTTAATCCGTGTAAGGTCGCAGTAAATATCCCTCACTGTCACTGATTACTAGTCCAGCACAAAACTAACTATACTAAATAAAAATAACTTGTCCAAAGTGGTGCCTGATTGTTACCACTGGCTGCTGGACGACTTTAAATCGAAAAACGTAATTGAGGTAACCGCCAACCACTAATTCTTTTCGCACTATATTTCGTATATTTATAGCAAAAATGAATTCCCCTCGGCACCAAGCGGACAGAATAGGAGAAGGAGTCCCTTCCCTAAAGGCTGCTGTGTCTGCTGAAGCTAGACTCTGAAGACTGAGGCTAGCCACCAGCAGTTTCGGCGTCTGCTTTATTTGCTAAATGGACCTTACCTGTCTGACTGTGTCTGCTTCAGCACCGCGCAGGGGCTCTGAGAAGTGCGCCTCCGATCTCTTTCAGGTGATTACAATGCGAAAATAACTCCTTTAGCCCCATTGCTTACTTTGTCAAGTTAACTGCTGCGTGCATAATTGAGTCGCTTATTTTTTTAGATTTTTAACTGACTCAGGTATAGAGACGTGGGCGGTGCATTACTTGTTTAGATAATTTGCATAAATTTTGAGGATTACCACGAAAGCACCTCTTAGGTATATCTCGTTTGGATTAAAAATCTGCAAAAGTATCTACGGTGGGGTTTTGCCCATACCGCAAACCAAACAGCAGTGTTTACAATTCGTCCACTGTGTGGCGTGGGGAAAAATGCCTTCACAAGAAGCATAGCCAACAATCCCCAGGCAAAAGTACATAAAAGCAGCCAGCATAGCTAACTTGAAACTATAATCTAAATAAAGTGGCATTTCTCATCAGCATTAATCCAAGATATTGTAATGCCGTTTTGCAGGTACCATGGAATTTCTTTCAGATACCGGATTTAGTTACATATATTTTCAACGAATTCCAAAGATATTCGAATATTGGATCCTATAGTTTTAAGTCTAGTCATTTATCTGCCAAGAAACTTTTTGGAGGAAATCCCCTTAATTCTTTCTTGGATTCTACATATAGTTAACCCCAGAATTTCAGTAGTTAAAAAATCAGCCCATCAACAGTTGTTACCTGCAATGAATTTTTTATTTTATTTTAATCTTGAATTCACTCTTTTGTCTTTGTATGTTAAAGATTTTCTGTGGAATCGCCGAATAGATTGACATAGAAATTTTTACGTGAGAATCTGCATAAAATGAGAAAGTTTTTAAACTCAGAGCAATGATGCTAGTCACATAAAAGCATTAAATAAAGAAAAGAAGTTAAGAAAGGTTATAATTGTTGTAAAGAAAAATAAAATATAATTGAATAGTATCTTATCAATTAAACCACACATTACAATGCAAATGCATGAACCAATTTTGACCATAATTGTTTTATTGAAAAACTTGAGCTCTTCTAACAATGAGATATGTACATGAGTCTTTCAACACTACATTACATTGAAATTTCGTTTAAATAAGTATATATGAGTTTTTAGATCCATTCATTTAAATAAAATTTAATGCCCAAATTGAAAATTTAAGTAGCGAATATAAAATTGTGACTTTTTGATACTAATTTGTGTTCAACTCACAAAAAAGGGAAGAATGTGTTTGGGCTTCTCCGTTGTTATTTCCAATATAACGCTTCTTCGATTTTATTCAAGGTTTAAAGTCGGCGGGAAAATGTGAAAATTTAACTGACATAAACAAAGTAAATATTATTTCAAACTTTGGTTCTTTTTATAAATTTTTGTGTGTTTAACTCTTACTTTGTTGGTTCTTTGTTTTTTAAAAACACAAATTTTTAAGTTATGTGTAAACTTTTTATTAGGGCCTATGAAATAAATTAATTCGGGACGCAAAGAAACGAACCTCATGCAAAAACTTACTCCTGAACAAATTTTGATAGACCTTTTAAATTTCATGTTATACATAAAAACGCACCTGCGTAAATACTTAAGCTTTATTTTAACATATGTGTAATATGTTTGAAGTTTCTACGGCATCCAATTATTTTTTAAATATACTTAAATTACAATTTTAACAAATTTCAATCCGGATGCAAAAGGTCATAAACGAGCTCGAAAATAAATATGAAAATTATTAAGAAAGGTGAAAATTATCAATATTAATTTTTTAGAGCATCGGTACAATTCAATAATCAGCCCTACTAAAAATAGTAGGTACACTAGTAAACTCGGCAGAAAGTAATAAGTGTCCTATATTTATGATGCAATTATTAAAAAAACCAAATCCGCCACTGAGTTCAGTGTCACTTATTATATTTACTCTACCTGCCTGACTTTGTGTAATTTATCGTGTCTTCCTCTTAAAAGCAATCTATCGTTAATTTGTACCGCCGCCCGCCGGCTCTGATGTGTATTTTAGCGATTAATAAAGGTTTCATTGAATTTCACATAATTGTAAAGTCGCGTTCATTTTATCGCAGCACCCAACCGTAGTCTGAGCCGCTGGCATGCTTTTTCTGTGCCGCGTGGCTTCATTGCAATCTTTGTGTCTGAAGGCGGAAAAACGAAATGAAATATTCTCAATTTTCCTCATATTTACTTTATTGAGCTATTGTTTTTATTCTCATTGGGCAACAATTGTCGCGATTTCATTGATTTAATTAGCAACTAGGTGGGGAAGAAGGTTGTAAGAGCAGTGTCGCGGTAAGATGATCCAGATACGAGACATCTAAGTAAATTGAGTTTCAATTAAGAACTAGTGCAAGATATTGGACGATTCCTATTGAGAAATTTAGAGAAAGTTATTATTAATTTGTTAATTGAATTTTGACCACTTACGTTTCGCTCAATGGTAGAAATATGCTCTTGGGGACATCTTCAAGTAATGTCGCCTTACAGAGCAGCTCCCGACCGGATAAGTTTTCACTTTCACGTAAATAGGCTCCGTCCTCGACCATCAAGCTGTTCTCATTTAAATTCCATCTTTCTCGTTGTCTGAGCTTGAAGAATTGTTCACCTGTAGAGAAGATAAAATAAGTAATTGGTCCATTCTCCTCGGGTTTTTCAGCTCGTTTCTTGAGGAAGAAAAAAGAAAAGATAAAAAGCCGCGATTCTCCGCTTTGACCCTGCGCGGATGGGTGAAGTAATGCGTTGAGGTAATATCACGGTATGTTTACACAAAAATTATGTGATACTCTTGCGAGTAGGATGATAATCTTTTCGGATAATTTGGGCGGTGGATTTCTTGTGAATATTGTGGCTTAGGAAATTTTTGGGTGATTTGTTAAAAAACGTGTCATATAGAGTTTATGGGGAAATGTTAAATTAAGGGCATTTATATTGTAGGTCTGCCATGAGAAAGGTGCGAATTTATGTGAATGTTTGACGCCAAAGTCACGTAGAAATTTTTTTTAGATTACATGTTCCTCGACATTGCAATTTTTTAAATGATACGGAAGCAAAAAAATTTGGGGCAAACGCCTGCATCTAATTCAACCTGTTTTTGTGAACTCATGCTCCTTAGAAACAATAATTGTATAACTTAAGCGAAAGTAAGGTGGATGACATACATTAGCACTGTAGATCAATTGACTCTGAAATTTAACTAAAACCTATACTTGATGCTCCCCTTACAGAATTTAAGTTGAAGACGCCAAATGTGATGCTTACTTGTGCTTGTGTAACCCAATTCAAAGAAGAGAAGCAAAAGAGCGCATTTTTAGGTAGTGAATGGAATCAATTTATGCAAAATTTTATTATGTTGAAATTAGCTACCTCTTAGATGAAATGCAATTAAATTACGTATGTAAATATGTATACCTATATGTGACTAATTTCTCAGGATTATTTCTATTTCATTATATTTTATTCACTTTTATTTATAAGTGCTGAACTATAATTCAATAATTGACATAAAATTCTAAACACAATAAAAATTAGTTAAATAAATACAAAATCTAAAGCCAACCAAAAAATTTACATTTTTAAACCAAAACAATACTTGGAGTGTTTGTCATGGTTCGGTTCGATTTTTATTCTTATCTTTACTTTTTAACCAGCAATTGCGATCTTAACCACATACATACGTACGATTTTTCAGAGGATTGAGATTTGGTAATTATGCTGGTATTTCAGTTTTTTAAGGCTAATCTTTCTTCTCAGATTACAATTCGGAGTTGTAGTAGAAAGTAAAACAAGAAAACACTGTAGGTATAATAATGATGTCACTTACCTAAAATGCACGTAAATGTGGGTCCCAGCATAGATCCGTTTTTAGGAATTTCAGATATGCCTCCAATAATCAAATCAATTTTTTCTACCTTTTTATAAACGGATTTTATATTCTCAATGTCCTACATAAAAGATTCACATAAACATAAATTTCACCTTGAAAACATAAAACCAAATCAATTACCTGATCACGAATAAATCCGCGAAGATCAGTCCAATCATTAATTTTCGTCTTGCCACAAATCTCCAAGTATTTCACATAACCACTAAGTCCATGATCACGGCCTCTTTGAATGTCCCAAGCTAACGCATCGAATTCCACATTTCTGTTTGAGTGCATCTCCGTCTGGAGGAAGTGCTTTATTACCTGAACGGAAAAAAAAAATCCATTAACATACAATACGCGATCATTACGATCAGCACAAGTTCGTTTCCCTGGTAATTAAACTTTCCGTTTTGTTTTTCAGACAATTGTGCTAACAAACTACCAAAGGGCATTTAAGGTTCGTTGCTTTCACACTTTTTTTTTCGTCTTATAAACGCGAAAGTGATCGAGTGGAATTAAATGCTATTACAGATAAAATAATTACAGAAAAAAAAAACATTTTGCTCTACTCACACTATCGGCGTATTGAGAATCCATTTTCAATGCTCGTTGTTTAAGCATAGCATCAAGACCAATTTCTAAATTGTTTGGATTTGAAAGGTATTCAGACTTATAAAACTGGTCCCGCATTGAGAAAAGCTGCTCAGGGTGAATATTTCTAAATTAGATGAATTTCGGTAAAACCTATATTTGGAATAATATCCATACAATACCTTGCATTTGCATCTATCACATTTTCTGTAATTGTGTTCTGGTAAACAAGTGGCATACCAATAAGGGCATTGGGCATCATTGAATAATAAAAACGAATAGCAGCCACTGCAAATTCATTTGAAATTCCTTCTATGTGATCCTGTTGATTTGTGATTCCCTCAGCGATTGATTTACTGATGGTTTCTCCAAGTAATGCTGGCAACCATTCATTATAAATAATATTTCGATAAATGTTTACATTTCGCTGTTTGGCCAACTGAAACAATTGTTCATCACTACACGAGGTGTGTTGATTCTTTAGCTCAACTGCGATTCTATTGTGTGATCGCAAAAATATGGTGTAGATTAGATTCATAAACGGATTGCTGTTGACACGACTGTCGCCTGGTGGATAGCAACAAAAATGGAAAAATTAATGTAATTCAACAAATATTTTAACAATTTATAAAGAGAATAATGCAATTTAGCGAAACCACGCGCTATTCAAACCTTGTCCGTTTATCTTTTGGCTGAATTTATTTTAATGATTTATGTAGCATGCGCACATTATTTTTTTTAGATTTACAAGCAAAATCAACTAATGGAAAAATTCAGAAAATACTAAATTAATTATTAAATAAAAAAATAATTAAAGATGCATCCACATATTAAGATGGTGTAAAAGTTAAGTATACTGAAGATGTATACAATACATGTGTATGTGGATTAATTTTGAAGAATAGTCTTTGATTATATTAAAAGTAAAATAATAAAATTTAGAAACAATAGAATGAATACCCGCAACTTCTTAAAATGAGTGGGAGTAAAATAAAACAAAATTATCTGCGCTATTAAAGAGTTTCCTGCTGTTGAAGACTGATATATTTACATAAATTAATTAGTGAAAATTTTACTTTTAGACCCAAGATATTTGTATGTACTAAAGCTTCATTATTTCACTCATTAAATTATAATTGTGTGATGAGAAAAAGGCTGTAATATTTTAATTTGAAAATAACAACCGCTAAAACGCACAATTAATATTTACATAATTTTTGTTGTTTTTTATTCAACAAGAATTAACAATTTTATTTCTTCCAAGTTATTTTTAAATTTTTTTAACTGACTTGAGGACTATGTACTACTCCAGTGCGTCTATAAATTAAATTTTATTTTATATTATGAACCCATTGTTTTCATTCAAAAATTTTAAAATTACTTAAGATATGATAATATCAGTTGTTTTAAAATAATAATTACTTACCTGCCATAAAGCACGGCTTCATAGAATTTTCACTAAACGCACAAAAATATCCTTTGTGTTGAGCAAGCGGTAGCAAATTTCCTTCAGAAGTTTTCAACAATCCATTACTAAAAGTTCGCATTTCATTTTGCGATTGTTTTGTATGGCCATACAGTTGCGACAAATCTAAAGTGCTAGTCGCTTGGTTAAACTAAATAATAAATAACATATTTAAAACCATCCAAATAAAACGTGAGTAATAAAAATTTGCATACCTGCTGCGCTGGACCATAATTACAATTTGCTTGAGGTGATAAAGCGCTTCTCACGTAGTTTAGACAGGTCACGTGTTCGTAGATATTACGCGTAGGCCCTTCCAAAGGAGCGCACGCTGGATGAACATATCTTGGCTTCAGTTGACCAAATTCAGAATTACAGCACTCTATTGGAACATCGCCCTCTGAAGATATTTTTAATATTATTATTGCGTGCACAGATTTATAAAATAATTTATTTTTTGGGAATTCGGTACTCAAAAATCAAACCAAGAGCAATAATTTTCCACTACATTACTCGATATAATGTAAGTTTATTAAATAAAGCAAGACTCATCTTCTTCAGCTCGTAATTCAACCATTAATTATTCATTAATTATAATTTCTTGCTTGAAAACTCTTATTTCAGGAAATATTTTCGTTATACAAAAATTAAGTGGGTTGTTGAAACTAACGAAATACTCCAGAAAAAAATCGAACTTTTTCTAAGCCTTTCCTTATTTAAAAAAAAAAAAACAGAAAAGTTTTTTGAACTATTTGAAGTTAAATCTGTCTGCTTTTCAGAAGAAAAGTTGAACATTTTCTGATTTCTAACTGATATTTTTTGAAATGTGTGGTAGTTTTCTAAAATAAGTTAAGTGTTCTTTTCGAAATAACGAACTTTTCACGGAATGAGCTTTACCCCTATTTTAAAATTGTTTCTAGATTGTAAAATCTCATTTATTTTTCTTTAATGAAGAAAAAATTAGTTTGTTATTAGTTCCTAATAAAATAACTGCTTTGTTACAATAAATAGAAACAAAAGTTCTTGACTAAAGAGTAAAATGTATTTAAATAAATTAAGCGCTCTTAAAATTAGGAAAACATTTTCTTTCATTTAAGAATTTTGTATAGTGAAACAAGAAAATTCCTAATCTTTCAACTATATACATACTTTATACTATTTTTTATTTCATAAAGTTATTTCTCTCAATTATTAAATGTTCACTAATTCAAACGTTTTTTAGTAATTGTTTGCTAACTTAGTGTTTAGAGCATTTCGTTCTAATATTAAGTAGTAGAGTAGTACCGAGGTAATTGCAAGTAATATCTGCCAAGTATTGTTAGAATAATTCAGTTCATAGTTCAATAAATCTGATTGTGGTGTTAAACTAGCGATAGGTTTTTTAATAGCATTTTTTTTTTTTAAATTACTTATCTGGAAAAGAAAATGTGCACGAAACATACCTATTTCGGAAGTTTTCTCAAAATTCTAAGAAAATAAGGAACTATTGTCGAAATTTGAATTCAAACTCGAAAGATTTAATGAACCATATATGTACTTTTTTTTTAGAAATTAATTGAGAAAAATAGGGTTAATGAACAGCCTTTTGTCCGGCACCAGATTCATTGTCGGCTTGTGGGATTCATTCCGCTTCTATCTCTTACAATGGTACTTTATTTTTAATTATATTGTAAATTAAAGATAACATAATTAATGAATTTTTATTTACTTACTCATTGTGGTAGCAGCCGGCTTGCTCAAATCATGCTCAATGAACTGTGCCCATTGCACAAAGATTAAGTTTTTATCCTCTTCTTCAGTATTTTTATTCATCTGATTAATTTCAGCTAAATTAGACGCTTCCCCTGGTGTTGGAATGGATGGATGCTTCCACATCTTAAAAAAATAATCAGTCTTATTACGTTTTCATGTAATTCGAAGCATGGGGCATTTTTAATCACCTCATAGAAACCATCTCTGTAATTGGCGGGTAAAAGACGCCTGAAGGTATGGCTGCAATCAGTGCAATTCTGGATAACTCCCAGGCACTGTTCCCGCAGCTCTGACCTTGGCAGCGGAATTCCCGAGAGGTGGCTGGCGCACGATCCAATGTTTAATATTCTGCACTGTGCACTCAGGAACTGACTAGCTTTTAAAATTTTCCGCGCCACACAGTCGTGCTTTTCGGCTACTTCATTGGGAAGACTTTCTAGAAGTTGTGCGTGTGATATGCTTCCATTTGCAACATTTATGTTGTACGAAATGATATTATCTTCCAGCCTTTTGAATAAATATCATTTATTTTACATTTTTATATTGAAATATAACATTTTAGATTTAAATCCTACCGTTCCAGGCGCTGTTCTGATTCTACTCCTAATTGCGTAGCTTGCCTGGAAGTATCTTCGCTTATGTACACTGGTGGTGTTTCGATTTTTTCTACAATATTATTACATTAATTTTTTACTAAAATGCACTGCACCTATTAATATAAAAATATTTATTACCTCCTGGAAAATCGAAAATTGCATTACTAATATCACTATTCGATATGAGATAGATTAAGCACATTAAAACGTTTATTGGCTGCATGTTTATTACTATTAAACAATTTTTAAAAACTGGGGCAAACTGGCGAATCACTTAAACACTTTAGTCCAAAAACAGGACATTAATTTAAAAAAAAATAAAAATCACAGATTAATGCGAAGCTGTTTATAACACACAAAAATATCCAGCTAAGCTAGAGATAAGAGCTTAATACGAAATTGCATTAAAATGCGAAACGATTGTTGTCTTGCTGCGGACTGAATCTATCTTTCTTCTGGTCCGTAGGCTGGTGGTTAGGTTTTTATCATGTGAAGATTGACCTGAGGGTCAATCGTTGCCGGGGAAAAGAGCCATTCAACGCCAAGAGAGAGAGCTTTAAAATTTCTATCAACGAAACATAACGAGCTCGAAAATTCTTTCTAGAGCATCCATCATTCTCTGATCGGAAAAAACTTTTGCACAACGCTTATCGCTCGTTGTTTTGATGCTTAGTTGGAATTTCAATAACAAATGTAAATAAAATAGAAGATTTATGGCGAACAATGAATGATTCAACTTTGCTAAGGAATAAAATTTTGCGAATACAATGGATTTCGATAATTATTACTATAATGTGCGACTAGATTTTCGAATTACACCTTTTATAAGTAATATGATCTTATATTTTAAATTAAATTATTACGATTATATCGAATTCACAAGATTCCTCTCATATTGCATATTTGGATTTAACGTAATCTTATTCAAACTTTTTCGAAAATATTTTAGGCTTCATTCAGTAGTAAATAAAGAGTTTGTACCATTTTTGAGAAAGTTGAAGAATCAACTCGATAATCCACCCAGACTGATGTTATAACTACAATATTGAGACATCGCTTGGTGTTTTATCATTTCTAGGAAAAATGACCGGGCATATTTCTAACACTGTTGTCCATTTGTTTTATTATCTCCTAAATTAGTCATCTATAATATAATCTAAATGAATTCTACCTTATTGACTAAGAAACTTTAGAAGCTTATCTTCAATACTAGATTTACCGAACCGAAAATTATTCCTTTGTTCTGCTGAAATCAATTAGATAAATAAAAGAAAGGTTTAAAAAATTAAAACTGAATTTGCAAGGCTCTAAAAGGTTGCTAAAATGCACTTATCCATTTAAGAAATATTAATAACAATATAAAAAAAACTCCGGGATTTACTAAATCTTCGAAACATTAAAGAAAATTCAAAAACTCGAAAGTGAATCCTTCAAAGGAAAAATGTTACTTAAATATTGTGAACAAAACATCTAAAGTAACATGATTTATCGTCTTTTCTTGACCCCCACAACTATTTAATTTTTATCAAAGACGGAAAATCCACACCTGAAAAGGTTTAAACGAATAAATTATTTACAAAACCTCTCTCAATTTAAAAACATAAACATTTAGTAGTAGTAGAATTTAGGGCTTTTCCGAATCAAATTTTTTTTGTTTCCAACTACGTGCTTATAGGAAAAAAATTTTATTCATTGTTAGATACGAGGGGTGATCAAATTTTTATATTTTCTCCATTAAATCCTCTAATTTATTATTTTTCTTTATTTTTCTCCACAGAAGGCAATCAATCGCCCGGGATCAGGACTCTGGGAGCTGATTTTAGCTTCATCACTTGATCGCTTTTTAAGACAAAAAGGTAAGTTTTAATTTACTCCTGGAGGAAATGATTTTATTTTATAGATAATTTTGATGAAAGTGGTCAAAGTCCACAAAGTCATAAGATCGATTAAAAGAATGTAGAAAAATCTGCCTTATGACATTTTGGGCTTACCCCACTTTCAAATTAAGCGACTCAATTGGTGGAAACTTTGCTTCCAATTCGGACGTGAAGAGCTTACAATCTTGGAACGGGGAAACATCGGAAACATCGTAAATACACAGAAAATCGACCCTGTTCCCAGTACAAAAATCAGCCTGGCCTCACACCTAAATCTCGCCCTCAATTAGCTGAAAAGGGGCAAAAATTGATAGAAAAGAAGTGCCCATTAATTAAAGCTTTCTCCCCCTTTTAAATTCGGCCATTTTGTAAACTCGTTTTGACATTCATTCGTTTGTGGCCGGCGCGACGTGTGATTGAGGGTCGATTTTACTTCTAAATTCGCTACTGTTTTATTTCTATTATAATTAAAAAATATAAAGTGATTTATTTAAGATCTGCTGCACACGGACATTGCTGCAGAAGGAGTAAATTTAATTAAGAAATGAAATTAAAAGTTAAAATGCGTTCGCCATGTGCGCGTCTAAAAAACTCTGTATTTACTTGGTAAAAAGAGTAATTAAAGATAAGTGAATAAAATAAAAAAGAAATTAAATGAAATGGAAAAATACAATAAAACTTCCAACATTTTTAAGAATTTCCAATCGTTTTAAAAAAACAAAGGAACGTTTCTAATTTTCTTCTTTCTAAAGTTCTACTTTTACCCATTCAACGAGGAAGTTTAAGACGACGATGACCATGAAGAAGGCGAGAAGCAATTAAAATAAAAAATTGTAAAATAAAAAAAGCTATTTTTAGTAATTCAATAAATCAAGAGAATTGAAATTCCTAGATGTGCATCCATGAAAAATGAAAGGAAGATCGTGGGTATAAAAAGGTTTTTTTGTATTTAATTATATATTTTTTAATAAATTTCTTTTGTTTTCTAGGAAGCAGATTTGTTTGTAACCGTGTGCGTATCCACCTCATTTTTGGTGGACCGAGAATGTTAGATGTAGATGTAGATTTCCGGAGGTGGGCGTAATAACCCAGTACTTAGACCATTTGACCCATTGTACGTTTCTCAGTTGAAGGTCTGTCATCAATTTTAATCTAGTTGCCCTTGGTGAGCCGTAAGACGTTTAGTTCGTCGAACAAAACTCAGGATTGCGGGCAGCTTCAGTGTTTGTAGCTCACTTGTGGCTATTATTTGAGCACCGAGTATCTCGGCCCTTGCATTAAAGTAGAGGGGACAATCGCAGAGAAGGTGGGTGATTGTTTCATCGCGTTCGCATCTGCATAATGGCGTCTGAGTAATGTGCATGTTGTGAAGGTGTTTGTTCAGCCTGCAGTGCCCAGTGATGACACTGAGCGCTAGGCTGATAACGCCCCTACTGCACTATGTATATATAAACGCATTTTAATAAAAACCAAAACACAAATACAGAAAAATATTTTGAATATTTTTTCGAATTTAACTTACTCTTATGGGTTTTTTTTTAAGAAAGAAGACGAGTAAACAATCTATCATTATTTAATTAATTAATAAAGTAAACGACAATGAAAATTGAAAATATAACGGGGGATATTATTTACAAAAAAAATAAAAAATGAAACGAGACAAAAATGCCAATTTCTTACTCATAATAATTTATATTTTTTCTGTCTCCTGTAGCTTCTCTTCACCCCCAGAAACTAAAACGTCCGTAAAGATTTGCGTTTACGCTGAATGTATGTAGCTCCATATTTTTTGAGAATCTGTGTTCTTCGAATCTGTGGTGGTTTAAACTGTAGCCGGTTTGTAAATTCTTGTATATGTACGTTCAAGTATGTAACTAAGTTTTTGTTAATTTTTATAATTTTTCCTTTTTTTTCTGTGTCCTGTACCTTCTCTTTATCCCCAGAAAATTCTTGTATACTTTAAAGTATGTAACTAAATTTTTGTTAACTTTACATTTTTGTGATCCGAAATAGAAAACAACGTTTTCAAAAATAAAATAATTTATATTTAAGGGAGATCATTAAACCTAAGAAAGAAATTAAAAATAAAGATAAATATGCGCTTTCTTGTAATAATGGCTTTAATTAATTCAATTTTGTTTGTAATACAAACAAATGGAAGCGAAATGAAGAAACAAAGCAACAGAAAAAAAACTAAAACAAAACATAAAACTTAGGTGAATTTGTGAAGAAAAACGAAGAAAAAAAACGCCGTAATCGATTATTTTACTTTTCTTTTTTAAGGAATTTTTTTTGCAATCTGTTTAATAAATCAAAAAAACTGCACTGAGGGTACAGATAACAAAATTTTGGCACAATTTCACTTTTGATAGCATTTTCTTTTGTTTTCCATGACACAGCAAGAAAGCGGATTTAAAAAGTTTTTTTTTCTTTTTTTATTTAAATACTGAAAGAACAAGAAGAAGAAATATAAATCGAATAAATTTCATATTTTTACTTTACAGTTTTATGAGGTACATTTACAAGGGCCACTGCTGTTGGCAATTTTGACTAAGAATTTGGTATTAAAAAATTTGTAAAATCCAGCGGAGGGAACCGCTTCATTGCATTAATTGAAAGAGGTTTAAATTCATTGACTCCGCTGGACTGTAAATTTTTTGTAAATAATGCTCTTTCAAAGTTACCGGCAGGGCCAGCGATTGCCTGCGCAAATTTTCTATACCTGTGAACTACAAATTTGAAATTTTGTTGTGATTTACTAAATTTAATTTTCAGTTTGATCATTTAATTTATATTTTTAATTTATTTAAATTGAAAACTAGAACGTTTGCTTGGAATTTTGTATTTTTATTTTGAATAAAAAAGTACATAGATTAATTATAAAGACATAGTCCGCATAATTAAATTATTCGACTACATATTTAGGACATGGTAAGATGTAAATGCTGCAATTTTTCGCAGGCCAAGAAAATATTTCTATTATTCCACAAACTTGAACTACAGGGTTTAGAATTTAAAATATAAATAAATAAAGTTCAACTTTCTAAAATAATATTTTGAGCCAGGGTCTACGACCACTTGAAATTTACTTAATTTATAATTAATTTCAAAAATATTTTTCGTTGCGTTACTATTTCAAAGAAAAGTTATATGGTCTTAGAAGTAGTAGAACTTATGTAGCATTTTAAATTTTTTCGAGTATATAATTAATATTAAATAAAACAATTATCAGGTTCCAGAGGCATGGCCAACGAAACTCATCATGGAAGTAAAAACCGGTCGCAGTTGTCGTCTAATTGCTCTCCGGTCACTCCTAAATAAAAGGCAGCCAATAAATTTTTCCATTTTAAAATTTATATTTCAACACTTTGTAAGGTGTGATTTTCTTAAACAAAATTTTGAAACAGTAGAAATTTGAACAAATACATCTCCAGAGTCTAAGAGAACTCGAAATGGACAGCAAAAATCTTGCAATTTGTTGGTGGCCAACACTAATTCCAATTGAACTCACCGACATGAGCGTTTTTGAGCAGCTGCGTCTGCATCTTGAAGACATTGTTCACACAATGATCGATCAGTTTCTTTATTTAATAAAATATTTCTGCACATTGCAGTTTAAAAAATATAGTTGCATTTTTAATAGAACACTAATTTTTTGGGGTAATCAATTGAGCCGCGACTTAATTAATTTTATTTAAGTTTAAGTGGCTACTCCTACTCCAAACGGGCTGTGGGTTTACGGGAAAATTGCCCCTAAACCCGCAGAACCGTGGCTTTGCGGGTTTTCGGGCAATTTTCCGTAAACCCCTCATAATCAATGATATAATATTAATGTTGTCTCCATTAAATCCTCAAATTTATTCCTTTTCTTTATTTTTCTCCACAGAAGGCAATCGCCCCGGATCAGGACTCTGGGAGCTGACATTTCACCCAGGAATTAGCCGAGAACGAAACTTGCAGCTGTTCTCTCAACAGGACGCAATCAGGGCTCTGGGAGCTAAAATTTCACCCTGTAATTAGCTGAGGAGCTAGAATCTAACCCTGGAATTACCCGAGGATGAAACTTTCAGTTGAAGTGACCCACCCCACCCGCTGAAAACCAAAAAAATATGTTAAAATTATTATTAAAATTGCGTAAAAGTTAATTTTGTACAAGCCCAGCGTAATAAATTGTATTTTAATTTGTATACGTTTAAAATTTGTAAATGTCTCCATCTACAATGTAAATATATAGTCGTATTTAGAATTAAGTTCGATTAGAATTATCCTGAAATTGTAAAAATGAATGATTCAAAATAAACATTTAAGACGAATCTGCTAGTTTTTAAATTTGCCGCTCCTTCCTTTCCCCTACTCTGCTATCAATTCTGGCCCTCTTTCGGTCAATTTGGAACTATTTTTTGTTGTGTGGAGCTAGGCTGGTTGTTGTCCCGGGAAGGAAGTCAAGGTTCGATGTTTTTGCGATCTTTCCCCGCTCCAAGACTGTAAGCTCAGCACGACCGGGCCGGGTCTTAGCTAAAATTTGACGCTTTTGTGCGAAAGCTGAGCTTTGATTTGAAAGTTCCAAATTTAGCCAAGACCCGGCCCGGTCGTGCTGAGCTTACAGTTTTGGAACGGGGAAAGATCGCAAAAACATCGAACCTCGACTTCCTTCCCGGGACAACAACCAGCCTAGCCCCACACAACAAAAAATAGTTCCAAATTGACCGAAAGAGGGCCAGAATTGACAGTTGAATAGGGGAAAGGAAGGTGGCGGTAAATTTAAAAATTGCAGATTCGTCTTAAATGTTTATTTTGAATGTTTATTCATCTTTACAATTTCAGGACAATTCTAATCGAACTTAATTCTAAATACGACTATTTATTTTCATTGTAGATGGACACATTTACAAATTTTAAACGTATACAAATTAAAATACAATTTATTACACTGGGATTGTACAAAATGAACTTTTATGCAATTTTAATACTAATTTTAACATATTTTTTTGGTTTTCAGCAGGTGGGGTGTGTCACTACAGCTGACAATTTCATCCTCAGCTAATTCCAATGTGAAATTTTAGCTCCCAGAGTCATCCCGGGCGATTGCGTCCTGTGGAGTGTTCAACTGAAAGTTTCCTCCTCGGCTAATTCCTGGGTGAAATCCCAGCTCCCAGAGTCCTGATCCAGGCGATTGGCTTCTGTGGAGTAAAATAAAGAAAAAGAATAAATTTGAGGATTTAATGGAGACAATATTAATATTATATAATTGACGATGAGGGGTTGACGGAAAATTGCCCGAAAATCCGCAAAGCCCCGGTTCTGCGGTTTTAGGGGCAATTTTAGCGCAAACCCATAGCCCGTTAGAGTGCGAGTAGCCACTTAAACTTAAATAAAATAAATTAAGTGGCGGCTCAATTGATTACCCCAAGTACAAAATTCCAAGCAAACGTTCTAGTTTTCAATTTAAATAAATTAAAAATATTATAAATCAAATGGTCAAACATAAAATTAAATTGAGTAAATTACAACAAAATTCCAATTTTTTAGTTTACAGGTATAGAAAATTTGCACAGGCAATCGCTGGCCCTGCCGGTAATTTTGACGGAGCATTATTTAAAAAAAATTTACAGCCCAGCGGAGTCAATGTATTTAAACCTCTTTCAATTAATGCAATGAAGGGGTTCCCTCCGCTGGATTTTACAAATTTTTTTAATACCAAATTCTTAGTCGAATTTGCCAACAGCAGTGGCCCTTGGAAATTTACCTCATAAAACTGTAAAGTAAAAATATGAAATTTATTCAATTTATATTTTTTCTTCTTGTTCTTTCAGTATTTAAATACGAATTAATATCTTTAGATTTAAGTCTATCTAATTGACGGATCCCTTAATTGTGATATTTCTTTTTCTTCTTTGCGCCATATGGGCATTGCTCCCGAGAGCGCTAATGTAAGTAGGGTAGAAATTAATTTTGTGCCCCATTAGTCTTAAATAAATAAATAAATATAAATGCAGTATTTAAATATTAAAAAAAGAAAAAAAAAATTTTTAAATTCGCTTTCTTGCTGAATCATGGAAAACAAAAGAAAATGCTATCAAAAGTGAAATTGTCACCCCTATCATGAATTCCGGTGGAATCGAATCCAAAGGAGCTTAATAAAGCTCATTTTGAATAAAAATTCCTTAATAAAGCTCATTTTGAATAAAAATTCCTTAATAGGGTCCTAAAATTCTTACTAATTCATTATAGTTACCTTTGATTTTGACAAGTTTTTCCGCACTTAACGTCAAAATAATTCCATTGGATTTTTCTAGTGGAATTTATTTGAACACTGAACGAAGGAATTAATTGAAGTCAAAGGTAACTCAAATAAATTTCTTAAAAATTTTGCAAGTTGTTCAGAAAGATTTACTAAAAAGGGCTTTTCTAAGCTCCTTTGGATTCGATTCCAGTGGAATTCATGATAGGGGTGTGTACCAAAATTTTGTTATCTGTACCCTCAGTGCATTTTTTTTATTTATTAAATAGATTGCACAAAATATTTCTTACAAAAGAAAAGTAAAATAATCGATTACAGCGCTTTTTTTTCCTTCGTTTTTCTTCACAAATCCACCTAAGTTTTATGTTTTGTTTTAGTTTTTTTTTTGTTACATTGTTTCTTCATTTCGCTTCCATTTGTTTATATTACAAACGAAATTGAATTAATTAAAGCCAATTTTACAAGAAAGATATTTATCTTTATTTTTAATTTCTTACTTAGGTTTAATGATCTCCCTTAAATATAAATTATTATGAGTAAGAAATTGGCATTTTTGTCTCGTTTCATTTTTTATTTCTTTTTTTAAATAATATCCCCCTTATATTTTCAATTTTCATTGTCGTTTACTTTATTAATTAATTAAATAATGATAGATTGTTTACTCGTTTTCTTTCTTTAAAAAAAAACCCATAAAAGTAAGTTAAATTCGAAAAGATATTCAAAATATTTTTCTGTATTTGTGTGTTTTGGTTTTTATTAAAATGCGTTTATATATACGTAGAATCTCACTAATCCGGCACTTCAATAGACCGACACGTCCAATAATCCGGCACCCTCCGTCCGCGTCTCCTTCGCCCCTCCCTATACGCCACGCACCGCGTATGCTGTTTTCAAGTGAGAATAGTGCAATTAAAAATGTCTAGTAAAATTAGTTCAATGTGAGATATGTTACAGTTATAAAAAAAAACGTGTAGAACATGAACACAAATACATTGTATGCCCTTTATGAAATGCTTTATTGAAGTGAAACTTCTAATGCGACTTCCAAAACAAGGTTGCGTTAAACGTTTAACGCTCTTGAGGATTCTTGCTATGCAGCGAAGTAAACAGTGTGAGCATCGTGAAATTAGCTGAAATACGTACTTGTTGTTCTATTTTAATTTATAATATTCATTATTTCATTTACTTGTTTTCTTAGTTTGATTTGATACACATATAATTTAATAGGGTAGTATTTTATTTTCAAATTTAGTGGATAAGAATTATAAAAAATGAGT
Source organism: Machimus atricapillus (assembly GCA_933228815.1). Taxonomy (NCBI): domain Eukaryota; kingdom Metazoa; phylum Arthropoda; class Insecta; order Diptera; family Asilidae; genus Machimus; species Machimus atricapillus. Next base: position 3,610,924 of record OW121788.1, on the reverse strand, counting down.
GAAAACAATCCCACGGACAATGCGACGAATTTAAGGTTATGTCAAGGTACGTCTCTTGTGAATATCAATTGATTGTTAGGTTTTTTCTTTTGAAATTACATCTTACTTTAGTTATCATAATCCCATTGTAAATGTTATAGATTTGGATATTTCTCCACTCGCAAATTATAATTAAAAGATGCGATCAATTGTGAATTGTAAGCAATGTTAATAAAGTTTGTCTTAAAGAAACAATATGAGTTCACTAAAAATTAATTTCTACCCCTTCCTATTTTCATTTCCACATTACGAAGTTTCACTTCTTCCGCGCGGAGGGACTCCACGCGCTATTTTTTTTATTTATTATGAATTTTTCTATACAATCCAGTAATCCGAACATTCCAATAATCCGGCACCCTATTGTTTTTAATAGTGCCGGCTTAGTGAGATTCTACTGTATTTTTTAAAATTTTATAAAATAATTTAAATATATGTATGAATTTTATGTACATACCATATAAATAAATATATACATCGTTATGTACATATATTTTTTTTCTTGTTTCCTTCGTAACTCCTCCTACTATTACTTCTTGGTCCACCAAAAATGAGGTGGACACGCTCAGGGTAACAAGTAAATCTGCTTCCTAGAAAACAAAACAAATTTATTAAAAAATGTATAATTAAATACAAAAAACCTTTTTATACCCACAATTTTCCTTTCATTTTTCATGGATGCACATCTAGGAATTTCAATTCTTTTGATTTATTGAATTACTAAAAAAATTATTTTACAATTTTTGATTTTAATTGCTTTTCGCCTTCTTCATGGTCATCGCCGTCTTAAACTTCTTCGTTGAATGGGTAAAAGTAGAACTTTAGAAAGAAGAAAATTAGAAACGTTGCTTTTTTTTTTTAAGACGATTGGAAATTCTTAAAAATGGAAGAGGTGTTATTGAATTTCCCCATTTCATTTAATTTCTTTTTTATTTTATCTTATCTTTAATTACTCTTTTTACCAAGTAAATACAGAGTTTTTTAGACGCGCACATGGCGAACGCATTTTAACTTTTAATTTCATTTCTTAATTAAATTTACTCCTTCTGCAGCAATCTCCGTGTGCTGCAGATCTTAAATAAATCACTTTATATTTTTTAATTATAATAGAAATAAAACAGTAGCGAATTTAGAAGTAAAATCGACCCTCAATCACACGTCGCGCCGGCCACAAACGAATGAATGTCAAAACGAGTTTACAAAATGGCCGAATTTAAAAGGGGGACAAAGCTTTAATTAATGGGCACTGCTTTTCTATCAATTTTTGCCCCTTTTCAGCTAATTGAGGACGAGATTTAGGTGTGAGGCCAGGCTGATTTTTGTACTGGGAACAGGGTCGATTTTCTATGTATTTACGATGTTTCCCCGTTCCAAGATTGTAAGCTCTTCACGTCCGAATTGGAAGCAAAGTTTCCACCAATTAAGCCGCTTAATTTGAAAGTGGGGTAAGCCCAAAATGTCATAAGGCAGATTTTTCTACATTCTTTTAATCGATCGTATGACTTTGTGGACTTTGACCACTTTCAAAATTATCTATAAAATAAAATCATTTCCTCCAGGAGTAAATTAAAACTTACCTTTTTGTCTTAAAAAGCGATCAAGTGATGAAGCTAATTTCAGCTCCCAGAGTCCTGATCCCGGGCGATTGACTGTGGAGAAAAATAATAAATTAGAGGGTTTAATGGAGAAAATATAAAAATTTTATCACCCCACGTATCCAACAATGAATTAAATTTTTTCCTATAAGCACGTAGTAGTTGGAAATAAAAAAATTTGATTCGGAAAAGCCCTAAATTCTACTACTACTAAATGTTTATGTTTTTAAATTGAGAGAGGTTTTGTAAATAATTTATTCGTTTAAACCTTTTCAGGTGTGGATTTTCCGTCTTTGATAAAAATTAAATAGTTGTGGGGGTCAAGGAAAGACGATAAATCATGCAACTTTGGATGTTTTATTTACAATATTTAAATAACACATTTTTTCTTTGAAGCATTCAGTTTAGAGTTTTTGAACATTCTTGAATGTTTCGAAGATTTAGTGATTTCCGGAGCTTTTTTTTTTATATTGTTATTAATATTTCTGCATTTTAGCTTCTTTTAGAGCCTTTGGAAGTTCAGTTTTATTTGCTTGAAATTTTCTTTTACTATTACTATTTCTATGTGTACATATGTACATATATAAATATGTGTCTAGTGTACAAAATATAATCAGTTTTAATGATTGTTTTTTTTTAAATCTGTTCATTTTTCTACCGGAAAAATAGTTTAGTTATAATACAATAGGGCTACTGGTAGTTCGAGATCAATTCAAGAGATATGATAATGCAATTTTTTCCCACGTCAGCGTCGAAAGTTCATTTGTTTGCCCTATTTTTAAGGAACAAAGTAGCGCTTTTTTGCCCTGAAAAATGGCGGGGAAAAAATGTTGCTACATTGTTCACCAAGGGAGTAAAGTAGTACATTTTTACCCGGGTGTAAAATTGCCACCCGAGCCGTAGACGAATATTATAGTTGAAATGAACCTAGATACGGCTCTAAATATAAGATTTTTCGATTTTATGAAATGCTATCAGGAGCATCTTTCTGCATGATGAACGATCCATAGGGCCCCTTATTTTCTGCCAGATCACCAACCGATATAATATATTTATTTTGCGAAAATTAAACTACAATTACCTAATTATCTATCTGCTTTTACAGTAATTTCGTGAACAAGGAGCCTTACACTCGTACCTCTATCTGCCTACTAGAAGGTGATTCCCTTAAATTATTTTTCGCATCAGCCTATATGTTTTGGTTTATTGTATGTTATCGGAAATATATGTAATCCAACAACATATAGAATTTCTAGGATATTTATAGCGTCCCTAAGCGAGTTTTACACTTACTGATTTTTAGGGTACTTTAGACAATGTTAAAAAAGAAAAAGTTAGTTAGTTGTTGAAAATCTTTTTAAGCATGATGGTAACTAACTACAGTGGGGAACGCTCCATCTCAAAATTGAAAAGACTAAAAAATGAATTAAGAAGTACAATGAGTACTCGAAGAAATAGACTTTGAAGAAATGGATTAGTGATTTTGTTTGTCCAAAATATAAAAAAGTCCCTTCAATCAACAATGACCTTTTAATTACTAACCTATGCTTATAATGGCTAAAGAGTAACTTTTCCGGATTATAATTACCTATTGATTTAATATGACTTTGAATATATAAAAATAACAAATAAATATATCTAGAATTTTGCTTACCTACTCCTATTTTGTTCTATTGCTTGTTGTTAATAACCCTCTGTCGTAGGGGCCACATGTATTTTAAAGCGTCCAGGGCCTCAAATTGGTATAAGACGGCTCTGAATATTATAGTTGAATGCACCTAGGTTCCGTCACTAAATATAAGATTTTTCGATTGTATGAAATGCTTATGTTATAATCTGAAATAAATAAAATAAATAAATAAGATAAAATAAAAGGATGTCTTTAAAAGTAGAATTGAATCGGTCATTTCAAAAACCCCATTAGTCATGAAATCGAAAATTTTCAGAAATCAATAAAAACTATACTAAAAATAATTACTCCAATTTTGAAGGACTTTTTTGGGTTAATTATAACAATTAGGTTTTAAAGCATACAATCTGTTTGTAACATTTTTATTATGTTAAACTGTTTTTGACTTATGTTGTTTTAGCAGAAAACAGAGTTAATGGGTTTAAAATTCAACATAAAAGCCACACGTTTTTAAAAATTAGGAGAGTAGTCAATCTCTTCCTTAACATAAATGAGTCTTTCACGACTTCATCGATGTACTCCTCGGTTATTATGGTTTCCTATTTTTTTAGTATTTAGTGGTTTCGAACATTTTTGCCATAGGATTCTGTTGCCAAATATATTTTCAAATTTCTTCAACTATATGCTCTCATAAAATGTGAAAATGTGGAGCTAGACTGAATGACCGCGTCGAGAAAATACTTATAATTTTTTTCAAAACATTGTCGTTTGAATGGGATAGGATGTAAGGGATTTATATAATTTTTAGGCAGATTGTGAGTTTTCCCATAAAAGTTCGTTTGCAACATAAAAAAAGTGTGTTTGAAAACAGATTATGTGGTTTTTGAAATGACCGATTCAATTGTATTTTTATCACCCTGTAACTTCATTGAACGTCTTAAGCTTTCTAATTAACGAAGTGGAGTCTTGCACCGGTCCCCCATGGCCCCATGCAAACGTGCTAAGTGATGTTAACTTTTTCGAAGTTGGAGCTTTCAAAAATCATGTTTCCGTTCACTAGCCCCAGTCAGTGGGAAAATCTTTAGCTTTATGCTAGTGGAGCTCTTTATGTGCGTTGCTGGAATGTTTTGACAATCGGAGTTAAGCAGATTGAAGACACATCTATAAAGTTCGCACTGGAAAATAGCTGTTTTTGTTTGGTAAATTCTCATAATTTATATAATAATATTTTAATAACTACCAATCCAGCCAGTGATTTTTCCAAAACTTACGAACTTCCTGTCCCCAAGTAATCACTACATATAACAAGTGCCCGATTTATGTGATATTCATGCGTAAATTAATTCACTCATCAAGGTGATTAGGTAATGTTATTGAATAAAAAAAAACTTGTAAATAAGCTAGTTACAACGCACAGAGTGAAAACAGCATTGACTGACACACAAAAGAGTTGTAAAGTGAGGCTTTTCAATTTTTCAATTGTAAGAACAGGAAATATATGAGGCATTCATATAGGAGAGGATGCGATAAAATTTGTTGTAACTGCGAGTGAATTTTATTTTACTACTACTAACCATTTCTTACCTTGGACTAGAAAAACAAAAGAAATGTGGAAAGAGCTAATATTGTTTGAAATTTCGCTTCATACATATTAATGTGCTCTTAATATTCAAATTATTACATTTTTGGTTATCAAAATTAAATTATAAATCCAATTTTTTCTAGGCGTGTCTGTATAATAAAAAGGACATTAATTTTCTTTCCTTTTATTAAAGATTCCCACGCGATAATAAACAGCTATCCTTTATTCATATCTTTAAAAGTTGATTAAATGTATACTTGTTAATTAGCTAATTTCTTATTGACTTTGAGTTGCCCTTACCTTTTGGACTTTTACAAAAAAGAAGAAAAATCTTTAAGGGGTTATACAGCACAATCTGTTTTTTGCGTACAATAAATTAATTGATAAAAATCCAATAGTTCATATACAAATACAGCCAATCTCCGGCAACATCTTTTATTTTATAAATTTAATGTAATTAAATTATTTTAATCTACCCAAAGATACATAAGTGAAAAAATTAAAAAGCTATTCATCTGTTAAAAAAAGCACTCAAGACAATATGACTAACTTCTTTTAATTTAGAAAAAATCAATGTTGATAATAATTAGTAGATGTCATAATTACATATATTTTTTTGCATGTTATAGATTCTACTGAAAAAATGCGTTAGTTTGAATAAAAGTTATTAATTTATTCGAATATCCTCCTTTTAGTGGATTTCAAATGAATCGAAATTAGTAAAAATAGAAGAAACCATAAAATTTTTGTGGTATGTATTTTTAAATGTCGTTTTTAAAAGTTAAGCCAACAACTGTTCAATAAATTTATTTTTGTTTATACATATAAAAATTGAAGAGTAGTTATTATAAATTTTTCAGGTGTACTTACTACTTTTTAGTCGTCTCAGCTCATCATCATTAAAATATCTCCTGCAAATGACGAACAGCTGTGGGTAATAATTCCATTTCCATGACATCGTTTTGTCTTGAATTAAGTATTATTGTGAAAATAATATAGGTGAATGATCACAAGACTATAAGAAATTCTGAAAATTAAAATAAAATAATAACAGGATTAATATTCGGCCATGGAGAGTTCATTAAACTCTATGACCTTGAACTTGCAAATGTAAAGATTGCCTATACATGAAATAATATTGATTTTGATGACCCTCCCGTCATCGGTCGAGTTTACCTTCTCATGATTACCTAAACGGCTTACAACTGAATTATCTAATTGTACTTTGGTCATGATGTAGCTTGGACTTTTGTTTTAATCGAAAAATACATTCACATAATAATTTCTACCCGCACTTTGAATTTCCTTATCATATCGTAAAAAGAAAACTTTTTGATAGTATACGTTTTAATCAAATTTTATTTATTAATGCTTTTTTACTTTTTTTAATTTCAGATTGACGTAAAAGGATTTTAAAAGTGAGTAAAGAATAAAGTGAAGAGCACATTGATCATTCAGTAGCACTGTTTGTAGGTCGCAATAAGTTCTATCAAAATTCATTTATTTATAGAAATTATAGTTGACGCAGATATCAACAGAACGGTTGATTTCCTCCTACTATCGCTTGTTTTTGTGCGATATCTTGCACATGACTTATGGATCAAAAACATGTTTTATAATCAATTCGATTAGATTAGACCCTTCTTCGACTGTTTCTTGATATGCTCGATTTATTAATTGTATTATATTCGCAACTTTTAAGTGATCAAGACATCAAAGGAGGAAGTCGTATCTTTAAAAATTTTTATTTAAAACGTTAACATGCAGGCAATGTTGGATTGTAAGTAATTCATTTTATTTTATTTTTTTTCATCGTAATCGATACTTATAAGACTTTTTATATTTTTATAGAATAATTAACAAAAATTTTCCTTTTACTTACAGTGTCAAAGGAGCCGATTTGGAGCTTGGAGAGGAGACCCTCATCAGGATATTTAGTTTGGCGCCGAGACAAATCAAAAGTTCGTTTTCGTTTTGAAGTTGAAGTATTGGAGTTTGAGAAGAATCCTGATGAGCATAGGATTTGCAATGATTACACCGGACCAAGTATTGTTTCCAGCATGATTGTAGTTTTTGTTACTTGTGTTACAGCTGTTGCCCTAACGCTGTATTTACCTTGGTATCTAGTTGGTCATAACTAGCGTTAAGTGAAAAGAAAAAAAAAACAAATGAAATAATATTCCTCCTGTTTCTGCCAATTGAATGGTCGGTTTTTAAGCTGTGATTTTTGTAAACAGTGGTTCTTGGTAGATTTTAAACAATGTACTCGAGCTTTAAACGGTGTGAGATTATAATATATTTATTTCTGTTTCGACTAGGTGTAGGCCGCCTTGATGTTTATACGACAGTGCCTTCGCGATACCAAGTTTTTTTGTACAACGATATAAAAGAAATCATGTTATGAATTTTTATTGTGAATATTTATTTAAAGATTATATTTAAGATAAATTTGTATAAATATATACAAACTAAAATTTTATGATTAATATGTTTTCCTTTTAAACCTAATTTAACCCCGACACTTCTTTACAACGCTCTGTCGCTGCTTGAACCGCACCAGCAGCGGAAGCTCTAAAGCCTGAGAAAAAAAATATATAATATTCAATTAATTTTTAAACTAGAACGAAAATATTTAAAAACCAACCCGTTCGTTCCAAATGATCTAATCCAGCTGCAGTTGAACCTGCAGGACTAGTAACATCATCTTTTAGTTTCCCTGGATGCTCTTTTGAGTCTCTAACAAGTTGTGCTGATCCTAGAACTGTTTGTGAAGCTAATCGATAAGCTAAGTCCCTAGGGAGCCCCATTCGAACAGCCCCATCTGCTAGGGCTTCGATTAAGACAAAAACGTAAGCTGGACCACTACCACTCAGACCTGTAATAGGATCTAAATATTTTTCCTCAACTTCTTCAACAGTTCCAATTGATTTTAGCAAAGTTTGAGTTATTTCTGCATCTTTTTCTGTCGCATTTTTGCCGCGAACGAACACTGAGCAACCTTGTTTGACTAAAACTGGAGTGTTGGGCATTGCTCGAATAAATCGTGAATTTTGGGATCCATTCTATCAAAAAGAAATATTTGAAATTAATATCCTATCTTTAGTCACCGAGTATGAAAGGGAAAGGGAGGAGAAGGTACAACCAAATCAAATTCAAACTATAACTCTCTTAAATTATCTAAATAAACATATAAAACCAGGTATTAGAAATATTTTTAAAAATATTACAGATTATGTATACATAATATATAATTTTGAGTGGATCAGCCAAGGCAGAATGATGAAGGACCTGAATTCAATCCCGTGTATGTTTTGCGATATTCACCAGTTGAAATGTTATTAACGTATTTTTGAATTTATAGATCATCCTCAGAGATCAAGCATTAACTTTGTTATTACACAGTGAAGACCAAAACTGGAATAGTGACTACTTCTGCTCAATTAGAAATAGAATGGGTATAGTCCAATCAACTTAAAAACAACCACTAAGTTAAGAAAACATAAATGCATCAATAGCCCATATCTATTCACAAAATATGATATAAATGTTTTTTACTCCAACATATTAAATAAATGAATTATTACTGTACCCTTTTAACCTTTTAACTTTTGCTATGCATCCACAATTTTTATTTTGAATTTATTTTAAGTGTCGATGGTCTTTTCACAGAGTAACTACACTGCGCTAACTATTTTAAGAGTAAGATAATTAATTTCAACCGTTTTTATGTTAGTTTGATAAGAAAAACGAAGTCTTTTGTTAAATGAAATACGTATGTAAATAAAGAAATGATAAATCAGTCAATATGTAAAATATGAACAAAGACCATATTTTGAAATGCTTATTCACTGATAAATTAATCTTTGTTTTGGAATTGTAATCTTCTAGTTAACTGCACGAAAATCTTGTTTTAATCTGTATCAAATTTTATTTGCTCTTCTTAATAAAATTTAAGAACGACAAAACGTGACTTCGGATCCTCCGATAGCTGTTTTATTTTTAACTAAGCTTTCTCTGGGTAAAAGTACATCGATATTAAAGATAAATATGTACGTGTTCCGGGTCTTGTGACAAAAATGTTGATTAAATTATTATCGCTTAGAAACCACCGAAATTAGAAATATTTATTTTAAATATTTCACTATAGTAACTATTTAGAATTTTATTATTTTTAATATCTATTTCCTTATTTTTTATGAAAGATTAGGCAATAATTAAAACAATTAATTTTAGCTATTGTCTTCGATTATATATTCGATATTCAAACAAATAAGAGAAAATTTCTAGTTAAAACTTTAGAACTTCAAACATTAATTTTTGTATCATAGAAAAATAAAGAACATAGATAAATCACTCAAATTGACGAACTCTCTCTTTAAGACATAAGAACTAGTTTTAAGAAGTTCTGTGGTGACCAACATTGAACTTGATCATTAGAAATCAAAATTTTCAAGAAATGTATATGTAAACCTTCTTAAAATGTAAAAAAATAATATTTCAGTAAAATTCATTGGTTGTACAACAAATATATGTGTGTATAATAAATGTATATATATAAAATATATTCATAATAAGAATCTAAAAATTGATTTTTTTATCCAACTACCTAAGTGCAAAATTTTAGAATCAGTTAACATCATAAAAAAAAACAAGAAAAAAACAAATAATGTATGAACTTTTTTGCCTATTTTAAAAACTAAATGATTTATGGATATTTCGACCAGGTGAAGTCGATTTCTATTAAGTTGATCGAAAAAGTCAAATTATATTTTGTATTACCTATGTTTTAGTTGTTATATTTTGTAACATATGCACCACTTTTGTATTTCTGTAATTAAAACACAAAATAAGCTTACCTTGGTCAAGTCGTCTAGAGTAACTCCCATAGCTACAGAAATAAATAGTTTTCCATCGCTGATGGGCTTCACAGCGTGCAGCACAGATGGAACTACAGCTGGCTTAACAGAGACGAAGATAACGTCGGAGTTTTTAACGACCGGCTCATTTTCCATAACCACCTTAGCTCCCAAACTCTAAACATAAAAGTTCAATAAATTTCGATGTAAAAAAAAAGACGCATTTTCCTATATTGAGACACAATCATAACAACACTACGAAAACTCAAAACAAACCTTGAATGATTCAAAGTTGATGATATCACTAGGATGAACGCTGGCTGTGATATCCTCAGGTTTTGTAAGGCCTACAAAAAGAGAGCAATTTGTTAAATTGAAACACAATTATCAACAACAAAAAAATAAGAAATTTGTTCACACAGGCGATAATGTGACCACCAGCAACAATTATCAATATGCTGTCCTTCAATTACTCTTATCACAAATTTTTTTCTGATCATATTTTATCAATTTGGCTCACAAAAAGAGCGGGTAAGTTATTTATAACAAATCATATGCTCTGTTCTATATAAAATTAAATTTTAAAAAGTAACCCATAATGAAAGAAATTGCGAAATTAAATAGCTTAGGTGTTTGACAATTTCGGCACAAAGTAAATAGAACATTATTTTTTTTTTTTTTTAAAGCAGAATTCAACAGGAAAATCATACCTGCTGCAATGAATCCTTGAGCCATCGCTTGAGCTATTTTTCCACCACCAACAAATCCTAAACGTCCCACTGTTAACATTTTTCCTTCACTTCACTAATATCAACTTTAGCAACCAGTCAACTCACCGAAAATAAAAGTGAGCGATTTATAAGATATTCTTCTCGATGTGGTATTTGCAATTAATCGACTTCAACTGAGCTCCCAATGAAGCAGTCTTGTGGGAAAAACTCTTATCGAAGAATTTTTCTGATAATACCCTGACTTTTATTATTTAATTCATAATCAAACCTAGCACAACTGGGGGCAAGTTATTGTATTAATTTCTATCGTAGTTATTGTTACGATTTCGTCATTTTCTACTGAGTGAGTTTAACTCAGAGGTAGCTATCCAATACTTGAACAAAATTCAAAATCAAACCGTTTAAAAATAGTGGTGAATTATTTGAATTAACTGGATTACTGCACGAGCTTCAGAGTTTTTCCTCTACTTATTTACAGCATATTAAGCAAAAATTGTCAAAAAACATTAGGTACATCAAAATATTTTTTTTTATTCTGTAAACATAGATCTACTGATTTCTAATTCAGGGTACAATTTCAAAATTATTAGATTTTAAATAGTATGTATGATATATGTATGTAACATCCAAATATTTCACTACATACAATATTTAATCTCTATTCAAAACCCAAGCCGTTTATTGATAATTTTTCTAGTATTATTATTATTAAATTTATATCAGTCAAGTTTTCGAACCGACCTTTGTCTTGCAAAGTCCTTGTAATAATTTACAAGCATTTAACTGAGCACATAATTTAAATCTGATTATAAGGAAGATGTGCTGATTTTAGAGAAAAGTTTGGATTTTGGTAGGATAGGAAATCGATAGGCTCTACTTTTTATTTCATTTCCAGGCAGGTTGCCTAGTAAAAAATAAAATGTTGTACAAACATCATTTATTTAAAATGTCTTGTATTAATCTGTGAAAAATATTGAGCCAATTCAGAGTGTTTTCTCAAATATTCCTCAAGTTTCTGGAAGTCCATCGTCGACCAATCATCTACCCAGTAAAACAAATCAATAACTGATCTTTTGGAATCTTCAAAGTCATTGAAACCATTGAATTTAGCCGAAGTTAAATTATCTATTGAAAGTTTATGTTTAAAAGTTGTTATGTAAAAATGTTTAATATAAATTACCAAGCACGTCCAGAGCGTTTTCTGCTAACGATTTTAGAAAAATTTGACTTTTTCTTTTCCCAAGATTACAAAGTGTGATAATAGTTCGCTTCTTTATAACTGGCTGGCACAAAAGTCTGGGTAACGTAGAAAGCCATTCATTGAATACAAGTTGTCTAAAAAATATGTTAGAATTATAAAGTGAATACAAGATTTGCAATTTATATTTTACCCATAAGACATATAAAGGAAGTCGTCTAGAATTATACAACAAAGTAAATCTAAAAGATCACCTCTATGTTGCATAATATGCAGCTTTAAGACCTCTTTAAGAAGAGCCCTTTGTTTTTCCTTATCGTAACTCAAAAAATCTCTGGCATGAGTGAAAAGGATTGATCTTAAGATCTTTTCTAGATTTGGAGCTATTATTATATTTTTTGAATTCGCTTTACCCTGGAGAGATGCTGTTGAGTGAAATATTTTAAAAAATGAATCATATAAAAAATTTAAGCAACCCACTTGTAAGATAATCTTGTATTTTATTAGCTAGACTCGGATAACTCTTAATTTCTGTAGAACAAAATTTGCAAAAGAGATGGCAAATAAGCAAATTTTGGTGTAAGCAGTATTTGTCACTGTTCTCCATTCTATAGGAATTTTTAGACTTCTTTTTAGTTTCTAGATAGATAAAATAAATGATATACGTATTAAAAATTCCCTTCTAAAAGTCGATTGAAGACAATTTACCAGTAATATTCAATTGTTCATAAGGAAATCCAGTACAGAAGTGGATCGCGAAGTTCTTACTGTACTCCTGTTTGAAGAAAGTAGAAATATCGTTGTGTTTTACTTTCATTTCCCAGATTTCTACAAGTTCCCAAATGCACACAAGGAGATCAAGAATAGTCTTTAAAGTGTACGCACTATCCTCGTTCAAAGTAAGCTTCTGATCGTGGGAGAAACAGGAGGAAGAGGAAGGCTTCACCTCTATCCAGGATTCAAACAGCAAGGGAATCAGAACGGTGATATAATATTTAAGTTGATCCCCTTCATCCTTGGACTCAGAGGCGTTATTCGATATCGTTGATTTAAAAACGTCTATGCTATCGCTATCTTGGTACCTCCTAATTAAAGGAAAGTACTCTTCTTTAGTAGTCGAATAGCAAAAAATATCCGAAGACGAGCCTTCGCTTGTCGTAAACAAAGTAGACTTCTTGTGCTCCAGTACAGTGAAGAACATCCGATTCAAACATTGTAGAACTTTATTTCTCCACTTAGTCGTGTTCGTCTTACTAATATTCGCATTTAGAGCTCTTCCCTGTCTGCTATCCTGTTTCTGCTTAGAAATCATGTCAAGAAAATTTGTAAAAATTGCATCTCCATTTTCAGCAATTAGTCCGGGGACATAATTTATAAGAACATCGAGAAAGAGGAGGGAATCCTCCTGAATATTTGGCTGGATATGAGTCATGGCGCAGCGAAGGTACGAAGAAATCATTTCAAAGAATGGCCCAACAATTTTCGCTGATGTAAACGATAGCAATAAACTCATTATTTTAAAAGATTCCCTTCGCAAATTGGACTCTATATCAAGGCACATTGCAGCAACACCTTGAATTATTTGCCCCAAATGGCGGAGCACTAGGAGCTCGTGTGAAGCAATAGCGCTCTTTAACGAGTTAATAGCAGTCATTCGAAAGGATGCGTTGTGATGTTTTAAACGTGATAAAATTTCCTGTAACCATCAGCAAGGCGTGAATGTAACAAGTATAATAAAAAGAAAAAAAATTACTTTAATGACAGGCTCCTTTCCTCCTTCAAGTGGTACTTCGGCAATCTGCTCTCTGATGACGATTTTTTTAATTTTGAAATCCGTTTTTGTTACATTAAGACCTTTAGGCAATTTTGCACCTTTCAATTTAACTTTTGCCTTTTCAGATCGCAGTACTTTTTTATGTTTTCCTCCCATTTTTACTTCACTTTTCTCACAATAAACACGTGCGATTTGAGTTATTAACCCGGTTTTCGAAATGTCAAAATATAAGGAAATTGCAAACAGCTGTTTAATGTCAAATTAATCCTCAAAATTTTTTTTATTTTATTACGCAAGTAATTGCTTTTTACAAAGTTTTCTATATTTAATTAAAATTTACTTCTCAAGTTTTCCAATTGCTTCCATTAATTCCTTATCTTTCTGCTCCCTCATCGCACGAATCGCGTCTTCGATTTCCTTTCGGTGAGTTTTGTTTTCCGGAGGGTAAATTTCTCGTTTTGTTTTCGTCACCCACTCCTCGAAGTACTCCGGCTGATTAAAATAATGAAAAAGTGCCACTGGGAAGGTCATGTACATAGCCATTTTGCCAACTTCCAGGACCCAGCCACCCATCACAATTAAATTGAAATTATTTCCTCCAGAGACGAAAAACAAAATTGCAAATTGTCAGCCAAAAGCAAAATGAACCGATTTGGTTTCGTAAATTTGTTCTTTTTTGAAATATCAATGCCCATGTGAACCGTAAATGCTTAAAACTCCCTGCGTGCGGAGTCAAACTACCCATGAAGAAGAATAAGAATCACACATGTTTTAACTGTCATCAGCAACTTCTTCGTGATATAGTTCTTACCCGCGCGGGTTTTTCGTTATATTTTAAGATAAAATGAAATTAATATTAAATACAATATTCCCCAAAATAAAGCAAATACGATGCTACTCCAGTTACCTTGGAAAATTATCGAAATCAAGTACCATAGATTTGAGTAATGCAGTTAATGAAGTGCCTCAGAAAATCCAAGATAAAATAATTTTTAGCTCATATCTTGAGGATCAAGTGCTCCGTTTAGGATATAAGAATAACCAGGTTATTAAAAATATCATTGAAAAAAGTGAGAAAAAAGCAAAATACGAAAATACTTCTGCAAGACCACTACCGGCTTCGTTAAAGTATTTGAATGTTGACACAAATTTAGAAACAGAAGCCCCAATCGAGGAAGAGAGCCCCAAAAAGCAAGAAATCGTTATCAAGAAAAGAGAACCTATTAAGCGATCTACGGCTCCTAATAACTGGTTGCAAGATTATGAACATTATGAAGAAAACGAAGATGTTTCTTCTCCTCAAGGAACTCCAGGTATTGCTCTCATGAGTCGTTAATCGTTATTTATTATTTAAAAAAATAAAATTTACTTCCTAGACCCAACAGTTCCTCCTTCAAAAGTGCCATGTAGCGGATGTGGTGCTCTTCTGCAATGCGCGCACCCAAGTCTTACAGGATACCTTCCCAGTGAAATTTTCAAGGGGCGAACGAATGACGAACTGAAGGTGATTCCTTAAAAGTTGTGTGAATTATATTCAAAATTTATAGTTTTATTAATTTAAAGACAATTATCTGCCAGCGATGTCACTTCCTGAAAGAGTATAATGTCGCTTTGGACGTTGAGGTACAAGCGGAACAATATGTGAAGATTTTATCGTCGATACAGGACAAATTTGCTCTAGCTGTACTAATAGTAGATCTCCTTGACTTCCCCTGCTCTTTATGGCCCGGAATTCAAGAGATCTTGGGCAACAAAAGGCCTATTTTTATAGTGGGAAATAAAGTCGACCTTCTGCCAAAGGACAACAGGAATTATTTGGAGCACATTAAGAATTGCCTTTTTGAGACCGTAGTCAGCTCCGGACTTGATAAAATGAATATCAAGCATGTCCAATTAATTTCCGCAAGGACCGGTTACGGAGTTGAAGAACTCATTACGCAGTTGCACAGCATTTGGAAGTATAAGGGAGACGTCTACCTGGTCGGTTGCACGAATGTTGGAAAAAGTACTTTATTTAACGCTCTGTTGAGATCAGACTACTGCAAGGTAAACGCAAAAAATCTTGAACTACAAACACGTTTTATCTTTTTATAATTTGCAGGTGCAAGCAATAGATCTCGTTAAAAAAGCAACAACATGTCCATGGCCAGGAACTACACTAAATATGTTAAAATTTCCTATTCTAAGACCTTCCGATTTTCGAGTGTTTCAAAGAACTAAGCGACTAAATTCGCAGCACGCTCAAAATTATTCTGAAGCAAAACTACGGAAGGATCAGTTGAGGAGGACAAGGAAAGTAGAACACGCAACATTGATTGGTCATATCGGTGAGATAAAAAGATTTTAAAATATTCAAAAATATAAAGTTTCATTTCAGGGAGAACGTTTGTAAAGGACGATGAGCCAATGGACCTCTTTTCGATGCCTGGCGGAACAAATCCTATTTTAACGCTCAATGAAAAAAGTAAAGAGTTCATTCAGAGCCACTGGTGCTATGACACCCCGGGTGTTATGCACCCTGAGCAGGTGAACTAAATTTTACTTGTGGGTATACCCGAGCTCAATTTTATATTTTTAGATTCATCACTTCTTGACGACAGAGGAATTGTTAAGGGTGACACCCACAGAAATGATTGCTCCGAGGGTGTTTAAAGTTAATCCTGGCTTAACTGTATTCTTGGGTGGGCTGGGGCGATTAGATTTTATATCGGCGGACGTCGATTTTACACGAATAGCTGTTTACTCTTCACACGAAATACCTATTCTAATTACTTCAACAGAGGATGCTGATGAAGTTTACGGAACGTTACTTGGAACTGAACTTCTGGGAATCCCGATTGGTGACGAAGAACGCCTCAGCCAGTGGCCAAAGTTACAATCTGATTTGTTTGAAATCACTGGAGAATTCGAAGACGCTGCAACTTGTGGTAGTTTAAATGTTAAAACAAACAAACTTACCTTGCTTAACAAATAAAATTTCAGATATTCTCCTCTCCTCATCGGGATGGGTTGGTATAAAACTTCCTGTAGGAAAGACAGCTACTTTTAAAGTATGGACTCCAGATGGGAAAGGTATTTTGCAGCGAAAACCACCTCTAATCCCTTTCGGGGAGAATTTGAGGGGTCAAAATATAAGAGGATGCCCAGCGTACCGAATAGGAAAACCTTTTATTGTTCAATGAAGTTAGAATATAAAATATTTTTAAGAAAATTAAATTTTACTTCTGTGTTCCAACCGTATTGAAGAGTTTATCCTTAGAGATTTGTGCCATTAAGCCATGAATTAGCTCAATTGAGGCTCTACTGCAGTCCCTTGTTGCCTTGCTTAATTTATCTTCTGTCCGTTTTTCGTTAATGTCTCCTAAAAGGTTATCGATGTTTAACTGTGATTTATTTTCTTCACTATCAAGATTACCTGATACAACAAAAGGACCTCGCCCCAAACTAGCTTCGCTTTGCTCTAATTTTTCAGATAAATCAAAAATTTGACCAGTCGTGTATTCGGTGTTGCTGAGTAGTCCCGAGCTCCCAAGAGTATTCACCCAATATTTATTCCAAAGGGAATCGAGTAATTTTCGATCTAGAGCCGATTTAAAATAGCTAACTTCTAAAGGATAGTACTGCTTGCAGTGGACACCGAAGTCTTCGATTTTATTCAACGGAATCGTTTGGTACTCAGACGGCTCCTCGTTTGGTGGCTTATAGCCCTTCGGGTAAGTCCTAAAGGCTCCCAAACAAACTTTACCTGCTGATACGGTCCTCACAGGATCGACGACAATAGCGACAAAAGGTTCCTGGAAGTTTTGGTTCAACATCTGGGTGGACACATCGATTCCAGACAGCCAGCACCCGTACCCAGGATGACTGTGGTACCAGCCAATCGCGTTCTCGAGCCGCCCGACTTCCTTCGCGGACTCAATGTAAGCGGACATGTACTCGTAGGCCTGGGACTGGGCGTTGACTCTAGTCTCGGTACCTTCCACAGGGAGGGCGAAGGCGTCCATCACAATCTGCAAACGGAAAACCCTTTATACCAGAAAATAAAGAGAACGCCTAAAATTACCATTGTATTGTCCTCAACTTTACCCAACAGGAGCCCCATCACTTCCAAAGTGCCTCCTGAACGGGCGTGCATTACCATTTTTAGGAGGGAAAGGGCTGAGATTTTAATATCTTTAAAATAGTGCGGATCCTTTTCCCATGGTTTTGCGTCAAGAATCGACCGCTGCAGTTGTTCATCGTGCCGAAAAATTTCATCACAGGCAGGAATTGTTGTTATATTATTTTCCAGCTCCCAAGTTTTCTTTGCAATTTCAGACTTTGACGATGTGCTTGCCATTTTTCCCTTTTTTTGCTTATAAATTCAAGAAAACACCTTTTGACGTTCACAATTGTTTCTTTCTTCCGTAGCTCTTCTTCTTACTAAGTGAATTCCGCACATCCGCAGTAGTTCACTTTTGAGATTTAGAACCGTTAAATGGTTAGAAATGTTTTGAAATTCTCATATATTTATTTTAAATTATTGTTGCAAAATTTTGCTTTCTTTTATTGTAATTTCAATTTAAGCGTATATGGGGACTGGCGTAAACATCACTAAACAAAAACAAAACGTATATGTTGGATTCTGAAGAGCGAATAAAACCAATGCTAGAGTCTGAACAACGAATGAAATCAGTTACCCCACAGATTTAATTAAATGTAGTTATTTATGTATATGCAAAAAAAATTCATAATTCTTATTAATTCGTTCATTAAATTCAAAATATATGTATATGTGCGAAGAACCAAGGTGGCCTTGAGATTAAGCAATTTCAAACGAATTGACTTTTCTCGCTTTATTTATTTTTATAATTTAATATTTTCTATATATTTTTATAAAAATGAACACAAATGGTAATAATCAATTAGGCCGAGAGCATCCTGGCCCTTATGAGACTATCGTCGGCAAGACAATAAGCAAAAGTTACGAACGTATCTACGTGCTATTTCTTCGGGTAAACGCTGCAATGGTTCTTTTGATGGGAATCGGATCCTCGTTCGGAGGTATTCATTAAAATTGCTAACAATTTGAAATTTTAATACATACTACTAATAATTTTTCAAATTTGTAGCCGTTTACACAATTTCTAAGCAGTACGCATTGATCAGTGTGGGGGAAAGGAAACCCTTCGTCTATGGAGTCGCATTTCTTTTAGGGTGTAACTTTTTGGGCTTTATAGCAGCGATACTTTCCTGTGCAGTCACTAGAACTCATGGTTACAATTTCTAAGAATCATATTACTTCTTATATTTAATTATTTTAAATCGCAGGCAAAGCGCTGTTAACAGTGTTCGTTGGACACGTTTTGGCAATTGGTCTTGTGATTTCGGGACTGATAATAATGGAAAAATATTTATGCAAGATTCAGGGCGACACCTTAGATCAGAGGGGCGTTATATCAGGGGACTTTTATGCAACAATTAATGATTCAAACTACCGATCACATTGGCTAAAAATTCATGAAAATTTTAATTGTTGCGGCATTATTAGCATTGAAGAATTCATTAAAAAAATGAAATGTTCAACCGAAGGATTTAAAGTGATTGGAATAAATCTTCAAATTCGCGAACCAAATGAAAGAATGATAATTTTAGGATCGTCTCTACAAAATGCAGTCACTTTCAATGTCGATATTACTAATGGAAATTTAACTGAAGCTGATGTTACTCAAAAGCTAACTAATTTACTTAGTTCAGAAGGAATTAACTTAGAATTGTGTAAAAATATTGAAAGCAAGTCCCATCGCGGCTGCGCAAGAAAAATTTTGAGCGTTTTAGAGCATAGTGCAAATCTCCTAAAGCTTTGTAGTTATTTCATCTTTCCAATGTTGATTATCGCTGATATCCTGTGTGCAATTGGATATTTTTGCTTTAATGAGATACGCATCAATTTACTTTTGTCTAAAGAAAATCAAACCGGATAGTTTTTTGGTTTTTACATCAATACGAGATTCACTTATTTTCAGATCTTAAAATACATTTTTTTTTAGTGTTCGGAATTTCGACGACATCTTCATAATTATAATAATCATGATTGTATTCTTTTAGAAAATATAAAATCGATTCTTTTATGCGGGATACGTGTATTATATTTACCTAAAATCTCCCTACCTTGTGTGTTCCATGAATGGTTTAAGTAGAAATAAGATTCGGGTGTTTAATTCTCAAGTCAAAAATTAAGGTTCAAATATTGTTCTTCTTATTAAGATTCTAAAATTTTGAGCAAATTGGAAAATCATTTAAAAAAAGTCTCAATTTATCGTATTAGATAAAAATTTATTAATTATTTAAAATGAAAGTGTTGAGATACTTGAAAATCATAATTCTTTTTACTTGTCTTAATTTAATTGGTTAAAACTACGAAAAACGTATAAAAAGTAATTGGAATTAAAACGATTATAAGGCATCGTGTAAAAAAATAAATTCTTAATCTAGGTTTGATAAACCGTTTGCTTCGCTAACCGAAATATTATTTTACTTCTTAAACCTACAAAAGTACTTAAACCTGAACATTCTCTGAGAATTTCGTCCAGCAACAGTTAAAACATGAAACCAAAGCGACGAATTAACGAGAGTTATTTACAACAACTTTACCTGTATATGAACCTTAGGTATTAATAAAACCTAGGTCAGAGTTCATGCTAGTATAAATTGAATAGAATACAAAGGTACATACAACAATAAGAGTAAATATAATTTAAACTTATCCTAGCCCGTAAAATCCTTAACTATGTGGAATTTTCACCTCTGGAGCTTAGAGCAACTGCTTTTGCAACATCGTTTTCAGCTGCTTTTCAATTACCTCCAGGCTGCTGCATTTGCTCGTGAGGGCGGTGTTTTGGCGTTGTAATTCCTCCAATTCCTGCTTGGATTTTTCCTCCTTGTACTTTCTCCTCTGTCTCGACCTGCGACTGGCCATGTTATTTTTGCCACGCAGCTCATAGTACTTCCTTTCCTTTTCACTAAGGTGTTCCAATTCTTCGGGATTTGGCAGGGATTCGTCTGTCTTAGGAGGCCTTCCACGGCGTTTTGTAGATGTTGGGGTAGGTGTTGTACTGGTTGATGGATAACTAAAAGGTGTTGAAGGCGCCGTAAAGGCGGTGCTGCCATTCGAAGATAAATCCTCTGATGGGCAATTTGATGCTTCATTTTGAAACAAGAGATCGAAGGCGGGAGAGTTATTTGAATTATTGTAGCTTGTAGGCTGAATTATAAAAGAAATATATATGTTAATAAATTATTATCAAAATTAATTTGGGTATGTGCTATATGAGGAACTAACATTTTCATTTTCTATTGAGGTTCCATGAAAATTTTTATGATTTTAATTCGCATAATTCTAACAATAAATTAATACTTACAAATCTTTCCTGCTCAAGATCTAAAGCTCTCTCAATAACTTCTGGAGTAGATGGGTAAACTTCTTCAGCTGTGACCATCCTAGACGTTGGCAGGATAAGTTTTTTTGGTCTTGGATTTCCTTCTGCACTATAGAGTTTCCTCTTCCTCTCCTCGAATTTTGTCTTTTGTCCATTTTTGCTATTTGTAATATGTATCATTGTCTCTGGTGTATTAAAAATACTGGGTAAACTTTCTTGGCTAGAAACTATTCCTTCAAATAGTTGTTCAGATTTTATGGATCTGCAATCCATATTATTGTTGTTATTGCTACTATTGTTGTTAGTATCATAAGGCAAAGTCTCTGGCATAGAGAAAATATCGGACAAACTCTCTTGACTCAAAACTGTTTCATCAGGAATTAATTCAGCTTTGATTGGTTTTACTTGAGTAGGACTTTCGCATAAAAATGGATCCATTCTGAGCAAGCACGATGGTGATCCAACTCGCAGACAGGTCTCACTCAAATTAATTGTGTCTTCGTTATTCAAATCATTTGGAATTGTTAGAAAATCCATTTCCGCCGGATCAGGCTGTGTTACGGTCTCGCCGTATAGCTGATCCTCTGTCCATTCGAAGATTATGTCGTCCATTTGGTTTGTTGTTGCTGCTGGTGAAATTTCTTCCTTTAATTCTATGTTTGGTGTTAATGTTGTTGATGTTGTTTCTGCTGTTGTTGCTGGCGTCGGTGATTCCTCTCCGTTGCAATCGTCTACTGATGGAGAGCTTTCATCAATAAGATCTTGTAAAATTGAATAGGCCGAGAAGTCAATGTCATCAAAATCTTCTGGGGAAAATAACAAAAACAAATCAAAAATAAAAATTAGTATGTTGGGTTATTAAATTTTAGATGTTTCATTACCCAAATATTTATCAATTATGATCGAAATAATTCTAATTATTGAATTGTGATCTTGAAATAATAAATACCTAAAACCCAAACATTAACAATTTCGAACAAAAAATTTAGTTAACTTTTAGGAGTTAAGATTATTTTTTTATGCAATATATTTTTATTACGTTAGTTTAAAATAATGCTTGTTAAGCTAAAATGAAGTTAGTTACATTCTTGGACACCTTTAGGTATGTAAATATAAGAACAGATTTTTAAAATGTTTTGCAACGACAGTTACCTATATTAAATAAATTTTAAAACCGATTTCAAATAAAAGCAGTGTAAACAAGAACAGCGGTTGCACTTCTCCTGCATTTACTTCAGGTTCTAATCAGAAACTAAACGACACTAGAAAGCAATTCGCCGAATTAATGATCATTCATGTAAGCTGCCATTTTATTTCGATAAGTTCCAGTGATCGGCCATTTTAAAATAAAATTTAACTGTATTAAAATATCAAAATGGCCGCCCGTGTTGTCTCACACACTATGAAAGTGATGCACTGATTGTTATGTATGAGCACACATGTTAAAAATTTTTATGTTAAACTTGAAAGATTAAAATCACTTCTTTAGGAACACACTCTTTAATAAGGAATTAAATAGCACTGAACCTGCTTTAAATAAACTGATAATACGAAAATGCCATTGAATATAAAGTCCCGAAAGTATAAATGCAATTAAATATTCACAAAAAAAAAAAAAAAAAAAAAAATGTAAACAAGACAAACCATAATTCTATTTCATTATTAACCACAGGTGCTAATTATCAAGAATCTGCTTTCATATCAATGGTTTGTTTACATTTTTTTAAAAGCTAATGAACTTGTAAATGAAGGCATCAGAATATTTTCAGCGTGAAACAAAAAAGCGAATTTAAAAGCAAATAATATAAAATTATAATAGTGTAATAGCTGCATGCAATTTTATAATATGAGAAGAGGTTAAAATAAACTTTTTCCCATTTGTTACAATCAATGATGAAATACAAAACTACTAACCCGAAAAAATATTCACACACCCTAAAAAATGTGTGTGTTCATTATAAAAAAGCACCCGGACAATGCGCCGCATCGCACAGGTGTGGGAGCACCGACACATATTAAATCACATAATTTTTATATTTGTGAGACAAAAAACGATATAATTTAAACAAAAATTTACTCGAGTCACATTTCATTGGTAAACTAAAACACAGTATTCGCATTTTATGAAAACAAATTAAAATTGTTATTATTATAGGTTTTGTGCATACGCTATTCCTAAATGCTTTACTCAGGAGAATGATTATTTTCTCATATTGAGTGTTATCGAAGGTCAAGTGTGCCCTTATGACTCATTAATGTTGCATGACTGCAATTCATACACCTCGAATTTCTTTACTTTTCCAAACTTCACATAATCAAATTACATATGTATATAGTTTAAGAAACAAATAGGTATAAATAAATAATCCATAATTATGTAGTTTACTTATAAGCGAAGTTTATTCTAAAATGCATTCAATTAAAAAATTATTTAAATTGGATGACTAATTTATTTATGTAACCAAAGTAAAATCAGAAGAGACAAGATAAACCCTAAACGCATTGCAATTTTTTGTAAATGAAACTATTTAATTTCAATTATCAGAATCGTAACGTTCATTTGGCTAATCTTTATTCAATCATTATTCAAGATAGTTTGAAAAGTTACAATAGTTCGTAGAAATTCTTATTTTAACCTTGTCATCATAATTCCAGAGATAAGAGCTTTCTTCAAAACGAACCCTATTTTAGTCTCGATGTAAGCAGCAACAGGTGGAATGAACGTGTGCGAACAAGTCACGACATGTTGTAATATGTATCAAAAACCAATTTATGCTGGACTTCAGATAGTGCACAAATATTTAAACGAAACTGATATGGCTCGTAAAAATCAAAGTAAAGGAGTAAATTTGGAACGAGCATAGTGCGAACAATTTGCTTGGAGTTGGAGTTACCTCCGGGCTGGCGGGGGCTCCGGAAGAAAACAGAAGATGGCACTGATTTAACTATGTAAATTTATGTATCTAACATACCTTAGGCATGCAGTGCGAAGGGATTGTGTTAGCTTCTTCCTTTTCCCTCCTTGAGTGAAAGATGTCCAAGAACTGACCTGAGGAAGGGTTGACCGCGGTCACCGTGTGCACTTTTCACGGAAGTCGATTTATGAATGGACTCGCGGCTCCCCGGCCAACAAGATATAGATGAATCTGGGGAGAAGGCTCATGAAAAAGCACCGGCCGGCGCTCACAGTGAGCTCCCCTTTTGGAGCGGAGCAGAGCTTCCAGAGGGGAAGGGAGCTCAACTCCCCAATCTTAAGCGGAAAGCTCCCGGTGTAACACCTTTTTTCTAACTGTATCTTCGCGGGCTCGCGAAATTTCGTCTTCTTCTTTAGAGAGAATGCTCCAAAGAGGGGAGCGACCACCGACGAATTTGGCGGCAAGAAAACTTTGGCGGCAAAGAAGCTCTTTTAAGCGATTTCACAATAATGCTTAATCGAAACTGCAAATTTCAAGGCCCGCATCATTTGTTTTTTTTTTTACCTATGTTTGTATGCACATAGATTTAATGTATTTATTTTCTTATTTCGGAATATAATTTCTGTTGGTCCAAACGGATAAGTAAATTATGGTTAAGTCTCAAAGAACTTTTAACGTATAATACATTTTTTCGTAATTAGGTAATATAGTTTTTAGGACCTTATTCAAAAAAAATAAAATTTCTATGCTCGTATATCAGAAATATTATTTTTCGAAAACATAATTTCTATTTATGTATTTTTAAATATGTATATGCACATTAAGCTGTTTTTTTTTTGGTCACATAGGCTAAAAATTTGACTAGAGATCTAAAAGTAACCGTCACGAAATTTCAGACTCCTGGATCAATCCTGTGAACGGGCGGCGGCGCCGCAAACAGAGTTTAGTTTCTCATACAATTTTACATAAACGTGATTAACTTCTAAAAAAAACAATCTTTAAAAAATTTCTTTTAACTAATCGAATTCTATCATATGGTTTTTTACGACACTGTTCAAATAAAGATAGCCTTGAAATTACTGGATTACGAATTTAGTTTTCAAGATCTTTTTGATAGTAAATTCAATTCTGCCTAAAAATGCTGCTATGAGAATTTTTTAAACGAGTTAATGAAAAAGAGTAAAATCGTCCCAACAGTTTAATGGAAAGACCTTGAAAAGTTGAAGTGAGGTTTTTTTAACTTAACCATTTTTAAAAGTTTGGGTAAGATCCATTTTTTGTCTATAATATGTATGAAAAATACTTTTTGAATATTGTACATATTATTAATATACTTTTTATAAAACTAATCCTACGTACTTTAAGGCTATATAATTTCTCTTTTTCCTTTAAGCTCATATAATTTTTAATTATTTTCTAATATTTAATCGTTTACTGGCTTTTGTGTATTTTTCTACAACTAATTATTATTATTTATTATTATACAATATTGGGATGCATTTATAGGGCATTCTGCTAAGGTCTGTCTAAGTATCGGTTGGGCTGCCTCCGAATAAACGTTGATCATCCTGTATAATATAAGGTACTATATTTTCTTTATATGAGTCAGTGTTTAAATAATTTATTCAGAATACGCTTCAAAGGTCAATGGACAATGTCTTGTTATATACTTATGTGGCAAATTCGTGAAACTAGCCAGATTTCAGTTCCAGGTGGCAAATGAAAGGTTTGTTTAATTAGCACACATTCAGCATTTGGAATAACATTGCGCTCTACTATTTATAAGGACTAAAAATTTCTTCTTTCTTTGCGTTTGACCTTAACGAAAGTTTATCGTAAATACTGGATATAAGTTTAGTTTTTATTTTTTCTTATTCAATTTCTTTTCAGTAACCTTTTTTCATGTTACAAATATATGTGTTATTTTTTATTTTCCTTTTTAATTTTCTTCCATTTACAACCATTCCTGTTATTATGTATTTGATGAAATCTTTACGTGGGATTTACCATCTTTTTTAGATGTCTAATGACCGTTGTTTTTTTTTTACATATAATCGATAAAATATGTTTATGATACTTGTAGATACTCTTGTTAATCAAATAACTTTAAGAAACTTTTCTTTCGTTTTTTGCAATTTTAATTTGATGAAATATGTATTCAAACGTGTAATTTATAAAACACATTTTTTAAAGGAATTTATATTTTAAATACGTTGGTCGATTATTTGAAAAATTGTCAGCATGCAAGTAGAACAAAGCAATGAATCGAATGATACTACGAGTTCCAAAATTTAAAATTTACTCAACCTACCTTGAAAGGGCTTATACAGCTCTTCAACTAAGTCGTATTCCATTGTTCCACTGGTATCCCTCTTGGGGATCTCCGTGCTTGTCTTGGTTAATAGATCCAATCCAATTGTTCTTTGCTTGTTTAAAGATGTTGTTTGCACAGTATTTTTCCTTGCTAAATTCGTCGTCGATATACAATAGCTTTGATTTAACAGCTGATCTCGCTCTGTATGGTTCACAGTCGGCACTACAATTGAAGCACGATTTTCTGGACAAGCCGAGTCCAGGTAAAAGTTTTTCTTTTGGTTCCCAACTAATAGCACTTTCTCGTTTAAGTTTTTTATAGATACGCTCTTTTCGCAATTGTCCTTTTTCTGTACCATTGAGTTGTCCCTCCTTACCAAAAAGGGAACAATTACTCGCGTTACACCGCTTGATTCCTCGGTAACTACTTTCAGATCTTGAAGATAACCAATAATCGAATCCGGTGTCCTTATTTTGTATTCCACTGGTTCCAAGTAGTATGATTCCGTTGGGAATTGAAGCTCCTGATCTCCTGCTGTAGAGATCGATGGAGCTGGTGTTGTTGTTGAAATCGTTTTCTGGCCGTGTAAGGCTTTGTAAAAGTGAGTTCCTGAAGGCAACCATCGTGAACGGGACTGTAACAAGAAATATGGACGATCATCAGGATATTCTTGTTTAGGAATTTCTTGCAACATTTTAAAAAAGTATATCTCTCATGGTTTCAGAGTATTCAAATTGAGTTATAGTCCATATAGTCTAAAAGTAGACTTCAAATTGTGCAACAGCCCTTATGACTTTTCAACATTTTCATATACTCAATTTCATTCACCCAATCATTTATAAAATTGAATTTAGCCGTTTCAGGTTTCTGAAGCCAAGTCACATCCGAACATGCCCAACACACAGAAAAAATCATTTAACCCTTTTGGTGAAGATTAACCAATCTCTCATAAATTCAAAAATTCCCACAATCTCACATGATTTTTTACAATAACATATTTATTACCTTGCCTATCATTTTTTTATTTGTATATTTTTTATTTTATTTTACTGTTATAAAGAGATATGTTTCATAAACTGTGGACTCAAAAACGTATTTTTTGTTTGTTTTGTTTTTTTAGTTCAACTATCAAACTTTAATAAGAAATTGATTAAAAAACCGATTCTTAAAGATATCTTTAATTGAAAAATTGCTACCCTAAATTACCACTGAAAAGTAAAATAAAATTCGATTTAAAAAGGCAACGAGCAAAAAAGAATCTTATTTTTTTTGCAGCTATGTACTTAAAAACCTTAAAGAAATAATAGATGATTTAATGACAAGTTTTCTCTAAACACGGTTGGAGTCGAAATACGAAAATTATACCCAGGAGAAAGATATCAGATCCTTTACAGCGCTAAAAAGGGTGAGAATGGTTAACTTTCTTTTCGAATAACATCCCTTATTTACAACGCTTTTTTTTTTAAAATGGGGATTATCATTAAAAAAAAGGTAAACTCATTCTCACCGTTTTTTTTTTTTTTTTTTGGAGTGGGGAAATGCAGTTGTGCACCTAGGTGACCGCAGCCACCCGTGTGCCGGACTCCCTGGTCGAATGACCAGGCCTACCGGCTAAAACCCCGCTCTCCGTCTAGGGGACATTACTTCAGGGTGGAGTCCTGTATTGTAGCCTCCACGAGGCACCCTCCGCCCGCCGCGCCGGCCGACTCGCCGTTTATAGCGCTACCTATGATGAAACTGATATCGTGGTTTGCTGATCTCCTTCGTAATGTTTTCTCTCTCGGATATTATTTTCGTGGGATTCTCAAGTTTGAGTATTTATGCTTCGACTAAGTTTAGAGATTATGTACTTGTAATAATAATTATCATTTAATTTCTAGTTTTATTATTCTCTATTTATAATTCAAGGTTTACTGTGGAAGAAAGAAAAAAAAGGGCAGCAATTTCCAATACTGCAGTTCCTTATTGGTTTTCACCAAAAGTTGTTAGAAAACCTTTTTCTAATAGTTCTAGAAATATATTAACTTGAAGAAGCAATAGTAAAAAAGTAAATTCGATGAACTCTGCTCACACATGACACTACATACAATACAAAATATTATCATATACTCTCATCAATCCACTCGCAGTATGTCATAGGGCACCTTCTTGGATTTGCTGTTTTTAAATATTAATTAATTTCACATCCATTCTTAATACTTACATATAGTTCGCCGTTAACTTGAAAAGAAATTGTTGAGTCCTAAACGACCTTAGAGCGAAAAAGCGTTAAGCTCTTCGTTTCAGACTGTAAAAGAAAAAGAAAACATGATGTAGTTATACCGCAGCTAGGCAAAAATCTCTTTATAAAAATAAATCGACCAACGTTTCAAACGCAAATGAATTTTATAATCTTAAAAGAGGTAGATACTGAAATATTTTCTCCGTTTATGAAAAACACGATGGTAAAACATTCAATCCAGTAAGTGTAAATGTTCTATTTTCAAAACAATTAAATCTATTTTAAAAACTATTAGTTACTCTTGTATCAGCCTTATCAACATAATTTATCGATTATGTATGAATACAATATATTCTAATCATTCAGAAAGGAAAAATGTTAATCAATCCGGGGAATAACACGCAAAATAAAAATTATTTGCATCTAAAAATTCCGCGAATTGGAGAAATGAAGGCCAGCAGCGCTGCGAGCTCGCATGTGGGCAGATGTGAAAGCAAAAAAATTACAATGCGATTTCTGAGAAGCTTTCAAAGTTTTCAAAGCTTTTAAGTCGATCCCGCATAATGTCCGGCTTACGGTGCCATAAATCGGCCATTTTGTAATAAATGAGCCATTTCGATCGGAGCGTGCAACTTTTTGTACCTACTTTTTTTCCGTTGTGCATTTTAGAACACACTTTGCATGATTGCAGCCCAATTTTATTTATGGTTCATTTATTTTAGTTCTATATTTATCTTTCAATTTTTTTTCTTGTTGTGTCGTTTTCTTTTGTACTAACATAAATCACAAAAAATTTGATTCGTACGTCTGTTAGAGCATAATTATACGTTTGAATAGCCTTGCGTGGTGTTACCTTTGATATTTAATCAAGGTACTTTAAGTAAAGGTTATTTTTCACATTAATTTATTCTCCCTCGATACATTAAGTATATTTTTTGTTTTTGTTTTTTTACAAGAGACAACATTCTACGTATACCTACCTAACTAAAATTAATATGCGTAGTTTTTTCTAAATATGTTAGAAAACTTGAAGAAAATCTTTGATTAAAATTAATTATGCGTTTCCGCTTTTTTCATTTTAAAGGTATTTGTATTTTACTTGTCTTTCTATTTAAAAAAAAAATAGAATAAAAACTATGTTTTTATAATCCAGAATTCACTTTAAATATGTAGTATATAATAACAAAGGCTCAAAAGTTAATTAAGAGTTCTATCGCTTTTGTGTCACTTTATTACAAAACTTCAGTTTTGAACAATTTATAACTTTTACTTAAATCAATCAGATAATTTTCGCAGTACAGAGATAATTAAAGTTCGGTCAAATTGATATTCAAATTAGAGAAATTATACAAATTGGCGGGTAAATTATCCATTTCAAAGATATGCACTCTATGTAGGCTTGGTAAAAATAAAAAAGCATATACATATGTATATTCTAAAACTTTTCCAAAAAATTTAATTTTGAGAAGAATCCTTTAAAAACAAAAATACTTATCATCTCTTTGAATTACCTAAATTTTTTACTATAAATATTCAAAGTTTTTCGTGTATCCTCATTCATTAGATTGCACCTACATATGCTGAGTAAGTGATCTACTAAACTTTTATCAGACAAAAATAAGCAATTGACGCCATACACTTATCTTGTTCAAATAACATTTAAACAAAAAATATAATAAAGTTAAATAAAGTCTATGTAGGTATGATATAATAAAGCTACATAATTATATTTAGCAGATTTCCGCTAAATTTCCCTAAATAGAAATTGTTTGCCTTTTTTAACCCGAAGCAATGCAATTTAAATTCATTAAATGGCAAATTTCGGGGAATTCAAGAGATAACAAAAAACCAGCTCGGATCGAGCCACCAAATCTGCTGCTTAGGCAGCGAACCGCGACGACAACGATGCACGGCAGCGAAAAAGCTGAACAGCAAAAATCGGGGAAAAACATCTCACACAAAAGTTATTAAGTGCGGGGAAAAACCGAGCTGTTGTGAAATTCCAAATCCCACAAAAGGGGGCCCGATGGCTGTGCGGTGACTCACCGGTTCGAGTGACATCAGCAAATGCCTTTCTCAAGGGCAAGTTCAGAGGGTGGTTTTCGGGGCCCACCACCACCTAAACCCTGCTCAACTATTCCCAGGGTGACCTCAAACCCCTAAACCTAGGACAAGTTTCTCGGGAGCAGAAAAAGCGAAAACTAAATATTTACTTTGAACAGTAAGCTCAAAATAGCGCGGCTTTTCCAAGAAAGCAATAAATGCCCACTTTGAAATTCTCGGAATGGTGCCCCCTTGCAACGCAGCCCCGTTCTCAGTCCCATCGGAGCGCAAACATGTTTTTGCATGTTGCTCATATAATTAGAGGATGTGGAAGGCGATGAAAATAAGAAAAAAGAAAAAAACAAAGTTGTGTGCTGTGCTGGCACGGAAAGATTAGATAAGACCCGTAGATAATTATCGCGCAAAATAAGTATTCCATTAATTGCTACAATTTTTGATACTCGAAAGTGCTCTTAGCAACTAAAGCAATTGTCGCGGTCGAACTGCGTTACTTCCGAATTGATCAAATTCAAAAGATAACATCAAAATGCATGAAGGTGTATTTTGATAGTGTGTGCTTGTGTATGACACTCACACTATCACGTCTGGAATGTTGAATGCAGAAAAAGCGCCTTCGAAGAGGGTTGGATTCGAATTGGACTTTGCATTTAAAGTTTCTTATTCTTTTACTCTTTAATGAATTCAAATTTTGTAAATAAAGCGGTGACATCAAAAAAAAAAAAAAAATAATGCACTGATCTTGTCATATTACTGAAAATCGTACACCAACCCATACTAAAAAATAGCAATGTAAGTTTAAAGTTATATTTTAAAATCCTTAGAAATTAGTACTTACTTTAATTAATTTTTAATCCAAGTGAAAAATATTGAAGAAAAAAAAATAAACGAAAGAATGCCGCCCTCCCGGAGGTGAGCCCGTTTTGCCTATGCGACGTAAAATCCAACGCGCACGAAAATTTTTGTTATAATCGACGGCCAATAAAATATGGCCGATGGAAATCAAAATTGAAGAAAACACTCACGAATTAAATTCACCTGGCTATCTTTATTCGCCCGATGAGTTCGATTTCCACAAAACAGCACAATAAATATCTTTTTTCGCCTTCTGCACTTAAAGGTGCAAAAGATACAACGAAGTAAAACTTCTTACTTCTTTTATGAACAACTCCAACTTTTAAAGTGGGCTCCGACAAACCGGACGCGATGCTTTCACTGGAACGCTTTGAAATTGTCTGAAATTGTGAAATTCAGATACATCGCTTTTGTGCTTCGGTGTCAAGTTGGTGAACCATCCCTTTGAGCTTTTCGCAAGAGTTATTTCAAAAAGCTTTTCGCCGGTCGGGTAATACTTGGCGCCATTCAATAGGAAATTTAAAAATTAATAAATATTAACATTACTAGAAAAAACCCTTAAAAGGTATTATAAGTGGATTTTAACACTTTGTGAATTCCTATTAGTAATATTGTTCGTTATTACCACAGTTATAATTACTTTGGCTTATTAATGTAATATGTATTTGAAAACTAATAAAATGCTTAATGGATTTTATGTTTATTAGTTTCTAAAATTAAATAATATTTATCTTAAAAATAACAATTCGTCAATTCAGATGATGACCTTTTAAGGTTTAAGCAAAATTTTCTTTTGTTCTAGTGTTTGTTGTAAAAGTTGTTATTCATTTTTTCACATATGCATTTTGGATATACATAATTTGTTCGTTAAATTAAAATATTTTGAAGTTATGACTAACATAGTTTCAACTTCAAACCAGCCTCATATCAAAAAATGAACATAATCTTAATAATTAACATCCTGTAGATAATTTCCGAGTGATTTTGATACCTTTAAGTGTTTTCAAAGATATGGCTTATAAATGCGAGGACAAAAAATGTTTTTAAATTAAAGATGTATGATAGATATATGTAAGTCTTTGGAAGATTTGTAAATGAGTCTCGGAGTTAATAAGAGCACTATTCTTTTTAATTACTCCTGAAATTAAACCTTAAAACAATACGGTCTGAGGTTGTTTGTGTGAGAGTTTTTGCGTGTAGCCGGCGGCAATTTTATTTTAAGATTTTCGGCTATGTCTAAAAAAAATACCATTCTCCCCCTTTATTTCCGTCCGAAGTTTGCAAAAGAAATAATTAAAAATGTAAATTTTTTTGGAATCTCAAAATTCACAATAGTTAAGATATAAAATTCAGAAGACAGCTTTCAATCAACAATTTTAATATAAAAAAATGAGGGATTATCTGGCAACCCACGAATAATTTCGAGAGGGGTAAAAAACTTGTAAAGGCCCCATTGGCGCTTCGCCGAGACAAAACAATAGAAAAGCTTTCAAACTTTCGTTTCCAGGGTGCTTCGCTTCCGCGGGGGAACCGGCGGTGGGTCAACTGCGAGTGACGAGCAAGAAACGACTTGATGTTGGGGCACTGAGTCACAATTTAAAATCATATGACTCAAGTAAAATCTTGTTTTGATACGCACTTCGTTAATCCGGAGCTGATTGGGGGCTTTGATCCAAACTTACCTCTAAAGGTCGTCATCCTCACAATTCTTTATAGGGCTGCTTGCATAAAAATCTGCTCCTTCCTAGAATGTAGCCACCAAAACTGCCAGTGAAAAGGATTAACGACGAGCATAAGACGGTGCATAAGATGAGAACAAAGCATGCGACGGTGAAGAAATCTCTGCTTCATATAAATCTTCCGGAACTTCTTCGTTGAAACGGTCGTTTTCTTCGTAATTTTCCCGAAATCACAGGCGAGTTGGATAGTAGTGTCCAATGAGTATTGAGATTGGGTGTTACAGTCTCCAGACACTTGTTTCATATTATAAATTATTAGTTATTCTTCTACAAATCAAAACACAAAAATTAGCAACAGTTTAAAAAATATACGAGTATTGCACAATATCGTATCACTATAAAATTTATATAACTTCTTAGAATCACTAAAACAATTTATAAATAAATTAATGGTATTGTTCCTTCCATTAACACCACTCTAGGGGGTAGAACACTTTTCAACAGACCTTCAATCAGTCAAACACTTAAGTGTTGCTATCAATTACTGGATGATAATATCAACAAATGTCTGCGGTTTAATCCGCTCCCACGAACTGGTCAACTTGCACTGAAGGTAAAGAAAAGCTCTATCAAGATGAGTCTGTGGGAATAGGTGATGCAATAGTTGGGATTTGGCTAATCATGCCTTCCCGAACTATGGCAAAAAACTCAAGTCTCGTGAAGACTAAAAGAATTTATTTATTAATTTCATCTTTTTTTGTTTTTTTTTAATTATAACATTTGATCGGGAGTAACATAGATAGTAACATAACAAGCGGTTGGGCTCTAGACTCTATTATATAAAATTTTTTGGGAGATGCGCCTCCGTGTGAATATAAATGCCGCCACCACCTCGTGCACGACCCCAAAAGGGCTTTAATCTTCGATCCTTTACCAACCTGGTGGCTTCTGTTGTTGGGGTTGAGGATAGCCACCCGGCATTGTGGCATAGCTGCCTGGATATGTCCCATATTGGCCAGGCTGTGGTCCTTGCGGGAATCCAGAGTAGTTATAAGCGCCTAAAGGAGATATCTTTAAATGATGCAACTTTTTGCAGTAATTTAAGATTTACTTGAAGGGTAGGGCAATGTTGCGTAAGGATTATATCCTTGAGGCATTGGTGGTGCTACATAAGTTGGATAGGGTGCGTTCGATGTTGCGCCGTACGGAACGGGCATTCCTTGGGGTTGAGTAGGATAAGGAATGCTTCCTCCTGGTTGCATCGGTGTCGCCTGATTCATCATTGAAGCGGGTGGAGACTGAGGTGCAGATGATGGACCAGAATCTAAATGCGAATTATTTATTAAAAACACAAAAAGCCAACTGATTGAGTGTCAACACATGGGGAAAGTCTGGGTATAGATTTCTTTCTGTGATCTTTGCCAAAATATGTACATCAGTTTGTG
Source organism: Machimus atricapillus (assembly GCA_933228815.1). Taxonomy (NCBI): domain Eukaryota; kingdom Metazoa; phylum Arthropoda; class Insecta; order Diptera; family Asilidae; genus Machimus; species Machimus atricapillus. The sequence continues at coordinate 3,576,614 of OW121788.1, read as the reverse complement.
TGTGACATTCATTCAATTGAAACGATTGTCCTTATATAAATTCTATTGTGGCATGCACAAAATTCGTTGTGATTTTTGTGTACATTTTCCTGATTGAAAAATATGAAGTGCTGCGTTTTTTAGTGATGATGAAAAAAATCAGGGACCGAAAATAATGATTATTTTTGAAATTATAAACAAACAAATAATCTACTTTAAACTACAATAAGTTAAAACAAATTGTTTCACTTGTAGTCTTTCTTACTTTGTATAGAAGGTTCAATTTTTTTCGGCTAAATAAATATTATAAATTGGACAATAACGATTATGATGAAGGGTTTTTACATTTCGATCGTTCCATAGCGATTATCAAGTAATTTTTATTGAATGAAATATGTACATTTTATTTTTCCATCGGTCGATAATAATTAATTCCTTCCTTGGTAAAAAATAGTAATTAATACATACATACATGTATGTATCAAACAAACTTGATCGTTATCAATCAATCGAAAAATACATTATGAATTGATCGAAAAATAAAAATTCGTAATCGTTATTAACCAATGAAAAAGAAATTCACATGCAAATATTATTTAACAATGGAAAAATAAAATTACTTGATAATCGTTATATTGTAATTGAAATTTTTTTGATCATAATCATTATAGTCCCTGATAAAATCAGAAGTATAATAAAATCTCCCAAACCTGTAGTGGTGGTATAATGCGAAGGCATCGATGGTGGCGCAGCTGGAGCTTGTCTGCTTGACTCAGTGGTAAGATCCTTCATAAGTTCCTCTTTCTCAGTTTTACGTGCAAAACAAAAATCTGAAATTTTATTCTGGAACACTACAAGCAGCTGAAATTATGAAAACTCGATTAAAATTATTCTCACATCCATAAAAGATCTTATAAACCTGAGTTAAATCATTATAAAATTTAGTTCCTTCTTTGAGATTATTTTGAAGTTCAATGAAGCTATCGTAAGATGCTGCAAGTTCGCAGAACAAGGTATCCCGCGAACCAGAGGAACTTCCAGTTTCGGACATAAAAGCGCTATGCGCTTCCTGGACATCAGTGAGCAGTGTTTGCTGCCTCTGGATGCTGTCCTGGACCTGCTGCTGAAGAGGACTGAGAGTTTTTCCAATTTCAGCCAAAGATACTGCAGGTTCATTTATCGCTCCGTCTTCAGCAAGAGCTGCCAAAAATTTCTCCTTGATATTAATTGTTGCGGATTTTAATTCCGATTCGATAACATCTCGCTCTGCTTTTATAGTTTCAACCTAAGATAAATCGCTTTTCTGTGGAATTTGTATCAATCTAAATTTTCAGGACTTACCGCTTCCATTAGCGACTTCAAGCGTTGGACAGTTGGACTGTTTGGGTCGACGCTACCTCCAGACGAGGGAATTGAGCTTTGAATCTGTTCTGCAGGCAGAGATAATAGTTCGATGCCCTAAATAAAAATTAAATTTTTAATTACTGGCATGAATTTTTGTGTATTAGTCGTTTCAACTAATAAGTCGAAAGGAGCCTATCAACTTAATTGTATGTAAAATGTTTATAGGAATAAACTACATTTCATTATTGCAAGTCTGAATAATATAAAAATTCTTATATGATTTTCGATTTAATCATCAGAATATTGTGTTCTAAAGGTCAGCTACGTGAAATTCATATAAAAATCTAATTTTACTGCGTGTTTACACAATCAATTTCAGACCATATTAACGAATAAAACTGGTATTGGATTGAAATTTAATTAACGTTACCTACCTTGATATGTTTATCGAACTTCTGGCGTACAATTTTGTCTGCTTCAATAGCATTGGTGATTACCTCCCTGTACTTCTTGGCATTTGATCTGAACATTTCTGTTAATTTCTCTGACGGAATCCTAGACCATCTTTCCTTGAACTGAGCCCTCAGTTGGTTATCAGAGCTCTGTTCCTCATCCAGCATTCTAACTGCCTCATCAAGAATGTCTCTATTGCGTCCCAGAAGCTCTGGGAGCTCCTTGATATAAGTTTTGATGCTGTCGACACCTCCCTTGTTACGAACATCGTTTGCTTTCTCAAGCAGAGATGGGGGTAACCCAGAGCTCGAATCGGCTGTTTCGACAGCTGCAGGAAGATTTAAGCTGGCCAAGACCCCATTCAATGTTTGCGTAGCTTCACGCAATTTCATTATTTCAGCATTAACCATTTCATTTTTGCGTGCTTCAGAGGCAACTAGAGCTTGATGTAAAACAACTGGGACCAAATTTTCAAACACATCTTTAAAATGTGCGCTCATTGGCGATGCTATTCCAATTGCTTTCGCCAACTGTGCTTTACCAGGTGAAGGAAGAGTTTTAACATCCGGAATCATTTCATTGTAGATGAAATCATTGTCCTTTTTTGATTCTGTAAGATGGCGCTTAGCGCGGTTGAAGTACTCCTCGAAAAGGGTTGGATTTCCCGATCGGGACTGTGCAGCTTTAAAGAGTTCAACGGAATCCTGAAGACGGGCTATTTCTTCACCGACCTGTTTGCCAGCACGATTTACAAGGCTTTGATATAATTGAGTCATGGCGTGGAATCCTGCCTGTTTTCCGGCAATCTATAATCGGAAATTTGTATAGAACAAATAATCGAAAAACAATCACTTTATTCAAACCAGTGGAGTCCATTCCTTATCCCAAAGTGCACGAAGAGAATCTTTCTGCATGCCTCTAAGAACATCTGCGTAAAGTTCTTCGCACTGGCAGCATAACTTCGCAATAATTGTGTCCTTCATACTGTCTGCAAGATAACACACAAAAAAAAAATGATCATCTGGCCTGCGCCTACCATTAAAATTAACACGAATGGTATCTATAGTTTTGTTTGTTTTTGAACTTATTAGAGCTCGAATTAATCGGGAAACGGTTTATTTGAAGGCCTCCGAGCCATTTGTTTATACGATTTATTCCTACCAGACAAATTAGAAATTCAAGACTAAGAAATTTGAAAAGTGGGTAGACAGTAATTCAATCTAAAATTTACATTACAAAAATATGAGATATATGAGAAACACACAGAAAACCGATAAACAAACGATTTAACCTAAGACTTGTTTAAACCAAAAAGCGGCGAATTTTTCTGCCATGAACTAATTTATTTACAAATTAAGTTTAAACAAGACAAGGAAGGATGATAGCACAAAAATTGTCGTAGTCAGTTTAGATTTTGGGTAGTGTGGAGAAATTTAAATTTAAGGAAAGTCGACTAATAGGGGCGGAAAATAGTAGTGAATGGAATATAGAGTTGTAAATACTACAGGATAGTCAAATTTAGTACCAAATAAACGGTGCTCTAGTTTAACTAAAATACTTAACTATTTGTAAATTACAAGATACCATCTAGCAGTACTTGCTATGCTTTATTGAAGGCAAAAGCATAGCAAATAGTGCTGTGCTATGCTTGCTATCTGCTGTTGCTTTTAAAATATTTTTCGGAGTGTGCCAATTCATAACGGATGAAACAAAACATAGTTACATATTCTTAATAATAGTTCTACTAAAAACAAAAACGCGAAACCAAAACTGAAGAGATTGAATTTACCTCGAATCGCCTTAGTGATGAACACTTCCTGAGCCTGGGCAACCATAAGTTGGGAGAGAACTCCCAAAGTTTCGGGATTTAAATCCGGTGTAGGTTCGGATGGAATTGCAGCTGGCGTAGCGCCCTTTAAATACTGAAAAATTCCAGCGCTCTGTTGCAACAGTTTCGTTGCAAGCTTAAGGCCTTCATCGGTGTCGAATGATTGGGACGACGCCACCCACGACTGAAGGGCAGCAATGTTGAAGAGAACGCAAACCTTTTCATACGCAAGTGATGTATGTGCTGAAAATTTTGCGGTGAGATACCAAAATGAAAAATAATTAAAAATGACTCACTTAGGCTGATTCTGCCCCCAAAAATGCTTCCCTTATCAAAGGCATCCTTCCACTTAAACGGAATTTGGAGCTCGTGGGCGGGGATTTTTGTTTCCAGTGCACAAAGCTGATCGTAGTACCTGCACACGAATGGATAAAATTATCAAATGTGTTAAAAAAAAATAGAAGTCCACTTCAAGCGACGGCGACAACTGTGACTCATACACCGCAGTGGATCGAAAACAAGAATTTGGGGCAAAATTTGCCACATCTCATACCCGTAAACGATGTCCAGTGAGGTTTCATATTTCTCAAAGAATTTCCAAATTGCAGAGTTTCTTAATTTGCTAAATTCGTTAACCGCTGGACCAACGTTGGACGACTCCGAGGAGGGGCTGCTGCTGTAAGCACTTTGGATCAAGTTTCGAAGCGGTTTGACCACATCCACTTCGGATGGTTTTTTAAGCGGCACGGCGAGCAATTTTGCCATTTTGGGAAAGTTTCACAGTTTATTCCAATCTAAACGTCCCTACGCGCGGATTTCTCGATTAATTATTGGAGCACTTTTGTGGGAAATGACTTCATCTACTTTTGAACAAGAACGTTCACCTGCTCAGCTACGTAGACGTCAAAATCTCGCTGTGATGGCGACGATCAGCTGAATTTCTTGTCAGGGCCTCCCAAACTGTGAGAAATGTTAACGGGGCCATAGGAAACAGTGCAGCAACATTAACCGTGAAAATTTAAAATTTACAACTGTATTTTTGTAGTTATTTTCAGTTTTCGGATTTCAAAATTTTCGAAACAAAAAGCTTCTTAGTGCGCCCGAGCCTCGAATGTGTCCGCCGTGGTCTTAAAAGATGTATTTTTTAACCCTAGAACTATATTGAGGCGCGCTACTTTCCAGAGGAAATTTAATTCCTGGACCTTAAGGGGATAATCTACTTTGAAATTTTTACAAAATCAATTTTTGTTTCTTACATTCTGAAAGTACCTACATATATAATTTTAAGAATTTTCTTTAAAAATATCCAAATATTCAACTAATTTTATATTCTACAGAGCTAAACGATCGGCAACTAACGCAGCTGTTCTCCTCTACTTTTAAAATTCAAATGTGTTTATCTTAAAACGAATTATTTTTCGGTGTTCTTAGAGTCTTGTGAAACAATAGAGTAATTGTCATTTTAACTTTAGAAAGGTTATTATCATGTAAAAGGTAATATTATCAAATCTACTATGCACTTTTTACTATCTTTTAGGATCATAGAGTTCAGCTTAGGTATTATTAATTAAAAGAACTATAAATGAGTGAATAATATGTTTTATATTTTTTAAGGATTATGTTAATAAATAAAATCAAATCATTAGCTAAAAACAAATTTATAAAGTAACCATTTTCCAATCAGTCCTTGAAATGAAAAGAAGCTGGTATGAATTTATAAATGAAAATATGCTCAATCAGCTCGAATTTTCGAGGACAATAGGATTGAAATATACAAAATATCGTACTTTGATCATTCACGGAATATCATACGAAAATAATGAATTGCCCTAGGTGCTGGTTATGAAATTATTTATACTGAGTTGATAAGTAATTTTTTTAAAAAAGGAAATCAAATGTTTTTAAATTTAGGATCTTTCAACTACAACTAGAATTATAAAAAAAAAAATTAAAAGAATATGCTCGTTTCAATATTATTTGTTTGTGTCTTTCATAGATTTGATGTAGGAGTCTGAAATTAAAGCGTTATTACTTTAAAAAATGTCATTTTTCCTATGGGAAATGTTAATTAATTGTATCATTAAGAAAATTATAAAATTGCATATTTATGTATGCCTTAAGCTCAAAAGTTCTATGTTCTGCGCCGCTAGTCTCATCATAAAAGAAGTATATTTTACGGCAGAGCTTTCAGGAATCGTCAGGCACCACCACAACATTCCATTGCTATAGCAACCTCACCTTGGTTCATTCATTGCGTAGTAAGTGGAAAACCGACCTCGGTAGTCGGTATCCTTGGATCCTGTCCGACGACTACAACTTGGTCTGGGAGTTCGGACGGGACCATCCAGGAAGGTATTCCAGATGAGTTCATAGCAACGCAATAGTAACCGAAGGGGTGGGGGGTTGGGAACTGTGGACTTGAACGGCGCATCGATGCTTGAAACTGTAAGCTGTCGAACCCCGGTCCCAACTGTGGAAAATTTCACAACAAATGCGGGGGGGTGGTCGCGGTGGGTATAGGGGTGAAAAATGGAAAAGCTTTGAATGGCTGGAAAATCCCTCCCACACTGGCAGTCTGGCGACTGCGTTGAGACACCACAAATCGAACAAGTGACAGCGTAAAAGGTGATAGAAGTATTAAAAAAATACTGGTGAATAGTCGCGTTCCTGCAAAAATAATGTGAACATTTTGAAAAAAAAGGGTATTTCCAAAATAAATAAAGGGAAAACGAAAAAAAAACTACTTACTATAGTTCTAAAGTGTGTTGTATATCGAGCCGGTGAGCCTACAATAGAAGCGACCGTGAAAGTAATTAGTATCCATTTCCTGTGAGGATAACGTAATTAATTCTTCAATCTTTGAGGATTCGGTGAGTGGTGACCCACATCGTCAAATGTGTCCAGTGCGACGAATTTGATTAGCTGCTTCTGCCTGTGTTGCAAAAAAAAAAAACAAGCAGCCCTTTATCAGGTGCGTATGTTAAGGCAAGTATTGTTCTTGAAGAACACCTTTTAATCCCCCGGTTTCCACATCACTTCTTTTGCTCTACTTGTTGTCTTATTTTGTCCAAGGAGCAGGAAAATTCGCTAAGTTGGATATATTCTTTTTTTCTTTCTCAAAGAACTCGTGCTTATACCCCGAGTAGGTCAAGGAGATGCCTATGGGACAAAAAACGCTTTCTCTGCTTTTTCTTAAGAACCTTTTAGTCCAGAGAATGGGTTAATTAATATTAGTTGCAGTTATGGATGCGAGGGTGAACCCCCCTACTCATTAAATGCGAAGGCCTACAAAGAGCTCCTCAGAAATGGTCATTACAAATTGGAAAGGTGAAAGCGTGCCTTGCAAACAATTTGAAGAAAACAAAGATTATTTATTTATCCAAGAAACAAGCAACAGTCTCTGAAATAAATTAGTATTTTATAAATTGAAGTATATCATGCAATATTTGTTTTCAACCTTACCTAATAACAACAACAGCGTGCTCCGCTTTGGCCACACTTATGCGTCTTAAGATTTGTATACAAGCCATGGATCTCCTTAACAACGGAACAATGAAGAGGGCGTTCGCTTCACTAGTTGAAATTGGACGAGAAAGTTTCGGTGTTCCTTAAAAGCACTGTAATTGAATTAACCACGGAAGTAGGCACTTAAGGGCTTGCATTGTACCCTGTTATTACGTGGTGTTCATAACCATTGCAAAATGATTACTTATTCGACCTCCAAGTACTATGTAGTGTCTTAATAACATCATTTTGGATACCAAATGCGCATTAGACTTCAGCTATTCTTAGTAATCTTTCATACTTAAGTAAACGGAAAAAAAATTGTTAGAAATAAATATATACATATTACATGATTGCAATCGATTTTCTAATTGGGGTTTATATATAACTATTATTCAATTAAGTTAATCGAAATCTTATGAAGTTCCCAAGTTTTGGTGATGGCAAAATTGTCTCACTAAAATTATGATAGTCGATCAAAGATTAAAAAAATAAAAAAATGAAAGAAATGTGGTAGATAGTCATATAACTAAATCTGAAACAATTTTAAATAGATGTTAAGTCAAAACGAATTACATGACCACCAATTAATATTCATTTTTAATCATTTGAAAATTTATACCTAATTTTAAGAATATGCAATTAGAATTTTATTTATAAATTCTTATTATAAATACATATTTTAGGTACATTCTATTCACTTGGCATACAACAAGTCATAAGAAATTCGTGCTTTAATTTTATTTTATTTCTTCACTTTTAATCATTAAAAAAGGTCAACTCTCAACTGGTTGTGTTATGCCCATAGTTTTCCAGATAGTACTGTTTGTGACCGACCAAGCGTAAAAGCTCTCCTCTGTATTTGACCTGGATTTGTTAATAATTTTCAAAGCAATGTGTAGTTAAGAATTTTACTGTGACAATTTCCCTTCATGTTTCGCAGATCTGCAAAAGCTTCTCAATGAACAAACTCAGCCCCCCTAACGAAATGAGGATGTAAAATTCCACTTGACTGATCCTGAGCGAAAAATGTCTCATGTAAGTATGTCATGGAGTTGCACGTTGCCCCATCGTCAGTTGAACGTAGAAAATCGAGAAAATCCTAGACGGCTATCAGTTTTTATAATTAAATGGACAGATTTGTTAATGTTGTTTTAGACAAAATTTTAGACATATTTAAAAAGGTACCGACAGTTATAGTTAAAGTTGAAAATTATTTTGAATTAACATTTTCAGACTATCCTCATTGACGAATCGAATGGAAACGGGCTGTTTGCGGTGAAAACTACAACATCTTCAGCAGCCCATGCCGTCCTTGCGACTTCGGTCTCGAACGAGGACTTGAGTCAAAGTTTGTCTGAGTATACAGACGCCGATGAAAGTATGTCGGCACCGACGGAGTTTTTAGCAGAGGTTAGAGATTTTAATTTAAGTACGCGCTCGAGTGGAATTATTTATGCTGTTTGTTTAAATTCAGCTAAACGATTTTAATAGCTGAATTGTGTGTAAATTTTTTAAGGTGGTATTCAACCAATTCAGCTTTTGAAAGTAGTGTGATTTAATTCAAAACAAGATGCATAATACCACTCCATCCTTAACCTGCAGTTGTTTATATCTAGTCAGCCCTTTGAAAGTGTTAAACAGCCCTTAGCCTCACCAGGAGATGGAGTGCTTAATAATTTTTGCCACTTTCCTTTCAGTTCCTTTCGGCCGTTATGCTAAAGGACTACAAGAAGGCCCTAAAGTACTGCAAACTGAGTACGTATGAATTTTTCATTTGCCTCCCCCTGGGGGGGGGGGGGGGCACATTTCCATTGTACAATGCAAACGATGTTGTTTTTGCAGTTCTACACTACGAGCCTAACAATGTCACCGCAAAAGAGTTTTATCCCTTGATTCAGGAAAAATTGAAATGTGAGTTTTCCTCTTGCGAGAAGTTCCTGTTTTTCCCCCCATACATTTCCTGAATTTTGTACGATTGCAGTTGACTCCTCCAGTGAAAGTGACGAGAACTACAATAAATCATCATCGCCTGAGGGTGAAATCGACCACATAGGGGCGGGGAACAGGGATGACCAGGGCGAGGGAGCTGCTGAGAGCGATAACTCGTCAAGCATAGGAGGCGGCGATAATTTGTCCTCAAGCGATAGCGTTGGAGCTGATGGAATAGGGACTGGAGGAGGCGTTAGCGATAACTCCTCAAATGGGGGTGGAACAAGCGATTCTGAAGATGCTGACGCCTCCACAAGTGACTCCGATGAAAATAACTTGGAGGTATCAAACTCTAACGCCTCAACGAGCTCAACAAGCCGAAGCGATAACACAACTCACTCATACTCAAGTCTGCTGCTTGAAGAGGATGATGAGCAGCCAGCGGCTCCAGACCCGAAGGGAACTTGTACCCCCAATTTGGACTTCAGTAATGGTAAGATGGGAAATAGAGTGAGCGAAACTCGTGCCGAAACCTTATAATTCAAGAGTTAACTTAAATCCAAAATTAAATATGCCCACTTTGGACCAAAAATGGAGATATTTATACTAAACAGGCCTAGAAAAGTTCAAAATTAAATCAGACTGATAACAAGAAAATTGGAATTCAACGAGATTCGAGAAATACGGGAATTAATTTGGGTTTATGAAAACCATAGTTTAATTGTTAAATTAAATCTACGTAGAGTACAACTCTTGAACTGTAAAGCCTTTAAATGTAGTTTTTAAAAACAGCTAAGTGGAAATTTTGTTCAAAGTTATTTGATCTGCTTAAAATCGCTGTGATGTATGTATAACACCCTATGTGCCGTCTAAATACATATCTCCAATTAATCATAATTTATATACATATGTATGTACAATACGAGCATATGCATAATATCATATCATTTCTTTATAAAAAAAATTATACTTTATCCCTGAATTGTATTTGACCTATTCTACAGTTTAAAGTGATTTTTTTTTGCTATATAAAAACAGGCCAAGTTAACTAAAATATTACATTAATAGAATTTTGTAATTAATGTATAATTTTATGAACTTGCAGGAAACTTGAAATCGACTTCATGCAGTGATTCAGAATCTCCAACTGAGCCTCTTACTCAACGACTCGTGGCTATCTTGCGCTCCAAATGTGTTCCTGGAAAGGCGACATCTACCTAAGGAGCTTCTGCATAAATAAACAAAAATTTAGCAACCAACTACAAAACAAAAACAAGAAGAACAGAACAAAACATTAGTTAGAGGATCTCTTTTATATTTGAAGAAAATTTATCATATATTATCTGCCTGGGTATTGCACCCTTTGGGCTATTAGCTTTTAAATGAATCAACCAATGTAGACTAAGGGAATATACGGGATGTAATTGTATTTTCATTTTTTCAAATTAACTTAGAGAAACATATCTGCTAGAAACCGCGTAGTGTGGATTGTCTGTGGGAAAAATGTGAAAAGGTTGCACAGTTTAGCCTCTGTACGAACTGATAAATGTTTATATACACAATTTTCATTATAACAGAAAAAAAAGTATATATATACTATACATATATAGGTATGCATTTGGTTTTTTTCTAGCCTTTAAGAATGGAAGACTGTGAACGAGAACTACTTCGACTTGTTAACTGAAAGACTATCGAACATGTGGGAAACATTTCAATAAAAAAAAAAAGAGTCAAAGTTGATTTTAATTATTTTTCCTTCTCCTAGCAACATAGACAGTAATAGATATATTCATTATAATTTGTAGCTATATTGACTCTATGTTATTAAATAATTTTGGTTATATGTTTTTTCATAACTAACCACTAAAAAGATTTTCTGAAAAATATGAAAAAATAGAACATCCCTAATCTCTGAAACTAATGGACCTAAACTTTTAAAAAACCACGGAATATAACTCCATCTTTCAAGTTTATAGGAAAACCATAACGAATAGGTTTCTAGGAATTAATTGGGCTGCGGTCGACTTCGATAATGTGATAAAAACACGATTCAAGGTAAAAGGTAAAAATTCGATTTGAAATTTCAGCAATGAGGTTATTGTATTGAATAGAAAACTATCTTATAACCGTTCTGAAAGAGAGAAGGATCTGGAGCATTTCACAACTTTTTTAATTTAAATTTGATAAAAATGAGAATTTGAAAACAAAATGTAAAACCGAAAATACAAGCCAAACGCTCTAAACTCCGATTATTTCACGCTTTTATTTTTATGATAATTACAATAAATATATTCGTCATAAATCCAGTAGAAAACGAAGGAACAGGTAATCCTTCGTTATGAACTTCCTCTACATCACCAAAATTGTAATTGGTAAAAAAATCAAAAGGAGAAAAAGCGCACTGATATGTTAACATGCTAAACATGGATCCATTCGAATTAAAAAGAAAAAGAAAGTAAAAACTGGGTTCTATTTACACGTCTCCGCATGTAAGAGTAACAGAACTCCGAAGAATATAATCACCTAATCTTTTTCTGCTTAATTTCCCTTACATCGTTCAAACTATATAAAAAATGCACATGCTCGAAAAGACGTTAACAATTATTACTTGGGAAAATTCCAGTCCTTATAGCTTATACACTTTTACGTTTTTTTTTTCTTTAACCCACTTCAATTTTAGCACCATGGTTTGTATAACTGTCTTGCTTAACACCGTTTTCTACTTTAACTCCCATTTTTACATACTCTTGCCGTTTCTGTTGCTCCATGAAAAACGAAATTCTCCTTAAATTTATCATAATTCACTAAGAAAAAATATAAATTCAACTAACCGCTTCGAGTTACAACTGATTTCTTCGACAACTACTGACAGGGAACTAAGATTTCTTCATGCTCATGGTATTTTACAAGTTAAATGCCTATGCTTGTATGATTTACGAAAATTTTATTTTTTTTAAATTTTTTATTTTAAATTTTTTTTTTTAAATCTCTATTTTTATGATTCTTCCTATATTTGAATGTACTTTCAGTTGTGTACCTATTTTTTGTGTGTTCCGTGTTCCTATGTTTATTACAATGAGTTTCAATATGCTTTTACTTTAAACTTCGAACTATTTGAAAACTTTCAGGTATATTGTACTTTCAGAGGTGTGCTGAGGAATTTACAGATACTGATGTTTATTTGCTATAATCAGATTCTAAAAATTGGTAATAGGAATTACAAGGAATATATTTACGTGGAATTGATTATGAAACGAATCAAAATCCATATCGATCCGCTTCTATGCGTATTCAAATGCATGCAATTATATTTTTTTCGCATGGACAAATAGTATTAATAGGTTTCTATGGTTTTATTTGTTTTTTTTTAAATGTTCACGACATCTAAAATCTCGAGAAGGAAAAGTCAAATTTTTCGAGTTCCATCGTAAAACCTTGACTTGTTATATATTTATTTATTTTATTTTATTTACTTTTTGCATTCTCATACTTTGCAATTATTCGTAATAATAAAAATGAATTAAACATTATAAAATACACCCAAAGGTTTGTGTTCCAGCTTTATTTTGCGGAACCCTGGACTTTATATTTAATTTTGAGGACAGTTAAAAGTTGTTTGGCGTTAGTTATATATATTTTTCCAAAGTGTTATTGGGTTATTTAGGTATTATTAAATCAGGTGAAATAAATATTTAAATTCTGGGTGAAAATTCCGTATTTAATGCAAAGTGTTTTCTTACAGGCGGTTTTGTCGCCAAAATTCAGTACGGTCAATCTTTTGACTTCTTGCTGTTTTTTTGTTACGCTCTAATTTCCCTTTTTACTATTTACAAATTTTGACAAACACATTTTTCAAATTGTGGATTCACCAATATTAAATTTACTTCATTACATTCACATAACAAAGGGCAATGCACCGACGTATGTTTTATTGAATTAAAATATGGAAGTCAACTGATTTTTCAATAAAATTTCATAATAGAATTAAATAATAGATAAGTATTTTTGTGGTGTAGTAAAATTGTAGAAAGATCTTTCAATATTTGGCTCGAAATTAGAGACACAGAAGACCGAAATTATAAGAGATTTTGCCATAAAACTATATAACTTCGCCAGGGTTAGTGTATTTATACGTAAAAGTAAATTCCTCAGCACATGGAAGTTGTTTTGTATACAGCAATATGTAATTATTAACAGTACCATTATATATAATAATATTAACTATCCAGTGGTAGTGTTACAATGACTGCAAGAGGAAAAATATACTTTTCGATAGAATCTCGCCTCCATTTGTATGAATAAGTGGTAGTACGCCTAATAATTCATTTAATTCATTTACCATCCATTGGTTTGGCACATATATATCAAAAAATATTATATATTCGCTTCATTTTGCTCTTTATTTTCCATTTACTTTTTTATTACTTATTTTTATTTCATAAATCTTTGCTCAGTTCTTTTGTGACTCTGGCTAAGTGTCGCAGTAAATTCTGTGTGTGTTACGCGTTTCATTAGGCGTGTCTCTAGTTCTTTCGAATCTCCTAATTAATGTCTGTACAAAAATTGTGAAATAACTGAAAATATATGGAGGACAGAAGAGACAAAAAAAGAAAAACCAACAGTCTCCGTACGCTAAGTGCCTATATTTTCTAGAGTCGTTAAATTGCAGTTCTCTGGTTTCCTTGGTTGTCTCAGTGTAAAAGGTTTTTGCGTAAAAACTCGTTTTACCTCAGTACGGCGAGTCTTAAAGTAATTTTACAAACAAACTTAAAATCGAACAAAACAAAGTGTAAAGTTTGAACTATATTGCATTCTGTACAGGGGCCTTATGGCCGCTAAAATCATTTCCTACGAAATATATGTAAAAAACACGTTTCCAGCACATCACATCGCCGGGAGCTCGGCAATAAGTTAAGAGCTAGCTTAAATTAGAAGGGTTTCTCCTCCGCGCTATATAGACTCTTTAAAAACTTTCGTATCTCTATAAATATTAATAATCCTCTTAAAAAAATATCTCTCGCGTAAAATCTCCTTTGTGTACAATATAAAAAAAATCTCCTCAGACGGGTTAGCCCACTGAGGGCGGGCTTTGAAAGTCGGGGGCGTGTCTACTATTTATTGTGTCGTGACTATGTTAATAGAAATTCATCAACATTCCCTTTAGCAGAAAAATACAAACAAAAACACCTCACTAGGTAACAACAAACAGACGTCGCTCCTTGGATCTGGGTGGCTGGCGGACCTCTTAAAGGAGGCTACAATTTACTTACAGTTCTCCTCAGCTTTGATACTATTTTCGCTACGATCTCGCTGCCCCACTGACTGGCTGCAGCGACTTTTTCTTTTACTTTCTAGCTTACTTAAATATTATTTGACGCATCGGTGTTGGCCTCTATCAACAGAGGCGCTGTCGGATACTTCGTATGTTGCGACACACGTTCCATAACACACGACGACGATAGCCTTGCCTCGGCGTCATGGTCCCAACACTCTTCAATTGTGTCGCAAATTTGGCTCAAACCCTTCAATAAAGAAATAGATATAAAAGAACGTTATTGTAAAAAGTTATTTTATCGCAAAGCTTACAGGATGTGCTCTCCAATGTTCGTATATAGTCGGCCTTAACTTCTTCATTACAACATTTTCTTGCATCTGGTCCAAGGAAGGATGTAAGCCCAACTAAAATAACAAGCAATTTTACTAGGTCCTGTAAACAGTAAATAAAGGTTTTGCTGTACTTACTTCTGTTTCGAATGGCAATGTATATTCGTTAACGACCCCGCTATGTGCGTCGCAACGTGAAACCATTTCCCAAAGGACCAAACCACAAGCGTATACATCAATGCGGAGGAAAGCATCCCGCGTGAAATTGATTGCACCTTCTAGCACTTCTGGTGCCATATACCTCCGGGTTCCAACTTGTCCGTGAGTATCGCCACAAGGTTTACCTAAATTAAAAAATTATAAGAAATTTTTCTATATAACAAGACGCCAGATAAATTCTGAGAAGTATTAAAACCGCCTGACTATGTGATTTGTGATTGAGATTCAGCTCTCAGTACACTGAAATAAATTTGCAAGCAATAATTTTCTGTTCTATTTTTCAGAAAAGTTGCAGTGGTGGTTTATCATCTAAACCCAAGTGTCTCAGTGGTACATCAAAAAGAGTCGCGAGTGCCCAATTTAACTAGTATAATTTGTTTTTCCAAACCTTTAGAATCAATCAAAATATGACTCGGACTACAAAAGCAAGTAAACAAGTGTCTTGAATTTTATAACGCCACCATCGTTATATGTAGAACGAATATATTTGCAAAATAATAGCAAAAACATATTGTGATTTTATGAATTTTTCAGTGGATTTGCAAATAAAAACTATTGAAGTTGTTTAAATCATTAAACCCCAAATTTAAATTAATCTTACCTGGTTGGAAAATCATAGCTAGTCCAAAATCAGCTATGCAAGCAGTCAAATCACTTTTGAGTAAAACATTTTTACTCTTGAAGTCACGATGAGCAATAGCAGGCTTTAGTCCATCAGTCTTACTGGCACCGATCTCCTCGTGCAGATGCATGAGTCCACGAGCCATCGATTCTGCGATCTTGCACAATTCCAGCCAGGATATCGTGTGGGCCTTTAAATAGTCACAGAGCGATCCATACGTATGATAGGCTGTAATAAGCCAGAATTCCGGTTGCATTTTATCCATGTGCTTCTCTGCTCCGATAAACTCCAAAATATTTGGATGTTTCATTCGAGGAAGCTGCAGAAGGAAAATAAATTAATTTTTGAATATTTTTAGTGCACAAATACAATAACCTTATAAATCTCCTGCTCTGTTGTCCATGAATCTTTTTCTTGAACAGGAAAGATTTTTACAGCATAGTCGTCGTTTTTCATCCGGCCATGCCAAACGGCTCCAAATCTACCTCTAGCTTTCATTTCGACCAGTTGGATTGGTCTCAAAGCTATGCACGGTGAGGAGCTTGTTACTTCTGGTTCGATCTGTAAAATATATTTCTCGTAAACAAAATTTAACTACTTATTTACGTTAAGATCCTTACCGTTGGGATCTCATTGAACATAGCTTGTTTCCTCTTACGGTAGAAGAGCAATCCCCCGATTAGAAATACAATCAGAGCTGTGAGCACTAGGCATGCTATTGTTACGTATAGGGTATTGTCGTTAGCCACATTTTCTTTTGGCACTAAAAATATCAAATTTATTAATTGCCCATTAGTCATTATGTTACAGATTTTGAGATCAAACAATTGCAAGAGTGGAAGTGTCATAAAACACAGCCAAAATCAATTTTGTTTAAAAGTTTTTCAAGGTAGTTTATTTCGAACAAAATTGAATTCCGATAATTTATGTGACAATGGTGCCTTTTTCAAGTATTAAAAGAACTTGCCGAATTACATTTTTCAGGGCATGAGGTGGATTTGAATGGTTTATTAAATTTTAGCGGTTTAATTACCTTCAATTTCAGTCGCCGAAGTGGTCGTGGGGATCCATTTGTGCTCGGTATTGCATAGGGACCCCTTGCAGCAGCAGAAGAACATGTTATTTTTGAGCGCCGACGACGATATGCACTCCGTTTGGTTGCATTCCACACTGTCCGTGAAGCATCCTTTCATAGTGAGGTTTACCTCTCCTGGAAATTAAGATTTTTACGGGGTTTTGCCACAGTTCCGAAGGGACAGGAAATGGTTTTACCGGTAACATTGTCTGCTGTCCATAGCACGTAGCAGCTGGGCGGCTTTTCCGATTCAATTGAACATTCCTCGATAGTTGGCTTGCACTTTCCCTCTTTGACACACTGCTTCACATGATACGATTCGCACTGGATGAGGGGCCGCGATGGTTTTTTCAGCACAATCGAGCCAAATGCGAAGCCTTCACCCGAGGAGGTAATCATTAGTTGTGAAAATGCCACAAGGAATTAAATCTGAGGATGCAGAAACTTACCCAAAAAGATGAGAATCGCTAGGAGCACATTCGTGAACATTTTCTTCCTTTTAAGGGATGACAGGCGCACGCAAAATTCCGTGTGGGGAAAGACGACTCTTTTATAATCACTGAGCTAGCTTCTTGTAATTACACCATTCTGGCCTCGCTCGCCGACGATTTAATACCCGAAAATGATGGAAAATTCGACAAACAAAAACAGGAAAACATAAACATTGCTAGGGAGCAAATTCTCCCTGTATGAAAAAAAAAGTCCTTCAACCTTTCCGCACTGAAAACTTCCACCGGTAGGTCAATTTGTATGCAAATAGTTACTTAAACTTTAGAGAATTATTTTAATCGATTGTTCATTGACTTTAACCCGATTTCATGCCGCTAATTAAGGAAAATTCACGAATTTTGACAACTATTCCACAAAATCGGAGACATTTTGGATTTTACTATACGTTTTGTTACTGCAGTACTAGATGAATGAATTTTCATTGAGGGGAATTTTTCCAAAAATGCGCTGTACTTGAGTACAGTACGGGTGAAAATTTATCTTTTTAAAATGTATTTTAAAGGTTAAACTACTTGTAAAAATGTGAAATTGGTAGGCTTTTTCTTTTCTAAAAAATAAATAAATATTTTATTAAAGTGACTTGTTTATTTCAGGTAAATTAACCACATTAATTAATACTTGACGAATTCGTATAAAAGTTTACAGGTACCATTAGAATCCCTCTTGTAACCACCGAAGGGTAAAGCTCTAGAATTTCTCATGCGAAAGAAGGAGATAGAACTAATTTTGCATGTAAACAATACAAAAAGACGTCCCCCACTCGCAAATTAAGAAGAAGATGTGCACTTGAAGTTCTCACGGCGACGCCATATTGGACGCAATTGTGTTCTCATTTGGTCGAGTTCAAAAGTTTCCAGTGAATTTTCGCAGTTTTGCAGATCTTTTTGGTAATTATTACAATTGTAAAATATGACTGGTCGCGGTAAGGGAGGTAAAGGTTTGGGAAAAGGAGGCGCAAAGCGTCATCGAAAGGTTTTGCGTGATAACATCCAGGGCATTACCAAACCCGCAATTCGTCGCTTGGCTCGCCGTGGCGGAGTCAAACGTATTTCTGGGCTGATTTACGAAGAAACTCGAGGAGTGTTGAAGGTAATTACCTAACCACATTCTGCCTCAATTTTAACTCTATTAATTAATTTAAAATTTGCAGGTGTTCCTCGAGAACGTAATTCGGGACGCCGTTACCTACACCGAGCATGCAAAGCGCAAAACTGTAACCGCAATGGACGTGGTCTACGCCCTCAAGCGCCAGGGTCGCACTTTGTACGGCTTCGGCGGCTAAGCGGAGCACCTCCAGCAGCCTCCCAACAGCAGCAGCCCCGGCATCGGGCTCCTCAATATTCCACTTATTCTATTCTACGTAACAAGATGTTTAATGTTTTCACTTTTCTCTAGAGAAACTTAATTTGTGGGTAGTGTTAGTAGCACCATCTCAAGATACTGTAACTTCTCTTCTGATGAATAAAAAAAAAAGTCTTAATTGGATTTAACGAGATTTTTTATTATTCATATTTTCCTAAAAAGATCTCATTTTCCTTCTAAACTTCGCGAAGGATGCGCTGCATTCAGCTCTGCGATGTTCCCAAGAAAAGCGATCTGGCAGTCTCCTGAAATGGATTAAGTTCAGAAGTTTTCATTATAAAATCGAAAAAATTAAGAAATTGCGCCTTGAGTAGTTCCAATTAAAATAAATTTTAATCTTTTAACTAATCTTAAGATAAACAAAACTAAAAAAAGAATTTGATCAAAAATAAATTTAATTTAATTTTGGTGAAACTATGTAGGTAAGAATATTTCAATGAATCAATTTCAGAGTGTAGCCACCAAAACGATTTTCTATTCGAAATTTTATTACTATTTTTACGACTTTTAAATAAATAAGTTTAGCACTTTTTCTCACTTGGAACTGTTTTTGTAAAATTGCCTAAATCAGCTTGGGTAAAATATGTATTTTTTATTTATAGAAGCTTAATAAAAAAAACTCCCTGGTATATTTTGTTGTTTTATACCCAAGCTTAGATTTTCTTAGAATGGGTAAAATTTTCTAAATTAGTAAGACAGCTCAAGAATATCTACAATAATCTAAAATTTGAACTGTAGAGAAATATATAAAAAAGAAAGGTTTATTCTTTTCTTTGAGCACATAGTGTATGACGTAAAGCGTGATTCCTTTTGGGTTTTCTTAAGCAAAAATCTTTACATACCTCGAAACTGGGCTTATGACAGTCGCCAATTCTTTCTTCGGGGCATTTTTGTCTCATAAAGATTCGTAAAGCCTCAATGCCCATCAGATTCTTGCTTGCGACTAGGTCCTGTCTGCTTATCTCAGTCTCGTGGGTGTCGCCAATGTTTCTTTCGACAAATATCTTAGCATTGTTGCTTGGCTATAAAAAGTGATTTCATTAAGAAGTATTGCCAAAAGTTAAAATTAGCTAATTTATGAAACAAATTAGTTATCTATAAAATAATACAAGGTCAAGTCGAGGGTGGAAGAATGTGGAACGTTTAAAAATCAATCTAGTAGCTTAATTATATGTAAAATTTCTATACGAATTATATTTAATTTGCAATTATTACATACTGCCACCGACTATTTATTTTAATTTGTTTCCTAATTCAGCAATGGGTAAATATTTCAGTAGCCTTACCTTATCAACCCAATCATCGTTCTTATTAGAATCGATCATTTCATGTTCTGACTTGGAATATTTATCAACGTTTTCAGTACCGAATACTTTTTTCGATGCTATTTCGCTCCTCGCCTTTCTTACTTTCCTCTTCTTTACGTGAGCAGGTTTAACTTTTGCGGCTTTTAAAGCACTTAAAGCCTTCTTTAAATCATTACGCCTAAAAGATATTTTAATTAATTAAAATAATTTAAAATTCCTATAACGATTTTGAACAAAAGTCTTAATAAACTGTGCGACTAAATTTTACATCTGCAGTCACTTGCCCAATTCAGCTTAAGAGGCACAATTGCTGAATTGCGCAGTCGAGTGCAGGAATTGGGATTTTGAAAGGAAGGACTAGTTAACGTGTTAAAGATGTCCCCACTTACTCTTTAATCAACGCATCCATAGCATCTTTTTCGACAACAACGCATCCGTCAGGAATATCGTACTTTTGATTTTCTTGTATTTGCCTTTCATAAAACTTCATCTGTTCATGCAATTGTTCATTGAGTAGTTCAGCCTGTTTCCTCAACTGCTTTTCGGTGTAAGCCATTTCTTCTAGAAGTTGTACTTGCTCTTTCAATTTTGCAACTGTCTGCTTACATCCTTTCTTTTTCTCATCGTCAGGAACTTTACCCAATTCCATTTTAATGCGTTGAAGCAATTCCGAACTAATTTCCGAATTACCACACACATTTAATTCAACTAATGAGCGATTTATTTTGAGGCAATTTAAAACCGACCTAGCACCTACATCTGTTAGGCCACACTCTTCCATATCAAGAACTAAAAAGTAGAAAATTATGAAAAGATCTTTAAGTTCATAAGGTAGAAATACTTTTGATCCAGACATCTTCTTTGAGAACTTCTGACAAAAGTATTGCTCCTTCATCACCTATTTTCGGATTTTTAGCTAAAAATATCATTCTTAGGCCTGGCATGGTATTGGAATCCACTTCTCTATAGCGAAGCGAGTTTTTCCACCCTTCTGAGAAACGATAAATTTTCTGAAACTGAATAGAAATTTTTTGGTTCAGCGTTTTAAACAATTATGGAATTCAAAGTTTGGGTTATTTATACATCACAAAACTCTGTAATCGAGTTGCACGTGAAACATAAAATTTTAAATATTTTTTATCTGCTTTTTTTACTTCTCAGCATGATTCTTGAATGGACCCTAAACGAAATTTTTACCGAAGAGCTCTTTTGTTTTACTTTTAAGAAATATAATTGTACTTTAAAGTGAATTTAAGGTATTTAATAATAGATATTTTCTGAAAGGAATTAATACATCGAATAAGACGAAAATATCATATCTATTACGTTAGACTAAATTAAGCCCACAATGTTAAATGCATAAATATAAAATCCATGCAAATTGAATTGAGCTGAAATAAAATCGCTTTCCCTTCTATAATTTCTTTTGAGAAAGGTTCCCGTTCACCTTTTCTCTGAAGTAAGCTTACGGTTGCGGTTGGTAGAATTAATCATATCATTAACGTAAATAATTGCTCAGCATTTTGTACCTCGATTAACTTTCCTGCAAAGGAAATCCTTTTCAATCATGGCACTGTGGGTTTCCTTCGTAAATCCAGGAAACCGGAACAATTTGGTCAGGGCGCTAACCCCGATGCTAATTTCGATGTACACTAAACCAAATCGTAATCTCTGGTAAATATGTATCACATTATTATTTATTGTAACAAAGTACAAAATCAGTATTTTCTCGTTGTGATACGACCGCATTTGAGCTTAATATTTATTCATTGTCATCGTGGGTTATTAGGGGACAACCTGTTGGCTAAAAAACTTTTAACTGAACCTGCTCCGAAGTTATGATTTTATAAAAATTTCACATGCCTACTACAGCTGTGTTTTTTTGATGATTTGATCCGGATCAGATTTCACAGCAAATTTTGTATTGAATTGAAATTTGCAAATAATGACTCCCAACAAAACTTTTTACTTTTTTGAAAAGAGCATCAAATTGCATTGGCTTATACCCAATTTGCGTCAAAAACTAGATCCAATAAATTTTTCAGTTCATAAGTTGAAGTTTGGATGGGCTAAAATTATTGCAATTTGATGAATTTTTTGCAAAGTTTAAAAATGTTGCTCTAGATTACAGTTTAAAATATTCAATTCAACGCGAAATTCGAGATCCAGATCACATTTCTTTTTTTGATAAAAAACACAGCTTACATCATCGAGTGAGCTACATATGGCTTTTCGAAGGCATTTTAAAATTCTTAAAATGTAATGAAGTACCTTTTGAATTTCTAGACATAACGTTAGCGAAATTCAAGGTATTTCACAAGCACCTAAAGTGCATAAGTGTTTGTACTTATTCCCTGTCAATACCCAGGAGCTGGTTACAAATAAAAGGGATTCATCCCAAATCAAGGGATTAATTTCAATTGTTGCATTTTATATGCAACACCCCATGTACAGTAGCACAAGGCCTTTAGTGGATGTAGAATGATTTTTGAATATTTTTTAGATTTCTGACTGTGTAACAAATTAAATGAATTTTAATATTTTCTATTCCTATAGTCACCTTAATCATTTCAGCTACGTGCCCCGCTCCCACTGTGCTAATGTGGCAACTGCACAAATATACGTTTTCAATGTGCGGAAGATATTTGATAGTATTACAAAGAATCTCGCATCCTTTGTCACCGATTGAGCTTCTGCAGAAGCTAATTGTTTGAAGAGTTGAGTTCGCTGCTAATGCCTGGAAATGGAAAATAAATTAATTTGGTTTCAAATTATGTTCTATCTCAGGTTACTTTAGAAAAGTAAGTGGAATATTTCTCGTCTAGTGGCAATGCTTCGAGCGCCAAAGTTGTAATATTTTGGTTACACTGCAAAACTTTTGAAACCGCTTCGATGATCCCGGTGAATACGAACTTGGTGTAGATCAATGGTTTTCCCTTGAACTGGCGAGCCCGTTTCTCAGTATCAATGCTTTCTTGAACAGCGTTTACTGTAAAGATTTTTAGTATTATTATTTATTTTTGAGAAATTCCATATATATGTAATTACCTTGGGTAAGATTTTTCCTCATTCGAATGGAGATATTCTGCAGAACCTGATCGTTATAAAGGGATTCTATGATGGCCATCCAGTCGTCGATTTTAAGTTTATCTCCGAAAAAATCTAATACCGTTGTATTATTATTTTTCGCACGAACCTCCGGGACTGGAGCATAATGTTTCGATCTACAAATATCTAGGTAACGCATATGGAAGCTCCGAATTCGACCCATTTTCACGGTACCATGTACCATATTATTTCCGGGGTTTAAAAATTGAGAAAACTAGAAAACAAAAACTATAGATAATTTTTTAGTCGCAAAAGATAATTTTCTTGTACGGGGCACAATTTTAGTAATAATTCGCCGTTATAATGCTAATATAAAGATCCGTGTGGAAACTACACAAGAATCGGTTAATATAAACTGTAAATACACATCGAAATTAAGTCCTTGACGTAAAAAATAAGTTTTTGTTAAATTATTAGAAATGTGCCTACTGCGAGGGGATGGGCTTTGCCCAAAATTGTTTAGAAGTGATTTTTTTTTTGTACAACGAATATGTGCAACGATTGTGCACTTTTTTTAAAAAGTGCCGATTTTTTTGATTGTGTTTTCGTTTAAGAACATTTCATATAACTTTATTAGAGTTCGAGGCATTTTCTTCTAAACACCTCTTTTTGTATGAGTACAGTGAATAAAAAAATGAGTAGGTCCTATTGCTTTTGAGTGGATTTCAATAAACAAGGTGTTTATTAATTTGCCTCAAACATACGAATGCCAGAGAATAACAAATTTTTAATTAAAAAATATTATTATTATTATTAAATTATTATTAATGCCTTAACTACATAAAATGATTTAAAGCCGGCTTCACACGTTCCGGTATGCCTGTAGAGGTCAACCGGAGGGTGCAGATAATGAAATTGTTTAGTAAAGTTGACCTATTCAGGCGGCCGGAAAAAATACTAATAATATCATTCGATATTCGGTACAGGCATATCGGAATGTCCGTAGCCGGCTTAAGGCTCGGTTCGTTAATACGGTCTTTGGAAAATTTCCTTAAGGTTGTTTTTTAGCTAAGCAAAGTAAATCCGGTTGCTCTGTTTTGTTAAGTAAATCTTCTTAACTTTATTTTTCTTAAGATTTGTATGCTTGGGACCATGCCCTTAAGACCCATAACAAAAGAATCGGAAAGGAAACCGAAAACGGGATAAAATCCCTTTGGGTGGACGATTCTTAAATATGTACATACATATTTCATTTGTTTATGTTTTAGCATTGAATATGTACATAACATGTATGTTGTTTGTTTTCTTATATAATTAAGTGAATTGATTTATTTTAAATTGAATAGGTTCCTCAAAAGCAGTGCCGGATTAACTTAAAGGTAAACTACGCAACTGCCTATAAGCCTCATGTAGCTTAGGGAGACCACGGTCCGAGAAAACATTTCAGGGTATATTATTTCGAAGACATTAAATCTATATCTATCTATCTATCTATCTATAGTAAAAGAGCTAATAATAAATCGAAACACTTCATATACCTACTTCGATTAGATTATAAAATTTTGAATGGAAAAAATTAAAATCAAAGCTTACTGAGATGATTTTACTATAGGACTTAGGAGTTTTATACGGAATTTCTATTCAAAAGAAAAGTAGTTAGTTTTACAAGGTTTTTCGATTTCATTTTAATCGGAATACAGAAAATATAGGGAATAATTACTTTAGATGCTGGCATAGCAGTTTTAGTTTCGTATTGCAAACAGACATCAATTTTTATACAATATGATAGATTTTATTATTCCCCGAAAGTTCTTTGAGATAAAATTCTATGAGCATATTACGCAAAACCTGCCCAAAGACATCCATATGTAGTTTACATCGCAATTGAAAAGGAGAGAGGGGGGATGCCAAGCAGTGATATGTTTATGGTGAGTCATGCAAATATTATTTATGCGATTGAGAAGAAATTCTATGAGCATGTTGTACTTAACTTCCTCAGAGACCCCTTTGACAAATTTTAAATCTGTAACATACTTTTATTAAAGATTAGTTTTATTATAGGGATAGTTATGCCCGGGCAACGCCGGGTATAGGTCAACAAGTACATCATATTTTTGAAATATCTATCTACATATCTATCTATCTATCTATCTGTTAAGCCTAAATTTGTAGAGAAATGGTTGAATAACATATCATAGTATGCTGGAAAGGGAGGGTTTCATACCCTGCCACTAAAATGCTCACTGCGATTAAGAATATGTTATGAATGTTGCAATGTTTGACATTTGTTATTAAAATTAAAAATGTTAAGAACATTACCGACTTTGCTAGACTAACAATCTTACAAAAAATATTTCTTCATTATTTAAGTCGTTATTTTTGAAAGCGGTATAAGTCCACTTTTTGAAAAATTCACATGAGGGCTATCCACACGATAAGGTTTAATTCGAGAATTTGCTAAAATGATATGTTAAAAAAGTAGACTTATACCACTTTCAAAAACAACGGCTCATTCGTAGTTGGTTTTTTCAACTACAACTATGTATTTAAGTTGAGAAATTTTAGTTGGAATTTGTAGTTGTTGGTAAATTTGTTATCCAACTAGAAATTTAGTTAACTACGCCCAATTCTGATGCGAATTCTTTAAAAATTCAACCTTTTAAAAGAATGTAAAAATCGATTTTTTTACGAAATAACCAACACAACCGACATAATTTCCGTCGTGCTATTATTGCTGCGATGGGAGATGGTATTTCAGGATATTTTGGCTGAACGCCGGATAATCGGGAGATATTTACCAGAGTTGGATTTGTGAAATATTTTCATGAATTGGAAAGTTTGGCAGAGAATGCCAGTTATCGGAAAAGTATGCTGGTGGTGCGGAGACCCTGGCACTTGTGCAAATATTATTTTGTTGGCATTCCTCGCGGGATTCCGAAAGGTAGACGATTTTGATTGTCTACCTTTTACCTTACCTGGCGAGGTGGTATGTAATTAGCCAAACTTAAGACGATATAGCGCTAACAAGGCACTTGAAGGATTTTCATATCAACGAGCCCTCGTCGTTGGCGCACAATAGCAGCTTTAGAATCCGGAGCCCGGCATTAGCCAAGTAAAAGTACAACCGGGAACGTCGACAGCTTCCGAGCTAAGGGCTGGTTGCTCGGTGGGATTGTGGGGGGCCCTCCTTTGGAAAGTTTTCATCCGGTGGTGCTGCTGAAAGTTCTCACTTTCGCTTTTATACCAAAGATTATGAAAACCACCTGTTGAGAGCGAAAGGAGCTTATTTCCCGGGAGACGTCTATGCATTCTCAAGTTATAACTAAATTAAATTAGGAGGTACTCGTCCTTAGAGGAGCTGTTTGACTCTTAAGTGGGGCTCTCAGGACCGTGCCATTGCCGCGTCGTGCGGGGTTCCGGTGCTCTTGTTTCCGCAGGAAGAACACTGTAAAGCTAGCGTCGCGACGCGATCCCACCCCCTCGCTCATCAAGTGCTTAGACGAGGGGCGAATGCATCGTCAGCAGAGCACCCTTCGGTAGATTGGGAGGCGTCGCGTCGGGCGACAGCCCAGAGGAGTGCTGGAACGTAATGGAAAGAATTGCTATTTAAAAGGGAGAATTATTACAGTTCCCGGAACGAAATTCCTGTCACGAACAACTAATTAGGGGATAATTGAGCCGAGGCTTCCCGCATTCTGGAAGAGAGGACATAGTTGGCTCCTGGTTATCAGCTCAATTTCAGCGCAAATTGAATTAACACGCTTTGAGGTCTATAGAGAGGGTGGATGAAGCGTGTTTTGGGTGATTTGCCTGAATAAAAATAAAACAGAGAGAGAGGAAATTTTTTATTATTATGCTAGTCGAAACGAATCAAACCCCCTCGAAGTGGAGCCACGCAGACAGGAGGGGATTACCTCCAATTTGCTTTCAATTTAAATTGCTGAAAAAAAAGTGGAAAACCCATGAAAGTAATTAAAGCCGCTTGACTGACTCTTCACAAGCAAAAATCCAGAGAGCTATCTAGGGCCCCATCAATCAAACCGAAGGGGGGGAATAAAACCGTGGAGACAGGATGGGAACGAAATCCTATTAAGGGCAGCCAAGCCGGCGTTGCAAAGGACCAATGGAATGAATTTAAATGAGTGCATCTTAAGAGCACCACTACTTAATCCAGCCCCTAAAGCATCCGGCACCATCCAGTCATGGTCTACTTTCGTCGTCAATTAACAATTCACCCAATTCATTTGCCCTCAATTTGCGATTCAAATTTTGTTTCATGTTGCGAGAGTTAAAAGCGCTCCATTAGCAGACCTGGCTGCCGTGCAGCGCCCCTGTGCTGGCTGGCGGAGCCCCAGAGCTCCCTTATCACCCTCGCTCCATTTGGCGGCACCCGGATTGTATATGGCAGCTGTAGCGGTGGCGGGCTGGGATAGATCCAGGAGTGGAAGTGAAAAAATCCCCCCGGGAAACTCGTCGCCACCTCAAAATTATTCCTGATTTCGAGGAATCGAGGTGTGTTTTCGCCGGAGAGAGCGCTTATGTAATTAGTTTTTTTCCCTTGGGATCATTACGAGATGGGATAACGGTGATTTCGTGGTCCACGTGGTACAAATAGAACTAGGTTGCGCTGGAATTTCGTAGGGTATGGGATGTTACAAAAATACCAGGAGGAAACAAGGGTACCTCGTACTTTTTTAATTCTGGAATAAGCAAAAAGTTTTCAATTTATTCATGATTTTTTTCATTTAATAACAATAATTCACTGAGAAAAAAGTAGGTAAATAATATGTAAGAATAAATACAGAAATTATGTTTACTTATACATACATAATATTTGCTCTGCGTATGTTTGCGGGCAATTAGTTGTGATAGCTTAATTTAAATTATATGGAATTCTTGGAAAAGAATATTTTGAAATTTTCCCAGCTGAGGTAAATTATCAAATGGAGTGTATGTATTTTAATGATGCTAAGAAAACAAAATATTTATGAGAAGGTAATTTGGGTTCATAATAGGAAATTTTCAAGAATTACATGTAATATCTTGCTGCATTATTTTTCTTTTTCTTTTTTGTTTATCGAAAGCAGATATGGTTTTGATTTCAAAAATAAAATATTGAGTGAGCTCGAAAAAATCCTAATTAAAAAAACTTATGCTTTATATATGGTATGGAAATAAACACAGTCGGTAGAATTTTTTCTAAACGTTTGTTTTAAACCTATAAAAAGATTACTCCCTTTTTAAAGCTTTTTTAAGTTTTATTTAGAAATTTTTTTGGGTTTTCGTTCTTTTTCTTTAAAAGAGACTTTAGAAACTTATTTTAGAAATAGTTCAAATTTTGCTGCTAATAATCTAAGAAATCTTAGAAAGAGAAATTTTGTGTAAACATTAAACTATTGTTTTCGTGTTCTCTGTTAAATCCAGAAAATTTTTTAAAATGAACTGTTTAAATATACATTCAGTTTTAAATATTTAAACTTCTTCAAAACATATAAGTTTACTGTATACATTTAAACTACGTACGGTTTCAGTTTGAAATGCCGTTTAAAACTTGTTTAGTTTAGGTTTAAAACTTATGGGATTTGCTCATTATAAACATTGCACATTTGTTAATTTCTGGCTCTGATGAATGTAACTTATTGAAGGGATAAAATGGGGTGTCTGTTTTGCAATATAAAAAAACCGTGTATGTTGCATCAACTACGTTCACGTATCGAAATTGATCTTAAATAATGTCTTTTTTGTTTACACATATTAGGAACATTTTGCTTAAATTTATATCTTGTCTTGTATAAACTTTTATTTTTATTAATTCTAAATTATCTAAATAATTTTAGAATGAGAATTATTTTCTTCTCTTCCTCTGTCCAATTGATTATTTTTATTGATTTTCTTTGCTATGCACACTATAAGCTAAATTAACAAAATTATTTTCTTTTGTCCAAATAGACAATTTGGTTACGTCAGTTGCCACTTTCTGGATGTGCAAAGCACCACTCAAAGAGTATAAAGTTTACTCATCAACGCGAAATGTGGCACATCTATGGGAAACTCACTAAAATATTCCCTTTTCCAGCAAAATTTTTGCAATTTGAGTACAGTATAAAAGAGAATTTGAAATTTTTAGGTTGCTCTCGTTAATTCGCCCGGGGACATTGGATAAAATGGGGGTGGGATGGTCTAACAGAGCATAGTTGAAATGTTGGAATTTGAATACTATTATCACTTCAACAGTGACTGATCCTTTTCAGGAAAAGACTTCTTTTTTTAGTATATAGTCTATTTTTGACCATGCACTTCCTCCCTTTAACTGTCACCACAATGGGAAATTTTCTGGTTTGTATCCTTTGAGGTTTTATCTACTGCACCACCAGAAAATTCAGAAAAGAAGATTTTCGTGCATTGTCTTCGACTCAAGTCCACATACCCGCAGAAGGGTCCCCTGACAAGGACAGAGGCGACACAGAGTGGTGAGCTGTTCTATTCTTGTCACAGGGACGTCTTCCCTATCGTTATCAGCTATCCCGGTAAGCTTTAACGGCTTTTGTTCGCTAGGCATATCAAGTGACACTTAAACTGCTCTCGAAATGTTATTATATACGCAGCAAACATATAGACATACATCCCGACATACATCAGTGATGGGATGGCGGGGGCACAAAGCCAATCCGGGAGCTATTGTCTGGGCACGACACACAATTCATGCACTTACCCATCCAGAGATCCAGGAGGAGCGAGAAGGGAGCAGGCAATGAAGCAATCTGGATGCTGAGCTGGGGATGTGAATTTGCAGAAATTCATTTCGACCCTGTGGTAAAGTGTAATTGCGGAATTGTTGTTGCGCTTGTAACAGGGTTATCTGCAGTTTCCCCTGAAGGGAGTGGGATCCTAGACGGATTAAGGACTCAGTTCAGTGAGCCAGTTTCATTTTCTGCTACCAGTAACTATACTAAAGTACTTATACTATGTATATATATACCCTTAGCCGGCCCCCATCCAGGAGTTTTAGAATTAATGTAAAATTTCATGAATCTTTGCCGCCAGAAGTGGCACATTAAGTTAATAATTTTTGTGGGCTCTCCTTCTTGGGATAATCTCCTGAGGCCGATCTCGGCACCCATCTCCTATATACCTTCTGGCAAAAATCCATTAAGCGAAGTGAAAGCACTCGGATAGAAGGTGTACGAATACCGGAAAAGGCAATGAATAATCCCATCCCCCAAAAACCCCCAAGACACAAACTTTCGTACATAGAGGACTCGAGAACAAGGGCCCTACGCACGGTGCGAGATTATCTCTTAAGTGAATGCGGTTTCCTGTTACCTATATAACGCAGCCCCTCCCCCCAAAATCCGACCGCCCTGCAATTTTCATTCCCTGCCATTTGAAGCGTCCATTAAACTTGTAAGAACCACTTGTTGACTTGGTAGGAACTCCGCTAATGGTTTCGCCCACCAATCTAAGTGTTTTTGGAGAATCTCCATTTCCCACTTGGAGGACACACTCTAAGAACCCTGGAGGAGCACTCACCAGACAGCCAGTGGAGTCCTGCCTATACCCGAACCGCCATGCCCCCCCGCATGTAAGCCACTCAACCGAGTCACTAGCTCTGGTTCTCCCTAGGGATTAAAGTCAACTATCGCCCGTGTGTTTGCATAGATGTCCTGGGGAAGTATCACCTCAGCCGCAGGTAGGACTGCGGTGACGGGGAGTTATGAAAATGAGTCAGATTCACCTTAAGAATCCCTTTGATTATGTCCCAGGCCCCTCTGGTGCGGTACGGTACGGATTCTCCTGTTGAAAAGGGACTCGCTACGGTGGAATGGGCATAAAAAGGGGGAGTTCATTTGGAAGTTTATGCAATTAACCTTGCGAGTTTATTTAAGCAAATCAGCACCCTGGGAAAATTGCTTAAGTTAATTATGTCGACACTTTTGATTGCCATGGAAGATGAGCTAAAACGACAGGAAAATGTATTAGAGAATACTCCAAACATTAGGGTTTTAGGTTGTGTGACCAACATCGAGAATGAACAAGATTTGTCCTTTTGATCATATCACACGTATCTACATATAAAATAAGTAGAACCACAGGCAAATGAGACGTAACTTAAATGGGATGGGCCATCCAATGCAGCTTCAGAGAATGCTTTTCTCCAGTATTTTAATGAGAAATACTTTTAAATACATACTTTCAGTTTTCAATTAGGCTTAGTTCTTATAGTTTTAAAGATGGGGCAAGTAATGGTATGTTTTATTAGTTTCTAGAAGGCCTTATATGAAATATTCATCAACAACAATTAAGGTTTCTTCTAAATATGTATACATATATAAATTAAATAAATATGCGTCCCTTCGAAATTAGGGTGTTTGAAAATTCCTAATACCTGCACTACCATAAATGGGTACTTTAATTACATATCTACTTAATATTCTATAATTTACTTTTATATTTAAAGGTTGTTACAATATAAATGATAAAGCAAAATCCTAATCATTTTTAAGTGGAACTTTTTTTAGTGTATTTGTATAATAAACTTGTAACTTTTAAAACGATTTTAAAATAGACCCTTTTTGTGAAGAGTCCTTAAATCTCAACGATTTCACGAAGTAAATTTCGTAAAGCTTTATGTACATTTAGACTCTATTTTCGCAGGTCATTTATTAAGCTGACCACGCCCCTGCTATTTCCCAAATCAACAGAACCGAACTCACTCAAATCTCAATGTCTGAGAGGAAATTCCCTAACACTCCTGGCTGAAGTTCTGCACGAATTCTATCCCCCCAAAAGAAAAAATTTTGATTGACTTGTTTGACCTGCAGTCGAGCTAATACGAAAATTCCATTCGGTGCAGAGTCAGAAGGGCCAAAAAGGCTCGTTCGTGCTCCACATGCGATAAAGATTCCTCGACGAGGGATCTGCTCCTTAAAATGGATTCGTATCTGCCCACCGCAGGGAGCAACGGCAGCTTCAGCACCCGGAGCGCCTCCACTGTTTCGAAAAGCTATTTACACAATTCATTTATCTGGGAAATCAGATTTATGTGTACCAGGGAAAATGGAGCAGTTGTCCTGACAAGGCGCCCAGGAATCAGGATCCAGGATCCAGGATCAGACTCGGCCGGGCTGCGTCCCGTGCTCGGGTTTTGGAGGTTCACCTGCACATGCGGGACAGCCCCCCACGTGAGACGCTCCAGACGCTTGTAGTGCGGAGCACTTAAGGTGATTGCATTACGAATTTCAACTTCTTTGCGGCTGATAACCTTGCCACTTGACGCCTTGCACGTAATGTATTCGTGTAACCATTCGGAGCAATTTTTTTTTGCACCTATAGGGCTCCGGTTCCACGACGCCCCGTAGTCACTCTCCGATGAGGCGGAAGGCGAGGGCTTGGGTTACCCTACCCTGGCACTCTTTCGTATATTTAATTTATCCCATTTGTGTGCGCCTTTGATTTAATTTGCCTAATGTACCTGGCTTACGTGAGCTATTCGGAGACCTTCTTGATGGTGGTTTCCTTGGAGGTGAGAGGTTAAATATGCAAGAAAATGAAAAGTCTCAAAGTAAAAGGGATGGGTGGAAAGCTTATTGGACTGACGTAAAGGGTAGTAACTCATTAATTATAAAATTAATTTATTTATTTCAGGATCTTCTGAGTTATGTCCCTCAGTTTTCATTTAGAATTTAGAGCATTCCATTATGGAATAGAGTTTCCATGCTAAATCAAATCAAATACCTATTTTTATCCGAATGCAAAAATATACAATCTTATCTATATACGAGTATATAAAAATCTCGTGTCACGGTGTTTGTGGTCAAATTCCTCCAAAACGGCTCGACCGATTTTTATGAAATTTTTTATGTATATTTGGTAGGTATGAGAATAGATAGTAAAAGTACACTTCATATACATACCTACTTCGATTAGATTTGAATGCAAAAAATTAAAATCAGAGTTTACTGAGATGATTTTACGATAGGACTTAAGAGTTTTATATGGAATTTGAATTCAAAAGATAAGTAGATAGTTTAACAAGGTTTTTTCGATTTCATTTTAATCGGAATACAGAACATATAGGCAATGGTTACTTTATAGTTTAGATGCTGGCATATAGGAGTTTTAGTGTCGCATTACAGACATTCATTTTTATAAGTATAATAAGATAGATTTTATTATTCCTCGAAAGTTCTTTGAGATGAAATTCTATGGGCATATTACGCAAAACCTCCCAAATGACATACATATGTAGTTTACATACATATGGTGAAGAGAGAAGAGGGAGGGGGAAATGCTAATTTTGTTTTATTATAGGGATAGTTGTGCCAGAGCAACGCCGGGTATAGGTCAGCTAGTAATTTAGAAAATTCTATTTATTATATTATGCCATAACCTGAAGCGATACCTTGGTTAAAAATTTCAGTGGGCGGCAGCTACTCTGAGAAAGTTGGACCCCGCACAAAATGTACGGAAAAGGCCTTTCGGTGAAATGAGCTGAAATTTTGGGAGTAGGTAGTTTTTGTGATACTGATCAAAAGTCCAAATGGGCTGAAAGCTCCAAAATGGCTACTTTTTTATTTATAGTGGGTTGAAGTTGCGAAAAATTGACAATGGGTCCACCTAGAAAATGCTTAATAAGTTCTTTCATAGACATCCTGCAATACTGGTTGACAACGCATTGGAAAGCTGAGCCTTGAGGCTTTCCAACGATATCACCCACGGCCCAATCTGCTAACAAAAAAGCGGGAAAGACCGCGTCAAACTTCGAAAATGGCGATTTTAAAGCCCAAAATTTGACCTTGATCCTTCATTCTTCCGATTTTTTTTATGGGAAGATCGAAACTTTTTTTGAGACAAAGCTTCCCTGTCATGTGGCCTTTCTCAGGAAAAAAACCGCACTCGAATCCGACAGCGCGTTCCGAAGTTATTCGTCTTCGATGGTTCAGCCCTACGGAGCAGATACTCAATGTGACGTCACTTTCCAATTGGACTTCATTGCGGATAGCGGGTTTTGTTGTTATTAATAATTATAATTACACGAATAACTTCGGAACGCGCCGTCGGATTCGAGTGCGGTTTTTTTCCTGAGAAAGGCTACATGACAGGGAAGCTTTTTCTCAAAGAAAGTTTCGATCTTCCCATACAAAAAATTGGAAGAATGAAGGATCAAGTTCAAATTTTGGGCTTTGAAATCGCCATTTTCGAAGTTTGACGCGGTCTTTCCCGCTTTTTTGTTAGCAGATTGGGCCGTGGGTGGTATCGTTGGAAAGCCTCAAGGCTCAGCTTTCCAATGCGTTGTCAACCAGTATTGCAGGATGTCTATGAAAGAACTTATTAAGCATTTTCTAGGTGGACCCATTGTCAATTTTTCGCAACTTCAACCCACTATAAATAAAAAAGTAGCCATTTTGGAGCTTTCAGCCCATTGGGACTTTTGATCAGTATCACAAAAACTACCTACTCCCAAAATTTCAGCTCATTTCACCGAAAGGCCTTTTCCGTACATTTTGTGCGGGGTCCTTTAGCCTCATTAACAAAATTGACTTTACGGATTAGGCCGCATAGTTTGGCTTGAAAAAATTGGCTCAAACCATGCAGTTTATTTTTAAGTTTTTTTTTATAAATCCCCTACAAACCTAATAGTTCTCTCTTAATATTTTTCTTTTAATCTCGCATATGAATGAATTTTCTAATAATTAAGCCGTTTAGATACTCTCAATAATAAGCGAAAGGTTGTAATTGAATTTGCAATGTTTTTTTGGTTGATACTGTTTTTATTTAGATTATGAACTACATAGATGGTTGTTTTTGAAAGGATTGTTATTTCATTTCAAAATATTTGAGATAGTTGTTTTTTGTAAACACTCTTTTGAATTTAAATCTATATATGTATGTATGTATAAAAATGAATCCCTGTTTCCCTTGGTCACGGCATAACTTGAGAACGACTTTACCGATTTCATTCATCAATTTTTTTAAGTTTTCTAATATTTCGTAGAAGATTCTTACGGAAAGAAAAATTAAGAAAATTGCGCAGAAAATTGGAAAATTTCAGAAAACTGTTAACGAGCTCAGTCGATTCGGTAGAGCGTTGAACTTTTAATCCAACGGTCCAGGGTTCAAATCCTGTTCGGGCAGAATCACTTTTTTTCATTTTGTACACCGGTTAACATAACTTGAGAACGACTTTACCGATTTCATTCATCATTTTTTGTTTAAGTTTTTAATGACTATTTAAACTTTGCGCGTTTCACAGTTCGCAAGGGCAGTCGTTTAATGTTTGTGGCATCAATCTTGAAAATCCACGTTTTTCATATGGCCAATTGGATATGTCGCCTGTTCCCGTGTCGGAAAACCATCAACATTATTTATCACCAGAAAACAAAACTAACAATATTGTGTATCAAAAAGCATTACAATTAACACTATGCTTTTGAAATAATTTTTTTTTTATTATTCATTTCACTTCGAATTGAATATTCATAGCTAAGACAGGAGAACGTCTGTCGGGTCAGCTAGTACAAAAATAAATAAATTATTGTAAGGGTGACTTTAAAATCGTAATACTGAATTAGGTTTCAAATTAGTAATTAACTACATTTTTTATTATCTTTTTTATCAACCCTGTTTATTTTTACAGATATCACATTCAAAATGATACTATGCTTGTAGAAGTCCAATTAAGTACTCTTGAATAGTTTAAAAGTTATATGCCCAGATATGTATATGTAATGTACATAATGTTCAGAAATAGATTTTATGTAAGTAATTTAATTTTTTCCTTTATTTTGCTTACATGTTCTTTTCCCTGGGGGTTAACTCTAAAATCTACCCCTTTCTCCCTTGGCACAGGCAATGTTACCCATCCATCAAAGGAGGTTTTTCAAGCATGAAGATCCGAAGCGATTGAGGGTGACATGTGTCCAATCGGTACAACAATCCTGATTTCGTCAAGGTGTTTGCGTCTTGTTTCTCAAAGTCCAAGTCCCTAATCCAGTTCCAGTCCATTGATGGCAATCGTGTCCTGGTTCATTTATCCTTTGGCAATTTCAACAGAAGAATTGCGCGACCCTTGATGGTCTGGACTGGATGGATGGATAGGTTGAATGGGGCCGGACGATATGCAAAGGTGATAGCCCTTCGTAAACATAACCAGAGAAGCAAGGATAAACATTTTTGGGTCACATATTGATCCCCCACCAAGGGAACTTAGGGATTATGCCGTCCTTGCGGAGCTTTTCAATCAATTTCTCTGCTCCGTTGCTGACATTGTTTCTTTGCTAGATTTTTTTCTTTTTGGGGTATGAATTTCTCAAGACAGCCCCGATAATCCTGATCCCGAATATATTACGGGTAGAGGGATAAACACCTATGGGGCATCAAATAAAGCTAAAACATATGGGGAAGTATGTGTGCGTGTGCCCTAATTCCGCCGTGAAGCAAATGGTCCACTGACCCTGAGATATGCGAGATCCGCTCTGGCTATCTGGACCTGTTCGGGACTGGACTGAAGGACCTTATCGATTACAATCCCTAAATCGCCTTCGTACAGAGTATATAGGATTTTTTTTCCGGTCTTTCGCTTTTTCCTATTTTGTTTTTTCATCGGAAAGGTCAAGCTTGGATTCCCTTGGACCTCCGCAGCTCAATCGACGTCCAATCCCCTAATATCCTTTCGTGATGTACCCTTTGTCCGTTTTCATTTCCTAAGCATTGTCGTTTATTGTTTATCGGAAAATTCATTTCCGTTTCATCTTATAGTACAATGGGTTGGATTTAGGGTGGAGTCAGATCATCCTGAACGAAACCTTCCGCGATATACCCAAGAATCTAGCGAAACTACCGGAACTAAGCAATCATTCAACTTTGTAACCGTTCGCATCGCAATTCCTTCCTGCAACCAGATGATTTTATTGCCGTAGAGACAAAGTAGATGATTTATAGTCCCCCGGGGTGGGTTGGAGGGACGTTCCGCTTCCACGAAAAGAAATTAAAATGTCTACTACCACTGCCGCCCTGGCGCTCCAGTGGGTGGGTGGGGGTGGCTGGATTTCGGTGTATAATATAAGAAGGATCCAAAAGAATGTGGCCCGCTCAAGTGGAAATTGTAAACGGCCAACCGAAACGATTGCTCTTGCAAATTTTGCTGGCTGTGCGGCACTCGGCCCGCGGAGTCGTCATCATTTACCGGATTTTTTAGAGAATGGGGCCCATAGCTCTGATCGGGGAGTTTCGGCTAGATAGGTGCGATGAAATTCGGAGGCATCACAATGACCTCCGCTGAGCTCAGCGTACGTTTTTACGATCCATTAATTTACGGTGGAGTGCTTTTCCATTAGCGCACCACCAGTAGACAGTCAACTAATGAAAATGGAAGCGCTAGCGCTCCTCCTGATGTCTCTGGATGTGTTTCAACCGACAGAGCATTCCAACTTCAGTTTGGTGTGCCTGTGTGCGAGATATTTATGGCAGGAAAGGAAAGGAAAGGGGCCATCTCCGGATTAGCAAATGCCAGAAATCGATACCCATTTGTGAGACCTTTCTACAGGTTAAGGATCTGATTAGTCTCCGGGGCCCCCAGGTGCGGAAGTTTTCTTCTATTTTTCTTAAGGTAGCATGGCCGGATTGGGGCTCGGCGTGGAGAGAAGTTACTTTGCTCCCTGATAATACGGATGTAATAATGCGCTTGATTAGCTTCAAAGGGATTAGTTCGGAGGGAACCTCCAGTGTATATGTTAAGTGTCACGACAGGACAACTTTGAAGGTCTCATTTAAGATCTCCGGTAATCGCCGGCGATTATCCCATCCCGAGGGTTAATAGCATTTTTATGGAATGGGTTTTTTTAAAAGTCCAAACAAATTCGGTTCATTGAACGAAGAAACGAGCTAAAAGCGTTTTTGTTTTAATGAAAACTTCATTTGAAAGTTTTGTGTACATACATATGTAGTGCATATTGTGCAAGTACCTGGCAAAATCGATCGGTATTTAAACGATTTAAATGTTATTAGTTTCAATCCAAGATATTATACTCATGAAACATTTCTGAAAATTTGATATGTACATAAAAGGTAAATAATACGTTTGCAATTGAAGCAAACGTCTTACAATAAAATCAGTACTCATAAAACATTTAAAAATAAACATAATGGAACAAAAATTAGACATGCTATAGAAAATGCATGGTACTTAATATAATATCCAAAATACTAGAATTGTAATAATGCTCGAATATTTGTTTGCTCAGTTAAGGAGTCTTCAAGTACTTTACTACTTGTTTATTCATAATTTTTAGGTCTTTTGGACGCTGTGTAAAGTTATACGAGCACATTCCGCGTTATAACAAACATGTGAAAACTGGGGAATCCACTTCTTTTGATGCATTAATTCTACAGGACTTACATTTACAAATATGACTTTAATACCCCTCCTTACTTGAATTCTCGGATAGTTTTTCTCTCAAGCACTCGAGTACTTAAAACTTTTTTACTGAAACTCGGATCTTTGAACTTGAGTACTCAAATATTCAAGTAATAGCCCTATTCTAAAACTATTTCTTTCTTCTGTACACAAAAAATAAAATAAAATAAGCATAATATCAATTTAAGTTTCTTTCGCACTATGAAAAATTAAGACCTTCAATCCTGGAATAGAT
This sequence comes from Machimus atricapillus, assembly GCA_933228815.1. Lineage (NCBI taxonomy): Eukaryota > Metazoa > Arthropoda > Insecta > Diptera > Asilidae > Machimus > Machimus atricapillus. Next base: position 3,538,177 of record OW121788.1, on the reverse strand, counting down.
ACACCCTAGAGATTTTATTCTTAATATATAGAAAAAATTAGGTCAACTTTTTTCAGAATCTACGGACTTGAAACAGATCTTCTATTGACTAAAACCTCTCACGGTATGTTTATTCAGGTGGAATTCGATTAGATTTCATATTTGAACCAATTAAAGTGTTTTCAAAGGGATCACTGAAATTCATGCTCCGGCAGGAAATACGCCACGGGTTCGACCAATCTCCCCATCATCAAGCAGGGACCGGACTGCATTCAATCCAGATTCCAGCTAAGGAGCCACCGGATCGGAACGAAGGAGCTATGTTCGTTCATCAAGGGGGACAACTTGAGTTGTTAGTTTCGCACACAGGAAGAGGAAGGACCTCGGGCTTGCACGGCTTGTTGTGTGCCCCCAAACCCTCTCAGTTCCTGTTCTGGTGATAGCTACCATAATATAATTCGCATTCAGCCATTCTACCCACAGAATTTGCATGAGCGAAAATGTGGAGGTGGGGGGGCCTTCTCCTCCACGTCGTCGTTGTGTAATCATCGGATCTCATCAATGTTCTCATCTAAATGCACATGAATTACATGGAAGCTGCTCAATTTGTGGAACAGGAGCCGCCTGAAACCGGGATCCCCGGACCGTAGAACCCATCGCACCTACTTATGACAAATTTTGGCGATTGAGCGGACACTAGGTGCACAAATAGGATTCTATATAACGATCCTATACCTGGCGAACCGTTCAGGATGCATGTCCTTTCGACAAGAGGATGGACTCCCCAATTTTCGATCAATTTGTTGCCAATGGCCAGGCTCCGGTAGAATGAATAAAATTATTGAAATTTTGTGCCCAACAAGCAGAATATAATACGAGGGTTGTCCACGAACATTGCCCTCGTCGACCCTATTCTAAATTCAAAATGGTTTTGTATTACCGAAACGGACGGAGATGCGTTAGTTATGCTCCGATTTTAATTAGGATTAGCCGGAATTCATTCGATTTCAGGGTTCGTAACGTTATGAGTTGCAACGAATGCATAATATCTGAAATTAGGGATTTATAGCATCCGGGGATAATACCTAATGCAGGTGCATCTGACGTTTGCATCGGAATCGGTCTAATGGATAATTTAATTAGGAACAGCTACAAATTCTCTTGATGCGGGAGATGTGCGTATAAATTTATTATTTTCCTCGATTAATGGAATACGGATTCTATCTTGTCGACCATGAGCCTCTAGCAAAGGTGCTTGCACTTAATCAACAGGCTTATATTCTACTTTCCACCTTTTGAAACTGATAAATTTGAAATAACTAAAGTGGAAACGATTCAGCGGAGTGTGCTCACGTTGTCCATTAGTATTATTAAGGTTTTGAATTAATTCAAATGCCGTGAATTGAACAGATTAGGTGCCATAAAACGTTGTAGAGATATTTAGATCGCTCGAAATGTAACTTATATGAGAATATATATTTTTAGTTTAATTTATGTATGTAACGCCAAACCTTATCAATCTTAACCAGCTTTAATTTTATTAATTGAAAATGATCGCTATATCTTTATAAATACAATCGAATTTTTTGAAAAAGCAACACCCATTTTTAACAGAAAGAGCAGGCATAAAAAATTAATTTGTCGAATACCTTCCGAGATATTTTGGTCACCGATTTTGAAAATGTGTTACTGAGAAAAGCACCTTTTTGTTTATGTTTAAAATTTTTTAAGAGTATAATCTCGAAAGGAATATTATTAAAAACTACAAAAACCCATCAAAAGTTTTTTAATTTAAAGCGATAGGGTTCTTCTGAGCTCATTACCGATTTGCGTTAACGACAATGGCTTTATTATTTCAAGAGAAATGTTTTTATCGACTACCTACTTACTATCAGTAGTTTTTCATTAGGTACTGATATTTTTTTTACGATGCGTGTAGGTTTTATTCTGGTGGATAAATTTAAAAGGATTCATTTAAGATCCAATGATAATCACTGAGCTTAACCCGTCCAAAGGTTGACGGCATTTTTATGGAATCCCTTTACTTTGAAATACAAAAAGTCCTGCGTTTTGTACTCCTCGCATAAGGAAGTACTTCCTTTAGTGGAGTACCTTTGAGCATCTCCCGAAATTTAAGTTCAACTTAAGTGGCTTTAAGGATGAAGGATGATTCCGAGGGTCCGCCTATTGTTCGGCAACAAAAGCCTATCAAGTTCTTGGCAGAAGTATCCTCTGGTAAGGATCGGGAAAGAAGTTGAAATAGAAAAAAAAAAGAGAACGCCGCGCAATCGATAGGATTAAAACCGCCAAGAAGATAGTGGCGTCCTGGAGTTGGAAACAATGTCAAATTCATGGTGCATCTCATTCCTTTGGGTGCTCCGCAGGCTCCAGAATCTCCCGGAATATATAAATTTTTTTTTCTTTCTCCTTGCTTGAGACAAAAGGAACCCCAAGAATCACTGTGTCACATCATCTCAAAGAGAGAAGAGGACTGAGGAGCCCGAGCATGCGACATTGTGAGCCCCCGAGATGTGGAAGGACAATGGGGCGAACTTTACATACCCGGACAGAGTACATAAGGAGCATCTATGTCATGGATTTGAATTACGTGCGAGGTTTAAGCTCATATTCATTTCATAAATGCATCCGTGCAGGACGGTGCAAGGAGTGACGACGGTGAAAGACCAAACTGTCGGTGGGTATGTGCCGAGGAAGTGAAGCTGTTGACAGGTTGACAATGAGGTTTTTAAGAATTCATGGGCTTGATACAAAGGGAAAAGGGAAAATGCACGTGTATACTGGGGCTCCGGAGGAGGTGTGTGTGGGTGCACGAGGAGTCCTCGTCTCGTCCAGCTACGACAGAGCGACAGGGTGGCTCCTGTCTTTTATGCTACCTGACAACATTCATAAGTTTATTATGCTCCTGATGGAGATGCAAGGAGCTTTCTCGAGCAAGGGAAGCAGTTTTGAACGCCTTTTCGAAATCATAGCGCCTTCACAAGTGAACGGATCTGAAAGGGAGTGATGCTATCGAGTAATTGGTTCACCGTGGGATGTCGGAACGTGTTTTGTAGGTGGAAATTACTTAGCACAAAAATATTATTCATTGAAAAGTACGAGGTTCCTTGTGAATAAGCAAGCGCTGATCGGAGCTGCTTTCAAATTCTAGGTATATTAGAAACCTTTGCATACACCTTGAGTTCAAAGAGGGATTCGCAATTTTCAAGTTGTTTGCAATTTTTATTGCAGTCTTTTGTAATTATTATTCACAACGAATGAGTTTTTTTGTTCAGTTTAAGCCATCTGCGAATATTTCATGTTTTCTTGCGATTTTTGCTTTGTTTTCATTATTTAGCAACTGCATGCAAGGGATTTGAAAACATTTAAGAACGTGTTGTGGCAAGTTAGGATTTAAAAAAATTGTTATTGCGTTTCAAAGTAGTTGCACAGTTTAAAAAAAAATTGTAACGGGAATTATTTGGCTCATTCTTAATACAAAGATTTACACAAACGGTTTTTATATTCAGTGTTTATTGGCGGGGAAGAAAATGGGAAGGATATCAATTTTATCCACCCTTCGAATACAGCCGTTAACACAAACTTTATTATTGCTTTAGTTATTAAATATTTGCATCGATATTATTCAACCAAGGAAATTAGAAAAAATAATAAAATAAAAGCTCAATTGGAGCTCGATATAAATATAATAAAAATATTTCGGAACATTATTCATTATATCCACTTTGCATTAGTTTCTAAAGATAGTTAGTGGTTTTATATAAAAGAGCATATAAACCATTAAAATAATATCTATGGTATTAACTTTTAATCTTTAAAAAAAGTTGTTGTATTCGTTAAATTCTAAAATTAATTGCTCCCACCTAATACTGCCCTTTTTTCTGTTATCCGGGCACTGAATTTAAAACTTTAAATGCATTTTATTCAAAACTGGTTTAGTGATATTAGTTTTTTTACACTAAATAATTTAAAATTTTTATTTTAACTCTCTCGCACGATTGTTAATGTTTTATTATACAAAACATATTATCCCAAAAATGCGTATTTGGTGCTAGAACTTCTGAAAGGGCTAAGTACCTTTTGCTTAAAATCAATCACCTTATCAAATGAAAAATTCTTACACTATTCACACAGCAGTTCCCCTAATATCTATTGTTAGAAAATGTAATGCAAGTTACTTACAGCTGATAATTCCAAATGTTTTCCGGATAGTAGAAAATCTCTTCTTAATCTTTTCTAATCTTATTTCGCAAACTGAATTTAATATTACACATTCCCAGTTTTCACGATCTGTGCATACAAAAAAACACCTAAAAATGGAAAAGCCAGACAAAAAAAGAAAGTAGGTAATAATAAAGTACAATCTACCCACTGTATAAAAGTTTATCCAAAATTCCTGTAGAATTAAGATAGTTGCAGCAGATTAAGCATATCAGAAATTAATTATCTGATCTGAAGGTATTTCCTTAATAATTGTACACATGCTCCAATTTCTTTCTTCACTTTTTAATTAGACGACGCTACTCAAAATCCACAACACAAAGAACGTTACAAACTTTTTGACACTTTCTGGGAGCTGCTGGGAGCCAAGCCAAGATGAAAGTACAATTCTCGCGAAAGAAGTGCCAATATCGAAAATATGAAAAAATCCTGTAGGATTCCGTTTATCCTGGGCGCGAACCACAAAAGATAAATTTAGTCGTGCTTTTCGTACAATAAAACGAGGCTGCGTAATTCGGCTTTTGCTTTAGTTATGAATTGAGTGGAAAACTGGTAAAACTGAATTAATAAAAGTAAATAATAATGAATATATTCCAAAATATTAAAGCATGAGCTCGTTTAGGATTTAAATATTAAAAATTTAATTTTTAATTAAATTTTTCAATTGTTGGTTTTTCATAGTTGGCACTCATGTGAAGTTGCGCCTTTTTTCATCGTCGCGTCGGAATTGGAGGGAATTTGCTTCGGATTGTGGTCACCGAAAGAAGTTTTAAGTTTTAATAAAGTTTTGTTAATCTGGAAATTGCTCCATCCTGTTCTCTGGGTTTTGCTTAGCGCCCGTGAATTTGAGAATAATGAGAAAGATGTCTTTTATTGAAGGTGCGGGCTTTATTTAGCAAAAAAACTTTTTGCATTTTATCGGGTGCGTAAAATGATAAAATCTTTGAACTTGTAAGCTATTTCTTATTTTTTTAGGTTTTTATGTAGTTCACTCAAAATTTAAGAATGCGTGATATATTTGGCCACATTAAAATTGGAGAATTGGTAGTACGACCAGAAATTAAAATGTACGACGCCGATAATTTGAAGGTGATTGGGTAAGTGATTAAACTGCATTTTATTAGATAGTAAACGTTCTATCACCTGGATGCTTAGAATTTGTGCAATTTTGGTGTATACAGGTGTAATCTAGACAAATTTTTCAATTTTCACGAACGAATTTTCATTGAAATAAGGTGTTTTTATGTTGTTAAATTCATTATTTTTTGCGCTTTTTTCTTCAGTAGGCTGTTCCACTATATTTTTCTGTCACGAACTTTAGTTTGAAAAATTTATTTTTTTTTAGTTTTGAATTTTTTTTTTTAAATCCTCCATGTAATCCTTCTCGGTGGTGTTTATAACACATGCTGAAAAATTAGAAATTTTTATAAATACATATTTTGACCTTGCATGTATCTTACTAAAAAGGGTTTCGTTTATTTTAATCAACTTCTTAAAGGAAGTTTTTTCTTGCACTCGGTCGTTATTATAATTAATTATTTCGTTTCCGAACAATTTGTGCATATATATGCACATACATATATGTATGTATATGTAGTAATATTATTAATAATAAGTAATATTACTGAATTCACAGGCTCGTTCCCTTTAGATTTAAATTATTAAGAATATAATTATTGAGAACCCCCTTCCATCATTAGGTAAAATAATAAAGTACAAAATAGTATATTACATGTTCTTCTTTGTTATCAGAAACTCGTTTTCCAGCTGTTTCAATTCTGTTAGCCTGTTTATAGGCGCTGACATCGATTCGAAAATAGATTTTTTTTGCACGGTAGCTGCTGCATTTCTTAATGGATATTGATTAAACTTTGCATATGCATTTATCGATTCGATATGCAGATCCTATTAAAAAAAGACAGACAAGTGTAAATAGAAGCGGGGGATCCCCATAGTTCTATTATCGTACGGGTTATTAAGTACATAGTTACTAATTACAAATTATGTATACATTAAATTTGAATTATAATCATTTTCGAATTTCTTCCTTCACTTGTGCCAAACGACATCCGTTCAGGCAAATTTCAAGATTGTAGGTCACCGTAAAGCACCTTATAGGTTTTTGATGATCAGTGACTGGAACTTTTAGTATGAAAATATCTTTATTATCCTTTTATTGCGGTACACTAGAAAGTTAAATTTTATACAGCAGATATGAGGCTATAGACCGTATTCGATATTAATTTTACAAAGGTTCCGTTTTTCTATTATGAGGTTCTGAGTTAGAAGGTACATAGTTGAAATAGAAGGTTTAAAAGAAATATGCAACGTAAATGGCTGTAGGAACGGACAAAATGAAAAGGGTATCGATTGGATTTTGAAAAAATGAAGGTATCCCATTACATATTTACTTCCCTACCTTATCTCACTCTCTCTTAAATGGCAAAACATATATTGTTTAAGACTTGAAAATGACTAAAAATGATACTCCTTAGTATTCCTTATTTTACATTTGTATTCAAAATATTTCAAGAGGATTAGGGTCGTTTATCTTCCAAACATTTTTCAAAATTCCAAAAGTGGACATTTTCGATTCTAGTTGCGCTTCTGTTCGTTGCTTTTGTACTTTGCATAATTCATTGATTTTCTAGAAAGTTTCCCGTCGGAACGACCAAAACTCCCCAGACACGGAGATACTTGAGAACAAATTATCACCTGACTCAGGTTTCCAGGACGATGTCAAATTTCATGGTTCTTGCACAAGAAAGCGACGACGGGGTGAAGACATTCATAACAGTCACTAGTATTCGATGGTCCTGGAAGATGCAGAGGTTGATGCGGCTGGGAGCAGCAGTTAAAGTGTTCCCGTCACCTCAGGCCCTTTATCATTGCTTTGCTAATAAATTACCTCAGTTTTCTTCAGGTGCTTCAGGAATGGCATCACATTCATTTGAAAACCTGCAGCACATCGAAAGTGCATATAGTATACTCCCAGGTGGAGAATATCCCTCGTGAGTGCCTCCCGAAAATTTATTGCGGCTGTTGTCCCCCTTAATAACCCTATCTCTTTTGCGTCTTATATAATCTGAGAGCATCTCAGGCATCCGTCGTGTCGTTTCAGTGTTCCTTACTTTCATAGCGGATGATGATAACTCAGCCCCACACGCAGGACCATATGTCGGTCGGGAGGAACCCTCCCGGCCATTTTTCTGGAAGACTTATTTTTGCTGGTATCAAACCAAACTCGACATTTATTCTTCACTCATGGCTTGTTCCCAAATCGTTCCCGGCACATTATATCCTCATCCCCCCGCCACCTTCCATCCCTTTGCCAAAGAGATAGACATTATGTGGCGCGGCTGCCGGGAGAAATGGAATTTGCAAATTGGCTCGACGTCGGTTCCCCACAAAATCGAAATTTGATGATTTATCGCAACGCCTGGGTGAGCAGACATTCAATTAGAATTATTCGAGATATTTCCATTCCTATGCCACAAGAGACATAGTGCCACTTCTCCTGAACCTATTTTTATAACTCAGCAGGCTGCACCGAGCCGGGCTTCCGCGATCCCGACCTGGTCTGCACACCCCCTCCGGTTCCATGAGCCGGATTCTGAACCCGATTCGGTTTGGAAACCATCTCAAACTCTACACTTTCATTGTGGGCACCGCCCAGCCCATTCCTTTAGTGGAATTTTTCGATGCTGGCGGGCTCCAACTAGGGGTTGGGATATACTGCTCCCTAGCTCGAACTTCAGCTCCAGCCAGCTGCAACTTTCTTCTCATCCAAAGAAGATAGAGTCCTTGCTCCTCAGCACACCCGATGTTTCTTGTCATTTGAACCTGGGTGGATCCCGATAGTGGTGCCGGTGGCGGGTGGCGGGCCCCAGGAAGCGCCCTGCCGCTCCTACCGGGACCCTGCTCCTTTTTTTCGACCATTATTGCCACTTATTCATCGAAAAGGAAAATCCCTTGTCTGTGTTATTGGGTATTTTATATGCACTATCCGCGCCGATGTCTCCCCGGCAGAGGATACCTCTTTATCTATCCGGAAAAGCGGAATGGAATTGGAAGAAAAGAAAACTTCTGCCTGCACTCAGAACAAAAGGGCGAAATTAGTTTCTTTTACTTCCTCGCCCTTTGCTCCTTCTTCAGTCTTAGACTGGGTAACTATACTTATTCAGTTTTTTTTTTTCGCTGTTATTGGCTCTGACTGGAGTGTCCATTGAGGCATGCATAGTCTCCTTCTTGGTCTTAGAAATGTCAAACCGGGGCTCTATAGTGAGCCTTAATTAAAGAAGACCCATTTCGCCTCCCAATCTCAACTCCCTCTGCGCCCCGCCCTTAGCCGGGAGGACCCGACAACGAGACTCTTTTCTTAGAAGTGAACCGTCGTCGTCGTCGTCGCTGGCTATGGGCCTCTCGTGTTTTGCCGGATTCAAGTTATATTTATATATATATACTTATATTTTTTCTGCCTGGAGTAGTACGACCAATGAAACCCTTGAAATCGAGGACGACAAGAATGCCGCCCTAATTAGAATATAGACTCCACAACGTGGTACTCTTGATTACAAGGGCACTGAAATTACTTCCTTTTGTCAGTTGAATGGCAGTTCGGCAGTTTTAGCAAGAATTTCGCAACCCTTCCAGCCCTCCGATCGGACTGACTGTCTCATGTTTCGCTTTTGAGATGCTTTCATTTACCCCCTTTAAAGGCGACCCTATTTCTATAGATTCTTAGAATTTCATAAGGTGCTTCCAGATACATTTTATGGGTGCTTTCTATAGTACCAATTAGGACGAAATTTCTAATTCTCGTTGATACCGCATATTTTTTCTTAAAGCACGAAATCTTTAACTATTTAAAAAATTTAAAATTTTTGATGTACTGTATAAATTATAAGTTGTAATTGAGTTTTTCTAAGGGAGCGTTATCTAAATGCAATGATGCACGAAAAAACATGCTATATTTTTTAAAGGTTCAAGGAAATTGAAATATTTAGTTTGTACTAAGTAGTTAAAAATTGGGAGTTACTTTACCTAAGTACTTATGGCTTATTTTGGTCTTGTATCTTTATTTTTTCAGAGTTTTTAATAATATTATCTTTTAAGAATATGATTGACAAGTTTTGAGTCGATCTTTAACAAGAATTAAAAGAGTTATGAATTATGAGATAAATTTTAACCTTCTGCGTCCAATAGATATGTACATATATTACATCAGAATGGAAGATAGAAACTTTAAACAGGGTCACCAAAATATTTCGAAAATCTTTATGCTATTTTTTATAACACAAAAAATATGAATCATTTCTCCATCAATTTTGCAATATTTTTTACCTATAACATTTTTAAATATGCATTTTTCACTGCACTTGATAGCATTTATAAATTATTTATCAATTTTAATACAGAAAAAGATTCTGCTCAAACACTTTTTTTTGTGTTCTAGCTGTGCGTGAGACCTCAATTTTTTTTTTAAATTTACCATAATTCCCCTTTTTAGCTTTTTTATTTGTAAACATTTTTCATTTATCAACATTACAGATATTTGACTATCTCTATCCAATAAAAAATTACTAATAAACCTGTGTGAATGATAAAGAAAACGTTAAAGCGGTAGAAAGTGAACGTGAAATTATTGATATTAAGAGGTGTAATAAATTCATGTAATATGGATGTAGCTGAAGAAAGTAGCTATTAACACTTATTTTTAAAAATATCCAAAGCTGAAGAAAATTTTTATATTAAAGTAGGTACAAACTTGATTCACTGGCAAAAATATAGGCTTGGTACTTTTCCTCGTCCTTGTACAATTGACATTCTGTCGCTATTAGACGGTCTCTTAGAAACATTATAATAAAAGTTAAGAAAAATTTTGAAAAGCTAATATTTTTGAATAAAATTGGAAAATTATTCATTAAATTGCGTTACTTTACGGTCATATTAAAATTTTACCGATTGAGACCTCTTTTTAAGAAATAAACACAACTTGCGCGGTACCTTATTAATTAGAAAATTTCCAGTATCATTTAAAATTCAATAAAATACATGTTTGCTCTCTATAGATATTTAATTTGGGTTTGTGTAATTGTTCTTTATATTAAGCTAAATCTGCTCTTTTCTACTTAGATTTATTTTATGAAAATTCCAGTTTCCAATTAATGAAATTCAATTGAATAAATTAATTGTTAATACATATAACTTATATAAGTATTTAGTTAAAAAGTATGTAGTAAAGAATTTAAAAAGTAAGTAGTAAAGAAGTTTTAGCAAAATCTAGTTAAAAAAAGATAATTCTTCATGTACTAAAAATTCGACTTCAATAGTACGATACATTAGTAATTAATTTGTGCGAGTGAAAAATTTATAAAGCTGTATTTTCCCAGTAAAATTTGCGATTACAATGATATTAAAAAGTAATTAAGCAACAGTCGGCGTTAATTAATCTTAAAAATTGCCAACTCGTTCAAATGATTTGTAGGTGTTTAATTTTATATTATAGGTACTGCCATTCATTCTGTGGTATGGATATGTACAATTTATTGTTAGACAGTTGGACAGTTGAATAAACGAGGGCGAGAATATTTTCCGTCTCGAATTTCAATTGTCCATTTAGAAGCACTTCAGTAAATGGTCTCGTATTTCCCGAACTCATTGAAAAATTCATCGTTGATAGCATCATAGTCTGGATGATCGCACCCCGGCTCCCGCGATCGATTCGATTCCCATTCATATGTTATTTAACAATTTTTCTGTTTGCCCCAACCGAAACTCGTCGGCACATCCTGTAAATGCGCTGGGCAATGGGAGGCAGGGGGCCACTGTTCCATTCTGCTAATGGTTAGACCTCCGGCATCGGTTGAATGGCCTTCCACGATATATAGAAAAAAAAAAAGTATAAAAATCTGTTTTTTCTCACATTTTCCGGTTTCATTTGAACTTTCATATCCACCACTGTTCGCACGGAGTACTTTATCTGTTCGAAGTTGATTTATGTTTCCGCGGGAGTTCCTCTGGGCAGTCCGGGGCAGCCACCAGCCGGTACTTGGAATGGGTCCTGGGGGCTCTGAAGGACGACTGGGGCCTCCGAACACCGAGCTATGCCAGGGCAGTCCAGGAAAAAGGCTTTTCATCTCTCCGGGTGTGATGAAATGTGTGCAGCACACACTGCGCTGCATAGCCCCAGCCACTGTTCGGATTATATCAAAAGGGAAGTGACCCCATATCCACCTGCAGACCCATAAGCACCGCTCCTCTGTCTTCGGATCCCATCCCTTAAACTGAAAGGCTGCAGGAGATAATTTATTCCATGCCGGCATTAAGGGCTGGCTCCGGCCTAGCCCAGTTAGACAGGAATTAGAAGTGAATAGACTGCGCATAGAGTTGATGCAATAAGTTTCCAGTTTGATATGGAAATGAGAGCGGCTCTGGACCCCGGGTATGGGGTCCTGAGGGACTGGGATGCTGCTCATCCTCTGGGAAGCTTTCCGAGATACACACAGCACGTTGACAGGATTCCTGCACTTCGACAAGGGGATGGTATTTGCCCCGGTCGATAAATAAAATCCTTTTATGGATACTGAAAACTGGCTCAGCTGGGAAATTGTTCCAAAGAAATTTCATTGCCCGCGGCCGAAGATATTGGGCGTGACCTTCATTCGAAATATTTGTATTTTTGTCTTTCATCGTGCTTTGTGCGAAAGTAAATTATAGTAATTGTTCACAAATTCGACGTAAACAGCAAATTTTAATTACTTTTTGTACTTATGATTCCAGTATTCGGTTTTTATATGTATCTAACAGATCAAAAGATTTTCCGGTAGAACATCTCGCGAATGCATTAAAATTTGCGTTTAAGAGGAAAAACTAAATTAATTTAGATCACCTTCTTGGTCCTAAGGGACCATTAAAATTTATATAATTAAAGAAATAGGAATTGACGCAATATCAGTATTTTCTTGAACAAAATTTAAACATTCACTAAAGCATAAATAACTCAAGATATAGAACCTTGTATTACACAAATAACCTGAAAATTATTTATGATTTATTATTCACCAAAAAATATGGATGACAGTTTCTATGGAGCTCATCTTAAAATTTAACCGCGCAAAAAGTAAATTAATTCGCATTAGGTACATCACTGAACATTTTCGATATTTTTTATACGACGTACATATACAATTCCAAACCATTTAAATCCGAGTTGAGTCAGGATTTGATTAATTAGATTTGAGGAAGATTGCATTTATTCATCTCCTTTAAAGGGTTTGCACAAATATTAACAATTAACAATCGACTTTAAAAGTCCCACATTCGAGCCTTTATTCATTGTAGATTTTAATTCTTTTAATTTTTATGATTTAAAAAAAAGTAAATTGATAATAAAAAACATCGTTTTAATATTCTTATGTTTTTGGAAAATATAAATAAAGCTGTTTTGAAAATGAGCTGTTAGCATCACGAAAAACATTTCTGCATTGTTCCCAAATAAAAATTGATGAGAAGAAAAAAAACAATCAGAGGCCTTAAGTTATTTAGCTAGATAAACGAAAAAATTTAGTGTACCTATGTATTTCTTAAAAAATGATAGATAGTTATTTAACATCGTATTGTGCTTTCCAGAAATAAGAGAAAATGAATCTTTTATTCCACCTTTTCATGTTATTAATGCTAAAAAAACAAATGACATTTTACATACATATACAATTGTTTAGTAAATTAATAGTAAATCAAGGTTTTTTCAGATACTTTTCCTACGGGAAGTTTATGACCAATTATTGTATTAACTATCCCAAAGTTAATAGTTTAAAACACATGTACATAGGCATATAGTTACGAAATACCCTTTACAATAACTCTATTGAGATTAGGTGTATTTCTTAAATAACAACATGCCAACGTTCATGCGAATATTTTTTAAAGCACCACTAGGCTCCTATGGAAGTAGAAGCCAATAAACGATTATCCCAATCTCTTTATAACATATATGTAATTATGATTTAGGAACTGTACGTTCCAACGTGCGTTATAAAGTTGTTAAACTCAAGTTCGCATTATTAGGTACATGCAACAGGAGTTCGATATTCTGTGAGCATGGGGGAAAAACGTCAACGAATAAAGCAGTGTACACCGGGTAAACAGGGAAAATTTTCATTTTTAGCTATATAATAATGAATATATTGTTTCTACATTCCCCAACCAGCGGAGCTCGTCCTCGCACTGTGAATTTGCTAAAAATGAACTGACGAGTAGGGTTCAGGTCGTTCTAGTGAAATTCAATAAAAGGGAACCTGAAATTGATAACAGCTGCAGAACACGTACCAACATGTTGTTGTCCCCCAAAATCGATTTGTTCAAGTGTTCTAGGGTAGAAGCATCCCCCTTCCTAGAACCCCCGCTGACTTTGACTAGTCGATTTTCCGCAAAGTTATTTCCCATCATTAATTTGCACATTTGAAATTGTTTTTTTCTTACTGCCACTGTCGACTCACACGCCAACAGAGAGAGGGAGTAATAGGAATCTTAAGTTGTGAAGATGGAAAGAAACTCAAAGAAAGTCGGAAGTTGGAGTTGAATAAACTTGAGAATTCTTGGCGGTACATAATTACAAGCATTTCTCGCGAACCGAATAAGTTTACCAAGAAAAAGAATTGACCTTAAAAGATTAATAGGTGTTTTGGAGGAATTGGTGTCAGAAGCAGAGTCAAGGATCGGAAGTCGTTTCGTTTATTGCTTTTCAGGTTTTTTGTTATCTCACATCCTTTTCGTATTTCTTAGTGCATGAAACCGACAGGGTTATCAAATATTCGTAAGGAAAAGTGGCAGGTCTCCAGTGACCTGTCTGTTTTTTACGAGCTGCTAAAAAAAAAACCTTGTCCGAATTCATTAATATTAAAAAGGGAAAGTTTACCAACAATTTTCTTGCACTTCTCAGCTAGTTTCCTAAGCTGGCGCATGCCCCAAAGTGCGCCTCTATTTTATATTTATCTGCGCTCGGAACCGCAACAGCCCCTTGGAGCTGAACGCTGAGGTGCACTATCCGGGGGGGTGTTGAGCACCACCGCCAGACCCCATCCAGCTCTCGGGGCTCCGGCTTGTATAGTGGGGCCCCCTCGACGGATCCATTTCGGAACCATCCACCAGCACCAGTAGCAGGACTATCGGCCTCAAGTTGCGGGTGTGAAATGAAAATAAATCGACTGCACATTAAGAGATCTCATGAAATTTATTATCTGAGCAGCAAATTGTGTGGTTAGTGAGTTTTTAGAGCGTCGGTGGCGGCGGGCATGCAAGCGAGACTTGAAATATTACGAAATTTATGAGGACGCCGGGGAGGGTAATATTTCTGATCGTTTTTATGGCATTAATTAAACAATGGAGAGTGCTCCAGCTAAATTAGGTGTTCTATGTAGGATTGGCTCAGATTTATACATTATTATAAAATTAAAATGAGAATGAAGTACGGTTTTGGGATTAAAAGGTTTGTTTCAATGCGACGCAACGTCCACAGAGTGCGGAACGCGAGGGCGTAATTTGTCTCATTAGAAAATTAGCTCTGTAGTTATCTAAAACTACATAAAGATTTAATTTACCTTTGGGGGACTTTCACGATTAAAGTATTTGCTTATAAACGAGAAAACAGGACCATAAAAGTGTTAGAATCATTTAATAGAGCAAATGCATTGCACGGTTTTTATCGTTTAGAAAATAAATATGGGAAGTGCTGTGATGGATTTAACAATAATATTTAAAATTGCTTTTTCGCACATTAAAATTAAGTTCCCTATCGAAAAATTACGACTTTCAACTGCAAAATTAAGGAATTAATATTAAATTTAAAGGAGGATATTTAAATGATCCAATTTCTGCCATATTTTTGCACATAATTGCATACACATTGTGATCGAATGTATCTTTATGGATTATATTGGATCCTAAGTATGTAAAATTCAGAAACAAATTTCGAAAAATCTATTAATAAAATCATTTTGAAGAATTGAATACAATTGTGCAATATTTATTAATTTTTGAAAAAAAACAAAGGATATAAAACTAACCACAGATAATGAATTCGAAATTAAAATATTTATTCTGGAAGGATGAAGCTTTATAGGCAAAAAATATTTTTAAACATGACGAGGATGCTTAAACTTAATAATGGCATTTTTAAATCACTTAAGCTATTACTGCAATGTTTGCATCATTGCTCAGAGATAAATAAAATTGTTTTGTTGCCATTCTAGGAAAAATAGAAATAAAAATATCCAGAGTTGGAAAAATACATCTACACATTGGCGTTGGGGTTCTGAATCATATGCGAGCTTTTCGTCGATTTCTGATAATATGTGAGTTCTTCATCGATTTAACACCCGTGTAATTAATTAGGCGAAATTTGGCGAATATATGTCGAAAAAGTTTGAAAGGACTGAATTGCTGCAATCTTAAAAACATAAACCAAATTTAAAGCAATTAGGTACAATGATTTATTTTTGTAAATTCGTAAAAATTCCTACTTTAGATGTTAAAGATACCTATACATATCTAAGTCGCGATGTTAAGCCAATAAATGAGGCTTGGTCAATAAAATTGAATTTTTGAAATTCCGAAAATAGAGAATAGAGAAAAAAAGAATAGAAAGAGAAAAGAAATAATAATTCAAAAACTGGAATATCGTATTGAAAGGAAATAACGTAAATTATTTAAGACAAGGTACTGCTTTTTCATGGCTTCTATGAGTGAAATTATTTTTTACGCGAGTAGACATTTTCATCATAAATTGAAAAATTCTGTTGTAAAAGAATAAAATATCCATATTGCAAGGAAATGTATAAATTTGCAACAGTGGGTATAAAACAATTAAAGCTTTTTAAACACATTAATATTAAGTATAAATGTATGTAAATTTCAAGTTTATTTATTTAGTTATGAAACTATTTAAAAGGGTTTAAATTTTCAGTTTTCCCAAACCATTGAGCTGTAAAATTTCAATGCGCAAGTTTTCACTACTACATGGTGTGAGTAGATTTGAAATAAATTACAAATTCAGAGATTTAATCTTCTTGAATAAAGCTCTCACCCACTTTGGTAAAATTGTATATACCCTCCTTTCAATCAAGCTTCTGCTTTATTTTCAGAAGTGCACTGTCATAATTTCAATAAGCGGATTACGCACATATGCTACTTGTCCTCGTGCAATTTCAACAATAAGCTCTCATGTTCCATGGAAATTGGAATGTATGTACATATATCGTATGAAACTTTCCAAAATTGCTATTTTTCCGAGTACTAAAGAACACAGAGGTTTCATTCCATGTAATATCAACATAAAACTCCCGAACCGCTCTCATGCTATGGGATTCTGGGAACGTTTATTATTAATCCGCAAAATCCCCAAGATTTTTCCATAAAACGAAATTACATTGGATCCTGCTTTTGGTTTCACAAAATTATCAATAAACAAGCTCCAGCTCCCCCTCCCCCTCCAGCCATTCGTCGCCCATCAGCGATATCATCCGGGAGCATTCATTTGCGCCATTTCACGCAACTTGTAATCAGTCACATGGCCTCTAATAGACATCCCCATTCATGAGCTTATTTCCCATGCCCTGAGTCCCGGTGTCGTTTGAATTTTCCGTGGCAAACAAAACTTTTTCCCATGGTTGAACCCCTGAGACTCTCGTCATCCATCCCCCCGGAGGGAAGTTGAACGATACAACAACTTTTCAGACCGTTTAAAATTGCCAGAGTCGCGCTCTACCGCACTCCTCCCAATTTCCCTGTCACACCATCCCTGATCCCTTGTCCTTCCCTCCCCCGAACTCCCTTTTCTCATCAAACTCACCCTGCTCAACGCTCTGATGGTACATCTCATCAGTGATAACTTCACGTAGCGCTCAAATATATCATCAACCCCAAAATTGAATTTATGTAAATGGCTGATAAGGTCCAGTGAAATCAGCTGATAAGGGTGGCTTGCGGCAGTCCTCCCCGGCTACTGAGAAGATGGGAGCCCTGTGGGACACCATGGTCCATGGGAGTCACAAGAGAGCAATTACACTGGGTTACAAAATTAACTTTTTTGTTTAGTTCCTTGTATGAGAGGTATTTTTTTGGTTTGATAAGCTAATCAATAGTTTCAGAAATTATATGTAATGTCTTGAAATCAAAATTTTTCAGGAATAAATATTAACTGTTCAACATACAAATACTAACCTAAAACTCGTTTTAAATCGTAAATTTTCGTACTGTTAATAGAAATGTTTGAACCATTTAATTGTAAGTTTTGATTGATGTATAGCGATACAGGAGATTAGTTTTTCATGAATGTGCGCATTTACCATACATATTCTTTAATTGCCATCGATTGTATGAAATAATAAGTTTATGGAAAAAAATCAAATTCATGGTTTATTTGAAAATGTTTTGAAACCCATTTTTTTACTTTTATATGATAGTTTAAGGTTCAAGCTTTTATTTAAGTTATGTTACTAGCTTCTAGAACAATTCGTTATTTTTTAATGATCTTTTATAAATGGTAAAATTACGGTTTTTTTTGCTCTTCTTAACCATTTTTTTTTTACTGAAAACGGAAGAGTGTTCTTATTTTCAAATTCCTAATCTATAGAAATAATCCTAAAATGATCTGGCTATTTTTTCACTATATTAATTGTATGAAGTAATTGGTTAACAGAGAAAAGTTTAGTTCAAAGAGTATATTTTGGATAGTCTTAAAGACTTTTTAGTATTTTAATAAAATAGCTAAAGATTCAAATTTTTATTTGAGCTAAATTATGTATAACCTCCATAGAATAATCCATTATTTTGTTACGAATTTTTAAAAATGTTTAAATATATGACGTGATGGGATATTTTCGTTTATTAATTCGTAATCTACGGAAAAAATCGTATAGAAATGATATATCACTTGTTTAGGAACAGAATTATTGTAAACCAGTGTTATTATCAGTCTCCTCTCTTCATTAGGGGGAGGAAGTAGGCTTTGAGAGCATCAGGTTTGCCATCCCACTGGTTCCCTCGGGATGAATCGATACTGTGTTCGAAAGACCGGGATATCAATCCACCTGTGGGGGTGGTGAAGAGAGTTTCCGGCTCTCTTAACTAAAGAAGATGAAACTCTCTTAAGGTTCCATTCAACCGGCGTACGCAACAACCCCTTAGAAACCCACAGGAACCCCCCAGCCGTTCCCTGGTGCAGGAAGCAGAGCGGCCTGTCAATGGGAGTGTGCAAGGCACACATGGCTCTGGTATTTTGTTGCTTGTTTTTTTTTTTATACTTTTTGGGTTAAAAGCTCAATGGGAGCAGGCTGGTATACTACGGGGGTGGTATAGAGGGTGCACTGTCCATGGCATCCCCTCAATCCCGGCTGGTATACAGATACTAGACAGGGAATACCAGGAACGGCAGGATGGCGAGTGTGCAGTGGCATCGCTCACAGTATACACGAACGAGAGGAGTTAGGATTATTGGGGTCGATGGAAGAAGAATTTGCGAGCTTTGTATCATTTTTGGGGAACTTTTAAAGGGGGTTGGGGGTTATGGGGGTGGAATAGGGCTAATGTAGGCGGGAGATGACACTGGTGGCTGGTTCGCAGGCAGATAGACTGCCAGTTTGTTTCAATACAACCTTTAGTCACTGCCGGCGTTTCGTACTGTTAGGATACCCTCCGAAGGTAGCTGGGACTTGGGAACGTTCTTCCTCCGTATAGGGAAAAATCAGAGATCATATAGCCGGTTCAGGGGATGCTGTGAGAAAGCGTCTCCGGTGTGCGGGAGATAAAAGCGTGCCAAGAATATAATTTTATTCTTTTTAATTTCTTGATACATATTTTTTTTGTATTAATCCTCCCGGTGTGTTGGGATTGGATCATGTGAGATTTGAGAGGTCCAAGTGCGTATATGATCCTCAGGGAGTGTGATGTGCGCTTTAAACTACCATCGTCTGGATGAGCTGCGATAAGGACAACAGTGTCCGGTTCGAGTGCAGTTGCAGTGAACGAAAATTATGATTCCCCAGTGAAAGTGAAATAGTGTGGTTTTTTTTCTACAGCTTTTTGTAGAGAGTGTGTTTTTCATCGCAGACCGACGACCAACTTTTTTTCCGTAGGACGAGTATCGCAGTTGGAAACATTTAGGTGACTATTTTGAATACCTTTTTTTCTCTTTCAATATCTGTCCTCTAGCGTGGTTAGGTGATACAAAATTAGGTTTGTCGTGGCGAGTTTTCCAGGAGGAAAAAAAAATAAAAATAAAAAATATAAAACTTTTCTCAGGGAAAATTTGCACTTTGAAGGAAACAGGAAATTTTCTGTAGGGTGCGTGGTAGACCGCGGAATTCTCATAATTTTGACAAAGTGAAAAACTTTCTTTTACGGAATGTGGCTAGGTATTTTGAGTGCGTGTAACGACAAGTGACTCGGGGTTTCGAGTCGGTTTTTGGAGTATTTTGCCCCTTAACTTGTGGTATATACTTTTGTTGGGGTACGACTTACAAAAGGAATACCTTCAAGGAGAAAACTCGATAAAAAGTAACGATGCTCCCAAGAAGGTTGTATGGAAATGTTGTCTCCTTTTTAAAAAGTTGGAAATTGCTCCCAGTTGTTTTCTGAGACAATTTTTTACATTAACTTTGAGCCATAAGGGCTTCGGCATTTTAGGGCAAGAAGCGTGTTAGAAACGTGCCATGATAAAGCGTTGACATATATGTATGTGTGTAGTACGATAAATTTGCGTAAAAAATTATTTTGGTGCGGATTTTTCATAAATTTCTTGTTTAAACGTTCAAAACAATGTTAGATTTCGTTCAACAGCAGGAATTGCTTTAATAACGAGAAAATCGGTCCGTCTTATTTCTACTCTCTAAGATACATATTTGTAAACTGCTTGTTTAAAACATTTTTGTTATTCTTGAATCGAATTAGTTTTTTATTCGGGCATTAGGTTCTAAATTTCTTTTGTAAATCTTACTGAGGGAATACTTAAAACCTTATAGCTTTTAGGGTTTGCTTAATTTTGTAGTAATATAAGAACGGATATTTTTATAGTGCCCAGAGTCACATTTGCCTATGTAAGTTAAGTTTTGTTTGATGTGGAAAGGATACATTTTTGTTTGTGCAAAAACTGCCTAAATTGTCTTTAATAAGCAGTTTCCACCATTTTCATTTTTTTTTTTAAATATAACTTTTTCTGAAATACTTGATTTTACCTTTAAATAATCAGGTTTATTACAAATACATATTTAAGAAAAATGAATTGGGAAATATCTTTTTACATTTTCAATTACCTACCAGAAGGATTGTCTGATAACATTGCTTTTGTACTTATTATTTTCTCTGACACAGTACAATCTTTTTCTCGTTATCAAAAAATATAGAACTCTATAATAGCTTAGAAACTCATTATAAAACACAAAAAACTGAAGAAATAAGCAACAGATTGAGATTGATGTCGCTTCACGCATTTTGATTATTTATTTATTTTTATATTTATATTATTTTTTTTCTATAACAGTTTAAGGGCTTAACTTACGCCTTATAATTAGAGCGCTATCGGAAGCAGAGCCCATATAGCGCAGACAGATTTTGATGTTGATGAATTGAAAAAAAAAATCATTTAGGATCAAATCAAATATCTATGTACATACATATGTACACAAAGTCGGTTACTTGCACTTCCCAAGATTTTTAAGTTTTGGTTACAATTTTTATCATATTTCTATACAATTTCGTTCGAAATTATGTTAAAAGGCTTGTTAACATATTGAAAGTTGGCGCTAGGTAAACCTTGGGTGACTAATCTCGAGGTAAATTTTTTAGTACTCTACAGAGAGGTTCAAATCTCCCGTAGAGATACTAGTATTACCGAATTTTTTTGTACTTGAACATTTTTCAAACTTTTACCACTTTAGTTTATATTGAGAAATATAACAAAATTTAAAAATAATTTTTTATTAATGTTACGACATTTAATCTTATGCATTAATATTTTTTCAGAACTCGGCTTTTTGAATTGTTATAACTGGCGAAATAATTGCATATGAATTTTATGTTTAAAAGACGATGTTAAAACCAAGGGTACTAAGGTTGAGAATAATAATTTGTCTTTATTTAATTTGGTGCCAATATCGTCCACTTTAAGTGAAAATTATACGTATTGAAAGGTGTCATAAAGAAAATTACAAAAATACCAAAAACCTTCCAGTTACAAAAC
This sequence comes from Machimus atricapillus, assembly GCA_933228815.1. Taxonomy (NCBI): domain Eukaryota; kingdom Metazoa; phylum Arthropoda; class Insecta; order Diptera; family Asilidae; genus Machimus; species Machimus atricapillus. The sequence continues at coordinate 3,516,723 of OW121788.1, read as the reverse complement.
AATTTTGGTATATTGCACCGTTACATTCGAAAGAGTTGCATTGATTTGAAATACTATTTTTAATTAATAATTACGAGCGGAAAAGACTTGACTGAGTTTGAAAATGAGCTTAATAAAATTTTTCAATGGAATCCTCAAAACAACAAAAACTATACAAATTTTGGTATCTCGTCAATACATTGTCCGCTTGCGATTAATAATTACTTTATTTATGTTACAATATTTCTCTTAACTCACGATTAATCACATCCCATATTATTTCTTTCTGATTTTATAGCGATGCAATTATTCGGCCATTCGGCCATGATTAATCAAATGATTAATTCATCGATAAATTTCAAATATTTGCCATGTCTAGTTATGGACAGACTAAGCTTTCAAGCGCTCATTTATTTTGTTTTAATTTCTATCAGTACAACTTATAGTTTTACAAAATATTGTCCTTAATATTAAACCATTTTGGGAAAAAAAATTCTAAGCAATTTCGAAAATAATTCATATCTTTTGAACGGCTGCACCAATTTGATTGAAATTTAGCAATGCATTGAAAATAGAAATATATGAACATAATAGTTTCTCCCAGATTTTTTTTCTTTAAAATTTGTAGGTGTTTCTTATTTTTTCTATTTACTGAATTTCTTGCTACCTCTTAGGCTGAGAGATTTGGCTACGGAGAACTGAAAATCATATTTTCCGCTTGATTTGGTTTTGTTTAGTTTGGGGTCGACTTTGTAAAAGATTATATTTTTTTGTATGCATCACGATTAATATTTGATTAGTTTTATTGTATTTATGAACGGCATGCAATTTCCACTCGGACTTGGGTGCTTTTTTTTAATAATTGATTTGTTTCTTATTAAATACATCGTACTTCTTTTTTAGGTTTCCGTAATTCTACAAGTATGTAATTCTTATAAGATTTCCAGTCCGTCCATCTGTCCCAGTGTCATTTTTCAATTACAATATGAACCGAATTGCATGAATTTTTATACCTTGATGTAGATCTTTATATAAAAAGAAATACCTCGTATTGCTGAAGAGCTTTTTAAAATGAGATAATGTTTCCATACAACATATATCTATATATTTTTATCAGTTGTACCTTTTGCGAGATATATCCGACCAAAGTCGTTAATAATGTACTTCTCCTATAATTTGTAAATTACTTGACATAAAAACTTGTAATTAGGTACCCCTGTAAGTGGTTAGGATGTGAACTTTCAATGGAAATTATTTTGGGTATTCCCTAATGAAAATAAAATTTTTGCTAGCTAGTATCAAAATAGGATTATGTATAAAGATAAAAAAATATAATAAAATACGTTTCTTGGTCAGTTTTGTTGTCCGTTTTGCTACATTTGGACACAATTTCGGTAAAATATTACCAGCCTATGTGAAATAGGTAAACCCAAACAACAAAAGAGGCCAAATTACGTTCGTTTACAATAATAAGAGAGAGAAATGAATTCATCTTCATTATCATCTCCTGCATAGAATTTATACAATCGTCTAATATGCGAGGCATGCGTCGCACAGTGGGGCCAAAAGAAGTTTTTCGTTTCAAAAATTGGTACCTAACTTTTTTCTTTGTTGAGATATTTGCAAGAAATTTTTCGTACATAATATTGAGTAGGTATACGAGTATATAGGCTTCGAAATTATTATATTAAATATAATTACATATATATGTATTTTAGTTATTAGAGTGTTTCTTTTTTTACTTTATCATGATAAAACACAAGCTTATAGTTTTTGGTATTTCTTTTAAAAACTATATCGTCGCTGCGCGTGCAAAAGTAGCTATGTGTTATTTAGTCATTTTCGGTTTTTTATGCAATTTGAATCCCTGTTTCAATACACACATACTGTAAAAACAGCTAAGCGATAGACGCAATATTTACAGAGTTACGGAACGTTTTAGTTTCCATAGAATTATAAAGTAGTTACGTGCTCTAAATGCACATAGCTTGTATTTACGACTCAAATAAATAACTATATGTGTCAAATTTGCCTATTATGTTTAATTTGGCATTATTAATAATGTTATCTATCCAAAAGTAATCTAAAACTACGTAAATTTGTTATATGTATCAAAGTAAGAATAAATTATTTAAATACTCATTTTTCGAGAAGATCAGTTTTTTGCGTCTCCTGTAAAGTGTGTAAAAAACACATAGCTACTTTTGCACGCGCAGCGACGATATGAGAATATTTTTTATATTTTAGTGGCACATTCAATGTTACATTTTTTAATTACAAAAGTAATAATAATAATTTATTTAGAAAATGGTCTAACCTTATGATGTTAAATTTATGAAATGCTAAATATTAAATGTAAACAGAAAAACAAGAATGAAAACTTGAAAAATAAGAATTATTATAGCAATGTCGATAATTTAGTTATTGATGCATAGTTCTCTGCAAGTTCGTTTAAATTGTCTCTCGGTATATTTGCAGTCTTACACCTGTTGGGAAGATCATTCCACAGCTTAGCTGCGCAATCAAAGAATGAATTTTTTGATTGCGTATATATTTAAATCACGTCATCAGTAAATTCCGTGTTTGGATGGAAGGTAGGCATTTTATTTTGTCATATAGAAATGCTAGTGATCTTCCTAAGCCCATAAAAATAACATAAATTTGAGTCCTTTTTTTAAGTCTTATTTATTTTACTAATAAAATTTTATAGAAATAAAGCCTGCTTTAGAAAATATAACCAGCAGGGAAAACATTCAGTCAAATATTATAAAGCTTAGGCATTTTAAGTGCACTATTTGTTGATGTCGAGATATTAGAATGTACAAATATATATCCAGTTTTATATTGAATGTAGTCTGGAATATGGAAAACTTTAGAAGCGTTGCGGGCTTTTTGCGACAAATGACTACGAAATCTTAGGCGTGGTCATGTATGCACTTGGTCGGCTTTTTTTTTATTCCATTACTTGAGACCATTCAAAATTATCATATGTGCAATATTCCAGTTAATTAGTCAATAAATACAGAATTTTTCATGAATTATTCTACTTGTGCTCGCATCTGAAAAGCCCTATTGACCTTTTAGACAAGAGCCCATCCGCTTCCCTGTTATGAGGCTCAAATTAACACCTCCCCCGGCCTCAAAGTCAACATTCGTTGTACGGTCGGTTTAGCCCGATTTTGCTGTATAAGGGTCCGTGGCTAAATTTGCGATTTATGCGAATTAATAAGCCTTTCTCCCTTCGGCGGGTAGTCGTCGGACCCATCTGTATTTGGGGGCGAACCTTTTTCAACCCTCTTTTTCCCGGCATCCAACAGCTGACAAAATTGAAAATTCATAAAAAAATTTCAGACACTCATTAACCGGGTCGTTGTGCAGGAGTCCGCAAGTTGTCCAAACACTTAGCAGCTGCCCATTATGAAGCCTCAACCTTAATAATCGCCTTCCTGGAGCATCATTCCCCACATTCCCGTCCCCCGGGTTGTGTAGTCCTCTCTATTTACCGAGTTGACATCTTGAAACTCGGGGACTCGTTGACGCGAAAATGAGGACAAAAATCTTTTCAAATGGGTGAAGAGCACCACCAGGAGGACTGCACAGGCAGTCGAACCGGTGGTGGGGCTCCAGTGTGCGCCGGGCGAGGTGAGGTGATTGCTTCCAGGATGAATGATATCCTTCGGGGCCCTGTCCTGGTGTTCCCTAGCATGGTTTAATGGTGCAGGGCTTCGCTGCAGCATGTGTGGGGTGCTGCGCTATATTGTATAGGGGTATGGGGGTCTGTCCGCACGGGTCACGAAGCGCCCCCGCGTGTGTCATCTCGTCTGGGCCATGGCAGAGCTCCTTCTAATGAGCTCCAGCGCGCCCAGCTATTTAATGATTGTTTCATCCCAGAGCATTCCTTTTCTAAATCCTGCGAATCCACCGGAGGAGCGCCCCCGGAACAAAAGGCCTTCAAGTGTGGTGGCCATTAATGATTCAGAATGGAGCCCGGCGAGCACTTAACACCCCCGACGACTGGCACCTTCCCCGGGCGTCGAGGTGCTATAACGGAAACTCTTTGCCTCCGGGAGCTCCTGCTGCCGCGCCTCGTGTGTGTATTATTTTCGCTTTCCTCCTTCTTCATATTTTTTTTACTTTTTTTACTTTTTTTTACTTTTTTTTCGTCCTGGAACTCGCTGTGTCCTGAGACTGGGGCTGGGAGCTGAAGTAGTACAACTTAATCCCGCACCGCGCGCCCCCACTTGATGCAGTGCCAATAAATGGAAGTCTTGAAAGGGTTATCGCCACGTTCAGGGCGGGGGTGAAACTAATGGAGGCATTGTCACGCTCCTTTCTACAGAGCACCACACGCGACGGTGTTTTGTTGACATGTTACACTCTCCCCTCCCTCTGTTCCTCCATCCCCTCTTCCCCTCCATCCAGCCCCCTCCCTTACATTTATCCCTATATAACGGTGATGTAATGGGAATCGAGCTCTGGAGGGCTTTTGTGACGCCGCCGCCGCCGCCGCCACGGCCGCACCGGCGATGGAGTGAAACACACTACTATAGGGTGCGGAGGGTGCGGGGGGTGCGAGAACAGAAGACCTCCTTTCGTTGGAGTTTTGTTGACTTTTGAGCTATCGGAGTGCGTTTTAATGGCTCCAACTTAAGCGGTTTTCAGTTATAATGTTTTCACACCATTTCGCACACACACCCCCTACTCGATCTCAGGACTGGGCAAACATATCAATCATTCCCTGTTCCTTCAAGTCCAGGAGGAGGAATTCTATGCTTTGTTCTGGAATCGGTTAGGCTCTTGATTTTCCTTGGTTGCTTTTCAAAAGTCGAGGATACACCGGGGAAAATCACTTTTGCTGTACACTTTCCCCCAAAAAAGAAAAAAAAATATATACTATTACATACATACATATATGAAAAGAGAGAACGAGCAGCTTTTATTCAAATTCAAACTGAAAGAAATTGAGTCTATTGAAGTCCTCCCCCGCGTAGTAGGACTTTTACCTACGAAAGGACTTCCCCGGGATGTTTGGAAATGTTTCCAAACTTCTGGTTTACTTAGAATACACGTAGACGTTTTAAATTGTCAGAATGAATTGTTTGGTCGCTTCCATTGTCTGCACTATTTGTTTAAGGAAAGGATCTAACGATGGTAATTCTAAGAGTTGTTATTTTAAGGGATTTTTTGATTCCACCTCATGTTGTTTGGTAAGGCTTTTCTAAAATTCATAGCGTAAATAGCTTGAGGGAGGACGGATAAAAAGAAGTGCAAGAATTTGCATCTCGCTTTGAAGGGAATTTTAATATCATTACCACCTTGGTTGTGGTTTTGTATTTAGGATAAATGGTCCGTCTGTTAACAATTGAAGATCCAGTAAAGCATGAATAGGGGTTTTTGTGTTAGATTATTATATGCCTCAAACGTCTCGTCACATTGAAAACACGATGAGGAATAATTTAAACTTGTTTGATACTTATAAAATTATTTTAATAGTTATTTCAAAGCTTAAAGATTTTGATTTTTCATTAAATCTTTCTTTTAGCGCAATGTTTATGCTTAGACAAAAGTAATTGCTTAAATTTTAAACTTAATTAAACTTATGTGATACTTTTTTTAAGATATAAAAAAGTTTTAACTGTTCAAAATGCGTATTATAACCATATTCTTCATTAATTTCTCAATAATATTCACTTTTTGTATCCGAGTGTATCTTCAGAATTTCCTTAGATAAATCTATATTATTTAATTTTAGGTTTTATAGTTATAAATTTTGTGTATCCGGAGCCGTGTGGGAGTTCCTAATTTGTGGGGGTCTTAAAAAAAATAATATTCATCTAAAAAACTTAAGAAACTCAAACCTTGATAAGTTTAATAATATATATTTTAAATTACTTTGCAATTATGAAAATTATGAAGGGAATTTTATCAAACTTTATTTATGCATTATTCAAGTCAATATTTGAATCATGTTTGCTATTGCCATCAAATTAATTAATGGTGATTAAACGATACACTTGACTTAAATCCAACTTAAAATTTCTTGAATGTTTAATAGGTATTTAAAATGTGTATGATCTCCTTAAACCTACATAGATACTAAATAAATTCATATTCTATCGGTCGTTTGACTGTAAATTAGTAATTAGTTATTTATCAAATTTCACAATGAGAACATTTACAAAAAGGCTTTGACCAAAAATCGTTATTTTTAAATAGGGAATATGCTTAAATGTGGTATTCATTCATACGTTTCTAGAAATTTAAATTCTGCTCTAAACTTAAGATTTTCGTACGTTTTCCACGAAAGGTTATTTTAAATTTGTTAACAAAGTACTGCCATACTAAAAATTATTTAATTATGGAATAGGTATTATATGTCATGTATGGTTTTCTGTACCGGTTTGATAATATATATTTCGAAATTTCTGAGAATTGTTAAAAGCCGAACTTAGTTCAAAATTATTCTATGAAAACATTTTCCACAAGGACGAAATGGATTACAATATATGTATATACATAATTCTTAAAATATTCGGTCCGATTTGAACAGGGTTCCTTTAGTAAATAAATAAAGGATTTGTGGAATATGATATGTTGGTGTTATTGAATGCGTACATAGAAAAGTAGAGTACCTTTTTTTTAAATCACTTTTAAGATATGGTTGTTAGGGAATTGTAAATTCAAGTTTGATAGAATTTAATCTGCTTATAGCTGTTTGTAGAGTAAAAAAAACTTATAATGCTTTTCTATTTTTATAGATGCAAGACCAGTGGGGTTGGGGAAGGCAGCTATGGTTTCGAATGTGATTCTCATAACATGTAAGTACTGATGTTTGGTTCGCTGAGATTTTGGTTTTACATTGAAATGTGTTTTTTAATAATATCCCTAAATGTTGAGGATAAGGCCCTATAAAATCAAAATTGGAAAATTGCAACCTTTGTGCCCTTTAGGTGTACTTATAGGAGCAACGACACCACCGGTAACGTCTTCGAGCGGTTCAAGAGTTCCAACGTTCATCCAGGAGCCGCCATCGCGTCTTTTGTTTAGTAACGACACCGGCACTCAAGTCTCATGCTCGGCTCACGGGAGTCCTCCACCTATTGTGGCTTGGATCCTTAAGGATGGTTCAATGGCAACAAGTGTGCCTGGACTAAGGTAAGGATGGGCTTTCAGGACAATGGGAAATGAAAAAAAAGAAAAAAAAATTATAATACAAAGTGGGGGCGTAATCGTGAAAGACAGGAATTTGAGCGTATGTTCACGCGTCTCTGCTCGCGCTTCTGGGTGCCATCGCTGTCGCCGGTTTCGGCGGTTTATTGTGCGATAAAATAAAGGAGAAAGCGCCTGATGCTCCTGTGAGTCCTGACAGCTTGAGGAAGGTTGAGACAAGCTCAGACAGCCGTCAGACAGGAAAAGGGAGGCTGGCTCCAGGGACAGGCTTGACGGGGCGCCGCCGCCGATATTTGATGCTGGGACGCTGCGTTGAGTGGCATCTCGCGGACTGGGTGGGGGGATAAGAAAGTCTACAGCACTTGCCTGCGGTAAGAAAACGCGGTTTGACAGTTATTTGCTTCAAGCGATTCTGGGAAGACAGCGACGGTGAAAAATTGCGATCGTAAATAACAGGGAAATGTCGGGAACGTACCCCTGCTGTGTATTCTCCTGCTCGATTCACTTATACATTTCCGCCTTTTCCCGCGGCACGATATGTCAGGACTCAGGAGTTACAGGAGCGAAGCAGGTACTCCCCTCCCACCTCCCACATATAGTCGATGGGATGCAGCAAGGAACAGCTGCACTATAGATGCGCTTCCCCGAAATGCGCCAGGAACGAGTTTTCCAGCTTTTTATTTATTTTCGTCTGTTTTCTTTTCCCTTGTAACATGGCATTGCGAGCGCTGAATTGAGCGCTGAATATCGCGCCCACCCTACCCCATTCCTCCGTAAATTAACAGACAAACAGACGGATTCGTGAATTTTTGCCTCATCCCTTGCTCGTTTCGCAGACAAACACCCGGAAACGGAACCTTGTACTTCCCCCCGTTCCTCGCACAATACTTCAGGGCGGATGTGCACGAGGCAACCTACCGATGCCGGGCGAGTAATGATGCCGGAAAAATTTTGAGCCGGGATGTGCGGGTGCAGGCGGGTAAGTTGCAGCTTTACTTGATTTAACCTCTACCCTGTTTTATCCCCCCCTCATCCCCCATATCTCAATGAAAATTAATCAATTTATGTTGAGGTGTTACTTTGTTTTATCGTTTACCTTCCCGCCCCCTACCCCGGATCGGTTTGGCTCATCCCATGGATCTGAAATTGCAGTCGTTCGCCGAAATTTCAACGCCCGAGTGGAAAACACGGAGGTATACTTGGGCAATGCGGCCCTCATAATGTGCACCATCCCGGACTACGTGCGCCAATATGTCACCGTGTCAAGCTGGAACAAGGGAAATGAGGTTCTTCTACCCGATTTAACCGATACTGGTGAGTAGAGAGTACCTACTGCAGCAGAATCCTCTGGGAACTCCGCCTCACCTGCCTTTTTCAATTATCGTTAGCAGGAAGGTATGTCGTTCTATCGACGACTGGTGACCTTTATATTCGATCGGTACGACCCGAGGACGCTTCTGTAAAGTTCTCCTGCATGACTACGAACACGCTCAGTGGTTCAAGGCAACGGAGCGATTCAGTGACCCTGAAGGTCAAAGGTGAGTAACCTTTGTGCATTGCAACAGGACTAAGCTAGGTCTGCAGCGAAATCCTCCTTTAATCTATATACATATAATAAAATTGTAACAGGCCGATGTCTGTACATTATAGATATTGATAAAAAAAACTAATATGGGGGGGGGGGGTCTTTATTAGAGCAACAGAAGCCAAAAAACAGTTTTTAGAATTTTTGTCTGTCTGTATGTTTGTACACGCATCACGCAAAAACGACTGCATCGAATTGAATGCAGTTTTCACCGATGTATGTATTGCTAGAGGTCTAACTTAAACATAGGCTCCATTTTACAGCAAAAATATATCTTATTCCGATTGTTTTAAATTTAATATTGCCCGGATCTTACGTTATTTAATGAACTTAATGGTAAATTAACAGATTTTGAATTATAGGTGGCGGTGTTTATCATTTTAAAGGTTTATCTCAATCGATCTCAACCGATTACAACTAATCTATGTAGCCAATAGAATCGAATAGAATAGAAGGACACACAAAGTTAAACAGAAATTACAAATATGAACAGTGTACAAAAAGGCGACCCTATTGCTAGGTAGCTTTTCCTATATAGCATAACCATAAAAAACATAAAATGTAAAAAAATGCCACGTCTCGCAAGGCAGTTCTTCTGCCGTAAAAAGTTGTGAGATCTTATGTAAAACCAAGTCAGTTATATTAGTTAGTGTCTATGGAAGCACCTATTCAACAACTTTGTTATAAATTGTTATCTAATCAATTACCTATCAACATTTATAGTGACCGTATCAATATTCGACTTCTTTATTTCTATAATAATTATAATTACTTGGCAATTGCACGGTAACATATTCTACTAATTAAAATACTGGCCTTTTATGTTTTTTATGGGATATCATTTCTTTTTGTTAGGTCATCCTCCTTTCTTTTTTTTCGGGTAATATATCTTGTCCGTCAGCTACTGATTTTCTTAAAGCCCACTCCCTGTCTCTATTGATTTTTCTCAGATGCTTTGATGTATTTTTCATTTACTATAATGCAATTTCGGGATTTTTCTTTTTTTTCTTCCTCTATGAGCTTAACACTAACTAAAATTCAAAATTTGAACAAAACTAATCGACTTGGCGGGGGCACTACCGTGCCCACAGAACGATAGTCTACTACATTCCACGGTATAAAGAATACAAGGTATAGTAAAGAAAATTTTGACATATGGCTGTGACGTCACGCCGCCCTATTTTGTATGAGAGAGAGAGAGAAGCGCACACTTTTATTTCACTTAAAAAGTTCTAAAAATCGCACAATAACAAGTAAATAGGGCGGCGTGACGCGCAAGATGGCCGACGGCATTTCATCTTTACTATACCTTGTATTCTGTATACCGTGACTACATTCATCCTTTCAAAATTCAATCGCGGCCAGTGGCAAGCATGAGTACAAGCGCATGCGTTCTTTTTTGAATGAACCTAATTTTTAATAAAATCATTATTTTTCATTAAATATAATGAAATTTCGGGATTTTTCAGTTTTTCCTTCCTTTGTAGGCTAAACAATAACTGTGTTCAAAATTTGGAGCTTGTGGGTCTGCTAGAAGTACCTTAGAGTTTTGATGATCGGTCAGTCAGTGAGTGACAAAATTAAGAAAATTAAGAAACTTTGATTAGTTATAATTCTTAAACTACTGGTTCAAATTGAATGAAATTTGAAATATACCGTGTTTATACAATGCCTGCTTGGTTAGTGAAAATTCAGGCTTCTAGTTTTATCCACAAAGAAGTTATAGGGGGGTCGAAAATGGCCTGAACTGCTTCGAGATGCTTCGAGAAAAGGATGGTACGGCGGTGCTTGCTCGACTTGGCGGGGGCACTGCCGTGCCCCCAGATATAATTATTTAGGAATTTTTTTTCCATACAATAGTTTTTGCGTGATGCGCACGAAGTCGCGGGCAAAAGCTAGTTAAAAATATTACGAAAATATTCCACGTTTTTAGTATATAGGTTCTTTTAAAAATTACTCAAAGTTCCATGTTCATTGTGTTACGTTAAGTTTATAGAGTACATTTAACCTACTTTAATCCATTCAAGTCGTATATTTATGCATACAAAACTATTTTAAACTGATAGAAAGCGAAAGAAATATACCCTAAATAGAGTGGTCCGCTGACACAGTATTTAGTGCCTCTTAGGTTAGCGTTAGGTGAACCATGAAAATTTAATAGTGTTTAAAAAAACAATTTGCTAGGAAATTCGAAATTTTTTTTGTATGACTGCCATTTACATACATTATATCTTTTTCAATCTTTAATGGTTCACCTATCAATTATAACTATTTTTAATATGAAAATTTTTTTGTTCAAATCAGTACAATAAACGCTATACAATGTACGCCATTTTGGGCCTCGAGCTCAACCACTTCCGAAAATAACACTAATAAGTATATTTCATTTTTAACAAAATATAGAAAAAATTTCTTTAAGTCTAAACAAATTTTTCTTTCTATAACGTCGATTGGTAAATAAAACAATTGGTATGTACCTACATACATACATATAATACAGAAGTAACATTTTATTGATTCCACAGACCTTTATAAGAAAGAAAAAAATATTTCGCTGGAACAAAAAATAAAAAGAGAAAGACCACTTAGTCTTTAAAACATGTAATACCCTTTAGCATGAATATATGTAATTCTGAACCCTACCAGCCACGGAATTGGTTAGGTTATGAATTCCTTCTTAGGTAATATTTTTCCACTCCTGTTTTAAATATTTTGTTAAGTCATTAACTGTATTCTGACGTCGTTTTGCAAATTTATCAATAATGTTTAAACCAGGGCTACAGGCGGGCCATATTATTTTGATGTAGTAATTTATATTTAGTGTATTGAAACCTACCTATCTTCAAGAAATAAGTGAAATTTACGACAAATAGTTAGGCATTTATTTCACAAATACATTATTCTTTTCTTACAATAAACAATACAGCACTTCACCATTGGCAGTTACCTTATAAATCACAATCGATCAACTAATAATATCATTATAACTTTTGTAAAAGCAAAATGTCAATAAATACATACATATTTATTTAGAATTGTATGCGTTCTTCTAGAAAATTTTTCATTTAGACAGACCAGCACGCATTCGGGTTGTAATTTAATATAAAAATTTAGTAATTGTGTAAATGCTTTTTTCTAGCATATCGAACGCCGAGAACTTTACACTATCTACAATTAATTTAAGTAGCTCAAAGAAGCTTAATAATGTGGATATTTAAATAAAACAAATCGCCTTAATATTTGTTTACCCCTTTATTAAATTAGTAATTCTGTATATCGTGGAAGTATGTAGCTTAAACTTGTATAGTTGATTTGTATCAAAACCTCGGAACATTAAACACAACCCACATTATAAACTTTTTGAACTAATGTAGTACAGAGTAAAACGCAACTATAATTTTGAGCTCCTACCTTTTCCAGTTGTAAATCTAGTTGAGTGAAAGCTCCTAGAAATCTATGGTGAGGAATTTGCTGTTGTCCAATTAACTTTAACTAATTTTTCCTTTCAAAAAGTTAGCAATCAAAGTGAGGTATTTCGTTTAAGTAATCTGAGTTTTTCTTTATTTAAAGTAGGAATATTTGAACTGATTTAACGTTTTTAAAAGCTGCATATCTACATAAAATGTTTTTCGCATTCATTATATATTTGATTATTTTTTTTTAAGAGCTTGGTAAAAATATGGCTCCGAAAACATCCCAGAAGCCAGTAATAGAAATGAATGTTGACCGGGGTAATGATGTCCATTTGCCATGCAATATTCAGGGAAATCCGCTGCCAATTTTTACGTACGTAAAAACAATTAACACTATATACTTTTTGTAAATTGTATCTATTAAATTTTATAAAACACTAAATTTATGTTCGCAGATGGTTCCGCGTTTCAGATTCAGGTGCTTTGTACCCAATCCCGTCATCCCAGCGAATAATAATTTCGAGGACTTTACTACTGATCAAAAATGCAGACGACCGGGATACTGGAAAATGGGTATGTGTCTGTTTTACACTGTAACGTTTATTGCATGACAAGTGAAATTGTACACATTTGAAATTTGCTGGGCCTCACTTTGAAAAGGGGACACGAAAAAAAAAATGCCCACAAACAAGGATAAATTAGCGGACATTCCCTTTTCCAAACGAGTGACTGACTGACTGGTTGGATAGGTGGCTTTTCTGGCTGGCTGCTAGTCAGAGTAAAAGGGAGCCCCATCCAGAATTTTCCGGAAGGGTAGTTCCCATATTCTATTAACCCTTCGCCCACTTTGCTATTTCCAGATATGCCAGGCATCGAATCAATTTGGGGAGCAGCGAATTGAAATCCGGCTGGCGGTGCACTCGTATGTGTCGGTGCATATCCTACCACAGGTGCAGATCGTGAATTCGGGCGGAACTGCAATATTCAATTGCACCACAACCGGAACATCAATAGATGGCGTCGAGTGGTTGCACAATGGGAAGCGGGTAATGGGAGATAATGCACTCGGCACCGACAGAGACAAGTATGTAAACAGAGAAGTACATAAATGCCCGGCGATGCTGGGAGTTGTACAGTAGCCACTTCTGTATAATTACCTAGCCGCCCATTATGCTGTACGTCGTCGTCATCATCATCGCAACCACCCCAGCCAACCCCCCAGTCACCCAGCCACCCACCAGCCCTCTAATGCTCCCTGAGTTTTGCTTACTTCAAGCAGGTGGAGTACATTTCTTGGATTGCTGGGGGTAAGTGCTATAGCGGGTGGTGGCGGTGGTGGATGAGTCGACGAGCTTATGGATCTCACGATGATCTCCAAACACCGCAAAGTGATTTTGAAATTACTCGAAATTCCTTTAATTGAAATTCCCAGTAGGAGTGAGAAGAGTTGAGGACTGCAGCTGACGGTGTTTGCTTTGCTGCACTCAGTTCTCATTTTCAAAATTAACAAAAATACTTAAAGGTCATTCGGATAGAGCAGTATGGGTTCTCTACAAAAGTGCTTACGGCAACAAATTATACTAATGGTTTGAACCGGGTCAAATTCCACTTCGCCGAGCATTCCGAATGACCCTAAAACTTTTTCCATTGATTCTTGGAACGTTCAGGTTTTTCTTTTTGGTTCGTTTTAAGAATTTCAATAAGACCAACCACCTGGACGTGATACATCCTGAGACATAATGATAAGACACGTCTGATAGTTATTTTAAACTTTAATGATTCTTACTTTAAGTTATAGTATGGATAGAAATAGAGAGGTACTAGGAATTCAATTCAGTCATAGTCATTAGCTGAAATGATGATTAACTGGAAATAAATCAAATTTAAATTACCAAATTTATTTACTTTCTAAACACTTTTCCTTCTCAAAATATCACATGGCTTTTGGTTTACAGAACAGATTTCCTCGAAAATGCATTTTCATATTCAATGATTAATGAAAATATTGTTAAAACTTCCTAAATAAATATTTACCTTTTATATTATTTAGATCCAATTTTGCAACAGTGGGATAAATTTATATAAATATAGACTATGATTTAACTAATGATAATATCATTTTTGCCTTGAGCGCAAATGTGCACATTCGATATTATGACTGAATTTACATTGCAATTATGCCAATTTTATAATTTTGTATAGAACATTAGGAAATAATTAAATTTGATATCAATACAATGCGTGCCAGATAAATTGCAGGTAATTGGGCATTTTCAAAAATATATAAACCCTGCAATATTAAAGTGTTTGATTCCAGTGGAAAAAAATCATTGAACCCTTAGAAATATACATAGTTAGAGCTGTTTTGAATTATTGCCTACAGAAGAAAATTCCATATATGTACCTATGTACATATTAAAAAAAAAAAATTCAGGGGAAATATTTCTCGAATATTTTAGGCTTAACGATTTTTTGAAAATTTCAAAATTTGCAAAAAATATATTTTGTTTGAATCATTGAATCAATTGAGGTCTCCTACAATGAACAGAAAGCAAAATGTTTTCTTTTATAATTGTAACTTTTGGAAAATTTTTCAATCAATCAATCAATTCATCAGTTTTTTACATTTCGAGGTATGAAACCTCAAAAATACTTCGGAGGTGTCTTATCCTTACGTTCTGGAATGTCTTGGAAATTGAATAGTGGAGCAAAAAACCATGAGACTTATTCCTTTTTAATCGATATTATCCTTGCTTCATTTTTCACAGCATCCACCTACTTTCGATGACCTCGTTGATGGTATCGAACGTAGGCCGCCGGGACAGAGGTGTCTACCAGTGCCTGGTCAGCAATCAGAAGACAAGCGCTCAGGCCATGGCCGAACTGAAGCTAGGTGGTAAGTTACCCTGGGGGCGAGGATAGCTTCTGCATGGTACATCGTTTTAATTATATCAATTGCAGATACAGTTCCTGAATTAATTTACACATTCATAGAACAAAACGTCCGTCCAGCCGTGCATATATCGCTTAAATGTTCGGCAAGTGGATCTCCACCACCTCAGGTTTGTGTTCCGGGGAGGGGCGATAAGGGTTGTTTTCCCAGGTACCCTCCCGGAGGGAGCTCATAAAATAAACACGCAAATCAACTTATTTTATCTGCAGTTCTCCTGGCTGCTGGACTCGCAGCCCATTCTGGACGTGTCGCTGCACCATCGATTCGCCATCGGGCAGTTTGTCGATATGTCGGGCGATGTCATAAGTCATCTCAACATATCACACGTCAGGCCGGACGATGGGGGCCTCTACAAATGCACTGCAACTAATACGATGGGCAGTGTATCCCATGCAGCCAGATTAAATGTTTATGGTATGTCAATCACCATCCGGCCCAACGTCAACCCATCCCATATCCTATCCCTCGGGATACGTCCTTATTGCGCTGCATCCCAGTCCCTATACTATACTATACTACCCCATATACTATATATTATATACTATATATTATACTATACCATACTATACCAATGGCCTGGACTCCAGTGACCCGGACTGGACTGGATCCAGTCGGGTCCCCTGTGGTGGTACGGTTGATTTTGTATCCTACAGCAAACGGGATGGCCCTTTTGTACAGTTGATTGGATTGCTGGTACTGCAGCTGCTCCGGTGCTTGTATTTGGGATGCCCCCTGGTCATCCATAGTCCACGGATGCGATAGATACGCCAGGACTCGTCCTGTCCAGTCCATAACCTACCTTGGCCGTATCTGGTTTGGATGGTGCCTCCGCCTGGCTCGCACTGGGGCAAGTGCAAACCTATGCCATATTGATTTTTTGCTACCGTATTGTGTTATTTTGTTTCGGCGCTCCGGTGCTCCGCTGCCGCTGGTGTTCCGGTCCCGTGATAATTGTAGCGTATTTATCACTTCCTGATGTCGTATGTCACTGATATCGTTCGACTATTTTGGGGTATTTTTGATCTTTCCTGCGCCTATAGGAATTGTTGAACATATATTTCTACATAGTTTGCATCATCCACGAAATTAAGGTGCACCCTGCGATAAATGAATTTATCTGCATAGCACCCGAGAGAATCTCAATTTGCTTTGATTCTCGTTGTTATTGGCAAGAGGCTCTCGATATTGATTTTGGGGTAACCCAACCCCACTACCACGTCTGTGCCCTCCTTTGGGTTCGTGTCCACTCAGTCGTGGAAGGACTAGAGTTCTTCTTTTTATTCCCCATGGGGAAGGAGTATCTTCTCGAATGGGCATACTATGGTGCAGTGCAAAAGAACCTTTTTTAAATTCATCGTAAAGCTTGTTTGCCCAGCACCTTAGAGATTGCGATTTTCACAGAAAATATCTGGAAAATAGCCGTTGCATCGTATTCGTTCAAGGGAATCTTTTTAGATTTGTATTCGCTAGTAGTCCAAACAATGGATTTTAACGAGGAAACGAGGGGGGGCAACTTATGCAGCTATAATGCAGAGTTAAGCGATTGCATTATGTGTTTCTTAACAGAAAGTTATTTTAAGTGCTCATAGCTTTCACGTAATATATTATTTGTGCTTCTCTCAAGTTAAGAGATATTGGTATTTTTAACTATAACGAGCAAATCTGTGGAGCCCATTTTATTATTTACTAAATATAACATTATTTAACTTTAAACTACAATGTTATATTTGGTAAGAAAGATTTTAAGTTCTCTTATTTGAAGTTTGAAGGTAACTGAAAAACTCATTTTCGGTAAAATTTGCATTTTTGTAGACCTGAGGCAAAAATATCAAACCTTTGCAACAGATTCAGTAGCATAAAAACAGGGTTCGAACTTATGTTAAACATTTATTTTAAAAGTTATAGCTGCGTTACACGTTTTTTTCGCTAACAGGTTCGATTCAGCATCCCGCATTTACTCAATTTGTTAAGTACAATATGTACCAGGCTCATAACAAAATGCTTTTAGTAGGATATGCAGAATCATAAAGTTTTTTTTAGCAGGATATTCAGGATAATATAATAGAACACTGCAACAATATTTCCTAAATTAATGAATTATTAATTAAAAAGGTAAATGGAAACAAAATATATAATTTAGTTTTACATCACCATAGAGAAAATTATTGCGACAACCAGTTATCACGTAATAGATACTTTTTCCTCGTACAGGGTGTCTCAAAAGAAAGTTCACATTTAAATCTTTTTTTAAAAGAAAAGTCTTAGCTTTATTGAAAAAATGTTTATTTTATATTGAAGTACACTGTTTGGGAATTTATTTTTTAAAAATAACATCGTCCAAATGTAAACCGTTGCGCTCTCGGCATTCATTTAGTCGGGCACTAAAATTGCCTATGACAGCTCGGCAGGTAGTCTCCGTGCGGCATAATGAAGATCTGTGCACATTTAAAGCAACAGCACGCTTCCGAATCGAGAGGTTTGGATCACCTCGAATAGACTGAGTAACACTGTCCACGTTTTCGGCTGTTCTTGATGTTCTTGGCCGCCCAGATTTTGGTTTCTCCAGAGTTGACCCAGTCTCTTCAAACTTCTCAACCCATTTTGCCGTTTTTGTAAAACTCACGTACGCACAACGCACGGTCCGCACCAGAGAAACGCTCCATAGCGACTAAATTCCCAAGAGCCAGACTACCGACTGACATACCCCCCGCGCCCCTCAGAATAGTTGCTTTCGCGTAATAAGATAAGCAAATGTGAACTTACTTTTGAGACACCTTGTATTTGACGCAATATCATTTATTATACACCACAACAGTCTTTAAGTTTTTGCCAGGTTCTTTTCCCTGCGTAAATTTGGTAAAAACTTGAAGGGGACTGAAATGTGACGTTAACAAATTTTCTTCAGTTTTTAAGAATGTGAAGAACTTCTTCTATCGACTAGTGTCGACTAGTGTCATTAAGAAACTCTTTAAGTGTTTCTCTCTCCTACTCTTAGAAATTTAACAAGAAATGTTAAATCAGAAAAGTTTAGTCAAGTCATTAAACATTCGAAGAGAGTTCTTTAATTTATGTAATGCATATCTGTATGTATGTGTAATGTAATTTGTAATATATTGACCTAATTACTGTGGTTTTGTTTAGGAATATGTACTTTACTAATTGCAGGATTTTTAACATACATATTACGACAAATTTAAAAAAAATGATATAAGTGTTAGAAAACACAGATTAGTTACGAAAAATATCGTAAAGTTTGTAATACTATTAAAACCTGTAAAAACAAATTTAAAAAAATCAGTGCACCCTTTTAAATTCAATAAACCGAACCCAGGGTTATTTTAAGCAACAGTAATCACTTCAAGTTTCGAAGCATAATTTCGCACCAAACAACTTAAAAGCCCGCAAACCTCAGGTCGTAAAAAAGGAACAAATTCATTTAGTTAAAAAGAGCACTTGCCAAAGTTTTCTCCTTTTTTCATAACGTTTCGAGAAAACCTCTATAAATTCCTCAAAATTGTTAAAAACTTTGTGCAACTCCTACGCTATGGTCCTCTTGCTTATAATATCCATCTACTATTTCTCTGCCCTCCATCCGTCCACCCCTAATTGAGCCCCAGGATAATTTTCTGAACCCCCCCTCTGAAAGTCTGCAAAGTCTGCCCAGTTTTTGCCAGTCTAAGCACAAATGTTACCCGAACACTATTTCACAGGGCCACCATATGTCAGAGCTATTGGACCCATAAAAGCGGTGGCCGGGGACGATATTATCATTCATTGTCCCTTTTCCGGCTACCCGATTGAGAGTGTGCGATGGGAAAAAGGACACCAGGAAGTGACATCAAGTAATTTATTTCAAATTTCGAAGGAAAGTGCATTTTCATAATTTTTTTTCCCCTTTTTACTAGATGCTCACTATTCGGTGGCCAGTGTCCAGCAGGGTGGCTACCTCCGGATTAAGGATGTTCACACGAGCCGAGACGATGGCCTTTTCACATGTATCGTGCGAAGTCGGGCGGGGGAGGAAGCTCGTCGGGACATTCAATTGATTGTTAACAGTGAGACTATTTCCGGCAATGACATTCTTTCAGGACATTTTTGCTCAAATTTGATTTTTATCCAGGCCCCCCGGTTATTGAACCCTTCAAGTTTCCGAAGAATCTCCAGGAGGGCGGACGGGCGCAGATAACATGTGCTGTTTCATCCGGAGACATGCCCATCTATTTCAGTTGGAAGAAGGACAATATGCCAATCGCCCTGGGACTTCAAGTAAGCATAGCTTAGTCGAAACTAACTACATATTTTAAAGCTGATTTGCACAACGATTCTATATAAGTATATGTATGTATGTACGTACATATGTTGTATATGATGCAATCAATAACCTATAGAAAGTTGCTTAGTATCGCTGGACCTAAACATAATGTTGGCATAAGCATAAGCAACTTATTTTCGCTTAATACATAATACACTTTTAATATAAAAGTACTCTACATACTTGAAGAGGTTTTTAATACATACATATAATATAACATATAACAGCGTTTAATATTTGAAAAAATTATTATTATTTTTTATGATTTAATATACATAAAGCTGACTTTTTATGTGAGCAAACAAAATTTGTTGCAAAAAAGATGTAATAAAAAATTAAGCACATTTTCCCCCTTTTAAAAATGAATCTGAAAGAAATTTGAATTTAACCACATGTATATATTTTATAACTGGAAATCGTACGTTTTCCTATGGCAGGACTAAACTTCTTAAATACTATTTATGTCCCTAATTATTTTAAAAACTATAACTTCATTCACTTCTATTCAAAATTCTGACGGGACAATAAATACCATCGAAATGTGGGAAAATTTTAAAGAAATTTGGAAAGGTTAAAAAAGCGATACTTTCAGAAAATTTTAAATATTTTAGCCTGCTTTTAATTTTCCGATTCTTTGAAAAGACGGCAGTAGGTCCATTCATATTTAGAGAGTATATGCACGTAATTGTGGTGCTGTAGTTATATTTTATTCAGGAACGACCGATGTGGTAATAGTCGGTGCTACAATAATTAAGAAATTTATTTAGAAATGTCTTTCTCCTCTATTTGCTCTATAGAGGAGCGAAAAAAAATCGAAGAAATATATCGATTCAGATAATTCATGCAGGTACTAATGAAAGAAGAGTGTATAAGAAATGGAATAAAAAATATTCATTAAAATAGGTTAATTAATTTTTGAATTGTAGCGTGAAATGGCCCTCACACTTTCGTAAAATTATTCAGAAAGTATCATACAAATATGTATAGATTTAAAAATAAAATCTATTTTTAGACAATTTCAAATTAGAATACTCCTTTAAAGTAACAATATATCATAAATTTTAAAGCAAATTAAAATAGGAAGGATATATGAACTAATTTAGATTTTAAGCTCTGTTTTCCTGTTTTAAGAACATCACAGTCCCAACCGTTTGCTCACTATGCCAACTTCAGTGCCTTTGTAGTTTTAAACAGGATTCTAGGGTTCAAATGTCCTTAATTCCACGAAGCAGCCCCGGAATTGTAAAGGACTTTTGGTATATCGGACATCGGTATACGTTTGTTTTTCTTTTAGCTAAAGTTACTAGGGCTAAGCTATAAGCAGCTTTTAAAGTACCTTTATTTTTGCAGGTTACCGAAAAAAAGGAAGAGTTTTTCTCGTTGCTTGTCTTCAAGGACATAAGTTCAAAGCACACCGGACGTTACACCTGCTTTGCT
This sequence comes from Machimus atricapillus, assembly GCA_933228815.1. Lineage (NCBI taxonomy): Eukaryota > Metazoa > Arthropoda > Insecta > Diptera > Asilidae > Machimus > Machimus atricapillus. Next base: position 3,495,874 of record OW121788.1, on the reverse strand, counting down.
GCGAACGCCGCTGCTAAAGTCAATTACACAGCTGAGTTGCTAGTAAAAGGTATCCGCATGCTCTCCCTTAGCCTTGTGCTGAAAGTGATATTTTCTTTCTTTACAGTCGCCCCCCGCTGGTCCTATGAGCCAATGGACGCAGCCATTATGCTTGGTAACACAATATCAATAAATTGCGAGGCCGAAGGATATCCTCCACCCACTATAACATGGCACAAAGGACAAGGTGGGTTTATGTGTGCACAGTAGTGCAGGATAGGATAGAGTAGCTTTCCGGCTTTTATCCGATGTATCCTGGGTGTATCCTGGTCCGATGGCTCTTTTTATTTTTTTTTCCTCGGGACGAGTACATGTGGCGTGTTGTTTCCTCCTGAGGGGCGATAGGTTGCATGAATTATTCAGCTTGAGATGGATCAAATGAGGGCCTGTTGTCATAGTGTGCGTGCTCCTGTGCCCCGTGCCCCATGCTCTCATTCTTGCCCCGGATGTTTGCTTGCATGCCAAGAAATTGTTCCCTTCACGTTCTGCCTGTTTTCACCCTGTGGGCTTCCTTAAATTGATAAATATTTGCTTTTTCCGAGAAGATAAAACATCGAAGGACTTCAAGCGACTCTCGATGAAGAACCACTCGCTAATGCTAAATTTCGCAACGGAGGCTGACGAAGGGTTCTACATGTGTCAGGCAAGCAATGGAATCGGCAATGGGCTCAAGAAAATAATAAGGATTAACGTGAATGGTAAGGGACTGGGTGTTGGGTGTTATGGAACAATTTTAAGATTATTTCATTTCAACAGAACCAGCAAGATTCGAGGAGACTTCGAGGAATGTTTCGTCAAGACGAAATGATCCTGTTTCCCTGGAGTGTCACGCAAAAGGGGATGAGCCTATATCTGTATCTTGGACCCATAACAACGGCCGCATAGACCTTAATAACTACCGGTTTAGCATTGCGGAAATGAAGACGGACAAAGGTGTGGACTCTCAGCTTTCTATAAGCAGGTCGGACAGGCACGATTCTGGGGTGTATAAATGCGTTGCTGAAAATCCTTATGGACGTGCCGAGCAGACTATTTATTTGGCCGTACAGGAGCGTCCGGATACTCCTTCGAATCTTGAGATTTTTGAAGTCGCAAGTCGTACTGTAAAGTTGTCATGGCGACGACCGTTCGATGGAAATTCCCCAGTCCTTAGTTATTTGGTCCAGTATCAGCCGTTAAAATTTCTTCAGGGTCACCCTATGATAGCGGCTCAAATTGATTGGTCTGGGAAATTTGTAACAAATGTTAGTTTGCCATCTATGAGCATTATAAAGAGGTAAGTAATTTTATACAGATATATTTTTTTCAATAATTTAAGTTCTATGTCTTAAATGTTAGAATATATTTATGGGTAATCAATTTGAGGCTGTGTGTAGTTAATTAAAAATTCCTCAATTCTCTTATTGGTAGGAAAAGAAAGTCCAGAATTTAAAAATATTTTTAATAATAGCTTAGCTGGAATGGTGATAAATAGTTTCGCATGCATATTACGTTTGACTAATAAAATAAGCGTGAAATTCTACATTTGTACCCAAAATATAAAATTGTATTGCTCTTAAAAATAACTAGGTATTTTTTAAAAGGTTGAACTAATTAAAATTCGCTTAACTTTAGCTATGAAAGTGATTTACGCGAACACGCTACAGTGTCCGGGTTAACACCTGCTACAACTTATCTTGTGAGGATGCAGGCCATTAATGAGATAGAAAAAAGCCAGTTCACCGATGCTGTTGTCCTGAAAACCCAGGAAGAGGCTCCAACCGAAGCCCCTTCGAATGTGCAAGTTCAAACTGGTGGCGATAGAGAACTGATTGTTACTTGGCAGGTACGTTTTTAAGAATCATTACTCTAAGTATTCGCATCTGCTCACCGAGGCGAGTATTGTAGTAATTAACACTAAAGCAACTGCAGCTAAATTTGAAGTAATTTCCTAAAAGGAAAGGCAGCATTATGTAAGACTAGCTGAGGAACTTGCTTTTACGTGGTGTATCATAAGTAAAAAACTTCTCAAATGCTCAAGTTTGGTACTTAACCTATTTTAGGAGTGCTACTAAGTACTACATAAAACCTGTGGTTGTTTTATTTTTATTTTTTTATTTTTTTTATTTGCAATTATATTGTTCAAAAACATCAAAACCTTATGTTAATTGCCCATTAGCGACAGAAATGAGTTTTTATTAATTGTTTATACATATATGTAAGAGTTTAGCTTCCGTTTTGAAATTTGTATATCGAATACAAAACCAAAACTTTTTTGAATTGATTTTAAATTAGTGTACATATTTGTAAAAATTCCTCTTATCCTATAGATTCCACCTCGGGAATCATGGAATGGGGAATTAGTCGGTTACACTGTCAACTGCTCGGAAGAGAAACAGAATATTAACTACATTAGTTCGGCGAATAATAGTATGAAATCTATAACAGTTCATGGGTGGGCAACGTCTAAAGCAACCTTAAGAAATTTAAGAAAATACACACGTTATTCGATAACAGTGCGCGCCTTAAATAGTTTCGGTCCAGGTCCTTGGAGTTCAGCCGTCTATGGAACTACCCTAGAAGGAGGTGAGTTGGAAAAAATATCCCCCAGGTAAAGGTTTTACGAATTAACGAATACTTTTTACACGTATTCTAGTCCCCGAAGCCCCTCCGCAAAATGTAAGCTGCAATCCCCTATCCTCGCAAAGCCTGAAAATTTCATGGCAGGAGCCCCCTTTACAATATCACGGAGGCATCATTCAGGGCTACAAAATTTTGTACCGACCCTTGATAAATCGCAGTAAGTCGATATACCCCCATGGCATTTCTGTTATGAACCCCTACCCGATTTGATCCCCTTTTCAGTTGATTTTTCCTCAAAAATGGAAATAAAGCGGACGTCCAATTTGGAGACGTACCTGCACACACTATACAAGGCCACCAATTACTCGGTTAGGGTGTTGGCATACACGTCATCGGGGGATGGGCTCACCAGCAACGCGATTTACTGTGTAACCGAAGACGATGTGCCTGATGCTCCGGCTAACGTTAAATCTGCAGCCCTTACAGGTGACTCAATTTTAATCTCCTGGCTGGCGCCCCAAAATCGTAATGGAATTATCACCCACTACACGGTCTACATGAGGGAGGCTGGACGAAAGGGTCAACCGAAAGGTATGCACAGGGTGCCCCATTTGTGTGCGAGGAAACAAAAATTTTACAAAGGTTTTTTTTTCAATTTTTGGTTCTTTTAATCCAGCTCACATAGTGCGGGTGGATGAAAGCGGTTTTCCGGTCACTTTTGAGGCACGAGGTCTCATTGAGAACCAGATGTATGAGTTTTGGGTATCCGCGTCGACATCAGTCGGCGAGGGAGAACCGACACCTGTCGTCGCGCAGGCCACAAATACACGAGGTAACTAAGGAATTTAATTACTTTCGACGCTGATTTATGACCAATGCTGCGAATATGTGCGAGCAGCCCCTGCCCGCATAGCATCGTTTTCGCAGGTGATCCGAAAGGCCGTTGGAACGAACATCAGGCTCGAGTGCTTGGCTGTGGGAAATCCTACCCCCAGAGCCCGGTGGCTAACGCGAGATCGTCCGGTCACATTTAGCCCCTTCTATGAAGTAACCGGCGACGGGAATTTGAAAATTCACAGTGAGTACCCTGCTACTTTCTATTTCGCTATCATGTAAAAGGCGGTAAGATACAAAAAAAAAATAACAATTACAGAACGAGTATAAAATTTTAAATGGATTAGGTTCTACAAAGCAAAAAAACGTACTAATACTATATTATTAGGTATAATTAAGACAGCTTAAGAATGGGGAGGAGTCACGCAATCAGACTATATCAAAACTTTATAAAAGAACAGTCGATCGACGAAACTTGTAATTAAAACATAAGGGTCACCCTATACGAGTTGTCTTTTGAGTTAACACAAAAGATATTTTTTAAGAACTATTAGATTAACGAAAAATTCGGTAGTTTTCCTATTATTTATGTTATGTCTCAATAACTGACCCTGACCCTGATAATATCACAGTTTTAACTTTAGAAACCTAGAAGATTCAAGGATCAAGGGAGAAAGAGGAGCGGTGTCTGCGCACATTTTGGGCTACATCTTTAAAATCAATTCACCAAAAAATTTGGAAAATATTTTATTTGGAATCCCTGAAACGATATCCCACACGTGACACGATCCAAAAAACAAGTGATGTTATTGAGGGCAACGTGTTTTTTCATTAAAGATTAACACGGAAAAGTGATTATTAGAAAAATTCTGTAAAATTTAAGAATTTCCTTATGACATCGTGATAAGATTTAAAAATATTGATGTCAATCGATTTGTACAAATGGTGCGAATTATTTAAATAGACATATATTTTAAAAGTAGTAGGTTGCAGGCCCGCAGCTACCACTTTGGAATCCACTTTGGAATTAATTAAGTGTACAGATTTATGAAACTTATTCCAGACTTATCTTTCCTTATTTCGTATCATTGATATCTGGCGCCTAAAAAATTCCCGAAATGCATCTGGACTATTTTTAAATAATCTTATTTTAAGTATAATAACTTCTACTTCCTTGAACTTACTTTAAATAACGTAAAAGAATTATTTTGGGAATAATGTAAATCGTAAATGAATTTCTTTTCCCCATATTTTTAATACGACTGAGACTGATATGGATAGCTATTTAAATGGCAAATTTTAGAATGTGTCAATACATAATAATATATGCGTAATAACCAATATAAAAAGCATAAAATGTTAAATATGTATATACATATTTTTTTTGAAATAAAGAGAAAACCATCATGTAATGTGTATTGTGAAATACTGATATATGAGCACTATCGAGAAAAAAAGTATCAGAATCAAAGCAAATTAATCATTAAAATATAGCCAGAAGTTATTGAAAACTATCAATAGTTCTACAATTTAGTGGAATTTTGGTTTTCATAATTTAACTATGTATGTATGTACATACATATTTGTGGTTGACCAACGTGTAGAACATAGTAGAACATCGAATTCATTGGTACCAAAAGTTAATTTCAAATAATAGTTATTACCACCTTTTACGTAAGCATGTATGTATATAGCCCATTTCTGTCCCGACCGGGATTGTAGTTTATAATTGGGTAATTTCCGTTCTGAAACAGGTCTTGAGGCTAGTCTGTCCGGAAATTACACCTGCTCAGCGAATAATTTGTTCGGGAAGGACGAAATTGTCTATCAAGTGGTTGCAATGAAGGTACCAAGTCCTCCACAAATCATCGTCCAGTACGCCTCTTCGGATAGTATACGGATCAGTTGGGATACCCCAGATGATGGTGGTGCCCCCCTCCAAGGGTACACGATCTCGTACAAAATTGTCGGCGAGTCCTGGTCCCAGGTAGAACTGACTCCTGATAATAATGCCTATACGATTAGCGGTCTGAAATGTGGGAGCCAGCACATAATTAAAATGTTTGCGCACAATCTAGTGGGCGATGGCCAGCCCAGCGAGGAAATTAGTGTCTGGACAAAAGGAAAAGGTATGATGGGTTACCTCCGGTCGTTATGAGGTTTTAATCATGCTCTTCCTGCAGGTTCGCAGGCCCCAGAAGACTCTGAGCTCATTTCAACGAATGCAACCTGTGTGAACCTTAAATTGGCTGCATGGAACAATGGTGGCTGCCCCATTCACCATTTTTCAATTGAGCATCGGGCGGCGGGTGAGCGAAGCACCCAGCTTTTTGTCTTCTATCATAGTGTGAAAACTATCTTTATACTCTCAGGCGAAACTCGATGGACTGTGGTTACCTCAGACATCTCAAATGCTGAAGAAAACCGCGAAAATTTAATTTTCTGCGATTTTCTGCCAGCCAAATGGTACCAGCTGAAAGTGTCTGCAACAAATGATGCTGGAAAAACGTCAGCACAGTATAATTTTGCTACAACTGGATTGGATGGAGCAACGATACCTCCGCTACCCGTTTTCCCATCTGAGAATGATTCGTCTAGTGATGTCATTAATGTGGGCGCTCAGCACGATTGGTTTTCCACCCTCATCGTAGGCATCATCATCACCATAGTGGGGCTGTTAATGTAAGGACTGATAGCTTTTTTATTACTACTTTAAAAATCATTTATACACCTCCACTCTCGTCTCTCTGCTAATTTTCTTATACAGAGGTCTGATAGTAAAGCATCGGCGAACGCTTTGCGGCCCAATATCGGAAGGATATGAGTCCCGGGCTATTCCCAGCGACTATAAGGAGGAGCACGATAACAGGAGGAATCAGCAGGTTTATAGTGCCTCGCCCGTAAAAACGGTTGATAAGACCAATGATTCAGGTAAGCGGTTGCTAAAGTGACTCCCCTTAAAAATCTGACTGGCTATGAAGTCGTTTGTTTAAGAGTTTTACATTTATTTCCATAATTCCGTAAATAGACTTAACGGATTTAATCCTAATTCAAGCAATATCAATTATTCGATTAGGAAATGAATAATAGATTATATAAGTTTTAATAATAAACTATAAACCCTTGTTTAAACTACGAAAGCACTTTCGAACTATACTTGAAAAATTCACATATTATGGTCTCGCATTTTAAATCTAATTAACCTTATTTGATTTTTTAAATAAGATGTTGAAGTCAATAATATTATGATTAAAAGGTTTATTTTTTTATCCTATGGAATTGAAAGGAATAAATATCTACAATTATTTTAACAAATGCTTTACGTTCACCTGATTTTACTGAAATAAAACGGAAAAGTTTTTTAAGGAAGTACCAAACTACACCTGAGAGTATTCGTTAGTAGTTATTTTAGATCGACAAATTTTGGTTATATTAAGCTGGTATTCAGGAACTAGCTTAGACTTACACGCGTATTCTATTTGGGGATATATTTAATAGAAACAAACAATTTTCAATAAACTGCAAAACCATTCACATATTATTTTTAATAACAGAAATGTATGAGATTTCACCTTATGCAACGTTCAGTGTAAGCGGCGGACGTACTACTTCCTCAGGTCCGACTAAGACCCCAACGAGAGGAGTTTCTGCGTCGACCTTAGACTACACGGTGCAATTCAAGACTTTCGGACATCCTGAAGGTGATAATCTCACCGAAACGGCATACCCTGTCTTGCCAAGTTCGGGTTTTGGTCATGTTAAATCTAAGTCCAGCTGGCACAAGCAGAGGTATTATAATACAGATGGTAAGTTAAAAAGTCTGTTGAGTTATTCGAATAAATTTAAATATGTTTTTCTTTGAAACGCAGATGATTCAACCTTGAGTAAATCAATGACGATGGTAGCAGGAAGCTCACAAATTCCGGGTCACCATAAAAAATCAAATCGTGAAGGCTCAAGTCACAGCAACCGGAAAAAATCTAATAGAATGAGCGACATTAGTCACGGGGAGTCTGAATCAGATACCAGCGCCAGTCCTACCACCGAATTTTCAAATATGCCAACCTACAGAGTTCCTGTAAAATCATCGAGAGGTAATTTGCGGTGGCGTAACGTTCAATGTTTTCTAATTATATTTATAAAATTCTTTTAAACATTTAGACATTTTTCGACCTGATTCCAGCACGGAGTCGAACAACGATCAATCATCACCAGTGGAACGCCGCGGAAATACACCGCGACACGTTAATTCCGAAGTTCGTGGAAATCGCTCCAGAAATCAAAAAGCGGGCGCAAGCCATCACCATCCGAAGGAGAGCCAATCCATGGACTTGATTCGGCCTGGAAGTAACAACAGGTAGTTCAGGTACCTAACGCCTAGCATCGATGATAGGTTAGAAGTTGTCTTGTTTAGGGCTTGATATGTGTGTCTTTTAGCTCGACTCACTGCAGGGTGGACGGCGGGGATGGGCGCAAGGGGGGCTTCTTTGTGGGAATATGTGAAAATTCCTTCCTTCCTCTTTTTTTTGTCCTTTCACAGCAATTTCATCTAATAAATGTTTCCGATATCTCAAACAATCCCTTTCCCGTTCTGCGCCCCATTCCCGCAAAGTCTTTGCCCTGCGAAATATTTCGTAGGAGCCTGCTGGGTCAATTTCCACCCCCATCTACTTACGTAATCCGTGTATATCTAATGATTTCACTTTTTCTTTGCTTCCCTTTTCAGCTTGGACAGTGAGGTTAATTTGGAATCTGGATTAGGATTTCGTCCCCCATTAGGATTCACGGACTCGAGGGAATTTAGTGAAGCCGAATGTGATAGGGAACGTGCATTGGATCTGGAGGTGCAGAGAGTAATGGAAAATAATGATGGCCAAGTACAGAAACTGGAGCGAGAGGAATTAACCTCACTGCTTGCAAGGTAAGAGGATTACGCTTATATGATTCTATGCTCCTTCAGTCCACCCATCCACCTCCTTTAGATAAAATGTTTTCTCTCTCTCTTCCCTTCCCCCACATTATGTATGGTGAAGGGCGTCATATGAATAAAACAATCTCTGAATTCTGGATAGATGTGTTGCAATAACGTGAGAGATATGCACGATTGCGTGCTATCCCGATCCCTCGGGCTCCACCGGTGGTATGAAGGCCCGAAGTGGATACATTTTGGGGCCGAGGCCTCCGTTCTCCTTTTGGAGTGGCGCTTGCCCATTTTTCCTAAGTCACAAGTCGCAAAGTGCAGCCTCGCGGCATGAGGTGGCATCATTTCGTTCCGGTTCCAGCACCTTCTCTAGACTCTTCTTATGGGATGCTGCAAATGGACCCAAGTGAATGGATGGGGGTGGAAAGAAATGCCACGCGATATTCTAGCGAAGTGAAAAATGTTTCTAGAATCTGAACTAGCTACCCACATTTTAGGTGGATGATTTTAATGCATTCGGATAATGGACAGATGGATGGATAAGTTCTGGCTGCTCGTCTGCTTTGACAAATGGATTTCCTTCTGCTCGAATGCACGACGAGATATTTCGTGACGGCGCGGGGGTGAGCTAAAGATGCTGCACCTTGGCAGAGATAAAAAGCTCAGTAGAGATGGTGGAGTACCATTTTGCTCAGAATATTTTTGATAAATCTCGAAAATAAAGGCAATGCACTTTATGCGAAATTGCAGCATTTACCAGTTGGATGAGTTCAACTTGGGATAAATTTGGCGGTAACCTTTTGGGATAGACTAAAATGATTACTGCTGAGTGCACTAAGATACAAAATTATACTATTTCTTTTTTTAAAACATTTATTATCGAAACACACAGGGAAAATATAATTAAACGAATATGATTCATTGAGTTGGGTAAGATAGCGTGATTTTTGATCACGAATATCTCACCTACCGAGATTTCACAGACAATTTTTGTTGAAAATTGTGTAAATATCTTAAATTACTGATGTTTACACCCTAAAAAAACATCTGCAAAATCCTGCACCTGTGCATGTACTAAACATTATCGGGATTAATCAAAGTAGGTATTTCTAATAGTCGAGATTTTAAAAGCCAATCTTTCACATCCCTCCCATATTGAAATATGTATATGTATTAAAACGGTTTTAGAAAATTAATATTTTTTTCGCATTTTTTGAACTTTCGAAACGTTTTTCTCGAAACAATATGTAGTTTTAATTTTAATCTACCTGAGTTACTCTTTTGAAAATGTTATTATGGGACTTTGACAAACAAAATGTATACTGGGGATGTTTTATTTGTTTGGAGTTTTGTGTTACAATTATCTTTCTTTGTTATTTTAGCTAATGTTAGAAGAAATAAATTTTCAACAAATTCCTTTAAAAAGATATACATATAATATGCTAAAAGAACTTTAGCAGTAATTGTTAAATAAATTCAATCAAGGTTCTGGTACATTAACACACTTTTCGGGAGATAACATGTATCAGTGCTGATACTACCCAAATTGTACTATGCTACATTTAAATTCTAATTGGTTTCTTTAGAATATCAGAAGTTAACAATTGTCGGGGTACAAAATGTACTTAAGGAATTTTGGAGCTTTCCAAATAAAAGTGTATTTAATTAAACTTTTATGAGCGTTGTTGGAACACAACTTGTTTGCGAAAAGTTTTATTTGGGGAGCAGTCATTAAATGTAGTGTAATTAAAACTTGTCTACTTTGATATCCGAATCGATTTAATTTATTCTATGACATCGTCGAAAAAATAAACATTGCAAATAAATACATACCTATTTTAGAATGAGTCAGTGATAAAATTGTTAAAATATCGCCATTAATGATTGATTCAAATGCAATTCCGACATGGTGGCAAAACTTCACCATTTATTTTGATTTAAGTTAAATTTAAATAAAAGAACCACCTTCAATAAATCAGGGGTGCTATAGAGTATGAAATACTGTGGAAGTTGCCGTTGCTACTTACTATCCTAATATTGGTTGTGTTAAAATTGCTTTAGAAGGTTCCATTATAAGGACAGATATGAAGCTAAAATAAAAACTTATAAGCAGAGAATGTTGCCTCTCCTATAATAAATATTATAATAATATAATAAATATTATCGATATATGTACTATCTTGTTCGTCCCGGTGTTGCCCGTTGCATGTATAATATTAATATGTAGGATGTTTGTGTCTTGTCTTTTATGCTTAATTTGTTGATATATGATTTTAAGTAGACGATTTGTATCCCATTCGGCGCTTTGGAAGTTTGGGTGTATTTTTTAATGTTTTCTAGCTTCTTTCACTTTTTTGATTTGATGATTGGTTTCACCCTTATCGTAATAAGTTATTTGAATTTTGGGGTTTTGCCTTTTAAATTGCAGTGCAGAATTTTGTTACTTAGAGTTAGACTTTCGAATTGTTTTTCCTATGCATAATTTCGGAAAAAGGAGGCCTTTTATTTTAGTAGTACATACTTCTTATTTAATTTGCTATACTTTCGATGTAGTAATTTTACAAATGATGAATTAAGGAATCATTCCAATATATATTTTCAGGTATCAAGAAAAGAAGGAGCAAGAACGCCAGGAATACACTATACATGTATAAAATAAACATAGACTTTAGTGAATAAGTTAAAGAAACCACATAAAATCAAAAAAATGATCAAACTAGGGTAATTCTACGTAATATAGTTTTGTGTTTTCCAATGAATGAAAAACCTGTACGGTGGTCCTTGTCGAAGGTTTAACCTGGTCGGTCAAGTTCGTTCAATTAGTCTATATATATAATATGTGTAATTTGTTTATTCTTTTCCTTTTCTTTTCTTTTCTTTTCTTTTCTTTTCTTTTCTTTTCTTTTCTTTTTCTTTCCTAACCAATGTGATATGTATAAATGTGCTATATTCGATGCGAACAAGTTTTACAATTTGTCCAACAAAATGTGAACGTATATATGCCAAATGTTGTTGCGATTCCCCCACCAATTTATGTTACCTTTAAGGATTGCCAGGGTTTCTTACCATAGTTTTCTTTTGTAAATATTTTAAAAACTAATAACTAATAAGGACGCTTCCAGTGTAATATTGCATAGGATAGCCTCCACATATCAGTTTGATTTAGAGATGATTTTTAGTTATTAGAAAATGATGTAAAAGGAATTGTTTAAAGAAAAAGGACATGTTGTAGGAGTTTGCCTTTTATATTGTTAATTTTTTCAAAAGAAATCTAAACACTGCCTCAAAGTACTAAAGAAAACTTTTTTGATGTACCTATTCTAAGCAGAACTAGAACTGAGTCAGGTGCGAAGCTTGGCCGGGTATTGTTGTTTTAGTTGAGAACTCATTTAGATTTTTTATAATAAACAAAAGGAACTAAATAAAAACATGTATAGACTGGAAATTGGTTGAATCATTCATTCATTTCCCAACTGGTAGGATTTCGATATTTTCGATAAAATCATACAGGAGGATAGGGTGAGTATAGGGTGAATAGTAGGCGAATGGGATTTCTCGTTGTCCAGGAACATCATCATAAAAGAGTTATGGACGGGGCATAAATTTCATTGGTTGAGGGAATCCTTATCAGACGCATTACTGCAAGCAGTTTATGGGTCCATACTTTATGCTCACAGCTGAGATACAGTACAACATAATCTGAGCAGTCGACTGTAAATCCATCCAGGGCTATGTTCGTTGCATATAATTAGATTTCGATCATGAGTTATGATGGCCTGGCGCTGTATCGACCCATCCGCTCCGGTAGCGATGCGCACTTTGATAACGAATCCTCGTCCATGTTGTGGCACTCCTGACTCCAGGGCTCCGGGCATCAAAGTTCACAGTCGTAAATCCTTTCTGGGTATCAAGGAACCTCTAAAGTGCCCGCAAATCATCACCCTGTGGCAGAACGAGGACGCTTAGACACGTTTCCCGAGGACCACCATAATTTTTGGTGTTGATGGCATCACCGGTGGCATCGTTATACATATTAGCGGAGATGAAAACGATTTTTATTCTCGTTATTTCTTCTTTTTTCCTCCTCATCTTGTTTTCGCTGTTCGTTAAAAAATTTTTATATGAAAAGCTGTCAGCGGGTCATCGTTCCCATTTGGATTGATGAAGGGGGGACTTCTCTCCATGGTCGCGTTTCAGGGAAAACATAAAACCCGCCGAAGAGGATATTGCATTTCTTTTATGAGGAACCCACAAAATGGATCGATCGGCGAGAATTAATGCGCTTTTCTGAATTTAATCTTGCTTTCGAATACTGATTTGTGATTTTTACAGGCACTTTGTTTTATGTAGTTAAAGGACTTATTTTGTGTGCAGACGCAATTGTATAAAAAGTTTTTAATGTTTCGTTGCAGCCTTGATCTCAGGTTTCTTTTAAAAACCATTTCAATCAATTTTTATAATTCTCTTCTTTTGAAACGATTTCTAAATAGAACGAAATTTTATATTCACGCAGTAAGTACATATGTTGTACATATTTCATATTTTTTTCAAATATGTAAATACCGATTAACTCAAGATGGAATTTAAAAATTCGTTGAAATTTGGTGTCCAATTGATATAGGTAAACGATTCTCTACGTTTGCGTTAAAAAATATTAAATATATAAATATCTGTTACTAAACTTATTTTCAGATTTTACACTTTAATAATTTCGAAATCTACAAGATTTGTAGAAATAGAAAAAAAGAGTTTTTGTGATACAAAGTTTCGAAATAAAAGTATTGCTTCTAAAGGTCTTTCCACAAGCCCAAAAATTGTCGAATAAATTGCGTATAAAATATTTAGTTTAGGAAAACAAGGACTAATGTTTTTTAGTGCCAAACATATGCTTCGAAAATGCACTTATCATAAATAGTTGTTGAAGTGCTGGATTTAATTAGCAGATGTTAAGATTTTTACTTTTAATTTATTTATTTTGGATCATACCACCTACATACATACATATATGTATATGTACATATATAAAAAAAAAGATTTTCATGGTTTTTTGTACCGTATTTTTTTTTATTGATAAATATTTTAAAAACTGGATTTCGAGAGTACAGTACTGTGAACATATTAAAGATCACTGAAATATTTCGGGAACTTTTCGGAAAACTAAAAGTTCCCGAAGAATTGGTGTGAGCCTAAAAAAGTTCACAGGACTGTACGTGTTATTAGGCACTGCCGCACTACAGAACTGTCAGACAAATTCCGCGCCTTTATTCGGTGGTTGCCCGGAAAACTGAAAACTTTGTGGATTTAAATTATGATTTCGCGGAAAGTTATGATGTTAGTGATTGTTTATTTTAATGCAATTATCTTTATAATAGACGCTTATTCATTCGCGGAGTGCTCGGTAGTGAGTTGTCCGAACAATTCGAAAGTTCTGCGTGGGGAGCCGCTTTTCAAGTAAGTGAAATTATGTTGAATTGCAAAATGGTGGTCATATTTCACCAAAAAATCATTAAATTTTTCACTTCGCTGGTTTCTTTATATCCCGCAACAGCGGTGCACCTGGCGTGCATGCAAAGTGATTTTCCAGAGAGAAATATAATTTTTGAAATATATTTCCTATGAAATTCTTTCATTTTTAAATTGTTCCAGACAATTCAAGCAAATTAGAGCGCTTCAAAATTTCTTTTAAATGCCACTCTTATATTCCTTCTATATATTTACGTCTGCTATCTAGTGAAACTAACACCCCTTCGTTCAGGCCCTTTACTTTATCATGCCAATAAATCATAACTACATAAAATTTGAAAACAATCCCTTTTAAATGATCGTCATAATCACTGTTGGAATGGTTTTTATTTTTGAAAAAATAGTTAAATGTTAATTGCGTTTAAAGTTGTAGTTTTGTTTAAATCATTCCAAGCAGCTTGCGCTAAATGCTTATAACTTTTGAACCATCAGCATTGCTCTGAACCTTGTGAAATTTTGTAGAGATATTCTTGAGATGAATTACGAGCACTCTTAAATAAATTGTTGAAGGGTCCTTTGATTTGCAATTCAAATATTAATTTCATAAAACTAATTTTATCTTAATTTGAAAGCCATTACATAAAACCTCTTTCCTTTACATTACCAACAAAGTAAGCAAATAATTCTTTCACATTACTTTTCTAAGCCATTATGTTTTATTTAAGCCATTGATATCACGACAAAAATTTTAATATAATTTGAAGATCTTATCCTCTTCTTCTTAAGAGATTTGTCGTTTAATTTTATCTGCTATTAAATTAACCTGGACATATAAACAAAGACAGAATATATTGTCATTAAAATCATATACGACGTCATTTATTTATAAATTTTACGAGTAAATTGAAACCAAGTATACGCCAACTACTGCACCGCCATAAAGTTTTTCTAATTCGTAACATTTTTACCTTCCGACAAATCATCTCAGCTATCACTCCTCGGAAATTTCGAACCAATGAGTTTAATACAAATAAATATTTTTTATCATATAAGTAAAAGTCAGTGTTTACTCACTAAAATTCAAGTAAAATTTTCAACAGGAGCTCGTAATTGCATGATATACCCTCAATTTCGCTAAAATATGGTTGTAATACAGTGCTGTCTGAAATTATAGGACCAAGCTTTAATTTTGCATATATGGTCTATTCCCAAGCCCATAACTTGTTGGTAAGGAGAAGAGGGATGGTGACAACTGGTATATATGAAATCGTTGTGTGTCCTTAATTACTTCATAAATTTTTTTTAAAATTCATGTACTAATTTTAACAAAAATCGTAAAAAACTCAATACAATAGTGTTTAAAATTATAGGACCAATTCTCTCAGCACTTAATATGATGTCTTTGGCCTTTATATACAGGGTGTTTTGCTAAGGTCTGAGCAGGGGTATGCCAATCGATTCTAAATGGTCTCCTGATCAACGTTTCTTCGGACACCCCACCCCCTTAAAATCGGTCCTTCCCCCCCAAAATCGCGATTGAAAATTTGGAGGGGGTCAACCTAGAAAATGCTTCATAAGTTCTTTCAGAGATATCCTAGAATACTGGTTGGTAATGCATTAGAAAGCTGAGCCTTCAAGCTTTCCAACGATACCACCCGCGACCCAATCAGTCAACAAACCAGCGGGGGAGACCCCGTCAAATTTCGAAAATGGCAATTTCAAAGCCCAAAATTTGACCTTGACCCTTCATTCTGTCGATTTTTTGTGTGGGAAGATCGCAACTTTTCTTGAGAAAAAGCTTCCCTGTCATGTGGCCTTTCTCAAGAAAAAAACCGCACTGGAATCCGACGGCGCGTTCCGAAGTTATTCGTCTTCGATGGTTCAGCCCTACGGAGCAGATGCTCGATGTGACACTTTCCAATTGGACTTCATTGCGGATAGGGTTTTCTTGTTGTATCAATTATTGTAACACGAATAACTTCGGAACGCGCCGTCGGATTCCAGTGCGGTTTTTTTATTGAGAAAGGCCATATGACAGGGAAGCTTTTTCTCAAGAAAAGTTTCGATCTTCCCACACAAAAAATCGACAGAATGAAGGGTCAAGGTCAAATTTTGGGCTTTGAAATTGCCATTTTCGAAATTTGACGGGGTCTCCCCCGCTTGTTTGTTGACTGATTGGGTCGCGGGTGGTATCGTTGGAAAGCTTGAAGGCTCAGCTTTCTAATGCATTACCAACCAGTATTCTAGGATATCTCTGAAAAAACTTATGAAGCATTTTCTAGGTTGACCCCCTCCAAATTTTCAATCGCGATTTTGGGGGGGAAGGACCGATTTTAAGGGGGTGGGGTGTCCGAAGAAACGTTGATCAGGAGACCATTTAGAATCGATTGGCATACCCCTGCTCAGACCTTAGCAAAACACCCTGTATATAAAGGCCAAAGACATCATATTAAGTGCTGAGAGAATTGGTCCTATAATTTTAAACACTATTGTATTGAGTTTTTTACGATTTTTGTTAAAATTAGTACATGAATTTTAAAAAAAATTTAAGAAATAATTAAGAACACACAACGATTTCATATATACCAGTTGTCACCATCCCTCTTCTCCTTACCAACAAGTTATGGGCTTGGGAATAGACCATATATGCAAAATTAAAGTTTGGTCCTATAATTTTAGACAGCACTGTATGTACCTACCACCAAAAAATTTATAATTATCTACAAAACTTGTTCTCAGAAGAAAATGTAAAATTGCTCGGTAATTCAATGTGAATTTGCATTCAGTTTTTAAAGTGTATCCTGGATTTTAAAAACAAGGCTTAATCAGGATTCCTACAAATTTAAAAGAAGAAGCATTTGCTTGCTTTTATTCACTTGGGTCAATATTATGTTTAATGGACTAATAATAATAAGCAGGTTTGACCTATTCGTTTAACTTTTTCTCAACTTTTTCTTAGCGCATATTGAGCGATGCTAAAAGCAAGATTCAATTTATAATGCTTGCTTCAATGCTAAGACTAAGCTCCGACTCATTTTTAAACCCTTTTAAATTTGAATATTAAAAATATTTGTATCGCTTTAAAAAAACAATTTAGGCTCATCGTTAAGGGAATTTTGCTATACCAAAAATGCTGAGTAGGCAAAACAACCCCAGCGATATTCTTTAATTCTCAATTCAATTATGATTTTTTCCTTGAAACAACCCTCTGAACGTTGCCAGGCATTTATTACCTCCGGTGCCGACTTTAGCTCCGATAATATTTCGTTTCCATTCAATGCTGGAAATTAGTCGGAAAAAAGAATTCAGTGAAATAAGAGTCTGATAACGCTGAGGGGAACTCCTGGCTGTGTTCAGACTTTGAGCTAAAAAAATGTGCGAGGTATCGCGAAGACAGGGGTACTGAATAATGAAATGGTCCACCTGCAAGTAACTTTATTCTTGATAATAAAAAGAAAGCGCAGAGAGAGAGGAAAAGCTGTACAGAAGAATTCCATTGGGCTGCACTTAATCACATTTCCACCTTCTCTAAGCAAAATTGATAATTTAAAAGGATGAGGTACTTTCATAGTTAACTTTGAAAAGGGGATGCACCTTGGCGCGAGAAAATAAAATATTTTCCACCTCCACAGGAAATTCAATGAACTCCCTTTTCTGGGTTGTCGCAAAGGTCCAATTGCCCGTCTATTTCCAGGCTATTAAGCCACCAGACAGAATATTGATTTTTTTTCAGGTAGGCATTTTAAATTTTCAAGAAAGTATCACTTATTTGATTATTGTCGAGTTACTTTCTTTAATAAGAGTAAACAATAAAAAAAACTTTGGAGTTTTGTTACATTTAAAGTGCATTTATTGAAAAATTTTTATTGGTATTATTGCAGAAAATGAACTTTAATAATACAACAAAGTAGTTGCAAAATTCTTATATACATAAATACATACATATAAGAAGTGATTTCATTTGATTTCATTTAGGAGCCGTGCTTGTTGTTGTTTTAGATTACATTATATTTTCAGCGAATTTCGAAGGGATTAGTTATAAAAATCCAAATTATTTTTACATAAACCGATTATTTCATACAATAGATGGCAAAGAAAAAGCATGATAAGTTCAAAAAGTTGTAAAGAGAAGTTGTACTTAATATTTTTAGATTAGAGATCAGGCTTTCACTGAAGCCACATTTACAAACTTGTATGAAAACCTATAGTTTTGATAATTAATTATTCAAAAATTTCCAAAATACGGTCCATTGCACTTTTCAGTCATATTGTTTCCCGAAAACATGAGCTGCTTCAATATTTTACTTACGAGTTCATCTCTCCCTCTAATGGCTTATCAAATCATATTAGCTACACTACGTCTTTTAAACAAGAAATAGCGACAAAAATTCGCTGCACTGAGAAAAATGCGAACTCTAAATATTAAAAATTGTAGACGTTGGATTAATGGGCATTCAGTTAGCTTCCTAGTCACCTTTATATCGAAACATCTACTTTTTGGAGGGAAAATGTTCAAAGACGAATGTTGTTATTGTCTTTAGAAATATTGAAATAAAATTGAAAACATTTTAAAATATGGATTGCAGAGTAAAATTTTACAAAAATGTCTTTCACTCAAAGTTAGGTATTTTAGTGGCTGGCCAGACAAACTTTTTTTTTGAGAACGAGAAACAGAGCCTAAATAAAAAATTTTCCTCATTGCAAGGCGCAGATTTCTCTTTATTAAAGGTCTAAAAATGCCCCGTTTCTAAAATAATCGATATGCTGGTGTTATGAAAAACCATTTAATTTGAGACGAGTCCCCTACAAAATACAAACATATGGATGAGATTTTAAAAATCTTTAGAATATCTCTGAATGATATTTTGTGGGTAATTTAGATGTATGAAACTGCTTACTTTCAAATATATGTATGTACATTGTCCTTTTTGGAATCCCGACCTTCTTATCAAAATCACGTCCAGTATCACACCCCCAGTGGCTCATGAATGTTACATTTCGTATTTTTCCCTAATCGAATTGATTCGACAGTAAGATGAATAAATTTTCTATAGTCAGGGTATACAAGAAAGTCAAATTATCCCAAAAAAATGACGTCAATCATGGTATAAGAAGAATGGGTATTTTGTCCAACAAAACCGCAACCCATTTTCAGCATATTGTAACGAGAATTTGAACAAATCGGAGGTCACCATTAAAACCTCATGCTGATACAGCAGAAATTAAACGGATCTACTCATTACCATTTCCATGGGAATGTCGAAAATCCAATTTGCTTGGTTTCTGGCGGAAGGCATATGTTATTTTGTCCACAAAGGCGGCCTAGAATATCGCAGCAGGGAGAAAGTATAGAGAGAAAGCAAGAAAAAAAAATAGCATCATTCTGCTGTATGTATAGGATAAGCATAGGGCCACAGGGGGAAGGGTGTCTACGTGGCATAAAACGGAAGGAACAGCACCGAAATTCGAGAGCACATCTTCCTCCGACAACATCATGACAATGTAAACATTCGGAAAATTGCCAACGTCACGTCTTCAACGTTTGTTGGAGACCTACATACACGTACATCCGTTGGCACACTTTTACCAGCAGGGGCAGGGGGGTTGGTTTTCGATTTCGGTCTGGATTTGGATATTAGTGACTCCCGGTCCCTTAGTTCCCGATACACACCCGGAGATTATTCAGCTCCTTTTGGGTGTATGCGGGAGAAGAGATGAAGGCGGATCGGATGGTATGTGGTCCTGGCAGTGATAATCTATTGAACTCCAACTACAAGTTTGGCTCATGCTCTCTAATCAAATCGACATCAATCATTTAAAGTCAATGTGGATTTGGCTGCGAAATTCTGGGTCGTCGTGGGTCCTGGTTTCCCGGTTGTCGTCCAAATTATCCCTGATTAGTTTCCTCCTGGTGCTCGTGAACGTATTAAAATTGAACTGTCACAGCAAATTGAATTAAATCCGCACAAACAAATTGATATGGATGGGCTTTCAAGAACATTGCAGCAGCCTCTTGAAAACTTGGATATCCTTGTCAAAGGAATCCCGGGGCTTTCGTGCTGCGTGTAGTCTCAAGGAAGATATAGTCTCCCGTGTCGGTGGTGAAATGGAAACAACACCCGGATAATTGTAGACGATGGCATGGGCGAGATTTGACTTTTTGAATCTAATTCAGACCGACGAGAAGTGAAAATAACATGGAATATGATATCTGAAGTTAGACAGCTTGTTACTCATCTCTCTTCACTTAATTTGACGACCTTCCCTGATACAGCCACTATTTGATCAACCTTTAATCTTGTTTTGAAATTTACATATATCGACCTTTTATTGTAGTTTACTTTTTTGAAGGGAAATGGACTAAAAAGATCGGTAAATTTCAATATGTATACGTAACATTATTATTTCTTTGAAAGATATGCACTGAGAAAAATTGGAATTGCAAAGTTATCTATATTGCATTAGTTTTTTAGAAGAACAAACATATGTACTTATAATAATTAAAACCTGCTTAATAAATTTCATTTTGTAAACTGGACCCCTTATTAAGTTATTTGTCATAAAATTTCCTATATACATATGTTTTTTTCCGAAGACTTTTCTAAATTCAAAATAGAGAAAAAAATCAAATTTTTTAGCTTTAGCAAAAGCATCTGAAGATAACCTAAAAATAAAATATTTTAAGAATATTCGTCTTTAAAATTTTTAATGATAAATTACTCCTTTTCTAATGCCAATATACATATTATTGTCTTCGAAAAAATTGTAATCAGTTTCTCTGAAAGTGGTACTTATGCATTTTCGAGAAATTAAGCAAACTATTTTTATATGTAAAATAAGCTAATCGCCAGGCCAGACTAAATACTCGAATGATTACGTGCTGCTCAAAAATGCTTACTGGGTGTCGGGATCTGGAGCCAAATAAATTCCAGATAAATATGATTGAGCATAAGCTCAGATCGAGCGTTGAATCGGAATAGTATATCCAGGGGAAAAAAATATAATTTAATTTCCTGATTAGAATTATTATAGGTATCTTTATAGGACTTAAACAGGATAGTCAGATCCTGCCTGACATAGACCTGTTTATTTTCAGTCAATTATTTCTATTCGAGTATCTTATGCTAGTCTCGATAAGCCTTCCCCATTAGATTTTCTAGATTTATAATTTTAAATTAAAATCTTCAAAGCTCTAAATTATAGCTTAAATGCTTATCACAATTCAACAACTTATTTTTAGAAAATACTTTATTTCATGACAATTTATTTTGTATTTACTTCTTCGATAGTAGTTAAGCTATGGGGGTTCTAGCGCAATTTTCCCCTTTAAAATACACAGGGCCCAAAAATCGCTCAAATCCGCCATCTTGGATTTCTGATTGTGACGTCGCATATATACACGTATGAGAGCGTAAGAGACAGAGAATGTGTGAGAAAGAGAGGGTGTGTGTGTGTGTGTGTGACTATGTGTACGTGTGTGTGTTTATATACGTAATAATATTATGTTGTATTATATTAAATTTCTCTTTATATAATTGCCAAAATCAAAGGCTCAAATTATAATTCTTCATTGACGAACAACCTGTTGGCTAAAACCGGCTACCAGGCGATCAGACGCTACCACAAGCAATCAGAACTCGTTAGGGGAATCGTGATCTTCACAAGTCCAAGCAAATGGCACATTCCCCGCGTAAAACTTTTGCGCAGGCAGCAAGGCAAAACTTGTTTTGCTTTATGAGGCAAGAACCTTAACTTCTTAGCGCACGTTCCAATGATAACAATTATTACTTCATTGAGGTTCTACATATTATGTGCTCCTGTTATAAACCTTTTAGCTCGCCTTTGAAAAGACGTAGTTAAAGTATATAATTAGCAAAACTAAATTTATAAAGTTAATCAACTAGCTCAATTAACAAAAAATGGCAGAAGACGGAAATATAATTCTCTCAAAATAATTTAATATCGAACGCAAAATCTTTTAATTTGGAAAGTTATATAAGTAAGGATAATCAAAGAGCAAGTTCATTCTTCACATTGTGTTCATACAGACAAGTCGTGTACGTGTACAATTAACAATAATACATAGTAAAATGTCATCTTGCACTAACAACATAAAGCTAATAGAGGATACTGCGAAAACGGTTATGGAAACAATTAACAAGGAAAATATTGAAGAAATGAGAAAGTGCCTCAAAGAGTGTTCGAGAAATTTGCGTTTATTAAATGCCGATTTAAAAATTGCTAAAAGTGTTGCTGTCATTAACAATTTGTTAAGCGTTATTAGTAAAATGATGGGATATCGGACAAAGTTGAAAGCTGCTTTACTACGTGGAGAGGGGTATAAACCGACACACACCAATAGAAAAGAATGGAGATCAAATAGAATTAAATGGGAAGATATGAAATCTGTGTTCGATGGAAGAATAAGAACCTCAAGCATAACAAATTTGCAACATAAAGACCCAATTGAATTTTTGGAGGATTGCGGCCCGCTATTTGTTCGTCGTATTGAAAATCTTTTGAAAAAAGAACCTTTCTTGAAAGTTAATACCATCTTTTGCGGAAATTTCGTTAAATTTACAGCAAAAGAAGAAATAGAAGAGTTCAAATACCTAAACACTAAAAATAAAGTGATTTCAAGAGATACAAATCTCTCGGAATGGTATGCAGAGAACGTTATGAACACTATTCTTTCGGACTTGGATGAATTTCAAGATCGTGATTCTGGATGGGCCTTAAAAGAGGTCGTCAATTTAACGATTAATATAAATAAATATACGCCTATGTTGGGTTCATCTTACATTGAACTACCACCGGCTATCATGAAAAAACATGCTTGCGTCAATGTCCAAAATAATGATAACGCGTGCTTTGCTTGGGCGGTGGTGTCTGCATTGCATCCTGCTGAAAAGGATCCACAACGCGTTCAAAAGTACCCTCACTATTCTACTCTATTAAATTTAGATGGAATTACTTTTCCTGTAAGCAGACCAGACATAGAAAAGTTTGAAAATCAAAATAATATAAGCATAAATGTCTACGTTCTCAACAAGAGTAAAGGAGAATTTTCCGTTGCACCGACAAGGCTTACTAAAAATAAAAAAAAGAAGCACGCCAACCTTTTGTTGCTACAAAACTGCTATGATGAGGATGAAGGCGGAAATCAAATTAAATATCATTATGTTTGGATAAAGAATTTGTCCCGTTTGGTATCTTCTCAGTTATCTAAACATCGTACTAAAAAATTCGTTTGCGATCGCTGCCTTCATTATTTTTATGCTTCTGCTCATTTGGAGAAACATTCTATAGACTGTGAAAAAATGAACAACTATAAAGTGATCTTTCCAAAAGAGGGCAAGCTAAAATTTGAAAACTTTAAAAACAAGGAACGTGTTCCATTTATTATCTACGCGGACTTTGAATGCATCTTAAAGCAAGTTTCATATAAAACTCGTCATACCAAACGTTACCAACAGCATGAAGCACACAGCATTGGATACTATTTCAAATGCTGCTATGATGATGCACTCTCATATTACAGAAGCTACAGAGGGCGCGATTGCGCAAAATGGTTTGCTGAACAGTTACAGGAGATAGCAGAAAACGTAGAGAATGTTCACCTTAGTCCCTTGCCGATGCTTCCTCTGACGTCACAGCAGGAACAAGATTTCATAGATACTACAAATTGTCATATATGTGAGAAACCTTTTGCGGAGAAAGAAAAAGTGGTGCGAGATCACTGTCATTTAACCGGCAAATACAGAGGTCCTGCTCACGAAAGTTGCAATATTAATTATCAGGACTCTCGGACCATTCCTGTGGTCTTTCACAATTTGAGTAATTATGATGCACATTTACTCATAAAAGACGTGGCTAACGCTATTCCTGGAAATTTAAAAATAATTCCAAATAACACAGAGAAATACATTTCTATGGTAAAATACATAGAAGGTTACAAAACAAAATTCAAATTTATTGATTCGTTTCGATTTATGGCATCATCGTTAGATAAACTGGCGTCTTACTTACAAGAAAAAAGAATTGTTCGTGCAGAGTATCCTCATCTTAACGGTGAAAAGTTTAACCTTTTAACAAGGAAAGGTGTGTTCCCATACGAGTATATACAAAATTGGGAAAATTTGCTAGAAACACAGCTTCCACCCTTTGAGCAATTTTATAGTACTTTAACGGAATGTAACATTACAAAGGAGGAATATGAACACGCGCTTATGATATGGCAGGAGTTTAAAATCAAAACTTTAGGCGAATACAGCGACTTATATATGAAGATAGACGTTCTTTTGTTGGCAGATATATTTGAAAATTTCCGCGATACCTGTATAAAAGATTACGATCTCGATCCTGCCCATTATTACACCTCACCAGGATTAGCTTGGGATGCAATGTTAAAATACACAAAGGTCGAACTAGATTACATCAGTGACGTAGATATCCTTATGTTTTTGGAAAAAGGCATCCGCGGCGGTCTAACACAATGTTCCAAAAGGCATGCAAAAGCTAACAACAAATATATGGAGGAATATGACCCAACTCAAACAAATAAATTCCTTATGTATTTTGACGTTAATGCAATGTACTCTTGGGCTATGTCGCAATATTTGCCATACGGAGAACTTGAGTGGGTTACAGATGTTGATACCATTGATTTAAATACACCAGATGACTCCCCACTTGGATATATCCTAGAAGTAGACTTGGAGTATCCTGAAGATATACATGATAGACAAAAGGATTTACCTATGGCCCCAGAAAAATGTTTCCCACCGGGCTGCAAAGAGCAAAAGATGATGGCTACTTTGAATAATAAGAAAAATTATGTAGTGCATTATAGAAATTTAAAACAATACTTATCAGAAGGTTTAAAACTTACAAAAATTCACAAGGCTTTAAAATTTAAACAATCAAACTGGATGAAAAAATATATAGATTTGAACGCGAACTTACGCAAAAACGCTAAGAATGAATTTGAGAAAAACCTATATAAACTTTTGTGCAATGCAGTATTTGGAAAAACAATGGAGAATGTTCGACTTCGACGCGACATTAAACTCAAAACAGCATGGGAAGGACGATATGGAGCGGAGGCATTAATTTCAAAACCAAACTTCCATTCACGCACTATTTTTGACGACAATTTAATTGCGATTGAACTACTACGAACTGAAGTACTTTTCAACAAACCGATATACGTTGGAATGTGTATTCTAGAAATATCGAAAACTATATTGTACGAATTTCATTATAAATTTATGAAAGAAAGATATGGTGACAAGTGTAGTTTGTGTTACACAGATACGGACTCGCTCATATATGAGATTCAAGTTGAGGATATATACGCAGATTTAAAAGAAAACTTACACCGATTTGATACGTCAGATTACTCCGAAGACAACCCATATGGCATACCACAAGTCAACAAGAAGGTACCAGGCCTTATGAAGGATGAGAACAATGGATCTATCATTCTAGAATTTGTCGGACTTCGAGCGAAAATGTACTCTCTGCGCACTCGAACAGATGGTGAAAATCAAAATACTATAAAGAAAGCTAAAGGAGTAAAAAGTTACGTAGTAAAAAATAAAATCACATTTGACGACTATTTAAAATGTTTGTTTGAGAATGAAGAAATGACACACGAGCAGAATGGAATTAGATCTTATAACCATGTACTTTTCAGCACTGCTCAAAGAAAAATAACACTTAGCCCCTTTGATAACAAACGGTTTGTGAAGCCTAACTCAGTAGAAACGCTACCATGGGGGCATTTCAGCATTATGGATGTTGACTAAAAAGTGACATAAATAAATTTTTGTCTTAAAATTGTTTAAAATTATATTTTATGGATAATACCTATAACAATTTGTAATCATGACTATGTTTCTGTAAAAATAAATTATAAATAAAAATTATTTTTAACCAAATGCGTATTTTGAATTTTTGAATTAAGTTTAAAAACTATAATTTTTAGATATTGCGATCTTACAACAACAACTAGGCTATATCTCCTTCCCATATAAAAATTAACGAAAAGTCGCTCGTCTAACAAAACTACCTGTGGTTAACCATATGCATAATTTAAATGCAATATTATGACTACACAAGGTCATGTGCAAACGCATTTATAAATAGGTCAAGCACAGGCATGACTCAAGCGCAATATTGCATTTACAACGAGGCACGCGCAATCATGTTTATTCCTGTTTTGTAAAACACGTCTGGTATTTTAATAAGTCAAAGTCCTATGCAGACTATCTGCAATACGTAATGGGTAGAGATTAGGAAACACTAAACCTTTTGTCTTTGCAGCTGGGCAATTTCGTAATCATTCGCAAGAACTGAGCGCCTGGTAGACAGGTTTTGCACCTAGCATATTAAGTAGCTTGCGCTTGGATGTAAACTATTAAGAGTTTGCCGAAAGTATGGAAATATATTTTTTTTAAACTACATAGGATAAATTGTAGAAATTTTATGGGTTTCTTGACGAAATCACAATATTTTCAGAAATATCATTCGCACTACAAATTATTTCAAGCACAGGCATGACTCAAGCGCAATATTGCATTTACAACGAGGCACGCGCAATCATGTTTATTCCTGTTTTGTAAAACACGTCTGGTATTTTAATAAGTCAAAGTCCTATGCAGACTATCTGCAATACGTAATGGGTAGAGATTAGGAAACACTAAACCTTTTGTCTTTGCAGCTGGGCAATTTCGTAATCATTCGCAAGAACTGAGCGCCTGGTAGACAGGTTTTGCACCTAGCATATTAAGTAGCTTGCGCTTGGATGTAAACTATTAAGAGTTTGCCGAAAGTATGGAAATATATTTTTTAAACTACATAGGATAAATTGTAGAAATTTTATGGGTTTCTTGACGAAATCACAATATTTTCAGAAATATCATTCGCACTACAAATTATTTAACCTGTTAACCAAACGGGCGGATTAAAAAGTAAAAAAGAGATATGACCGTGGATTCGTAAGTGCATTAAGTATTTTGCATTTTTGTCGTCGTTTAAAATGAGCGCTTGGTAGCCAGTTGTTGAGTTGTTCGATTCACAACAAGAACATAAAGGTTGTGCATAAAAGTTGAATCTCCTAAATTTATGTGTTGGTTTCAAATTTCTAGATTCTTACATTTTATGCGCGGAGATATCAACACATAAATTTAGGAGATTCAACTTTTATGCACAACCTTTATGTTCTTGTTGTGAATCGAACAACTCAACAACTGGCTACCAAGCGCTCATTTTAAACGACGACAAAAATGCAAAATACTTAATGCACTTACGAATCCACGGTCATATCTCTTTTTTACTTTTTAATCCGCCCGTTTGGTTAACAGGTTAAATAATTTGTAGTGCGAATGATATTTCTGAAAATATTGTGATTTCGTCAAGAAACCCATAAAATTTCTACAATTTATCCTATGTAGTTTAAAAAATATATTTCCATACTTTCGGCAAACTCTTAATAGTTTACATCCAAGCGCAAGCTACTTAATATGCTAGGTGCAAAACCTGTCTACCAGGCGCTCAGTTCTTGCGAATGATTACGAAATTGCCCAGCTGCAAAGACAAAAGGTTTAGTGTTTCCTAATCTCTACCCATTACGTATTGCAGATAGTCTGCATAGGACTTTGACTTATTAAAATACCAGACGTGTTTTACAAAACAGGAATAAACATGATTGCGCGTGCCTCGTTGTAAATGCAATATTGCGCTTGAGTCATGCCTGTGCTTGAAATAATTTGTAGTGCGAATGATATTTCTGAAAATATTGTGATTTCGTCAAGAAACCCATAAAATTTCTACAATTTATCCTATGTAGTTTAAAAAAAATATATTTCCATACTTTCGGCAAACTCTTAATAGTTTACATCCAAGCGCAAGCTACTTAATATGCTAGGTGCAAAACCTGTCTACCAGGCGCTCAGTTCTTGCGAATGATTACGAAATTGCCCAGCTGCAAAGACAAAAGGTTTAGTGTTTCCTAATCTCTACCCATTACGTATTGCAGATAGTCTGCATAGGACTTTGACTTATTAAAATACCAGACGTGTTTTACAAAACAGGAATAAACATGATTGCGCGTGCCTCGTTGTAAATGCAATATTGCGCTTGAGTCATGCCTGTGCTTGACCTATTTATAAATGCGTTTGCACATGACCTTGTGTAGTCATAATATTGCATTTAAATTATGCATATGGTTAACCACAGGTAGTTTTGTTAGACGAGCGACTTTTCGTTAATTTTTATATGGGAAGGAGATATAGCCTAGTTGTTGTTGTAAGATCGCAATATCTAAAAATTATAGTTTTTAAACTTAATTCAAAAATTCAAAATACGCATTTGGTTAAAAATAATTTTTATTTATAATTTATTTTTACAGAAACATAGTCATGATTACAAATTGTTATAGGTATTATCCATAAAATATAATTTTAAACAATTTTAAGACAAAAATTTATTTATGTCACTTTTTAGTCAACATCCATAATGCTGAAATGCCCCCATGGTAGCGTTTCTACTGAGTTAGGCTTCACAAACCGTTTGTTATCAAAGGGGCTAAGTGTTATTTTTCTTTGAGCAGTGCTGAAAAGTACATGGTTATAAGATCTAATTCCATTCTGCTCGTGTGTCATTTCTTCATTCTCAAACAAACATTTTAAATAGTCGTCAAATGTGATTTTATTTTTTACTACGTAACTTTTTACTCCTTTAGCTTTCTTTATAGTATTTTGATTTTCACCATCTGTTCGAGTGCGCAGAGAGTACATTTTCGCTCGAAGTCCGACAAATTCTAGAATGATAGATCCATTGTTCTCATCCTTCATAAGGCCTGGTACCTTCTTGTTGACTTGTGGTATGCCATATGGGTTGTCTTCGGAGTAATCTGACGTATCAAATCGGTGTAAGTTTTCTTTTAAATCTGCGTATATATCCTCAACTTGAATCTCATATATGAGCGAGTCCGTATCTGTGTAACACAAACTACACTTGTCACCATATCTTTCTTTCATAAATTTATAATGAAATTCGTACAATATAGTTTTCGATATTTCTAGAATACACATTCCAACGTATATCGGTTTGTTGAAAAGTACTTCAGTTCGTAGTAGTTCAATCGCAATTAAATTGTCGTCAAAAATAGTGCGTGAATGGAAGTTTGGTTTTGAAATTAATGCCTCCGCTCCATATCGTCCTTCCCATGCTGTTTTGAGTTTAATGTCGCGTCGAAGTCGAACATTCTCCATTGTTTTTCCAAATACTGCATTGCACAAAAGTTTATATAGGTTTTTCTCAAATTCATTCTTAGCGTTTTTGCGTAAGTTCGCGTTCAAATCTATATATTTTTTCATCCAGTTTGATTGTTTAAATTTTAAAGCCTTGTGAATTTTTGTAAGTTTTAAACCTTCTGATAAGTATTGTTTTAAATTTCTATAATGCACTACATAATTTTTCTTATTATTCAAAGTAGCCATCATCTTTTGCTCTTTGCAGCCCGGTGGGAAACATTTTTCTGGGGCCATAGGTAAATCCTTTTGTCTATCATGTATATCTTCAGGATACTCCAAGTCTACTTCTAGGATATATCCAAGTGGGGAGTCATCTGGTGTATTTAAATCAATGGTATCAACATCTGTAACCCACTCAAGTTCTCCGTATGGCAAATATTGCGACATAGCCCAAGAGTACATTGCATTAACGTCAAAATACATAAGGAATTTATTTGTTTGAGTTGGGTCATATTCCTCCATATATTTGTTGTTAGCTTTTGCATGCCTTTTGGAACATTGTGTTAGACCGCCGCGGATGCCTTTTTCCAAAAACATAAGGATATCTACGTCACTGATGTAATCTAGTTCGACCTTTGTGTATTTTAACATTGCATCCCAAGCTAATCCTGGTGAGGTGTAATAATGGGCAGGATCGAGATCGTAATCTTTTATACAGGTATCGCGGAAATTTTCAAATATATCTGCCAACAAAAGAACGTCTATCTTCATATATAAGTCGCTGTATTCGCCTAAAGTTTTGATTTTAAACTCCTGCCATATCATAAGCGCGTGTTCATATTCCTCCTTTGTAATGTTACATTCCGTTAAAGTACTATAAAATTGCTCAAAGGGTGGAAGCTGTGTTTCTAGCAAATTTTCCCAATTTTGTATATACTCGTATGGGAACACACCTTTCCTTGTTAAAAGGTTAAACTTTTCACCGTTAAGATGAGGATACTCTGCACGAACAATTCTTTTTTCTTGTAAGTAAGACGCCAGTTTATCTAACGATGATGCCATAAATCGAAACGAATCAATAAATTTGAATTTTGTTTTGTAACCTTCTATGTATTTTACCATAGAAATGTATTTCTCTGTGTTATTTGGAATTATTTTTAAATTTCCAGGAATAGCGTTAGCCACGTCTTTTATGAGTAAATGTGCATCATAATTACTCAAATTGTGAAAGACCACAGGAATGGTCCGAGAGTCCTGATAATTAATATTGCAACTTTCGTGAGCAGGACCTCTGTATTTGCCGGTTAAATGACAGTGATCTCGCACCACTTTTTCTTTCTCCGCAAAAGGTTTCTCACATATATGACAATTTGTAGTATCTATGAAATCTTGTTCCTGCTGTGACGTCAGAGGAAGCATCGGCAAGGGACTAAGGTGAACATTCTCTACGTTTTCTGCTATCTCCTGTAACTGTTCAGCAAACCATTTTGCGCAATCGCGCCCTCTGTAGCTTCTGTAATATGAGAGTGCATCATCATAGCAGCATTTGAAATAGTATCCAATGCTGTGTGCTTCATGCTGTTGGTAACGTTTGGTATGACGAGTTTTATATGAAACTTGCTTTAAGATGCATTCAAAGTCCGCGTAGATAATAAATGGAACACGTTCCTTGTTTTTAAAGTTTTCAAATTTTAGCTTGCCCTCTTTTGGAAAGATCACTTTATAGTTGTTCATTTTTTCACAGTCTATAGAATGTTTCTCCAAATGAGCAGAAGCATAAAAATAATGAAGGCAGCGATCGCAAACGAATTTTTTAGTACGATGTTTAGATAACTGAGAAGATACCAAACGGGACAAATTCTTTATCCAAACATAATGATATTTAATTTGATTTCCGCCTTCATCCTCATCATAGCAGTTTTGTAGCAACAAAAGGTTGGCGTGCTTCTTTTTTTTATTTTTAGTAAGCCTTGTCGGTGCAACGGAAAATTCTCCTTTACTCTTGTTGAGAACGTAGACATTTATGCTTATATTATTTTGATTTTCAAACTTTTCTATGTCTGGTCTGCTTACAGGAAAAGTAATTCCATCTAAATTTAATAGAGTAGAATAGTGAGGGTACTTTTGAACGCGTTGTGGATCCTTTTCAGCAGGATGCAATGCAGACACCACCGCCCAAGCAAAGCACGCGTTATCATTATTTTGGACATTGACGCAAGCATGTTTTTTCATGATAGCCGGTGGTAGTTCAATGTAAGATGAACCCAACATAGGCGTATATTTATTTATATTAATCGTTAAATTGACGACCTCTTTTAAGGCCCATCCAGAATCACGATCTTGAAATTCATCCAAGTCCGAAAGAATAGTGTTCATAACGTTCTCTGCATACCATTCCGAGAGATTTGTATCTCTTGAAATCACTTTATTTTTAGTGTTTAGGTATTTGAACTCTTCTATTTCTTCTTTTGCTGTAAATTTAACGAAATTTCCGCAAAAGATGGTATTAACTTTCAAGAAAGGTTCTTTTTTCAAAAGATTTTCAATACGACGAACAAATAGCGGGCCGCAATCCTCCAAAAATTCAATTGGGTCTTTATGTTGCAAATTTGTTATGCTTGAGGTTCTTATTCTTCCATCGAACACAGATTTCATATCTTCCCATTTAATTCTATTTGATCTCCATTCTTTTCTATTGGTGTGTGTCGGTTTATACCCCTCTCCACGTAGTAAAGCAGCTTTCAACTTTGTCCGATATCCCATCATTTTACTAATAACGCTTAACAAATTGTTAATGACAGCAACACTTTTAGCAATTTTTAAATCGGCATTTAATAAACGCAAATTTCTCGAACACTCTTTGAGGCACTTTCTCATTTCTTCAATATTTTCCTTGTTAATTGTTTCCATAACCGTTTTCGCAGTATCCTCTATTAGCTTTATGTTGTTAGTGCAAGATGACATTTTACTATGTATTATTGTTAATTGTACACGTACACGACTTGTCTGTATGAACACAATGTGAAGAATGAACTTGCTCTTTGATTATCCTTACTTATATAACTTTCCAAATTAAAAGATTTTGCGTTCGATATTAAATTATTTTGAGAGAATTATATTTCCGTCTTCTGCCATTTTTTGTTAATTGAGCTAGTTGATTAACTTTATAAATTTAGTTTTGCTAATTATATACTTTAACTACGTCTTTTCAAAGGCGAGCTAAAAGGTTTATAACAGGAGCACATAATATGTAGAACCTCAATGAAGTAATAATTGTTATCATTGGAACGTGCGCTAAGAAGTTAAGGTTCTTGCCTCATAAAGCAAAACAAGTTTTGCCTTGCTGCCTGCGCAAAAGTTTTACGCGGGGAATGTGCCATTTGCTTGGACTTGTGAAGATCACGATTCCCCTAACGAGTTCTGATTGCTTGTGGTAGCGTCTGATCGCCTGGTAGCCGGTTTTAGCCAACAGGTTGTTCGTCAATGAAGAATTATAATTTGAGCCTTTGATTTTGGCAATTATATAAAGAGAAATTTAATATAATACAACATAATATTATTACGTATATAAACACACACACGTACACATAGTCACACACACACACACACACCCTCTCTTTCTCACACATTCTCTGTCTCTTACGCTCTCATACGTGTATATATGCGACGTCACAATCAGAAATCCAAGATGGCGGATTTGAGCGATTTTTGGGCCCTGTGTATTTTAAAGGGGAAAATTGCGCTAGAACCCCCATAGCTTAACTACTTTCGATTTGCACAAAAATTGAAAATACATTAATGTATATCACCTATAAACTTATACATATAAATAGGTATATATAAATTGCTTCAATTTCAATTGATTTTGAATAATTTGACATTGTTATTTTATTGCTTCGAAGAAAAAAGATAAATTAAATTGATAAAAATCCAAAAATGGCTTTCGAGGGTGCAGTACTGTGAACATTTTAAAGATCACTTAAATATTTCGGGAACTTTTCGGAAAACTAAAAGTTCCCGAAGAATTGGTGTGAGCCCAAAAAAGTTCACAGGACTGTACATGTTATTAGGCACTACCGCACTACAGAACTGTCAGACAAATTCCGCGCCTTTATTCGGTGGTTGCCCGGAAAAGTGAAAGCTTTTGTGGATTTAAATTATAATTTTGCGAAAAGTTATGATGTTATTGATTGTTTATTTTAATGCAATTATCTTTATAATAGACGCTTATTCATTCGCGGAGTGCTCGGTAGTGAGTTGCCCGAACAATTCGAAAGTTCTGCGTGGGGAGCCGCTTTTCAAGTAAGTGAAATTATGTTGGAATTGCAAAATGGTGGTCATATTTCACCAAAAAATCATTAAATTTTTCGCTGGTTTCTTTAAATCCTGCAAAAGCGGTGCACCTGGCGTGCATGCAAAGTGATTTTCCAGAGGGATATAATTTTCGAAACATATTTCTCAGGAAATTCTTTCATTTGCCATCTTTATTTTACAATTGCTCCATACCATCCCAGCAAATTCGCAACTTTAAAAGTTTATTTTAAGTGGCACTTATTTTCGAGAAATTAAGCAAACTCTTCTTATACAAGTTAATCGCCAGATTAAATACTCGAATAAATCGTGCTGCTCAAAAACGCTTACTGGGTGTGGGGATTTGGAGTTAAATAAATACCAGATAAAATATGATTGAGCATAAGCTCAGATCGAGCGTTGAATCGAAGTAGGATATTCAAGAAAAAAATATTATTTAAGTTTTTGATCAGTCAATTATTTCTATTCGAGTATCTTATGCTAGTCTCGATAAGCCTTCTGCATTAAATTATAATTGTAAATTAAGTTCTAAACGGTATATCTTAAATGCTTATCAAAATTAACCTTCTTATTTTTAAAAAATACTTAATTTCCTGACAATTTACTTCTTTAATTTGCATAAACATTGGAAGTAATTTAATATACATATTTTTGTCGTGTTTGTTAAGATAAGGCTGTTTAAAATAGTCTGAGGTTTCATTGATCCATCGACAATCCAGTATATTAGATATATATAATATATTGCGTTCTTTCCATGATACACATGTATATACCTACATATATATATCCTCCTTTTATATCCATACCAAAGAGCTATGTTTCTAATTTTTTCCTGTAAGATCGCAGTATCTTATCGCAATAAAACTCATCGTTTTCTAATTTTAGCTTAATGATTTCATTTTCCTTGTTATTACCAGAATTTGTTTTCTTGCAATGAAGCTCTCGTTTTCAGGCCAAATATCTAACAACTAGAAATGAATCAATTTCCTTAATTAGTGTATTCCGATATTCAAATATGTATAATGCCTTTAACTATTCTACGTTTTCTTCAATATTCTATTAAATTAATATTTCAACAATAAAACCGAAAATGCTTTGGAATGGCAGCATGCGATAGAATTCTATTCTACTTGAAATTAACTGCCTTAAAAATATTTCACAGTTGCCACTGATTATTGATTGGGAGAATATTATAAATTTTTGAGAACTTAAATTATCTAACGTACGAAATTTGTTTAGTTTTGCATTATTTAAAAAACGTCCAATGTAACATGAATATACTGATTTTGAAACTACTAAATTAAATTTTCGATTTCGTAATTTTAATTAACAATTGTTTTTCTTTCCACATAAAACTGTTTCAGAAGAGCAATTAAAAAAATTTTTTCTTTTGCTCATCACATTTGAATTGTTTTAATTCCACTTCATTTAAAGAAGTGAGGTAAAGCATCTGATAATTTATTTATGACATCCTGTAATCAAGAGCTTAATTTCAAGATCCTGATTGCGTGGTGGTAATTACTGAAATTAAATCCTGAAAGGGTTCAGATGCGATTGTGCGAATATTCTCTAAGTGGTTCTAATTGCATTAAGCCAGTGCATATTCGTGTCATTAGCAAAGAAATTGGTAAAGCCAACCCCTTGCACTGTGGGGCTCTGCTTCTGCGGGTTAATTAAGAGACGCCCATTGCGCGTCGCGTAATCACCCAAAGCAATTTTATATTTCTCGCAATAAATCGGCGCGTTAGCAAAATTGTCCCAAAAGACTTCCCTGTTCGCATCGCAGTCACGTTGTTGCTCGTTATTACTGAGCGGGCCCCGAAGCAATCCCTTTATCGCCTTATTATTGTCACTTCCATTTAATTATTAACCACTCCAGGTTCGTCGGTCGTAATTAAGGTTTTAAGATTAATTAAAAGAGCCCTCGGGGAGAATTTAGGCGCCTCCCTCCGTTTCGCATCGATGTGCGGGGGTGAATCATTTTCAAGTCGCTTACTCATTAAGAAATGGGAAAAAAAATAAAATCTAAACAAAGAACACCCCCACACCACAGGATGGAGTAAGTGGCAAGGATGCTGAAGCACCCGAGTCGCAAGGTACCCACTTAGGATGCAGTTGCAGAACCATCCGGGGCTGTGGGATGGGATGGTCCTGGTGCAAGGATGCTGCGGGATGCAGAGGTGCAAAACAGCATCACCAGCACTATCTTGGAGCACGGTGAGGGGGCAAAATATGCAACATCTAGCCATTCTCTGCAGCTTAGTCGTCTGCGGCACCCCAAACAATTAACTCATATTCCATTTCTACCGCATATGAGGACATACATATTTTCATGTTATTGAAGGAGTAATCGCCTACCTGGGCCTCTGAATATTATGTTGTTGATATAAACTTACACATATAGCGATATTTTGTTGACGATGTGTCGACATCAACGTCGTATAGTCAAAACAACAAATTTGTCCCAAGGAAGCATCCGAGCTTAAGCGTGAGTTCAGGGCACCCCAGAGGGAGCGATAATAATTATTGTGAAAACCTGGGCTTAATGCAAAAAAAAAAGTAAAAAAAAGAAAATACATCTTCCATCCCATCTCGCACGTTGTATGTTACGCCACCATGCGTTAGCTTCTGGTTGGTAAAAGGGTTGCAACATAATGAGCCCGTGTTAGTTGATATCGCGATTTCATGCTCCACTTGATGTGCGATTACCTTAATGACTTCTTCCTCCATCTGCTTTTGTTTACCTGCCTCTCTTGATTTGCTTGTTAGTCACGACGAGTTGCGACGGCATAACACTTTCTGGGAATGCAATTTAAAATTTATATGCTTTTTGTCTCCGCCCTTGAAAAGTTATAAAACAATGAGGTGTAGAATAGAAGCATAAATTATGTCGGTGAGATGGTACTTCACACCGATCAGTATTGTAATATATTGTTTTAAAACTCTATGCAAGTGAAGAGGTTTTCGACGGTGTTCTTATTAATTGTTATGCACCATTGTCATTAATGTTTTAAAACTCATCCAAAATCTCTCTTTAAACCAGGGATATTCAAGGAAATTTCGGTCATATTTTTAAAATATGTAGGTACTATACGAGTATGTAGATATATGTATATATTTAGTCAATAATTTATTTGATATATTTTTTTTATTACATTAAAAGAAAATTAATGAATTTGCATTTTTTTAACAATTTTTGAGATTATTAAAAAGATTCAACTCTCCTTAATAGAACTAATTTTTCCCATGCGGTTAGTTTAGGAGCGTATATTTAGAATGGAAGAAAGAAAAAGCTCTGTTCAGCTTCAGGAAAGCAAATTAACCCCTTAAGCAATTCATAAAATTATAACTAAAGGTTTTGTGTCTGTGCGGGCATCATGCAAAAACGACTAAAAAACTGCGGTTCTCATCTCGAATTAAAATTATAACGATAAAAGTGGTAAAATGCATTAAGATCATTTTAGGAATTTTTGTCGAATAGAGTTTTTAGAAAAACTTAAGGGTTCACTTGAACTATATAAACATTTATATAGTTTTTATTTCATCTGGTACAGCTACATGAAAGTAATGTGCTCTAAATCTTTAAATTGGCATTAAATGTAACCTTTACCGAATCATTCGCAAATTATAAAAACTTGGACTTTTTCTAGTATTTCTTAAATGCTGAGATAGAATTCTAAGAAGCCTATGTTTAGATGGCAAGTGGACATCTCCTATTTGAAAATATGTACCTTTAAAAGTTCTGTTTCCGCAAACATTTCTAAACCAAGAGTATTTTTCTCTGAATTCATCTTCTTGGAGTATCTTCATTTTGCAAAGAATAACTTCGTGTCACAAAGGCCTAAGAATACCTCAGTAGTGGCGATGCTACTGAAGTAGTAGTGGCTAAAGGCACGTTCTCATCCGCGTGTACCGCCAAAACATTCGTTCATTCACTGGAAGTGTGCACTTAAGAGATTAAAAATTTTCCCAGCCCGGAGGACAACTGCAAGCTCGGAGGATCCGGGGACTGCTGTAATTTGCAGGAAAGAAATGCTTTCATATCAACAACGATGAGAGGTTATTCGCGGGCCCGCAAATAAACGAATTGGGCCCCCCTAGGGTCTGTAGCCGGGGGCTCGTTGTGCTGAGTTGACGGACGGAAATGGAATTAAGTGAACCGATGCGGTTCGGTTAGTGCAGTTGCAGACGAAATGCAGATTTGTTTTTATCAGTTTATTACTTTGCGGGGATTTGGGAGATGAAAAGGCACCTCGATGGACACTTTTCTCCTACAAATTATGTCGCTAACTAAGTGAGTATTTTTGTGTAGCGTCCTGTACCACCCAAGCTTTTAATCCAGGCTTCCATATATCATTTTATAAAGAAATACAATTTTCAAATAAACCGCCAAAGAGCCAGTCAGACATGCGCAATTAGTGTTCCATACGCTGATTGCTTTTAAAGTAAAATAATTTAGCAAAATTCAATATCTATACCACATTCGGAATTTACTTTCATTATACACTTTATGAAAAATACAAATTTTGGAGATGGACAGGTGGAAGAAACTTTTAGTAAATTTTTTACATTAATATAAAGAAAAGAAAATATTCAGCAAGTATAACATCATACATTACATTTGAATTCGATCTTTAAATTTCTAAGTATATCAAACATTTGGAGCAATTAAGCTGTAACAAACAGACGGATAAAGTGATTCTGGTCATTCCTATAAGAAGAATTTTTTAAGAACGCTTGTTAGTTATCCGTTTCACTTCTTATTTTTGACCTCACTGTTTGTAGTTACTGAATGAAATGCTGCTCCAATGCGATATATATATATATTCAATATATAGGCTCTTCTTTCAAACAAACGTAATAAATTTTAGATTAAATAGGACCTTCCTAAAAACCAATCACCCGAAGAAAATGAACTCTTTGTTTTTAATCATATGCGATTTGAATAAAGCACCTTTCATCAATATTTTATAGACAAGATAACAACAACTAAACCTTCTCAAACATCAGTGTGGTAATGTCTTATTTCTGCTTTTACCCTCACATTTCCTTCAAAAATATTTGTGTTTTCTAAGGTAATTGTTGTTGATTTTATCTCATTTCAATTTTCATTCTGGGAATATCTGACAAAATTTGAGACGTGAATGTTCACACTAATGTGTATTTTAAGGGTTACATTTTCCGGATGGGGAATTTCTCAGTTTCTGTCTTTTGAGTTGAGGATTGTTTTAATAAGAGTTTGACTTCGTTACGGCAAAACACTATATTGACCTAATATTTGCGGGAAAGGGAGGAAGGGACAAAGATGTTAAGATCCAGTAAGACTCTAAACTTTCTTCAATTCCATCTTAAGTCTTTTAATTCTGTAATTTGAGTTGAAAATGGGTTTTCCAGTTTCTCCTGCTTTTAAAAAACTTAGAAAGTACAAAACAAAAGTAAGTTGGGAGCCATCCGTCCTACTTTCCGTGGTAGAAAATGCATCTTCTTTGAGAAGAAAATTCTTTACTGTTTGCATTTGCGGCGAAATCCTTAGGAAAGTTGAAAGTGCTCTAAGTGCTTCTTACCAAAATAATTCATCTATATGCTCATATCAATGATTCACTAAAATTCATGCGGTTGTATTTTAAAACTTATTTTATGTGTTCCTTCTTCATATGCAGAAAATTTGCAAGAAATTTGCATAACACTTGCAACTATGCGGTTTCATCTTCTATTTAATACTTCTACTGCAGAGTACTCTGTAAACCGCACTCGTTTCCGCGCTCAACACTCAGCGCAAACTGCAAACAACAACACTTTGGTGTACTCGAGCCCCATCTGATCCATCATTAAAAAGTTTGAAATGTTCTTAAGTAGCTACTCCCCCCTCAAGTGAAAACACAATAATGAGGTTATACCATTTACAAAATGAAATTCATATTGTCGACCCGGACCCGGACCATGCTCGGGCTCTGAATCCACCCCGCAGTCGCCTCTTTGGACCCATAGCAAGCCTGACTCCAGTCTTCGTGTATCAAGACTTATTAGTGGAAAGTTGAAAAGCTTCATGTTGACGATGATGACGACAACAACTTTCTTTATTCAGCGAAAGGAAAACTCAATTGAAAGTCAGCATCACTTCCGGTTCGGAACAGCTTGAGGCAAACTTCCGTTCAGTATTAATAACCAGTCCCGCAGTCCAACCCCCGCCAAATTTTCCAACGATATACAACATCGCAGCTACATCCGCTTTAAATTATGCTCTGCGAGAAGTAGAACTTTTCACGGCAACAAGTGGTTGTTATGCTCCTTGGATAATTGCGACCAGACGGAGACAAAACGTTTCTTCAGAACGAGGGCAAGAGGGGCGGGGCAGCCGGGGCCAAGGGTACTCTGCTATGAACAACGTATTAACCGAGTTTGCACATAGACGCCTTAAGCCTTCTTATAGGCTTCTGAGTATTCGTTGGAAAATAAATTTGATCTTTAGTATCTAAGAACATACCAAGAAATAGCCCGAGTTCAGAAGCTTAACTGCTTAACATAGGTGCAACCAGTGTTAGATGGAATGATTGGCTTGAAAATGCAGCACAACAATTTCTGGGGAACGATCAATATACTTTTTAGTATTGAAGAAACCCTGAGTTTTTATTGTGGAGGACTTAATTAGTAGTTACGTATAATTAATTCACATGTTTTATAATAAAAACTGCCGCACAAGTTATAATCAGTTATACAACATCGTGTAGTGTTGTCATCTTAACTTTCAAATATGATACTACTCGTGTGAAACATTCCCCTTCGAACTTACTTAGCAGAATAAAAAGTTATTTATTCAAAGTAAACTTCCCGAGTCGAAATTAATGTTCTCTTTTCATTAAACGCAACACAAAATGTTTATACTTCTATCCTACTAAATGTTATTTAACTTTGCACACGCATGTTTAACTTCGATAACAATGCAATTTTGTGGTTTTTGTAGCTGGATTCTACCCACGCATTAAAAGCGTTTATTTTATTTTTTTTTAATTTTAACTTATTTTCCAAGTCCTGAAGACCTGTCTGAATCCAAGTCTTCGTCTTCGTATTCTTCTTCTTGTGGCAGTTTATGACGTCAACCAACAAGTTGAACTATCTATAGACCTTGATATCTGATATTTTAAATTAATCAAAGTAATCCCACAATACATAATTCGACACTATTTCAAGGAATGCTCCTGCAGTTTTTCTAATTCCATCTTACGAATTCAACGCAAGTCTTGTCTCGCGCATCCTTCTAGACAAGTAGATAATAAAAAAGTAAGTATACTCAGTTTCAACATTTTGAAGGCGCTGAAAAGGTTTTTTGAATAACAACAGCTAAAAATTTGTTACTACTAATGGAGGGTCCATTACAGAATTCTTTAAAGTTAAAAAATGTCAGTGGGAAGGAAATTGAGAAAGTATCCTTTGATTTATATGTAGGTAGGTGAAATCAAAATATTTTTAATTAAAAAAAAAGAAACACATAAAATGTAGCCTATATGTATGCATATAGTACCTACCTTACGGTCAAAAAATATCAAATTATTAAATATTGAGGTTCTAGGAACAGGAACCACTTCCATTGGGACTCTGGCAGCTAGACTAGCCTCTGTCTCCTGAATTTCCAGAGAGAAATGTCTAAATGTAAATAACTAGCGAGACGAGAGGATTTAATTAATTAAGGAAAATAATAAAACTTTTCTTAGCGAAAATAAAATCGTAGAATAATTTTTTTTATTACCACTATTCTTTTATAAAATTAAGCAAAGAGCCCTTTGAAATATAGGTACCCTTGAATTAATTGAAGTAATTATTTTATGTAATTACTTATGAACGCAACCCTAAATGGTTGGAAAATATTACCTCGGGTTTTTGTCATCCAAGGGGTAATATTTAAAATTCTCAATAAATTAATTTCTCCGTATAAATTAAAGTGTTTCATTTTTGACATATACTGATGGCAGCCAACGCCACACAATATAAACCGCCCTATTACTACCGAATGCCCATTCGCGTTGGAACGGTGAGATAGCTATTAAAATTACTGAAATTTCCGCTTTTCATTAAAATTGTAATTAACTTCACTTAATTAAATTCCCCGTTATCAATAGTAGGTCAAAATATTTTAAATAAACCTTCCAGCCATCGTCTAAATATTTCGCGGGGAAAATTGGAAATTAAAAATGTCAGTGGTCGACTTTTGTGACATTTTTGTTGGTGTGGTGTGTCGCATGAATGCATATACATATGTCTCCACATTCATGTTTCACAAAAATTGGAACTTTTTAAAAATTAAACAAGTTCTTTCAGGAGAATGTGAAAAATTAATAAAAATCACCAATAAAAGATAATTTGATGCGCTTCCCTCGGAAAAATGAGAATTTCCTGGTTAACTGGTCGTTTGGATCAAACGGTGGTTGCCCAGTTCCCAAAAAATGTTTTTGGCTGCAAATTTTGCATACGAAATAAAAAAAGGCGTTCACAAAAAGCGCTTTAAATTCTCATGAAGAGTTTCAACGCCCCCGACCGAACGTCTGCCCGGGCCAGCCCCATCAACTGGGACTGTATATACCCGAAATTCTCGACTGTTGGGAAATTTTGCGCACGGAAAATGGTCAATTGTTCCCTTTTGCCGCGTAATGAATTCATCGCGAATGAACGTTTTCTGCTGGGTAAGGAGGGCTATTACCGGGCGGCATGGTACTGTTTTTGTGTTGCCCTGTAAAATATACACAGCCCAGCTATTGTACAGGGCGGGTAAAGGGTGGTTCTGGGCGGATATACTATTTTTCGCAGTTGTTTTTTTATGGAAATCTCGCTGTGCTAATCTGTGAATAATTTTGCTGCGTTAGGGGTGCAGTTTTTGAACAGTAGATCATGTAAATGTCCATTTCCGCTAGAGTTCCTTTCTACTTTAATTGGTTTGCACAAGAGGAAAAAAATGTCTTTTGTTAACAAAAAACATCTTGGGTACCTATAAATAATTACTGACTATAAGTATGGTCTAAGTAAAAATATCACAGGCCCAAACGCAGCCCAAAAGAGGCACGGCATCACCGTCTTATGGCTAAATGAGGCACGGTACACCGAAAAGAGGTTTAAGATGTTAAAATGTAACCTGCCTCAGGAACCGAAAAGTTTTATATCTGAAAACGTTGGCAAATATTTATTAGATTTTTTTCTCCATTTAATGGAAAGGAAAATGAGTCTCAAAGATACCAAGTATAAGGTTTTTATTTTATTAGGTATTTTTATATCAATTTTAACATTCTCTGTCAGTCAGAAAATAGGTTTTTTATTTAGACAAATTATACAAAAATTATAATTATTAAAATTATCTCTAAAAGATTCATTTGTCTAATTTATGATCAAGCGTACATTTGCGTCTTGAACACAAAACTTATTTAATTTAGTAACGAGCAAGCTGACATAGACTACAAAGTAATCCTTTGGGTATAACTCCCCTACACAAATTCCCATTTTCCTAATTTTGACATGACATGACATAGCATGATATTTGATATTTTTAAGGTAGGACAATGTTCCACACATTTGCTTCTCTTGCTATATGTAGTCCTCACTGAAACCTATTGAAAATGAAGACGTTAACCAGGAACCAGTAGTCGGCCTTTTGTGTGCTTTAATGATTGTAAAATAGTCTTTTAATTTCAATTAATTGATAACTTCATAACATCTAACTTTTTCTTCCGCAATTTTCTTACTAACGAATGGGGTTTTCGAATTCGATGAAAATTCAATATTACATTTTTGTGCATATTTCTTGGTTCTCTACGTTAATTTAAATAAACTTCAATAGTCGACCTCTTTAAACTTGTTCATGGATATTTTGTAATTTACTATACAAATTTTAACTTTAAAAACTGTTCAGACTTATTATTTTCTGGAATTAGAAGCATTGTGTGGCTGAATTTGAGTATATACATACATATGTACATACATACATATGTTGTTTATTGTAAAACAATATAAATTTAAACTTATGTAGAATGACTCTTAATGACTAGTGGATATTCTACTCTATGAAAGATATTCGTATTTACATAGTGGACTTTTTTTTCTTCTTTTAATTCACTTATTTGATTTCTGTTGTCAATACAACGATGTATAAAATGTTGGTTTATTTTCCTTGATGAGCCTTCAGAGTTATCGAAGGTTGGGTGTTTTGTAAATTAGTCTGCTGTGTAAGGGGTGTAGCCCTCAGACAGTAGCCCATGTAAATGTCCACTTCCACTCGAGTACCCTTTGGCTTTGATCGACAAGAACCGACAATACCTGGAAGAAAGACAACATCTTTGGCACACACTCAGCACAACATACCTGTTTACATAGAAATTGTTATTTGAGCAAATAAATATGACACTAATGGGGGCGTGCACCCGACGACAGTGTGCAACTGTCCTGTCCATCTCTGTCTGCATGTCGGCTAATTAATCAAATCAAATTAACTTTGCCGAAGGCAAACTGTTCCGTCAATAAGTCACGGCTCTGTGACAACCCGTTGTGCTCCAGTTCCATCTGCAGCATCCCTCTCTCTGTCCAATGATGAAGTTGTGGCCCGTCCTAACTCTCCTACCCTCGAAAGCATATGAAATGATGATGATGATGACGGCACCGAATGCGGGCGTTATGAGGTATTTCTGCCGGGGAGTGTTGGTTTTGTTGGTTCAAATGTGGGCTGTGTGGGCATAGGCCCACAGTAAATAAGTGACTTTGCCTGATATTGCCTTTCACGATTGATTAAAGACGTTTGTTTGCATAAGGGCCTCCCGTCGGTAATAAATCCATTTGGGAGGCGAGCCACCCCCGTCTATGCGTGCGGCCCATCCCCCCAAAGCACAAATTATTATTAGTACTAATGGAAAAGTTTCATTTCAGTTTTTGCGGAGGCCTCAGCCGCAATCGGCAAACCCGATTGGAAGTTGTGGCTAAACATGAAAGGGAAAATTTCCTTTCATCAGTATACGCTTTATCTTTTCAATACCTACATAATTATACAACACAAAAGACAGTTACATATTAAACATATAGCTACAGACCATTTTCAAAAGCGAACATTTTAAATAAATGTTGGTTGGTGTTTTCATAATTTTAATATACCTATACCTACGTATGTAAAAAGTTTTTAAGCACAGAGAAAAAAAAACCCTGGTTAAAAAAACCAAAAATTGAGGTTTACATTAACCAATTTTATTTGGCAGGTTATCAGCCTACTGTAGGCATTTTTTGTTAATTTAAGCTCAATCAAGTTCACTTTACAAATAACAAGGTCATATTCAAAGGTCACAGGAAGTCCAAATTAAGCCCGAGTAAGAACTGTTATAATCAGCTTAAAAGACTAATTTAAAACTAGAAGAGCAGCATATATTTAAAATCTTTTTAGAAAATATTCTCCTGCTATCCAAACTCAGCAATAAATGCAAAATATTTGAGCCAGCTAGCTAATTCT
The DNA here is from genome assembly GCA_933228815.1 of Machimus atricapillus. Classification (NCBI taxonomy): domain Eukaryota; kingdom Metazoa; phylum Arthropoda; class Insecta; order Diptera; family Asilidae; genus Machimus; species Machimus atricapillus. The sequence continues at coordinate 3,451,014 of OW121788.1, read as the reverse complement.
TATCAATTCTAATAGTACTCGAAAATCACCATTCTTCTTCTAAAGCGGATATTGCAGATTTTAGCGCAGAAGCGGTTTAAATTTAAAACCTTTTTGGAAAATGTCCTCATACTATCCAAAATTAGTATAATAAATGAAAAAAACACCGCGCTAGCTAACTAATTCCTATACCAATTCTGGTAGTACCCAAAAATCGGTTTTCTTCTATTGCAAGGGGTAATGGAAATTTCAGCAAAGGGGCAGTTCAGATTTAAAATCGTTTTAGAAAAAGCCTTCATAATATGAAAACAACCACGATTTTTCAAAGTTGATAATAAGTGAGGAAAAGAATTGGCACTTTTCCTTTTGTTTTTTTGTCACATTTATCTTTTTAAAAGTTAATACAAAAATTTGTACGTAATGCATAAGATGTGAGTAATTTCGGAAATGTTTTTTTTTTGTAGATTTTCTATTTTAAATTTATACCACTTTAATAACCTACTCCGAAATTAAAATGAACTTATTCTTTTTTTCCTATGCAAATAAGTAGGTATGGATATTTGTTTTCAATACAATTTTGAATTTATTATAGTCACAAACTACTTAATAGATTACCACTGATAAATTCTGTTAGCAAAGGTTTTGGTTTAGGGCAATAATCACGATCAGGAGTAGGTACCTCATAGAATAAATTGAATGTGCTCACGTCGCGTAAGTTTCTTAATCACTTAAGTGATGGTACGAAATGCGACATTGTGGAAGTGAGGTGTATACGTTTCGTGCAATAAATTGTCACTGAAAGTATAAAAACTTCAATGCTCACTTTTCTGCTGTTTGCTTATAATTATCGTAGTAATTTCCTGACCCATAAACAACTCACATAAAATTCGGGCAAGTACAGTCCATCTGGAAAGGGGAATAACTATCCAACCATAAACTAGGAGAGATTAGTGCCACATATCGCTTAGAAAGATGCTATTTGCTATTTTAGAGGCTCCATAAAATCCTTGACCAAACACAGTCAAGAGGGCCGACTAAAGCTTTCAGAAATACATATACCATCTTGTGGTTGACTCTTAAACATGAGACACTTCTTGGGTACAAAAACTAAACGGACAACAAGGACTTTTGTGGGTCATTTCCCAATCTTATGACCATGTAGCAGCAGAGTTTTGCCCATATTTTTAATGAACTCTGAAAATGTTCTTTCGCAGAAGATGGAATTACCCGGGAACTCGTCGACGGTTCTATGTAAATGATTAAAGAGCCAGTAATGGAGATACGGTTCAACAAATAAGTTTGAGGGAGCTTTAAATTTTAGAAATCCTTTTTACTTGTATTAGATAAAATAATTTAATGCTTAAGTGGTTAAGGTATTCGACTCCATTCTACATACGTACAATCGATTTCTAAAACCCTTTGCTTAATGTTCGTATACAACACGTAATTAATTTTAATATTTTATTATTCAAGCGTACCACCTTTTTAAAACTCAGCTATTTTTATAGAGTTACTTATGTAGGCAAGAACTTAACATCTTTAAATCCAAAATATAGATCGTTGAGAGATAGGTATTAACTAGATATTTTTTTAACTATCTATTCGGATAAAAATATAGTTATGATGCCATGAGGGTAATAATAATACTGAAACAAAATTCCTAATTGTATGTATGTATAATTATTTTCGCTGAAATATTATAATGTATCTACATATTTCCAATTTATAACTCTACCCAATTAAGCAAAACCAGAACCCCTAAAATATATTTTTGCAATTAATTTAATTGCACCATTTTGTTTCAAAGAAATTATCTAAAACTCATTACAAAAGCGTTTTATGTATCATTGGGATTAATTTAATTACTATTCTGGAAAACAAATTTTATCCTTAGAAGAGAATTATGAAAAGCCTAGTTCAATTGTTTGATCAAAAATTTCGCGTCCAGGTTTCTAATGATTATGTATACATAATATGTGATAATATGGTTTATAGTTATAGATGCATCTAATGCTATACAAGTTTTCTTTAAATCTATAGCAATGTTACCAAAGTAGTGTAATGTATGTATATGTAGCTTAAATTTTGTCAAAGTTTAATTAAAGAGTTGTCAAATATTTTGAAGTCACTCTTGATAAAACACTCACCTCTGCTAGCGCCAATCCTTGATTCTAACCAACACTAATATTCTAATTAAAATTAGGAAAGGGTATACATAATTAGAAGATTCACTGCACCAAGTCTCAAAAATAAAATTATTTTTCAATCTTTCCTTTGCCATAACGACAGAAAAACTCATTTTGAGAAAATTAGAGTTAAAGTTTCGAGAAATCTGCCTTTTGCTTCATTTGAATAATTGTAAAATATAAGAAAAAAGAAACAATAAATTAAAATTATTCAGTGGTCAAGATTTTTTACCTACTCGTAAATATGAGTTAATTAATTATTATGTTGGAGTGATTTTTCGTGATTCAGATATGTGTATTATTTAAAATTTATGTTAAACATTAATAATACTATTTGCATGGCCTGTAAAAGTCGAATATTTGGAAGCAAACTTAATTGGAATGAGGTTAAATCAATTAAGTAAAGTGCTTATTTAATTCGGTTGTGATTTCGCTTAATTGGAAAATGTTTCCACTTCAACTACATAATTATTGGCTATCTCAAATAACATTTTATGTTTTTATGGTAAAATGCTCCATTTTATTAATAATGATGAATTACTTGGAGTTTATTATTAGTGCTAAATTAGGGAGATGTTTTTCAATTCGTTGCATTTATTGGTAAATAGCATCAATTTGTACGTGATAAAAACAAAGTTCGGGAAACCGACAGACAAAATTAGAAGTCGACTGAGAAGATGCCCGGAATTAGTGGATTGGGATGATAACAAACTTGGAAAGCTATCGAGCTAATAATACAAGACAAGTGCTCAAGTGGATCCGGAGCACAAAGCACAAAAAGAAAACGAAAACAAAGAAGGTTGAAGATGTTATACCATGCCCCGGACATGAAGAGGAGGATCTGTACCGAGCTGATGAAGCACTCTTCATTGCATTGCCATTAATCGGTTGTGCAGAGAAGGGTCGAAATAATGGTGGAGTAGGTTATAGCTATAGGTATCATACTACGCACGGGTTCAGAAAAAAAACTTTGGTATTATACCATACACCAAGAATAATCTCCTTTCCGGCAATTATCCAAGTTGGCACAAAAGAAATTTCACCAGCACACACATGTCTACCGCCCCGGGGAAGTTCGGAGTGAGCTCCTCCTCCGTTTGGCCAAAAGTGTCTGCACGCTCCTCCGACATTAAAAAGTTTTCCCTTTGTAGGGCAGACGTGATCGCATTCCGCCCCGAGAATCCATCCAAGGAGCAATTTGTTCCCGAATGGTATGCGGTTCGATGGTTCCGCACCATCTCAACTCCCCCGCATCATGTGGAGAGGTATAGATCCAAGTACCATTCATTTAGGACACACTATGCTCCTTTTATCTCAGTTCATCAACTCTGAAAAAAAAAATAAAATAAATAAATGTAAAAAAGCTTCAAAAAATCATTGCGTTTCCATCAGCGTCGGCGGCAGGCAAAAAGAGCTCCCGACTTCTATCATTATGGAGATGCTCGAAAGCTAACCTCCATTTCGAGGGATAGAGGCTCCCGACTGTGACCGCAATGGTTTAAAGGTTTGAGGCCAAGGGCGCTTACCAACCCAAGGGGGATCCCCTTGTATAGATACTCCCTCTTGGCAGAAAACCTAAACCTAGCCAAGCGCGAACGAAGGTTCCTTTATCATCGCGGCCAAATTTGAATATCTTAAGTGCAGACAGCGCTCTCATGAATAAGTGATAAGGCACTCATAACGCGATGTACGTGTATTTAAAGAAAATTTATGATAATATCTGGCGCTCGCAGGCAATTTACTTTCAATTTACACCTCTTCCTGGAAAGTAACCGAGCCTGTGTTAGGATTTTCCCATATCTCACCTTCTCCAGGCCGCGGTTATTACATTTATTCACCTTCATCTTTTATGACCCTTTGGCGGCCTCGAACAAAATTAGTGCTCATGTCGCAACACATAAACTGCATGAGAATGTTTTTCAACACATAAAAAAAAGTAATATTTCGCCCTTTCCACTCTTCCAAGCGACGCCCTTGCAATCTACTTAATGTAATGAAAAATAAATAATTCCTGTAACGTCTTAAGGTCTTCGTCCTTAACATGTTTATGTGGTTCAAACCGATTAGCGCTCAGATTTGCGACATGTGACATGTGGGATATAAAAGCCCTGAATAAACTCTGAATCCCCAGTGGGAGCCTTGAGTTCTTTGATAGGGGCCCAAGGAACTCCTTGCAAGTCATGCTACTTAGTGACAGAAAACCACACAAAACTTTTTTTCAACCAGAATTGGTTTCCTAGGATTTTCAGTGAGTCATCTAGTAAAAAAATAAAGATATACCTACTGGAATTCTACCTAAATATATTAAAATTGCAATTATAAACGATAGAATATTAGGTATATTGTTTTTCTTTTAAAATAGATTTCACTGGAATTTCAATTCAAAGCACTAGAATTCTATTAATTTTTAACCGACGAAAAAAGAAGGTTCTCAAGTCGTGGCGTGTATATGTTGTAGTTTTTTTTCTTCTTTTTCATTTTCTTCTTTTTCTTTTTCTTCTTTTTCTTTTTCTTTTTCCCTTTTCCCTTTTTCCCTTTTCCCTTTTCCCTTTTCCCTTTTCCCTTTTTCCCTTTTTCCCTTTTTCCCTTTTCCCCTTTTCCCTTTGATTACTGAAAAGTGAAAAATAAAAGCTTTTTCACAAAAAATTACCGACGTAAAAGGAACTGAAAAGTGCAAATAAAATAAACCTTTTTACTCTGAATAACTGAGCTCCTAAACTAATATATGTATGTATGAAGTAAGAAATTTCGAATCGGCGCCAAACAAACAATCAACGAAGATCATTAAATTACTTCAAAGAAATTTGGCGCCGACTCAAAATTAGTTATGTACTTACATTAGTTAAGGAGATCAGTTTATTAAAACTAAAAAGGTTTATTTTATTTTTAACCTTTCAGTTCCCCTTTCGTCGGTTTAATTTTTTGTTAAAAAGATTTTTTTCTTAAATAGATTTTAAAATATTATATATTGATTCTATTGAGTAGCTAGCTAGATTTGTGCTTACATCAAAGCCTTTAGTAGAAACTTTACATTATTAATTTTTGTTTTGAAATCGAATTAATTGCACATAAAATATAGCTATTACAAATCGTCTTTCCTCTAGTAACTACTTATCTATATCCGTACCGTATTAAATGTCATTGTATCTAAATATCTCTAATTAGACATTTCACATAAGTCGGAAAAACAAGAAGATATTGTACAAAAGGCAATCCTTTTGCTTTTACTTTTTACTCTATATAAACAGAATACGAAAAATGATAAGTTTTATATCGTTGCTTCTTGCTTCAAACGTGTTCTAGAAAAAAATTATCATTCCAGTGCAGTGAATTTTTACAGCAAGGCAGTTCAGTTTTTTGTTAGATCCTTCGGAAATATTGTTTTCTTAAGTTTTGATCAAGAAAAAACTTAGCAGCAGAAATCTGAATACTGTCCAGCAACATTTCCCTATGGTAAAAATATTTACAATGAGCGACTTTACTATAGGAAGTGCTCGACAGTTGTGCGTTAGTCCAATTTCCGCCCAAAAAGGACAAATATCGATTTAAGGCATTGCATTTAATGCAAATAGAGAAGGTCTTCGCGGTCTATTTTTTTTGTTTTACGAGACTTGCGGAAGCATTAGTTGATCCCCATCAAAACTTGGAAATCCGAACTTGTCTCATCTGTAAGTGAAACGGCCGCTTTATCTCCGGCAAATCAGACCTAAATCCTGGAGGAGCTACAACGGGAGCGCGCCGCGCCGCCCGCTATCCAGTGGCATATCAACCCCGCAGCTCCCGCGGGGCTCCTAGTGCTGCAAATCCGCTTTTATCATTTTCTATTTATTCAGTGAACTTCGGGACTTATCTTCCCAGTTCATAATCGCTGGCTAAGCTCCTTACTTATAGCTTTGTGGTACTTGGGGCTGTTATTCCTCCTCCGTGTTGCTGCAGCGACAGGGCGCACTCCCGAGTCCTAGCCATGGTTTGCGTGGGGTGCTCCAGGAGACGACGGGACCCACCAGCTCTGGTGGATGCATCCCGGCTCTACGGCTGTTTGTCTCCACTTTATTTTCCACCGAGATGATGGCAAAAGTTCATCAAAAAGTTGTGCAGAGATGCGCATTACCTGGGAGGACAAAGTTTTCATGGTTTCGTTTCGGTGCTCCTGCTACAGCACCGCAGCTTCCAAAGTCCTCCTGTTTAGAGGTGGCTGGATGAGCGGGCGGTCGGGCGGGCGGCCAGGTGGAAAAGGCTCCATTCGGAGGATGGATGCAGCCTGATGATATGGGCGAATTATTTTGTTCATTTTGATAATTGTTGAGGTTGCTCCGAGTGTTTTGTGTGCACAGAGCCATCTACGCGAGGAGCAATTAAATGCGGCCAGCCACAAGTGCTCTGGAAGGAGTCTGTTGCTCCGCGTCCCGCCCGCCCGCCGTTCAGAGGTAAGGCAGCCGGCGATGAATTTTAATTGTGACCATCCCTTGAGGATTTATGAGATGCGGGGCGAGGTATACAAGATCGAAAAATGGACCACTGAGGCTGGGTGTTATTCGCTATGCACATTGCACTTTGATGTATTCAGGGAAAACAGAATTAAAGTGTTTTTCGACTAATAGAATTGAGATTTAGCACTAAACTCCAGGCAAGCGAAAAACATAAACACCATGGAAAAGCTATGAAATTGCGATTTGTAAAATGATTAGTCTTTATTCTACTTGATGTTTTATATGCCAACATTAAATGCATCTACCCACTATCACCCATTAGGCAGAGTAGTTTATGGGGCCCGCAACTTTTAGAGACCGTAAAACTGAGAATGAAATAATAAAATAATTATTGATTTAATTTTACAGGCATTTCATAAAACTCGTGACGATAGAGCACGTCACGTTTAAGGTTTGCCACAGAGAAGACTTTTAAAATTGTCATGTTCAGAAAAATTAGGTGCCATTATACCCTTACGAGTAATTAAATTTTTTTAAATGATCATTACCTTCACCTACTGTATAATGATAATTTGTATATTTTGCAAAATTTAGATAAAGTCAAAATTATCAGGACTTAATTTCATTAAATATTTATTTTGAAGATGAAGATGAAAACGTTATCCAAATATTCTCTACTTCCGAAATTTTCGTTGAACCTAAATACTTGTTTAACTTCATCGGTGTCGATAGAGGGGTTCTTTACGTTTACTGGGTTTTTAAAGCCTTCGCTGACTATTGTATAAAATAGTAAAATTAAAGAATGTATGTTATATAACATATGTATAATTATTTTTGGGGTTAATTTTAATTTTCCTAACTAAACAATATTACCAATCAGTGAAAATATAGCTAGTAGTAATAGTATGCATAAATCAGTGAAAATTAGAGATAGTTTAATATTTATTTGTACAAAGATATAAAGGAAGGGTGAAAGACTGTTTTATATCTTCAATTCATGATATGTAATTTTAATATGTAAAACTACAAATCGTAGTTCAGCCAACTGTATGTACCTACTATACATATACTATTTTACTAGTTTTTAAAGTATAATTTCAGGTTTAATGATCCCTTGTTAGCCTGTAAAGCTCCAAAAGACCTCGCAGTTGAAAAGGGCCCAAATCCCCGGAAACAACGACCTATTGAAATTTTTTTTCTATTTTTTCGTTGTGCAATGGTGTGGCCGTGCACTCGTTGCAAAACCCAATTAGGTCGTGTAAGCACAGTTAGTGTCCTTATTGATTCGTGGCACATCCTCCAGTGCTCCATTGATGCAAGTGATCTTCGAAAACAAACACTCCCTTGCCGCTGGGTGTTTTCCCACGGAGCTCCTCCGTTGATTCACTGCACCTTCTGCGGCAGTTCATTATCCCGGGACGACTAAAGTCTCCGACTAAAATACACGAGTATGTACCGTGCATATGTTGACTATGGGATGGGGCTGGACCACCGCCGGGATGCTGAAGGAGCACCCGAAGAAGGGCGAATTTTACAGGGGCACCCAGTCCTTCTTAATGGCATTTTTGTCTCACCGCTGCACTCAGGACGAAATTATTTCTGCTGGCGAATTCTGGCCACGGTTGGTCCTCGTGCCGTGCCGGGTTTTGTTGTGCCGGTGCTCTATAGCCCGTTCTTTGCGGCACGTTCAGCCCTTCGGCGCGGCACGGCTTAACCACTCCATGGCTATGTTCATTTTATTTGCGGTCTGCAATGATTCGATCAGACAACTCTAAAAAGCATTTATTTGGCTGCAGAGAATGGAATTGAATTGGATGCTTCATCTGTTTACAGGGGGGTGGCCGGGACATGTTGCGGTCCCGGTGGCGGGCGTTCACAGGGTGCCTCTTTTACTCTATAGTGATGGTATGCGGAGTCGAAATTCCGGGCATAGTCTGCCTTGCTGCCGGTTCATTGCAGCTATCCCAAGCTCAGCCGTGCTCAAACCGCATTTAACTGTGTAGTAGCACCCCCGCAACCCCCCACTGAAATCCTCCTCCCCCACGTCGATTATTGATTCGGCAATTTATGCTTAAAAACGGATTTATTTGCCCTTTATAACTGTTTTTCTTGCTGGCATGGCGGCAGCAGCGGTGAGGGTTTTTATATGTGCTTGCGGCAAACAGCAAAGTTGCTGGCTCAGCCATTGGCTGCATTTGTTGCAATCGACTGGCCGCGCTTCGGGCGAATTGCCGCGGTCTGCATCAAATGAAAACCATCAAAGATTCTCTTTTTTTATTTATCTCTGAATCCAGGTGTTTCAGGTGAATTCTCATTCGGGATACGATTGAAAGAATTTACACACCCTTTCTCCCCTGTCGGTAGGGAAGAAGGAAATTATATTCTCCAGGGCGTGGACACAAAAGTCTGTCTACTCAGCTAGACGATGGCGCCGGAAGCGAGTTCAAATATTAATTACTTCCAGTTAATTGGGTATAAGGGATATAAGGATAACAAATTAAAGCCATTTCAAAACAGCCGTAGGTCGGGGGTGTCCGGGGAAGCCCGGGGCAGGGATGAGGCTGGCTGTGCTCCTCTTGAAATCAATACCCCGAGGGCGAGGGACCAAAGGAGCCATGGACCGGGGCTGCCAGCACACAAGCATCTATCCGGAATTGAAAATGAACCTTTGGCCCAACCGCTGACGCTCTCTGGGTCAATTTCAGCTGCACCAGGAATGTATCTAGATCAGGCCATCCCTGCCACATATAGCATGAAACTGATGCACACCACCCCCGGACTACCCCCGGATCACCCCCTCAGGCGATTCGGTCGCCAGTAATTTATAATTCGATAATCAACAGAGAACTATAGCAACTCACACTATCCTGGGTCGGGTTCTGGGATAATATCAGAGAAGGGATCGGCGGGGTTTCCATGGTGCAAGGACCATGTATGAGAGTGTGGATGCACCAGCAGCAGCAGCAGCAGTCCTTCAGTTCAGGAGTCCCACTTCAAACCCCCGGCACTGCCGGCCGACCACCTCAAATGCATTTCATTGCACCAGTGGTTCCCTCGAATTCATCCCCCCGCCTGCATAACGAAGAAGGAAATTGGTGGACATTTGCAAACAGGAAGTAAATTACTTTGGGCAACGGATGCAATTCATGAGGAAAAGAGCCCTATGCCGATCTGGCTGTGGACTGCCTCCTCTTTGATTCCGTGCTAATTTCTAGTGGCCACTGCACGACTCTCCTGCTTTTTGGGATAGTTATTCCCTATATATTCTATCCTGAGAGGAGCGTACGTGCGTATTTGTGTAGTGCCCAACTCGCCCGGACTAAAGCCACGTCAGCTCATCCTTGTTTGAATTCACTGGATGACTTGTCCAAATAATTACGAATGTACCCGAACTCCATAGCCAGAAGCTTCTGGATCCAAAGTAATGAATAGCTGGTTCGCATCATCATTCTGATTGAGGTAATGTTTCCCCTCTGGATCTAGTGCATCCGCACGGGCACCAGCACGTCAACAATTCCCTTCAATGGGGCACCTATAGATTCTGTTCTGCGGTTTGTTGCAGTCTTAACGAACGTACGGGAGCCCCTTTCTGTTCTATATGACTGCTGCAAACTGGAGATGTTTTCGAGTGACGCTAAAAATTGATAACATCTCTCGAGAGTAGAGCTCTTGTTTCAGTCTTCCATCCAGGGAAATGTTTATTGTGTGAGCAAGTCTTATCCTTTAATTAAAACTCACAAGAGACGATAATGCACTTATAGTCTCCCTTCGAAACTTCATTGTTACAGTTATCAACCAAACCCAACCATCCTTGGAGAATTGTTGAAATCTTTAATCACCTCCAATCAGAGAAGTCTCAAGAGTGCAAACTGAAAAAAGTTTATTTCCTGCCCTTTTACACACTCAAAAAAAAAATAAAAAAAAATCAGGCTTTAAGTAATTCCTAGATTTCAAAAAGGGCTTAAATCAGAAAAATAGTAAAATTTGGTATCTTTGAAAAATAGTAAAAGGATACATTTTAATAGAGGTACACTAAGAACGCTAGTGCAATAAGCATAATAATATGTATTTTTTAATTTACTTTTGTCCATAGCAAAACAAAATGTTGTGAAGTATTTCAACAATTTTTTTTTTTCAACCCCGCTTGGTTTTTGATTTTGCATTTATACCCTTTCTTATTTTATTTTAGGCTCTACATTTTTGCCACCACCGCCCGAGCACCTAGTTTTAGCCGCTGGCCTCCGTAGAAGAAATGCCCACACACTGTTTCAAATTGGTAAGTTTTTTTTTTTAGATACATTTAAAAAAATATTATTAAATACGTCTAGTAAAAAGTAGCTATTCCGATGGTTAATTCGATAATTACACAGGAATCGATATAAAAGTTTTTAAATTTAAATTAGCTTTGAAAATTAGTTGAAGTGAAACAATTTTAGTTTGGGGAGATTTCTTTTATACTAGAATAATGTCACTTTTGGTTCTGGTCGTTCTATATACCTACCATTGCAAAAATTTGCATAGCGTATTAGAAGTTAGTGATCCTTTTTAGGACCGCACTCTATTCTCGTTGAAGTTCGGTTTTGCATCCCAAGTTACATTTCAAGAATGCTGGTACGATTTGCAGAATTAATTCGCGAATTGGACTGAAAACTCACATAAGCTATTAATAAAAAAACCAGCTAGCAAACTAATTAGAATTTGGATAGACTGAAAGCAGAATACACAAATGAAAGAGGCGATAAGACTTAAGCGGTTTACCTTTGATAGATATACTATTTATGTATAAACAATAAAATTTTCTGTGACCAATTAGAGCACATCAAAGTAAATTGACAAAATGTTCATCAACTTTCCAACTAATTGGTCCCACATTATATTTCAACATTTGGAGTATAAGCCGCTTAAAATTAAACCTCGGCAAGCGTGATTTTTTTAATACAATTTTGTCGAAATCAGAATTATTCACATTGAAAACAAGGTAAAAGAATAAATGTGTAAAGAGATTAATTAAAAACAAAAAGTTAATACCTACATAAAGATATTAAGATATTAAAACTCATATTTGATACTTGATGACAATAGATAAGCATGAGCAAAATTCATAATTTAATATGTAAACGGTCAAAAACAACTTTGACGCAACGCAACATTAGCTCATTAAAAATAATTAAATAAAAGTTGTGATTACAGAAAATTTGATTTCTGAACTACTGAGAAGTAAATTGTAAGTTATATCAAAATTTTATATTTTGCTTCCCCCACATGCCCAGAATACCCAAGCCTCATGGGTGCATGCAAGGTTTATTGAGATGGCAGAAAATAAATATTGGACCTTATTGATATCCTTCTTTTTTCAGCTGGAAAATCCAGGAGGATATATGTAATTATTATTTTTTTTTTAATTTCTAGAGTTCCGGGGGCGAAATGCGAAAAAAACCTCTTATTTAAATTATTTCCAGTACTGGGACCATTGCGGGTTATTAACTTTGTTACGAATCTACTTAACTCATGAGTAGGCGTGTAAATTTGTTCCCACATTGCCCGCGAGACCATTTTTGTTAATCGGACTGATCCGGGGGCGTTAATGCCGCCATAAGCCAGATGGGGCTCTTATACGCTTCATTTATGTACGAGAAATTATCGAATTCCCCGGGCTCACTTTAGCATATTCATGCAAAACATGGCATGCATCTGCGCTCCTGGAAACTGAATAAAATCCTAACCCCCTTGCGACTCGTTGACTTCCCGGGAACAGTATCCCAGCGCTAATCGTGCGGAGTCGCAGCATAACCGGGATTTCTTGTTTGTTGTTATTTTTCGCAACTTTTCAATAAAATTATAATTAAAGCGGAAAATATAATTAATTAGGAGACCTGCCTGCTGGGTGAGCTCAAAACGAGCACTGCAGGCGCCTGTTGTGGCCTAGCAAATAAATAAATGCAATGAAATTAATTCGAAATTGCAGGAGACTGCATTTATCAGGAATGATTGCGTTCACAATGCGTACGGGATGAATGAGTGAGTGCATCACACGGTCCAGTGCGCGTTATATGTTAATGGCATCAGGGCGTAATCATCCTGCATCAGATAGGATGCCCGGGATCCGGGATCCAGAATCCAGGATGCAGGATGCTCCCTGGACCACGAACGAAACGGGCTCTCGCAACTGAATTCCAATCCGATGGCTCGCTGGTGGCGCATTCTGCAACAGAAGCAGGACCAGATCCCGAAATGCGATGAGCTATCGATTTGTGGCAAGTTGCCCGGCTTTGTTCGATCAAAACCGTGGTCCAGGGTTTACATCTACTCTTCGAATTGCATACAACTGCATTAAACCGCCCCTCGCACCCACACAAGTGCTTCACTTGGCCGTCAGGGGGAGTGACGGGGTGGAATTGAGTGCTATAAGTTGATTGCTTCAAATTGATATCGGTGCTCTGCACTATGCGGCCAGCTACAGAAATTTGATCTGGGCAGCCATGAGATGAAGTCCATTCGATGGCGGGTCAATACGTTGGACTCCGCTTAAAACTTTATGGAATTGAGCTGATGGACACGGCTCATTGCCAAGCAACCAGAGGTCCAGCTTCAGCATTCGGACAGTCCGCGGTCCTAAAGAGAGGTGAAATATTAAGGGGGATTACAATAATCTCGTTCGATTGGGCGTGCTTAGTTAGGTCGGACACGAATTCATTTATGCCCGATCCGGATGCTACCAAATATACCCCGGCATTCCGACGATAGTTCGATTAATCTGTAATAAAGTCTGAAAGGATTTTCCTAGTCCAATTTTGAGAGTTGAAGCTCGTTCGAACCCTCAAAACAGAATATCTTCGGATTACATATTATATGACTGATAGGTATTAGAGAATTACTTATGATTGCATGAGCAAGAATAGGTTTTCTATTTAGATTTTAAAGCGATTATACATATGTTTTCTATATAGCTATTACACAAGCGAATTGCTTTTTACACAGGAAATATAAAGTAACATTATATATCTGGTGCAAACTGTACACTTCATTGTATCCATTTCTCGACAATGAGTTTTTAATTTCATTCTTTGCAAGCATTTTCATTCCGTGTAATGAAGTAGTTTAATTATGCATAGTTGGAAATTGCATTTATTAAGGCAATTTATTGTTTTTTTTTTCTATTTTACAAAATCATTTTCGTGGCGATATTGTAAATTTTTTATAAATGTTGAATACATTTTAAAAAATTTCTTTAATTTCTTAACTGTGAATTAAAAATTATAGGTACCGATTTTGGTCGGAAATAAGTATAGTTGCCACAAATTGTATAATTTTATGTTTCCGAAGCTTCGGTAAAAGTCAGTGCAATTAGATGCACAAATTGTTTGCACCAAGTTTAGATACGTAGGTTTTTATTGTGTACATTTTGACTTACGAAAATTGCCTATGTACTGAGCTAAATTCAAAAGTAAAACAACCAGCGAAACCTTGAGCTGACTTAAGTAGTTTTACAATTGCTTTTTCTCTGGGTATAACATATGCAATTAAAATCACGATATTCATACAATTAGAAAATGTAAAAGTTTATACATTTTTTGCTGTAGGTAGGTAGTTCTCATAGTGAAATTGACAAAAAATTAAAATAACTATGAGTGAGACGACAAATAAAGTTCAAGGTATAATTAAAATTATGATAGATTCAAAATTTTTAGTTCAGTTTCTTTTCAAGATAAAGAGACTAAAATAAACATCTTTGAGGCAAACGCCTTATGAACACAGACCCTCTAATCATTGAACTAAAGGATTAAGAATTATTAATATTAAAAATTATTACACAAATCTGAGAATAATTCTATAGAAATCTTCGAAATTCAGCATCCCCTAAGACACTAAATTTTGTGTTTTATACTCTGCCATTTTTCAAGACATTTTACATAAATCAGAAATAACTGTAGACTTTTTCTATACGAGTATAAGTTTTAACAGTCACAGCCTATTGAAAAAATATAGTGAACACATCGAGAAAGTTCAAACGGAGAATGAGACAGAAATTTGTCATCATTCGAAAAATAGATTGAAGCTAAGCTGAAAATTTTATATAAGCATTAATTAGCTGTGTCGAAAAACAGTTAACAGACTGAATCACAAGACTATGATATAATATCAGTCATGGTTAGGTTATGATATTCGATTTTCGTTTTCTTGTGTGTTGGGTTTTTATACATAGCTCAATTTGAAAAGAAAAAAAAATTTGATCAATTGCAATTTTGATGTTGATCTCCTGCAGAGAAAATAGAGCACATTCGTACCCGATTGAAATCATTTCGTGGGGCAAAAATGCGATAAAAATTGATTTGCTAAGAAGCACAAATCGATGAAATCAGATGATAGATATGAGGGACAAATTGAGTCATAAAGCTGAGCACCCCCCAAAGGAGTGAATTGAATTCGCGCAACCTTTCGCGGTATCATCAGCTAGAACTCATCCATAATTCATAGGGGCGATGGATTACTCGTTTTTGCTGAAGGATTGCTTTCAGCACTTTGCAGCTAATGAAAGTGCGAGAGCTCCGTAGGAAACTGGCCGAACTCCAATCGAATCTCAATTTCGTTCAGTTTTTCGATATATTTTCATCAGTGCCGCTACATCGGATAGATGAGCTAATAAATCCCTCACGGGATCTGGCGCATCTTCCTTTCGGCCCTGTGAGTCTCGTCCGTCGCCAGAAATATGACCAAATCATAATTCACGCCCAACTTGATGTATTTACAGCGCTTGAACTTTCCTCTGACCCCGACGCCCGCGCTGTTCCAATCCAGCTGAGACTGACTGTGTAGAGCTGTTGGCCTCGTTTCTGGAGTTTTGGTGGAATTCTTACAGGAAATTGTTTAGGAAAGTCAAAAAAACAAGAAATAAGCCGCCTCAGGAAGGTCGAAAATGAAACGCTGGAGCAACGGAAAAGTTCCCAGCATTCATTATCCGTGGCCGGCGGGCCCCATGGCGGATGGTGGCGCCGCCGTCGCCGCCCACCACATCGCTCCTCATATTTCTAGCCGGGACAGTTTTTCATCATTTTCGAAAATCCAAGATAGATTCACCTCATAACAGAAATCACCTTCATAAATCACTTCGCTGAGCTGTCTTCATGCGCCGGTTGCGGTGAAGTACGTTTATATCAGCGCGCTCACAGTCGGAGCCCCCTCGGGGTTGTTGGTCCACTGCGGAGCCCCCGACCAATGCCCCGTCGACACGCTGACGCGCGGGGCCCCATCTAAGGTGAAAATAGGTTGCTCCTGGACAAGAGAAATGTGATATGACGCTGATGATGATACTTTTGTGTATGTTCCAGCCAAGTTTTATATTCCTGTTATTGCCGAGCACCGGGGCTCTCCGGGCAGAGGGCGAAAGTGTGTCCATTTATCACGGTCTGAAACCTGCGATGGAGGCGTCGTTTGGGGCGCCCCTGACTGATGGTGGACCATCGCTCCTCGCAAAATACGTCTTGTCCTAATAAAGACTGCCAGCTTTCGTCCAAACTCGAGTTTAATTTGAAGCGGAGGAGCAAAAATAAAAGGCGCGCACCAACCAGCGTGCTCCCATCTCATCCATCACGATAACTTCAACAGCTCCGGCATTAGCCAGTTTCCACTGTAATTCGATAGAATAGAATCAATAAAATTTCAATTCCATAGCACTTGCATTCGGGGAGCGCGTTCAAGGAATGAAAATGGTTTTAACGGCCGTTCTATCGCCCGGTGTACACTTGTTGGTCTGAGAAAATAAAATTGCAAAAATTTTCGCGAAATGGATTTTTCTCAGTAGAATATTCGATATCGGTGGGGCGGGGGTGGTTCGGCACCCTTGATGGATGGATTGGTTCACAAATCGATACATCACCGGCAGACATCATGATTTTTCCATTCAGCCGAACGTAAACAGTTTTTCTAAAGGAACGAACTTGAGCTTAGCATGAGCTCTTGGAAATTTTCCTGTGAGTAATTTTGCGGGGCCCTCAGTCGGGAGGAAATTTTATCAAAATGAACTTGGCGCATACATTTTGTCACGCAAAATTGAAATTATTACGATAACTTGACTATAGGAATAATGTAACATTTCTTGTGCAACTCCATTGCAATTTGAGATTCAGAATTCCATTGTGGCTAATATCAATTGTTGTATTATACAGGGATAGATCAGCCCGAAGCAGGGTTATACAAAAGACCCAGAAGCGCAGCTATTACAGCAATTTTAATCACCCTGACTAGAATTAATCTCAGAAAAGACCTTAGAATACACCAGGGTCTTTTAAGTAGTTTGTAAGGCAAACTACGAGTACTAAACGATGCCTTATTAAAACCCAAGTTCGGTCTAGTCTAGACTATGAGAATCAAGTCTTAGCACCATGAGGTTTTTCTATAAAAACTGACAAATGCGCAAAACACTTGTCTATACCTAACACATATAGCACCTAATAGCTTATTTGTAGGTATTACTCTCGAGATATTTATATTTCCTGAAAATGAAGAAATTGATAGCAAACTTTCGATACCTTTCACTCAAATGAATCTAATTTGCCTTTAATTCGTTCATTATAATTTAAGGATTTGTAAAGAATCGTTTTTGAGAAAAAAGTGGAAACGACGTTAACTTATCGTTTTAGCATCTATTTGCTTAATAATTGTTTGATTGCGTGTGCCAACTCAGCTATGCAAAAGTAAATTTGTATGGGATATTGCTTTTCAGCTTACTAATTGATTTTTGAAAGTTTGGGTCTTAGGAAAAAACAGCTCTGAAATTCGCTTTTCGTTGACAATTACTTACTTTTCATTTAAATTTGAAATACATATAGCATTTATTGAATTAAATGGAAGCGAACAATGAACAATAAAAGGCTGCTGTGTTTTCAATTTTAAATATAGGTACCGAAAAATGTTTGAAAAGGAAAAGTATTCGAAAAGCTGAATTGGCACACGTCCTGAGAATATATTGAAAATTTTCGAAACTTTCGAAACTAAATATCTTAGGAAGTACGAGCAGCCGAGTTTGTTGTAAATATTTGTTATTTTCAAGCCAAAAATAATGTTCCTTTTTATGCAACATTTTATCAAAAATCATGAGGAGTCCTTGAATTCACAAAAACTTGAATTCACCAGACTCCTGTGACTCGCCTGTGACTTGTGACTGGTCACTGACGATTGCCGGAATACGGGTATAAATCTGTTCCAATTTACCTATATTTACAAATCTTAAAATTATTTTGGTATAAGTCCAAAATATAAGCAGTATACTTAATAATTTACCTCAACGTCGCAAATTGCTTCTTCCGATTTCTAATAAATCTTCCGAGAGTTCTTAATACTCTTTCGATGAGCCTAAAAAATTTCCCTTTAATAAGCGAATTTTGTATGTTTTTAAAATCAGAACCCTCAGCTCGGTTCTTTTCAGAAATAATTTTGAGCTGATGTGGAATATCCTTGATTTAAGATTGGGATAATTAAAACCAGAATGGAAATCTTAATTTAAAAATGTGCTGTTCTCAAATTATTTAATTAATTTAACTCCAATTATTTAAATTATGTAAGTTCTTAATTTTACACCGTTTAAAGTTGAGCATGCGTAGCTAAGTTACAGGCAAGCCGACCCTTTGCTTTCAAAATGTGATATAGAAGTTATTTGCAACAACAGAAAAAGCCGAAATACATTTATTTTTAGTATTTTTTCTCCTCAACATAAAATTGTCGATATTGTGATACATACCTTAAAGAGTTTGTAAAAAGTTCAGAAACATTTATGTTTACTATACTTAAGAGTACCTACGATCTCAAAAATGGAGGCATATTTAACTTGCTTCCAGTGATATTTCCATCTGGAAAAATTTAATTTTACAATATAGTGTCCGCTGGTTCAATATTTCCCGAAACCCGTCCCATCCAAAGTCGACCAAAACGAAATTGGCTACCAACTTTCGTCGTCGTCTTCAGCGATTTTCCGTTCTCCGCATCCTCGAAATGGCGAACGCACTTTGTTCTACTTTCGTTCGGGTTCTAATTGAGTTTTCTGTTTAAGTAAACAGAGTAACTTCATTATAATTACAAAGCTTGGATGAATATTGAATTATCTTCGAGACTGACAGGGTTTCTACCTCTGTCAGCCGATGTTATTC
This sequence comes from Machimus atricapillus, assembly GCA_933228815.1. Lineage (NCBI taxonomy): Eukaryota > Metazoa > Arthropoda > Insecta > Diptera > Asilidae > Machimus > Machimus atricapillus. Next base: position 3,432,279 of record OW121788.1, on the reverse strand, counting down.
CGCCCGGAAAGTTTTTTCGCTGTGCCCCCCGGAGCGCCTTCTTCCGTGACAAGGGCAGTCTGGTTGCTGGAAGATAGCAGCCAAGTTGGCAGATGAAATGCAGCAAGTTGTTAAAAGGCATCATGTCCATATTCATTACCTTTATCTTTTCAACTCCTTCTCTAGCTCCTGAGAACCGTAAAAGGATCCCTTTCTTGGGTGAGACAGTTCTTCCCTTTTCTTTTATTTATCTAAATTTTAGAATCTAGATGAAAAGGCCATTCGCTGTTGCCTCCCATCAGGCAATATGCAATAAGTTTCGAGGGAGCCTTGATGACTCATTAGTTGCACCTGAGAATTATCTTATAACATGCTCTTTCCTCAAGGGTTTTTCACTGTTGTAATTTTATATGAGAAGTGAACCGAGGACTGTTTACTGCGGTTTATCCCATACATCGACTGGGTGCTCCCTTATTTCAGATAAGAGAAGATCTCATTAAAGTGCATTTTTTTTTTTTTATATATATTCCACCCTCACCTTCTCAGGAGCCGGGATCCAGGACTGCCAGGACCCGGCCTGGGTACGATCCGCTCTGACAAGAAGGTAGGCAGTGGCGGCGAGGACGAATTCCTCTTCCACTTGTGACGAACGTGCACAGATCCATCTCCCGGCTGTAGGCAACCTTAGCGGATAGATCCAGACACTTCTGTCTTTCGCCTCAACGTTTTAATTTCAATGAAGTGCACTTCCCAGCGTCTATTTGTTCTCCATTATCCTGCAAGAGCCTTTTTACATAATTACGTTAAAAGCTTTTCCTTTCAGTGGAGTAGGAAACTTTTTTCGCTCCTGCTTGGTGTGTCTGCTGTGATGCTGGGGCTTGCTCTCGAAATTTTGCTCGTTCTCGTCCTTTGGTTTTCGGTTCCCGAAGGATAGTAACACGCAACGAACGAGAAGAGTAGTTTTGGAATATCCCTGATTGAAGAGATTCCTGATCTCCCAGTGGATTCAAAGGAGAATTACTATTTTTTTTTCTATTACGTTTTCTAGTGGCTGCCTGGCAATTCGACGATTTTACGAAATTATCTCCCTACTTTACATGATTGCAAGGTATGCGTCTATTAGAGATTACATTCTTATTTAAGGGCAAAGGTGGTTTTATTGGAGCTACTCTTCAATTTCATTCTGCAACGATTGGTTTCTCCATTTTATTGGTGCAGAATACCTGTGTGAGGGATAACGACTATAGTTGATGATTAATAAAATTTCGTTATTTTAGCTGTTAGCATATAGGAAACTAAAACCTTATTTCATTTTAATAATAGGAATATATTTTAAAAACTAGTGTAAGAATAAATAACAAATATATAAATCTTTTGGAAATTTTAATATTAGATCATACAATAGATGTTATTGCATATTTTTGTTTTATGAAAATCAGATAATTTCTCTTGAAGCATTGGATTTAATAAAGTAGAGTTTTTTTCTCTGAAAGAACTCCATAAATTCAGCGTTAAACGGAGCATTAATTCGAAAGAAACTCGATATAAATAATAGCAATAAAAAGGGTTATATCGACGGAGAAAATGTGCAATAAGTAATTGCATGTTCAGTGAGACACTAACCAATAAAGTCCTGGAAGGACGTGTCCAAGTGCATCCAGGCACAAGTACCAAGGAGACGGGACGGCTGACTAGCTCCAGAGTGGCACAGGCACAGCCCACAGTCATTTAAAATAAAGCCTGCGAAAATTCACTTGGTGAAAAATTGAATTTCAGCTTGAGAAGGGAGCTTTTTGTAAAGCAATATAGATGGCGAAGGACACTGAGCGAAGCACAGGGTGTATCTAACTTGCACATCTTCATGCATTCGATGCAGTGGTGGCGGCTACTGCAACCTGAGAGCGTCATCAAAGTGCAGCTGCATATATGTAGTCGCCTACCGCCAAATCATCCTGTTTCATCGATTGCTGGACTTTAGATTCGTCCCGGGGGATTGCACAGGAAGAATTACAGGCAAAATACGAGTTTATTGCCATCCCAGGGGGAACGGCTGAGATTTGGCGGGAGTGCGGGTTATGTAAGCCGGGGCTAACAGGGAAACCAGGACACTGGGAGATGGGAAGAAAATCATTTCACAGTTAGCTGTGGAAACACCTGGACGCCCTGGGCTGTGGGGCCAGGGACAACGAGTTTGATTTGGCGCCGCGGCGACACTCACTGAAGCCGGGATGCTGACGGGGGGATAACTGCTCCATCTGGTGGATGCTGAATGTTGCTCTGCTTTGCGTTGATTTATAGCGGCCAGCCGGTCAATTTTTATGCAAAAAAAGGGCCGCTAATTAAGAAAGTTGGAAGGACAATGCCACTGTTTCCAGTCCAGTAATTAATGAGATGTCGCATGGAGACACTGGTCGACACTTATTTTAGCCGCTCTTCTGGGCGGTGCTCCTTAATTTTTACGCTTCAGCTTTTCTTAGCGAAGTGCTGAAACAGTCCCTGGGGCGTCGGAGCGTCCTCCCTTTTGTTTCGATGCTTCCTTGGCGTGCCTTCCAACTTGACAAGACTTCTTGTCATCAATGGAAAGAAACAAAGGGAAAAGTATATATTTATGTACTTATATATGTATTATATATATATATATTTTTTTTCTTTTGGTAAAATGACAGAATATTTTTCCAAGATCGCATTGATATCAAAGGGCCTTGTGCTTGAAGCGACAAAACATCGGCAGCAGCGGCAAGTGAAAAGCCTTCTCGGAAGCCCTTTGTGTCGAGATGTTGCCTTTTATCGAACTTGTTTCTGTTTTTAGATATTCAATGCGAAATAAAAACAGCATTTTCCCCAACCATCATGATGGCCAAAAGAAGTTTTTTCGGCTTTTATCACTTTTCGGAAATCCTTTGTGCTACTGCGACAGCTATTCAAAAATTTATGTTTGGAAAAAAAGTGCCTTTTCCGTCCGAAAAATTACGTAGTTATATATTAAAAAAAAAAGGACAAAAAATTGTGAGACGACGGGTCGGCGGAAAGGAAGAAGGTGTACTCCCGCAGGAAGCTGGGGAGTGGACGCTTTGGGTCACTGAATAATTTCTGAGCCTAGCACGCCCCAAGGATGTCGGGCCTCGTGTGAAGAAGCGCACCTCTAACGAGACCGACGTCGCACCTTTATTGATATTAAAAGCTTGCCCTTTTCACTTCCTGCAAATGGGAAATAAATTGGGAAGAAGATCTCAAAGGAGTCCCTCACACCTCACGGACACGTCGCTCCTGAGCTCCCGAAAGATTTCAAAGGAATCCTCAAATACACGGCTGCCTTCGTTTTGGCTAGCGACTAGACGTGGTGGTGGGGTTGCGTTTACTGAATCCTGGAGTCCTGAAGTCCTGGATGCTGCCCGAGTGCTCAAGGATCGGGCTCCAGTCCGCCACACATCCTCATTAATGATGCCATTCAACGCTATTATCAATAGACACGGGAAGCGGAACCTCTCGTTCCTGGAGGCTGGGGCTCGTGCAGCCCTTCACAGGACACGACCGGTGTACCTGTCTGACGTGCCGTGCACGACCGCCACCTCTGCCACCTCCGCCATCTCCTCCACTGTCGTCCGTGTAAAAAGGCAGAAAAAAATATTTTTTTCCGCATTTTCCGCACATCCGCCCCCACTCCATCTTCAATACCTTTTCACACAAACTCTCCTGCGGAGGTCCCAATTCCGTGAAAAGCCTGTTTAATGATCGTTTTCTCTCCGCATATTCTCTAGATCCTGTATGCGCGGGATGTCAAGCGAAAAACGTCGTTTTCATTCAAGCAAAAGACTTTAATATCGCGATAATTAGATTTTTACTGTGAAAATTTCTTTGAACTGCTCTAAGGGCGCGTTCACAGCTAACACCCCTCCCGCCAATGAGTATACTAAAGGGCGACGACGGGTGATACATTCTCTATTTATGGACTTTTAATTACCGCAACAGACTTCTCTGGAACGGCTCTGATGAGGGGCTGGATCCGGAGGAATATTTTTGGAAGGACTACATCCGGATAGGAAAGTAAGAATCTTTGTCTGTTCTTAATAGGCGAAATTTAATATTTATAAAAGATCTAAAAATGGCTTCAATGCACTGAGAGAGGTAGCTTCCTAAAATTAAGAATAGTATAGTTTTTTACTTGCATGAAAATTAGATATATTTCTTTAATTTTAAATAAATTACTCTTACATAAGCGATCAAATTAAAAAATTTAATCTTAAAACAAGAACTACATAATGAAAGCAACTTTCTTATTTTTCGATCGCTCAATAACGATTACGATCTGCCTAAATACTTCTCTATAGGTAGATATTTTTTTTGTTAAAACCTATAATATCTTTTTGAAAATGAAAAGGTTTAAAAGAAAATTTCAGAAATTTTGATCAATATTTCCCTAATACATTAAAGAAATTGTTAGTCTAGAAAAGTAAAGGAAACCACACAATAGTAACGACGACGACGTGGGCAGTTGGCATGAAAGCGTGGCCAGCAATAAAAAAGACTTCTTTTATCCTTGATGGAAAATTGATGACATCCCAAAAGCCTGAAATTGGTAGAGTGGGTGGCGCTTATCGCGATTACGATCTTATAAAAAAAAAAAAAATGGTGGTCTTCCCTTTGCTGAAGGCTGTTCCCCTTCATTAGGAAACAAGCCACAGAGCATCCAATCAGATCGTAACTCGCTTTGAAAAACCAATAAATCTCCGTCCAGCGTGAAAAAGAAGCCTTAATATCACTTAAAAGGGGCTCCGAGCGGCTTCCAATGGCCCCGGACAAGGAATCACAGTAATTTGGAATCGGGGAGCGGTGCCGCCCGCCTTATTTATGAACCTTCGATTTAATTTATGATAAGCCATTGAAAGGTTACGGCTGCAGGGAGCGAGAATAAGCACAATATCAATTCAGATCAATTCAACCCTTCCCGGGACGCCCCAACCGACCGGGCCATCGTCCTCGTCCCGGACCTACCAAACTCGAGTTGAGTCTGTTCTTTGTGCGCTTTTTTTTTCTTTTATATTGTAAAGTGTGGAATGATGCTTCCCAGCTCTCATCCAGGATCCGCCACCGCCATTCCTTCCAGATGTTTTCAATTTGAAGAAAAGTGATAAAATCCGGGATACGAGAAATGCCCTTTCGCTCTGTGCGGCCCTTTGTTCTTGTGCGGTGGACTCACGGGGCGGGAAACGAGGCCATAAAATAAACATGAAACATATCGAGAGCTTTTACACAGCCGCACACACATGCTCCGGGAATCGTTAAGGATATAAAGGAGGACTTCGCAGCCTGTTCCCGGTAGCTCCTCATGAATTCAGCATCAGGTCGGCAGCTCTGTTTTTATATGCTCTTACTCCTAATGAAAACTCTGTTGAATATTTACAAGCATTTTTCCCTACTCTAGCCGTATCCCTAAGCTAGCCGGCCACCCTAGACCACCACCCCAGACCCAGTCCCGGGTTCGGCACGGGCCCTTTTTCCCGAGCTAGAGCCCTGCACATTGATAATTACCTAATTCCTTTCTGCTTTTTATTCAACCCTGCACGCTCCTTGCCTGTACCTTTCTTTTATTTTTATTCCGTCCCGCACCCGCTCCATTTTTTTTGCTAGATTTCATTCCAAGGGTGTGTTAATTTTGGGACTTCTCCTTCTCCAACGCGCGTTTTGTTGTACAAAAACTCCATGAAAACGGGCTCAACCATGCGAATGGGGTTCCCGGCAACTCATTTGCACTGTGTTCTTTCGAAATTGCCCGAATTTTTGCGGCAACGAACGGGGGTAGAGGCGAAAAACGAGCTACTTGTTGTTGGTGCTCCCTCAGATTATGTTGGTTCTCAGTAAGGATCATGTTTACGTTCCCAAGTCCCAGATAACGAGTTATGGGATCTCGCAATTGCTCTGTAGAGCCCTCTCCTTCAACTGTCTGGGGCCCCGCGAGCGTTTTCTTTCGTTTTTAAATCTTTATTGAAAGTGAATTTAACGTGAACAAGGGCTGAATCTAAAGAGCTCCGCTGTGTGCAGGAGAGAAGATGCTCCTAAGCCTTTCAGCGCAGAGTTGGTTAAAAGCGAAAAAAGCTTCCAATTAGCATAAAAATCTGCAAATAGTCGAATCGCTTGGCTCCAGATCTTCTTCTAAGTGGCTGCCAATCTTCACATTATGAACAAAAAATCTCTTAAAACATTATGAAGATGCGCGCCACCATAAAGGGTTCCACTAATGCTTGAAATCAGCTTCTGAAAAGGGTTGAAAAAATATTACCCGAATTGAGAACGAGGGTAGCTAATGTCTGACCAAATTCCTTCTTAATTTTTTAAATCCTCTTTTGAACCCCGGAAAAAGCTTAATTCATTGAAAAATGTTTGATGGAGGCTGTTTTATTTATAGTACATTTATACTCCCCGTACATTTTCATCCGAATATAAAAGATGTCCTAGTTTAAAGTTGAGTCAATGAAACAGAAAAATCACGAAATCTTCTAATTCTAAAACCTTAAAAACAGATCCAATTTGGACGATTTTTTTAAAGTGTCTGTTATATTCAATCATTCAAAATCAGAAGCATGAGTGATATGATATGGCAAATAATTTTTGTAATCTCAAATGTAAAATTTTTTTTAACAAATTGTGTGTCATTATATAGATACATATCATATTAAATCCGGTTTTCGGAAAAAAAAACAAAAAAAATATAACTGTGCAATAAGTGGGTCACTGATTATGGAATAGTACAGTCTCAAAAATTTCTTGAAATATACTCCAAACTTTCCAAACAATATTTTTTTTAAATTATGGTAACATTATACTATATTGTTCAGTTATTTATATTGGTCCCAAATATTACCACAGATGATATCCATCCTTAACTGCCAAAGTGTTTGTCTCCGGTGCGGCGTTTCTCAAATGCACCCCCTCACTTCCAAGGAAGGTATCACGTTTGCAGAATCACTAAGGTGGGTATTGTTTACCCTGGACAAGATCCTCTTGGGAGGAAATCATATTTCAGACCATCGAAGTCTTTCTCCTTTTGCGTGACCTTTAGGATAAAACAAATCCTAAACAAATTAGCTAGGCGTTCCATAAGAAAAGGCAACCAGCAGTGCCGGTTTTATGTTCTTCTTGCAAAAAGGACCAGAAGCTAGAGCAGACAGTATACAAAAGTTTTCTTGAATTTATATATATGTATATATTTTTTTTCTTAAACTTTCCTCCTCTGTTGAACCGCGTTATCAATTGGGCGATTCTTGAAAGTTTTCTCCTCTTGAAAGTTGCACTCAATTTTATGCTCTGTTTTTTTTTGTTAGTAAGTAGCATTTGTCTGCATGCATTTGCTAAGCTGGAAAACTTTTCACAAGGAGCACATCTGCAGTGCTAGTCCTTGCTAGTCCTAAGGTGAAACGTGGAAACGTGGAGGTCGTGCAGTCACTAGTTGGTCCTTCGACTTTAACAACAGAGTGTCTTAGGATCTGAGGGACTGAGTGGATAAATCAATGGTCGTCGAACAATGTTGTTCTTCATGTCCGAAACTTTGCAGGACCATGCTACATAATAGGGAGGGAGGGAAATAATGTTGGGCCAAGTCCCAGGCGTCAAGCCCCAAATAAATTTCGGAGGTATCCGGGAATGCTTGCAGGAGGAGGAGGAGCTGGTGCTAAACTAGCTGAGATGGCACGGTACGGCTGGTTCCTTTCAATATTCAATGAACCCATCTCTAACTAGCACACAGACCAGGCATCCTTAAAAGGTGCGGGATGGACCTGGATGGGAGGACAAAAATGCCGTCCAGGGCGTGATTGTATCCACAAATATCAACATCCCCGGGAAGGGTAAACACACGACAGGAGCGCGTCCAGGATATGAAATGAACCGTCAAACGACGTCCCCGGTCGCCATCACCACACCTCGAATGTTTCGTGCTTGATTGGACCCTTGGATACTTGCCGAACCCAGGCACGTCCTGAATTTTTTTTTTTTTTTTTTGGTTCAACCGGACCTTATCATTGTTCAATTGAATTCCGGAAGGGATGGTCCATAATTCCTCCAGATGTTTTCGCGCCCTCCCGCGTGCTAATTTGGCACTGTTGCGCAAAGCAAAGGAAACGCAAACAACACCAAAGTTTCGTCCTTTGTATAGAGCAATTATTTAATTTGTGCCACTGTTGGGCAGTGTGCCTGAGTCACGTTCAAGGAATAATTTTTCCCACGGGTTCAGAGCTCCTGCGTGAGGGTAAAAGAGGGTCCATCTCATACTTTCGAGATGTGACCGGGCAAAAAGTGGGTACTTTTCGAGGATAGATTTTAACGGATCAACAGGTGGCATAGATCCACACAATTCCACTAGAGGAAATCCGCAAATATTCCAATGCAGAGCCCCATTACTGCGGGTATGCTATGCTACTATGCTTAGGTTAGGTTATGCTATACCTACTCTGCCATGGAATGGAGGAAATTCAGTCGCCTTTTCCTTCTGAAATTACAGCTGCAGAGGATTAGGAGGTACTTTTCGAATCCCAAACGTAATAATGATAGTCACGGATGCCTCCTTTGAGATACACACGAATCCTATCCGGGAATGGCACCGGAACGCTTCTGGGACCCACTATACCTACATCGCATCGCATCGCATCGGTAGGATACTGAAGTGCTTAATGCGGCAGCTTACCGTCGTCCTATTTAATGTGGATGATGGTGGGTCCCGGCCTTCCATTCGATTCGCCCCATCTTCCTTTTTACTTCTTCTCGGGCATAAAGAGGAATTGTGAGCATCTAGAGGAGGAATACATTTGGATTTACATTTATGGCAGCACTGGATCTCTGTTTTACAAGAGCACGAAAAAAAAGAAAGAAAAAACGCATATAATTCCCGCTCAAGTGAAGAGTTACGATGAGGACCATCCCCAGGAAAGGATACCTGTCCTACGGCATCTGCCGCACCTGGTGTTTTTCATGCCCAGGCCCACCGAAAATGTTTATATTATATGTACCAGGTGAGGATATTGAAACTTCGTCGGTGTACGTCCAATTCACGTTACCACGGAGCTTTACCAATGAATTCCTTTAAATATTTATCGAAATACTCGCACCAAATTCCCGAAAGACGACAGCAGGCAAATTTCGACAGGTTTTTCCTTTTTAATTAAATATGCTGTCAAGGATTTGTTATACACTCAGAAAAATATTTTTTATTATTTAAGAAAGAAACCGGCCAGGTGCGAGTCTCTGCAATATTTACATAAACTTCTATCAACTCTCAGAATTTCTCTATCAACTATCAGAATTTTCGCTTTGCAAACTTCAGGGGTTAAGGAGGATGGGGAATGGTTTTTTTTAAATTGTTCATTATAAGTCGAAAACTATGCAGCATAAAAAGAAATGAAAATCTATTTAAGAATATACAAACCAAAGCCTTTCATATTACACCCCACTTGACCTAGTAACCCTACTTAAAAATTTCGACGCCCCATTTCAGCCCCTTTTACGAAGAATATAAAAATATTTTTGTTTAAACGCTGTCATTTACAATAAAGGGCAAGAGCATTATTTAAAAATTAAACAAACAGACAAGCGGACGAAGAAACACTAAAAATGGCATAGAATATACAAAAAGCAGCAATGATTTCAAGCTTATGACAAATTTCACAAACGTCTTCGTAAATTCAACATAATGCGTTATACTGCAATATTTAAAAAAATTCAGTACAAAATTAATTACGAGTTTTTATGTAGTGTAGTTTTTTGGTTTAACTCGATGAACGAAACTGGATAGGAAAATAAAACATTTTGGTATTGTATTATTTTGGTGTATTCATAAATGATGTTAGTTCGATAAAATATTTCGTACAATTGATGGCATTGCATAATTTACAATACATTCTTTTTTAACCTAAGTACATCATTTTTTTGATTGGATGTATAAATGTTTTTATTACAAAAATAGTTTACATTTTGCTGTTCTAAAAATTCATCTTACAATTTACGAATATATTTACTTTAAATTTTAAACAATTTCTTAAATATTATGAAGAGTTCCCAAATATGTATCCTATGATACTGTTCGTAAACAAATTATACTAAATATTTTTCTGAACGAAGTTCACCAGGAAACATTCTTGATAAAGGATCTTTCCAGAAAATGAACGGACATTGATTTTTGCTTGTGGTAGAATATTTGTGCTATGCACAGCATCCGCTTCATAATCTCATTCATTTGCAAACAGAAATTGTCACTTCAAAACTGGAATCTGGGCATTCCGAGAGTTCCATCTCGGCATGATTCACTGCTTGGGTATTCTTTATGTAGGTGCATACATCATAAATGCAAGGAATGCATTCAAATTCACAACAAGTCAATGAAAATTTTAATCTGATAAATCCAGAGTGGAATGTTACATGAGAAGTGACATCGCAACAGGCATGTCTTTCTTTTTCAACTTAACTTAAACTGTACATATACAATAGTCCGTATTTAAAGACGTTCAAAATTTTTATTATTTTTTTTTTTTTATAATAACCTCTTGGCACGTTTTTTTTAAATATTATTTTTGAAACAAGGAAAATCTTTAATATTTAGTAGTTAAACTTCAATTTAATTTAAGTTATAGCAGCGATTCTCAAAATTAGGTAACTTCCTTATTGATTTTGAGCGCTATCCTTAATTTTACTAATTGAATGTAATTTTGTCAATAAATTACATTAAAATGCAAGCAAATTTATATCCCTTAAAGAACTATACACCAAAAAAACGTTTAGTATGGCACCATGGATTAGCATATTATTCTGCTTTAAATTAACTGCTTTCAAAATATTTCACAGTTGCTTCTGATTAACGCGTAGTTTCTTTTTAGTTAATTGAAAAAATATCCTAGTTTTTTAAAATATAAATTATCCAATTTGATCAATTTTAATGCTTGATTTGTTTTAAAAACATTATCTGCAAATTGCGTTGTTTTATTTTTTTTCTAATAGCACTTTACTGTAAAATATGTGAACTCAGTTTACTTTTTGATACTACATAGTTGATTTTCCAAATTTTTCTTACTTAATGAGTAGCTTTAGTTAAAAATAAGTACCTAAACATGGAATCGGAGATTTAATATAAAATCTTTAATTTCGAGAAGACCTTAATTTGAATGCTCAGTAGTATTAACATTAAATCAAGGTAATAAAAATCTGTTTAGAACTGAAAAATATTTTTACAAAAGATATGACTACTATTATATTGAATGTATTACAAATCTGTTTGCAAGAGTACCTAAATTATTATATAAAAAAAATCATACTTAGGATATACTATACATATATCATTTATCCTTGGTAACATTTTGCATAAATTAAATAACAACTGTTTTAAATTCGTATAACTTTTACACATTGATGTACGTTAGCAATTTAGTCGACTCTTAAACCTTCAACAAAATTATCCTGGATAAATCTTTGCCTCCCCAAAGTTCATTTTTTCATAAAAGCTTTTTATAATAAAAGCTGAACTTATTTATACTTTTTAACGAATAAAAAGCTTTCCGCCGAGAACACTTGTAGAAAAAAAAGTATGCAAGCAGGTTTTTGAAGCACCTGCAGCATAAATTCAAAACATTACCTTCTGGCAATTAGCAAAAGAAAAAGTAAGACAAATAAAAACTTCTGATACTATTTATCGCTTTTATGCCTGAAGCTTTGAATTCGGATAATTCAAAAAACGCAGTTTGGTTGCCATCAGTATTTTATTTTGGATATAAAACATTTGCAGCAAAAGTAGGCAGAGCAAATGCGGCTTTATGCACCTCGGTGCTGTAGTACTTGAGGTTCATTTTTTCAATGTCTTCACTGCTAAATTTAATAGCCGGCTCCCGAAGGTCCCTGGAGGCGTCCAGACTCCCGATGATGAAACCAATTTGTCCGCAAGGATACGAGGGGACGCTTGCAAGGGCATATCTAGCTACAGGAAATTGTTGGCGACAACTCTCTAGGGTGGTCCTAACGTGGTCCAAATCTGTCCAGTAAGTGCCGCCCTGCGAGCATACTATACCTCCTGGTCGTAGGGCTTTTTTCATTAGGGCAAAATAACTCTCCTGGAAAAGGGACACAGCTGGTCCCACGGGATCTGAGCTATCAGTTATGATAACGTCGAACTCCTGAGTGTGGTTCTTCATGTAGTCGAATCCATCACCAATGGTCAAACGAAGTTTGGGACTGTCGAAGCCGCACGACATTTGGGGAAGGTACTTCTTAGACAGTTCCACCACTCTCCCATCGATCTCGACTTGGTGGACCTCTTTGACCTTTGGGTGCTTCACCACTTCTCTTGCGACACCTCCGTCACCACCGCCAACGATCAGCACCTTCTCCGGATTTGGATGGCAGGAAAGCGGCAGGAACGATATCATCTCCTGGTAGGAGAACTCATCCCGGAGCGTGCACTGAATGATCCCGTCGAGAATCAGACAAGTCCCATAATTGGTTCTGCCAGACGCATGTCAAGAAGAGGAGAAAACTGATAAGACGCAGCTCCAAGCTGGGCACCCCATTTTCACTTACGTTTCAATTACTTTGATGTCTTGAAATTGGCTCCGTTCCTCGTGGAGGACTTTGGTAACCTTCAAGGAGAAGCACTGTCCCGGCCACAGCTCATCTTGGATTTCACTAAACCACCCGTTTCGGATTGCATCCATGGTTAACAGGTATAAAAGGTAAATTGGCGCAAAACGTTTCCACGGCGAACCTCCAGCAGACTGAGCCCCAAGTCGATGCGAGCACTCAACTGATCGGAAATTGATGAGCACATGAGCGCCGCCGCGCCGCTTGGATTCCGTGATAAGCCCCAACGTGGCCGGGCTCGGGCTCCACGGACGTGCGCGACCTCCTCGTTATCTTGGCCAGGCGGGCACCCAGCGAGCGGGGGGCTCTCAACATTTGAAATAAGGCCCCATTTCCTTCTCACTCACTTTGATGGGACGATCGATTTTGCGACAGTCTTGCCGCTTCTTCCATAAGATGCGGACTCGAGGTCAAGGTCTGCATATCCGGCTGAGATTTGGACGAACGGATTTATAATGTTTTGATTCTGGAGTCGCTGATAAGGTCTCTGTTTGCGGAACCAATTTATCTTTTCCTAGTCAACAAGACACTTATTTAAAGATCCTTGTTGCGATTGGCAGTTTTATTTACAGGTCAGAAATTGACCCATCTTTTCCCGCTTTCGCAGTCAAGCGATAAAGTTTGAATTAACAGGCTATTTTTAAGAAAAAACGAATAACCAACAAAAATCGGAAGTTCTTAAAATTTTGAGATAATTTAAACGTTGTAATCTATCGTTGCTACTTACATTACTAGATTTTACTAGATTTTATAAGTTGATGTAAATGTAAAAATATACATTTTAAGTTTCATAAAGTCTGAAATCAAGAAAACTTTCATATTAAATATTTATCTTTTTGTAATCAGAATGTATACTGATACTCTGATATTTTCTTAATTCTATGTATGTTTCCAAAGTGGTCCAACTTGTAAACAAATTTTCTCTATAATTTTAATTCCTTTCTTCCTTCCTTTTTCGTTCATTATTATGGGGAAATACCAAAATAAATAAATACCGTGGTTTAACACAAACATCTACTAATAAAAAATATTGAAAACAAGACTTTTCTATTATGTTAGAACATTAAAGTTCTTTAATTGGAAACCACATGGAAGATATTTTTTTTGAGAATTACAATTGGTATAATAAAATTGGGGTTGTTCCGTCAATCGCTTTGCCCCTAACTTTACAAAAATCTCAATTTCTGCTAAAATATTTTATAGATTTAACAACTTCATATATACATAATTCAAATTAATTTGTCTATCCTACCATATTTACAATTTCCATACATACCATATATAGGTATATTATGCACATATTTGCTAAGTGAAATGCTTCGAGTTTGAGTTATACGAATTTTTTTCGACTTTATAAAGAGTCGTATTTTAGGAAATATTTTTCTTTTCAATAAAAATTATTTTGAAATTGTAAATATTTCAAAATTTTACAGTAAACGTTTGTAAAAATAAATTACTTTAAATGAATTCTCTAAAGAGACATTTTAAGTACCTATACATATGTAAATGCATCACAAATTTATTAGAACATGTGATAGGATAGGTTCTGAAAAGATAATTTTCTAGTGCAGTGGTGCACTCTGATGTATGTATGTTAAATAGATTTAACATAAAATCCACCGTCGTTTCTCAGTGGGACAGACAAAACTGAAGTAAGTTCGCTTACCGCAAAACTACTGCAGGTTTTTCGCACCCGATAATTATCCCCAAGGCTAAGTCTGGACGGGCTCCACATTTTATTGCCCTTTATCCATCAGCGCCCTGATGATAAGCGCGTAAGTAATGTCCGCGGCCCGAATCTTAATAGGGGCAGTACGACCATAAATTGTGGAAAAAAATACGCGAAAATCGTTTTATCCACGGGGCTTTGCTTGAAATAGCGAAGAGCCAGAATACGCCTAGCCACATGAATCACGGCATTAGTCGAACAGAGGGCGCTCAGACTCGTGTTTGATTTAGTGGCGGGGCGCGAATCGAATAAGCCCCCCAAACAACCCGATGAATATTCCAAGGCTAGGGCTTCATCAGATCGGCGGCGCGGCGCAAACAATGGATCAATCTTGCCAAAACTGACAGCACCGTGCAAGCAAACAACACGCGCGTAATTGACATGCGCCGCGGAAACTCGCCCGTCAATCGGAGTGCACTCTGAGCCGTTTGCGCATGATCGGCATGCGCAGTAGTTCTCGCGGTGGTCACCTCAATCAAATAAATCAAAATACGGTCGCAGCGATCGGCCGCGGCAGGAGGAGGAACGACTTTACGGTCCGGTCGCGCTGCTGGACAAGTGACGTGACATGTGACGTTTTTATTTGATCAGTTAAACTTGCAAATTGCACGCCTGCTCGCAGCGGTGTGGCGCCAAGTTTGCATCCGGACGAGAAACGAAAAATTGAGATAAACAATTTAATAAGCAGGCACCTCGGCTTGACGGATGGATTGATTGATTGATGGGGGGACACCACTTGTGGTCCGCAACTGTCCAAAGTTGAGGGCGCACTCTGGCTGGCAACATGGGAACCAGGTGCATCACCTCCGGAAGCAAGATGCGTTTTGTTTGCGTTATCCAAAGCCCCTCATTAGCGCCTGAATCTTAGCAAGGAAGACCCTTGGATCACCTGGAGGTCTTGCAGACCGCTGCATTTGCAGAAGATAGGGAGCATTAGCGAAACTGAGCCACCTCCAGCGAGGAGGAGATGTGCTTAAGGCTTACGACTTAATTATGGCTTCTGGGATGCTAAGCCGATTAGAGCCCTCCAGCGGTTAGGACTCTCCGATTCGAGCCGACGCGACGTCGCTAAATAGCTAAAATTGACCAAAAAGAATGATTCCCTTCTCAAAGACCATTACATAGTTGTTACTAAGGCAACTTTTTACTATTATACCAAATTCTTGGAAATCCAACTCACTTTTAGACATTATCTCAAAGCTATTTTTGAAAGGCGTGTTCGAGATTCCATTGTATATAAAAGCAGGTGACGTTCAATTTAGTTTCTACCTTTAGATTCATAACTTTTCTTGGCTTCTGACTACAACTATTGTTTGTTTGTTGTTTAATCAATTTTTCTTTTTAATATTTTGTGCTTGTTTTTATCTTTTTCCTAATTAATTAATCTTAATCCTAATTAGTTTGTAATTGTAATAAAACTTGATGAAAGCAACTTATGGTAGGAAATAACATTTTTCGAGAAGTGAATCGTATCTATTCCGCCTTATACAGGATTATAAATCAAAAATATGATTCAATCTTTGTGCAGAGGCATATACATAGACAGGGTTTTATATACAGAAGTATGAACATCTACATACATACATATATAAATTACTCTGTTCTAATATTTAAATATTTTCATTTATTTCCATAGACCTGTGGCTCCAACTCCAATCAAAAATAATAATGTTAATCTGAATAGAAATGAGATAGGTACTCAAAGCTACTATTTTAAATACATTTCCGGTGTAAATGTTCCCTAAGGAAGTGGTAGGTACTTGTATTACTAACAAATTACACATTCCAATATATGTACTTCTCAATCCCTTGTTCTGTAATTTTACTTTTCATTAAATTTGTTTAGCTAAATAGCCTAATTTCAGTCACAATTCACATGAACTTTTAGTCACTTTATTTTGGTCGTCACACTGTGAGCCTGTACAAGTTGAATTTCCTATGGCATATATGTATATAAATATGTATGTATGTATGTTTAATGATGTTTACGTTTTTAATTTTACTTTCATGCTTGCATGAAAATATGAGTACCTAATCAAGACTATTTTTTTGTTGGTACGCCATATCTCCCTTACTTTATCAAAACCAATGATCATTTTGAAGATTATATGAAATTATTAAATGCGGCCTAGTTAGAATCGTTAATTTTGAAGTTACAAATCTTATTGCTGTAAAAAGCGTTCTAACCCGAACTTATTCACATTTGCAAAAAAAAATACCTAATTAACATATATTTGAATGGTTTTCCTCAAAATGTGACCAATTTTCAGGCCAAGAAAATTTACACAACATATCCCTGGATATTGTAAATATAGAAAAGATAGACGTATTTATATGTTACGCGCTTGACTCGAATTTGAAGTGATTAAATTAATTTCTTTTGAAACCGCACTTGTCTAAGAAGTTCCTAAAAAGCGCCTTAAAAAAATCGTAATCAAAATAACTACAATATTCTTAAAAATTTCATTTGATTAATTAAATTTTAAGATATTTTTTCCCATTGATTCAAGAAATATATTATTTAAGAGGAAAATATGCTAAGATTTTGTTCTCTTGTTAGAGTTGTTCTGGCCACCGAAGAGGGAAGTTCACAATCATAATTTTATTTACCTATAGACCAAAATAGTTCTTTATACAAACGCAGTCAGTTAATGGCAAAAAAAAATTAAAATTATCAAGGTGTAATAAAAAAGGTCGGAGGTATTTACCAAATTATTTAATGAAACATTTCATTGAAAAATTTAACAAAAGTACAGAACGTTACTTCTCTTACGACTAGGGCTGATGCGAATAGTATGCAAATCGAACCAAATAATGCTATTAATTTTGTTTTATTATAGAAAATTTGACTTATCACATATTATATTAATTTTGATTCTTATAGTTGAAACTTAACCATAAAAATTATGAAATAAGCCTATAACCTTTACCATTTAAAACACTTTATGTATTTTATTTTAAGACACTAAATTAAATACTTGGACTTCCAATAAAGTCAAACAAAATGTATTTAAGATTAAAAACGCTTTAAACGTTGTATTTATAAAACACTCAGATTTGCAATGCTGATAATAGTAGAATTATTAAAAATCATTTGCTTAGTTGGTCTGAATCTGAAAAAACATGTCAGTGTTAGAATGACTAAGATTATTTTTATTATTATTACATATTTGAAAATATTTCGAATTATTCGATTCGACTTCCCTACTTATAACCTATCGTCTGCCCCAAGGGAAAAGTCCAGGCTTTTCGGTCTCATCACTACTCTTTGACTCAGTTGTTTCGTCCGAGGTTTCATTGTTATTAGATGTATCCTTGCTTCCGTTTTCCTTGGAGCCTTCAGTTGGCTCAGGTGTCCTAAATTCTATCTCGTACCGATAATGCTTTTTAAAGAATAAATCCCTGACGCCTTCCATTTTAGTCCTGACTTCGTAGGCTCTACAGCAGTAAATGTATCCAAGTGCAGAAATATTGCGAAATTTGTTGAGAGGTTCCAGCCAACTGATTGAATCACACATGTCTTCGCAAATAATAGTGTCTTCAAGCGAAAGGAGCTGTGACAAAAAAAATTTCAATTTCATTACTATTAATATTAGAAAAAAAAATGTTTTTCGGTGTAGATACCTCAAAATAAGGAGTATTAACCCCGATCACAACAAATTCTTCTTCATCATATTCGTCTGATAAAAAGGCCCATACAAACTTAGGTGTCACTGAACAAGTTAAAGAAATCTGAAATAATAGTAAAAAAAAACAGTTTTAAAAAATTTCATAATTTTAGAAATATAGCAATATTTAGGTACCTCAGACAATGGTCCCTGCCTTATATCACAATCTGGGCTCGTTCCCATTATTCCCAAAACGATATCGTAGGGCACTTGCATACTGCGTCTTTTCAAAATTTTTTCAAATAGTCTCCAATTGCCGCCCTTTAAACCTTTCCACCAAAATATTTTGCTTAGTGCCTTTGCCGCGTTCAAAGCGTTAACATAGTATGGTTCGAAGGCATCCCCCGGAATGAGGTCGTCATAAATGTACTCTGCACTTTTATGGATGAATCTCTTGCGTGTGTGGTTTTGTGTTAATAGAAAACTAAAAAAATAACACATTTTAGCAGTCTTCTAAAATCACTCAAAGATTGTATATAACTCACTGTTGGTAAAATTGTTGGGAAGGGGCATCTACTAATTCTTCATCGAATGGATAAAAGAGCAATGGTTCGTACTCGCCCTGCAAAAGTTTATATGTATAAAAGAATGTATTAAAGATAATTTTGGTATCTACTTAGGAAATTCGTACCTTTCGAGCAATTACAGGTGATCGGTGTATAGATTTATAGTTCTGGTACTTGACTTTCATCTTGTTCATATCGTAGCAAATTTCGGCCAGAGTGATCGGCTCATGATCATAGAGCATCCCAATAACGTAAGATGTTCCTTCGCAAAATCTATGCTCTTGACGATTTTGATAGACTGCAAATGGTGGCCTGGTGCAGTTCAACCACTCATCCTGTTCAAAATGATAGTGCCGAGAACCGTGTCGTCTCACTGTCCTTCCCGCAATGCACTCCAATTCAACTATAGTACTTCCACTATCCATTTCATCACGAATTCCCTCCTTTCTATATAAATATATTTATTAGATTTACAAACTTCAACCAAAAACGAAATGCATATTAACCGAAATCCTCCAGGACAATAAGCCTGAACGCTGCTGTTTTCTTCGATTTGCAATTCCGAACTATGTACAGGAACAACCAAAGATTGACCACCAACTTTCTGAACAAAAATAGGCCGGGATTCGGGCTTTAATGAAAAATGGGAAAATGTGCATCCAAAAGTTCCCCAAATAAAGAGGAAAATACAAATCACCACAAAATAAAATGTCTTCATTTTGAACTCCTTAGAAAAGGCACACAAAAAACACAAAACAGAATAACTTCACACCTCACTGCAGATTTCAGCCGATTATTCAAGAGGTCCAACGCGAACTAGTCGCGCGAATCTGTTTTTTTGAACATTTTATAGTTAACGCAAACAGAAGAATTTTGTTTAGTTGAACCAACGTCAAGGAGTCGCGTCTAGCGTTGAAATAATTCTGCCGACTCAACGAAATCATGAGAATACTTTCCGGCATTGAATTTCTCATAATATAGCTGCGAGTGCCCGATTTGCTTGTTTTTTGTCGGATAATATGCACAACATTTTTGTAAATCCAAAAAAAAGGTACCCAGTGAATTTATCATATTTAATTTTGGTCACAAGATACAAAGGTGTTATCTGAAGAATATCGCATTCATATATGCTTTGGGAATTCGTTTAACTATATCATTTTTAGAGTAGCGCGTTTTTCGGCAATTTTATTTTGATGATGTTAATATGCAATGTTGAAGCTTTCCTAAAAGAAAAAAAGGTTTATCATGGCGTCACTTAAGCTGTGTTACTTTTAAATTGCAAACTGACTATAATTATATTAATGTGAAAGATAACATATATGTATGAATACATAGATATTTAAAAGTGGAATGAGCAATGGAATTAGAGAAATACAAAACTGGAAAGTATAAAATTTTACATTCCGCAGAGACTATTTTATATATATGTTAGTATATAGACGTATAGTTAAAATGATACAGATATATTTTCAAAAACTACGCTTCGATCAACAGAAATTAAATTATTTTCTTTGAAATCAAACTGCAGTAAATGCTCTCCATTTATTTAAAACTTTACACATATTTTGAATTTAGTGTTTCAAGAGACAAATTTATATTTTGATGAATATGGATAGGGATTCAAAAATCGAGGCTTATTTTTTGTACAATTTTTGTAGAAACCATTACAAAGATAAATGATTGTTTATTTTAGAAAATTTCAAAATATTTTGTCGAAAACGAATACGTCACCTTAATTGTAACCGACAGTTTTCCACCTTTAAGAAAGTACTCGATTTTTTCGATTCAAATGTAATTCGAAACAATCGAAATTAAATATGCGACCATTTGAAACAGTCGACAACGGGTTTCTGGATTTCGAATTGATCGACATTTTACAGTCGTAGGTTGTAACTGAATTTTATAAAAATACTATCATTTATTCCCGTGACTCCGGCCACGTCTAATTATTATTATTCTGTTTTAAAGAGCTCGTAGAAGCAAGGAAATGTCAGCTACATAATTGGTATTAAAATTAGGCAGGCGACTGGCGTTATACTCGTATACATTATGTAGATTTTAGATATAGAAATAATGGATTCACTTTTCTGGAATACTGCGACTTTTAAATTGTTACAAATAAATATTTGCAATGAAACTATTAATCTGTAGTATTGTATAAATATTCTGTGGTTTTGACGAACCATGTTCCAAGACTACCTATGCCCAATATTTAACACTTTTTGAAACAACTTTTGAGTAAAGCTTTCGACAGAACTTGGTGATTTTTACTAATTTGCTACCTTCTTAAGACATTAAAAACATGTATGCACAGTGAATGATTGAGTTTCAAATAATATCCCAGAGAATTAAAGTAGTTTTTACTGAAAGATAATGATAATTAGATCAATATTTCATAAACAATAGTTCAAAATATAAATATGAAATTCGATTAATATTACCGAAAAAAAAGTGGTGAAAATAAGTTACGTTACTTAAATAACAAATAACCTACTTTTTCATTCTACATCAGTTCCAATTCTACATTAGTGTGCAACTCAAATAATCTTAAATTTAATCTCAAACTCAACAAATTCTGTAAAGGCTCAATCCAAGGCCATTTAAGTGATGATTATATAAAAATACAAAGCCTAAAACAGAAACTTATCGAACTAATTACTTACCCCATTGTTCACTAAAAACTAATACCTACTCAAGCCTTAGTACTTAACTAAATAAATCAATTAATATTTTTATAATCATTGCCAAATTTAGCATTTGTATATTAAACTACCAAGAAACACCGAATCAGCGAACAAAAATCTAGTAATAGGGATCTAATAATTAAAATAATTCTATAATACTATCTATTTTAAATCTCTAAAACTGTCCTTGTTCTTTTTATAAGGTTTTAATATTTTCGTAGTTTAAAAATCAACAAGATTCATAGTATACATATGTATAATACATACCTACCGAAAATTTTTATTTTAGTTTCCCAAAATATTTTGATATTGTTCCTAAACTCGACTTACATATGTAGGTACCTACATACTATCTCCCAATAAAAAAAAAGAAAACGAAATGCTTTGATTTTCAATAGGACCGACCAAAATAAAATTACGTTGACAAAATAAAAGTTAAAACCAATTATCAGTAATGTTATTCAAAGTTTGTTTAAAACTGCTAAAATTAAGTTGATTTTCTGCTACAAAATTATGTTATTAGGTACCATTAATTCCATTTGTGGTTGCATCTTATTTCGATCTTCAAGTCTCCCTACAACAAATAAAAATTAAAAAACTGTAGAAGCGTTGATCTTCCCTCGATCGAACGTCTCAATAAGCGAGCAATCAAATTTCCATTTCGCCTCGATTTGATATCGCTCAATCATTAGGAGGTGTATGGTGGCCGGGCCGCCGTCTAAGGAGTCAATTTAAAACCGATTCCGGCGCTGTCCGCGAGGTGAATGGAGTGGAACGGACCGATTAAAACAATCACAGCCTTCAACTCTCATTAGCTCGGGTGGGCAGCGTGGTAAACGACGAAACGAAACCAGACTTGGCCCGCAAGCACCTGGAGCTCTTTGACTGGTCACAATTTATTTATCGCTCCTGTGGTGCAGCTTAAAAATGTTTTTTCCCGTTTTTGCGAATTCATCGAATTAATCCAACTTTACGCGTAATTTTTTTCAAATTTCCGGGATCATTTGAGGCGCGACAGGAATTGATTGGAAGCATTCGCAATTCGAAAAGAAGAAAAAAAAGTAACGATCGGGCTCAGTTTAAAACGAATTATATATTTTTTCTTTTACAGAATATCTTCTTTACATGCGGGCGGACACGGGGAATTAAGTAGCCTCCGGTGCTCCTCCGGTCGAATTCGAGAACCGATGGAGACAACCCAAAATTTGTGTTAACAAACGAATTAATTTCTCCAGGGTTTGGTTGAGCGGATTGCGCCGTTGAATCGTTTGCAAACAACCTGCGCGAAACGCTTTCGTTCCACGCGTATAGCAATCAAACATGTTCCACTTGTTCGATGCCGCCCCGATCGAACCGATTTGCTCGCGATTTTTTTTTTCTTCTTCCGTCTTCACTTCTTGTGCTGATCATCTTGAGAAAACTTGGCCTCTCGGGAGCCGCATCGACGACGGAGCGCTCGGGCTCCGCGGGCAGTGGGCTGCAAACTCGGAACCGCATATTAAAAGCGAACCGAGCTCCACGCGAGCCTTTAGTCTGTTTACGGACGTGAGTCGCGCTTCAACATAATTTTCTACTTGCGCTGGAATCGTACCTGTGCGGTAAGGTAGACGCGAGTTTGTGGTCGACGTTTATGTTTATTTTATTATTATTTATTTATTTATTTTTTTGGTTTTTATTAACAACGGAAATGTGACCGATAGACGAGGTGCATTGACAGGAAAGTGTTTGTGTGATAAAGAGGAGCATATTTTTGCCCTGTGAAGATTTTTAAGCATAGTTGATTAGGAGCAATGTGTGCGGTTAATCGCAAAATATTCAAAAAATAATAAAATGCATCAAAGTGCTGGTGATTGCATAAAAAACATCTGACCCAGCAGGTGTTTTTCCAGGTGCAATTTAGAAAGAAAAGTGCCTTGTTGTCACTTGTAGACCACGGCCCTGCCCTGGCCGTATATTTAGCACCCACACAATTTGGCCGTTACAAAACACCCATGTAAGTGCCTTTATACCTTTTCCTAATTTTACTCTATTGCACCGCAAATAAAAGTCGGTTAGATTTTGCGAAAAAGGTGACAGTGGTATGGCCTAATGGAGTCCTACGAAACGAGACTCCAAGTGCAAGTCACGTAAATAGTCCAAGGCCTTGCTGTCGGCGGTGGCGGCGGTCGCAAAGCGCCTGCGTAATCTGCGTCCGCGCGCATTTTCATTTTATTTTTAATCCAAATACCGCCGCAGCCGATGCAACCGCTGAAGCCGACGCCACCGCCACCGCCGCCGC
This sequence comes from Machimus atricapillus, assembly GCA_933228815.1. Taxonomy (NCBI): domain Eukaryota; kingdom Metazoa; phylum Arthropoda; class Insecta; order Diptera; family Asilidae; genus Machimus; species Machimus atricapillus. The sequence continues at coordinate 3,408,826 of OW121788.1, read as the reverse complement.
TGCAGCCACAGATCACTAGCGCAGCATTAGAATTGAATTTTTGTTATCAATGCTCGAAAGCGCGGTTAGTGCGGTTTCAATAAAGTCGTCACGCGAAAACAAGTGACGGCGGCCTGGATAAGCCGGTCGGATTTGCTTAAAATAACCCTGGATCATATGCCGCGCTCAGATAGTGCAGAAATTTAGTACTATTGTGTCGCGGTCTGTGCGCCAGAACGAACCAACTGCCAAGATATCGATTCGAAACTGTTTTGTTATAACACAGACACCCTGCACCGCGGGTAATTTAACACCATCCAGCCAGCAATCCAGACCCAGAACCCGCGGTAGGTACCCTGCTCCGCCCAGACCGCCTTGGCCGTCAGTCCGTCCGTCAACCGACGAACGTCTGGCAAACGCTATGCAGTTGCGTTGCATCGCGCATTGCAGCAGCATTGCACTTCTGTCCCAGTTCTCAAAGTAGTGAAACCGAGAATCTTTTCTTCTAACACAAAAGACGCGCCCTCGGTCGCAAGACAAAGTCTAGGCATTTCGACGATCGTTTTCAAATTGATTCTTTTTGATGCCTTTGTTTCGTCGTGTCAGATGCATGTTGCATATATTTTTCGCGGTTTACTAAATACGTGAACTCTTCAGGGTTTTTTGTAAACCGGGGAATTTTTCTTTCCAACAATATTTTTATTTATTTTTTTCTTGCATTCACATCAAAGCGGCAAGTTAATTTCGACAGAAAAGAACGGTTGGGCAACAGAAGTAGGTAGAGCTGTGACAAATGCTAGACGCTGCTCATAAATTCAGACGTGCAACAGAGTGTCATTGTCGTGCTGAAAATATTGATTTATAATACAAAGGTATTAGAATTAGCAAATTTGAAATTTACTTGCAATTTTGCTCAACAGAGGTGTGCCTCTTTAGTGACCTAAAATTCTTTCTCCAGTTTCTATAATTAAATGCTAAAAGATCAAGCCAGGTTATCCATATTAGGTTTAAAACAAATAACTTATTTAATATATTTGACTAAGTAATGAATAATAGTGAAATAGATACTGATTATACCTAAAGTAGGTACCTACTCTAATACGCATTGATAACAATGGTCAATAAATTTAATTTTACTTTTTCCTAACAAGTAGCCGATTATTTTTTTAGAATTTTTTCGGTAGATTATAAATTCGCAAAACTAGCCCTAGGTATATACGGATTGATTTTTTTTATAAAACAACAAAATTCTTTAGAATTGCTTTTGATTGAAGCTAATTTCGTAAAAAAACTTATTTTGAAAGTATAGGTATTAAAGAAAAAAGGGTTGAGAACAAATGTAATGTTGTAAAACCCTTTCATTTGATACCTACATATGTATGTAAATGATGCAATTTATTTTTAAAGGTAAACAGATATAAGGTTTACAATTTAAATCATATTGCACTTAAAGTGATACTGCCGTCCTAATTTCTATTTATTGTAAATATTTATAACTCAACTTACCTATTTTAAATATTGCATATATTTATCTTTTCATTTTTCTCTCTGCAAGAAAACCACAGCGTTTAACCAATCAATCAATCAAAGTTATTATTTTGAACGAAAAGTTACAGACTTGGACTCAACCTTTACATAAAGAATAAAGGTGACAATAGGAATTTTAGTAATCATCTCCATGTTACTAACTGTTGCAATCCCAAACCGATTTTATTATTATTTGGTTACTGTTTAACGAGCAGTAAAATAATAAAAGAGCTTAATTTTAAAGGATTTACATATTTCGAAAACTCTTAAAAATTGAATAGCTGTCGGTGTAGCATACTCAATCACTTCAATATCATAATGAATACATTTAATGCGCTACGCTTGAATGACAATGAATTGATATTTTATTAATAAAAATTTATAATTTGTTTATTGATATTTTATATTGCTTTCTTTTCGATTTTATTTTTAAATACCACAATCTACCCACCACGATCACCAAATAACTTAGTGTTGACCCGAAAATTCATAGTTTTGTTACGAATAATCGAAATTCGAGATTTTTGGTGGTCCACTGAATCCATGTATCTAGCTTAAATGCTTAAATAGGCTATTCAGTCTTTAAATTATCTACATATTCATTCTTCTTCCTACACTTCTTGATACCTAACTGACTCACTATCAAAAGAGCTATGAAGATTTATGTTCTATCTTGAAATCTTAAACGAAATGAATTTTGGTAATGAGAAGTGTGCTTGCTTGCTTGAATGCTGTGTTGTTGCTAAAAACAGAACATATTAAAAAATTGGGTAAAACCTTTTTAATATAAGTTTAACTGAAGTAATTTATTGATGAGAAAAATCTCAGATATATTTTAAACTTTTTGTTGTAGTTTTGAAAGTAAAGCACTACTAAGTCCCTACATAATAAAGTTTAGTGACCTAACTAAAAGTATAACGAAATATACATATTGATTTAGTAAGAGAAACCTTTTGATTTAATAAATCTTTTCTTATCCACAATTTATAAATACAACATCAAAGTGGATTAAAAGCAGTATTTGATTTATTTGTCTGTTTCTAACATTTCCAAGTAAAACCCCACTTATCCAATTATGGATTACCTAAATTTCATAATTAAAATGTTTGTTTTGTAGGCTTTCGAAGTTAATGATTATGAATTTTGTTAATCTTCTATTATTATTTCTAAAATTTAAGAGATTCTAGTGAAAATTTTGATGTTGTCAGGAAAGAAGAAAAGGCTATTCATTCGTAAAGGGCCACTACGTAATATGTAATAAATATATTTGATTTTACTGATTTTAATGAAACTGAATTCTAATAATTTATAAAATGTAATTTATCTATCCTTACAAATTTTGAATTAGTTTAAAAGTATAAGGATCTCCAGAAGTTGAATAATTTCCACTTTGTTTCAATGTATAAGAAAATATGGTAAAACGTAAAAACTCCAACTATGTTTTAGCTGGTTTAAGATGACCCTGAGCTAAAAGGATATCGAAATTGCAGTTAATTTGAACAAAGGTAGCTGCTCATTTAAATTAAATTAATTTGCAACAAACAGATCTGCAAAGATAGAAAGATTCTTCCATTGAAGAGATGACGATGTCCTCCAAGGCGTCCGCCCCCAAATCAATTAAAGACTAACAAAAAATTCGAAAACAAAGAAAGCGCCCAAGAGCCAAACAACAAAGGCGGAGTTATCTGCAAGTCATGAAATTTGTTCGAAATAATTCAAATCTTCATTGAAACAGATTTTGTCGCGGGATCAGATTGTGGCGCTGCCGGCGTTGCATGCGAACGTGTCCGTGGACTTATGCAGATGGGCTTTCCATTAAAGCAAAAATGTCGTCTTTCTCCATTCGCCCTCCTCCCCGGGGACGTCGCGGCGCTCGACCGTCGAGGAGATCCCAATCTCCGAATTATTTGTCCATCCAGTTCTTTTATTGCTGCGATTACGCGATTTTTTCCGCGGACCCGCGTTCACATTGCACCGCGACGCGACGACCGCGTGGAAAGTTGTCCATTGCGGGGGCGGTTGGTTTATCTCAAGCTGGCGTGGCGAATCGAAGCATCTTTTCCCGTCCGCACTTGCAAATTTGAAATTCCTCTCACCTTCGGAGGGGCCCTGCGCTGCAATTGGCACTCACCGCTTCCGGTATTCAGCTAATTTAATTTTTCCCAAAATTTTCCCCCATATACCATTTTGTCGTGTAATAAATTTCTTTGTTAATTTCGTTGTTGATTTATATCACAGCGACTTTTCTCTCCGTTTTCGCACAAAAAAAAATATATGTATCTTTTTATTATCGATCCGGAAGTTGGGCGTTGCTATGCTTTTGTTTTTAATCTTCAGGTATAAGTCCAGGTATAGGTGCATGCATACCGCTCGGACAGATAACCATCGGAAAACAGATTCAACCGCGGATAATTAATAATTGTAGCGATAGCACGCCTGCCAATTTGCCTCATCGGCCGAAAGTTGTTCACTCGCCGCAACTTCATCTGTTCTGTCTCGGATTAAATGAACTACAAATTGGCAGACCTTTTGCGAGCACGCATGATTGTCTTTTTTTTTGTTTGTCTTCCTCTGATTTTTTAATCAGTTTTTGATGGTTATCAAAACAAAGCAGTAACTTTTTAGTTTTTGGCGAACTTTTATAGTTTAGTTATGTTTTTATATAATTCATAATCCGACCGCTGAAAATAAAGAAAATATTGATAGAACAAGAAATGATTCTTACTAGAAGTCACAAATTACAGATAAGGTATACTATAAAATCCTAGATGAGGTACTATAAAAATATAAATAAAAAAATTCTCTATAGAATTCTTAGAAGTTGTCTATTTCCGAAAAAACTATACTGAATTAATGTAGTTTTGCTATAAATTTTAGAAGTCCAAATATGTACATATGTAGTACCTATGTATTATGTGTCTAGCTAAAATTTAAGCAAGTTCTTCTGGCTTTAACACAAATTTTATTGAATTGATGACTGTAACGCTAAGTAAAACATTTTAATATAAACGGTTTAGTAATAGGAATATTTACAAAAAATCATAGAAAACTTCAATGATTCAAAATTAAGGATTAATTTTTTCATCAGAATTCATTAGAATTATGTCCATGAGACTTCTCCCAAAATTTTTTGGGACAGTTGAAACATATCCTATAGAGATTATGAATTTTTTGTTTTAAAAGCTAGACACTTCACCACAAATAAAAATGAAATCACTCTATAGAAAAGTTTCAAATTCAAAAATTTTTTTTTATAAAAAACTATGCAAAAACCCCAAATTTAGCAATAGCATCGTTCTTAAAGTTAAATTTAAATCTATTTTTTTGATATCGGATCTACACTTTTATGAAATTTGTGTAACTTGAAGAAAATATTGTGCTTACTACCCACAACAAATTCAGTGCAATTTCGTTTTCTATTATAACCGTCGGATAATATTAAAAAATCCGTTCTAGAAAAGGCCAGCCATTTCATTTAGTATTTTTAAAAGTATTTCGGAAAAAAAAAAAATTGAAAAAAAACATTTTTTAGGAAACGCTTTTCTTTACCTTATTGTGAATCAAATTAAACAAAAATCAAATAAAAAGTAAAAAAATAAAAAATAAAACAAACTTAAACAAACTTAAACAAAATTTTAAAAAAAACTGTTACAAACAAATTTTTAAAAAATCGAGAAAATCTCACACATTCGTTAAAGAAAAGCGTAGGGCGCTCATTTCGAATGTAATTATAATTCTTTATCCGTTTTTTTTAACGGATAAAGAACTTTTTCTACTTTTTAGTCTGATATTATTGCATATTCGTGAATTATCTCGGGAAATACGTATGTCTGCAAAATTTCATTCATTTTCATTGAAGGAAAGGCAGTCAAATTAACGTCCAAAGTTTTGACCCAAAAGTGTGAAGTAAAGAAAAGCATTTAAAAAAGAAATATCTTTGGGAATACCTAATTGTTTGTGATCTCACTTAGTAGATCCGAGGAATAACAAATAAGGGCAAAAACATTAAAATAGTAAATTCAAAGTGAAATTACTGACTTTGTATGACTAATGAAAACTCTTTAGTCCAAATAGAACCAAACTTGTACCTAATATGGACCAAAATTTGGTTTAATAACAATTGCTTCTGATGGACTTAAATCAGTAACCATTTGGGTTGAAAGTACTAAAATCACATATTCAATTTGTAAATTACAACTAATTAAAAATAATAAATATGTAATGAGTATGATGTGCTTAAATCCTTCTGTTTTATGTAAGTATTTGAAGAAACTCAACATATGTATCTCTTGAATGACCAGCACTTTCCCATTACTTTATTCCTTAAAATCACCAAACTTGAAGCTGCTAAGCTCTAGTGTCTTTGCTTCTAATATTTCTAGTGTGCTGTTTCTTTGAAGAGACTCTCTTCACTTCATTCACAAGAGTCACGTAGAAATTTGCATCTCGAAGTGCTTGATAACTCACGTCATACACTAGGAAGTGGCAAGTGTACTGAGATGCATCTCAAGTGCCTCAATGTGCAGCTCTGGTGCATCAGCAGCTGCTTCTGCAGGTAGAAAAGAACCTAAAAGTCATCAGTACCTAGAAAATGGTTTGCTTTGCTCATACGCCTGGAAAACTTGTGGCGGCAATAGTGTGAAAAATTCCAACGATTACAACAAATCGGGAATTGCGCTACGCATAATCTGCGAGAGTTTGCTTTGCGTGTTATGCAGCACTTCCTCTCGAGGGCCGCGAATTAAAAATCGAAAAACAAACAAATTAAATTGCTCGCAACGTTTATTTGTTTTTAATTTTAAATTTTTACTTTTTTTTATTTTTTGTTTTTGCGTTTTAAACACAACGAAATATTGCGGTAGCTGTGCGAAGTGCGTGCAACCGTTGCGCGTAAGTTTACCAACTAACAAGAAATGCGTGAGCTCTGCGAAATTTTGGAAAGAAGAAAAATCTTAAGTGGTTTTTTGCAATGTTTGCACGCTGCTTGTCGTTACGACTGTCGCTGTACACGGAAATAAATAATTCTGTGCAAGTACCCTGGTTTTTATTTTTTACTCCTCGGGGAACTGCAAGGCAGTTGCAATTAAATGCCCAAAATGAGGCTCTTCACTCCGGGCCTAATCGCGATAAATGTAAAGTCTTCTTTAAAAAAAAAAAGCCCACCTTGTTTCCGCGAATCCCTCTGTCAGCGCGGTCTCAGGCTGACCCGCAGCATCTTGACGGACCAAGACCTACTGTCGAGATTTTATCTGGATATTGCTCCCCGGTAAGATCACCTCCTTTTCCCTCGCTGCAGTAATTTTATTGCGGGTTTTCATTTCGCGGGTCTTTTGGCCTTATGACAAATTAATCTCGGCCTGTCGCGAGCAACTGTCTCTCAAGCACACAGCCTCCCGTGGACCCTTCTTGATGATAGCATGGTCAAGTCCAATTAATGTCAGGAGATTTTTTTGGTGCTGCCGCTATAGTTGGCCAGCCACGCGAGGAAGAAAGTGAATGAAGGAAAATTTACGAGATTTTATTTACGATACTTTGTTTTTTTGCGCAATTTCACTTCCTGGTTAATTTGATCAGCGAAATGACGGATTGGCCCAATGGCCAGTCGGCCGCCGCCCGCCTTGGTGGTCATTCTCGAATCTTGAGAGATCCAAGTGACATAATACTTTCGTCTTAACCCAGTTCTGGTAACTTGAAGGGCCGCGAACCGCCCCCCGTTGGGACGGGGGAGGCAAAGGGCAAACCAGATCGAGCATAATTATTCATCAAAATCGGAAGAAAGGAGTCCCGTGCATCAGGAGGTGAGGCCACACCGTGATCATTTAGCGGACGAACTTTCACTTGGACCCTCTGTCGCGTTGCGTGACACATTCGTCAAAATGTGTTAATGGACTTTGGTCGATTTATGGATCGCGTTGATAGCCAATTTAGAGGTAATTGCCCTGCGCCGGTGTGCACTTTATGAGCTGCTTTTTGCATAAGAAAGTGGCAAAAACGAATATTTAACTGCTTCGAGGAAAAACAGGCATGAAGTTTTCTGTAGAGGATTGGGAAAATTGTGAACTTTTATGATGATCGTTTGGGTGATAAGGGCTTAAAAGACTTTTTAGAGCTAGGATATTTATCGAATTCACTCTCGCTTTTACACATTCCATTCTATACGCAAATATAAATCAACTTTCATCAAACTACATATGCTGCGCCTGCGTATACCAATTGACACGTAGGTACATATGATATGCATATATTATATACCTATATAAAATCGCACTGCTATATTTGAATTGAAAAACTGCATAAATACAATGTTTCTTTAAACATAATTCTGCTCACACTAAATCAATCTTAGAATGTAACTTGAAACCATTCAAACTTTTTCCGAATACCAATATGTCTCCTTAATTTTCACGTATCTAAACAGTCTATACACTTTTTGAAAAACGAAGTTTCTTTTGGCCCTCTCTTTTCGTTGTTCTTTTATCTATATTTCGATATCTTTCTCAATTATAAATGAACTCAGTGTATACTAAATTAGATAAAATTGGCAAACCTTTAAAAAATGCCTAAAACTTCTTAAATAATTTTTCTATTAAAATATCTGCAACAATATTTTTGTTATAATTGCTAAACCTCTACACTGTGTTAAAGTGCTACGAGAAAAACGACACATTTTAAATTGAATCTTTACCTAAATTAAAAGTTACAATAATCACAAAATAACTGACTTTCAGAAAGAGTAATTTTGAACTAGTCAGCATTTTCCCATGTTACCTTTACAATGTTAAAACACGAATAAATTTGTTAATGATTGAGAAAGACTCGAAAATTTCCTTCCGAAAAAAAATTGTCGTGTGCGGCATTTCATAATGTAGCAAAACTTGTTTTAATCAAAATCACTTAAGAGTTGTCATAAAATGTTTCGATTTCCCTAAATGCCAGCATGCGTAACACCGACATTTTCCGCCCGACTTTGAAACTTTTAAGACTCGTTTGAACTCCTTCCCCTTTACCTTTCTTTTGCTTATTTTTCCTGTTTTATGCTAAAATGCTACTTCTGTTTTTTTATTGCAGGTGAATTAAATCGTAAAAATAATTGACATCGGAAACAGTAACAGCCGTAAACCATTCACCGACCGCCGAATCCAACTTCAACCTGCTTTTGAAACAGTTCTCAACAGAAAATTTCCCAAGAAAGTGTGTGTCCGCCCGGAGAAAAGATTAAAATAAAAACTTTATTAAGTTGTTCCCGACCGCCCATCATTTGGCATGCGTTCTTCGCTGACGAAAGATTTAAAATACGAAAAGTAATTGGTTTGCACCTTTTAACGTGCGTGAGCGACTTGGCGGCTTCCTAAGACGTTCCAGTGAATTTTATAAATTTTGCGCTGTCTCCCCCGGAATTTTGTGCAGTTCTGCATTATTTCATTTGTTTTATTGTAAAAATTTTCGTGATAATATGAGTGCAAGCGTCGCCTCCCGTATAATGCGGTTTCGGTTCTCACCTACGTTAATTCTGCTAATTCAGAGGCGCTAATATGACGCATTTGAACCGGATTAAAGTCGTCGTACTTGGAAGCTCTAAAGTTGGAAAGTCAGGTAAATAACAAATTCAAATTTATGTTGTTTCACTCGTTTCGGAGCAGTTTCATTGTGCCAGAGTAAGCGCCGACTCAGATTTATGCAATTGTGTGGGCTCTGTCCTGGATATGTTCCACATAATGAAACTACTCCGCCCATAACGCACATTGGACTTTAATTTTTGAGGAAATAAAAATATTTGTTTTAAAATTTAGTTATGCGGAAAAGTCGTTTGTAGGTTATTACTAATAAATGTAGCCTTTTTTATGTTTAGCGTAACATAATTTATATAATTTTTTAAACCTAAAATAGCACTTTAAAATGTTATACAAATTTTAAAGTAGGTAAACAGATTTATTGAATCGAACTAAAATTAACTAAGAGTTACATTAGTTAGACACATTGTAAATTAAAAGATATACATCTAAGCGTTATTTCGGCTCTTGCAATTAGTGACAGTGGTTAGTAAAGTTCAAGTATCAAAAAGTGGTGTTTTTCTAATAAAAATAAAAAGACAGTGTGAATTTGAAATTAATCAGATTTATTTCGATAATTTCTATTGTTATCATGGTAATTTATCATAGTTTCTTAAACAGTCTTGCAATAGAAACCTCTATTCTAAAGTTTATATTACATAATTTTGTTAACCGAAGGTTATGAACCAAAAACTTGACAGCAGAATAAGATAAGTCGGTAGAAATTCCGCCAAATATCCAAATATCTTCCAGTCCAGTCCATATATCATAATTATAAACATATCCTCCTTTTAAGTAATAAATATAACTTCTACACGGATTAATATTAAATTGCATGTCTGGTAGATTGTATTTAAGGATTCTTTATGGGATACCCCGCAGAATTCTTATGACAATGTAGACTCTAAAAGACAACTTAAATAAATCATTTAAAAAACGAGTTTTTCGCTATTCGGTTTCCTCCTACGACTTCTTCATTCTTCACCTCTGAGACACTCCACCTGGCCGAAAAACACAATACCTATGAGTGTAGTCGAAGAGCTGAATGAATTGGCTGGACGATCAGCCCGCGGCAATTTCCGCTGGTAATTTCTGCCGGGTAGCAAATTTAAACGCGATTAATTACGCATGGAACTCATCTGTGGCTGCGCAACGCGCTTTGAGTCCGCTTTCGGAGCTTCTTGGTCCAGAGTCGTCCGAATCGAACGCACTCCATTTTGCGAGGCGATTCCTTTGCCTTTCATTAATGCAAATCAATTTTGATTTATGCGACCACTCAAGCGTATTAATTGAAGCCGGTGATCGTGTGTGCGCCTGCGCTCAGGGATCGAATCGGGAAAATATGTGGTCCTCTTCCGACAACAATTTACTGATCACTTTCATCGGGGGCCTCTTTTTGAAGAGATCTCGCAGTCTGTCCGGCCGCGGTTGGTCCACGAAACTCAGCTGCCCCGGCTGGCTAGTGGCTAGCAGCTAGCGAACGATCTCGCGGATGGACCCAAGTGTCTAACTCCGCGGTCCACACATATGGCGAGTACTCTTGTAATGTATTTCATCAATTAAAGCCGCGATATGAATGCGTGTAATTGACTGACATAGGTGCGCGCTTATTTGCACACGAGACAGCGCCGCTCTTGGGCCTTTACTGGCCGTCCCGATTGGCAGCCGAGTGTGCAACAAATTGATTAGATTTATGCCTGTTCCGGTAGCTGGGGGACACTTGGTGATGAATTATTGGTCCGACTCGGTATCGGCAAGCGCCAATTTCTGGTTCCTTTTGTAATCAGAGCCTTTCCTTTCCAAAGATCTTGCGCACAGATTATGCATACTCTTCCTTTTTCATACCCCAGCTCAGCTCAGTGGGTCTCTAGAGGAAACATTTTCTTTCTCCACAGCCATAACAGCAGGCAATTCATCTCGTTTTCATCACATCTAAACTAGTTAACTCGAAGTTTACTTCTACAGAGGCTCTACAGAGAGATTTACCAAAATTAAATATAATATCCCATAGTCGCCCTACACTGAGAACATTTTTTATGGAGTGGTCATGACATCAATAATTTTTGAAATATAGTAAAAGACTCCATATAGTTCTGGTATCCCTAAGATAGATGAGGGAATATAGTTTTATAGTTCTGGCATTCGTAAGATATATGTATGTAGTCTATCCAACTACATATATTTATGGTTCTCCCAGAATATAGTTAAACATTTCTTTCACTTTCTTTCTTTTAAAATAACTAATGTAATTTGATTAATCTAACCATGATCTTGTCTAAACAGTATAAAATACAAAAACATTCAACAATACAACTCAAAAAGCGTAAATTTTGCTGAAGTTTTAGCTAATTTAACACTTCTGAATTACTTGACTTGTAGTTTACGATGTAAACATTTTTCGTTTCCAAAATTTAAAGAAAAAACAGATGTTACCTCCCATACACTGAAAATATTTTAAGTTCTTTCCGAATGCTACGCAGTTTACTTGTTAACACCCAAAACGATTTGATGGTCAAGGCTTGCCTAATGATGATGTTAAATTTCACGCCCAAGCAAAATTTAGCCTCGAAAATAACGAACTAAAAACAGAAATAAAGGAGGATTTTATTATTGAAGTTAAGTAATATTTAGAAAAAAAAAGTGAATTTGTTTTGCCCAAAAATGTAATCATTTTGGTTAATCGAATAACAATTTAATATGTATTAAAACTACAGCCCTTTGATTCAAGACTTAAATACATTAACTTAATTTTTTAGTTGTTCGGTCAACTAAAAGTTTGAGTTTTTTAACTCACTCAGAAAAGTCCGTTTAGAAGTTGAGCTGAAATATTTATAAATGTTAGAATATTACTTTTATTAAGTGTTTAATAAATTCTAATCAAAAAGTAGGTAAATATACGATATGGTTCTGTAAAGTCATATATTTAATAGTGAATTTTAAAATGATTTTCAATTTTAAAATAGTTTTGATTCAATGGTGATTATTTGCCTCCAGTTTTTTGTCATAATTCCAAAGTAGTGAAAAACTGATTTCTGGCAAATCTGATCGAATTTCTATCTGGGTAACACTATCTACTTTGATTTAATTTCTAAAGACATACCTGTACCTTTATATACGTATATGTATACATAATTCTTTCACTTGATATGCGCGTTTTCATTGCCTGTTTTCTTAATAACGCTCTTCAGTGTTAATTCGTGTCCTGGAAAATCTCACAGTGGTAGTTGCTTTACGAAATCAATTTCCACTAACTATTTCTCTACAAATCAATCGGCGAGATCTAAACCAACAAGTTCCACAAATACGCGACTTCAGAGTCTCGCTAGTCGGTCCGTCTGAGCAGCTAACCTTTATCCTGTTATGCAACATCGCAACGGTCTACCGACGTAACAGAACAAAACCTTGAAAAAAAGGCATCGGAAGAAGAAGAAGAAGAAAAGGAAGCGAAGAGAGAGAAAAGGAAAGAAGCAGCAAATTTTCCCAGAAGAAACGCGATTACAATCTCAAACGCATCCATCACGGCACGGTCTTACATAATGCGAAATTCCCAGCTGGACAACAATTCGGTGTTTACCAGTTGTACCGAGGAAAAATATGACTTAATCCGATTAGGCTGGGGCTACTGTACGAAGTGGGACTCCGCTGGGGGACTATCGGGGCCCCATATCTGGCCCAGTGGGACCTCTGCGGCGGTATCGTTGTCGCGTCTTGTAACGGCCCCGCTGCATCAATCGCGCGCGCAAGCAATCAATTAAATGTTGCAGTCCGTCACATGTCTTCATGGCGGGACTCGTCTTCGTTTTCATTTAATTTTACTATTTTTTATGCGGATGCTCTGTTGCGCGAAGATGTCATGTATCTTGGGCATCTCGACGAGGGCAAACAAACGACGGTGACAACTTTCACTATTTCCTAAGATTTCATTGTCATCTGAGCATGTCAAGACCGTCCATTGTCTGTATAATCTGAATTTGTAGCAGGGCGATGAGGGTACAAACTGGCCGCTGGAGGAGCCTCAACTTCTCGACAGGTCGTGTTGAGAGGAGCCCTCAGTTCAACGCACCACCAGACCTTTTTCATTTTCCTCCATTCATAAAACGGGAGCTGAAAAAGGTATGGATCGTGTGTGGGTGGGTGTACTTCTGGAAAAACCGTCACATCCACCTGGTCACGGGTATGCCCGCGCTCGTCGAGCTCTCCCAATGACATTTTCACGCCTTCTCAGGATTTTTTTTTTTTTTTTTTGTAGACCGTTGTCGAGCATACCTTCGTATGACTGACAATCTACGATCCAACAAAACTCTTCCCAGCGATTCTCGGTGATTCTCAGTGCGCGCGTCGTATGTACGTTCCCATTTTTCCTTCGTTTTGTATACCTGTCGACGTCGTATATCATAAATGGAAATCAGCGAAGGAAAACGTCTTCTCTTGGACTGCTGAGCGGCATCGAGCTACCGTATCTTCTTAAAACATGATATTTAAGCCAAGGAGAAAGGTAAAACCCCAAGTGTAGGTACCCCCTTTTCATATATGAGACGTGCAATTTTAAAGCCAGTGTTTTTGCCCACAAATCGCAATTACACGATCAGCGGAGGAGCCGCGACCGCGCAATCCTGTGCAGTCTCGCGGAGAATCGCGCACTGACATATCTCGGGCTGGATCGTCTAGAGGGCAAAGAAATAAAGAAAAAATAATAATAATAATATAAAAAATAAACCGCCACAATGCGAAACGTGCAAAGTGCACATGCGAGCAAAGTGATTGCTCATCACTACTCAGTCACCTGAGCGACTCAATTCATCGCGGTAACGCGCCCGTACACACCGCTCTCGTCTTTTATTATTTGCCCGAAACTTGTTCTGCTTGACGATGGACGTCTTGAGTACGTCTTGAAGATTATTGTTTGTTACCCGTTAGGGGTATCAATTGACCCATAAGACCTCGGGGGACGTTTAGCACTTGTCCAAGTCTAATTTTAGCGCGATCACACCGCCATTGCATCGCTCCACATCGCCTCACCATCTGAGATGCAAAACGGGCCATATAGAATTGAACTTCTATGGCGTAGCACTGATAAAATATGATCGCCAAGTGGTCGCGCGTTCTGCGCAAGAGAAGCCGCAGAAGAAATTTTTCATTATGAATGGGTGACTTGGTGCTATTTCGCATATTTCATGCTCGCGCTGCTCCGGTGGTCGCGAATCGCGGATACGCGCGCGAACTGCAATTCGTTAGGACATGTGGTGCACGTGTTGCAGCCGAATGCAACGCGCAACGCTCGCAAATTTTGATAGAGTTGTTAAAGAATTCGCGCTATAAGGCCTAATCAGAGCGTGGAACCCTCACTGCCCGGGCCCCGGAGAAAGTAAAATTTGCAGTTCGGTTCTATATCCGCGGAGTTGTCGTCGCTCGCATATATTTATGTATGCTAAACAGCCCGCGAAAGGTAACATGGCACATTGCACATATGCTCCTACTTATGCTCACGCTGCTACTGGAAAACCGTCAAGCGCACCGAGTGCAATGCAGCACAGGAAAGATACCACCGGCCGCAGAGCTCGTAAGCAGATATTTATCGGAGGCAAGTGCACAGGGAAATAATTGCGCCATTTGAATGTCACTGCGAACTTGAACTTGAAAATCACTTCACCACCATTTTGCACCTTGGGAAATCGCAATTAGCTCTGATTAGCGAAATTTATGGATGCCAAGTGCATTTTGGGTATCAATGGGCTTTTGTTAATCCCCTGCATTTGGAAAGGATGTCGATTTCTGGTCGATTCTTAAATTCATACCAAATGTTACTTTCTTTTGGGGGAGAAATGGAAAAGATAAGCAGCTTTATTCGGCTATTCGAGCAGGTTAGAGATCTTGTTTTAAATGACCATAACTGGGACCAGTTTAAAAAGTCCATATCGAATGATATAAACCCATTTTGTGCCGTTTACATTTTAGTAGGTAAACGAAATTGAGGTAAGAACTTGACACGTATCTATAAGGAGTGGTAGAATTCATAAAACATCGAAAGAAAATAGAGATGATCCTAATTGTAAGTTATATGAATTTATTTAAGTATTCTCTTAAAATTCAAATTTTTAAATTTATTCCAATCAAAGTGTAAAAAAGGGGTTTATAAGTAATGCAAAAAACCAATATATCTACCCACATCATATCTTTAAAATAAAATAAAAAATTAATAAATATAAAACATTTAAAATCAAACATACACATAAACATAAACATATGAAATTACTATCTACAAACTTTTGCGTGGTTGATTTAATGTAATAAAGATCTATCTCGACACCGCAATTTACACCTTATCTACCATAATGGCCGAAGAAAGCTTAGCGGAATATCAATTAACAATTACTTTTACCTCAATAAAATAAATTCATCAGAAATGGATTTATTGTCCTCTAAAACATTTTAAATGATCTATGATATGGTCGATTTTAACACATCAGAAATTATTTTTTGATGTTTTGATTTATACTAAACATAAAATCTGGCTATTGAGAATTCGGGCTATATTTAATTTACACTATTTTATTTCAAAGATACAAGTACCTAATTTGCTAAATTTATTTTTCCAGCTGTCACAGTAAGATACCTAACGAAGCGATATATTGGCGAGTACAGTTCGACAAGTGGTAAGTCTAACGAGTTTTATTTAAATAAAATCTTTTAACAATTTATTCCACTGCTGCAGAGCAAAAGAAACAAAACTATTTCTTTTAGATATGTTGTCATTGTTTTTTTTATTTAATTGTTGGCGCGGCTTAGCATAACTTTCCGAATTTATAAAATCTGGTTCTAGCATAAAAATCTATAAAAATTTAACTTAATTTTCTTGTGGAATCTGATGCGACGTTGAACCTCAACTTTTTCACAAAATATCATATATAATCGATAATAATAGTTGGAAAACTACACAATCGCTAAGTTCATGGGTTAAAACTTCGGCGAGGCATATATTAGGTAGTCATGTACTTAAACATTCTGAAAGCTTGTTCCCATTTAAATTTTTGGTCAAAACAGAGTAGTTTACCTCAGACTGTAATTAAAAAAAAATAGTCAGTAAATTATTATTTCTTTAATGTATTAATTTAATTTTGAAGTAACCAGTTTGAAATAAATTATAGGTTCATTTTAAAATAACTGATTATTTGATATAAGAAATTTTATTCATTTTGAAATAAAAATTATATTTGAAATATTTTATTACTGCAATTTACTCAGGCTGGGTTTAGTAGACGTATTAGTTCTAAATCTAGTTATATTGACTTGGCGTTAATGAGATTTGATAGTAAAGTGATAGTTCGGGACATTACAAATTTATTTCAAATTATGATTTGTAATACAAAAATAAGCTGAAGCAAAAAAATAAAGAGTCACGTAGACGTAAATGAAATAAGAGGCAATTTGACCACCTTTCTTTGTTAAATTGGCAATAAAACATGTAGATGGAAAAAATGAAAAGCCATCAACCAGCCTCCAGTGCAGCGGTGCAGTTTACGTTCATTTCCACCTGAAAGTAGATCGCACACTTTGGTGTTAAAATGACAGTTATCTCAGCCCATTTTCAGCTTCAGGTGCGAAAAGGAATAATTAAAAAAAATCAGAAGTCGATCCAAGAAAACGTCACGAAATCAAGAAGGACGGACGACAGAGGACGACAGCGTGATGCGTTGTGGTAATTATCGGATATGTTATATATCGTCTTTATTGCGAGATTAACCCGATTTCGTAAGAAACGTAAAAAAAAAAAGGAAAAATATCATATCATGCTTCTTTTGCACTGCAGCACCATCAGTACCAAATATAGCACAAAAAATGCAAAACACAGCCAAAAATTATAAATGATGTTTTCTCGTACCTTTTCCAGACTTTCTGTACCGGCATAGTGTTACGTTTGACAACGTTACCACAGAGGTCGAGATCATGGACACATCAAAATGCGCGGTGAGTTTTTTATATTAATATTTTTTCAGAGTCTCATATGAATTTTTTTTTTTTTGTATATTTTTTCGGATCTCCTTTCGCGGTGCTTTTCTTTTCTTCATTTCCAGCAGAAACGCATTAAAGTAACTTCCTCTTCTCGTGAGCATGTCATATGCAAGCGCGTCTTCAAGTAAATGCAGAGCGCGAATATACCGTAAAATAATATTATATGATGCCATGGCAGTCGGTTTTATTTTTTGCAACCATTGACACTTTTGGTCAGTCCAAGAAATATCTTAATCTTCTCTCCCGAAATGGGACTGGGGCGTTTGTTTTTTGAATTTTTGTTTACTTCCTTTTTTCTTAAGAAAGCATGAAGTCTTTTCCTTTACGGACATTTTTAACTGTTTTGGAAATTCAGAACAACAGCCAATCTTATAAACTTGCGCAACTGGAGTCTGTTAATTAGTAAAAGGCTCATGACCTTCCAATGCGAAGGTTCTGTTTTAAATGACATACATAAACAATCACATTTTCAAGTCACGTCGCTAAATAACATAAATTATGGAATCACTTTATGTCTTTCTGCCAAAAAGCATAACCATTTAACTTCGAAGCAAAAGCGATTCGTTCGAAAATCGTTTATGAATACCGATCGAAGTGGTTATTAATATTAATTAATTAATATTTCCTGCATGATCAGGATAATATGCACTATAATCCACCAATAGTTCATTATCAAATTTATTATTTAGTTTCTATTTTTATAACAAGAGACAGACTAGAAATAATATAGATTAAAAATAAAAAAAGTGAGAAAATCGCTTAAGCTATATTACTGAAAGTTTTACTCTATAAAAAACCTTTCAGGATAACGTACAAATTTCTTAGGTTTTAGGCAGCTGAAAACTTGCCCAAAAGCCCATTAATAAAAAAGGTATCATTCAAAATTCTTTTTTAATTACAAAAATTTATTACCTAAGATTACGTATACATTACATAATATCATAACTGTTATAATTTAATTTTAAAGCAACAATTTCTTATTGGCAAAAAAAATAATAATATTATTCAGTTTCAATCTATCAAAAGTAATACTCAAGCGTATTTTTAGTGTAATTGGCGTTCGACTTGATTTCGGTGAAACACATTTTGAAAAAGGCCTTTCATTATGTTACTCTTGTTTTTTATTTTGGAGATTGGGGTATTGTGAGCCATGGGGAATTGTGAGCCACGTCAATATTTCCCAAAATTGGAAAGTCTGACTCATGCAAATGGTTGTCGTCGTCTTGTCTTTGACCAAACTCATTTTCTATTAGCAATAGATGCTTCCACACGTACTCGTTCGTTCCGTGCGATAACCACTTGGAAAATTTTCTCAAAATATTTATTCCGAGCGTTTGTGTTTGCATTGATCTGACAACGATTTTCGCAGAATCGATTCAGGTAAATATATTCATAATTATTGTATGGCATCGATATTTCAACTTTTAAAAGAAATTTCGCATAAACATGTAATGAGCGAATCATACACGGCCCTCTTATCAACCAGAACGTTTGGGGAATTGTGAGCCACTTTTTTTGGGGAATTGTGAGCCACAACATTTTTGGCATTTTTCAAGCCAATATCGCATTTTTAGCATTTTTAGATGAAAATGTTGACTTCTGCATACTTTGTATGGAGGATATGCCGAAGAAATTGAACCGGAACAATTCCATTCGCTGCGATTTATGCGATCGAACTGTTCATTTGAAATGCGTCAGTACTGGAGCCTATTTCACGTGCCCGAATTGCGAATCCGAATAATTTCAATATCTTCTTTTTTTTATTTTTTCTAACTAATTCTTATGTAATTTCCAACCATACAATAAACATTTTACAACGATATTTTTGATTTTCGACTTAATTTAGACGGTGGCTCACAATTCCCCAACATTTTTAAAAATCTCAAAAACGTATGTTTTTTGCAAACGCTCAGATTTTTTCAGCAGATAATAATTTCAAGAAATTGCTCAAGCTAAAAGTTAGGGTTTCCTTCCTAGTAACATAAACCATTTTGAAATTTTAAAAAATTTTGATTTTTGTGGCAGTTATCGAGCTTTGAAAAAGTGTGGCTCACAATACCCCAATCTCCCTTACATATTTTATCATTAATTTTTAAACTAAACTTTTCATTGAGAAGGTCTTTACAGAATTTTTTAGTAGTATAAGCTCAAATTTTATGATAAATGTTCGGTTTAAATAAATTTAATTTCTTTTTTTTAGTTTGATTCCTGGCTCTTTTATAACAATGATATAAATATTTACGAATACTTAGCAATGAATTTAAAATGTCAACTACGTATCAATTTTAAAGTTTTAAAAATGTTTTTATAAGTTGTAAAGCTCAAAAATTTAAATTTTGTTTAAATATAAATCATTTTATATACATTATAATCTCTGAGAAAAAACCAATACTGTGACAAACGGACGAACAGAGAGTTGATTCCATAAGAGTTACGTCCCAGCAAACATGGCGAAACGAAAAAGATTCGCTTTCTTATTGAAACGAAGGCGTGTCTTCCTTGCGATACAAAGAAGATGCGTTACAGCAACTTGCTACAGTTTCTTCCTGGTAATTCATCTTCGAAGTGAAAAATACCTGCTTTCCTTCCGCATTCAAAATAAATGAAAAGTTTGCTATGATTTTCACCCCCTTTTTCGCCTTCGCTAACCAAAAAAGAAGTCATTTCAGCTTTTACTCCTACATTTCTACCTGAAGATAGTTTGGCAATATCATCCATATTTCGCTGTGACGATATTTCATGCAAATGTTTGCTGGGGTTGTTACAACAAAATTTTGGTATAACACACTAAAGTATTGTGTAATTATTATAGGCATATAACGTAGAAACATATATTTTTCCTTGCCACATAAAAGATGGAATAATAGCGTAATAAAAGTTTGTGTAAATATCTACTATATCTCCTTGTAAGGTAGGCAGAAGTAGCTCGTAGCTGCCGGTCGTTAACTGCTTCATCAGCTTCAACTTGAGCAGTTTCTCAGGGTCCAACAATGAGGAATTATTTAGCCGCTGAACACGTATAGTAATTACTGTCGACTATAACTCAAACCGCTCAATGGAATCTCGGTTAAAGCCCGTTCGCGTTGCATAAGGGCGATACCTAGGAAACGACATCCCTTTCGAATTGGTGGAGCGCCAAAGATTCAAACATCGCCTACAAGTGGAACGCTGTTGAATAGATCGAGCCGCCAAATCGAAAGCCACCGACGCGCCAGAAAATAATAGCCGCATATAGGCTTCATCTGCAAAGTCTGTCTACTTTTAGTGGTAGAGGTCTTAAGGAGTCCTGGGGCTCCGCTCCGAAAGGGAAAGTCTTTACGAGGTTTCAATTAGGCACAATAGCGTTAATCAGGCGTTGTGGAGCGCTGCCCGGTGGCTACACAATTTCTTGTTGCAATCAATGGCTGCCTCGCGCATTGACTTGATTGAGTGCATTCTGACAGATCTATGGACGCATTAATTCAGGTAACTCGCATTAATTCAGGTAGCCGCGAAGAGGCGTCTGCTACCTTCGAAGTCTGTGTCTATCTGTCTGTTTGTCTGTCTGTCTATTGGCGCGATCGCTTTGGGCACCCGCAGCCGCCGCCGTGGTGATGTCGGTGGCGGCACAAAGCCCTGCGGTATGTGTTTAATTTCATTAGGATTTATTCAGGTGTCTCACGATTTTATATTGTACCTACCTGCGTTTTTCCCAGAAATCGCTTTATGAGTAATTCCACTATTCGTGTTTTGCACATGCTCCGATTTGTCGCGATATTTTGCTTATTTTTTTTAAGTAACCAGAAACCGCTTAATGCGACCACTCACCTATTTTGGATTTGGGGGCTGTGCTGTGCAGCAGAGACGATATTGTGCGAGTCACCTGCTGCCACCGCCGCCGCTGTCTTTATTTAAGAAATCGGATACATCCGAAAGATCTCTTTCGCCTCATCTGCTCTGTGCCGACGCTAAGATATGGATTCATTGTGTGAGACACAGCCGCACTGTTTCCCACGGATGACACTATCAAATGTGGCAGAATTTTCGGTATCAAATAAGTAGAGGATCCAATTTCATGGTAACTTCGATGCTTCTTAGTCTGGGGCTCTACTGCCCTCGTTTTGTTTCTATTGAGTCACTTCACGAATACGACACCAATTCGGTGTCCTCTTACGGCCCAATCATTATTAAAAGATGACTTCTTTTTGTGGGGCAAAGTTATTCGTGAGAAATGGCGTGACAAGGTGGACAGTCATTAAAATCACTGAAGTGTCCCATCTTCAAAAAATAAAATAACGATTATGAAGTTTCAATTAAGAATTTTTTAGATTAAACTGTTCTGAAGATATAGATTGAAGATTATTCAATGATGAAGGCAGACCAAATATATAAAGAATATATTATAATATTTCTAATTATATTTCGAAATATCAAAAAATGTATATCAAGTATGCAGAATGAAATTTCGTTACAGCAACTATGTTCATAGCATATTTAGGTTAACTTGAGATCGTCATAATGTCAAATTTTCGTTAACAGACATGAAATCAGTGATGTTATAAATTCTATTCTACGAAACTCTTTTCACTTCTAAAATACATTTAAAAATTATAAAAAAAAAAGACCTAAAATTTTGAACTTTACTTTACGATGTATTTCTAAATATGTTAGTAATTCATCTAATGTTCGAGAATATCCAAATAAAAAAAACCTTATCATGTAACGTATTCAAATAAAATTGGTTTAAACAGAAAACAAAATGTAGATCAGTCTTTTTGGTATACTAGTCAATCGAATGTAATAAAATTGAAAATATTAATTGAATTAACGAACGCGAATCATAAACTATAATATCATCGTCAGCTATTATTATTATCAATTAAACTTTACTTTTATTTGTTTAGTTTTGTAAGGTTTTCATTTCATACACTTAAAATTTATAGACAGACACACAGAAGGAGTTCATGGGGCGAATAAAATAATTTATTAGCCTAGCTAGCTCGAGACCATAAGGAAATAATTCAGAATGAATTTATTTTCTCTCTTATTCCTCGATATTGGAAGCTCTTTTACTCACGTAGGTACATATGGTTGAATTACTACAACAGATTTGTTGACTAAGGTGAATAAAAGTAAACGAGTTTTTTCGGTTAACCCAAAAGTACAATAAATTTTTATGCTTTAAAGATGTTCGAAAACAAATTTTCTTTATATTTCAATATTAAAAATGTTTAGTTTCTAATTACTGTAATCTCTTTAGTCATATAAAATATATAAAATTTAATTTTTAGTTTTTACTAAAGTATACCTGGAAGATCGTCGTATTCGAAATTAACAAAAATCTTGTCGTTTGCGTTCCGCAACTACAAAGTGAAACAATTAGGTATCATTAGCCGTGTTTTTTAATGATCTAATCGGGATCTACTCGTAGATGTAAATGTTATTGATAAGATTGTAAAAAATCGAGTCATCGTGGTCAAATGTCCAACTAAAAGACCAGCGTCTAAGCTATTAATATCTTGAGAAATTCTTTATAACTCCTTTAGATAGGTATTGTATGTTCACATTAAAAAATATTATACTTAGTTATAAATTTGTAACACCAAGGGATCTGTGCAGGCTCCGATCGGCCATAAACTCGACTATGCTGTTATAGTAAAATTTTTAAAAGTCCATCATAATATTGTAAAGAGTTGCAATATTTTCTCAGGGTTTTTAATTATCATTTTTCATTAAGTCGTCGGAATAATTGCAAGTAAATTTAAGTTTTACATACATATATCCCTTAATCCACTTTTGATGATCAAAAAGTCACAGTTCTCTTTATTCATGTCTTTCGGCCAATATACGACCACTTGACCGCTACAGCGGAAGTAACAGGTTCATAACATCTAATCTACAGCTGTTACTTCCCTAGTAACTAAGTTAAAAAAATGTCATCTGTCCCAGCGCTCATTAATCAATTGCACAATCTCCAAAATAAAATAAAAAAAAATAAAAGGCTTAAGACCTCCAAGGCATTTAGTTTCCAACGTATGAAAGTGTTATGGCCGTGCGTTGCTCCGTCGCGTCGCGCGCCGCTGTAATGCGTGCACGTATAGATCTGATTTGCATAACCGAATTTATCTCGATCACTCGATGAAAGACTAATTAGCCGCAGAATTTTAGTAGGCGGTGTCACAGCCACTAAAGGAGTTGCATAAACAGACAGAAAAAAAATAAATAAAAAATAAAAATATAAGGTAGAAAAGCTGACATAGTTCCAGATTCAAAATTCGCATCTCTCTCCCACAATGTCCGCGGGCAGCAGCGTCGAGCAGTCGGGCAGTCGGGAGGCGACGCGACGGCCGGCTGCAGCAGCAACTTCCTCCGCGGAACATGAGCATGAGCCCAGTCATAATACCACAAGCCAGGTAAATTATTTATGTTTGCCAATTTGCAGTTAAGTAGATAAAGCACGGCATAATATTCGTTTACCTTCCGACAGTTGATCTGATCTTTCACAATCGGCTGGCCATTGAACAGATCTTCGTCGTCGTTGTCTTCTTTTTCATCTTCCGTCAGCGCAG
The DNA here is from genome assembly GCA_933228815.1 of Machimus atricapillus. Lineage (NCBI taxonomy): Eukaryota > Metazoa > Arthropoda > Insecta > Diptera > Asilidae > Machimus > Machimus atricapillus. The sequence continues at coordinate 3,385,212 of OW121788.1, read as the reverse complement.
GCTACGCCAAAAGATTTGCGCGGCTGCCTCGCGCACAACCGCAGCCGCGTCACCTCTTTCAGGTGTGCAGGTGGTGTGTGCCTCGGCGGCGGCGGCGGCGATCCGCGATTCGGCCAGTGTGCAACAAACACACATTTCGGTTTTCTCACGCAAGGGAAAGCGGATGCTGCACGGAGATGATCAATTGGGAAATAAAACAATTGTTGCAATTACACCGACAACACCAAAAATGGGTCAAGAGTTGCGTTTTAGCAGAGCCCACTTTCGAGGTCGCCTGCATTCACGGATAAGTGGGTTTTATTTGTTTTCGGCTTACTTAATATGCACACGGGGGCTGAACATTGTTTTCGTCCGCAAGGAAGAGAACCTCTTACAGAAATTGAATAAAGCGAGCAATTCATTTTTTTTTTAACCTCACCGAAGGCCAGTTTGCGAATATTGCAGATTTCTTAAATTTTGCAAAAAAATAACCCAATTTCTACTTTGCTTACTGTAAGAACAATTTTCAAGATTATAGGTACATATACTTACATTCCTTATTCATCCATTTTATTTTGGTCTTAAAGCCCCTCTGATTTCACCTTATTTTTTAATGGTAAAATATAATAAATTACAATACCTGCAATATATTGGATTATCCGGAAAATATACTAAAAGTGCAGGGGAAAAACAATATTTTAATTATTTACCACAAGAAGTTGTAAAAATCGCATTGAAATTTTCATAAAACTAACTAACTTTTTTACCCATGAAAAAATTGCTATTAATATTTTTAGAATATTAACCCTCTCCAGAATTATTTCGTATAACTAAATAATTAAAAATTCATATCAGCTCGCGCTTTTCAAATTTTGTTAGAGAGACCGTATAATTGAGTTGTCGCAGACAACTATAATTTTTAATTATTTTTTCTCAAGAAATTGCTCTGCAAATGCATAAAAAATACATAATTTGTCGTACTAGTCTTATTCAAAATGGACGATATATGTATGTATGTTTAACATAACATCTAAGAAATAAGACCCAATACGAGATTTTTTAAAAGGCCAGCTTAAATGCATTAAAAGTTGTTTAACAATTTATTATAAAGTCCCAAACATATATGTATTTTTCTTATGTCTAAAATGTCTCTACTAGACTGATCTCTTTATAATCCAAAAGACTTGACTATGATTTTTTTAAAGATGAAATCAATATTTATTTTTACGTATGTAGTGCTAAAAAAATTTATTTTTTACTTATAAAAAGATATTTTAACAGTTGTTATGATTGAACTGAAATAAGGTTTAGTGATAGAGACTATTCAGTTTATTCAGTGGTCTACGTTGCAAGAAAAGTTAAAAAAATTGTACATTTTTTTTTAACGTGCATCTATCGCAACATAGAAAAAATCTTAGAAAATAAGGTGGCTCTGAACGATTGAATTTCTAACAGAACTTACAAGTTTTCCCGATGTCCAGTTGCACCATATCCTGATCACGCCCCATAAAAACGCGGACATGCAGATTGTCCGGCATCCCATCGCCCGGAGGTGCACTTGCATAAATCTCCTCACCTATTTCACGCTACTCAAGTCCGACGAGTAAAATGTGTCAAGAGCGCCGTGTAGATGGCCATTTAATTAACATATCCACTTTCTGTGAAAAATAAAAAAGCAAGCAAGAAAAAAAAAATAAGGCGCAAACCCGCGATCGGGGCTAAATCGCGCAAATAAACGGAAAATTGATAATTTTATTTTTTTTCTATCTCGTTACAGAAAACAGGTTGCCTCTACGAGCACATCAGGTGGGGGGATGCGTTCGTTGTTGTCTACTCGATTTGTGATAAGCACAGCTTTTCCGAGGCCGAAGATTACCTGGAACAGTTAACTAAATTGAAGCTTCCATCGTACTACACCACGCTGCTGCTGGGCAACAAGCGGGATCTGGACCACGCGCGGTAAGTGCAACGACGACAGTCGGCACGCCATCTACAGAATCGTCACGGCAGCAGGAGAACGCGGAAAGTAGTTAAAAATCACAGTAGGTGATATCACCGCGATTCCCCCAATCAATTTGCACAAAATTATCTGGCCATTATCGGGTATAAAGCGGCGCTGAATTGCGCTGAATTGTCGATGATCGCGCGGGGCCGCCACCGCGTCGACCGGATGGATATAATGGTCGATTACCCCCGGCTTGGAATTGTGCGGAACAATTTTTAAATTAATATGTATGCTCCTGCTGCTGGCCAAGTGATTGGGTGCTCCCTACATATTTATGGTATTTATTTATGCTCCATTCGGTTTTCCGTCTTCGGACGAAGCCGGCCTAATTCTTTTTTTCGCATTTTCCTTTTCTCGGGCATGTAAACCACACAGGAAGGTTTCGGTTAATGATGGCCACGAACTCTCCCTCAAGTACTCCTGCCAATTTTACGAGGTTTCCGCCGCTGAGAGCTTCGCGGGCGTGTCACTTGCGTTCCAGTCGCTGCTGCGCGAGGCTAGGTCTATCCAATTGCTGAAAGCTCTGCCAATAAGACGGAAACTGGGAGTGAATAGTGTATCAAAGGTAAGTGCACCTTCTTAAGCTAATTTACTTCGAGATTAAGAGGTGCGAGTGCAACCAATTTAAGTCTGCTTCAGGAAGCAGTCCGAGGTTCAAATGATACAGAATAAGACAAGATTTAGAGCAATTCTCCGAAACCCTCGGCGATTTCGATGGAGAAAATTGCCCTGTTACTTGAGAAGAAAAAAATACAAACAATATGGAAAAAGAAGGCCATAATCACAGGATTGATTGACTACGATAGTGAACTGCAATTTCTGAACAGCCACTTGTATATACAATGAAAAATATTGAGGAAGGGTACCGATAGTTACATAAGGCTTGTAACTTTGTTAAGAAATTGTCGTACCTACTAAACTATAGACTATAGTACATCAAAATGTTGAGAATAATGCCCTTTTCGAAACTTCTTAAGCTCTTCAACTAACTTTCTTTCATACTAATAAAACTCCTTTTCTTTTGAATTGAAATTCTGTAGAAAGTTCCCAAAATTGTCGTAAAACAATCTCAGTAAACTTAAAATCCAATCGAAGTAGGTAGGTATTATGAAGTTTTTTGTAGAAAAACAGAAGCAAAGGTATCTGAAATGATTTTTAAGGTTTATTTGCCCCATTTCACCCCCTCCTCCCATCCGCTATCTATAAATAATTAGATTTAATTACTGTTAGTTTTAGTTCAAGTTGTTTTTAGTTATATGTACATATTATCATAGCGTGCAATAAGCGAACAGAATTAAGCAAATAGATTATGTTGTTCTAATAGTTTCCTCTTGCAATTCTACAGGTACTAGGTAACATATTTGGCAAAAACAGCAAGGACCGGAAAAAAAGGCCATCGCTCAGCATATAAAAGGAGCCGTGCATGTTCACCAGTTTTCGTCTATAGACATAAGTGAGCCTCATTCTGCTCTATCTTCCCATAGTTGCTAGAATTAGTGTAAAAATTCGTCTATAGACATAAGTGAGCCACATTCTGCTCTATTTTCCCATAGTTGCTAGAAGTAGTGTAAAAATCTGTAAAAACCGACGCTACAACCTGATTATTGCCAATTAGACTTAGTACCCAAAAGCAATGTTTTGTGATAACCGAAATATTTTTTTTTTTTTTTTCAATTAAATTCCTCATTTAAGTGCAGAAGGAAGTGGCGTCAAAAGGGCCACAACCGCTCATCGATCGATTAGTGGTTACACGCACCTTAACATCGTATCAGACCGCGAAAAGCTGTGTACTTTCACCGTCGACGTCGTCGTCGTCGGCAAAAATCCCGAGAAAATCAATCTTGATTAAATCGGAAAAGGAAAAGAGGGTCGTCTCGTAGCCGCCGCCGCCGCCGCCGAAAAGGCTATCAATCAAAATGTTTGGCGTTTGGCAAACAGTCAGCGACCAAAACAATAACAGCAGCGCGCTCAATTGAGCCAACCCGCGAGTGGTGCCTCTGTCTTGAAGGTGGCGGGCAACGCGGGCGGGGGAGGGGAGCCAAACAAACACGACTTTGGCTAATTTTGCATAATCTCGCGCGGCCCACTGAGGAGGCCCCGGCCAGGTAAAAGATCGCGCTGAAGAAGCAGTCCAGCTGTCATCGAATAATGTTGTTGCGCTTGCGCTGTCCGAGTGAATAAAGTCGTGCGCGTGCGCTCGCGCCTCGACGGCGTTGCGCTCGCGCGATGCCGATTAACGTTTTTATTTTCGCAAAGATGCATTCGAACGCCGGATAAGGAAGCGATGATCTCTTCGAACATAAAAACAGTGTCACAAGAGTTTCGAATTCCTTCGCGGGTTTTGGGTAAAAAAAAAAGGCCCATCGCGGGCCCCCCGGGCTCCCTCAATGGACAATGGTTTCAATTTTGATTTATGTCCTCGGGCGTTTGGGGCTCTGATAAGACAGAGGTAAAAGTACATGGCCATTGGCCAAGTGGGACGACGGAAATTCGATATTAAGAGCCCGGGAAATGGGTCAAAATTGGTCGCGGATCAATCGATTCCCCGTAATAAGATTAAGTAAGACTCGCTGAAAGTAAAATGGTGAAAACAGGCGGGCACTTGATATCCCAGAAGTAGGCCAGAAATTGGCGAGTTACTTAATGATGTAAGGCGGACCTGCATGCAAATATTGTAAATTTTTGCTCCATCTTCAGATCTGCCCTCTATAAGCTTATTTTATGCTAATTTATGTATTATATATAGTTGTTTGTATTCAATTGCAGTATTACGCCTGTAGTTCTAGGATGTTTTATTTTGTAGATTTGTACCTAAACCCATCATAGTTTAAGAGCTTTCGCGTGCGATTCCGATAGTTTTTTTTTTGTATTACTTTAATTAGTACTCTTTGCAACGTTCCTGTCAGCTAGTTTGCGATTAGAGTATAAAAGCTGTTAACAATTCTCATTTTGATGAGTGTAATAAAATGTATTATTAGCGAAACACTTGTTTATATATATTTTTTCTTTTGAATTATTTCAGGAATCCCATTCCCTGGTAATCCTTGTTATTAACACACGAAGTGGATATAGGCAAAAATTGTGTGTAATTTTAATTGCCTATCGGCAGTATCACACTTTTTTGCGGTAATTAAATTAAATGTGCCAGTAAAATGAAGCTAAGTTATTTAATCCACAACGGTAATAAAAAACTTAATCGAGGGGTAGATTTCATATGAACATCTATCAACTTTTGTTATCATCTGACTATTGTGAAATGTAAGTATTAAATTTTATTTAGTTATTTTTACTGTATTTTGTTCATGGGAACTCGTAATATTTTTTATCTGTTCCATCCTAACAGAATAGAATCGAATATTTTTGATCCTATAGGTTTTACGATAATTTAAAATCAACGATAAAACTTTAAACCATATAAAATAAAGCAAAAAGGTATAATAAGTATACTTTTGTTTGGAGACTTTCTATTGCTGATAAAAAATAATATAATTTTAAAAAAAAGTAGACTTTCGAAAACTGTAAATCATGTTCTTTATTTACAAACAAATGTAGTAATATATTTACATTAAATTATTAACCACTATTCGGTAGGTGTGTATGTTTTCATACTGAAAACCTAAAAAATTGCAAGTTTATATTATTATTAAGAATGTTCATTTTAAAAATCAATAAATAATTGGCATGTGCATGTCTAAGTTATGTAATCCCAGAGTGAGCTGTGCCAAACACTTGGCTATTCGTGTAAAATCATTTTCCAATTATTACAATTATGATTAAGTGGTCCTCGCAGAGCACCACCACCCACGCGACGTGGACCCATCGCCCATAAACAGTGCGGTGGACTCATTCATTTTGCGCCAAAGAAGTCGCGCACTTCTGCGCAGTGCGCACGGTCAAGTGCGTCCAGCAGCCGCCACGGTCATGTTTATCCAGGTTGATGGAGAGCCGTGCGGCTTTAGTTTTTTTCATCTCTTTGTTGCATACAAATTGTCATGCCACTTGATACACCGCAGCAGAACGTGTATGTCACACAAAGTCTAGAGCTCTAATTCTCCTCCCCTATGGCCACATGGCAGCCCGTTTGCGTTTTACATAAATTTGCATGCTTCGCTCCGAGATTTTTCAATTAATTGAGAGATCAGGTCTCGATTGTGTTCGGGTTAGTCGTGGACCGTCGTCGTCGTCTTCGTCGTCGCGTCGCGGACTAGTTTCCCAGGTGCGCCAGTTTCTTCAATTTTCCTCTTTGCGAGTTCGCATGTGTGAGAGAGATTTTAACTATTTTACACCTCAGGCTATTTCCTCTTTCTGCTGGTTAATTTTAAAACGTCTTAAGATCGCATTAACTGACATCGCCCGGCCGGCCAGAACGGCTGTAGATTTCCTGGGTACTTATGAACATTCTTAACTGGCGCAGTTTACTGATAGTGGGAATTGACCGTTTTATGCTACTTTTATTAGAGGTATAACGTACTTAATAAAATAATAAATAGAAATATCTGATTTTACTAAGATAAATGGTTCACACAATATTAAACCATTTCAACCTAAAGCATAAAATTCTACGTTCTTTTTTATTTTAAAAGAAATTCGAACCTCAGTACGGACTGCCATATTAAAGCTTTATTTTATACCATTTCAGTAAAAATAGTAACTTTAAGATTATGAGATCGCCACGAAATTATTGCAAATAAAGAGCTATAGCCATATTTATGTAGTTAATATTTACGAGTATATATAAATAATAATATTATAATAACTAAAATAATTCTGTCATTTTCTGCCTTCTTCGGCTCTATAGCTCACCGCTTCAAAGATTTTTTGGGACATTCTACGCAAATTAAATCAATCAGCATCTTTTTTATTCAAATTTAAGGTATTTATTTTATTTAAATTATAATTAATATACAAAAATTCATATTGGATTATAATACATATAATATGGAATATTTAGCAAGATATATTTGAATTTTCAGGATGACTATCTCGTGCTTATTTTCTTTCACACGTGTAGGGAAATTATAATTTTTAAGATTGAAACCTACTCTCTATGAATTTTAATAAAATTAAATACCAAAATCGATCTGAAAAGCCATAATTTAGGCGTTCGGCTTTTAGAAATGAGAAAAAGAAAATAATAAATAATAATGACAAAAAAGTATACATTCATGTAAAAGAGTAATTTTATTAAACTCGAATTTTAGAGTTAAACTTGATTATTTGGGTTACTACAAGGTTTGATAGAAATTCATGAATCTTTTTCTAAGAATTTTGATAGTAGGTAACTTACCTACTATATAAAAATTAAAGGTTATTCCAAGTTGTAAATAGATAATCCTCACATTAATATTTTTTAACTGATAGAACGAAATCATTGAATTAATTTTGTTAAATTGTAAGTAGTTTAAAGCTTTTGTGAACAAAGTTAGTAGTATATCTTTAGTTTAGTTTTTATATTCTTTAAAATTTCAGTTGTTCAAAAGATAAATTTATACAATCAATTTCGTGACCATAAAGACATTCACTTGGTTGCTACATTTAACCTCCCGCAGCTTATGGTAGTAATTTAAAATATGCTATCCTTCTAAGGACAGAGACAGAAAAATTCCGATCCAACTGGGATAAAGTGAGGTTCCTTCCCCACTTGGTGACAGCTAATCTTTGCCATTTCCTCAAAGGCAATTCATTTACATTTTGACATATTCAAATCGACGTCATTAGTGATCGCAGCCGAGATCCTAATCAATAACCAGCGCAAAGAGCTCCAACTGGACCTCGAGTTTAGTGGTGGAGGAGAAGATCAATCTAAGATCGCTTCTAGTCGCGGAGCAGCATGTCCCTTAAATTGGTCGTTATGCAATGCACCCCACAGCAAGAAGCAGCAGCACCAGAGCCAGAGTTAGCCGCTGGGGCTCTGGGCACCACCACCACCACCACCGCCGTGCCGCGATTGCCGCGGGTCTTTAGAAATGGAGCAAAGATCAGCCGACTAAAGTAAATTCCGCATGTAAATGAGACTCTGAGACTCCGCGCAATTCGCTGAAACCCGTTCGAGGGGTTCACACAGGCTACAGACCGCAATTAGAAACCGATAAAGGTCTTATTAAAAATTCATTAGTCAATAGAGGTGCCACAGACTGTCTGCAGGGTCCTTGTGGGTCCTGCATGAACCGTGTCCGGACAAGGGTCCAATCGAGTTACCAATCTCGAAAAAAAAAAAAATAAAAATATATTGACCCGGGGCATTTCGATTCGTTTCGTATACCCCCCTCTGCGATTTGTGGGACTACACCAGCGCTGCTGGGAGAGTCGTGATCGACCAAGGTATGCGGCATTAATTACTTGTTAGCGCAGTGTTCGGTTATCAAATCGCAGCATCATCATCGGCAAAATGCAGTCCGGACTGATGTGCAACTGCCGGAGAGCGCTCCTCCTCCGGTTTTGTGGCACGTCATCATACCCGAACCCGGGTTTATACCAAAGTGGTATACAGAAGAAGCTGTAGAACAGCCCGGGATATAAGTGGCAATATCCGTCTCTGGGCTTCTTGTTATTTCTGCTTTTCTGTTACTCGGTTAGATGCCTTCCATAAGTGTCAGCCGAGATAATCATGCAAAACGGTAGCATTGGTAGCGTTTAATTAGCCACGATTCGAAATAGACAAAGGAAAACCCAAGGCTTCGAGCCCGTGCCAATTTGCACCAAATATCTCCTAGTTTTACACTACCCAGGCCGAAGAGGTTACCGGCTGCGGTTGCCCCCTGGACGCGTGCATCTCTAGCTCAGTCTAATGATCACAATTGCGATCAAAACCTCGAACCCGGCTGCTACTTTGACTCAACTCGCTTAAGTGCTATACCCAGATTTCAGTAAAACTTTCGTTTGCCATTCTTTTTTTTTCCGCACTTATTAATAAAACTTTAACTACAACTTTTATCTTACAAGTTCTTAAAATCTTTAGATCCCTTTTGACCATCTACAACTTCAAAGTAATCTCCTGTAAAATGGGTATAACTTTTGAAAAAAAATTGAAATTTAATGCTCACTTTGAAGTCAGTTCCAACATAGCCTATTTCTTTAGATACATATTTCAAGAATCTCTACGTCCCTTATTCGAAGAAACTTTACTTCCGCAAATTTACACATCTATCTCCACATTTCAGATTTAAAGTTCTTGTTGCCGGAAGAAAAAGTATTTTGCACTATATTTGTTTAAAACCTTCTATGCATTATTTTGAAAGTTTGTTCTGAATTTTATAACCGCTCAATGAAATCTCCATGAAAAACTGAATAATTAAGGACAACAAAATTGTAAAAATTTCTACTAAAAGAACACAAAATTGTCGGTTCTTTGGATCCAAATCTTTCTCCCTGTTGTATTTTGAAAGTGGTCTGGCGCTCGTGTTATCTGTGGAGTTGGATGTGAACTCAAAAAATGTATGTAATATAGAATATTTTGCCTTAAATCTAAATCCTTATTTCCACCAGCAGTGAACAAAGATTCGAGGTTAAATTTAACAAAGGTATTTAATAAACAGTGAATCAACTCAGATAATGATGTGATGAAAATTGGCATTTACTTATTGCAATTTATAGCTTTCTTCAACTTTTACTGATTTATAGCTTCTTTCGATGGAAAAAAAAGAAGGTTTGTACATATATATAAACTATAGTCAATGTTTACAGTTGCCCATACCATTACCTACAATTTTCAATTAGTTATTTACTGCTCATTGTGCTCTTCCTAAATTAAAATTTTATGATGGAAACATCAATTTTCAATCGAAAACACACAGCTCATGTTTAGCAGTTTTACAGCTTGATCCGCAACATTCTAAATTGACGCATTGCCTTTCACTGACCTTAAGAAACTCTATTAGATTTTTACTATAAATTATTTCCACAGATCAAAAGATCTAAGACCAAAATACCCTTCACATTCATTTAATTGAAATTCTGACAATAAAATGAACTATGCAATATAATATTTGTGTTATTTGTAATTCTCCTAATCTGTCTATCTAATTTCTATAGTTAACATAATTAAGTTAAGAGGAAATATTTGTTTCCTTTTTATTTGAATTTTGAAAATAAAAGGTACGAATTAAAAAAAACTACCCTTTTCCGATTTTAACTTCTAATTTTATATCGGCCAAAATTGTTCAAGTAAAATAATAGAAGGCACTAAAAGTCTGGGAATCTTATTCGAAAACACTAAAATGTTTACATTTAAGCATTTAAATCTCGATGCTCAACAAACTTTTACATTATTATTACTATTATAATTGAAATTATATGTTTTATTTTAATGCATTAAAACATTTTAAAATTATCAAGTCAAGAGTGATTTTGAAGCAATTACTCAAGTTAAAAAACATATTGACGATTTATTTTAAAACATTTTAATGTTTTATTTTGAAATACCTATATTTAGATTAGCTAATGTGCGGTTCATTGATAGTTAACCTTTCCCATTATTAGATTTGGACATGGATATGATACCTGTAGCTGTACCTACTATACCCATGCATTTAAAAGAGTTAATTTGCTAGAATCGTAAAATTCTCTTAAATACTTTCACCGGTGATAGACTACCGCGATGGGATAATAAACAAAACTTTCTCGCCGCTTTTGCTGTTGCGAAGAACCAAGTTAAAGAATGGTTAGCTTCGTAAGTAAATAAATCTAGCATTAATCAGTGCCGACAGCCCCGAAAAGCGTACTCTGTCAAAAAGGATCCTTTTTGTTATAAATTAAAACCTTTTCCCGGCTAATAACTGAAAAATCGGGACTTTCCGCATGGCTGAGCCACCTTAGGACAGCGACAATCGATCAAAGTCCACAGAATTCACTTTCAGCTGGGCTGGTTTATGGCGCAGGTGATCACGATCGATTACGCCAAGATCAGGGAACCGCGATAGAAATGAGTGGCAAAACCGCACGAAGGTAATAAAGTCGCCCTGGCTTGGCGCACAAAAATTATTATTGCAAAAAGCAGTGCGCCACGCCGGACGCCAACTGATACAAGGAGGACTTTACTTTATTATTTTTTTCCCAGCAGGCCGGCCGTGGCGATCAGCCAGCCCCAGAGCTAAGGTCAGGTAAATTGATGTGTCTCCTCTTCATTACCTGGTCTATCTGTAATCGGTGCCTAGCCCCTATACCTAAGGTACCACCGGCTCTGAGTCACTTTATAATTTCACAAATTAAAGTGTCTGCAGGAAACCGTGGACCGCTGTTGTCATCCAATTGATCGAACCACTGCCGGCTCGGTTCGATTTATAGATGGCTCAGAGCCACGGGTTAATGCGGACCCAATTACTTTTCTCTGCGGTAGAAAAATAGCAGCGGAGAAATGGATGAACAAATAACCTGACGTCGAGGCCAATTCGAGTGGAAATCAATTAGAAATCGAATGAACTCATCCCTGCGAGGTCATCGCGTTCTCGAGTAACCAGCGGATTTTGGTCGTGAGGAAAACTGCTTCTCAGCCCCTGTGACCCGAGCGCAAGGGGTCATAACTTAGATTTCTTTTAATCATCGAACTCGATCTTGTGAAAATTTCTAATGCAGGAAACATCCTGAATTATCTAAATAACAAAAAGCCAATTTTGCTTCTATCTATATCTTCCATCTTCCATGAACTATTTTAGCCATCGAATATTTATAAAAATTGGTTATACAGGAGATTTTTGAGGCTGTTGGTTGCAAATTTGCTATTGGATTTTTAAAATTCAAAATTACTAAACAGTTTTTAATTTTTTTTAAAACTAATGTATAGGAATAGGGGTTCTCGGGATCACTGATTGATGATAAAAAAAACTAGTTTAACTCAAATCTAATGTATATGGTAAGTCAAAATCAACTCTATACTTTTCAATCAGAAAAAGTCGTTGGTTGCTGCTGAACATTTAGCTGAATATGCTCTCGGTAGTGAGTGGGTTGAAAGTAAAGCAAGAGCAACCTATGGATTTTGTCCAAAAAGGAAACTGAGATAAAAATCTATAATTCATAACAATAGATAAATAATAATTTATCATATTAAAATGCAAGTCAAACAAAACTCAACGGTTGTAGTACATTTATTGGATAGAATCAGTAAGCACTTTATGAAAATTGCTTTACATTTAAATCTTGATAATGCACAATATTTTTGTATCCGCTAAAATCCGAAAAGTTCGCTATCTTATTAGAATTTAAAGAACTTAAATATAATTAATTCTAATTGTTTTAAAATTTATACAAATTAATTCATTATCGAATAAGAGTTAAGAGTTCTTTATAAAATTATATGTACAGGAGTACAATTCGGAATATTAAAACCCCACTAGAAAAATTTGTCTTAAAGAAGTATGTAATCAAACTTTTTGCGAGTTTCTGTTGATTTAAAACTAAAGTAGCCTTCTCTGAAAAGAGGTTTTTTAATAATTGGCTCATTATTCACTATCGTTTTAAAAAAGTTTTTGTAATATCAGGACGAATTTTGATTTATTAAAAATTTCCGGCTATCATATATTTTAAAAATATTATTTCAGACTTTAAATTGAAAGATAGAAATAGAAATAAACCTCAATATTCCTACAGTCCTATTCAGGAAAACATACTACTTTTAGCTCTTTTAATAGCGTTTAATGATAATGATTTTTTGATTGCTGGTTTCAAAAATTTATCGTTCTGTGTCCTAAATTTAATTTGCTTACAATTTTATAAACTTTAAACTTGGCAATTAATCATTGAGAAATCCTCATTTTAATCGGGGAGCTCCTGGGCGCTAACAATAAGTCATAAAGTATGCAAAAATAAAATTAGACTACATAATTTGTTGCATTGAGGCACCATGGGGTTACCTAAAAATTAGTTCACCTGTTGAATGCTTTTAAATGGCATAGAAGAGAGAAAAGTTGAAAGTTTTTCCGTGGTTTGGAACAATACCGAAACTATCGCCGGTTCATCGGAGCTGCGGGGCCAAATCCCCCCAGGATCCCAGCAGACCTATGAGACTTCCTAGAATCAAATGGTCCCCCGGGAGAGCCCCAAATAAATAATAATAATAATAATAATTGTATCATGCGCCGGCCTTTGTTCTGCGGAGGGCACCGGGCCAAATCCGGAGAATTAGATCTGCCCGGAGCGCAGCCCTCGCCGCGATAGGGGCCCCCGCTTATCGGCGAAATGTCATCGTGTTGTTTCTATTAACCGGAGCCCCAGCGCTCCAGCGGCGATTACTTAACGAAATGTAGTCGCCGCGGCCCAGCAATTGATTGTCAACATCGGGCAAATATAAGTTGCACGAATTCGCTGTACCCGCGAGGGCCCCACAGGCCCAGTTGACGCGACTTGACCTGTTTGATAATCGTCGTCAGACTGGGGCCCCACTCCGCGGCTCCTGGGGGTTAGAGGATCACGTGCCAGATGTGGCCGCGTCGTCGAGGAGCGGCGCGGGGCCCCCGTCCGATGGGGCCATAGGACACTTTTGTGTCTGATATAATTTTCAGGTCGCCAAAGAGGCAAATGGGGGGCTAAATCCAGCCGCGGCTATAACTCAATCAAATTGTGGAAATTTATTGGCGCTCCAACAGGAGACACACACCTGACCAATGGCCTCGTTCAGAGTTCCGCGGTTGCGTCACAACGAGGAAAGTTTCTTTTCTTGTCCGGTGCCTTTCCTGGCCGAGGCACTTCTGCGACTATTTCGAGCAAAATTCTTCTAAGATTTTTCATCTTTTATGAGTCGGCGACAGCAAATATTTTTCTTAGCCAGTTCAGTTAATTTATGCAATGCTGAAAGCGCGGCGCTGTTTCTTCGGCGGTTGCAAATATTTACAAAAAGTCTGGACAAACTTCGAATGCAGAAATTGCAGAACTCAACGAAGAAGGCCGGGATTTGTTACTCAATTTTGCCTTTTTGGCATTGGAGCGAGACTGAACCCTAATTTTTAATCAAATATCAAACTAACATTGAAGTATTGATTGTCTTCTTTGAGTAGTTCTGAACTTAATTTCTTAGGTTTTTGAATAATCAGGTTCAAAGATCCAAGTATAAGTAGTCGAATTATTGAAAGAAAAAATTATTAAAGAACTCAAGTATTAAATTATAGCTTGGGACTGTTTCAGAGCACTTTTTATAAAGCCCTTTAGGAAATCTTCTCGTTTTAAAAATCCCTCAAAAGATTTAGGAATTAGGAATAAATAATACATATACTGAAGTATTTAAGTACTTGTTCCCAAACTATAATAAAAATTTAATGCTTGATGAAATACTTAAAATTCTTTTACTCAAACTCAGTCTAGGCCACTGCAAGGTGCTCACACTCCAACTTTTAATAATAATAATTCCTTTTTATTTCAGTACCAAACATATTTATTACAGATAGTTTAAATTAAATATATGCATAACATATTTACATTATCATATGCATTTCTGATGCAGTTACTTAGATAAATTTAATTAATGAATGACGGTAAGGCAAATATATAGATATTGAATAGACATTTAAAAAACTGAGATTTTTCATTTTAGCACCGAAATAATACGGGGTCAATCAGTAAGGAAACTGGTATAAGAGCAGCATCAATTATATCCTATAATATGTATTTAGATCATCTGACATGCTATTCAGCTGTTAGTCCACTGCTCCGCTAACCACTTCCTCAAATTAGCCTTAAATAGGTGTAGGGAGTTTATTGTTTTCAGCTCCGTGGGCAATCCATTAAAAATCACTGTCGCAGTGTATACATAGTAGTCCCTCACGTTTCTTATTAGTCCTAGGTTTAGAAAGCATCAGATGTCGTTGATATCTCGTCCTTGGTGATGAACACGTGATTGCTCCTTTGTAAGTTATGTAGCACCTTGAAAACGTACTCATCTTTATCCATGTTCATTCTGTCAGAAATCCGGAAAACATCGGCTTGATAAAAATGATATGGATTAAATTAAAATAAATTTGGTTCGCAAATTATATATATGTACATATATTTTGTGTACTCAAACTATGTAACTGCATACATATCTTATTTACATAGTTAATTTAAAAGACTATTCAATTATACGTTTTATTTTGATTTAAAAAAAAATACCAACGTTGAAAAACAAAAAATATTTATTCTGATTTTTGAAATTATAGCTAGATATTCATACATATGTAACTAATTTAAAACCTAAATAATATTATTTTTCTAAAAACAAATATCGAATACCGTAGAACACGATGCAGTATATTAAATTTTTTATGCACAATGATGAGAACCAATACGGGTTAATTTATTCAGATAAACAAATTATCAGCCTATTGAAAAATCAGGTCTAAAACAAAAAATCTTCTAACTATAACGATATATTTTTTCTTTATTATATAATTACTTGTGTTATAAAAACGCTATTAATTATATTACTAATTACACTAGTTTACAATAATTTTGCCCCTAAACCAGTGATATATCGTTTCTATAGGACTTTTTCTGTAGATTACAAATTCATAAACGAAAATGTCCTATAACGTCATATTTTTAAGAAAAATAGGTTTGAAAAGTACAAAATATCGTATTTTAAACATTTTTAAAAATTCATAATAAAATAACGGATTATTATAGGAGCTTGTAATATAGCTCAAATAAAACCTTGAACCTTTAGCTTTTATATTAAAATATAAAGTCTTTAAGGTTTTCCGAAATACTCTCTTAATTTAACTCTTCTCTGCTAATCAATTGCTTCATACAGTTGATAGTGAATGAAAATCACAAGTAGCGCACGCTCATGAAAAAGTACTTTCCCGTTTAGTAAGAGTTAGGGAATATTTGTTTTTCATACCATAAATCTAGATAAAGATTTAGGCTTTCATTTGACCCATGTTATGAGCACTTTTAACGTTGCATTATTTTTTTAATCAATTTTCAAATAGATTCAAAATACGATTTCTTTTAGTTTTCATCCTATTTTTCTCAAAAACGTGACGTGATGGAAGCAAAAGAATTCCACGTTAAAGATTAGCTATCATTAAACAAATGAAAAATATATATGTATGTTATACAATTGGCAAAAAAAAACTGAATTTTGTAAACTAGTGTTATTATTTTGAAGACTCTTGAAAAAGTCTAATAAAGGTGTAATTATGTATGTATGTTTGTTTATGTACGGTTAAAAATTTAGAGTGAATATTTTTATGTCGAATACTTTCGCCATTTGTTTATTAAATATAATATTTATTGTTTTATTTCAGAATTTCTTCTAACTACATATATTAAATAATGACGCCTCTATACAAAGCGAGATTCTTATAACACTACCCAGAGTCCTCACCCCCGCAGTTTAAGGTAAGGATTAAGAGAAATAAAACACATTTTCGTTATTGAATAAATTTTTTATTTTTATTATTAATCTATGTATACATATATTCATTAAGATGTATAAAGTTTAGATTATATTTATTTTTAGTTACTTTGTGCTAATAGGTTAAACATTAGATTTAAGTCTGGCTTATGATGGGTCACTTAGTACAAAGCTTAGCATTCCATCACCACGATTTTAATCCAATCTTGGATTATTTGTGGGATTTCATACGAGAATTAAAAGCGATTAACTGAATCCTGAACCAACGGTGAACGTTTTCTTTTATGTTTCCTGCATACCACCTCCGGAGTTATGAAACTAAGACGGGGCACTTTCGTATTCCGCCCAGCAGTGAGCATAAGTCCGGCTTGAAAACTGTCTCCTGGCCGCCAACGGAAAACAATTCCAATAAATTTCCTCCCCCAAAATAAATCGCGATCCCAGCGAGCAGCGACGGGTCCCAATGGCTGGCTCCTCTATCGGCACGAGAGCTGGTCATCGATAAATATATTGGACCTGACTCTAATTAAGATAAACCTTTCGGAAAGCATTTGTCGATTCAATTAGCAACTCGATCGAGGAGAGTTTAACTAATTGCGGAGGGAACGAGCACCGGCAAGGTAGCGTTGGCTGCGCGCACCAGCGGCCTTGCAAAATGCGCGCTTTAGCTGCAGAGACCGCGAAAAGCAAAAAATAAGCTGAGGCTGGAGGCTGGAGGCTGAGGCTGAGGCCGCATAGTGTCCACCAGGTCCGTCCGCGGCCCTGATCAGCTAATGCTAACCAATTATAATACCGCGATCCTCGGCCATTATTAATGTCATCGGAAGTTGTGTTTCCACTCTTTATTTGGCGTCTTTTACATCCCGCCGGACACTCGAGCGGCTTAATTCCGCGACCCTTCTCCCGTCTGCCGCCACTCCGCGGCCTGGAGGATCTCTTGGCGCGGAAGCAATTGCTTAATTAGACCTTTTTAATGCGCGGAATTCCGAGGAAAGCGAGAGTGCATTTCGATTATCATGAAGCGGTTTATCGAAAATAAATAAAATAAGGAAAAAAAAAATTCACCAGAGCCGCACATGAATCGAAAGTGCACACGGTCTAATGATGCACCAATCGCGAGAAAAATCCTTGAATGTTTTGAGCTGCCGGATACATGGCTGGATGCTGTAAAAAACAAAATTAACTTCATCTCTTTTTCCAAGTTCTCAGGGCAATTTTCGGCATCTTTTTGTCTTGCCAAGAAGCGCGGGGTCGATGTCGAACGTTGTACCAAAGTTAATTTCCTCCTTCTCGGCGACGACAACGTCAAAACAAGCAAGTTCCACATGACAAAATCGCGACGCAATCAGTTTTTAAATAGCCACAAAAAATCACGCCTGTGTCATGATGTCCATAAAAAAATATATATATATATACATACATAAAATAAAATAAAAACGATAAATAAAAATGCGCCAAATCACTTGGTAGCCCTCCGGCGCTAAATTCGGCGATCGTTTCCCGTCAATTTGATCAATTGATTGAAATTGGAGCTCCTTCGTAAAATAAAAATCGACTACGGGCCGGGTTCATTGCGCCGCTTTGAGCGATTTCGCCCCCGGCCGGAGACGAATAAGACATGTGAGATTACACGACTCAAAAAAAGATTGTGATCTTATTTTAGGCCGCGATCCGCCAAAAGGCGGGGTCTGAAGGATGAATTCATTATTTGGGGCTGTTTTCGATGGGAGTTTTTTACTTACGTAAATCTCTTTGAGAATTTAACAGCATATTTTAACTGAACTGCGAGCCCTTGAACATCATGCAGTCAAGGCAATCACTGCTGCACGTTGTTAAAAAAATCACGTTACAATTAAAAATTTCCACTTTTGATTACTTCAACCCTAAAAAATAAAATTTCAATTTCTTTTAAAAGATTGAGTAAAGTTGCAGCTAGTTTTGTTAAACATTAAAAATAAAATCTTATCCACGATTTTACAGTATAAGCTTAATCTCGAGTTTAGTAAACTCAAACTACGTAATTTAAGGGACTATCCAGTTGTACGTTTTATCTTGCTTTAAAAAAGACCAGCGTTCAAACAAAATATTTATTCGGATACTATTTGGAAATACATACAGTTTACATATTCACACATACATACATATATAATATATTCGATAAAATCAAAATTATATATGTATTTAAAATAAAGAATCAAAGTATCATCTAATAAAACCTAAATAATATTATTTTCCTATAAACAAAATTCTATCACCGTAGAACACGATGTATCAGATTAACTTTTTTGTACACAAAAATTTACTAAATCTACATAAACTAAGAGTAATGAATGACCCTTAACTATTTTAAATTGTGTATTCTTTCATTTTTGCCGTTAAAAAAAATATGTCTATTACATAAGAGAGAAAACAGCAACAGGCAAACTTAAACAAGCATCGAAATGAAAATGTTAATAGAATAAAGTTCCACAGTTTAGAAATAATTATATGTAAATATAAATCCAATTACAAGATTAAGTAGGTTCTTAAATACTAGCTTATTAAATTATTCCTTAATAAAAATGTTGCACACTCCGATAATAAAATTCGTCCAGCGAACCCAAAAATCGACAAAGAGCAACAGCAAATATATACATACTTATACAGAATTTCCAAAAACATATTTGTCTGGCGATTTATTTTTTTGTTGATACTTCGATGATATAATTTAAATATTATCCCAATTAAATCCTCTAATTTATTCCTTTTCTTTATTTTTCTTCACAGAAACTAATCGTCCGGGATCAGAACTCTGTGAGCGAAAATTTCACTCTGCAATTAGCCGAGGAGGAAACTTTCAGCTGAACTCTCCACAGAACGCAATCGCCCGGGATCAGGACTCTGGGAACTGAAATTAGTTTCACCACCCGATCGCTTTTTAACACAAAAAGGTAAGTTTTAATTTACTCCTGGAGGAAATGATTTTATTTTATATCCAAAAGGGAAAATAATTTTTTGTTTTTTTAAATCATAAAAAGATTAATAAAGATTTAATTGAGCTGCTAATTTTGAAAGTGGTCCAAGTCCACAAAGTCATAAGGTCGATGTCACCTTAAAAGAATGTAGAAAAATCTTTCTTATGATATTTTGGACTTCCCCACTTTCAAATTAAGCGGCTAAATTGGTGGACAATTTTTTGCTTCGGATTCTGGCCCCCTTTCAGTCAAGTTTAGAACTATATTTACGTGCGAGGTTTTCTATTTACATATATGCGATGTTTCCCCGCTACGAACAAAATAAGTCTGGCCTCACACCTAAATCTCGTCCTCAAATAGCTGAAAAGGGGCCAGAATTCATAGAAAAAAAGTGCCAATCAATTAAAGCTTTGTCCCCCTTTTAAATTCGGCCATTTTGTAAACTCGTTTTGACATTCATTCGTTTGTGGCCGGCGCGACGTGTGATTGAGGGTCGATTTTACTTCTAAATTCGCTACTGTTTCATTTCTATCATAATTAAAAAATATAAAGTGATTTATTTAAGACCTGCTGCACACGGAGATTGCTGCAGAAGGAGTAAATTTAATTAAGAAATGAAATTAAAAGTTAAAATGCACTCGCCATGTTGCGTGTCGAAAAAACTCTGTATTTACTTGGTAAAAAGAGTAATTAAAGATAAGAGAATAAAATAAAACAGAAATTAAATGAAATGGAAAAATACAATAAAACTTCTAACATTTTTAAGAATTTCCAATCGTTTTAAAAAAACAAAACGTTTCAAATTTTCTTCTTTCTAGAGTTCTGCTTTTACCCATTCAACGAAGAAGTTTAAGACGACGATGACCATGAAGAAGGCGAAAAGTAATTAAAATAAAAAATTGTAAAATAAAAAAAGCTATTTTTAGTAATTCAATAAATCAAGAGAATTGAAATTCCTAGATGTGCATCCATGAAAAATGAAAGGGAAATCATGAGTATAAAAAGGTTTTTAGTATTTAATTATATATTTTTTAATAAATTTGTTTTGTTTTCTAGGAAGCAGATTTGTTTGTTACCGTGTGGGCATCCACCTCATTTTTGGTGGACCAAGAAGTAATAGTAGCAGGAGGTACGAAGGAAACAACAAGAAAAAAAATTATACATACATAACAATGTATATATTTATTTATATGGTATGTACATAAAATTCATACATACATATATTTAAAATATTTTATAAAATTTAAAAAAATACAGTAGAATCTCACTAATCCGGCACTATTAAAAACCATAAGGTGCCGGATTATTGGAATGTTCGGATTACTGGATTGTATAGAAAAATTCATAATAAATAAAATAAAGCATTTCATAAAGGGCATACAATGTATTTGTGTTCATGTTCTACACGTTTTTTTATAACTGTAACATATCTCACATTTAACTAATTTTACTTGACATTTTTAATTACGCTATTCTCACTTGAAAACAGCATACGTGGTGCGGGGTGAATAGGGAGGGGCGAAGGAGACGCGGACGGAATGTGCCGGGTTATTGGACGTGTCGGTCTATTGAAGTGCCGGATTAGTGAGATTCTACGTATATATAAACGCATTTTAATAAAAACCAAAACACACAAATACAGAAAAATATAATGAATATTTTTTCGAATTTAACTTACTTTTATGGGTTTTTTTTTTAAAGAAATAAAACGAGTAAACAATCTATCATTATTTAATTAATTAATAAAGTAAACTACAATGAAAATTGAAAATATAACGGGGGATTTTATTTAAAAAAAAAATAAAAAATGAAACGAGACAAAAATGCCAATTTCTTACTCATAATAATTTATATTTAAGGGAGATCATTAAAACTAAGGAAGAAATTAAAAATAAAGATAAATATGCGCTTTCTTGTAAAAATGACTTTAATTAATTCAATTTCGTTTGTAATAGAAACAAATGGAAACGGAATGAAGAAACAATGAAACAAAAAAAAAAACTAAAACAAAACATAAAACTTAGGTGGATTTGTGAAGAAAAACGAAGAAAAAAA
This sequence comes from Machimus atricapillus, assembly GCA_933228815.1. NCBI lineage: Eukaryota > Metazoa > Arthropoda > Insecta > Diptera > Asilidae > Machimus > Machimus atricapillus. The sequence goes on along the minus strand of OW121788.1, from coordinate 3,363,896 downwards.
AAAGCGCTGTAATCCATTATTTTACTTTTCTGTTGTAAGAAATATTTTTTGCAATCTATTTAATAAATAAATAAAAATGCACTGAGGGTACAGATAACAAAATTTTGGCACAATTTCACTTTTGATAGCATTTTCTTTTGTTTCCCATGACAGCAAGAAAGCGGATTTAAAGTTTTTTTTCTTTTTTTAAAATTTAAATACTGAAAGAACAAGAAAAAAAAATATAAATTGAATAAATTTCATATTTTTACTTTACAGTTTTATGAGGTAAATTTCCAAGGGTTCGCAATTTTGACTAAGAATTTGGTATTAAAAAAATTTGTAAAATCCAGCGGAGGGAACCCCTTCATTGCATTAATTGAAAGAGGTTTAAATACATTGACTCCGCTGGACTGTAAATTTTTTTTAAATAATGCTCCGTCAAAATGACCGGCAGGGCCAGCGATTGCCTGTGCAAATTTTCTATACCTGTGAACTAAAAATTTGAACTTTTGTTGTAATTTACTCAATTTAATTTTATGTTTGGCCATTTTATTTATAATATTTTTAATTTATTTAAATTGAAAACTAGAACGTTTTCTTGGAATTTTGTACTTTTATTTTGAATAAAAAAATACTCTTGAATTGAATTGAATTGTTGAAAAATTAGCACTTTTGTGTCGAAGTTCGGTATTAGCGTTTTAGAATTTAGTTGTTATTTGTTCTTGCAGCCTCTACGACTTTTTCTAGTGTGCAAGTTTTTTACAATTAAATATTGCAGCACAATTGCAGTTTAAAAAGTATAGTTGCATCTTTATTAGTGTTGCAAAAATACTCTTTTAGTAGTAGTTATAACACCCATTTTTTGGGGTAATCAATTGAGCCGCCACTTAATTAATTTTATTTAAGTTTAAGTGGCTACTCGCACTCGAAACGGGCTTTGGGTTTGCGCTAAAATTGCCCCTAAACACGCAGAATCGTGGCTTTGGGGATTTTCGGGCAATTTTCCGTAAACCCGTCATCATCAATGATATAATATTAATATTGTCTCCAAATTTATTCTTTTTCTTTATTTTTCTCCACAGAAGCAAATCGCCGCGGATCAGGACTCTGGGAGCTGAGATTTCACCCTGGTATTAGCCGAGGAGGAAACTCTCAGCTGAACTCTCCACAAAACGCAATTGCTCGGGATCAGAACTCCGGGAGCTAAAATTTCACATTGGAATTAGCCGAGGACGAAACTTTCAGCTGTAGTGACACACCCCACCTGCTGAAAACCAAAAAAATATGTTAAAATTAGTAGTAAAATTGCATGCAAATGCATTTTGTACAAGCCCAGTGTAATAAATTGTATTTTAATTTGTATACGTTTAAAATTTGTAAATTTCTCCATCTACAATGTAAATAAATAGTCGTATTTAGAATTAAGTTCAATTAGAATTGTCCTGAAATTGTAAAAATGAATAACCATTCAAAATAAACATTTAAACGAATCTGCAATTTTTAAATTTGCCGCCACCTTTCCCCTATTCAACTGCCAATTCTGGCCCTCTTTCGGTCAATTTAGAACTATTTTTAGATGTGTGGAGCTAGGCTGGTTGTTGTCCCGGGAAGGAAGTTGAAGTTCGATGTTTTTGCGATCTTTCCCCGCTCCAAGACTGTAAGCTCAACACGACCGGGCCGGGTCTTGGCTAAATTTTGAGCTTCCAAACCAAAGCTCAGCTTTCATACAAAAGCGTCAAAGTTTAGCTAAGATCCGGCCCGGTCGTGCTGAGCTTACAGTCTTGGAGCGGGGAAAGATCGCAAAAACATCGAACCTCGACTTCCTTCCCGGGACAACAACCAGCCTAGCTCCACACATCTAAAAATAGTTCTAAATTGACCGAAAGAGGGCCAGAATTGACAGTTGAATAGGGGAAAGGAAGGTGGCGGCAAATTTAAAAATTGCAGATTCGTTTAAATGTTTATTTTGAATGGTTATTCATTTTTACAATTTCAGGACAATTCTAATTGAACTTAATTCTAAATACGACTATTTATTTACATTGTAGATGGAGAAATTTACAAATTTTAAACGTATACAAATTAAAATACAATTTATTACACTGGGCTTGTACAAAATGCACTTGCATGCAATTTTACTACTAATTTTAACATATTTTTTTGGTTTTCAGCAGGTGGGGTGTGTCACTACAGCTGAAAGTTTCGTCCTCGGCTAATTCCAATGTGAAATTTTAGCTCCCGGAGTTCTGATCCCGAGCAATTGCGTTTTGTGGAGAGTTCAGCTGAGAGTTTCCTCCTCGGCTAATACCAGGGTGAAATCTCAGCTCCCAGAGTCCTGATCCGCGGCGATTTGCTTCTGTGGAGAAAAATAAAGAAAAAGAATAAATTTGAGGATTTAATGGAGACAGTATTAATATTATATCATTGATGATGACGGGTTTACGGAAAATTGCCCGAAAATCCCCAAAGCCACGGTTCTGCGGGTTTAGGGGCTATTTTAGCGCAAACCCATAGCCCGTTTGGAGTGCGAGTAGCCACTTAAACTTAAATAAAATTAATTAAGTGGTGGCTCAATTGATTACCCCAAAAAATGGGTGTTGTATGTAACTGCTACTAAAAGAGTATTTTTGCAACACTATTAAAGATGCAACTATACTTTTTAAACTGCAATTGTGCTGCAATATTTAATTGTAAAAAACTTGCACACTAGAAAAAGTCGTACAGGCTGCAAGAACAAATAACAACTAAATTCTAGAACACTTGTATCGAACACCAACACAAGAAGTGCTAATTTTTCAACAATTCAATTCAATTAAAGAGTATTAAAATTCAAAATAAAAGTACCTACAAAATTCCAAGCACACGTTCTAGTTTTCAATTTAAATAAATTAAAAATATTATAAATAAAATGGTCAAACTTAAAATTAAATTGAGTAAATTACAACAAAATTTCAAATTTTTAGTTCACAGGTATAGAAAATTTGCACAGGCAATCGCTGGCCCTGCCGGTAATTTTGAAAGAGCATTATTTAAAAAACAATGTGCAGTCCAGCGGAGTCAATGTATTTAAACCTGTTTCAATTAATGCAATGAAAGGGTTCCCTCCGCTGGATTGCCAACCGCAGGGGCCCTTTGAAATTTACCTCATAAAACTGTAAAGTAAAAATATGAAATTTATTCAATTTATATTTTTTCTTCTTCTTGTTCTTTCAGTATTTAAATATTAAAAAAAGAAAAAAAACTTTTTAAATCCGCTTTCTTGCTGTAGATGATAAGAATTTTACTTTACTTCATTTTGTTATTTTAAAAGGCAAATTTGTGGTCACCGTCGATAAGTCGAAAAAGATATTTGCCTTTAATCCGTTAATTATAAAAGTTCTTGACAAATTTTTTAGAACGAAAAGATCGAAATGCCCTTCATTTAAGGTATTTATACAATTCGCAACGAAGCTTTGTGGGAATATGGCGGTAAAATGTCAATTTGCGAAATTTCAAAGTTAAATATCTTGGGCAGTACAAGTGACCGACAAATATTTTTTTGCATATTTGTTACTTTTGATTCCCAAATTACCGCCCCTACAAAGTCTTGTCAAAATCTGTGAGGAGACGTCAAACTTTGGCGAATTTTATAAAGGTAGATCTTTGATTTTGAAATTTTAAAATTAATAGAAATAGGGATTGCCCGGACAAGTAAAAATTAACATCATTAAAACATATTTTTAATCTTGTACATATTTTAACATATGTATCAAAATAAATGTTGTTAAAAGCGAGTCAAGAAATTAACTTCAATTCATTCTGGGTCTAACACGTGGAGGAAACCTTTATAACTCTCAAAAAAATGGGCTAGAACCCTAAATTTTATTTTTCAGTCACGCAATGTAGAATTTCTCTGCTTTTCTCAGAAAAAAGTTTTATAAGAGTTTTTTGTCCTAAATAATAAACTTAGAAAACTAAAAATTGCTCCTATTCTGTTGCTGTAATATATTAGTGAATTAGATGTAAGAGTACTTGCATATAGAATAAGTCTCTTAGCCAGCGGTATTCATCACTAGCCACTATCATAGGATAGCGGTAGGAGATCAGTAGCAGTAGGGACACCGAGCTGACCAGACCATAGTAATTAGTGACTGAATTTATAATAAAGTTGTGAGTAGAAATACAAAGCTGATTTTTATTGGAACCTGCACTCATCATAGTTGCCGGAATTGGGCGAACACAGTTGCATTGACTTATTTTAAAAACAAACTTTAAAATTTTCTTGCCGTGACGTGACACATTAGATTGAAAATTATCCTTTTTAGAAAACTCCTAATTGTGAAATTTATCAGTGTGTAGTGCATAAACATGGATTCAAGTGGGGTTCAAAAAAAATTAATAGGCACGTTCTTAAGACCTTAATAACCGGATCGAACCTTCTTGGGAAAAACCAAACTTGTGACTCTAAAGCGATTTTGATTGTCCCTTTGAACAAAGGGACAACCAAAATCGTTATAGAGTCACAAGTTTGGTTTTTCCCCAAGAACGTTCGATCCGGTTATTAAGGTCTTAAGTACGTGCCTATTAATTTTTTTTGAACCCAACTTGAATCCATGTTTATGCACTACACACTGAATAAATTTCACAAATAGGAGTTTTCTAAAAAGGATAATTTTCAATCTAATGTGTCACGGCAAGAAAATTTTAAAGTTTGTTTTTAAAATAAGTCAATGCAAGACGTTTCTTTATTCGAATATCCAGATCAATTTACAAAATTTGTTAATTTATAGTTCATTACCATTTTTTTGATTAAGTTTCGACTTAAAAGTGACACAAGACAGTTTTGCATAAGTAGGAGAGTAGGCAAATAAAACAAGTTGCCGAAATTTTAACAACATTTAAAAGTTTTATTACTTATTTGCATTTTTGGCCATTTTCTTTTTTTTTTAAATAATATCCCCCTTATATTTTCAATTTTCATTGTCGTTTACTTTATTAATTAATTAAATAATGATAGATTGTTTACTCGTCTTCTTTCTTTTAAAAAAAAACCCATAAAAGTAAGTTAAATTCGAAAAAATATTCAAAATATTTTTCTGTATTTGTGTTTTGGTTTTTATTAAAATGCGTTTATATATACATACGTAGAATCTCACTAACCCGGCACTTCAATAGACCGACACGTCCAATAATCCGGCACCTTCCGTTCGCGTCTCCTTCGCCCCTCCCTATTCGCCACGCACCGCGTATGCTGTTTTCAAGTGAGAATAGCGTAATTAAAAATGTCAAGTAAAATTAGTTAAATGTGAGATATTTTACAGTTATAAAAAAACGTGTAGAACATGAACACAAATACATTGTATGTCCTTTATGAAGTGCTTTATTTTAGTTATTATGAATTTTTCTATACAATCCAGTAATCCGAACATTCCAATAATCCGGCACCCTATGGTTTTTAATAGTGCCGGATTAGTGAGATTCGACTGTATATTTTTGTAAATTTTATAAAATAGTTTAAATATATGTATGAATTTTTTGTACATACCATATAAACATATATACATCGTTATGTATATCTACATATATTTTTTCTTGTTGTTTCCTTCGTACCTCCTGCTACTATTACTTCTCGGTCCACCAAAAATGAGGTGGATGCGCACACGGTTACAAGCAAATCTGCTTCCTAGAAAACAAAAGAAATTTATTAAAAATTGTATAATTAAATACAAAAAACCTTTTTATACTCATGATTTTCCTTTCATTTTTCATGGATGCACATCTAGGAATTTCAATTCTCTTGATTTATTGAATTACTAAAAATAGCTTTTTTTATTTTACAATTTTTTATTTTAATTGCTTTTCGCCTTCTTCATGGTCATCGTCGTCTTAAACTTCTTCGTTGAATGGGTAAAAAACTCTAGAAAGAAGAAAATTAGCAACGTTGCTTTGTTTTTTTAAAAGGATTGGAAATTCTTAAAAATGTTAGAAGTTTTATTGTATTTTTCCATTTCATTTAATTTCTTTTTTATTTTATTCACTTATCTTTAATTACTCTTTTTACCAAGTAAATACAGAGTTTTTTAGACGCGCACATGGCGAATGCATTTTAACTTTGAATTTCATTTCTTAATTAAATTTACTCCTTCTGCAGCAATCTCCGTGTGCAGCAGGTCTTAAATAAATCACTTTATATTTTTTAATTATAATAGAAATAAAACAGTAGCGAATTTAGAAGTAAAATCGACCCTCAATTCCATGACGGCGGCTCGCGACAAACGAATGAATGTCAAAACGAGTTTACAAAATGGCTGAATTTAAAAGGGGGACAAAGCTTTAATTGATGGGCACTTTTTTTCTATGAATTCTGGCCCTTTTCAGCTAATTGAGGACGAGATTTAGGTGTGAGGCCAGGCTGATTTTGTTCGTAGCGGGGAACCATCGCATATACGTAAATAGAAAACCTCGCACGTAAGTATAGTTCTAAACTTGACTGAAAGGGGCCAGAATCCGAAGCAAAAAATTGTCCACCAATTTAGCCGCTTAATTTGAAAGTGGCGAAGTCCAAAATATCATAAGAAAGATTTTTCTACATTCTTTTAAAGTGACGTATGACTTTGTGGACTTGGACCTCTTTCAAAATTAGCAACTTAATTAAATCTTTATTAATCTTTTTATGATTTAAAAAAAAATTTATTTTTCCTTTTTGCTATGAAATAAAATCTTTTCCTCCAGGAGTAAATTAAAACTTACCTTTTTGTGTTAAAAAGCGATTGGGTGATGAAGCTAATTTCAGCTCCCAGAGTCCTGATCCCGGGCGATTGCGTTCTGTGGAGAGTTCGGCTAAAGTTTCGTCCTCGGCTAATTGCAGGGTGAAATTTTAGCTCACAGAGTTCTGATCCCGGACGATTTGTTTCTGTGGAGAAAAATAAAGAAAAGGAATAAATTAGAGGATTTACTTGGGATAATATTTAAATTATATGATCGAAGTATCAACAAAAAAATAAATCGCCAGACAAATATGTTTTTGGAAATTCTGAATAAGTATATATTTATATTATATACATATTTTTTCCTCTTCTTTATTTAGCTGTTGCTCCTCTTCGATTTTTGGGTTCGCTGGACGAATTATCGGAGTATGCAACATTTTTATTAAGGAATAATTTAATAAGCTATTATTTAAGAACCTACTTAATCTTGTAATTGGATTTATATTTACATATAATTATTTCTAAACTGTGGAACTTTATTCTATTAACATTTTCATTTCGAATTTGAGGATTTAACGGAGACAATATTAATATTATATCATTGATGATGAGGGGTTTACGAAAAATTACCCGAAAATCCGCAAAGCCACTGTTCTGCGAGTTTAGGGGCAATTTGAGCGCAAACCCATAGCCCGTTTGGAGTGAGAGTAGCCACTTAAACTTAAATAAAATAAATTAAGTGGTGGCTCAATTGATCACCCAAAAAAATGGGTGAGGATAATCCTGCCTCTAAAGTGTATTTTTGCAACACTATTAAAGACTCACTATGTACTCTTTAAACTGCAATTCAAGAGTACCTACTTTTTTATTCAAAATAAAAGTACAAAATTTCAAGCGAACGTTTTAGTTTTCAATTTAAATAAATGAAAAATATTATAAATAAAATGGTCAAACTGAAAATTAAATTGAGTCACAAGAAAATTTCAAATTTTTAGTTCACAGGTATAGAAAATTTACACAGGCAATCGCTGGCCTTGCCGGTAATTTTAACAGAGCATTATTTAAAAATATTTACAGTCCAGCGGAGTCAATGAAATTAAACCTTTTTCAATTAATGCAATGAAGGGGTTCACGCTGCTGGATTTTGCACATTTTCTTAATACCTAAATCTTAGTCAAAATTGCAAACCGCGAACATTTTCTTTGAGTTTGGGGGAATGTAAAAATTTCAACTAATTTCCGTGAAAACGAGGTGATTTTCTTTTTGCTAGGTAGCATTTGGTAAAACTAACTGCTTCCTAAAAAACAACTGAAATTTATTAAGAAATTTTTCCAAATTCAAAACATTTCTTATACCCACGATTTTCCTTTAATTTTTCATGGATGCACATCTAGGAATTTTAATTGTCTTGTTTTATTGAAATATTAAAAATAACTTTTTTAAATATTACTATTTTTTAGACGACCAATTCGTATTGAAGAGGCCGTCGTCCTCCCGCCAAGTGCCCGTCGCGAAAAGCAGGCAGTGTCCACTGGAACAGCAACAGATTTCTCCATTCAAGATAAAAGTATCATTTTTTCTGAAAACAAGTGATTTTCATTATACTTTGATGATTCTATAATCAAAGCAAGTGACTCACTTGCACTCGTGAAGGTGCAGGCTCATCGGGACGATGATGCAAAGCAATAGAATCCAGAGGATCACATGCCCGCCTATTTGCCTAAGGGTTAGCGCGTTCGCAAGACCCATTCCGACTTCTCTGAAGAAAACCTGAAAGCATAATTAAATCAACCTTGGGGGGTTCGCAGTAATAAAAAAAAACATAAACAATGGGACTTGTAAACATCATCAATTTTCCACAAAAGTTTATGCGTTGCAGCCTCCGTTCTACGAAAGCAACTGATTAAACGATGATCATGTAGTTTTAAAAGCAGTAGAGGCTTCCGGTATGTGTTGATTAGCGCCGAGTATTAATTTAATACTCTGCATACCGCTCCAGCTGGTAAATTTAATTGAAAACCTTCCTAAGGATTATCCACTGCGGGAAAATACTGACAAATCAACAAGAAAAGTCAAATGAGAAAACATGAGTAAAGTAAGCTTTAAAAGAACATAGAAAAAGCTGTCTTATCTCATATTGGACATACACCACTTTCAAAATACGAGCCACGATTAGTGGACAATGATTTCAATTCAGGCTATATTTAGAATTGAAGCCAGGCTGGCTTTTGTCCCGTGTACTGGGTTGATTTTCTATGATTTTCGATGTTACCCCGCCACAACGGCGCAGGCCTTAGCTAAAAAGCTGGAACTTTTACACCTAAGCTTCAGCAGCTGAATCCACAATGGCGGAGAGAAAATCCCCCCATTTAAAATTCAACCATTTTGTAAAATTCGTTTTGACATTCATTCATCTGTCGCGAGCCGCTGGGGTTTCGGATTCTTTTTGTCAACTTTTGCTGTTTTAATTCTGTTTTATTTAAATTTGTACATATTTATCTGTGATTTCTGAATATAACCAATTTTTTTTTTAATCAACTTAAATTGCGTGGAGGGAAAGTAAAACAAAAAGCGCGAAAAAAGAAACCAAAAATTAAATATATTTTTTTATTATTATTACACAATTACAAAACTTGCGATTCTGTGATTTTTTTTGTTCATCGATAAAAGCCCAGGCCCAGCCAAAATCAGAATTCCACTTTCATTTCATAAAATAGTAAAGCAAAAATAATAATAGCAATTTTTGTTTTTTTCCAATATTTTTAGTAGCTGCTTAATCGTGGAATTGTAAAAATTACTATACAAGGCTATTTTTGCTGGATTTTTTGCTTTTGCCTGTGTAAAATCAAGTGGAGGGAACCCCTTCATGGCATTAATTGAAAGAGGTTTAAATTCATTGACTCCGCTGGACTGTAAAATTTTTTTAAATAATTCTAAGTCAAAATTACCGGCAGGGCCAGCGATTGCCTGTGCAAATTTACAATACCTGTAGACAAAAAAATTTGAAATTTTGTCAAAATTTACTCATTTAATTTTAAGTTCGACCATTTTATAAAATTTTTATTTTTTCTAATTGAAAACTAGAACGTTAGCTGGGAATTTCGTAGTTCTATTTTGGATAAAAACGCACTTTTGAATTGAATTGTGATAACGGGCTAAGGCTTTACAGGAAAATTGCCCCTAAACCCGTAGAAACGTGGCTACAGGTGTGCGGATTTTCGGGCAATTTTCGCGTAAGCCCCTCATCATCGATGATATAATTTTAACATTTTCCCGATTAAATCTTCTAATTTTTGTTTTTCTCCACAGAACGCAATCGCCCGGGATCAGGACTCTGGAAGCTGAAATCTTACCCTGGAATTACCCGAGTTAGGAACTTTCACCTGAAGTGACTCACCTACTTTAAGACAACGAAAAATAGGTATATCTTAAAATTAGTATTAAAATTGCATAAATGTTCTTTTTTTTGTGCAAGGCTAGTTTAATATATTGTTTTTTAATTGGCTAAAATGCACTAATCCATTTAAGAAATATTAATAACAATATAAAAAAAACTCCCGGAATTACTAAATCTTCGAAACATTAAAGAATATTCAAAAACTCTAAAGTGAATCCTTCAAAGGAAAAATGTTACTTAAATATTGTGAACAAAACATCCAAAGTAGCATGATTTATCGTCTTTTCTTGACTCCCACAACTATTTAATTTTTATCAGAGATGGAAAATCCACACCTGAAAAGGTTTAAGCGAATAAATTATTTACAAAACCTCTCTCAATTTAAAAACATAAACATTTAGTAGTAGTCGAATTTAGGGCTTTTTCGAATCAAGTTTTTTTATTTCCAACTACTACGTGCTTATAGGAAAAAAATTTAATTCGTGGGGTGATAAAATTTTTATATTTTTTCCATTAAATCCTCTAATTTATTATTTTTCTTTATTTTTCTCCACAGAAGGCAATCGCCCGTGATCAGGACTTTGGGAGCTGAAATTAGCTTCATCACTTGATGGCTTTGTAACACAAAAAGGTAAGTTTTAATTTACTCCTGGAGGAAATGATTTTATTTTATAGGTAATTTTGAAAGTGTTCAAAGTCCACAAAGTCATAAGATCGATTAAAAGAATGTAGAAAAATCTGCCTTATGACTTTTTGGGCTTACCCCACTTTCAAATTAAGCGGCTCAATTGGTGGAAACTTTTTTGCTTCCAATTCTGGCCCCCTTTCAGTCAAGTTTAGAACTACGTGCGAGGTTTTCTATTTACAGATGTATATGCGATATTTCCCCGCTACGAATAAAATCAGCCTGGCCTCACACCTAAATCTCGTCCTCAAATAGCTGAAAAGGGGCCAGAATTCATAGAAAAAAAGTGCCCATGAATTAAAGCTTTGTCCCTCTTTTAAATTCGGCCATTTTGTAAACTCATTTTGACATTCATTCGTTTGTCGCGAGCCGCCAGCGTAGGATTGAGAGTCGAATTTTACTTCTTTAATTCGCTACTGTTGTATTTGTGTTTTATTTCTATTATAATTAAAAAATATAAAGTGATTTATTTAAGACCTGCTGCACACGGAGATTGCTGCAGAAGGAGTAAATTTAATTAAGAAATGAAATTCAAAGTTAAAATGCATTCGCCATGTGCGCGTCTAAAAAACTCTGTATTTACTTGGTAAAAAGAGTAATTAAAGATAAGTGAGCAAAATAAAAAAGAAATTAAATGAAATGGAAAAATACAATAAAACTTCTAACATTTTTAAGAATTTCCAATCCTTTTAAAAAAACAAAGCAACGTTGCTAATTTTCTTCTTTCTAGAGTTTTTTACCCATTCAACGAAGAAGTTTAAGACGACGATGACCATGAAGAAGGCGAAAAGCAATTAAAATAAAAAATTGTAAAATAAAAAAAGCTATTTTTAGTAATTCAATAAATCAAGAGAATTGAAATTCCTAGATGTGCATCCATGAAAAATGAAAGGAAAATCATGAGTATAAAAAGGTTTTTTGTATTTAATTATACAATTTTTAATAAATTTCTTTTGTTTTCTAGGAAGCAGATTTGCTTGTAACCGTGTGCGCATCCACCTCATTTTTGGTGGACCGAGAAGTAATAGTAGCAGGAGGTACGAAGGAAACAACAAGAAAAAATATATGTAGATATACATAACGATGTATATATGTTTATATGGTATGTACAAAAAATTCATACATATATTTAAACTATTTTATAAAATTTACAAAAATATACAGTCGAATCTCACTAATCCGGCACTATTAAAAACCATAGGGTGCCGGATTATTGGAATGTTCGGATTACTGGATTGTATAGAAAAATTCATAATAACTAAAATAAAGCACTTCATAAAGGACATACAATGTATTTGTGTTCATGTTCTACACGTTTTTTTATAACTGTAAAATATCTCACATTTAACTAATTTTACTTGACATTTTTAATTACGCTATTCTCACTTGAAAACAGCATACGCGGTGCGTGGCGAATAGGGAGGGGCGAAGGAGACGCGAACGGAAGGTGCCGGATTATTGGACGTGTCGGTCTATTGAAGTGCCGGGTTAGTGAGATTCTACGTATGTATATATAAACGCATTTTAATAAAAACCAAAACACAAATACAGAAAAATATTTTGAATATTTTTTCGAATTTAACTTACTTTTATGGGTTTTTTTTTAAAAGAAAGAAGACGAGTAAACAATCTATCATTATTTAATTAATTAATAAAGTAAACGACAATGAAAATTGAAAATATAAGGGGGATATTATTTAAAAAAAAAAAGAAAATGGCCAAAAATGCAAATAAGTAATAAAACTTTTAAATGTTGTTAAAATTTCGGCAACTTGTTTTATTTGCCTACTCTCCTACTTATGCAAAACTGTCTTGTGTCACTTTTAAGTCGAAACTTAATCAAAAAAATGGTAATGAACTATAAATTAACAAATTTTGTAAATTGATCTGGATATTCGAATAAAGAAACGTCTTGCATTGACTTATTTTAAAAACAAACTTTAAAATTTTCTTGCCGTGACACATTAGATTGAAAATTATCCTTTTTAGAAAACTCCTATTTGTGAAATTTATTCAGTGTGTAGTGCATAAACATGGATTCAAGTTGGGTTCAAAAAAAATTAATAGGCACGTACTTAAGACCTTAATAACCGGATCGAACGTTCTTGGGGAAAAACCAAACTTGTGACTCTATAACGATTTTGGTTGTCCCTTTGTTCAAAGGGACAACAAAAATCGTTTTAGAGTCACAAGTTTGGTTTTTCCCAAGAACGTTCGATCCGGTTATTAAGGTCTTAAGAACGTGCCTATTAATTTTTTTTGAACCCCACTTGAATCCATGTTTATGCACTACACACTGAATAAATTTCACAATTAGGAGTTTTCTAAAAAGGATAATTTTCAATCTAATGTGTCACGTCACGGCAAGAAAATTTTAAAGTTTGTTTTTAAAATAAGTCAATGCAACTGTGTTCGCCCAATTCCGGCAACTATGATGAGTGCAGGTTCCAATAAAAATCAGCTTTGTATTTCTACTCACAACTTTATTATAAATTCAGTCACTAATTACTATGGTCTGGTCAGCTCGGTGTCCCTACTGCTACTGATCTCCTACCGCTATCCTATGATAGTGGCTAGTGATGAATACCGCTGGCTAAGAGACTTATTCTATATGCAAGTACTCTTACATCTAATTCACTAATATATTACAGCAACAGAATAGGAGCAATTTTTAGTTTTCTAAGTTTATTATTTAGGACAAAAAACTCTTATAAAACTTTTTTCTGAGAAAAGCAGAGAAATTCTACATTGCGTGACTGAAAAATAAAATTTAGGGTTCTAGCCCATTTTTTTGAGAGTTATAAAGGTTTCCTCCACGTGTTAGACCCAGAATGAATTGAAGTTAATTTCTTGACTCGCTTTTAACAACATTTATTTTGATACATATGTTAAAATATGTACAAGATTAAAAATATGTTTTAATGATGTTAATTTTTACTTGTCCGGGCAATCCCTATTTCTATTAATTTTAAAATTTCAAAATCAAAGATCTACCTTTATAAAATTCGCCAAAGTTTGACGTCTCCTCACAGATTTTGACAAGACTTTGTAGGGGCGGTAATTTGGGAATCAAAAGTAACAAATATGCAAAAAAATATTTGTCGGTCACTTGTACTGCCCAAGATATTTAACTTTGAAATTTCGCAAATTGACATTTTACCGCCATATTCCCACAAAGCTTCGTTGCGAATTGTATAAATACCTTAAATGAAGGGCATTTCGATCTTTTCGTTCTAAAAAATTTGTCAAGAACTTTTATAATTAACGGATTAAAGGTAAATATCTTTTTCGACTTATCGACGGTGAGCACAAATTTGCCTTTTAAAATAACAAAATGAAGTAAAGTAAAATTCTTATCATCTACAGCAAGAAAGCGGGTTTAAAAAGTTTTTTTTTCTTTTTTTAATATTTAAATACTGAAAGAACAAGAAGAAGAAAAAATATAAATTGAATAAATTTCATATTTTTACTTTACAGTTTTATGAGGTAAATTTCAAAGGGCCCCTGCGGTTGGCAATCCAGCGGAGGGAACCCTTTCATTGCATTAATTGAAACAGGTTTAAATACATTGACTCCGCTGGACTGCACATTGTTTTTTAAATAATGCTCTTTCAAAATTACCGGCAGGGCCAGCGATTGCCTGTGCAAATTTTCTATACCTGTGAACTAAAAATTTGAAATTTTGTTGTAATTTACTCAATTTAATTTTAAGTTTGACCATTTTATTTATAATATTTTTAATTTATTTAAATTGAAAACTAGAACGTGTGCTTGGAATTTTGTAGGTACTTTTATTTTGAATTTTAATACTCTTTAATTGAATTGAATTGTTGAAAAATTAGCACTTCTTGTGTCGGAGTTCGATACAAGTGTTCTAGAATTTAGTTGTTATTTGTTCTTGCAGCCTCTACGACTTTTTCTAGTGTGCAAGTTTTTTACAATTAAATATTGCAGCACAATTGCAGTTTAAAAAGTATAGTTGCATCTTTAATAGTGTTGCAAAAATACTCTTTTAGTAGCAGTTACATACAACACCCATTTTTTGGGGTAATCAATTGAGCCGCCACTTAATTAATTTTATTTAAGTTTAAGTGGCTACTCGCACTCTAAACGGGCTATGGGTTTGCGCTAAAATTGCCCCTAAAACCGCAGAACCGTGGCTTTGCGCATTTGCGGGCAATTTTCCGTACACCCCTCATCATCAATGATAAAATATTAATGTGGTCTCCAATAAATCCTGAAATTTATTCTTTTTCTTTATTTTTCTTCACAGAAGCCAATTGCCCGGGATCAGGACTCTGGGAGCTAGAATCTAACCCTGGAATTACCCGAAGACGAAACTTTCAGTTGAAGTGACCCATCCCACTTGCTGAAAACCAAAAAATATGTTAATATTAGTATTAAAATTGCATAAAAGTTCATTTTGTACAAGCCCAGCGTAATAAATTGTATGTTAATTTGTATACGTTTAAAATTTGTAAATGTCTCCATCTACAATGTAAATATATAGTCTTATTTAGAATTAAGTTCAATTAGAATTGTTCTGAAATTGTAAAAATGAATAACCATTAAAATACATTTAAAACCAATCTGCAATTTTTAAATTTGCCGCTCCTTTCCCCTACTCTGCTGTCAATTCTGGCCCTCTTTCGGTCAATTTGGAACTATTTTTTGTTGTGTGGAGCTAGGCTGGTTGTTGTCCCGGGAAGGAAGTCGTGGTTCGATGTTTTTGCGATCTTTCCCCGCTCCAAGACTGTAAGCTCAGCACGACCGGGCCGAGTCTTAGCTAAAATTTGACGCTTTTGTCTGAAAGCTGAGCTTTGGTTTGGAAGTTCCAAATTTAGCCAAGACCCGGCCCGGTCGTGCTGAGCTTACAGTCTTGGAGCGGGGAAAGATCGCAAAAACATCGAACCTCGACTTCCTTCCCGGGACAACAACCAGCCTGGCTGCACACACCTAAATTTAGTTCTAAATTGACCGATAGAGGGCCAAAATTCTGAAGAGAATCGCTCTTTGGGAGGGGAAGGATAGGGCGGTAAGTTTAAAAATTGAAGATTCGTTTTAAATGTTTATTTTGAATGGTTATTCATTTTTACGATTTCAGGACAATTCTAATTGAACTTAATTCTAAATTCGACTACATATTTACATTGTAGATGGAGGAATTTACAAATTTTAAACGTATACAAATTAAAATACAATTTATTACACTGGCCTTGTACAAAATGAACTTTTATGCAATTTTAATACTAATTTTAACATATTTTTTGGTTTTCAGCAAGTGGGATGGGTCACTTCAACTGAAACTTTCGTCCTCGGGTAATTCCAGGGTGAAATTTTAGCACCCAGAGTCTTGATCCGGGGCGATTGCGTCCTGTGGAGAGTTCAGTTGAAAGTTTCGTCCTGGGCGAGTTCCAGGGTGAAATTTTAGCTCCCAGAGCCCTGATCCCGGGCGATTGCGTCCTGTGGAGAGTTCAGCTGAAAGTTTTATCTTCGGCTAATTCCTGGGAGAAATTTCAACTCCCAGAGTCCTGATCCGGGGCGATTGGCTTCTGTGAAGAAAAATAAAGAAAAAGAATAAATTTGAGGATTTAATGGAGACAATATTAATATTATATCATTGATGATGGGGGGTTTACGAAAAATTGCCCGAAAATTCGCAAAGCTACGGTTCTGCGGGTTTAGGGGCAATTTTAGCGTAAACCCATAGCCCGTTTGGAGTGCGAGTAGCCACTTAAAAAACTTAAATAAAATAAAGTAAGTGGCGGCTCAATTGTTATAACTTGTACTAAAAGAATATTTTTGCAACACTATTAAATATGCAACTATACTTTTTAAACTGCAATTGTGCTACAATATTTAATTGTAAAAAACTTGCACACTAGAAAAAGTCGTAGAGGCTGCAACAACAAATAACAACTAAATTCTAAAACACTAATACCGAACTTCGACACAAAATGTGCTAATTTTTCAACAATTCAATTCAAGAGTATTTTTTTATTCAAAATAAAAGTACAAAATTCCAAGCAAACGTTTTAGTTTTCAATTTAAATGAATGAAAAATATTATAAATAAAATGGTCAAACTTAAAATTAAATTGAGTAAATTACAACAAAATTTTAAATTTTTAGTTCACAGGTATAAAAAATTTGCACAGGCAATCGCTGTCCCTGCCGGTAATTTTGACGGAGCATTATTTAAAAAAAATTTACAGTCCAGCGGAGTCAATGTATTTAAACCTCTTTCAATTAATGCTATGAAGGGGTTCCCTCCGCTAAGCTTGTATTTGAAAAATCGTTTCTTTCTCGAGTTTGTATAGGAAGTTTTAAATCAAGTCATGATTAAATAGCCTAAAGGTGATATATGCACCTACTTTTCAACAGTTTACTGTTTAAAAAGAAAAGAAAAAAAAATCTTAACGCAACAAATAGCATAACTTGGTTTGGTACTGATCATATCGGCGCTGTCCTTGGAATAGCTGAAATAGTTTTCCCGAACCATTAATTACCTCGTTAACCTGAAAAGATAACGATTACATGGGCCACACTCTTCTCGTGTGCATCACGACTAAATATGCTATGAGGTGGCTCCCCCAAAGTGTTGGACTTGGAGCCTCCTTTAGACCTCCAGAGACCGTTTTTCCACCAGTATCTATCGTCAGATCGTCGATCAACACTAGACACGTCCGAGACGACGACGAAGACGGCGGCAGGCGGAGCACCCCAGTCTGCAGGGGCCCCTTTTTTTCCATAAATGCAAATGCTTCGACTGATACCAATCTGATTTATGCCGGTTAGCACGTTCTGCTGAACGTTTTACAGGTAAATTACGAAATTTATTGGATCTATTAGAGAAGGTGGTACTGTGGGGCCTTATTACCGAGGACATGCAAGATCCCGCTAGTATAAAAAAGGTGCTCGTCCTCAGAGGATTTTGACCTCGCTAAGATGCACCTTTTTACTGTCGATGAGGGGGTCTGAATTCTGAATTCTAAAAATGCTTCTCCTTCCGGACGACCACCTCAGCAGCTCCAGTGGAGCCCCAAGATTCCGCAGGTAAGTATCCAAATCCAATCGACTATTGTTCCGAGCAGAAAATTTAGATCGTGGGACTTCGTTCTTGAATGTAGCATAAATTTTCAGCACCATTAAATAGATCACCCGGGAAGGTTTAGAAAACAGAGAGTAAAAGCTATTAAGCGTCGCAGTAACCACCACCATTTGGGCGGCGCCCTAATTTAAACGGCCGGAACGCAACGACAAGACGCTCTGCCAGTAAGCACCTCGCAAGAGCAGGCCTTAATTGGACAAAGACTGTCGTTATTTAACTAGACCTAGGCAGGAGGAACACAAGAATTGCATCTATTCGAACTAGTTAAGGTCTTAAAGGATGGTTTGATTGCGTCCGAGCGAGGCATGTCTTTGCAAACGACATCGATACTCCGTCACGGCAGCAAACAACGACAATAAACAAATGAACACTCGACGGCGGCGCGATAATGATGTGAATTTGCATAAAGTGCATCTGGTCCCAACTAAACCAGACTCCCCCCCTTGCATCTGAAATGCGATCAAGTTGGCACCTATAGTCCCACCAATTGCGAAGGAAAAGACCTTTTTTGATTTCATCATTGAGGACTGGGGACTTTTAGCCGGACTGTGCGATTACGCGAGAATTAAGAGGACCATAAAAATCAATGGACAGCGCAAGTAAATAAAGGCTCTTCTACAGCCACACTCACATCCCGAAGGCAACTTTATAGGGAGGGGGCACCGGAGCACCCCTTTAGATACCTTCGACACACTGGAAAATAATTATACCGATTGAATGCCGGGGCCGGGGCTCCTTCGACCGATAGGAAGGTAGTTATTAACCAGTCGGAGGGGGTGTTCCCGTAGTAAAACCAGGACTCCTATCTGGGGAGAGGATCAGCCGCGTGAAGGCCCCTAGAGCGGCACTGCCAGCACGGTCAATTTTCGACTCGCATAGAGACGCCTCTATATCCAATTTGGTCGCGGTTATAAATTGCCGCCGCGGGCATCTTGCTGAAATCCGATCGAAAATCGCGCCTATGAGCAGCACACGTAGATCAAATATTTGAGGTTAACAAGTTTAATCCTGGAGAATGGCTAGAGATTGTAGAAGATGGAACGCACAGGGCATGCGTCGGCCGGTCATCCTCCAGCACGTGCTCCGCCCGTGTGCATATTGCACTTGATTTTATGCTCTGATTATGCACCGGCCGCCAGACCACGAATTTCTGGATCGGGCTCGCGTGCATCTGGGCAGATTCGATCCGGAGAAGCGCTAAATAGGGCTTCGCGCTGCCTGCGACTATGGCAATGGGGCTCATAACGCGCACCTCCCCTCCTGCCCGGTCGTAGATTGAATTTATTTAACTGCGCCGAGAGCGATGTAACTCGTGGTCCATATGCAAATAAATTGTCCAATCGTCCGGGTCCAGATGGGAAACAGTTAGCCGCATGCAAGCCGCTCCAGGTATACGCGCACTGTCCCCAGGTATCGCGATCCATTCGGAGCCTTCAAAGCTTCAAATTGCAGCTCTCCTGGCCGTCGCATAATTGGAGTTGTCGGCTCAATGAATCGCCGTTTTTCGAGTTTACTTTTTGGTAGTAAATAAGGTCGCTCTAATGAAATAGTTTTACTTAATTTTGCATCTCATTGCTCACTTAAAATTGACACAACTGAGCTACCTGCATGCGAACTTTTTTACCTGCACTCTCTTTACCCACGTTGTTTCAAAATTTCAAAATTCAAGATCGAAAAAAATATAAAAATATAATATAATAAATAGTACCTAATTTTCTAGAACATGAAAAACTGGATTCAAATTTAACAATGTAAAAGAGGCAATTTGTTAAGATATAATTAATAAATATTACAAAAAATTATACTGGCTTCTTTTTTTTTTTAAACTTATATTTAAAACATCATCAAATGAAAGTAAAATAAGTAACTTTTACACAAACTTACTTGTTTCTCTTGAATTCTAGTATAGAGCTAGTAGTATATTATAATAATAAATATTATGGATGAAATGTTTCTCTAATTTCTTTTTTAAATATTTAAAAAATGGTATAAAATAAAAACCTGGCTTCAGTGTAAGGAGTATATTTGATGGTATCTTAATTGCTGATGAGTTTTTTAAGAATGACATATTTTAAGAAATTTATCCTTTCACCTTTGTGCTGTGGCCCCTTAAAAGGACCTAAATATTCCATTATTGAGGAGTATGGACCAAATGACCTTCTCGTCCCATTTTACGACTCTTTTGAGAAACTTCTCTTATTCTAGTGTAGCATAAAAAAATATGTACTGTGCATTAATAACAAATGTAAAACATTACCTTGGGGCTGTTTACTCTAGATCTCAGTTGATTATTTAATCACTTTAATATCAATTTTGCTAACTATTTTAAAGCTTTTGCTCTTTTATTTGAGCCCTAGATCAGCGGGATTTAAAGAAAATATAAATGCAGATACATAATTAAAATTTTAAACTTTCTTACTCAAAAAAAAGACTTCGCCATTGTAAATACATACTAAATATTATTATTAAGATATTATAATTGTAATTTTGTTAAGTAGTCAGTTGGCACTAAAATAAATAAATATTCCTTTAAACGCATTTTAAAAAAGAATTCCCAATCTAAAAATTGCTATGGAAATCTGAAAGTGTAATTAGCGAAATTTCTTTAAAAAAGGCCAAAATTGTTGAGCAAAATTCCACCAAAGTTTGTATTAAAATTTCTTGGAAAAACATTAATTTTATTTGTGTTGTTTTAGCTTTTGAAAATATCTTATTGTAAATTAGTAATTAGTTTTTTTTAAGTATAGGGTCTTGGTTTAATTTTAACCTTAAAAGCTCTCTACATTTAATCGAATATATGCAACTATAGAAGAAGTTGAGGCAGGAGAAGATACATAAGATCACACGATTACTAAAAGCTCGTTTTTTAATATTCATATGTATGTATAAATGAAACTAAAAGAAGGACATCGAATTTTTGATAATCAGTATTCTTATTAATTGTTTTAATAGAATATATCTTAAATAGTTTAAAAACAAATGACTTGAATATTGAATATATTGTTATGGTTTAGTATTATAATTATAAAAACCTTATTTTTGAGTAACTAAATTAATACATTTTTTTACAAAACAAGCTGTATCTGCTTTATTCATTTGGTATTTGATCTTTAGTTCCTTTCTATCAAAATTGCGAACATTGTTTTTCACCATTCTTAAATTAAAAGAAATATAAAATATTATCAGAGTTTTCGTACGTAAAGAATTTCGACTTTGTCTACTTATCCCATATTAGGTACTCCTTCAGGTGATTCTACATCGAAAATTCAAATATCAAAAAATTGCTTGTGAATATTTATAAAGATTGTTGTCATAGAACACTTTATTTATGATTACATCAAAACGTGCAGAAAAATGACTACTGATTACTAAATCGCACTTATGCCAATTCTATGGCGTATTCTGATTAAGACTTATGAGAAGATTCACTTTTCGCGATCCTCTTATAGAATTTATTACCTATTTTATTAGATAAGTGCATCTTAATTTTGAATATCACGAACGATTTTTCTGAGTGCAGTGATATCAATAATAAACAAAAGAGAATATTTATTTTGTTTATTAATTTGCAAAGAAAATGTTTTGCAAAAATTGTATAAAAGAAAAAGCAAAGTAAAATTTTGGCATTTTCGTTATATCTAAACCGTGATGTTACTACTGTTTTTTAGTAAAATATAGTTGAAAGTTGCAATAATGAAAATTATGAGTAAAAGATAAGTCTATTGAAAATTTTGATTTAAAGGCAACAATGTTGATGTTAAATAATTACTTTGACCATTCGTACAGGTAATAAAGTCCTCCTAAGTACCAATAATCCTTGTTTTCTCCTCACGGTCTGGGATAAG
Source organism: Machimus atricapillus (assembly GCA_933228815.1). Classification (NCBI taxonomy): domain Eukaryota; kingdom Metazoa; phylum Arthropoda; class Insecta; order Diptera; family Asilidae; genus Machimus; species Machimus atricapillus. The sequence continues at coordinate 3,342,191 of OW121788.1, read as the reverse complement.
TTGTAGTTGGAAATAAAATAATTCAGTAGCATGATATTCATTCAACTTATTTTTACGACAACTCATCATTTATCGCAGGTATGTTAGCCAGTTACTATTAATAGTTTTAAGTCTTCTCTGCGTGTCAGGTGTTGGTGTATTTTAGCAAACTGAGATTGATTTACTGCGATGCCACGTAAACGGACAGTGCTGAGAAAATGCACGTAAATAAAAAGAAATAAATAAATAGAGTCTGCTTGTTCTTGTCCTTCTTTGAACCATTCTACTTTCTACTTATCAACGGAAGTCCCATTATTGAATGTAATTACATACTTCATAAAGTTTTACGCGTTCCTGTTTTTTGTGGGCGTGGAGGCGCCCTAGATGGCTGCAGACACTTTGAAGGTGCTCAACTAGCAAGGTAAAATAAAAATTATATTTCTTGTTGCACAAAACGAGCTTAACGCCGCCACATGTAAATTTCTTAAGAGTTAAGGGCAATCAGTGGAGCTCGACTAAGCACCAGGGACACTCTGGAAATTTATTTTTTTTTGTGTAGGGTAATTGGCACACACCTTGAGAAGAAGTTAGGGGCCGTCGAAATGGTCCTTAATTTATTTTACAACCGCAGTTCGACCAGCACCTAAGTTACTTACTTATACGAGAGGAGGACTCCTTTGGTCTGGCGGAATGGACTTGAATAGGTGTGAGAAGACGATGGGAAACCATGAAGCAAATTAGCAGTGCATTTTTCCGCCTGGAGAGCGCCGTCATATACAATAAAATCTTAATTAAACGCCTATTGAGCAAATTTTAGCTATAAAATCCGATTGCCAGGCGGATGCGTTTTCTAGTCGAAAGAAGGTGCTCAGTCAGTTCTCGATTATCGTCTTGAAATCGCTTTGATGACCGCATCGTCGACGTCTCAGACACCTCATCTCATCTCGGGGGAATATACTGGGAGTATACAGGTCCAGCGGGATATGTTAAATTGCTACATATTCAGCGATTTCTTGATTTTTGCTTCCATAGAGCCTCTATATATGTATAAACGGCAAATTTGCGTGACAACGTGAAGAAAGGCGCAAATCGATTTCACATCTTGTCATCGTGGCTAGAATACGCTCGGACAGAGTGTGGCGAATCGCTTAAATATGATGACGATCCAGCACCTCACCAGACAACCAGACAAGACAGATAAGACAGACATATTGGGCATGGAGTCAGATAATGACGGTGATAGTGTTCCGTGATTATGCTCCTCTGCTCCTCGACACATATATATACCGCGGCCGTGTTGCGCGCATATTCTGGGAAAAGTTCAAGACATCGCAAGATAATCCGCAGAAGGGTCACAGCTGACATAATGTGCACCATTATGAGCATAACTAACGGTGCAAGAAATTATGCCCTTAAAGTGCTATTTATGCTATAGCTGCGCGCGCCGTCTATCGCAGGAAGAAGCTATTACAACAACATTCGGTTAGGATAAACCCGAGTCTCGGTCGGGTCATGTGGTGAATAATTGTCGAAATGGGAATGACAAATCGCCACAACAGTCGCCGCAGCTACTGAATTGAGCCACGACATGGCACAAGACGTTCCCAGCACCGGTTCTATGTTGGGCCCACGCAGGAGCATAAGCATAAGTATACTTTACCTTATGCCATGAAGTGATAATTACCTATTTTTCACACGATTGCATCAAGAATCGCACTCTAGACTTAGCGTTTTAAATGTATGCCTTCTGGGTAGCTGCGCTGCTGCTGGTTCCTTCACATGTGAGGCTGTAAAATTGTTGCGCCTTTTCTACATTTTCTATACGGAGCCCCATAAGTAAATCGGGGAGCTGCTCACATTTGCCCAAGATACACGAGACACCGGGCAGCGACGGCGGCAGCGGCGCACCACCGACTATATGGGGCCCCATTGTAGATATTAGCGTGAACGTAACGCGATATCGCGTGCCCGATCATTTGGCAATTTGTCAAAATGAGTAATGTTGCCATCAAGCAATTATGATTGGGGGCCGGTGGATGTTAGCGTCTATTTAGCGCACGTTTCCCCCTGGACCTGGGCCCCATTCGTTCGGGCATTGTTGGGCTAGAAAAAGCTGTTTAAAGAGTTTATAGATAGCGAAACGCGCACTTGGGATTGCACTAAAGTGTCAGCCTTTTGCTTTGAAACGATAAGTGTGTGCCATACAGAACGATTTATGATATATTTCCCTCCTGGCACACGGCCGCTTTTATACCTGAAAGCAAATTTCTGCTAACAAGGGAGCTTAGCTGTTTTAGTTTCGCAACCATACTACGATCATTTTCGGACATTTCGGAAAATGTTACGACTTTGTTGCACCTTTTATAGTAAAACATTAATTTTCACTTATTTATCCCAGTGATATACAGAGACGTATGGTGAAGGGCTATCTATCAATTTAATGATATCTATAGACTCTAAATCTAAACAGTTTTAAAGGCGCATGCTAAGAAAGTTATGGGGTACTATAGGAGAAAAAAGCATCTTACCTTAAGGAATTTTTAATTTTGCTCTTAAATCTCTTCTCAGAGTAATTTATCGAACAAAGTTTAGCAAATATATATACCGAAAATAAGAACCTATCCTCAATTAAAAATATATATAATATTTTGTACTATGAGATTTTTCATAGTTATTAACAAAATTGAAATTATTCAAATATTAGGCAAAGTTACATATTATAATAGCATTTTTAATAAATCGGGTTGAATAATTTAATAATCTTGATTTTTTTCCTCTCTATCTCACCCACTGATTACCTTCTAAATACTTTGTAACAACAATTTTTTTACAATTTCATAATAAATTTTAAATGCGAATTTTGCAGGGTATACATTTAAAAAAACAATTTAAGTTCCATCAAGTATAGTTTTTGAAGAAACAGTAATCTTTTATTTCTAATTTTTTTATATAACTTCTTCCAATGTAATGTTTAATCACGATCATATTCGAAATCAGTAAGTACGAAAAAAAAGCCTTAAAACAGTTGTTAAAACTTCAAATTCAGTGACCTTTTAACCATGAAATTCGGTATAAAACCTCTGTACCAAAAGTTCGGAAGCAAAGACGGTCGATTAAGATTTAGAGATCATATTTTTTCGATACTAAAAAGATTTAGAGATCATATTTTTTCGATACGAATGCGAATTTCTTTTTGCAAAGTGTGCATATCTCTTCCGAGGAAATGTAAAATTCTAAAACCAAAAAAAAATTGAAAAACCGGTTGAAAATGTCCATTCAGATTTAGCCCAAGAAAAAGGCGAACAAGCCGCTTTTGAGCATAATCTCGAGTCTCGACAACGGTATAGAAAAACTTCCTATTAAATGCGATAAGATCCTTGAAGAAAGGCCCCAGCCCTTAAGATTTATGCGGCCGCTAAAGTCAATATTTTGTTCGTTATCGAGCTGCCATCTGGCCGTTCAACCACACGAGGTAAATCCCTGGCTCGAATTTTTCATATACTTTCCAACAGGCACAAATGGCAAAAATTTCCCCTGTCATTTGATGAAAAATGCTAAGCCACACATTTCTAATTTCCTCATGGCGAACAGCGCTCCGTTTGAATGAAATCGAAAATGACACCGCAAAAAGACGCGGGCATCGAAGACGCAAAACGGCGATCGTCGGCGAGAAACGATGAACGCGGTGGGGAGGGAGGGTGGGACAGGAAGGGGGAACGATGCGGATCGAAACATGCGCGCGGTGTATACGTGCAAAACGGCGCGCGGGCAAAAAACGGGCCCGGACTAAAATTAATAGACACACTATCTGGCCGGAGGATCTTAATGACTGCTACAAGATGTCAAGATGGCTATCGTACAGAATCTCGGTGCCAATATCAAGCGGAAGGGACATGTTAACATTCACCTCGGTAATGGGACATTAATTACCGCTGGATAAATGCAAATCCGAGCCGATGGTCTGCGTTAGAAAACTACAAATGACAGACGACGAAGGGATAAAAGAAGGTCTTCTGGATGATGCTGCGGGGATGGACCAGCGGATGTATTGAACAATTTTTATTTGATTCTAGCCGCACAGACCGGATGTCGAGGTCACTCCCGACCGGACAATTTATAAAATGGAATCCGCCCACAATAACCAGCCAGATACATCAAATTTTTCCGTTTTACCAAACGGTAAATGCTGCCTACAGTTGCAGTAGAAAATGACTACCGCAAAAGGGAAGCTGTATAGCTGCAGAACAATGCACCGCAATGAAACTTTGATCTAGCTGCAATTTTTCCAGGATGCTATAGAAATCTGCATCTGCCCTGGCGCCGAGATTTTTTCCCGTTCATCGAAGATAGTGAGAGGCGGTGCAGCACCGGCAGCATCCACAGCAGCACCACTTAGAAGGCCAATTACAGGAAACAAAGCCCCCGGGGTGCAGCTAAGAAAGCAACCAGCGGCCTCCTCTGTAATTTACAACTTTGCAGGTGGTAGGTCTCCGCTAAAATGCGCATATTTAAAGTGGCGATCCCGTGGCCGGATCCACTTCAGGATTAATGAATGCCGCTGCACTTAGGGTAATATCATGTAATTTACCGCGGATTCAGGGGGTGCTGATTGCCCTCGGCCTTCCAGACCTATTTCCTGTGCCACATGGCGCTTCATCTTCCTTTCAATTTGTCAATAATCCTCGGTAACACCATGTAAAATATAACACCAGAAAAAAAAACGAAGACGGAAACCAGTTAAGTGCGTGGCGGACACGCATTAATTAAGCGTTAATGTAGCTTCAACGATTGCAAATTGAAAGAATTTCCGCACATTAACAACAATTTCATAATGACCATAAGAACTTCTTCAGCGAAATTGAAATTTACCAAATTTATGTATATTCTTACATAAAAAAAAAACCCTAAACATAATCATTTTAATTTCTAAGAACAAATTATGCTTGTTTTGGAATTTGTTTTAATTTCCCTTTTACGTTGTAAAATAATAATATTGATGCTAATTTAAAAACTTCATCTCAGATTGTATAAAAATAAGGATTCTAACCAAATGTATCCACTTTTAGAATTCATCGTACATTATATGTATAGGTATACGAATTGGATTAATAAAATGTTGAAAAAAACCAAAATATTGTTTTCATCATTCAAGCAACTTTTTGATTTGTTTTCTTTAATTAAAATTGGTTTCTTTTGCTTTTTCGAACATATTAAAACAGGGCAATACATACTTTAGTATTTGCGCCTTTTGATTTAAACTGCTCAATTTCAATAATTCAATAATTCTGCATCTTAATTCTCTGGTTGCAAACGAAAAATTGAGCCTTCAAACATTTTCGAAAGATCCACTTTTTTATTAGGTACATAATTGCTAGAATTATCGAAGAAATTCTGATTGATTTAAATTTTATAAACCCATCAAAGATTCCAGGGCGGGATTTTGTTCATAATTTTAATTTGCTATCACCTTGACTTTTTTTTTGTTGGCAAATGATTCAGAGCATTTTAATATTAACTCTACAATCGTGAGATATTTGCTTTCTAAATTGGTACAAAAACATCTCATGCTCATTTAATCTTGTTTCAAAACAGACTTAAGATACCTATATAGAAATCAAAAGAAGTAAATGAGAAAACCGAAATGCACTCTGTTTGAAACTTTTTTAATATTTTAAAAGAAAAAAAAATATTAAAATTTTATAATTTTTTCAATATTTAAAATGTGCACAAATAAGTGGTGCTTACAGACTATTTAGGGGTTTATTGGGTTATTTGAGTTTAATATTAATATTTTGATATTATCAAAAATATATATAGTGCCACTATTACTTCAATTGGGGCAATTTTTTATGGACTGGTCCATACTTAGTAATATGACTATAAAGCCCATGTCTCGTTTCCTTAAATTAGACAGAAAATAATTTATATGTATAACTTCTACTTCTACAACATATTAGTTAAAAGGCTGTAAAAATGGTTTTCCTGCAACCATTTCACGACAGTTGCGCGGTTGCTGGTTGGTTATTTGCTTTGATAATTGCGATCAAAGACGAGATTGAGTGGGAACGCGACATTACCTGCAGGTCTCTGCACCTTCGTCGCGGCATCACGATGATCAGCAACGGCCTAGTCGCGGAATTGTTATCGCTGTTGCCTCCTTGTCTCCTGATCCATCTCTCGGAGGAAACGCGGCGGCGACGACGACGACGACGTTGATGTGGCCCGCGGAGTCCACTGTCGGCGGGTATGTGGGTGCTACTATATACAGAACCCCAAGGAGCCCCACGGTGCGCCCCCCCGGAGAACCCCGCGCGGGGATGCGCAATAAGTTGAAATTGCCATTTCGACAAATTGCATGCCGCAAAACTACAAAGGGCTAGGAGGCGAACTCACTTTCAGTTCTACGTGGTCTTTTTTTGGTCTCTTGCCTGACGATCGCAATCCGAGAGACGGATGGATTGCCGCTTGGCAACGTCTTGGCAGATCTTAGGGTTATTGGGCCTATACCGCGTGCACTACTTTTCGCTCCTGAGGGGGAGGGGGAGTGGGTCAGGTGTCTGTTTCAGGGAAGACAAGACAACAACTTGCGCATTCTAGCGGGCACGATTTCGCCCGGTGGGTTTTCACTGCAAAACGTATAAAAGATGCAAAAAACAAAAAAAGAATAATAATAATTTTGCATATCAACAATAGAAGTGAAGCACTTTTGTGGCCCCCGCCAGGTTGAATTTCTATACGAGAGGTTGTGCACGAAACGGGCACAGGGCGACAGGTGATAAGTTTTCGTGTTATATGCTGAACGCAACGCAAAACTCTCTTCCCGCACAGGTGCCAATTTGGTTTCGATTTCCAATCAAGTGGCCAATAGGTGGTCACTGTCGCTGCGGCTGCCGCGAACGGTAAGTCGATTGTCTTCGGCGGCCTCTTAATGTCCATCCTCCTTGCGGGAGCGCTGCAACTGCAACACCGCAGTCGTGAGCTTATTAGGACTTTATGAGGCAATAACTCAGCACCTTTTAATGCTGCGAATGTAATTCCATTTGGACGCTTTTCCAGAGTGCGCTTAGCCGCGCTGCTACAACGCGGCGGTTACGACGAAGACGACGGCGACGACGACGACGACGACGACGTCAACGTCGACGTTCAACAACCGCACAGCAGCCAAATATATTTATATTTTTTTTCGACTGCGGTCGCGACGGTGAAACTTTCGCGCGTCTAATAGTAGTTACAAAGCGTGACAGCCAAAGTGTGTGATCTATTGTCGCACGAACCGTGATCTTCCTTAAGTAGGCGAATTCTTGCGAAATTAATTGCGCTTAGTCAAATTTATGGCCGTAAGTAGATCAGGCGAAGAGAAATTGCTTTATGACTCCGATCCTGTTTCCATTAAACCTTGCCTTAGACTCTAGAGAAAGTCACTTTTTACTATCTGCTTTAGGACACCGCGGAAAAAAAAATCTTTGAGCTACCTAATGGTGCTCCTCGAATATGCTTTTCATGCTATTAACTTCGGTTTTACTATGACAAATTGTTGGTAAACGCATTGCATCTTAACAATAGTCTTCGTAATTATCTTGAATATAAATACCTACTTTATGCTGTTTTGTGTTTTTTAATGATCTGCTCTGAATCTGGAACTTTGCATTATATTAAATTTTTCAAACTTCTGTAGCAAAGTTTTCAAGTTTTCCAAATTTAAAAAATTCTATAAAATTGCATCCAAAATTTGCCCATCAAACTTCAAATGCGAACTAATCAAATTATTGGAACCAGTCTTGAATCTAAAAAAAATTTTTAAAAAAAAAATACAACCGACTCCAAAAAATCCCAAGCTCTAAAAAGTATAAAATAATTATATTAAAAATCCTCTGATACTACTTTCAACATTAAATACCAAGACTTTCCTAGACTTTTGAAGTCGGTGTGAAAACCTGACTGATATTAATGCAATTAATCCAGACAAACTGATTGCATTCATTATTTAGTATTGGATTAATATCAGTCAGGTTTTCACACCGACTTCAAAAGTCTAGGAAAGTCTTGGTATTTAATGTTGAAAGTAGTATCAGAGGACTTTTAATATAATTATTTTATACTTTTTAGAGCTTGGGATTTTTTGGAGTCGGTTCTATTTTTTTTTTTAAATTTTTTTATTTCATTCTTTTTAGTGTAATATGTTTTAGTAAATTTTTTTTGGTCCGCCATTTTGAATCCTCGCAATCGGGCACCGAATGTACAACAAAGTAACCAAGTACCAAAACCTTATCTGTGTATATATTTTGTTTTTTGTTGATTTTCTCAAAAAGCGCTGAATCAATTTCGATAAAATTTATATGGGACCACCTCTGAACTATGACCTACCAAACAAAAAACTAATCATCAAAATCAATTCATAATTGGCGGAGTTATCGCGTAACGACAAAAAAAAAAAAAAAAACAGTCGAATTGAGAACCTCCTCCGTTTTTTCGTCGGTTCAAAAGAGCATAAATCAATTCAAAAATTGCATTGTTTGTAATTTGAAACTATTCAGATTACTGACTGCTGACGATAGCCTGCAAAGCAATGCTTGATTTTTGATGTTCAGAGTATTGGAAATGACATATGAAAAACTGTAAGTAATTTCGTTTTCAATGAAGCTATGAATATCATCAATTTGATTAAAAGAAGTTCGAGTAGACTCGGTCAAACAACAAAATTTCAATCTTTATTTTTCTCATAAAATATCCTAAGGAGCTTCATTAATCACTCGATTTAAAAATAAGTATTTAATTATATTCAATTTTGTAAAGAAAAGAAATAAATTGTAACTATAAAAATGCAACTTAAATTCTTAAACTTACCTTCTTAACAAATTGTTGCGTCTCATCGAAGATAATCTAAAACTACTCCTTTAAGTAGTCATGCCCTGCAGTCGTCATTTTATGCCTGCAAAACGAAATAATAATAATAATAAAACATTTTGTATGTATGTAATACTCGAATATTATTTTAGAATCTAACTCTGGGAGATTATTTTACCCTATGCCCTAGATTGCGGGGCAGGACCACAAATTATAGAAAAAGCAAATAAAATAATTATCATTCAATTTTAAAGTTTTAAACAATAAATCACGTTAATGTAATATTACAGAGCAAAGACAGACTATGAATCGTTTTTTGTGTATTTTTACATTTAAGTACATATATGTATATTATTTATTATTACGCAATAAATATTTTACAATATACCTTTGCTTAATAATGGTGTATCACACCTATGACTAGCGAAAAAAATTGCCTACAATAATAGTACATAACAGTATCTAAATATTTTCTAGAGTGTATGTATTTCAACGAGGAAAATTTGCGTTTATGAAAAGAAAAACATTTCTTATTAGCATTTTTTTCTCTAAACCTTTCGCTCAGAGACAAAATAGAACTTATGAACTTATGAGTCGTTTACTTTTGAAGCAAATAATATTTTGTTGAATATTGTAGAGGAAGAAATTTCTATGTCTTTAGGGGAATATAACCCAAACCTTTTATAAATTCGAATACGAAATACAATTTCCATAAATAAAAATAATTGTTTGATTACTCAAAATTTCTCCCTACTTAAATATAGTTAAAGATGCGAGATGCTAACACTTTCCTGCGTAATAAATAACGTCGGACTGGCCGCAATATTCCCAGGAGAGTCGAAAAGGCCCGAAGAAGGCCTGCCGAGTGAAATATGAAAGATAATTGCTGGTGCCATCAGTGAAATTGATTCTGTCAACATTAACCGTGCCTTGGCGACGGGGGTCAGCACCGAAACGAAATTGCATTCGCCATCGTATCCTTAGGGGTACTTTCTGTTCTCACACGGACCTCGGCGGAAACCGCGCCGCCGCCTGAGAAAGACAATTTTTCTAGCCCAATAGCCAGACGCTATAAGACAAGCGTCTTACTGACCACAGCCGCAGACGCGGACGCCTCCGCGACCGGGAGACGTTCCGCGAGGAGGGAAAATGTTCGGAAAAAGCAATAAAACCCAAAAATTGCCACGATCCAGCAACAAGTCAGTTTTTAATTACAGCGCGTGATGCGATAAAGTGGATTTCACTTCTTCCACCCCTTCGCAGCCGCGGATCTCGGCCCCATCTCATTCTCAGCGGCGGCGGCGCGGTCCAGCGCGACGCGCGCAACTAGACGAAGTTTGTTCGCTCATAGTGCGCAACGCGCCATTGGGACGGCAATCTTAGAGCGAGACTGTGAGCCTTCAGCAGCCCATAAATGTTCATATGCACACGAAAAATTAATTGCAATATGTCTTTTCACCTGTCAGTGTGTCACTCAGCACAAAAAACAAGACTCCTACGCATCACAAGAGGCGCCTTTCTGCAATTTGCATGTTGGCTCTTGTCTTCTTGCCTACCCTCGCCATCGCGGATAAATTTTCTATCGAAAAGGAGCAGATCTTGCGACGGTCACACTATCGCATCGCATAAAAATTCAATTAAGCCGTACAGTGACACCTCGATCGTAACGGGACATGCGCGCTCTTTTCTCAAGCCCTTAATGTGATTACATTTAAAAATTAAAATAAATTCAGCGCGGGGCGATTCGTGGGATTTATTAAGCATTAAACGACAAATTTCGAAATTTACGACTTTATCTCGATCCAACCGAGGAGCCTAATTAATTGACTGCAATAAGGCGCGAAGGTACCGTGCGCCCGGCGGCCAGTTATGCCCAACAGGGCTCGCCATAACGGTAACTCCTTGAGAGGACATTTTGTTTTTATTTATTTGTTTTTTTTTTTTATTTTTATGCGGCGGCGTGACCAAGCATGCTGTTAACTGGGCAATCAAATTGGTCCCGAAAGTCATGCAATTTTCTTGTACCGCATAAATCGTCCCCTTTTAAAAATGAAAGTTAAATTCTAAGTTATAAGGTAGAGGTATAACGGCACGTTCGGCCACTTGGTCAATGGCTGCTATCTTGGACTCTGTCCGTTAAAAAAGCAGACAGAAAGCTTCTGAGGTGAATAAATTTTCGTTAAGAGCGGACGTGCGGTAAATCAACGGACCAGCGGTGTCCTCGCAAAATACGATTATTGCATTAACGAAAACTGGTGACATATTTACCCACAACAACATTGCGTCTGCGGTCAGCATTTACCAAATTACACCGATTTGCAACGGCTTTGTAGAGGTGTAAAGGTAAAGGAATTTTTGAGTACATGGATTAAAAGTACAGTTGTATATTTAAGAGCTTCGTTAATCATCTTAAATCGCCGCCACCGTCTTACCACAGCTCATCTCTCGAGTAATTTAATTGGTCAGCTATGGTCTTTACTTTTGTTACATAACCAAGGATTAGTCAAAAGTTCATAAAGTTTAAACATAAACTTTAAAGTTAAAGTAAATTTGCATCAAAACCAAACCTATTAGTCTATTACAAGTATTATTTATGTTCAAAATAAAAAATATTTAATATAAAAACAAATAGCTATCTACATTAGGTATACATATATAAATTATACTATTTACCTACATAGTTTCTTTCTATTAATTTGACTGAGACATGTTACTGTTTTTCTTAGTAACTGAGAAATTACAATAATATATACATATATGTATGTATGACAACAAATTTAAGTTTGAAACCTCCAACTTTACTACTCTTCAAAGCCTTATCTATTTATTATTATTTGTTTGCTCTCCATTTTGTACTAGGAGAAAATAATATGTATTTTGAATTAATCAGCAAGCATCGAAAAGGCAAACCCTCTTTTCGTGCATCCAGTAGTTATTATTTTATGTGAAAACTTTCACAAACAGGTACTTTGTATTTTTGTACATAGGTACTTTGTATTTTTGAAATGGTTGGTATACATTCTAATCTTAAACCCTCTGTAAAATATTTGAGGATTGAATTTAAATTGGATGGGAAGAAAAAAAGTCAATACCTACTTTAATATATAGAAGAAAAGAATATTTGTAATAATTAAGGCTAAAGGAAGTCTAATGAATAATCTATCCTCAACTAGTTAAGAGTTATCTATTTGCAAAGGCATCATCATAAATCAGAAATTCATCAAACTTTTGAATTGAATTACTCGTTTTTGGAATAGATCCAAAAATTATACTTGTTTCATAATATAATCATTTTATACAATTTTATAACATAATAAATATGAGTTAGTCATTGCAAATATAGGCAACATTATTGACAAATAAATTTATAAGTAGGTATATACCTACATACAAAATGTAACATTATTATGTACATAAATTATGTTATCAATTTTAATAAATCAGAATTCATTTAAAACCACCACATTTTATTTTAATTTCTTGGCTGTCGATCTCAAAAAACCTGTGAGACACAAACAAAGAGAAAACGAACGAAACATTTTATGATGCATTTGCTCGAACAGAATTATATTCTTTAGAGCTGGTTTCTGTCTTTTCAGATATTTGTGAAGTCGGGTTTTTTCACCTTTAAATTAATCCCTAAAATGGAATAATATAATATTATACCTACAAAAATTGCATTCATTGCGAAGTTTACTTTTTTCGCAAATGGGACATTTGCAAAGAAAGAATGCGTAACTCATAATTTTATAGAAAAGTAAAAGCATCTATTCCCTGAGGGAGTTATTTTGCAACAGACTGCGAAAATATTTTGGGATTTGGCCACGATTGAATGCTTTTTCTGCAAAGTTACGTAAAACTTCGTGCGGTCCCCCTTAAAATAAACATGTTCCATTTTTTTTTTACCTGTTGGTTAGTTGGTCAAGTTATCGCTGTACCGCCCGCCGCAGCCAGGAACTAATGTTTTCTTTTTTTCAAGAAGATGCCTCGATTTGAGGTGAAAAAGTGACCCCTGAAAATGCATTAGTCGTGTCCACAAAGATCCCACACAAATCGAAGCCTGACAAATGTCCAAACTCATTACCGCCTACTCGCGTCGACGGCGGTGGCGGCGATGCGGTGACTGGGCGCGGGGGGTGTACCCCTTGCGATTGCTTTCACGACTCCTTCCACACTCAATTTGTCCGCGTCAATTTCCATTCATCGAAATTTTTCCGCGGCATCAATGTGGGAAAATATTATACCCAAAGGTTTTTCTTAATGTTTTCTTTTTATTTCGACGCACATCAATGGCGCAGCAGCAGCTAGCCAAATGCTGTCGGTGTGCCGCACTGCGCGCCGCCCGCCCGCCCACCAACACGCTGCCGTGGCCAGGTGAATGCGTTAGCGGTAAAAGGTGCGCGAAAACGAGCAATTTTCCGACGTGATGTGAACACGATGTCCGAGTCGCGGAGCTTTTGATTAATCGTGCAACACCACTTGGAATCAATTGAACGAGGAAAATAATCGGCGGAAACTTATCCCGCCTCCGCACATCGCGGGATCGCGTCGAAACCGCCGAGCCGCGAGCTGCGCCGGGCCGCCGCCTGTGTCACCGCGGCGAGGAGATTTTTCGCGTTTCACAGGTTTCGATGAAGCGACGCGGGCGGCGCGACGGTCGATTGCACCGGCCGCGGCCGTCGCGTCCTCGTCACTTCCATCGCCGCGCGCCGTCAGCCGACGCTGGCTGCAGCCGCGCGCCGCAAGGAAAGGTGTGAGAATCAAATGAAGGCGCACGCTATCTTGATTAATTGACCGTCGTTGACAAGTGTTGAGTAATGAAATTCTAGTCTTCGCCCAGGCGAAGGTGCTTAATGGATTGCGAGACACACGTATACATATATATGTATACACTCCCCGGGGCTCGGTGATGGGGCCCCCCTTTTAAGCGCCGACTTGTTTGCAGTTTGTTCCGTTGAAAGTAGCTGAATTAATGGATTAATTAGGAAAATTGCCTCAGAAAGTCGATCTTGAGGAGGTGGGCCACAGCAGATTCTCTTCTTCTTCTACTGGCTTTCTCTGGATTCGACCGAGAGGGAAAGTGTCCCAATGATTTCATGGTCGCTTTTATCTTTTAACTCAAATATAGCCACACTATACTGCGGGCTATAAAAGGAAGTGATTTAATTTTATTTTCAGGACATTATTACTTGTTAAAGGGGTTTTAAATCTCATTAAAGATATTGAAGGAGTTTAAAATTGCGTAACTTACTAAAAAAACTTAATTTCTTTTCACATTACATCGAAGTGCATCTAAATTCGTAAATCGTTTAAGAAAACCCCTTAATTTTATAATTTCTATTCGTTTAAAAGGACAATCTCTTATTTTTTGGGGAATATCATTTCAACAATCTCTCCAACTAAATCTTAACATGATAACATTTCATTCATTTGTATTTTTCAAAAAGTGAACTTATACTTTTAAAAGTAATCCTGATTGATGCCTTTTCTTCTGTATTTGTATATGTTTTATTTATTTTTTTTTTATTTTATTTAACTTTTGTAATAAATTAATAAATACATAAATAAAACAGCGATGCTTTGTCTCTTTTTACTGATTTTATGTTATTTTTAAAATCCAGAGAATTTGAAGTATGTATTGTGAAATGTTTAGAAAATTGCAATTTCTGGTTTTAATAAAAGAATAAAGTTTTGAATTGTTGCATCTAATTTGAATAGAAAGATTACCGGGTAGGTACTATCGAAGCGTTCTTAATCAATGAATCTATGGAAAAAAAAATTTAAAAATTCTAAATTTTGTTGAAAATTAAACAAGCGGTACCAAATATTGAACACAATATCTGATCATTTTTATCATCATCAAAAGTCTTCTCAAAGATTTTAATGAAATATTGTAGAAGAAAATTCAATTTTCAATTACATAGTCATATGTGAAATTCATGTTTATCGATCATGGTGATAATAAGTCGAATAAGTTCTTCATTTTTAAGTCGTTTATTTTAAGAATTTTTCCGAAAATTTTTTTAAGGAAAGAGTCTAATTTCCGGTTTTAATACAATTTTGAACGATAATTTTTAAAGATATGTAGTTTTAATACGTCGAAGAGTTATATAAACGACCGACAAATTATTTTTGATACCAAATAATTATTGAAAGCTTTTTGTTAGAGTTAAGTTATTTTTTGGATCACGATATTTACTGAAATTTCTTTTAACTTAACTAAAATTCTTTTAATATCCGTACACCATCGCATGTTCTATAGATTTTATTTTAATTTTGGTATAATTACTTCAGGTTTTTTGCAAAACAAAGGTGTACCTAAAACCTTTGAACATTTTCAGATTGGGTCGCCAAAATAAATTTCCAAATCCACCCTTGCCACCGTAAGACAGGAAGGAGTCTATAATAACCAATCGATCAAGTGGCAATTAATAAGCTATAGATGCAGCATAGGTGCAATCGAAGTGCACATAAATCGTTCGGAGCTGGTCTATGCGCCTTCTTCTCTACGGAAGGGCAGAATCCATAGAATCAATAGGTCTCCGGCAAGGCGGCGATCGTTCTGACCACCGCCACTCGAAGCGATATTTATGATACACCGCGTCGTTTGCGTTGCATTTAGGTTCCCTTGGGGCATGCTGCACTAACTGTATCATGTGGAAATTTTCTAGTTAAGTACCCCCGAAGGGCACCGTCCATGCATCGGGACCCGTGCTGCGTAAGCGCACCGCGCCCGTCTTTCGCACCGCCTCCGAGCAAAAACAGTAGTTTAATGAGCGGTGCGATAGGTGCCCGCTCTGGTTTATGGGTTTCTTAAGGCGCTATTTTTGCTTATATCTCATCGATAATTTCTTCTAAATGATATGAACCAAAGGAGCGCTTGACGACCTATCACCTTGGATATATACCTTAAGTAAAAACAGCGGTAGTTTCACGATAACATTTTCTCTCTGCTTGATGGTTCAATAATTTCTAAAGACCTCTAACACTCTCCAGGTCTAGACTTTCTTCAGAGAGATCATGTTTCTTCTTGGGGCATTCCTTCCTTAATTTTTTATTTTTTATTATTATTTTACTTTTTTTTTCGTTTTTGTAAAATACTAGACACGGAAGGTGGCAAATAAAATGCGATCTTTTCAGCGGGGGGGAAAAAAAGTGAAAAGGTACAAGATTCCGGCGAAATTCCTGCCACCTGAGAGGTGTCACTAACAAGACGTACTTATCTGCGGCAACGTATAAAACAGAGTCGCACAAAATGCACCGCTGCACCAGGTGTAATTTAAGAAATTGGCAAGCTTGGCCTCTTGTTAAGAAAATTCCAGCCATGGCACCTTCTAAAGCCGGGCAGGGGCAAACAAGACGTTTCCTATTTTTGCCCGTTTTCGAAGCCACGAAAGCCTGAGATTATTCTACCAAGGAAGTGACTGTGCGCTGTCGCTTTAAGCTCAAATATGCCTCAGCGCGAACAAAAAACCTCTGGACCACGAAGGGGCAAATCATTCGCTTCCTTTTTAAATTCTTTGGGGCCCACTTAATGCCCATCACACGACCTTTTGATTGATTGACAACGTCGCCGGGGGCATCTTTATTCAGCCCGATTTATATTATACAAAATAAGAGACCGTGGCTCGAAAGAATTTCTCGGTCAGGTCCCCGAAAAAGGTGTTAATTCATGGCCGCGGAATGCAAATGCACGCGGCCGAGGAGGACTGTTTTAATTTTACTTTATTTATTTATTTTTTATTTTTTAAATTCATTTTTCGATTTTGTTGCTGCCTGCTTCTGTGGCCGCGATTTGTGGCGCTGCACTGCAATGAATGCCCCTGCGGGCGCTTTGTGTAGAGACAGTTTGAGCCAGCGTTAGCCCTGACAAGTGAATGAATATTGGCGCCATATGAAAAACAAGTTCAAGGTAGGTTACCTGGCTGACGATACACCGCCACCTTTTATTTTCCACGATGTCACGCTGATAAAATTGCAGCCGCGGCTCCGCGTAGATTCGGTTCTGCGGTCCCGCGATCCCGCGGGCGTCTTAAGTGGGTGACTTTTATCCGATTAGGTAAGAGGAAGCGGAGAGAGTTCTACTCACCGCAGAAGCCGCAACAGTCGTTGGCCTACAAAATGGATTTCGTTTCGACGCCTCGGGAAGAATTTAATGACGATGACCATGACAGTGGCTTAGATGAGCATTACTAGAAATGTTTCCGGATGAGTTATGCGGAAATTTCATTTCTTAAATCGAACAGGTAATCTCCTGAGGCCAACAGGATTTTGTTGCTAAACGAAAGGCACTATAGAAAGTAGCTGCATTCTGGTACAATTTTCGTGGGAGGATTCAAGATCAGGATTCCATAAAGCCGGAATTAAATATTCATAATTTCAGGATTTTGCGTAATTTTCTATGGAATCAATTTGTGAAAAACGAAAATTTTCCTGTATTATTAGCTATCTATTACTAAATATATAGACTTAGATACATAAAATCTAAATTTGTTCTCACATAGATTACAATGAATCTCAACTAGAATTAGTTTTCGAGATATGTACCTATATGCAGTTCCAAATGTAGTAAAACGCGAATCACTGTAATTCTATTTTAATAATTTCCTAGTCTAATATTATTACTATTAAAGGAACATTTTCTAATTTGAATGTTACATTTGTTTTAAATGAGTAACTCATAATAATTAAAATAAAATTTAAGAAAATCATATCATTCTTTTAATGAAGTCTCTTATTTCTTATTTCTGTGCATAAAAATTTTTTTAAAAAATCTGATGCGAGATTTTTCATGTTTAAACTTGTCAATTTACTAGTTAGCAATCTATTACAAACTTGTGAAATTACTTTTTACAATTATTTTTTGTTGAAGGTTTTTGTGAAAGCTCTCATAAAAAATTCTTCCTGTTCTTCCATTTCGATAAAAATAGAAGTAAGGCCGGGGTAAACAACGATATAATCATTTTTATTAGAAACGTAACTGTCACGAAATGATTAAAAACATATTTGGTATCGTAGGTATGTAGATACACCTATTCAATGTCAACGTTTATTAATTTTATTTTTATAGGTTCTTCGTAAGTTTTAGGATATTTTCTTCTGAGTGTATACTTACATATCAACATGTATGAAAACTAAGTTCATTCCTACTTTTCTATGTAAACGAATTTTTCTAAAAAATGTTATTCGGAAAAACTCAATACCATCTCTGCTCTGAGTGGATTTATAAATTTACAACCAATGTAAAGCCTCAAGACGCATAAAGTAAAACTTCAATTGGCTCCGCAGAGCAAACATTTAACTCAAAAAATAAACTGAATGGCGGCGGATTCAAATATGGTGGATTGCCACCCACATGTCGCGATTCGAGGAGAGCTGTTAGCGAGTTCTCCTCGCGGCAGCGTGGTCCGCAACTACAAAAGGCTGAAAAGGCGCAGAGATCGTATCCCAGCGCGCGATAATTGTAATCTTGTTAGCACATAAATTTCAGATTAAGTTGTTAATTTACGTCTAAATGCGGATCGAGTGCACATTAGCGCCGCTCTCGCCCCCTATCCCCGCGGGCGCCACAACTTATACGAATCGCTTCCGAGGTCTGCTTTACTTTTACTCCTTTCCCTGTGCATCACCACCGCGGTGTTTCCCTACCTGTTCCCGATCTCCAGACGTCTTAGCATCCACCCACATTTCGTCTTCTCCTAGCAAGTTGCCGGCACCGATTGTCGCGTTGCAATCATCCGAGTCGGAGGGAATTGCTTTTCGAAACGCCTAAATTTTCACTTCTCGTTGACACGGGCATATGCGGGGATCTTCATGTTTATCCCAAAACTGGTCGCGGGCTGCAGCGTCGTGCCGCACCTGAATCCGCGGAGGAGATAAGCGTGCCGGCGCATTCAGCATCCAGCAAAAGATAAGATTTTGATTTGAAACGACTTCCTAGGAGCAGCCAGAAGACGACCAACCGCCGCAGACGTTGACGGCGAAGCATAATTGCGCGCGATCGGCAATAGACGGTATACTTTGACTACTGCTACTGCCGCGGAGATGCTGCGCCGCTGATGGTGATGCTTATGCTTATGCTGATGCCGATGCCGCCGCGGTGCTACTGCACGTTTTATGGAGATCATTATCAGCCAGATAGCCGGACTTAATTAAATCTGCCCAGCGAGCCGCAGCGACTCTTTGCGTATTTGCTTTATATTTACTCAGCTGGCTAATAACTTCATTAAGTCGTTAGCTGTCACCATCGTCTCACACTTGGCCACTCAGCTCGAGAAGGTGTTATCAGCTCGATCCCACGCTGTGATGGGCAATCATAGCTATATTATCTTATGTATAGTTTTATTTTTTACTTTTTTATCTTTTTTCATATAGGGAAACTTTCATAGAAAGTGAGAGTTGGATGAAATTTAGATATGATGCGCCTTGCAATGAATATTATAATGTAGGTATATGTAAAAACTTAGTACATACAATATTATTCCAAGTCTCTGTAGAACGAGAAATGCGAGAAATTTAAATAATTTAATAACTTCCTTTAAAAAAAATATGGGTATACCATAATCGTATGTAATGTATATAGATATAATTTAAGAACATTAAAGAAATTAGATTAGAAAGTCGCATAGATTTAATGGGCTGGATCGGAAACCATAAATAAGTAAGAGTAGCCAAATTTCTTTGAAGTAAGTCGAGGTATACCCTATCATCCAATAAAAAAACATAGATAATTGGACTACCTTTTACAGATTTATGCGCGAATATACATAAAAAAAAAGGAAAACGAAAACAAAAAAGAAAACGGAAAAGAATAAATAAAAAGAAAAAAAAGAAAAAGAAGGAAAAAGAAAAAGAAAAATGAAAAGAAAAATGAAAAGAAAAAGGAAAAGGAAAAAGAATAAGAAAAAGAAATTGAAAAAGAAGGAAAAGAAAAAGAAGAATAAAACGCAACAAAAACAACAAATATACGCGTCGACTTGAGAATCTCCTCCTTTTTTCGTTGGTTAAAAAATAGACTTTACACATTCGCATATCGAAATCGAACTTATAATAAAAAGGTTATTAATTTAGGCCTCTTTATATTACTATATTTCCTCTCAATTTACTTTTAGAATATCTAAATGTCTGATATTAAAATTTTTGTAATGAAAGAATATACATATACATAATGTACATACCTATATTTCAAAATTTCTTTTCAAGGTTTTCACAATAGTAATAATAGAGAAATCCCCCATTGTTTCTTTATAATGTTGCATATTAATTTCATTTTACATTAGATACATAATGTACGTATAATGTTTATATTTTTGATTAAATCGAATTAAATTTCGCTCATCCAAAAAAAATATAATAGCACACAACAAATTGCTCACGTAACTACAATATATTTATCCCTTCATCAACAGGAAATCAATCCTAAGCCTGGACAATAAGCTCCTGATATACAAAGTAATCTTTCTAGCTGGACATATGGAGCCCATACTGGAGCATAATTGTGCAAAAATGCATAAAAATAAGCTTCAAATAGAAAATACTCAATCTTCCGTGGCAGCACTATTCAACCAGGCAATTGCATTCACTGGTATAGATAATGATTCAATTTTGCAAAATCAATCATCAAAACTGTAAGGAATTAACTCAAAAAATTCTAAACTCCCAACAAAAATTTACTTTTCAGTGTAAACGCTGAAGAAGAAGAATTTCACCATAATAAATAAGTAAATAAATAAACTACATTAAATAGATTTTATAAATAAATAGTTATTCAATAAAGAAAATCTTTTCTATAGAGTATAAATGATCCTAGTAGAATATTAATTTGCCTATATGAAAGGGAAACATAGAACAAGTCTAAATAAAATAAATACTTTTCATGCAGAGTACAAATTGAGTTTGCATGAATCTCTTTATATATTATCAAAGTATAATCTGCAGAACTGCTCCTACTCTATTCTGAAAATGTTGAAAACAGTATGAGCGAAACCAGTCAATTAATCAACCCCTTAAAATTCTTAGGGGCTAAAGACCTCTAGTAACTGATCTAACCCTGGTTGGGTTCGGCTGTGACAGATGACTCTGACCCGCTCAGGAATGGTAGTTTTATCCTCGGTTCCCATCTTCGTCATCACTCAACTGTGAGTTCGAATCGAACAGAACTTCAAACGGAAAATCAGCGAAAAGAGAGCAGAACAAAAAATAAAAAGTAATATTGGCAAGGTTCGAGGAATCACCTAATCTAATCACGCCCCAGAGGAACGTAGGTACAGCGCCCGCCCCGTGGCATTCGTCTCAACTAGCTGTATAGCTGCGCGCGCATTGATTTTTCTTTGGAAATTATTTTTGCCTTTTATTGAATGGCCATTGACCTTCGACATATCAAGAGATCTTCTAACATGCACAGAGTCGATATTTACGAGCGCCTTTCCTGGCCCGACCGACCCCTCTTTGGCTAGTTTGGCGCATTCTTTTTCCTATAAATGCCATTCTTTCTGCGGGAAGACACATAGCAGCAGTTCCCGTCATCACAGTCTCAGATTTTACCTCTGAGGTAACTTCTTAACTATAAGACACCGCGCCGGCCGGCGATATACCGCGCGAACCGGGCAAATTTTACGAATGTATGGGTGGTGGCGAAGTTCGAACTGAAAACTGACTATAGCAAAAATCCCAGAGCTCTGGGGAGACAAAGAGGAGTCATAAGTCGATATATACCTTTCGGTCTCTTACTGTGATTCTATCGCTGAAAGGTACATTAAAGATGAATCAAGGGTCAGCGGGTCACTTACAACTTTTCCGTTCGTGCTCTGGATTTCATGGGCTCTAAAACACTGCAGCATTGTTCAATCGAGCCAAAGCAATCGAGCCAGAGCTAGCTCCTCTAGAACACGTTCGCTGGAGCGCGCAAGATAACGCCGCCGCGAACGCGGTCTCGGGGTTCGCCAACTTGTACGCGGATCGATATGGGCACAGTATGTTTTTTTTTCTTTTTGAGAGTAAGGTACCCCATCCGGACCCCGATCGGACCGGCACATCTTAAGAGGTACCTTCCCGAAAGTTGATGCCGTGCGAACGACTAAAGACTGATTTGATGTGAGAGTTATCGCGCGGACCTTTGTTTCTAGATTTTGTTGGCCATACTTCCTGAACAGGAAGCACGTCACGGCGACGGCGATGGCGGCAGTTTTGCAACCTTTCAAGACAATAGCAAAATTCGCCTGTTACCCGCCGCATTGAGTCTAATGATCTTGGCTCAAGGAAGGATCATTTGAGATGCAAATAGCTGGGCAAAGGGCAGATCAGTAAGAGGGCGCGCACTCTGCAGATTCCTGCTTCCGTCTGATTATATGTCTCAAACAATCTACTCGATTCGATTACTTTCTCTGCTCACATCGATCGCGAGAAGGTAGACTTAGTTCAGGTGATATATTAAATTATTAAAATAATATTGACTTTACTATAAAAATTATGAATAAATCAATTGGTAGCCATTAATATCTTTTGATAGTTGGGTATAGTAGTTAAGGTTTTTCGAATATTTCTTTTGAAATAGTAATGTATACATATATCAGAACAAAGTTTAAGGTTAATTTACATTACTATCTAATGACTCTAGTTGGTTGAGTTAAGGGGCTACTCAGTATTCGACCTGAATATTATCGCTGAAGGCGCTACCGTTTTATATACCACGTATAAAAGATCTGTATAGTTACATATTAATTGGTCAATAGGTACCATAAATAAATAAATTTAGTGCCAACGTTTTCATAGGAAATGAACTATTTCTCTAAACTAAACTTTTGAAAATTTTAATTCGTCAAAAGACTGCTTTTCCAGTGTTCAATGTCAAGGGGTCTCCTTCTCATTTGAATTTTTACAGCTGCGGCTATTAAAGGGTATCTGCACATTTCCCCATAGCCAAGTGACCCATTTATTCCACCACAACTCTTAGCGAATCTACAGGGATCAACCTTAAAAGTTCTAGTGTTTTCCTCATATAAGAGACCACATTAATTTAGTTACTACATATACTATATGTAGTTTAGTTTGAAAATTCATCCACATGTAACTTACAGCGTAAAGAGCTTTGGATAGCGGCCCTGGAAGCCTGTAAGAATAACTATGTGTTATGTAGATACTAAAGACCAAACTAAAAAAGTTTAAATACTTGTAAGTTTTATGGAAATTCAAATATTTAACCGTCCTTAAAGATTTTTAATAAAACAATAGTTGAAAATGTTACTGATGTTTTCCATATTAAAAGTAGAATATAAATTATGATAAAAATTTTGACTATAAATTGCTTCTATATTGAATATAAATTCTAATTCAGCCTCAGCCTCAAAAGACGCATGGAACGTTAGAAAAACATTAATAAATTATATCCTTAGAAAAGGATATGACTATTGCCCCAGTACGGACTACGATTATTTTGTTTGACAAAAAATTCATAAAATGGTGGACTTCCAAAGTTGGTGGTCGCATACATAGCATGTTCTTTTCGTAAACAAAAGTTAAAAATTGGGGAAAAATGTAACCAATCCTTTTTTTTCTAGTTTATTCTAGACCTAACAAGTACATACTCGTAGAAGAACGTATTAAAAATAAAAGTTTAAAAAATAATCTAAATTTCAGATAAAGGAGAAAAAGTTTTCTCAGTTTTCATTTTTCAAGTATCTCCTATACTACACGAACTACAAAAATTTGAAGATTTCTTCAGAAAAGCGTTTGAGGGAAAATCCGGTATATTTTTTGAAACACGTATACCTACATATATAAAATATGTATGCAATGTATATAAACGAATTCTTCGCTTTCAGTTAATCGACAAAATTACCGTTAATGTCCAAATATTTCTTCGCTTTCAACAAAGTCCCGAAACGCATCCGTGTGCCCACAGATTTATGGATCACTCTTTCCCTTTTGGCGTGCCCCCAAGTCAATTTCAAGGGGAGTGCGCGGGGAGGGGGACGGTTATAATCCGTGCGGCCATTGTCTCCGGCTGCTTGGGGTGTTGCGTCACCGCGCGCGGGCAAAAATAATTCGCCGCCGCCGCCTGCTTCTTCGCGGGGATCAGGCAAAATGAATTAAGAAATAAAAGCAGTTCACGCACAAAAACATGAGAAGACAAGATTTATGCGGTGTCCGATTGTCAGCACGTTTCCAGGGTACATGGCAGGCCATATTTTTTTTCGCGGTATAAAATTTGCTCGTAACGGGATCTCGAAATGAAAGAGCATGCGCAGTAGGATTTATTGGGCAATTTCGAGGTACGAGCGCCCGCGGGGTATTTAGGATTAGATTAGACGCGCCTGGACAATTTAGTTATTTTTTTATTTCTTATTATTATAAGTTTTTATTATTATTTTTTTATTCAAATTACCACAGAAGAAACTCACCACCAATGGCTCTCCGGTTTCCTTCCTGTTGTGAAATTCACCGCAGGCAATTTAGCTGGTGATCGGGGCTCCAAACAACAATAAACCGGACCTCGAGAGTGCGCACGGGTCCGCGAATGGAAGCTGCGCGCGCAATCGATCTCGATCTGCGGGCACAAGTGGCACACATATGAGAGCCTGGCGCCAGATCAGCACACTTTAGCCGAGTATTAATCAACCGAAAGGTGGTGGAAATATTTTAATTGATGGACGACTTTTTGCAATCGATAAGAGCTCCCCGTCTTACGGCAGAGGATTAATCAAGAGAGGCGGCCGCATGCTGGCGCTGGTGCGGCAGCGCAACGCGACGCGGCATCTTTTTTTCACCTTTTTTCCATTTCGTATATATTGACCGTTTTGCTGCGGTCGTATCGCGGTATATCCGACGCGTATCAACAACTAAGGCGCAGCGCGGTAGCCAGATCATTTAAAATGAGCAAAACCAAAACAAAAAACAACGAAAAATAATACTCGAGCAAGTTTCCCTTTATACAATTAAATGACTTTTCTCGAGCAGGCGGCGTTAATTACGTTGTTTACTGGCAGTTTCTCGCCTTCATTTTCATAGCACCGATGTTGCCCCTGATCCGACCCTGAGTGCAATGACACCCGTGGCAAGGACCCAAGAACGGTGCTTGGAATTTTCAAAAAGTTATGTCTATTTTGGGATACAATAAGAATAACCAGAATCTAGTATGACATGACTATAGTTAGGGCCCGCAGAACTAAGGTTTCAATCAATGCTCAGTATAGTTTCGTTATTATATGTTACTTAACTTATTCAATCATTCCTACATGTGCACATTATAGCAAACCCTCTAAATAATGTAATCGAAAATATGAATGCATGTCCAAACAAGAACTATGTATATGCAATCACAGTAATAGACGGTACTTAGATCCAAATAGTATAAGTATTCCTATAGTCGAATTTTTAGTTGAATAACAACTTCAACTAACAACTATTAGTTGAAATTCTTATACAATTTAATTTCCAATATTTACACAGAAATTTAATTTCAAATATAAATAAAATATGTATACTTACACATATAAAAAAATTTTTATTTTTTATTTTTTTATTTGAGTGACTGCTGAAGAAACAAAGATGGCAAATCAAGAGGCAGTTTTATAGCAATTCATTTCATTATCCATTCTTATATCCTGCAATCAAGAGTTTTTTTTAAAAGCATTGCACCATACACCACCGGCAGCGGAGAGAAGTTGTTTTCATTTCAATTTAATTTCTTATGTAGCAATTTTGTATGTATTAAAAATAATAATAAAATAATGTGTTTCTTCATTCACTTCTATTCCTATCGTCCTTCACTGTTAAACACATATTTTTAAAATGTCTCAAGGCTCATTCAATTGAATTACGTATGAAGTAAATATATACAAAATTAAAAGGGAATGGCTAGTGTAATGATAAATACTGCAATTAAGAAAATTTTTACTTCTTTAGATTGAAAATCGGACAATTAGGTATAGCTATGATCTGATTAGGTATAGTTATGATCTGACCAGGTCGGGATAAATCGTTCCGAAAATTAAGCTTGCCCGGCATGATGACTACACTTGCTTTAAAGGCTACAGTTTCGTCAGTTTTACGAATTAAGACTTAAAAATTTGTGCTCGGACTTCTAAAGCTTTGTACTTACAGAAAAAGTAAAAAAAAATTGTTTTTTGGTTGATCCAGCACAGTGGTTTCCTCCCTTAAGGGCATCCCAGATGATATTTCCCTGAGTGCAACGACACCAGACGGCCCTTCTCGTGTGAACACGAGGCGCCACAACCACGTCAAGCCTGACCCCAGAATGCCCCCCCGGAGGAATTTCGAACATTCATAAGCCGAAGTCCATCTGAACCCTTGTCCGAAGTGCAATTATTTCTGCAATTGCTGACCACCGCCGATACAAAAATAGAATGAATGTGTCGGGAAAAGGGCCCTAGCCCCAGCTTCAGCTTCAGCTTCAGCCAGTGCCAGTCGCGATCATCGGCTATCGGCAAAGGCTAGGCTAGGCTAGGCTGATGCAGCGGCGGGGACAGCGGGGGGAGCAGTGGACGGGAAGCTAAAGTGCAACTAATGCCAACTAATGCTAACGTTAATTCACAAATCACTGCGGCTTGATTAGCCTGATAAAGCGTGTGATCTGCACACAGTCAGAGTCGACGAAGATATTCAACATAGCCTCGGAGTTGAGCGGGCCGCGCCGATTGATGGGAAACGCCGCGATCATCGTTTGGCCGTCGATCGTCGCGGATATGATCGATGGCCGGACGAATTAATAGAAATTTATCGGGGCGCGCATTGCGTACATACATATATATATATATATATATTATGCTGCTTTTGATCCCGAGACAGTGGGCTGCAGATGCTGCAGCTGCAAAAATTCATGTCTAATTTGATTAATTTTATTGCGGCCATAAACTGCACGGCCACAGTACCACCAAGAGCAACGCACCCTGAGATGGACCGAACCGATGCGTCGTCGCGCGAAAGCAAAACAATGTGCCGCCGCTCTGCGCGGAGCTCCTCTAAATTTCGCGTCGGCCCATCCCAAGTCCTTCCCATATTCTCTTCTTCGGGGGCCCCCCTAGAGCAGTCTATGGATATGGGGCCTAGCGCTCTGCTAGCCTTTATATAGTGAGTGGAATTTCTTGTTCTCAAGTGCATGTCTCGCGGAAAGGCAATTTAATACCTGGCAGACCTCACTAATTAGCACAGTTACACGACGGTCTAGCTAGCCCCCTATTTTCGCGATGCTCTCTTTTGGGGCTATTTTCCGCGAGCGCACGCGCTCTTGTTACACTATATATTTTCATCCTCCCGCGGGGCAGGCGTTTTGTGATTAATTTTATTAGATCCGCTGGCGTGTCGTGTTTCCATTGGCATTCGAATTCGACCAGGATGTGTCTGCTTCACGAACCATCCGCGAATACCCGGAGCATACATATATACATACGCGCAAAAAGAGTGCAACCGACACGAGGAGCCCTTCTTAAGTTGCTGCTAAGTGGCATGCCCTCTGGCTGGTAATTAATTGCACGTAGTTCTCGAAAAGACCTCTAAATGATTTGATTACCGCCGACTACACGCCGGGTCCCATCTAAGTCGCAATCGTATGGCGCTCCAACGCCATCACAGATTCGCGCAGAGGTGGGTAAATTAGGGGGCTTATTCTGTATTATAGCATAAAAGAGCGAAAATTTATGTCAGATACTTCGACTGGGGGATCGCGAAAATATTATTTCCTGCTTTGAAGCGCCGAGATCTTCCGATAGTTGAAAATTAAAATAACAAAAAAAAAACTATATATGTATATAAGAAAAACTTTATATAAAATCTAAAAATGATGTCCCTTGCTTATATGGCGCGTTGCGCTAACAGATACTGCACGCCAAGCGCACCTAAGCGGCGAAATCTCCATCAGGCGCAACTAATGAAGTTTTGAGAAAGCCATTAATAATAAACAGGTGTCAGGCTGGTTGTTCAGCCATTGACAGTCCTCCGCGAGTGTCTTTTTATACCCATAGCGTACTCATAGTTGACGACAATCGAAGTGTATGAACTTCGGTCCGAACATGAAAATCGTGAGCTCATTAAAAGCAATCACCTGTATGGGTCTATAATCTCGTTTTGCTAGCCTCTAGCCGACAACTAGCCATATCTGGGGGGGCCCCGTCCGGGGCTACGTCCCGGGCGACGACGGACCCCATAAGCATGTGTTTGCGAGAGCACCCAACCAACCAACCAACTAGAAGAACCCCACGAGGAAATCTATAACGCGAAATCTTCACTGTCCCATTGATGAATGAACAAGACTCAAGAGGAGGCCAGAGGCGGCCCCCTTGGGAAATCTAATTGTGTTTTCGATTTTGATATTATCACGGCATAGGCGCTAGCTTCTATAGCTTCCTCCGCATGCCGCCCCGACGCCGCTGCCACCGCCGCCGTCCCGACGACAATCGGGACCCAGATGCATTTTGTGTGGTGAGATTCGTCGAGATATCTCATAAGAAGGTTACCTTCGGCGTGCACTTTCGACGTTGTATAAGGCGCATATCTCCGTTAATTTAAGCCATACAATCATTAGAAAATGGCTATTTCCCAGAGCGCCCGGGCACCGCAGTTTCCCACCTAAGAGCGCGCTCCGGTGCCTCCGTTTTTTGCTTCATTTTTACTTTCGATGTCCGAGAAGAACTCAATCAGCGAGGAGGAGGCATGCGCAATCGGTTTGGCGCTCTATCCGCACAGGTACAAGCGGCGCATATGTGACTCAGGTGCATTCCGCCCTGTAAGGTCACGTGCTGGGAGGTATAAGTTACGATGATGCAGCTAAAATTTTCTTCTATTATACTTATATACGTTTAGGGTGCACGTCTACATCACTCGAAACTATTAGAAACTTAATGGTTTTCTAGAATTCTGAATCTTTTCTAAAGCAATAATACCAGTTTTAATTTTATAAACATCTTTTCGTTACACAAGCAAATTTCACAATCGACCCCAAATTGGTAAAAATGTAAGCGTTTTTAAATGTCTATATCTTCCCAGGTTTCGTTTTGGATAGTAACGCCTTTTCATGGTTCTCTTTTCAAATTAAGGTCGCGCCCCTGCTGTTTCATCTTTAGAATGCCGTAAAAATTATTTCTCTAAAATGGGAATATTCCAACAAAGATATATTTTCCTTTTTAATAAGTAGGTTAAATACACCGAGAACTTTCAGGCAACATCAAAGTTTACTTCAAGTCAATGAATTCGATTAAAAAGCATTAGGTTATATAACCAAATTAGCTACATATAATGTGGTATCAAAACGGTGCGCCTACTAGCGCTAATTGGACTTCAACTGGTCGGGTATAACCACTTAAACCAATCAACCAACCAACATATGTATAAATAAAATTAAAAGTTGCTGAGTGATCGTAAAAGTTGCTTTTTCTAAATTTTGTAACGAAAAGCAACCAAGGAAATGTTATCTTGAAAATATAAAAATAATTCTTTAAAACACGAATTGACGTTAATTAATTAAACAAGATTAATTTTGATATACATACATATGTATGTACATATATGCATCAACGACACTTCCCTATTTCAGTCGAAAATATACTTGGTCGTTGATAGTAGAGCACTCTTCGAAAACATGTTGTAACTTGGCTTGGTAATATTGAAAATGTTCCATAGGAGTTTACAACTTTCGCTAATTTGTATTGCATATGGACAAAGTTATAGGTATACAACTTCTACATATGAATTATTGACCCAATATTTTTGAAGGTAATTTAAATCTTTGTACCCCCAAATTATCCGCTCGCAACTATGTATATACCTTGTAGCCCTTTCGAGAGGGCCGAAACATGATTAGGAAAATATGTAGGTATAGTACAAAAATCAATATTTTCGCATGACATATCTCCTTGATATTCTTGCTAACTATGCTTGGAGATCCCTGACTATGTCCTTGATGCTTGGGGTAAAAATTACACCTTTCGGAAGTAGAGGTGACAGCCGCAATAAATCTTAGCAACTAAAAATATGTTGGGACCTCTACTTACACGTACTTGACCGGACTCTATAAATAACAATGATCCCGTGCGGTAATTGCATGTAATTATGATGAATTATTATAAATATTCAGCCACGAGGAGTTGGGT
Source organism: Machimus atricapillus (assembly GCA_933228815.1). Lineage (NCBI taxonomy): Eukaryota > Metazoa > Arthropoda > Insecta > Diptera > Asilidae > Machimus > Machimus atricapillus. Next base: position 3,312,267 of record OW121788.1, on the reverse strand, counting down.
TCCATGTCCATCGCCTGCGCACTGTGCGTAATTTTGCAGCACCTCACCCAGAGTTGAGCGATTCCCAAGTAACCAGCAACAGGTTGCGTCGAGACAATTCTTCATAAATCACCATTCGCACTCCACGAAAGGTGCTACATGTGCCCGCAGGTCATCCTAATCCTGTTTTGGGGCTTCTTGGATGTGGAGGAAGGCAAGGATCGGGACTGCCTTGGTGCTTGGTCAACAATTTATCACTATGGGACCAGTGGTGCAACCATCCTTGCCTTCCTGGGGGAAGAAAAAGTAGCGAGAAATGCGGTGCAACGAGTGGCGCCACATCGCTACGAAGATTCATTGGCCACGCAGCCTCTGGGGATCCAGTGAAGGGTAATGAGCTCCTCACATGGACCCGGGATCGCATATTCATCCAGGGAACTTACTCCTGGCCGAGCAAGACGCGCAATTGCCTGATTAATGATCAATTTGCGCTTTATGCTGCCATTTCCAGTCGGCGGAGTCTAGCGCGATCCCATTGTTCTCGAGGTGCTATATGCTGCCAGGAATTCAGCTAGAGTTATTAGATGCAGGGGATATCGTGGCTTCAGAAATATTGCTTACAACCATTTTATCTCATGCCTCGATCTGGCATATGGGAGGGAAAAATTTTCTGAATGTACTTCACCACTCGTTATAAGAAATGATAAAGGACGTCCAGGTCCAGACACCTGCGAGGGACTTTAGAATTAATTCCACCATTGCAGTCATTTTCACGTGGCCCTTTCAATCACGTAGGGGCCTCGAACGCGCACTTGGAGCGCAGCAATTTTCGTGGAATTTGCATATCTCTCACCGAATCAGATATACCGAAGGTCAATTTTGCACCAATTAAGGGTCATCAATAAACGTCTCGAGAAGTACCAACATCATAATTGGCGGGTGGCCGCGTCCAGAGTCGGTCAATTCAACTATCACACGAGATAATTGCGGCTAAGCCAGTAAACAGTCGCCGGGCGACATCTACCGGCGTAACTGCCTTGTCGACGATCTTATCACGCGACTACGGCACGGGATCACGCTAGTTACCGCCTTGTCCTTGTCTTTTGTTATAAAGTCATAAGGAGTGAGAATTGGTCCTTAATTACCGTGCTTCGCCGTGATTAAACACCTCGTTGGACGATCGACGAGCATAAATTACGCAGCTCTATGGCTACGGCCTCGATCAGCACATTCTACCGTAGTGGCTAAATAAAAGTTTCCATTATATAAATTCTGAAACTATTCTATAATTTTTTTACTCAATTTGGATTAATAAAAGTAATCACTAAATTAGTAATTATGTAAAAATTGTTTTTATACTTAAGTATATGCTTATATTCCTATACTTTTAAAATGTATGCACACAAATAAAGAGTTACCAATAATATAATATTAGTATAAAGGGAATATCTATACACTATATAGGATAGGACTTTAGATATATACTAAATTTTGAGAAAAACCCCTTTTTTAAAATCCTTACTCCAATGTCAGAAAATTTCACATCAGGTTTGTTAATCAATTGCCTATATTTTCTTCATTTTTTACGGATTTTCAAAAGAATATCTGCTTTAATTGAAATAAATATCGAAAGTACTTTGAATCAGAAATTATTAAATAACTTCTATTGTTTTTAATTGTTAAAACAATGCTCAACAATTTAAATTTGGAATAAAACACAACATGACTATATCTATCAAAAAAAACTGGCGATGCAATATTTCTATAAATAGAAATGCAGTACTGAGAAAACACCGAAATAGCTTATATATATATATGTATATGTATGTAGGTTTATTCCTAAAGCAACAAGTCGTAAAATACTTATAAAAAGATATGGGGTTTGTATAGTAGATAATTAATTTCATTTTGGTACAAGCTATATAACAATAATGGAAATTAAACTATAAACTACATAAAGAAAAATCAAGAACAAACAAGAAAATTAGCTAAAAATTATAGCTAGCTATAAACTACGAAAGGTTTTTGCATTGAAGGGTTCAGCTAGAAAAGAGCAAGCTCACGGGAGACTGCATCGATGTCTTTTATATAAAATAATTTTTTTGAATTATAGTCTATTCAAAATTAAATTTTATACAGTGTTGTAGTGCGGGGCCCTATACGTCTAGATATATGTATAGCTTACTGGGAAATACGGCCCTAGTATGAGTTAATAACTTTTCATTCGAATTCAAAGCTGCAATTTGCCAATTTGGCAGCATTCAAGTAGTATGCATCCCCTTAATTATAATTGTATGAATAATTGAAAAGGTGGTAACTTTTGTTGGCCATCACGGTAGGTGGCTGCACAGTGATGAGCCTGCTCAGGAAGGTAAACATTCGCAATGGCCCCGGTCGGGGTAACTACGCGATACTTTGTGGACTGGCCGAAACGATCGCAGCCGAAGATAAAGGTGGACGCGCGCTGTTCAACAAGTTCACTACGCTTAAATTTATGTCGAATCGATGTTGTTGCGGATGCTGCGCGAACTACTATGGACCGGCCTATTATTTATGGCCACATTGTTCGCGCACTCGACCCCAACTAGACTCCGAGGGACTATAAGAGATCCGCGCCGATCTGGACCACTATGCAACAACAACACCACTGCGGTTGAAGTTGTGAAGTTGTGGTCCGCCGCCGCCGTCGCGCCGCTCGGTTCCCGAGTCCAAAAGCGAATCGGAAAAGGAAGTGAAGCGAATACGCGCGTCGATGTCACCGACGAAAATTACTGCATTTGATCTCGCCAAGGCTGTTCGCCAGAATAGCAGCATCCGAAGGCAACTGCAACTGCAACTGCAACCGCCCGCCCGCCGTCTTCATCTCAAGAATTAAATGAGAGAAGTCCGCAAAATGCGAAAATTGCATATCCAACCGCGCCCTGTGGTATATTTCACCGTTGGGATTTGTTCCTTTAGACAAATTGAAATTTATGTTTAGGAAGTGAATAACGGTAGAGATGCGAGCCACACGAACCCTTAACCGTACCGAAGATCGCGAGCAACACGGCCCCAACATGGTCCAGTGCGAGAGGCTGCAGTGCGATCTGCTCGGCACCAAACGATGATCAATGGCGCGGGAATTTAATTACGTTATTAGGGGGCCTCTTAACGCGGCTGTGGACCGGACAGGGTCTGGACTGGATATACCCCAGCGACTCCCTGATCCACATGCATCCGTCCAGCTGCCAGAGGAGCCCCAGAGTGTGGTCAGGAAAAGGCTGCCGAAAAGAGTTCAGAAGTCAAAGTCCTCATAAGGCGGAGAGGAGCGGGCGTCTGGATTTATTTCGTCCAGAGGACGCATATATTTTGCGCAAAAACAAGAAACCCTGCGGGGCAAGAGGCTCCGCGGGCTGCACTACACCTTTGATATATTTCGACTATAAATTAAAGAGTTATACGCACGCATTTCTGGCGAAGGTGCCGCAATGACCGCGGCCGAGGATGTCTTAAGCACTCTGGAAGCCGATGCGCCACGACGCCCGCCCGCCCGCGCCTTCGGCACACGTGATGTCACACTCGAGTGTGGTAACTAGCAAGAGGCCGAGACTCTAACTTTAAGAGTCTAAGTCTAAGAGGATCACGAGCACCGCAATTTGTTGCTACTATTGGTTCCGCCTCGACTGTCTTCTACTAAGTGTTTTCGGGGACAGTGTGGATTTTCTGCAACATTGTTGACACTTTCTCTTTCCACGAATCGTGCATTGATTAATTGCGTGGGGCTTACAGCTCAGGGAGGATGCATAGGAGCGGTTCGTGGGATGGATTTAATCACTTTAAAACGCCTATATTTCTTCGATGTGTCATTGTGACTTAGAAAGGATTTAAATTAGAGCGATTATGGTTGCTGGAAAAAAGTACATAAACGATACATATATAGGGTACTACCTATATAACGACGTATATTTAAAGAAAGGTCAAACGATTAAAATACGATAACATTAGAAAAATATTGGATTTAGGGACGCATTTAGTATTTGTAAATCCCTAGACTGAATCTTTGGTGCGGGTTATAGAACTAAGAGGTGAATACATCTTTGCAGAAGTTGTAGTAAAATTAAAATCATTTTTTGGTGTGTACTTAAATATGTTTCATTCTGATGTGCATATAGAACTATAAACTAATAAAGAAACATTAAAAGCAATTGTTCAACCTAAATCATATCGTTCAAGTTTCGCATACCTACTTCTTTTAGTATAATAGCTCTTAGACTGCAAATGATTTTTGAAGGTGTGTGCTCGAATTGAACGAGACTAAGTATATAACCTTATAATTCTCCGACCTAAGTATACAAAGATATCCTCCTCAGAAAGTATTCCTAAAGAATTATAACAATTATTCATTCCCATCAAATACTTTTCTCACTTTCACACTCATTCCAAAACAAAAGACTTAAGCGACGAACTCGAAATTTCACTCACTACCAATTTTGGCCAAAAAACCGGATGGCTCGTAAAATTCACCTAAAAATGCGCCATAGCTTGCAATAAATCTCTCGATCCGTTGTGAATTGGAGCCAATTTGTACGATTTTCTTGTACTTGTGAGTGCAGAACAAACCGTTAACCGCGAAGATTTAGCCATGCACTTTCGGTGCAAGTATAGTAAACAAGTGGCGCGCAATGCAATTTAACTGCAAACACACTGCAGCCGTACGTCGCCGCCGCCGCTTGATTCGTTCGATTGTCCGAATAAACGATAGATAGATTTTCTTTGGGGAGAAACATTTTCCAACCCGCATCCAGAGACTGTGGGTTTTATATTTAAGTATAGGTCGCCTTTAATACGGCCCATAAAACACTTTGATTTGTGTCCGACGCTGCACCACCTTTTAATAGGCAGTAAACCACCACCAAAGTGCCACGGAACCTCCTAAGGACAAGGCGCATTAATTTGGGGCTGAGACTGGGGCTCCACACGGCGAAGTCGCAGATTCATCTATTTACGCATAACAGCAGCGCCCCGGCGCATAATTCAACCGCGGAACAACTGTTTACCATAGGCCCGCGCCGCCAACCCGCGGGGGGACAGATGCGGCTAATTTATTTGCGGCTGCCAGGAGAGCATGGGTGCCCCGATCGAATAGAAGGTTACTTGCCGCACGGTGTGTTTGCAAACAATCAATTTGTTAACTCGACGGGGGGCATAGCGGGTCCACGCTTCATCCCAGTTAGTTAGCAGCGCGCAGTTATTGCCATTTTTGAGTCTGCCCCACAAAAGTGTCGATTGATTACAAATTGCCTAGATCTAACCCTTTCCGGGATGCTGGCGGGCATACTCCTCATCATTTTAAACCGGGATTTCAGACCAGGAACTTTGGTGGGGCCTTTGAGGTTAAGGGCAGAATGACCCTCTCAAAACTCGCTGAACGAAATTTTAACACGTAAACCCATAGTTTATATATAGACACTGTATAATTAACAGCGATTTTAGAATAATAGCAAAACCCTACACGTGGGTAAAATTGTGTAAAATTGATCCACCATTTCTTATAGATTTTGAGGCACTATACTAATTAACGAACAAATAATTTCAAAAAAAATGTTGCAGACCTGTGTAGTAAATAATTTCTGAAGGGAAAAGAGAAAGCATAAACTATGGTATTATAACCGTTGTGAGTATGTCTGTCTAGCAATTTTTTCCTATTCATTTTTATTTTAAAATTTCATGCAATCATCCCTTCCGCCTCAAAAACTTTTTTATAAATATATGCTTACTGAAATATACTTTCAAAAGTATGTAAAATTAAGGATAGAATTTAAAAGAAAATACTTTTTCTGCTATGTAATTAAAACGGTAATAGCAAGTTTCTTTAATTACTTTTAAGACTAGCTTGGCTACTTTGTGTCAATGCCATTTTCTTTGGCAAGGAGATGATTAAAATTGACTTCTTTCTCCTTTTAATAGCTTTAAGAAGTCCTTGTGGTAATAATAATTATAATATGGTACTTACCCAGAATCTTTGATTGTGGTACAAATCGGATGACGGGTTTTCATTAGCATGCTATTCGGGCCTCGCAGATCCAATATTCCATGAAAATCGTACAATGTTTAAAATTCTTCAGTAAAACAGCAAGAATTGTCTTAGCTTTGATTCTGAAACAAAAAATGAAATATTTTCGTCAATTATATTAGTTATTTCGGACAAATACTGTTGGAAATTAAAAAAAAATATTGAGACTACTAAAATAGAGACTCATTTGGTATTCATCTCAGAAATAAATCTAAGAAACTACAGTTAAAATTTGAACTCAATCGATTTCAAAAACATATGCCTTTTGAGAAAAATGCGTTTCAAGTTTTCAGTACCAGTACTAAGCGCTCGGGGACTTCTTATAAAAATTGTTAAAATTTACTTTTCACCTATAAATAAATTTGTATCATATTTTTGAAGGTAATTCTTTTTAATTTGCACAGTGGTGTTCTCGCTTAATGTATAGGTACTCCTGTGGGTAAAGGCCAGGCTTTAGATTGTCCCGAAAACCTTCTAGTTGCCCTTGAGGGAGTTTTGCGGGAGCATCACCGTTCGCCTCTAGCCGCTGCCGTCTGCAGGCCGCGGAGCCCTTAATTTATCACTGGGCATTTATCAAAAAGTCCGGAGCGAGTGCTCGCAAGAAATGAAAATGACTCCGACAGCAGAGGTCAGGTATGCGGCGACGCATGTTAGACGGCGAAGGTGCGCTGCGATATTGTCCGCGTCCGCGACCGGCACGGCGCGGCGGCGCGGCTTGGCCTGTCCCTGGACTTCGCATGTAAATTTCCGCGCAATGTGGCCAATGAATTACAGCGCGGCGGCTGATGTACAATCTTCGCGCTGGCACATTGGCGCATATCCTCAAATTAGTTTTACCACCTGCGATGTGTGAAAATTGATCTTTCGCGCACTGTCCGTCCGGCCGGTCGTCCATCTCTTGCGCGACCGGACACTTTTATTTTTCGCGCTCGGACAGTCCCACAGCGGCTCAAGAAGAATTTACCTGGCTGCTGTCGCTGCTGCTGATGCTGCTGCTGCTGGGGCCACGGCTTCTGCTTATTTATTGATTTTTTCATTAACCGCGAAAGGGTGCTGAATTCGCGAATACCCGCGGTGCTTTTTTTTGGCGAACGTCGCCTCTCGATTGGGTGTCTATTGATGGTGATGTATGGCGGTGCCATCTATTTTCCGAACGCCAGAAACCCAGGAAGACTCTCAAATTCTACACCGGAATTGCATCGATGATTTTCCAATTTCACTTTTCAATTAAATTTTGCGACATGTAGATTAATGGTGGGAAATTTTGTATTTTTGTTTTTTATATTTTATATGACAATCTTGAAACTTGGGATTTAAGCAATTTAACAAAACACTTTTATTCATTTCCACAGTATAAAATAATTAAAATAAACAAGTTCAAGTTTAGCTAATTCCATTGATAGTCTGAAAATCTTAAATAGACATTCGTAATGAAGGGTCGAAAACTTATTCCTATTGACTAGGAGGCAGGAATTTAAATTCCCAATATGTCTGTACACTTTTTTAACAAAAACCCTGAATATAACATACAATGGCTATGAATAGCACATTTAGCAACAATATATACAAGCAGAAACTAAAAAAGTAATAGTAGAAGAATTAATTAAGTGCCCAGATTTATTAAGCTTATTCCACACTTAATGCCCTTATTTCCTATCATTAATTTCTGGCCCCTGAAAGTTCTCCGAAATGTACTTGGAATATAATTATTTATAATGTTTATTGCTGCATTATAATAATCTTTAATACGTTTGGAATTTTCTCTCCCATACTTTTAAATGAACCGTAAAAGAATTATTTTAATCGAAGTAGTCATTCGTTAGCGATATCGCAAATGAATCGAAAATAAGTCAGTTCTACTCGCGACGACCCAAAAAAACAAGTGATAGGCTTAAAATATGTTTTGAATTTTATATAGGTATAAGAGCACAATTAAAAATGTTTTTACACCTCTATTACCATATTCAGTTCAACTAATTTTTTCAAGGTATTATAAACATATATTCTACTTTAATCTAGGCTTGGTCACTTTGATCATGTAAAGAAAAATATTGGTCTTAAATAATACAATTACTAGTTTATATGTTGGCAGACAAGGCAATTCAAACATAGCAATTTGAAAATTATATTTTTTACTATTCTCAACAGTTTGTCACTGGACTTTGTGAAAACTTGGTATGAACAATTTATTTTAATCTACGGAAATATCCAAAATTATATTATTATCATATACATATAAAAATGGATATTGCTAACTTTGGGGTTGCACCCGTTTTTCTATGACATCATCTGAACTAGGGTCCAGAAGGAAGGTCGATTGAATTGAAGCTATGTATCAAATATCCCGCCAGGGAGGGCCCGTCGAAACCGCGGCCCTTAGAAGCGCAATTTTGCGACAACAACAACAACGACGACAACTCCTGAAACGAATTATTTACTACCGAACAAGAGACGATGAGTCATCTCGTAAAATACACCTGCAGCGATTAGTCGAAGATCGCCGGGAAGAGCGAGGCAGGCACCAGGTCCAGACCGCGGCCCATCCAGACATAGGGCTCTTAAAAATGTTGCCTTTTAACGGCCTGCAGGCTCCGAGTTTTCACACAGTGAAGCCAAATAAAAGGGAACTTGAGGTGCTCCAAAAAGGTAGAAAAAGCCGGCGAAACAACAGGAACGCTTGCATGCCTGAAATGATTCCGACATGGTCAGTTAGGTCTCCATTGCGCGACCGCAAAAACGAAAAAAAAAAACCCTTCCTCCGGCTGATCGCTGGCAGTAGACGCGATCAGGCCATGGCTCATTCGCCGATCTCCACGCGCTTTTCGTCCTGCTGGTCGTCGCGTCGTTCGTAATCCGAGAACAAACGATTTGCGGAGATTCATCGAAATGCGATACGATGCTGCCCAGCGGAGCCCCCCGATCTTTACCCTGCGCCGGATGGCAACAGAGCGTCCTGCGGCGGGTTTGGTCATTATCAAGTGCATGCAGAAGATCGCAGCTACAAATTTGGGCAGACTTCGCGGTGCACCAACTCAACGCACCGTTGCAAAAATTAAAAATGTTTAGTTTTAGCCGGAGGTAGGGACACGATATCGAATCAAAAGTATCGATACTATACAGCCATGAAAAACATCAAATAAAAAATTTTTACTATACGAATCGTATCGGATAAAAGTATAGATACTTTTAAAAATTGTTTTTACACGGACTGGTAAGAAGTCCTAAAATGTGAAGAAAAAATATGTATATATTTAGTACTGTTCTGAAAATCAGGTCTTTATTGTTTACGAAATATTTAACTTATAGGGCTTAAAATAGTCGACGAAATTCGATGAAATATTTTTAAAAAAAACCTTAATAGGTTAGTTAAATTCATTTGATTAATTAATTTCTCGAACTCTTTGATTCATTACATACAATGTATGGATGGTATGTACCTATTTGAAACCAATTATGATTTACAATTATGATCCCGCCTTAACCAACAGCCTACCCGAACATTTTTACATTGAAAGCTAAAATAGAATAGAATAAGAATTTAATAAATTAATATGCAATAAAATATAAGTAACAAGAATTCATACAGAGATGTTCTTTACAAACCGAAATTCGATCGCGGGCAATGAGAAAGATACAATTTAATATAATACGCCATAATATTATGTATAACAAATAAAGGAAAAATGTTCAGATTTGAATACCCATTTTCGGGACTTTATGCAAGGAAAGCATTTTCAGAACCGATGAATACTCGCAAAACCTTCTCGGATAAGAATCTCTTCACTATTGATAATATTAACTAGATAAATTGGAAAATTGAGTTTGTGAATTTTATAGATATCGAAGACTAACCTGCAGAATTTTCGAAATTTTTGCGACATATCTCTTTATTCGAAAAATTTAATGAATAGTGGAGGATATGTTGTTTTAATCTATGTAGTAGGTATAACTATATGTACATTGAAAACTATGGCTACAAATTTTACCTACAAATTCGCTATTTGAAAATATAACCTGCCAACGGCCAACAGCAGTGCACATAAAAAGTGCATATCGAGAGTCTTAAATTTAAACTAATCGATAACAAAAAGTATCGAGTTTGATCAGCACCTTGCAACTTGCAGGTTATTTGTGATGATCGAGTGCTGGAGGAGGAATCCCCATTTCCCTGCTAATTGCAAGTCCCCTTTGCCTGGACTGGGTCGGGCTTGCGACGCCAAAATGCATCGAAATTCCCGTCCGGTCTCTATGCCACGATCGCCAAAATATGACTCCGTTTAGGAGAACGCGATCAAGAACGGGCTCGACTTAGGTCTCCGCTGCGTCGTGCTCCGCTGGCCGAGCCGGGTGATACCCCCCTATAATTTGCTAATTGTACGTTGTCAGCATCCTTGTATAAATCGATATTTATCATGTATTCAGCTAGCTATAAATTATCCCTGCCACCATGCCCTCCCCTGACTCTCCTCGGTATCCGTGATTACAACGTTATTAAATTATTTGATCGGTCGTGCGTTGTTAATTGAAATTTTGCTCTAATGGATAGAGGTTTTATGCTGGCATTTTTTATGTTTTTAGCGCTCCTCTTATACATGAATCGAGCTTGTTCACCTGAAGAAAATTTACGTCTATAAAAAAATGTTTACATTCCTTTTAGGATAATTTACTTGCTTTGCGGACAAAATTCTAATTTTGAACGTGTTGAGGCAATAAGAAAGTTTAAAGAAAAAAAAATCAGACGAACTTGGGCTCGTCCGGGATTTGAACCCGGGACCTCCCGCACCCTAAGCGGAAATCATACCCCTAGACCAACGAGCCGTTGCCATGGACTTTGCATTCACACAATTTATGCAATCTAACTATTTCTTTAAATTTAATATGCTATTTTTCTTAATATAACTATAAACAGAATAACCGAAAGAAGAAAATAGCTACAGTAAAGAAATACAAATTCATAAGAAGATAATTCTTAACTTGAACTAATTATTAGCACATAGCACTTGATTCATTAAACTGTTATATGATATTTTATATTTTTTTGAATATATGTACATACAATGTAGATAGATAAAAAAGAGCAACCAATAAGATAAGGATAAGATAATTAACATTTTAAGCATGAGATTCTAATGAAATTCATAAATTTTAATGCCATTATTTCCCACTGTATGTCAAATAACGCTAGTGTAGTAAAAAACAAATCGTAGAATTTTCTGTCAGATTGCTCAGCTGACGAGTGACAAGTACTTTGACATTGCGAATTTGCTTATATTTCTCGCGAAATCTGGCGATAAATAATGCTATCCTCGCGAGGTTACCTTTTGGGCCGATCCCTAGGACGTTTAATTACACGCGAAACTCTAGCCCAAACAAATCTCCAAACTGTTCGCCATGGAGGACACGCGTAAGTTGCCCAAATTACTCTATGAAAATTGAGGCTGTGCTGTGAGGTTAAGAAAAATTATGTAATTTTCCCTGTTTTTTAACAGCTTTTGACGAGTTTCAAATCATTAAAAATTTTTAATAAAAGTGCATACATTTTTCAGAGTACAATATCGAGTTGCTCCCCATAATCATTCGAAACGTACAATAATTGGGGCCCAAATTGTAAGCGGCATTATGTGGTGGTGGGTGCTGTGGCACTTGTGGCATGAACACGAACATATTACGGTAAGAATTAATTAATTTTATGGTTTTAAAGGTCTGTAAATAACAATTATTCTATTTAGGGCGAATTTGATTATCCAGATCCATTATCATGGACTAATGCCGAACTTGGAATTCCTCCAGACGACGAATAGTGGGGATTATTGTTTATAAATAAAATTGCTGTAGAATAAATACTAACAGCTTATTATTTTTTTCCCAAATTGAGGTTCATCTGAGGAGCCTCTTACATATTTCAATTTTTAATCAAATCATGCAATTATTTATGTAAATCTTAAGTTTAGTTTAAACATTTTTATAAACTAATTTTTCAATGTTGCATACATTTTCAGCGGCCTATCAGAGCAGGAAACAAAAATAATTGTTTGAATGGTTCGCCTTTCAGAAAGAGGGACACCTACAATTGTACGATACTTAATACCTGAAACTAGGTGCTTTGGCAAATTATTGAACTAGTTTTAACAGAATTAACAAGGCAATAAATTAGGAAGAAATATGCAAAACACGGGAATTTTTACAAATTAAAATCAATAACTTACTCATAATGCAAGCATTTAGGTGGCTGAAGTACCAAATATCCGTGGGGCAGCTAAGGGTTAACGAGAAAAAACTTAGTAATTAACTTTCTGGATTAAAAATCTGGGATACGTACTATTTAGAGGAAGATGTTTTGAATTATTAGGAGTGATGAAAATGAACAGTTGTTGCATATTTCCAAAAATTAAAGTTACATTATAACAGATCAAAGCGGGAAAAAATTTTAAATGTCAAACACTATTGTTTCTGAATAAGAACTTTTATAATCTCACAAAAGTTCTCCTCATAATATAAATATAGTCTTAACATTTTTAACTTTGCCCATATTTATATCTCACTTTACTTTAAATTCAAAATTATCAGAATACATTTTAATCCCAGCCAACTAACGGGAAATGGTACAGACAGTTAGTAGTACTGCCATAAGAAAAGGAGAGTAAAGTCGCATGCTGTTGAAGGTTTTATGAAATTCCAACACAAATAATCCTCACAAATGTGTCTTATCAGATCACGAGGCATATGAACAGCAACTTGTCAAAACAAATCAAGAATCACTCACAGACGTTATGACTGCAGTGCACGGGCTGGTCGAGCTTTTTTTTAGTGGATTTATTTTAGTAAATGGGAATAGAGATGAGAACGAAACTTGTAATAAAATGTCTGCTCAACACAACATATCTGACTGCAGCGAGAAAGTTTCAGTCTTCGGGAGTTCGACAAATCGGGATCCGATGGATCAGAAGTGACTATAGCAAGAGGCCCCTGAAGGACGTGGGCTGGCCCAGAGCCATGTGGGACAAACTGTTCGGGAAGTACCTCCTCACGACTAACGTCGTCAGCTCTGGAGTTCTGATGATGATCGGGGACATGCTGTCCCAAGAAATTGAATCCCGGCGAGGATTAGTCGAAGGATGGGACTGGGCTCGGATAGGTGCTGAATCCCTCCTTTACTTTGAAATCTCAGTATTTTATTTAGAAACTACCTTGCAGGTCGAATGTTCGCCGTTGGCTCCCTCCAGGGACCTCTTCATCATTATTTTTATAATTGGATGGATGATGCAATGCCCAACGTGACTTTGAAAACCACTACCTATAAAATTCTACTTGATCAGGTATATAATATGTAATTTTTTTGAACAGGGGGTACCCGTCTAGAGCACAATTTCTCCCAAAAGAACATGAATTTCTTATCACAAACTACAGTATAGATCGAGTGAATTCTCAATATTGTGTGTGAACCTTAATGTTCACATTTTTATATACATTTTTTAGAATTAAATGGTAATTTACCTCAAAAGGAATAATAGAATCCTCAAAAAGAGAATTTAATTTTTTGTACTCATCTTCGGAAGGGCTATTTCCAAAAATATTACGTTTTTAAAGTTAAAATATCGATATTAAAGTGGCTATTGAATCATAGATAACAGGAATACTGTCACTTTTTTCATCAGTCTCATAGTTGCTTTTAAGACTTATAATCTGTGTTTAAATGTAGTATTGAAGCAATTTCACAAAATTGACCAAAACATTAAACAAAAGACAATTTCTATATATATAAGCAAAACCAGTTTGTGAAAATAGAATAATCCGCTTTTTAGAAAAAAAGACTAACATGTGCCATAAAGAAAACAATTATCTCGTTTTTTGTGAATTTTATCAGCTAGAGCAAATTTTTTTCAATGTAATTAGTATTTTGTTGTGTCTGCTATATTCGTTAACTGATAACATTACTCCAAATCTATCAAATAGAAGTATTCTACCTCTTTTTGAATTTCCTGACCGATTTTATCTCTTAAAAAATAAGCATACAATTAATTAAATTAGTTATTTTTTTTCAAAAGAGTGAATGTCTACTCATCGAAATTTTTATAGTGATTTAAAGTATCTGTGAGACGGATATGTTTAATATACATACATATATACGTAGATATTTATTTGTGTGACCTTTTCAAAATATCCGATGCAATTACTAATTTACTCTACTTTTATCTGGAATTTTTTGTAGAGTTTACTTCTCGTTACCTTTCTTAGAATTATTCTATGATTACAAATCTAGTTTCACTTATTGCCTTTAGTTTTCATTTAAATATCTAGTAAACTTATCTTAATTTAATTTACTTAACTATTAGAGATAAATAACTATTTACCCTTTTGTAGTCGTGCACGTAAATCTGAATTTTGAATCATCATTGCCATTTCTTATTTAGTTCATAATGTCGCCCATTTGCATCCTGCTCTTCTTCTATCCGGCTTGTTGGCTGGAAGACAAAAGTTTAGCTGAAGCAAATCAAGAAATCATCACAAAATTTCCCACAGTTTACATGGTAAGTTCAATGTTTGTTTTTTTTATCCTATTACTTAATTTTATGCGCTAATTTTATTTACAGGCGGATTGGATTGTCTGGCCTGTGACGCAATTCATAAATTTTCAGTATCTCCATCCGAAATATCGCGTGGTTTATGTTAACCTTATAACAATGCTTTACAACATTTTCCTGTCCTATGTGAAGCACCACGACAAGCCACACTTAATTGCAGTACAAGAAGGCTAATCGTAACCAAAGATCCTCCAAAAGACTATTTTATTATTTCGATAAATAAGTCAGATGGAGTTAATTAAACTTAGTAATCTTATTCAGCCCTCAATGTATTTTGTAGTATGTATTTGCAAATTTTCTAATCTAATAACGTGCTGTGAGAATGCTAGAATAAATTATTGTAGCTAAAGAGAAAAAAGGACATTGGACTTTTTATTACCCCATGATTAATTATAACATTTTGGAGAAACGATTTTTCAAATTTTATGCTGTAAATCTATGGGAAATTTGTTATGTTAGATATACTTTCTATAGGAAGACGTATTTTCTTTAACTGAACAACAAACCTAGAATTTTGTTATTTAGTAACAAAAAATACGTTCTCCCATAAAATTTTGAATAATTATTAATTGACAGCGAAATTCACTCTGGAAATGGAAACATTTTGTTTTACTCATGAACATCAAGCAATATAGTAACCGCAGAGTTTAAACTGATATAAAAATAATGCTGGAACAAATGACGTTGTTTTATAATTTTATTTATATTATTTCCTCGATTTAAATGAAACTTAAGAGACTGTTCTTTAAAAAATAGGAAAAGTTTTAGGATAAAAAACTTAGATAGTTTCTTGGATAAAAAGGTATCTATTATTATTATAAACATCAGTTTTGTTTTTTTCTGATTTATTCCGACATCAAGGTTTTAAACAAAATATTTCCTAAACATCCTCGTCGTTCCAAGTATAGCTTATTGTAAACTAAAAATACAATGTAAAAAGGGTTGTAGAGGAAAAACGTCACTTACTAGTCCTAATAAAATATTAATTTGCGCTTTCGCATGCATCCACCCAGTCGTTATAAACATCAATTGGCTCCGAAAGGAAGTTTATCGAAGTTTGGTAATCTTCTAGACAGACTCGGCACGTTATCCTGGCTGTGTTCCTGCTCTTGTCCCTGTAAATACAAAAATAAACAGAAATTATTAAAATCCGATTAATGAAAAGGAAGAACTCAACATTTTCACTTCGCAAGACTTTTCGTGATTGCAAAATGGACAGTTAAATTGCTGATCGAGCGGCTCAATTGCTTTTCTTTTCGGTGGTGGCTTTCTCTTCGATTTGCGCCGACCCATTGTGTTATAATTTGAGCTTTAAGTGAGTTTAAATAATTTCTAAATACCACAAGCAAACCTCACTCCCTAGCTTCGCTTTACTGACAAGTGACAGTGACGTTTATTATTACGGTTTTTTACAAAACGATACCAGCGCTAGAGTGAAAAAATTGAATCTTTTCTTCAGCTGAGATTTTTAGTCGATGTGTCAAATGAAGTTGATTTTATGCAGGAAGATTTGTAAACAGTGAAAATTTTGAAAATGTCTAAGGATTTGTGCGAACAGTTTGAAAAAGATGGTAAGACGGCCGAGGAGCAAGACTTCCTCGCTTTCCTCTTCGTTATAACCCCAAGGGATAAATGTTTAAAATAAATATTGCTTGTCCAAAACAATTTGTTTTTCCTCTTATGATCAGAATATACAAGAAATTAAAAAACCGGTGTGAGGCTCACTAATCCACTCTGAATTTATATTCATAGCAGACAGCAAAGGCGGCATTTGAATTGCAACTTTTTTCCAGAAGGGCGTGATCGTGTTTTAGTAGGCTTAAACTATCTTACTGAGATATTTCATAAGAATATTACTCTAGAAATCATCATTTGTTCCGAAGACCGAACCTGTTGAGAAATTTTAAAACATAATTTAATAAAACCAAACATAAGCTCAAAAAACAACAGACATTTAACAATTCCAAAACATAGTTTGCTTTTGAATTAATATAAGCGCAACAAGCACAGACTCATTCTCTAAATTGTTAAATATATTAATCCGCATTTCTTTTCATATAATAAAAATTCAAGGAAGAAATACGTGCATGCATATTTTTTATTAAGAAATAATTAAATAATTTAGAAATAACACACGTGAACAAGCACGCATTCTGTCTGAATTTTTAAAAGATAACCCAAGTCCACAAAAATGGTTGTAAAATTACGTATTATTTGCAGAATTCTATCAGCAATTTCTAAAGGACAACCAAAACACTACACAAACGCAAGCCACTTTGAGTATTTCGGATCAAATAAAGAAACTATCCGAGGGCTTGGATGTCCTCTCCGCGGAACTGCACTCCCAAGTGCGTCAAGAGCATGGAGCTTTGCTGTCGCAGGCCAGCCACGCAGGCAAATTGTACTCAGCCCTAGAATCGGTAAGCGGACACATGGACCGCATTCAAATTTCCTCGAACCGACTAAGGTCCCAAATAAGGACGCAATTTAATATGGTCGAGAATCAAACGCTCGTCCTCGGACGGCTCCATGAAGCCTCCCACATCCTGAGGTCTTGCGGGAATATGCTGCATCTTACAAAGAAATTGCGAAACACCAGAGACCCCAACAAACAGGCTTCATTGCTTTTTGAACTGGGTAAGTATCATACTATGAGACCCTAGAATATGAGCATAAGAAATACTGTCGAAATGTGAATAGAAATATTAATGAAGTCCATCCACCAAACATTTTAATTCTATTTTATTATTAAATAAAATACTATTTCAATCCCAAACAAATTATAATAACTCCGTTGAAATAGAGAATAACGAAGTAATTGTGAAATATATGCAAATTGCAGCGTATATCTCTTAAAATGACCTTCTTTTGACGCCTAAATTGATATCTCTAATAAATATTTGTGCACTTCATTTACGTTAATGTCCTAAGACTGAAACCTTAAGACATTTTTAAACTTTAAAAAAAAACATTTGTGATAAACGAAAAGTAATTCGTACCATTTCCTAGAGTGCGTTTTATGTGTTTTAGAAATAGTCTTTAAATTATATGTTTTTCATAGAACCTTTAATGGAAGACGAAGATTTGAGTAAAATAGACTTCGTCCAGGAAGAGCGATCATTAATTGCCTCAACCAGGCAGAAGCTAAACAACACATCCCAGTTGGATCTAATAAATGGATTGAAAGAAAGGAATGAGACTCTTGTGACCAGCAGCTTACAGGTGATTTGAAAACAATCTAAACAGAACATAGTACATATTGACATACATAGAATGAATCCAGCTTTATCGAATGTTAAGTCAGATGAATATAAGAAAAGAAATCTTAAAAATTAAATAGTAATTTAAGTATTTTCATATCACTAAATTCGTGCCTCTCAGCGAACCACTTTTTTCACATTTTTCTGTTTAATTTCTTTTTAAAATTTGCTTGTGCCACATAAATCATAGCTCTTATTTTTAGTTCTCTTGACATGTTCTGAAACTTACGTGAAAATGCCGCAAACCAAATCAAGACAGATATTAACTCCATAAGAATTCGGAAAGGCATTTGGAATGTTCATAATTTCAAAATTCCACAAGCCAACTTCTGGTGTCAAAAGCAACAATTCCTATTCTTTTTTTCATCTCGTTAGGAAACTCTAAATCACGTGCGCAATCCGAAGGGTAAACCCTTCTTTTAAGATAAAAAATTGTTTAGCTATCGGCATAGAATATGTGAAATATGACATAATAAAACTGAGATAACAACATTTGGGGCGAACGTAATTTTTATAGTGGAGCCTTTTTATGATGTAATGAAACAATTTTGATTATGGTATGTTCATAACAACGTTGACTATATACAAACTAAAATAGAAAATGTTTTGAGATACATATTGTATTATTAAAACCAAAAAAACTAACTCGTTAGATAAGGAAGAAAAAGTTCAATATAATAGTTAAAAAGTAAGTTTCAAAATAGTAGCTAACTTATCCCTTCTATAACATTTTTAAAACTTCAAATATTCTCGAATGTGATTACGAAAATTTGTAATATAAGATCATTCGTAAAACCATTTCTAATCTCAAAACCTACTTAAGATTTTCATGAATCTTCAAACAACTTCAAAATGCCTGAACAACTTGGTAGAAACATTTATCAACGAAATATCGCATTCCCTGAAAGAGTGTTTTGCTGGCACAGATGTCTCGACTTTGAGCTCCTTAAAGCCCCAGCAGCAAGAACCAAAAGAGACCAGCCGGACTCCAGGGTCTCTAAAAGGACCGGGAAAGGCTCCAACACTAACTACGTCACAACATTTCCGCTCTAAGCTCTGGAAATCCCTTCACTGGCTGATTTACGATGAAATTTGTGACTACTGCGAGCAGATGATACTTCTCAAAAAATGCCTCGACAACGTCCAGGTCCTATCCAGCGGTGTCGCAGTGGAAGATATTAAAAAGAAGTTCTGGGACCGTGTAGAAAACCTTTTCCGAATATCCTTTTCGGAATGCTCTCCACACATTACCCAGTGCCTGCAAGAAGGACTTCCGAAACTGCTCTCAGCAGCTAGAGGACTTCAGTCTAAATTAGCCTCAGCATTTGTTTTCAGCGACGACATTTTCGAACCCCTAGAGGCAGGATACCTTGTGAAGTGTGGCGGAAATTTGAAATCTTGCCTGACGGGTGATCTTCCATCGAACGATACAATTGATAACTACATTCGAACAGCGACTACTGAACTCAGCGCTGCAATGGTGGACGACAGACTTAGTAATTTGGTGGCAGGAGCATTTAATGCATGTAACAAGGACTTCTGGACAAAAATCGAGGTTCAAGTGAAACTGGGAACGGACTCGAAGCAGGTGGTTGGTAGGCTTTGATATTTCCACTTTTAATGAGCTTAGAAGTAAAGAGATTATCTTGGTCTACTAGATATCCCTAATGTCGCCCAGACTCAGAACACAAACCTGGCTAATCTTGTCTTCTACCACTCTGAGGCTGTAAGGAGGATGGTAACGAATTTAGGAAATACATTTGCAAAATCTTCTGCAGCTGATAGCATAATAGAAAATTTAGCACATGGACAAAATTTGGTTCTAGCTATTCTCCAGCAGTTGATGGGTATGACTATTTTAATTTTGAATAATTTTAATATTTAAATATATATTTTTTTACAAAGACTCTATAACTTCTACGGTCGGAATAATTCTTCTTAGCATGCACAGGGAACCAGGACTCAGCGGGGATAAACTTGCAGTTGCTGGACCTTCCCTGTACATGAAAGAATTTCAAGAGTTCCTGCACAGGTGTTGGACTTATCACATTTCAGCATTTTCAGATAAAGACACTATTTCAAAATGGTACGTGTCATTTTTCAATCGACTCGACGTTAAGGCTAAAATATTAGGAATTCTCCAGTTGATTAAGCCACAACTTTTTTATTTTATTTTGGCAAAACTAAGTAGAAATATTCTTTTAGAAGATATTCACAATCATTTTATTTATTTTATTTTTTGAAAGCATCCGATTCCCTGGGAACACTTTAAGATAAACTATAAAAAGACACAAAGCAACCAATTGACTTTAACGGAAAAGAACATCGAATACAATAATTCGTTTAGTTAACTTTCTTAGTTATAAATTAAAAATTTTTATAATACAATTGCTAGTGCTTATTGCAATTTGGGCTTCTTTTTTTTTTTTTTTTTAATTAACGAAGATGAATTTTTTATTCTTTAACCCATTATGAGAACATCTCTACTCTCAATTTTATAGAATTTGGAAATGCTGCGGTTACCGCATGTAGAAAGACGTTTGTAATTTTATATAATTCTCTACAGCGGGGAACAACTGGCCTGTCGCTGTATCGAACTCTTCGTGAATAATTTGGCCATACTCCGGCCTCTCTCTGCAGCGGGAAGGACCCGCTTGAAGAACGATTGTAATCATTTAGAAAGCGCTTTGAAGCCAGTTGTGGGAAATTTAGCTAATCTAGGAAAATCCTTTCGGTGAGAAAAGTCTTTGCCTTTAAAAATAATGATTAGTTGTTATTTTCCCGACCAGACTGCTTCGTGCCATGTCGACACTGATTGTACAATCGCCGGAAATGTTGGTTCAACAAGAAATAGAAGACGAGGCTCCGGTTCCTAGCTACATAATTTTATTTCTTCTATTTTCGCATGCTGGTGCAGAACTGCAAAGTCCACACACAGCTGCGAATTGGTCGAATGAACATCTCATTCAATGGCTTGAAGGTCACACATCGGAAAAGGAAAGGTAAGTAATTGAGTAAAAAATAGGAAAATTAAGAAAATTCCTTTGAATCCAAGTTTCTTTAAAACATTTTTAAAAAATTGTTCGAAATTCTATAAAGCTCCAAAAAAATACCTTCTTAAAATAAAACAATAAGTACTTATTATATAAACAGCAAACTTTTTAACACTTATTCGTGAAATTTCAGAGCGGCTATAGCTTTCTTATAATTTAATGGAATAATTTATATCCTTTATTTTGTTTAAAAATTTATAAATTTGCATAAAAAGAAAAATAATGTTAAGGCATAAACATACATGACCGATTTGTTTAATAACTAAATTCGTATTTCAGACTGGAGCTAGTTGCAGGTGCTTTGCAGCGATATCGCGACATTGTCAGAAGAAAAAATAGTACACGCTACGACCCCGTGTACCCTCAACTTGCGAGCTACTTTGAAAGGGCATATAAAGCCAACTCTTAAGATATTGTAACTACATATTCCTTAAATAAAATTTTATTTCTGCTACACACTCTTTGCTTTGAATAATTTTATACGGAAGATTTAAAACAAATTGCTTGCGTATTTCTTCACACGCGAGGAACAATGATTTGATAGTAATCAAGTACATCAATAAGTACAATTTTCTAACATGAATTTTAATAACTCCAGTATAGGGCAGAACAAATTTACTAAATTATAGATGACGAAAGTTAAATAAAAGATTATAAGAATTTTAATCGAATAATCAAATCATAGTTCTATTCCTCATTTTATAAAAATTCCTTAACAAGTTTCTAAAATTTGCACGAATTTATTTTAGTCACTCTTTGACAAACTTTTTGTTTCAAAGTGGTTAAAATAAGGGGATTAGAAAAATCCCATAACTTTATTAATTAATGTATAAGAAAACCAATTTCTACAGGAATAAATATTTTAAAAAATGTATTTTGCACTTTTGGAGCTTTATTTGTACATGATAGAAAACGCAATACAATAAAAACTATTATTAAATGGAGAAACGCGATAAATTCTTAATTATACATATAAGTAGAGACCTCACCTTATCCACAATTAAGGCAAAACAAATTTTGCCTACTTGCTACATGATTTTAAGGATTTTCAAGTTCCCGTACCAAAACACTGAGTTCCAAAAAAAACCGCGTTTTAAATGTAAAACAAAATAATCACTGGGGATTTCGATTAACAGCTTTTACATAACAATCTTAAATCAATATACAATGAAGAGAAAACCCATTTAAAAAAAAAAAATTTTGGAGATCAAACAGCATCAGCTGAATTAGTAAAGGTTACTAGACATTCAGCTATTTAAAGTGGAAGGAATTGAAGGAATTTGGGTAACTCTTGGTGGTTCCAAGGTTTAGGATTGGTAGACTTATTCAATATGTTTGCACTATACAGTGATAATAAAGGAGCAAAAAAAGCCAACCATTTTTAAAATTTTCAAATATATTTATAAAAAATTGTATAATTTCTTGTGGATAACCTTGAGGGTGACAGAAAGTAGTGGAGGGGAACTAGAACACTTATCTTTTTCTCGAAAAATGCTACCTAACGCAACTTAGCTGAAATAATCTGGTTGTCAATGATTACAAGTACGAGACGAACGCAAACGTCTTTTTTTTTTTTTTTGTTATACAATAATCTTACTCTACTCATGTAATATGCGATTAAAAATTAAAAAGTGAATCAAAAAAATAAACCATGACAGCTATATTAGGGGTTGTTTCTTTTGGACAGGACAGAACTTGGCTGTATGGAATTATATTGTATGGAAATATTGAATACGATGTTTTTTGTTTCAATATTGAATACGCTGTTTTTTTTTCTCGTGCATACGGCGAAATTAAAAAAACTGAAAAGTATTTAAAATAAAAAGAAAATTTTCCCACCACATTATTATTTCTTCTACTCGTCTTCTTCCTCCTCCTCTTCTTCTTCCTCCTCTCGTGATTCGGTGGCTTCTTCCTCCTCTTCTTCTGATTCTTCTTTCTTTTTAGCACTCTTTGGAGGACGACCACGACCCCTATTTGATTTTGCTTTCGGGGGCGCAGGCTTCTTATTTGACTTTGGTGGACGTCCACGTCCACGTTTAGCTGGCACTTCGCCATTGGTGTCTCCACCATCATTTAAGGATGATGAATTACGTTTTTTTGTCTGTTTAAATAATATTTGTGTTTTAAGAGAGATAATAATTATTTATTTTATAGTATTACTTACATCTTCGACTTCTTTATCTTTTCCTTTGTCGGACTTTGGGCGACCTCGTCCCTTCTTTTCTACGTCAGCCATCTTTCGCTTGATCTGCAAGACCAAAAAGATTTACAGCTATTTAATCTAATCGATTTGAGATATTTTAAGAAGTAGACTGCTAAAGATGTGGAAAATATAAATAAATATGCTTTGATCTTGTTATTACATAAATTTGGATTAACAATAAAAAATAAAATTCAGAATAATAAATTTACACGATTGTAGCACAATAAAAAAATAAAATAAAAAGAGCGCGAAAATTACGGAATAAATATTTTAAAAGCACGAATTAGTTTTTATTTTCGTTATTGATACAAATCCAACAAAAAAAAATTTAATTTGACTTTCTAATGGATTTAAATACAAAAAAAAATTTTAATGCACTTTAAAAAAATAACTAAGTAAAAAAAAATGGAGAAATGGGTGCCCTTATCCTTAGATAAAATTCATTCACATCACAGGGCCGCCAATTTTTCCCGTTACGTGGACTCTGCAATTCCTCCATTCTCAGTTACCCTGTAAAATGCGCGTCCCTCCTTGTGTTCGCCATTTGTTGCGTAAAAAAACCTTTTGGCGCCAAAAAATTTTCTCTTTCGTTGAGGCGATAGAAATTTGTCTCGAAAAAACGGTAAAAAAAAATAAAGACGCCAAAAATCCGAAAAAAAAATGTTGAGAAAAGTATAATAATAAAATATATTCCGGGAAATTCTTTTTCCGTGTTAATTATCGATTGCCGTGAAGCGGCGGTCAATTACAATTTTTTTTCTCTCTTCGCCAAGCTCAAGCAATAAAAGCATGGGGAAAATGCAAAGCCAATGAAATTCACAAAAAAAATTATTTATCGACCGAATTATTTTTGGGAGACAATGCATCAGCAAAGTAAAAATTCAATGGTGAGCTTTTTAATAAAAATCATTGGGATAAAGCGAAGAAAAAAATTATAGACGCGCACCAAGCCATCGCCATGTTCGAAAAAAAAATTTTTATATTTTGTGGAAAAAACACATTCCGAGAGTTTTCATAATGGCCCGAATCGGCGGAAATCCGTGCTAAAATCGGTTAAATAATTTTCGAAAAATTATTATTAAATATTAGAGGGAGGGGAAAGTACCTTTCAATTAAAATAAACCGGAACAGAGATATAATTAATTTGTTAAACAAGAAACCACCACACACCACTGGCCGAATAAATGCACTGATTCGAGCCGAGCCCACAAGCACACAAAACAACTCTTCGCCTATCGCCCGCCAAGGAGGAAAACAAACTCAGTCCAACGCACGAACGTTTTTAAACCGCTCCGCCGTCCGCCGTCGCAGCCCTCGTGCAAGAGTAGGAGAGAATGCGACAAGGTAAACAAAGTGCCAAGCGCGAGCGATCGCCGGAACGGGCGACATTCGGCACGGCGCCGGCTTAAGAACGGGCCGACGCGAACAGAAAGAGAGAAAACGAATTTGGTCCGGTGGCGGGGGGGTGTGTGCGTGACGCGAGTGCGAGCAAGAGCCGGCTTTATGCGATAAGAAGATGAAATTCGGCGAGATGCGATGCGATGCGGTTCCACGCCGCCTCTCTGTGCACAGCCACAGCGCGTCTTCGTTTTGCTCGTGTCCCGTTCCCGGCAAAAATACCGACGCTTCGTGTTCCATTTCGAATTAAATTCTGGCGGCTTTTGGGTTTTAAAGCCGCAATTAATCCCTCAATCGCCTGACAGCTTAAATCTTAACTATGGATGGGGTTGGAAATTTTTATTTTGAATTTTCATCCTAAGCAAAATGGCGACCGGAATCTAAAATAATATAATTTGCAAAATTCAATAACCGCGAATATGTGAAAATTTCGATGAGGGCATGTGTGCGTGGGGAACACATCGGAACATGAGTACGAAAAAGTTTTATTAACACGGAATTGCCAGATGAATTTTTTTTTCATATATGAATGGAACATATGAAATTGCAAAACATTTCAGATTGCAATCCAATAAGACTTTTTAAAATTATTTATAAGTTGATTCTACTAAGATTTGAAATTTATCATGATGAATCAATTTAAAAAGTTTTTGAATATAAATATTTACTTTAGAACTTCAAATTATTTGTTTAATGAAGAACTTCTATATTAAGAGTTTTTAATTCAACTGATACAGTTAAAAAATTCAATAACTTGAATATTTTGTTTAAAAATTATTTTAGAACCTTGCAACTTTCAGCTTTACAGCACTAATAAACTGCGAGTAAAACAGCTATAAAATATGTATATACAGTCGTTACAAAATTACTACTCCACGGTGCAATTAAAAATTAAATGTTATATTCAGTTTTAAGCTTATTATTTCATTACGGTGTAAAACTTTTATACTACATCTACATAGTACAAACTATACTTCGTTTAGCTATATCAGTAATAATTAACAAAAACTCTAGTTTGAAAACCAAAACCAAATATAGTTAATTGAGTGATGGTCACCACTTTGTAACGTAACATTTGTATTTTATTAGCGTTAATTCAAGGCATAATACTTACTAATTGTTGCAAATATTCCGGCTCTATGGAGTCCCAAATCAAATAGTGCATTTTGTACTGAAGCGAAATTCCTCCATATTTCTAACAGGTGGTTGAGGGTCATATTTTTATTTTTTTTATTTTCTCCCGTAAGGACTCAATTGATAATAGCTCTGTGATATTTGAAGGCCATATTTGTTGCAACTATCCATGCTTTTGTTGTTTTAGCAGAATGGCAGGTTTCACTCCCTTGCTGAAAAATATATATTTGAAAGTAAAAGCAGAGACAACAGAATCTATATTCTGTTGTCTCTGGTAAAAGTATTTGTATTACCTGCAGCTTTGATAGTTAGTACCATAAACAAAGCGAAGGCCTTTAACTCCCCGCGACGACATTCCAAAACCACGAGTGGAACGTCTGCTTCCGGGTTACGTATGATCCTTATGCTCTTTTTTTCTATATGTATACTTAATTCAAATCTGGACCCGCTGTTACAAATATTACAGGTTGCCATTGCCTAACCATTCAAAAATAAATATATCTTAAAACAGGGTATGTAACATTTTGCACTTAACTATCCCAGTGAACAATATAATCTTGTTTTTTTTTCGTTTTGTCGTTTTGTTTTTAAAAATATGTATGCTTAAATTAAATTATATAAGCAAAAATGTATACCTACTTAATACAATAAAGAGCAATAGTGTATGAGTTTATCAGGGATAATATCAGAAAGTACTGGATCGATTTTTTGTTTTTTGTCCAAAGGTACTTAATATTCCAACTTAAATCATAAGCTATATTTTTTTTCCAAAACGAGTTTTAAGATAATCGACTTAAAATTGCGATTTTAAATGTTCAATTATAAAAATTAATCGAGATTTAAAAAACCCATGAAGCTTATATTAAATATTTGTCTGGTAATGTATGTAGCTTCATAGTATCATATAATGTAAGTATACATATTTTAATATTAATAACTAGTTGTAACTAAATTTGAAACACTCTGTATTTTCCTAAAATCGATAATACCAGAAATAATAAATATTTTTATAATATTTATACATACCTTACATAAACAAGTTAAAGGCTTAGAGATTTTCATAAAAAAAAAAAACATTGTAGATAAGGTTTTCTGGTACAGCAGCCACCCTGTTGGAAAAGGTAAACTTGCGAACGTTAAGGAGAGCGTCCTCCCACTGATTTTCCAGGAAGACAGCATCCGAGCGAGCGGCAGTAAAGTGTGAGAGTGAAAAACACCGAAATTTTCCCACTCGGTGAAGGAATGTGTCCTTTTACATGTGGGGTTTACATGTGGCGGAAGCGCCTAGTCGATCTGGTAATATAAAAAAGTATAAAAAGAAGGGAAGAGCAATTTCATCCCTTAGGGATGTAATTGAACGGCCAGGAAAAGCAAGCCCTCGCAGGATGGGCGCGCAAACAGGAGCAGTTGCACCGAGGCCGATTCAATTCAACAATTCGAAAAAGGACAGGAGCAGCAGGAAAATTGAGCGGCGTATCTCATGAAGGGAGCATGGCACTTTGTCATAGGGACATAATCTCTTCCTCCTCCCCCGAAAAAAGGAGTCGATTTCCTGTGCCGTGCTCCTGGAAAAGCATACGGAGAGGAACCAACTAGTCAATCAGCAATAACACCGCGCTGGCATCAAAAAGGGATGAAAAGGGATCTCCCCAGAAGTAAAAAGGACTCGTTTTGGATGTAGTTGTGCTATACGCGCCTACACACACAGAGCCCAACATCCCTCGATTCTTCTCTCGCGGCGGGTGTATAAGAACAATTTCACGAGGACTGTTATTCGGTGAGTCTTCAGCGAACACTTTTTGTTTTTCGCAATTTATTTTTCCTACCTAAAAAGTGAGTTTTAAATCTTTTACTAATTTTGTGATTTTATTGAAAAATATATTTTTAAAAAATATTTTTTTTTATTTTTATTTTTTTAAATCAAAATAAAAAAAGATATTGATAGTGAAAAGTGAAAATTTTTCGTGTATGACTGTAGTTAGCAAAGTTACGTTGCTGTTAGCACTGAGGGTTTGTCCTTCAAAGGGACAACTTAAAATCCTCGAACTTAATGTGAATGACCTTAAATATGGCGGTCAAGCTTTTCACAGAATTACTTCTTCATATTTCATATTCATGACGAAAAAAAAATTGTTAGGGTTCTACTGCTTTTTTCATTGCTCTGTTATTCCAAGTGAATTTAATAAAAAAATTTTACTTTCTCCACAAAAGTGGGTACTTTTCGCGCCCTTTTTCTCAAGAGTGACCTGTCCGTGTATTGCATACAAAGGGAAGAGGATAACAGAAAAAAACTTGCAGAGTGGGGAAATGAAATCGATTTTTGCCCCCGTCGATTTTTACAGAGTTCTCTTATACTTAATTTAATTAATTAAAAAAATATATATTAATTAACTACATTTCAATAAAGAGAATTGTTGTCTCGTTGTAGGCGATTAATTAAAGCAATCACTGGAATTATTTGGTCCAAAAATAATATTTAAATGCGAAAAATGCGCATGCCCTTTCCCAAAATGATAAGTAGTCCAAGATCAAGAATTCTTGGAAGTAATATACTCAGAGTGCTTGTAACATCGATCAATAAATTCCTGAATGGTTCTTTAAAGATAAAAAAAAAATTATTTGTACTCATCTTTTCCCCTAATTTTTCTTGTTGTAGGGTTAGGAGATCTAAAAATTGATTCTTATCTAAAGCACTGACGAAAAAAAATAATGTCCGATTCCGAAAATGTTGAGACAAAAAAGCGGGGGCGTCAGTCGGTTGGTGAAAAGGTAATTCATTTAGAAGAATTCTATTTAAAAATGGTAGAATAAAATAAATAAATGTTTTTAAAAGCGTTCCCGCCAACCAACACCCCCTAAGAAGGATAGAGATGAAAAAGCGTTATCAGTTGACGGTGAAACTCCAGCAAAACGAGGTCGAGGACGCCCTAAAGGGTCCACCAAGAAAAACGGTGGTAATAAGCAATCATCAAAGAAAACTACCTCAAAGGGACGTGGGCGGCCTGCTAAAAAGAAAGACGATTCCACCGAAGATGAAACGGAAGACAACGAAGAGACCGAAGAAAACGACGACGACAACGAAGAGTCCGGTTCAGATGAGTAAAAAAGGCGCGAAGTAAATTAGCCGGTGAGGCTGCATCTACTACAGTATATATATATATAAAAAAAACAAAAACAAAAGAGAGTAAATAATGGAGGTTAATTTTAAGTTTAATTTATAATATTTTTAAGCAGTTTAAGGTGTTTTTTCTAGGATCGCGTATATCGAATATACGGTGGAACACGTAAAAAACATTTTTTCTGTGTTGTGTAAAAATCAAAAATTAAATAGAGGTCATTTCCGAGAATGAGAACTTACGATTTTTTTGTAAACTCATTCTTTCCTTCCCTTCCGCTGTTGGAACGGTTTGTTCTGTAGGCCATTGATATAGTGTACTATGGTATGGTATTATGTATTAATTATTACATAAACGATAATGTCCGTTTTACGAAAAACAAGAACACAAATAAAAATTTAAAATATAAATTTCAGTCTGTATTATTTATCTTTGAGATATGTAAGTGGTCGTTAATCCCCCTTAATATATTGCAAAAATACAAAAAAAAAAACTTGCCCATTCACATCCCTTGAACCAATTAATTGGCTTATAGATATACATAAAATTTTTCATAATATGAAAAAGAAAAGGGCCTTCTTAAGCATGCTATTAAAATTTCAGGTCGAAGAATAGCAGCGATTTTAATACTAATATTACTAGATAACATTTTTCACCGAAAACGATTTTTACAAAATATATGAAACCACGTATAATTTTGATTATACGAAAAACAAGAGCTTCGCCACTTGTGTCAATAATGAACAAAATAGATATCTATAAGATATTTTAAGAGAAACTGTGATGCTGAAACCAAAAAAATTGTAGTTAGTAGCTACCATTATATAGGTAGTTAAATTTCCATTATGAGAAGATCATTATGATGAGCTCAATTATATTATTATGCATTTAAAAAAAACTTACAATTTGTATATGGGAGCTTGTTACCTGGTGTTAAAGAAAAATAATAAAAGCTTAAAAACATATACTATTTGTAAACGAATAATTCTCTCATTGACTAGAACAAGTAGTGAATTATGTAAGATCACTCTTGGTCCACGTATGTGGAAAACTGGCTAAAAATATGTGTAAGAGAGTTACAGGTAAATTACAAACAATTAAGTTTAAAGTTCTTGCGACTTTCTAATTTAGCGCAAAATAATAAAAATTCAAAATTATTAAATAATAAGAATTAAAGTATTTTATAGTTTGGTACCCACAACTTTGTCAGGGTGTCTTTAATAACTTTTTTGTTTCTATATTTTGTCTAACAAACAATTAAATGGGCTGGACGCTAAAATTAAAGACATTTACTTACAATTAAAACTTGTAACCGAATTCTTTCAAAAACGAAACGAGCTAATTTCATTTTAATTACCAGATGGCTCTGCTAGGCCGTCATGAAGCGCCAAATTGAAGTTGCGGTGAATTCCTCGAGTGAATGCTGTGTGGATGAATCTTATTGGTCCATTTCAACCAATCAAAAGCTTCCATCTGGAAGCATAGATAAATTTTTATGAATCGAACAACTGCTTATCATTCCATTTCGCTCTTTCATATTTCTAAAAGGCACTAAGTTATTGGAACGTTTGTCGAAACTTTATCATGGTTATATTAAAATTTTCCACCCATACACAAAATTTCTAGTTAGATTGAAACAAACACAAAAACATTTTCGTATTCGGACACGTAATGTGACATTTTAATTTAACTTGATGGGTGCGGATTGCGGTTATTCGGTGTTAAACGTTCGGTGCGTGAGGATCGGGTGGTTTTAAAAAGTCTTCTCGCGAAAGCAAAGAAAGCTTAAATTTAGTAATTAAGTGCATAATTTAAAAGAAATATAAATTTACATAAAAATGCGTGCGTGCACGTTTATTTTAATTGCTGCTGCTGCTATTGTTTACTCAGTAAACGGCGACGTCTTCTATGAAGAGCATTTTAAGGATGGTAAGTTATTTTTTTCTTGTTCGGAGGGAATCCGGGCTTAAAAAGTAGCCGGTTGACGTGGGCATCAATGTCATGTGGATTTTTGTATAATTATAAATTTAGAAATTCTCCTGGGGGACTCAAGATATGTATTAAAATCATTATTTTTCTGACTTGCAGATAGCTGGGAAAAAAATTGGGTTTATAGCAAGCACCCCGGAAAGGCGTTCGGCAAGTTCGTAAGAACTGCTGGAAAGTTCTACAACGACGAGGAGGCTGACAAAGGTAAGTGCGAACCTCCTTAATTCTTAAATATTCAACCGGACGTTTTGTGTACGTGTCAGCAAATATTCGGGCGGGCAGTGATTCTTTTCTTAATATTCGCGGTTGACGTAAAACCGCTGATTTTTTTTATAATACGGAGTAAAGTAAAATTACGAACCGACTTGAAATAGATTTTTCGTTTATAAACAACTGCAAAAATAGATGTGTCGTCTCAGTTATCCAGAAAATGACGTCGCACAGTTCTTGTAGCCCCTCTTAAGAATTTTCTTACCGGCAATTATCACCGCCAAACAGGTCATTAGCCTTATCTGTTTCGCGACGTGTCGGTGGCGTAACATGAGTTCGATGGGTTGGGTCGTGTCTTGTCATCAATTATTATTTGCCTGGATTTTTCTTTCTTTATATAGTTCTAAATTGAGTGAACTTTTGCAGGTCTGCAAACATCGGAAGATGCCCGATTCTATGCCCTTTCCCATAAATTTAAACCATTCAGTAATAAGGATAAAACTCTTGTGATACAATTCACCGTGAAACATGAGCAAAATATTGACTGCGGAGGCGGATACGTTAAAGTGTTCGATTGCTCCCTTGATCAGGAAGATATGCACGGCGATTCACCATATGAAATTATGTTTGGCCCTGACATTTGCGGTCCAGGAACCAAGAAGGTTCATGTCATCTTCAGTTACAATGGAAAGAATGTGATGATTAACAAGGACATTCGATGCAAGGATGATGTTTACACCCACATGTACACTCTGATTGTTAAGCCCAATAATAGTTATGAAGTTAAAATTGATAACGAAATAGTTGAAAGTGGGGAATTAGAAAGTGATTGGGATTTCTTGCCACCTAAGAAGATCAAGGACCCTGAAGCCAAAAAGCCAGAAGACTGGGACGATAGGGTAAGTGTTAAAAATTGTTTAAAAAAATAATAATACTTATAAAAGATAACATTAAATTCTTTCAGGCAACAATTCCAGACCCAGAAGATAAGAAACCCGAAGATTGGGATAAACCAGAGCATATTGCAGATCCAGATGCCACAAAACCAGAAGATTGGGATGATGAAATGGACGGTGAATGGGAGCCACCAATGATCGACAATCCAGAATATAAGGGTGAATGGCAGCCAAAACAAATTGACAATCCCAACTACAAGGGCGTTTGGCAGCACCCAGAAATCGACAATCCAGACTACACTTCCGATCCTCTATTGTATCACCGCAAGGAATTATGCACTCTTGGTTTCGATCTATGGCAAGTCAAATCTGGCACCATCTTCGATAACATCCTGATCACAGACGATGAAGAATATGCTTCCAAACAGGCTGATGCCGTTAAGGTAACACAGGAGGGTGAGAAAAAGATGAAGGAGGCTCAGGATGAAGAGGAGCGCAAGAAGAATGCAGCTGACGAGAAGAAGGAAGATTCTGAAGAGAAGGATGATGAAGACGAGGATGATGAAGAACCAGAAGATAAAATTCCAGAAGTTCATGAAGAGCTGTAAGCACCTTTGTCGCACTCCTGTCCTTCACACTTTGTTTTTGCCTCTATCTCTGAAAACCGATTTCTCCAACTAATCTTTACGGATTTATAGCATTTCTCCTTTACTTTCTAATTGTTGGAGAACATGATTTTTTGTGTATACATTTTTGTATATTGCCCAAAAGAATCTTTCAAAGGTTCGAGTCCTTTAAGCAAAAATTCTGCATTTTGTTGAATTTCACACACTTGTTGGTGTGCTTATTATTATTTTTTTTTATTTTTTTATTATTTACTGAATTTGGATCACTGTTACGTAAAGCGCTAATGTGACCATGTACGGGATGTATATATCACTTTGTTTTCCACCTTATTTTAATGCGAATTTTTGTATGACTGAAAATATGGAAATGTAGTCTAGTTGTAATTTGTATTTTGAACGAAAATATTTGAGTGATTTAAATATAAAAACAATAAAAAAAAAACCGCAAACATTTTCAAATATGTAGTCTATTATTTTATTTTGGAGGGGAGTTGTTTCAAATTGTGTAATTGACAAGACTGGTTTCTTACAATTGTTCCTAAATTTTCAATAGGTACTAACCGCATGTCCTCGTAAGAAAAGCAGACGGCGGCGAAGTTTTTGAAACAATACTTTTTATTGAAAAGTACCGTAACAAGAGTTTTAAGAAATTACAGCATTTAGGGAGGGTTTCTATAATCATTTAATTTTAGTTACAGTAAAAAGAAATAAATTTGAATTAATTTTTTTTGATTTTTGTCATTTTAGGCGGTAAATTAGGCATGAATCCGAAATATGGGATTCTAAATTTATGAAAGGGCATTCTGAAAATGATCTGTAAGTAGTCTGAATCAATGAGCAAGAGGCAGGAAATTTAAATATCTCGGCAAACCAATATTGACTAGTAAAAAGAGGTTATTCAAGAACATCGTCGATGCAAACTGGTATATGAAATACTAAATTCGAAAGACGGTAAGGAGACATGAAGAGCGACTCCACTGATATTTGAAAGTCGAAGACATCACGCTGATATCTATAAAAACACAAGTATATCTGAGCATATTGGAATCTGAAAGATGCTAATGGGTTGATCTTAGGATGAGGAACATTAATAGATTGAGTGACTAGATTGATTGTAAGATTATTGAATATTATTGCTAATTAACTCTGCAAAAACCAGTCATCCATATAGGCAAATGGAAAGGAGGAAATGAATTGAAGGAATCATTCATTAAAATCAGTGGAATTGAATTGAAAATGAATATCTTTTACTTTTTATTCAACCAATGTAGAACAAAATGATAACCCAATATGACCAGTGATCGGTAAAATAATTTAGTAAACTTACAATCTGGCGCTTTTTACGGCGCTACACAATCACTGTAATTTAATGTGTTGACAGTGTTTATAGTGTACATTTATAAGTACAGAAGCCCGCTTGCTGCAGCATGGGCCATTAGAGTATTTGCGGCCTGCTGAGTTTCAAGCAAAAGTCGTGCCTCTTTCATCCAATCTTTTGCAATTTTACGTGGGGCACCATGCAAAAGATTCATATATTTAAGAGCTTGCATTAAATCACCACGATCCATAAAGTATCTGTGGAAATTATATTGCTTTCGATTTAAGTTTCTACTTATAAAGTAAAATTAAAACTGTTACCTGGCACGATTCAAAATATCATAGGTGTCAAATTTACTAAAGTCAACTACCTGATTTTGGAGTTCTTCGGCGGAAATGGCATCATCAGGTTTCAAAATAAATATTGATTGCAAATATGATAGAAAATACATTGGGAGTGAAGCACCATCATCGGAAATTAATGCTAATCGACGAGCTACTCTTTCCACATTAAGGAACCTTTCACGCAAGGCATCTTCTGGATAGACTCCACGAACCTGAGCCTCTTGGGGTAAATTTTGTAAAACAACAGCAACTAATTCATCTCCCTCGGCTAAATTAAAATAGAAAAAAGAATTTAGTATAAATTATTTTATATTTAAAAACTAAGTGAACTTACCAGCCGCCTTGTTAACTGCTTTAATTTCACTCTTTAGAGGACGAAGTTTTTGACGCCAGTGAACTCCCGGCTCCCCAGTTCTAACAGATGCCCAAAGTGCCTGGCAAGCGGCCCAAAGTGATTGAGCTTGATGCGCACACTTTTCTGATTCAGCTCTTGCTACAAAACAGAAAGCGGGTATTAAAAAATCGGCTTAGATTGTAGAGACCTTATAATGAGAAATGCAATGAATCACTTTATTTCTTTGATTTAAATTGATGTAAATAGAAATAGAGGAAATCATTTGCTTCTCTCAACACCCTGCGATTTTATTTATATTTTTATGATATTAATAATTAGGAAGTATTGAAGTACCTTTAAGCTCATCATCAATCTCTGAATGCATGTACGAGTTTACTTGTTAAACAGTTTATATTAAATATATGTAAATTTTACCTTTAAGAGCAGAATCCATGCCCTTCAGTTTACCAAGCATAGCAGCAAGCTGGAGTTTATAAGAAGCCTTTTCAGACGACAGTTTCTCATCAAGCTCCCGCATAAATATCCTTCTCAATTCTGTTTCCTTTTGAGATATAGCGTCCTGCAGGTGATCAACGTGCGCCTCTGACTGCCGTTTAAGTTGTTGTCTCAGCTGTTTTTCAGCATCAATTTTTATTTGGAAAAGTTTCCTTTGATTCTCGAGTGCAATATTACGCCTCTCTTTATCGAGGTAAAATTCAACTTGAGCTTTAAGAGCCTCATTTTGATCTTCACCTTTGAGGGCTTCGATAGCGCGTTTAAGTCGTACCTCTCCGTCCAGCTGCAACCTTTGCAACTCTTTCTGGTACGTGAGCACATGAGAATATGCATGCATGATAAACATATCCAAATCGTCTTTGGAAAGATTCAATTTTTTCTCTGACAAATTAAGGCCAGGGAAAAGGGATTCAATTTCTTCGATGAAATAGTTTCGGGCGCTCTCGACCTGAATATAGTTTTATTTAAAAAAAAAGTAAGTTATCAATGTCGCTGATATGCATCTCTACGGTTACTGACCTTTTTCCAATATTTTTCCGACTGATTTGCACTATGTTTTGCCTTGTACAGCTCATCCTTCGCTCGATCGATATTTTCGGTCCAATTTTTAATTTTTTCCCTTAACGCCAACAGCTTCTCATGATCAATTGCTGAAGCTGCTTTACTCAAACGTATTTCATATTGATCTTAAAAAAAAAGTATTAATTAAGCAATTGTTATTGTAATATTATATAAATAAAAAACATTAATCCTACCTATTATCCCAAGGGCAGTACGAGCTGAATCTTCGGCCAGCGCAACGGCTGTATCTCGAGCACTTGTCTTGTTTTTTAGAGTCGTCCAGGAAGAAAGGTCAAGTTTCTCCACAGCCTGATCAACAACTTTCTTGATATCGTCATTATACCTAAACATATTTTAATGCTACCTTGGAATCTTGGTGAATTAAATTCACTTACGTATTCAAGACTTTTACGGCTTTATGGAATTCCTGTAACGCTAATGTGGCGGCCACTTCTATCGACTTTTCCAGTTCTGTTAATTCAGATGGAATGATTTCTGAAGACTTCGCAATTTCAACTGGAGCAGACTTTTTTTCACCTGATGGTTTCGATTCTTGTTTGGCTGCAGCCTTTTCAATTAAAAAATGAGAAAATATTATCACAAGATCTTATATTATATTAAACGGCTAATACTTACAGTCTTCTGTGCGGCAGGCTTTTCAGGCTCAGGCTTCTGGGGCTCTATAATTTGATTTTTAATTAGTCAATGCTATTCAAAGTCAGAAAAGAAAATTTTTTACTTTTGATAATAGGCATAAATTTCTCATCTTTCTTTTCGGAGCTCCCTCCGAAAAAACCTGTGACTGATGATTTTACATGTTCCACTTTTTTCGTTAAACCTTCGAATGGTTTTTCTTCTTGTAAAACTATTTTAAGGACAGCATCAGCACCAGGAACATTATTGACTAGAGTCCGTCGGAAGTTATCGTCGTACCTTCAATTAAATTTGTGTGAAATTGTTTGCATAAATTTAGTTTTAGGAAATTACTTAGCATAAGTTATAACACCGCCTGTTGCTACAACAGGTGCTAAAAAAAATATTACTTTTCCGAATCCTGCCTGTCTGGGCTGATTTTGGTTGCTTAATTTGCGTATTTGATTTCCAGAGTATCTCTGCAAATTTATTAATATTTCATATTAAATTTCACATCGCTAAGTATTACCTAATTATAATAACCGGAAGGGCATAGTAGGAAACTTTTTTTTTATGCATACACCTATAAGATTTATGATATCAAAAAATGGCAAATAGGGACCACAAATTGAAAATTGTAATCACTTATTACTTTATAAATATGGAATAATATTGGAGCCTATTAGGAAAATAGAAGTTTAAGGTTTCACAAACTTAATTTAAACTTTTGCTTGGAGTTTCAGGCTGCCAAGAGGGCTATTTATTAACAAAATAGTTTCCCTAGCTTATTCCCTTAAAAAGTTTCATCTAAAAAATCAGAAGGTAGTAGTAGTAGTTTAAGGAAAATCAATATTGAATATTTACTTGCATTTCAGATTGTATTTGTTCTAGTGAATTTAATTGTTTATTATTTATACAACAGCGGTGAGATTGAGAGTAGTCACAGCGACGGGTTGGCTGAATTTTTTCCAACATAGAACTCATAAAAAACAGTCTGTGCTTGTGCGAAGCATCAGAATTAATTCCTCATTGCGTTAAACGCCCTAACTACAGATTTAGGGGAACCCCAAATTGTAATCCTTGCGTTAGTCTGTGGAAAGGGCCGCTGTATAACCTTCTGATTGAGGAGCCTCCTGTGACCTCTCCCTCAGTCTCAATTTGGTTAATGACGATTAATTAAGGTGGGTGGTATTATTAAGCGCTTCCCCGACGATTATATAATTTCAATAGATGTAAACTACATCGAGAAACATTCGCCGCAGTGACAGATGACATAACAATTCAGAAATAACGTGACGAAGGGTCCAATGGGGCACTTACCTGCAGAATTTTGTTGCTCAGACTCCTCGAACTAAAGCGGTACATGTCGGCGTTGTTTTTATCAAACAATGATCGAATCCCACGAACCGGCTAACCGCACTTAAAACCAATTTGCTGTCCGTAAAAGTAATCGCCAAAAAGAGCTCCGCTGTGCTCCGAACCTGAAGATGACGTTGGCTGTCACAACATGAAATTGGTGGAAAATTATACAAAAAAAAAAAATATGAAAAAGTAGTATAAATAAATTTCGTTCTGGTCACGTAAAATTTTGCGTTATAAATTATTTGCAATAGTAATAATATTGATAAACATTTATTTTACATATACATATATCTAATAAATAAAATTTCTCCGAATTGTAGTCTTTTAAAAAACAAATGGAAGTAGCCGAATGCGACCTTCGTGAATTTTTGGCGTTTCCGAAAATTCATCGGTTTGAAACTCCACTTTTTGGAATGCTGTCAATTCCACATCCACATTCGTTGAGTTTTGTGGTGCCCGATTTAGTATTGACAAATGCAAATTTGGTTGT
Source organism: Machimus atricapillus (assembly GCA_933228815.1). Lineage (NCBI taxonomy): Eukaryota > Metazoa > Arthropoda > Insecta > Diptera > Asilidae > Machimus > Machimus atricapillus. The sequence goes on along the minus strand of OW121788.1, from coordinate 3,274,208 downwards.
CATTGTGACAGTGAGAACCAAATTATGAGAAAGAGCGGCCGTGCAAAATGTTACGGATATTAGCAGCAGGTATGCCTAAATTACATAGAATTTTATTTATAAACTCTCGGTGAAACTCGTTTTAGTTTATTCTCTAGTTTTCTACAAATTCCCAGCTAATAGCAACTTTATTTTTTGCAATTAACCTAAAATCTTAGAATCTTCTCACATTGAAAATATTCGGCTTATTTTCTTATTTTAGAAATACTTTAGCAAATTGGTTCGATCCAAAGACAAAGTTTAGATGTTGATTTCCAGAAATTGAGTAACAAAAGATTGGCTTGATCCAAGCAGTGCATATTTTTTTGGTCCCCAACTTTAAATCAAAGGAGCAATGAAAAAATCTAATTCTTTACAGAAGTGGTGCATTAAAAAAGGTGTTCACAATTTTTGCACTTTTATACTGCCTAGGCCACCAGTTAACATTTTTGTGTTTAAATCAGAAAACGATTGATTAGTTTGACTACTTGATTAATTTAAATTTTTGACTTTTTAATTTTTCCTTTCAGAGCAGAAGCATGGGGAATTCAAGAAATTGATTATTGCACTTTTTTTTATATGTACATAATTTCAAATTCTAGACTCTGTGGTGTAAAATATGCCATTGCACGTATCTTGATTTCACGTTACCTATAAAGGTAAACACAATTTCTAGTCCAGTTTGAATTTTAGTGTTTATTTGTTTTTTAGACCAGGGATTAGGGAAACAAGTCGTTTTCCTTAGAAGAGGTTAAATTAATTAATATAATTAATTGATTATTTTGTGCATCCAAGCCCTTTACAGGGAATCTTCTAATCTTATGAATCTAACCAAATCGTGTCTTATCATTCTAACAGGCCTAACTAGGGCAGGAATACAAGAAGTACAAAAATTGGCAAGTCGAGGTACCCTATGTCTAAGGTTGCGTCCGCAGATCATTCAGCCGCAAAGAAACTTAAGTTTCGCCTTAACACGGTCACATTTCCTCCAAAGAATTGATTTATCTGCAGCTGCATCTCCTGTTTTAACAAGATCTACTTTGTTGCAATGTCTGAGGCCCTCACTTCCTCAAAGTAGGACTGTTACAAAATTCTCATTAAGGAAAGGAAAGAGGAAATCGGTTAAAGCAGTAATTAAGCGGTTTAAGCGCCTTCATTGGGGCGGTTGGATAAGGACTCGGAGCGGACGACATAAGAAACATTGGAAGAAAACGAAGGCGCTCAAACGTCGATTGAAGCAACACGTCTTTGTGAATGGATCCCAAAGTTGGCTACTAGACAAAATGGTCACGAGATATTGGAAACGACCCAAATATTATGTCGATGACCCCTACGAGCCGTATCACACTCGCGAGGAATATTTCGTTACTAAAGGAAAGCCACACATTTGAATTGTTTATATTTGAAGATTCAAAAATAAAGTAAAAAAATAAAGGATTGTAAAAAATAGAATAATGTAGTATTAATATTAGAAAAGTAACAAATTATCTTGCCGAGAATCACCTTTAAGTTTATCACATTTTACAAATATATTTTATATTTGAGAATAATTACAAATTATTAAACTACCACTGGATTAACGAGTTTACCCAAATATTCAATTTCACTCACCACGATATCGCCTGGCTTAAGATATTCCGGAGGCGCTCTATTCAAGCCTACTCCAGCCGGGCAACCGGTTAAAATTATATCACCTGGCTTCAGCGTTATACATCTAAATATAAAAATAAAAAACAATTATTATTATATACACTATTTTCGGTATAAATATTTACTGGGAGAGTCGTGAAATTATTTCGTCTATGCGAAATATCAACTCATTCGTATTTCCTTTTTGTTTCACTTCGCCATTTACGCTGCAAAGAAGGTCTAAATTGTGCGGATCGCGAATCAGGCTTTTGTGTACTATGGATGGTCCAAGAGGACAGAATGTGTCCATGGATTTTCCGATTAGATATTGGCCTCCATTACGTTCCTTTTGCCAATCTCGAGCGGAAATATCTTGTGCTACAGTGTAACCGAACACATAACTCATTGCTCGTTGTCTTGAGACACATTTGGCTTCTCTACCGATGACTACGGCTAACTCTATCTCCCAATCCAGTTTCTGTAATTTATAAAACCGTGAAGATATACATAAATATATTTCATTTCCTTAGAAAATGGAATTTAACAAATAATAATTGAAGTTTTGCTCATTTTGGGACTAATTTTGTTTTGGACAAATCCAGTTCTTTGCTTTAAAAAGGTTCAAGAGTTAACTAAATCCATCAGATAAAAATTCTATCAGTGCTTTATTGTTTAAAATTTAATTTAAGCAGAATTTATTTAAAAATTTCTTTCAGAAAACGAAATGAGATGTTTTGTAACGCAGTGTAATTTACCTTTGTAAGTGCATGAGCCTTAATAGGATCCCTTGGTCCGATTAGGGCGCTCGCAAACTTGCTGAAGAACATGGGCTCCTTTGGCGGTTCCCTGTTCTGTTCTTCGCAAAAGCTCTTGTAGTTAAAGGCAATACAGCAAATCTTTTCAGGATTTAGAACTGGCGGCAGTAATTCGATGCTATCATTAATTTTTTCGCATTTCATTTGCTTTGCCCTATTCTGGAGCTCAGTTGTACCGATTTTCTGCTTCATAAATTTGATCATGCTGTTACTAATGCAAGACGATTCCGTTAGCTCCACAAATTTTGAACAATCAGCGGACATAAGCCCCAATCTTAAACGAGGATCATTTTTTCTTTTGAATTGGAAAAATCGCATTTCTACTTCCAAATCAATTCTGTGGGAGAGTAAAAAAGTTTATTATTATTAAAAAAGATCGCTTGGGCAAGGTAGGATCTTCTACAACGATACTAGGGATGATGTTTTGCGTTGACCCTGTTAAATCTCAAAACTGAAACTCTTGATATTTCTTTTGGGGAACTAGCTTATAATTCTAATAAATTTAGAAAATAGGCAAATGGAAGTAGTGTGCACCTAGGCGTCTTACAAGACAATTTTGTAAAGGTTGCAGCGATGTTAGTTAATTTATATCCATTTTTGGTCAGGCCAGAAATTCTTCTCCAGAGACTTTGGTACATCCTTTAGGATTTCAGCCAATAGTTAAGCCAAGCGCTATTTTATAGGAGAGGATGCATTACAACTTCTAAACATCAATAAATGCTTTCATAAATTAAGCAATTGGGAGAATAAAATTAACTACAAAATAAAGAACTCTCAATCACCCGTGTCAATGTCACAAAGTAATTGAATAGGTGAATGTCAACGGTTTTCAAATTTTCACTTGTTTTAAATAACTACAGCAAATTCTATTTCGAACAAATTCTTTCCTCACTCGATAGGATAAAGCCCCCTTATTGGTCTACGTGAGGAAAGGTTTTACAAATTTTAAGAAAATATTGCGGGTTTGGTAATTTCAGAGCAATTTCGTTTTTTAGTATCTGCACCAATCACCTATAAAAAAAAACCGGAAAGTTTCCTTGCTCTAAAAGTATTCCAAGAATTGCTAATTGGGGTATTGTTATTTCAAAAATAAGATTTTTAAATTATATTTTTTCCTCCACAAACAAAAATTTATTTTATACATAAATGAATTACAATTTATCAAGCTACCACTGGATTAACGAGCTTACCCAAACTTTGAATTTCACTTTCCACAACATCGCCAGGTTTCAGATACTCTGGAGGATTGCGATGCATACCAACTCCAGCCGGAGTTCCGGTTAAAATTATATCACCCGGCTTTAGCGTTATACTCCTGTAAGACAAAAATATTTATTATTTTTATAAATTTCTGACCCTCTCAATATTTACTGGGAAAGCTGTGATATTATGTCGTCTATACGAAATATGAGTTCTTTCGTGTTTCCCTTTTGTTTCAATTGCCCATTTACAGAGCAAGTGAGATATAAATCGTAGGGATCAAAAATCAGACTTTTGTGCACTATGGCTGGTCCAAGAGGACAGAATGTGTCCATGGATTTTCCGATTAGAAATTGGCCTCCATTACGTTCCTTTTGCCAATCTCGAGCGGATATATCTTGTGCTACAGTGTAACCGAACACATAATCCATTGCTTCCTTTTTTGAGACACGTTTGGCTTCCTTACCGATGATAACTGCCAATTCGACCTCCCAATCAAGTTTCTAAGGTAAGATAAGATGAAACTTATTAGCAAACAACTATTAAAAAATATATGAAAACTTTACAAATGCTAATTATTTACCTACTTAAGTATAATTAATTACCTTAGTAATTTCATGGGCCTTAATAGGAGCTTTGGGTCCGACAATGGCGCTCGCAAACTTGCTAAAAAACATGGGTTCCTTCGGAGGTTCCTTTTTCTGTTCTTCGCAGTGGCCCTTGTAATTGAGTCCGATGCAAACTATCTTTTCTGGATTCAGAAGTGGCGGCAATAGTTCGATTGAATCGTTCATTTTCTCGGGCTCGCATTGCTTTATCTTATTCTGGAGCTCAGTTTTATCAATGTTCTGCTTGATGAATTTTATCATGCTGTTGTTAATGCAAGATTTTACCGACAGCTCCAGAAAATTCTCGCCGTTCGAGGAGACAACTCCCAATCTTAGGCGAGAGTCGTGTTTTCTCTTGAATTGGATAAAACGCAAATCTAATTCTTTACTGTGGGGAAGAAAACGATTTATTATTATTATTATTTTAAAGAGTTGTTGGAGCAAGTTTTGTTCGTCTCATCCAATGAAACTAGAGATAATAAAAACCTGACTATGATTTTTTAGTGCTTTAATTTAACAAGTCTTTTTCTAGAAAGAATGCAATCTACATATTTTCTTCTAAAATAAGCGTTTGTTCTAAGGGGGTTGGCGCTTGGAGAATTTAAAATTAATTAAAACAAAGAATGAAAAAATAACCTAATAAAATAAAATTAAAACTTCTTGGTTTTGTGAATATGATCCCCAAAGCCCCAAAGATTGTAAAATATTTTCAGGGTGACCTTTTATCAGGGCAGGGCTGTTCGTGATTCGTCAAATGTTTCCTTAGCAAATTTTTATTTAGAAGATAAGTAAAGGGAAGTAATATTCACCTGCAATCCGCGCGGGCCGATGAAGTGGCCATGGATAAATTATTACTAAATTTGTATGCTTGTTTTGTCAGACTCAAAGCTCTGCTCCAAAGACGTTGGAGCATTTCCCAGGATCTCGTGCAGCAGCTAAAAACACTGGTAATTTTATAGGCCAGGACCCATTAAGACCTGTTCTGAATTAATTTTGATGAAAGTAAACTTCAAATTTTAGCTAAACAGTAAAAAAACAAGAAAACGAAAGTGCGGACTGTAAAAGAAATCAACCAGATAAATGTCACAAGTTCAGCTGGGTTCGATAGGAAAATAAAATAATAATAATAACTTAACGAATTTCACGAACTAAATGTGGAACGGAAACATAAATATTTTTGACATTTATGTTCCATTTCCCAGTTGTTCTAATAAAAAAAATTTGTTCACTTTGAAGTTTTGCTGAGCTATGCACTAAAAGTCAGGGGGCACGGAATTTGCAGTCGGTTCGACAGTTGCGGCTCGTTTTTAAACAATTTCTCACTTTGGCAGGCAACTATTTTGTTCATAACTTGCTAACCTCATTAAAGCGGCCGTGATGGCAACAATTTCAAGAATTTTATGTCAAAATATCGTTCGGGTAAGGTGTTTATATAAGAAATTGAGGTTAAGGCCGATTATTGACTGGAATTTTTTTTTATTCCTCCTCCAGGCCTCCAGCTGTGGATCCGTTAGGGCCATTCACACGACCCCGGCCGCTGCAACCAAGAAAGGGGTATTGCATTTGAAAATTATTAACTTATTTATGTAAATAAAAAAATTTAACTTGGATAGGATCCGTCCGCCCACGAAGCGAAAAGAACCACTTGCACCCTTATCCCAGGCGATGGTGTGGGCCCCGAATTGGTCTACTCTCTCACGGAAGTCTTCAAAGTAAGCAACTCGGAATTTAAGAAACGTTTTTTCACAATTTCCAGGTTTAGTATTTTAAAAGAAGTTTGAGTATTTGCTGTAGGTGAAGCAATGTCCTTAAAAAAAAGTTTAAGGATCCTGCAGGCAACACACATCCAAGAAAGTACGAAGGGTCGGGGAAAAAGTTTTACAATTTTATAGGCAAGTTATATAATAGGGAGTTAAACATTATTTAGTTCAAAATACACTATTCAGATACATTTTTACCTTTTTGAGGTGGTATTCTAGCAGGCAGTGGCCCATGTATAACTCCACGCAAAAAGACCAGCAGGGCTTGAAATAAAATTTATTGTGGTAAAACAATTTTAGACTATAAGCAATAATTTATAATAAAATTGTTTCTTTAATTAATTTGTAAATTTTGTTTTAGTGAGTAAAAACAAAACGATCAGTATTTTCTAGGGACAGTTTTTAAATTGCGAATTAACTAGTTTTTTTTTTCCAAGAACTCAAAATTTACGAAGTTAAGAAAAATTTAAATAAAATTTTACAGGCTGCCAATGTACCTGTTGATTTTGAAAGCTACTTCTTGTCGGAGGTTAATCCTGTGCTGAGTGCAAAATTGGAGGATGTCGTCGCATCTATTCAAAGGAATAAAATTTGCATTAAGGTAAAATATAAACTATAATTAGTTTCTCATCGGTTTGTCTCTAATAACTTTTTTTTTAGGGTATTTTGGCTACCCCCGATTACAGCGTACAGGGTGAACTGCAAACACTGAACATGAAATTGAGAAATGAATTGGATCTGTACGCTAACGTTGTTCACGTTCGTAGTCTTCTTGGTGTTAAAACTAGACATAAGGTGCGATCTAAAATTTGTCCACTTTAATTAGTATAAACTTGTCTTCTTTATTCTTGTGCAGGACATCGACTGTGTCATCATTCGAGAACAAACTGAAGGAGAGTATTCTGCTTTAGAGCATGAATCAGTACCTGGCATTGTTGAGTGCCTTAAAATTATTACTCACAAAAAGTCTCTGAGAATAGCGAAATTTGCTTTCGATTACGCCACAAAGAATAACAGGAAGAAGGTAACAGCCGTACATAAGGCTAACATTATGAAACTTGGCGATGGACTATTTTTGAGATCTTGTGAGGAAATGGCTAAACTATACCCAAGAATTATTTTTGAAAAGATGATCGTTGACAATACAACAATGCAAATGGTTTCTAATCCACATCAGGTGATAACAGTTTATTTTTATAAGCGTATATTTTTACTTTTCGAAATTCTATAGTTTGACGTCATGGTCACTCCAAATCTGTACGGCAGTATTATTGATAATATTGCCTCTGGTTTAGTAGGAGGTGCGGGTGTAGTCGCCGGTGCTTCATATTCAGCCGAAACGGTTGTGTTCGAGCCGGTAAGTTAAACATTGCTTATAGCTTATTCCAATTTCATTCTTATTATTATTATTTTAGGGTGCAAGACACACTTTTTCTGAAGCTGTAGGCAAGAATGTGGCGAACCCAACGGCGATGCTTCTCTGCGGTGCTAAACTTTTGCGTCATATTAATCTTCAATCTTACAGCGATAAAATTGTAAATGCGATCTTAAAAGTCTTGCAGGACGGTAAAATTCGTACCAAAGATTTGGGAGGACAATCAACTACCCAAGATTTTACAAAAGCTGTAATATTTAATCTTCACTAAGGCCATGATGCGCTTTTGTTTTCGGAACCATTTTTCAGTTTTACTTCGTAAAGTATTAATAGAGAAAGTTTATAATCGCAGAAACTATTTATGTCCGTTGCTCCCTATTTATTTTTATCCTTGTTGAACTCATAGTTGTTTCAAATTATCGAAATTAAAATATTCAAAGTTTTAGATGAAGTTTTTACTTAAATTAAGGGGATATTTTCACTGGTTGTAGCTAATTTTATAATTGTGCAACAAAAAGGGGATTTATGATATATTTTTAAGGATATTATTTCTCATAGTGAAGCTAAATTAGGACCGAACATGAAGAAACAAAAGCTTGTTGAATTTAAGTCTTGTATTCAAGAAAATTTAGAAAATCAATTTTCTTTAAAGCGACCTACAGATTTACCTTTCCCGAATTTTTGTTTTACAGATATGGTAGGCTTACTAACTACTCCCTATTCTTTGAAGCAAATCCGATTAAAATTGTTCATCATAGTAACTTATTTATAGAAAACTGTCAGTTAATTGGGAAATTAAAAGTGTGACGAACCAAAATTCGACGTGATTAATTATTTTTTATAAATTTTGATAAAATAAAAATTCAGATGATTTTAAAATGCCATATTATAATATGAATCCATCTAATCCCTGTTCCATCCCTCCTGCTGCATGGGAAACGATTTGTACCAAATATCAGCAAATTAACTGCTATATGAGGGAAGTGAGGCGCTACGAAAGAAGGTTCAAACGAACTAAATGGTTGGCCCAGCCGAAATATCTCTGCACTAAATATAAACCTAAGCCCGTGTGCATGGGCAGAAGGACAATTCAAATGATCGATACAAACAGGAAGATATCCACTCGTCTCGAGCAGCTGGCAATGGCTCAGTTGAGGTAATTTCGTGCTTTCCATTTCTAACTTGAGGCCTCTAAATACATATAATTAAAAAATTAAGCGAAGTTATGTTGTGCACATATACAGGGTGTTTTGTTAGGGTCTGAACAGGTGTATTGCCATTCGATTCTACATGGTTTATGTAGGTACGTCTGTACTAATTTGGTCGTCGTAAAAATAAACTAATAATTCAAACAATGAACTAACGATAATTCAAAAATTAAAATTCTTCATTAAACACATTTAAATATTTTAACAATTCTCGTAAATCGAGGTCCAGCGCGGGAATTTTTCATCGAATACAAAATTTTGGATATAAAATTCATTCGTTTTATATGTGATATAAAATAAATATAACTTTCTTCTTTCAATTTTAATAACGTATTTGAATATGGTATTTTTCTTATTTCGTGTTCCTTGAACTCGTACACTATAAAAATTTTTATATAATAAAGTTGTTCAAACCACCACCAATTAGTCATAAAAGAAAAGTAGTTGTTGCCCAAAATGTTTATATATACTCAAGTAGTTTTGGGATGAATATAATAATTTTTTTTTAAGTACATATATATTTCAAATTCTAGGAGACTTATGGAAGTGAAAAGGGAGTTTGGTCATCGCTATAACCAAACACATATAAATACCTTAAATAGAGCCATTCGAAGAACGATATTTTCGCTTTATGGACGCCTCGCGAACGTGGTTCCACCAAAGCCGAGGTAAGTAAAAGTATAAAATAATATTAAATGATTTTTAAATTAAAGAAATTAATTTAGTCCAAAACCGTATAAATGGACTAAAAAAGATTGGAATTATATGAAAAGACGGTTGAAAAAATTAGCAGCTCCGAAAAAAGCAAAGGAACCAGAAAAAATTGTATGAATTTTACAAAAACGTATAAGTGCAATAAATAAATGGTATATTCCTTAGAAACGAAAAAGAATGCCGTTGGAAGAGTTTACGCGTACAAAAACGCTGGCTATTCCAAAACGTAAACAGGAAGAAGAGTTCGCGGGTTGGGTCTTTAAACCGGCAATGAAAAAACCGGTAAAAGGAAGGATACTCACATTGGCGGAACCGAAAGTTCGTAAAGATGTTCATTTCAAACCACTGGGGCAAATCAACAAGGCGGCACTAAAATATAAACGTGGGTATTTGGAGTTATTTATGCTTTTATATGATGTTACAATCTACGGACTTGTGTTCCATTTTGTAGCGTCGGAAAGAATCATTGCTCTTTCTACACCCGCACAAGGCCAAAAGAAGAAGGAAGCCGATTTAAAGGAGAATCCTTTCGAAATATCTCCATTCGCCTTGAAGTACAAAGCGTCTGCTCGTATAACTGAATTAGCACAAGCTAGGGAATACCCGAAGGAGCCAGACGACTTTAACAAGATCTCTCCTTCTGCTCTTAAGTACAAGGCGACGCCACGCATCATAGAATTGGCCCAGCCCAGAGGAGGAGCTAAGGCTTAAGTTATATCGTTGTTGTCACTAAATGAATGTCATAATTTTGTCTTCGTGCAGTTAGTGTCTTACATTTAAAATATTTCAATCCACACAAAAGTTAAGAGCTCTTAACTACTATCGAAAATCACTTTAAAGGTCCTCAGTTTTAATGAAAAATGCTAGAAATGAGTTTTTCTCCCAACATTTGTCCTCATTTTCTTATTCTGAATTAGAGTGATTTTTGAAATCAATTATGACGTTTAAGGTCCAGGAGCTTGCCACGAAGCGATTACAACATAAATCTTACCTTTGAGCACAGAATTAGGAGATATAAAGTGAAATGATAACGATGATATTTAGAATTGATAAATTTGAGAAAAATAATACTAATTTGTAATTTTATAAAAACAAAGAAGACTAAAATATTAACTAACTCGTTATAGTAAATATAGTCGTAAAACAAATAGGAATAAATAAGAAAAGTTTTGTGTGTATTTTGGAATTGATATTTTTGGTGATAAAAATAAAAATATCGTTTCTTATAAAGTTTTATTTATGTATGCTTTATTTACAGAATACTAGTTGACTCGTAACCGGCCTTGCCTGGGTATTACTAATATCTTTTTTAATGCGACAGGACCTAAAGTAACTATTACTCCTGCCGTAAAATCATCTCAGTAAACTTTAACTTTAATTTTTTGCATTCTAAGTGTTATAATCTAATAAAATTAGGTCTTACAACGTTTTTCGATTTATTATTAGTTCTTTTAATTTACAAAGAAACAAAATTGTTTTTGTGGGTCCGGGGAAATCTCGTAAATATATAGAAAGTCTCCCGGTGCAAAATCCAGCCTGGCTTCAAACCTAAATCTCGTTCTCAATTAGCTGAAAAGGGGCAGAATTCATAGAAAAAAAGTGCCAATCAATTAAAGCTTTACCCCCCTTTTAAATTCGGCCATTTTGTAAACTCTTTTTGACATTCATTCGTTTGTCGCGAGCCGTCGGCATGGAATTGAGGTTCGATTTTACTTCTAAATACGCTGCTATTTTATTTCTGTTATAATTAAAAAATAAAAAGTGATTTATTTAAGACCTGCAGCACACGGAGATTGCTGCAGAAGGAGTAAATCTAATTAAGAAATGAAATTAAAAGTAAATGCATTCGCCATGTGCGCGTCTAAAAAACTCTGTATTTACTTGGTAAAACGAGTAATTAATGATAAATGAATAAAAAAAAAAGAAATTAAATGAAATGGACAAATACAATAAAACTTCTAACATATTTAAGAATTTCCAATCTGGCCACGATCCATCCATGAAAAGCTTACGGTCTTGGCAATGGGAAATATCGTAAACACATAGAAAGTTGACCCTGTTCCCGGTGCAAAATCCAGCCTGGCTTCAAACCTAAATCTCGTCCTCAATTAGCTGAAAGGGGGCCAGAATTCATAGAAAAGAAGTGCCCATCAATTAAAGCTTTGTCCCCCTTGTAAATTCGGCCATTTTGTAAACTCGTTTGACATCCATTCATTTGTCACGAGCGGCCGGCGTGGGATTGGGGGGTTTTTACTTCCAAATTCGCTCCTGTTTTATTTATATTATAATTAAAAAATATAAAGTGATTTATTTAAGACCTGCAGTATACGGAGATTGCTGCAGAAGGAGTGAATGTAATTAAAAAATGAAATAAAAGTTAAAATGCATGCACTCGCCATGTTGTGTCGAAAAAACTGTGTTTACTTGGTAAAAAGAGTAAAGACAAATGAATAAAAAAAAAGAAATATAAATGAAATGAATAATACAATAAAACTTCTAAGATTTATAAGATTTTCCAATAGTTTTAAAAAAAACAAAGGAACGTTTCTAATTTTCTGCCTTTTAGAGTTCTACCACGCTCTACTTTTACCCATTTAACGAAGAAGTTTCAGACGACGATAAACACGAAGAAAGCGTAAATCAACTAAAGAAAGAAATAGTAATATCAAAAAACGTAATTTTTGGTATTTCAATAAATCAAGAGAATTAAAATTCCTAGATGTGCATTCATGAAAAATGAAAGGAAAATCGTGGGTATAAAAAAGTTTTTTGGTATGTACATAAATTTCATACATATATTTAAATTATTTTATAAAATTTAAAAAAATATATACATATAAACAAATACAGATAAATATAATGAAGATTTTTCAAATTTAATTTACTTTTATCGGTTTTTTTTTTTAAGAAAAAAAACGAGTAACAATCTATCTTTAGTTAATTAATTAATAAAATAAACGACAATGAAAATTGAACATACAAAGGGGGATATTAATTAAAAAAATAGAAAATGAAACTTGACAAAAATGTCAATTTCTTACTCATAATATTTGGATTTAAGGGAGATCATTAAACATAAGAACGAAATTGAAAATAAAGAGAAATATGCGCTTTCTTGTAAAAATGGCTTTAATTAATTCAATTTCCTTTGTACTTGAAACTAATGGAAGCAAAATGAAGAAACAATGCAACCAAAGAAAACTGAAACAAAACATACAACTTAGGTAGATTTGTGAAGAAAAACGCAGAAAAAAACTGCTGTAATCGATTCTTTTACTTTTCTTTTGTAAGAAATATTTTTTGCAATCTATTTAATAAATAAAAAAAATGCACTGAGGGTACAGATAACATTTTGGCACAATTTCTTTTTTGATAGCATTTTCCCTAATCTTCCATGATACACGCAAGAAAGCGAATTTAAAAATGTTTTTTTCTATTTTTTTTAATATTTAAATACCAAAAGAACAATAACAAGAAAATATATAAATTGAATAAATTTCATATTTTTACTTCATAGTTTTATGTAGTAAATTTCCAAGGGTAATCGCGGTTGGCAATTTTGACTAAGAATTACCTATTAAAAAAATGTGTAAAATCCAGCGGAGTGAAAGGGGTTTAAATAAATTGACGGTATTAGATTTTTAGAATTTAGTTGTTATTTGTTCTTGCAGCCTCTAAGACTTTTTCTAGTGTGCAAGTGATTTACAATAAAATATTGCAGCACATTGCAGTTTAAAAAATATAGTTGCATCTTTAATATTGTTGCAAAAATACACTTTAGAGGCAGAATTATTCTCTCTTTTAGTAGCAGTTACATACAACACTAATTTTTTGGGGTAATCAATTGAGCCGCCACTTAATTAATTTTATTTAAGTTTAAGTGGCTACTCGTACTCCAAACGGGCTGTGGGTTTACGGGAAAATTGCCCCTAAACCCGCAGAACCGTGACTTTGAGGGTTTTCGGGCAATTTTCCGTAAACCCCTCATCATCAATGATATAATATTAATATTGTCTCCATTAAATCCTCAAATTTATTCCTTTTCTTTATTTTTCTCCACAGAAGGCAATCGCCCCGGATCAGGACTCTGGGAGCTGAGATTTCACCAAAGAATTAGCCGAGGACGAAACATTCAGCTGAATTCTCCACAAAACGCACTCGCCCGAGATCAGTACTCTGGGAGCTAGAATCTAACCCTGGAATTACCCGAGGATGAAACTTTCAGTTGAAGTGACCCACCCCATCTGCTGAAAACCAAAAAAATATGTTAAAATTAGTATTAAAATTGCGTAAAAGTTAATTTTGTACAAGCCCAGCGTAATAAATTAAAATTTGTAAATTTCTCCATCTACAATGTAAATAAATAGTCGTATTTAGAATTAAGTTCAATTAGAATTGTCCTGAAATTGTAAAAATGAATAACCATTCAAAATAAACTTTAAACGAATCTGCAATTTTTAAATTTACCGCCCATTCCTCTCACCTATTCAGCTGTCAATTCTGGCCCTCTTTCGGTCAATTTGGAACTAGTTTTGTTGTGTGGAGCTAGGCTGGTTGTTGTCCCGGGAAGGAAGTCGAAGTTCGATGTTTTTGCGATCTTTCCCCGCTCCAAGACTGTAAGCTCTGCACGACCGGGCCGGGTCTTGGCTAAAATTTAACGCTTTTGTGTGAAAGCTGAGCTTTGGTTTGGAAGTTCCAAATTTAGCCAAGACCCGGCCCGATCGTGCTGAGCTTACAGTCTTGGAGCGGGGAAAGATCGCAAAAACATCGAACCTCGACTTCCTTCCCGGGACAACAACCAGCCTAGCTCCACACAACAAAAAATAGTTCCAAATTGACCGAAAGAGGGCCAGAATTCACAGTAGAGTAGGGGAAAGCAGCGGCAAATTTAAAAACTAGCAGATGCGTATTAAATGTTTATTTCGAATGGTTATTCATTTTTACAATTTCAGGACAATTCTAATTGGACTTAATTCTAAATACGACTATTTATTTACATTGTAGATGGAGACATTTACAAATTTTAAACGTATACAAATTAAAATACAATTTATTACGCTGGGCTTGTATAAAATGAACTTTTATGCAATTTTAATACTAATATTAACATATTTTTTTTGGTTTTCAGCAGGTGGGGTGGGTCACATCAGCTGAAAGTTTCGTCCTCGGCTAATTCCAGGGTGAAATTTTAGCTCCCAGAGCCCTGATTGCGTCCTGTTGAGAGAACAGCTGCAAGTTTCGTCCTCAGCTAATTCCTGGGTGAAATTTCAACTCCCAGAGTCCTGTTCCCGGCGATTGCCTTCTGTGGAGAAAAATAAAGAAAAGGAATAAATTTGAGGATTTAATGGAGATAATATTAATATTATATCATTGATGATGAGGGGTTTACGGAAAATTGCCCGAAAACCAGCAAAGCCACGGTTCTGCGGGTTAAGGGGAAATTTTCCCGTAAACCCACAGCCCGTTTGGAGTGCGAGTAGCCACTTAAACTTAAATAAAATAAATTAAGTGGCGGCTCAATTGATTACCCCAAAAAATGGGTGTTGTATGTAACTGTTACTAAAAGAGAAAATAATTCTGCCTCTAAAGCGTATTTTTGCAACAATATTAAAGATGCAACTACATTTTTTAACCTGCAATTGTACGGCAATATTTTATTGTAAAACACTTGCACACTAGAAAAAGTCGTAGAGGCTGCAAGAACAAATAACAACTAAATTCTAAAAATCTAATACCGAACTTGGACACAAAATGTGCTAAGTTTTCAACAATTCAATTCAAGAGTACTTTTTTATTCAAAATAAAAATACAAAATTCCAAGCAAACGTTCTAGTTTTCAATTTAAATAAATTAATAATATATTAAGAAAATGGTCGAACTTAAAATTAAATTCAGTAAATTTCGACAACATTTCAAATTTTTAGTTCACAGGTATAGGAAAATTGTCACAGGCAATCCCTGACCCTGTCGGTAATTTTGACTTAGCATTATTAAAAAATTTTACAGTAAAGCGGAGTCAATTTATTTAAACCCCTTTCACTCCGCTGGATTTTACACATTTTTTTAATAGGTAATTCTTAGTCAAAATTGCCAACCGCGATTACCCTTGGAAATTTACTACATAAAACTATGAAGTAAAAATATGAAATTTATTCAATTTATATATCTTCTTGTTTTTGTTCCTTCGGTATTTAAATATTAAAAAGAAAAAAAAATGTTAAATCCGCTTTCTTGCTGTGTCATGGAAAACAAAAGAAAATGCCATCAAAGTGAAATTGTACCAAAATTTTGTTGTCTGTACTCAGTGCATTTTTTTATTTATTATTATTATTATAGACTGCAAAAAACATTTCTTACAAAAGAAAAGTAAAATCGATTACAGCCTTTTTTTTCTGCGTTTTTCTTCACAAATCTACCTAAGTTGTATGTTTTGCTTTAGTTTTTTTTATTGTTTCATTGTTTCTTCATTTCGCTTCCATTTGTTTCTATTACAAACGAAATTGAATTAATTAAAGCCATTTTTACAAGAAAGCGCATATTTCTCTTTATTTTCAATTTCGTTCTTATGTTTAATGATCTCCCTTAAATCCAAATATTATGAGTAAGAAATTGACATTTTTGTCGTTTCATTTTCAATTTTTTTTAAAAAATATCCCCCGTTGTATGTTTAATTTTCATTGTCGTTTATTTTATTAATTAATTAAATAAAGATAGATTGTTACTCGTTTTTTTTCTTTAAAAAAAAAAAACCGATAAAAGTAAATTAAATTTGAAAAATCTTCATTATATTTATCTGTATTTGTTCATATGTATATATTTTTTTAAATTTTATAAAATAATTTAAATATATGTATGAAGTTTATGTTCATACCAAAACTTTTTTATACCCACTATTTTCCTTTCATTTTTCATGTATGCACATCTAGGGATTTTAATTCTCTTGATTTATTGAAATATGTACCAAAAATTACGTTTTTTAATATTACTATTTCTTTCTTTAGTTGATTAACGCCTTCTTCGTGTTCATCGTCGTCTGAAACTTCTTCGTTAAATGGGTAAAAGTAGAGCGTGGTTAGAACTCTAAAAGGCAGAAAATTAGAAACGTTCCTTTGGTTTTTTTAAAACTATTGGAAAATCTTATAAATCTTAGAAGTTTTATTGTATTATTCCATTTCATTTATATTTCTTTTTTGTTTTATTCATTTATCACTCTTTTTACCAAGTAAATACAGTTTTTTCGACACGCAACATGGCGAGTGCATTTTAACTTTTATTTCATTTTTTAATTACATTCACTCCTTCTGCAGCAATCTCCGTATACTGCAGGTCTTAAATAAATCACTTTATATTTTTTAATTATAATATAAATAAAACAGCAGCGAATTTGGAAGAAAAACGTCCCAGTCCCACGCCGACCGCTCGTGACAAATGAATGGATGTCAAACGAGTTTACAAAATGGCCGAATTTAAAAGGGGGACAAAGCTTTAATTGATGGGCACTTCTTTTCTATGAATTCTGGCCCCCTTTCAGCTAATTGAGGACGAGATTTAGGTTTGAAGCCAGGCTGGATTTTGCACCGGGAACAGGGTCAACTTTCTATGTGTTTACGATATTTCCCGTTGCCAAGACCGTAAGCTTTTCACGGACGGATCGTGGCCAGAATTGGAAGTAAAGTGTCCATCAATTGAGCCGCTTAATTTGAATGTGGGTTAAGACAGATTTACATTCTTTTAAGGTTAAATCGACCTTATGACTTGAACCACTTTCAAAATTAGCGGCTCAATTATATCTTTATTAATCTCCAGATTGTTATTGGTAAAAACCAAATTTATTGTTCCTCTTTTCTATGAAATAAAATCATATCCTCAAGGAGTAAATTAAAACTTACCTTTATGTCTTAAAAAGCGATCAAGTGATGAAGCTAATTTCAGCTCCCAAAGTCCTGATCCGGGGCGATTTCGTTCTGTGGAGAGAAATAGAGAAAAAGAATAAATTAGAAAATTTAATGGAGAAAATATTAAAATTATATCATCAAAAAAAATGTTTTTTTTTTATATTTTCTCAGAACATACCCTGATTTTATTTTTCCTATAAGCTAGTAGCCGTTCGGGCCAATTAAAAATGAAAAATGTGTTCGAAAAGCGCTAAATTCTACTAGGAAGTCCCAATTTTTTCCAGGATTAATTTAATGTTTGCCTTTTAGGCTCAAATTAGCAATCAACTGGTAAAATCAAATTCTGGAAATTGCTAGGCCAAAAAGTGTGATAACAATGTTTGTTTTACAAAGAAAAAAAAAATAAAGTCGTAAGGTTTATAGAAAAATTGGTTTTATTCGCTTAAACCCTTTCAAGTGAGGATTTTCCAGCTCTGAAAGAAATAAAGCAGTTGTAGCGGTCAGGAAAAGACTATAAATCATGCAATGTTGGATATTTTGTTCAAAAAATTTAAGTTACACATTTTTCCTTTGAAGGTTACTGATTTCAACAAAACGAACAAATAATAATTTGTAAAATGAGGCCTTTTATTTTTTTACTAACAACACTTTTCTGTTAAATATGTGAACCCAGTTTCCTTTAGTTTCCTTTTCACAGTAGTTGTTTTTCTAAATTTTTCTTACTTACTGATTAACTGTCGGTAAACATTCCAAAAGTAAACAAGTAATAAAATAAAACATTAAACCAGTTATTTTCATTTTCGATGGCACTCTGCTGTTGTTATTAATATACATAATATGTATTATAATGATTATAGAGTTAAGTTTTATTATTTCTCCAATTATATGAGAAAATGGTCGAAAACCCCCAAACCCGGGCAATTTTCCCTTATATCCGTAAACCCGTAATCCGTTTGGAAAGGGTATAGTCATTTCTTATAATTTAAAAGTTTAAGAGTTCATTTGACTGAGGACCAGAAAACTTAAAAACGTGTTTTTTACACTATGTTTTTAAAATACAACTACTCACTGATTAGTTTCATCAATTTAGAATGTTTAAGGCTCATTATTTACCCTTTGGAACCTTTATCGTGTGAAATAGATCCATGCATCAAAAATTTAAATTTAGGATAGGAAAAAGTCAACAAAAAGTGAACGTACTTCAATTATTCTAATTTGCAATATATAGCGACAATCCTTCGCGGGCGTATATAGAGTAAATCTCCAAAGTTTCAAGTTTATGTAGGATCGCGTATCCCTTTTAATTAATTAAAAATTTCTTTTAAAGCGATATATTTTAAAGTGGAAAGATCAATATCGAAGACGTGCTGTTATTTTAATTGTAAGTAAACTCTGTATAATAAAAAACTTAAACATTTCATCATTATTAGTAATTATTAATTGAATTGGTATCACTGCTACTTATAAATAAATGAGAGTAGCTTTTCGGGTTGTTACTCTTCTCCTCTAAAACCACTGAATGGATTCAAACGGGGTTTTTTACTGTAGGACAGATCGGATTGGTCCTTCGGAAAGGTTTTAGGCTATAAGTAATGCAAACATAAACATAAGCATAAATATAAACTCTTCATTCCGGATTCATATTTATATAATTAGTTTGGGTTAAGATATGTTTGCGATTTCAAAAAAAACGGTATTTTTTATATGCTGATACACATATAACATAAAAATCCATACAATTATTTATTGGTTTTTGTTGGGAATTTTTTGTTTTTTTAATTTTGCAGAAATGTTCTCCAGAGACTCGAAAAGATCCGGGATTCAATTAAATACAAATCTTTGCTTCACCCCGTTATTTGATGTAATTTTGAAACTTGATTCATGGTCGACTGTTAAAGTGGAATAAACATTTTTAAGCAGATTAAAATTTAAAAAAAAAAAATTATAAGAGTAGAGCTTTCTGAGGGTGAAAGCCTGCTTGGGAATATTTTTTGCTCCGAATGAATTTGAATCCCATCGAAATCTTGAATATGGTCGAATATTCGGCTTTATAAAGATCCTTGTGATTCGAAATAGTACATATGCCAATTCCTTCTTTTGATTTTTGTTGATTGATTTATTTTCCCAAAGAAAATAGTTTTAAATAACCTAGATATTGATTTTATAATATGTATGTATGTATATATCAATTTACAACCAGTTAACACAATTTTTCGAAACTTGTCAGTTCAGATTATAAAACACCAACCATAGTGGTTTTTTTTGTTAAACTTATTACGCCTAGCATTTATAATATTAGTTGGGATATTTGAGAACTATCATAATCAAATGATATAATAATGCCCAGGGGAGGAAAAGCTGGTATATAAAGAATCCTTTTGGTAGTTATGCTAACGTTAAGTGGTGTCGTTTCATAACCGACGAACAAAAGGTCCTCTTGCTTTGTTTCATAAATTCGTTGTTACTAAACGAATGGTAAAATGAGTTTTCCCAAAATGAAAAAGACGTGCATTTTTTAATTTCCCATAAAAAGGATATAAAACAGTGGGTATTCAACGCCAAAATTTTGAAAGGAAACCCATCAGAAGCATCACACCTCACCTGGCGTGCTGAAAGCGCGAGCCGTTCGCCAAAACTTTTAATGGAGTGCGATCAACAATCACCCAAAAGCCAATCTCCGCTCCTCGTCGGATTGAAATTTTGTGAATGAACTAGAGCACGCAAAACTTATGGCTCTATACATCTTTGATAGATCAACAGGTAGCAAAGAACAACATGCAGACCACACAGAATGAAATTTCTGGCTGGCACAGGAAGAACGTTCCTCGCTCTGGTTATATAGTGCCCGGCTCGGGAGAAAGGGGAATTTTCATGGAAATTTTCGGGACCTGTTGAATAGGGGTTTTTGTAGTTTACCAACGTATGGCACAGCAAAATTTTCAGCCAGGGGAGTGTCTGTGTTTCACTTTCATTTTATTTGGCAAGGAAGATGAAAATCACGACATACACAAAATTTGCTTTTCGGTTTCGTTGTACATGGGACTCAGGCTCACGGAGAGAGGAAAGCGAAAGTTCCATCACATGTTTTCAGGATTAAATTTCCTACCCTTCATGACTTTAACAGATGTAAAGTGAAAGTTAATTAGGTTACTGGCCAACTAAATTGAACAAGCTTCCCACGCACGTGCTACGTGCAAGTGACTAAAATTCTCTAAAGGTAATTTAAAACTAAAACTGAAAGGTTTTAAGAATGGAAAACCTAGCTCAACTTTACGTCCTTTGCATAGTACGGCACATAAACTTTTAGTTTACCCAACAATAAGGATTCAAAGTTAAATTTTGACTAAAACTTTGCGGAGAAGTTCATTGTACTTTCACTTGCCCGTTGAATAAAGATCAAAAGTATGTATAGTATAAACAAAACATATACATATCTATGTATTTATATTTCTTAGATTAGAGGTTCAAAATTAACTTTCAAATTGAGCCATTTCTCAAACCAAAAGTACAAGAAAAGTGCATACCACATTAAGAAAAATATAATATGTACATATAAAAGAAATGTATCTTTAAAATTTCATTTCAGAATGAAATAACACTTCTGGTTAAAATATGTATAAGTTCACATTTTGACTTATGTAAAAAAAGAGAATCCAGGAAGTTGTTCCCACAGCTTATTCTAGCGCGTTTCATGTTGTTCAAGTCGCACTAAATGTTGAAATATGTTTAACTGTTCATGTCAAATATTAATCCTATTATATTACACACTATACACACTGTTTATTTATTGCTCGTTGGAAAGAAAAACAAATTTTTTTAATGAGACAACGAGTTTTTAGAATAATTGAGAATGGTCAATCAATTAAAATAAAATAACATTTACATACATACATACATAGTTGATGTCGAAGAGTTTACTACTTATGTTCTTTTAACCGTATAGATAAAATTGAGAGCTATATTAATAGTATTATACGATATATTATATACATAGATATAAAATAGAATGACTATTTTTGCAAATATGTAGGACATACATATAACTACAAAAATTTTTTGTTTAGCCCTGTGAAATAAGTTTGCAGCGGTTTAACAGCTTGTTGCGATCGGTAGAGGAGGCTGAATCATCGACCGATGAATCAATCGATTATTTGATTTTACCACTTTAGTATCTGAAACCGACGATGCATAGAACCTCTTTATTTATAATTAAAAAACTATTTGATCGCTGTGGATTGATTCTACATTTCTGTTAAGTATTCAATTTTTTTTAAAATATTTTTATTTTTAATATTCTTAATATTATATTACGTACATATGGTATATTTTTTTTTGTAATACATATTTAAAAATGTTTTTAAATAATATTTTCAATGTTTAAATGTTTATCTTAAAGACAAAATACATATTTTGAAATTTTGTCACATCATATAGCGTGGAAACCATCCAAAAATGGCACCAAAATTTGGAAAACTTTTGTAAAAATATTACATTTTAATTTTCAAATGTCGTTGTTTTTTTTATATTATTAATTAGGTGAAGACATTCATAATTTCTTTTTCTTTCTGTCGAATTCTACGAGTAAGTTTATTTTTTTAAATTTATTATTCACGCAAGAATTGTGATTTAAATAATATTTAGTGAACTTATCCCACTCTGAATTTCGGAATAAAACGCTCCAGCGATTTGAGATAGGGTGCTCTTTTTCCACCATAGTGTATAATTAATTAAAAGTGGATAATTTTATGATATTGCCCCTTTCGAATCGAGGGTGCTGTTGGCAGAACCCTTAGTTTCTGGACAAATTTCTTACTTTATTGAGTAGGCTCTCGTGAGAAGTTGTTCCCTAAGTCACCCTCAAATGCTTTCATATCTTGGGAACATAACTTCCTGTTTCTTATTTGCACTAATAAAATATAAATGAAAACCACGAGAATTGCTCCAGCACAGTGCGGAAATTGTTTTCCTCAAACTGTTGAAACTTGGTTAGAGTTGGAGAGGCAACAAATGTGTGGAGGAGACCCACATCGAAGGATGATGATGACGATGATGATGCTCCGGGAAAGCCCCATCCTCCAATATCATCTGTTCCCAGGGATAATTAGAGGCGAGGAGCTGCCCCGCTGTTTGCTATAGTTTATATCTAGACGGGATTGACGGGAATCGGCGGGAATTATTGACGGGAATCGACAGGAATTGACGGTATTGACTTTGACAACATTAAAGCCGACAAATTCAAGTAGTAGTTGTTGCCCGGTGCCGATATACCGCTTATACGGTGCCCCCGACGGTGATTTTTGCTTTATAAAAATTATACAAAACTCTCCTCATCGGAGGCTGGTGCGCTTTACTTTCTTTCATTTTCTGGTTAATTAGCTACCAATAAAAAGTTTATCGCGCACAATTAGTTTGGTGGAGTACATCAGGTGTATTGCGATCCTGGTGCATTGGCTGATGCACTGGGAAGTGGAGCGCCAGGACCCAGTTTTCAGCCCCAGCGCTAGTTCCAATTTAGTCATAGTACTTTTGCTGCAGTTTGTTTGTTTGTAATGCAACCGTAAAATCCATAGATGACAAGGAGGGGGGGTGGGGTGGGGTGGAGGGTTTGCGTGTTTCATATATATCTCTCGCGTGGAACCCACACGCTTTTCTGTTCGCTCTACAATTTTCCGCATATTGAATATGTGCGTGCATTTCCCATTTACAACTTTTCTATTTAGAACCGATAAAGAGCCCCCGTTATTGAACAAAAGGGGGGGCGCATAATATATTGAACGGACGGGGGCTGTAAAGGGGTGGTTTGTTGCTCGCATTCTACCCATTCCACTGGACTGTGCGTATATTTTTGTTTGTGCGTTAAAATAAAGCGTAAAAGGCCTGGGAGAGAGAGGAAAACTTGATTGAAGGCTATGTGGTTACGGTATTGGGTCGCTTAGGGTTGGGTTGGAAAACTAAAACTGGCTAACGAACGGGCAAAATAGCCCCCAACCCCTATTTTACTCATAGGCTCCCAATGCCGAGCACTCGCAGGAGCACCAATGCATCGGATTTGACTTGCTCCTCAGCATGTTTATGGCTTTTATACCTTTCCAGGGCATTGGCTTTGCGCCCCCAACGTATACCCGGGACCCGGGACCTGAGACCTGGAACCTGGAACCTGGGACCCGGCACCCGCGCCACCAAGAACTCCTTCTGAGTGATTGGTTGGCCTTCAGGCTTTGGGTGAAAGGCATAAGAACCTCTCACCGGTTATTTTCTATTAATACCCAGCTCGGTGGAATGATCCATCGCCAGGGCGGAGACGAAAACTTGCGATTTGCGTTTGATTTGCATTTCCGAATGAGGAAAAATTACTTTCTGTATAGACGCAGAAGCATCCGCGGCGCAAAGTCGGTATTTAAGCCTCTGCTCGAAGAGAAAACAATGCGACCATTAGTAGCTAGTATAGCATTTTGTTTTTTGATCTGCAAAAAAAAACTTTGATCTTTTACAAAAAATAAAAAATCCCACTAATAGAAATGTAATCCCGATGGATTGCCTGAGTGCCTTTTTCCCCTGTTCGAACCCAAACAGGATTACAATCAAAGGACACAACCATGAGCGGGTTTTTAAGCGAAAAACAAAAACTTGCTCACTTCCCGGGGAATTTGTTCTTCCAGTGGCAGTGTCCTTACTTTCGATTTCACCTGACAAAGAGAGGTTTAATTGCCTCTACCTAGTTACTACGGAATTACACAAAAGATAAGGAGCTAATGTGATGCCTTTGTGGTGCTGACAAATGTGTGAGGACTTCTCAACAAAAGGGCTTTATTGCCTTTTAACTGGCTTCAAAGACACCGCGAGTAAGGCTTTTTTGTTTTTTTAATATGCGGAAAATTGTCGTACCTTGAAAAGATTTTGCGTTCTGATAGAGTTCCGATAATCAAGAAATGATAAAATACAACTTTGTAGGAAAATTGGTAAAACGATGAAGTTAAGTGTTGTTTTTAAAAAATCATTCTTTTGAAAATCTCAAAATTCCAAAAATCAGTTAAATAGGAGTAATAAACACAGAACATGAGCAATTTCATTTAAAATGCAATTTTTACAGAATGACTTTTTTAAGATATAGAACTGATAACAAAATTTTAGGTTTTTTGGAATTAACCTAATATAAAAACTAAAATTTAATTATATGTGATCCCTTAGGAAAATCTCCTTATAACGCTGAACTACTGGGGGCTAAAATGTGTCGGATGTAATAACATCCGGAAGATATTCAACAAGATAATAATTTGAAACACAAAGCTCGCGGGACCATTAAACAACTGGCTTCCAAACTATGAATTTCAGGTGTTGGATTGGCCTCCACAATCCAATTTAACACATTTAGTTTGAGTTAAATAGAAACAAAGCAGGACATTGCCGAACATTAAAAAGAGCTAAGGAAGGGTAGAGGGAGAAGGCATGTAGCAAAATCCCACCTTTTAAATTCCTGAATTCAATTGAGTCCCTCCCTGCCACGATGAATACTAAATGTAAAGGATAATTTGGTTTTGCTATTAAAGTCCTAATTGTGCAAACGACCACTTTCTTTCTCTAGCTTCTTCCTTTCTTAAGAAATATATATACTTTTTCAAATAAATTTAATTGCTGAAAATAATAAATTTTAATAAACTGATGAATAGGTATAAAAAATAAGGAAGAAGTTTTCAATCTTTTGATGTTTTCATTGTTATTTAAGTTTAACTGAAAATAGTTTTGTCAAATCTTGTTAAATCAGACTTACTTCATCAGTAGATAATTTATTTATTTAAAATTGTTAAAATTACTTTACGAAATTCGATTAGAAAATGAACAAATATTGTTTCCTGGTCAAAGTTACTAGAAATCATCTATGTTGAAATATCACGAAAAATAGCAGTTTTCACAAAATTTGCCTTTCAGTGTAGGCTCCAAGTAGAGGTATATTATATTTGATAAAAGTTTATTTCCTGATAACTTTTTATATTTTATAAATTAGAATGGGTTTTTACAAGATGCGTTCTGTATAAAATAACCTTATTTTGAGCTTTAGAAGTTTCCCGTGTTTCAAAATACAACAGACTACGTACTTCAAATATCAAATACCATGAAAAGGGTTCAATTAAAATCTACTTATTACTTTAGTAGACGATCCGACTGGGGATTGATTGAACGACTTTTCGGTTAAGTCCTTAATACATCACATAATACTGAATGGTTTTCAATTAAACATTTTGCAAAATACAAAGGTTATGCAATATGATTTACAAAGTTTCATGGAATTTTGTATTTATTAATATCCACATTTGAAACATTCAATTCAAAGTTTCAATTCTGAACAACAAAAGGACCGAGATTTACCGACAGGCATGAGTATTAAAAAGAATAAAAATGAAATAAAAAATAAAAAAATAAAGGAAATTTCTACAAACGATATTATACAAAAGCTATTTTATTTTCCCCCGAAAAGAATAGAATTTTGCAGATTTTGAGTTTATTGTACTGGAATTGGCGCGTGTAAGGATGGTGGTGGTAGTATGGTTGGTAGATTCAGCCAGGTCTGCGCTAAATCAATCGACAAACAAGGGCTGGCTACATGTAGACTAAATTAGTCGATTGCCTCTAAAGACACCAAACAAGGCACTCATATTGGATCATATGTATATAAGCATTTCATGCATGAACATTCGTTTTATTTGAAATGCTCTCATCGACTGGCTACATCGTCGGGTGCTCCACGAGGCTTTTGCACCGCAAATCACTGCGACCTCCAACTCCCTTGTTTTAATTAAAACAAATCCAAACAAAAAAAAAACGAATATATATACTGAAGCCAAAACGCAAATTCATTCGACTATTCTCTGTGCACGCACAGAACGGATTCGAGTTGAATCAGCACGCATCGTTCTACTGCTATTAACAACTTTCATCCTGCAGGATCCGGTGATGGTCGGATCCTGGGGGCTAGGAGGAGGAGGGTACGGCTGCAGGGGCCACAAGGGGGGGCGATGAGGAGCACATCGAAACCTTTATCCTCTGTGTTTGTCGAGCATTAGAACACAGGATGGAGCTTCAGCTGTAGCGAGCTCTGTTCAAATTCATTTCATTTTGCTAAATAGCTTTAATGTCAAAAGAAACTTTTTCCGAGAGTTGGTAATTGGCTGCTGCGTCTCTTGTTTGCGGAAAAAAATTCGCAAAACGTAGGGACCGATGGTGTGGGGGGTGGGTGGGATGCGTGGGCGGGCCAGCCCCAATCCGTGTCCTGGGTACTCCCGGTATTTCCCCGGGTATCCGCCCAACCCGCACCACCAACATTCAACATTCAACACAATATCCACGCCAGCTCGTTCCAGTTAACGCATGCTGCTAATGGGGGTGGCTTTTTGCATTATGTATTTTTCTGATGGCGAAAAATCGCCTTCCGCTTATAAATTGTAAAATAAAAAAATTGTGCGTTCCCGCGCTGAATAGGAAGGTTTCCATAATACAAAAAAAAAAAAAAAGAAGAAAAAAAAACTGATTGCAGGACTATTTCGCAGAAAATTTTCCACTCATATAATGTTCGTGTGTGGCGAGAGAGCTAAAAAACTTTTCGCAATCGCGAGATGTTGATTAATTGTCGCTTTTTCGTTCGTTAGTTTCGCATTACAGTTGAGACCTTATGAATGGTAGGAAATAAAAAAAAAATATATAAAAAAAAAATGAAAAATACAAACATTAAATCTACACAGTGATTATTTTAAAATCTGCGTCCTATTGTTCCACGTTTTATCGAACAATGCACTTAAATCGGGGATATACTTAACTATTTTATGAGACATTTTGCAAATGCGCCGCAACGACACGGCAACGGGGCCGTACGTGCGTTTGTTGGAAAGTTCTTTCACCACGACGCGCTTCCGCCGGAACAAAGGAGCCCCCTTTCACCCCCCGAAGGCTTATGGGGATCCATCGGATAGACTTTTCACTACTTTCGGATTAGGCTTTTTCAATTTAATGTAAAAGGGCCAATGCCGGGGGTTTGGGATGGAACAGGAAATCAATGCACTTTTGATGCTTTTCATGATTTTTTAGATCGCTTCAATTCTTCTTAAGAAATTGCTTCTGTCGAGAGAGAGAGAGCTCTGCCGATTGTGCGAAATTTGAAAATTGAAAATTTCTCTAATGAGGAAAATGCACTTTATGAAATTGTGAGACGATATTGCGAATTTCGTCTATTATGTTAAAAAGATGTCTATTGTTATTAAAAGATGTTTGTGACTTCACAAGTTGAAGTTAATTTGAGACCGGTAAAGACAATAAAGAAATTGAATAGATTTTAATAGCTTAAAAAAGTTTTTCTACTTGTATTCAGATTTTACCTTTTAAGATAGAAGCGAAATTCAGGATGACAGTCTTTAGGAAGTTTAAACTATGGGCTCAGATTAAACAGTTTTATAACTTAACTGGATAGTTAAACTTTGATTAATGTTTTCTGACAAAATTGAATTAAATAAAAATTTAAAGCTTCATTTCAACAAACAATATCTTGGATTATGTTAACTTTATCTTTGTCTATTATTATCTAGTTTAAATTTTTTAAAATTTAGCTTATAAATATAAATCATTTGGTGTGAAAAATTAGAATAATTATCGTGAATCAATTTAGAAACGTAATATGCGTAAGGACTACACTTTTATATTTTTAACAGAGTCTGTCATACTTTTGGTTTAATTTTTCGCACACTTTCGTGGGTGGTTGATACATTTAGACAATTTAGGTATTCGTATTAGAAAACTAAGGCTTTGGTAGTTTTACACTGTAGATATGTATAAAGTAATTTTGTACTTTAAAGTACTACTTTTGTTCTTTCAGTGTTTGTTGAATAGTACTTAAAATAAGATTTCACGGTATTTGACTCGAAATACGTTTCTCTTTTTATGGTGTTAAATTAATTCACATTTATTACAAACATAATCGGGGAAAAAATAAAAACTCTAATAACATAAGTAATTACAAAAAACTCTTGTTAGCATACAAGGAACTCATCCCGAAAGTAGCGTGACGAGGGAAAATATGCATACTCGAAATAAGCGCATTTGCATTCGCTATACGACTTGGGAGTGGGTAAAGCAAAGCTGTGGAGCCCTACGCCTCAATATCCAGAACATCTGTCAGTCCATTCCTCTTAAACCGCAACTTGAAATGGCTCAGATAATCACAGCACACTTTTCTCCTATTTTCCGGTTGTTTTTGAAGACCAAGTTAAAAAACCATAAGACTACCAGTGGATGCACTGCAGGCTGAGTTTTGTCCTACGATGGTGCGAGGCAAGAACCCAATCCATGAAAGTGCAATGGTCTACCAATTACCTGCGTGCCCTTGTTCTACTGCAATTTTGCAACATCCGGTCGAGATATAATTTGAACGTTTTTCATCGGTAAAATACTCCGGGGTCTTAAGAATTGCGCGCATACACACACACACACACACATTCTCAATTATATCTTGCAGGTCAGGCTGGTGCATCTTTAAAATTGCTTCAAAGACCGCCGACGAAACATGCCTACTATTTTTTGAGAAAAAGATAGGGGGGAATTGTTGCCTCGAGCAATTATTTTCTTAGTGTGAATTAATCGCTCATTCTCGTGTCGCCAATAGATGTCCTCCAGTTATATGGAATGGTCTGTTTACCTCTTTGCAAACGCTATTTTAATGTTTTCGTCGTCCTTTTTCCTGCCTCTAACCAAATCGACGATCAAAGTTGGTGGTTTTAGAATGCCATCAATTTGCAAATTGGTTAATTGGTTAATTTTCAATAGTATGAGTTAAATTACTTTATAGTAAACAAACAAATGTGTAATAAAGACGACTTGCTTTTTAGAATGATTAATTCTATTCTGCTGGATAAAAGCTTCTGGCCAAGATTTATGTTAAGTTTTAATAATTGATTTACTGAAATTGAAAAACCGAAAATCATAATTTTTCTTGCTTAGCCAGCATTTGGCACCCAACTGACGAAATAAATTTGTGTTTTGTGATTTTAAGTGGCATATTTTCGCTATTATGAATTTATTATTTGTCTTTGCTTGGACGAAATTTTTTTTGTATGAAGTAATTGAAATCATCATGAATCGCTTGCAAATGACAAATTTCTTTAAGTGGGACTTAAACTAATATCGTAAAATTCATAATTAAGCTGAACTGAACTGAAATAAATTTATGAAAATTTCAGAAACTTTCATTCAAAATTGGTTTTTGTAAGCTCGTTTCGATTCGTTTTGAACGGATTCAACAATCGGACCTTAGGATAGCAATCAAAGATTTGCTAAATTTCTTCTGACTTTTTTCTGGTTTGACAATATTATCGCCGCCGATGATATTTCGGATGATTTACATAATGCTAGTTCTTCATCAGCTTGGCTATGGCTAGAATCCACCGCCTTCTATACCAGCCTCAGCAATTATTTCTCTTTTGAGATAAAAAAAAAATGTTCAAAGTTTCAAATCGATATACAAACAGCTAAATGATGAAATTTTACGTCATAATTTAGAGATAAGATTTCAGTATATGTAGGTATTTAGAAAGATTAAATATAAAAGATACCTGTTTAATGTTAATTACTTAATTTAAGTCATCTGTCGAAAAGATGACTGACTTGCATAATCTAAAGACATATGATGCGGAATCTTCCCCTAATTTAATAACAAAAAAAAAAAAAAAAACAGATCGGCGCGATCAAACTGCCGCGACAAAGATCGACTCGCAGCGAAATTGCACCGTGGCGACCTTCAGCGCGGTATTGCGTTATTTAATTTAGCAGGTCGCGGTCCTCGCACAATGTGCCGCGGAGGAAACTCCAATTGGCATTCAGATGAGCGGCCGCGAAATTTCAGCTCCCCGCGGAGCTCCTGCAGAGGCGAACAAACGCACGGACCGCGCCACCGATTTATCTTCAAGCTGCGGGGACCCGCGTACGCAACGTAACGCAACGCGAAATTAAAGGCGGCCACTTCCACCGCATTTTGCGATTTTAATGCCGCCCTTGTCATCCGTCAATTGTTTCCAGACCAAAAACTTGAACCCCGGAGGGAGCCCCAGGAGACGAGAGAAGGGAGTGGCAGTGGCAGCGGCGGCGGCCGTTCCGCTCCGCCTTAATTCCCCAAAACCTCAGGGGGCATCGACCGGCCCAAGGATTTTTGAGCGCACATCGAATCCGCCGAATATCGAGGCGAACGGGAACGGCGAAAAACAAACAAAGCGACGACGACCGCGGCGAGAACCCAAGAACCGCGTTTTCGGGGAGGGCATAAATTTTTCAGTTAGACGAGCCCTCGCCGCGATCCGTCTTTTGGTCCACGACCGGAGCGGCACCTAGCGGCCGCGGCGGCGGCCTTCGGGACCCTTCGCCGCCTCGACATACATATATAAAAAATAAAATTGCGCAGTGATCCGCTGATGCGGCAGCTGCTGCAAAAAAATCTCCCTTCGGCAAAAGAAAAGGTGGACGATGGCCGGGAAGAAAATAAAAAAAAATGTTTTTGCAATGAGTAAATGAGCCGCAAGGAGAGATTAGGGCCAGGGCGGGCGGGTGGCGGTTTGCCCGCACTGGGGATTAATAAACTCGTTTAGAGTCGCCCTTGCCCTTCCAGAGAAAAAGTGGGCCTGTGCCGGGTCCGTTTTGTTTCACGTTATTCGGCTCCGATGATTTCGTGTAAATTTTTCAAATAAAAAAAAATAAAAAAATAAATAAATAAATAAAAATAAAAAATAATAAAGAAGAAGACAACGCCGCCGCCGCCTGGAGGCCGTGGGGGCCCCAGAGCGGACGAAAAACCACAGCGAGCCACAGAGAGACACCGCAGCCGGCCAAGGGGGCCCCGGCAGCCGAAAGGCCGCTGCCATAACCTGCGACAACTCGGCGATGTTTGTTATGGGACCCGGGAACCGGGACCGGGATCGGGACGGGGGTAAAATTGCGTTCTCCTCGACCTACCGCACCATAAAAAACTTTCGGTGCGCGCCAGGGGGACTCTCTTTGGCCGGCACTGCTCCGGGATTTGGTGGGTTTTTTGTTTTCGCCTTTCGGTTGTCGCGCCTTTCGCCTCATTCGCCGCACCTCGCCGCGACGTACCACGGTGCTAAAATGCACTCACACGCCGCACCCCGTCGAATGAGAGGTGTGGAAAAATGCACGAAAAATTATAGGCACCATTGCGCGACCCCCGTGACGTGAGACACCTCGAACTAACCGAAAGTGGGGTCTCTGGACTTTGCCGTCCATCGATTTTGACTTTTTTTCGACCCATTAATATTTAATCGGACGCTCTATCCGCAGTTGCATGCATTCGGGAAGTATTCGTCTAATCGCGTCGCAATTAATTAGATAGCGGAGGTGCCTTTCATTTTTTTATCGATTTCCAGGTCTCCTGGCTTCATTTACTGCAGCTGCCTGCCGGTTTGCAATAGCTTTATTTGCTTTCTTAATACTGGCTGTACTTTTACCATAATCTTCTTAAAAGTAAACAGCTCTAAAAGCTGCCTTTATTACTATACTAGGAATTAAAAAGACGCAATTTAACGATAATGATGACGGTTGTGAAACCCCAACACAACCAGACAGATATTGTACTTTTTATTAATTTATTTAAATAAAGCAAATTAATTAATTATCAATTTCAATTTTCAAAACAAAAATGTCGCCACATAATGGAATTTAACAAAACGCATTTCGTACTTTTCACAGGGCACAACCAATTTGATAATTTTCATATTTGAACCGATGTCATGAATAAGGCCCCAGTTTTATTGACGTTTTAGAATAGATCTTCAACATTCCAAATAGCGCGATTAATTTTAGGAAGTTTCTAATCTATCTATTATATGTACACATTATGACTATAATAATAAATATTTCCGAAGCATTTAACGAACAACTAGTAGTAAATAGCTACATAGAATCAGATTTTTCAAACCCATTGTGGAAAATTAAATTTTTTGATTTGTTTCATATTTTGCTACACATGTATAATTGAAATCTCCAATGATCTACAACTGTAGAAACTGTCAGACTGTAATAGACTTTATAAGTTCTAAAACAAAAAACATTAAATGGCTATTAAAATAAAAAAAGGGATCGGTCTCTAATTATGGAATTCGATTTTAATCGAGTGACATCGACTTTAATAATAGGACCAAGTAAAATTTTTGTTGCATAAATATTAAATAAATTATGCTTCTATTGATTGAAACATCAAATATTCGTTTTTAAGTCGTCTTAAATATGCGCTTTTCGTTTTTTTTGGAATATTATGTAAAACAAGTCATTAAAATACTTCTGCTGTATTATAATAACGTACCTTTAGAATAGAAATCCGAGACGATAAAACTTGCTTTTCGAACTGAACTAAAAATAAATAAAAATATAGTTACAACAACAAATCGTGAATAGTCTATCTTTTCAGACCTTACTTGTGTCGACGGCGGAATATGAATAAATGTATTAAAATGTTTTAAGTGCTACATCCAGAATTTCTTATTATCCTTTTTCTTATTTATTAATTCATCTTGTCTTTCATCTACGCGTATTCAATTTTTCTTGGAATAAGAAGGGTGGGTGTTGTTAACATACCTGAAATAAAGAAAATAGATATTATTCAAAAATGTTCAAATATTAATAAAATGTTGGAGGATCATTTATTAATCATTTTTCTATATACTAACTTAAATCATTATAGTATTTGTTTATCTAACTGGCTTGTGAACGTTTAATTAGTAATGTGTCCAAGAATTTTTGCTTATAATACATTGATTACTGGAAAAAATTAGCAATAGAGACTGTTTGAACCCAAATAGATTTTCTATACTTTTTTAGGTTGTTTGTATATTTGTACAATACATACCTATATGTGAGTTTGTTTTTAGACAGTTAGAAGAGCGATATAAAACTAGGTCCCTAAGAAATATTATCTTTACGAAAATTTAAAATATAAACATAGCATTGTTTTTTAAGTGAAAACTTTCTATGGAATCATAAATAAACCTAAAAAGCAGATTATAAAAAAGTTTAAACTAATTTATTACTGTAACAATGAGATGCATCATAAAATTAATAAGTATCTCTAATCTCTTTTGCATGCTTTAATATTAGCAAATTTATCCCATTTCTTCACTTATGTAAATCCAATTTAGAAAGAACCTTGTTATCGATGGCAATCAATAATAATAAACGTTGGAGTCGGTCTTGTGCGATACTACAGATAACTGTTAATAATTTTTAGTTTGCTCAAGGACATTTCCAACTCCTGAGGGAAGCTACAGGAATGGTGTGAAATCATTCCTGTGGAAAATTCTGTAATATTACATTCAATTTGGTTATGATATCCCTGCATAATTGGCGAACAGTTCACGCCTCAGTTATTTCAGATATTTTAAAATTTGAGAAACTAAAGTGAAAAATTTCGTATTACATCGGATATTTAGCTACATACTTCAAATTGATCACATTTTTGTAAAAAGTTGCTTCATTCATGATATGTAAAATTTGTGGAGTTAAAGTATAAAATAATTTGCAAACCGTATTCATACCACTAAAATGACTTAAATAGTCTGAACTAATATTTCGCAAGGAAGTAGCTTTAGGAATGGCTTGGGGCGTCAGGGGCTTTTGAATTTGGGCCGCGGGGCACTGTACTGCCCCACTTTAAACTTTGCATAGGGTAGAGTTACGACACTGTATTTGAATTAAATTCGTTCTGTTAAAATATGTATGTAGGTATAATTTCAAAACAAAACAAATTTCTAAGGGAGAATGCTAAATTCTTTTTAAAAAAAATTGTGAAAAAGTGATGTCAATCCCTATCAGACTATTAAAAACATCTAAACAAAGTAGCACGCTTTTCCGCTGATTTAAGATGTGTATATTTTAGTTGTTAAAGGTTAGAAATTCGCATAAAATGTTTTGTGAAGTATTTTATGAGAGGTTCTATAAATTTTCATGGATGCAACAACTACTGTGCAGAGTTATCTTTGTAACCTCTTTGGTTAGCTGACCGTGCAGGAAATCGGTTCGAGCTCAATTCGGTAGCTAGTGTAACTCCAGAGGCAGGAGACATTTATAATTCCATTTCCGACTATGCCACCTATAAAAAAGTAGTAATTCTCGTACTGTTGAACTTCCTGCTCGGGGGGCTTCGGTGTGGTGGCTGCATAAAAAAAGCGTCGTCGTCTTCCAGATTCTAGACATAAAAATTATTTGATGCTATCGATACACGGCCCGAAGAGTACCGGTAGAGAGCAATTTCATAAAAATGCACGTAGCAACTATTAAAGACTGCAGGACACTGAAATGACCAATGTACGAAACAACTGCAATTACGGCGACGTCTTGATCGTTTTTTTTTTTTTGTTTTTTTTACCTTGGTTCACCTGAAGTTGGAGGGAAAAAAAAACGTCTCAGTTTGGTTGGGAAGAGCAACGACAAGGTAAGAAAAGACGGCAACGGATCTTGGGTCTTGGGTCTAAAAATTAAGGTCTCTGTGCGAGTTGCACACACATCGGTGTCTAGAATAGAAAAGGATTACATACGAATCGGAATGTTGTCACATTTGTGTTTCGTCGTCATTTACCAAAGGTCCAGTTTTTGTCCATCACCGGGGAGATGACATTATATTTAATGCTGTTCTATAACTTTTTTGTCTGTGGGGAAACGTTCTCTCGACGCGGCTTTTTCGAGCTGCGCACGCATAACTTATGCGAGACTCTGGTGCTCCTTCGCCGAGATGCGTTCTGTTCCCTTTGCCCCTCCCCTGTCCCACTGTTGTGGACGACGCTGAGCTGCGCGCGCAGTTACGTCTCGGCCCAAAACTTACATAACGAACGCTCGGGAATGGCAATGGCAAGGCCTCGACTCGGAATTTTTTTGCCCGATCTCGAGATGGATCTCAGCCGCTCTTCATACTTAAGCGGCGATCACACACGCACTTATATAGATTGATGGTTTGAAATGACTTCAAGATTTCGTAAGAAAAATTTTCGTGTGGAGAAGACGCGGAGCGAGTGAAAAACGAACGAAAAATAACTGTGTTTGACGATGCCCCGAACGGGAGGGACGTTGGACTTTACAATTTTGCAGTGTACGACCGTTGAAACGACGACGCTCAACAAAGACATGCGCGCCGGACTTGAGCTGTTTAGCGTGTTTTGGTACCGCGCAGCATCTTAAGATTGGTCAGTTCTGCTCCGGCAAAGCGGTCAATCAACAAAAGAGCGATGATGAGATCGCCATTTTTTTGTCGTTTTTGCGATTCGAAGAATGCGCGCATCTCAAAGCCATTTAGCGAAAGAGTCCAGTCACCTTTTCTTCGGAGGAAAAAGAGTTCTGCTGTATGAAGCACTCCCCGTCTGGCACTCCGCTGGCACGTCCCGGATTTTTGGGATACTGCGAGTACAACGCGAATAGCGGCGCAGCTATGCGTTGAATAACCCACCGCAGCTGCGTATAAAATATTCAGCGGTTGTTGCGTTCTTGCTCCACTCCGCCGACCGCCGCCGCCGCGCGATCAGGTGCCCTTTTATTACCGCCTTCTTCAGGTTAAGGAAGAAATTTAAGATGCAGCCATTTTAATTGGTCTTTAAGAGGTACGGGGATTTGGATACCATCTAAGAATTCAGCCCATCGTTTTTCTTAACGTTCTTTCAAAAAATATTTGTTAATCCATACATTAATCTTAGAGAAACGATTAATTAGAAAACCAAATATACCACTGAAGATTAATTGTACAGGATGTTTACATACCCTATAGAACGTTAGAAAGCTTGGACTTGAATAGAACGAATTTGAAAAACTCGTGTCATAAACAGATTATTTATTAGATATTTTTGTTTTCTGTTTGTACCTTAAAAATGAAACAAATCGGGTTAATGGTTCTCACGGAATTTAAATTATTGCACCTAGCACTGTCTATAAAAAACTGATGACGTCAATAGTATGGTAATACCCAAAAAAGGTTTTTCTATGCAAAAGTAAAATAGAGATACAGCCCTTTAATTAAAGTATAACATCAAAACACGCATGTTGCTCCATGTTAAAAAAAAATTTCAAGAGCTAATTTCTAAAATAGAGAATATATAACACAACCACAATATAACTAATTGATTTTTCTCATTTTTAAGCACAAGAAATTCTTCCTACTCGAGTGCAACAAACACGATAAAGATATTTTTCTAAAACATTAAAAAAATTGACCAAAAGCCATCCTTCTTTACCAGTCTATAAAGTTCTACAGTATCATTACAAGTAACGAGAAGTAACCACGACGTAGAAAACGACAGTAGACTTTAGTAGATTCCCAATATTTGGTAGTACTTAACAGAAACAAATAAAATCAAATAACAATAAACAAAAGAACACTTCAATTATTGCTATCGATAGATTTTAGTATTAAAAGTTAATAAAGGTATTCAACAAATCAATAATTAAATCGAAAATTGTGGCAGATACTTCTCTGCGTTTATTTAATTTAAATCGATCCATTAATTAATTTGGACATGCAATTTGGCTCAAATTAAAAATATTCGTTAATACATATCTTAATTTGTGACGAAATTGTGATCACTTTCTTCAATAACCGATTCAAATGTAATCACGCGATGTCTTTAAAGTACGTATAACGAATTTTACCTGTTAATTATGAAATTATCTGAAAAGGTGTTGTTTCTTCATAAATTGTTATTCTTGTTCTTATTAGAACCAAAACAAGGAACTCGGATATAAATTAGGTAACATAGCAATCAGAATAAATACTTAGCTGTTAACAAAAAATATTAAATTTTCGATTCTAAAAGAGACAACTAGGGAATTCACTTTGAGCCAAAAAACAAAGAAATGTAATATATTCAGATGTCTTAAGACTCTCAAATGTATCGTTTAGGATTAAGAGAGCATTAATCAGAAAAATAATCTTTTAAGTGTACCTCTTTATTTCTAAACTATATGATTTTTCATAAAAGTAAAATTGGAAAGGTTCAGGAAAGTAACAACATAAAAACAAAATGGATATACATAATAAGAAAATTACCAACCCCTTCCACTATAGAAGATGAATATTATTAAATTCATTGATAGATTTGTTTTTTTTAACTAGAGATCGATTCGCTTGAAAAGTTATTGTACTTAAGATAAGAGTTCAGTCAAATCAAATTCGTGATATCTATTAAGTCTTAGTTTGCATAAAACGAAAGATGTTTGAACGTGTTAAATACGGTTTCTACGGCAATAATTGTGTAAATCAAATACCTGGCTAAACAGTAAGCTAATCACACACGATGCGTGCGCACTTACACGCAACGCAGGCAGAGCTAATTGCTATTCAGCGCTGTTATTTGGACTGTCAATCATAAGAGCCTCTTTCCACCGGTACGAAATTTATTAAAAACGTTCTTTTGACGACAATCAGAAAAAATACCGTCGCACCACGTATAACCACACTCAATTTCAGTGATAGGTGAATTTCGCGTGTTAATTTCTTTACCTATTCTCTGTTAGGCCGGTGAGTTATTGACACCATGCAGTTGGGAGGGAAAAAGAATTAAAAATAGAAATTGGAAAGAACCCCTCGCTAATCTTTCTTGTTCTTCGATTAAGTGAAAAGAATCATTTGTAAAACGTTAACTGCGGAAGTGTCTGTAGACGGCGAATATTCGTTTCGTTGGAAATGCAAGACACGTCTACTGAATTCCAATAGCTTTCCACCGTTTGAAAACATCTTGTCTGAACCTCTCTAGTGTACGCATATCCACTTTTAAGCACTGCTTTTTGCTTCATTAACCAACTGAGGGTTTAGGGGAGTTTCACTTCAACTTCAACTTTAGTTTGGCTTGTCTATGACACGAGTTTCGATTATCTGATGTTTGCAGGAGATGAAGTTGAAGGAGCGTAAACGATTTTCTTTTATTTTTTTATACATATCTATGTACTATATTTAAGTATGTACTTATTTGATGATTAAATTTCCTAAAAAATCCCTTTCGAAAGCATTTTATTAGCGCATACTATGCTTTTAAGCAAATCACGGGCACGTGTAATGGATAAAAACCGGTCATTGAATTTTTCCCTTAAACTCTTTTACATTAAATCCGATTTATTTACGAATATAAATTCTTTCAAAATACGCTAAGATGTCTATATTGCAAAAATACTGATATTACTGCTTAAATAAAATAAAATTAAAATATAAATAATAAGCCGTTGGTTTTTAAAATTGACTCAATAATTCAGCAATGATATATAATGTGAATTGAAAAACCAACTTTTACTAACCATTATTTGCATATGTACAAGGTATAATTATTTAAAAACTTATTTACCAGATTTTATTCATCTACGTATTCAGCTATGTACTTAGTATATATGAATGACATCGTAGTCAAAGTTTAATATAATATTTTTATCATACTATGACTGTATTTTCAAACAAGTTGAAAAAATAACTATAGTCGTTAAAATTGTGCAATGTCTGGGTTTTGAATTTTAAGTCGTCTTAACAAAACTATTGAATCTGCCTGCCAGTTTGATTTTGTTGCTAACGAAACTAATCCGTCCAACACTGGGTGAGGGGTTTCGTTTTTTTTTTTTTTTTTTTTTTTGAAGCAGTATCCGTGTAATTTGGACGGAGCAAAACAAAAAATTTGAACAGATGCCAGAATCCACTGGTTTTCCATTGAGAGTTGTGTGTTCTTCCAGCGATGCAACGCTAAATGAATTTTCTTGATAGAGGGTTGCATAAATTGCGGAAAATGCAAAATCATGCGTATGGTATGGCACACAGGATTCATTTCAAATCGGAAATAAAAAAAAAATGAAAAAAAAGTCGAGTTGGTTCAATACAGGGTCGTTGGCGCCACCCCAAACATCGGAAATTCGTATTCATAGAGAAAATATGTGGGGATGGCTTGTGGCACATAAACTCAAGCTTCCTGCAGAAAGTTCTTCCACCTACGTGAGTGTAGACATAGCCTTAGCTACAGATATAGGAATATCTGGTGCACGGTGAACGCACATGTTTGCTTTATATGCGTTCGGCAATGCGTATATGCGTATATCCCCGGAACAGGAGTTGGGAGATTTGCGAGGGTACAAAAGATTTGTTTACATAAGCATAACTCCCACATTATGCAAACAGCCATTTGATAAAAATGTGCGTATATATATATATAGGCAATGCATTGCTATGTTATGTGCATTATGCTTACATTACTTTTGTAGTGCACTGGCCTCATTGCTCGCTCTCATAGAGGCATCAGTATTTCAGTTTTTTTCATGAAATCTGTAGTGCCGCCATAATATCTCTTTTTTTATTTTCTTCTTTTTTTTTGAATAACGAAAAATTTGAAAAAGCCCCGCGGATGTATCGTTTAGAGATGGGAAACGAGAGGCTCTGTACGGTTTTGCGATTATTTATTTTTAATATTCTAATGAGTAATTATAAATAGAGCAAAAGTATCTATTCAAAGAGCCCGACGCATCCGTTCCAGGATCTACGGTGGCTTGGTGCCTAGTCTACTAACAAACGCGGTATTGATATTGAAATTCAGATATAAAAGGAAAATGAAGGAAGCTGCTTCACTTACTGCACCCATCCGCATTTTTTAATTCAGGGATAAACCAGGATACGTTCACCAGCGGGTTCCTGGGTTCCTGTCTGCTGCATTTACGTAAGCTTTCAAAGATTTTGCACCA
Source organism: Machimus atricapillus (assembly GCA_933228815.1). Taxonomy (NCBI): domain Eukaryota; kingdom Metazoa; phylum Arthropoda; class Insecta; order Diptera; family Asilidae; genus Machimus; species Machimus atricapillus. Next base: position 3,234,264 of record OW121788.1, on the reverse strand, counting down.
GTGTGCGTGGGAGGTAAGTAAATATTTTTGCCTTGACCAGCGGTTATTGCGAACTTTATTGTTCTGACCCGGCAGAAGGAGTAAGCTCAAACAAACATTTCATGGGACAAGAACTATAGTGCAACAACGATTCGGTATTAATATATATATATATATTTTTCTTTATTTTCATGTACTCTGCCTTAAAGCCATGTGCCAGGGTTCAGGTACCACCCCGACATTCCGAGAATTGCTCCTGTTACTAAGGGAGAGAGAAAGTGGGCGACTGCTTTATGAATTGTTTAATACTTCATTTTGTCCCTTTTTTATATTATACAAACTGCATTTTTTTAAAACTATCCGTTTTTTGTCTACGATAATTGGCTCATAAAGTCTATTAAGTGCTTCGCCATGTCTCGGGTAAAATTCTCAAACGAAAAACTTTCCTACTCCTTAAGATGCATTTTGTTCCTCAAAGGGTCGGAGAAACAGCACCTAAGGTTATTTAAATATACTCAAAATTTCTGGAAATAGGGGGAAACTTTGGCCACTTTGAAATATCAATCAAGTCCCTTCTGCTTTTCCTATGCCCTTCCAAGCCCTCACCCCTCTTGGCCTGCACTTGATGTTCCTCCACACGTCCACGGCACTCACAAATTTTGAGAAATGGGACGTAGTCAGCAGGGGGTCAATGAACCTTACCTTTGCAGAACTTTTCATTGGGGGCTGCAAAATAAAGCTTCGCTTGGAGTCGTTGTTTCGTGAAATGTGTGGGGAACTTTTAGCAATTTCAAAGCCATTGGACTTTGGTTATTTTATACAAAAGTGGCTTTCTATTCCCATGTTTTTGATTTTTTTTTGTATTTGTATTTGGTTTCTTTTATGCATTGTTCTGGGATTAACTTTATTTACTTTTTGATGTGAGGACATGTTTTTAGGGATCAATTTTTAGGTTCGTTAATTCTGATGTATACCTGGTTCGTTATGTTTAAGGAAAATAATTTAAAAAATGAAGTTAACAAGACTTTATCTTATTTGAAGTATAGTAGTTATATTATTCGATTTCGTATTTTAAGCAGAGAATCTAACCATATGATGGGTATAAAAAATATAGCGTATGTTCAAAAATGTGTTTTTTGCCGTGCTGAGACCTAATTCGGTTTCAAAGTCTACTACGCTTAAGTGTGTGTTAGCGTAACGCTTAACTTTTGGGAATATTGATATAAAAGATGGATGCATAAACATAACAAATATATCGCTCACTCAAACGAGAGATTAATTGCTAAACCACAGAGATAAATTGATTTCAAGAATTAAATTTTTGATACTCAGCTAAGAAACGCCAATTGTTTATTGGGGGAATTGACTACAGAAATTGAATTTTTAGTATTTAGACATGTTATAATTATTGTTATTTACAGATTAGATACGTTTCATGAGTTTCCTATTCATAGGTATTTATCTCTACATCTTAGATATGAATTAAATAAAGAAAACACAAACAATTTGCGAGTAGGATTCTCGCATTGAGGGTTCCGTACCATTAGAAATAAATGATTTCGGGATTTATTTATTATGTGGTGATATTAAATATTTAAATAAAATGTGTCGAAACCTTCAATGAGGTTATAATTATATAATTTTGGAAACTCAATAAACATTAGCAGTTCGGAGAGCATCATCATTCTGTAATTTAGCGTAATTAAATAGGAACTTGTGTAAGTTCATATTAAATAATATTCCCCAAATGTCAAATTTAGATGCAAAGTCATATTTTTATAATTTTAGATTACTGTCTGTAGTTAATTCTATAATACTGACACTACGTTGAACTTTGTTTTCAACTGTAAATAGCTGCAAGCATTTGAATAAAATAAAATGGGAAAATTTTGTAGATATGTATATTGACAATTTGATTGTCCATCACTGTCCGCAATTCAAATACCGATATTGCCCTAACAAGTTGTATTTGATTTAGTTATTCATATTCAGAAATCAAGTTCAAAACGAATAAGTAAGCTAGCATGCTAACATCACATGTTATGTTGTGGCTTATAATTTGTTGGTAATTTAAATGCAAAATGGTGATACACCCTTATATATTAAAGTGCAACCCTGAATAGGTTAATTTGAATAATTTTCTCTTTTAATAATAGAGAAGTACATATGTAATGCTAAAAATAAGCAATTAAATATAACTGTAATAATCTAATTATAGATCTTTGCATGTTACCTACAAAGACCCCTATCCACTTTCTTTGCATTGTAGCACGACATTCTTCAAATGAATGGTTTTCTTTTTATTTATTATTTGCAACAACTTTAAATGAACTTTCTTGATTTAATATAGCAAAGTTAGTGAGTGCTTGAATCATAATTTTTAGACTGATTTATATGGACGCAATTCACAATTTATAATTTTCAAATATATTAATGCCTTGACAAGAATTATTGAAATTTTTATTTATTTCTGATGGTTTTTGGAGTTACTCTTTACGAGGATATACAAAGTTGGGACCTTTATCTATTTTTTTATGTTGCTATTTTAATTCTAACTAAATGGATTGTTTTCAAGTATTTCTATCGCCAATTATTAAAAAAAGGAGGGAAATTTGGGTGTAGTCAGTCCTTTGCTATTAAAGGTAACGTTTCCTGTTCCTTTTTTTTTTGTGTTCGGAACCCTAAAAAGGAAGAATTCATTTTCTTTGGCTCAAAGGAACGAAGCAACAAAAAGGAATTTAAAAAGTTATCTTAAAACTGAAAGATTAGTTAAAGTTAACCGACTAATAAAAACAAAGAATACCTCTTAAGACTACGTCTAAAGAAGGTCAAAACGGAAGCGATGCGAAATTTACAGCCGAGCGAAAACGGACTTGGTTCATTGTTACTTGGAGCGGCGGATCTCCCGCGGCTTCACTTTGGGATCGTACTTACTTACTTAGATTGCAGCTAGCAATGTTAAATTTACTTGCGGCCAAAGGCGTCATTCTGAATTTGATACCACCGAGTGCATTCTGTACCCTGCCCGGGGAGCAATCAGGTTTCAAGAATGTCTTCCTCAGCCAAAGTTCTGAGTGCATTTTAATATGTATGTGAAAAACTCTCTGTCTGTCTGTTGTTTTTCTATATATTTTTTTATTTATTTATTTTTGTTTCTTTACCTCCCTGAATGTGTTTTACCCACCTGTGGTAAATCAATCGATGATGAATGCTGGGAAATCAAGATCCTCTGGACCCAAAGTAAGTAAAAGTTGCCGCGAAATAAGAAACTGCCACGAAAAAGAAAAAACGTTGAGCAATTGACTGTTTCGATGCTGGGATTGTTTCAACTACCTATGACAGATTCAAGAACTTCTTTTATTCGGCTTCTTCAATTTCATGGTTTTGTGGAGTAGTTTCTACGAGTTTTTATTCTATTGAATTTCTTCTGATGTTACCTCTCCGATATTATGTAGCGCTCCTATAAGAATTTAAGACACGAAGAACGAATTATTTTTTTGCTTTCTTCATTCTATGAGAAGAATATCGAACTGCAGCCGATTCCCGCCATTCAGTGCAGCACAAATAGATTTCCAATTTTTCATAATTGCCGCTAACCCTTTATTGTTTCACAGACGACGTGATCTTCGTTACTTCCTTGGTTAAGGGAAATGACCGTGGTACAAAAACAAATTATTCGTTTTACTGACTATCCAAAATTGGCAATGTCATGGCTAGACAATCGCGAATTCCGGCATTCAAATCGTTTTCTCTTAAATTTCAAATAGGCTTAAATAACCAGTGCCAACAGTAGGTTTTAAAAAAAAAAAATAAAGCTCGCCAATGGTGGACAGGAACTAATGGGCTTTAGATATTGTCATAAAATCGACGACAGTAAAAGTATACAGTTTAATAAATTAAACGGCGCTATTATTAGAAGGTGATCATGAATTTAAACAATGTGTTTTTAAGAAAGTTCAGTGGCAATCAAGCATAGTTCTTTACTACCTTACAGAAGTTACCAATTAGGCTAGGTGGAATAATATTCTAATATTAAACCGAAACTCCAAATTGCAATATATTGAGCTGGGTATATTATATTATATTGTATTATGAAAATGAAATTTCTTTTTAAACACATCCTGTTTAAAAATACCTGTCATCATTTTATTTTTTGATATCATCCGTTTCTTGTTTACAGGCATCAAAACTTTAAAAAAATGTGTAATTTATTATTTAAGCATAATTTATAGCAAGAATAATTTTATTAAATGAATTCGAATATTTGTGATTCCATTTGCGCTCTAAGTACCAAAGTGCTGACATTTACGAATGCTTATAAGCAATATTACATATTTTCATTATTCCTACAAATCTTAGAAAAATTAGACTACTGAATTTAAGATATTCTTTTCGGTCCTAAATATCCATAAAAAATATGCTACTATAAAATGAAAGATAACGCTTTTAGAGATAGTAGAGTTTAAAATTTTCTTTAATCAGAAGTGTCTGCCGGTTTCAAATTTTTCATTTCTACAAGAGATTTAAAAAAGTTTATTTACTTATTTCTTAATAAGTATAAATACTGAATATCTAAACAAAAGGTGCTATTATCATTTCTGGTTGTTTATTAGTATTATTATTTATTATTAAAATACTGGAAAACATATTTGGTATAAAAATTAGTTTTCTCTTCTGTAGAACAGGCCCTTTTCAATTTGAAGTTGGGATATTCATAAATTCATAAAGATAAAGAAGTTGCTAATGAAAAAATCAAAAATTATTGCTATTTTTAGATATCAAGTTACAAATACTAGATATGAAAGAAAGAAGAAATCATTGACTGCAAGGTCTATGGTGTCCTACGCTTCTCCTGAGGATTAAAATTTATTTAATTTTTATATGTATTATTGGGATTCGAAATGGTGGAACTAATATAGTAGAAGTTCTTTTTTTAGATTAAGTGTTAGGGGTTATTTCAAACTCTAATTGCGGTACAGAGGATCGCTAATTTCTATGATTTTTCGCCTTGATTTAACAAGATTAAGTTTTTAGTGTCATTACCATATATTGGCCTACTTATTTTATATTTGTAATTATTCAATGATATTTTTTTGAATTGATCACTTAATTTGGGTCAAATGATTTAAAACCGATCTTGAATTATGAAAAAGGGGCAAATGTCATTGCATATGCATAAAGCAAACAAAAGTGGAGAAAAAATCGTGCACTTCAATTATGAAATAGGCGTCCACACCTTTTAATTCTTGAACGGATCCAGTTCGCGGTTGGATGCAGCGAATGTAACATGGAATGGGAGTCGGCTGGATGTTTCCCCCGAGCCATTGCGGCAGTTAGCGCTGCAGATGGGGCCCCGGCTGGGGCATTCATCAGGAATTCAAATTTGAGCACAGATTGCCTTGGCTGGCGGGCACATAACTTCCGGCTACTACAGAACCTAGAGATGGACCCGATGGTGGCGCACTGGTCGTTTTGGGGAACGCATCTTTTAATAACCGGTGGCTTCTTTAGAAAGTTGCCCAAGTTGTTGATGGGGCTGAGATGTGGGGCCCCGGTGGGTCCATCGTTGCTGCCGCCACCACCGCCACCATCGTTATTACCGTCATCAACCGGCGGAATTTTAACAGATAGTCATTTGCCACTTGATTGAGGTACGGGCTAGAGATGGAGATGGATGGAGTCTTCGTCGTCACCATCATCGTCTCAAATTCTTTGCTGCCTTTCAGAGCCAATTACTGTTTTTCTCATGGTTTATTTTTTTTCATATATATATATATGTATATATATATATTTTTTTTTTTATATTTCGTAAAGCATGCGGCCCCGAAGAGGCGCACATTGCGTAGAAGCGAAGCCCGAACCCGATCCACATACACGCAAATGTGTGCGTACTGGGATGACTGCACTTTTTCATGCTATTGACATATGCGCGTATGTGGTGTGTGCGGTGCGGTGTACTCATGGGTACACGTTGCGTTTATGAGGCGCAGCATATACGATCGCACATTAATAACCCTTCATCATACAATTTTGTTTTTATAAGTTTTTTCGTTTTGCCTCTGATATACTTATGCCCCATGCCATTGTACACATATACGCAAATATTGGCAAACATTAGCAGCTTTGCCGTAAACAGCCCCGTAGAGCCCCCCGGAGCCCCTTCGTCCACTTCCCTTCTGCTGCCCTCCTCCCTTTTTCGCTTATAATAAACATGCTGCACGCTGACATACATGTACATATACACGCAGCATAAAGCCTTCAAACTTGGAGGGTCATTGAACCCGTCTCAATTCTTTTTTGGTTGGGATAGGTTCGGGGCATGAAATTGACGATGTCTACGGGGGCTCTGCTGCACGTACACCCGTCGCAAAACACCGCACCATGCCCCACCAGCCCCCCCGCAGCCCATCGCGCGCTCCTTAATCACACACAGCCTCACATGTGCGGCGAAACCTTACGAAAATTTGAGCCCAGCAGACGCATATCAGCTTCAGTGCCATCAGCCGATTTTCGTGTTACTCGAGGAGGACTTACATAAAAGACAGCGGCGGCGGTGACGGTGGCGGCTGATGGCTGGGCGACACGACGTCGATTTGCTCGCGTTTTCCCCCCGGGCGGGAAGGGAGCGCGCCTTCTCTGGGACCTGGAACCTGGGACCCGGGACCGGGAGCAGGCCTGGCCGCTACCGCGCGCCCGGTCTATTCCAGGTTTTTAAGGGTGTGTGGGTGACAAAGGGCTTTTGTTGTTCGACTATACGGTCCCGGGGTCCGGGCGTGGATTCGCCTCTTCGCCTCTTCCTAATGACACGAGGCATGCGAGCCCAGAGGAGCCTTTTGGGTGCTCCCTCCGACTTCTCCGCCACTGTGGGGCTAAGAACGTGTGGCCAACGAACCACCAGGCGTTTGATGAATTGGAAACGAATTTCCTCTGACTGGGAATTCACCTTTAGTTCATATGGCGTGCCCCTCGGGGGGGTTTGTGGGGGGAGCTCGCGCCAGGTTTTCGGAGACCCCTATACCGACTTTGAATGGGGGGGTTGACAGGTTCTGACATTGTATCCTTCGAAATAATTTCATTATAAATGTTTTCTGAGCAGGAAGGCCCTTTTTAGCATGTAAACGATCCCACCACCGCAACTATTTCACCTCAAAAACGCGAACCGCTGTGCTTTTGACCGCGTTCGGCCTCCGGCGCCGCTGGGTGGTCGTCGCCTCGAGTGCTTCGGCATAAAACGAAGATGGGCACCTCGCGTCCTCTGAGAAGTGCTCTGGAGACGACGACAGCGTCGTTAGGACGGACCCAACTTCTTTTTTAGTGCGGTAGGTGGTCATCAGACTGAGGACAAAACACGTGTTTTCAATCCTGGAAGGGTCAATTCCCTTAGGTACTTTTGCACACCTGCGGCTTCACAAGTTGACACACATATTTTTATTTTTATTTTTTTTTTAAACTTCTCGATAGAATTTTGTTAACTACTAATTGCTGGCAAAACTAATTGCATAGATTCCAAATGCACCATTCAATGTCTATCCAAAACAGCAAATGCAAAATAGTCCTGCCGTTTCAAAGCTTGCGTAATTTTTGGAACTGGTTAACTCCCCAATTTAAGAAGATACATACATATAGCTCTACAACGTTAGAGAAAAATAATTTAATTAGGTGGAATAAAATATGAGCCCAAACTCAATTCGACAATTTAACGTAATAAAAAATAAAAATTAATAACTGGTATGACATGTTTAAATCGCCGGGGCATTGAATTTTTTAATTCTAGTACATATGTATATATTTTTCGAAATTACCCCATTCACATTTCAAAACTGCATATTTGTTTATCTAGAAAGTACTTGTTTTATGAAAGTTTTCAAATTAAGTCCTATGAAAAAATTCACTAATTAGTAATTACAAGTATGAAGTGTCACTGCTTTATTTTGAGCACGGAACCGCACGCAATTCTTTAATGAATAAAAATTAGGTTAAAAAATTACGATTTTACAAAAGTTAAAAAAAATGAGTCAGTCTTTTGCAACACGATAAAAAATTTGTGTATTGGATATTAATAAGACTTGCGTTGCAACAGTTTCGAGATTCAATGAATTTGTGAGCAAGAATACGTTCTTGATATGCAATACGAATCACAAAAAAAGGCACGTTTCCATTCATAAAACGACGAAATTGGCTTTTAAAAGCCTTTATAATCGTCGTTTAAGACTGAATGAAGCTCGTGTGTACCTTGCAATTTTTATTTTAAACAATTTTCGCTATATTATGTCGTTTTCACAATAATCGCCATATTCGATTAAAATGGAATATTCAATATGTGTGATTACAAAAAAAAAAAAAAGAAAGACATTGTACCCCCAAAAAGTTTTTAATGAACTGCAAATAAATGAATATAGCACCGTGCAATAAAATTGCTCCAACGAATATTTTTACACCTCGTCTATTTGTTCTCAAAAAACATGGAATATGGTGCTAATTGATTAATTACATGTGTTTAAAATTACACGCGTATGGTCCTTTTTTGTGGATACAATATTTTTCGTTTTTAATATTATGTTGGCTTTCCGTTTAACTTACAATTTTTAATTCATTTTTGCCATGTTCTCGCAGAGATATCGGTTAACAAATCCTTTAACACTGCAATCGAGAGTCCAGTCATTATCCTGTTACTGGAAACTTAACTATAACTCAGCTATATTTTGAATTGAACTTTTGGGGCTATAATAATGTTGGCAATTTAATACATCACTAGCTTATCTTTTTAGTAACGTCTGCACCTTTAATAAAAAAAAAAGACATTATTTCATTATTTTTTATCTCAATAGCAAACCTATGACAGCTTATTCAAATTGTCCAGTAGCTTTATTTTTCTGGGCCTTCCAATTTCCAAACCCCCGCTTTCTTTCTTTGAGTGATTTTATAAATGCTTTCCTTGATAACAACTGTTTCCGAATTACTCATAGTGTAATAACCCCTCGTTAAAATTTCTTAATTCTTGTTTTTAATGAGTGTACATTTTGTTCTCCATTATACGATGAGAGATTTCATTAGCTAAAATTATATTGTTAAAAAAATTTAATAAATCATAAACATATCATTTTTAGAACTTTTTTGTTAGTTATGAAGGGCTTATGCTAATTTTAAATTTCTATGATTTCATATCATTTGCGTTTTTACGTCAGTCTCTGAGGACTATTTTCAAAATTTAAATAGTACAAACATAAAATTTTAAATTTAAGATACTAATGTTGATGTTCTGTAGATAGATCAGAGATGGATGACTTAAAGACTACTCTTTGAAATCAAGATAAGGGTAGAAAAAAATATTTCTTAGTACTAGCACAGACAAATAAATATAAAGATGGCCCGCTTCTACGTAATATCAGAAGTGTGACCAAAAATGTTTGATGCCTCCACCCTGCGATGCTGCACCAACCAGCAACGCAGAAAAGTTCGGCGCGCAATATTATTGCTATGCTATGCGTCGTGGTACGCCGCCTTTGGTTATTGGCATGGCATCCGCATTTTTAGTGCAAATCAAATTCTGGGAGAAAATTCTATAGCGAGAACCCCGAATGGGAATCAGAACTCAGAAGTCGGGAGGACTTTCATTACGTTCTGATAATGAAAGATTAGAAGAAGACGAGGAACCAGAATTTACAGAATTTTGTAATCATCGAAGAAGATGCTTTAGTTGAGGATTTATCCCTTCGGTAGTATTTTTAAATCTCTCCTAAAATTAATTGCAATTTGCAGTTTTTGCAACGCGGCCATGAGAAGATCGGGAGGAATAATAAAGTTACAAAAAAAACATTCGAAACATTCCTGTTCCATAAGAATTATACTCGAAAAGTTGAGACTTTGGCAGTATAGTTGCTTTTATTAATCAATTTTTTGAAATATATAAATTAAGTCCAAGTTTTTAAAAATTGTGTCACTAGCTATCCACATTTGCCTTGGATTAAAGCAAAAATTATTGAAACGTGTATTTCATAAACTTGACGAACAGATTTTTCGTTTTGGTTTGCTGACGAAAATATGTATGTACATACATATATACATGTGTACAAAGATAAATGAATATACATATGTATATATTGATTTTGCTTAGAAAATATTGTGCCTAGAAAAGTTCGTTTCTGTTGCAGAAAAAGTTAGCAATATTTACTCTAAACATAAAATAAAGAATATTAATTTTAAATATTGTTGATGTAATTTTAAGTATTCTTGATATAATTTAGTTGGCACGAAATATTTCGCTTTTTAAAACATAATTTCTTTCTTGACAAAATTGCTCCTTAAATATTCATGAATGAAAATCCTTCTGACTTCTGAGTTCTGATTTTCATACCCAGGGTGGAGGGCATCCGAAATTTTTGGTCACACTTCTGATGTTAAAAGCGAGATATCTTTATATTTATTTGTCTATCTTATACTAGCTAAACGAAAGTATATCTATAAAAGATATAATATACTTTAACAATTCCGGATTAAGATTTTGAATAAATCCAATATTAGCTGTGGTTTTTTGATGATCTGATCTGGATCTCGAATTTTGCGTTAAATTGAATATTTTAAACTGTAATCTAGAGCAAAGTTTTTAAACTTTGCAAAAAATGCATCAATGACTTTAACCCATTCAAACATCCAGTCATGTAGATTTTGACGGGTATGGGTATGAGTGTGGGTAAAAAGTTTTGTTAACGATTTTGCTTGAATGTGAAATTAAAAAAAACATCAAATTGCAACGACTTCCATTCACTTTGAAAAATTAATCAGAAAATTGTTCAGTTCAAGATTTGAAGTTTTGCATGAATAAAAATCATGGCAATTTGAATGCATTGTTGATGCAAATTGATAATCCCTACTTTCCTATTGTTCTGGAAATATGAAAAGAACACAACTAGATTGGTAAGAGACAAGAAATTAATTCAAATTTTTACTTTGAACCAGATTCAAAAGGAATGACGCAGCGTAAAGTAAACGTATGTAATAAAAATTTTCGACAGGCACCTATCGACGGTTTATGCGCGGGATTAAGTTTTCAATTATGATTGCGGAAAAAATCACATCCATGAAATTAAATGAATGCAGGGAACAAGTAGCAGGGCAGGGCCGGTGTATAGTACCTGCATATGCAAACCCCGTGATGCATTACACCGCGCCGGGAGGCAATCAATCCAGAGTAGGACATACGAGAAAAACTCGGTACGCGAAGGCCCCACAAAGGGAATATCGCGGAAAAATAAAAATTCATGGCAAATATTCGTGACCTGAGCCCAAAACAAAAGCCTATTTAGAGGTTTTATGGCCCTTCGGTACGCCACGGTTGCAGCGTTGATTAAGAACAAGCGCGGTAGAAACCGTCGCCGTCGCCGTATTCACGTTTCGTGTTACCCTTTTATGCAACTAAAATTCAGCCAGTGTAAGGCGAAAGAGAGTTATTTTTCTGGAACACATTCGAGCACAGGTGAATTTCTAATTTGTTTACCTTTTTGTGGTGCAGGCTTTTTCCCTTCATTTTTTTTATTTTCTTTTTTTAATTCCTAAATGAGTCCCGTGCACGTCACTGTTCCCCTGAATAACGACGATTAGGAGTTAGGAAGGTGGCCATGATTCATTACGGTGGTGTTGATAAAAGAGGCTCAACGGTTCCACAAGTTCAAATTATGTGCCCCGCGGACTATGGGGCTGAAATTGTAAATTAAGCGAATTGCTTTGCATTTTTACAGCGTTTTCGTATATTTTTCCTAATGCCGGAGCGCTGCAAAAGTGAAAAATTCTTGCATTGCATGATTGGTAATAAGCCCTGACAATTAATTCATAACTTGCGCGGCGAGCTGTGGTGCAGTATGACAACGGAGCGGATTTATGGTGGAGCAGAATTTTTCTGTATCAATTACTCATGAATATGCATATGACGTTGTGGGAAATTTTCCGGACCGCCCGCCGGAATGCCACGGATTCGCTCGGGCTCCATCGCAGGTGATCGCTACCCGCGGAAATGTTTCCCGCCAAAAAGGGTACCCGTTAAAAATACCGAGTTTTTCTGTGACCCTGAACAACGCTTTAATTTGTATCAATTTTTAAGGAGATTCTTTAAAATCAGTTGCAATATTTAATTTGCAATTTTGAAATTTTAAAATTTAAATATGACAAATGTTGAAATTAGAAATCTTGGAAATATCCATTAAACTTTAAATTAATCTTCGGGTCTGTTAATGCAGTTGTAAATGCCTTCTCATGAATAAATTAGGTCTAGGGTGTGCTAATCTATGTAATTTTAGTATCTGAGGATTTTCTACTTAGATCCCACCATGGACCAACCTAAGATATTCAGAACGTTAAAAGTACTAAGTAGCATCAGGTTTTCCTCATTAGCCCCATGTTCAGACCAAAGTGGTACATCCAGACCCTCATATTGTAAAAAATTTAATTAATTTAATTCACACTTGATATAGTCTGTGGCAGGGACAACAAGTTGTAAAATAGGTTTGGTGTCCTGATCGAACCTCGGTAGATAAAGTTTTTCTGATCAGGAAAATCGCATAAGGTATTCAAAATTTGTCTTCTCGAAAATGTGCTTTTACAAATCCGTTGAAGTTTAAAATTTAACAGTTGGCCATCTAAATGAAATGAACTGAACTGGAGGTTTTATTTTTAAATAATGTTTAAATAAGTTAGATAATAAATCAAAACTTACTTTAAAATGCTTACAAGACCTAAATAACAGGACATTTTAAAAACCACATTCTCCAGTTTTTTGGCTTATTGGCCATCATTTCCTGCATACATATTTTCATATATGTAGTAACGTCCGGGAGCTTGAAGTTTAGAGCCAATTAAGGCTGATTTTCTTTTTTAAGATATTTGCTTGAAGTAATGAAGTAGTTGTTTAACATTTGTTAGAGTAGCATTTGAATTTACATGAGAAATATTGTTTTCATCATCATTCATCACTTTCATAAGAACCTTCCGATGAACTAGTTTTTACAATTTATACCTACTGAATATTAATATTAATAATTGTAGTTAGATATATGTACATATTTTAATACAATCCGTATCATTTTCTTATAGGGAAAAAATTGCCAACTTCCTTGTCGCTAAAGAGGGAAGAAAATCGACCTTTCCGCGGAGGTACGATAAAAAAAATAGTATGTACGCAACAGTGATATTTGTAACCCTCGTTTTCGGATCGGTTCGAAATCTCACACGCAGTTTGGAATATTCTACTTCCATTCCTTTATGCGTGATATACTATTAGTAAGACTTATGCACCTTTATTTAATTTAGAAATTTTAATTTTTGTGCTACTTCTTATTTTTATTAATTTATTACGGTAAAGAAACTTTGAAACCCAGGGATTTATTTACAAATATGTTTATGCTATTTATATAACCTTTGCTAATTATTCTACTTACAAAACTAGCTATATGTAGACAATAGCTGTCGAATTAAACCATTTATTGAATATCAACATAAGTCTAAAAATTTGTCGGTTGAGATATTGCAGTTCGTCGTTTTTTTTAGTGTGTGTTTGCGACCATACGGAAGTACTATAAAAAATTGCAGCTTCAAAAATAATTTTATAGACAATAAGCTTAGTTTCGAAATATAGTGCAGAGCTTCTATTTATGCGAAAGGATATGTACATATGTATACATACAATACACATAATTTGGTGCTATCTTTTGCTATTTACTTCTATGTTTATATCTACTTTTAATTTGAACTATCGACTGATTTGCGTGGCATCCTTAAAAAGTATCATATGCAAATATTGGTATCAAAATCAATTCAACAGTTGCCGCTTTTTCTAGGCGTGGTCAGCAAGAGACAGACCAAAGGCGAAGCAGCTGGACAACAGACGAAAGACGAAAAACTACAAAAAACTTGTTAATCCATTAGCAAACGAACGATTGAGATTTTAGCAAGATCACAGTGTCCTTCTTAAAACTGAATTAAAGGGAGAACAATTTAACGATGGCACCAAATGTGCCCAACCCAAGAACGTCTACAAGTTACCTGATTTTATTCAGGTAATGCTCATTGCACATATTTATTTAGCGTGTTTGCTCCTTCGCTCATGTACCACGGCACGTTGTGTCTGAGGTTACGAAGTTGAGAAAGCATTCCTTTATCATGGACGCTATTGAAATAGTGTCAGATAACCCCGAAACCCCCTCCCCCCGAGCCAAGCCCACAACGGGGAGTCGAAGTGCACAGTCTGTTCGAAAATATCTTGGAGCTTCTGGAACAATTGTGCACTGCTCCCCCACTTGTTGAGCCTTCAAAGGATAAAACCTCTCGAAATGCCCTTTCAGTTGGTTTATTAAAAAGAAGCTAATTAATCTCATAAATTCGTCTCGTCGCCCAGATATCAGGAGGCGAAATTGTATAGTGGCTAGGGTTGGTTTTTTAATTAAGCTCGTAAATTCATGGACCCGAGAAACACAATTTAGTTTGGTGTCCTTTTATTCGTTTCTTGCACCTAACTACCCCAATAAACTTAAAAATCAAAATGTGGGCGATTGTGGGATGGATGGGTTTGGGTTTGGTGGGCTAAAGGGAGGCGGTACAACTGCAAATGAAATAAAAACTAAGGAAAAGAGACCCTTTCATTTCCTCCCTTGTTTCTCATTAGCAACGCCCGTTCCTCAGCTAGTAACATAAAATCTCCATCATTGCTTAAGGGTTATCATCGGTGCGGGGCCCTTCTAACTCACACCCCTTTAAGCCCAACGTAAAATTTGCGATTTTTCCTTTCCTTATTTTTTTTATTTTTCATTTTTTGCTATAATGAAAAATTTTTTGTAAGTGTGTGCAATTTTTTCGTTTCATAAAAAAAATGATGAATTTTTTTTTTTTTTTTTTTAAAACCTCACACATACAAGCGGAAGAAGGGAGAAGTAGCAGAATCGGGAGTCCGGACTTAGGAAGTAAAAAAATTGTCTTGCGCATACCCTCGAAACAAATACATGGCCAAAGTGTTTGGAGCGCCTCCTTCCAGGGCTCCGCTGTAAGAACTAAGAGCATTGCGTTGTACCCCACTTGAGAGATTTGTTTGTTCCTCTTATCCCCCGCCGAAAAGTGCACAAAAAATTTTCGTGTTGCGAGAAGAAGGATTGTGTGGCTGGCTGGTGGGCGACAAACGAAACGACCGACGACGAGGACGACGTCGACCGGATCGATAGCAAATGGGTTGCCCAAGTGCGAATGTCGTGGCTAAGGAATATATTCGAAAGATGAGCCACAATCCAACCACCATCACCCCATCCCTACCCTCCCTCAATCCAGAAAAGCTAAAGGGACACCCAAAAGCGTTCCAGAGAAAATTCCTGCCCTTTTCGTAGTTCGTCTTCCCTAAACTGCAGACTGCTCAACTAAAAGCTTTTGTGTGTCTTATTAGCTTTGGCAAATTTATCGCGTTTTGGACCTTCGCCCTTTCCCAAGTTGGGTCTCAAGCATCGGCGTCTGACATAATTTGATTTTAGACACTGCGAAACGATACTTTTATGGGGCAATATTAATAAGCCCTCTAGGAGCCCTTTTGCAATTTAATTCGAATGCCAAGGAGACTGAAAGTGGGGAGGAACTTCCTTATTGAGAATGAAAGGACTAGAGATACATCTATAAATCTATATAGATCTTTCATCAATTTTATATAGGGAAATATCAATTATAAGGGGGAAATGAAGATACATATTTAGATCATCGGTATTTTGAGTCCCTTTTCTATGTATGTATATTAAATTTTTCTTGAAAATTATGTGACATAGCAATTTTGAATTTAATGCACATATCTTGATAATTAAAGTTTATTAAAAATCTTTTTTTATGAAAATTTGTTTTGCATCGTAAGTGGTACCGTTTGAAAAGACTTATTTCAAGGATTGCAAAAAAAATGTTTGGTAAATTGGTTATAGAGATATAGCCCAATATGTTTGAAAAAGCACCATTCCACCCTTAATCTTCTAGGTTTCCAAAGCTGATATGTTGATATTATCAGGGTTTGAATTTTTGGAATATTTCTCAAGTTTAAAAGAAATGAATGCAAATATGTCATTAACCCACAAGTTTTTGGCAGAAATGTTGTTATTCAATTATGAGAATTGGACCTTTAGACTACACCATATTAGGAGAAATCATCTTATTTCATGCCTGAGCCTGATTTATCGATTAAAGTGATATGAAAACCCAAAAAAATCTAATAGTTTGAATTTATTTGCAATTAAACTATAACTATATGAAAAAAGGTTGTCTAACTTACAATTAGTATAATAAACGCACTAATAGGGTATAGGAGTCGAAATTTTGTGTTATTACTCTATCAGAACAAATAAATTAGATATTCTTAAAGTATATTCCATAATACATCTAAATGCCTTAATTAGCGTTTTTCGTAAAGCTTTTATTCCCTAAGAAAATATCCTTAAAATGTATAATACAAAGATCGATAATGCAAAAACATTGATGAAATAAAATATTCAATCTGAAAAAAAAAATATTGTTCTAGTTCTCCCAGAGGATGCACCCGCTCTAATATCCTTTTTCCTATTTCTTAAAGTTTACAATAAAAAGATTAAGGGAAAGGGAGGTTCTATGGGATCGCAGCATTCGTTCGCAGTACTCTCATTGAAACTGAGTAAACCCGGGAACTTGGTTCAGTGCCAGAAAATAAAAATTCATTCCATCAGGAGAGGTCATTAGCAGTTTGATGTGGTCGCTGACGGTCGCGCGAATGTGTGCACGTTATTAGCGGCGGAGCACACAACAGTAAGTAAATTTCCATTACACGATTTTCCGGCAACTTCAATTTGCTTACATCGAAACACCTGGCAATTGTTCTTTCTTTCACCTTTATTTTTTATTTTTTTATTTTTCTTTTTTTTTAATTTCGGATCTTCTCTTCTCGATAAGGCGATTATAGTTTTATGCTGTTCCTGTACGCTGCGAAAAGAAGCGAAAATATTTTCACATTAAAAAAATATCACGTGAATGCGATGGATTCTGCCTTGGGATAGGTCCGGATATTTTTCTTGCGAGGTATTAAATTTCGAAACCGGTTTAAGAAACTGCTGAGCAAAACAAAATTTGAGTCCCTTCTTGGGGTCCCTTTTTTAGCTTTCTTCAAAACTTCCTCTGTTTGCGTGTTTGGGCTCTATTCAGGGGGTTAAAAAGAATATTATTGTCCATTCAACCCGCTTTTTTTTCGCAGTGATTAATTCAAATGTATTCACACGCTGCCACCCAGCTATAGATACGGTTAGAAAAGTTAGGACATAGGGCTCTTTCAGCGGTCGTTCTCCACCTTAGAAATTCGCATTAATTATTTTCACCATTTTAAATTTTAAGTAGAACAGAAGAAAAAGCAAGGCCGGATCCCGAACCGCAAAAAGAAAAACCATTTGCAGCATGATAATTTCGGCATGAATTCTTAATTTTAGCTTTTAGGAAATTCGTCATTGATGCAAGACCGTTTAATCCTTTCGTTTGATCAACAAAATCGGTCAGTTTAAGCATTAATATAAAAAGGCATAAGAATTTCTTGTAAATGGCTGGAGATTTTCAATCTCAACACTCAAGAGTAAACAATTCATTTCTATGAAAATAAAAAAAATAGGTAAAGGACAATTTTTCGAATTAGATCGATTAGACATGGGAAAAGAGATTAAAACATTGGGTCAATAGTCGTAGCGTTTTGAAGTCATGTCAATAAATCCCATATTGGGGAATGCTTCCCACACCTCCTGACGAACAGATCTATGAGTTGAAAAGTCCTGTTAAGGTGATATTTTAATTATAAAATTTCGGATATTGTCCATTGATTATCCTAAAAATCTATATTAAAATAGGCACTTTTATGAATAATGTAGGTAATATTAATTATCTTGAAATTATATCTTAAAAATTGTTTTATTATAATACAGTATTATCAAAACCCTGTACATAATGTACAATAATTGATCAAATCGCAGCAAGTAGGTGTGCCATTTTGTATGACATTAAAATTCTTTGAATAAAAGAAATCGTTTAGAGATAATTTTTGTATGTCATAATCATAAAAAGAATCAAATCTTTGGAGGAGGAGGTCCAAGTTTTCTGAGATAGTGAAAGAATTAGAAAAATATAAATAAAATCAACTGAGTCAGTAAACAAATGTTTAAAAGAAAGTGTTTACAACCCCATTGAATTAAGAAACTGTCCGCAAAAACATTTTAGAAATCCCAAGGGTTTAAAATTGTTCAAATGTTTCTTCAAAAACTTCTGGAATTTACATATATACATAGATGAGATCAACTTAATTCTGAGAGAAAACAAACAAATTTACATGTACAAACAATGACATAATCCGTTGAGTTTGTCAAGTATTTTTTATTTTAAATTTATGCTATTACTATTCGTTATACTTTAGGAGCGGAATGAATTCCAAAGATAGGGTTTTTAGCTATAATCCAGTGTGCGGTTTGCACTGCACGTAAGACTAATTATGATAATGAAAGTAATTATTGAGCAAACAACTAGAAAAGAGTTATGGCAAGCAGAACTGATCCGCCATAGCTCTAGAAGTTAGGGGAAGGAAGGAGCTACATGCAGCGTTTCTAATTCATTGCTTTTCGCTAGAACTAGTTTTGCTACAAGACTATTTAAGCGCACTTGCGGAAAAACTGGAATTCGTTGCTAATCTCAGAATAAATCGCAAATTTTCATAAAAAACAAAAAAATGCCAAATCGAATAAATTAAAGAATTAAGTGTACAAAACGAGAATTTAAAAGGCCTCCGAATAAAAATGTTTGAATGTTCTCAACAGTGGTTGTTCTGTCGCGTTAGAAAAATTTCCGGGTACGCCGTAGGGCGGCAGAGGGGGGATTGCAGCTAGATACTTTACTTAGACATATGTAGTACTTAGAATACTTAGAACGCCGAACGCGGCGTCAAATTGAGTGGCTTTCTCAATATAAAATAACCCAAGGCCGACCACGATTTCCTGGTGCCACAAACATTAACTCGACCAATTTGATTTTATTAATAATGCATGATGCACTGCTGCGCTGCACTATACACAGTCACAGAAAATGTGTAAAAATGCATCCGCGGGCAACCAGTTTTCTTTTCGCGGCGGCCAAATGTCAGGTTCGCGATCGCTCTCCACAGCGGGGGCGGGGGTTTTTCGCACGCCTGCTTGGCCGCGACGCGCGCATTCGCGAAAACGCCAAGTGACGACGACGACGACGACGACGTCGCGCAACGGCGCTCTTCTCTATGTTTTATAAAACGTTTATAAATCAGCAGCCAGTGGCACCTTCAAGGGGGATTACTTATCAATTGTCGGCTCGACGCAGATTTAGACATTTTAACTCTGCGTAATCCAGAAGGCGCAGCCGCAAATCGCAACGCTGACGATTATCCGAATAAGGAGATCGCACAATAAGCTCACCTCGCGCTCCAACCTGAAGACATTATTAATTTCCAATAAATCGCTCCACTACCTCACTCGATACCATTCACTTTTCAATGAGCATAATTTCGGGAGGTTAAATTTGATTAAATTATTTTCCTCTTGACACAAAAAACCACATTAATTTAATCAATCTAATAAAAAATTGTATTAAACTCAATAAGTTTATATACATACAATCAATTTTTCTAGACGTCAGGGTTCCAAGCCCCTACTTATATTTAAACCAAGATCATATATTGTAAAAACTGTGCAATACAAAATTCATTTATTAATTTGGCAAAATGTTTGCTTTTTAGGTCCTCTACCAAAAATATAATTAAGTATGTAGATTTAAAGTAACGGCAAGTCGGTATAAAAATATAATAAAAAAGCAAACCTACACAGAACTCTAATATAAAAACCCAAATAAAAAACATCCGCGAAATTAACAATGGGCAATCAGTCCAATTTAGAAATACGAATCTAGTTGAATATGGTAAAAGATTCGAAACCAATAGGAACAATCTGCTTCTGTGTTCAATTGGATCTGGTTGATTAATTAGATTTGGATTGTTGAATTTTTTTTCATTTCATATTTTTCAAAACCGCGGTTGACAAATTAGAACTGGTATGTAGAGATTTCGATTTTAGTCTTCGAAATGCAAGTAATATTTTTCTAATATAAAACTAAACTCCAAATATGAAAACTTACTACTTTAAATATGGTGCAGTAAAAAAAAACAAAGGAATAGTTTCGATACTATACGCAATCCTATACGTAGAAT
This sequence comes from Machimus atricapillus, assembly GCA_933228815.1. Lineage (NCBI taxonomy): Eukaryota > Metazoa > Arthropoda > Insecta > Diptera > Asilidae > Machimus > Machimus atricapillus. The sequence continues at coordinate 3,214,052 of OW121788.1, read as the reverse complement.
AAATTGATTTTAATTTAAAGTTGGTACATATCCCATTCTTATTATAAAATTTAATACGAACAAAGATGAAAAATCACTTCATCTGAAACATGTTACAAAATAATTTAGCAGTAGTAGATAACAATTGAATCGTTATTTTTGAAACCGGTAAGAGTTCGTAAGAGTTTGTTAAACGCCTAAAATCTAATTTATTTTCATTTTAGGGTTAATCAGGTCTGGTCCGTGGCCCTTTATATAAGAAATGTGTAGGTGATTGAGTCGGGCTAATTCGATTTTTATAATAGAACCCAGTTAACTTATCCTGGAAGTCCTCAGTAAAATGCTTGTATCTAATAAATCAATACTATCGTCTCAGTATCGCTGGATGATTGTAAACTACCTCGAAAATAGTGATATTGATTCAGTATAAAATTTGTTCAATTGTTTGTAATAAATTCCTTAGTATTGCGTAACGTTGGTAGAAATTTTAAATTCTTCTTTCTAGGATGACTCTTTAATTATACCTTTAAACAAAGTTTAAATTTTTAATTAAAATTGTCATCAGTGCCCATTTGTTTTAATTAATTCAAATTTTGTGACATTCCCACTATAGAAAGACTTCAACACGAAGTAGAGCTGAGACGTAGGATGGTTGCTCGAAACCGGTCGTTCTGTTTTCCGTCTATGAGTAATTAATTTGTTTAACTGAAATTTGCGCCAAACAATTTCAGTGCTTTTAAAGTCGATCAGCTCCCCTTTGATTGGTGCAGGAGCGGTGCGGAGTATAAATGAAAGTAAAACGTGCACCGGCCGTTGTTGCTGCAAAGTGGTTTCGCTATTAGCAAATTGCAGGAGCATTACGTAAATGTCAAGTACACGTTTCAGGGTGTCAACAAGTTCTGGTGTCTCTGCTAATGCCACCGCTTATGAGAATGTGCAAGGTGCAAAATCGCCAATAATGATCTTGCCATGCGGGACCATAAATTTATGAAATGTAAACGCGATTTGTTGGATCTAGGAAGCTCATTAAAGGGATGTTAGACCATCGCCAGCAATAATGTTTTTATAATGTTTTGGCAAATCACTCCAAGATTTACACAAGGATTTTATTGAAGGGAATTTACATCTTTTGGGAGGCAATAAAAGATGTCGAGACTAACAGGAAATTGTATGCCATTTCAAGTACATTTCGTGTACAACCAGAACCAGAAGCTACGAACGCTTCTTTATGCTTTTCTTGAAACTAAAAAGTGTGATTTTATTTTAAAAATAAACATTAAATTACTCTCATAAGAGAGGCATAAGCTTAAAATTAAAATTAGTACATACATAGTAAGAAATTCTAGTTTGTTAAAGCTAAAAAACCGGTAAGAATGTTATCTTAAAACAAAATTAATTTATTGTACAGCAGGGGCACCAAATTTTTATTCAAATAACAAAGGTCTGCAACGAATTTCCCTTTTAAAGTTTAAGTAGCAATTCTTACAGATTTTTGTGTGCTGATTATGAGAAAAGTATGTATATAGTGAAAAAAATCCATAACGTTAGAAGTTTTCGCAACTTTATGTTCTTGTATGGGAAGTGAGTTTGAGAGCAATGAATGTAGGAATGTCTATTTAAATTTATCACTATGATCTGAAATCGACTCTATTAAAATTAATAATATCAATTATTATTGCTTAAAAAAAAGAATATTAATTGTTCTAATTAGAATATCAATAATATAATGAGGATATGAATTAATATATCTGTTTATTCATCAGTAGTTAGTTTTATCATTAAATAAGTAAATCTTACTATTTATAAGAAAGCTGTCGCTAAAATAAACGTATAAATAAATGTATATCTGTGAGATTTTTTTAGCATTTCGCTAGATCATAAACTAAAAAAATTTATGATTCCAAAACCACCCAAACACGAAAATCTAATATCAGTAGAGCATTTTTTCAATTGTTTATCAGTTCAGCGGAAGGTCAATAAAACTTTATAGATATTAATTCAAGTAGGATAAAAAAAATATGTATATGCGTGTGCATTTTCGTTTTCTTCAAATCACTAAATTTTATGAGGTTCAATTTGTTCTATGTAAACTTCACATAATTAAGCAACAAAGCAAAGTGATAATTTTTTGAAGAGACTTCCGTTCATTGTTGTAGATTAGTCATAAATAAGACAATGCAGTTTTATTGAAATTAAACCGCGAATGATTGCAAGAAATGGGCAAATAAACTACGCAGTAATTTGTGCGTTTTGATGCAATATCTGCCAAAGACAAGAATTGTGAAGGCTCGAAAAATCAATGCCCCGATATCGGGGCCCTCATTAAAGACGATCGACAGTCAAATATACAAGTCGACAGACATTTCTTAGAATTTGCAAACAACTTAACAATTTGATAACAAAACATTTTGCAGTCTAATTTTGGTTTGTTATTCTCTTATCAGGTTTCTTTTTTCCCCAGTTTTTTGTTTAGTTTTTCGCGAGCTGGCCTTATCGCACCACAGTAGTGATTAAAAACACTGAAAATTTCGTCAAACGCGGAAATTAAGTATCACGCGATACCGCAAAATTTATTGCAGCCAAGTGATGTCAGATGAATTAATAAAGAGTCTCATTCCAGCAGCACTCGCTGAATTCTGATGCGAAATGCGTAAATGAATTAACAATGAAAAATGTGTACAGATCGAAAGTAATGCTAAAAGGAGGAGCAATTCAATGGTCGCACGAATATGTAAATCGTGGCGAGAACAATTCGTGGCAAATTGGATTGCTTTCCGCCGACGGCTCAACTTGGTCCCAATTCGTTGTAATTGTGCGAGATTTGATTTACTAAAACGAGTAAAAAACATTTCAAAGAAATAATTCTTTTGAGTCATCGGAAATTTTCAATAAGAATACGCGTGCTGCAGTAAATTACAGATTCACATAATTAGCAATTCTGGGGCTATTTGGCAAAAGCCGACATATGACATTTTTTTTTGCAATTTTGTGGCATTAGTGCTTACTAATTTCCATAGTGAATACATATATCTGGAAATCGGAAAAAATAACATTCCTGATTTGCAAGTCATAGAAAACGATGTCTCACTTTTAAATTGTTGCATTTCTTTAATTTCTTTATTTTGCCTTAATTTATTCCAATTAAAATTCTTCACGTTATAACAATTATTTCTGGTTGTACATCATTGTTATATGTACATTTATAACCGATGTCGTACATCTCAACATAAAGTTTATATGTAAAAATATTTTTGTTAACGCAACAATTAAATATTCTAGATAAAAAATTTACGTATTAAGATGTTGACTTAAAGTTATATTGTAATCCATTTTTTCCATCTCGTTTTTACGTTAGAACCTTAATTTAGTATTTATAATAATTCTAGAAGCTACTAACTATCAAACAATAAGTGGACACAAATCCCTAAATCATGAAAAGCTTGAAAATTTCTATTTGCTGATTTAGCTAAAATAATATTTTTATTTACATACCTTCATGTTTATATTTTTCCGTCGGATCCTTGTCATTAATTTCTTTCACCAGATTGATTTCGGCTTAGCATTGTGATTTCATTAAATAGACAGGATCTGAAAATATATATGATATTTTTAGATATTACAACACATTATTTGTGTATTTTTTTTTATGCCAAATTAATCATCTCGATTTATTTTGCTATCGGGATAGTCTCTATATTTCTTAAATTGGAAGAACATTAATACTATGAGTAGTGGAAAAGATATTGTCAAAATTTAGCACACCAGTAACCACATTACATTTAAATAAACGACCACTACGCAAAGTAGAATTGTAAAAAATATAGCTGAAATGTTTTAAATCTCATTCAGAAATATTATAATTTACTACTATTAAAAAAAACAAAATACGAGATATAGAAGTTGGGACATTCTAATTTGGAAAAGTTTGGTGGTTAAATCACACATACGTAACATGAGTAGGGTAGATAAGTTTTAAGGTCAGCTTTAGTTCAAATTGTTGTTAGTTTAATTTAATGGAATTGTCGAGTTGTTTCGAATTGGTGATTTGTTTTAGTTTAGTTTAATCGAATTGGTGAATTTTAACAGTGATGTATTTTATAAATCCAAATTTGCTTATTACAATTATTTTAACTTAATTCAATTAAAAAAAGTAATAATAAACAAATGATAAATAAAAATAAGATTACATAAGATTTTTAAGCTGAATTTTATTCTATGAATAATTCTATGTTCTATGTTAATCGTAGTCGCAGCATAATTTTATTTGCGAAATTTTAAGTATTATACATGTAGTAATATATATTTAGAAAACAAATACTGAACTTAAGTATTCCTTTTCTACATATACATAGGTATTCGTGTGGATAAATATGTTAACCATACTTGAAAGTATTAGGAAAAAATTACTTAATTTTATTTTTTTTAAATATTTCATTCACAAAGATGTTGTGGAATACAGTGAACGAAATCTTCCAGTATATTTATAAAAGGTATGTAGTTGAGACTTCGATTCTCTACTAAATCCTTTTTGACTTATGGAGTGGAAGTTTGTGAAATTCTCTGGATCAAGAATAAATAGCCCATATACATACATATGCTCTATTGGGTTTAAAACAGGGAATTGAGTTGTGCGAACCAACGTTTTGATACCAGAGTCGTAAATAAATATACATATCGAAAATCACTTTTAATGTTTCAAAATGAAAAGTTTGATTGGTTACTATCCTTTTAATAAGTTCAGAATGGACAATTTGGAACCCAAGTTCATTCCTGACTGATCAATTAGAAAATAAATTGACGAATGAGTTCAAAGAAGGAATCTCTTAGCCAAAACGGTCGAGTACATCAAAAAGCGGAGTGTATGGAAATATGATTAGTAATATGAATTAAGACAGACGAAGCATCCGTCGTCGCGTCGTTAAATTTCATTTCATTTCTGTCGCACAGAGACGCGACAACCAGTTGGGTAAACATGAAGTTGGCCGCGGCGGTGCCTGCATGTGACACTGAAACTGAACCTGTTTGCCGGTTGTCCATCACAGGTAAAACCGCAAGCAAAAATAAATAATAAAAAATATAAAAAAATATGGCTCCTTTTTGTCTTTTTGGTTGTTGTTTTTTTTTTCTTCTTTTCAATGTTTTTTTGAGCATAGTGCCGCAGGCATGACTAAACAAAGCCTGCAGAGCCGCAGAGGAGGCCGAGACCGGGAGATGATTAGCCAGAAGAGCCCCAAGTGCACAATCGCAAAATTGTTGTCCGAAACGTCTGAAATGGTTGACGAAACACATAAAACAGTGCCAATGACCGAATTCGCACCGACCGCCGTTTCGCCGTTTATATGGCCGTCGAGGCAGCCCCAGAGCCCATCTCAATGGGAAGGAAGTGGAACGGGTCTCCGCTCTTGTGGAAGACGAAACGGAGGAGTGGAGAAGACCAAAAGAAGCGCTCCAACCATGGGAAGACGCCGACCATAGGGCTGCCCGGGGGATGGGGGGGCCGGCCGGCCCCCGACGACACCGAGATTGCAGTTGAATGCACTCCATTTTGGCTAATGTCGGTTATTTATTTTGAAAACTTCATAATTGTTAGCGACGTGGAATAACTAGAGTTCAGTGCCTTCCAGACGAATTAGAAGTCGAAGGGGGCTCGGGTGCTATGCGACACGGAACGACGCAAAGCGCGACGTCGTAACTGGACTTTGGCTGGCGTCGTCGTCGTTTATAACGACGACCAACCGCCGAAATTGCCCCCGCAAAATCATGTGGGTTTTATCTGCTCCACTCGGATAACGAACGCAGCTTTTAAGCGAATTTTCGTGTGCAGATGTTCTGACCTAGATTTCAGATTAGGCGTCGTCCGGTGGGATGGCGCGTTGTAATGGAGCAAAGACCATCCCGTTTAGCCGGATTTCTATCCCATGGCGACATTTTCGCTAAATTCGGGTTCTCTGCACATTTTACGTATTAATTCGAATTTATAACGTGCGGGGGACGCGGAGGCGCAACACAATTTACGATGCAATAAAATTTTGCTTTAGCGGCAAGCAGCAGCAGCACCAGCACTTTCGACGAACAGGGGAACGTTTTTAAAATCAATAAAATTTTTAACAGCTTTTAAGTGCGGATTGCCGCTTCCTGTCTATGGTTTGTTTTGCAACACTATGAAGTGGTTTCGCACCAATTAATCGGATTTTTTTCTATTCAATTCGATTTAGAAGCAGGTACGGATATCCCAAATACAAAGAACATGGGTTTGTTTAGAAATAATAAATAAATGTTCTTTAAAAGTTAACTTGTTTTTTTTTATTAAAAATTACGAATAGAGCAATTAAACTTTAAATAAGTATACAAATTTTTGAAATTGTGTTCCAAAAATACAATCATAGGTCTCAGTATATTCTTTGACTTGTGGGATAAGAAAGGCTATTAATATGAACTAGTAACTAGTCGATGTTAGAAAATACTTGCACTGTGAAATATTCATCACAAGACTATGCTAGTTATGTTATAAGAATTTTTTGCATTGGGGTTGAAGTTACCAAAACGAAACAGTATTTAAAATTCCATACGAAATGTTCCTTTACTGACAGACTGATAGATCATAATAAATCTAGGGTATCAAGTTAGTCAAGTTGGAATTTAAAACACATGTAGATCATAGATTATTAAATAAGTCAGCTATATTGAGAACATTAAAAACTTATTGACTTTGAGCTGTAAATTATTCAATTTACACAATATTTTTCAGTGCTTATCAAAAACTGCTATTTGTTTCAGATTACAAAACACAGTCCTGAAGAAAGGTTTACCCTTTTTATACAAATATGTATTTTTTGGTGGGATATATTATACAACCAAAATACTATCGGTGACACGATCTCAAAAATTCTTTTTTTATTATTTGTAATTTAATTTAAGGAATATTCTAAAAGAACGTCTTATAAGATATTTTCCATTGAAGATGCAGAATCCGATATTTAAACGAAAATAAACTGTAAATTAAATTTCCTTAAGTAGCTGGTTAAAACCAAATACTATATAAATAATACCAAAAAAATTTATGTAATTGGTTAAATTAGACGGAAGACCACTTGTTCTATTACTTTCGGATATCTTTTAAAAACAATAACAACTTATGGCATAAGTATTGTTTTTTAGCTTCTTAACTGGCTTTTACAATTAATTATATGATAAATAAATGTTAGAAAAATTCATCCAATTACAGATTTTTTGCGTCAAAAACGAAATTTGTTTCTTCAAATTATCTCTCTGATGGCTTTTAAAATTCGATAGGAAAATGAAAAGAACGTGGAACATATACATGTGAATCAATGGGTATATTGTAGTTTTTGGAATAGCTGATTTTAAATACATTAACTAAATTGAATTATTTAATTTAATGAACAAAAGGGATTCTAAAAAGTATTTTATTCTCATATTTGAATACGACCTTGGAATTTGTCAATTTGGTTAGTGTTTTGGCAAGTTTTATATTTGTAAGGAGATCGAAAGTCTAAAATGCATTTTGTCAATTTATAATGCGGCCTCAAAGTGTCGACATTTACTTGGCTCTATTTCGCAATTCGCACCTATTTCGATGCACCAGTGCCAAGCAGCTGGTCTCATTTTTTTTTTTTTTAGGTGGTCGAAGTGCAAGTGAAAATTGCCAGAAGCCCTTTTATCTGAAATTCGGCCGTAAACACATTTCCCCCGCGCGAAATAACGTGAGCTCATTTTCATGGTCGTCTGGCTGATTGCCAATCGAATCCTAAATTAGCGGACGCGCATCGCGTCCGCGTTGCATTCACGGAGCGTGAAGTCGTAAATTCGGCGAAAAGTGAGTGCGACGACAAAATCAACCCGGTGGCATGAATGAAAATGCACGGGGGAAGGGGCGAACGGGGCACGGCCCAGGGGGAGCGCCTAATGAAAACGAGAGGAAATTTCGGTTTCATCTCCGTGCCGCTGAAGCTCAAGTTATTTTCCAGGCTGCTTATCAAAAAAAAAAAGCCTGCCAAAAAAAATATGCAGATTTTTTCTAGGGTACCGAGGCGAGCCGGGGGTTATGAAAGATGGGATCAAAAGCGAACGCGTAAAGCCCGTCACCCGGGTCCAGCCCCATTTGATGGCGGCATGCACGAAAAAAGCTCCCCCCGAATATCAGCGGGACCCAGGGTCAATGACCTGCAAAAACGTGGGCCCCAAGCAGCGGAGCGTGCGAACAGCGCGAGCAAATAGGCATCGCATCGCGCCGCCACCCAAAGCCAGCGAAAGTGAAACAATGTTGCCGAAAATCGGGGCCTTATCTGTGTGAGTGCGGCGCGGCGCGGTGTGGTGACGACGTGTCGGCACGGCAGACATGACCTGGTTCAATGCCGGCCGGGTTGACGCTCGCCGGTTCAGCGACCGGGCCGCGCGTCATCGGCCGACGATTTCGCTGGACGCAGCGTTATTTCGGGGTCCGAAACACCACTCCGGGGTCCAGACTCCGATAATCGGGACAGTCGTTGTTGACAGGCTAATAGGCGCGCAGGGGGTGCGGAACGGGAAAGGTTCGGCGAATTGTCTCGTTTTCGTCTGTCGCCGTCGCCGCTTCCTGCATCCGCGCCGCGTACATGACCAAGGCCAAGCAATTTCGGCTGCGGCCGGTCTTCGCCGCTGTGTGGCAACACATGAGCCGTTTTTCGCCGGGCGACGACGCGACGACGACGTATCAAAAATGCCCAAATCCCGTGCGAACGGACGCGGGACGTACGTGTGGCTACACACGTGTGGAACGGTATGCGTTCGCGCCTCATATATGTCTGTGGATGCGTGCTTGCAATTTTTCTGCCTCTGTAGTTTTTTGGGACTAAGTGCGGGGCTCTCGGGAGATCTCTATACTGCGACTTGGGGCTGGGCTCTGGGCTGGGGCCCCCCCTCCTGACGAGATGCAGATTTTCGTCTGAGAATTTCGTCGGTTTCAAGGCCTGCGCGTTTTGAACTCTTCGGGTGAAGGCACACATCTCCTGTTTTTGTTTGCGTTCGTGCACTTCTCGTATTGTTTGTGCCACAAACAATGACGAACCTTGTGAATTTTATTTCAGCCGAAAAGGTTAAAGGCAGATAAGGCCCCCGCCGTTTTATCTAAAGTGCGGCACTCCGTTGTAGTCGACGGCCCAGATTAGGAGAATTTGTGCGTAGCGCGAAAATAGGCATTCTTTTCTCCAGGCAGAACAATGAACCCAACGAGATAACAGGCGAAAGGTAAGCACTTTCGCTGCTGGTCGACCACCCCACAGCTACACCTGAAAATGAGCAGTGACGATGCGTATGACGTCAATTTCGGTTACCACTGTTTATCGTACAAATAAGATAGTAAATTAGACCATCTAAAGAAACAAATCCAGAATTATTCCATAAAACCAAACTTGCTGAGTAATGTTAAGCGAAAATTTGTTTTCTTCCCTTCACAGCAGTCTTACATTTATGTAATTGACATATTTGAATTTTTGGTCTCATATAAGTAATAATATTTAAAAAAAATAGATCAAATATAATGTATGAAAGAAACATCAATTAAAGAAAATTCAAAATGAGTTCAGGTCCAAATCTGAATCACAGAAAAAAAATTAGGCTTGCCACATAATAAGTCCATTAATTTGACTTTCATAAAAAGAAAAGTCAACAAAATCATTACTGATTATCGGATTATTTTCTTCACTTGTGCCAAAATCCATCACATTTCAAGATTCACTGGAAAATATCTCTATTAGGTTTTGATGGTTAATCATAGAGTGGGATTTTGAGATGAAAGTACATTTTTAAGGGCCATACTTTTTTATTGCGTTAAACTAGAACTTTAAACTTTTCACAGCAGTATGAGGCTATTGGATATAGTATTCGATATTAGTTTCAACTTGAGACCTTAAGCCAAGAAAAAGTTGAGAATAAAGGCCTCGACACACGAACAACAAAGTGATCCTGTAAGGGTTCCGTTTTCAAATTATGAGATACGGAACCTTAGAAGGGGTCTTAATCAAACTATGCTTGTCCAATGAGTGTTTATCAGCCCCCATGTAAAGTAATGCACTCTTTCTCTAAAATCAATGGTAGCAGTTTTATAAGGAAATTAACAATTAAATTGTTTATAAAAAGAAATCTCACTATAATTTTTCAATCCTGATAATTTTGGCTCAATCTACACCTAATTCTCAATGTTCATGATTTTTTTTCAGTCATCATCAATAATCAATTAATTATGATATGAGACTTAAAGTCCTGGGGAGAACTAGTAAAAGTTGAATAGACCATAAAAATTTATAATTTCCTTCCAATTTATTTGTATTTATAATTCATATATGTACATACTATATCTAGGGCCTGTCCGAATCCAAGTCTATGTCTTCGTCTCGTTATAACAGTTCGTGAAGACACACCGAGCTATGCTCTGTTCAAATTCATGCCTATCATTTGAGTTTGGCTACGTAGTATAACAGTTTAGATTGCTTAGCTTGATGAGCGAGTCAAGGCTTGCGTTGACTTCGTGAGACGGAATGAGAACTGTTATAACTACACGAAGACGAAGACATATAGACTTGGATTCGGACAGGCCCCTAGTGTATAGATTCGGAGATTCGAAAAATTAAATTTATATGTAAGATTATAAGGGGCCATAGTATTGTTGTTTAATTTAGGTGTATGATTCTTTCTTCATTAAGTTTTTAAAATTCATCAAACCTTTTATAACAAAGTTTTTGACATTTTTTATTATGTTTTTCTTTGCAGGAGTTCGCAAGTAAGATGAAAACAGTGAAGGACATCTCCTTTCAATTTAAAAAGGAACAGTATATACAAAGATAGCTATGAAATTGGAACTGGAATTATGCAATGATTTATTACTCTGATCCATTTAAATTTGTAAAATAAAGTCATCAACAAAAAATTGAATAAGAAGTTTTTATTTTCCTCTTTATATATTGACTACAAGTGTGAAAATAATTTATAAGGTAAAAATTATTTTCAAGTAAAACATTTTAGTAAATCACTTTTGCAAGGTCTGACCTACCCCAAGATATGCAGCATGACTTTGTATTGCACAAACCTCTGATATATTTGAGCCTTAGCAAAAAGTGGCATCAGTGCGATATTTAAACGAGACACTTTGATATAAAGAAGAACAAAACTAAATTTAGCAGACATATTTGTTGAATGAGAATCCCAGAAAATTAAAAAACAAAAGGAACTGCTTTAAGCGATTTTCTGGGAGGGAAACAATTCAATGTGAGCCATGTCATACGCAAAGTGATATATAAAACCCTTTTCTCCCTAGATCTTGAAGGGAGGGGTGTGACAATAGAAAGGAATCCGAGCTGAATAAGGACATTTTATCTAAGAAATCTGCAGAACTTTTGACATAAAGTCACTGCGGAAATTGCTCGGTGACCCGCGGCCCTACACATATTTTCTTTTGGTGCGAAAAATCCTTTCTGTGCGTGATTTCTGAGGTTATGATATGTGTCCCTCCTCGAATGGGTTACAGACTTCTTCACACGTTTCGAAAAGTTAAAAGGACACTTTTTCCCATCAAACATTGGAGTTGGCGAAACAAACAAATGCCAGTGTTATACTTATATGTAGGTATGTATATGTATATTGAAACATCTAATATCATTAACTTACATACTTTTATACAATACGTAGTTGAATTCACATCATGACCTGCGATAGAATATAAATTTGCTAATTTTTAATAACATTAATTCTTAACAGGGCTGTATTCAGTACAATACGTGGGAACTGAAATTTCTGTTATTGAAATATTTATGGAAATTTTATGTAATTAAACTCCTCATTTTTGAAACCTATTCATTGATTTTGAAAATGATAGAACTCGCTATAACTTAATTAATTCATCCCACCATTCCATAAGTGGTTCAAATTGTTTAAAATATGATACTGCGAAAACCGTTTAAAACCAATTACAGCTAATTTGTTTTAATTTAATTAGTAGAGCTGATTTTTATAAATCCAAGGTATTATTTTATGATGCCAATTAACAATCCAGTTGACATCAATTAAATATAATTTTACTCCATTAAATTGTAAAGGATATAAAGGGATACGGTCAGTTTGAATTATTACGATATTTTATTATTTGTATTTTAAGAACCTCCTCAACCGCGAAAGCGGTTAAGACCTGAAAATTGGAACTTCAATCATTTTTAAAAGCTTTTTGGAATTACTTCTTAATCCATTGTAACGATAAAAAAAATATTAAAACGGCCCCTGTTATTAATTTTTGGTGAAAACGCTGGAAGCATCACAATTAATTTGGAGGGATATTTTTTGCAATTGATTTGATATTAGCATGTTCAATTACGATCAATCATTTAATTAATTTTTCATTATACTTTTATATATACATATATGTACATACATAATGGTGCCAAAGTATTCCACAAATATTGCATTGATTTCTTCAGAAATTATTTATAATATTAATAGCAGAATAACTGGAATCATGAAGCCGATTCATTAATTTGAAACAACTTATCATATTATATTAAATTAAAATTGTGTGATTTTGCTCCTGGGCGAATACCCTAAAAATTGCATGATAAAAGAGTTTTTACAATGTATGGTAAGGTTTATGTAGCAGTTTTTGTCGCAGGATGAGTTTAATATCGGAAATGCACATTTCATCCGTTGGGTGTTTTTAGTAGGGTAGGACGTGTGGTGGCCTTCCATAGAAATGGACATGCAATTATTTGGGAAGGTTAAAAAAAAAAACATAAGCGTGTGCTTTTGGTCAAAATGACAAAAATGGCGTTTTTTTTTTCTATAGGGGGATATTGTGTGCATGTCATAAGTATATCGTTCACCTCACGAAATGCACCGCGCATCACACACATGCATCAACACTTGCATATGCTAGGCACGCCATTCGAAACGCATTATGGATTTTCTTACAAAACCTGTACACCACACAGAGCGCGCGATGCCGAGCCAAGTAAAAAGAAAAATTGTAAAAGAGTAAAAAAAGGGTTATACAAAAAAATAAAAAAAAAATAAATAAAGGAGGAAAAACGCATACGCCAAAGAGCTTTTCTTGGTCTCATAATGCGTCAAGCCTAACATAAGACTGTTTTAGTGCGTGCCCGAAAAAGTGATGCAGCGATGCATTTTGTGCCGGGCCGGGCTTAATGCCTGCATATATGCGAAAAAATGGAGAAGGTTGCACAGGCACAGGGTGTGCATGCACGTTACTTTCAGACGAACCGTTTCGTTCAATGGTGTTGTTCACCATGTCTTCTTAAATTTCGCGCGCTCTTCTACGGGAGAAGGTTTTGTCCGTTTGGTTTACTTTTGCCAGCCATAGAGAATATCAAAACGCGCTGCTGCGCTGGTGGTGCCCGAACCTCGAGAAAAACAGAACAGCACGGGAATAATAATTAACGAATAAAAAAGCGCACTGACAGATGACATGCACGTATATCCGCGCGATGGGTTGCAAATTTCATATATGTATATATGCATTATAATATGCAAAAGTGGTGGATAGAAAACACAGCGTGCCGAAAAACTTTTTGAATGCATTTTTTGATGTTGCTTGTTGTTGTGGAGAGCACAACGTTGAAGCTCCCGGCACACGGTACAACGGACGACGCTTTTTTTAAAAAAATAAATTAATAAAAATGTCCGTTCATTCGTATCGTACGTACGACGGACACCGCCGCCGTCGTTTTCATCGTCGTCGTCATCGTCGCGACCACTTCGCTTCATCTTTAACCGCCTTGCTGTGCTGCAACTTGCATGTCACTGTGCAGGAGAAGCTTCGCGGTAAGCGCGAAAATTATGCGAATGTATTGAAGAAAATTGCATTCTCATAACCAACATGCAGCTCACATACATAAGATGTGTTTGCGTTTGAATATAAATTCGTTGCATTTATAATAATATTGCATATCCCCCAGTAGAGGTACGGTTAAGGTAGAGGAAGAGAAACAAACACATAAAGTGTAAAACTGGTGTTCAATGTTTTTGAGAGTATCTCCTCCATATGCACAGTAAAATGCACTTACACACAACTTGGGCAAAAATGCATCTTCCGATGCAAGTGGGGTTGCATTTTGAGGAGAGAATGTATGAGAAAACATGCAACCGAATATTGGCAAAAGCTGGGGAGCTTATTGGGAGAAATATCAAACAAAAATATACAGTCAAACATGACTAAAACCACACTACTAAAGTTAAAATTCCGTATATTTATCTGAAAACGGATGGTAGATTTACACATATCATCGTGGCCCGCCGCGACTATGTCGTGTGAGACACAAGAAAGGGGTGAGGGGGTGGGGGTAGGGACGCGGGCAATGAAGGTTACACTCGCTTCGCGCTATATGTACTGTATATAGTACTTTTAGTTATTGAGTCGCTCTAAAATTGTTAAGAACTAAAAATATATACACATAGGAGACAGACACTAAATCTGTGGCTAATACTGGCGTTTTTTTAAAAAATATAAATAACAAGAAACTAATTCGGGCCTATATGTGTTTTACGCTTATATATATAAAAACTTATTTATTTTTTTTTATTTTTTTTAAGTAAAATTCTAACGTAATACCTACGGTGGTGCGGCAATCTATTGTTTTTTCTTTCCAACCAGTTTTTTCCGCCAGAATCATCATCATCATCGTCAGCGGTTTAGCGTATTTTCCGCGATTGACATTGACTGCAAGGAAGGAAAAATAGTTATAAAAATATAAAAGATAAAAACTAGGAGCAAAGATAGTTATTAGTTCGTAGTGTGGCGTCAGTTTATTTTATAAACGAAGTGTGTCTGCTACACAAATACTTGTATGTATGTAGGCCGTGTTGTGTGTGCATTGTGTGTGAATAGCGCAATAATAGCAAATAATTATGTTAAATAGTAGCGAACGCAGCCTTTACTATTACGTGTGTTACTACACTTATTCCGGATGGCTACCAAAAAAATTTAATTGCTGAATAGAAAAGTCTTGAAAAATTAGATACAATACAGGCGCATCGGTGGGGCCCGTACTTTGTAAAAAAAAAACAAATAAAACGGTGGGTCCATCTTATTCGAAAAAAAACCTGCCGTTGGTTTATAGTCGTAACGTTCGCGGTTTTCGGTTAGGTAGAGAGTTTTTTAAACACCATATTTCCCCAACCAATAGTGGGTCCAATATTCTGAAACAATGCGTGTGTTTTGTGCGCCCTTCTGGCTACTGTCGTCCCAAGTTCGCCAGTTGTTTCGCCATGTGAGATACTGTGCCCCTGTGCGTGTATACAAAATCTAGATACGTGCATATTTGTGTTGTGGTATAGCAAAGCTGTGAAACCTTTTAAATTAAATATTGCCCCGGCCCAAAAAATAACCGAGAATATATCTAACTATCTATCTATCTTGAAAATCCGCGAGGATGGAATAAATGTGTCACAGCAGCAACAGCAGCAGCAGCACCAGCCAGAAAGCAGCAACCCGGTCAAGAAATATTCATCTCTGTGCAACAATCAGTGCCTTTATTTATCGCATCCGAGAGTATCGAGTACATGCATCTTTTTTAAACGTACAAATATGTGTATATATTTTTATCGTCTTCACCACGTCTGTACTTTGGGGGCATAACAGCCACTAGGTCTACGCGCTGGCCGCGTCTTCAGGTCGTCCTCGAACTTACTTTTAAAATCATCATACTCTAGCCCCACTTCCAAAAAGTTCGACACATTTTATTTTCGGACAAGTTCGACATAATAAAAAAATTCGAAAATGTCGAAAACCTAGTGGAGCCTCTATTCAAAGTTATTATTATTATTTTTTTTTTATATATCGAAATAAAATAATCTGAGAGCGCTTAATAAAACATAAAAAATTTTATATAAAAAAAAATATCGTAAAAATGAACACAACACACGTAAGCAGCGATTCGCGTGTATAGTGCACATATGCAGGCTGCGTACAACAACACATCCCCCAGACACACTAGAGAAAAACACATGAAAAAGTATTTTTTCGGTTCGCCTCTATGACGGGCTTTGGTTTACCTATAGCAAGACCAAATTCTGGAAAATCGCATTTCTTCGTTTTATAATTTATTTATTTTTTTATTTGTATATTCTCGCCGTGATGAAAAGTTGCATTTTATACTCTCTTGACGTTATTTTGTCCAATTATTTGGTTTTTGGTGAAGTTTTTCAAGTTTAGTTTAGTTCTGTTGCATTCAGTTGACGACGACGACGACGACGTAGACGACGAAATATAAAAAAAAAAATTTTTTTTTAACGTGTGTCCCCGGAGATGGTCGAATTTTCTGCGACGAGTTCGAGTTCGAGTTGTTCGTTCTTCGCTCATGGAAGTGTTGTTTTACGATGATGTTTTTTATGCTTTTCGCTGGCGAAACACACTTATAGTAGTTATGTTCAGTTCTTGTGAATGGTTCTATATCGCGTCCTCCGCGTCATCGTCGCCCAGCTGCCTCTACCCCACCCCCCCGGCTGCCCAAGGTAAGTTCGAGACGCCTAGCCTAGTTACTAAGTAGTTCGCGGCACTTTTGAAATAACCGTCAGCCGGTCAGATACAATGTTTCTTACCTACACCAAAGTGTATGCCCCTTTCTTGTTCTTCTTCTTCTTGTCAAGCTCAAACTGACCACTTTCGACCCATTTTTATAAATCGTGTGTTGATTTTTTTTTTTTTTAAATCCATTCTCATCAAATTTCCGCTCGACCGTCATTCGACCGTAATCTTATCAGTTCCAGCTAAATTTTTATTTAATACCATATTTCGTTGGTGGATTTATTACCCAGCCCGTCAAGTTCACGCACATTCTTGCAAAATATGAACGTGCACGTATATGGGGGACGAGCCAAATTATAGGAACTCTCCCCTAAAATTTCGAGTTTCGTTGTGGTTCCATTTATATGGTGGAATATTCCAGTTGGATGCATCATAAAGTTTCTTCTTTTAGTTTTATGCCACTTTGAGGCTCAGGTTCGCGTATGCAATTCGTTGTGTGCAGTGCAGAGCATCTTAAAAGGTAAACAATTGAAAGTTTATACCATCTTTTTAACAATTTTAAACAGATACACTACAAAACAGTTAAAATTACAATGTATTATGCAATGTAATTAATTACATGTGACAAAGGTAATTATTAACGCTTAAAGACATACATAAATTACAATTTCACCTGTGTTTATCTGGCTAGTGTAAACTTGTACTGTAACATTACTATTTGGAATTTTTAAGCAGTTTTGCGAACGTTGTAGTATTTGTACAGCTCTCTTTTCTCGATTAGATTTAAATTCAAACAATTACTTGATAATGGTAAACCTTTCAATGCTCGTCCTGGACGTTTTTTTTAATACATATAATATATGTCATATATACCTAACAGAAGAATATTATTCGAACCATCAGAATATTTCTCTCAACAATATAAACTGGATCGAGATTGTCAACTTCTTTGTAATACATAGTCTTTAACCAGAATTCGTTATTAACATTTCTAGAAAAAGACTTAAATAAAGTATGTGAAATCGTTTGGTCTAAAATCTGAAATATGTATGTCAAAACTTGTTCAGCCGCGTGGTTGGGTCTTCTTAAGATTTCTGAAAGATTAAATCCTGTCTATTTTAACAGTAGGTTGTGTGGGATTACTGTAGGATCAGTCGAACTTGACGATCTTTAGAAATTCAACAATATTGACTAGTTTATAGATACATATTTTTAATATAAAAGGTGTATAAAAGGTTTCTCCAGTTGATTTTGCAATCCAATTTATTCTCGTCTTAAATTTAACGAAGCTGTTAAATTGATGAAATAAATTTAATGAATGAGTAGTGCTCGAATATGTAGATAATGTTCCTAACTATACTAATCTAATCAACACTTTTATGTTCGTTTATGTAACAAGTCAAGTAATAGACAACTTCAAACATTTTAAGATGGTTATATGAATGGTAATATGGCTCATATAATACCGTCTCTTGAACTATTATTTCCACAAAATACGAAGTGGTTTGAAATTTTACGAAAGCCCTTACAGTTATTCCGCGAAAATGAATTTCGAATAAGTTTAATGAATGAGTTTAAAAATGTTATCAAAATAACCTATCAAGTATACTGTTACAAAAACCTGTTGGCCAATTTTTGACAGCATAAATTGGATGTGACACATTCATAAAAAGTTACTGCTAAATATGAGTTCTTTTTATGCACTCGAAAGGTCTATTCGTTATCAAAATTTACTATAAACTACAGGTCTAATTACATTTTGTTGAATCAATATGTATAATTTTAAATCGATATGGTACCCACTTGCTTATAAAAAATCACACTACTGTTACTACTGGAACATAATATTAATGCATATTCGTCAGTTTTTAGAATGACAAATTTAATAATACTAAGTTGTAACTAGAACTAATCAATAATAGTTATATGAACTGAACGAACGTATATATTTAAATTAAGGAGTCATATCTAGTTAGTTCGTTACATAAAAATCAGACGTAACTTTACATACTCTGTCATAAAAAGTAAAACTTTAATCGAGTTTTTCGCGAAATATCTTCTTCTAAAAATCTCTTGATTATGATCAGGATATCTCAAGAAGTATAACGAACCTATTTTCATAAACTTTAGTACACATCTTCTCCAACAGCTAGTTTGCGAATGTGGAGCACGATCACTTTACTGAGGCCGCCAAATTTGAATTTTGAAATCGTTATAACACCTAAAACAAGTTATTTTACATAAATTGCTTTTAGCTAATTCAAGATTTACAAAGAACAACCAAACTAAAAAGAACTATTTCCAAAAATTTTAAATTAGTTTTGATGGTTTGGAATGATATAATAATGAAGAAGACAAAACACGGTGGTACAAAGTGGATTAAAATTTGAAAATCAATAAGGACACGAACAAATTTAGTTCATGTTTCATAAGAAAATCTTTAGCACCGTATTTGAAACAAGTATGTGAATACAAATTATTGAAGAAACCATTGACGTTAATTCAATAAATACTTGTTACCTATTAAAAAATTTGCAAGTATAAAGCTGAGGTTCTTTAACAAATCTGCAATGCTAAATTAAGTATTAATGAATTTCGAATCAAATTTGATAAATTGGCCGATATTAACAGAAATTCGGCGTAACTTTTTTCATGAATCCTCTACAGAAATTACGCCGTTAGCTCCTGTTCATTCATTGATTTTAATTGCAATTAAAGAAAATGAATAAAGAGCATCCTGTTTTAATTTTGCTTCAAATTTTCTTACTAACAATAACTGTAAGGAATAGGCAAAAACTGTCCTGATAATTAAGTTCCTCAGCTAAAATTAATTGCATTGAAATTGTTTGTTCAAATACGACATCATGAAAAATTAAACGAAATTGGAATCACATCAGCACGCTCAAAAATAATTAACGTCGTGTGGAAAATGGATGAATCACGTTTGCAAACGCTTGAAATTCCCCTGAATGATGAGTTGCTATAAATAATAAATTAACCTATTAAACCAATTATTTTGTTTCGTTATTCTGCGATACTACAATTATCATTCAATTAATTCTTAAATTTTAACAAAATGAGTTCTGTAAATATCAAGTAAGAAATTTTGTAATAAGGCTATTTTAAAGGTAACGCATAGTTCCTATTATTATAGAAGAATAGAGAATTTATTTGATTTCCTGAATCTTAAGAATCTTGATATTTGAAGGTATAATCGGATTTTCTAATTTACCTAATACCTACATATCACAAAAATTATGACTAATAAAATATATAAGACCATATTTATGTGGACTATAACAAATGCGTAATTATAATTCGTAATTAGTTTTATTTCCCAAAAGACGAATTTGCACTTTTCCCAGATGACCGACCTTTAATTTGATTTTACGAATAAAAAGATTATGTGACGTTAATTTCTTGGAAAATCTAAGAAATTGCAATTACATACATAGGTATTTAGTAAAAAGAAACAATATTTGTTCTCAGTATTAAGAGTGATGTTATCATCTCATCAATAATCGCTTTTCTCGAAATCAGTGGTGTTCCAATTGAAGTTAAAGTAGACTTATTAATAAAAATAACTGCAGAGAATATGTTAAAAAACAGAACTTCCTAAATGTACAATAATTTTAAATTTGAATATGCTGGAAGATAAAGAAACGTACAAAATATGCCTGTTGTTCTTATTATCCTCAATTAAAGAATATTTAAGGAGCTTTAAATTCTTTTATTATTAGCAATTTAGAAATATTAAGAAATATGGAAGAATGCCATTTGAGGGAATTTAACAAAACCTCATTAATAAGGTACAATCGCTTGTCGTTTTCCAATCTGATTATTATGATTTTCAAAAATGGCATTCTTATTATATGTACATATATTTGCATGTAAGAAAATCGAGTATAAAAGTTTTGATAATGTGATTATAAATCTTTTATTTTCAGCAGTGCATGATAAATAATTAAGGGAGGCTGATAACTTTGCAGATGAGGTCCTGGGTAACGGTAAGTTACATAAATATATTTACTTAAGTAAGATATTTGGTTTATTTCAGAAAGTTCGTTCGATAGTGAACCAAAATATGTATTTCAATAAAAATAATTAATACAAATAGATAGATTGGTGGAAAGATCTGCATTATTTAAAATTCTTCGTATTTAGAAGAACAACTGTCTTTCGGACGATTACTTTTATAATAAATTTAACCAGGCAGTTACCTAAAATCTGTTTTAATCTGAGGGTTTCATTAAACTGGGATGGGTTACTAAGAAAAACCAAAAACATTTAAGTTTTTAAGTTTTAACAAGCGATTTATGCATTGGGGTGCTACATATGAGTACAAAAGCAAAAATGTACTATCACCGAAAAAAAGCGCATTGAATGTAAGAAAACCAATTTTTAAAAGAACCGTGGATCGTACAACTAAATAAATTTTAATAAAGGATTACATGGTTCTTTTGATAGCAAGCACATAGGGAGTTTTAGGGTCATTGATGTGGAATTTTGTATTACGTCTACAATTTAGAATGTGACGAACTTAATATAGAAATTTCTAATTTTCTTTTTTTCTTTGTGAAATTGCTATCTCCTAAATATATTCAAAGTATGGACATATTTTTAACTCTCTGTATTAAAATTACGTTTAAGATGCATAGTTATTAACTGAAGGACCCGGACAATAAAAAAAACCACAAATCTAATTTATAACTATTATATGTATATACTGTACATACATATAGATATGTATACAACACATCAAAATGTCAACTGATTTCCGAGATTGCGGTTGCATATTGATTTTTGTTCTGTTTTTCTGATTCTTAATTAAAAGCAAAAACAGACATTGATTCGTCTGTAAATCATCAATCTGAGTCATGAATTTTGATTTGTGGCAAATTTTTGAATCAATATAGTACCATAGAAAAATGTGATTCATTTCTTCTGGGGAAATTTTAATAACTAGTCCTAGTTTAATAAATATAATAATAAATTCAGGGGAAGTACTATTCGACAAAAGTAAAGAGGTGTGAAAATTGAAAACTCATCATCAAAGAGTGCCACAGCAGAATTGGCGGCATGGTCGAGTGTCAAGAATGCGGAACTGAAGTTAAATCAAATGCAGCAGCAGTAGCAGCTTCGATCCCCAATTAAGTCCCATACTTGTGACTTTGGCGAATGGGCGACAGCATAATCGCGCGCGCAATTACAATATTATGTTCGTCACAGCAGCGGTTGCTCCTGGGATTATTAGAGCTAGAGCTATAGTGCTATAGAGAGCCTTCGCGATCTAACTAATTAAATTCAAAAAATTGAATCCAGTTTGCCTTGCCAAAGCTCTTTCGTTTCGCGCTATGCTCACACAACTGCTGTTGCTGCTGGCTGCATTTGACCATGGAAATGCAGTTTTGATTGCAACTTTGCAACCGCCATTCACACACGCGGCGGCAACTGCAACGGCATGCATATGGAATTTCGCCTGTGCCACTGTGCGGTGGTGCCCAAAGTTCAAATATTCCCCCCAATGGAAATGAGCAAAAAAAAAAAAAACGAAAAAAAAGAAATATAAAAAAGACTATAAATGAAAAAAAAAATTGTGTATGGTCGCCTTATAGACAAAAAGGCAAAAACATTGCGCAATTATCTGTCGTTACGTCATCGCATTTTCTAATTTTTTCAGCTTTTTTCAGTTCGCCCCGCCGAATAAATATCGCGAGCTTTGTGGTTGTCGCGGGGACTGCGGACTTGATAGTCACGGCCAGTTGCAATGCGGCTCCCCTCACCGCCCTTGTTGCACTTTTTATTAGATATTTAGAACCATAATGGTTCAGCTACTGCTAGAAAAGCCGAATTCGATACTCCAATATGATGCATTATCGAATGAGGAAAATGCACGAAAAAAAAAAAAATAAAAAAATTGCAGCAGTTGTGCAAATACTTGGCCGGGTCAGAACGGCGGCGGGGCTGTGCCTGAGGGGCCCCATTGCGCCCCATCAGCCCCTCGCTGCCCCAAACAACAAACGTTTTCGTCAAGTGGGCGAAGGAAAAATTGTTTTTGTGGAAACGTGGCGAGATGGGACAAAGACAGCCCACATGCATTCGACAAAGCACTTCAGATTGGATGAACTTTTTTGGAGCGAACGCGAGCCCCAAGACGAAAAAAGTGCATACTGCATACTGTGGCGGATTGCATTTTGAAGCTCAAAGTATGATGCGAGGGTGTGTGTGTGTGTGCGTGCGGCAATGCACCAGAGCATTTAATACCGGCCGCGACTGTTTTATACCCGCGTGTTACACTCTCTCGCGAAAAACTTGTATGATGTGTTGTTTCATATTTTGATTAATTTGCCTTTTTCTTTCCGCTGCACCGCCATAAGCTGGTGCGTTGCGCGTTTCATCGCAAATACATCCGCCAAAAATACAGCGCCGCACATACTAAATATATTTTTCAGTGCGAGTTTTGCACACAGTGTGCGACGTTTGGCATTGGGCAGCAGCAGCGGATTAGATGTATGCACTTTGAAATTTCCTTGATATTATTTTCGTTGATAAATTTTCCAGTTTCGAGTCAAATTCACGCGCCTCCCTCCGCCCTGCCGTCGCCCGCTTCCGACCGACACAAAAATTCATGGCCGTTCAACTCGACGATTTTCATAAAAACCGATTGAGGTCGGCCATGTTGCAGCTGGAGTGCTATAGTAGCGCTTCAGTATTTTTTTTTTTTTTTGTATTATTCTATGAATGCTCCTCTTTGTGCTTTTTCCGATATCGCGAACATAATTGCCAAAAAAAAATTGCTGGATCGAGGCAGCGATTGACGCACTTAAGCTTTGGCGGTTTAAATGAGTCAGAAAATCAATATAACAGATTCAAGCACCAAAGACACTCCCTCGATAATATTGGCCCTACAAAAGAAGGATCCTTAAAATAAAAATAATATTTAAAGATTCAAGTTAAAGCTTATTGCAATATTAAATCAAATTTAAAAATTATAGAAACATTAAAGAAAAGTAAGTAAGTCGCCCCTTCAATTCAGCTTAACAAAAACAATTGCTGAATTGTATAAGAAACTACAGAATTTAAAAAAAAGGAATTTGTTAAGCTGAATTGATCAAAAGACTAAGAGTAAACAAAATTGAATTGAATTGAATAATCTGACACATGATTTTTAATAATCTATTTGAAATCAATTCGTCACATTTGAATTCTTTTAATTTTAAAAGTTGTATGAATGACGTTTTTTTTTGTTTTGATGCTTGCTCTCAAAAACTAAGTTTTTTGCATAAAGTTATTCGAAATGACGAAGTCTTCTAATAAAATAACATAAAGCTACACTTTTTATTGTCTTTTTATATAGTATTATTATTAAAATTAAACCTTGTTTTATTAATTAATCGGTCTGTATGAAAGCTTTTTAGAAATCCTAAAATATAAGTCATCAGCATGCTCTCTCTCGAATGTCCCATCAGAAAAAATTCGTAAACAGATTTCTTTTTCATTTTTAGAATATTAATGTTAATAACAATACAAATAAAGAAATATATTGGTTTCTCTATTGAGACAGCACTCATTTTATTTTGTTCAAATATTTCAATTTCAGCAGACACACAATTACAACTGAAATCAAAAATAATTCAAATAATTATAGGAGCAAATCCTTGAGTTTTTCTTTGATCTTGGACCTTCGTAGGACTAATAAATACACGCTAATGAAGTTTGTTCGGTTGCAACTTTTAAATTAAAAAAATAAAAAAAATAAAAGAGAGAAAATTTGTGTCAATTGCAGGCCTGTTTTCAATGGTCATTCAAAGTTCGACTAATTACAGCAGTTTAATTGTTTCGGTCCAGCTTCACTGGCATCGAATTTCTCTATTTTAATGTCTAGGCTACTCGCGTCATTGAAAAGTGGAAGTGCACCGAGAACTAAACCGAATTAAGCATCGTAAATGCATTTGAGGCAACTTTTAATATTGCAACCTTCGATTGTTGGCCTTCAAGATGTGAAATTTTTAGTTTTCCATCATGTTTTAAGCTCAAAGCAGCTGGGTATCTTACTCCAGGGACGCCAAAAGGGGGACAGCTGGGACAATTTACCTCGAAATTCAGCCAATGAGAGTAATGAAAAAATCATTATAAATTTTAAAATTAAGATATAAGTACATAAAATCACAAATTGAATGATGAATTATTTATGTGTCATGAAGTGAATCATGATAGATTATACTTATGAATTGCGTTTTAAGGCGGAAATTGTTCCCTCGAAAAGTAAATATACTTGATAAAAAGGTGGCGTAGATCTTCAGCCAGTGTTTCCAAAAATTGTACATGGACAGAAACATGTTGGTAAACAAAATAAAATCTCTGAAAACCATAAAAAAATTTTCTAGTGAAACGAGATCTGCAAAGATGAATGGTTACATTCTCGTAAGTGTTTATATTTCGAAGAACATTTATAGCCCATGTTGGTCATTCCTGAGAATTAGCCACATTGATTTTTCCAGTCTGGAAAAAAACCGTGGTCTAGAATCGAATGACAATAAGCAATTCTTTATTGGTTGAAAGTAAAATGTTATTCTAATTAAAACGATTTTGTCTCGAAAGCATAAAAAAGTAAATTAAAGAGTGATTTTTAAATACGTCCTAGTTTCTAAGTATACCTGTAACAAAGTCTGCAAAGTTAGTACATATAAAAGAAACAAATACGCAAATTTATATTTCAATTTTTAGTAAAAAAATATGTACATACATATATGATATATGTAGGGTTTCTAAAAATCTGAATTTTGAAGCTCTATTTCTTTAAATACAGTCAAAATTGAATTACTATTTTAAAAGCTGCCACACATATAAGGTCTGTTTGGTAACTTTTGGGTAAAATTTTCTTGGGTAAAAATCTAGTAAAAACTTTCATATGGTAGTGGGGATAAATATGAAAAGTTACCAAACGACTTCTGGTAAAAATTGGGTAAACCGTGAAAGGCTTACTTGTGTGCGTAAAATGTCAAAAGTGATAAATAAGAACATTACATTATCCATTATTTTATTAAAGAACTCAAAAGTGAGAAGCAACAGGCTTAACTTAATTTATTAGAACATCTGATACTGACAATCGTCGGTGATTTTACCCAAATTTACCGAGCTCTGCGGTATGAGTAAAATTTGATAAAATCTAGTAAAAGGGGAAGTACTGTCACGAGCTCATTTTTACTCTCTTTGCAGTTACCAAACAGTTTCGGGTAAAAATTGGTAAAAAATTTTACCCATGAGTAAAACCTTTCAAATTGTCAAACAGACCTACATATAACAATTTTAAAGTTTGCGTAAAATGCATCAAGTTGTCATGATATTTACCCATCCAAACATCAAATCTTGAACCAGATAAATTTTTGGATTAAGTTGTTGACACAAAATAGGTATGAAATCCAGGCTATTGGATTTTGAATCAAAAATGACTGATTACTTCCTTTATATTTACATTAAACAATACAGTTACGAATTAAGAATGATAATAGCTTTAAAGTTAATCTGTTTTCTTACATTAGAGAAGTCAATATTTCCACCTAACTGAAATACATGAAAAAGAACTAGGGCTTTTATCGTGAATTTCTTGCGTTAATTGAATACCTCGAGAGTGAAATTGCAATAATAAGCATTTCTTAATTTGAGTTGTGACTAGACGAGCTTCCTTAATAATTCACATCTTCGACACTTGCACATTGTATATATGCTATATGCACAAAAATGCACCAGAAGAAGAACAAGAAGGGGGATAAAAAAAAAAAGTTTTCCTTAGACTGTACAGAGCCCCATTGAAATCAAACTGGAGCAGATCTTATCTTGTCCTACTGCCTGCCCCAGTGTGCGGCGACGTCTTGCAAACATTTCATGAGACGCCGCCGTCGCCGCCGACGCCGCAATTGGGCCACGTCATCACATTTTGGCAAAATGCTTTTAAGTTAATAAATGAAAATAATAATAATAATAATGAAAATGAGGAGGATGGAAGCGGCTGAATCGAGGAAAATTATAAGCGGCATCCCACACCGACGCCAAACAGAAGACCGAAGAATGAATCGAATATATCCCGAGGTGACACTAAGGAAAGATAGATAACCCTCGAGTGCATAATATGCATGACGATAGCGCCGTCGGCAGAACCGCTGCACTTTTACACGACGACTTGAGTTGTACTTGGTGGATATACGTAAATCTATTCTCGAGTCCGGTGCTCAGGTGCAAGTAGTATCTAGTTATTATTGTTATTACTATTGAAACATCAATGAACCGGTTTGTTTACCTTGGTTTTCTTTCTCGTTCCCGAAGCGGACTTCATTCATAAAGCGAAAGCCCACTGTTTACTTTTGCAAAATTGCAATCGCTGCGAATATGTAGATTAAGTGGTAGCGTAATGGCTATGACGTATTTATACTGAGCCTCCGTACAATGCGATGGGTTCATGCATACAGTTTAATTCATATTAATTTCGCAAACAACCCCAGTTTACTTCAATTTATATGGACAAATAACAACTATGTCACTCACAATATAGCGAATTTTCTTTTTTTCAATATTCACAGAGAGACACTGAAAACATTCGGATTTAAAAGATTCGAGCTATTAGTAAAATTATTTGATATACGACACGCAAATATTTACCAATCAATTTTTTTAACCAACCTCTGTAGTTTGCATTTAAAAAACTGTTGACTACAAAATGTAAACTTATGAGCTTTAACAAACTCTTTTGCACTGGAAAAATTACAATACATTACAATTGTATTAGACAATTAGACACTTGCAATGTGTATTCTATAAATATTTTGAGATGATTGTAAGTTGGGGAAATAACTCCACACACATTACCTATTTGTTTAAAATAGATCCAAAAATTCACATAAGGTTCAAAGCACCGAATTTAAGCTTTGGCATAAAGATATTAATAATATTCATCCTCGTTACAAATTAGATATAGAAAATTCGGCGGTAAATAACATTAAAAGTAATTACTCAATCCTCATGTTAAAGTATTCCTTAATTTTAGGAAATTAAAACTTATGCGATTCTACTGATAATTGTTGTTATTGTTAAAATGTGCTTCATTTCTTCCACAAATTTAAATCGTTATAAAAGGTTAGTTAGGTTAGGTTATTTTCAGACCTTTCTAATTTTATTAATATCAAATCTCTATAAAAATGCATGGAAATTGGCTGCTAAAAGAATTATGAGGATAAATCAACTAATTACTACGTTTTCTTACTATTCTAAATAGAAATATTCTTTTGCATGGGTGAGTAAGTTTCCGAAATTTATCGTTATTCTTTTGCATGGGTGAGTAAGTTTTCGAAATTTATCGTTAATCTTATAACCGCCCAATGAAATTTAAAGGATAAATTGAATTAAATCAGGTTCTTTGGTCTCTAGGGAGATTAATATTTTTAAAAAATGAACACCCCAAGGACTTTTGCCTACTCCAAATAAGCCAAAAATATTAATGAAGTAAAGTTTTTCTCACCGTAACCGTACTTTACAACTTTTCTGGGTATCGCTTTTTGCTGTTAAGCTGTATTTTAAGTAAAAATCTTTACATATTTTGTCCGAAAACTTCTAAGGAGTCAAAAGTAGGTAATTGTAAATGGAAATTATATTTGAACATGAGCTTTAGTTTGGATACCTACTACCGCGAGTTTTTTCCCATGACTACGTTACCGGCCATAAGACTTAATGGAACTTATTTTAAGATTTAAATAACTTTGCCCTATAGATGGGTGCATGCACCAGACTTCACGGGTTGTAAACGTCGAGTTGAAGTAAATAAGATGTACTAAAGTCTACGTCCCCATAGCCCTGTATGTAATTTCTTAATGAATGCAATGATACCCGCGCCAGTATGACGAATCGATTGATGTCTCATATGGCAAAATCCCTCGACTAATTTCAAAGTCTATTTTCATACTGATACACTAACTCTTATCATCAAAACTTATAGGATACCTTCCCGTTGA
Source organism: Machimus atricapillus (assembly GCA_933228815.1). Classification (NCBI taxonomy): domain Eukaryota; kingdom Metazoa; phylum Arthropoda; class Insecta; order Diptera; family Asilidae; genus Machimus; species Machimus atricapillus. The sequence goes on along the minus strand of OW121788.1, from coordinate 3,185,549 downwards.
CTTAGAAGCTTGAAAAATGTCACGAAGGAATGTTATCCTATTTATGTAAGTAATTCAAAATGATGGAATTATAACGTGACAAACTAAAGTTTATTTTTCTATGACTCAAATTTGATATGATACTTATAAGTTTTATGGTCCACCTTGTATTACTACACCTAATATCATTTACACATTTATACATATAGGCTTTTTTGGCTACTTGGAAAAACTGTCGATATAACTAAGAATTGTAGAATTTGGAAATTGCTCTTGGCACAGTTGTCTTTATTTTTGTTAAGTTTAGAGAAGAGAAGAAATACTACCAACACTATCTACTACATGAATGCAATTGGGTAATGTGGTTTCATATTAGAATGATAAACTTTATCCAGCAACCTACATAGATCTATATATGTATATATATCTATATGTAGGTAGGGCTAAAGAGTTTTTAATATCCATTTCGATAAAGATAAATTGAACAACTAAGAGCCGTATTTTTTCAAGGTAAACGAATAAAAGGATATTACATAGAGATTTAAAAAAATAAAATATGTATTATAAAAAGTTTGAACTCATCAACATCATTTATCTACCTTTTCTAGCCATGAAATTTGTAGTGGTTAATAATTAAAAGATTCCTTAAGTGTAAAACCAGTTGGATGGAAACCGGAGCATTCTGCGGCCATTTTCACAAAGACGAAGACGTTGAGCCTTCGCCAGTCAACGAGCCAGGGAAAAATTCATTTCCGTAGAGTCGCTCATTTTGGAAAGTTGAATTCACAGAAAATTATTTTTGGCACGTATGCGACGAATCGGAGAGGCTCCCTTCCTCTAGACATGAGGAGTTCAAATGAAAAGTCGTACAATTTTTAAGCATAGTCGCTAATAGGAAAGCCGCGAATAATTGCCCAACACCATCCGCGTCCTCAGCGTCGCGCAGTGCCGCGTGCACACAGCGCAGTGCGATGTTTTTTTTTTTTTTTTTATTATTATTATTAATAAGCACAAAGTTAATTGACGGTGGAAGACGTGGCGCTTTCTTAAGGTCGATGCCTTTAGCATTATATAAAGACAATTGTCGAAAAACGTAAAAGCGGGAAAGATCCGTTAGCGGCAATTTTTTTAATTTACCGCTCGGCGTTTGAAGAATAAAAGGAAATAAAAATAAAAAATAAAAACTCTTTCGCGGCCTAATGCTAAAATTTGCCGCGACTTGCTAAACAACTTTTCACCGGGGCGGCACGGATGCTCCGCTGCAGAGTGCAGCAGCAGCAGCAGCGGCGGCGGTGCAAGCTGCATGGATATTTTTTGCGGTACTGTGACGGCGACTCGCTCGCATACCTGCGAACATCACCAAGGCCTGACAGCTATCATATTTGCGGAGCTGCTGCGTTAAATTAAAATTGCTGGCTCGGATAGCATCAGCTATAAGAAAATAGCACCTTCGCATGTGCACCCAGCGCCGAAGCAGACAAAAGATAAAAAGATGCTTCCACAATCGCATTCCAAAAGTTTTGAGATGATGAGGCCACGATGAGATTGAAGCCAGCGAAGCGAATGCAACTTTGATCTGACCCGTGGGCGGATTTGCATCGAAGACCTTGGGGTAGTCTAGCCATTTCCGAAACTTCCTGCGATTGCCATTCAAAAAATAAAAGTGCCATAAATTATTTATTGAATTGGACAGAGGATCGCGAACTCATCTCACACTAGCCGGACAATTTCTGGGCACCTTCGGACATTAATAAATTCACGACGGTTACTCTTAATCGTAAAAACAAAAAAAAAAGTATCCGAGGTGAACTCAATCTCACCCCCTGTAACGAATTTCGAACGTTCGGGTCAGATGCAATTTTCGGCCAGACAAATAACCTTGAGAATTCTTTTCGCTTATGTTTATATGCATTTTGCTGTGATGAATGCGTTTTCAACGTCAAACCGAATTTTTTTTTTTTTGGACAGATATCTTAAGTAAAGAATGATTGCAGTTTTACTCATTAATCGAGTAAGTTTAAAACTAGGTAATCATCCTGCATTTTTGTTTTAAGAGATCTTTTAACTAAAAAGTTATTAGTGAATTTTAATTCTGAAAATATGTACATACATACATATAAACAGGAAAATGTATGAAATAATCATTGTTTAACTCTATATTATATAACATAATATAATCACAATGTACTTTTACGTATACATACATATCTGTACAATTAAGTTTTAATGCTATAGACTGTTTTCGAGAATTCTATTTCAGCAACCGCGATTACGCAATTCACTAAAAACTTTTGTTAAGCTGAATAGTACAAGCGCGGAATGCGGAATATCGTGTAATTCTTGAACACAGACCTTATAAAAGAAAATTATTAAGCAATACTTGAAGGGATCCTTTTTTAGGGTTCAGTAACAGTAATTAACCTTATTTTTGTGCCAACGCTGTCCGTCCTGCCTGTGTGTCACAGGCCTATAACTTCTAAACGAAATGAGATAGGGACTTGAAATTCACACATAATATGTGTTACCTCGGCGCATAACCAGAGAGAGTAACAAAAATGAAAAAGTAGTTATTTTATATTATCAAAATGTGAATCATAGAACAAAGTTAAGGTTTCCACGTAATAATTCATTTTGAGCATTATATCGATCATGTTGACTAATTTCATAGTCGATATTAATTACAACGTTCAACTTCTTTCATTTGTTAGATACAGAACTTTAAAAAGTAGTTTCGTTGAGGTTGGATATACATACATATGTATATTTCCCGTGATATTTATATTAATCAAATTGTTGATGAATATGGGTCAATTAAAAAATCATTACAAATTCAAATCTGTGCTTTGTACTTTCTGAAGCTAAACATGATATCGACTTGATATATGACATACCCCCCTATTCAGAAATTATGACTAGTCACAAGTCACAAATTTTTGTGATTCAATCTAGTGATTGTCCGCTGTGATTTTATTTGTCATCAATCAGCTGTTTTGTATTCCGGTAGCACAGTCACAAGAAAAATCACAACAATATCTCCAAATTTGTGGAGACCTCGCAAGATTATTTCGTTTTTTTTTTTTCAATCTTATAACTAACGATGATACAAACGAATGTAAATTGAAGCCTGGCTCATTGATTCTATGTAATCATTTGAAATGCACTTTTGGTAGGCACCATGGCCGTAGAAATATAAAGTAGATAAGAGTTATAAGAAACTCGTTTAAATTAGTAAAATTTCTATATCAAGAAAATTTTACCTTGAATACAATCACATATATTATTTATTGAAATTGTTGTCCTACCTCTTTCTTTTTGCTACCAAAAACATTAGCAAAAGCGTAATCTCTTCCATTTTTAACACTCGTGATGTGCTTTTTCGACAATCACAATTTTGTAATCTATTTAAAAAAAACAAAAAACCACTTTTTTCTGAATATCAAAAGTCACAAAAATTGTACAGTAGTCTCAATTTTGTGATTATGGAGACTTGTGACTATTTTCTGAATAGGGGGGGGGGGGGGGGGGGGGGGGGGAGATAGTCTCGTTTTTCGTTTTCTTAATAATCATGATTTTTTTTCAAGTATAAGGTTTCATGCGACCAGTCATTCTTCATGCATTCTAAAACTTAGAATGATAAATCACTCGAAGACTTAAATTTAACAAAAATATATAAAAAAAAATAACTATGGGTATAGATTTGAAAGGATAAAAATTTACTAAAATAGGGGGAAGTTGTGTTGGAAAATCTTTTACTGAATATTGTCCTAATTATGTTCATAGAGTAAGTATCTGATTTGATGAAAATTTGATAAATTTGAAATAGATAAAGCTGTCTTTTAGATCGGATATTTCGAACTTTGCACCTGAACTGCACGTGTCGATGATTAAATGAAATGAGAGCAAAAAGACAGTGGCTATCATAAATATCTGCAATGTTAGGCAACAGAATGTTCCACGTAACCGATCTGCATCTTAAAGGCAACTTCAAATGAAACACACATTCCGTGAAGTGTCAACATAGTCACGATATACCAGTGATCGTGGCCTAGATCACATATTTCAGAGTCGATTCAAAAATTCGTTATTTGCTGTTTGTACTTGTCCGTGCAAAGTAATTGTTTTTTTTTTGTTTTTTTCCTCTTTTTCGCGATTATTTTATATTTTTTTAGTTATTTTTCTTGAACCATCGACGGGATCGGCCCGTAGTAAAACGCGCAGCGGAAAGAGCGCAGTGAGCGGCGGCGGCAGCGGCTGCAAAAAGCATGTGCGCAACTTGAATTTCAACAGAAAGGCAACACGATTATTGGTTGATCGGTTCAGCTGCAGTTTTTTTCAGAAGGTGAACACTTGATTGCCTGTGCCCGCATAGACGAAATGCATCTGAATAGATAGATGCACTTTTGCACCAGCACCATGAAGCCGATGCAACGGGGGCTAGGAAACATCGAAGTATATTTTAGACTATGTGCTGAAGTAGCGCTCCGGGGTTATACAACTAGTTATTTTTTTTTTTATTTTTCCTCCGCTAGATCCAAAATGAAAACTGGAAGCTGCTTGACCACTTTTTGTCCATGCCACCTTGAGGAAAATTGAACAATGCGAATTCATTATTTGTTGTTGTTGTTGGTGGTGCTGCTGCTGCTGCAGCAACGGGGCCCCGGAGCCCGAGCTGCCTGGTGCCGTTTTTCACGAATGGCTAATTCCCTAGAAAATGGCGCACCGGATCGAGCTTTTAGCTTTTCGCGTTTGTTTTTCTCTTTTCTCAAGGCGAACACTTCACTTGTTGTTCTTGAAATAAGAATTTGATTTCGCAAAATCTGAGATTTGATATTTTATTTTAGAATAATTTTATATATACCTTTTATTTTGTCGTGGTGCGCACTGCAGGTTTTCAAGGATTTTTGCTGCTCGAGGTGGGCTCACATAAAACACCGAGAGATCGCCCTGCCGCAGCACCGCATTATGCTGCGCCGCCGGTGTGGCAGGCACGTTTTTCTTTTAAAATGAGAACCTCCAGCGCATTGGCGGACGGACGCGGCGGCGCGCGGTCTTTTTCAAATGTGTGCGCACAACTCGCGGACAGATAGATGGCGTTAGATTCACGCTAATCGCCTGGGAAGATTGCTTATATGTGCAATTTGCAATGAAATGAGATAATTTAATTATTCGAATGAATTTCTGGTTTTGCACGATTAATCTGCTCGCGCCACAATATCGGCCTGCATCGAAAAGCATCGTATATACGCAAACAAGATGACTCAGCTAAATTTTCATCATAGTCTTTAATATCTTTAAAGGAGCAACAAGGAAGCACCCCTCTATCACTCCCCTCGCGCTATTGATTTTGGTTTACCTCAAGATTCTTACGACAATCAAAAGTTATGAGCTGGTTTATTGGGCCGAAGACGGGGAAGATCGAGGCAAATGAAATAAATTTAAAATCATTTGCTGTCGCTGTCGTATATTGGCGATTTTCATATATGTGCATGTATCCAAGCAATCGATAAATTAAGAGCTATTTGCATATTTATTAGGGTCGGAAACTTAATTTAAATATCCCGGAAATCTAATTAATATAACGATTCTAACTCATGCATGCAACTTCACATACCTACGCACTTCAAATTTAGTTCGAATGGGAGAATTACACGAAAACATTCGATAAATTATTTTGAAAATATGTTCCACTTTTAGCTATCTGACATGAGAATAAAATGTTATAAATCTGAATGAAATCTTCTTTCCTCAAAGGATAAAAAAATAAATGGAAAAATATAAAACACTGGCGATTTCAACTGCAGCATAACTAAATATAACTAAATATATATATATATTAACACATTGCTCACTTTCATGTTTTCATTTAATATTTCCTATCAAATCGATTTCATTTTATAGCACTCAACATATGCAGGATATTTTTCCTTTTTTTTTGCATTTCTGTAATCCCAATTACGTCGTTTTAATAAAATAGCTTTTAAGCTTATTTTAAAAATTAAAATGTTTGAATCATTTAATGATTAATGATTTTTGAATTAAAAATTTGTATCTACCTAAATACTGACATTTTAAAACTTTCTACAGATCTAAAATAAGTAAATTATAAATAGAAAACAAAAGCTAAGAAGGTTTCCGCTTACTTAAAAATAGCAAAATTTTTATGTTCTAAGAACTCCAAAAGCGAAAATTTCCCATGACTTATTTTAATTTTTGGAAAATTCTACGAGAATCACCTTTTAAATTTTTTCCAAAGCGTATTTTTCGAGAAAAAACTAGAGCCTACTATATTTAGTCCACTAAGAATTTATAATTCCAATAAATTTGAATAAAAGCAATTTTCGAAGAAAATACTGTTACACAAATATTTCTTATCTAAGAACTAACAATCAAAATAATCAATAAAAGGTGGGGTTCCCCAGGGTCGGAGGTTCATAAAATTTTACTGAAATAAGTAGGGATTTCCAACTCAATAGATCAGATATGGCTGCCTAATTCTATCAGTTCTTTGTAAATTTTTCAATTTTAAAAATCGGTTCTTTTTTTAAGCAACTAGAGTGGCATTATCTGTTAAAGCTAATGGGCTGTATATGGAATAATATGGGTTCCAAAATTTTATGAACTTCTAATATAATAACTAGAAAAAGTGTTCAAATTTTTTAATTGATCTTATATTAATCAGATCTAATACACATTCTCCTTCTTTAAAAAGCCTAACTACAAGGTATGCTTTCAATTCAATTCAATTTTCCACTCTGTTTTAATAGACATTTATGTTTTCATTATACCCATAAACATAATGTAAGCGTTAAAAAAGCAGTAAGCTTGCCAAACAGCAAGTTGATCGATTCATTAAAAAAAAAACTTTTCAATGTTCTTCGAACCTATGCGCAGGTATTAAAAAACTGTTAAAAAACGTATAGGTATGTACTCTCGTACATAGTTATTTAGTTCTACCCGTTCTACCTATAGGCGTAAAAGTAATAAAATGTGAAGAATTGCCGCATCTTTGACCCATTTCTTCAGTGCGTGAAACATGCCTTATTGGTTTTCATGCCAGTTAGCCTTCCTTCGTGAGTTTTCTAAGAAATTGTAGAAAATTAATTACATGTTTAAGAGCTGTCTAGAAGACATCGTCTCATCGGCTACAAACATAACATATCAAGATTATGCCACACTATGCGCAAAAGATGCAAAAGTTTCAATTGACATGCACAGATTGTTACGATTTTCCAGCCTAAACCTTTCCGAGGGCGAACTAAAGCTACTTATATATAAGTTTGTAACGTATAGTCCGCAGATAGATAGATAGATTTGAAGGAAATGCAAATTTCTCTATGGTGTGGCAAAGACAAGACATTCATTCATACCACTGGGCTGGCGTCTGTGGAGATTTCTTGATTGGTGACTTTACCACTTCTTTGCCAAGGAGGTAAAAAATTGCCAAGGCCTTGGGCTTGAAGCAGCAAAGTCCCATGAGTTAGTTCGCGTTGTTTGGTGCTGTTCGCAGCCGTCGCTGCTTCAGCGCGGGTCTCTCCCGTCCCGGGGTCTATAAATGTGGCATTGTTGCTCCCTCCTACGAACAGCGCCAGCGACTAGCGCCAACTGAATGCTAATACCTGATGTAATAATATTGACTAATATGCCGTAGGTAGCCGCCGCGGACATGGACGGATGAATGCATGGAGATGTGGAGCCTGGAAGAGAGGAGCCCATATCCAGGTGAATTTACGATCTCGCACGTGTAACTGCTACTGCCAACGTGTAATGCAAAACCTGCAGGTTCAGAACACGTCCGCCTAGAAAGGCCATGTGGCCCCAAATTGGTACAGCAGCAGCTGAAGCGGCGGCGGCGGTGGCGGTGGCGGTGACGGCAGTTATCAGCATCTTCTTGTGCAGCAGCATTGAGCATATCCAGCTCGGAGCATAGCACATGTTGAGCTCTATGTAAAAGCGGGGCCCGGCTCCTCCGATGTATGCGCGGGGGAATATGCTGCGCCTGTAAATAGTGCGCCCCAGAGTGTCAAGAAGGAGTATTTTCCTAAATAGTTGGGTATAGTTTCTATGCTGAATCTCAATCCCAGTGCTCGCCTCCCCGGCATGAGGAGGTGAGATACGGATGCAATAGTTAGAGTTGTATGCTGGCACCATAGTGCAATGCAATGCATATATGCAGAAGGGGGGGATTGAAAGGGGGAAGGAAAATCATGCAAAATGAAAAGGAAGCAAAGCCCAGCTGTGCTGAATGAAAACGAAACACAAATTTAATTCCGACATGCCAATGCGCGCCCCACATCTACCAGATTCTGTATGCGCCCCAGAGTCGGGCGGAGCGCGGAGGAGGCTCTCCCCCCTTTCTCTAGGGGGAAGGGGAAAGGAGGGCTTCCGGGGACGGTAGAGGATATGATCAACAGGTACATGGCGTCATGCCAGATACTGAGCATGTGATGTCGAAATTCCTGCTGCCCGTTTAACTTGAAAAGTACGAGGAAAATTTTCGACAATGTGGAAACTAGGATGGCATCTCCCACATCCTCTCTGTGGGTGCTGCTGCACCATTTCGAACACTATAATAATGTGCCTGTTCCATGGGATGGTGCTCCCGGCTCCTGACTCCTTTCCTAGACAGCTGCCAAGTGCGGGCGCGGACAGAGTGGCACTTCAGGAAACAAAAAACTTGTTGATTCCCGGATTTGATGATGGTGCTCTGTGCGCCATGCCACGTGAAGGGATCTATTTTCGGCACCAGGGCACATCACCCAGCACCACCCAACCCAGCATCATCTATACCCAACAGAATCACGCAGTGGCAGCTTTCATGGGGAGTTTTGCATTTTAATAAACTTTCCGGAGAATGCATGTGCCTCATGCACTCCCAAGGATTTTGTCAGCGTTAATGGGTGCAACCATTTCGGCGGCGTCCATTCGGGTGATTTTGAATGTGGCTAGAAGCGCCCGTAATTGTGCAAGGTGGTCTTCATTCGGCCACTTTCATTAGATTTAAGTTAGAACTAGATTTTCTGCGAGAATTTAGCGATTAACCTCTCTGGAGCACCTCCGAACAAGTTTTTAGTGAACTTTTTTACATCGTTAGTGTACTATGAATTTTATCTTGTTTCATAGCAGGAATGCTTAAAACGATTTTTCGAAATTCAATTACATTTCGCACCCATGTATGTGGTCAGTCTTTTACTTTTGGGCTATTTTTTGATAAGTATCAGCATCAGCTTACTAAATATTGAGCGCATGATTTTGAACTTTAATAAAATTAGCTTAGCGTACAAGATCTTTTATTGCATTTTTCACACCTTGCTGATAGAATTGGGTTCAAATTGAAATTCTTGTGTTTTTCAATATTAAAGGTGTTTATTTTCTTTGTTAGATCACCTTTCTTTGCATAATTTAAAAAAGAAATATAATAAGTATACAACTTTCGTCTAAAAGTTTGAAAAAGATCAGAGTGACAACCCCAAAAAATAAGGAAACCGTAAATATCTCGAGAACTATTCAATTATGAATTAATTTTGTAATTTTAGATGTTTAAGTACCCTGTATCCTTCAATTGGACATCTGTCAGATAATTGCCAATAAAAACTGAGTTGTGAATTCACAATATTAATCGATTTTAATCAAGTTTTGCATACATGTATGCGAAATCTACTCGAAAAAAACAACAGCTTTCTTTGACCAGGGGTGCAATTCGAACTGCGACCTTCGAATTGCCGTTTCGCTGCAACTAAGCTACAGGGCCACCTGTCCCCAGGGCTTTTCGAGCAATACTTTTTAATGTCTAACAAGAAATTCGAGCTTTTTTGAATTTGGGTTCCCTTTCTGTAGCCGGCTTAGCAATTCAGCGTATTCTTGTTAAGCTGAATCGAGCAGATAAATTCCAGAAATTGTGCAACATTCCGATCGGCTGAATAGACTGGAAATACTGAAAATTTGTATATGCATGTGTACCAGAAATAAAGAAAGTTTAAAGTTGTAGGGTTAAATCTCGTTGACTTTAAACTCTGATTGATTAACCCATAGAATGCGGAAGATTCAAGATTGACTAGGACGAATCAATTCTAACCGGTTTTAAAAAGAGAAGGTCATCAATAATTTGACCATAGTATGCATCTGACCTCATCACCGATTTGAGTTATTTTCTTATTGTTGCCTAGTCTAGGCAATAATAAGTATAAATAAAATTAAAATGATAGATGAGATTTGTAAACAAATCGGCCAGATCCCCACTTTCTCAAAAACTCAGTGAAGTATAAATAATTTTCTAGATGGAACAGCTACAGAGAATAGTAGACTGGTCGATTTTTTTTTAATTTAGATAATTTTTGAACTGGTTGAGGCTAGAAATAATCCGTCAGTTCCACCCAGATACATGAAAAAAGTATCGATATTTTTCGATAGCGGGTTTACTTTATAATCGATTATTTTATGGTATCATATACCAATATCTCATGAGAACAAATACATAATCGGATTTTTCTAAAGTAATTCGCGTTCGCTGGAACCCAAAAATTTATTTCGTTTATCTATTTAATTTAATCATAAAATAGCTCCCTTTAAGTTCAAATAAATATACAGCTTTTTTAAGTTCGCTGATTTGAAATTTTGTGACTAATATAAAATTCTTTAGAGTATTGGTATAAAATTAAAACTACATACTTTGATCTTTGAGTGGCATTGAAAAATTGAATGGAATTGAGATACTGTTTTTCTAGAAATGCACCATTTCGTGGGAGACAGATCGAATTGTTGTAACAAGAGTTATAAACAAATAAATAAAATTAGAATGGTCTTGACTGATGTTAGTGACGGCTATTTTCCTTTCCATTTTTATGTAGCCGCGGCGATTTTAGTGGCAGGGAAAAATCCAGCTGCGCTGCACCGGAGTGTGTTAAATGCACTCCAGACAGCAAAAAGCGCGATATTCGCCGTTCTCACAATGGCCGGGAGTGCATTTGTACATTTTGGACGCAGAAAACCTTGGAAAATAATTCACAGTTAGGTTGAAGATTTTTACCTGTATCTTTTCGTTTTATTATTTTTTTTTCATCATTCGAGGCAAAGAAGCAAGACATCATCTCGCGAATCTGCCACGATCATACTTGCAAGAAAAAAAATGTAAAAATGTCATTGCCTCTGTGTATGTATGAGAAACTGCACTTTAAAAACGAGGGCTTAAGCCGTTCTAACATTTTCTTATGCTCTGCCGCCGCCGCCGGTGCGCAGCTTTAAAAACTTGGAAATGCAAATGCGGGGAATTAGCTTAGCAGGTAGGCACTTAGCCCGGACTGAGTCATACCTGAGTAAGTACTTGAAAATAGGAGGCCTCCTCATACTGGGGCCCCGGAGGAGAGGCCCCCTCTCCACACGAGGCGCGCGCGGCCAGGTGAGCTGTGATTTGCAAATTTCCTACCGGGTTCAATTGACTGAAAAGTTGCTTTGTGGGACTTGAGCCACAGCAGCTCTGATCTAACCATGAAAACACGATTTATTGACGCATAATGCCAGGCCGCGCACTGCGCTTGCTCTAAGAACTTTGTCAAGGTTAACTTGTTCCTCGCTGCGGCGCGGAGCGGCACGACACGATGCACCGCAGCGCAGTGCAGCAGAGGGTTCGGCGACGACGATCAAAAATTGTTCGTTTGTTTAATTGTTGAAAGGAGCCGAAGTCTCGCGGGGCTAAATTGCACCGCTTTTTCCGCCCGCGAGGCTGCACATTGTATGTGTATGTATGTGCATGTATATGCACTTGGGAATTGGCAAAAAAAGAAATTTATTTAAATTGCATTAATTGCAAATTTTGATGGCAGGATGCAATTACTAGATAACCTGTACTATTCACAAACATCGACATTGCTAAAACTAAACTAACCCAGTTTTATACTGCTATAATTTAATTCTAACTCGGACAACACTCACCTTGCTAAAATAAAATGTAATATTATCTCTTGCGTCAGAAGATATGCGTTTTAATTTCAACCTTTTATTTATACCCAGAAGTTGTTTTTTACTATTATATTTCTTAAATCCTAAACTGAACCACTTAACCGGATTTCCTTTTTAGTTAAAAAATTACTTATTGTATTCCAACATTAGTAGCTAGTATACTACTTGTTAGTATTATTGTCTTTGAAGATATAAGTAGAAATCACACTTATCATTATTACTCATAAATATCTGCTTGAATTAAAAAGCAATACAAAAAATGTTAATAGATCTTTCTGGTCGAGAAACCAAACCTCGAATTTTTCTAAACAGCAATGTGTAATCGAAAGTAAAAAATACTTTTTGGCGATAGTCAGAAGGAAGAGATAGATACATTTGCGATTATTGGGTCGAAGTTGACTTGGTTTTCTTAACTGCAACATACATATTTCTTCGGGTAATTGTCGCAAGATTTATTTTTAATGGCGATTAAAATCTACATATTTAGTGTGAGATTGTCGCCTCAGTTTCACGAGTATCATAAAATTGCGTTCGAAATGTTGCCGATGCAAGCTTCACAAACGTTGAGTAAAAAAAAATTATCAATATTAGGTAGATATACTACATATAACCATGACCTCTTTCCCTTTGAAAAATTTTGAATATCAACCAAATATTCTCCCCACAAATACATAGAAAAACTTTATAGAAATCACTTAAAAAAATGTTGTCTTCGCATTCGCATGATAATAAAATAATTTTAATAGAAATGAGTAATGCTATGCTGCATAAAAAATACGCGACTAAGTATTTATACTAAAATACGTAACGAAATGAAGGCTCATTCCCCTTTTCCTAAACCCAGTAATTTTTTATGTGACTTAATAGTTAGCAGATATCGAGTCGATAACCGCATAAGGACAGTTTGACCAAAATCCAGTGAGATATGCAATGGCTATCGTGATAGCAAAATCAATTTTCGAATTGGGTGTAACCTCCTCACGACAGTTTTGATACATCACTTAGAATACATCCTCTAAATGTAAACACCAATGCTGGTTAAAATCTGCAAAAGATGTCAGGCCTAAACAAATTTTCCATATAAGATAACGTAGCCCCTATTCGCCTACCCCCTGAACAGGTGCTTCTGATTTAAAAATTTTACCGAAATATTGGTCCAATGAACGTAAAGGCAATGTTTGATCAAAATCGGTTGAGAAATGCGGTCTCTGTCGTGTTCGCAATATTTATTATATCCTTTTTATCAGAGTTTATTTTTATAATCAATTAATTTGGTAAGCTCTTACTTGAAACCCCAATCCATGTGATTCGTACTTAAAAAAAAAAATAGAGCCGTTTTAAATCAGCTTCGAGATTCTACTATACAAAAGCATTGTTGCAGATATATTGTACATATAACCTAAATTGTCTACTTATACATAGGTGTGTTTATAATAAATAATAACATGTATATAATAGAATTATTACTAATAAAATGCAGTTTAATCACTTACATGTTTACCTTCAAATTGTGGGCGTGGTGCATTTTAATTTCCAGTCGTCCTACAACTTCTCCAATTTATTGACTTTCCAATTAATTTTAATGTGACCAAATAAGTATATTACGTATTTTTACGTTTTAATAGCCTACCTAAAGACCTAAAAAAGAAAAAGGCAACTACAAAGTTCAAAGATTTTATAGTTTTACACACCGGGTAAAGAAAATCCATAAAGTTGTGATGCTAGTTAATAAATTGTACATTTGGAGGCGTTTCCTTATAATAATTCCATAATAATAGGACATTTCCTCAAACTCATCGGTGTTAAGCAAAACCAGCAGACCACAGTTTAGCAAAGCTTTATTAAAATTTGTTCAATTCACCTTCACCACTAGCCAAAATTGCGCCTAAAACTAATTACTGACTCCACTATGAAGATAACCGCGCATCACATCACTGCCAACTATAAAAATCTACCAAAAAATTTTTACAAAAAATTATATTTCAGTAAGTAATTTTACTCAAATATAATTAAAAATCGAATCAGTCAGTATTTTTTTTAAATTCTAAACGAGCTCGTCTTCATTATTATCTACTTTTTTTCATTTTAATTAAAGCAACAGCTGAATTATGCAGTCTATTTTTATCCTAGGCAAAGCATGATGTTAAAATTTATCGATTATGGTTTGCGCCTGAGATAAAAAGTATCCGAAAGGATTTTTTATATTTTCGATGTTGGCACTTCTTTCGCGAGAAGTTGCTTGTCTGAACACGAGAGTGTCAAAAGGTTTGTAACGAATTTTAGGCTGTGGTTTTTTGGCTAGTGACTAGTGTCGTCTATTTTATAAAACTAATGGAATAATGGCACAAATTGGAAGCTGGTAATCATTATTGAGGAAATGCCTTCAGAGCAGGATAATTAATTTCGGATAATCTGCATCTTTATGCTAAAAGATTTTTGCATAAACATATCGAGTACGCAGTTTAGTTAGTAATTTATTATATGGTGATCATTTTAGGCTGGCTTTTCCTTTTTTAGGTTTTTAGGAACATAAATCTTTAAATACTGTGGATGTGTAGATAATACTAAATTCAACTTGTGAAAAAGATAAATATTAAGAAGAGATTATTTACTATCAGGAAAACATCTGAAACTATCACCTGTAAGTAAATTATTCTGCCTTGCATTTTTTAACATTTTACATATTAGTGGCATAGCGTGACAATTGTTCATTGAAAGTTGATGAGATTTAATTGATAATATAAAATGGCAAAAGGGATATAATTTTCTTATCTCTATCAGTAAGAAGGTCTAGCACCAATAATGCTGTGAATTACATGAAGTGTAACTTTGAAATTTTAAATCTTCTAGTATAAAAACTTGATTGCATTAGACTAGTTTTGTGGAAAATGCATTTAAAGTTTTAAACACTATGTTCAGATAACAGAAAAACGGGTGGTATATTTGCGTTGGAACTAATTTTGCAAAAATTTAACGAAAATAACTTTTGTAAGATAAAAATACATACTTGAAAATTAATAGCACAAATACTATTCTAATAGTTTATATGAACTCTTGCCATAAAACCACTAAAGTAGTTGGCAAAAGTAACTTTAAGTGGAAATAACCTAAGCAAAGATCTGGTTTTCGAGATAGTGGCACTTATTCGGAATTTGGAAAAGTTGTTAACTTCGGGGAATTTTGTCCGTGTTATGGCTTTAGACTCTGATATTAGCGAAGGACCTTCTATCAAATGTAAGCAAACATATTTTCCATTGGCCATCGTTTTCTTAAAATGAAGAAATATTTTTCAGTTTCGTATGTATTAACATTGTTTTTTGCAATTTTACTATTCATTCCTAATATATTCCTATAATAATGATCCGGAAGTTTAAATCTATTTAAAGTAAATAAATAAGGTAAATGTCTGTTGACTAAAACAAATAAATAAATTGATTGATTGATATTACTCTTGTTATTTTTATCCGACTTTAAAAAGACATGGTAAAATGAAATAAAAATGATAACTGTTTTGCGAAAATGGCTTCATGTGGGTTATTGAAGTCACTAATTCAGAAATTGGAGACCGATTTTGAAAATTTAAAACTACTGATTCAAACTGGCGAACTTTTCATCTTATATCTCATAAAAAGCAGTATCAGGAAGTTTTAATTTTGGATTTTGCAACTGATTTACGATATAACAAAACCAATTTTCTTTTGTTATTTGTTTTAAATTAGATATCTAATCAGTATTTTATTTCCCTTTTGATTCCAGAACAAGACGATTACGCTGAACTAACCCAACCGGCATTTAATCTACATTCCAAAATTACGTTCCGCAATAAATGAAAATAAAATCAACTGCCAAAAGGAAACGAACTTGAAGAATAAATTTGTTTTATGAAATTTGCAAAGTGGAACTGCAGCAGCAATCACTAAAATCGAAAAACCGACGACGTACGGAAAGAGTTCCGTTGAAGTAAATTGCCAACGACGTCACCATTTTATATTTATTTATCGCGCCGGAGATTGTCGCATGAATCTTTAGGAAGTTGGCTGAATGAACTTAGCGGAAGCAGAACTACAGCTTAATAAAAAATATAGTCGATGTAAACAGATGCCCTTAAAGTCGCTGCAAATGATTGTGCTATTACTTGTTGCGTCACACTGGGCTGTGACGTCTGTGAGTGAAATCCTTCCGGCACAGTTCTCCTTGCGATTGTTTAATGCATTCGGCGGATTTCGATTCGCAGAAATTATCTTAAGGGACATTTGCGTAAATTCGCGGATCGGAGGTTCCACTTATTTTACCGAAAGATGGCGGAATGTTCTTATGCCCGCTGCCTTCAGGAACGCCGACTCATAAAGCGAGAGTTAATGAAATGGTCTAAAAATATGGTGTATATTGTTGGTGAGTACATTTCTAGAAATAAGATTAGCCACTAAGTAAAATAGGAAGTAGAAATGTAGCAATATTTGTTTATTATAAAAGTCAATTCACTTTACTTAGATCAATTTCTTATTACTGAATTCGGTAACTCTGTTTCTGCAGTCGACCTCACAATTCAGCGATTGTTATTTCCATGCTGATCAATGATATTTAGATATTGAGTTTTTGAACACGGCCAAAGAATAAGTATGTCCAACTGAACTGAACTGAACTGTCCAACTGAAACTGAATAATAGTTGATTGAGTGCATTAGCGCAATTATAAAAACATATTTTTTAACCAACATTAAGAAAAACAAATTGAAAACTTCCAATTTAAAGTTGAAAACCAAATTTTGCTCTCCAGTTTTAGTGCATGGAAATTGCCTTTTACATTACTTTAACTTTAAATCTTTATGAAAAATTACTCCAAGAGATTTATACTTTTTTAACCGACTTCAAAAAAAAGGAGGAGGTTCTCAATTCTACTGTTTTTTTTTTGTATGTCGTTACCGATCTTTCCGCCAATTATGAATTGTTTTTGATGATTCTTTTTTTGTTTGGTAGGTCATACTTCAGAGGTGGTCCCATATAAATTTTATCGGAATTGATTCCGCGCTTTTTGAGAAAATCAACAAAAAACAAAACATATACATACAGAATGTTTTGGTTTGTGGTTCCCCTTCAGCAAAAGTTTTGATGATTTGATGAGTACTTTCAATCTCTGTTTTTTAACTATCATCACAGAAACATTAGCCAAAAGTGGCAGACCAAAAACATTTTACTAAAAAATATTACACTAAAAAGAATGAAATAAAAAATTAAAAAAAAAAAAAAGAACCGACTCCAAAAAATCCCAAGCCCTAAAAAGTATAAAATAATTATATTAAAAGTCCTCTGCTACTACTTTGAACATTAAATACCAAGACTTTACTAGACTTTTGAAGGCGGTGTGAAAACCTGACTGATATCGAATACTAACTAAATAATTAATGCAATCAGTTTGTCTGGATTAATTGGATTAATATCAGTCAGGTTTTCACACCGCCTTCAAAAGTCTAGGAAAGTCTTGATATTTAATGTTGAAAGTAGTAGCAGAGGACTTTTAATATAATTATTTTATACTTTTTAGGGCTTGGGATTTTTTGGAGTCGGTTTTTTTTTTTTAAATTTTTTTAAATCCACAATTAATTCTTAAACACTAAAAATTATTTTCGTTTTTATGTAATTGGACCATGTTGATTGAAAATAAATTCAATCGAAAACACATAAATGCCAAGGGATAATTTATTATTTAAATAAGACTCTCTATTGAAAGTAGAAATAAAGTGTTCCAAACAAATCTCTGAAAGAATACCTTTTATTTTCTTTTTAAATTGAAGGATATCTCCGCTGGTACTTTCACTCGATAAAAGAATTTATGTAGTACACATACATATCTAAATATTACTCTTTTGATATAAGGAATAGAAAAATATTCTGATTTCGCCATTTTAAAATTCAAAGAAATTCTTAAAGTACGAATGCTGTTCTATTTTTACCCGACTGCTATGTTTTTCACGCGTATCTGGGTATGTGGTTTTCTTTATACCCTCGAAGCATCCCAACGGCTGGATGGATTTTATTCAATGAGGTGTCTATCGATTCGTCTAAACCTCGCAATGGTTATAGACTACATTTTGTTTTTATAAAACCAAAATGGCGGCTGTAAAATACAAAATGGTGATAGAAACGAAAAAACAAATAGTTTCGTACTAAGTATATTGAGTGGCATATCATTGAATAGGTCTTTCAAAATCAAGTTGATGTTTGCTAGACCATTTAACAGCCATATGCTCCATTTAAGAATTACACAACCTGCAAGTTGTGTAGGAGGATCTCTATACCGGGTGTTTTGCTATCTTTGTAATTACTTTAAAATTAAAAAAAAAATGCAAGGTAACCCAAATTCTGTCCGAAGTGTTACTACTTTTAAAATGTAAAGAAAAGTGTCTGGAATTTTCCTTTGCTTACTAAATTATGTGTCAATCAGATTAGTAGTTTTAAAGCGAATGGAATGATAAATTGTAAATATTATACAATTTTCATTAAAATAAATACATAGGAATACTCGAAGGCGCAAATTTAAAGTTTGTTGCGAAAATTAATATTTATATTGAATAAAAAACCAGGTAGAGTAAATTAAGCAATTTTATATCAAGGGGTCAGATCTATCTAAAGGCATGAATGCTTTGTTAGGGTATATGTACAAATTTCACAATAAAATAAATGGTTTTTTAAATATCAATTATCAGTTTTCACAATAATACTATACATACATATATGTGTATATCAAATACTCGATTAGTTGAAATTGAAAATATCATATGATATGAGTATTCACCATGTAATTTGGAGAAAATCCACAAATCTAATCGAAATTTTTCGAAAGGATACTTCTCAGACCCTAAAGAACATAATGTGCTCAAAAACAGCTTTGTATAATTTATTTTAAGGCTGATGCATAAATTACCTGTCATATCTTAATAGAGTTAAAATGCAATCGCAACAGTAATCTAAACTATTTAAAAAAAGAAAATTAAATCAAGTTCATTATTACAAGTAACACGAATAGCTGAAGTGGACTAAGGGGTGCAGGAGAAGAGTTAGGGTTCTCTCTTCTCACCTGAATATAAAATTAAAATGATGTCGCAAAAGGAGGGATTATATCGAAACAATTTTTAATCTGCAGAAGCAGTACTACACCGCAAAATCCGAAAAAAAGGAAAAAGATAAAAATTCTGTAAAGCACATCATCCATTTCGCGACTTGCTCGTCTTTAAATGTCGTTACAAAGTATAATTAAAACTTGCAGAAGCCCGTTAGGAATTGCAGCTGCAGTGAAAATAGTCGATTACAAATTTCTTTAGTTTTTTTTTTTTTTTTCTTTTTCTGCAGACACCGGGAGAGACTATTAGACATAGAAAAAATCAATAGAAAAATTGGGTCAAGACGAGCACGTCGCCATTTTCAAATCCTGTTTTTTCAATTTTTCAGCGCTTTTTGTTATATTCGCAAAGCTCCGACGACTACGACGACTACGACGACGATGAGGCTGGGCCTGGCTGGGGGTGCAGAAAAAAAGTATAGAAGAGCTCCAAGAGACAGGAAGTGTGTGCGAAAAAATTTCACAAAATAATACTATTTGCCTTCAAATTGCCCTCCACAGCGCGCTATGCTCCTCTATGCTCCTTCTATGCTGCTTCTCGCCAACCGGGCGAGAGGGAGGAGGTGGACAGGGTGGTGCAGCATATATGCCAGACTGCACAGTCTGTACATAACATAGTCATCGCGGCATACTAAAGATTGCACTAGACTAAGAAAAGCGTTCACCACTATGCTCCCATTCCCCGATCGTCTGGGTCATGTCTAGAGGAAGAGGGCTTTTGGTTTGGAATAAAAAAGGACGAAAAAGCCATGCATCACTTCAGCAAAAGAAGGACACTAACACAGCCGTAATGATAAATTAATGAAGAAAAAGAATAAATAAAAGAAAAGAAGCAAAAAAAAAAAATACAAAAAATGTAAGGGACACACCTTCACAAAGAAATGAGGCGAAAACGCAACTGATTGCATGCAGCCAGAGCACAAGTGCATCAAAAGGATGTGAAGTGCAAAAATGAAAACTTACACACCATCGCAGGAAAAAGTTGCCTAGGCGCGTCGCGTCTGTATACACGCAAAAGTGCATCGCAACTATAAAAATACACGACCAAGCAACATACAGGGATAAGAGAAAAAGAATTTTTTTTTTCCCAGTCCAGGAAAGGAAGGAATAGAAAAATTTTTATCAAACTGTATTACGAGGACCCATGCACGCAAACACTTTCGTATAAAAATTACGTATTTTTTTTATTATTTTTCTCCCGAAGTAAGGAAAGGAACCGGGAGCGAGCGTAAGGACACGACAGGATATGCTCCCCCGGGTCGACGTGGCGGGAGAGAAAGGAGCACAGAAAGAGAGTGAATCGGGAACAGACCGAAAATTTTTTAAAATTTTCGCTTTCCAACTTTTCACGGTGGTTAGAGAGTTCTAGGGTTAGGGCTGAAATGGGATGGGATTGAGGGGGATCGGAAGGATGACGGGTGAGGGAGGGAACTCTTGGGTGCAGCAGGCTGCAAGACTTCGATTTAGATAAATTCCGGCAATGTGTGCAGGTCCTTAGTCCTTTAGAGAGGCGCTGGAGCTCCTCCATTATTTATTTATGCATTCGATGGCAGCGTCGGTGGACCTCCATGTCCTATCCTTTGGTCTTGGCGGGAGACTTCGCCCCATCCCTTCTCGTACCCCAAAAGAAAAATTCCAGGCCGAGAAGGAGGCGGCTTGCACTGTAGTAGATGCAACCACCTTTCGGTCTTTCTTGACCAAATATCTCCAATACCTCCACAGATAGCTCTTGCGGTTTTTTTAAAAGGAGTTCGCCAACTTTGGAGAGTGGCGAACTCCTTGAATATACCTTAAATACTTTTTTTTTTGTATATTTTTTTATATAATTTTTTATATTATAATTTTTTTTTCCTTGCAATAACCAATTTTGTTCCTTTCTTTTCCGCCCACTTTGAGAGTCCTTTTTATCGTTGTTTTTCACTATAGTGTCCGATAATATAAATCCATAGAGTGCAGTGGGAGATAGTGGAAGAGAGTCAGAGGCGACCACCGACGTCGGCTGTACACTCCACTGCACAAACTTCAACCCCTTTTTGGGGTATTGCGATTGGGGGGTTTGGTTGTTGAAGGTGGTTGTTGGATCGTGATGGTGGTGAATGGTGGTTGGGTTCGGAGGGTTTTTCTGGGTTCGGGAGTTTTAAGGGGGGCCTCGTTGGTTAGGGCAAAAAGAAGTTTTGTGTCCCTTTTCCTTGCACATCCAAACAAGTAGTTTTGCACACCGAAAAAGGTAAAGAAAAAAAACTTTTGGAAAAAGTTTCGTGTGCTAAAAAGTTTTCAGTACCAAACAGTAGTATGGTGGTGCTGTGCAACAAGTGAGTTCGGAATCGTGGTGATATTGACATAGGTTCTGTCTTTTTTAAAACCGAACTTAAAATATATATTCCAGGACCTAAAAGACTTATTAAAAGGACTTGGAAATTTAACGGAAGTGTCGTCGATTTTTAAATTTTTACTTATTCAAATGTGCAACTAATTTATTAATATGCATTTTATCAAAAATATTTTAAATTAAGCGCTTTTTAAGAATAACGACTACGGCAAACCTTTCGAAGAACGTGTGAAAGATTTGTTTGGTTCTTGTACCAGAAGTTAACAAGTGTGGCTGAAAGGGTGGTGTGAAGGTATTTTGCAGAAAGGGCGGTGGTATCGCCCACCCCTCGCCGTCTCGAAAAACGACAACCAGATATTCGAGGGCGAGGAGGAACCAACTGTTTCAGCTCCAGGATGCGCCAAGTTTTCACGAACAACAGGTGGTAGGAGTGAAATTCTCTTAAGTTTACTTTACAACTTGTTGAACGTTCTCTAGAATTTCATTTGAAAGCTCCATTTGTGCACACTATATAAAGCTGCCGGGAAATTCAACAACTGAAATTTTTTGGGGAGGAAAGGCTGCTCCTTTAATTAGCCATCCCTTTTGGGCTCCCGTTCGAGCTGGTAATAAAATTTTAGCCAGACAAACCATACATCTATCTACCATTTTTAACTTTATGTTTCGTAGGGTTCTTACAATAAATCTTATATTCATATATATAATTTTTTTTAAGCTATACAACATATAGAAAATATTACGCTGAAGGGGCTTTTCCATTCGAAAATTTTGTTCGTTTGGTGCGTGGTACTGCCACAGGAAGAGAGGAGTACTTCCGGCCACCAAGGCTACCCTACCACGCCTTGGGTGTGTCGGGAAGTTTCATTATTTTTTCCGTTTTTATTTTATATATTTTTTTTTCCTTTGAAGTCACACAACATTTCGAAATATGAACTGGGCGGGGATGCGCTTGGATTTGCTTTAAAAAAAAAATGTTCAGTGTAACAAAAATCAAGTAAGCTTTTATGCTTCATCTCCTTCATTCTGTGGCGAGTTGTCCCACAGACAGTCAACATATGTTTGGGTGATTTTCGGATGCTGAAAATGACTCTTTTTGTCTTTTCATAGAGAAGAATGTCTAATTTTTGATAGCTTTTCTGCGTCTAAAATTAAAATTTTTGTGATTTTGTATTTTAAATTCTTCTCAAGAGATCTTTCGTGAACTAAAAGGACTTCTGAAATATTTTGCTTTTATTCCTTATGTGATAATAAGACAGGAGGTACTGGATTTTGTCTAGTATATTGTTATTATTAATCATATATTGAATTTATACAATTCATATTCAAAAATATTGACAATTAACAAAGTTATTAAACTCAAATTAAGCGTCATAAACGACACTTGAAATTTTTTTATATGGTTATTAACTACCAATTTTAATAATTACCCTGCTCAAAAAGTCACTTTTTGCAGTCGACTGCTCAATTTAGGTTAAGACTAACCTAATTCGTGTTTTAATATGATATTGTTTAGTTTTTGTAGTGTAGACCTATTCAAATTTGAGGGAAAAAAAATTTTTTGGCCGCACAATTAATTTATTCTAAAAATATTTAATTGATACAGGGTAGCCACACTCTGGAAAAACCTTTTAGTATGATGTCTTAAAAATATTTTCTGGAAGTTCCATAAAAATCGTGAAATCACGTTTTTTAAATATTGCTCCCCTTTTCATGAAATTTGGGGTATATTTTTATATACATACATATGTACATAAATAGCTAGTTTTTGGACGATGGAATATTGAAATTAAGGAAGAATTTACTAACTTTTTTATTAGCAAAAATATAAAATCGGCTCGCCACTTACCCACTTTTCGTTTAAATGGCATTGGTTTACTGAAAAAGTAATTTCACGAATTAAGTTAATTATGTTACTGTATAATTAAAAATATCTAGGAAAATATGAGAAAACAAAACTTAAAAAATAATTTTTAGTTTCTTGAAAAACAAAAGTAAATAAAAATACAAATATTATCCAAAAAATCTAGAAAAATTTGGGAGAAATTTGGTCTTAAGAAAAAGTGGACTCAATGAAATATTTCGTTACTTTTTGATTTATAGTCTTGAGACGCCTGTTTATTGATTTTTGGTGCTATGACGGCTTTTTAATTAATTATATCAGTGCGCATTTAGTTATAAAAATTAACTTTTTTATTCTTGAAACAAACTCACGATTTCAAATTGTTTCGAGCGCGCTGAATACATTTCTGAAATATATGTATTTTTTTGCATTGCTTTAAAGATAACTCAAAACCTAGTTTAACATTCCTTCAGAAATAAGAACATGGAATTTTTATTGGCGGTCTTTATTCTTCCACACTGATTTTAACATTGCAGTAAAAATCAGCTTGTCAGCTATACAAAATTATAGCTTAATAGAACTAATTTGTTGCTTATAAAATATTTGCCCATATTATTGATTTCAATAATATTGAAAAACACCTAAATGGTAAAATATTCCTATGAAATAAATGTCGTCGTATAGTATTTTAACAGTAGATTTGTATTTACAAATAATTCGTTATAAATCTGCATTCAGCAATTGGTTTTGTTAAGCTGAATTTGTCAGGATCTTAATTTTGTTTTGATATGAAGGTCACTAATTTAAAAAGTGGATAAGTAGTACTAATGAATCGTAATGAGTACAATTTATATATAAAATCCTTTCAGAAGAACTCTTACATTCACAAGAAATTCGCAAAAATTTGAATGCAGTGACAAGCCGTCGGCAAATTGAAGGTAGTCAAGCTAGGTGCAGTCCTAAGTGCAAAACTCTGTGGAAAAGGGATTGGTCATGTTCGCAGCAGTTCTCTCTTGCGGTCAAATGGAAGCGAAACACTTCCGGTGCAGGTGGGTCTGCAGTGGAGAGCCCCTAACAACAGGTGTCCCGCAGCCGCCGAAATCACTCCGGTGGATTTGGCACGTCATTGCTCTGGTACCTGGGAACATTGTCGCCCCTGGAGACGAGCACCAATCAAATCGGTGCGAGATCTTCCGCATTAGAAAAAAAAATTTGAATTTAATTAGCTGACTTTCCTCCCGAAGCCGGAGCCCCACCCTTCAAATCGGGCGAGAAGAGGGCTCCTCCGCCGAAAAAGAGGAGGAAACGGGGGCCGTATAAGAAAAAGAGTAAGACTTTTCTTTTTATATATAGATATATATATATTTTTTGGAGTGACACGAAAAAATCTAATCATTCAGATTATAGCTCTGTCTTGTGCATTCGGTAGGGCGGTCGAACGCCAATGTGGTCGTAGCCGCCGCCGCCACCGTCGTCGTCGTCGTCGTTTCGAGTGTTTTTTGGACGTACGCGCACACGAAATCCGGTGTAATTTCATTTTATCTGTCCCTTTGTGGGGCGCCTCTGAATTGCACATGAACTTATCTTTCGCACATTCACATCGAGACCGATACGGCGGTGTTAAGAAAAAAAAATATATATATTAAAGCTCCCCAACGTTTTTCTATTTGTTTTTTCCCCATATTTTCTTGGTGCATGCCACATGCCACCGCGATGCGCTGCTCTATACCTCCACCATGAGCCGGCAGCGTCTTGGTATTTTTCCAATTTGGGATCGTATTTGTGCAAAATTTTCTTTGGCGGTTATTTTTCCAATATCCATCCTAGAGCTCCGCATGTGCTTCCTTGCCTGTGTGTATATGAAGGGGGGGGGCCTCATAGTGTGTGCAATTGCAATGAATGCGCTTTCTCACCTCTCATTGCTGCACTATGGTAGAGGGAATATAAATACACTCAAGAAAATGCACTCTGTCACACAGCCAGAGTTTGTATGGCCGATGCACGCATAAAAAATTTCAAAAATGCTTAAGTGCACACGCACATTACCCCAACGATTGAGCGGCGACGACGGACACGGACCATCGAAATAGGCGCACTTGGTTGGCTAAGCCCGCCGCTGCATTCGGTGGCGCGCTAAAATGTTACAGGTCACTCCGAAAGAACGAGAACACACTTCCCCCCAAAAGCGCGGTTTGCGGACCCACCTCTCTCAAAAAAAAAAAAAAACTTTTCTTCAAAATTAGCTTTTTAATCTCGAGAACTACTTTCGTCGTCACAAGGGCTGCGAGGGGCTGCGCTGGCCACCACCCCCAATGGGGCCACCGCCGCCGCCGACCGACAACGACGTCGACGACGAAGGTGCAGTCCGCAGACCATCGCACGTCTTCACGTCTTCACGATAGACCTTTATGGAGTTTCTGAGTATCTCGCCCTTGCGACTGTACGACGATTCAATTTTTGTGCCGAGGAGCTTTTTAGCGCTTTTCCTTTGACTGCGGAGTCTCCCCAGTCGCAAGAGGCGCTCCAGAATGCATTTCGTCGTGTCATATCACTATCATTGGGGGCCCCACGAACCCGCCCGCACCGCTCCACATCGCTCGACATCATCTGTCTCCTCCTCGAGATTGTTTTTGGGGCGAGAATCTGCGGAGCTATAGGTGCGCTTTCTGATTCATGGACTCATGGATTCATGGATTTATATGTCCACGACTTCCCCAGAGCAGCGGTGTTAACCGCAATCCCATCGTCCGTCGTCGACGTCAACTCAAACATTGTCGTTATTGCCGTCGTCGTCGTGGAACATGAAACTTGGAAACTTGGGGCTTGAACTTGAATAATATCCATAATATGCATGTGCCGACTTACAGTCGCTTACAAGACGCGATTACAACGGAAAGTATAAAACGGAAGAATGAACCAAGACGCAAATCCCTTCGTCGATAAAAGCGTTCGAGGGTTTCAATTTAATGGAGCAATTCAATAACATTTAGCTTGGCAGCTTATAAACCTAACTCTGAATGTAATTCCTCCGTTGTACAAGACGGGCCCGAGTACCTCGATAACACTTCTTCGATACACCTTCCTGCAGCAGAACGTTTAGAGAAGCCTCTAAATTCTAGTTGCTAAGTGCGCTTACGATTGGAGGCAATATAACGATAACGGTAGCCCTAACACTTGACGCCTTAACTTTAGAATGATTAACATCATACAAGGAAACTTCCAAGATTCATTCAAAAACTTTGAATTTCCTGTTTAGTTCAGAAATGTTCAGGATTTGTACATTATTACAATAGAAAGGTACAACGACATTCCGACTGTTAAATGAAAAATTCTTATATTATAAACAAATTGCCATTTTCAATGTTTAAAGGGATATTCGAAATCAGTGAAATTACAAAAAAAAAAAACTTTTCTTTACAATCTTTTTTCATATTAGGAAATCAGTTTTCATTAACATTTAACTGAGGAAACGTATTCAAAACAGTTGAAAGAAACGTCAAATTAAAAGTTATAGTACTGAAAATTTTTGAAATGGTTAAAATATAATGCCAAGCTTATGAATTGTTTGTAGAATTTTTATCGAGTTCGAGTTTTTACTTCTTTTTCAATTGCTTTCAATAAGCCTCAATTTAATTGCATGGTTATTTAAGACATGGTATTTTTCCCAGTCTCTAAAAAAATGTTCCTATTTTAAAGTCTTTCAAGTAAATACCCCTGCCTCATTTAGCCTTAAAACGACAAAGCATTTAATCCTTACACATATTTTTCCACTGTACCATATTTTCTGTGGAACTTCTTACTTTTGACCACTATCTAATTGAACACTATTACTTATTATCCGAAAAAAGCAACTTACTTATTTCGTTAGTAGTAATATTTTTGGGAGGGTCTTATAAAAATGCTCTACATATTTTATAGTTTCTCTCTTGACGCGAATACGAAGAAAGAACATTTTTATATATGTATGTATGTATATAAAACAAATCTATGAATTTACCCTTTTAGATATTCTACAGAAAAATTTTATAGATCTGTACAATATCAGTATAATATTCTGTTCTTATTTTTCAAATATTTTATATTGAAATTGGACTTTGTGAATCCATTCTCTTATAATTAAGAAATATTTTAAAAAAATTGGCTTCTATTTGTTAACTGCTTATAGCTTGTTTACTTTATTTCTAGGAACAAAATAATTCGTAATTCAGTTTCAAGTTCGAACATTATTGAAACTAAAGTATTAATCAGAATCAAGTTCTTTCTGAATTAAACTTTTTTTTTATAGCTTAGATCATATAATATAACAATAATTACAGCACTAATTACTATCAAACTTCTGAAGCGTTAAATTTGTATTATTGAAGCATAAAAGGACTATTTTCTGAAAGGAATTAATTACACGAATCAAAATAGAACAAATGAGCAACAGTTGGTTTATCGTAAGTGACTTAACCGCATCCCTAATTGAACTTACGTACAATACACATATTGAAATGGCTGGTTAATGAACAAAAGGGTTAATATCCTGATTGTGAGGACCAATTTCATTCATATCTTGAACTTAATTTAAAGGATTATGAACCAAAATTAAGATAATTTTCTACTTTTGAAATTTTATAATATGCTCATATTTTGGATTTTTCTCAAACCTATCTTTTGTACTGCAAACATGTGCCTTAAATGATTTCTTATAATATTCCCTTAAGATAATGTTAGTAAAGAGTGCAATAAGAAAAAGTATTAATCAATTCATAAAATTTTAATTAATGTTTTTTCCATTTAATCTCACATTTTAAAACAGTTTTGTAATCACTGAGCAGAAACTTAAGCCAAAATGGTGAAACAAGGTTATTGGATTTATTAACTTTATTAACCAATGTAAAATTGCACTTTTTTATTATAAATATTCGCAGTTCAATGACCGTTTTCTTTTCATTTACTTGCCAACCATAAATCAATAATCAAATTGCCATTAAAATCACGAGAACTGATTACAAAAATTTTTAGTTTTGCATGCAAAACCAAGAAATTGAATCAATAATTTAACTTAAAACAAAAACGCTTCGATAATTACATAACGCTTTTTAAGTTTAATTTAAATCACTCTTTTCAGTTTTCATGGTATCATTCTTGGAAATTGTTGCATTGAATCAAGTTTTTGAATAAATTTTTCAGAGCCAATCTATGCAGTGCAATTTATTAAATGAATGCATTCGGGCTCAATCTTGATAAGTGTGATTTGTGCACGTGATTCGAGAATTGCTCCATTTATAAGTTTATATAAAACTTGTTGTTTCATTAAAAATGTCATTATTTTAATAGATTACCTAATTAAAACATAAATTAAGCATTTTTCACCTTTTACATTAAAACAAAGACAGTGAGTTGATACAGAGGAAATCGACGAAAAATAATATTAATAACGTATAATTAGATATATACGTAATTATTATAGACCAATTTTAAGTAATGCCTTTTGTTCTTTTGACTGAAAGACATTATTTTTGTCATCATTATGCAAATAAACCACTGCTTTGATCATGTATTTAATTACCATAGGATTTTTTTTTTAAAACTTCAGTTACTATCGTTTTCATATTTTAAAGTACTTTCGAATGTCTTTTGAAAAATATGAACATAGTTTTTAAAAATAAGTTAGCCTTTTGATCAGAAGCAGCTAAATAATTGTTATGCCCTGAAAATAATATGCAAAAATCCGTCAATTGCGTGTCGGACATGATGCTCTAAATAAAGCGTTTAGAAATTAATGAATTTTCAAATTATCAATAGTTTTTATTATTCTCAAAAACTTTTTATTTTTCGGTAGCTAACCATTTTTAATTAAAGTACCTATTTAATATACTTACTTAATGATTTCCAGATAAGTATTTTTTTTGACAAATTGTTGGGGAGTTGAAGAAGGGGCCATCTTGTAAGCAACTTTCTAAGCTAATCCTAAAAACTAGAAACAGAGGGATCAGAACATTTGAAGTCTATGGTTACGCACATGATTGCGTCTGGGTTTTAATTAATAGTTTTTTTTGCATATGATTGACACATTTATATAGAATTGTATATCAAAAACAGAATAGTTGAGTATATTCCGCAGATTAATTTCTAAGTACTACTTTAACTTATCAAAAAGATAACGAAAATTATTCGTCTTTTGAGGAAATTTATTAAAATTTTAGTATTTGGTCAATTATAAGATATTATTATACATTTCATCAAAATTGATTGGTATGTGGGGGGGTTTGCCGATTTAAAATTTTTCATCATTTAGACAATTTCATCAAAGATTTGTTTATGTTAAACTTAATCCCGAATAAGATGTGGTCTGTGGAACCTATTATTTGCTTACGGCAAGTCGCATTAGTCCGATTTTTGTTTGGTCTGAACTAAAAACGAACATTATTGGAATTCGACTTATAAACTGAATATATGCATATGTATATACCTGTGATATGATTTCGACCGTATCACTTCTTTAATTTCCTTTAGAACGTGCATTTTTAAACACAGTTTTAAAGAAAACACGTGTAAAATTTCATGAAATACGTATAATGTAACTTCCTGAGCTGAATTTGTTTACCTTAAATTTGATTCAAACTCTCCTGTGAAATTTTAAGAAGGCGTTTTGTAAACTTCAAGCAATTAATTCTTTGTAACTGAAATTGGAGCCACGCTTTTAATAACCAATATATATTTTTTTGAGAATTTTAGGTTCACTTTTTATCTTCACTTTATTTTATTCTTACTTAAATTCACATATTTTACACTGAAACTCTTTTCGCAAGCATATCTCCAATTTCAGATATTCGTTTTTATTTAATCTTGGTGTTATCCAGGGTATGTTTATTTATTGTTGTATATATTTTTTATTTGAGAAAGAAAATATGTAACATATATTCTCTGTGTCGAAGAAGAGACTTATTTTTAATCGACGGCAATTATCAATTATTTCGACTTTTCAAAACCACTCTGGTGACATTGGACTTAAAATGCACCGGTGAGCCTCTGCCTAGACTCTGATGAAGATGCACTCTCGAGGAGGAAAGGCTTCTTATAATTATTGATAGAATAAGAAGAAGAAGAGTAAGACAAAAAATGGCAAAATGCCCGACGGCATTAAGAAGTCTCAGAGACGACGACAGAGCCTCTTTTGGTTGTGGGGCTCATGGTCAGGCACAGGCGGCGGCAACAAACATCCACCTCCCCTGGATGACTCGCGGCGATGCACTCGCTGCTTTTATGCCCCACTGTACGATGCAAAAGCTCCCCAAGAAAGATTGCAATTTTTATGGGGGTGTGAGTGTTAGTGTATGAGTGTGTGTGTGTTGGTTTTGCACACACTTATCCAAATGCATACTATTAAATATTCGGTGCATCGTGGGTCGAGATTGTGTTGGTTGCAAGAGTGCAAAATTTTCGCATGACTTTAAAGTTCCATTGAATGAAGTATGATTGTGTTTGTATTGTTATATGCGGTTTGCCTTTGTGTAAACGTCATTACATTGTGTGCTGATATGCACACAATGCACCCTAGAAGAAAATGATGTAGAAGACGCAGAGGGATAGAAGCTTTATTTTATATTTTTTTTTTATTCTGTATTTTTTTTTTGTGTTTTTCCTTCGGAGAGGGGAGAACAAACCTTATAAGAAAGGCGGATGCAACAAAAATAACAACGGCAACAACAAAAAGCACCGAGAAGCACCACGGCCTGGTGCATATATATAGAGATAGGGAAGTCTATCGTCGTGGATGTATACATTAAATTCTATAGAGCAGAATGTGGAAATTATGTAGAAATATATCGCATGCGCTTCCATCCCTATCGCACATTGGAAAAATATTTTTCGCTCTCAATTGAACGTCGATGTGATATAATTTTCAGTCGCATAAACGCAACGCATCGATATGCAACGGAACGCATTTTCGGACGCGGCCCGAGTCGATCCGAGTAGCGTCCGATCGCGTCCGACAGAACTTTCTTTAGATTTAAAATAAAAATATATATAAAACAAAAAAAAAAACAAAATTAAAAAAAAATTATATTAATAAATATACATAAAAATAAAAATTTAAAAGAAAAAAATAAATTTTTAAAATAAAAAAAGAAATCAAAACAACCACCAGTACGCAGCAGCAACAACAAATACCAAACTGTAAATAAAATAATTAATACTTTATATATGACTATAAAGAAGTTAGTTGCAATCCGCACGTCTTAAGCTACTTTTAATCGTCGTCTCGGAAAAATATAAAAATATATATAAAATTTTGCCGGCGGTGTCGCCTCTTGTTATCTTATACATTTTGTAAAAAAAAAAGAATAAATAAAAACGTGCGGTCTCGTAACTGTCGGCGTTGTTCTTATTTTGTTTTTGTTTGTTTGTTTTGTTTTTAAACATAATTTATCGTAAGAAGTATTTTAAAAAAAAATTTATCGAGTTTAAACGGAATAAAAATAACGATTTTTGATCCCAGGCGAAGCGGGCGGGCGCGCTAAATTTGGTGCTACTTTTATTATCAATCGGTTCGACCACGACATACAGCACTCCAGGAAGCGATCCAAAATATCTGACGACTTCAGCGGCGACGAGGGAATTCCGGGTACTTGCACTTCCCATTAAAAATAATAATAATATAAAAATTTAATAGTTGTTATTGTTCCGTCTTAGTGTATTTAAATTTCTCAACATCGGGCGATTGTGTGAATTTATATCTTGTGGTTTTTTTGTGAATGATTTTGTTGATGCGCAACGACGACACGGCGGACTATCTCAATTCATCCCAAGATCCAGTGTGAAATAAATTCCTGTTCGTTATTGTTCTCAAAAATGTTCTCAAGTATATAATAAATATAAAAAAATCTGTTATTCCTGTTCTGAAGTTAGTGACGAGAGGAAGACACGCAGGGACTCCTTGGACGAGGATTGTGAATGGATGAGTCTTTTCTTATTTTGTGCAGGACATTTTTAATATGTTGTTTTGTTTTTTATAATTAAACGCTCTAATTCTACCTCTTTTTGTTATCAAATGTATGCATTTTACCAATCAAACAATTTCGCGCCAACTAACTTTAAAGTGTCAGTTTTAATGAATTATTTAGAAAGTGCATTTTAGATGTTTAGCGCCATTATATAGCTTAATTCTAAATATTTTCTGTCGTTTAAGTTATATTTAACGTAAATTGTGTTACTCTTACAATACTGTCCAAAAATTTCATTAGACGGTTAAACCAAACCCTTAAAGTAAAAGCGCCAAAATAATGAAATATTTTTAACTCACCGATTTGCAACCCCTTTCCTGATTGGAATTTGAAAGAAAAAAAATAAAAATAAACAAGAATTCTTCTTAATTTTTTTTTCCTTTATACCTTGCTTGGCTGCAGTGACGATGGTGATGCACACGTCAAGATGCAATTCTTGTTTTCCTTCGGCAGCCTTTTATTTATTATTCCCCCGCCGGTTCCGTCCATACCTTGGCTGAACTTAAATTCACATGCAGAGTTCGCTTTTCTTATAAATTCTGAGCATAGGCCCAAGATAAAAGGGTTAAACCATATCCCTTCAGGGTGCTTTTTTCTGATTTATTTACTTTTTTCTCCCTTGCATTCCTTTCCGAACCACGTGGCCTTATTTATCCATTTATGATGTTTTTCAAGGATATTGAAAATGCTCTGTTAGTCTTCCTGTAAAAATTACAAATATTTTATATTTTTAAGATCACATTTTCAATATAATTTTTTACGAATTTGTCTTATATAGCTTAAATAACTTACATACATAATTAACAAAAATGTTCTACATTTTAGTTAATTTAGACTAAATATTTATAATAATAGTCGTTTGAATTTCGTGGAGAGCGTTTCTTCGAAATCTAGGTCTCTTGGATGAATTCAGCGCTTACTTTTCTTAAGCTGAATTCAGCAGCCGACTGCTGAAACTGGCTTTCTGAATAGGATATTAAAGCTATACTTATGAATTTAATCCGTTTTCCTTTATTGTTAAATTTGATAATTGACAGCTGATATATCATCATTAAGGACTAATTTGCGCTACATGAGTAATTTATTAATTATTAATTTAGAGTGTTGTATTTCTAGATATATGTATGTCGATACATGTATTATTGTCAAATCGTTTGTGTTTTAAAAAATTATTCCAGCACTTAAATACATGTATGTATTTAGAATAAATCCTCTTTTCAATTTTGAAAAAATCTTACAAAAATTCCAAAAGTAAATTATGATAAGCACATCTTGATAAAAAATTTTGTTCACTTAACTCAAAATCATTAAAAAAATAACGAAAAAACATTTTCATCCCTCATTAAGTTCGAAAAGTTTAAATAAATATTTTTCTCTAATCAGCATTGAAAAACGATTACTTCCGCTTATATTTTTACCTTAATAAAAACAAGCTTTTTTTGATATGTTTTCATTGATTTTATTATTCGAAACATAATTAATGAGATAAACCAGTTTATGTAATGTAATTAACAAGACTGGACAATTTTTGTTTTATACATTAAAATAAACAAGATTGTTTAGATTTGAATATATGTATGAGATTCTTAATCTGAAAATTCGATACTTTTTAAATAAAAATTGCTAAAAAGCATCAACACTTTCTGTGATATCGAATATTTTTGCATTTTTATTTTGATATTTAGCAACAATGGGGATTGATATGCTTAATTTTGTATTTGTAATAAGGCTCATTAACTTTTGCAACGTGTAGAAAATCGGTTACTCTCTGGTGAATATTTTAATAGAAATAAACTGAGTTCGACCATATTAAAAGGAATGTACAACTTATGGAATTTTTTATTGCAAATTTATTTTAAAGAAAAATCCATAATAGTTGTTAACAAAATGATTTTTACTGTCTGTTGATCTACTGATAATTAATTTTTAATTTTTCTATATGGTAATAAAATCTACGTGAAACAAATTTGTTTTATGTTACAACTATTAACATAATTAAATTGGTTTTAAAATAAACATTTTTCTTTTAAAACTACCCCGTAAATAAGCGTTTTAATTAAAATCTTTATATTTCAATAACAAGCAAATATTTAAAAAAAAAAATTAGAGCATTTATACCTAGCAATTGTTTTTTATAGTTATAAGGTTATTTTAAATAATTTTAATGAATGCTACAACACGATAATATCACCTTAATTTATGGTTTAGAATTCCCGCTGATTAATAGTTATTGCGCAAGACAAGAGTATTAGTTTCATACCAACCAATCTGAGCAATAATTTCTTTAGCAATATCTTCATGATAATTTGGTGTAAAAATCAAATTATAATATAAACTTTTTATTAATTTTCTCCCAACATTTGAATCACAGCATTGAATGCACATACATAAATCATGCTCAATATGTTTTTATATCAAAAACTTGTTGGGTTAGTCGAAATCTGAAAAATTAGCATTTCGCACAAATAAACATGTGAAATTCAAACAATATTCAAATATGTCTTTTAAAAATAATAAAATGAATTTGTGTTTTTACCACTTTATTTGTTTATTCCCTTCAAGGGAAAAATCAATAAATATTTTCTAAATTCGTCAAGCTAATTCATGCTCCAATTGAAAATTTGGTGGCCCTTAAAAATACAACTTTCTGTAAAAATGACCATTTTCACCACTTCATCTAGAAAAATAAAGGTGCGCGTAGAACCACTTTCTCCTTGCCCGCAGGGTGGATTTATGCAGTGCAGGCATTTTCGCCATTGTTTAGAGCAATGCGTACAATTTTCTGTGAATTTACAGCCCCATACAATTCGAAATAATTTGAGCAGAAAATTTCAGTTCAAAATTATACGCAAAATTGAATATAAATAAAGGGAAAACTTCCTCTCAATCGTGGCCTCTGCCAATTCTGCTAAATTAACTATTGAATTATTAATTTCGCAGCATTCTGCAATATTTGCTTTATTTTTTTGTGTTATTGGAATGGTAAAATTTTAGGAGTTTCAATAGTCCTTAAAAGGGATAACTTCATTTTTTTTAAGTAATGTTGGTAGCAGTGAAGTTGCATCATATATATTACGTTTTGAATTCCGTTTATAGTATTTGTATGGCTTGATATTCATATTGCATATATAGCTCTTTTTCTCAAATTAAACTTTATTATACTTTTTACAAAGACATAAAATGCATTACTTTTTTTTGGATAGGATTCACCCACGAAATTGTTAAATTAACATTTTGAAAAACTTCGAAAGACTATAAGCCTTCATCATATTTCTAAAAGCCTGTGGTTTCATTCGGGAACTAATTATCCAAGCGATTTTTCAAATATCTGGGCGGTTATATTTTGTAATTAATGATTCAAACTTCTTTTCCATTTATTAAAATACTTGTGGCAGTATTAATGTGGCTAGTAATATGAAAGAATTTGAATAGTAATAAAAATCCTTTGCGATCCAATGTCGAGTTAGACTCTACATAAAATTTCCTCGTAGGAGGTCCTATATCGAATGTGGCTCAACTTTGTCTTGAAATTTAGGAAACATAATTATTTCAATTATCTCTGCTCATTAATAAGCGATTATCTGCGATATAATTCTGAAATTGATAAAAATCAAAAATTATATAATTCGGACCCGAGTACTGTGAAAAATAAGAAAATGAACTTGGACCGCAAAGGGTTAAATCAGTAAATATTCTATACAATTATTATTTGAATGGTAAAATGAATGAAGTAGGCATTTTTTAAATTAACTAATTGTTATATTGATTTAAAACACAAATATTCTACAAATACGCATACTAAATCAAATAAACTTAACCAAATAATAGAGTGAAAAGTAATTTTTCTTTTCAGAACCAAATTGATGTCTTATTTGAAGAATAAAGTTATCAGTCTATTAAAAAATTATCATTAAATCTTTTATCACATCACGGTTAATTTTAATGAAGTTTAATGTATGGTCTTAAAATGTTTTGTATTATTGCAAAATTATTATACTGAATCTTAAACAAACGTTTTCACGGTAAAATATTAAACAATGTTTTAATAACATTTGATTTTGTTAAAAAAACTTTTTAATCAATATCTAATTTGGTTTGATAGGGTATAGGGTATATTTGAAATGTTCAATAGATTCTGAATGAAGATTTTACTATAGAAAAATTTGCTTTTCTTTGTATAATTTTTAGAATTTGTAGTAGGTACTACAAACTCACATTCAAGTATTTAATACTAGGTTAAGACAATTCTTGCCGTATTTTACAAAAATGTCCTAATAACCCTTTATTTCTATTTACACATGTATGAACAATGTATTATACATTAAAATGTTTCAACAAATTACGCCATAAACTTTCTTGAGGAGAATACATTTTAACATAAACTAAAAGTGGGAAAAATTACCCTTTGATAGGTAATCCTATTGTTAAATTATGTATATAAAATGAAGCAAAATATTAAAACTGGGGTTTCGTTATATTTTTTGATTAAAAAAAAATATAGTACCTATCGCATTTTATATTGCTACATATGAAAATTGTTGAAATCGAAATTCTATAGCAAACGAAATCTACAATATCGAACTATAAATGTCTACTTTGAGTCATCTTGATCTTAAGATTTTAAATTATGTACATTAAATCGGTCAGAATTTGATCTAATTGTTCCAAGTTCTCAATAAATTAGCCGGCAGCAGTTCAAACAGCCGCGATCACGTGTGCCCGATACGAAGGATTTGCATCGAGACAAGTTGTTCGTTATTTTATTGATATTGTCTATTGTCTACAAAGTGGTTGCGTTTGCACTTCGGAGGTATAAATCGCGAAGGTATTTTAAGACAACGGATTATGTTTAAAATTTCGTAACACACACGACGCTTGTGCGTTTCAATTGTGGGTCTTCGTCGTCGCCCAACGAAAAATATTCTGCATGTAAGCCAAAAAGCGACAAAAGGAGTTCTAAATGAAATTATTGGAAATTGTATTTTGTGAAGGATTAAATGCTTCTTTTTTTTCACATTTTATGAAGGTGGACGACGCAAACGTGTGCAGCCTACCAGCCGACGAAGGTTAAACTAAAAACATTAGTTACAAATCTTACGAGAATGCAAACAAAACGGAGTGGCGCCTGCTGAGAATTAAGCGAACCGCGACGCAATTTATTCGAAACCCCAAAACTAAGTGAACTTCCTCGCCGTGTGTCGAATTCGATTGTATGCGTCGATTGACGGCATCGTACGGCGCGATGCGGTGCGGTGCGGTGCGCGATAACCGCCATGCCCGAAAGCAATTATTGGCACACTCATAAGTCTATTAGTGTACCTTCTGGAAGTCTATCCAAAGATGAGCCACACCTTAATCACTTTAAAAGGAAAATAATTTAAAAATTGCATTCATAATTCACTGAAAAGCGCGCATATTGCATTTACATGCATTCGCGGCTTATACCTGGCCAGTTAGCATTATTTATCTCATCATGCAACTCGTTTCATGTTTTCGTCTGCAGGGGAGACTGATTGGGTGTCGTGCTGTGGAAAATATTTGTCCGACCTGCTCCTCGTAATTAATAACGAATGGACGAAGTGACGAAAACAAATGACGCAAATATGAAAATGCATTTGGCCCGAATTTTTAATGGACATACTGCGGCCGAATAGATTTAGACTGACTGATATTGGAAATTTTATTTGGATTTATACAATCAAATATCATACATATGTTCTACAGAACTCAAACAAAACTAGACTCAGGGCTTATTTGATACAATAAATTTAATCCAGTCGTTTTTAAATTGAATCAGTTGTCGAACTTTATTCTAGAGCAACCAATGTCCATACTATAGTAATAAACACTGACGAACAAAAACTGTTCGGTAATATTTGAGACAAATAAGTTACTCTTCAAAACGATTACTTTAATATTATTAACTACTTTTTATTTCGTTACTACAATAACAACTATTAGGGGATCTGACTCCTGTGGACAATAGGAACTTCTCAATTGTAGATACTAATAAACGTTGTTCTGAAAACCCTAGAAAGATACGAGTATATATGTAAATAGGTAGAAATCTTGAAACGTAAAGAATTCATAAAATTCTAATTTCAATTTCCAAAACCATAATCTCTTTCTACACAACTAAAAAGTTAAGAAATGATCAGACATTTTTATTCTTTAAGCTCATTTCAAGTTACGTGATATTAGAGATATTCAGTATTTAAAAATATTCTTTTAACCCTCTATCCATTGTCTTATAAGATATAATATAAGTTTCATATTTTACAATGCTGTAAAAAGACAAAAAATTAAAGATTTGGATTTCACTAGAAGGGGTCACAATCCTGTATATTGAACATTTCATATTTTTATCACATTATTATTAACTCTGTTTTTTCAAATCGTCTCCGGTTCCAGATTTAGCAGAAAAATTTGTTACGAATTGAGTTTTATCAAAAGCTATCTATAACAAACTATTTTTATTTCACGAAAATAAAATCAAATTACCTGAATTTATACCCATCTTGCGTCAAAAGCTTACTTGGGTCAGGGTTTGAAGTTCAAAATCATGATATACGATGACGGCTTTTAAAATTAAATTCAATGTATTTACTACCTAACCTTAACCAAATAGAAAAATGAAAAAAAACAGCTATTGCTTCTTAAGTTGTTTTTTTAAATATAAATTCTCAATAAATAGCATGACATTTTTATTTTATTTTTAAGGGTGGCACGTTTTTTTTTTTTTAATCAATGTTTTAAAAAATATAAGCATAGATATTTTGTAGGGATATTTTTGAATAAGCCTTTCGTTTAAACAAATAAAAAAAAATTGAACGAGAGTTCTTAACCATTGAAAAGAAAAACCAAAATTTTTTAAAGTAGTTGGGATGTCCTCATTGTTTGTTTCGAACAAGGATAAAACAAAAGGTTGATAAGAAATAAATTTGATTCCTTTTCACAATCCTAAAAATGAAAATTTTTATTGAATTCTAATCTAAATCGATTGAATCGTGTGTGTTTGTGTAACTTTCCACTGCAAAGTCCTTTCATTTGGATTTTTAAGGGTTTCAATGATAACAAACAATGAATGGTTTTTTTGAATTTTAAATCGTAATATTCCCTTAAATTAGTTCTTCATACATATAAATAACTACAAGAAAATTAAAGGTATAATCGTCGCAACTGACCAGTAAAAAGTTTCTTATGCCCATAGTTTACCCTTTTTCTACCGCCTATATACGAATGACTTACAATTTTCAAATGTTAACTTTAAATTCTAGAAATAATATTTATAAAGAAACACTTCAAATTGTTTGGGACTGTTATTAAATACTATTTACAAAACTTAGACTTATTGGTATCGTCACGAATTCATATTTTTCAAAAAATAAACAACATTTATTTAGTAGGTAATATACAGAAATTCTATACTAACCAAGTAAATTCTATTTTCAAATATCATTTAAAGTATAAGTAATAAACTATTGCTTTTATCGCACTGACAAGATCAAGCTTATAAAAATATTTCAGAACATATCGTTTTTGAAAAACAGCTATCAACAAATTTAAAAGACATCAATTTTACCAATTTTAAACTAATTTTAAATAGAAGCTTGAATTTTAGGAACCCCTGCAAACTTGATTTGCAATTTTCGTGGAGTGTATTTTTCATCAGAGGTTTTCCAATAGTTGCTTAGGATTGGAAGTTTATTAAAGTTTTAGATGATTTATGTTATTGAAAAATTTTAGGTTTTAGATTCGTAGATAATTTACAGCAGACATTTTATTGAATTTATCTATTTCTTTTTTCATAATAATGATGCAAGCTTTATTTTTATTATTGTATCTTATCTTTCCTTTTTCTTTCATTAGAAATATAGTTTTGCTTATTTTAATTTTAAACATTAACTTAGTTGGTATCGCGTTCGAGCTATACCAGATCATAAATTTTTACGGCTGTAGATTTAATTCTCCGCTTAAGCTTGATCTTTCCTCACGTTCGGCCGAGTTGAATAAAAATCTAAGAACTTTATTAAAAAAATCGAAGGTTAAAAATATCTAGCAATGGTACATTTTGTATAAAAAATTTTAGACGCAGTTCTGAGGGGTTGGGTTAAAAAAAAGAAATGATTAACAACTTTTTTAATTGCCGAGTTTATTATAAGATTGATACAATTTCGCAGTAAAATTTTTTCATAGAAGCTAAGAATTGTTTCGCAGTTAGAATTTTTGTAGGTGTGGTATGCGAACATAAAAAGCGTTGTTGAAATCAACAGAGCGACAAAGAAAAAACTGCAAGGGGAGCAAGTTAGAAGAATTTGACGAAAGGTAGTTTTATCTCCCAAAAGATTACCATGGAATTAGTGAGACAAAAAAGCAAAACCGCATCGCTGGCTGGTAGAAACAAATGCGAGATATGCCCTCGAAACGCAACATATCATTTGAGATATTTTTGTAAAAAACTGCACTTCAAGAGATTCAATGGTTTTCTCAAGGTTTTCCAGTCGGGGGGGATATATACAGCGTCCCACGTATGGTGGAAACCTCTTGCAACTTTTCTTCACTTTTTCAACTATTCTAATGAATTTCTGTACCTGTACATATTCAATGTGCCTCTAATTTATTATTTACAGCGTTGTGGTTGTGCTCCTTCCACCGCGCCGCGTTCGCCAAACGTTGCACGAACATTTGTATGAAAATAATTAGAATGGAAAGTGCAACAACTAAAGGTGTGTATAGGTTAGACATAAACGGCATTTAAAACAATTCTTAGAGTAGCTGCTGACATTACAGATTCCTCCGGGCCCTCCTCGGAACGGCGCTTTTCGAAATATCGCGAATAGCAACAAAATGGTTGTTACTAATAATTAAGACTGCCGATTGTAAGGCCAAACGGCCATTCGACAAGAATCTATCTAACATACCCCCAATCCAGCACGAAAAGTGAAATAGGTTCTCAGCCAGTTTGCCTCTTTTCTGTTTAGTCATTCAAGGTCATCCTCAAGTTTTCTTGGTTTTTCCCGATCAGGAATTCATTTGCTTCGGTTTCTATTGCTTTGTTCGGCGCAAATCGAGATTTTATTATGACGCATTTTAAAATATTCTCTAAACTGCATCTAAGCACGGCGTCGACGCTGTCCACTTTTCGTTTGGTTGCACCGATCTCTTTAATTTATGCACTCAATGGGGAAGTTGCATTATAGACAATCTCAAATTTGAATCGACTCATTTCTCTGGGAAAAAATGCACGTTTTTCGCGCATTTAAAACAAACAACTAAAATGTTCGTCGATTTTTAAAAGATTTCTCGTTTCATTGTTGAAGTGCAATTAATAATTACTACTGTAATTAATATGCACATGAACTTCGTTTTTTTAATTAAATCTAAATTACTGAGACCTGATCTTGTGAATATAAATTTAAAGTTCTGTTTATTGCTTTGCTTAGAAGCGTAGTGTAAACACGTTATTGAAATTACTATTTTCCTTCAGACCTAGCGCATACAATTCTCAAAATAAACCTCAAACAGATTCGACTACACTGTACCTTAAGTCTTTCTCAACTCAAATCGAAAAACTGAATCTAAAAATTAGTGATTTTAAATTTAAAAAAAGACAAGCGAAAGTGCAGATATGACAAATCAAAAGTCTAGTTTTCAGGAAATTTAAATATAATTACATAATTAGTTTTTTCGTGGTAAATTACTTTTCCCATTAAAACCACTTTGACAAGAATGCGAAATTGAATGATAGGAAATCCCAAATTTTAATACAGGTGGCGCTTAAATACATACTAG
Source organism: Machimus atricapillus (assembly GCA_933228815.1). Lineage (NCBI taxonomy): Eukaryota > Metazoa > Arthropoda > Insecta > Diptera > Asilidae > Machimus > Machimus atricapillus. The sequence goes on along the minus strand of OW121788.1, from coordinate 3,143,548 downwards.
AGAATTATGCAAAAATGAAATAAAGTAATAATTATCAGTTCTTCAAATTGAATTACCTTAAAGTAGCTGCTGCCAAACACTTCGTCCGCGTGATCACAATACAATAATAACGAAAAGTTTTTCTTGATATTAATAAATTATAATTTTATTCAATTGTTTGATTCATAGAATTTGTATTATTTAAAAATCATCGATTAGTTTAAGTCTGCAAAATTGCAACATTTTATCAAATTCAATTTTCAAATGACCACATGGTGATTGCATGATAAAAGTAAAGTACCTACATTAAGATTAAAATCAAACAATTTTAGCTGGATACAAAGCACTGAAATAATTTGGAGAAGTATTTTAGTCTCATTTTTTTATTGATTTCTAGAATTTTTATGATTGAAATTTAATCCTTTCACTCTTTCCATTCTCAAAAAAGGAAAAAAAAGCTTGCATAACATTTCCTTCTACATGCAATATTTTATTTGTGCGTGTTATCCAGAAACAAAATTCTATATTTTTGTACTCTCTAATAAAATTTTAGTATGGAAGGATTATACCACAAAGTTTTTAAATTAAAAAATATTGAAGGTTTAATATTATAATACAATATATTCTAACAAAATTAATATTAAGGACTTCAACAAACATTTTGAGAAACATTAAATTAAAACTTTAAAAATTAAATTTTAAAGCAATTTGTAAATGTGTAGTACGCCCCCATGCCCATTATTTCTGAACAACCAGTTAAGTGTCAACATCAACCGACGCATCACTTTAGATTATCCCATATGAGGGAACAAAAGCCCTTTAGTAAGCCCCCCCTTTGAGTGGAATTTACTCTGCTTATTATAATGCAATTAACTAAGCAACTTCATCAAATAGTCAATTCCCCAAACTTTAATCCTCTTAAGCGGGGGTCTCGTGGATCGCCGACTCGACTTTGAACATCGGCATCAACCGGTGTCCCTTTTATGATTTACAAACTTCTGATGCTATAACACGAAATAGGTCACAATCGCCGGTTAAATTTGCAAATGACCAAAATGTTAACAAGACCTAAAACAAATCGACCAAGATTAGATTCCCTCGTTACAAGTACCGACCTACAGAGATCTGGCGGAACAGTTGCACTAATCTGGGTCTATATAATGCCTTCTAACTCCTGGCCACAGTTTCACGTAGTTCCACAGAGTGTCGACTGCCTATATGTGCTCCCGTCTATCCCGAAAATTGCATGCATATAGCTGTTGGCAGCTACCGGGATACAAACAACTGCACCCCTATACTCCATGGTTCCACCAGAATATCTCGCAGGGAACATGCAAACATTCCGCCTATCTACGTTCCTATCTATCTGTATATTCTATGCCCCTATACTCCTGTTGTGCCTCCCCTTTCAGACCGTGTATTCACCCCCTTAAGTTAGTTATGTTGGAAGTTAGATTTGGTGAAAGTTTTGGAAGCTTTATGTATTTACAAAATGTTTGCAGCAGATTGTTCTCTCACTTTCTACTGCCACAGCCCGTAGACTCGGTAGACTGTCTATGGATCTAACTATACGGAGAATTTGTACGGCATAAAGGACGTAATAGTTTGCCACTTGTTGCTATGCCTGCGATAAATTAATATATTCAATTCTCTTCAAAGTGCATATCTGCGAAGTGCAAGCGTGTAAGTACAGTGCGATTGCACATCCTTTGTCGAGTGGGGCGCCACAACTGGTGGAAGGTGCCAAAGTCCCTTGGTAAATCTGTTATGAAATTTTTATCTTTTGGCAGGGGCTTTTTGGGTTTATATTAACTTTGAGTTAAATTGCCATTTGGCTTTTTTGCGAAAAAATTTTCTATCAATTCGTTTAGGCACTATCTAGACTTTATTCTATCTAGAATACCATAGTCTTGTTTTAAACTGTTCAAATTCTGTTTTTTAACTATACATATAGATATCTCGAAAATGACGATTTTAGACACATTTGTATGCAGAGGAGATCGAACCAATTGCGCTTCTATGTTCTAACCAATTGAGCTACCATGTATTTTAGTAAGATCTGTTTCCGTCCGATGTCGATGACGGAATCATTTAAATCCTTTATATAATAACAATAATATATCTACCATAATCCATAAATAAATCATTCCCAACAAAATACCCTAGCTTCCAGAGAGGGTCCATTGGTTTGGCTGATTCTGAGATTACCACCGACAAATAGAAAGCCAAACATTTTAAAAATCTTTCTTTGTATCTTAAGATTAGCTTTGCAAATTTTGATCGCAATCGGACAATGGTGTATATTTGTATAACGAACAAACAGGCAAACAAATTTTTTAATAAAATAGTCTAATACATAGCATGTCCGACAAACTCCACTATACTCGAATGAAAGACCCATAAAAATTAGTTTGCCATTCCTGAGAATAGTCCGGACAAACAAAAAGTTAGACATACAAATATTTGTAGTAAAAATAATTGTATAGATTTTTATATGATGTAAATAAACATATGGGCTTATAGAAACAATGTTATTTTGAAATCGAAGACGGTTTTATTAATACATATACTAATACTACAAATATGAATCCGCAATGACGAGTTTATTTATATGTTTACATTACTTATAATCTGAAACCTTACCGAAGAACTCATTCTAACCCTTTATGTATTTTTGAAGGAGAGCAATAACAATGCGAAAAGCAACTCTCATAAGTAGTAGTAGTAGTAAATTAAAGGTCAAATAACGAAGCATTGGCAAATTTTAAAACATAGCATTTTTTTATCCTATTAAAGAATCAAAGCGGTACTTTTGTCTACCGTTCTTAATTTTATTTTAACTAATTTAATTAATATAGTATTATACATTATTATTATTAAATTAGTTCTCAATTTTACCCGTCTTCAAGATAATCGTTTTAGCTCTGAATAAAATGGTCTATACAGGAGTTTCGCCATGGATTATTTTGATCCTATTTGTGCTAATATATTCCAGACGGAGGTACATATTTATTTTATTTTGTGATTTCTTAACACTCATCAAAATTCCTTTTAAGTTTTAGGAGCTATACGATTGAGACAGACAGACAGACCATCGCGGACATTTATTATAGATGTCAACCAAAAAAACAATTTCAATTCATTTCAATATCATTAAGATTTTTCTCGAATTAAAATTTATTGCAAATTTAAATTTCCATAATATAATTCTCAATACAATGTTTTTACATAATTCCCTTTCGCACGAAAATATTTCGATCAAAACAAGGTTCTTTAAAAACATCTTGAAAGATAATGCCGAACTATACAGAAGTCTTAAGGAAAACTTTAAAAACTTTTCCAATTTTCTGGTTCGATAAGCACTGTGTACAAGTTGGGTGGGGTTTTTATTCATGCCTGGCACCTATAGCAAAATTCAAATTATTTTAAATATTCTGTAATCAGAAAACTAATCAGCCGTATACATCACCTTTTATTACAACAAACTTTAGCTATTAAATATACCAGAAATTTTCTTTTAGTGAACATCGTTAATATCTATTATATATTAGTTAATTTTATAGAAGAATACTTTGAAGTTGTCATTAAAAAGTAAGCAAATGATTATCAAATTTAAATTTTGTAAAATTTTGACTCATTGTCATGTATACAACACGCGTTTTCAGATGAGGAAACGTTGGGAAAAATGAATTATGCATAAAATAATCTTATAATGAACCAAAAGGAGAATGTCCGTTATGTTTACATACTTTTAAAATTCTATCCTTTATTAAAACCCAAACTCAATAAGTGCGAGATAAAATATATGCACTTTAAATTAAAAAAAAAAACTTTTTACAAAGAAATAGAACCGACTCCAAAAAATCCCAGTCCCTAAAAAGTATAATATAATTATGGTATATTAAAAGACCTCTGCTATACTTTCAATGTTGAGTACCAAGACTTTCCTAGATTTTTGAAGTTGGTGTGAAAACCTTACTGATATTAATCCAATACTAAATAGCTAAGGCAATCAGTTTGTCTGGATTAATTGGATTAATATCAGCAAATTTACGACGTCTTCAAAATTTCCTTTTTTTTGGTATTGTACATACATAATGTACATATTTTTAACTTTTATAAAAATATGGAAACAAAAATCAATTTCTACTTAATTCTCTAGGAGTAGCTTGCAGAGCATAGTTTCAAAAATATACATACGTTTAAAATTGTTTATACCGATTCCAGAAGCTAATGTTTAAACAATTTAAAGATACAGAACAATTATTGTTAATAATTATTCTAAGGAAAGTGCCCAAAACACCTTTTTCATTATTATCTTGCATTTTCTTTCATAACTCTAAAATTTCTGTCAGAAAGTGTTATTAAAAAAAATCTGAGTAAATCTAAATCTATAAATCGTCCAGTTTTTTTTTTGACTTAAAGAAGCCCACCTCGGAAACATCACTGGGATTTATTATGAAAATGAGAACAAAGCATTTTACTTACATAATTAAATCATCATCTAAATAATTCACTCAAATGGCACCCGCACTGCCGCCCAGCCTGCGAATTTCGATAAAACGTAATTTAATGTTCCGAATTTTCCACCTGAGCACCAAATTAATAACTTTATGACCACATTCGGACCGGCGAGCATTTCGGCACTCAACACATCTTCGCGTGCAATTTTAAGAACTTTTTCGCGGCGAATTTTAAGAAATTTAACAATATTATGACGGCGAACCCTATAATGAATATACTTACACAGTAATTAAACGGATTAAATAAATTTAAATATATTTTTTCACTTCGCGACGATGCTGGGCGCGCAGTTTCCGAAAATGTCACTTCTAACTGGTGGAAATGGCGGCAAATGGCCACTGAACTCAAAGTTCAGGGGAAACTGTGAGGAGGCGCCTGAGCGGGAAATTTAAATTATTTAAATCATTGTGGAGTTTCTGCGGCAATGGAAAAATATATTTTATTGTTTCATTCGGCCTGAGATTTATGTCCTAGACTTCACAGAAGGCAGGATGATGTTCAGACGCTTTCTTTTCCGAGAGATTTATTTTATATTACCAATAATAGCAAACTCATTGCCTTAATTATTTAGTAGTAGCAGAGGACTTTTAATATAATTATTTTATACTTTCTAGGGCTTGGGATTTTTTGGAGTCGGTTCAAGTTTTTTTTATTTCGTTCTTTTTAGTGTAATATCGGTTTTTTTTAAAGTTTTTTTTATTATTTCGATTTACATCTCTGTTGTGGCGCCCCTTTGCCCCTCAGGGTTTTCATATATATCATTGTACCCCCGGAGAATCTTAGATTATCCAACAAAAAACCAATCATCAAAATCGATTCACGTGTTCATTATTAGTTATGCGCGGGTAAAAAATCACTCAGTCCTTATTTTTCTACCCTTAGGGGTGGAATATTTTCTTCAAATTTGGATGGGACCACCTGCGGAGTGTACGCTTCAAACAAAAAAAGATTTTTCTAAATTGGTCCACAATTGGCGAAAATATCGGTGAACATAAAAAAAACAAAATACATACAGACAAACATAGAACCTCCTCCTTTTTTAGAAATCGGGTAAAAAGGACTCTACGGTTCATTATTAATTTTACATATACTAAATGTAGTAGAACCTTATACCGAAAACAATCATTATGATTAAAATTCGCATAAAAATTGCTCGACAAAACCCATTCGAGGTGAACATTCATGTTGTGACCGATCTCAAATTACCGAAATTGCATCAAAAAATTTACTTGATATCTACTCGCCGAAAAAAAAATATATATATAAATATAGTATATGTATATCCACTGGCTCAAAATCGGCCGGCGATTATGCGGGTCGGCTGTCTCAATGAATTATGAAACACGTCCAAGCGTTTTCCGCATGAATTGATCGGCAATCGGCGCGGGGCCAGCTGGCGACGCGCGCGAGGAAAGGGACCTAACAAAAACCGGTGTGTTGCGGTGCGTTGCATTGCATTATGCGCACCCCCGCCCCACCGATATAAAAAAAACTAAAATAAAATAAATAAAAAAAAAGAAGACTTGCTCCTCTGGTCAGGAGCATATTTATTAAGATTTGTTTTGATAGTAGCCCTGACCTGCCCGACGCAGAAAATGCGTCGGGTGGGGGGCCCAGCTAAAACCTAATGCCAAATAATTCCGCCCATATACGAAATATTTTGCCGTGGTGGCAGCACCATCGCGGACGCAGTAGTTTCGCGCCGCGACGGCGGTGGTGGTGTCGGCGGGCGGCGCGGCGGTGGCGGCGACGGTATGACATGCATGCGAAAATCGGGTGAAACAAGTTTTGTTTGCGAATAGCGGGAAGCATGGAAACAGCTGAAACATAGAAAATGCCACAGCCCGGCCCGAATGCACTTCACAACATTTCGCAGAGGGGCATGGCGTGCAGCGTGTGTAATTCTTGCACTTTTACGTATAGTGCAGCATCACTCATAACCCACACACGCGGGCCGCGGGGCCGCGCGTTCGACGTCGGTCGCTGCAGCATAAATTCGCATAAGTGCATATACATATATGTATATATATATGTTGTACGATATGCAGTGTGACCGCGCGATGCACTTATTCACCTGTGTGCGTACACACTTTTAGAGAGTGTGTGTATGTGAGTCGGTGCAACTATAACGCCATGCAAAAAACTTGCTCCAATGCCATGGTAATTTGCGTCTACGAGCGCTCGTTTAGAGGCCACCGCTTAATGGTGCACGTAGTCGGCTGCAGTTCGTGCATACACAGCGTCGCATTTTGCATAATGCATATGCATATGAGCGCATATCTCGCATGCATTTTGGTTGCCAGTGACGATGACCAAATTGCTGCGACCGGTAGAAGAGGGATGGGGTTGGGGGGAGGGGCGTTAAGACGCGGACTTCAAATGTGCGTGTCTCGCGTGAAAGCTGCGCTCTTCGCGCGTTGCGTTTTGTGTTGTAAGGCCTGGTCGCGCGAGCCGGCCCCAACAATTTGATGATGCTCCTCTCTAGCGCTCCTCTATAGAGCCTCTATATATTTTCCGAGCGGGGCCCCATGTGTAAAACTAGATTCCTCTTGGAAGCATGCACGTTGTTATAATAATTATGTTTTAGCGCAATAATTGCCCCGCGGGTATCAGAAGTCGCCGCCGCCGCCGCCGCCGCTCCAGGAGGAGCCTCCACCCTTTCGTCTTCTACGGAAAAGAAAAAAGGTTCATTTTTCGTATAGGAGAGGCCCTCGTGGCGCGCGAAACCAGCGCAAGGCAATTTTTCTTGACGCAACGCAACAAGATCGCGCGCGCGCGCGGGGTGCGTTCGCTCTGTTGAATATATTTTTTTAATGCAAATCGGGCGAGAAGAATGGCGTGCGGGTTCCGCGGAAAAAAAAGAAAAATAATATAGGCAGCATGAGAAAAATTGATAAATAGAGTAAAGGTATAAAACATCCAAGGGGCCAGCTGCAGCTGAGTGCGCGCACCAACCCCTCTTCAGAAAGGATGATGGGCTTCTTCATCGCAAATTATGCAAACTGGAAGTCAGTTTTCTTCTCTTCAGGTGTGCGATTCCGCGTAAACGGCTTTTGGTTTTTTTTAAAAGAAAATACCCAGCCAACTATGAAAATGAGCTACCTCTGATATATCCAACTAGATTCGAGAATGTGCGTAATTAGCCAACTAACTTTAGCCGCGTATATTCCGCTTTACGTATTATATCTCGGATATGCAAAATAGAGGAAAAGGGTATTAATCAGACGACGACGGTGGATATAGACGCTAATTTCTCATCAGAGTGGTGCATCTCTGGACGCGGTGTCATCACCTCTTATTATTAAGGCGCTTCCTTTATGAGTATCACTGATGGGCCCCAAAGCGTTTGATGGATTTTAATTTGCAATACTCACGGCCAAAGGGAAATGGCTGTAATCAATGCTAGACCCAGAGTATAGGCCCTCAATTTCGTTATCTCAAAATTGCCATTTTTAAAACCTATAAGTGGTTTTATGTCCCAATACATTTTCATATAGGACGCGTTAAACTTGTCCACTTTAAGGGAATGGTTATATCAAAAGTTGATCGTAGACATCAATAAGGGCAAAAGACTACTTCTACTGGTTTCTTTAAGGTGCATCGTTAATTATAATTATGGGCAAACTTCATTTTTAGTATTCAGTCTAGCGCGTCACAAAATGAATTTATTAAATCCGATCGTTCGCAATTTAGTCCAATACTAGTAATCACAAGCAAGAACAACATTTCAAAAGTCGATCAAAAAAAAAAATTAAACCTAGTTAGGTATTACGTATTACTTTATCATCGACGAACCTTTTATAAATATACATTAGTTAATACGTCTACTAAAGTTACTTTTTATATATGGTAGATTTGTGGAAAATTATTAAGGAAAATCGACTTATTATAGATGCAAACTTGGGCCATCTTATACTGGCTCGACTCAATACATCGTCTTTATGAAATTAGTTATTATTAGTTACTCTCAAAGACAAAAATGTTATTGAGAAGTTTTCCGGTCCTCTTGGTAATTTTTAGATATAAAAATATAAAAAGATGACATTTTGAAAACCAAATCTCAAAAGCAAAAATACGCTTTTCATATGGAAAAATATAAATGTTATCCTTGTTTTACGCTCCCGAGGCACAAAACATGAAATTTATTTCCTAGCTACATATAAATTTTTTAATTCAAGTAGCGGAAAATTCAATATTATCTACAAATCTATTGATAGATTGCCAAGAATAAAGGCCATTAATGCAATGTTGAAAGTCGTGTTTGCGTTAAGCATGTGCATCATGGAATAAAGACACCGGAAATGTAGCGTACTCAATCACGTCAACTATTGCCAAGCAGTATAAAATTTTTTAACTTATAAAAATTCTATTACAAATTGTTGCCCAAATAGCTTTGTAATTTTAAATAGGAAATTTGAGGTGTCTTTTTTTAAAATCTCTTGCTTCTTCCCCCCAATAAGACATATTACAAAGAAACAAAAACAAAAGCTCAGTAGTTTTAATAATTTCCTTGATATTATACAACTAAAAGTCTGGGGTTCTCCAGAAGCAACCTCAAACATTTAAAAATTTACTCTGGGGTCACCACTTTAGCTTACTTTAAGTAAAACTATTACTAGGCTCCCCTTGCGGAAAATCTTGCATACTTTATTTCTCAATTGGTTCTTATTTACCGTTTACAAATTTCATACTTAAATGAAAATATTATTAATACCTGTTGCCTAGGTGACACTGTTTTCAAATAACAAGCGTGAATTATATTTGATTAAAAATAAACTAAGGAGGCTCGGGTTCGATTCCCGGTATAGGAATCAATAACTAAAACTTGTTGCCTAGGTGATATTGTTACTCGCCACAATTTCTAATGTTTTAAAGTAATGAAAAGAAACTTTCCTATGAAATGTCAAGAAGGAATTCAACAATAAAAGATTGTGTTAAAACTACTACTTTCATTTCAACAATTTATTTGAATTCAGTATTAATAAAAAAATTAAACTTGTTAACGTGTTCTAAAAACGCTGCTTATGGTGAGGAAAATTACAGGGAATGTACATATTAGGGCTGCAAAATTCGCGTCTACCAGTTAACTCTTTACTAAATATGTACAACAATATTCACTAAAGTCTACCTACTTTCGTTGAATTAAACTCCCTATAGAATATAAATAACAACTGAAACAAACGTGCTTTTACAATATCAATTTTAAAATGTAGAAAACTAGCAATCATCATTCCCAGAAGTGCACAGAGCATTATAAATCGGTTTTAATGCCGTAAAAAGGTCTTTGTCAGGAATATTGCCGCACATTGAAAAACAACAAAATGATTAACGCTCTTCCGATTAAAAATCCCTAGCAGCATCCAGCATCCAACAACATGAAGCGATTTTTCAATAGAAAACAGCGCATTTAGCAAGAACTACAGAAGAACCCGCTCGTAGTCTCACTTTTGTAAGCCCGAACTGATTATGTATGTACATATGTGCATTAATTTCCAAATTAATGTAAACGCGAAGGTCTGGCACAATTGCTGCGCTTTTGAGCAGGTTCTCTGAAAAAAAAAAAAAAGAATCCAACTGCAAACAGGGTTCCGAATAAAAATAGGCGTATACTTTGCTTGTTGTGTTTTAAAATGAATGCGGATCAAAAATTTCTAGCTAATTACGATTCTTTCGGAAGTGATGCTGTAGGTAGACAATGGTGATGTTGATGTTTCGTTAAGTGTGCGGAAATATTTTAAATGCTTTAAATTCATTAACAAAGAATTGATTGCCTGCTAAACGACAAAGGGAATGCGTCAGAAAAGAACAATTAAGATTATAAATTATTGAAACTGATTTTTTGGGAACACAATGCCGCGAATTAACCTTAAGCTTCATTTAAACCTCAAAACTTGTATACCTTCTGAGTAAACATCTTCTGTATACTCAACTGAAATGTTAAGACAATAGTTCAGGTGGTTGTGCTTAACAAAATATTGACCAAGTGATCTTGAAAATTTGATAAAAACACACCTCCACACAATTTACAATTGATGCGCAGCTTACAATCTTTTAGTTAACAAAAGTTCTTCCAACCGGAAATATTGCGTTTAATCTTTTAAATCAGCTCTTTATGATAAAATGGATAAACAAACGCAAATACATTTGTCTTTAAAAATTGCTGATTTGCAAGACTTCTTTGATCGATGTTAAAAAAAAAGTAATTTTAATTTTAGTTAGTGCTGATTTACATATTACATTTATTGGGTAAAAAATTATCTTTCCATTGGTCCAATTTTTTGTTATTTCAAATTATATAGGTAACGATCAACTAGAATTACATTACAAACTTTTTTGTTTCTAACTAATTAAAATAATTTTATGAAAGTCATTATTAAAACAGGGAACTGGGTTTTTAATGGTTCAACATAACCTTCTGGATATTTAATGCTTTATTATACCTCAATTAGTTGTGCGCAAAAATATCTGAATTGGCTTTTTAAAGTTCGTATCACTACATGTTAAGAAAAAAATTCAATTACTCAAAAACTTGTTCTAAAACACTAAAATAAACTACGATGAAGGTTCATTATAAAGAATGTAATAGATTTAAAATGTCTAATAGGTATTGCTAGAAAACTTTCATCAATTTGGATGATACTTTAAATAAAAAGAGTCTAAAAGAATTTAAAATTTCAATTGACCACTGATTGATTAGAAAATTAACAGTAACAGACTATCCTAGAAGTTTGTATGAAAAATTTATATTAAGGAACAAGTATTCCGCCAGGAGGCACCACTTTTATTAACATTATAAGGTTCAACAAATTGCAAAAGTTGATACAATTAAAAGAACAAAGTAGAAATGCATTTTTCGTTTAATTGATTTAAATCAAATTATCAATATACATATGCATATCAAACTATTATCATAGGAAAATAATTGAATTTTGAATTGTTTTTTGGATAAAATTGGATCTTCCAACAATCCTTTGCTTCATTAATACTTGCAATATAATATATGGCAGTATATTTGACTGATATAAAGTCCATAATTTTTTTTGATGACATTTCGACAACACTATCTAGGTTTTAAGTACATTGATATATTATTATACAAAACATATTATTTGATCAAATTATAGTTAGTAACAACATACGGAACAGATTGAGTTTGAGGTCTTCTCCAGAATGTTGCTAATATAGTTGTTGGATCCAATCTTGCTTGTATCTATTGTGGAGAATTGCAGCCGTAACTACTTACCATAAACTACTTATTATAATATTAGACTTGTTTTTTTTTAAATTGCTTTTTATGACTCCAAAATTTCTCAAAGAATTCTTAAAACAAACGAGTTAATGATAAATATTCGTATTGATTTGTGATATGGTAATTCGAAGTAATTTAAATTTTCTTTATTTTTAGGCTTTATGCAGATTTATTTATAGCACCAGGTGGCAATCTATTGATTTAAGTATTTTCTACAATTAACAAGGTCGCTGTCGGAATCGACCACATTCGAACATTTAAATTTTTTTTTTGTATATACATATCCGTCGTTACTTTTGACCCAAAAAGAAAATTCCTTTAAGATTACATCAAAATCCTTGAAGAAACCTTAATTAATTTAAAAAAAAAATTTTTTTATTCAGAATTTACAAAAAGTGAGTTTGACCTAATTGAGTTAGTAATACAAGATTTATGGCTAACAGCAGGATGTACAATAGACAACATATTGAAAAGACCCTAGAATAAGTGTATATTAATTAAAAGTAATATTGTGAAAACTAATTGGAAAATATCATCGGTTAAGCGTAAGAAGTAATTATAATTCAATATAAAAAGTAATGGAAATGCATGATGAAGGAAAAGGAGGGAAATTGCCAACCGAATAATGAAAAGAAGGGAACTAACGTAAAATTGTGAGAACCAGCAAAAAATGCAACATTATCGATTAGTGGGCCGCTAAACGCCAAGCGACGACACCCCTTAGCGATACCGAAGTGCCCCCACAAATCCATCATTTACCAAGTATTATATGGTTGGGTTAGTTTTACTTGGTGCACCCCGGCGAGCTATATCTTGAGCCCCAAAAAGCCCCAAACCATAACCGCCTATTCTCACTCAATCCAATACCCTAGTCCGCCCGACCCACCCCTCAAACCCCAAAACCAGCCCAACCCCCAAACACGAGTCTTCGCCTTAACTTCGCCCTTTATACACATAGCGGCGTGGTCGTCGTCGCAGCGCAATGCAACGCGTGCATCAATACCATCGTGCTTAAGGACACGCCGGAGCGGCGGAGTAACCCCCTCACAGTGTGAAGACAGCAAGAAATGCAATATAAAACTCACCCTAAGACGAAATTGCCCTCATCTACTCGACGAAAATACATAGGCGAATTGGTCTTTGACCAACACATATACATGACAACATGCCGTAGAGGTGCTCCTCTTCTTGGGGGCGCACTTCGAAGCACTTCTCCTGGCCTTTCTAAAAACAAGAAACTATACCACGTTAATATATGTGTGTCACAATTTTTTATTATTATTATTTTTTTTTTTTTCGAAAATTTTTATGTGCGGCATCGGCACAGTCCCTGCCATCATCCATCCATCCATTCATCCCCCCATCCCGTGTGGCCCCGGTCGGCGCAGCGCCTTCTTGTTCTTCTTCTTGTTGGAAGAGGAGACGTTGTGCGAATATTCCGTGTTGTCTTTCTAAAGAATTTGTCCGTTCTGCCTCACTTCCATTCCTCTTGGGGTTTTTGCACTAGCATGTTTTATGCACTACCTATAGACCCACCCCCAACTTTCATACCACCCCCACAGGAGCACCACCAGCGCCAGAATCCCGACAACCCAACCTCATTCTGTCGTTGATCCTTCTTGGCTTCGCCATCCAGAGTTATCTTTAGGTTCATAGATTCACGTATACAACGTGCCTTTGCTCCTCTATCCAGCAACTTTGGTTCGCCTGTGTGCGTAGATTGGGTTAGTCTTTCTGTCTCCCAATATTTTTTTTTATCCTGGTTTTATTTTTTTTTTCGAGTAAATGCATTTTTTCTGGAGAATGAAGAATACAAAAAAAAAAGCGTTAAACAAAATCACATAAAGAGACGCTTTTCTCTGGAGTGAAGGATGATAATTATGTATGCGTCCTTGCCGATTCCTGAATAATCGACATCCACGAATATCATCCCACCCCAGAAGAGAGGACGGTGATTAGTTGTTATTGAGGCCGTCCAGGGCGGAAATTTGCATTCAACGTTCGTTAAAAAAATATACATATATATGTATATATTATAATATATGTATATATCACCCACCCACCATTTATTTTCCCTCCATCCGCCCCAAATTCCCACTCCCCGAGGACCGACCTCTCGCAAGGACCTCATATAGCCGCTTCGGCTAGCTGCGAACATATCCTGGCAAATTTGGGGTACGGCGCGGCGCGGCAAACGACGACGCACATACACTTGTCTATGCACCCGAACATGGGTACATTGTTAAATTCACAGGGCATTAACCCTTTAACGCATCATCACTGGGGGGCATATGCCGCATCCCCCAATGTGCGACGCTGTACCCTGGTTTCCTCTTTTCCAGGCTCTCCGGCAGCGGAACTGGCAAGAAGCGGCTGGTGCTGCCCCCGTGACTTTAAGATACCCGCACTACCCTCTAGAAAACCCTCCTTTCAATCCCCAAACCCTTCAATCCCTATACTGCAAATTAAATAAGTGAATTAAAGCTGACTGTCTTGGGATTAGTTAAAGTCACTCTTGGCATATTGTCCAATTTTCCGTTAAAGATCTCTCCCTCTCCCCCCTCGTTTATGTCAATCCAAGTTGCGCTTTTACTTCGAACATGGACAAGAACACGCGCCTGGGGCATTATAAGAAAATTGTGGTAACATGTAATTGCCTTATAAAAAGTTAAACAAAATAACTGCCGGTGCTAATCTTCCTTAAATAACCCAGTTTCTGTTTCTGTCCATGTTCGAAGTAATGAATTTCTATGAAAATTAAGTGGCGAATTGGTTGCAACGCAGCAATTCAGTTACTCTCTCGAAAGTACCCAATAAAATACTTAACGTATACACAACAAGGAGCAAGTACGATGTCTTCTTGGCGCCAATCTGGATGTCTTCTCAAAATTTTGTTTTGTTCTTGCTAACATCATAAAAGGTTTTCATTGGGTTGCAGATAATAGCTAGAGATTAAGATTGATTTCTAAATCGATGAGTTGAATTTTTAATTTGTGAACATATTTCATGTTGCACTTTAATTTTGCTGTGTGTTCATAATATTAAAATACCTAATTATAATCTACCATAATATTTGAAATTTTATTGGTATATTTAAAAATAACCTTCTATTAAATATTTATTGCGTATATCTCAAGGATAACAACTGCTTTAGCATATTTTGGAGCAATATTAATATTATCAAGAATCATTGGCTTCAATTCGCATAATACAATCAGTTTGTAAATAAAAGCAGCCAGTTTGCGAAAAATAAAATTTATACATATCTTTTTCGACTTCAAAAAGAAAAGGTTATCAATCTATCAATTCGACCCGTATCTGTTTTTTTTTTATTCATTTTATTCATTTAATGAAGCTGGACGAATTTGGTCCAAAGTTTATTAAACATCAGACCTATCTCATGTTAAAATATCATATTTCAAGCCCTTGTATGTAGACAGATTAATGTAATTAATATTTATTAAAACCCGGTTTATTAATTCATATATGTATATGATTTTTTGTTAATTAATTTCTATCTATTTTAATTTTGTTTTCTTGAGCTCAATTAAGTAATCAACTGAAAACTCAATATTAAATTAATATTTTATAATAGCTTAGAAATAAAATAACAAATATTGTATCTGGCGGAATATATGTACATATGTATAAATATAATCAATTATTTTTGCCCTAACTATTGCAAAGGAAAACGCAATAGAATAAATTTCCGATATGCTGGTGAAAAAGGAGAAATGTACTTACTTTTGACTGGTACATGTAGTTCTTATAGATGCTTTGGTATGAAGATTCCAGAATGCCAGGAATACGATCTACAAATAAACAGAAAATTTTTGTTAAATTTCAATATTAGCTTCTTTAAAAATATTTTAAATTTAAATGCAATCAATTTGTTTTCGTTTCACAATGTCTACTTTAACCTTGTTCGCATTGTCCCTATAAAAGCTACTTTTCTGTATCACATACTAAATATTACTCAAAGCTTAACAACATTAAATGTACTGTGAAAAACCAGATTTATAAATTGATTATTACTGTCGCATAAAAACAATACAACGATGGCTAGTTGACCTTTCCGGTGAATTCATTTTTATATAATGTTGATCAATTCCTCGTATGACTATTGTTAAATAAACGGCTTAAAAACCGAATGCTATTTAAATATTTTTCGTAACACTATGTATTCTTTTTTAAATTGCAGGCTTAGAACGGGTTGCTGAGGAGTTGATGGGACGCAGGAAATGGAAGCTCTACCAAGAAGTTCTTGCACGATCCCAATTGAATGTGAACAGTACGAATTCAGCTCAATACGAAGATACAAGTAAGGAAAAACTATTTTGATAATGTTTTAGAAGGGCTTCTGGTCTACAATTCCACAAAAATCAAATAAATTTCTTTTCATATTTCTGTTCTTTAACACTTTTTTTAGTGTGATCCTAGTTTTATTAACATTTTTTTTTTTAATTTTGAAGGATTCACAGAAATAGCAATAGCTGAATACATTGCTTGTAGTCAACATATAATGTTTTTGTTTTTTAAGATTTATATTAAACAACCAGAAATCTTTCTTGAATGAGTTTCAGTTGCATATATGTATAATAAATTTATCTTATTATTTCTGCTTGTAGACCAGAGCAGCAAAATTGTTCCATTACAACAACAGCCAGAGAAAGAAAATTTGGCACTTCAACAGGAAGCCTCAGTCGAAAACCAGTCAAAGGGGAGAGAAACTCCAGCAATAAAAAGCGAGATAAGCGAAAACCTGGAAGACAAAGGCTGTGTAACTCTACTGAAAGGTACACAAGTTTTAAGACAAGGTTTGAATTCTGGGGTTATACAAACAAAAGTACAAGTTGTTTAATTTAGATTCTTGAAAAATTTTACATGGATTTTCTTAATAGTGTTTTCTTATTTGACTGAACTCGAATGATAGCAATTATATTGATTATAGCAAAATTAAAGGACTAAACCAGACTCGACTATAGACGTTTTTTTTAAAATTAGTAGTTAAGGAGCTAAACAGTTTTAATTATTATAAAACAATTTGACCTACTAAGAAAACTATTGAAGATTCCGCATTCGATTAGGTTGTTCATAGTTAAAGTTTTTTATCCCCAGAATTTGTACCGTGTATATTTAGATCTAAGTTTCAAATTGAACTAACTAGACTTAATAATCTTAGAAGAAAAATTGGAAACAGATTCAAGAGGTAATTCCACAAGCATCACACCGGAGAGTAGCGATCGGCCAGTAACTCCAATCGATTGGAAACCAGACGATAAGTGTTATTATTGCGTTGACGGAAAGCTTCTCACGGTGAACGAAAAAGGCGATTTAGTGGCGGAGTCTGGCCCGGCGTTGTCCGAGGCAGAACTCGCCAACAGAGTAAGAAAAACCCCTTAGATCATCAATTCTTTAGTCGAAAACTTAATTGTTTTACCCCATTTCAGACGTCTATAGATTCCGATAGTGATTCCAGGGATAGCTCTCCTGATCTAGATATCCATAGTCAAAGACACCTAAATGAAAGCAAAACTGTGACATCACTTTTAAAACATTCACATCCACCGAATATGACCTCTTTGGAGTCAATGACCGCCCATCTGGCGGCGAATGCGTTGTTCCAAGGTATTCAGTCTGGGTTAAATCCATTTTGTCCAAGTGAGTAGATTTTACTAAAAATGCACAATTTCTTGAGATGAAAATATGGTGTTTTTTCTTCAAATATTTCTTTAAGGTTGGTGGATAGCTCAACAAGTATCGTCAGCTCCAACACCTACCTCAGATACACCAGCTGCCCCCATTAGTCCTTCAATCAAAGATTCGCCTAGTCCCAGTGATACAACAGGTGAACAACCGCTAGATTTAAGTGCAAAACCGTCTCCAAATTCCTCGTCTGCTAGTGGTGATCCAAAACAAGTATTTAGGTAAGTACTTTTATATCTTCTTTGAGATTAAAAAAATAATAATAAGGAAATATTTTACTCCTGTTGACTTGAAATTTAATTCCTAAACGCTGTACCAATCGATTCCTGAACAAACTTTTGTTCTTACGCTCACTCAAATCCTTATAGATTCTTGTAAGGACATCATAGGACATCGAGCAGGGGCTCATTGAAAAGAAGCTAAAAGAAAAATTCCAACGACGACGACCGAATACCAGCGATACCTAACACGTTAGAATTCGTTTTAAAATGTGGGAGTTATGGGGTAAATTAATGTTTTCCATAGATTTATGAAAGCGGGAAAACGAAAATTTCAATAAATTAAATTTTGACTTTGGGAACGCATCCACCTTTGACGTGGATTTTGAGGGTTTTCTCAGAATACCCCAAGGAATCGATTGGTATATTATTTCTTATGTAGAATTCGAAAGTCCTGTAAAACCGAAAACCTTTAAGAAGTTCAACAAGAAACCAAGATGGCATTATTAGTTCTTTGATGTCTAAAGAAATTGAAAATTTATTTAGAAAAATAGGTTCGGTCTATTTTCTTGTGAAGATTTCAATTCTTAGGTTGAATAAAAAAGATAAAAGATGTATAGTATTTTTTTTATTCTTTATCGTATTCGAGCAATAGTAGTATTTTGGATTTCGGATATAAGTATGAACGAATAGTTTGAGAATTAACTATACATTCACTAATTCTAAAAACATTTATCCTTGATGTTAACAAATCTTAAGGAATATTTCAAAAACTTGAAGATTTTGTGAAAAAGTTTATAATGAATAACGTCAAGAAGCAATATAAAACTGCACTATGCTTCTGGGTATGTTATCTATGCGCATGAATCTTTCAAGTATGCACCAGACAGGCTGCACCAATTATGACCTCGTCCTAAAACATACTTGGTGAAGTTAATTTCTCGTACCTGTTTCAAAACAAAACTTGAAAATCGCTTTCCAAAAAGAATGTTTCATATAGTACGAACCGAAAAAAAAAAAAAAATTTCGCATACCCCCAGGAATACTCGAAACCAAAATTAAAAGTGAAGTGAGCAGTTTTAGTCTGCTTAGCCCTCAGCTTTAGGGGCGGGGAAATATTTATAATTTAAACAGGCGAAGCGCTAATGGAACTTGTTTTTCGCTACATCAGAGGCTGATCATTGAGACGGATAAAGTCAATAGAGGTACAAGGACCACTCCAGCGTATTTTGACTCCATGACGCGGGGCACAAAACGCTTTATTTCACAGTCGGTGGCGAAGTCGAAAATTTCGAAAGGTGCAGATGTATGAAAAGTAATAATTATCTCAAATAACATAAAAAACGAAAATGAAAAAAAAATATATATATATATTCCGTTTTTGGTTGCACTTAAGTTGCTATATGCACATGGAGAATCAAGTGCATTTCTAAAGGGAACCCCATCCGTCTGGGAGCCTATATGTTGTATCCTGAATCTAAATGTTACGTCGTGAATACGTGCACTTGGGTCGAGATGCTGTCAACCAGCTTACAATCCCAGGGATTCGTGTTCACTCTGTGAAAGGGGTTAAAAGTGGCTTAATCAACATGCACCCCGGCGACGTCTAAGAGCCACGAGGAGTACATGATGTAAACAGATGCTTTTTAACACTTTTTTCATAATTGAAGGATTTTATTCGGTTTGTGTTTTTGTACACCATGCCGAAGTCGCTTTGCATCCTGACATTGTTTCCAAGTGCATTTATATTTTCACATGCCTCGAAAAATAGATTTAGCATGCCACAAGCGCCTAAATGCTCGCCCTGAAGTTGGCAATTAATTTACCTTTACATTTTGCGCGTCGCTCATTTTGTAAAGGGCAAAATGTTAAAAAACTTTTTGGACGACCGAATACCTCGGAAAATTGCTTAAAACTCAAGAAATCAATTACGGCGCTTAATTAGAACTCAAGGTATTTTTTTACTTTTCTCAAGGATTTCACATTAACCCCCTTTCTCTAATCCAAATGAATGCAACAACTTCAACTCTCAGACAACCATAATAATTAACACCGCCCAAAATCAATCTACTGTCGAATTTGCTTCGGCATAAAGTTTAAATCAGTCCCACGATTGATTTCATATTTTATTTTATAGACTGTCCGACGACATGGACATGTGTTGGAACCCCACTGGGTGAAAGTATACGAAAGTATTTTTTTTCCATAAATGGGTCACTTTTGTATACTTTCAGATTAGTTCTTTGAGCAGACGTAAACAGGGAGAGTAAACACACGAGATAAAAATTGATTGAATTTCTGCAAACAGCCCCAATGCAAACAGGTGATCTGAATCTTTAGATAAAATGTGATATATTTCTTTTGGCAAATCTGTAATTGATCCCTCCATATTTTGATTTGCAACGTTTTAACTTTGACGAAAAATTGTCATATACTATTTACAATGCTTGCAACATTTACGAATTTTTTTTAACTCACAACATTATTTGTGAATAAATGAAATATTGGTTTAAACAATTCAAAAGGGCTGTTTAGTCATAATCTTTCCATGAATTTCTATTGTAAATTTCAGATTAAAAATTAAATCTGAACGTAGTTTTAAGGGTGAATATTTGAGCCCTTTCATTAATTAAAGAAAGTAAAAGATTTTTTTGAGTAAAGAAACAACGAATTTATAAAAATTCTTATGGTTCCAAAGATTTTTTATGATTACACAAAAAAAATCTTCAACAATAAGTTTGAAGTTTTAAAGCAAAATTAATAATTGAACTCTTTATCTTTATTGCTGTGATATTATTGGAAAAGTTAATAAGTTAAGAATCTCTTGAACTTTTCGACAAGTTTTTTTCTATTAGTTGTTTTTAGTAGAAGATATGCAACTTCATTCATGCCGGGTAAAAATTGAAATGGTTAGAACAAATGTGCCCAAGTATCAAATATGCACTTAAACTGAATGATTGGGTTGATTGGTTTGGTTTTGGTTTGTAAAGGAAATTTTCAATCAAGATGTGGTCAAACCGAAACTTTTGTTCGTTCATAAAGTGCCAGCTTAAGGTTAATTGTCACTCAAAGTAGGGACTGCGGTGTTCATAACAAGCGATTGTGGTTTTCATAAAAAACGACATTTATGAAATTATTTGAAAATACATTATTAACATTAATAATAATTAATTCATCATATAATATTTCATTGTAAGTCTGGAAAACTAAAATCTTTAAGGTATTCAGAAGTTGTAACTACATAACTCGACTGAAAAATGCTTTGGCTTTTTCATTTATATACTATAGTGTTTTTTTTTATTATTCGGAATAAAAATCACTACAAAATTAAACAATTAACAATTAATTTGTTTTATTCTACACAATCACGGGATCTATCGTGTTGAATAAAATACTCTTATTTATTCAATCAGATTTGAAAGGCCACTTCTTAATGATAAATCATAATTATTTTAATTAATACTGATAACAAATTCTCATGAAGTAATTAATCAATGAATTAAATTAAATCCGCTGAGTAAAATTGTACTAAAAACTAATACTTCAGCAAGGGCACATAAAAATAACTTATAAGTATAATACTAAAATTGTTGATGTGCAAAGTAAATTTTTTAATTTATATAGTAATGCAATAATGAACTAAGTGATTTCAGTTGAATTTTATCCACGTGAGCGTGGCGTAAACTTACACCGTGTTTCGAAATTTAGATTCTACAGCCTGCTCAATTCAGCTTAAGGAAAACAAGCGCTGAATTGAGCACAAACTGCAAAAATTTAATTCGTAAGCAGAAGATAAAAAAGGTCGTTTCTTGCAATTTCCTTGTTTCTAAACTAAAAAAGATTAGTGTTATTATAAAATAATATAATAATATAATTTTGAGGAAATGACTAGGAATGATAACATCATAGTGAGTTTCATATGTTGAGTAAGTTATAGGATGATAAAAAACTTGTATTTTAGTTTTCGCAGAGCGAATTTATATAATAAAGTTTGCGAAAATTAGGCCAAATCTACATATGACCAGGAAAACGAACATTTTAAGCAAATACGTAAGATAACTAAAGTGAAAAAGTAAACAAGAAAATCACAACTGCAGGTGATAAGAGCTGACGGCGTCGCTGACATCTCCTTCACTCGTCTCACCACCTCCACAGAGTTCATCGGCCTTTTCAGTGCATATAATTTCGCGATAATGACGCCCGAAAATTCGTCGTTTTTTACCTTTTTTTTCGGGTGCATGTAATTTCGTAAATCTCGTGTTAAAAATGAAGTGCAGCGAGATAACCCCAAGCAGCCACCAGGCGTGATCAAAAACGCGACGCTTCCCCAAAAGCCCCCTCGTAAATGCGCTCTTTGATGTTTTTGAAGATGTGGAAGGAAAGTGAATTCCTCAATCAGCACGATGTTGAGTTTCGGTGGAAGATTTTCCTCGCGAATTTTTAAGACGACGAACGACGACGGAGGAGATGGAGCCCCACATCTGCCAGCCAAATCTCAATTGCGGAAGACTGTTGCTGCACTAATTGTCGGAGGTTATCAGGGGGTCTTTTATCTTCGTGGATAAGCCAAAATAAAATCGAAATAATTGAAAGTTTACTGAACCCAGGGTTACTGTTCTTTCCCTCTTTTTGAGTTCATCACATCTTCTTTTGGCAAAAATACATATAAGTCAAAATCATAGAATTTTGCTGAATACGTTCTTCATCTCATTTTTAAATTATTATAACTAAATTAATGAATTTATTATGCAAAACTTCAAATATTCTAA
Organism: Machimus atricapillus; assembly: GCA_933228815.1. Lineage (NCBI taxonomy): Eukaryota > Metazoa > Arthropoda > Insecta > Diptera > Asilidae > Machimus > Machimus atricapillus. The sequence goes on along the minus strand of OW121788.1, from coordinate 3,121,103 downwards.
AACTTATCACAGTATCAGATTCAATTCAAAATAGGTTCATTGAACAGAGAAAAACAGAAGAAAACATTCTCAGAAAATGATAATTTAGTTTTTATCGTTACAATGTTAAATGTTAAAGTTAAACTTGCACTTTAAGTATCATCAGATATTATTCAGCCACGTATTCAGCTATTACCCTTTGCAAAATTAAATCATAATGCTGAAACTAAATCTCATTGATTAAAACATCAAAGTTCCTACGAAAACATTAGAATTTCATTTAAAATAAGCAAGTTTTTGATGTTGCTCGCAGTGCCGCACTTTTTCCACTTTCGTTTTTGTGCGTTTGCGTTTTATGAAGTTCAGTTCTAAGTGGTTTTGAAGTTAAGTTGCTCTTTTAAAAAGTGATATGGCTCTCACATTTAAATTGTGGTGTTGCTGTACAACAATAAATTTTATCGACAAACCCAAGAAAAGTTATGATACCTCAAAAAGTTACGTTTTCATAAAAGCTCATTTAAAGTTGTTCTACATATACCTTTTTAGAAAGTGTTTACGTGAAAGTATGAATAGAATTGAAAAGAGGGGAAAAAAAATTTCAAAAATTTTAGTAACTATAATTTGAAACAAATTAATTCTGAATTGTTTATAGTTAGTGATTATACCATAATATTGTTAAGCATTTCTCTATTAACCTAGCTGTAGTTAGTAGGTACCAAATCATAGAGTTTCTAAAGCAAAAGGGATGTTAAAATCAATTATACTTTATTACAGTATTTGCTTAAATTTAATATTGAACCTAGCAATGTATACCTGAATAATTGATTTGGAGGTGATTAAACTCAAGATACCTCTCTTGTTATTACAAATCTCATAACACCTCAATGGCACCTTCAAGTTAATTCTTGTGTTTCTGTTAATTTGCAAGCAAACCTGCTGGAGGAGTTGCACAGATATAAAGTGTCGCGCTCTGCAAATAACCCATTTATCGAATATATGTTTTGATGCGCCCCAAAGAGTCGTGTCCTGCTTTGCATACCATCTCCAACCTGTTGCATATGCTCCTCCAGAGTACCTTTCCGGGGACAGAAAAGTGGGTTTGGTTCAGAAGAGCAAAAGGGGGCTAGGTGGTCTGGATATTGCTTCGTCCTTTGGCAACAAAACAGAAATAGGAGTCGGAAAAAATATCTATACATATATTTATATAACTTGGGCTGCCCTTTTCTTCGTGAAAATTGAAGTTACAAACAACTAAAGGGCCAAATCCGCAAATGGGAATATCCATCGCATAGCCACTTATCGCACGTACATAGGTACATATGTTGGGATCGTTTTCAGATGAGCTCTTAGAATACTTTTGCATGTTTGGTGCAACAGACCTATGCTCCTTAAGAAGACTGCAAATTATTTTCTATTGCACTAAAAAGCGCATTCGAAAAAAAAAATTCCATCAGCTATTAAAACATTGTCGTTGTCATCATTCATTGCAGCGCGATGCGACGCAGGCGCCGTTTGTTGCACATGCAACAGGCTGCTATTTTTGTACTTTTTATTTTGAGTTGGTTACCCTTTTTCCTTTTGTGTACCCCCGTCAGACCCCCGACATCTCGTATAGCCCCAAACTTTTGTATTTACTTGCAAGTTTTATGGGCAGTCATAGGGCGCTGATGGGCGGCCCCAAACCCATTCCTCTATCCAACCCTTTCTGGGGGGGGGGGGTGGGTTCGGAGGTCAGGAGAAGAAGGCAGTGAAATGAAATCACTTTAAGATAAATGATAACCTGCCTGAATCAATTTGAATGGACATGAAAGTCCAGACCAATTACCGACTGAGGGATAAGCAAATGGTACCGGAAGGGACCTCGAAATATGAACCTACCCCACGTTCGGTGGGTTAAGTCGGGGATTTGAAATAGTTATCGATCGCTTTCTTGTCACTGCGAACGAGCAAGAATATGGGTGGTTTTGGGGGGGCTGGAAAGAGCTTGTCGCTCCATAAGGAAGACGCCTTCTGAACCCTTTCAAAAGACATAGCTACGTAGGTACCGTCCATGTGCAATAGTGTGCACATATTTCGAAATAAAAAAAATAGAATAAAAAATATCATATACACCCACTGCTGGCTACCTCGAAATGAAGAGAATACATATTTTTCCGTGGTGGTGGAGTTTAGAGTTTCGAGCGCTCAAAAGTGCGAGCATTCTTCCAGCTCCATCCTCAGAAGCAGCCATAAGAAAGCTCCCCGAATGAGCTGGATACTGGCGACGGAGGGGCACTCTATAGTTTTGTGCTCGTTCCGCCAGGCCTTTCGGGGTTTATAGCACACTTTTTGTCGCAATTGTTGTTATTTTTTCAGAGAGTAGTCGGGGCTTTTTTAGACATTTAGGTTTCATGCAACAAAAAATATGTGCAAAAATTATGAAAAATTAGACGAAAAGATTGTGATGAGATCGTCCTTCAAGATTAAAAGAACATTGTCTAACGTGATACGAAGACGAAAAACACTGCCTACTAGATATGCGATAAAAGGTTAGCATGCTCGTAACTAATTATACTATTAATTTAGCTTGGTTCTAACATGGTGTAAGCCGGATAATATAAAGCCTAAGCTTTGATCAGCAGTACGCTATCGGTTTAAGATTTTTAAGTTTTTCCTGCTGAAATCCAAAATATTCCGGGGTAAAAGAATAGACAAAATCATGCCCAACAAAATACTTTGTCTTCTAGTAAAAACGCCATCGACATTGGTGTAGCCATTCTCGAGATTAATCCAGACAAACAGACTAATATCTGATACAACATTTGGAATTTTAAAATGTCAAAAGAAGTCTTGAAGTCAGCGATTCTATGTACCTATTAATTTTTATTCGACAATCTTAAATTAGTTAAAAGTCAACCATAAATTTAATTAAACAATTTTCCAAACTTCTACATATAATTGCTGAATTTTTGACCCAATTTTCATAAATGGGTTGAAGTATTTATTTACTTTATTATTTTTTCTTATTATGTCGAAAATAGTATTAAGCGTCGGTGTTGTAATAACTAGGTTCTATTTATCTAATATATGTACATATGTATTTTTGTTAGAATATGTCTGGACCATCATCATCATCCTCATCTCCATTAGAACGTTTAAAATTATCTCCAGTAAACATTGAATTAGGCCAAAAGGATCAATCTCTTTCATTAGCTTTTGAATGCCCGCCCAATCCTCTTAATCCCGCTTGAATAATCACAAATATTCGACAGTCGGGCAACGGCTTGTTGGGAAATCTTATTTGGTATTCTCCCATGAATGTTAGCTTAATATCACAAAATTAATTAATGTAAAATATATTTTGGTAACAAAAGTGTATGAAGCATGTTACATCATAGTAATCTAGTCATCATATACATATTCAGCAATTGTTCGTTTTAAGCTGAATTAAGCAAGCGAAAGTCTTCAAAACAGCATTTAAAACAAACAAAATGTCTACAAGATAAACAGTATTTTTGAAAATTCAAACCTGTGCAAAGTGTGGAACTAATAAAATTAATATGGCTGACATTTTGAGAGTATATTCCTTTAATAACGTGGACATTCATTAATAGTTGCGTTTTTTTCACCGGGGTTTGTGACCCAGATTTAACAGGAAATTTTGCATTGAATTGAAATTTATGAGTAGTTATACATATCAAAAAATGTTGGCTTGGCAAAAATAAAATCAAGTTGCCTGGATTTTATACCCATTTTACGTCAAATAGCACCCCAAAAATTTATCTGGTTTAAGGGTTTGAAGGTTGTATGCGTAAATATCATGGCTAATTTGATGCACTTTCGCAAATTTTAAAATCTTTATATACGTGACAGTCTTTAAAATTTCAATTCAATGCAAAATTTCCCGGTGAAAAAAACGCAGCTAATAGGAATTTAGCTGAAATACCTACTTTGCTTTAAGAATAAAAATAAATGTGTATCGGGATTTTTCAATACCTAAGTTAAGATTTTTAAAATATAGATTTTTTTTTTGTATTGGCTTAAAAAGTACTATGGTCCCTCCAAATATATTATGAAACGTATTGTACGTCTATAATAAAAAATTGTGAATATTGGTGGTGTACGTATTGTTCCTATATAACTTTCTCTATATATAGGAGTATTTTTTTTAAAGACGGTTGTAGAATAAAAACCTTTTGCCATCTTGGATCCACTGCTTCGAACTTCATTAAAAATTGTCTGATTGGTGCAGATTTATGTTTAAAGAGTGTTTATATGAATGTTAATGTACCATTATTATTATTTTTATTTCCAGAGCAAAGCCACGAATGTCGGCAGTGACGGGGCGACGAACTTACACAGAAGAGGAACTGCACAGCGCGTTGCAAGATATAATCAGCGGGAAACTGGGAACGCGGCGAGCGGCTGTTCTCTACGGCATCCCAAGGTCCACGCTGCGGAATAAGGTCTACAAGATCGCGATGGAACAGAAGCGGGAGGCTCACACCCTCCATCCGCCAGTCCTCGACGAGCTCGTAGACCCTGATGACGAGGACAAGGAGCTCTCAGGGGACGAGGATAAGGAGGATAAACTTCTGGCCGCCTCGTTGCAGGCTGATGGTCTTGCCAGGCTGACTACATCACAATTAGCCGCCTTTCAAAAAATGACCAAAGGTTGTGAAAGTAATCAAACGGACATCAAACCTTCAACATCACTCGATGCGCAAGCGAAAATTTCACCGTCAACACCCACACCACAAACGCCCCCAATAACCCCAAATCCGTGGTTCGATCCAAATATCCTTCTACAGAGCATTTTGTTAACTGGCGGCCTTACGGCCCTCCCCGGTCTGGTCCAGCCGAATGCTGAGGATCCGGTCAGAGAGCTATTCAGCAATTTGATGATCCAGCAGGAGGAGATCAGAAAGAGCTCAGCAGCGAGTAGTGATATACTAAATAATGGCAAGCCAAATTTATTAGACCCTAGACTACTAATGCATAATCTGCCGATGCTGCAGCCACAACAGCAACAGCAGCAGCAACAACAGCCCCAGCAACAGCAGCTCCAACACTCCCCGTATCTTTATCAAAATCGCTTACCAAAGTCTGAAACGCCAGAGACTAGTTCATCGATGGACATTGTTGAGGGCAGCGATGATCCTTCAGTTATTTTGAAAATTCCGTCCTATAAGCGGGTAGTTGTGTCCTCATCATCTTCAGGTAAAAATGGTGAGCACCTTAGTTCGCCAGCGCCATCTATCACTGCACCGCCGATACAATCGCGTAGTAGTCCGCAGCAACCAAATAATTTGCCCGGAATATCGCCACCATTAATACGGCAAAGTAGTGAATCACAATCTCCGCCAATATTTTCATTAAGGGATGTTATTGCAAATAGCATAAATAGAACATTTAATCAGCAAGCCGCCGCCGCCGCTGCCGCTGCCTCTGTGAGGGAGTCGACAACGCCAAAACCGAATCAAATACATGAAAATAGCGAACAACAAAAACGGGCAAGTATATCTGTTATAAAAAATCTTGGTGGTACAGATATATCACGATTTGCTGCAACACCAAATTTATTGAGTAGCAATTCAAATAGTGCATCATCCCAAAGTACTTCAGGCGGAAGCGGTGGTGGGGGTGTTGGCGGTAAGGGTACAAGACCAAAGCGAGGTAAATATAGAAACTACGATCGTGACAGTCTCGTTGAGGCTGTTAAAGCTGTACAACGGGGCGAAATGTCGGTCCATAGAGCTGGAAGTTATTACGGAGTACCTCATTCAACTTTAGAATATAAGGTGAAGGAGCGGCATTTAATGAGGCCAAGGAAACGGGAACCAAAGCCTCAACCCTTAGATGACCGGACAGGGAGTAGTAGCTGTAGTAGTTCAACAACCTCTAAAAACACAAGCATTCCAGGTATTGCGGCTGTTAGTAGTTTAGATAAGATGAAGCCATCTTTAGCTGCACAAAAGCCAGCTTTGAAGAGTAACCCACCATTCCCAAGCACATCACCAAACGGCATGAAGGTACCAATGTTCGATCCGGCTATGGCTGCACAATTGCAGTATTCACACCTATTTTGGCCCCATACGGGCTTTCGAGGACCACCAATTGATTTTCCAACAACATCTGGTGGTGGTTCACAGCCCGGTCCGGCTGGACCAACATTTCCGCCCAACGCTGAGGGCTTTATCGCTTCACAAATGTTTCAAAGATTTCACGAAGAAAACAGACTGAGTGGCAGCAATATGAGCAACACGACCAACACGACCACTTCAACGTCTATGGCTAGTAATAAGTTTAGTTCGAATAATTCAAATCCTCCGAATAAAAGTACTCGTGAAATAGCCGAAAGCCTCTACGATAATGGGGGAGCAAATGGATCCTTTCTGGACGGTATAATACGGAAAAGTTTAGATCGTAAACCGATCGATATTCCGCATGGTGCCCTAATAGACCAACTTGTGAAAAATACAAGAACGCTAGGTAGTAATAGTGACCAATTAACAAATCAAAAGACCAAAAGGCCTGCCAGCCCAAGTAATTTCCCTGTGATCGACATAAAACGCGAGCGTGCAAGTCCCACCACATCAGTCTCATATGAAACCGAAAACCGCACCTCAGCGGAACTCGACATATCAAAAGAAGCAGTCGAAAGCCTGGCAAAGATCTGCGATGGGCGTGGCATTAAATTAGAGGATCCACTCCAGCCCCTTTCCCAAATACATCACTCCTCATCATCATCTTCGTCGCTGCATCGCCACCATCAGTCTCATCACCATCCCGGAGGGGGCGGTATATCAAATATCCGGCCCCTTTCTATAGAAGACCTCAACGGAAGCAGCACCAGCCTCCACGAGAAGCTAGGCCAAATCAAGAGCGAGAAGGAGGATGTTTTATAGAGAAAACTGCAATCTAGGCAAATTGTTGTTGGCGGTTGATTAAGCGTTAAGGTTATGTAGGTAAAATGGACTGCAGCGTACTTGAGAGTGTATCTAAGATAAAAAATAACAAAAAAAAACATCTGAGAGTGGTTAGATAAATATATTTAGGGTATATTTTCGTATACGTAGCTGACACACCCGTCGCCGTGTGGAGCCACAGACGTGTTAAGTTCTTTTCCTTACCCAAAAGAAAAAAAAACTAGTTAAGGATAAAGTAAAAAAGAAAAAATGTAAACAAACACACTTTTTTAACAAAAAAAAAACCAACACATATACACAAACACAAATAATTAAATTATTATTAAACAGAAATAAAATTAGCTCTATACAATTCGTATATACATGTATATGGATAAGTATACACTTCTATATATTTAAAGTGAACGAGAAAAAAAAATGCAAAGTATATGAAACAAATATATATTTTTAGTTCGTTTTTGACAATCGACAAATAGGCTCTTGTACAAAATACAATAAAAAAGAAGAAATAAACATACAAAGTAATAAGCAAATCAGCAAATCAACATCTCATCAGCAAAAAAAAAAACAAACAATAGCTTCTTCGTTCGCCCCGCGAGCCGTGGACGGAGATCAGAAAAATAAATCAAAAAGAGAAATTCACATCTAATGAGGGATTTATTTATTTTTTCTTTATATAATTAATCGATATTAGTAACAAAATTCTTTCGATCGTCAGTCACACCCCCTTTGGCCGATTTTCGTAGCGAACAAGAAACAATTTGTTTTTGTTTTTTTTTCCCAGCCACACACACAAACAGCAGAAACAGTTAATCAAACAGGTGAAACCACTACTACAATTATCAACTACAGTCGAAGGAAACAAAAAGCAATAGCGAAAAAATAAATAAATAAACAATTAAACAAACAAACAAACCTACCATAGCACGGACAAGACACTTTTGGGTAAGTGCGTTTTGATTTTTTGTGTTATCATAAATCGGGTTTTACGAGCAAAGCAATAGAACAAGATCGGAGGAGTCGTCCTCGGTACATTAGTAAACTATTTAATACCAAATTTCCATTTAATTATTTATATATATATATATATTTATATATAAAAAACAATTCCAATTAAAATTGAACTATAATAGCCCTTCATTCATCCCTCATTGCACAATCGGTGCAGTATTAAGTGTACTTCAACATGATTTATCATTACAAATATTACTTTCTTTTTAAATTTCTATTAACATTCAATTCGAAAAATATAGTAAAACATTTTTTAATTCACTTCAATTCAATCTTTCCAAATTTCAGTTTTGTGTGATTTTTTTTCATACTAGATTCGAAATTGAACTCGAAAATTTTCTATCACATTACGTTTTTGAGAAAAATAGCGAATGAAAGAAGACAACGCCAACGTAGGTCTTCTTCGTAATCAAATAATAACCGAATTTTTTGTATATCTAATAAGATTCGATGTAAATTTTTGATATCAAGTTTAATAAAATTTCGATTACATTTTCGGTCCTGAAAAGTTAAATTACCAATTTTCAAAACTTGAAATTATATCAAAATGAGCAAGTGCTCAAACTATTACAATTTCTTGTTGATTCATTTCTAAAAAAGAAAATTTGAGCCAAAAGATCACTTTGAATTGTGAACTCAAGGCCAACATTGCAAAAATCAAAGTTGTCACATTTTCACAAATGATTATATTTTATTTTAAACATACTTTGCAATAACGCCCTATCGTAGATTTTCAAAAATGATCGTAAACGTGATATGATGATGGAACATTTTTAATTTTAGATTCTCAATTTATGAAAAATTCATAAACATCATTCATTAATTTTATTATTCGGAAAATCGTTGACCTATAAAAGCCAGCATAAGCATTCCAATAAAATTAAATACTTTAAAATTTTAATTATTGAATTATTTATAAAAGTTCATCAATGCAAATTCGAACATAGGGAGATTTCTTGCAAATAAATAGTTAGATAAAATCCATTTTCAATCAATTTTTTGAACGTTCCTAAATATCTTCAAGCATTCCATAAGTGTTATACTTTTGTGTATGTATCTAAAATAAAATATTCCGACATACATAAATAACATGATGTATTACAGTCTAACTAAAAATTGATTTATAATTAGAAGATTGATTTATTTCTAATTTCCTTAACCAACAACGATCTCGATATTTTTAAATTAAATACTTAAAATTGCCAGAAACGTATTATCAAAGATAGTAAAAAACTTATTGAAATTAATCTTAATTCTTCAACTAGGTTTGGGTACAAAGTTTGCTATCATCGAGGCGCTCCTCCGACATCAAAATACATAATATATACACTTAAGACAAGAAACCGCACATATTTGTTACCGAAAAACCTCCACAGTTAATTTTCGCATGACTGTGAATACGTTTGGAGCATAAATTGTTTATTGTTTCTGGAGTTTCATACGAAATGAATTATAATAGAAAATTGGTGTTCAAAAAAATACATAAAAAAATAAATAAAAATAAAAAAAAATTTGTAAGAAAAAAATTTAAGAAAAAAAAATAAATGGATAAAGGGAAACTTCAAATATTCGAAGTGGTACTTATAAGACAGCAGAGAAAGAAAAAAACTAAGATTCGAAATCATGCAAAATTATCGTAAATTTAATCTAAAACTTAAAAATGTCGATGTTTAAAATTAAATGTTAATTCTGTGAATCTAAATTATGTATGGGTAAATTACGGTCTTTGTGAATAAAAAAAAAAATTTCCTAATTTTTTAAGGGCATAACATATTCAAAAGAAACTACAAAAGTAAATTTTTGGACTTACTATCAAAACAAACTACATTTGTACTAGTATAACTATATGTGTGTGTCTTCACGTCGCGTATACCTCAAGAACATCATCATAAATAGATAACCTTAGGTGTGTGTATTATAGTGAAACTTTAACTAAAATGCTTGTAATCTGAAAGGCTATTTTTTATACGTTTTCAATGATTTTAAGGGCGTGAGGTCTTGTTATGTTACATGTTACATTAAGGTTAATCAAAACATCTTAAATGGGATCATTCCTGCTGATCTAATTTTACTTTCTTACGAACTGTATCACATTCCAGAATATAATGACAACCCCAAAAATATTACGTTGAGGTTTATTAGATATACTATTATTTCTTATTTTTTCGATAAATTGTTTGTTTGTTTTGCAAAGTACGTTCTATCTGACAGGATAAGACCTCAGACTTCTAAATGTTTTAATTGTAATAAACGTAATGATAACAGTAAGAAATCAAATCAACAAAATGTGGGGATTTTAGATAAATTTACAAAAAAAAAAAAAAAAATAATAAAACAAAAAGTAAATATACATTTCAAGAAAGTAACTACATATATAAATTGATTTGAGCGGTTCCCAAAAAAACAACTCAAATGTGTAAATTCAAAAATGATGAAAAGTTTAGATTAAATTTTTGGAAAATTTTCTATTTTGATTTTCGCCAATATTCTAAAAAGGAGAATGTAATATTGTACACTATCTGTGATTAATAATCCAAAATTTTGATGTATATTTTCTCAAAACGACGGAACGTAGGGGAAATTTACTTCAGTAAAACACAAAAACACAAAAATGAAAAAAAATATATATTAGAGAAAATGTTTAAGGAGGGAAGAGGAAAAGGAGGAAATCCAAAATACAAACAAAAGTAACTCATCGCCTGTTTGAGACTATTGAGAGGTTTTACTTAACTTGTGTAAATTGACTCTTGACTTACATTTCGACTTCAGGAAGTTTCATTTATTTTTAAAGCGAAAATGCCATTTTTATATACATACATTGCGATATACAGTAGAGGTGGACATATTTGAATCTAACTCACAAAAATCTTTCAATCATTCCTGCAGGCGTATATTTTCTACTTGTAAATTTATATACATATATGAGATCGTGAAAATATAAATATTGAGGAGGTATGAGGTGCGGGAGGAGAAAATAAAGAAAAATATGATCAAGCGAAACAATAAGACATTGTTTTCAAATCAAACTGTTTCCTTTTTATTTACATAAAAATGGATTAAAAAACAACAACAAAAATTAAAGTGCAATTAGAATGAATTAACGGTGAAAGATATTCGTTAAAAATTAAAAAGTATAAGATATAGGGAATAAAATCTATTCTATTTACATATTCAAATAGATAAAATAATAAGAAATTTATTACTATTATTAATAAAGTAAAAAAATTTAATAAACTAAATAAAGTCAGAAGGTAAACAAGCGAGAAAAGAAGTGAAACTATAGCAGTTGTATGTTTATAGGAAAATATACTTAATAAAGAGATGTAACAGAGCGCTATAAGAGAACAGAGGGAACAAAGAAGTGAAAGAGAGCCCTCACGGTATGTGTTTTATATTCGGAGAGAAAAAAGATTGACTATATATTATAAAAATATATTTAAAAGGAAGGTGACAAAACAAACGCGTGTATATACATATATAGGTCCAGTTGAATTATAGTGCAATTGCTTTTCTCTATACTTTTACATTTCTTCCCACTTTTACATTTGATGTTTATAATTTTAAATGTTTTTACTCCAATTATATTCTATGTAGTGATATACCTGATTCTTTTCTATGAGCTGAAAATCATGAAAAGGAACTGATATAGAAAAGCATAATCAAAATTTTTTTATTGTTCTGCAAAAACAAAAAAAAAACTGAAAAAATAATAAATTGTTTATATTATTATAAAAAAATATTGGCATATATAGGAATATTTTTTACTACCTTTTATTGGTTATATTGTGATTTATTATTTAATTGCCTTTAGAGACAAAACAATCTTTGATATATTTTTAATGTTGCCTATGGAAAACGAAAAACAAAAAGACAAGTGAAAACAAAAATATTTTTAAACGTTTCTACACTGAGAGAGACAAATCAAAACAAAAACAAAGAAGAAAATAGAAAACAACTCAAAATAATGGACATTTTTGAAGATAACATGCTAAACAAAACCTAAAACTGGCTTTTTGTCGGTTCTTTTGTCTTATTTGATTCTTTTAGAGCATACAGAGTTTCATCCTCAACTACAACTACGGAATATTAGACTATTATATATTATATTTTTTTCCTTTATGTGATTTTTCATTCCATAACATTCCTAAACTTTAAAAAATTCTTAAATTTGACTTATTCTTTGAATGTGTCTACGGTTATGAAAGTGGTCTAAGTAAAGAATCGAAAATAAAATCGGGTGAATCGAATCGGGACTTAGTGAAAAGTGTAAATCAGCAGAAAATTTTGCACTTAATCCAAAAATTTATCCAGTTCAATGTTACAAATTTGGCAAGTTAGATATCACGGCAATTTGGTGGATTTTTTCAAAATTTTAAAATGTTGATATACGTAGCAAAATAATATCTTAATTTGTTCAAAGTCGAACCTAAATAATTCGAAACAAAAAATATTTGATTTAGTCCACTTTCATAATCATGGGCTGGGCACATAATGTGAAAATGCTCAAAACCTGTTCATATACCTTATTAGGTCTTTACATTCAGTCTCCCCAATGAAAGTTCAATCAATCTATGTAAATTCGATTTTTTTTTTATTAAAATCCCGAAAAACATTAATGAAGGGACATGACACAAAATTTTTGAAATATTATTGTCCCCTTTGAAAATAAAAGAGTAGGTAAAAAATTGGGGATGCTCGGAAACTCTGTATGCAGACTAGATAAAACGAAAACGAGAAACACCAATGAAGAAGTGAAAACGCATTATATCAAGTGAAAAACAAAACTGCAGGAAATAATTACTTTAACGTAAACCAAAACCCCTACCCCCTAAAAAAATTGTTATTTCCATGTATCTCAATCCGCATGGATGAGAGATACACTGGAGCACAACAGCAATATTGAATTAAAGTCTGGAAAGCGAAAGACCGAAAAAGAATCAAAATAAAAATGGTAAATTAAAACGAAAAAAAAAGTTCAACATAATTGAAAAGTGAAAATATTTTTGTTTATTCTAATTTAAAAATTTGATGAAAATGCACAGCCACGCAAACACATACAATAAACGGGAATAAAGAATAAACATACAATGGAAATATCAATAGAGCCATACCGGTGTACATACCTACAAATTACCTTTCACAAAAATAAAAGCAAAAAAATAAAAACTGCAACTGCAAACTACAACCCCCCTCAATCAATCTATGCCGACAGTCGATTGTTATATACAGGAACCAATCACATACAACATAATAGCCACACTACAATAGACTTACCCTTAGCATTTTTGTTACATTATGTTTTTTCTTATTCTTACTTTATTATATCGTACGTTTGATCTGTTTGTTTTCTCTTATTGTTTATTTGTTTGTTCTATACTCTTAGTTCTTACTATTATTAACTTTTTCATCGGCGTGTCCGTTTCGTTTTCAATTGTCGTTACGTTTATGCTTTCATTTTTTATTTTATATTTCCGACTACTCTGTACTTGTACACACATTCTTTCTTATTTAAGACACACTTCATTAATGCGACCATCTACATAACAATTAAAAGAAAAATAAAATAAAATAAAAAATAAAAATCAATTACGAAATACAAGATGAAGATGAAATAAACAAAAGCAAAGAAAAAAATAAAAACAACAATAATCTAAAACACATGTATACATTACCAACAAAATAATTTTGCTTCTTATAACTGCAACAGTACAATTTGTCATTAATAAATGATGAATCAGTAATAAAATTATTTAAAAATAAAAACAACAAAAAAACAATTATTTTAAAGATACAAAAAAGTTTAAAATTTAAATACAATAGCCCGTAAGTTTAGCTGTTATTCTTTAAGAATAAAAAATAAGTAAAGTAATTATTGTAAGAAACAAGACAACCGTTATAGGGTTCGTTAAATTCTTATGTTATAACACTTCTGCTTTATATTTCTGTATAGTTCTTTTTATGAATAAAAAAAAAAAATCCAGCGAAAGTTATTAACCAAAAGACAAAAGAGAAAATAATGCAAAAAACAGCAAAAAACAAATCACACTATGGCAAGGAGAAACCAGCTTAAGGTTAACTTTAGCATCTACTTTGATATATTCCAATGAAAAATAAATAAAAATAAAGATAAAAGACAAAATCAATTGAATTTCACAATGTCAGTATAGTAACAATAAGTAACGGTACATCTTAGCTGCCCCTAGATCTATGGCAATATACGAGTAGGTCATTTCTTTATTGTTTTCATTTACTGCATTTGTATTATAAAAAAAAAATTAGTTTTAGCTCTTGTTTTATTCGTTAATCATATTAATGAGAAATTGGTGAAAATGTATTTTTATTTTCTTTGGAAATGAATTTTTTTAAATATAATTTGTTTTGAATTTTTATTTAACCAAACAGCTATTCCTATTTTTCCTATATATATTATTTCTTCAAACCGCCAGATGAACATAATTAAGGAATGACTATTCAAAAGTGACTATATTCAACCAGTTATTTAAAACTTAAAAATGGTGCTACTAAATGGAAGCACATTTCATTTTTATGCATTTATGATTTTTAATAGCCCAAAAATAAGCGAAAAAATGAATTTTTGCAATGATCCAAACATGAATTACAGTGACTACCGCAAGACATTTGTTTTTACCCTCAGTGGATTAACAATAATGGACTTGTAACATAGCTATTTCATTTAGAATCTTGCACAGTTTTTGTAAATACCTTCCAGAAACAATGTCATTATTCTCTAGTATTTAACTATTATCAAATTTGAATAAATCGAACGAATTCGTCTTCCGGTAAGTATGTTGTAGATATATTATCAATCTAGATAATGAAATCTATTTAATAGGCATAATGCCTAATTTTAGAAATTTTTTTTTTATTTACCAACTTCTAAATTTGGTGTCTCAACTTAATTTGTGGATTCTCATTCACGATTACCCCAAGGATGTCTCCTTTTAATTCACACGATATTTGTTATTTTAGAATCTCATTTAATCCAATTCAATTCGAAAAGCATAAAACCTATCTTTATGGATAACCCCTAACCGAACATAGTTTAAATTAATCGCTCCAATTTGAATCCTTAACAGTCAGCCCGTTATTTTTTTATTTCAGTGATAGTTACGGAAACATTTTTTAATTTATTTTATTTAAAGTAATACTAAAAGCTCAATGCATGTTCAAAAATAAAACAGGTAATGTTTTAGAGTTTTTAGTTTTCAGTGGTAATAACTGATTTTATATAAATTTGAAATGTTCCTCTATTCGAAATACCAATTATCGGTTTTAAGTAAAGGTGTTATAAAATATAAAACACTTTGAACCTTTATAATTTTTCCTTTTTAATGATTTTTTAAAAAACTTTGATTACTATTCTATTTGGCAGCAAATATGTACCGGGTAAGGTTGCTGGAAAATTTAAGAAAAAATAATAATAAAAAAAAAGGAAAACATGTGATATTGGATATGTAATATATCGATAACAAAAAAAAAAAAGGAAATTGTGTATATTCTTTACTCAATTATTTCAAGTTATGACGTTGTTGATTTGTATTAGCATTTTGTTTAACGAAGTTTTACGTTCTGAAAGCTTCGATTTTTAAGAATTTCGTTCTAATTTACAATTAATCTAATGCCGTTTTACAGTTTAATATTCTTAAAACTAAAATACAAATAGTAATATAGCCCAAAAACTGTTTAACCACTTTCATGTTGGTTTCCAGCTTACCGCAATCACGTGAGTTTACAAGGGGTAATTAGAATGCCACTGTATACCATTTAAAATGATGATTTGAATGTAAGATGGAAAACAATATGAAAGAAAGTGACAGTTTCCACATTCACACACTACAATAGCCTATCTGTAAAATAGTAAAATAGCGAAAAGAAAATTAATGTCAAACAGCAGTTTTGGGTGGTGTATGCCAAAGGCGATACAATCACAAAATTAACGAATTATTCCCCCGGGGGGAGTACGGCAGGTATCACAACAAGGCTGCTGCATTTTCGATATACACATACTCAAAATATTTAACTGTTATACGCGCTGCAAAAAAAAAATTATTGATAATACTCTAAATAAGTATTCTTTTCCTTTTATTGTCTAACTACATCAAGTATATAATGAAACAGAGGTATAATTACGATTCTTCGAAGCTTCGTTTAGTTTTGGTTCATCAACTTTTATACAGTATTTTTTCTTTAATTTTTAGATATATACTCAAAGTGACACTAATAGCAATAGATCCTTATATAATTATATAATTCATTAACAAATAAAACAAAAAAATGAAACATAAAGATTTCGTCTAAAGATACGTTACAGTGAACAAAACAGCAACAATTGCAAATCTCAACAGAACACACAGTAAGGATGACTTTACGAAAAACAAAAAAAAGGGTTTATCACACTTTTAAAAATACTTGCAATCAGCAGCAACCGCATCAATAGTTTCAATTATACAATATAACAGTCCAGTACATTTTAATTCAATGTATTACAGTTTTGATTGAACTGCCACTAAAGAACGCCGAAAAAAACCCCACTTCTTCAACTCATCTTCATAATCGCGTTTGAATTGTTCCGAGCACAAATAAATGAAAAAAAAACAAAAATATTCTTTTTATATATACTGTAACATACATATACCTTCTTTCGAAAGGGCATTTTTATTTAATTTATTTATTTAAATTTAAATATTAACGTATATCCGCTCTTTAGTGGCATTTCAACATATATCTTTTTATTTAAAACGAATTCAGTTAACGTTATGAACGCATTATATAAATTACAAAAACAATAGAACGGTCATATTTAATTTTTAAGTTTAGGAATATTGCACGCTTGACTAACGATATGCTGTGTGATCGAAAAATGTATATTAAATACAAATATAATAAAAAATCAAACAGTCAAATGTACAATCGAATAACTTCAAAAAATATTTCTTGCTTCCTTTATCACCACACACAATTTTTTTTTAGTTTATACCAATCATTACTAATTTTAATTTTTATTCAGTGTATAAAAGAATTATGGCACAGTGTTAATCAGCCATTCTCTTCCCACTAATATTTTTATTGGGAGATTGCTATAATAGAACAAAAAATTTTCCTCTACGAATTGACTATATTTAAAGAGTGCAGACCAATTCCAACATATCGAAAAATTTTAGTTTTTGTTCTATTTAAAATTACAAAGAGAATATTCAAATGTAAATAAAAATATCATTGGATAAAATTTGATTTTTCTGCTACTAGAGCGTATGTTTTACTTTTTGACTCAAGATTATCATTACTTTAGAAAACTAAAATCAATTTAAACAGATTAAATCTATAAAATATTCTTCTTTATATTTACTTTATAAAAAATCTGTATTATTTTTAAGAAAACATAATATCCATATTTTATCACTACACTACAATTTCCCACTTTCGTCCTATACCTTGGAATTTAAAATAAATTTTGTCCGAAATAAAGAAATATTTCTTGAAGAGATTCGATTGGTACAAGTTTATATGTATCAAGAAAAAAAAATACTTACAGGTAAAAAAGAGGTAGAATTTTCACTTCGTTAACATTAAATTTAGGGCACGTTATAGCATTCGATAAAAGACTGAATAATATAAACAATAAAAGCCCAATTGAAAAATAAAAAAAGGACGTTACGAGCGAATCGCTTTCGTTTAAATTGTTTGTTATCACGAAAAATGGTTCTAAGTACATTAGTAACTCTTTTCAGAGAAAATGCAGAATTCAGATTTTTCTTCGTGTTCGGCCTTGTTAAAATTGTTGAATCAATGGAGTAATTTCGTGTGCATTCTTTCTAGTAAGAGACGTGATTTCAAAATATACCACCGATTGCGTTCAGAAAAAAGAACAAAATTCTGTATTTAAAAAGAGAGAACAACAAAAAACAAAAAATGGTTATCGATGTACTCAACAAAATGTGTACTTGTTTTTGGTTACTTGGTTTAAGTTTTATTTGTGAATACTCCACTCCAAAAACTGAATGGATGTGATCACTAAACTTACTATGATTTACAAAAGGAGAATATATCACCATATTACTAAATTTATCATCAAATCTATCGTATTGCACTTAAGGAAAAAAACCATGTACTTTTCGGGACCAAAATTGTGAAGTATAAAAGATGATAAAAAAAAAACATGTTCATATCCACTTCCTGGAAACTAAAACTATATATAAAGCTGAATAAATAGAACGAGCATATGAGAGTAAATACATAACTAAAATTACACATCTTAGAAGTGAGCACTATATCTCATCATTACATAATCAAAAAAGTATTGTGTCTGGCTAACGATAAAATCGTAAGGAACTTTTGTTTTACCCTTGACGACTAAAATATAATGTTAAAAAATCTCTTAATGTATCTTTAGTTGTAAAATCGAAAAAATCCAAAATTATATTTCGAAACATATGAAGGAAAAAATAAAAAATAAAAACACTGAAATGATTTTCATTGTATACATAAATATTTCTATATGGTGACTATATTGCCTTTAAGTGTTTGACATTAAATAGAGGTAAAAATTTAATGGAGTTTTAAGATGAAATTAAAGAAATTGTAAGATATGTGGATTGTTATTGATATTTATAATTTAGAAGATTATGAACAAAATGAACTTATATACGTGTTTAAATATTCAACACAGAATTATAGTCTGTAATTTGCTTTAAGTTAGCTTTTGTTTGTGACAAGGCAGGAAAAGTTCAATATTATTAATCTAAATACATATACTTTAAGCTAAAAACAAAGTGACTTCCAACATTTTTATCAGAGCTACTCCTTTTTGGTCAATATTAGTATAAAAATACAAAATTACACCTCCTTACATTTTGAATCTATATCAATTTAAAACGTCTATTTTTTTACTATTTTTCGGACCTTCTTAAGATGTCCCTAATACTTTTACTTATAAGAGATTTTATTTTTCTTTCATGGTTCATGTCCACCCTTAGAAAGTATCCTAAACAATTTTTGTTGTTCCTGACCTGTTTCTATAAATTTACGCGAGAAAATCTTCCACTCCTTTTTCATAAAAAATTTCTTTCTTGATGCTTCCATCTCTTTATGATATTTTTCATACCCTACCAAACAAACGGCGTACGAATTATCAAACGAAACAATTAGTTAGTCAAAAAACAAAGTAAAGATGTATTTGTTACCATTTAAATTAAATTTAAAAAGTCACCTGGCAACAAATTAAATAATTTTGAAGGACTATTGTCCTTATCTTGAACATCTATTTTCAAAACAAACTGTTGAATTTTATTTTCGAAAGCTTTAAACTTCCGCCTTACAAAATTGATATTATAACTATAAAACTTTAGAACGATACTAATCAGCGTAGTGTCTCCTAACCTAAGCACAAATGTCTTCTTTAAAAATTACTTAGTCTGCACCTAAGAATTGCATAAGTGTTGGCATCAACTTCACCAACTCTAGTTACTGAACTTTTCCTGCTTTTGAACCTTAATCGCTAAACAAATTGTTTTTTAGTTCTAAGTAAAAAACCAGATAAAGAAATATTAATAAAAAAAAACGCTGTATTTAGGTACTAGAAAAAGAGTGGTGTGTAAAAATTGAAGCGGATGGTGGATTTTCTTTTCAAAATTATTTAAAAAAAAAAAGGTAAAAAGGTACTCGAACATCTCTGAAATTATTAAAAAAAATATTGTATACGACTTTATTTTTCGATGCAGAGCTCTTATTTAGAGTAAATAAAAAAAAATCGAAGAAAAATAATAAGAGAAAGAGAACTTGAGAACAACATATTTTTATATACAACTTTTTGAAGAATATAAATGTAAGTAAAATACTATAAATAATGCAAGATATATTAAACTTAAATATTGATGACCGTTCAAAGTTTTTTATTGAGACAAACAACAACTGTAATCTATATGAGTATTTATTTCATAGTTATTTAATACATAAATATACACAGAAATTGATAAAAAAAAAGGCGAACGGCTTTTGTACTTTAGAGACTTTGATAAAATTTTTTATTTGGACGACAGAGGCGATGGATTAAATGAAACTCAACATGATGTAAAATAAACAAAACACGATGTATAGATAAAACTGAATAAATCGATGCCAAAATGCATTTCTTTTGCGCGTTTAATTTTGTAAATTTACTTTTAAAGGACAAATGTTTCGTTAACATTGAAGGGATTGTTATACATGTATTATTGAAATAAAAAAAAAACATCAAATGCTTGAGATAAGTCGTTTTCCCTTGCTTATACTTTAAAAACAAAAATGAAAAATCAAAACAAATACTAATAGTGACTGAAAAGTATCCAAAAAAAATTGTGAGGCAACTTTTCAGAGACAGAGAGAGAGAGAGAGAGAAAGAGAAACAGCATTCCATGCAATGAAAAAAAAATAAAACAATTTAACAATTTGTAGCTGAAATTTTAAAAGTACCCACTTCATCAAGATTGTTCGTTTTTTTAGACACGAAACATTTTCACGTCAGAGATTTTTAGCCCGAATAGTAAATTTAAAGCGACGATTAACGTCATAAATAAGAAATGAATCAGCATAATTAAAACTCGGTAAAACAATATTGTAATATATTTATAATGTGAATTTGGAGTAACCAGTATTTATTATACTGTAATGAGATATATTGAAAAGGAAAAAATAAATTATGAAAACAATAAGTTCACTGTCTTTTCATTAAAAAAAAAAATCCTAAATTCATTTGAATAAACATATCCATTTTCAAAACATTTATAATTTTGAAATTTTTTGAAGTCATACAACTTCGTTCGTAGTTCGTAGTTCGTAGTTTCGATTTGTGATTAGAAATTTTTGTGACATATTTTTCAAAATATGGTTTTTCAGATAATGCAAAAAAGAAAACCCTATTGTACGAGTATTATAAGTTTTTAAGATTTCAGAGTGACCGTTACATAAAAGAATATCGTTGTCTCTACAATTTTAGCACAACTGATAGACCCCATTAATTAATTATTCATTGAGCAATAACTAGACACACCACAAACTCAAATTACCTGACCTTTTCCTTAAATTATTCCTTTAAGTTAGCCCTATTCAAAAAATTGGTGCAGGTCTATAACAATGTCAATCGAAGGGCTGGCAGATGGCTTCAAATTCGACTGCGCTCGAATGGCATGAAACGAAAAGGGATACCCACCACATTTCGTGTCAGGGACCCATTAACCGTCGAAAGCGTGTAGGTACACCCGAAAACCTTAAAAACCTTCCGCTGCACACATGCCCAGAGGAAGCCAGAAATTCTAGTTATAGTTGCGAATATCGTAACAGGCGGTATGCAGCTAAGTGCACTGGACAGATTGACGTCGAGAGCCCGCTTCTTCGGCATTTGGATCGAAAAAACGTTGTTCCGCTGGCCGGGGCCCCATTCCACCAGTCCTCCTCACCTGTGGCCCCCGAGCTGCACTGTAGTCAATTAAATTTAAGTTGAGGCAGGTTTTGTGTGTCGGGACAGGAGTTTACTAACCCCAGAAACGACGGACGACTTCGCTCAATTTCGTAGAGTGGCGATGTATGAGCTGGGCTTTTTTTTGTAATTCTTTCTTCTTTTTTTTTTTTTTACACCATGCACTCTGTCCAAGTTTCACCTGTCCTTCACTTTTCGCACAATGGCCACACACACGGCACACTGAGGACAGGTAGCATGGCGATAAAGCCAACAACGCCAGGTACTATCATTTTGATGCATCTTCAGAATAGGCGGCTTTTTTTGGTAACTCGACTCAAACACTTGAGTCCCAGCTCTACATGGATAAATCTGAGTGGCCTTGTAATAGAACTTGAATTAGCCCCTCAAGCTTAAGTTGTGTTTACGCGATCAACATAATAACTCCTGGAAATTCCACTCTATGTACATAAATCAACATTAAATAAATTAATCCTTCTAGCTTTTGTCTTTTCAATTCCAAAGTAACAATTACTGTGAACATCCGCCCAAAATACTCATTCACAGCGAAATTAATTAATCTGATTAACATTACCGAAGAAAATTACTTAACAAGCTTAATTCATATTGAATGTAAATGAATTGAGAGTGGCGACCACCAGCTACGCAGCAGAGGCATGGAAAACGATGCGACTGGTTAACACTTTAATGAAATTTGTTTCCGAATAATCTGCAAATAACGTCCGATAATATCACGGGGGCTCCAGTGAGTACGGGCCCAATGAAGATATTTAATTGCAGAAATAATTTGACAAAATAGTCATTCATTACATTCATTAAACGTCGTGGAAAATTCATTTCGTAATCTTAATTTGTCGACAAACGACCGATAACATTAAAAAGTCAAGGCGTTTGTCTTTATCTTGTAGACTTTTTTTTTAGTATATACATATGTAGGTAAAACTTTGCAGATTTGTTCTTGAACGAATTTTGAACATGATTTTAATTTAATTTATATCACTAGTCAAATAGATTTAGATGATTAAGATATTACGTATTTGTAAAAATTAATATAATGTTATAAAAGCTATTTTTATGGTTTCAATAAAATATTATACCCAGGAAATCTTCTATAAGCACAAACAAATTTAATTTTATAGTATGTGCCGAGGGAATATTTGGACTCATATTAAACTAATTTGAAATTGACCTAGACTTTATCTTCCAACAAAAATAATGTTGAGCCTATTTAGTGTGCTTCTATTCTTGAGTACCAATTTTTTAAGGTACACATTTTAATTTGCTTCATAAAAATATTTGGGCACTCACTCATCTTTTCCCAATTTTGGATATTTCTTGTTGGTATAGATTAATTAATATCAGGGTTCATAGCTAAAGCAGGGAGGGACCATTTCACCTAAGGCCAAATTGAAAAGAAATTAATTAATCCAATTCTACTTATTTTAATTTAGATTTTGATACCCAGCACAAAGAAGTGGGTCCAATTTGCTTGTATCCGGTTGGTACTTGTGTTGTGAGGGCAGTGGATTACAGCTTCCAGAAAAAGCGTTTTTTATTAAAACTATTAAAATTCTCTTAAGATTGATTTCACTTTATCTTTTAATGGGTAAGAAACCTGAAACTATAAATGAAATGGGTTATAAAAAAGTCTTTAGTCATTAATTAAATAAATTATTATTTGACAATCAACTGCATCAAAACTTTTAAATTTACATTTTTAGCAGTCGCCGAAATTATCCTTAACAAGTTTTTCATTTACCACCCAATTTATTATTCAATTTTTTTCTATCCAGTTTCTACTATCTGCTGTTTGAAATCGTCATGAAAACCAAGCTGATTGACTATGATTTCATTGACACATAGCATAAGTTTTATTTCATTCAGATTATCAGCAAACATGTTTTATATGTACCTTCGATACACGGAAGCTCTTAATGATCATTGGATTACTCATTTTAAGAGTTGAGTGACACACGACGAACTTTCTCCTTGATAATTAAAATTAGAAGCAACTAAAGCAATAAGCAACACAAAAACTCCTAGGTACCCACTTTCACTACGCTTATGAGATCTGTATTTTACAAAACAATTTATCGTTGCAAGCAACATTAAAAGTTCAGATGTGTGTTTAAATATTAAATATTTGCTCTTTAGTTTTTTTATAGTATAAATAAAAGTTAATTTTGGAAAAGTACTAATGAAGGTTGGATTGTTTATTACACCCGAGAAATAAAATTGATCTCAATCGTCAGCATTGAACCCAGTGGACTTGAGTGGTTGAACTCAAGTTAAAAAAATCGTCTCCTTGACCTTCAGTTTTATTTTGGGAAGTACTGTACGCACATTCGATTTATCAAAAACGTGGCGTCACGTTCATATATTAAATGGATTATGAAGTCACTTCTACTTTTCGTGAATCCATTAAAATTCAGCTGCATCCCCACAAGAAGCGCATGCCTCAGAGCCAAAGCAATCATCTGGACAATTTTGAAAAGAATCCAAAAGCAAGAGCAACGAGTTTCTTTTTCCATAAAACAAAGACGAAAACGGCGGCGAAAAATTCGCAAAAAACCGCCGCCTCAGCAAAAATTTGCAGGCGCTCCCCTGTGCCGCTGGTGCTCCAAAAGCCAACTGTCCATTTCGACCGAAATGTAAACAACTCGCCGTCGTATTTTTAAGTACTGACCATGGACAATAACATTGACCCCGTCAGGGGCCGGTATCAAGTTTTTTGCCCGAAACTTTTCAGTTCAAAAACCAAAAAGAGAATTTGGAGGAGGAGCTGCTGCGCATGTGCAAAGTTGGGAATTTGTATGGGTTGATTGGACCTGGTGCGGCTGCGAGTTCTACTTCGACCACACAAATACACTTGCACTAATCGCATTGAAACTACTACATAAAACACATAATTATGCGCTTACTGCGCTCTCGAGGGAATGCTTCAATTTTTTTGTTTTTTGTTTTCAATCAATTTTTGAAGTTTACTTTTTCGTAACTGGTTCAATAAACTTCCGATAAGGCCAACAAAAATGACTGGATTCTTGGACGACGAAATAAAATACGACACTAAGTTCAGTGAACTGATTAAAACCTTAGCCGAAAAACGAAAATATAGATCGCATTGGAAGTGGCTTCATGATCAGTTACTCTTTTGGGTCAAGAAACTTAACGAATCCGAACTTTTCAAAGAAAAAGAAATTGAAACCATATTGGGTTTGTTGATACCATTCTTGTATCAAATTTTTGATCAGCACAAAGCAGATTCAAAAAATGAGTTCATTAATTCAATTGAGAACGACATTAAATCGCGATATGCACAACATTCGGATTGGCAATGGAAATATCTTTTAAATGAAGAAAAGAAACAGGTATTTTATTTTTAACAATAATACATTTAACGTTGCACTTCTAAACTTGAAGCTGGAAACATTCCCCCAATTCAGTGCCTCCATGGCGCTAGAATTTAGGCTTCATTTCCTAACAAATCTAAAAAACGTAATGCTGTTAATTTATTTTTAATATTAAGATTCTGCTTTAATGTGTTTTTTAATACGCCTTTTAAATTCTATAATATTCCGGGCATTTCTTACATTTATAATAATCAACTGCAGAGTAAATCAGGTCATATTTTAAAGGGTTAGTGATTATAATAAAATATAAGAAGTTTCTTCATGATTTTATGTGTATTTTTGCAATGTTGCAGATGACCTTAGACATCTCTTCCTCTGTTAGTTGTTTTAGGTTTAACTTGCCTACACTCTTATTTAGAAATATCTTTTAGGGCCCTATTTAACAACCCTGATATTATCAACAGATTCTTTTCTGATGTCTGGTTCCATAGTACGAACTTTAGAAAATCATGACTAAATCCAGAAGTAACAAAACTTTAAATTTTTGTTGTTCTATATAAATTTTCCCCGATCCTCTTAAAATTGTTTGCATATGTATTATAAAATTATTATTTTATATATATGTATGTATATAAATATTTATGTTGAAGGTTACAAGCGAAACAGACGTTAATGATATACAGGATTTGGAATCCCCACAGAAAAGTCCAGAATTAGTAGCACTAAGTCCTGATGTGGAGGCTTCGGAAGAATTCAGAAGTTTTCTCAGAAAAATCCATTATTTATTGGATCTACTTATGCCAAAGTAAGACCGTTAAAATTAAATAAACTTATCTTTTAATACCATTTTTAGCAATTTTCAATATACCATCTATAAGAGTGCTTTTGCATCTAATAAGACATTCGACATTAGAGATTATATTTTCGAGTATCCTCTTTATTTTCCAACGCAATATTATAAAAGTGTAATCGAAGAGAAAAGGCATATTGCAGCTAAAGCACGAATTACAAGAACTTTAAAAAAGGAAGATGACTTGAACGTGCAAGTTGGTGAGGTCCAATATGTAGTCAAGCATGCTGATAAGACCACTATCTATAAAAAATTAATGCCACTGAATATGGCAAATGAAGCTGGGGCCACCATTTGGACAGAAATTGAAGACGAAATAAATGCCACAAAATTAGACACGAGGAAGAGTACAAAGAGTTTAAAGAGTTTAAGAAGAAGCTTTTGAAGAATTATTATTATGGTTTTGCTTATTAATTAAAAAAGTTATCACAACAGAAAAGGTTTTTCTAAAAGTTCTGCACTTAAATGGAAAAGCTGACCTGGTAAAAAATACACCTTAATTGGCTTATGCGTTGTTAATATGTGGTACTCTGTACTAGAGACGAAATTGCCTTAGCCAGACGATTTTACGTCAATTTTTCACTAGTTAAATTTCATGCCATTAACTTTAGAACAACTTTACTTTATAATATGAAAAGCCGTTATACATATTTCTAGAATAATTTTCGTAGTCCAAGAAACAAATATGTGCACCTTTAGAAGATTATAAAAGAAAAACGATATAGTAACACTTGTGCGCCATGAACTAAATTGAAAACACTTAAAAAATCAATTTTCCGATACTAAACGAATTTTACGTGTTTATGTACATACTTCATTATAGAAATCGCTATCTCAACTTAATCTTGCGATGAGATTCGTTATTGTATCTTTTACTTTGAGCATGGAATGGAAAGTGGAAGTGGATAAAATTATAAAACCTTTATCTTTATTTTTATTTTTATTAGTAATTTTACCACCGCATCAAAAAAAAATGTATTTAACTAAAAAAAACTGTACACCACGGCCCACACAAAGCTTCCAGATTATCCGATATCGGAAAATCTAATAATGTGAAATTGTCTTTGATATCTTCTAGGGAATCTAATCCCAGCTGTCCATGAGCGTTCCATCCGCAACAAAACAATTTTCCACAGTTGTTTTGAACAAATGTATGACGCGCTCCACAAATTACCTTTAAAGTACTACACAATGTTTCGTTATCTTCGTTATTGCAACAGGGCCACGGTTCAAGAAGTTGTGGAAGAGGATACACAGTCGGATTTTTCTGCTTCCACGTACTATCATCTTTTATAGTGTTCAACTTGTAAACCCGAATCCCTAGTTGTCCATTTACGTTAGAACCCCAAGTATATAAATCACCAAAAGCTGAAATTGCTGCACTGTGCCAACCTCCTGCTGAAATACTAAGTATCTGTAAGAGCAAGTGTAAAACATTAAATACTTAAGGAATTTTCAACCATGAATGTGACACCAAAATATTTCTTGAAGGTATATTGAAAGGGTTGTGACCGTATTTTAAAAGTTTACCCCATACGCCCTACGCCCCATCGACCTATCGTAAATGGATGAATGAAAGATTATTCTAAACTCTAACGCTACGTCCACAAATTAAAACTAACACTAACTGATGATATTGGGAAAACGTTAATCACCTTATGATTTTATTCCTGCAAGCCCCATGTACAGCAATTCAAAAGAAAGTATAATATATTTTCGTCTACAGAATTTCATGGTTGTTTTAAACATATACCATCATTAAGAAAACTACCAAATTTTTGACAATCCAGAAGAGTTTTAGATGTTAAAATTTGAATAAAATGTACAAGTAATTTGTAAATTTTGTTTAAAGCTAATTTGCAAGCCAATCCTATTCGTGTTGATCCAAATTATTAATATTTATTAAAATTTATCATTGTCGTCCTTGTATTATTTAAATCAACTTTATTTAAAAAATATTTATTCAATTAAAATTTGGAATTATTGTTTTGACCGTAATTTTAACCGCAGAATAATTTTGTGGGACTAAGGAATTCCAGTCCCTGAAGGTCTTTAAATGTACCCCTGTTCTGCTCGGAGGGTAAATAGTTTTATTTAACTTAATTGATAATGATTACTACCAACCAAAAATAAAATTACTAGTATCTAAAAAAAAACATCAATTACATACCTTAATTCCCGCCAAAGCTTCCACTAAAGTTGGCGCTTCTTTAATTCCCAAATCTGCGAGCCCGAGCTGGCCCCTCCTGCGAAGAAAGAGTTAGTGGGCAATCAGGACATGGATTTTAAGGATTCTTACAGTCCGTTGCCCCATGCGTAGACGTCCCCATTTGAATTGAGGACCAGGGCGTGCTCGTATCCACAAACCAGGGACTTCACTTTCTCATGCTTGGGGAACTCGTGAACCTTGTTGGGGAGGTTGTAAACAACGTTGTTCCGGCTGATGGCGACACAAATTGAGTTCCCGCAGGCGACGTGCTCTATCCGATCAATTGGCTCCTCCTTAAGTTCCCCAAAGATGGTTCGCTTCCTCTGAACCTCCCCGTGGAATAAATTTAACTTTTCCAACTTCTTTGTCCGGATATTGAGCTTGTAAATGTCACCATTTTCGAGGAGCACCAGGCAGTGGTTGTCGTTACTCGAAATTGTTTTCACTGGATGTTCTGTTTCTATTTTAAGCGGTGCAGTTGGTTCATCTCCCTGAAATCCCTGAATTACTAACTGAGTTCCCGAGGCATAAACGTTAAATGCCCACGAAAAGGAGTACAACAAATTTCCCTCCAATCCTCCAGCTGAAAATTCTGAAAGAAGTAAATAACCGTTACCAAGAAAAAGGTAAAGAAAATTGTTTGCCGCCCACCTGTTGGCCGCAGGACCTTTCTAGCATGCGCTGACCCGAATTGTCGGAATCCATTGAACCCGCTGAAGTACGCACTCTTCATATTTAAGTAGTTCTGGTTCCTTGCAGCGCAAAGAAGTGGTTTTTTTCCGGACGGCAGTAAAATTTGTTTGACGTTTTCCGCACCACAGTTTCTGGAAGTAGGAATAGCTTTTCGGCAGACCGGATTATGGTGAGTTTTTGCAGCATTTAAGGCGCACAAATTTCACTACGAGCTTGGATAAATCGTTCTTTTCGTCTCGAACAACAAAGAAATTACGGAAAAACCCCGAACTGTTTATCACCGGTCCCCATAACAACGGAAAGTCCCAACAACGACAAAACCGACCGCCAAAAACAACTTTCCCGCTGTTAAAGTGTCAACGCATTCTGACACTTTGCCGCTTCCGTTTCACTTCGGTTTGTGTCCACGCTAAATTGAGGTTATAATCTTTAAAACTTAACAAAGGAACTTCGAAAAAATTGCCGACAGATAAAAATTTTCACTTCCTGTTTTCAAATCAAACATTTATTTTACCTCAAAACGACTTTTAATGCGAATATTTTTTTTAAATAACAAACATGTTTTGAGCCAGCTAGTTAAACAAATGCAAAAAAAATCCAAGGTGCAAATTTTTTCCCGCGAAAACGAGCGTCTGTCGGAATCACCACGAGATTATAGGCGCGGTCCGAGAATGGGCTCAAAATCATGATCGCCCTCAAAATCAGTCACACTTATACAAAAAGTCTGATAAAACGCGACGGTTTACGAAAAATTCCAATAAATTAAAAACATTCACAACACCGACAAAGCACTTTTTTTTAGACCTGATGAAAATGCATTTGAACGTTTAATTTCTTCATTTTTTAGTTAAATTCACGCCTGCAGCAATTATTGCAGGACTCAAAACAGTCACTATATGTTATTTTAATTATAATTTAAATAAAACAGAACAACGCGACAAAGATAATTCCACACCCCGGCGGCGGCGGCTTGCGATCAACTGAACGAATTTTACAAAATGGTGGAATTTTGAAATGGAGCTTCTCACAGTTCCTGCAATTTTTTTTAGACATGATGAAAATGCATTTGAACGTTTAATTTCTTCATTTTTTTGTTAAATTCACTCCTGCAGCAATTTCTGTGTATTGCAGGACTGAAAAAAATCACTATATATTATTTTAATTATAATTTAAATAAAACAGAACAACGCGGCAAAGATAATTCCACACCCCGGCGGCGACGGCTTGCGATCAACTGAACGAATTTTACAAAATGGTGGAATTTTAAAATGGAATTTCTCACAGTTCCTGCGACGTCAAAAGCTCATAGAAATTTTTCACTACTGGTCGAGAGGAGCTTACAGTTTTGGGGCGGGGAAATATCCCAAATAGATTAAAACCTAAAGCTCACACGTAAATATAGTTCTAAATTTGACTGAAAGGGGGCCAGAATTGGAAGCAAAAAAGTTTCCAGCAATTGAGCCGCTTAATTTGAAAGTGGGGAAGTCCAAAATGTCATGACAGATTTTTCTACATTCTTTTAAGGCAAAATCGACCTTATGACTTTGTGGACTGGACCACTTTCAAAATTAGCGGCTCAATTATATCTTTATTAATTTTTTTATGATTTTTAAAAAATTAATTAATTTTTCCATTTTGCTATAAAATAAAATCCTCCAGGAGTAAATTAAAACTTAATTTTTGCGTCTTAAAAAGCGATCAAGTGATGAAACCAATTTCTGAAAATTTTTTGGAACGAAGGGGCGGCAAATAAAAAAGCGTAGATTTTGTTAGAATTTTTATTTTAAACGTTTATTCATTTTTACAAATCGAACTTAATTCTAAATACGATTATTTATTTACATTGCGAATGCAAGTAATTCCAGGGTTAAATTTCAGCTCCCAGACTGCTGATCCCGGGCGATTGGATTCTGTGGAATAAAAGTAAAGAAAAATAATAAAATAGACGATTATATGGGAAAATATTAAAATTATATCATCAATGATGAGGGGTTTACGGGAAAATTGCCCAAAAATCCCCCCCCCCCCCTGCATACACAGTTACAAAAAAATTAAATTAACTGTTTCCTAAAAATCAAAAGAAATTTATTAAACAATTTAATTAAATTCAAAAAATTTCTTATATCCACGATTTGTTTTTCATTTTTCAGGGATGCACATCTAGGAATTTTAATTCTCTTGTGTTATTGAAATAATAAAAATAGCTCTTTTTATTTTACTTGCTTTTCGCCTTCTTCATTGTCATCGTCGTCTGAAACTTCTTCGTTACATGGGTAAAAAAGAACTCTAGAAAGGAGAAAACTATACATTTGGAAATTCTTAAAAATGTCACAAGCTTTATTGTTGTTTTTCCATATTTTTTTATTTTATTCACTTATTTATAAATTATGTACTACTTTTACCAAGTAAATAAAGAGCATTTTTTTTAGACACGGGGAATGCACTTTAACTTTTCATTTCTTCTTAATTAAATTCACTCTTTCTGCAGCAATTTCCGTGTTTAGCAGGGCTTAAAAAGATCCCTATTAATTATTTTCATTATAATATAAATAAAACATGTGATACATTTTCTCTGTTCTATAAAAGCAATTCTTTCCACCTGGGGCAAATTAAAATACCCTTTTTTTTAAAGCGATCAATTGATGAAAGGGCGGTAAATATGTACAAAAATGCAGAGTTTGTTAAATTTATATTTTAAACGTTTATTCATTTTTACAAATTGGACTTAATTCTAAATATGATTATTTATTTACATTGCGGATGCAGGTAATTCCAGGGTTAAATTTCAGCTCTCAGAGTTTTGATCCCGTACGATTGCGTTCTCTGGAGAAAAATAAACAATTATAATAAATTAAAAGATTTACTGGAGAAAATTTTAAATTAAATTATCCATGTATCCAACAATGAAATAAATATTTTTCGTATAAGCGCGCAATTGGGCGAATTAGAAATAAAAAATTTGATTCGGAAAAGCGCTAAATTCTACTACGAAGTTCTCATTTTTTTTCCAGGAGTAAATAAATAATTGCATTTTAATGTCAAATAATCAATCAACCGAACAAACCAAATTCTGAAAATTTCTAGGGCCAAAAAGTGTGATTTATCGATAAATGTTTATGTTTTTAAATTGAGATGGGTTTTACACATAATTTATAGAAAAATTTGTTTTTTAACAATCAAAATAAGCAGATTAATGATGTTAAAATTGATGGACATTTTGCTTCAATTTCGCCCCCTTTCAGTCAATTTAGAACTATATTTAGGTGTGAAGCCAGGTTGGCTTTTGGGCCAGGAACAGGGTCGAATTTCTATGTTTTTACGAAGTTTCTCCGCTCCAAAACGGCTTGGATCTGAGCTAAAAGTTGGATCATTCAGCTGCAAGTCTCAGCTAAACGCTGAATCATTCAGCTTCCAGATTTTAGCTGAGACCCGATCCAGTCATAATGAGCTTACGGTCTGTAGCGGGGAAACATCGCAAATAAATAGAAAATCGACCCTGTTCTCGGTACAAAAACCATCCTTCTTTCACACCTAAATATAGTTCTAAATTGACAGAGATGGGGCAGAACTGGAAGCAATGTGTCCACCATCTTTTAATCTCCTTATGATTGGTAAAAAACAAATTTATTCTTCCTCTTTTCTATAAAAAAATCATTTCCTCTAAGAATAAATTAAAACTTACCTTTTCGTCTTAAAAAGTTAAAAACTGTCGATATGGCTTGGGGCATTTTTTAAAAACTTCTTTAGGAACCCCTTTGGGGCTTACAAGTCCTTGCAAAATGATTAGAAAATATAAGCACAAAATGTATACAACATAACTAATTCGAATACTTTACATGCTTAATGTAATTCGCGGATAATTTTGCTCTCAATTGAGGTGACCAGGAAATACTTTCACAAGAAAACAAAATTATAAAATTACGTTTTAATTTCTATATTTTTATGTGTCATTCGATTTCAGGGTTTGTTATCGTTGCTAAGAAAACTACGACCAAATCCTGAAAAGGAAGCTCGAATCCTCCTTCTAGGGCTAGACAACGCTGGAAAAACAACCTTATTGAAACAGCTAGCTACTGAAGAAGTTACCCACGTAAGAAAACTTTTCCTCGCATACAAGAGACTTAATTTATTATTAATTTATTTTATCTTAGGTAACGCCGACAGCTGGGTTCAATATAAAATCAGTTGCTGCCGATGGATTTAAACTTAACGTTTGGGATATCGGGGGACAAAACAAAATTCGTCCTTACTGGAAAAACTACTTTGAAAACACCGATGTTCTGGTTCGATTGATTATTTTTTTTTATAAATCTAATAATTATTTAAAATTACCCTTTTATTTTTATAGATATACGTAATCGATTGCACCGATCGAAAACGTCTGCAAGAAACCAGTGATGAATTATTAGAAGTTTTAAGCGATGAGCGCTTAAAGGGGATTCCCCTTTTGGTTTTTGCAAATAAACAGGATCTCCCAAATGCGATGGTTGCTTCCGAAATAGCTGAAAATGTCGGATTAATTACCCTGGAAGACCGAACCTGGCAAATTCAGGCCTGTTCTGCAATTGATGGTACCGGCGTTAAGGTGAATGTTTACAAATTAACAACAAATTTAAGTTATTTTAACATTTATAAATTCAAATTTATAGGAGGGCATGGATTGGCTTTGCAAGAATATGAAGAAAAATTAAGCGAGTCATGCTTATATTAAAATGGTGTGCCTCTATAAAGTTTAATAGAAATTTTAAAATATTAAACTAATTTCATTAAGGGACGGATTTCATAAAATAATTTTTGCAAATTTTTGTTTTACACAACTTTGTAACTTTTTGAAAATGCAATAAAACATATAAAAAATTTGAGCGTAATAAAGTGCATAGTTATTTTTTAAAATCAAATATTTCGTCCCAATTAGAAAGCTAGATGTTTTTAAAATATATTTCCTTGTTCTATCAATTGTAATGTAAAACTTTTAATAAACCTCTATAAAAATGATTTTTTTTCGATTCACTTATTTTGAAATAAAAAAACATTAAATTCCTTTAAGATGAGCTTTACTTAAACCTCTTGACTCCTTAAAGCTATTTACAAAAAAACATTTCCGCCTCTTTGACTTATCACAATTTCAACGGAGGCCAATAGTAAATAATGTGAAATTTTTCGTTTTGATCAATATGCGAATAAATTTTAAGACTAAATTAACAGTTCATGAGTTATCTAGTTCCAGTATAAGTTATTTACAAAACAATATTTAAAAGTCTTTAGAAATTTTAGCGCTGCTCTACTACAGTTCATTGTGAATATATTCCGTTGTTACTTTCGCCTCTCCTTCGTGGAATCCTGTGCAATCGACTGGAAATCGTGCCTGTAAATTAAAAAAATAAAACAATTATTTTTAATTTGGATTAGATTTAAGACTCACATCTTAAACGATTTTCGTGACTATGGGTTACTTCATAAAAAAAAAGTAGGTATATACTTTGTAACATTAATTTTTCAGTGAGGTTTCAGTCATTAATTTATTGAAAAATAATATAAATCTTTTTAGTGTTAATAACCGAGCTCTCAAACTAATGTAAGTAACTAATTTTAGTTGGCACAAAAAATTAGTTAAAAAGCTTTTATTTTTCACTTTTCAATTTCTTTTTTTTCCCTTAGGGGTGGAATTTTGTTTTCAAATTTTAATGGGACCAACTTCGAGTAAT
This sequence comes from Machimus atricapillus, assembly GCA_933228815.1. Taxonomy (NCBI): domain Eukaryota; kingdom Metazoa; phylum Arthropoda; class Insecta; order Diptera; family Asilidae; genus Machimus; species Machimus atricapillus. The sequence continues at coordinate 3,086,927 of OW121788.1, read as the reverse complement.
AATCGAATAAAATAAGAATCATCAAAATCGGACTACTCTATAAAAAGTTATGCGCGAAGATGCATAAAACAAAACAAATAAACAAATTTACTTTACTTAAAGTGCTAAATTTAGAGAGTACCAAATAAAATAAAAATAGGCAATTTTAGGTTTTTTCGGTCTCATTAAATATTACATTTTTTATTTTTAAATAATCTAGCATATGCTACAGCACAATGTTTGAAGAATACTTCGTAATTTGTTTTTAAATTAAAATAATTAGTAACTAACTTAAAATAAGCATTTCAATGAGTGGATAATTTAAGAAATAGCGTTTGGCTTAAATTACGAGTTAATTCTAAAAAAAATTCAGTAAAACGTTAAGCTGAATTGCAAAGCAATTTATGAAAAACAAAATACCTAATTTTCTACTTATAAAAAAAAATACCTAATTTTCTATTTGTGAGCTGAAAGTGATAAAGATAAGTAAAAAAAAAATAAAGAACAAAAAAAACTGGGGCACCACTAAAAGTAGGATTGTCATCCATTTAGCAAATAGGTGAAGATGTCCCAAAAAAATGAGTAAATTCTTAATACGTATATAAGTTAAATTCCGTTATAACCTGGAACTGAAATCAGTTTTACCCTAATTTACTCTAATTGAATGCTTCTTTCAGATGACCGTTGAAAACGGAAGTTCTCTTCAAAAAAAAAAAAAAACCATAAATATAAGAATTACAAATCTAAAGACAAGATCACGAAAATTTCAAGATTTTTTAGAGCGATCATCTGAAGAAACAAAATAAACACACTACCTGAAGCGCATCAGGCGAGAATGCAGAAAGAAGTGTTAATTACAACTAAGCAGAAACAAACAAGTTTTTATACGTTTCTTAACTGATCGAGAGTTACGAGGTCTAAGAAATTAATTTGTAATATGCGAGAAAAAAGTGGGATCAGCAGACACCTACCTCACAATTGTACGGATCGTTGATGATAGAAAACAAGGTCCAAAAAGGTGTTCCAGTCTCTGAGCTCATTGCCCAAGCGGCTGCCATACTCCCGAATTTTATAGCACCTGGTTTAAATCCAGCCAATCCCAACTTTTCATTGGGATCATGCGAATTAAGTTGGCACAGCACGTACTTGTCGCATTGAGGTGTTTTTATGGCGAAATGATAGGCGCGATGTAGCTTCAGCACAGGTTCAATGATCTGCGAATCAACGATGAAAAACGATTTAAAAAAAAAATTATTATTTTTACAAGAGTGCCGGTCGCGGTTTTCGCAGACCATCACAATTTAAAGACAATTACGAATTAAATAGAGGTAGACGAGGAATCATCCAGAGCTCCTCTGCGTCTTCCTCCTCATTCCCAAGAAACTGGGTGTGATTGTGATTCATAAGACCTTAAAAATGATCAGCACCTACCTCAAGATTAACGGTGTCAGTGAGCTTGTCGCTGAGCTCAGTCGCGTTGAACTTCTTCAGGAGACCTCGAGCTTGACCCAATTTAAGCAACTCTTTTGCATAATTAACAGCCGGCTTTACGTACGTTCGGGACTCGATTTTCACGTTTAGATGCTTTTTGGCTACGTGGTCGAAAAGATTCGAAATGGTTTCACTGGGTCGAGACGGATCAAAGTATGTCGTCTTAGGATAACCTTGCGACTTCAGGAAGTGGTTGAACATCATCTGCGCTGACTGGATATATCTGGAAAAAAAAAATAATACTAAGAAAAGAAAACGAACTGGAGAAAGTCGACAACGGTATTTTTCAGGTATTCTTCAACACACAAAAAAAAAAGAACATATAGTCCATATATCGTGGATTAGGTGAACCCCAAGTTCTAGTTTCAATGCTAATAAATCTAGAGGGAATCGGAACGAGCCCATTTATTCTTTAAGAATTCGGCTAGGTGATAATTATGGAACATTCTTTTAATATCAAACAATTCATCAGCTCGACAGCGATTTTTAGGTCAACGCAACTGAAGCGTTTTTTTTGTTTCACTTTTCAGTTCCCGCCCAAGTCTCATTTGCATAACAAATTTCCGTTGTTGGATTGAAAAAAGCCCGGATGATGATTCATTTTTAAAATTAGGGAACTAGTATTTAGATGATATTTGAATTTCAGCAATTGCTTTTATTAAGCTGAATTGTGAATTAATTTTATAACACAAATTTGTATTTAAAATACTTTCTTCCATCGGTTTCCGTGGTGTAGTGGTTATCACATCCGCCTAACACGCGGAAGGCCCCCGGTTCGATCCCGGGCGGAAACACTTTTTATTAAATTATTATTTATATTATCATTCGTTTATTTCATACAATCAGTCACAGATAATTTTAACCAAATTTTCCTATAGATTATTAATCCGGAAACTAAAACTTTCTAACACGTCACGTTTTTGAAAACCGAAAAAAAAGGGTAAAAACTAAAAAATTTTATTTTAAAAATTATTGAGTAAGTTTTTCATCAGCGTGCTCCGTACTTGCGATTTTCATTCACTATCAATTTCATGAAGTAATCGGTTAATGGCAAAAAAACAAAAGTGAAATAATATCCTTCATTTTGTGACCTATTTTTAAAAATGTCCAAAATACGATATTTTTCTCTCAAGGGAGCAAAGTGATAGAAATGATGCATCACTTGTTATTTAGACCGGACTTACTTAAATTTGCAAAATGCGGGGTATAAACAATTAAAAAATCCTTTTATTTTATATATAAGAACTAAGTGAGTAAATTGTTTTTTTATGTCTATGCAACCCCCCTTATGACCTCATACTTAGGTTTTTTATATGTTTGAGAGAAAGACTAAAAAACAAATAAAAAAGAATAAAATAACTAAAAAAAATAAGGAAAAAGTAAAATAGATGTTTCTTTCTGCAATATTTAAAAAAAATTACGCATATGCATTTTATGTGGCTATTCTACGTCACGTTATTTATGAAAAAAGAATTGAAAAGTTCTAACACTAACTCCTATCTCATCTTCTTAGTTTTACAAAATAATATAAATGTATGTATATGTAATTACTAATTTTTATTAAACTAGTTAAATTAATAACTCGAAATATAGATTGCAAATTCGATTAGATAGTTAAAAAATGAAAACAAAAACTTGAATGTGAAATATTTTGAATTGGCCTTAATCCAGCGGGTCATTAATAAAAATTAATAATGATGGGTGATCGAGGATTAAGGATTAATTTACATAATCCATAAGTGTATATTTAAAAAAACAAATAAGTAAGTTGTTTTTTAGAAGAAGTAAGAGAAAGAGTAAATATTTAAAATTCTTTTTGTTAAGCCCCACCTTGGATTATAATTGAAGCGATTGAAAGAAACAGCGCAACATAAATGTTTCTAACATGAGCATAATCAAGTCGAAGATAGAAAACATAAAGCCGGAGCCACAAGTTTTGAGTCACAATGTAACTGTTAAGTGAATTGCCATGAACTTGTTTGGCAAAGTACTGTTAAAAGTGTTTCTTTCGATCGATCGACGAACGTCTTATGTAATTAAGAGGCCTCTTCTCTTAAGGCTTTCTTACCTTTGGTAGACTTCTGGATCGGCGATGTAATTTGCCCAATCGGCCAGGTAGAAGGTGGCGGCTCGAATCCATCGTCTTCTGAACGCCTGGTTGTGGAATGATTCAAAAAGTTTGTCATAGTCCAGCTTGCCGTCGCGGCCAGTGAAACCCTAATGAGGAATGTTAATGAACTCATTTTTAAAAAAAAAACGTCGCTTTTAAATTACTCTCCTTCTTTCTGTCTTGTCGATGATAGTTAAAATTGCAGGTAACCCAAATGGAAAAATGATTTTTACCTGAAAAATTGCGTGTACCCCGGATTTTTGCCATAGTGCTGCTGCCAAGTCGGAGCTAGAGAAATGGTCCCATAAGACGTGGATCTGTTCGAGGAATGGTGGAAGCACCCAGGCGTGGTCACGGTGCTTCTCTTGCGTACGCTGTCCTTCCGGGCCGTTGAACGAGGCAACCACTTGCATGATCATCGGTAAGAAATTCAAAAGATTGCTGCTTTCTTTGCTATTTCGTGATTTTCTTTGATTCTGTGAGCTTAGGAGCGTCGAAGCGATTTGTAGAATCGAGTCCAGGCCTGTTCCGGCCTCATTTTCTTGATGGGGCTCATCATCATCATTTCGTTTCGATCGATGCTGGGGGGGCTGCTCATCATCTGAGGTGGTGAACATTTCGATTACATTACTGATTACAGAGGGATCGAATCCTCCTCCTCCTCCTCCACCACCACCGCCACCGTTTCCTGCATTCGAGGCTGCGATTAAACTTCCTAATCCAGAGATTATCTGAGCTGCCCCCGATTGAGACTTTTCCCCAGATCCACCTGGTTGCATGAGAGTTCCAACTATGGAAGCAATACCGGCTAAACCAGATCCACCGTTATTGCCCTGGTTTGTGAGAGCGTCTTGCAAGAAGGTCGATGCCATGTCCAAGAAAGGGTTAGAGTCATCATCCCTGCTGGGTCTTTGAGTCGTATGACCGCAAGAAATGTTTACACACAAAAATATTAAAACAAAAATTCTTTTAAAATACATTTTTTTTTAAATAAATAATTAAGTCACTTTTTCACTAGACCCGATCAAAAGAAAACTTATATTTAAAACCCACTAATTTACAAAATACCAAACAGGCACTACACTTAATTTAATTAAAAAAAAAAAATTATTTAAAAGAAATTTAGTAATATTCGGTAACTCAGACCGGTACCTAACGTCTTATTCTTACGAATTCCGTCGTTCTTCTGATTCCAGATTTCAAAGACCACAGCAAGACCCAAGTCGTTTCGCTGAAACTCAGCAACGTGTAACACAACGACGGGAATCTTCTTCGACCTCTGGAGAAATTATTCTTGGCTTCTTACCTGAGTTTTTCCTCAAACAAAAATCAAGATAAGCGCCAGAGAACTTAAAGGTGCGTAAGTGCAGGTGCGAATTAGGAGAACTCATAAAATTTTAATTTTATCTTAGGCGCCAATTTATTTAGGACAGTAAAATTTGAAAGTACTGTCTACGAGCACTTTGGTAACATTTAAAATATGACTGTAAGGAATTATAATTTATGATTTCTTTTTATTATGTGACATACTCTCAAGGTTGTAAAAGTACCTACTTAACCCCGATTAAATAAAGATTTATGATTTATTATTTGTTAAACTATAGTCCCTCGAAGTAAGTTACGTTTTTCGAATAAAAAAAATTACGAGTTTAAACGCAAGCTAATTTACATTAAATTTAAAAATCTAAAAGTTATTGACGATGCAATTAATTATTTTGTGTCTATAATTTTTCAGATAGGAAATCCGCGTTACGGTGTGACCGTATGGTTTGGTTTATAGATATTTGCAAAAAAAAAAACAGAATAACAAAATATGTACCAAACTTTGTGATTATGACACCAAAAAAATTGTTCGAATTTGGCGACTTTCCAATTTTCAAAGAAATGCTATTATTTTAAAAACTAGAAAATTTATATTTGAGTTAAATATGGCTTATTGAGAATGTCATGAATTTTTGGCACTTCTTGTAGAAATAAAATAGTAAACCAATAAGTTTTTTAAAATAGAGGAGAGTTACAGGATCAAATTACTAATAATAGTAAGATTTAAACTTTCAATAGATTCTAGAGTTTAAATGTTATGAAAACATACAACGAAATAAGTAGATACAAATAAAAAGTCGGTCTCTTTTCAATGGCTTTTGAATAAAAAAAACTATAATTTAACTATTTTAAACGGAAATTCAAAGCGAAAACAGTTTAGCTAAATTGTAGACAAAATGTCTTATGTAAAGAAATTGTAACTCTATGATTTTAAGACTTTACCTGAAATATATTCATCATAAAAGTTCACGTTCGTACGACTAAAAATAAAAGTCTTTCATTTCTTTAAAACTAACGTAAATTATGGACATTTTCTATTTTCATTCAACTCGTTAAAATCCACTCCCTTTTTCATGTAATTTCCTGTTCCAGCAAATGCATACAGGCATTTGAAAAAAAAAATAAAGGAAAAAATAAAAAGAAGATAGGTTCACCAGTGCAAGGCAAAAGATGCATACCGAATCGCATGGAATCTGCGATTATCGTCATAAGAAGTGCATTACCTTCTACGAATTCAATTAAATTTACCTGCACCTTGCGTTTCTCTGCAATTCCACGCACGAATGTGCAGCAGTGCGGATGCATTGAAATAAAATCCCAAGCTGGTGTTTGAAACTGAGATGCAGATAGACTTCAGAGATTGCAAAATCCGGCGACAAACCCAATTTTTGCAGTAAACTAGCCACCTCTAGCATCAGTGCAACCGCAACTGCAAGATGTTATAAAATTCACTTTCTCCTGTTTGTTTCATAGATTCGAGGAGTTTTACGGTTGTTTATAAACTTTTTAAGTACAACCAATGGATTAGATGAATTCCAGTGAAGCAGTCGAGTAATAGATGCCTTCAAGAGCGGAACGTTTCAGAGAAAAATAATTTTTTTGATCCTGTGGTATTAAGTTATTTTTTTTATATTCGATTAAATGGGGATAACTTGCAGAAATGTGGACAGTGAAGTGGCTAAGAAACTTGACAATTTTTTCCCTATCCCAAATTGTTTTATTGAAGTTAGTCCCGGTCCTGTTTTACTTCCTAAAAAATACGCGGATATTGGTGAATCTATCATGGATTTAACCATTTTTGAAGATGATGTTTGGATTATATCGTACCCAAGGACAGGTATGTTTTTAATATCACCAATTTTTTTTATAGTTAAATTAAAATTAATACTGGTTTAAAAGGATCTACATGGGCACAAGAAATGATTTGGCTTTTGGGAAACAAATTGGATTTTGCTGGTGCCAAAAAAATCCAACAAATTCGTGCCCCTTTAATAGAGCTAACAGCAGTTTTTGGAGAAGATCACTATGAATGGGTGGCGTGAGTATAATAAATTTTGTATAATATTATTCCACACAGTTGGAATTATTATTTTTTCTACAAGAAATTCAATGGGAAATTCCGTGGATTGGGTGAAGAATATGCCAAGACCAAGATATGCAAGATCCCATCTGCCTCTTCAGTTGCTCCCAGAACAGCTCGAAAAAGTGAAACCGAAGGTGATTTATTTAAATCTTATTTATAATATTAACTTATAAATTTTTACTATATAAAAAAAAAGATAATTTATACTGCTCGAAATCCGAAAGACCTATGCGTTTCATTCTATCACTACTGCCAGCTCGTTCACGGACTCTGCGGTCCCTTCGAACAATTTTGCGAAATGTTTATCGCCGAAAAATCATTGGTCTGCTCCTACTGGAGCCATGTTCTACCATTTTGGAAAAAACGAAATGAGCCAAACATTCTCTTCCTCAAATATGAAGATATGAAACGAAATCTGCCGAGTGTTATAAAAAAATGTGCAAACTTCTTAAACATCGACTATGAACTATCTCCGGAGCAGATGGATAAAATATGCGATCATTTAAAATTTGATAAAATGCAATCAAATCCTGCTGTTAATTTGGATCCTGTGATTAATTCAAATAATAAAACATCTAACAACAATGTAAAATTCATAAGAAAAGGACAAATTGGGGATTGGAAAAATCATCTATCGCCCGAACTATCCGATAAAATTGATCAGTGGACGAGGAAGAACACAGCTGGAACTGGTCTTGAGTTTGAGTACGAGTAACAAGTTTTTTTGAATTTTTCTTAAACCCGAATATGCAATTGCGACTTTCACATAAGAGAAGATTAAAGTTTCCGACTTTTCTGCAGTTTTGTACGTGCCAACCGGCTTTATAGCTTTATGCAACTACTCAAATTGATGCGAATCATAATAACAAGCCTTGATACTTTCTCTTTTATAATGTTGGATTATAAGCAAATAAAATAATTGTTTTTATTATTCATTTCCTTAAAATCTTATCGCTTTTTTCTCCTTTACTTCTTCTTGGGAAACTTAAAACTATTTTATATATTAAACCATTTATTTACTTACATATTTTTAATATCCCCTCTCTGTCTGATGTTCCCTCCCTTTTAGAGAATTGGATAGTTAATTAATTTTCCTCTACCATTTAGATAGGAAAAGGTTCCAAATAAATATTTCTTTTGCGTAATGATCTATAAAAATAAAAACGAATTAAATAAAATATAACTAAAGTAAATAAAACGTACCTTACATACAATAGTTTTGTGCAATGAATTTTAAAAAATATATAAAAAAAGTAAAGTTTTGAAAGTTTAGATAACTTTTTGATTATCAGCAAAGCCTAAGTAGAAATATGAAAAATTGATGTTTCTTATAGCAATTAAAGAAGGACCAAATAAATGTAACAAAATAATTTTCTCTGAAAAAACCTCTGAAACTGAAACGTACTATGCTAAAAAACTAAGTCAGATTCACGTTTCCTTCTTTTTTGGATTTTCTTTATCAGGTTATATTATAAGACACGTCACGAATTGTTCTACTTTTTTAGAATTTCATTTTCAAATGTTTTACATTTCATAAAAACAGTAAGAAATTAAACAATTACCTTTTAGAACCATTTCAACGAAAAGTTAGTAATCAAGAGCAGACGAGGTCTTTTCTTCTTGTTCTTCATGTTTATAAATTCTGTAGTTTTAGAAACTATTTTCGATTAAATGCAACAAAAATATATTAGATGAGTATTACGTTCCTGATTTCAACTAAGGATCCAATGAAAACTTCTGTAGTGTTAATTTTTAATTTTCTAACATTATTCTGTAAAAAAAGAAGGTACATATAATCTAGATTAATACGGATGGATTTTTTTTTAAAATGTTATAGGTTTGTATGCAAATATGAGATTAACATGAAAATATTTACAATATTTATTTGTTTTTGAACAGAAAGCGAAAAAAGTATCGACAGATTTTAAATAATAAAATTAAATAAGACAAGATCAAATGTTTCAGTCATTTTTCTAAAAATGTCTAGATGTATAACTCCTATTCACACAGGCATTAACTGCTACAAGGAACAAAACCAGGGCGAATGCTCCACCAGCCAATTCCTCGCTAGCCCTACTTCTAACGTAACTATCGACGATATGAATTTTCCAGCCCATGTTCGCATGAGTAAAACTATTATAATAAACAATATCCGGCCATGATGAGTTTGGAGTTATTTCCAGTGAGGCAGGATCACCTTCATCGCATGAAAATCTGAGGCTTCTGTTGAATTTCTTAAAAGTCATGAAATTATCATCTAATCGTCTATCGTAGCCGGACGGGTATCTTCCAAGGCATAGCGGACCGGCTGATTTAAAGAATTGAGAAAGTTTTTAATCGAGTTTCTGTATTTTAATAGTTGTGAAAATGTATCTACCTGCTGTCGGTTTAGGCCTACCCCTCCTTGTAAATTCAACGCCAGCTAAAACTCGAATTTCACTTTGTTTTGCATCCGAAAGACGATCATATCCTCCTTTTGGTTCATCGGTTATGACCAACGGATGGTAGTATTCTGGTGAATGTGGGTTATTTCCACCACGAACCTGAAGTATAAAAATAATAAATATAAAACACTGTTAAAAGGGGTTGTATCTGCATAAGAAATTTTTGTTTCCTATTCTTCCAAAAAATCCCTAGATTTATAATCAATAACGCCCAAGCATGAAAAACACTCAGAAGTGTTCTTAAAATAAATTTTTTGAGCAACTCTGTGGTGTAACAATAGGAAATTTGTATTTTATCAAACTTTTTGTTTTTGTTTAGTAAACAATCGCCATTTATCGAAAAAAAACTTCTATAACTAAGATCTTGTGTACTTCAACAGCAGAACTCATGTAGTTTATGAAAAAAAAGTTTTTATGCTTCCAAATGGTGATTTAGAGTAGTTCTACTGCGTGCAGCGGAGAGACTTTTTTAAATTATGTTTTGTTATTTGCTGAGCTACAGCCGCCATTTTGTAAATTTATGTCAATAAAAATCTTTTTTCATATTCCTGAAGAGTGGCTTAATCGATATATATCATTATTTTAAAACGAGCTCACAAAAACAAAAAGGTGAAAAAGGCCTTTTTTTTGGGTCTTAGAAAGAGAAATAATGGCACTAAATTATTTGTAGCTTACGTCGTGACTCAAGAATCTATACTTTACCTTAAATACATAAGTTAATCCTCTTCGAAGCCAAAGCTCCGGTATCATAAACCCATTAATATACCATGCCAAGCCATTAGAAACGTGACCTGTAAATTTAAAATGTTACTGTATAAAAATGACGATTTGAATATCTTTTACCTGTCAGCCCTTGGTAGCCACGTCTTCCACCAGCAGGTCCAAGTACGGCGTTGAACGTGCGCACAGATCTAAATAAAAAGAAATTTACTTCACAGTCATTTGCATTCACTTAAGGTAAACAAACCTATCAAAAATTTGAGCTTGACTCCAAACTTCAATTTCCTCTTGTTTCGCCTTCGTAAAACTGAAACAATCGTTCACAGGTTCAGTTGTATTGAAATGAATAATTATATCAGCTTTTGGATAAATATTGTGATAAGCTGGCTCCTTGTTTGAATCCAATTGGCCAATAGCCCACACCACATACATCGGCCGGTCAAGTTTAAATTCCTTGTCTCCAGGGTCAGCTAATAAATAATACAAAAAATATTATAAAAATTCAGTATAATGTATTTTATAATTTTACACGATATTAGGGTTCTTCTAAATGTGACAGTGTTAATTCCATTTTCTCTACTGTATGTATTAAGTTGGAAACTATCAAGACCTCCGACCACATCGTCTCGACAAACACCTTTATTTTGACCGAGAACTTGGACGCACTGTAAAATATAACAAATGAGTTTAAAAAAGAAATTAAAGAAATTGAAAATTAACTGACTGGCGCTAGGGAGGTGATATTGTAGTCCGTTGAATAACCGCGAGCTCCATCAATGTACGCTACTACAACATCGGATCCAATCATTTGACTATGTGACTCTGATCCTGAAATTCCAAAAGACATGTACTCATCCTCCTCCACTTGTCCAGATATTTGTATCGTAATTTGTGGTCCAAACACTTCCCAAGATACACGCAAATCTTTATGTAATTGTCTACAGTTCGGCAATGAGTCTGTTAATGGAGTTATTTTTACAAGAGATGGTGGCACATTCAAACCATCAGGCACAAGAATTGATCCAAAATTTTCATTTAGATCCAAATCATAAATACTGATCCAATCAATGTCGAAAATTGTCATATCACCAGGTAAAACTAGCGTAACAGTTTCATCGTCATATTTTCTAATAGGATCCAAACTAGAAAAGGAAATTGTAAAATTATTCTAATATCAGATATTGTAGTATGTATTTTAAACTCACTATCCCATCTCGTCTGGTATTTTACTACCCTTGCTAGACGGTTGAGGTCCAACACCAGCCCAAAAAAATGTTGACTTTCCAGTTCCATCGTAGTTAAATTCCGGAATTCGAATTGTTTTAGAGTCCAAAATTTCAAGAGCTCCACTACTCACATTGTGGCTTCGTTTTGAAAAACTAGCAACATTTTGAGGCATTGGCGGTTCAAACTCTTCTGGGATGTAAATATCTCCAAAATCATTTTGACTTCCGAGGTCATAGATCGCAAACCATTTGACTTCAGTAATTTTTTTCTTTTCTGGTAGTGTAAGGGTAAATTCTTTGTTGAAGTATCTCTCCAAAATATTTGTTCTAAAATATGATATTTATATCAGTTTTTTGTTTTTTAATTTATGCACAAAAACTCTTACTTTCCATGTTCATCTGGCACTATGAACCCTTGAGGTCCTGGCCTATTTGAAGCTCCGGACCAAAAGAATGTGTCAGCTCCATTTCCATCATAATTAAATCCAGTTAACAGAAAGGTGTACTCATTTACGGCGTAAACATCTCCTGATACCTGAAAATTATAATTTTCAATAAATTAAACCGATATTGATAATAACTGAGAAATACGAAATTACCTGATGATGATAGGAATTTAATTTTCCTATGTACTTTCCCTGATAAGGCCCTTCTTCATCTCTGGCGCTTTCTGAAAATAAAATTGTTTGTATTATTTTATTCAAATTACATTTTGTTTAATAATATTTATGCAACTAGCCTTTCAAAGAAACTAAACTATAGCAGTCTATCCCTTTTCGACCTCACAAAAATCGTTGGAAATTTAAGTCATTTAAAAAATTGAAACTCTCCATCGTGGAAAAACCAAAAGTATTCCAATTTCCCTAATCTATACAGATTTATTTTATTTCTATCATATAAAAGATTGGAAGCAGAAACAATTTTCTTTAAAAATCAAATAGAAGGATCTGCTTAACCTTGAATAAATATTCCAGATGTATTATTTTTCTATTTACGTATTTCTTAATTACACAATGAAGGTGATTCTTAAAAATAATAATCATTTGATGATCTTTACTATAAAAAATCTGAATAAAACAACAGCGGTTAAGTTTTTATCTGTTTTAAAGAATACAACAAAAAAATGACTCCAGTGACCCAACATAAGCAAAATAATCGCCTTAAGATCAAAGTTAAAAGAGTTAAATTAAAAAACACCCTTGTAAGTATCGTTATTAGTTGTATTTTGATTCATCACTATCAGTGAAATGAAGAAATTAAGTTTATATTCTTTGATCATCTACTGAAGGAGAGAATTTCGAGTCTAGTACGAATAGACTTTAATTGCAAAACCCGATTTTACTATCCAGGTCATATAGGAACTATTTGCAACATCAAGAAGTCTGGTTGATTTCCAATCGATATGTTGTATGTATGTGCCTAAAGTAGTGCACTTTCAAAGAAATAAGAAACCAGAAATATTTATAAGACCGGATTGTAAGGAAACTGCACATGTTAGAAATATGAGTCACTCAGCAGTTTGCAGGACTACTTATATCAGAAAATTATTATTCATAAGCATGTCTTTGTTGCCAAAAATTTGGCGAAAGATTTTGCGAGAAAACTCGTTTAGGAAAACCTTCAAAAAATTACCTACCATCCTTGCTTTCACTAAGATGCCAAATCGCCCGTCCATAGCTCTAAAACTACCAAAATTCCAAGGGTGAGAGAAACAAAATTTAGTAGTCTTTCTTACAAAGGAAAAACTTTGAATTTTTCTGAATTTCCCCATCATGCCACATGGCGAAATTTCTGCCATTATTATTGCAAAAAGGAAATTCGCGAAACAAATATCTGACTACGGATACGCATATTCTCGCCCTGTTTGCGTTTACTCCAAAAAAGTAAAAGTGAAACGAATAAATCTCGTTTCGAAGAAATTAGGCGTCACAGTCGGCGAGTATAGTGCAATTTTTTTTTCTCTCACCGCAAAGGCGAACATGTGTACAAAAAACAAGTTTCTCGCTTTTGTTGAAGTCTTTCGTTTTTGGATAGAATGACAATCTCTCTCTAGGGCTTGACCACTCTCAGATATTCGCCAGCTCACTAAGCGTTGGTAGTGACGTCGATGTCTAATAAAAGTATCTTTGGTATCATCGAATCACAACAATAAATTCCAATCAAGTAGGCAACTACTCTAATTAAACGGTAAAATTTCACACTCACCTGTTTGGCATACGTAGCCCAGGAGTAGAATAATCCATGACCAGTGCGGAAATTTGATTGCAGACACAATTTTCATTTTATTTTTTCTTCACTTAATTAGTTACACACTAAGGGGCCACCTTCCTTAATATAATTTCTTTTTCTATCACTTTGTGGATCATGAGAATTTCATTTCTTACTCACTTTTGCACAACCACAAGAATTTTATTAAACATTTAAAAAAAAAATATATGATAAAAAGAGATCAGAAACAAAGGGGAAACCCGCTTCAAACCACTTTCATTTTTGCGACGAGGTGGCTGCTTGCTACCTGGGTCCGACCTATTGCTTTTCTTGGCGATCAGATACTAAAACTGGCCGAGTCGAGGAGCCATGTTTCGATCTTAAGAAATCGGTGTGTGTCTCCTTACCTTGGCTGTCTGACTGTCTGCTTGAAATTTCAGTTAGCAAGCATCGGATTGTGTGTAAGCAAAATAAGCAAACTTCTTGCGGGCGATTGACTCACGCTAGAATTTAAATGAGATTTTCGGTATAACCCGAAGCAGTGACCACCTACAATTTACTGTGGTATGCTTTGATTTCACAGTTAACGACCCTTGGGTGAACTCTTCCAAACTTCCTTTTATTGTAAACTTCTCAGAATTTTGTTTGTCCGTCCGTCCGTTTTAAATCTACTTTAAATTTATCGAAGACTATTATAACAAGTAGAATTTTTTCTAGTTCTTTTTTTTTATCCATTAAATCACAATACAGAAGATGCCTTCTCAAATATTTCTTTCAAAAAAAAGATTTACATTAACAGTGATCCAAAGGATCGAAATTGGCAGAAAATAAAAGTGGTCTATTTTTACTTAATTCCCAAACAAAAGGTGATATTTTTGGAAAATTTGAACAAAAGATGTTCCATTTTTTATTGTTTATTATTTTGTTTTTTAATTTGCTATAAAAATAAGTATCCGCTTCACAAATTATCTTACTAAAAAAAAAAGCACCTGAATATGCAAATACATAATGTAGTGACCACTGTAAGTTTTCTTAGAAGTTCTCCTTAGAATATTTTTGCATTTAACACTTTTCTCACGAAAGCAATTTTGAGAATTCTATAATTCAATTTTTTAACCTTTAAAAAAATGTAAAAATATTGTACTAGTGTCTCAAAGTAGAATTTCATATTTTCAAATTTAAAGTATGGATTTTTAACAATAAATAATTTCCAATGTATAAATCATATAAACTTATAAAATAATAAAAGTGAAATTCTCTTACGATAAGGAAACTGTCTGAAGAGGAAAATAAATAAAGGTTAGAAAAATAAAAATAAATCGTCAAGTATAAAGTCGATTAATTTATAGGATAATCTGGAATGTCTTTAATGTGGCGAAACAAATAATATGATGTACGATTAAAAGAAAGCATAAATACAGATATTCAAGTAAATTACTATAAATCTTATATAACAGATTATTGTGAAAGTTTTAAAAATACTCATAAATAAAAGGCACTTTCAAAATATTTTTTTGTTTATTTTTTTTCTGTTAATCGCCTATTTATCGCTTTTAGTTACATCTGAAGCACTTAGCTCATTTTATTTATTTTCCTACTTTATGTAAAAAATTATGTTTCAGTATTGGTTTAAAAAGCTAATGTTTGCAGCAGAAAATCTGTAATGTCTTTTACGTTTCCACTTATATTATCAACACACTGTTGTTGCTTTGTATCTTTTGTAATTATTTATGATTTTTTTTATATTCAATAATAAATATTAACAAATTTATCTCTTTAATTTCATTGGATTCTGTTTTTCTTTCCTTTTTGTTTGTTTTTTTACAAGATTTGCATGATGCCAATTTTAACTCTTGACTGCAACACACACTCGATGTACTTATATCAATATTTAGCGAAACAAAGAGGATTTTCAAAAATAAAATATTTACTTTTAGAACAAAAAATGTACTGTGAATATGATTTTATGATGAATTATATAATGGAAGACGAAATCGAAAATCATCTGTGTTCCTTTAATAAATTTTGAATGTTACACCACTATCAATAAAATGTCATCACGTTCAATACAACCCTTCATAAGGACGACTCAAAAAGTAATGAATTAAATTTTTAAGTATCACGGAGTTTAAGTTCAATCGTGCAATTGATCAAATTATTTTATGATAACCTCTTTCTGCTTTAACTTTCCATTTTTGTTTTCATAATACTATTAATTCGTTTAAATACTAACTCGTGATCTCAAATATATTATAAATCGCGTTTTTACCTTATTTGATATAGAACAAAAAAAAATTACTTTGGTGCACCTGGTAACGAACCAACAAATTGAATTAAAACCCATTTGGAATTTTTGGTTTTTAACAAAATGGTTATTTAGATAATCTGGATTGGGTAAAATGTTAAAATACAAACCAGTAAAATAATTAGATTATAACGAAAAAAATGCATAAATATGCTGAATGTGAGCTAATCGTGTTGTACAGAATATTTACAAGTTACTGTAATAAGAAGAAAACATTGCGCAACTACAAGCTTAGCTACACAAATTATATTTAGTTACTTTTATGAAGCCATGTCAGTAGACTAAAATGATCTGTTTAAAAGAACTTGACCGGGCAGGGCAGAGGTCAACTGTACAGTAAAAATTAACAAAACCAAAGTTTTATTCAAATGGCAGCTTTATTTCTGAAAGAAAAAGGAGCCAAAATTCCAAAGCAATGTTAAAATTGTAACGTATTGAATTCGAGCTTTAAATTCTCTAAAATAGGAAATAGTGAGCTGCAAAATTTAAATTACAAGCGCCTCGAAAAATATGCACAAGAGCTCTTTCGAAAATGTCCTTATGTTTGTAGTGTTGATTTTCGAAAAAAAAACCTTAGTTTAGGTTAAGTTAAAGTTCGGGAACATTAGTTTGTTAGTTCAAAACATTAAGTAAACTAGCGTACAGACCTTTTGTGGGTTCTCACAAAACCTCACTTGAAGTTCATATTTACAAGACGTTAAACTTCTTATCTAAAAGTATCAGATCATTGCTTCAAAACCTGTAACCCATAAGGAGAGAAAAAATTGACTGACTAGGAGGAAATGGTACCACTGAAAGGTAAATATGAATTAAATTACAGTAACTTGTAATCACAAGCTCAGATTTATTTTTAATTAATCTCTATATGCCTTTAAATGAAATATGTATGTAAAAAAAAAACTGCAACTCAAAGACGTCGAGGATATAAAAAAGGATTTTGAATAGCTTGATAGTTTTTTGTAATATCCTAGATTTTGGTTCGAGTGAGCTCCGATATTTGATTGTAGACATAGCCGGACTTGCCGTAAACGATAAATAAATAGAAGCCACATAGACAAATTCATTCGCTTTTATCGATCATACTCAGATTCTTCCTTATTACACTAATTATTATGAGGTAATTGAGTCACTTGCCAATTTATACTTATAAATCGATGTTAATGTAAACAGATCTATTTAAACTGAATTATCTGTGATATTTTTAAATCAAATCATCCAAAATTAATTTGAATGAAATAAAAATAATATACGTGAGTAGAATAAAAGGATATGTTCGTACATATATTACTTAAATATAATTTGGACAAAAAAAATATACAACAAAAGCTTGTGACAATTTCGATGATGATGGTGTTTATGAAATCTAGTGATATTCACATTCTTACTCCCTATTACAACAAAATATGTTTCGAACAAAATACGTATAAGGCAAATTCAAGAATTTGCGAAGACTTCATAAATCTCAAAATAATGATCAAGAGAAATTTAATATTTCCAAATATGTATACGAAAAACAAAAAATTTTAAAAAACGCAGTTAATCATAAAAGAACCATTATTAATTTGAGTTCAGTATCTCCTAAAGTACAATCTAATATAAAAATATGGATCAAACGAAAAGCGATAATTTCGAACACAATCAGTCTCCCACTTAACACCTTTAATCGTTCTTCAGTTTTCGAATCGAAATAAAATCTTTAAAGGTTTAAGACCTATTATGTAAATTGAAAAGAAATTGAATCCAGATCTATGACCAATGATAAAAATTCGACAAACGTTATCGAAATGTTTGAATCTAACTTATAACACATGATCGAAAAATTAAAAACTAGTTGCTAAAAATCGATGGCACTTATTGTATTTTTTTTTTCCACGATTCCTTTCAACAACAAAAGAAAAAACAGCGACACAAATTTTCTAGCTGAGACATTCAACAACTAATACATATTCAATCGAAAAGCCTATTGATTCACCACAGTACATTCTATGAAACAAAACGTAAACCGAGTGAAGACAAAAGCCAATTCAATAAACGAAAATTCTACTCAATTCATAAATGAACAAATTTATTGAGAATCCGCAAAAGGATTAAAAATAATGCTAGAACTAAACAACTAGTCGTAAGTAACTATAAACAATAACTTTACACAGTATTATAATTTAAAAAAAATAATAATAATTATAATTTTACGTTTAAGTTTATTTTTCTCAGGTTGAACTTGTATGCAATTTTTTTATAAATTATTTATGCCTATTTTTTATCTTATCTCCTCATTCGGTTTAAGTGTTTTAGGTTCTTCTCGAACATGGCAAACTCTGGTAGTGTAGGTCGTCAGCCGTGCCTGCTTATGCTGTTTTTTACTTTTTTTTCTTTTTTTTTTCACTTGCTTGATTATTTAACTGGAAACATGGCGTGGAAATGATTCGATTGTAATTAAAGTATTGAAATAATTAGAGAATTAATTGATGTAATAATCGTTAATAACAAAACTGTTAGCTAAAATTTATCTTGAAATATAAATAAGTTGTTGGTGGCTGCCACTGCAATAATATTCTCTAAGGGATGCCAGGCCGTGTGAAGAATTTTTTTATTGAAGTCAAGGCAATCAACGCTTATTTCGTCTTTTTTCCGCTTCCCACCCGTACACACTTTACGCGGCTTCAGAATCGTCTTCGGTTTTATAATGTCCCGCGAAGCCTCTAACGTGACATCTTTTTTCGTATTGCGATCAAAAACTCTAAAGAAATTATTGTAACTGCCAGTCATTATAGCCGTGTCATTTCCATTCCAACAGCACTCAAACTTATCGAAAATGCAATCATTTTCGTATAAAGAGCAAAGCTTAGCTCGCAAATATTCGTGTACCTAAGTGGACATATAAAGTATGAAAACCATATTCTTTGTTTTTTTATTATTTTTTTTTTAAATAAAATTAACATGCTAGTACTCACTGGATAGGTTTCTATTGGCTTTGTTTCCATGTGAAGATCCCAAACTTTGATGCTTAGATAGTCCCGGGATATCATATACCGGCCAGAATTACTTAATTTTACATCGCTAATAGAGCTAATTATCTCACTGAAAAAACTTCTATTTGTTGGATTTTCAGGCTCCTCAAATTGTTTTGCATGCTTGTCGCATAGCGCTGCTGATCTCATATCACATAATCGTATTGTGCCCTTACTACTTGAGTATACAAATAAATTGCATTCGGTCGGATGGAATTCCGCCGCCGTTATCACCTCCGTCAGTTCTTCCATGTTTTGCGGCTTTATGTCAACGATATTAAAACTTTGATCTGTTATTTCTAAATTCCACAGGTTTATTCGCAAATCATCGGCGGAGAGATAAGTCTCTTGGTCAGAATTTACGGAAATTGAGTTTATGTGATACGTGTGTGCATTGGCAAAAATTCGTCGTGGTGACGCTTCTACCATAAGCGCTATTTGTTTTATTGAAGGAACTTTTAATGTGGTTATACAGCTGGGGTCCTTAACGATTCCATTTTCCTCTTTTGTATTATATCCTTCGAACGCTTTATCACGTTCTGATACCTTCCACAATTTTATTGTTTTGTCGTTTGTAGAAAGAAGAAAATGTGCTGGGTTTTTCCGTCTCAGCCATCGAATTTTGTTAATTTTTTCTTCTATTTCTAACGATTTTAAGTAATCAAATTCCGGTTCGTGCGATTGAAAAGTGGAATAAACATTATATTCGCCCCTCTTCGGAATGGCTGTTTTGGAGGCTGGATCTCTCTGCAAGGAATAATTTTTTATCATTAAATTCAAGATCAAATTTTGAATAACATAAATTAAAATGCCGACGATTGTTATATAACAAAAAAAAATTTGAATATGACCCTCAACACCTTTTCTGGTTAAAGATCACTCGTCCCAAAAGGGGTTTCTAAATTTCGAGTTCTATGTTCTATGGCTTAAAATATTTATTTGAAACCCAGGTTTTATGTCTTCCACAAAGGTGCAAATATCTATTTTTCTATAATCGAATTTAACTGCGAAAATTCCAATATCCGGTCAATTTCTTGCCAACTTTGATGCGTTTCATATTTTGGGCTTCTAAGGGCAAAGGCATTATTTTGAGTCTTAAATCTTCCGGGTCCTTAATAGCAACATATTTGGCTAATAATGGTGAATGAGCATTTTCCGTCTTGAGACATGCAAAAATATTTCTTATCAAGGAAACTGCCAGTGTAATCAGCAATTGTTTTGATTTAGTTTGAATCACTTTTCGATTACATTTAAAATCATTAAACGGCGTTTGTCGGAGATATTCTTTAAACTAGAGAGACATAATTATAAAATATAATCCGAAATTAACTAAACTGATTAGAATATGTACCAACGATGAAAGAACATTCTTGAGATAAGTTTTGTATATGTTTATAAAAGGCAACAAAACAATATTTTAATATCCGGTATAAATATCGTTTCAGATATCAAATCTGAATGGTATAAATGTTTTTAGTTTTTAGTGTCCAACATCTAAAATTTTTCAAAACAACTAATAAATATTGAATTGAAAATTTTAGAACCATTTAATAAATATAAAAAATCCTAAACATTATGAAAAGTACAAATTGTTAATGATGCAAAACACAGATAACTTTATCCAAATCGTTTTTCTGCACCGTAATCAGGCAGCCACGTGCAAATTCAGCAATAATAGATTAAATATTTACATGTACGTCTTGAGATATTCATATTACTTTTGTTTACTTTCTATCGCGGCAAGAAGATCAAAGTTTGTTGCACTCAATTTTTAGTAATTCAATAAATATAAACATTTTTTTTCAATTTCAATCTATGTAAACATGTTCGCACAACAAAATCTATTCCATTGAATTGATAAAAAAACGTTATTACTAATCAAAAGATAAGAGTAGACCTGTTCATCAAAATATATTATTGCAAACATGCTATTTAGCTATAGAATTTGTTAAAAAAATACGAGATTAAAAGCCATGAAACCGATGCGTTCCCAGAGAGTAAGTGACGGAAAGTATAGCAAAATTTTTAAATGGGACTTTTAAATACAACTCTTGTTGTTATCATGATGAGTGGATTTATATTTAATTCTATTAATGTACTCACTTGGAATATGACGACTCGCCCTCCCTTATCACCTGTAGCAAGCAATTCACCATCATGATTAAATTCTACGCAAGAGATTATATCGGCATCTGTGACATCATCTTCTAAAGCTCCCTTTATCTGTGAGAAGCACCACGATGTTTCGCCATTACCTGAAATATAAAATAGTTTACTTTAATACATATTTCAATGGAATTCATTAAGGCGCCTACATTCACTAAATTAAATAGTAAAAAACACCTTTTCAGAATAATAAACGGCGGTTAGATAACTTTTGAAGAACCTGTTTTCGTTTCTTGGCAGACGGTGACGATAAAAAAAAAATAGCGTAACACAAGATGAAAAATTATGTTTCTCTAAATGCATGAATATTTTTACTTTTGTTTTGCAACAACTTCGCTGAGTGCTAGTAATTTTCATTGGCCCCAATAAAATATACACTTAGATTAAGATAGAACACTACGTAAAAAGATGACTCTTTGCTCTAACAACTCTATAATTCATTCTGTATAGATAAAAAAAAAAACAAAAACAAATTATTAGCGAAAAAGAAAAATGTTGGAATTTTTTTCTGTAAGAAATGCGTCAATTTTTGAACAAAATTTAAGCCGTTTTGTTTTTCTGCAGAAAATTAGGGATGGCTTCATTAACTAATCAAAACAATTGCACAAAAAAAACGTTGTCTTTTAAATTCAGACTAAGGATCCATTTCATAAAATTTAAAGATCCTATTGTTAAAAATTCAATGGCCAGTTTATTTAGCATCGATTTTGTTATAGTTTCGAGTTTCGGACTTCTGAGGGCGAACAAACAAAGATAAAGTAAGCATCGATATCGATTTTCTTAAATTTGGCTATAGGAGTAAAGTGATAAAAGTTATTTTAAATACCCTAGCCTAGAACAATCAACACCAAAATGAAAAACAAATAGGAATATTGTTTGATTTTGTTGATTTCGAATGAATTACACCTGAGACTTCTTATCGAATGTAATTTTATACCTGTTGGTTTTTCAAAATTAAAAATTAACACATTATCAAAGTGTACACCAATTGTTATAAATTGAAGCTATTTTTAACTAATTAAACCAAACAATTGTCAGAGTATTTAGAGACAGTAATATTTATTATGCAGACTTACAAAATAAAGCCGGCCGTAAACGAAGAAGGGTATTAAAAATGCGAGATATTTGTAGCTGAAGTGGACCAACTCTATGCATTTGAGATAACTTTGTTAAACTCATGTTTTAAACATTAGTTGCTGATTACAGCACTTAAAATATCACCTTAGAGAGCTTTTTTTGCACCCAACTATGCTTTAATACTCTTTTTGATTCTTTAAAAAATTTCGCTATATTTGCATATCCCATACCGAATCATACTTGTATTTGTCGTTTGTGGGTTTGTTCAAATAGTCGCACTTAAATTGTTTATAGCTGGAATAATATGTTACAGTTTTGATAAGAAATTAAGCATGTCATTCAATTATAAAATGTATAACCCAAGCATGCACATAAGTCTCACTTCGTTGAACGAAACTAATCATTTTCAAATGGTTGATTCGTTTTACATTTTACATTTTTATTATTACTATGTGCTTACTTTATTGTTTAATTTCATGCAAAATTTTGGATTAGATTTGATTGACTTGCACTTGATAAAAGAACAAAAAGTGATGGAATAGCGAGAAACTGCATCAAAACTGTGGCGTAGTGCAGTTCTATTTTAAATTTATGCCTGAGCTTGAATAAGGAATTTTTATTTCCACCTTATAAAGTGAATTTCCCACGGACGGGGGGAGACTTGAAAGAGTAATGGATCACTAATAACATGGCAAATAAGATCATCCCCAGTTCTTGTGAGCAAGTTGATTTTGTTGATTGCACCGCATCTGGGAAGTAGCAACTTCTCTAAATAGTTCTGTAATAACAAAAACAGAAAAAAAAGGGTTAGATCTGAAAAAGTCGATACTATTGAGAGCCAGAACCTCCTTTTATTCGTGAAGGTGTATGACCTGATTTTGGTGTCCTATATCCGCCCAAAAAAGTGGAATATTTTTCTTTTTTTTTTATGGTAAAAACTGAGAAGGCCCAAAAGCTGAGAGACCAACCACCGACTAGACTTCGTCCTTTTGTCACGTGGACGTTGTCTGCTTTGTAAAACTAGAAATTAGCACAGCTCCAAAATTCAGCCCCGCGAGCCTCCGTTCGCACAAATGAACGCAATAAATATAGTGCGAATGTTGTATTTAATTGACTTTGCCAATATTTACGAGAAAACGTTTCGCAGTTTTGGAGAGCGATTTTATAATCTGTTGCAGCAGCATTATGCAGGCACTTTTTGGGGGGGACGGAACGGGGCTCCCCTGCGGCAAATAAATCTAATCATTGGGGGCACACACCGCTCAAGCTTCGGAGCCCCCTGCATCAGCGCTGCTCTCTCTGTGTGTTCGGGTCTCGTTGATTTTTTGTGTCTTTTAAAGCAGAAAATAAAATCTAAATTGCAGTCAATGCGAAAGCGTATTTTCTTTAATTTTTTTTTTCTAATTTTTTTGTTCTTTCTAATTTTTTTTTCGCAAAGCGTGTGCCTCGGCCTTGCTGTGTGCGACTTGTGAGGAGAACACGGGGCAACGAGAAGCTCACGGATTGGGGTTCGCTTTTTGTGTAAGACAGCGAAAGGTTATAAAATTTTTTTTCTTTCGCCTGGCAAAAATCCTCTCGGCCGCTTGGCTAATTTTAAAAGGACCTTGGATGCGGCCAATCCGCCACTATGAATTAATTCACTCTGCGGCACTCGCCGGAGGGATAAAATTCATGATTTAAATCCCCAGCAACTTACCGGCCATGTCAAATTAACAGTTCGCACAGGGCAATCAAAACGCGGTTCGGGTTCCCTAGTCTTCATAAAACAAACATTCGACGGAGAAATGGCCGGGCGCCTCCAGCAAAAAAAAAAAAAAAGAAAAAAAAAGTACGACGACGACGACGAACACCAATCACACGGGCTACCGTTAAATTTCCCGTCTCCGCGATTCCAAATCGAAGAAGTAGCACTCGAAGGGCTCAATTATTATTTTGATTCTATAAAAAATTCCAGAAATATTTCTTCTTCGGGTTTCGCGGATAGGACGATTCAAACATTTCTCACAGCATTCGCACAGAAGAACTCACACACATCACAAGACGGAATTTGTATGAATTCTACAAAATGATGGCGGGGCTTCGACAAACACACAGGTGACGTTAAACCCGCGAATGTGTGCAAAATATGCCATTTATCAATTTGTCGACACGGGTGACATCTGCTGCTTGTTCTGTTACCCAGAGGGGCATTACCATGACCAAGGGAGATTTTATAAGTTTTATTGAGTTTTCTGCGTTTCGTTGCGTCGCGTTTTATGTGATCATCGACGTCTAAATCAATTCTCTTTAAAATTACTTTCATTTTACAAGGTTTTAACGCGCTAAATGTTAGCTACTATTTACAGACTTGGGATTCATGGTAATTTTAAATCGTTTATATTACAATTTTACGATAAATTAGCTGCATAAGGACTTTGGTCAATATTTTTTTTTTCTATTTTCTGAACTTAAAATGGCTGCCGCCGAAAGCGAATCCAAAGGAGCTTAGATCCGTTTTCGATCTGAATTCTTTAATAAATTTGCTGATCTTTTTATAAATCCACTGCAGTTACTTTTGACTTCAATTAATTTTTCCGCATATAATGTCGAAATAATCCAAAGGTAACTCAAATAAATACTTTAAAAATTTGGAAAGTTTCTTTAGGAATTTTTAATCAAAAATATTTTTCTAAGCTCCCTACCCACAAAATATATCGTTTTAAAATGAAGCGTCGGGCTAACTATAATTTTAGTTAAATATGAGAGTTCTCAAATATCCCAACAAATATCTGAAGAACTTAGGACTTAAGGACTTACATTTTATTTATCTTTTTTATTTATTTTCAATTTCAGAAAAAATAAATCATAGGTACTCTGATAATAAAAATTCTCTAAATATTCGATGAATTTAACAATTTAAAATAATAGTAAACTAATTATTATTTAATTTAAAATATTAACACAAAAAAATTCCCCCTTTTATGTTACGATGTGTCATCATACAATTCATATTTGAATTTTAAGCAATGTTTAAAGGAAAGTTTAAAATTAGTTTGATTGAAAACATAAAGACGGTTTTCGTATTTGAAAAATCACTTTTTAATACAGAAAAAGGGAAAACGAATCCATCTCCCATTGCTTTCGAAATGTTAAATAGTATAATTTTACCGTCCTATATATGTATAAAGTGCCTCTTTTAATAATAATTCCACGAAAATTATCTAAATATTTGGATAAATATCTAGGCGTTAAAATTTTTAGGTTTTGTCGATCCATAAATAAACTAAATAATAACAAATTTTTTTAAAATTAAAAGTTAATTCAATGTTGTGCTTTTCGATGTCGTGTATAAGGGTCAGAAATGAATATTTAAATATTAATAATATCTCATTTTTAATTAATTTTAAGTTTATTAAATTCTATAAGAAAGATTCTAGATCTGACGCCCTTCCTGAGAAAAAGGGTCTTGACGGACAGACATTCGAACAACAAAGTGATTTTATGTATTTTATATATAAAAATAATAATATTATGATGATCTGAAAGTCCGTAAGTTGTTATTTTTTTTTATTGATATAATTTAATAGAGTAAACTCATTAAATGTGGAGCCTCCCAGTTTGTTACGAAATGCATTTGTATACCAAGAATAGTAAACTATAAAATCCATAGAGAATAGTAAACTATAAAATCTATAGAAAAGTTTGTTCGCCATCGAGGGGCAAATCCATTTACCCACTGAATTCTTTAGGTACTATTCGAAATTACTGCCAACCATGACCTATTTTTTGGTTCTATCTGATGGCCATAAATTTAGTCGATACTCGACTTACTTGGTTGCTTCTTGGACCCGTTCATCGCCGTGTTTAAGATGTTTCCGAGCTTCGTAAAGCTTGATTGTCTTGTGAAAGTTCGGGGCGGAAGCGGCGGCGGTGGGGGCTCCGGTTCCGGGGCGGGGCTCTGCCGGCCCCATCGGCTTATGGAGGGTGCGTGCTTCGTGATGATAGCCGCTATATTCCTGAAAAAGAAAAACAAACTTCTTGAGATATTTCTATTATGGATTTTTAAAAATAGTACAAATCCGGTTTTAGCGGCAAACATCAAAATTATAAATGAATTAATATTACTTATCAATGGAACGGGGTCGCGATAATTGTGTCGTTGACATGTATGTCCGATGATGATTAATTAATTATTAAGCTATGATTTGATAACACTGGTCAACACCAATTATTTATCCGAAGAATAGCCAAATCTTTTTTATAAAATTTTATTCGTAAATAACTACTCGTATTTCTTAAATAACATTACAAAGTAACTCAATCTTGAATCTTTAGCTCTTACATAAAATTACAAAAAGTTTTAAATCAGTTCGAAATATTCCGTCCATTTAGCTCTTTTTCCATAAAACGATTTGTTCGCAAAGATCTGTAGAAAGGGCTATAGAGATAAATTGTATTTTTTTAATTCTATGTGTATATTTTTTAATTAAATCTCACTATTTCAATAAAAATCAATTTTAGTTTATTTTATTTTTAAAAATACATACATATGCAAGTATACGTATATTACAGAAGTTCGAGAAATATTATAAAAGGATGTATCTGGAGTTTATTTGAATAAAATCATCCTATTCCATTTTTTACAACGAAAAATTTAAGTGTTATCAAGGTAGACAAGATTTCATCGTTTTAATTTTTTATATAATTTAAAACATGTACCTATTCATATACAATTAGGTAGCTCTTACCACATTTTTAGTTGAAATATCCTTATTTTGATATTGAAATTGTTCACTATAATATTAGCCTATTTACAATTCGAAATACAATTTTTTAACTGCTTATAAATTGCGCGACACAGTTCAGCTAATAGTGTAAAACAAATGGGTTCTTCAACTGATTAACGCCTTCTAATAGTTCTTCTATAATATTTGCTTAATTCTGTAGGCATCAACCTTTGACGGAAAAATACAGATAAAATTCCCCCGAAGAAGTGAATCAGAAACCTACTTAACATGGGTATCGTAAATACTTCTTCAAACAGATTCAGTCTCGTGTAGCAATAAGTGAATCAACTGCAAATTTTTGCGTCCGCCAGTGTATTTGATCGCGGTTAATCTCTATGCATGACTTAAGTAAATTTAAATTCATTTGTAATTAATTATGCAATCACTCTCTGATGTGTAAGATTAACAAACTTGTCAACGATATGTCTTATATGTACATCTGGATGATCTACATACATAAAATTATCCGATTTCACTGACTCATCAATTCACACCTTCAACTTCTGAGCTTGAAATTTGAAATTTTTCGAAAATTTTGTCCTTGGAATTTCTGAAATTGCAATAAATTTGAGCTCAACAAAATTGTATACAATGTTCAATAATCTTAAAACGAACAGTTTGTTTTTCAATTTGGATAATGTCTAAGACTAAAAATATGAACATATATTTTTTACAATAAATCTATCTATCAAGATAAAAAACATGCATGATTTTGCAGAGAAGTCTGGATTGAGTGATTGCATTCACCTATTCCATTTTCACTCTCAAATATAGGACATGTAATTTTAGCTACAAATAAACGCTTTGATCTAATTGATGAGTGCAATGCCTCGACGACTTTGATTATTATCATTAACAATCTATAAATATACATTTCGAATGTTAATTTTCGTACGGAATTCAACCGTCGATTGCACTATGTTGATGCTAAAAATCCGTCAATAAACTATGAGACATACAAGAAAAAGTTAATTCTAATTTTTGTAATCTTTAAATTAAGACAAATGTACTAATATTTTAAATTCATAACTTTAACTGCCAATTCCAATGTCATCGACTTGTTCTTTCTCTACAAAAGTTCGTTATAATAAAATGAATCATCAAAATGAGTGAGTATGCATGAATTTGTTGGAAGAATTCCAAACAATAAAAATACCATTGCATCCATAGGAAGTTATCAGAATTTTTCAAAAATAAATTTATAGAAGACTTTGCAGTAGCACATTCTATGTTGCCATTGACTTTTCGTTTTATAATTTTAGCATCATAAAATATAAGCTTCACATGTGTTTTTTTCTTGTATTTTTGTAAAATGCATATTTCAGGGTAAATTTTTATAATTCAGGGCTTACAAATAATCCTTATGACGGGCAGGTTCCTTAAACAAAAATAGTTAGAAATAATCTTTAAACGTTTTGATTTGTACTAATTGGCTAAACTAATATTCTAAAGTACCAGTATAGATATAAATTAATATTTTTACAATTTTTAAAATGGTTTTAATAGGTCAACTAAACTCAAACTTAATGAATAAATTTGAATTACTTAGTATAATTTTTTCAATAGTACCTCTTTTCAAAATTAAATAAGAAAATGTACCTTTAAAAGCAAGCCATTTACATAAAGTTACTTCGTAAAGGAAACTAAATTAAATCAATTGGCCACTTTGCTGCTTTCGAAATAAAATCGGATTAATCAGTGAAAGTACACGATTACTTGAGAAAAAAATAGAACATTTAATTTTGTTGCAGAAATCCTTTTACTAATAGGTCTGAGGTAAAAAGTAGGGTTTAAAAAGATACTTCCAGCCCTATGTATGGTGTGAGCCTTCACAAGGAAACGAATTATTTTAAGCAAATATTTATAAAGAAAATATAGGGTTTTTAAAAATAAATTGTAATATTAGGACATACTTTTATTTAAAAATAATTTTAATAATTATATATGTAGTTTGAAATAATTTCAGAATTATTTTTTTTTAGGTTTCCTGTTGGATGTATTTTTTTTTGTCAAGTTAATTGTGGATTCAACTGAAATTTTAAAAAAGGGGCTGTCTATGAATGAAAATTAACAGAAAAAAAAACGGCGGACCGAATAAGGTTAGTAAAAATTCATTATAAAAGTTTGTTGGTTGAAAAAATTTTCTTAAAGCTCTATTTAACGTTTTTATAAAATGAATTTGAATTACTTAATTATCCTTATTTAAATTTTCATGGAATTTCATTTTCATATGTGATGCGCTATAACTTAGAACAGTAAATGTTTAATAAATACCACCTTTCGAATAAGGCCAGCATTAAGTAATATTTTTCAGTGAAAACCACTTGTTGAATGTTCAACGCTGTAACAATTAATGTGAATATCATTGCCGACAAATTTTCTGACGAACAGTTTAAAACATAATCAACACCATAGCAAGTAAACCGCAATTTGCGTATTGCACAGAAGGTCATGCACATAAGAAATAAATAAGAAATTCAAGCCACAAACAACTGAAGACCTCCTCAAACAATTATTATTAATGTGAGTAGGTCGTTGTCTTTCTCAGCCAAAGGTATCCAAACCAAACAGAGAAATCTTTCGCTAATTTGCATTTTGATTGTTACAGCAGTCGGAAATGCTTGACATCCGTCGAAGTGTTTGAAATGAAATTTCAAAACGATTGTGTAACCAGAAATGTTCTAATGGTTAGAAAAATTATGTAAAAAAAAAATAATAATAATGATTATGGTTTATGGCATAACAGAGATGATAAAACATTTATCTTGCAGAATAGAGAAACTGCTTATATATATCTGGATTTTTTATTTAGATAAGCTCTATCTTTCTGTGATGAGATTTAGACGATTAATGCGGAAATGTGTACATAACACTGTGAGGACAAATAGAGGAATTAAGTATTTTTCCTAAAAATAATTTTGAAGCAAGCTGCTAGAAAATACGAAATGAGATGGGTATGTTTGTCTGTTTTCATACAGTTTTTTATTTATTTTTATATATATGTAGTATCTATTTATTTTTTTTGCACTCGATTTGGTAAAGACAAGTTGTATGCTTTGCAGGTCTTAACGTTCTACTTACATTGTCAAGTTGAAACTGAACTGATTTAACCTCGAAACGAAAAGCTAAGTTTAAACTTTTCTCACGGAGCTATACAGAGAACCACAATGCTTCAACACTTTCTCAAGCTTGAGGTATGCACCGAAGCAGGCTTTAAGAAAACACAAAAAACAAAATATATATGTATACATAAAAAAAAAAGAACACCTCGCGAATAGTAAACTGCACGTGCTGGTTTTGACCACATAAGTGCCCGCCACCGACCGTAGACTCATGTGTTTTCTCAAGTACAATAGGGTGACGCAAGTTTTTCCGTAGACTATATGGTTTACATTTTAAATCAATCAACTTGTACTTGTCCTACTTGTTGGTCCCTCTTTAAAAAAGCGACACTTTTTGCCACTCTCCCATATACACACAAGTAAACAAATGAACATCAAAGTGAGGAGGCTTCATCATCATCATGCTCTGAGTCCGGAGTCTGCCCCCTCGTACTTCCTAGACCAGGACTATTTTTAACACAACAAATCTCCCAAAAATAATTTTTCCTCAGTATCTTGCCATACCATTCAATTTTCATGTTCATATTGATTGCACTATACGAAAGCGCGCCTGTTTTAATTTTTATCGCTTTTTTTTTTGTTAATACTGTTTCAATGGACAGTAACGAAAATATAACGAATAATTTATTTATCATATTACGAAATTAACATAAATTCAGGAACATTATGTAGACCATTTTAAGCCTCAATCGAGTGAACATTTCAAACAAAATTATCTCACCTTTAGCGCACTTAAATGATACACCTTTTATGCTTTAATTCAGTGTCCCCTGGGTTCGAATTAGCGGGGAGCTCTAAAGTTCGTCAAGTTCGTCTCTATACAGCACTTCAAATTCAGCGCTCACAATTTTTGTTTAGCGTATATAATTAAAGTCGCACGTATTTCGTCAAACTTTTAGGGGTAGTTAACGTCAATGTGCTATATATGTTCACAATATAATTTTAATTAAAACAAATCGTTCCAAGTTGCATCACTTGGGTAAAAAAAAATATACATATAAAACCCTTTTTATAATTCGTCTTTCTTAATAAACACAGAAAAATTCGCAAAAAAAAAAATCGTCTGTTGAGAAAGAAAACGCGTCGCTCTTTGTATCAGCGGTTGATCGGCGGGCGTACATCCGATAACTGAATGTTAATGAGCTTGGTCACCTGTCCACGAGCTTATTTGCAGAATATATAACACTTACTTTGCACATTTATTTGGGTGATTCGAAGGAGGCAACAAAACAACACTCGGTGCAGGTTATGGCGACATTCAAATCTTGAGACCCGCGACCAACTTCTCACTGGCCACTACCCAGGTCTAGAGATTTATCTAGCTTACAATTTAGATAGAAAAGAAAAATAAATATTAAATAATACCACCCGAACTGTGGTGCACACTCCCCGGCCGGTAAAAGCTTCGTGCGCTATTCATAAATATTATTAACGCATATTGAAATCGACTTTAACTTTGTAAAATCGCTTATTTATTCGAACAACATGAAAAGAGGTTCGACAACAGTGCGATGCGTGGTGGCATTGTGGACGCGATTCATTATATGGCCATGGGAGCTGGTGAAAACCCAATCGACACTATGCACAATAAATTCAGTAAATATTTCGCGACAAGATGTTTTTGAAAATTGCAAAGGATTCCTCTCAAGGAGAGTGGAAAACTGATGATTTTCTTTTGAGACCAGACATAAAGTCGTCACAATGTAATTAACAAATAATTAACACTATGGGAACAACTTTCAATAATGTCACGTGTTATGAGTTGTAAATAAAACCATAACATTTTTGAGACTAAACAGTTTGTCGTCTGATCGTCTACCAAAAGTTTTCTTTATTCAGTATTTTCCTATACCTATGTATTTTAAGAGACATGTAATTGAGATACATCACACGTGATGATGAATCAAAATTAATAAACTTTTGAGTTTTGCAGATAATTAAAAAAATTTTCTATGATGCAAAGCAAAAACTACTAAAAAATAAAGATAAAAAATTATTTTCGTTTGTATTCACCACTTGAGCGGTACTCTAACCCATAAAAATAAATTTTTTGTTGTCTTATCGTTTGTGTTGACTATAAAATGTTATTGTTAATCAAAATTCAAAATTATAAAAAATGCATTGTTTTTAACTCGTAAAATTTTTTATTTGTTTTGAATGCTAGAATTGTATATATTTTTTTCCTAATTGTAAAACTACCAAATTATTCATATTTGTTTATTATTCAAATTTGAGTAAATGTTCAATTCAAATAAAGATATGTATGTATGTATATAATTTTAATCAAAAAAATAATCGGCTTTTGTACATTTAAGGTTTTCTATTGCCTATAAACATTTAGATTATTTAAAAAATAAGTAGACTTTCTAAAACTATAAATCAAACTCTTTAACGATCATTATAAGCACCACAATTCTTATTTAAAGGACGCCGCCCGTCCGTTCTCGGGTTAGTGTAAAAAATTATGAGAACTTCTCAAGTCTTGAATTAAACAGACAAACAGAAAACATCCCAATTAAATGCCCCTTTTATATAGTTTTTAACAATTTTGCTGTTAAACAGATTCTAAAAACCAAAGGACCACTCAAATTTTTCATAATAATAATATCTGGCTGCAATATAGAAAATTGTTTTTATTAACATTATACTTAAAAAATACCAATTACTATAAATTTAAATTGTTTACTTTGTAATGATGACACTGTTTTCCCTATTTCAGCCCAGCTTTACAAAGTCATTGCAGATAGTTAGAATTCATCTTTTTTTTAACCCCTGATGCAAATTAATTAATTAATAATTTATTGTTCAGTTAGTTCGAGGTCCGATTTTCTTGATTTTAGTGATTGATGAACATTCTTATTACTCTTTGATGAGATACTTCTTTGCTGCTGAACTGAAATAATTTTTTTGCGTTAAAAAACTTGCTATAATTAAACGAAAAAAAAGGATATATATTTTTATTTCCTCAACGAATTTTAACGATACTTTTTTTTATATGTATGTGAAGGTTATTTAAAGCAACGAAATGCTAGTAATATGTGTATTCAAAATCAGTAATAAGTAGAAAGTGGTTGTAAATAAAGTTTCGCTTTCGTGTAAAGACTCTCATGAGGCATTCCCAATTTCTTAAGACTGCCGTCGCGTCACGACATCGACAAAAGCTCCCGGGAGAACTTGGAAAAGTTGTCGCCACGGCTCTTTTGACACTGCAAACTGTCGCCCACTTTTCTGTGATTCCAAGTTGGACGGCGACATCGGTTTTTGGCCGTTAAGAGGTATAGTGAAAAGTCGTTACTAATTGAGGAGCATGGGGTTCGAGGAGAAGTTGATCGGGATCGTGAAGCGAGTCCCCTACCTTTACAACAAGAAGCACTCCCTTTACAAGAGCATGCAAACGAAGGACGAGGCCTGGAAGGGAATCAGCCAGACCCTCAAAGTGGACGGTAATATTTTTGTGATTTTCAAATGAAAATGAATCCTTTCACAGATTCAATTCCAGAGTACAAATGTCGCGCAAAATGGAAATCGTTGCGGGATCAGTACATGCGGGAACTCAGACGATTGAGGAGCTCCTCGCACCATGGAGTTAAATGGAAACACTTTGAGGCCCTGCACTTCTTGCAGGTCTCTGTTCCTAAACGGTATTTACTTTTGCATTATTAATATAAAAATCCCTTTTGAAGATATTCAAATTCCTTAAATTGGTCACGTTTGCAGTCGCAGCTCAAGAGACTGCAGCAGCATGGAGGAATTCATTTCGTTCAAAAGGGAAGGCGAAAATTCAGAGGAGATGAGGGCCCAAGAACTTCCCTCTTCAGTGGCCCAAGAGTCCATTGATAATTCGTATCTTCTCGACTTTAATCACATCGGAGAAAACATAATTTCATTCCACACCCACATGTCTTCTACCGTGAAATCCGAAAAGACGCGACGAAGCAATCCCTCCACGGCACTCGCTGAAAGTTGCCATTCTGCTAAGCGCAATGATCCACCAGAAATTGATGAAAATTTCCATAAATTCCTTGAAAATGTCAGAGGACGAATTCACGATAGAGAAGAAGAGGAGGAGGATTATGTTGATCTATTTTTTAGATCTCTATCGAAAACCGTTAAAAGTCTATCACTTCCTGCTATTGAATTCATGGACTTGCAATGTAAAATTTTAGCTCTGATTAAGGAGGAATGCATCAAAAACAAGTCTGTAGTTGCAGAATAATTAATTCTAAAAGTTGACTATCTGCAGTTGAAACTAAATTTTAAGTATCCCTTTTCTGCAGTCGACTGCCCAAATCAGCTTAAAAAGAACAATTGCTGAACTGAACAGTTGGCTGCTGAAATTAACAAATAGAAAAGAAATACCGCATCGCAGATTAAATAAAGCTAAAACAGCAGGATATAGTTGTTCAACACTCAAAATGCCTAAATCAAATGCTAAAGCAATATATGTTACTAATTTTCTTTTAGCCAAAAAAATAATAACTACTTTGAACACGAATCAGAATTTAATTTATGTTTGAGCATTTAGTTTTTACAGTCGATTGTTCAATTCAGCTATTAATTTTGTGAAGCTGAATTGAGAAATTGCTTTGAATAGAAAAATGGTTACTTAAGAAAAATTAATGTCGTCACTTTGTAAATCACTTTATACTAAACAAATAAAAAATAAACGGATTGTTTGTGACAAAACAAAGCTTTTATTTGGTTCGATTTAAGTAAACCCCTAACTGAAAAGAACTAATTAAATTCAATAATAATTAATCGTTGGTGTACTGTTTGATTTAGAAACTTGTAACTTGACTAATTTAGCAATTGCTTAAAACCACTGTGTAGTATTTTTTTAGGGAATTCCACGGTTATTTTCCTTTTAAATTTTCTGAAAAGAGTAGATGATCTTAAATTTCTTGGCAATTTGGTTAGAAGGAACCTTCCCAAAGAAAAACCCCCTAATTTGTGAATATAAACCAGATATTGCTCCAAAAAATACAAAAGAAAACTTTAATTGAAAACAAAGTAATAACGTAACAAAGTAATTTTGATAGAAATTGGTTATATTGCTCCTTTTAAGAAATAGTCAAAATCTTTCTCTCAAAAATTCAATTCTGATATTTACCAGCTTTCTACGAGTATGTTAATTATCTAAAAAATTTAAATAATTCAGATTTCCCTCCCTTTTTTCCAGTGGGAAGACGTTTTGTGCAAACAGCTCGTTCAGCATTGCTTCGGATTGAAAAAGTAAATTAAAAATATTTAATTCGGATACTTACCAGCTAAATAAAGTCACTTTTAGTGTAATAACACATGATTTCTAAAAATTCGCCGTAGAAAAGTGTTAAAATATCCGCCAATCGGAATTGAGTTAGAAGTTTCTGGCGCATTAATTTCATAAAGATTTTATCATATCTTATTATCGTATCAAATTAAAATTTTCAAAAATAGTAAAGTGACGACTTCATTAAATTGGAATTGTCCATTAACGTAGATGTTACACAAAAGATTTAAATATGTAATTCAAATTTCCCGCCCAATGTCTTCGTTACGGTAGTTTTCCTGTCCACTGAACTTTAAATACAGACGCTACTTCAACTTCCCGCCATTTTCTCCAGTGGGAAGTGACGCTTTGTTCAATCGGTTCGCTCAGCACTGCTTCGGTTGAAAAAGTAAATTAAAAATATTTAACTCGGATAATTATCAGCTTAATAAAGTCAGTATAGTTTAATATAACATAATTTCTAGAAATTCGCCGTGGAAAAGTGTTAAAAATGTGTAAATATCGGCCGGTCGGGAAGCGGGCGTAAATTGGATTAATTGGCCATGAATGCGTGAAATTCGGGTCCTTAAATCGCGTTTTATCGAATTTCGCAGGCTGGGCGACGACGCGGGTGGAATTTGTGTGAATTATTTCCAAGCTGCTAAATTCCTTTGGTAAGTTCCAAAATTCCTTTGTTCTCAATTCCCGCTGATTTCCGATTTGTTCGGCAAGTTACTTCTCGAACTATTTGACTCCAAAAACCTAGCCCTAGCAATAAATTACTAATCTCGTTTTTTTCCTATTAATTTTTAGTAGCTTTTTAAGCATAAAATTATAATATTGGATTTATTTCTTCCTCTTTATTTTCTCTTTCAAGATGAACTTTTTTTATATTCATTTAAATCAAGGGTACAAGGAAAAAGGGGGAAAAAAAGTAAATAAAAAACAATTATTCAGAATTTTGAAATGTGCATATATTACTTTCCTTTTAAAAAAGCTATACAGACAAAATACGATAAAATTTCACAGTAAAAGTATTCTGTTTATGAATTACAAAAAGCTAACACAAGAATGTAATTGAAATAAAATTATATTGCCGCTTTATCCAGCTGGTTAAATAATTATAAATAAGATTTACTTAAGTGTTTCGGTCCCAAAGTAAAGTAGAACAGAGGTGTGAGCCCACTTTTTCTACTCACTATCAGAAGACGTACACAAAATAAAATAAAAATGAAACGAAACAAAAAAAAATTAAAAATA
This sequence comes from Machimus atricapillus, assembly GCA_933228815.1. Taxonomy (NCBI): domain Eukaryota; kingdom Metazoa; phylum Arthropoda; class Insecta; order Diptera; family Asilidae; genus Machimus; species Machimus atricapillus. The sequence continues at coordinate 3,050,391 of OW121788.1, read as the reverse complement.
AACATCTCATTAACTCTGCTATTCTCTTCCTCCTATCGCTTATCAATCAGTAAAAATAATTTTGCCCGGCTTAAGGCCAAGCGTTAAATTAGCATACTCCTTCTTTTTTCTATTTTCCATAAAGCATGTTATGTTTATGTTCGAATTAGGTATAAAAAAAGATTACATTTTTTTTTTTTCTACATTTTTCATAAATTTTTTCTCAGTTTTTATTCTATTTTTGTAAAAAAGACATACATCCTGAGCCAGTTGGTCCTTCACAATCATTTAATCGATCACTACACGAGTAAAGAGCAGTCCACGTCTGCTAAGCCACAAACTGTAAAAGAATTTAGATTCATGATATAGTTTTAACAATTTTGAAGATTTTTAGTAAACTCACCCTAATCCTGCTCCAAGCAACAAGGATAAAACATTTGTAAGGAGAAGTGAGTAAAGCACCTCTCTGGAAAAGAGTGAGTTTTTGCCAACTCTTGCTAACCGAATGGAGTAGCCTCCAGTTCTCCTCTTGGGATGCTCAAATTTCCAGTCCCTAAGATATTTCCATCAAGCAATTTTAAATAAATATTTTAATATTAATGTTTTATATTTATACAAATACTCACTTCGGTGGTCTCTGATCTGGTCTGCTACTCCATTCCCAAATCCAGTCTGTGTCTTTCTGCGATTCTCCTTCCTAAAATGCGGAAAAAAAAATTTTAGTTGTAAAATAGCTACTTCGATTTTATATTTATTAAAGTTTTTCAAATAAGATGAAAAATTGTATAAGCGACTCTAACCAAAACAAATTTGATAATCCAATCTTTCTAGAATGAAAAGGTCCCTAAAATTTGTTCCAAGTAACTTCTTGTAACTAAAATAAATTATGATTAACCACCAATTATATTATTTTTTACATCTTTAATACTGAAAGATATTAAAACAATTTTCGGAAATATAATTAAATCTGAAACTCGCACTCTGTTCGAGGAATACAAACAATGCAGACAAATTCTGACATGCACAATTGAATGCACAACATAAACTATTTGTTATATTTGCTCAATTTACAGGGAAATTGTGCGGAAATAGCGCCCTGCAAAAATCGTTTTAATACAATTTTGCTTTGGTAAGGGAAATTCAATTTTATTTATAGAACAAAATATAAACTAAGATATTTTATGTCTGAAAAAACAATGAATTTTTAGAGGATTCTTTTGAAATAAGTACATATGCTTTTTGAAATTGCATACAGATGTAACAAATGACCGGGACCATCGTTCATTATCCCCAATTTTCTGAGCTGACGAAAATAAAGGCGAACGAAATAAGTCATAAACAATTTATTTTAGCCAGTGCTTTTAAAAAATTACGAGGCATCGTAGAAACGAGTACGGCTAAAATGGACGTGTAGCACAAAATTTTGATTCATGTATACACGACAAATTAGTTGATTGAATGACTTGATTTACGTGTAATTAAATAAAATAAATTTATCCGGCATATAAGTTGAACACTTGACGGTTAATGAAACAGACTGTGAAATTGTCTTGCTACAATATTTATTTTATTGGAAATTTAATTTTCCTCGGCAAGGCTTAAATTAAAAATATTAAATTAAAATTGTGTATATGTTTCTTTATCCTAAAATTTGAAACTGTGAAACAATTATTTCATTTTTAAGAAAGTCCAGTTTGAATTTAACTCTTTGGAGTTAGTTAAATGGGTTAAAAACAGTTCCACCTTTTGCTTAGTTTTATATATATGGTGGGATATATTTTAATCCTCCTCAAAACGTATAAATTATTCATTCTCATACAGATTAATATTGATTGAATGTTTTCCTTTTTTCTACAATATTAAAAAAAAAAGTTTTGTGCAATATGGACTTTGTTTTTCTTTGAAATCGTGTGACTCACAGAGTTAACATATTGCAACCAATCAATTTTGAACTGTGACAAATGGAGACCCATAAAATTGACTCAATTTTTGCTATTTACTAACAGCTGTATTCATAAAAACTGAAAAATGACTTATAAAGTCTTTACAATGTACTTAAAGCGTTATTTATAAACATCCAATATCGTTAACACACTTATAACAGCTTTATAAATTGAGAGAATTTACAGTAGGCCCATACCTACTTTAATCAATCAATTCAAAAAATCCAGGATTTAGACACATTTTATAAATTTAAGAACGCTAAAATCTACTTTAATTCTATTTTAGTTGCAAAAAGTTTGCAGTGAATTTATGAATAATGCATTTAAAACAGCCATTAGTTTTAAAGAAGTTGTAAGTAATGAACGCTTAAAACATATTTTAACATATTTTTATGAGTACAGCTGTAGTAAGAGTGCAAATATTTAAAACTTAGAAATGTGTAATTACGTTTAAAGCGATCATGATTTAGAATCTAATTCAATATCAACAGATACTTAAAATTAATGGCGATACTATTGATTGTTTTAAAGACAATTAAAATTGGCAATAATAGTAAAGAGGTTGTAAAAAGTGGCATGCACGTGCTATATAATAAAAATTTTTATATCAAGCACATGATCACAAGTACTTCAGTTAATTGAAAATATTTATAAAGTCAATGTACTAAAGCAGGGTATATTTTCCCACTATCATTAATCTTCCACATTTTGTTTGTTTTCGGTTCTGTTCCCCTTATCGCCTAAATCCCCTTAAAATCGTCTTTGTTCGAAACAGAAGAAATTTTCAGTTTTATCGTCTCAAACAATTTAATTACAACCATTCAGCTGCGCAAATTAACTGCATCATTTCGAGTTCCAACTTCGCCATGAACAAACTTGAGACAATCTTTGTTTTCGTAAATATTCAAGTAGAATGTAATTAGCTTTCTGGCTGAATCCATTAGCACAATAATCCCAATATTGCGCAACTATAACAGTCTACATCACCTCATTTACAAATATATGTAAATACATAACTGTAGTGTACTCTGGAGTCTAGAGAGGCCTTGGCCTAATCGAAAACAAGGAGAATAATATCTTCTATATTGCGGTTTTAAGTGGTCTATAATTTAAATTGAAAATATCCCAAATCCTATGATTCACCTGTTGTTATTTATGTCATTCAATCAGTGTATCTCTACTGCGTAATTCTCCTTCGGGACAATTTCTTCTAAGAGGCTAGAAATTCCCGCACCTTTGTTCAGTCAATGTTTTTACGCAATTCTTGAAATATATGACCAGACTTGGAAGTTCACATAAACGTGTCATGCCCAAATATTGCAGGTGCATGTCCAATGCAATCGATATATGGCCGTGACTCACCCAAATCTTTATGTGGCTTTTCATTTCTTAAGACTCGTTTTTATGCTCGTTTGCTCTCTGTTAACTGCCTGCTGTGGAGTAATGAGCTTCTGGAAAATGTTGTCCAACGTCATTTAGATTTTAATACGGCGTGTAGACATCACAGAGAGGTCTAGTGCTACTTAAAAGGAGAAAAATCCGATATTTATGATTATTACACGTCCCACCCTGTTGCGATGCTGACGTCGTTTCTGTGTTTTTGCTCTTTCGGTAATGATAGCGAAAGAAAGCTCTATTGCGACTCAGTTCATGAACCTCAAGAAAGCAAATCACTAAGGAAAACGTCTTCAAGGTCAGCGATATTTTGCGTTTCTTGTACTTTACGTACACGACGAAACTTTCTGTTGTTTGTTGTGGTGGTTCTAGGTAAAGAAGAAATTTTAGCTACGTGCCAAACGACAACTACCTCATCAAAATCCAATTCGAGACCGGATTAGGTCATTGTACCAAAGTAGTCGTCGCTAATTTTAGTTATAAGTTAATCTAGAATTGCAAGGCGCAGGTTCTGGGCATTTTCAAGAGTAAATATATTTTGTCACCCTATAGTGAAGAAACGTACAAAATAAAAATAAAAACTTTCGCATGTTTGTTTATTTACAAAATGATTTAGCCGTCTCGGACATAAATCAGAATGAGGTGATGAGTCTTTGTTTAAAGTGCACTGAGTGCTCATCGCAAGGTAAATAAACAATCGCCTCTTGAGGGCGTAAATTGATATCAGCAAGGCTGACAGGTACTAATTTTAAAAACAGGATGTCGTTTTCCATTTAAAAAGTACTAACGCTTTGCAAGACATTAAGCAATAGCTGAAAAGCTGAATAAACCTTCCCAATAAAATCTATATTAAAAAGATCAATAACTATAAAGCTTGATCTATTTCTAGAACTTTTTGATTTTATGCTTCAACAGTTCCCGAGGGAAAATTTCTCATCAAATCTTTATTTACACAAGAAATCAAAATTTAAATCTATATAAAAAAATCTAGATCAAAAGCATTTTCACACGAGTTTCCGCAGCACGCACGTAACATTTCTCAGATTCATTTGTGGTGTTTAAAAGTGCGTTTGATATATTTTTCATCGCCACGTGAATGAAAACATTTCTTTATTTATAGGACTCACCCGATTCTTCCACGCGTGCATTTCATAAAAGCTTCGCATATTTGGGAAATTTACGCTTAGAATTGCTCTAACTATGTAAATAAATTATTGTAGTCAGTCAGGCCACGATTTACGACGAATAGAAAGCTCCCAAGCTAAAAATTCCGTTTACGATTTAGTTTTGCGTGGAAACATGCATTTAATTTTCCATTCAGGAGAATTCGTTTATTTATAATTCTTGTGTAAACCAACACGGGCTATAATTGTTTAAAAAAATATATTTTTATTTAATTTCCGGAAGCAGTGGGTATGTGGATTTTGGCGCGTTTCTGATGATATACAACTTTAATATGCCATGGGCGTTGATAATCATACTATTAGTGTCCCACATTTACTTTAATAGACTGTTGCCAGAAATCCTGAATAACCCAAATTTTGGGTTAAGTGCGTGTAGGAGAATTTAACTTTAAAAGTTTGATAAATTGCTGAAATTTGTCCGAGAAAATTTTAGAAACATCTGCGTGGGTCGAAATTGTACCATGTGCAAAAAGAATATCAAGCGTTTTATAGAGCTGCATATAGTAGTTTATAAAATTTAAAATGATATTTATTTTTGATTGCTAAGTAAATAAACGACAAAATTTAATCAGCAGTATTAAATAAAAATGTATTGAAACTTTTGTGTAACAAATCGGCCAAGGATGAAAGTACATTTAAGCAGCAAATGTCTATTATTATGTCTATTAACATTTCGATAGGCAGCAATCGACAATACATTTAACATTGAGGAATTTCTCCACTGAATATAGAAGTTAACGTTTGAGAACCCAAAAACCCCAAACACTGAATTTTTGTTGTGCATTATAAAGAGATAAAATCACAGAAAAGCAGTCATAAATATCACATTACCCCTTCTCAAAGAACGCCTTTCTCTGATAACATAAGCTCATTAAAGGTCGTTTCCAATAATTAAATTGAATCGGAAAAAAATTGAACGCCATAAAAATAATTCATTTATCGTCAATGAGACCTTGAAAAACAAATGAGGCTATTGTTATGACCTAAAACAATCCAGCCATAATTGGTCTCCGTTGGCTAATCTCAGTGCAATATTTGCCCTCCCTCTGATTCAATTAAAACAATTACGCATTTTCGATTTCCCTTTGTTATCGTACTCAACTCGTGTTTTACAAAATTTATTGATGCGAAATGAGTAAAGTTTCCTATACTTGCTTTATCAAGAAATATTTTCAATTTCAATAAGTTTATAATTACCTTATTCCAATAGTTAATATAAACATTTTTTAAATCATCATCCGGACAAAGTTCTGTGTTAGGACTGTTTGGGGGCGATTTAGGACTGTAAAATAGAAAGAAAAAATTGATGCATAAGTAAAAATGTTAAGTGATTACGATCATTGGCCAAAAATAAAATGATTGTTATATAATTTATATCCCACCTCTCCCCTGGTGTATCACGTCTGGAGCTGGCTAAGGAAACGACTCGGCTGGACTGATTTGATTCTCTTTGAGCTTCTCGCAGCAGTCTTAAGTACTCTTCACCCGATGAAAATGGAAGTGGTGTTATTCTGTCCGGACTTTTCAATCCAGCCCCGCTCGGGGGAGTCAACTCTATCCAGGAGTCTGAAAATGAAAATAAAAAGATTGGAAACATTAAATTGATTCAAGAGTCGTTTAAATGCGGCGGATATCTTCAATTCCGCAGGCTTATGGGACGCTCTTTTGAAATGAATGTCTTCGGGGTATTTTTTGTTATGAATGCGGTACGATGAAAATGAAAAAAAATAACTACCAAGTCCAAGATTAGGCTTAAAAGATATTTTTAGCAGTGGCAAAATTGTAAACAAATAAATTGCGTATATTTTGTTTATCAGACAAACTGGATATTATATTTCTGAGCATTATTTAATAAGTTTTTCTTTTTAAGCAGAAATTCCATCGAATCAGTCTATGCAAGAAATAATTTATGTTTTGCCTCTTGCTTCGTAGTAGCAGAAAATGTAAGAAATATCGACGACTTTACGTATTTTCATGAACACATGTTCCAACATAGCAGAGTTAGTCAAGTAGGCGTCAATGGGTCTCTCAAAAGCTGTGCTCTATGCATTTGTTTTTATGTTTTCAATTGCAAAGTGGGCGACACTTGAAATCTAATCTTCAACCCTTTTAAAGAGCAATGTCGCGCCAGTGTTGCGATATCATACTTCTAATTTTAAATTGTTATCGAAAGATTTTATATTTTGCTAAATGTAACGATTATTTTTAAGAATTCAGTTTTTACTACTGAATGCGCAATTCAGCAATTGCTTTTATTAAGCTGAATTGAATAGACGTCCGTAGAAATGAACACTGAGTATTTCCGTTTAACTTTAACTTTTTGTAAAATTTATTATATTTATAAACTGACGTAAAAATCTGCTGAATCTATTTTAATATCTCTTCTTTCCTTGAAGTGCACGGGCGCAACAAATTATATCAGATACTTTTCTTTAATTATCAATTTAAATACTTATGGACTATAATATTTATAAAAATTCTTCTTTCAATCGGTTTCGCAGTATACTTTTAAGTCGGATTTAAATCGTTTCGCGAGATAAACCTATAAATGAACATTCAGCAGCTGCCTATTTGCCACGAGAAATCTAATCGCAGCAGAATAATGTGGAATTGCCTCACGTAATGGCGGCGGAATAAAGAAATATACCCACGTGAAGGCAGTAAACTTACTGAAACGCAACAATTCGGTTGTGTTGCGTCAGACCATAGAATACCTGCGCATTGACCAGTGTTAGCACCTTTACCACGGGCAGCTCAACTAAGGTTTTGAGCTCCATCTTCAGGTGGTGGTGTTGCCTTTTAAATCAAATTCCAGTATTCTGCAGCTGGCGGGGCTTTGCCCCCATGGTACAAAGTGCAACCACAAAGCAATCTATTAAACCTGGAGCTCGCTCACCTTGCAGCCTTGCTAATTATAGGGCCCCATTTACGTTGGAGGAGGTAAGGTGCCAGAACGCACGCAATCGGAGCCCCAAACCAAATGTTTTTATACCCGAGGGCGCTAGGAAAATGTAAATAATTTAACAAATGGAAGCGGAAACATGAGAATCACCTATTACTATCCGTCCCGAGGGGGGCAAGAGGTGTCTCTTTTCGAGCACTTTGTTTGGATTATGTGAGACCAGTCAGTCAGCAGCCGAGCGCGTGTTGATCTGCCAACTGATTACTTGGCCCAGATTAAATAATTAGCCGGAGCCCGACGTGCACAGCCTCGCTGCTAGCACTATCATATCAATGGTTTACGACTGGAATGGCAACGCAAAGTTACTCAGGAGAATTATGGCACAAAAGGACCGGAAATTGTTTGAAAGCAGTTCACTTCAGGGTATTTGCTTGATTTATACCATCGCCAGGAATTTGAGGTCAAGGGGTGTAGAAAGTCTATAAATATGAACTTTAATATGGCTTATAAGGTCTTTTATTTGAAATGCCGCTGAAACCACATACCCATAATTCTTCCTTACAAAACTATCATCTTATTTTCTTACACTTGTAATTATTCCTTTCGCTACCGAAAGCTTATTCAGCCACATATTCAGCTATTCCCAACTATGAATATTCTCGTAATTTGCAGTGAATGTGTAAAACTAAAAGAGAATTTTTGATCCCATATAAATTCAGATCTCTTATAGCTTTATTACCTTTGCCCAATCATCAGAACATTCAACACAGTAATTTCTTGAACTCTCAACCACCAACAGATGCCATAGTAATGGGCAAATACTAATAGGAATTGATCCACATTAACAAAAAAAAAATATATATATGTATTATATACGAATGAATACTTCTTTCAAAATTATTTCCACGCGAACTATAAAAATTCATAATAACTAATGTTTAACATTAAAAGATAACCTATATAAATTAGAATAATATTGATAATAAAAATTTGATCAGTGTAATTCCGTATTCAAAAATCTACACTAAAATAATTTTATTGATGACATCGTTAATGTGGCGCCACACAAACTATGTATCGTAAAAACGTAGTAAAGATATTGACCTATCGTATAAAAATAAAGCCTCGATATAAAAACAAAATTCGATTTTTGAATATATGCCAACTTCCAAGTAATATAAGTCGATAAATTAAGGTAATGGAAGCATTAGCACATAACGATTTCATCAATTTTATTTAAAAATAGTTTGTCAGCTAGATTGAAAACGCAATTGTCGTAAATCAACATTGATCTGAAGCTAAAGATATCGTATTTAGTTTTTAATAGACTAAAGAAATATGCCAAAAAGTTAAATGGCTCTTTAATTCTATAAGAAAAAAAAATTACATTAAGGAGATTAGTCATGACAAGATGAGGTCATTGTCTGTTTTCAAAAATTCTGTTTATAGTGGTTGTAAACAAGGTTTATTTCTATTTCAAAAAAGTAAGTTAAGTATCTCATACTATTTTAAAATTGTTATAATAAACAAAGCTCTGTGAAAACAAAAATATTTACAAACTTAGTGCAACGGCGCCAATTCGTGAAAAAAAAACGCCAACGTTTTTACGAAATCAATTTTCAATTAGAATCGCGGAAATGTTGCAGCCTGAGCGGGGCTAATCAAGAGCTTTTCACTCTGTAAACTCGTAGGCGATTCTAAAAATAGTCGATCATTTGATTTGCTTGTTTCGGATTAAACGCTTTTCCCAAGCCAAACGTGTCCAATCAAACGAGATGCATTCAAGAAAATTTATAGCCCGAGAATTTTCAGACTAGTTAGTCTCAAGCCAGCGCTTTTCTGCGTTCTTGTCGTGTTTTCAGATACAATTTCGAGTTGGCGAAACGCACAATTTCTTGTTAAGCGACTTCAACAGTTGTGGTGACGGTGGTTTGGTGGGACAGCAAAATCGCTCTTGTCTCCTCTGGACCGTGAAAAGATATTGGACAAGTTTGGAGCGGATGACCTTGATGACCCGCCGGTCGTGTTTTGTTTATATTTCTGAATAGATTTTTCGTTCAGACAGAACAGAGTCTTTTTAAATAAATAATATGAAATTTACTCAAAGGAATACTTGTTGGCACCGGTTTCCCATATCAGGAAACGATAAGCTTATTTGCTACGTCTAGATCTTGAAGTTCTTAAGAAGCGCAAAGAAATAATTTTGTTTTTAAAGAAACGCGCTTAGTATTAGTCACGTCGTGAAGCGTAGAAATTTGTCTTTGCATTAAGTAAATGTCAACACAAATAAATTCTTTATCGATAATATAAAATAGGAAAAAAAACGAGGAACTTGACTCAGATCGTCACGTTTTGGCTGAACAGCGAAAAAACTTTTCGCATGTAATTCAGCTACACTCTATCCAAGCTGGAAATTTCCAGAAAAAGGCTCATAATTATTATTATGGCGGGAGCTGATAAAATTGCAATTTGTTATTTAATATACATAGATCTATGTCGGTTGGAACTAGGTTATTGTAGACTATGTGATCTTATGATCCTGTACAAATTTCTAACTCAATGCAATAAAAATATACTGAATGTCTCATAGTACAAGGAAAAAAAAAATTCGAAAATCATTAATTTTTAATTTCACACCCTATATAACCATAAGAACGCGAGTCCTACTCGCACTTATCCATCTATTTTTAAATATGTAGTTTATCTCAATTGACTTTGTCATATCATAACAGTAACATTTTTAAATTATCTACAAAGTTAAAAAAAATTGTAGCAAAATATACAAATAGTCTTCAAATTAAAGTAAACGTGCTACAAAATTAACAAATAGTTTCAGTTGAATGGTTAATTATGTTAAGCAGAAGAGTTTGAATATTTATGAGTGGTATAAATATTTCAAATTTAAATTCTATAAGAGAGAGAATTTCATCAAGACTTCGTCATTCTTAAACATTTTACTGAATATTTCTCCATGGATATTACGATTTAAGAAAAGACCTTTTCTGTGTGGGCTATTTTGCTATGTAATGTAAGGAAACGTGGGTGATTTCATGTGTAAAAAAGGAAGGAAAGGATGACTCAGATACAATCATAAGTTGAAAAGTTACAGACTTTTTAACACCAGTCACTTTAAAATATTGTTAAGTAATATTTCCCCCGTCATGATATTAAAATTCAATTGATTCCTAACTTTCAGTGAAAGTTTAATTAATTTTATTGGACAGTTATTCTTTCATTGATTAAAATCTCCGTTTCCGTGAGTCAGTTATATAAAATAGTCTATGAAATTGAAACGTCGAATCTTTCTACGCTTTAAGCTCTTTGCGAGGAAGTTCTTGTTTGATGTTACATATTTACATTTTTTTTTCTTCGCAACAGGTTTCCTGTTGTCACGTACAGCGAAGTATTTGTTTTTATGTATAAATAAAAGAGAAGTGTATTTAACTTACAGTACTTAGAAAACTTCCTCTTTTAAAGGCGCATTTTTTGAATTAAAGTTTGTTTTCTGACGTCAAACAACTCAGAAATAAAAGAGAGACAAAGCCTCTGTCTAAGTAATAAATTATTATTTTTTTCATAAATCCGAGAAAAAGAAGGCAACTTCAAAGAAATTTGCGAGAATGAATCATGTCGGTGAGAAGTTTCTTATGTGTGAAATAAGACACGGCACGGCACGGCTCGAGAGGTTCAATAGAAAGCGGCCTACATGACTTCAGACACGAAATCACCTTTCGAGAAATGGCAAGAACACAGAACGTCTTGTGCACGTCTCGAGTTCTCGACACGTGCACCCCCCGTCGTCTTGGATAAACGGCTGAGACAGGTGGGTGGGGGTGGGGCTGACTATTTGATTGTTGCACCTCTCACCTCTGATCGATTGATTAATGCATATAAGGAGGTACAAAAACGCTATTGAGCGTTATAATGCCCTCGAGATTCGAGAAACCTTTAAGAGGGATGTTTTAGGGTTTTGCAGCTAAAAATAGATATTAGGTGGTACTGAATTTTTCGACCGGATTTGTTTAATTTTTATTCCATTTCATGAATGATTTCAAATTTTTGAAAAGAAAATATTTTACTTTTTCTCACTTACACAAAACTATCTAATCCTTGGCAATAGCTGAATATGCTTTTGGCAGCAAATGGGGGTTAACCTTCTTTAGAGCATCCAGTTTTTCGCAAATCAACTTTTTTTATCGCAGTTTTTTTTAATCTGATTTATTGATAATATTTTATTATATTTCGAAATTCCAAATTTAACTATATGAATTTTAACAAAACCTTGTTAATTAATTATACTGAAAAAAAGACGGGTATGTCATCTCATTTCTTGGTAAACAATTTTAATTTTAAAGTTTTATGAGAGAAAGCCTGGATTAATTTTCTATCCTTTTGTTATAAGAGCTCTTTTTCAGCTCGCTTTATAACAATGGATAAAACAAAGGAATTGTTGGCAGCGCGATGAGCGGGGCATAATTATCAGACTTAATTCTTAAATCGCTAGAGATTTAAATTTTTAAATCAATGCAAACTTTGTTCATTGCAATGTCAAGGAATTTTCTACACGAAGCAATGTTCCGGAAATAATTGCAGAATTTAATTTAAGCTAAAATGATTCTACTGGGTTTATTGACTGTACAAAAGCGACTTTGAGAATCAGTTCTTAAATTATGCCTAGTCGTCTCAAAGGCAACTATTGAGGCACGGCACATTACGCAAAGTTTAAAAGATGGCAAACATGGAGCAAGGTTCTTTGAAATTACGTGTGCAAATTTAATAAAAAGATAATTAACGATTGCAAATAAACGCTTTTTTTTACAAAGCGAAAATTCAGCTCTTTGATCGTATGGATTTAAATTATTTATGATTATCGTCGGTACCTTTCTTTAAAGTAGAGGTTTTGGGGTCGCTTTTTCTAATATGGTTTCAAAACCGATTATATTACAAAAAAAACATTACTTTTTACTTTATTATTTTTGTTTCTGAACGAAAGATAAAAGTTTATCAATTTAAAATACAGTACATGTTTGAAAATTCATCGCATCCGATTTATTTTTTTTTTTTTTTGGTATACCAATTAGATTGTATGACGATGATGAATAAAGCAACTTTTTATTTATTTTTGTTGGTCCACATTCAGTGAACTCGCTGAACTGCCTTCTTTTTCGTTTTCTTGGTATTTTACGCTGTAGATATCTATGAATAACCCGATTTTAAATGTTTTCTCCAGAAGGAAGTAAGCAATAGAAACCACGACGCCAGTTTTTGTTTAACTTATTTCTGTTGATTCTAAATGCGCACTTTTAAGGTCAAAGTTTACCTTTTTTAGAGAGTGTGCCATGGAAATTTTTAAGATTAAAAATATTTGTATTGATTACGCCACTTATCAAATTAAATTTTACGATAGGTACATATCTTAAGTTTAAAATTTTTAAGTAATTTGCATCTAAATAACCTTATTTGGTACTATTGTAAGTAGCGGAAGGAGGAGATTAACGTGCGGTCTAATCATGTTGGGATTCTGATTTTAATTACAGCCGGTTTTAATTACAATAAATGTTATTTCGTATTCATTTAAGACATATGAAATCTACCAACGATGATGAGCGATAACAAGCAACTTGTTTTAATGTCGTGAATAAAAAGATAGCGATTCAAAATATACTATGCAGGGCCTAGAGTACGATAGACTGTACAGAAAACCTGCAAAATCTTGCCGAGTGATGGAAAGATAAAAGAAACCGGATTCTTAGAAGAGAAGAGACTATGTCATCAGTTCAGATTGTAAATAAGCTGTTCGTCTAAGACAATAGCGTACTTTCGGAGATAATTTCTTTTTTATTTTAAAAACATTCCTCGGTTAGAATCGTGTCGGATGATTAGCGACGGTCACTTATCACTTTTCACGATTCTTGTATGATTCAGCTATTGACAGTGATTAGTGGCCATCACCTAGAAATCTTCTAGTTATCACTTTATTTCTTTTAGGTTTTTTAAGAGAAATGACCATGAATATAAGATTTCTATACATCGCGGGATTTGTTGTTTGTACGTATCTAAATTTAATAATGTCGCAGTTAAAAGCAATGGCTATGTGTCATAATTACTTAGGTAAATTAAATATTTGTTTAGCTTGTGCGATGTGTTTTCAAAACGCTAAAATTTCGATAGCAGTTTAAATTGTTCTTTCAATTTTGAAAAAAGTTTATTAGCTACTAGAAAAGTTTATTAGTTTCTGCTTTTTCCCAGACAAGCCTAAAAATTGGTAGGCATTTCGATCCAGAACAACATCAAGCCTATCTCATCAGTGTGGCTATGGTTAGGTGTATTTTTAATTGCTTGGATATTCTATTTTTAGTTCATACTCTGATCCAAGTAGAAAAACCTTATGATGCTAAGATTAGGTTATCATAGTGTGTATCTGACTTGTTTCTGAGTGGCGTAACATACCTAACAAACGTCTTATAAAAGGGTTCTGATATATTCTAAGAATTTTCTGAGATTAAACTCTAGTCCAGTAAAAGGTTTTTATTTATCGAATTATACAAGTTATGGGAATAGAAAAGTGAGTTTTAGCATTTAACCTTAATTTTCATCGTTTTATACAGACTCCTTCGGCACTCACCTTCTTCTAGCTCATTTGAATTTTTCTTAACTCCTGAAATAACTTTTTCAAACGCCTTTGATCTTTGAGAAATTAAATGAATCTTTAAAGTAAAAATACACAAATTAAGTTTAAACGGAGCTGACCCCAGAGTTAAACTGATTTGAATCTGATAATCGTACTTGCTTTAGAACGAGTCCTATCAGTAGCTAGATAATCTAAACATAGCAAAATGAGATCAGTAGAGAAGCAAGTACAGAAACTTCGCAAGTATTTGATAATAATTGCAACAATATCATTTCCAATGGAAAAAATTGATTTCGCAAAAGAGCGTATTCACCAAAAATTCCCTTCTTTCGCTGAATCTGCCAGCACTGGCCACCGATTTCAGACGTCAACAAAAAAGCAAAACAAAAAATGCTCGCAACAGCTGAGCATCGTTTCGTCTCGCTCGAGCGCACGGCTTCAGCTGCCTGGAGGCGAGACAGCGCATTTTTATGCGTTTGCCCGTTCGCTTGTTATTGTTTTCCTTTGCCAGCGGAAAACAGACATTTTTGCGCAGAAATTTCCTTCGTTTTGTTTGCTTTGTTTCCACAGTAAACTTATTTATTAAATATAAGGTGAATGCGAGAAGCGTCCAGAAACTCGGAAGAACAGCCGCGAAACAATTGAATATCAAAATTTTTTCAAATATTTACTTACCACTAAGAAAGTCTTCTCCAGTTTTTGGAGGTGTTGAAGTCATTTTCGTTCAGTTACTTCTGCAAAAATCGACTGAAACAAATGCTCACAGCAGTGGATCACTTCAAAGTTTCTTAAAAATCGAGAATGGCTAGAATTCAGTGCAAAACCCACCGGAATTTTTCACAATCTAATCGCTCACAAACTCATGCCGTGGACACAGCACGCACCGCGCGAAAACAAAACACAAACTGCTCCTAGTTCCCAGTCTGGCCAGCTGCAGAGGTTCTCCCCTTCTCAAATTTTCGAAAACTCCCGGCTCCGTCGAGAGATTCCGCTATTTAAAATCCCCAACACAGCAAACCAGAAAAAAACGTTTCCAGCTGAATTTCCGCAAAATCAAGTCCCTCAGAGAGGCTCTTTTTAGTTTGCAGCCCCCCAAAAAAATGCAAAATGCGCACTTTAAAACAAAGAAAACAGAGAGCGAATCGCGTGCCGTTCTCGCCTGGCCTTCTTTGAAGCACACGTCCTCCGTAATAAATAAGAAATAATTTCAAAAAAAATTCAAGAGTTCTTCGCTGACTGACGGCACGTAGCACCTCTTCCTCGGTCAGTGGCTGTCACACGATTAACTGTAAAACTGAACGTTCTCGTCCTCGTCTCGTTCGATTTTAAATTGATGAAATGACGCCTCAAAGAAAAGAATCGTAAAAGTTTCTGATTTGCTGTCGTCACGCCGCGTGCCGCAAACTTCTTGCAAATTTTCGAAAACTTTCTTTTCTTTTCTGCTCTGTTCGACTGTCGTCTTTTGCTTTGTCCGCTCGTTCTGCCCTCGTCCGACCACACGGGAAAATTTCTTTGTTTTGATTTGCTCCTTGGCGAAGTGAATTCGAAAATCCAGCGACAGCTGCGATGCTGCGAAGTGAAATGAGTCGGGAGTCCGGCGGAGCACGGCAAGAAGTCACGTAGCAAAGTAGCAAAGTTTTTGTTTCTTTTTCTGATGAAGTTTAAATCTAGTACCACATTGAGGTGGTTCAAGCAATTCCTGAATAAACACCCCAAATGTTATTTGAATTTGGGAGAAAACGTTAAATTTTTCAAATTGTTAACGTGAAAGGTGCCTATTTTGAAGAAATACAAAAATGGCAATAACGTTAGAATGTTGGCGCCAAGAACTAATTATTTAATTATAAACAGAGCTGTTAGAAAAAACATTACCATTATAATATCATTACCATTACAAGTACCGCAAAAAAATAAGTACCAGTACCATTGCTTGTAATGGTAATTAAAAAAAACGACATTACCAGTAATGGAACTGATACTACATCATTACCTAAATTCATGAAAGCATTACTCACCATTACTTATCATTACTTGGCATTACTCGCCATTACTGAGCATTACACCAAGGCGGTTCTCCGCACGGTAGTTTCAATGTAATGCCTCACGTTCGCGCTTCGAGGTGCCCTTGACGCTGGATCAAAAACCGACAAAAATCGGGGAACAAAGCGCGAGCCCGCGAAGAATATGCGAAACGACTCCACACTTAACGTTCGCGCCCCGTCGCGGCTTTCGCGCGCGTAAGTGTAGAGCGGGCTTTAGGAAAACATAGGCGTTTTTACCAAGCTGCAGAGGTCCCAAACGGCGACAGAAATAAAATGGAATACCAAAATGGAACTTGAATAAAGGATTACAGGAGAAGTCATAAAAAAAGGTTCGTTCACAAAGTTTGATACAAACTCAATTCTTTAGTATTCAAGGAGAAAAGGATTCAAAAATTAGAATTGGTCTAGATTTCAAATCGGTGGTGATTTCCACCGAAACTCCATGAAATAAAATTTTTATTACTTTATGAAAGTTTTATTTTATTATACACTACACAAGGATCTTTTACAATTTATGTGTTTTATTATTTGTTCATTCATATTATATTTTATCTTTTGTATGTATATGTAACTCTTACTTAAGCACTATGTGTACATTTTTAAAAAACATTCACACTTTAGTACTTTCTCGTAAATGAGCTTAGAAATAAAATTTTAAAAGCAATCATAGAAAATTTGTGCACTCTATTGTAAAATCCTAAACTGATATTGGAGTTTGAAATACTGTCTTATAAATTAAAGTTAATTTCCCTGTATTCCTTAAACGTTCCGGGTTTTGTACTTATCTTACTTAAATTCAACTAAAAATCTAAGTTGAATAGTATTTTCGTATTCCAAGAGCATACACCCGTAATACGTTATGTGTATAATACCATTAAAATTAATTCTTGCGAACAAATTGTTTTAAAAAAGGTGTCGGTAACTACTTAATATACCCGTTGTCGATAGCATGCTTAAAAGCATCAGCTATTCTCAGTCTCTGCTCCTTCGAATTTAATGGATAAATTTTCCAAACATCTGTTAGAATGGCATGTTCTCCATTAATTGCTTCAAGGTCGGCAACCTCATCGTTTTCCAGCATTGAAATAGGAAGCGACTCTATCCCCATTCCACATCCAAATCCTCCAAACTTTTCCAGCTCATCCTTCAGGGCTGAGTAAGGAAATACTTGCACCGGATCAGAACCCAATTCTTTGATTAAATCACTTGCGCTCGTGTGGTAGGCCTACATAAATGTAATGAGCTTTGATTGCTTTGGTCAAAATTATGGAGAACAAACCTTTAAGATGTCCTCGTAGTATTTATCTCTAAATTCACCATTTGTACATGAATAAATAAAAAAGGTAATGTCTACAGCTGGGGAAGAGGTCCTGAAAATTTTCGGTTTTTTATTAAGTTTTTACTAAAAAATTTTTAAAAAAGTAATTGAAATTAAATAATAACAATAGTCTTAAACTTGCCTTGCTAATTGGAAATCAATGATCTTTACGGCAGAACATTCCTTGTTCAAGAAATTCGGTGTCCAGCAGTCGCCGTGGGTTATGGTGGAGAATCGAGCTGAAAAATATTTTGATAATATTTTATAAGATCCTAAAAGAAATGAATATCTGCACAAACTTCGTTCCGAGACATAGTGAATAAGTCGATCGTACAAATGCTCGGTGAGGAACCGCCTCGCTTTCTCTTCATAAATAGTTCCAGGATATTCTCTGGTCACAGCATCCATTGCCACGTGGATGCAATCCTTCAGGAAAGGCATGTACCAATCCTTGAACTGCTCGGAGTAATAAGTCTCCTGGAAGTTAAAGTTTTTTAAAAATCGTCTAAATACAGAAAGCGAATTCGTCATACTGTCTTTAAATTTAAGCATTTTAAAATATTTTCTGAAATCCTAAACTTAAAAATTTTCTAATAAAAATGCCGTCTCTATTAGAGGCATCCGAAGTTCGATAATGAAAAAGGCTGAACGAAATATTTAAAGTCAAATACTCTGATCGAAATTCGAAATTGTTTTGAACTATTGAGAAAATATAAATATTAATTTCACTAACTACATAATTGAGTAAAATAACTAGTGCTAAGTGACGAAAACACTTAATAGAAAGTAATCTTTACTTAATTGCACGTGATAGATTATTTATCTTATCTTCAATATTAGAGCTTTTTTATTTTTCTGATGAAATTCACCCTCAAATTTGTTTTTTAGGTAGGAATTAAAGATCCCGCACTTATTCCGCTTCAAAAGTATTTAACCAACAAATTTTGCATAACTAGGCTTCAACTAAAAAAGACATCACTTTAATCTTAAAAGTTAAAAAGTTTTAAATCGTTTCCTTTTCCACCTCCAGTTGAGTAATTAATTACCGCGTCATCAGCGATCCCAAGACAGATTTATGAAACTTTATCTCAAGTTGAATCGCTTATGTAAATTTTACCAGTAGCTGTTTGTTATGTCTTGACTTCACAATTAAATAAAAATTGTGAAGTGAAGAAAAAAAAAGCCTTTTATTACTGGAAACTTTGTGAGATGCATCTTGTTTGAATAATAATAATTAATATTTGATCAAAATAATGAAATGTGTTTTTTACATAAAATTACTTCAGGCAGCTTACAATAAACGTCTTCGGAGTCAAAGTAGAGGTTTTACTCTTCAAATTCATTCTATTAAAAGTCAAGTTCTGCAATTTGTAAACCAAATTTATCCTTTTTTTTTAATAAAATCAAATTAAGTTTTTACAACTTGAGTACTATTAATTGAGCCTTTTTTTTCTTTAATTAACATATATTAGACTGTAAAAGTTAATTTTTGTTATTGTAGATATACGTACATAACTTATTTTAATGTTAAATTGCGCATTTGATTGTTTAAATATTTATAATAATGAATAATACATATATTATTTCTCTAACAAACCGGTAAGGAACGAATTTGACAAAATTGTAAAAGTAGTGGAATGAATGGAATGAATTTGGCTTGCAAATGGTTGATTTTGGAATGCCAAATCTTAAATAAGAAAATAATAAATAAAAGTAGTTTAATTTACCTCAATAGACGAGCTCATCTCTTCAAATTTTTTCGGTTCTTGATCTTTGATCGCTAGGGAGAGCGCGTGGAATCGTCCCAGCGATTTCATAATCAACTTGCAGTGTTCAAAATCGAGGGAATCGAATCTAGGAGAGGTAGTTAAAGCGGGGGGTTAGAAGATCATTGACCCACCTAAGTAGTTTTTGGTGTTTTTGGTTTACCCACCTACTCGGAGCCGTATATCCAAAAAAGCCCACGTCTTCAAGTGCAATGAAGTCGTTGGACCCATCGCAATAAGTTGCAAAACACCGAGGATACTCATCGAAAGGATTCTTGATATTCTTCTTCTTCTGGAACTCCTCGAAAATTGGAATAACTTTATTGTAGAAATTTATTTCATTCCTGAAAAAATCACTGGATCGAAAGAGTTTCCTTCTGTCGGCGTTTTTCGACATCGATTTCACAATCAGATTCACCTCTTTGAGCTCTCTGTTGTTAATTAAAATTAAAATAGCAAAATTTATGGAGGATGTTGTGATTAATATTACCCGCTCCCCTCGTCGATCCCGTTCACCATCAACCGGAAAACTTGGCTTAGATAAGAGTCACCTTTACTAAAACCGGTCCCGAAGGAATGTCCCGTGCATTTTGTTCCTCCCACTTTTTTAATAACATCATCCAGAACTTTTGCCGTAAAATGAATGGAAATATCTGATAAACTCATTGTTACTATGGCTTAATTTCACAAAAACCGACTGAGCAAAAATCAAAATTTCTTGGGAATGTTTAACGAGCAGTTTAGGGATTAATTATCACTTGAATCAGCACAGTTATAAATAGATAAGATTATATTCTTTGGTATCTAACCGAACACTGAGGCAAATCAGCATCCTCCACACAATTTAAACCCGAAAAGTTTAATTAAATCGAATTGAGTTAATTTACTCAGCACATAAAACAGCTGATGGAAGTGACAGTAAAACGCACAACTCGACAGTTTTAAGTTGCGCTCCAGCCGGCACTAGAGAGCGCTATGTTTGGTAAAAATCGTTTCCTTCCTCAGGAACCAAAAAAAAAGGTATAAAATAACACTGGCAAGACTTTAAAGTGAACAACTTCCCCTCAATTGATCCGCTGCACTTTCACGGGAAGTCGGGAATTTTTTAATTAAACCGCTTATACGCGCCCTTGCGATGTATTTTTACTTTTAAATAATAAAATTACATGTAGTTTAGTTGAAACTTAAGAAATCCCATAAAAATTCGTTTTGGAAAAGTTTATTTTTTCACGAAACAGTGGCACGTTTAACGCCACTTCCGGTTGCTCTTTTGTCGCACAAAAAACACAAAAAACAAAAAGTCGTGGGTGTGAGGGCGAAATTGCTCTTGATTAGCGCTAATTTCCTCACTGTCGGAGTGTCAACTGAGGAAATTCTTTAAGAAAAAGCATCGCGAGTTGGTTGTCGCGACGGTACCGCAATGTAACGGCTATTTTTACAACCCCTTCACAGTGACGTGCGCATGCCCGACTAAAGTCAACTCGGTGAAGTCTGCCCGGCCCGCCACTGAGGGGAAAAACAGAAATCGATTTTGCAGCTGCGAGTTTGGGAGGCGAGGCGATGTCGCGAAAGAGTTTTAGAAACAAATTTTCTTAATTTGTGAAAGAATTCGAGTAAAATAAAACCTGCAATTTTTCGAGGGGATTGTGATTGACTGCTGCGAGTGGAATTTAAGCCGCGAATTTAAGTGTTATGTCCGGAAATTCATCAAATTGAATCAACGAAACGCTTAAAGAGGAACCGCGAGAAGATTTTTGCTGTTTTTCTGCAATAAAATGGGCGGATCTGATAAATCAGGGAAGACTCGGAGCTCCGGGGGCGGTATTTTGGACAGCAGAGTGACTCAGGAAGTCGAGAGCTCCGTCCCCAGGAAGAGGTAATTAAGGGCCCTGCCGTGATTGATCGATTGGTTCCCACCGGCCGTGGCGTTTTAAACTAAACTATTTAAGTAATTTAATAGCTTTCCATTTTCCAGTTCATTATATATTTATCAGGGTGCTCTTATCGTTTTGTCGAGCACGTGCTCAATCGGCAGTTTTCCAGAGCAAAAGAATTAAAAATTATTTAAAATACATTGCGAGTAAAAAATTTCGAAGTCTGATGCGTAAACATTTTTCCTTTAAACGTATTTTATTGTATTAAAAATCGTGGGCCAGGCAATATCTTCCATATCTTTTTTAAATTTATTCTAATTCGCTGGCTAAGCCTTATAATTCACCTTATTTAACCTTTCAATACAATCTGAAATTTGTCCCTCTTTGCGCCTGTATTTAAATATCCTAGTACTAAAATTCGAATCTCTTTTTTTCCAGGCAAGATGCTTTAAAGTGGTACGGCTGGGGTTACAAGGACTCGCATTTTAACGTAAAAGACCGCCAGGCGTGCTTCGAGGGAAAAAGGTATAAACATAAAACCAATTGCTTTTTTAATTGTTTATTAATTTTCAAACAATTTAGGTACCCCCTAGCTGGTTGTTACCTGCCCTACTTCACACAATGGGTCCTTAAAACGTTCGACATTGACATAGACAAGGATATAACCAGCCCAGAAATGCCTACCACTTTCCCTGAGCCTGTAGTAAATCAGGCTTTTGTTGAAGATGTAAAAAGAATATCTTCCCTCGTTTCGGACAACGGAGAAGATCGATTAATTCGGTGTCACGGACAAACTCTACACGATATCTACACCTTAAGAAATGGTAAGTTTAAAAGAATCCCAGATTTGGTCGTCTGGCCCCTTTCGCACGAGGAGGTTGTTGATATAATTCGTCTGGCCGAGGAGCACAACGTTGTCATAATACCCTACGGCGGTGGGACCTCCGTCTCAGGGTCTATTACTTGCCCAGAGGATGAAAGTAGAATGATAGTTGCTTTAGACACTTCGCAGATGAACAGAATGCTCTGGCTGGACCGTGAGAATCTCACGGCTTGTTTTGAAGCGGGAATTCTGGGGCAAGACCTGGAGCGGAAATTGAAATCTCTTGGCCTGACGGTGGGGCATGAGCCGGATAGCTACGAATTTTCCACATTAGGTGGATGGGTGGCAACCAGAGCCTCTGGAATGAAAAAGAACATTTACGGGAACATAGAAGACCTTCTAGTTAAAGCAAAGTTGGTGACTGCCAAGGGCGTTCTGGTCCGAGAATGTGCAGCGCCGAGGGTATCCTGTGGTCCAGACTTTAATCATGTGATCATGGGTTCGGAAGGAAATTTGGGAGTTATCACTGAAGTTGTACTGAAGGTTCGCCCCCTTCCCCCTGTGAAGCGGTATGGGTCTTTAGTGTTTCCTGATTTTACGAGTGGGGTCAAATTTATGCGGGAAGTTGCTAGAAGAAGGTGCCAGCCTGCTAGCGTGCGGCTGATAGACAACGAGCAGTTCGTTTTCGGTCAGAGTCTGAAACCGATGAAGTCCTGGTTTGGAAGCGTTATGGATGCGATAAAGCAGAAATACGTGACCAATATAAAAGGGTTGGATTTGAAAAAGATTTGTGCGGCTACTTTGCTCTTTGAGGGCGAGTCTGAAGAGGTCCGAAGGCAAGAGCAGATCATCTATGAAATTGCTCGGGAGTGTAAAGGTTTCCCTGCAGGTGGGGAGAACGGGGAACGTGGATACATTCTCACATTCGTTATAGCGTATATAAGGGCAAGTTCTTATATAATTGTAATTTAAATTTTTTTTAACGATTGTATTTTATTTACAGGACTTTGCTTTAAATTTCGAAATTGTCGCAGAGTCTTTTGAAACATCAGTGCCATGGAATCGGTGCCTTCCATTATGCAGAAATGTTAAAAGAACTGTCGAGAAGGTCCATTGAATGGCTGCTTGTTTTGTACATTTATTTTCTAATAAATATTTTAATTACAGGAATGTGCAAAATACAATATTACACATTTTTTAATTTCATGCCGTGTAACACAAACCTACGACGCTGGTTGCTGTGTGTATTTTTATTTTGGGTTCAAGTACTCTGGTCTCGCGAATCCGGTTGAAACTTACGAAATGATAGAAACCGCTGCAAGGGATGAGATTTTGTCCTCAGGAGGCTCACTATCGCATCATCACGGAGTTGGGAAAATACGAAGCAGATGGTACCCTCAAACGATTTCGGAAGCTGGCGTGCACCTGTACAAAGCCGCTAAAAGGGAACTTGATCCAAAAAATATTTTTGCTGCTGGCAATTTGCTGCCTCAAAAACTTCAGCCAAATAATGAGCATAATTCTAGAGAGCATTTTGGGAAATCGAAGCTTTAAGAAATTTGGTTTCTTTTATGGTAAAAAATATTATGTTTTGTGTTTTTTTACTGAAATTTTCGAAAATGCTATGGATATTAAAGATTTTGTTATTTGAAATATTCGTAGTTTAAAATTTCTATTTATCTTAAGTTTAAAACCAAACGTTTTATTTTGTTGTAATGTTATAAGCAGGTAAGTAGTGTAAAAAGTTAATATAACATTATAATTTTTGTTTTATAATCATTTTTACTTATTTTTTTCAGGCCTCTTCGCTTTCCTTTAAAAAAAAACTTTCTTTCAGTTTCCTTAGGTCCCAAAGACACTATGCTTAGTAAAATTTAAAAAATAAAGGATTAATAATGGGGATCTTTGGTTATTTGGGATTACTTTGAAAGTTTTAAACATAAATAAGAATATTTTAGTTTAGATTAGTTCATCATTTCAGGTAGCGCGCGCTATATTGTACCAGTGTTCTGATCTTTATGAAATTTTTCAAAGATTATTCTTGAGATAATACACAAAATGCTATAAAAAAATAATTGAACTTCATATGACCTCCTTTAAATATTAACAAATTGATTGTGATTTAACGTAAATCGTCTTTTAATGAAGAAATTCACAAGATAATTTTCCACAGTTTTTTAATTTTTCTTTAAAGAATTTGTTTCCGTAAAAATGACTTGGTTATAAATTTTTAAAAGCGGAGATGGAACATCTTTTCGCAAAAACTCTAGTCTAGTACAAACTTTCATTCCAACCGGGTAACACCGAAACTGCGCGAATTGTCAAAGTACTGTCAGGGGATCTTTTGACAGCTGCTGTAAAAAGGGATTGTGTGTGCTCGTTGCTGTATCCTCAAGAAAGTCTTATTTTTTTGTAATATTATCCACAAATAAAATATGCCAAAGGTCCGAAGAAGTCGTAAAGCACCCCCAGATGGCTGGGAGCTGATTGAGCCAACCCTTGAGGAATTGGAGCAAAAGATGCGCGAAGGTGAGTTTGTAAACAAGTCAAAGGTTGGAATGTTTATTTTTACGAGTTTACAAGTTTAAATTCCCCAAATTGTTCGATCTAATTAAAATCTCATTTATCATTTGCAGCTGAAACTGAGCCACACGAGGGAAAACGGATTAATGAGTCTCTGTGGCCCATTTTTAAGATCCACCACCAAAAGTCGCGGTACATCTACGATTTGTTTTATCGCAGAAAAGCCATCAGCAGGGAGCTCTATGATTATTGCATTAAGGAAAAGATCGCCGATGCGAACCTGATTGCCAAATGGAAAAAGTCTGGCTACGAGAATTTGTGCTGCCTGCGGTGTATTCAGACCAGGGACACAAATTTTGGAACAAATTGCATCTGCCGCGTGCCTAAATCGAAGCTGGAGGAGGGACGGGTGGTCGAATGTGTCCACTGCGGATGTCGGGGTTGCTCTGGATGATTATTGGAGTTTTCCAAATCTCCTTGCTTTTCTTTTCATTTTACTGACTTTTTGCCTCTATCAAGATTTATTTAGCATAAATACATTTTATTAAATAAAACAATTTTGTTCACTCAATGATCTCTTTGGTTGCCTTCTTCCTTTTTAAAGTGCGTGCCTAGAAAAATTTAAAATTGCAGAGTAAAAATGTATAGAAGTATTTTTCTGAAGTAAGCCAACATACGGTTTGTGAAAAGGAAAAGCTTTCAGTCCTGTACGTAGTCAAATTCACTTATTTTCGAAGTTGGTACTCATGGGCTTTTAAGCACGTCAGAAAATTTTGTAACGTTTATTTTGATGGTGGTTTGGTTTCTTTAGCATCGCATATCAGCAGCTATTTATGCTATTTTTCATTTAATTTCAGTATTTTGTATGAACTACGCAAAGACGATTCCCTTCGACTGATGCTGAAAATCATCAATAACCCATGAAAAGAAGAACTAGAATGTAATTTAATCCCCTCATTCATTTCAAGATAAACAGGTGAGTACTCAGTCTGCATATTATTAGAAAAGAAAAGTTCACTTCTTTGAGATCGGATAAATACTAAATGTAAGCATTACAGAGTCGAGATTTTAGTTTTTAAATATTTATTACTGCGGGAAAAGAATTGCTGCAGATCTCATTTACTTTGCTAAAACTCAAACAGGAAAATTTGGAGAGTAGTGCAAAACAAAAAATTTAATAAATGAATTCTTACATATATTATCTTACTTATTAAAATTACGAATAAAATATCACATCAATTTTAATTTAATATTTTAGTGTACAACTTATAAAAAATATTGAATGAAAAGATTTTCTTTTGTTTAAAAATTAAAATGTCCCTTAAAGACAATATATTTTAGATCGTAAATTGATATTTTTCCATCTCCAATTCAAACAGTTGTTGCTGAATTCGATTTTGTGCTATACTTTGCAATCTTGGATTGTTCAATTTTCTAATTCGGCATGTAACGTGTTCTCCAAATATTTTAAATTCATCTCGTTTATTTTGTTTAATTCCAGCAGATTTAATATAGTAATACGCTTTGGCTAGTTTGCGTTTTTCCCGCTTGTTTAACTTGCGTTTTTTATCCGAGCGAACATGTTTTTCCTGTTTAAGATTCGTAGCATCAGTCTCAGGATTAACTTGAGTATCATCATTTAATTCAATGTTTGGTTGACTGGTGGTATTCATTTCCGCGTTTTGATCACTTTCTAAATCAGCCTACAAAAGTAAAAATTATGTAGGACTAACGCAATTGGGTGGGACAGGTGGTAAAAGAGTACTTTTCTGGTGCATGGTACTCACCACAAATTTTGAATCCACTAAACTGCTGTCGCCATCGCCACAACATTCTTCTTTGCTTCTACTCTTCCTCGGAGTACTCCTGCCGCTTTCATTAATCAAAAACATCAGTGCGTCGTAAGCAAACCAAGAAGACTGATAAGCATCCCCCGCATTTAATTCACCCTTTCTTTTGGAGCATTTATCGTGTTCCTTAAAGAAATAGCACCGTAAGTTTTTTATCTTCTTTTTAACATCATCCACGGAACAATTGAATTTAGTTGAAAGCTCGTTGTACGCTTGTAATCTTTTTACTTTGTTCGAATACGCTTTTAAATTCGGATTCCACAAAAATTCTAATTTCTTGTAGTCCTCAATAAAATTCAATGTTTCTTGTAAAGCCATGTTATTCCGATTTTTCTTTTACGTGCACACGCAACAGCGCAACATAAGACGCAAAACTGTTCTACTGGAGCAACTTGGCGTCAAAATTTTTCGCGATTTCTACACAAGAAGCGCAAAATAAATCGCTTGTGTATGCCGTGAAAAGCGCACATGCGCTCAGCGCTGCGACAAATTCTGAGGTAGTCGCCTTCTTTTCCGAAATGCTTTTAGACTTTTCAACGGAGCTATTTTCTTTTACAAGAAGCTGTAAGACCGTGAAACACGTCTCAAAGTAAATTGCCAAGTGTCTCACGTGCATGCTACTAGTAAAAAATGGAATATTGGTTTTGTTACTTTACGTTTCGAACATGTTCAGATTACCACTGGCAGTCGTCCAATGCTTTTGAGATAAAAATAAGTAATAATAAATATCGGTATGAAACAGTAGAATCAGTTACAATAATTGAAACAGTTGCCAAGTCAAGTAAAATGCAAAATTAATTAATAAAAGATCTAGCGATCCCTATTAACACTATTGGCCTTATAGTTTCTATCTACATATTATAATTTATTATTATTATATTATTGTGTCTTTTAATAGTCGAAAACATACTGTATGCGCTTATACATTTTAAATAAGTTAACAATTTAAATAACGTCTTTTAAAAGCAGTGGATTCATTTCACCGTTGAGTATTATTATTTTATTACTGGCTGAATTACGAATTATAAGTAGCCAATATTGTCTGTTGGATTAAGTTAAAGTGAATTTAGGAGTTAGGGATATTTCTTAATGAGTTGAAATTATTCATGAGCGTATTTTCTTGCATAACAATTGCATTATTTTTATTTTTATTGTAAGGAAATTTTAGAACCTTTAAGCCTTGGCCTTGGGTTCGTTCACTACGCCTACAGAACTGAAAATGCAGCATTTTAATTTAAATAAAACTCGTTCCTCTGTTTCTTTTCTTGTCTATACATTTTATCAATATGATGACAATTTGCTTGACCTCAACTACATTTAATTAGTATTAGAAATATTTATTTTCATTATTTTATTGATTGTTTTTTAAACTATTATTCTGTAATTTTAAGATACGCATTTTTCCATTTCCATTTTCTCTATATACTAATAAATAGTTGTTCTAAGTACAAACGATTTCTATGTCTTGTGTACCCATTGCCGATTCCTTTTTAATTCCAATGAAACAGACACATAATGTACATATTTCTATTTTAAAATAGGTTTGTTTTTTATTCGTTAGAAAAAATAATTAATTTGTATTTAAACATTTACGACTCAACGGGAAATTTTTATTGATCATTATTTTGAGAAGGTTTTTGAATTATCCACACTTTAGTTGGCGATAGTTCTAAGAAGGTACGTCCCTAACTTTGATTCGAATTTAAAATTGATCGGTCGATTAAATTTATTTAGGGTCCTTGTTATTTCTTAGCCTCTTAAGTATGTAATGCAATACTTCCATTAAACTGCCTTTTTATTTTTATTAAAGTGTTTTCAAAAGTCCTAAGAGGGGGAAGTTGTTACCCTCAAAACGCTTTCTTAAGAGCTCTCCTCAGTTTAATTTAGACTTTATTAAAGTTTGGGGCTCTTATCAGCGCCATTATTTAGTGCAGCTTCTTAGGGGATGTCGCCCCGTCGTGTACCTTGGGAACAATTACTCCAAGAATGCCCCGAAAAATGGGGACAATTATAAGACCCAATTATCCCACATATCCCGAACATGATAGAATTTTCCGGTCGCCATTGTTGGGACCACCACGTGAGGAGCCGGGGGGTACAGCTTCTTCTTCTCGAATTCCCCCCTCTTCCGGTGCCCGCGAGTTGGTTCAATTACTCGTTTCTTGAACGTGACCTGCTCTTTGGATTCAATTGCTGTTGACATTACAGAAACGGATTCGAGTAATTAAAACTCGAAAGGAATGCCCGCTTTCCCCGTAGAATTTTTAATGAGCCCCATAACCCTGAGTCCCGATGGTGGTGCCACTGCGACTGCAGCCGGATCCCGGACCCCGCCTGTTCGCCAAGTAACAATAATAAAAAAAAGGGGCGAAATAAGGGGCAACACTAAAAATCGAGGCATAAAGCAATCCTCGAGCCACTCGCATCGGCTAGTTATGGCGAAAGTAATTTAATTCCCGGCCAGGAGTCCCGGGTAATTGTCCTAAATTCCCGGGCAGGCACTGTTTCGGACAGGGCGCCCGGGGTGGCGGGGGGCTAATTGGGTGCCGGAAATTAATTGGCACCCGACTTATGTACGGGGAGAGCGCACAGTTCACCGGTAGTGCCAAACAATTGAGTCCCCGAACGAGCGCCCCCTTTGCCCGCCGAAGCGACATCGTCCCGGCTGGATGACGAGGGGCTTTCTGGAGGGTGGACCACCCACGTTAAACTAGCCCCCGCTCACGCCTTCTGGAGGGTTTGCGGGCTCGTTTATCATAATTGGTTGCCATCCGAAATCTGTTTCAGCTCACCCCCGCCTCCTCGTCAAATAATATGAATCGCATGTGCCCTGCTTGCGAACTAATTTCGCATATACGCGGGTGCGGGGGAGTTTGGGGCACCTCCGGAGCACCCGCCACAATCCCAGGGAGCTAGCGCGGAACGAAGATGAATGTCGTGCGATGCGCCTCAATATCCATGAAATGGGGGGGTTGTTTTTGGACACCGCCACCGCAGCACCATCAGAGTTAAAAAAATTTTCGGTGAAATATTCCTTCACCTGAGACGAATCCGGGGGAGCGGGAGGCGATTTGGGGCCACCTGATTTCTGTGTGACACCTTTATTACTTAGAGGCATTTATATTCCCAGGGGCGGATTGGATCAGTTGCTCGTTGCGGCTGGGTTGATTTTTTGAGATTACCCACCCCGCGGCAGTAAAACAGGCGATTTATGGGAGGCGGCTGGAGGGTTGATGGTTTTACTGAAATATTAAAGCATTACCTTTATTAACAACAGCTGCCGGGGGAAAAAAAACAAGATGAATTGCTTCGGGTGGATGATGACAAGGTCTAATCAGTTGGGTTCGATCTGCGATATTATGTAAGCTCCGCGGAAATTTGATCTTGAAAAATTGTTAAGAACAATCTCCGAAAACTGAAGGTATAAAATAAAAATAGGTTAAAGGCAAAGTTATAGTTTTTAATTATTCTTTGGCTTTAAGTCAGCTCTTCAAATTTACATACTTAAATAAAATTGTAAGATATAATAAAATCTAATGAAATAGTCATTCTTCAATTTTTACAAAGAGCCTTAAATTTTTTTTATATAGGTACTTATGTACATATGTAATCTACATAATCTGCATATTTACAAACATATCTACAGGCCTAATACAAGTCTTTCATTGTTTTTCTAATTTAATCAACTAAGTACTTAAAATAGAAAGTTTTGAAAAAATATAAGCCTAACACTTTTAGTTTTTATCATATGTAGGTATACATATGTATATGTAAATTCCGAAAATGTTAGGTTAGAGCTAAAATTTATTTAAATTTTTAATGCATTTACATATGTATATCTACATATTTCTATTTATATTTTATTAGAAACACAACAGTTTGTTTGATGATTTTTTTTTAATGAGGGAGCTTCGGGGTTTTCATTCCATTGAACAAACTTTTAAAAAAACGCAACCGTCCCGTGTGTGGCTTACTAAATCGAGAATATACTAGCGTACGTCGATTAGTTTGTTTTAATAATTTAAAAAAATGTATGTAAATTGTTGTATTGTAGGTAGCAAAGGAGAAGTTCAAAGTGTTCATTATTTTATTCTGTGTCTTAGGAACTTGGATCTTTTGAAGGTGACTCTACTCGTTTAAGAAAAATTTTATTTTATACTTTTTAAAATACTTTTTTAATGAATCATAATCTTCATTCTTACAAAACGCAGTTTTGGGATTTATTGAATCTTTAAAATGCAGCTAAAAGCAGAAAGGAAAAGAAAGACTCTCTCTTACCTATTTCTGTGAATTTCCAGTACAATTTAGTATAAAAAATAAATTTTAAAAAGTAAACACTGAATTTGAAACTAACAGACTTATGTAGTTTTACGAGATTTCAATGAAATTTAGTGTTGAGGGTTGACAAGGCTCTTCCTTCTGAAAGATCTCTACTTCTAGGGCTGGGTTTTATGTTGTAAAATAACTAGCTTTAATTAGAATAAACAGACAAAAGCCAAAAAACTGAACTAAAATAGACCTTTATAATAATTTTTACAATTTTTCGTTTATGCAGCTATTGAAAATCACACAAATCAATAGGCAAAAAAACAAACTTTTTAATTTCTGCTTCTAGGGCTGGGTTTTTGATGTTAAATGACGTGTTTTAATTAGAATAAATAGACAAAAACAAAATAATCCGAATTGAAATACCCTTTTTTAATAATTTTTACAATTTTTCGTTTATGTATCTATACAAAAATCATAGAAATCTTGAGTATATTGGCGTAATAATCAGAGGTAATCGGTTCACAAATGGAGGAAATTTCGTTTAATATACATAAAAAAATTTAGCCGAATTGTGAATTTCCTTTTTTTTAAAAGCGGGGTAAAAAGCAGCTGCCATAGAAACAACTACGAAAGCATAAAAACTGAGTACAACGATGCAATAGGATATAAAATAAACCTTACCAATTACCCTTTTTTAAAGCTATAGTTGCGGAAAGGGATGCAGTTGTTATATAAATAAAACAACAAATTACTTTTATTTCTAGCGATAAAATTTTTCTCATTATTTCTGGAAAATTGAGTTGATGGATTTTTGCACTTTTGATACTAGAGTTCCGTCACACTGGCGTATGTATAAATATTCAAAGAATTTTATGTACGATGCACCCGACCAGGAGAAAAGTGTACTATATATTTTCTAAAATGCACTGCGGTAGCATTAAATAGGAACTATATGGAAAAACCGTGTCATTTTCGTGGCTAAAAAAAACCGAGGGAATGCAACCGTGAAAATGTTAGCAACGAGTCCATGGATAAAGGTGAGCTAATCGCTTTTACCAGTCGTTAAGCCGTAGAACCAGGTGGATTTTTCGCGTGGAAACCGCAATTTGCTACTGCATGGATAGTTGCGTTAGTCGGTCAATCCGTGGGATTGGGTACGTAAAAAAAAAAAAAAAAATTAGTTCACTCAGTCACTCAAAAACTAGAAAAATTGCACGTTAAAAATATATTGTAGGATATTACAGATGTCGAAAGTGTCACGCCTGTTCCATTACTTCTAATAAAATTGCTCGAACGGGGCGGTATCTCATCCCCTTGGATTTGGGGGTGGGTGCGCTGGCGTCATGAAAAATAGAAACGATTTGTCCCTTCAACATTTTAAAATTCATTTAAAAGTGCATTTGCTCGAGGCGGGGGCGCGCAGAGTCTGCATCGACCTGGCGAGGAACTCCATTCAGGTTGAAATATTCATAAAAGCCAACTCTGGAGCACCGCGCCGAGTCGGCATTATTCGTTTTGTTGGTACTGTTTCATATGCAAATATCGTGTAACTGTAAGGTGCCCTTATCTCGCTGACTGGGGGGTTGAAGGAGATGTGCACCAGATCCTGAAGGCGCCCGGCGGAATGGAGATGGGATAGGATAGAATAAAAAAAAAAAAATAAACAAAAAAAATAGGGAGCAGGGGAACGATAGCACCGTGTTCTCTACGCACGTTGAAATGCAAAAGACTGCCGGTAGGAGGACGACGACGATGGTGCGGCGGTAAAAAATTTAGATCGCGTTCTTTAAATAAATTCCGAGAGATTTTTTCCGGTTATACTTAGCTAGATTCAGAGTACGTAGGCGAAAATGTGACTGACATCCGTGAGAGCTTCCTTCCGTTTTCCTGGGCTTTCAAAGTTCGTCCTTCGCGGCGCTAGATAAATTTCAAGTTTTCTATGATATTCGATCGGAGCGTTCTGCGATAAACCTTTAGTGCCGGGGAGGGTTGCTTCCAATGGAAATTGCTTTTTTAAAATAATTTTTTTTTTATTTTCCAAGTATTCTGCTTTTGCGATGGAAGTAAGTAAAGAAATGCATACCGCGAAATTGCAGAGATATAGGCACTTTACATATAAAAAATATGATAGAAAAATGATATTTTTAGTCATTTAATTTCGAATTTGAAATGCAAATCAATGAATATATAAATATTTATTTTACCTCTGTCAATTTTATGAGGTATTTCACGGAGTGCATGGAACCTATATTTTAACTTTAATACCAGTTTTATTACATATTAGATTTACATACATTATATTTGTTTTTGTGATCTATATTTACAATAGGTATACAAAAATTATTTAGTGAAGGATGATTTAAAAAAAGGGTTGAATTCGGCAGAGTTCTATGATTTAAGTAATTTACATATGTATTATATATCTCTTACCCGTATTTCTAATTAAGAAAACAAGGGCGATGCACAATTAAAAAATCAAAATTTCTTTGAATATGCATAGAAAAGTGTTTGAAAATAGAATCCCAAAGAATCGCTATTTTTAAAGTAGAAGAACAAAATGTTTTTGGCTGTCATTTTTATTCTAGATGCAATTTTCTATATGTCCGTATATCCTAAATCCGAGTTTGAAAAATTATTTCATTCCATTTTAGATCCACTCCTGAGATATATCCCCATCGAACCTGGAAACCCAATTCTCTAGAGTTCTTCCCTCTTTTTGGTTTGACTCGTGTAAACTAGGTGCATTTTGGCTTTAGAGAAATCCAAAAAACCATTTCCCATCTTCCTGAGGAAGTCTCATCTAACATCCCGAAAGGAACAAATTATTTTTCCATTCATTTTTTCCCGGTCGCCTGCTGTGATTTATGCTCCTGCCCTAGATGGAGCCTTAAAACAAACGATGGCACCTTCTGAGAAATTGCATATCGCGGAGATTCTCCGCCGCACCGCCCCGTTCTACCCCCCCGAACTAGAAACCTTATCCCTTGCGTTGAATTTGAATCATTTTCAGTTCAAGGTTGAACCACTTTGGCGGGTTGAATTTCCTCTAATTTGAAAGTATCCCGATTTCCTGGAGCACAAAGCGGTCAACAGGATTACTTCTTAGTGCACAAGGACCCGATCGGTAGTACCTACCTAGGAAGTGCACCTCGTCCTGTATGCTCCCTTTTTGTAAGCCATTCTCTATTTTTTTTGTGGTTTTCAAAAGTTTGCGCTTCCTGTGCGCTATCTGATTAAACGCGATGCAAAACCGCCAGCGTCATCAGGATGATTACCAAAACGTGGAACGTGGGTGCACTGGATAACGAGGTGCATCCCGGGGGATGAGCTCGCCGCAAAGTCACGGAAGCTTCCTTTGACTGTGCTCTTTCTCGATTCGATGATAAGAGGATTGGCGATTTGCTCGAATTACAAGGGCGGATTGGTCCAAGGTTCACTAAGGTTTTTACTATTTTTGCGAAAATGGTATTTTTTAACTTAATCGATGTGATTCGCTGAGAGTTTACTAAGCAGTATAATTTGAATTCAGTTTGTTTTGCATGACGACCCTCTAGTCTTTTAATCTTAAAGTTAATTTAAATTCAATTATGCCATATTATGGTAATCCGATTACTTTTATTTTCGATATGTTTTATTTAGTTCCGATTTCATTTTAACCTCAGCCTTTACCTAATATGATCCTTTTTAAATTAATATGGAAAAATACTGCTATAGCCTATGTAAATGATGGCTAAAGTGCGGATATCTACAGATTCTGCACCTCACTCGTTTTCTTTCTGTACAAGGAATTGATATAATTACTTCGTACCTATTTGTAAACAATTCCAAACGACGGACAAATTTTAACACAGAAGTACCTAAATCACTTCAGACTTAAAAAATAAATGCTTCTTGAATTTTTAATCATGAAAAAGGTACGCTTATGACTTATTGCAGATTTAACGGATTTTTATTAATATTACTTATGTATATATTTATTTAAAAATTCGCGTCACTTATATATAATTTCCTATTTATATTAAAATATACATAGTTAAAGGGGAAGCTCAGATGGCAGATGGAGCACTATTCTAAAATGTTTAATAATATCATCAATCTGAGTATCAAAAGTAAGTTTCACTTCAAGGTCCTTGAATTAAGGCAATACTCACAGGATGTATTAATTGACTGTTTGAAAATGAATGTTATTTTAAAACATATTTAGTTAACATTTAAAGACAAACGAACCTCCAGAGCGAGCCATCAAATCGCGTTGAAAGATATCACAAAAGTCCATACCTTCTTCGATCACTTTATATATGTATTTTGAGGTCGTCAGCTTATAAAAGCCAGTTAGAAGTAATTTTAGTAGTCAAATCGTTAAAAAATAACAAAAATAAAAGCTGATCAAAAGAACAATAAGTTTCCATCACTTTGTGTTTTTGAAGAAAATTGGCTTGAAAAGTAAGGTACAAAAACCCTATTGTTTTCAAGACCTATTTATGAAAATATTGTTTTCCAGGATACTTAGCTAGTACTGTTTTTTTGTTGTGCTATTTTTTTAAAGAATTTTTCAAAATGATCAAAATATGATTTTATGTAATTTTTTGTTTTCCAAACACGTAATGTCATAGCAAAAATTTGTAGATATGTAGGTATACCCTTTATTCAGGATATGTAAAATAGGAAAGAGTTGTTATTAAATCGAAAATAATGTTCCAAAAACTTTAATTTAATGTATACAGCATCAATATTCAATATTTTTGAATGAAACTAAAATAGGAATAAAAAATTCAAGTTAAATCAATAGTGCCTGGATTGCGTACATAATACAGCCACCGACCGCAGATGGAATCTTGCAGCTAATTAATTATGCGGCGCGATGCCGACATCGTCATCAGCAAGTGAATTATTTTATCGGGAAAGCGATTAATTAAATTTTATTAAATCTAATAAACTGATAGCGATCGCAGGTAATTTAGAGCGCTTCCTGCAATTCGTAATAATTATGCTGCATTCCTGTCACCGGCGGCTACGCAATGTGCACTGATACAGTTACATTTATGACTTATTAATAATGTGATAATTTCCCTGGATTAGTGTAAATTCTTGTGATGGTATGCAGCATGACCTCTGCCCAGTAAACTGTCCCCCTAAACCCCCGAACCACCTTACCCCTCTCACAGGAGGCGCTTAAAGGTTTATTATGCTCATCAAAGCGTTAAATTGAAGCACAAACAACCCCCAAGGCCAGGGAACGAAATGGGGTTGGAATTTCAAAATTGACATATATTGTATAAATGCCGGCACTATAACATTGTAACGGAAACTGCGATTAATTACACCTGTCGGACATTATAGAGACCGCCAGGTGAATAATTGAAATACGAAGGAATCGGGGCTAGCGCGATGCGAATTTCGCGATGACGTTCTACCCTTTCCTAGTAATTAATTGATTGGCTCTGGCTGTGGTTCAAGTGCGGCTGCAATCAAATCTAATTACGGGCCAAAATAAGGGACAGCATCACTGAATGGAGTGTTTGATTTCAATCTATTACACTAATTAATGGGATTGTTAAGCGGGCACTAGTTCGCATTCCCTTATACCTTGGCTATGAATATAGAGTCAACAATCTGAATCTGCTAACCAATGGCGCATGTCATCATTAAATCGAACACATTTGGATATAATGAGCGTACAGTTTGGTTTCAATAATAAGGTTTACTTTATATTTCACAAAGCGTTTCCAAAATCTAATCCAATATAAAATACATTATAATTCTAAATACAGTTGCCAATTTTGTTTGTTTTTCGACATATATTTGATGTAATTTATGTTACGCTGATTATTAATGTCGAATCACTTGTGTTGCTCCTAATAATAAAATCTCAAGAGGTTGTGAAAAAAGTGTATTAAAAATATGTCTGTAAATAAAAGTTAATATTTTTAAATTTTTATATAGTATTTTTAATTTAAAATAAAGCCATTTTGCATGCTTTATTATCTGTAAATTATATATATAAATTTTTTTTATTTTTATCTTACTGTCAAATTTTCAAAAATTTTACCAATGTAATGTTTTTCACAGAAATAATTTGAACTCTTTAGATTTCTGTATATCCAAACAATTTTTTTTGGTTTAATAATCCGCATTTTAGGGTCAAAAACTGTCAACACAATTGAAAATTTTTTATTCAAAAAAATACCAGCAAAAAATACCTCAGCCTCTTTTCACGCTGGTCCCAAGGATAACCTTCTCAGTTAGCTCTTTTTGACGAATATTATATTCGTTATAGATATTTTTTATTATAACGAACTCCAAAATGCTTGAAATATTTGGAGGCCAAATCAAAATAGAGAAACTTAAAAAAATATGTTTTTATTGGATTTATGAAGTATATTGTTTTGAAACATACATATAATCGTAAAATAGAATATTCTGCTTTCTTGTCATGACTCTACGCTGTTTGTATATGAGGCTGTTTCAAAGTGTAAAATGGGAAATTATAATTATCTTATCTGTGTTATAATTCTATTCAAAGTTTTTATTGGTAAAAGATACTTATCCAACGTATGACTTTTAGCCGAATATATATGGAACTTGATTTTTGTGTTACTTCCCACAAAAATTACGTCGTTTATTCATCTTAATTGATTATTAATTTTTAAATTTTGAACCATATGTTTTGAAATGTTTCCTGTTCTCTTCACTCTAAATCGAATTATACCTGCCTTCGAGAGGCAATTAATTCCCAGATTTGAAATTGTAAACTAGATTTATACGGTGCCAACAACTGGCCACATAATTAATTAGTTGCTTGGGGCTTTATTACGACTTCCAGGCACCTTCTGTTTCGCAAATATTCTGGGTAATATGTGGGAGCACCGTTTTATTAAGATTTTTCTAGTTCCCTTCCCCGTAGTACCCGAAAAAAATTATTCACTCTTGAACAAAGAGCGCCCCACGGAGAACTGTCGGGTGAGTTATGACCCTAATCATAATCGTCCCCGAGAACCTGACCGGCAAAACTCCCCAAGGAGGTGGAGGCGGAGGGCGCACTTAACTACCGTCGTCTTCTGACGTGCCCCAAGACGGCGATGGTGCGCTCCTCTGCCAGCGGCAAATAAATTCAGCGGAGCGACACCATTTGCGATACACAAAGCGAACATAACCTGGTCATCAAATGGTCGTGACACATTGATAAATGGAAATGTCTTATTTGCATGCAATTTATCAGGAAAACGGGGGCGCACGACCGGCCCAGCCTTCCCCAGACTCCCCGAGCCTCCCCAGCCACCAGCTTCATTGCCCTGGACCAATGGGAATTTGTGTGTCCGACTATTTTGTAGGTCGACCGGTGGCTGTCGTATTTAAAAATAAATATATATATATATATATTTTTTTGTCTACTCTTTCCCCCCGCAACGTACTCGGTACGACCGGAAGTATTAGTTCAGAACAAGACCACCCCCGTGCTTGTGACATGGGGGTGATTGATTGATAGAGAGGTGGCGACACAAAACAGCTCCAACAAAAATTTTCCAAGCCCCAGGTCCGAAGCCCCACTGGCCTACATTTTAGCCGGAGTTTCACCCCCTCAGGCGGTTATCACTTGGCGGGTCCTGTGATTTATTTTTTAGGGAATCCGTCGAACTTTTAGAAGTTCTCAAATTGAGTTTCTCTGGCCGGGTACCAGCTGTTGCCGGCAATCCGATTGCGGGGGCGGGCACAGGCGGCCACTGCGGAAAGACATTCCCGAAAGTATTTTTCTACTGCAGTGGATTTGTGTTTACACGGATCTTGGTCCGGATCGTCGAATTGTATCTGGATTTTATGAGCTGTGTGCACTTACCCGGCCGAATTGGTATCAGCGGCGGTAGTGATGAATGGGAATGGCAGCCCCATTCCGGCTCTATGGGGCTGAATTGCTGAATAGCAACCCGGAATCTGTAGATGGCTTTCAGGATGTAAAAAGGACAAGGAGAAGGGCTTACTAAAAATAATATTGTTTGTGGCTTGGGACTTTCCTTTCAAGATATGTATTTTCATTTGTTTACTTAAAGACGTTCTATTGTTGAACGTGGAAAATCATAGTCTATAAAAATAAATATAATACCTAATATGAAAAAAAGAACCTCCTTATCCTTGAAACAACTTAGTTTAACTAATTTTTTAGAAAAACACCACATATAGTGGAAACATGGGATTCGGATTGTCATTGTAACTTTTGAAATGTTTTTTTACTATACGTACCTACATATACTAATATTTATGCGTTTTTTTTACTTTTTAATTCGTTAAATAAATAATACAAATTTTTTATCATATTATGTAGGTACATATATTTTATTTGTAAGATTAAGGCTCCAATTTCTTAAATGAAATTATTTTTAGATGCAAAACATTCTTTTGGGAAAGAAATCTTTAATATACCTACTTGCATTTTTATCTATACGGATTTGGATTTTAATATTTTCTAAGTTAAAAAATAGAATTGTGCTAAAATGAGGACAGCGAAAAACTCATATACGTATCTACTAAAATGCTTTTTAGAAGTTTTCTTAAAAAGAAAAACGTTTGTGTTGAATACATATTATAATATTTTTAAAAATTTTTAGCAAAGAGATGATTTTAAGGTTGGATTCAATATTGTGAAACTCAAAAACTAATTTCTAAGGATGATTACTTTGGAGAGCAATTGTGTCCCCATTGAAATGTTTATCCTATTGGTATTGAGAAAAAAAACTCTTTTCGATTTTTTAAAGGAAATTTTAAATAATTTCCATAAGTTTAATTGGTATTATTAACTATTAATTCTGCTCCATATTTAAATAATTTACATTATAGTTCGTTTCAAATAATGTAATAACCTCCATTAATTTTCCATCACAAAATTTATGTCGTTCACATCAAAAGCGCATTTCCATCAATTATTCAAATCTCATTAGAAATTCTACCCACGTAAAGGTCTTATTGTCCACTTTAAATGTATTCAAATTCAAAATCCGCATTCCATCCTCGCTTGGCCTCATCAGGCATTCGAGGATAACAAAAACTGATCAAATATATCGCCTAAATCGACCAAAGTTGACCAAAATCGGTAAAATCAATTGATATCACTATAAATGGTATTCACGGTTTCTACCATTTTATAGGACCCCTTCCTCCGCACTTTATGGCTGCTCTGAATTAACTAATTGAACAATTTCTAGGACATACAAAGCGTATGCAGGAAACACACAACGACAATTAAATTGCCGCGAAATTTTGCATCCCGAATAGAAAAGTAACACAATACGTTCAGCCTGTTGGATTTTGAATGGATTCACACAATCGTCGCATTGAATGCTGACACTAAAAAAGGGGTGATTTCTAAATCCCTAGGGGTTTTGTATATATAAAGTTGGTATAACCACCCCCAGTCTGTTGGATATTTCTGGGACTTTTAGTATTACTGATATAACTTATAAAGCCAATTTTGCCCCAATTCAAGGGCTTTTTGATAAATTTTTTATTCTTGAAAAAAGAAAAAAAAATCATTTATTTGAAGGGTTGTGCGAAATTAAATAACTGCGGCCCATTTTTTTCCGCGATTGCAATGGCCTTAATGTTCATCGCGGAATTGTTTCCTGAGTGAATTGAAGCGGTTTTTAATTAAATTTAACTCTTCCGGGCTTGAATGTCATAAATTCCATGAAATCTTTTTCAAAAATGCAATTTCTGTTACCACAGGATTTTATAGCTTTATCAAGTTGAAGGACTCGGTTACCATTTCCACTACCTTTAAGCTTTCTCTTTTATCCCCGAGGCATCTGGTCCACAAAAATATTTAATGTTGCCCGTTTAATAAATCCTGTAAGGGAAATCATTATTCCGCCATTTCCGTGCCACCAAAAACAAAGTGCACAGAGCTCAAAGGCAAACGAGCGAATTAAGGGCAGATTAAGGGAGAAAATCTCTGGATTCCAGGAAAATATCCCACACTTTCACCTCAATAGGGGAGTGTAATTCAAGTGGACCCGGAATGGGCTACAAATTATTTATAGGCGTGTTTTCGCATACTCCAGCAGAATAAAGAAGTTAGTGCTGTTAATCTTGGTGCGCAGTAGGGGGGAGTGTAAATTTGTAATAAAAATTTATTTGGGGCCTCGGTTCTCGGCTGATAAATCTCGGGTATATAACTTTGCGAAACCTTAAAAAAGAAAAACAAAAGGCGAAATGAAAGAAGCCAAAGCATAAATAGGAGGGTACCATCCCAGAGGAAGGGACCAAACATTGTCCCCGGGAGGAACAATAAAATCATCCGGCGCGGTTTTATTTAGATGCGAATAACTTTCATACTATAAGCTGTGCCCTTGACACTGATGCCATAGCCATAGCTGTATGAATGGAAGGAAAGGAAGAAGTGCTTCGGAGCGCGTGGGGCCCCGGGATTCCTTCCGGAGCCCGGGTATAGGGCACTTTCTCCGACCACGACCTAAGCACGCGAGAGTGCCGCATATTTCTTGAAATCTTTTCGTTCTTAACGCTGGGAGACCAGAAAACCAGCAACGCTACTCCTAGTCATGCGGCAGCACATCGCCAGAGATTCAGATTTAGTTCATACACTAGCGGGCAAAATGTTTTTCCTTCCAGCTCAGTCATTAATTTATAATCTCATCGCACTAACATGACTATTTAATTTTAAGCTATAGCTTTACTTAAAGCAAGTTCCAGCCTGAAGTTAAAGATTTCAAGTGTTTACGTACCTTTAATCGATAGTCATAATATACTACTTTTGTTAAGAAAGAGAAACTTTAACCATTTTTCATGTCACAGCTTTGGGTCTGAAATGAAAAAATTAAAAATTTATTACTATTTGTGAAATCCAATAACACGTAGGTACATACAAGTGTATGTTACCTTGTTCTTCTCCTTAGGGTTAAACCCTTAAGGCCGAAAACACAAATGCGATTATCGTGAAATTAAGGGAGAAGATTATTCGAGTAATTGGCTCTCTGTTCCTCAGGCTGGATAACTTGGATGACTTCCAGATAGAAATTGGAATCAGCTTTTCTTCACTTTGGAATTGTGAAGAAAAACTGAAAAATCAAAACTGTTTTAAACAAAATTTGTAGGGGAATTGATGAAAAATTGATTTCAAATTGATTTCTATAACAACATACACAATTATTGGTCTAGTTCTAGTATATAATCACAGTATGGGAAATCATTTTAAAATCCAATTAAGACTTATTCTGCTTTAGGTATTAAACAAACAATTTTGAATTTATTCCATAAAAATATAAAGCCAAAGTAACTATTTAAATTATGTTTTCCAAAAACAAATCATTTTGTGAAAATCGTTACCTTTTTGAAATTTCATAACTTCTATGTTTTTATTTCTTATCGATTCTATTTCTATGTGGTTTTAGTTCTTAAATAGCTAAATTAGTGGTCGTTAGGTTAGTGATATAAAGAACTAAAATTCATTAATATCGACAGAATGCCTGGAGTTATATTAGTATTATTTATGTGCAAAAGACTAAACGCATTACTCCATTAACAGCAGAATTACATAATTTAAAAATCTTGGAAACATTAATCCAGTTCGCTATGTGTGAGGCTTTTTTTAAATGTTTTTCGTATGAGTTAAACAACCAGGTCAAACAACATTTCCAAAAACCCAGCCACATTTTGTTTTTTTTATGAAATATCCTTTAAATTAAACGAATCGATGTAGGTACCCCATCTGAGCAATGTGAGGTGTGAATTGGGTAGAAAAAAGTTTTTCATATACATATTTATACCTGAAAATACTGTACGTTCATTTTTGCCGCTAGTGTTCTGATATGCGACTACGACACCGAAGGTGTCCAAGTTGAACCACTGCTGGGACTCTGTTTTTATAATGTTTATGGACAGTGATCGCTGTAATTCAGGGCTTGGCAGTTATGGCAGTCTCCGAGCATAGATA
The DNA here is from genome assembly GCA_933228815.1 of Machimus atricapillus. Taxonomy (NCBI): domain Eukaryota; kingdom Metazoa; phylum Arthropoda; class Insecta; order Diptera; family Asilidae; genus Machimus; species Machimus atricapillus. The sequence continues at coordinate 3,007,954 of OW121788.1, read as the reverse complement.
AATAGTAGATAATAGCAGTGGAGTACATAAATGTGTCAGTCCATAATTTATTTGTTTTTGTCTCTTGCATTAGGCGCACAGCGGCCATAGGCGGTAAATTCCATTCGAACTTTTAGCTGCTGCTTGCCGCCGAAACTTTTGAGAGGAAAGCAAAATCCTTCACGCATAATTAGGTTTTTTTTGCTGAGAACCTCATGCATTGGGAAATGTTGGGATTCCAGTCGACATACCGAGTGATGAAAAGTTTTGGTCCATCGTATGCGTATCCAGTGGGAAGGGATGTTTTTTTTGGATCTCATTTTTTAAGTTAAATTTTCGAACATTTTCACCCAGCGGACTTCTGGGGAAAAACTTTTTTTTATCAGAGCTCCTCTGGGCGTGTTAAATAATAACAGAAAGTAAAAAGAGAGACCTTGAAAAATTATTGGGTGGTTTTTATGGAAATTTTATCACAAGCAGTCGTTTTTGACCTTTGTTGAGACTTCGTAAAAAGTATACGTTCAAGTATACATAGATTGCTTTTAAAGAATTGCGGGGGTTATTTTTATTATGTTTTCATTCTTTTTAATAAGCCAAAAGGTTCAGCGAAGGGAACAGTAAAAAATATAAAATTGAAAAATACGGGAGAGTTAGGAGTTATATAAACATTCTGAAACATCCCCTAGTAACAATTGGGTTATAGATCTTCTGTTTTCGTGTTGATAAAATGTTTTTTGTGGCGCTCAATTTTAAAATACTCACTACGATGTTAAGGGCATTGACATAATCAAATTGGGCACATTACCGTGAAGTTTATTTATAAGGGTATTCAGTTGAGTTGTTAGCCAAAATAAAAGTTATTCAATTATTTTATGCAAAGAGAATTGTTTATTTAATATTATATATATTAAATAGATTTTTTATGTTCACAGCAGAATTCTTTATAAGAAGAAGAGATTTGATGAGTGTTGGAGGGTGCGTATTTTATAAGATAAGATGAGATTTTATGAGTGTTGTGATGGAGTAAAACACAATTTTATTTTTTTTTTTTTTTGTAATGTGTTGATTGCTTTGATTATATTTAGAATAAGAAGCGGCCATATCTCAGTTAAAACCTTCAAAATATCGATAATCCTTTCGGTGTTACAAACAAGGTATAAATTTGTACATACATACTTTAAGGACTTTAAGCTTTAATTTATCCTACCCACCTCCTTTTTGTGTAGACTTAATAATCGAAACATCGAGCATAATCTGTTATTAGTTTGTAGTTTGCATAAATTAAACAGAGATATGTACTTGACATTTTACATTGTATAACCTGTACAACTTTGACATTGTTTTGGAATTTCAAATTCCTTTCATTGTATTATGAATTCAAAATGTGTAAAAATCTAATTTTATCAACCCACAAGGTAGAGTTCCCCATTAAATGTCAACCCATGAATTGGTACATTAACTAGTTTGACTTATATTGGTAGCTACTACTTTACAAATTGCTTTTCAGGTATATATCCGCAAAAAAAAAAATACAATTTAATTTTTTGCCACCACTATACCGATCTGGAACTCACCGGAGCATTAAGGCTCTGAAATATCCGCCGCACCGGAGCAGGAGCAAAACCCATGTTTGCGCTGACAACAATGGCAGCATTACCCCGGGTACGTGGCCGCCGCCTCATAATTTATATTCCGCTGGCTACTCTCAATTATTTAATGTGCTCCAACTCGCCCCATCCCCGGTCCCAGCAGAGTGCCCTCGCTGTCGTGCATATAGGGGAGCAGCCCCATGGAGCCCCACGCGGCCCCATTCCCACTTCTAATGCAGTTCCATACTGCAGATACAATTTTCCGCAACATCGTCTCCTGGCTGCACTTCGGCCGGGAATAAGTGTCTTGTCTTCGGAGGAAAAAGGATCTGCAAGAAAAGACAACTTTCTTGGCATGGAGCATATCCGTCTCGCATTGAACTTGGAAATTAAAGTTCAGGGGGCACCGGAGCATAGCGCGACGCTCCTGCTGGCCTGTCGACAACGACTTTTGGTGTGCCGTCCTCATCGGCGTCGTCATTGGGGCCCACCGATGGCGCCCGCCCTGATCCAGACCCAGACTCAGACCCAGACCCAGACTCGGGATGCGAAGGGCGGGAGGGATTTATCCAATAATCCAAGACTACGTGGAATGATGCTAATAAATTCAATTAACCCCCCATATCATTGCTCCAAGAACCCCAGCATCTCCCACACCTACTCCGCCGCACAAAAAGATTTTAACTCCTTATCAGATCAACTTAAATAAATTTATCACAGTTTCATCCCATTTCACCCTCGGACAGTGTAACGACTTGCGTGCGAGGGATGGAAGGGCTCTGTTCCGAGGCAGAGGGTGGCGGGGGCATATCCTCTATAGGTTCCCTGAAGGAGTTGCCCTGGACTGGCTTTGGGCTGTCCTTGGGATGCTTTCGAGGCTCCCGGGAGGAATTGTTATACGCGCGGATGCGATACGATACTCCACCCCTTAGGGCATATCGCCCCCTTTGATTACCACATCTTGGGGAGTCATCCAGAAAATACATGAGTCGAACAAGGTACCTCCCAGGTACCTGCAAATAGATAAGACAAGATCCCAGGCGAAGGTAGTCTAGCTCCGCGCCAAAGGAGCACTAAGCTATACATAGCGTTGCAGCAAATTGACTCTGAGATAGCGATTAAATGAATTAAAAGGGGACTCCGCACTACCTTTAAAGAGAAGCTATCCGGGAGCTCTGGATCACTTCCTTCGGGTAAATTAATTTGGAGCTGGTAAACTCCTTGACCTCCTCGCCCCCAGTGGAGGAGACCATGCACCAGGTTTACAGGCCAGAACGCCCGTAAATTTTATGACTGAACATCGTTTCGGATGAACTTTAAGTTTCGTGTGGTGTGACCAAAAGCATCGCCGCCACCGACAACACCTTTGGAGGCTTCTTCCTATCACAGGGGCTCCATTTACTGTGCATAGTAGCGACCATTTCGTTTCTTCTTCACTAGAGCGCTTCTTTAAGGAGCTACCGTTTAATGTTAAGATTGGAACACAAAGTGGCACTAGTTACACAAATCACTTCATTTCGCTGATATTCGAGAGTTAGGGGTAGTGCCCGTCCTCCTCTTGTTTGGAGCCCGGGAAGAAGCCATTTCGTTTTACTGCTCTTCAACTTTAATGAAATTTCTGATGAGTGGTCGCAACAGGTTTTAATAGTTCCCCCGCCCTCACTCTTCCTCGGATATTTGCGGGCTTTTTCAAATAGGAGAATATTCAGTAGCACATTATGCTCCAAAACATTGTAAGTGCTTTAAAAGGTTCCTTAACAGGTGCTCGAACCGGTTAAAACTAATGGAAGGTCAAAAGTAGGCACAGAATATCATTTTGTGAACGATATGGGGTTATATAATGATTGCTTTTAGCATAGATGTAGCCATAAAGAAAATCATTTAATTTAATTTTTGGAGCAACTTGTCCGCGCTTCCAAACGCCTATCTTAGATCACAAATAATTTCTATTAGAAGACCCAAAACCAAAAAGAGGTTAGATTTTTCTATTAAGTAATAATATTTAGGTAAGTACTTATTGTAATATTATATAACATATAACATCATTCTTAGTTCCGTTTGTGAATTATTTTCATCCGAATTATTTACCTAGTATATATTAGAACTCGAATTTTTCTTATGTCATTCGTTATATATTGTCGCTTAATGTTTCAATAGTAGCCAATACTAAACTCTGTTATATCTGCCTATCTGAAGTCCTTTTTTAGATAAAATTCTTTAATAAAGTTGGTAAAATCCTCTAAAAATCCTTGTCAGTTATCCAACTTAAAAATAATTCGGTTGGATTTTTGTGTCAACCACTTTGAACGACAAAAAGAAATGACTTATTTATAAGGTACTAACAATCGTCAAAATTTAACTACCTATCATCAGGATTAGTGCATGATTTTTAAGATTAATAATAATAAAGACTTTTATTTTAATACATATATCTAAGCTGAAAAGTAGAAAACGATAAAAAAAAAATGAATTGAATTGAATTGAATTTTAAAAGTCTAGCCGTAACAAAATATAGTAACCATTATGATAATTTTTTTTAGTGTTAAAATTTCGTATAGGTATACAAGAAGTTCTAATTTTTTTTTTATTAGGCGCTATTTTGCATAATTTTTTAAAAAGACAATTCAAAATTTAATTTCTTTTTTTAGGGAATCAGTCTAGATAGCGTAATGAGTGAGATATAGTTAACATAGTATTATGGTAGATTTCTGTATATAGAAACAGTTTAGAAATGATATATAATCGCTAAACAATAGTTTGGTTTTGTATATCCAGTGTGCCTTAACAACAAGTATATATAATACATCCTAAAATTGGGTATTGGTCGTAAAGTATTGCATTTGCCCTAATTTCTGAACGGATTTTGTGGTAAAGTGGTGCACTGATGATATTCGATTTCAGGGTTTTTGAGTCAATGGAGCTTCCTATATTTTTAAGAGGGTTTCAAGTAGTCTTCCGGCATAGACATTTCGCCATTAACCTCCAGTCGACCGCTCTTAAACATTCGCTTAAAAGCTAGGGCACTTAGCCTCTGGAAGTAATTATGCCATTGTTGGGACTTCTTCGATGCGACCCTGATGTTTGAAGCAAATAGGCTAATTTGCTTAAAACATATTTCCTTCGGTCGTTGAAGGGGTGGGGGAAGTTCTGTTTTCCTGAATTTTGTAAGAAACAGAAATGGCCTTCACCTCCCGGTCCAGTAGCCACCCTCCCAAAAAAAGAGGCCGGTAGGGCCACCCAGTACTAAAAAGCCTCAAGAAATGTTGTTCCGGCAATTTATCACTCGAAGGCAACTTGCTGGGTAATTTGTGCGCCCTCTGCAACTAAATTTTTACTTAAAGCTATAATCGGATTAAGGAGGTCAATAGACGGCTGGGCGCAAGGTCCTGAGGGAAAAAAAGGGATACAATTCTAGTCACAATCCGCATTCGTTTCATGGCATTATTTGTGTGTACTAAGCGATTTGAGCAAAAATTGCTTGCCTGTATGCGCCCCGGCTGAATCGAACAGCAAAAATTTTTGCTTAACATTCGGACGCGGGTGGCAAAGGGAAAAATATCGAAGGAAACTGAAAGGAGCCAATTTATGGGTGGCACAGCGTGTACATGTCCCATTTTTATATGATTTTAATATTCAACTCAGCTGGCTTTAAAAATGTTTTATTGTTGCTGTACTCCCAACCCCCGAGGAACCTCAGTAACGTTTCCCATGCAACTTTGTTACGATTTTGATTTTGTCCTCCTCATCGCTTTCTCATGCTGCGGAATTCATGAAGTAATCGGCGTGAAACATAAAATTATCCTGACTAAAATGGCTGAGTTATGTGCGAATTTTTCACGCGGGAAATTTATTTGGGGCAAATGCATATAGCTTAATGTCGGAGCAAGCTCAACATCCGGTGGAGAGCAGCTTGCGCTTCTGGATGTAAAATATACAGTGTAGCTGGGGCCTTGCAAAATGATTGCATTATAGATGCGTCCTTGTGCATTCTTTGGATTGTTTACGATTCCTGGAAGGTTGAATCGTTAAATTGAAATTTACCAGTCCCCTTGCATTCAGGCATTTAGATTTTGTGTAGATTCGACGAAGTCACCAAAAGCAACGAGATATCTTTCAAAATATTTGTCCCCACTGCTAAAGTTATGAAAATGTCCATTCTGCAGAAGCAGCACCAATGCAGCAACAAAATTTTAGATTAAGTCCCAGTGAAGAGTATCTACTATCATCCACTCTACATTTGTTGTCAAAATTGCTATTGCAGTACACATTCCAATAAAAATAAATGGACCCATACAATGTATTGTAGTTGTGTAAAATAAGCACAACTTTTAATTTTAAAAATTTAAAATAGAGATAAGAGAAAAATTTAATGTTTTCACTGAAGCAAACCGCTCCAGAAGTTTTAAAAGATTTTTATAATATATTGTAATGTAAAAATATTTAATACCCGACCGCCGAACACCGACCCTTGTCTGTATGCCAAAAAAGAATTATACTTTTAACAAAAAATTAGTGTTTATGATTTCAAGGAATGTCACTGATTCAAGATTGCATATAGGTACATATGCAGTTGTTAATTAATAATATCGAATATTAAAAAATAATATAAAAATTAAAATTTTAAAATATACATCTAATAATTCACATGGCATGTCTGTTAAGCATTTTTTAAACCGAAAAATTATATTTTCTGTAAAAAGAAACTTTGTTTTTGGAAAATTTGCCAACGTTGGGTAAAATCCATGAGCTATGTATTTGCTAAAAAGGTGGTTTAATCTATGAATCAGTTTATTTTAATATTCAAAAGGAAGGGAACTTTGGATTTTCTTTTTATTATATTTTGTTATATTTCATTGAAGAAATTAATCATTAATTTGAATATATAGAGTCAAAAAAAGATTACAAAAATATTATAGATAGTTTTTCGCGCGTTATTATGACAGAAGAATTATATGTCTAATTTTAAAATTTACTTTCATAATTTAACTCCTTTAAATATAAGATATTTAAGTTTACCAATTTAGGGTAACTATCCCTAACTTAAATATTCAGTGGCCTTGACCTCACGATATATCAAATAGTAACTGATGTATCAAAAAAATGCATTCGAAATCCTGAAAAATAAAAATTCCCATTCGAAAAGGGTTGTGTAATTCACCCACGAAATTTTCCTATATTTGCCCTTTTTTTGCGCCGGGTGTGGGTGGTGCATTTCAGGCGATAGGCAGTCGCCCAAAATCTCCCACAGCCGGCAACATATTTTGCGCATTTCACGCCGTCCGGCCGAGCGCCCATCCGTTCTAGTTATCTGAAAATAATTTCTTCCCATAAATATCGCGCTATCGCGAGATCGTTGTGCCACCGAAATAAAAAACATTTCAATTTCCGTTCTGGAATGGTAAAAAAAACTGGCTCCGGCCAAAGAGTTGGCGGTGTGGTCCAGGCATAGCATCAGCGAAATGTTCCTCGGTGTCGACACTCCAGCGGGACATCCGCGAGCGCACCCTTTGCAGGCATAGGGCTTAGGGCTGCGGGCGTTTTCTGTTTGGTTAGTGCAAGCAACCACCCGGGCTCCGCATGCCCCAAAAAATGGGTCCCAAATTCGACCATAGGCCCCAGATTTCAGAGTAGTCGAACATGAGAAGTGAACAAATGAGTAAACTTTTTAGCGCAGTAGTTTATATCGGTCGACCAGGATCCAGCCGGGAGACCCGGGAGGGCTCCGTTATCGGGACAATTTTCCCAGCACTGCACCCTCTACGAGTGCAAGGGAGTCCCGTGCACCGATATTGGGCCATAAATTGGGAACTTTTGGCAATGGGATGACGACAAGCTATGAATATGTCGCCCTCCTTTGTGGTCCTTGCGCGGCGGCGGCGGCTGCTGCTCCGGTTCCCCGTGGATTTATGTGGTGGATTGTGCTCTCGACGACGAAAAGCATCTCCCTCGCCCTTCCCCTCGCAACCAGATTTTGAGGACTTCTACTTCCCGCCAAAGGGAACAGGGAATGGGGAACGACAAGAGTGTCACAGCACCCAGAGCCAAAATTAAGTTCTGCGTGAGTGTGATAAGAACATTAATGTTCGACTTGGGTCATGTGGAGGAGTCCCAAGACTTTCCAGTAATCCTCCAGAATTTCCGTAACGATTGTCGAGCGCAAAGTCGCGGATTTTGGGTATATAGTTTGAATGATGCTCCAAAACAATTTCCAGGATGATATCTGTCGCTCCGGTGCGCGCTAGTGATTAACTCCTGGCCGGGTTAAGTCCTTGCTAACAGGGCTCTTGGGATTTGCGGCTCACATGCCTAGGGGAAATTTATTTTTCGGTCTTAAAGTAGATTAAAAAAATAAAAAAAAATGATAATAATAATAAAAGAGGGAAGAGAAGGAGCTGGTCATGATATATAAGCATAATCCGGGATTACTTCCATCGGTTTGCTCTACTCGAAGGATATGAAGGAGCTTGATTGAACTTTTAAGAGAATTCCCTCCGTCCCGTTACGTTCCCGGAATCCTGTGCACAAAGCTCCTGGGCAAATAGAGTGGTGACCCAGTTTTTAAGCCAGCCATATGTTCCGGATTTCGCCGGGTTGCGCCCCTGCATTCAACCCCCCTCCGATTGGTGCCTCGATCTGAATATGATAAAGAGCTTAGGTGTGGTTTGGTATTTGACTTATTGTCCGGAAAGTCCTGTTCAAAGGATGTTGATGGTTCTAATGCCAAGTGCTCTCCGCAGACCCAACAACACCTCATTCTACTCTACCCTTTCTTGCAATCCGGAGAAAATATTGGATCTGGAAATATCCCACGTACCCCATTTATTCAGATTCTATAACAAATAAATAAAGATAAACAAGACTAGTATTGTACCAGAACTTAAGACCAATATTTTTAAAGCTCTTATAGGTTACTACAATGCCGATTCAGATACTTCGGTTCCATAAATTAGCAAAGTTATATAGGGTTGTTTTAAGAAACGCTCTTAATCTTGGGGTTTAAAGTACAAACTTTTGACTACCATAGGTTGGGACATTTTTTAAACTTTATTTTTAATAACTTAATCTTGCAGAGTGTGTAGTCAGATTTTAATAAAATGCTTATGGTTATAGCTATAAAAAAATATTTTTTTTCTATTCCCTTCAACAACTCCTTGCATCCAACAATTTTGGAAAAAAGGGGATTTATAATTTTATTTTATCTATTCGCCCTGCAAAAATAAAAATCAAAACAAAATTATAATTAAACTTGGCTTGTGTATTTGTTGTTGATAAATGTATGTTTATTAATTTAGGTATGAAATACCTCACTACTTGGCATTTCGCCCATAACGATTCCTATTTTTGTTATTAGGCTTCCAATTCTACATTTTAATTTTCCTCATAGATTTTCAAGGGGATTTAAGTAAATCGGGTGAATGTAAGGAAATTCTATAATAGGTACTTAATTATAACATCAAACCATATTTTGTCTTGTTTTGAACCGGGTCATTGTCGTGTATGAATTCCCAACTGTTTTAATTTCTTCTCTATAATTTTTTTGAAAATACTTACAATTAGTCTGATTTTCAAACCCACAAGGTAAAAACCTATGTACATACCTACCATTATTTTTACACAATCAATTTCAGTGAACTCCTTTTATTAAATTTAATACCTACTTTACAAATAAATTTAAAATCTATTGGGGATTTACAATTTGAATTAAAAATAAAATGATTTTGTCGCCTTTCAGGCTATTTGAAATTCAACATTTGAATTAAATTTAATCAAAGTAAATAATATTAAATAAATAACATTGCATTTTGAGTAATAAAATTGGATTGAAGTATAATTTTCTTTATACTTAGTCCACCCAATAAGTGACTCAAAAGGAGTTGTAGTTGTAGAGTGCGTGAGCTGGGACCTAAGCGATTTCTTCAGAAAGTTGTTCAGGGAGCTTAGGGAGTAAACATACCAAAAGTCCCCGCGTCTAGGAGAGCCGCCGGAGTAAGGGGGGAGGGTAAAAGTTCCCACTTTTGAGTTTTTCGCTAATATCTTTAAAACGGTGCGTCGTAGAGAAAAATTTTCTTCTATGTAATGAAAGCTGATAAAATTTCCTACAACTTTTGTTCTATACACTTTTTTCTAATTCCTACCCGTTTTCGAACTACACGTTCCGGGAAAGTACTCATTTTTTCGTCGTTGTGGCTGCTCCCCTGCGTTACCGGGTAGGTTACCGTGCCAAACAAGTTGAAATCACAAACGACGATTATAACATAGTTCGAAAACGGGTAGGAATTAGAAAAAAGTGTATAGAACAAAAGTTGTAGGAAATTTTATCAGCTTTCATTACATAGAAGAAAATTTTTCTCTACGACGCACCGTTTTAAAGATATTAGCGAAAAACTCAAAAGTGGGAAATTTTACCCTCCCCCCCACTCCGGCGGCTCTCCTAGACGCGGGGACTTTTGGTATGTTTACTCCCTAAGCTCCCTGAACAACTTTCTGAAGAAATCGCTTAGGTCCCAGCTCACGCACTCTACAACTCCTTTGTTAGGTGGACTAATAATATATACATTTTCTGAAGGGATGCTAAGAAAGGGAATCGTCCTTTTTAAAAGGGTCTACCTGGCGTGAGTCACAGGGTGATTCAAATTGAATGCGATGTCACACAGTTCAAATTTGTGGATTGAACATTTTAAGAGTGTTTGAAGAAATGAAAAACTCATTACTTGAACCATTTGTTTTTGAGGCGCTATTTATTTTAGTTAATGAGATTTTTTAAACATTCATTCATTTCCTTATTTCATATCAAAACAGTTTTACACCGACCCTTTAACCGACATTCTTTACCAACTAAAAGTATAAAAGCATCACTGAATTAACTTCAGTCGTTTCCAGAAATTACGAAACCAATTTCATCTAAGGGTGCAGTAAGCCTTTAATAATTAGTGTGGCACAATTTTAACCTTTCCCCCGCTAAGCTATCCGTCGTGAAGACTAGTAGTTCTTTGGGAACACAAAATTCGAGGGAAACATTCAAGAAATGAGCATTTACTTCTGCAGAGCTGCAGAATGCTTTCTTGAGCAATTTGCATTTGAATCGCACCATTTCAAAGAAACGAGGAACCTGCACGTTAGCAGAAGTGCTGAGGTTTTGTCCGGGAAAGTAAAGGGGACGCAAAAAAGTAGTAGACGACGACGTCGACTAAAGGCTAGAGGAGCGTCAGCATTTGCTGTAGTGGAAATGTAATAAATTTTGAACTTGCTTTTCTAAGGAAGCGTTTTTCCCATAAAAATTTTCAATTATTCCCTCAATGCAAAGTGGCACTCATAGAACAGTCCGTTTCTGGGTGGATGTCTTAAGAAAAAAAAAATAAAATAAAAAAATAAGAAAAAAAGAAGACAGAGAACGAAATGAGCGAAGACCAGATCGTCTCCAGTGGCTTCTTCCTCGAAAGGAGTCGTCTACATTTCTCTGCTGATTTATTAGCCGACGTGTCCTGCGTTTGAAATAAATTTTCACATTTTCGCTGCCACCAAGTTCTATTCAGGATGCGTTCCTTACAGGAGAAAAATAGAGGCAAAGGCATCCTCCTTGAGGCAATTCTCACACTCTGGTAGATTTCCCAAGTTTTCATCAATATACGAGAAAACTCTTTATGCAGTGCAGCCACATCAGGGACCAGTTTTCCAACGCCTCCGACCTCATCCCTTTTACAATTTTTACAAGGCAATAAAAATTACGGGGAATGCTGTGAGGCTGTAAAAGGCGATTATGTTTACAGCGCAAACAATTTTAGGGTTCTGTTGGGGGATTTTCGATTCAATTTTAAACGCCTAGATAAAAGGAATTGGTCCCCCTGGGGATAATCCGCTGGTACAGGGATAGTGAGAAGTTTTTCGACTTTATAATCTTGTAAGCCCTACCCCACGGCCGTTCGTTCGGGGTATTGAAGGTCCGAAATTCCTCGACGTCTACCATTTATTGTCAAAGCAGCAGTTTTATGACCGGGTGGCGATGAGATTTTCAAATTTAAGCCCTTTTCCCTCCGTTTCGTTACAGATGATTGGCTCTAGGTGATAAAAAATGGATTCAAGTGGACGTTGTCCGCATATCGTCATTATTGGAAAAACTATTCAGGATCTTTTATAAAGACTATTCAGTTTTTTTTTTTTCAAAATGTAATAATGAAACGAATTCAACACACATATTTTAAATTGTAACATTGGTTGAATGCAACAACATTGTTGTAATAATCAAATCATGGATAACATATCATATTACATATATTAACAAGTCGTAAAATAAAAAATCAAAAACCCGACTGGGTAAAAGTGAACTATAAGATAGAAAGTTTATCAGGAGACTATGTAGAATCGATTGGCATACCCCTGTTCAGACCTTAACTTGCTTTATTAATAGTTCTATTTATTTTCGGTTACACCAACGGAAGGTACTATAGCTTTCGACAATTTGACTTTGTTTTTTCTTCTTTACTGGTATTTTTATGATTTTTAGACTACCTACAAAAGCTTTAATTAAATCATGAAAGTCAAGTTTTTGAAGAATATTTCTTCCGATGCAAATTATTATTTTGTGATTTAATATTTTTGCGATCATAAATTATTTGAGTCCTTGAAAAATACGAAATTTGAAAGAATGCTGTAATAATTGAACGATTAAAAAAAGTGTAATACCATAATTGTTTCATAATTGTTTTAGGGGGGGGGACAGCAAACCAGTTTAAAAATCGAAATGGAATTCTTCCGATATTGTATTAGCCATTTTGGATTTCAAAAATCCGATAGTAAATTTTTAATTAGCGACCGCTGCATAGAATTTTCATGAAAATTCCATGACTAGAAAAATACGCGCTCCTAAGATTGAAGAGCCTATCACCTCAATGAAATAAAAAATCTATCATATTCCATCGCAGTTAAATTTGCTAAGGTGGCGAGGAAGAAGCTAAAAAATGCCAAAACTCAAAAGAACTTAAGTCTTCGAAAGGTTCTTTAAGTTCCTTTTGGGGAAATAAATCCAATTCACAAGAGGCCTATATAAAGTGGAAATCAACGAAATTAAAGTTATACGAATACGAAAACAAAAGAAAAATGTTTAAGCACAAACTATAAGAAAATTATTCACATGACATTTTCTAGATTTTTCACCGAATTTTCGCGGTTCATTTATTTTCGTTGTGAACCACTCCTCTGCCGGGGGGCGTTGCGATCGGTTGGCTGGCAGTCTCCTGCCAGGCCCCGATAAATTCTGTAAGTGTCAGTTAGTTTTCCGCGCGGTCCGCCTCCAAATGCCTCCTCAGCCAAGTTATAATATTTAATGCAAATTATTACTTGCACCTGTCTTGCAAATATGTATGTAGTTGAACCTTTTCGGAATTTGCGAAAACGTCGGGAGTGCGCGGGTGGATAGTTTTTATGTGTTAAGAGGTGTTCCGGTCCCTGGGTGGAAAGTGATTTCATTTGTTCTCGTTTTGACAAATTTTGACAAAATGACTTCTTGCGGTTTTAATTTGTATCTCTTTAATTTTCGTTTAATCGCCGCTGAAATTATCGCGATTTTCTGAGTTGAGGCAATTCGTGTATCGGTGATTTTTTTCTAAAGTGAAAATCTTTAGAAACTTTGGTACAGAAAAACCCAATTTTATTGTGGTAAGTACAAAATTCTTTTTTTCATTTTCTTGGGGCATAATTGGATAAATGAGGACATATCGCGATCGTTTCATAGCTAGTTCTGTTCTACTTCTAAAAAAAATACCTAAAGCCTTAAAAAGGTATACTTGGAGTATAAATAGAGGTATGAAATATGTATATTAAAAGGGTCAGGAAACATAATACAATAGCAATCCAACAAGTAAAGGTAATTTTTGTGTTACTCAAGCAGTGGAAATGAGAATAGGTACATATTCTAAGGAGAATGTATGTAAATATAATTAATAGAACTTATACGGCAAATCGAATATTGAAAGATTTAAGTTGGGTTTTTCTCACTCTTCGATGCGACAATATTGCAAAAACAACTAATAGTTTTATTTATTATTAATTTGCACTTTATATTCCGGCAAAAAATCGCGCCTTTGGTTGACGCCTCTTGTGAATAGATAGGTGCGTTTTTTCCACAAAAGGCACTTCAAGAACCTTTTTAAGACTTAAGTAATTGTTTTGAGTTTTGGCAGCTTCTTAGATTCTTCCTCGCCACCTTAAGAAATTTAACTGCAATACAATGACGAGCTGGACTCCTCAGGAATTTTTAATGTCTATCTTACCCAGGAGTGACGAGCTATATTCGTCATGAAAATAAAAATATGCGTAATAAATATATTAAATGCATGACGTGTTAAAACATTTTAAAGCACGCATAAAATTTGTTAATTGTATGTTCCCTGCGGCAACGATGATAGCTTGAAATTTTTCTCCTACCAAGAAATATCATGTAATGCTATAAAACAGCATTAGAAGTAGTAGTAGAGTTCTTCTACTATTACTTCTAGATATCGGTTAGTTACTATTAAATTAATTCAAGGTGTAGCTTAGCTATAGGTTTTTATTTCTTTACTTAACTTAAGTGTAATTAGATTAAAATCATTTTAAAATGAAATTCTTAGCTTCAAGTTTTCTCAAAAACGAATAAAAATTATTTAGTTCTTCGAACTTTGGTAAGTCAACAAACTTAAAAACCTGAGGGAATTAAAGGAGATCGTTATATTTTCGCTTCTCCAATAACTTAAGTGGGTTTTGCCAATTAAGCACGGCTCTTGTCACATACTATCTCAGGTGGTAGCTAGTCCACCTGTCTCACCTGTCCCAACATTTTAAGGGGCGCCCACCGCTCCTACATCCAGCTAGGACAAAGTCGAGTGAATCGCCCGCTGTGCTGGCAAATAATTGCAAATTAAATTTCGTTTCGGGTTAATTTGGAGTGACTGCATGCAATTATTACAACTTTGTCACGGATTACCGTGCCTCCATAGTGGTGTCACGCTTATCGCGGGTGGGGGACACTCTGTCGCGGTGTAAGCCACCGCCGCCCGCTAACGGAACCTTGCCTGACTCGCGTGTGCCCCAAACAAAAGGCGCGGGGAATCGCTCGCTTCCAGGATAAAAGCGGCAGCGGGAATAATAGAAACAGCGCGTTTCGCTAGGGCGCTCCTTAATTTGCATAATGACACAAACGGAATTTGCGAAATTTCTGAATATTGTCCTGAAAATGCCTCTTTTGTGTACACATTTAGGCGACAGAGATTGTTACTGTAGTCCGTTTTATAGTCTGCAGGATGCTCGTCTGGGCCGTGAATGGCGCTGCTGTGCTGCTGCCTCCAGGACACAATGTCCAATTCAGAGGGGGTCCGCGGGCGCTCCGGCCAGAGGAGCCCCATCGTTTCTCGGTCGTTCCCGGCCGCGGTGGCGGCGGGTCTCTTAGTTGTCCCGGGGAGTCGAGACAACACTTTCATCGCAAATGACTTTCAAAAGCTGTGAAAGACACTAAAGGGATCAAGGCGGAGGAGGCACGGAGTAATTCCTCCCAAATGTCAATGCAAGCAAACCGTCATAAACTCCCCTTTTTCATCCACCCACGCAGCTCTCCTTCGACGGAGGGGGCCCCGGGGCGGAGTCTCCCGGAGTCGTTCTGTGTATATAGGGAGTGCACGCGGACAACGACTTCGTCCGCCGACGAGTCTGCCCTTTATCCGAACGGGGGTGGAATTTTTCTCGCCAAATGCATTCCGCGGTGCTATCATACAATTTTCCACTCAATTTTCCGAAGTAAACTCTTCGAAATGAGGTCCGGACGGGCGAGGTACAGGGGTCATATTGCGATGCAATGCATCATTTATTCTGGTCCTGTGGCGGACGGTTCGTTGACAGATTGAGAACTGATAATTCGTCCTCGTCCTGGGACATGGTCGTCTTCCTTTCTGGAAGTATATCCCCTGACTCCTGTCAGGAGCATCTCAGGATGATTTTTTGTAAATTTTCAAATTTTTCAAGAGTCGTTCGTGCTGCAAGGAGATCGAGGGAGGCCAATGTATCGCTTGGAGCATTAGAAACAAATTTTTTTTCCAGGCCCAACGACGTGCCACATGCGGCGGGGATAAGGATAGATTAGGTGGGGATTTATAATGGAATATTTAATAAGCTGACTCCCAACGAGCTCAGCCAGGGACTTGGGAGTTTCATTTAAAAAGTTCTAAAGCCATTTGGATATGTGGGGAGCAACTTTTTGGCGGAGGGAGAAAGCGGGGCAATTCGACCAATTCCCCGTCGATGAAGTTGTTTTCTTATTTAAATTCAAGCGCAAATAGCCAGATTGCAAAAATTTTGCATTAATAAGCTATCAAAAGCTTTGGTACAAATTAAATTATATGAGAGAACGCTATATAAATTTAAAATAACCCTACAAAGTATATTTTGTAACTAAATATTCCAACTAAAAATCCTGTAAATTGCATAAAATATTCTTTAAAAAACTCTCTTATGATATTCTATAAACAAAAAGAGAAACAACTATTTAGCAATCAACATAATTTTGTTTTGGTTGGAGTGATTTCAAGCATCGCATCAAAGAAAGAACTTTTGAGACATCCCCTATTTGTTTGACAAAACACCATTGTAAGCAAAATCATAATATTTAACCAAAGGATTATATTAAACAAATTCATTTGTTCAAATATTGCAACTTAATAAAATTCCAAATATTGCTACATTATTTTTAAACAAAACGAATTGGAAAAAATAACTATGTAAATCTTATCTGGTTGAAGTATCAAAGTATTTAAGTTGAACTAACACAATTATATTCAGATGAACAAGATTATGATCTTAAAATTGTACACAGCCTAACTCGTAAATCAAATCACTTTTATTTTTCTCAGTGCGCGTATACAAGATCATATGATGTCACAGGGCAGTAGCCAGTAGGGTCATTGTAATCTCAAAAACGTTTATTTTTTAAGTCTTGAACCTTTGAAATTTTTTATAAAACTATTGCGAACAAGCTAAAATAGGGTTACCACTATCGAATTGTCACTAGAACCTAAACTAACTAAAAATAGTCGCGATTTATTATAAATACGTTTGGAAATTTTTGCATATATAAAATAGTAGGTATACTTAACAGACACGTTATCTGGGAAAAAATTGTTACATAAATATCAAAAGTAGCTCCAGAACTATCCCTGGGACACATTAAACACCTTTGTCATACGGTGGTTGCATAAAAGAAAGTAATCACATTTATATCGACATTGTGGCTCCACAACAGCCTGCAGGGAACGCTGAGGCGCATCGTTTTAAATTTCATAAGCATAACCAGGAGGAGCCAAAAATAATGGAGGCATTTTTCATTTCTCATTTCGGCCCCATGAAAGCCAAGTCCCTAATATGTCGTAGAGCACTCATCATTCAAATCCACCGTCCCCACAGGACCATGGGAAGTGGATCTTCCTTCCCTCTGTGTAAGAAGGGATCGGTCCAAGGAACAACGAGACGACGGGCATCTTTCAGGCACGGATAGAAAAGTAAGCGAAATATCCTGGGAGTAGTACAGCGAAAATACCAAAAATTGCAAGGGAACACTGGATAAAGAGGGGAGAGGGGGGAAATGATAAAATGATTTTGGCGCTGAACCAAATGCAAAATCGATGTCTGTCCCAGAATAACAAAAATCCCGGCACAGGAAGCCGCTCTCTCATCGACTTTAAGAGGCCTATTGTTACGGGGGCTGCAGTCCTGTCTTAACTTGGCACTGGTATAACTGCAGATACGAGCGCTTCCTTAAATTACTCCTTGGAAAATTTTCTTAATTTCTCGTACCACTTTTGGGTGGACTATGGCATCTGGATGGAATGTTCACTTCGGCAGCCCTTAAAATTGTCAAAAGTCCATTGATTGAAAGTGGAGCATCGCCCACTTATCCTTGGATGGGTCCATCGATCTATTCCAGCTACCCTTTCTCCCTTCCTTTCTCCCTCGAACACCTGTAGTGTGTGGAGATGAGCTCCAGTTATGAACTCATTAGTCAACAAAAACAAAGGGCCAGGAAGTAGTTACACGGCGCCAGGATCGAACAGGTAATAAAGAACCTACGGAAACTTTACACTGCTTCGATGAAGGCGACGTTAAACTTTTAAGATTTGCTCGAATCCCTTGTCGAGCTGCAGACTCCCCTGGAAGTCGCCGCTCCACTTGCATTTTGAGCAGATTGAAAGAAGCGCTGATGGTGCAAGTTTTTCTATAATTTAAAATAGAACTGTGCTACCCGGATAAAGGAGCTGTGTCAGTGTCCGCTGTGAAAATGGATTAATTAAACATTCTCAAAGACGGAACAAAGTTCTTTGTAGATCAACCTGCCTTTCATTAAGTTTAGAGCTATCTAACGAAGGGAAAACTGGGAAAAAATTGCCCCTTGAAATCCGAACACTTGAAGGACTTTGAAACGACAAAGTAATAAAAAATTTATCGACTAGTTTAAATAATAATCAAATATTTAATATTTACACCCTCTTATAAGAGATTATAGGTACTTCACTTTTTCTAAGTGTAAGAGATTGCCTTTCAGATTAATTGAAAACTTGAACGTTTGAGTTTTTATAAAATCGTCAATGACCTAGGTATACTATATAATTAAAGGGATCATTTAAGGAGTTTTAGCAAATTACTTGATACTAGTATAGTATAAATTCTGACTACATATTTATGTGATCAAAAATTTGAGCTTTTGTTTAAAAATTTGGCAAATACTTTTACTGGAACTATTTAGTAGTTTTCCTAACAAATACTTGGATTTTACTAGAAATTTTATATAAAAGATCTGAAGGGACTAGAGGTATTAACAAATTATATGGTTGTCGCTTATAGTCGACGTGTAAAATAATATAATTGCAATTTACAACAAAAACTAAAAATTTTAGTAAAGGGTACCTAATAAAAACGTAATCATGCTTCGTTTTGCTTAATTTGTTTTCGTAGAAGGAACATAGACATTTCTCTTTGAATGCTTCATTTTTATTTCCTATTGCTTCAAAAGTCGAAACTCATATATAGGTAATATAAAATTCTTAAAAAGTATAGGTATTAAAGCTCCGTGTCCTCTATTACAATTTCAGAGTACAGTAATTATTGCTAACGAAGATTTAGAATTTAAATTTAACATACCTAATATTTGTTAAATATATGAGCATCCATGTCCGGCCTCTGTAAAATTTGCCACAAGAGTCTTGTTCACATTACAAAGGGAGCTCGACAGTATCGCACTATTTTTCACCTGGATCTTGTGAAAAACATCAAACAATCAGTTTTTTAATTAACAAATGCCTGAAAGTGATTTTTCAAATAAGCTCCCTTCGGATTACACACCGTGCTGTTTTCTGGCAGAGGCGATGTTTCGGATCATCCATTCAAAATCCAAAAGTTTCCCTTCTACGTAAAAGTCCAATTTATTTTCATCAATGCTGAAAGACTGTAAACAATGGCGAGGAAAGAGGAAAAATCCTATCCCGAAAGTGTTCTGGAGCACCCATTCAAAACTGTGTCACACGGTTTCTGTGCCGTCCCGGCATCCCATCACCGCACCGTGCAAAAAGGGGCCTGGATTCTGAAGGACTCGCAGGAGAAGTTTCGCTGAGCTTTGCTCGGATCTGGTGCGGGAATGCTTTGATCTCGTTCCCTTTACCTTCGGAGCGGACTATGCACAAAAAAAGCGGTCCTTTGTCGGAAATCCTAAGTCCATTAAAGGTTGCGTTCGTATCGAGCTCCTGTTAACTTGAAATATTGTTTTCTGGGGCTGTGCCAGGCATGGTTGCACTTGAAAGCCGTCAACGCAGCCCCAAAATCAAATTCAAGTAAAGCCCATCACTCTCCCTCGTTTGCCCGGTTTTGGGGGCTCCCAGAAAGTTCCTAAACATGCCCGAGCACCGTAAAGGGAGTCCTTGATATTTGCAAAAGTGCAAAGCTTTTTATCTCATTCAAATTCTAAGCTTTTTTTTTGCACAACCGGGAAGCTTAGGAAAGGAAATGGCCTTGCTTTTGTGCTCGCGTTCATTTGGCGGAGTACCGGAGCACCTCGGAATGATCATTAATCACTGGAGTGGCTGAAAGCCCTTTTAGGCGAAACCCTTTCAGAGCCCGAGCCCCGCAACGTAACAAGTGCGAAATCCTTCGGGTCTCTTATGCGAGATTACAGTCCGCATCCAGCGGGATAATGCCGCCGGAGTCGCAACAATGGCGCACCTTCATGTTGCTCGATTAGTCATACGGTGGCTCTGACGCTGACAACTGTTTTTGGGAATCCCTCAAGCCCCTCTGGTCCATGAAGATGTTAGTGTCACACCGAAAATTAATCATTTTGAAGTTGTCCAGAACTTCTCTGACTCTGAAGTAGGTCAGTGCCAGTGGGTCTGCTGGCGACCCTTCTGGGCTTTGAGGTATTTATGTCCAGAGGTCAGTCCATGTCCAGCTAAATTTCGACATCTTGACCTCACAATCTTTCCGTTTACTATCCAAATCATGTTAATTTTATTTGATAAAATCTGACAACTGAGTTGAGCCTTTTCATATGTGATACACATCATCAAATTAAACAAACAAATTGCTGGTATACGCACACGATTTCTATTTCGATTAAGATTTTTTAAATTGCCTATATACATATATGTACATATGTATTTATACATATTTTATTAAAAATTCTCCTGAAAAATTCAAATATAGTGCTCGATTTTTTGTTTTTATTTACAAAATTCATCAGCTAAAAATTTATAACTTCACGAAAATCTATAAGTTGTTTTTGCGTCTTCGATGTAGTCTAAGTAAAATTTAAAGGCTTCTCACTCTAGTCCTTTAATCACCAGAAAAATATATGTCCTCGATAAATATAAGAAAATTTACTATAGTTTTAGTTGGTTTTAGTTATTTTACAGTGGGCTAAACTTTTTAAAAAGTTTTTTTGGTCTTTGTCTTTTACTCTTTAATTTTAGCCACTCTATGAATTTGTTTTCTATTCAGTCCGATTGAATTAAAATATTTGTAACTGTAGGAAAGACTTAGCAAATTTGAAAGCGAAAAGTAAATTGAAATAACAAATATATATTAAAAAATGTATGCGTTTTCACAAAACCATTGCATCTTTAAAATGTACCTGGAGCTGTTCTGCAATTGAATTTTGCTATTAAATACCTTGCTTGATAATATTTCTAAAAAGACAGCTACTCTAAGAGAAAAGTGGAAAGACAAGCAATCATAAATTCAGTTAAAAGCCAATAAAAGCGAGAATTGAAACAATAGCGAGAAGAGGGAAAAAAGTTCACTTCTGTCTTGATTGCAATGAATTTTGCGTTGCAGTGTCTGTTAAAGAAGCAGCTTTGTTCCTTGATATCCTGCCCCCGTCGCATCGCGTTTCGTTACGTTGGTGGTGCAGTGTCGCTCGCAAAAATTAATCTTTTCTGTTTAATCACACGCTGACAAGGAACGAAAAATGTTTTGCGGTTGAAAATGTCTCAGGGATTTAATTGCTCCGTGGACGAAGGACGAGCCCCACGAGGAAGCAGGCAATGTAATTAATTGTCACAATGAGCGGGAGATTATTAGTGCGAAGGAAAATTAATTTCCTCGAATTTGTCTTGTGCCTTCCCCCCTTGCTTCCAGCGCTTCCTGCAGGTGGGTACCTAAATGTGGGAATATGGGCGAATTAAAGATTTAAGTTTCTTCAAATTTACTTATAGGTACTAGTGGCGCTAAAGTAGTTACCTAACCATAATAATGAAATTTAACTTACTTCCAACAATTAAAACATAGTACTTTTAACAGGAACTATTTTGTGCAGGAGTTCAAAAAATGTTTTGTATTCAGACATGAAAATAAAACAATTGATACACCATAAAATTAAATTAAGATTTAGCGGAAATACAAAAAGGGAAAGAATTAGTTTTGTCTCAAACATTTTATTTCATCATTATTTACATATCAAATTTAGCCTCTTTATGTTTCTTATGTAATTTATATGTACTTTGAGATTTCATATGTCCAGGTATTGGTTGGGTCAGGGTCTAAGACCAGGTCTGAATCCGGAGCTAGACTCTTAGACTCATTAGACCCGACTTATGGATTGACATATTTATAAAGACTTGAAGACTTTCAAACTTATTTATACATAGTGACAAAATGATAGAAAATAATATATACAATGTATGTATATCTAATATTTCAAATCGTGTCTTAGATTTTAATTTGATTGAAAATCTGAAATGAAATAGTGTCGTTTGAACGCGGTGTTCTCTGAATAAGCTCTAAATTATGATTAATTAACTTTAAAAGTTATACGAAATTCTAAATCCTTAGTAATTAAATCCATAAAATTATACTTTAATATCAGCAAATATGTATGTATGTACGAACACTACTATGGATTACGTGCATAAAATGAAATTTAAATCAAGTGCATTTTGAGGATAGGACAATCGGAATTCGATCCAATATCGGTTATCAGTTGCCGACGTAACCACAATACTCTCTTGCCTTACGGAATGTGCAAGTTAATACGGAACGTGGGATTTCATCCAATTGACTGTTCTCGGAAGGATCGATAAATTCATTAGCAATTGTTTTAAGTATTTGATGCAAATATTTCTCTCTTTTTGACTTCATGCATAGAACGTTCTCGATTTATTCGAAATTTATAAATTCATTATATTCTGTATGATTGGAAAATTGAGGAATTTCGCAGAAGTTTGGACAGTTAGGGAAAAAACCCACTCCATATTTTTTTTAAAAATAACATTGAGTAACCACAAAGAAATTTAAATATAAAATTTAATATGCTGCTGAAACAATTCCCTAAGGATCAGGAATTGTGCAGAAATACATATAGATACATATATACATATGTAACATTCCAATTTTAAATACACAAATGTATATGTTTCTGTGCGCTTTTATAAATAATACAACCTGATCGCAATTTTAAAAATCGCATATCGCTTCAAAAAACCTTAAAAATGAGAGGATGTTTTTTCATAATCTACATGACTTTAGCTACTGAATTGTAGATAGGTATGCACACGTTTATAAAAAAATATTGATTTTTGCAAATGATATCTATTTGAAACAAAAATCGAATTTTCGACGAAAATATTGGGATTGGTTAGATTCTGTAATTTAATGAGTTATAAATTTATATAAAAAAGAAAACCTGAAAATATTTATTTTTTAAAGAGCAACTTTAAATATGTGGATGAATCTTGATTAGGTAATTCACGTGAACGACTAATGAAGTATTCCATAATCGTAATTGTTTATCGATCGTAAAAATCGCGTGCGTTTCAATGAATAATATGCATGTATAATATGTAAAATTTCAAATGAGTTGGATAAAAATTCAGCTCTTACCTACTGCTCACCAATTTTGAAAACGTGAACTTGAGATAGATGCATTAAAAATTTGAAAATGAAATGAAAATTTTAAAATATAGGCTTGCTGATTTATATTTTAGAAGAATATAAACAATATAGTAAACAAATGTTTGATATCATTTTTAAAAGAATTAAGTATACAAAATATAACCTGAAGTTGAAGGATATTTAAAATTAAGTTGATGGTACAAATATGTATCCAGCAATTTCTTTCTTGACAGAAGCTGTAATCCAAGAAATTCGTAAAATTTGTAGCTAAATTGTAAGTTGTAAGCCAGTGCAATTTCTTTGAGAGGCAAAAAGAAGGGGGGTTGCATGCATATTCAATTCTGCCTCATACGTATGCATCATTGCCAGCTCAAAGCGAGAAAGGAATGTAATTAACCCGAATAATTTCCATTTACTCGCCCGCGCCACCATAAAAATCCACTAATATATAAATTTAAACAAAATTCACAGTGGCGTCGGCTCGGGGCCAGCAGTGGTGGCGTTGAGAGGCGGACAGTGGGGAGGGGCACTCCATTTCATTCAACGCCATA
Organism: Machimus atricapillus; assembly: GCA_933228815.1. Classification (NCBI taxonomy): domain Eukaryota; kingdom Metazoa; phylum Arthropoda; class Insecta; order Diptera; family Asilidae; genus Machimus; species Machimus atricapillus. The sequence continues at coordinate 2,984,442 of OW121788.1, read as the reverse complement.
AACAAAGCAATAATGAACTCTCCTAAACTTATCTGGCTGTGTAAATTTCGCGAAATTCTTTTGCGCAAATGTTTTGCGGGGGTGCGGATGGCACCCTGCGGAAGCGCGGGGAGGGGTGAGGGCAACATAGCTGCCGCATGAAATCGCAGAACGTTTAGAGGGACGCAGGGACAGGGACCCTGCGGGGGCGTAATATATTTTTCGCTCGTAAATTGTGAGCTTCCATTAAGTTGGCAGTTAGTGCGGTGCAGAACTGGGGCTCACATACGTTCCCGAACACAGTGGTCCAGGTCCAGGCCGGGCTCCAGCAGCCCCAGCAGCCCCAGCAGAGCTCCAGCATTTCTGTACGTTGGCTTAATAGGGGCCAGGGGATTTTTATAATTTTCAATTTGAGCTGTTGCTTTTAATGGTGCGATGCAGTCAAATGCAGAACGCACTAGAAGCTGGGGGTGTGTTTGTGCAATGTGCATGCCACCCTGACCTTTGGCCGATGGAATTCCATTTCACTTGCTTTTATAATACACCCGCTCTCCCCGGTCCCGTCAATCCAGCCGGGGATAGGGCAAAATTTCGGCAACTCATTGCTTTCCTTCAGTCCCGGCGACCAGAGCCTGGATTTTGCCTTGCTCTATCCTTTTTGAAGCTGCATTCTTCGCCCTTCAGGAGTGCGGGGCTGTCTATCTGTCTTCCCATTATTCATCTAAAATTTTCCAAGCGATTTATTTGTTTATGGTTTTGCTCATCCCCAGTGCTCCTCGCCAAGGGACACACTGGGGGTGGGGGTTCTTAGGAGAGTTGTTAAATTTGAATGGCTTCTAAAACAATACTACAAAATTATTCGTTAAATGTTTTTCCCTTTTTTGAAATAGACGCCAGAACTGGGCCATTCTTGTGATTAATTATGGAGGAAATACGACAGCCCAGCTAGACATCGCAGAAAATCTGGGACAATGGATGAGTTAGAAGCTTTTCATTTCACTCGAATCATGCTCTCTAGATGGGATTGTGCTCTGATTACTTTTGTTTCTTTCTTCCAGATTTAAGTTTTAAGAAAATTTTCCCACTTCGGAGCTGTGTAGTTTAGTATAGATTCCGTAGCGTGCCCTGAAAATAAATTTTCAGAAAATAGAAACAGTAAAGGTATCTTACGTAACCCTCTTTATTTCACTCTTGATTTTCCTCATAATTAGGTAAGAAAACTTTAATTTTAAAACTTTTTCATTAGAGTTACTTGTGTTCAGAAACTGCAATTAGCTATGTTAACTTCGAACAAAACTTTGAAGCTAAAAATTCTTCCTTTAATTTACTTTGTAGATAATAAGTCCCATTTTCACAATGTTGAAAAGAGATTCAGAAATTTCTAAAGGTTTGTGCTTTAAATAACATTCTAATCATGCCGTAACACTTCTTACATATTTTAATTGTTTAAAATTAAATTGAAGCAGTATTATCTCTTTTTGAGTAATTGAAATGTATTGGTGAATTTTAAGACAATTCAACAAACGCTGGAGGTATCGATTTCAAATGAATACTTCTTTTCTTTTCTATATTTATTAATTATCTAAAGTTTTATAGTCGGTTGGCCCTCATTAAATATGTTGTCAATGATATTTCAAAATTTACTGCACCAACTATCGCAACTAATGCATTAATTTTAAATATTTTATTGGTATCTGTATACAGCTGTTAAACTTCCTCGATGTTTCATTTGAAAATATGATCGAGACAAAAACTGAGTTTTTAACAGAACCTATTTTTTTTAAATTAAAAATCAACAGCCATAAATGTAAAATATATGATTTTTCGTAAGAAATTTTAAATATTTTAAAAATTTATTTTTGATCTTACAACATCGCCACAATGCTTTTTATAACACTATAACAATTCAGCTCACAGTGACACCATATGAAATCGCCAAATCGGTCATTAAATCTCCTAAACTTTTGTCTTTATTAGTTTTGATTTCATAATGTAACTATTAACATTTTGTCTAATGCTTTGTGAGAACTACTTTAGATAATCTGTTAGTGAATTTCTTAACTAGGAAGTAGTACTACAGGTAAAGTGTTATTGAATAAATTTGAATTTAAATTTGCATTTAATTTTGTGTATCTATACCATTCAGCGGCAACGAAGTGGAATATCCGAAGGGTGTTTAACAATTCGAGGTGTTGTGTATATTCGCAAGGCACCTTAAGCGAAGTATAGAGCTTAAGTGGCTCCTAATTGCAGTTTCAACAAACCACTTGTATAGTTGTCGTCACTGATAACAAGTTCATTTGACGAGGCGCGCAGTACAATTCAAATGTCCCGCCATTATCACGTAGCAGGATAATTTCCAACATTTTGTGCAAGCATATCATAAAAAAGTATAGAGGTTCGGAGGCTCCCGGGGGGTGGTCCATTGAAGCCATCTCGACTTCAATTACATAAAGCGGGGTGTTCGTGGCACTCCGGGGGTGCTGCCCTATTACTATCAACACCCCCTTCTTCAATGGGACAACAATCTCATTAAGTGTCGCTTTCATCACCAATCCTTGCGCTTCGCCTGGCTCCTGTGTGATGGGGCTCCTTTTCTCCAGCTCCAGTTCCAGTTCCAGACTGCTGAGCTGAGCCAAGCCAGCCGTCTCCTATTTGAACAAATTCCCGTGTTTTCTCTGTCAATTTGCATTCGCACAATAGCGGCACTCAAAGAGTCTTTTAGTGGTGTAAAAGTTTCAAATACTTTGTCCTGATGCATGGCAGGGACTAGGAGATAGGGCGGTTTCGCCCTTCTCTACTCCCGCATTTTGCTGCATGATTCGCCAAGGAACGCATTTAGCCAGAATGTGAACGTTGCGGCTGAACTGTATGTTGACATATGTGCAGACTGTAAGTCTACGGTGGCCCACACTCGAACCCTAGGGTACACCATTTTCATTTTATTTTATTTTTTATTTTTTTATTTATTTTTTTTCTGCACATCGACCTCTCTTTCACCCCCGCTCGACTCGTTCTACGTCGCCAAACAGTGAATTAAATCTTGTGGCAATACAAAAGAAACGAGTCAAGACGAAGATCGGGCAAAAATCTTGTCTTAGTCAAAATGTTTGGCTTTCATGGACCACAAGGAGGAGTCGTCGTGAGCGTGTGTCACTTGTCTACGACCTATACAACGTCTCTGCCGAGGAGGTGTCGGGGGTGCATTTTGGGGGGGGGGGGCTACAATATGTTGGGAACATTAGCAAGGATTTGCCATTTGTAAAATTCATGCTGCTCCTTGAATTGATGACTTTCGGCAGATATGCCAGGGACGCTCAAGTGGTTTTTCGGATGCATGCAGATGCAGATTCTAGATCCACCGTGAACACCATCGGTTTTGTGTCCGGGGAGGAAAATAAATGAAATAGGTGTTAACAGGTGATGCGTGTTGTCAAGGAGTTGTCGATTTATTATTAATGCATTTTTCAAAACCACATTTACAACCAGATGTTGAAGTAGGTATTTTGTGGTCGATAGGACCTTAAACTGTGAATGGGATGAATGGATGAGATATTTAAATGGAAAACTCTAAAGGAAAAACATATGGTCCAGTGCGAGTCAGATCAAAGTACCGCAATCATCACACTGTAATCAATTATAAACAACGAACATTACTTCGTTTTGTTTAATATAAAAAGTGTAATTTCTAATGTCGAAATGCTTTTACACATTTAAATTTGTCTTTTATTATTCAGTGCTCAATTTGATTAAAAAATGGTGTAGGTACCTACTGGATGTTGATTGCAACACTGCAACACACTTTGCTATTTTATATGAATTACTCTTTTCTGTTAGACTGTTTAAAATATTCTCTTTAAATATTATGGACAAATTCATTAAATTGTTAATGGTATATAGATTTAAAGAGGTGGGCATAGATTTTTAAAGTCTACTCAAAAAGTTTTAAGATCGTTTTAATTTCTAAACTCTTATATTTTTACCATCTTAATATCCCTACAAACAATTTTCTAATTTAAAAATAACGATTTTGGAGAGACAAAAATGAATTTATATGCGTAAATAAATTTGAAAATGTGTTCGTATAAATAAAAAAAAACCGGTCAAGTGCGTGTCGGACTCGCGCGCGAAGGGTTCCGTACCATTATCTATAAAAACGAGCAAAAAAATCACGTTTGTTGCATGGGAGCCCCTTTAAATATTTATTTTATTCTGTTTTTTAGTATTTGTTGTTATAGCGGCAACAGAAATACATCATCTGTGAAAATTTCAACTGTCTAACTATCACGGTTCATGAGATACAGCCTGCGGTGACAGACGGACAGACAGACAGACGGACGGACAGCGAGTCTAAGTAATAGGGTCCGTTTTTTTACCCTTTGGGTACGGAACCCTAATGAGCTAATTCGATTAAAACCTAAGGCAATTTTCTAAACTTTATAGTTTTTATATACCTATCAACCATATTTGATGCTTTATATAAAAAAAAACTTCGTTTTTCGAAAACTCAAAATAATCGAGATAAGATAGAAAATAAATTCCCTTCCACCTATCTATAAAATCTGTACTTTTCCAAAATTGAGGGTCTCCACAAAAATTCGTTTTTCGAATTCCTTTAAAGTCCAAATCTAATTTTAATGGACTACTTATATAGCAAAATAGAGTTTACACAATGATGCTTTCATATATAAGTACTACATATTTTTAATAGTAAAAAATTGTAAACCAACCTAAATTGTCCTATAATTTTATCTCGTGATGTATTCAAGCTAAACTGAATGCAGAGAAGGAGTTATGATAAATGCTAGATAAATGTGTCCTGTCAGACCCTTGGAAGACAACTCAAGTCTTTCGGATGGAGTGCAGAATCTCTCTAATTGTGATTTATGTGCGCATCCCTAAGAAGGTACTAATTCGGGTAATGTATCTACGTGCGTACACCTGACGTACCCTTTGAGGTGTCTGGCTCCAGGGACGAATTCTCCTGGTGTGTGACAGTATGTTTAGCTGGTTCCTGCATTGAAGCCTTTTCAGGAATGACTGCTTTCTGCAGATTATCTCGAAATTAATTTTAGCTATGCAGTTCCATGTTACGTTCGGATGCGATGTAATTAGAGCTAGGTGTTTAGAATGCATTCAGGCGGTGCAGATATACAGGTGTAAGCGACAGGCTCTGCTTCGTTCAGCAGCTATTAAGGTAACCGAATTATTCACAACCGATTTGCTTCCACAATTTGAAGGGAATTCCGGGAGCGCTGGATTTGTTATATTTCGCTGAATTGTTTGATATAATGCTCAAGCGGAAGAATTTGTTGTACATACGTATGACTGTAAGCTATTCTCAAAATTTCTTTATACGACAAGACCAGAATAGGTTTTCCTGGGGGTATTTAAAACTGGTATAAGATTCATAAAGTACTAGGATCTGTACCTGGAGATAGGAACGGTTTATGCTTCTCTAGGGAATAAATTTGAAACTCTCATAGGGAAATGTTACCATAGTATGCTTTCTAAGTAATTCTACAATTAATTTTCATTTGTTATTAGTGTCATTCAAATATTCGGAAGTATTTAGGGAAATTCAAAATCTTTGTACATGCTAAAATTCATCATTTTGATTTTTTTATGTGGTTTCCATATTTACACTCCTTTAATCCGTATAAACAAATCAACTTTTGGTATTGAAGAACAGAAATTATTTATGTACCTACATATAATCTAGGAAAACTTTATGTTTCCTTTTTCTTTTAGCTTAATACCAAAGATAGTCATTATTTTTTAACTTCTGGATGTCTTAATCTCGTCTATTCTAAAGACAAACAAATAATTTATTCTACAATCGTGAAAACAAAGATTTTCTTCTGCTTCCTCTTGTATTTTAAATATGTAAGGTGATAACCTCTCCTTTATTGTGTATTTTGCTTTATTGCTGTTTATTTTTTAGAGAAGATCTCTAGATTTTAAAGGTTGTGCTATTTTGTATATCCTAGAAGACAAAATTTTTATTAGTTTCATAATTTTTTCCTTCCAAGATATATATTTATATTATAATGAAATGAAATTGCTTGCAAATGAATTGGATAAAATTAAGACTGTCCAGTCCAGGCACTAGCGCACCTGAAAAAACGAAATTTTGAACTAAGTACGAAGGTGAATTTAATTAAAGACAAGACACATGCACGAAATTGTCCCCAAAAATTTCGCTTTTGCAAAGTCTGCCAATTTGGCAAGGTACCTTGTTGAATTTTAAAACTCTATTCCTAGAGCCAACCTCTGGAAGCTCCGATTATCCTCCGTTCATTGTAAAATCATTCCCTGGCTGGCGGGATTAATTTTACTCTAATACGGGAAGGGAAAATTGCATTTAAGAGGAGAGTTCCCAGCGAACAAACTGTCCCAGAATAAAATGCCTTTTCACACAGTGCTGGCTGCACAATCTGCTTTTTGGTAGGATAAACTTTCTCATGGCATGCTATGCCCCGTCCGGGGGGATTCCCCGAGATTACGACAGACAATATACGAGTCGGAGACTGTAAATCAATTCTGGTGTTATTTACTAGAAGTCTTTTATTACTCCTAACATGGGGCTCCCGAAGTCGAGCAAGAAGCGGTTTGTTTGTGCGTTGGATCCTCCGATAATAGCAATAAAAGGGAAAGCATTCACTATAGATCCCCAAGGAGAACCAGGATTTCTACCAGAGGAAATATGACTTCCCAATAAAGAAGGCTGCCCCCAATAAGGTTTCTTTGGTGAGGCACTCCCTTCTTCGTTTTCTGGACCTGGGAGGAAAATCCTCTGGGGACATGGTAATCACTGCAGAGCACCACCAGAGAAAAAGAGAAGTAGGGGAGGGTCCTCCTGGATATACCGGGGGCAATATCGTTGCAGCTATTTACTGCCGAACGATGCCCATTTTTATGATTATGGAAAAGTAACTGTCACGAATGACTAGAATGGAGATTGAGCGGTGGTAATGGCCGGGAAATGGTCCGATTTTATAGGAACCCAATCAAAAGCGGCCGCAATGGTCGCAGGGTAGATTGGGGATTTTACAGCGTCTTCCGCGGGGGCCTCGACACGCCATGTGCGCAATTTCCGGGCAAAGAAATAGAAGGAGGATGAGGAGGAGGAGTAGGAGGAGGAGATGTAGGACGAACTCCATTCCAGTCCTGGTTTGCCAAGTTGCCGCATAACAATTAAAACTTTAAGAGCAAGGGGAATTTTTATTAAATTTTCAGTGCGACAGGATAATTCCAGCAATATTTCGCCCGTGCGGCAAACTTCCGCCGCGAAAGATAACTCGTCCCGATAATGCGGGAGGAAGCAGGCCTTCCAACCTTCCCGTGCCACAGAAATAAGCGCCAGCGATTGCACATTTTTCATTTGGAACTTTGAACAAAGTTTAAACTGTTAAAAACTGGTGCAGCCAACAAGTGGAAAAATTCTTTTCCAGGGCACTTCACCTAGGCACCAGATGAATAAAAGCGCCCCATGGAAAAACTTTGGGCCTCATACATTTTTTTATTTTTTGATCCTGGCATAAACCTTTGCGATAGATAGGACGATTTTTACACTCTCTCAAAGTAACGTGATGCGGGTGGAGAATCAGAACGGATAGACCCACCCACCAATCCTCCCCCTTCAAAGCATTCCACGGTTTAAGCAAAACTTAAAGTGAAATAATTAAAAGAGAATTTTTAATTTAATCACTCAAAAGTGGGCACAAAGTGGTCTGAAACCACAAATGAAAATATTTACGGGGTTTTTAACGTGTAACTACCTCGCAGGTGGGTTAATTACGCTATTTACGCTGTTGAGTGGAGATTTATTTCCTTGATGGGCTTGTAACACCTTTACGAGCAATATTTCATATAAAAAAAACTACTTTTGAAATGAAGAGATTCAGCGATGGGATAATTTTAACCTGGTTTTCAAGTGTTTAGAGGTTTAAAAACGAGAAATTGGTTATTAAATGTTAAAAAATACAAATTTTTTAACAAATTTTATCGATCTGCTGTGAGAATTTTTATATATAGGTATGTACATATAATATAATAATAGGTAGGTATAACGTGGTATAACTAAAGTAATTTTGGTTTTTTTCACAAAATCTCTTTGATGATTCTCTAAAAGATGTCAAGTCAACCAGTTGAAAGTTAAATTTTGTGTAATATGTCTGTGTAGTATGTCTGTATATCAGTTTCGTTAATTTTATGTACTCAAATCATCTTCATTAAGCTGCACTGATATTTGTTATTTGCTTTAACAAAATTCATAAATACTACTCCTTTTTTATTATTCCAAAGTTGTATTACCTTTTACGCTCATGGAAATCTTATTTCTATAATAGTTGAAATAATAATAAAAAAATATATCAGTTTCCTAGTATTAAGGGGTTTTTCCTTAAAGAAAAATAATCATTTACTTCTAAAAGTATGTATATTGAAGCTTAAATTTTGATAAAAATAAATAATATAAAAGAATATAATATAAATAATATAATATACAGAAAGTTATAGCGATTCGTTGAACAATATGTTTTTTAATGCAAGCCTTCTGTGCTCTTGTTTATTCACTCTTGGCCGAGTCAGATTAATTTAATGATAATTTCAAAAAAAGGTTTTACTTACTTAAAAATAAAGTTTCATAGCATTAATGTTTTTTTAGAGCGATGCACATCTTTCTTCATATATAAGTATATTTTGATAAAATTTATTAAGCTCTCCAGAAATGCAAATACGTCCCTCCGGTGCCTTTAGCTATTTATAAAAATTTAACCCGGTCCTCCAGAAACATCCGACGCCTTGCTGTAGCCAGCCACAATGGTTTTCATGTCCGTTGAAATTAATAAAACCGCAAAGCGCCGTGCTATCAACTGCATTTATAAGCTCATGAAACGAAACTTTGCCGTCTTGGAGGACCCAGAGCGCAAAAATAAGAAAGAAAAAGAAACCACCCGCACCAAGGCAGAGGAACTTGCTCGGTTTTTGTCATTAATTGGAGGAATATTTGAATGTTGATGTTAAGCAAACTGCTAATGGTATCTCTGGAAAGATACCCCCCGCATCCCGCCAAGTGGGCCCGAGATCTCGGCCTTTCTCCCACAAGAATAAGATGCTCCGGGGTCCAGAGAACAAGAAGCCAACGAAATAGTGCTTCATGAATGCTAATGGAATGGCTGCGAGTGGCTTTCACAGCGAAATTGAATGCACTAAAATTCCAATCCCGTCCCCGTTCCCACTTCGCTTCCATAGTTTAGTGATCAAGAGTTTTTACTATTTTCTGCTTACGCCTCACTTTAAAAGTTTTCGAAAAAAAAGGAATGCTCCTTTATTTTCGTGGAGATAAATCTTTTTCGCTACAGGACTTAAAGGCTTACCAATCCTTGAAACTTTTAACCGGGAAGGACATCCCACCTGTAAAGGTGTAACTATACTTTGTAAAAATTCTTTTATTTTCCGACACTGGACAATTTGCTACTCTCACTGAGCCAGGGCTAAAGTGAGATTCACTGGGGCAAGTATAATCTCAAATATTATGGGTTGACCTTTTTTTCTCATAACATTTAGCGCTGAAATACTTTACTGTAGAGAATGTTTGAAAACTTTTAATTAAATTCATTAAATTCATAGTAAGACATTTCTAAATTAAAAGCATACTTTTTAAAATGTCGGAATCTAACCAAGTGAGAAAGAATCTGATGAACTAAAACATTTGCTCAGTAAATTTTAGAGGTAGTTCTTTTAAAATAGTTGCAATGCTTTAGAATAATTTAATAAAACTGATTGGATACCGACCTTAAATACATCATTATATGTATGTAAATGAAATACCAAAAGGTTCCATCGATCCCTCTGCGGCTAAAAATGTTATTCACGGATATAAAGCTCAAGCAATTTTTCACATATCATTGTTTAAACGGTCAGTGCTATCGTAAAAATATTTAGTTTGTACAAAGTTTGTAGGTATTTAGATTATGCGATTCTCCTTGTTCTTCAAATTTTTATTCATAAGATAGATATCGTGATGTTAAAAATTTGTAAAGTGATTTCTGCATAATATGCACTAGTTTCCATGATACCTTCGAGGTAGATCTAATTTATTCAAACAAGCTTGATTACATACCTGCTTTAAATCTATTTTCTGAATCTATCTAGATATGTACCTACATCATTAAATTTATTTTGACTTGACTATAAATAAATTCCAAAGAATAATATAGGTAACAGGCAATTTCTTTAATTTAATTTCTTAATCTTGTAGTCTTTTAGATGTTCACCCTTCAGTTAAAGAAATATGTCGACAGTAGTGATGTATATAAATAGAAAAAACGCATGAAAAAGAGTCTAAAGGTACATATATTTAAAACCGGATAGGCCAAATATTTTTAGAGGTTGACAAGTTGAACAAACGTCTATAAGCTATTGCTTAAATCGATAACGAAAATTGGTAAAAATAGCAAAACGCTCAAAATACATTAACAGAACATTTATTCGTGTTTTTGTAAATAAATCGGCTTATTTTTTGTAGGCAATCGCAATACTAATACATATTTCGGACAATTTTATAAGTACACTTCAGGATAATTTTTTAGCTGAAAAGTCAACTAATACAAAAAATATCATGCAAAATTATTTTTTAATTAATAAAATGTATTGCCTAAAATTACGTATACATATGTTTGTACATTGTATATAATTTTGTATACCTACTTTCATAATATTTTATTGAATAAAATTAGTGTATTTTAATATAAAAGTTTTTTAAAACAATAGGTAATTTATACACTTGAAAACTACTACTTCCTGAGATATTTTCTATATATTTCCAAAAGGTGTTAGCGCAAATTGAGGAGTATTCTTATACATATGTACTTCAAACAAATAAAAATATTTCCATCCTTTCTAACGAAAAGCCACTGAACGATTGTTGAATAAGTGTATTTGCCTTCAATTTTGAGAACTTATCGAAAAAATGAGGAAACTAACTTTTAGTGCTTTTAGTTTTGACACAAATTCCAACGACATTTTTCAAAACTTAAGAGTTAAATATTTCCAGTGAACAAAATTATATTTTTTATTAAAAAATTTAAAAAGGAAATCGGTTTATTGAGAAGTTTTTATGAGTGGAGTTTCTTTAAAATAAACTGCGTAGAAGAACCAGAATTGAATTGGATAACAACAAGAAATGCTATTATTTAAAGTATATTTTTAAGTAGTTTCGTATTTTCAAAATTCATATGTATATATTAAATATCTGAGCAATATTACTATTTTTATGACTCTGACAAACTAATCAGTCCCCATCTAAGAAAATGTGATGAAAAAAAAAGTTTATATTGCAACTGTCTCAGAAGATTGGCGGAAAGAAGCCACAAAATAAGAAACAGAGAAAAGAAAAGACCCTTTTCTTATGTGGCGCACTCGAACCCTTTGGTGCTGTGGGGGCCATTGAAACAAAGTGTGCCAATCAATAAAAAGTGGATGAACCCTCAAAGTCGATGTGGTTGCAAATAACCCCCGGAAAATTGAACTGACTCGAGTGGAGTGCAGTTTGCATCTTTGCATTTTCAAACTAGCGCCAATCCGAAGTTAGGCTAGGCGTCTATCTGCTAGTTGCCAGTTCAGCATAGGAAGTTAAGTGCAGGAAAAAAGAACTCCCCCCGGGGGATGTATGATTACAATTTTCTTAATATGACAGCCATTCAACTAGGAGGATATTGGGGCATTAGGATGATTAGCCCGGCATATGGCATCCTTGGGGAAGAAGCTGCTCGAGCCCAGATAGTGGGGTGCTTAGACGTAAACACCCGACATAAACGACACCAGGCTGCACGGCACAAGTTTCCGGAACAGAAGTGGTATACGTCTTCCCAGTCTCACGTCCAGGCGGAGTCCTGCTCCTCCTGCACACATCGCTTAAATAGATGTCAATAAATTATCCTTATGATGCTCCACATAAAATTCAATGTTGGCCCGCAAACAGCCCTTCCATGAGTCCACTTGACGCTCCTAATTATTATTGCTTAGTGCGGAAGGTTCGGAGAAAAGTCGCCTCTCCCATCAGCGTCGTCATCATGGGCATCAAAGGAACGAGCAGAACTCGTTCTGCTCCTGGTCTTGGTCTTGGTCCTCGTCCTCGTCCTGGTCCTGGTCCTGGTCATGGTCCTGTGGCCGGAGAAGTTGTTGACTTACTTCTCGACCAATGTAAACCGAAGCGCCGATGGGGGCGGACAGCGAGTTTCACACCCCCGTTCTCTTGATGATGATGATGATGATGATGCTGCTGGTTCTGCAAAGCTATTCCTGGTGGTCCTGTCCTGGGATGGTCCTGTCCGGCATGCCAGTGCTCCTCGGGCTCTGCTCCTGGGGCCCGTCCCCATAGCTGCCTGAATAATCCCGATGTCGTGTAAGTGGGACATTTGATTTTCTATTCACACCCCAAAATCTGCCCACTGGACTGGCAAAGTGGCACCCGACTGGCGGAGGAGTCCTCCCCGCCGTCGTCTGTCCTATCCACCAAAAGCTACACAAGCTGAGAACAGCAGAACCCGAAAATTAAATTTTCCAAGACAAAGTCACGAACATTTTAAAATCACTTGCAGACGACGGAAAATAGCTTTATGAGCTTGGCGTTAATTAATTTCTGGGAAAACTGGCAAATATTTGCCGTGGCCAGTTCTGATTGAATTTTTCACGCTCTCTCGGCCTTTTATGGGGATGGATAACATTTTTCTATTTTTTTTCCTTTTTGAGATTACGTACAATTTTCAGATTTTAGCCCGAGACTTAATTGGGCGGATAAGTTGAAAACCAATGGAGCTAGAGGTGTAAGAAAATTTCAACATTTAATTAATTCAAAATGCCTTTGGGACTTATGAAACATTTCTGATTATAGACCAATTTTTTACTCGAAAAAAATCCTGCTAAGAAAAGTTATAACAAACTTTTATTAAAAATAATCTTCAATTCAAAACCAATTAGCTATAAAATAAATTATTTTTAAGACTGTTGTTAAGACAAAACTATTTAATTATAAATTAAAACATTTTATTTACAGGAATATTCAACAATCATCCCATATTATGCATCAAATTCGTAGACAAATATGTCGGTGAGTTTAATTAATTTTTTTTATTTACTTTAATATTTTATAATCAATACTTTAAATTATTTTGTGCAAAAATGACAAAACAAAACCGACGTAACTCTTCAGAGCAGAGTGCAATATTGGGATTTTTGAGGTCGTTTAGGGACATTATAATCCATTTTAAGTTTAAACATGTTGCAAAAATTTATTCCTTCCTTTCTTTATTCAAGATCTATCGCAACGGTTTTTTTCATATAGAAGGTAACCATTTTCAGAATTGACCATAAAGGCAGTAGATGAAAACAAAACTCTATATGTGAATATACGCAGGAAAAATAAATTCTAATAAATATTTTTTTAAATATATGTATACTGCTAGATAGGATTGAGTATATCAAAGTACTATTGTTTTGAAACACTTCGAAAATTCTCTGAGACATTGGTGAAATAATGTTTTAACAAAATCGCCTTCAAAAATCTCATAATATAACACATTATGATTTCTGATTTTAAATCATTAGTGTTATTACATTTTCGGCTATTAGCATACATTTTCCAAATTCCAAGCCAATAGATTCCCCCCCAATAAATCGATTTTTCCGCAACTTAAAGCCATCACACACGAAATTTTTTAAAAACTGCAGCATTGTCTTGAATTGAAATATGACGTCAATAGAATTAAAATGGTGTCCAACATTTCGCAATATACATGTTTGAATCGATTCTTGGCAAATTTTTATCTGAATCGTCCAATTTAAATATTTTGTTTCGTCTTAGAAAATGACGATGGTTTATTTTTCAAACCAGTTTATGTTACCAAAAGACAGGCATGCAGCTTTATGTTGGGATTTTAAAACCATACATTTTTACTGGTTTTTAAAAATATCGTTTGCACAGGCGTGCAATACTCTGTATTTGATGAGACGTTTACAATAAACTCTTTTGCTATAATTGCCAAGTTTATTGAAATTTATTAAAAGTCCTTCAGATCGTTCAATCCCTTGCTTTTTGTTTGCCAATTTTTCTTTTGTTTTTTCCGGTGAAGTTAAGTATTTTTCTTATGTTATTAAAAATTTATTTTGTAAGATATGTATGTAATTTAAGTCAGGTTATAATTGTTTTCTAAGCTTTCCATTTAAAAAATGATCCTATATACCTAGGTATGAGTCGTAAAATCGCCATTTATGAAATAGTTCCCATTATACTGCAAAATAAATCCCTGCAGAATCTTGCAGATAGAAGCAAACTTCTCCCTACTGGATTGTTTGGAAGATTTCTTTAAACGCGCATTTTACGGAGAAGAAAACTTAGAAGTAGCAAAACACTTTCAGAAGACGTTGACTTTTGCAGTAAAAGCCTTTACTCAATCCCCCTTTTATTTTTTGGTCGAATAAAATTTTAACTCGTAGTCCCCCGAGGGCGGAACGGAGTGCGGTGCTGCTGGTGGTCGGGCCAAATAGTTTTTCGGTTAAAGTGGCGACCGTTGATGGCTTTAAAATGCACGTTGCATGGGCATAATGTAAATTGGAGAGGCCACAAAAGAGTTTTATGTTAATGCCACCCCCGCCGCAGCGTGCACCCTTGTACGACATGCAATCCAGTTTGCATCTCATTACAGACCAGCTGCAGCGTTAGCTCCGCTTCGTTTCACTTCATGGCCGGACTCCGGACTTCATGTCCATGCTCGCAGGCTGCCCGGGCCATACTCGCAATCCGGGACTCTATTGCCGATTTTTTGTGCTATTGCGCTTTTTTTTTGGGGGTTCTTTCGAGCCCGCACTCGTTTTAGTTTATAGTCCTGTCCGGGGTCGGGAAGGGTGCACAATTAACAAAAAGGACATTCAGAGGTCATTAGGAGATTGAGGCGATCAAACTGGCCATCGCAGCGTTTTTAAAATCAACTCTATACCGACTTTTTGTCGGCCAGTAATGACCGGCGGTAACTTCTGCTGGACCTAGTCCAAAACTGCACTTTAGTGACAACCCCTGGGACCACCGGGTCCTGAGTAGAAATTGAAAGCGGACACAGCTCCTGCCCCAGAGTTTTTCCTCGATCTAATTCCCATATAATTGCCCGAATGGGCCGCCAGGAGCGTTGCGAAAAAAACATCCTTTCAGGCAGCTGATCCTTTTTACAGCGGGCCCCACGGGATCTTTCCTTTTTCCCTTTAAAAGACAGTCTTGTGGGAAACTTTACCCGGAAATTGCACCGGCAACTTTCGAAAAACTCCTCCTCCCCCGAATGGCTGCTGCAGCCACTGTATAGTATATAATCCGGGATCCAGGATCTGGGACCCGGGATCCGGGAATGGTGCGGATTCGAAAATGTTCTGGTCGCGAAACTGCTTGTTCGCTTCCAGTCAACAATTTCATGAATAATTCAGGACGAGCGCACCCCGCTGAGCAAATTAAAAGAATTTAATGCACTCGGTGTGCTCGCCCGGGAGGAGGTGCGGGCGCAGGGCGGAGGTGTATCGCATTATGGTTAATAAAGTGTACGGGGGCAAATACCCGCGGAGCCCGATGCGATGGGGCTGCATTTATTTTTGTCATCGTCATCACAGGTGACTGTGGAGCCCCTTTTCACATTTTCTGGATCAGCCCCCGCCCTTTTGCCTCACATTAAAATTACCGCCGTGAAACATCTGACAACATTTTGAGTACGGCGAAAGAATTTTAATCACATATAGCAGCTTTCGTTGATTTTTACCTTGTCTCTTGCATTGTGTCGCTGCAATAAAACTTAAAATTTTAATGAGTAATTTATTGCAGCTGGAAAGATACGACGAATTTCATGTGAACATTTCTGTAAAAAAAATTATATCCTCAAATCAAAATCAAAACTCAGTTCCCAATTTAAATAATCTAAATTAAGATAGATATTATAATTTACTTTTGTAGGTACATGTTACATACATATAAGGAAAAAGTTCTATAATCGGTTAACGATCATTCAAAAAGTTTAGTTTTTTAGGAATTAAATTTCAAACTATCAGAGAAAATATCACTTAAGCCCGCTTCACACGAGGCAAGTTTCCTTGCTGGGAATTCTACCGGCAACTGAGCTGGCTGTGGAGACGGGAAGTGACGTCACTGCGAGCTCTGTTGCTTGAACGCATGCTGGATTCTACGGATAGAACCTGTGCTATTTTTTTGGTTTGATTCTCTGCTGGATTTGAGTCAAAACCAATCAAAGTAGTATTTTATTACGTGGTGACATGCGCATTAATAATTTCTGCAATAATATTACTGTCAGTCATTTCTGTTGACATGGTTGACATCTGTACACGCAACAAAACCCACCTAGATTTGGAATCCAGCTTTGGAGCTCGCATGGTGTGAAGCCAACAGCTATCAGGACATCTAGCATCATTGCATGCTTGAAAACTAGCAGCGAAAACAAGCAGAAAATCCAGCGAGTAAACTTGCATTGTGTGAAGCGGGCTTTAGATATTTTATAAATATAAACACTAACGTTTTAAAAAACTGCAGCATCTTAAATCGAAATGTTTTAATTCAAAAATACCAAGTGAAGGTTGGATTTAGAACTTAGAAGACCTAAAATCGATCCCCAAATCTAATCGAATATTTCAGGGGGGCATTGGTTTCTTATGATTCAATTTTAATTTGAGGAACCTTCTGCTTCACTTTATGTTATCGAGGAGTTTCGCATCATTTAATGATCTCGGTATTTTTTGCATCTTAAAATAGAAATTATAGTTCAGTCCGGATATATTTTGTAAAAATTAAAATATAAATAAATATAATATCACATTTCCTCATTTTTGCCTTCTGATTTACATCCTGTTTATTAATTCTTCTTCCCAATTTTATGTTTCCTCTTTCTGTAGACTTGGATTTACAGACGATAAAATATATTTATATTTTGAAAATATATAAAAATTTTACTGTCGCATAAATGTTAAATAGGTAGATTATTTTAATACCTCTCGAAAATAACTAATTTATGGAATGTCAGATTTTAACGCATCGTTGCTCGCTTTGAGAAATTTCCTGTGAATTAAATAGATTAAAGTTGGCAGCTGCTCCTGTTAAAAATTAAACTAAAATTTTACTAAGAAGTGTCTGGTAGGCATTTTAAGTTTTGCGGTATCCCTTATATCTTTTATGCCCCCATAACTTTTTACTTTACTTTGCTCTTTTTACAAATTCTTACTGGGAAATCCTTTTATTTACCTACCTATTTCGTAAGAAATTAATGAACTCGAATAAAACGACAATAAATTTATCTGGCAAAATTTTATTTATTCCCATAAACTTTAATAATTTAAGACATTTTAATCGCTTCTTTTTGATATCATCTGTGATCCTCCAGTTTGAAACTCTATATTTTATGTGAAGAACATATATGTATGTAGTCCATTTTATATATATGTAGGTAGGTAGGTATGTATGTATGTTATACATACATACATATGTACAATAGCGATTAATCCTGGAAAACCTCTTTTACCTATATAAAAACCATAGTCCCACGGAAATAAAAATACTGAAACCAATCTGGCAGTCAACATGCGAAACTTTGGTACCATTTATGTCTACCTGTTCAATTTCGCATTACAATTCCCTCATCCAACACGTTGTTAAAAAATCCAACAATCTTTCCACCTGAAAGGTGCTTGAAGTGACAAATGATGTGAAATAATTTTGCCAATTGTATCCGAACGTCCATTGTTCGAGGCACACTCCGCCAATTGATACTCTCGTCACTCAGCCGTTGCACTGAAAAGGTTTGAATAAACGACTCCTTTCGAAAAAAAAAGCAACAATAGTTCAGCTCCGGTTAAATTTTCGAAAACTCATTTGGAAGGAATGAAAAACAAAAGGGAAAATTTTCATACCTTTACCCGGGGCCACCAACCACAACGCCTGGAGTACGTCGAAGTCGCACGTTGGGACGACAGTGCTTTTGGGTACTCAATCACTTTTCTGTTTACAATATGCCATGAACCGTGTCGCTCAGTCCAGGTCCCAGAATTCAGGAGCCACCTCCTCCTCCACGGCGGTGGGTGCCTTGCTCCTGGATGATGGGGTTCAGGTTCAGGCACTGGTGGAGCCCCAGCCACCATCGCCACCATCACCACCCTCACCACCATCGTCATCGTCGTCGTCGTCGTCATGAGCATCATATCTCCAGGACTGCCGGAGGAGTTTGCACGTCGGCACAAACTGGAATTGATTTATTCCAGGGCACGGGAGTCCCTGCTTATCCTTAATTTATAGCGAAATCTGTTGTTCGGTTGATGGCCATGAATTATAAATCAAAGAATGCAAGCAATTATTGCGGCGGCTATCAAATAAACGGCAGCAAGAGAATATAGTGAGCTATTGCCCCCTTCAGTACAATTTTTGAATTTTCATATATTCAGGATAAATTGGCAAAATCGCATAGGGTTTTAAGTGGCTGACTGGGGCAAGGACAAGGATACCTACAAATATATTTGGTTCAGTTGATGCCATGCGGAATATAACGAAATATACACGCTTTTATGTATTTTTTTGAGTAAATTCCAGAAATTCTTTTGGAGTTGGAACTCAGAGCGGTTTAATGTTTAAAGGAAAAGGTTTATACGAATTTTACCTTCCTCAAAGTGCGACTCTAAATCGTAATTAGTAAATTGAGCCACATATACGGTAGAAATATGTTCAAAGCAAAATTTTGCAATTTGACGGAATTCTTTCAAGCAATATGTTACAAAAAAAAAGATGAAGATATTAATTTTCTTTACATCCAGAATTCAGTAAACGTAGCTTTTAATAAAAAAGGTAATTTTCGTTCAGTGGTTTATAAAAAACGGACTATTTGTTGTTTTGAATGTGCATACAATCCTACACTGATTTCTCTCTTTCTCGTTCTTATTATAAAAAACTTCATCAACTTGGAATTAACACACTTTGGATATTTTCTACCTGTCTAATAGAAAATAAAGGATTGTAATTAACGATCATTATTCTAGAATTTTTTTCTTTGTAGCTACATTTGGTGCTCCCCAAGGTAGCCACTGTGGTCCAATTTTATTTATAAATAGTATCAATTGCTTTTTACATTAATAATGTTAAATTTATGCGGATGATCTAGGAATGTTCATGGAAATAACTGACTATTGTAAGTTGGTGCTCTAATACATTCGTGTGTTTCAATTTAATGTGTCTCAGTCCTATAAATCTCGGTGCTTTTATTTGGTTTGTCAACTCTTGAGTTCAGACACAATTATAATTTGAAGAATTTTGTATGCAATAATATAAAATACTCCAAGTTGATTTCTTTGATAAAGATTAATGCCCCTGAAATACTCCTTTATACCAGAGAGCTGCTATGTAAGTACTTAATCTTTCTCCTAGAATCATCCACCATACAGTTGTCAGGAAGTTATTAATAATAGCGTAAAATAAACCATTGAAATGATTTCGTTGAATTTTCCGTATCTAGATGCACTTTTTAATCTCGCATCATATGTACATTAACTTCGATAATATTTCACTGAAACGAGTCTGCGTTGAATTGTTTGAATTAATTTTGTAATCTTATGGTTACATTAAAATGAATACATAAATAAATATGTATATACATTGAAACGTTATGTGCTTAGGTTGTACATAAATATTTCAAATATGTTTTTATTAACCATGATGTAAACAAGAAAATGCTCATAATAGCCAAACGTAAATTTAACCTCTATAAACTGTTTTTCATTGAAATATTTCAAATCGTTCAAATACTTTATTTGAAAATTGCTAAGTAACAATAAAAGGAATATACACTGGATATAACGATATAATGTATATATAAAATGATGATGGAATAAATCAAAACCCGAAATTTCCATCAGCAAATTTTAACTCTTTCCACTAACTTTTATGTTTATTCTCAGCAGAAGTAAAGCCAATTTTATGTGTACAAATTTATACCTCGGAGTTTATTCGAGGGATTTTCCGGATAAATCCTTGGAACTTTGAAAGTCCCCACAGAGGGGCATAATTCGATAAAGGTCGTAAGCGCAATTAATGCCCGCAGCTTACGATCTAATCAAACAGCGGCAAAACATAAATAGCATTTTGCAAACATTCGAAGTTTGTTATTTATTGGATTTTCCTCCAGATCCGCTGACAAGATCTAATTTATTTTCTGTGGCGAGTGCGTCGTCGTCGTCGTCGTCCATCTCTTCAAAATTACTTATCTGCGGAAGTTGCAATAAATAAGTACGTGAAAGATTAGCGCGGTCCCGCAGGCCGACTCTCAGGCTTTGCTCTGGCAAAAGTTCGGTAATTGATTGTCCCCATAATTTTGGGGCCGATCAGGAAAAAAAAACTCTCATATTCAATTCGAACAGAATCCGCACAAGTTTTCGGGTGAAAAATGGCCTCGTCTTTGGTCGCTCGACGTCTTTTTAATTTCCCGTCGATTTGGGCGGCCCGGGCTCTGGCCCGAAGTTCACAAGCCCCACTTAAGGCTTTTAATCGATTTCCATGTTTTTGAGGTTTCGAGGCGGGCCGGCCCGGGCAGAGATAGTGGGGCTAGATAAAACTATCCGCCCTTTCACGTGGAAGCTCCCCGCTTCCATGTGTGGTGCTCCGCCCCGTGGTCCTAGTTTTGTGTACAAGAATAAAAATAAAAAAGAGCCATTCCTAGAAAATTGGAGCCAAGTTTTATGGATGGCTGATCCCTTATTTAAATAAGAACTGATTAGTTTCTTGGGCCCCGGGCGTGGATTTGGTGGCCTCTTTTGGGCCCTTTCCAACTTATCCCAAAGCACGGCGCTCTATGTTTTGTATACGCCGCTTAACTGAGGTTTTGATCAAGTGTTCTCCATTTTGTAATGTTTTACGGCAGCCAGTTTCGGGCTTGAAATGGGGAAGAATCATTTAGAGATTTTAGAGGGAATCCAAATGGCCTACTTCTCTTGGATTTTTGAGGTAGACGTTGTGGATAAATGCAAATGGGAATAGTAGGGTAAAAAAAAAAACTAAACACGACTTTGACATGGAATAACTTCTTGGCAGAAGTTCGTTACTATCGTCCCGTGAAGGTGAGATACCCATAAAACGAGAACCTGATCCTTATTCTTGCAGGGCCTTAAATTTAATGCCCTCGTATTGGAATCAGAACGTTTTTATTCATGTGATATACATATAAGATGCTAAAAAGTGGTTTTAGTTTATTGATCAACTCATTTTCTCAACTTATTTTAAGAGGAATTGCAAAGACAATGCTAGAAAGCCTTTAAAGTGCGAGTTTAACTCGCGCTATTGACCGTTTCGAACTCTGTATGAATTTCAATTTTTATGTTATTCTCGGAATTTTACTTTTATTTTACCTAATTGGATAAAGACACATCAACCAATGAAAAATAATAGCACTAGAAGTTGTTTGCATTTTTTGCTACCTATTTTTATTCGATAGTAGCTATTCTTTGAAGTGATGAAAACAACAACAGCAATCCTAATAATTTGTGTTATTTTTATCCTACAAATATTAATTTCGAAATGGAGAAATTTTCAAATGTTAAACTTAATTTTTGTCATAAAAGAAAGAAATCAATCGTCTTATACATGGATTATAAATATGTATAAGCAGTTATCTATTGTATCCGCATAAACTAACTCTAATCTAACTCGGTAAATTAAACATGAAGATTTTTAGCTTTCAAATGGAACTAGAAGCTCTACATAAAACGATTTTTGCAGTTGATGATAGTATGTAGAGTCTTAAAATCATATTTTCCGTGTTTCGTTAGTTGCTGATCACAACTGACTCGCTCAAATAAATTAATGAGCGAAGTTTTATTTTAACATAAAACGAAGGTTTGTACTGAGATTAAATGCAATTAAAAATTGTGTAGGCTCTTATTTTATTTATTTTTTATGGTATCCATTAGAGTGAATTATGCAGCGTTCGAGGTGTTCGGTCCTCAATTGGTGTAAAAATAATAAAATTTAATACTTAAATTCTTTTTAAGATCGCCAAAAATTCGACTCAAATTTAGTTAATTACATTAAATTTAAAAGAAATTCGTGAATTTGTCGGAAATGTGAAAAACTTTTAATCGAAAGAAAAATGGCCTCAAACAACCATTTCACGTGTGGTTTTGAGTTAAAAAGTGTGTGATTAGGCGCAAAAAAATTATGTTGGCTGTGAATTAAATATACTCATTGAGGAAGTTCGAGTAAAAATTGCTTATTAATTGGATAAACGTCAGCTGGGGTTAGATGCAAAACTTTTTCTCGGAGAGTTGGTCATAAAGATTGTTTTGCGGTGGATGGTTATTATTTGACTAATTTTTGTAATTGTTGTTATCTCTCATCGAAAGTGTGAGGCTTATCTGATATCAAAACAAGTGATGGTTTTATTTCGTTGCTTTTTCTAAATTTGTATTCAATCGAAAATTTTAAATTGTCCGCCACTTCGCTCAGAACAGCGCGAAGGAGTGCTGCCCGAAAGAATTTCGCGCACATTCGCCCTGGGAAAAGCGCCAACAACGCCATCAGGCTACGATTCCTCGTACCAGTTCGACATTTGTAATGGCCGCCGTTGGTCATCGCAATCATAAGTTCTTCTGTGATATTTTTATTTTCGTACGTAAAATCTCTGCGTGATTTATGTGTTTCACACTGGAAAAAGATCTCTAAAAAAACCGGTGAAAAAAATGTTTCACTCGTGAGATAATCGGCTAAAGTGAAAAAGTGAATTTAAAACGTACGGTTGCAGCCAAAACGAAGAGGTGCGAGCCAACCACTCAATGGATAAAATGTATAAATATATATATAAAAAAAAGTTTTTCTTGCTGTCTCGTCTCGTGTGAGGCGCTCTCCTCGTATCCGCGGTGCTTCACCTGCAGTGCAAAAACGAAGAAACAACAAACCGATCTAATTACCCTCGTTCGGTCCGGCCGTCGTCCCTGCTCGTTGTCGGCCCCCACGGACCAGTTTCCGGCGCTCTGCGGTCCTCAACCAATCGATTTATAACCTAGAAGCGCCGTGAATTGTGTTTTGATTATATCATGGCTCGAAAAAGGCAACAAAACACCGATCCGAGCTGCACTTTGACTCAGCGGCGAACAGGCGGACCCGAATGACATTTCTATGCACAGACAGTGAAAAGAAAAATATAAAAATTCCATCGTACCCGATGCGGCGACAGCGGTGGTGGTGCTATTTTTGCAAAAATGTCAGAGGATATTCACCGAAAAATTTCCACCCTGCGACGGTGTGTGGGATTGTGCAAAAGTTCCGCAAAAGGGTTATTCCCTCCTGCGTTCCCTTTTTCATACATAAAACCGGGCTCTTCTGCTCACCCCGTGAAGGTATGTCAAAACGAATGTCGGTCGCTGGGAAACAAAATGGCAAACGTCAAAATTGCTGCGCTGTTTATTTGAAACTCCCCCCCACACACACACAGGCGGGCTCCTTGCGTTTGGACTGCGGCGGTGGCGGGTGGGCGGATTGTGGATGGAGCTGTCGTTCCTACGACCAAGAAGGGCCCTTCCTGCAGGAGCCCCCTCAGCCAGCCAGCCAGCAAATGCCGATGGATCTCCGGCGCACCACCAGCAGCCCCCGGTTTGCGTTTTATTAGGTCGATAAAGCATTTGTTTTCATTCAGATGGAACGACTCCAGAGCCGCGCCGCCGGTGCAAAAATTGTAAAAAAGTCTCACATGCATCCTCCGGGGGGCGAGTGCCGAGACGTAGTACTTCAAAAAATTCCCAGTAATTAATAGGAGCGCGGTCTGGATGCAGGTTTTTGTGGATCGACAAGTCCCCAGGTGTCGTCGGGAGCCAAGTTCACTAGACGTGATGGAACTTAAAAAAATATAAAAATAACAAGTGCTTCTAGCCAGTTCGAGCGGAAAGTTTATTTCTCGAATCTAGGGGTTGAAGAAAAGAGCTCTGATGTTTCACGCTGGTGAGGTGCTACTGCTTTGCCTCACTGGGCTGGCCCATTTATTTATTTATTTACTTACTTTTTTTTTGTATAAAGCGACGATTAGATTCTGTGATCCTTTGTAAAGAGCTGGTGCAAATAAAGCGAAACATCTCTTGACTTCGTTGAAAGCTTAGGTGCATCTCAAAGGGAAATCTTAAGTAGGACGTTTCCAACGTGCATCATATGGTGCATCCCTATGACTTCCCTTCTCATTTTAAAATTCTCTTTTCTCGTTCACACTGCTTTAATGCCAGTTGTAACGTCTCTGTCGTTTTACTTACACCCCCTTCTCTCCTTTGCAGTTGATAGTCTTAAAATATCCCTATCTAAAAATAAAAGTGCAGATTTTTTCTAAAACATATGGTAGTTAGTTTTGTTATTATTAAAAGTAACTTTTTCCCTCGCGTAACATCGAAAAGAATATCGTAATTTTTATTTAAAACTTTTTCTACAAAAACAACATGATATTCCACTTTAATTCGTATTAAGGTACGTACTTTGAATCATATTGGAGTAATTTTTAATTTCCATTTGAGCAGACCAAGCACGGGTTACGTTTTTTAATCACTTTTTGGATAACAGATCATCTATCATTTTAAAATTGACTGACTACAGCCTAGGGGACTTGTGAGTCAGATAAAAGTTAACATGCAATGCAGATTAATCCGCATCCTGTTTTCTTGTTTACCCATATAACGTAGATGTTAATTAGAGCACCAATTTGTATACCTGTATAATTATTAAAAATATTTATCTTAGAACAAGCAATACATTTTTTTTATATGCATACATAATTTATTACAAAAATTCTGTCTGCCTTTATAGATATTATTACATTACTGTCGTTCAAACTGGGTTTATCATTTCGCCTCTCCAAAGACATTAAATTAATAATAGTTTTTGGCCGTTTGATCATGTACGATAAATTAAAAATGTTTCCCTCTCTCAACTTCTAAGTTATAGATGAAAAGTGATTCAGAAAAAACTTGGCAGCAATGCTTCTGCAAGATGTAATTGCTCACTATCTCCACTTTCGTCGCCTGCTGTATGTATGTTGGATACTTAATACTCTTAGTTCATTTTAATTTATGTGTCCAATACGTTTCAATAGCTTGAGGTTAGAGACAGATTTGAATTTTGAGTACAATAGTTACAAATATTGTTTTGAACACATTTTGCCTTTACTGTACTGTGAGGTCATCACCAGTTTTGACCAGACAAGTTTGGAAACATAAATCTCAATAAACGGCAGGAAGCGATTTCGAAGACACTCTCAATAGATATATACAATACCTATTGCTGTTTGCAGTACTTGTAATGATAAATTATTGACTCTTCTTGGAACAGGAACAAATTGCTTGCCACAATAGGAATTTCTCAGGTTATTCCGAGACTTTTCTGGCTTTAAAAAATGTTCGCTACTTGAAAGAAGTAAAGCACAGCTTCCGTGCCCGGCTATTTTGCATCATTTCGATCAAGAACCTTTTGTAGGTTTCACAGGGTCGATATTTGTTTTTCGAACTACTCGTCTCCAATTATCTTTATAGTTTCAATTTAAAAGTCCTGTATCCAAATATATTGCTTATTAAATCAGACTAAGAGAAAACACAATTCATTGTAATAATCAGTATTATAATAAAAGCAAGAACTTAATTGTTCAAAATTTTTTTAAACTTATGTTTCATATCTTCCCCCCATAATTGAAAACTGTTTTTCAAGATAAAATGATAAAATAATAAATAGTTGAGCAAAACTAATTAAATAATATCCCAGATAATTGCAAAAATTAATCCCCTAAAAACTGATGCTGACAGTAGCAGCAATTGTAGTTGAAAATATTTTCCAAAAAAACGAAAAAAAAAATGGCTGCAAATGCATCTTTCCAGCACCTACTTTATCAATTTGAAAACAATTTCTGTTTCAACAAATATATAAAGAAAATCATTATTTTTACACAAAACTAAATTAATTGCATCGACTATTTTTGCGAAAAAAATTTTATATATATTACCCCAAAAGATATAACGGGAAAAAAGGCGGAACGGGCCCGACCTACATTCATCTCAACACACGGAGATAATATCCCCCCTCCTCCCTCCTCCTCCCGCCGCCCAGTTTGCCGAGGAATTGTGCGGTGTTATTTAATAAATTTCCCACCAAACAATGAAATTTATTATATCGAATAATCCCGTAAAATGGTACACATTCCGATGCACCGTAATAATCACAACGGCACATAAACTAGTTCCGTTAAGCACAGCCCTGCTCTCTCCGTTTCTCTCACTCTCTATATCTCTCATGTCTCTCAATAAGGGCTAGAGGAGGGGTTTGAAATTGTGAGAGAGCAAATTCTCTCGCGCGATAAAAGAGAGTGGGACACGTGAGCTTTAACGGAATGTGCGCAATTGAGGGCTTTTTGTGCTGTCCTACCGTCTCCAGGTCCCGTTCAAGGGCTGGCTGGGTACCCCCATAACGGGACTGAAATAACTGTACTATCGTGCCGCCTGACAACGGCTAGAGCGAAGGGGTAATGTATTCATCCCTCCGGTAAAGAAGTCAACAAAATATATGTATATGTATATAAGTATGTACATAGCATTTTTGTTATATTCCTCGTTTTATGGGGGGACGAAAGTGCGCGCTGTTCTTCCACGGCTGCTCCATTCAGAGAAGCTTTTTTCATTCCGTAACACACGCTCGGTTCGGGAAGCTTTTGGGGATTTTGTATCCGTTCGTCGGGATCTTAGCGGTATATCTCCACCTAGTCCTGCTTCTCCAAGGCTCGATTTGTTCGCCCCAAACGTTACAAACATTTCGTTGTCAATAGTTGCCGTGTCGGGGACGTGTGTAAAAGGATGAGTGTTCTCAGATAAATAAAATTCTGTGGGAAAACCTTTTGAAATAATAAAAGATTGTCTTAGTAAAACCCAAAAATAAATCTTTAGAACAATACACTCCGGGTGCTATTAAAATAATAATAATAATAATTATAAAAAAAAAAGTGAAGGTGTCCGTTCTGTTCTGAGCTGGTGTGGCTGATACGCAAAACAGAACCCAGAGGGAGCGATTTTATAAGACTAAAAAGGTCCTGGAGTTGTTCCTGCTGCTGGTGGTGTCCTGGAAATTTGTGCGTGTTATGCTGTTGAGCCTCAATGTAGAAGAGAATTTCCGCTCTTGCAGCACTCTGGCTTTGGTATCATTATTATTATTAATATCATAACGGGCCCGTATTTCTGAATCTCTGGTTCCGTTTTTTTCACCCACAAGGCAAAAATTCAGCACCCTCGGAGCCAATAAAAATCAGCCCTTGCAGCTGCATTCCAAAACTTAAAAACGACCAGAGCCAGTGCATTCCGCTAAGTGATATACTGACCCACATATTAACTGTTTACCCAAAACACCGTTAACTTGTCTCTCTATCTCTCTCTATCTTGGATATATTCCATTTACTTGAAGACAAAAAATATAGGCTGCCTTTCTTTTCTGGCCCCCGCATTCCTCTGCGTATAACTGTATATTCTACAAAAAGTAAATAATAAGAAAAAATAATAATAATACGTCGTTTGTTGTTTCTTCGTAAGCAAAAAGATAACAAAAAATATCTCTAAATTTCCGTTGAAATTCGTGTTGTTGAAAAGAAATCTAATCGTGTTGAAGCAAAATAAAAAAAGTTCTCCAAAATTTACTAGTGAAAGTAGTTCAAAGTGTTTACCTGTAAATAAGAAAAATAAAAAATAAAAAGTTTTAAATGTTTCTCACCTTTCGGGCGAATCTTTTTTGGTTTTTCTAGAAAAATTACAGAATAAGGTAAAAAAATATTAAAAAAAAGAGTGTTCAGTCGTTCTCCTTGGAAATATTTGTGAATGTTATTTGATTAAAATAAAAAGCCATTACAAAAAAACTTATAGTTACCGGGAAATATACAAGTTTTTATCACCCGCCCTCCATTAATAAAAAGAAAAAATCTAATATAACATATATAAAAAAATACTATTGCGAAAAAAGGAGAAAGTAAAAAAAAATTCTCCATCACTTGGTTGTAAAAATAAGATGCCAACATCGACAACGATTGCATCAACAGTAACATTGATAGCAGCAGAAACAACGTCCTTATCACAACATCAACAGTACGTGGCGTCGACACCAGTCAATATGTTGGCAACAGCTGTAACAACAGTCGATGATATTATTAGTAATAATTCCTCATCAGCACCACAGACATCAATAAATAATTCATGTTCAACAATGACAACAACACCGCAAACAGCTGTTGCCGCTGCTGCTGTTGCTGCCGCTGCCGCTGCTGCAGTATCGTCACAACAACAACATCAACAGCAGCAACAACAACAACAGTCTTCATTAGTTGCATCATCAGCAGCAATAATTGCAACAACTTCGCCAACGTCGGTTGATTCAATTATTGATATAGCTAATTCGTGCAACAGTCTACAAAACGCTCCAGCCATATGTATTGGTGTTGGACAAACACCAACAACAGATGATATTATAACATCGATTGCGGCAACATCAATGTTGAATGGTGGTGCGGGCAACAATGGCAACACTTGTGTCGGTCTACTCGAATCAGAACTTAAAAATCAAACACAGCAACAGTTACAACAGCAATCGTCGATCATTGATCAACAGGGAAAAGTAAGTGATTTGAACTTGTCGTCATCTAACAGCGGTCTCGCGAATATGCTCCTCTCGCCGAGCAACACTGGACCCAGTTTCCTCTCAATACATCCAGACCAGTGCGTCTCGATGGGTAATGCCACATCGCCGTCATCAGCTGCTTCAACACTTTGGTCAACTGCTGATGACGGGAATCACATGTCGATTAATGGTTTTGGTAATTTCCAAAATTTCAATAATCCGCCACTGTTCAACGGCGCTGCTGCTGTTGCCGCAAGTTTGGCCCATCAGCAGAGGCGTGCCATAACTGCTTCACAGGGGGGCAACTACCACCACGGACTGTCCCCGAATCGCTCGGCACAGATGCTTCAAAATCAGCACAGTCCCTCGGCACAGCAGAGTCAGCAGCAGCAGCAGTCCCAGCAGAATATGTATAAAAATGCGTACCCATCATGGTCTAATTCAGCTGCTGCTGCTGCAGCGGCTGCGGCAGCAGCTCAATCTGTTGCCTGGGCCCCACAACAGCAGCAGCAGAACCAATCCCAAAATAATATGGCCCAGTGGAATCGCGGCCGATCGGTCCCCAATTTGAATCCACTAACTGCTGGAGGTAGCGGTGTGGGAATGCAGCAAAGGAAGCCGACCTCCCCGAATCCGGGACCGTCACAGTCTTCTCCATTTTCGGCATCGCACGCCGGAATTTCGGGAATCTCCCCGCTAAAATATCGCAGGAGCACTTCATTCCCCGGAAAAGGACCCTCACCAACAACTGGAGGATACTCTTTGGATGTACCAACGATCGACGATGGCCGAGACCCCTTCATGGCGTATCAGGTAAATTTTATATATTTATTCTATTGCTGAAAGCAGAGCTGTAAAATACTGCATTATCTTGCATTACAAGTAATTATCACTACTAGTTTTAATACTGGTACTTTACCATTACCTAAGTACATGCAAGCATTAATTACATTACTCGCCATTACTCAATGTAATGTCGAATAATGATAAGTAATGGTGAGTAATGCTTATGTGATATAAGGTAGTGCTTATGTTATAGCTCAGGTTGGAAATTATAAATTATACAACAAAAAATCAAAGAAAATATTGGTAACGAAAATAATTAATAATAATATCATCCTTGCACACGGCCACCGCCACGCTCGGAGTGCCCAGGGGAGCGGCCGACATAGTCTCCTTCCACCCTGTACTACTTATTAGCAAATACTACCACCACCAACACTACTACTACTACTACATTTTGTTGCACCTCACAATCATCTCATACGCCATAAAAAAAAAATCACCACGATAGTGACCCAGCAGCAAGCAAAATCAAAAATAAAGTCCTCGCTAGCCAAAAGCAGGTTTCCCACTCACCGCCTCGCCTCAACATGTGTGTTTTTATACTTTTACTCTTACTTTAAATCAATTTTTAATCAATTGTGGCTTTTGCTGTTTTATTTGTTCCTTTTCGTTGTTATTGTTGTTGTACGATTATTAATATTTATTTTTCAATAAAGTTGCTTTCTTAATACACGTTTTTGTTATTAATGTTTTTTTTAAAATTGTGTTGCTATGTTTTTTTTATGTGTGACTTATTTTTTGATTAATAAAATGCGATTTTACACACCTAATGCTTTTTGTGTTTTTCCCCTTTTCACCTATTTTTTTTTATAAGTGTATTTTTATTTTATTTTAAATTGGTTGTATTAATCGCTGCATTCTTTTGCTGGATTGGCGGGAATCATCGGAAGTATACTCATAAAGGTGGATTCGCATCATTTCTTTTAGGTGGTCTATTGTAAGACTAGGCAAAATAATTCTATTCAAGGTTTTTTAAGGTCTATTTTACGAAAGAAATTTAAAATTTAATTTATCGAAGAAATTTTTAGGCTCTTTATCAAGAATTAATTCTTTCGGTTCACTCATAAATGCAGCAATTGTTGAATTGAGCAGCAGTTTGTAGAAACAATTCTTGAAATTAATTCTGAAAATCACTTGAAATAAGCTATGAAAAGTAGAGTGCAAATTTACGTTCTCTTTGGCTACTTTAGAATTAGAACACATCACTAGGGAAATTTTAAATTGATTTAATCCTCTTCTTAATTTAAATTTTGAAGTTAGATAAAACAGGTGGCGTTAAAAGTAAGTATCTTCTGTATTATTTTCCTTTCATACATATGTAAATATTAAATTCGAATACTATGTATTTATTATAAGCTCCACGAGAGTAATTTTTAAGTGTACTGGACAATAGTTGGGCACCTTATACCTTTCGTGAATCAGTTAATTATAAAAATCGTTATACGCTATGTGAAAAATAGGTATATCAAATTTCGTATTCTTTGCTACTTTTTGTTGAAACACCATCTTAAGTATTGAGAGGGAATCAACCAAACCCCTGTATAATGATAATATTGGCAGGACGTATCTAAAGATACTTTATTTCGTAGGGACTGTCTTCAATTTTAGATTAACGTGCAGAAAACAAAGCAATAATCTATAAATTATAAAAATTGTGATAGTGAAGTTTTTGCTTTGGATTAGTTAAGCAAAAATCAACCAAACTAATTTAGTACAAATAAAAAAATACTGTTTTTTGTAATTTTAAGTATGTGCTTTTAAATTAAAACTGATAAACTTCATCTCTACGACCTATCAAAATAACTCTAAATTAATGATGCAGATTAGAATAATAAACATGGATTTAATAACAGTGGACTGCAGGTTCGACAATTTTTTTTCTAAGATCTAATTTTGAAATATAAGACGACTTGAAATCACAAACCTTTACTTCCTTGTAGGTGTTATTCAGATATTTTTAATGTGGATAATGAAACTGTTTTATCATTTTAAACACATAAAACAGAAGAAAAAATTTTTAATTTGTTTTTATTTGCATAGCATAAAAGAAGCTTGGAAAACTTGGTTTAATTCCAAAGCCTGAGTTGTAATATAAAATATGAAATACCAATTTTATCAAAAAATTTTTCTAAACAACGGCGAAGTTATGTTATTTTAAGATTTTGAAATTTTATATAGTATTAACTAAAGATTCAGGCTTTTACTTAAATTATGTTTCCTGTTCTTAGAGCAATCTGATATCTTATTATTTTTAATAAATGACCAAAATACGGTCTTTGGTACTTTTCAAGTCTATTGTTTTCCTGAAAATTGAAGCCAATTACATATTTCTGTTTCTGTATTTGTAACCTGTTAAAATTTTATAGAAATTAGATAAAGCATTGGAATCTTCGATTATTTCGAGAAGACTTTTTCACTTTACATAGTTTCATAATTTTGATTTTTGAGAATAAATCTTATCGGCAACACTTATCGCAGTAAGTGAAAAGTACAAAGTCAGTAAGGATGGCTACTCTAATCTAACTGCATTTATCGTTGGGCAGCTGCTTGAACTCTAAAAGAATTTTTCAGTCTGGTGCAAAACTTCTGCGTGGCAGGAAGCCACCCGCGGTTCGCGACTGTCGCTGCAGTAAAAATTGATCATGTTAAGTGTTTTCAATTAATTTTCTTTAATAAGTAGTGTTAGTTTTAGATTATTTTTCAGTGAATTTCCTAAATTATAGCAAATTAGTGTAAATTAGTGTATTTTTGGCAATTATTTAATAACATGATCAATCGCGATCGCGAACACACCGAGCGTTTATTCGTATTAGCGTTGATGAGATTCACAAAGATCGACGCCATTTCTCGTAAGTACCTGCGTTTGATCATGTTCGAACAAGTTTCGCCGCAATTTATTTATTGAATTTCATTTCTTTTAATCCAATTAATTTAAATTGGAAATCAATGCACAATTAGTGGAATTTAACTAGGGTATGGTTTTGCAAACACCGCAAAATTCCAAATGATTTCATAATAAGCAATTAAAATTGTTCATTTGCACTGATAAAATAATTATAGCATATTAAAATGTATTAATTTTTTTTAATGCACTGTATGAATGTATTGTGGTGTAGGATATGTTTATTAGGACGAAAAGGTTTCGAATTACTTATTATGAATCATCGCCACAGCGGTTTCAATATAATAATTGCATTTAATTAATGCGAAATATCGAGACCAGCCTTTTTTGCAGAAAATTTAGGGAGGAATGCCGGCAAACTCTACTTTTTCTGGGAATAAATTTAATTAGCTCAAACCTTTTTATTCAATTGAAGCTACTTTTTAAATTCTTTTTATTAACTTACACTACGTGTCGTCGACGTGTCGTCAAATCTTGCAATGCAAAATTTTTATATTTAGACTTTACCAAACTCAATGAAATTTGGCGAACATGTATAACTTCGGTGACAATACAAGTTAGTGGTGTTTCCCGAGCTTATAAATCATTTATAACAATAAAAAAAGAATTTTTTAGTTTTTTAAACTATGTATTAGTGTTTTTTTTTAACCTATTTAATTTAAATGACTTCAAAAATTAATGTGTCAAGTAAATATTACAAAAAGGTTCGGTATAGTATTTTTTTTTAGAACTGTGGGGACTTGAAAATTGAATTAATGCATTATATTTAATTCGCAATTTTTTTTGGAGTAAATTTATTTATCAGAGGTTCTTTAATAGCAGATTAAGATTGGGAATCCATTAAATTTTAAAAAGTTTTTATACTTATTTTACGGAAGAATTGTAAGACATTTCGTAAAATTTTAAAATATTTCGTATTTTACGGAAATAGTTCAACGTTTCATTTGAGCCACATTACTATTTCATGGAATTTTCTTAACATTTTAAAAATGAATTCTAAAGTACCTTAGAAATCGGTTCAAAAAAATGTTGATTAGTGTTATTAATTTCTACTATGTACATATGTTCATCTGGCTCAAAACACAATTTTTTGGTCTGTTTGTTACTTGGATATTTTTTTTAAAGCATTTATTTTACCATTATATATTTTTTTAATATTAAATATTTAATCCGGTACTTGGCTCATATAATTAAACAATATTATTTTTGAACTATCCAACTGTACTTTAAGAGCCGCTGATTTTAAAGTTTTCAAGTTCAAACTTGAAAAACTAAATTAATGTAATTGCAGTTTAGATTAGAAAAAAGTTAGGTATTAAGAAATCTGCTACAGATTCCACTGGTGAATGAATATTGTTTGTGTTTCGGGTATAGAAAAATATTTGTTTTTTGATATTGAAATTCGGCAGTAAAGTTCTGAATTTATATGAAACTTCCATTTAACTTACTGAATACCACCCTTGATATACATGTGGGATTATAATCATAAAAATGAAACTTTAAATGTGTTTTTCTTGTACGAGGGTCGTAACAAAAGAACAAAGTTTGTGTAAGCGGACAGTAATGTCTATTAGCTTCGTAATCATTCGGTCGATGGTCATTTCTCATCCCCAAGGAGCACCATAGAGAACAAAGTCCTCAAGGAGGTGGATTTCGAGCATTCAGACCAAAAGTAAATGCCAGATACTGAAATCAAAAAAATTCGAAATTGTCCTTTGACTGGTTTTCGTGAGCCATTTCCTTCTCCAGGATTCCCTCAGCTGGAAGGGCTGAAAATGAAGACGGAAGGCGTTAAAGGAGCAGAAATGAAAGGCATATTATTTTCTTGCACGACAAATGATATTGCTCCCTGAAGTCCCGTCTCAGGTGCGAGAAGAAGGAGAAATTTCTGAAATTTGCTTCCCGGAGTGCAAAATGCGATGATCTATATCTGGAGTTATGTCCCACATTGCTCGATGCTATATTTTCTTCTTTTTTTTGTAATTCAGAATCCTGTAGGACCCAAAAACGTAATGCAGATGTGGAAATGTGGCGCCTGCCGTCGTCTTATATAAATTTTTTTTTGTGTGTTATTCGTTTTCTTGTTTTACTTCGTCGGTCTGCTTTGAAATCGAATTCGTTCGGGATTCAGGGAGCAGTTCGACATCATTTTTACGCGTGGAGTGCTCCTTCGGGAAAAAAACAAGAGGCTGCAAAAAAATAGGAAATTTTCGCAAAGGGCACGCCACACACACAATACACGAGGAAATTTGTTTCCAAGGAGATTTTTGTGTGCCACTTCTTATCCTTTTTAATATGAATGACTTTAGCCTTTTAGCTTAGATTTTTATGATTGGCTGCCTTTAGATGGATCATCGCGCGATTCTTGGCCTTCTGACAAAAATTCTCCAGTTACTCTCCAGTTCCACACTTATTTTGTAGATTTTGGCTTTACTTTCTTCCTCTTTGGGCAGCAGGAGGAGACGTGTTTTACTTTTATTAAAACGTTTTCATTTACACACAAAAAGAAAAAAAATAGAAAAACAGGGGTGTTACGCTGGGCCATTTCGTTATTTACTGCCTTCGTATTTCAGTCACGTTTTTTATGAGTACGGGAATTAGGTGATGGCATATTTGGAAAAAAATTGTTTTCTTTTTTTGGATTCCGTTGCGATTTTTTGTATGGTACCTTTCTCTTTCAAAGGAAAGGAAGACCTACGCTCATTTCCCCGGGGAACTCAATTTCTATGCTTTCAACTGCTTTAATGCCTTAGTTAGGATCATACTTTAATGTTCAGGTTTATGTCACACTCATCTCATTTTTATTTTTATTATTATTAAGTGTCTACTATTAAGGTGTACAGTTTAGTTTCACCTTTATAATTTTTCTCACTCATTTTACTATTTTGGTATTTTAAACACTTTTGAAAATTTGTTCAAAAATTTAAGGGCAAACTTTGCGAAAACGTAATAAAATATAACCCTCAGAGTAGAGCTTATTATGAAAAAAAAACCCGGATAGACCACTCTAAAATTTAAACAAAACATGAATTCAATTGAAAGTATGCATCCTACTTAGACTTTAATTCGTTATAATTTATTAAATATTTTATAGCTGTAGGTATCTCCTTAGATCTGTTGGGTGATACGTTTTATAATACATGTGAGCGCTGTGTAATCATGAATTAATATGTAAAACAACAAAGTAACATCTAACATGGCCCATCATAACAAATTGAGGAAATATAAAATTCGTACAAGAAAATCATTGTACAAATTTCCTCATTACTTTCGCAGTATTAAATTTATAGAAATGAAACTAGAATTCCCGAACATCTATTTGTTCTCATTTCCATGAAAATTTACATAAAAAAACATTTCATCGATGATAACTCTCGGATCGGAGACATATAAAATTTACTACTCTTCCATACATTTTTATTAGCTGAAACGATATAATATAATTTAAGAAGATAAATGGGGTATGAACTCTATAATGATTATTTATTGCTATTTATTTTCAAAAACTATATCCTGGGTAATAAATTATAAAAAGATCCGAGTTTCTATCTATTTCGAAGGTTTTCAGAGAAGGGGAGTTTTCAATAACTTTAAAATTCTTCGTTTCTTAGAGTTATGACAGTGTAAATTAAAAAAATAAGTTGGGGTCAAAATGACCCTGTCTACGTTAGAATGGTTAATTTTACCGAGCGCAATAAGAACTCCATTCTAAACTTATCCATACAGCATTTTTATTTAAAAACTTGTGTTATACGGCTACAATTTTGAAAATTATAAGAGTGAATAAATAAATTTATATTTCTGGCAATAAACCTTTCTTAATAAGGATATTATTCTCTAATTAAAGCCATTACAAGACATTATACTGATGAAAATTTTAGGATACCAATTATTCTATTAATTGATCATTACTGATTAATTGCTTTTACTATTTTATTATAGTGGTAGAAGGCCCTGACTCAGTTTTATCCATCGTAATCATCAAATCTCATTTTATCCGGCATAATTTGTCCAGCCCAACTGGGCACAGTAACGATAGTTTATTATAATTTCATTGTCATAAAAGGGTATTAAGTTTTTGAAATTGCGATAAAATGCAAAGTGAGCACGTAATTGATATTACCCGAGAAGAAAATTGAAAATGTAAAATGTCCGTTCCACTGGTCGATTATATTATATCATATCTATCATCCTAAAAAATTGTAGCAATTAAAATTTTTAGTCAGCCCCTGGTTGTTTCGGGCCTCGCGCACACTGAGAGTTTTAATAAATAAATTTAGTGTGAAAATGGTGAAAATTAATGCCCAAATTTTTCGGTAAGCCCCGTAATCTGCCGGCCGAGCATAGATTTGGAATGCCAATGGAATTTTTATACTTTTATTTTATTTTATTTATTTATTTTTTATCACAGCAGGAGAACGCCATCGTCATGTATCCATTTAGCTGAAAACCTGACTATGGTCAGGAGGGGACCTCCAAAAATTGTTGAATAAACTCTCGTTTCAGTCATAAATGGGGGTGAAATTGATAAAAATCCCAAGGGATGGGTTCGAGGGGTATGTTAAAAAAAAAAAAAACGGGAACGTTTAAAAGTAAATCGCCCAAAAATTTTCCATTGCGGCCAGCTGCGACCGCGATAGTATCCGCGTTTTTGAACGCGAATAATTTCTCTCCCGGTTAGGCGCGGGTTTGCCTTTTTCTCAGCTCGCAAATAATTCAAAATTTTGTGCACAGAATAAATATAAAAAATAATAAAAAATAGGACACGTTCTGGATATCAATTGTATAACTCAGCAATAAATATTGGCTTTTTGACATAACTTCCCGGGCTAGGGAACTTTATTGTATTGCTATCATATTGAGAGGCGGTTCCCACGCCCCTTTCTGAACCCACCCGAACCCTCCCTCGAGCCTAAGAGATGATGGGGCTTACGCGGGCGGATCCATGGTGTTGCTCTGGAAGTTTATACTCTGGTCCAGGATGAATCGTTCTACTCCCGAGCCCCACCCCCATTCGTTCCCGCCGCCGCCGCGCCGGGTTGATGCTCCAGAACCCAGAATCCAGTCAACTTGTGGCCTTATCGAACGTGAAAAGACGTGGATTCGGGGGGACGGCCGGGGGGTTTTGTAAACATTTGCATGCGGACCCCATTTGGTTTCGGCCCATCCGTCACGAAGGCCAGATCGGTACAGGGCCCCGGAATTGTGTCAAAGGGTTCACTTTCTTGATGGGTGTCGTTGGCTGGTTCTCATCGTCATTTATATTTGTACCCTCCGCCGAAGCGCACTAAAAAATATTTTGTGACACTTAAGCGATTTCTCAGGGATGCCGTAGTGAAAATTGAAACATTTTTCTACTGCCGGCGAATGTATTTTACTTTTTTTTATTAAATTTTACGCAATATTTCTTAGGCGGGCGAATACGACTCGACAAGAGACCCTCGCCATCTGAGGGAGGGTTCAGAATTCAAAGTAGAAGTCGTCGAACGAGGTTTTGATATATTCCCCTCGGCCCGTTTGTGGAGTGCGGGGGCACTGTTGATTTTGTGACTTTTTTAAGAGGCAAATAAGGCGCCAAGGATAGGTTCGTTCTTTGATATTTATTTCGACAGGAAAAGACGTACCGATGGGCGTCACCCTGTGCAATGCCGGAGCTACAGCATGATTGTTTTTATTTATTTACCTTTCATAAAAAATTCCCTTTTTCGCCCGACAGACATTAAATGGCCTTGACAGAAAATTCATGAGGTTTTTTTACGAAATATGGAGAAATTCGTGGAATCAATTTGCTCACCCAATTTGGTCTGTGTGTGGGGTAATTTCGTTACTTTTTTGTTTTTATTTTTATTTTGGTGTTTTTCATTAAACTTTTATAGAGAATGTCTGACATTGGTCATAAATTCGTGGCGGGAAATGGCTTTTTCGGAACAGGACTTATATGTCGCAATTAACTTTTGTTGGAAGTGGGTAAAACGATGTCTATCAACATAAACATCTTTATGTGAATAATGTAAATACCAACATTTATTCAATTAATTTCCTGACATTTCATTTGCATGGAAACATCAATTAACCAAATTTTATTTACAACTGAACTCGCAACTTATTGTAAAATTCTCTTTTATCGTCTCTCATTCGATTCAAAAGGAATTTTCGGGACACTCTGTTATTGAAAGGGAATTATTTCAACTTGTACTTACCATCCGATTCTGTATTTTTTATTTTTTTTTGGGATTAATCACATACTAATTCTAAGCCATTTTAAAAAATACAAAATAAATGTCAGGCGCGAGTAAATATTTTACCCTTTCTAAGCTTCAACACGTAAAGGGAAGGAAGGTCCACATTAAATGCATTTTAGAAATATTATTTGAAAAATTAAAGAGAAAAAGTCCCTATCCTCAAGTAAGGTACCTACCATAATAAGTATGTACATACTTAGTTTTTTTTTTTTGGTACTTCAATAAATTAACTAGGTCCTCCAGCCATTATTAGGTACATCAAAATATAAAATATAAAAGTAACATGTATATAAAATAAAACAATAGGTATGTAGATTTAATACGAAGTAAAAAGATAAAATTCGGTTATTACCTATAATGCGTATTTAATCAAGTTTACAGTCTTTTATCTAAATGCAAATTAAAATTATTTATCTTTACTTTGAACCATTTTTGAAGCAGGGTTGATTTTGATTGCAATCAATGTTAAATGTCGGGGTCGATCCTCTCCGTATTTTTTAAAGAATTATTTAATTTTTAATAATAATTATAATTGGATGGGAGGTAAAAATAGACCTCATAAAATTAGAAATGTTTTCTTTTATTACTTAAAAGTTGAAGGTTCCTATTTTGTTTAACAGATTATAAATCTTTTAATCGGAAATATACCTTCCATCTCTCACACTGTATAAACCATAAAAAAGCGATATTTTTCCACAACAAACTTTCAATATCGTAAATCCAACTGAAAAAAAGCCCCATCGCGAAATTATAGCCATACAAAATCACTTTAAAAACGATTTTAAAGCGATAAACTGTTCAATTGCAATTTTATTCTGTATAAATGCTTTTAATGTTTTTGTGAGTGGTTTTTTCTTTAGCTCATGTTGATGACGACAATTGACATTAAACGAACTAATTGTTAACATGGCAACTTTATTCAGCCACGTATTCAGCACAGCGACCCAAAGTGTTGAATTACTTTACAAAAATTTATTCCCCTATTTCCCAGTTTTCATGTTTTTGAATTCGAAGTAAATATCAGATAATTGTTTAACAATTTCTAGGGAAATGTATTCATTGATCTGTTACATGGTAATTAATTTAAAAACATTCACCGTAAACTCGACGAATTTATATCAACTTTTAGGGGGAGGAATATATTTTGTGTTAGAAAAACAAATAAAACTTTCTGTTGTGCTGTTCAAAATCAGCAAGACAATGGCGCCGCGCCGAATACACATTTTCATAAACTTGGCTTAATTAAGCCGGGGGAAAAAAAACTTTTATAAAACAAGGTTTACAAGCGTTCCGATTTTCAATAAAAGGTTCATCCACCTCAAACCCGAATTCGATTAAATTCAATATCCTAAAATTAATTTTCGATTTGTTTACTCACGAAAAAGTGTTCGCAGGGAAACGAGGAACTCGTGACGTTATTCTCTGAAAACCGCTGCACGTGTGGGA
This sequence comes from Machimus atricapillus, assembly GCA_933228815.1. Taxonomy (NCBI): domain Eukaryota; kingdom Metazoa; phylum Arthropoda; class Insecta; order Diptera; family Asilidae; genus Machimus; species Machimus atricapillus. The sequence continues at coordinate 2,944,340 of OW121788.1, read as the reverse complement.
ATATTAGAAAAAAAATATGATTTTAATGGGAAAATGATTCTATTTCTGGAGTAGGTCAACTTTAGCCTAGATTTTAGAGCAGCAGACTATACCGCGAAACAATTAACCTTTGGTCAAGCAGGTGACCTCGCCCGGGAGAATGTGAGTACTTTAATTAGAGGGAGCTCAGTGGTAAGCCGTTCTAAATTTTAGGGTGTATATAATTGGTCCCGGGAAATTCGGTTGGAGGGAGGGGGGATTTGAAGAAAACTTTTCCGAGGGCCCCCAAGATAAACAGGCCCGTCCCGTTCACGCTCTGCAGGACTATCCCTTCCCTGCGACCCTGTCTATGCCCTCTTCTATTTGCTTTGTATTTCTCTAATAACAGCCCTGTAATTTGCTATTTGCTTTAAAACAATGAGATGTTTGCACACCCACCGGAGGTGTAAACCCTTTAACGCTTGCCTCTGTTGTTCTGGTTGCCCAAGCTGCCACTTCTAATTATTATTGATGAAATGTACACGGTGCCAGGTTCTGGTAGCAACCCGCCAGAACCAGACCCGGTGGTAGGTCTTCTCGTTTTCTTCTGCGAAGTTGCCACTTCAGACCGAGTGGGTTTCTTCTTGGTGATTAAAACGACGTAGACGACGTAGACGACGACGACGACGTCGAAGGTAGCGGGAGCTTTTTACATATTTACTAATACCTCATAGATCCCGGGATGTATCTGCCCGGTGGCAAAGCTCAGACACCGAAGCTTAAGAAACACCTGGCGCAGATATTTCCAGGTGCTATCCGCAAGCAATCAGACCAATTACGAGAGTTTTGCAATCGCATTTACATCGACAGAGCAAGGTGATGATGAAGAGCCCCATCGACGTCGATAGTGTGGCATTCGAGGCGTTCGGAGAATGTTTTTGAATTGTGTCTGGATTTTGGTGAAATTCGCCTCCATAGTTTAAGAAGCAATTAAAAACATAGTTTATTCATTCGATAGATCTGCATTGCTGAAGGGATTTCGATTTTCTAATTGGAAAAAAGCATAAAACGATGCAAGGACATGATTTTCAAGGACTGACTCAAGAGATCCTTTTAAGAAAATTAAAGAACCTACTTTGAATTTCAGAAGCTTGTTTTATTTTTAAAATTATACAACTGATTGTGGGGAGATACTTATTTACATACATCGATGAAGGTCGTGTTTAACATGTTTGCAACAAAAATCCATATGAAAAAAGAGAAAAATAAATATTTTGTAAAGCAAGAGAAGAGATTCAGATTTTTTGTTTTCAAAAATTTCAAAGTCAGATTCAGATGTTAACGTTGGTCTCGGCACCGTCAGGATACCAAATTTATTTGTACGAAAATGTTCTTACTCTCTTAAAAACCTAATCTGTATCTTATTTAATTCGTCCTTGAAAATTTATCAAAATTTTCCCAATAATTAAAACATCCAAAAATTTTTTGAACGTTTAATTTGCAATTAGGTACCTTAGTTAAAGAGCAACGCAGATCTAGGTATATTGAGATAACCGACAACCACAAATCTTCTGGTTTTTAAAAACAGATTGACGTAATTTATGCTGATTTCTCTGAGGCTTTTGATTGGATTACTTATACGACGCTTGGCGTTTTGAAAACATATGTTTGCAAATTTTAAACGATCGCAGAACGGTTTCTAAAACATACCTATAGCCTCATAGGGAGTGCCAGAAGGTTCCCTTCTTGGACCTTTGGTGTTCAACATTTTTATGTATTAATGATTTGATGGCTTAAACTAAACTGAGTTGGTGTTTACCGATAACGCGTGTTTTATAAAAGAAACAACTCTTCGAGCTATGAGCAGTTGCTTTAAGTCTCAGGAGGATCTTAGCTTATGTCTCAATGCTCCTTCAAGGTCACTAAGAACCAGGAGCAATAGAATTTTTGTGGTTTTTTATTGTTCTTATGAAATAGGCGATCTATCTCTTCTTTAGTAATCTGTAAAAACTGTTTTTATGTATATATTAACTACTGGGTAAACGCCCGTGAATAAATAAATAAATATTATATTTCGCATACTAAAATTACTAATGTTCAGGATTTTTCAACTCTGCTAGTCAAATTTATATTTAAATTACGAAATAAATAACAAACAAAATATATTTTGGTAAGCACAATTTGAGCTCTTTCGACGTATTTTTGGATTGCTGGATATACTTGTTTGAACTACTAAATTTCAATGAGAAACAATTATATCTAATTTTAACAATTTTGCTATTTCTAAGAAAGAGAAAGTAGTGATGATTAAATCACTACTTTAAGGTTCTAAATTTCAAGGGAAGATTCAAAATTGACGGTCTAGAAAAGACATTCCCTTTCTGATACGCATAGTTTTGATAAATTAAAAGAAATTCTTGGACGTGCTAGAACTTTCTTTTCAGACTTATATTATCACATTTATGGTTAAAGGGTAAAGAGACCCAAGTCATACTAAGAAACACTTTTTTATACGCAATATGTCAAAAACATGAAAAAAAGTTGTTCAAGTAAGCACAAAAACTTTACTACGTACTCCTGGTGAAGTACTTACAAAGTATAAACGCGCTCATTGTGTACAATGTCGATATCTCTTCTTCTCGAAGGTTTTCCTTGACAATGTAGAAAATTTCCTTTCACGACCAGAACACTTAATGTTAAAATCAATAACATTTAGAGAAAAACTTGTGTTTTCGCTGTTGTTGCAAAACGCACGGTGGTACAGCGGTAACAAAGAACATTATTTCTTTCCACCTTCGAGCGTCTTACAAAAAGGATACCTCATTACGTGCCTTGGGGAACCATTAAGCTCTCAGCCGTTTCTTTACGCGTTTTATATCAAGCAACCGTCAGAGGATTAGATTTCCTTAATTAGCGGGAAGAAGTAACGCTTACGCGTCTCTAAGCAGCGCAAGGGTTTACGATTGTCTGAAATTTCATAAACTTGATGAACCATTCAAGATTCAACACATCCCCAGCATACGGCCTCCAATAAAAAATTTAAATTAAAGCAAGTGGAATTGCAGAGAATGTTCACAAATGCACGTAATATGTGCAAATGTTTACTTTTTTTTTTTATTACACTTCATTAAAACCACCGCATTACCGTGGCATCCTTAAGATTATGTTTCATTTCTATGTTTATGAAACGAGAAACAGATGCCGGGAGGGTGAAAAGATATATGTACCTACCTAAGGGGCATGGTTTTAATAGGAAAACTTTTATTATATATATTATTTTAGAAATCTCATTAAACGAAATGAATGAGCCTGATGATGCGGAAAAAGAGTGATATAAGTAAAAAGTTGTGTCGTAGCACAGTGAAAAAGTGTACTAAAGCAAACAATGAGAGGGGATGTGCGGTCGGTTAAACCTCCTCAAATTGGTTCCCACTGTTGAGGATCTCTAACTCTTACATTTATTTTATTTTATTTCTCTTTCATTTCTTTTATATCCTGCAAATCGGATTACGTTCTACGCCAGTTCAAGCGAATTTTGAAAATGCTCAAGGAATTCGTCTTGTTCTTTACTTTTTAAATCTGGTTTAAAATGAAAGCTTTTTACTAATTAACAGAGATATCGAAGTAATGTCGAGAGATGAAATTTTGGAATAAAAACGCATTTCATATTTTTTTTCCTCCAAAAAGTTCCGTAAAGAATTCTAAATTAAATATTAATTCAAAAATAAGTCGGAAGAAGAATTAAGGGTAGGGGTAGGGCATAGGAAGTATATAAATTCGAATATGATATACATACAGTGCTGTCTAAAATTATAGGACCAAGCTTTAATTTTGCATATATGGTCTATTCCCAAGCCCATAACTTGTTGGTAAGGAGAAGAGGGATGGTGACAACTGGTATATATGAAATCGTTGTGTATCCTTTATTATTTCATAAATTTTTTTTTAAAATTCATGTACTAATTTTAACAAAAATCGTAAAAAACTCAATACAATAGTGTTTAAAATTATAGGACCACTTAATATGATGTCTTTGGCCTTTATATACAGGGTGTTTTGCTAAGGTCTGAACAGGGGTATGCCAATCGATTCTAAATGGTCTCCTGATCAACGTTTCTTCGGACACCCCACCCCCTTAAAATCGGTCCTTCCCCCCCAAAATCGCGATTGAAAATTTGGAGGGGGTCAACCTAGAAAATGCTTCATAAGTTCTTTCAAAGATATCCTAGAATACTGGTTGATAATGCATTAGAAAGCTGAGCCTTCAAGCTTTCCAACGATACCACCCGCGACCCAATCAGTACACAAACAAGCGGGGGAGACCCCGTCAAATTTCGAAAATGGCAATTTCAAAGCCCAAAATTTGACCTTGACCCTTCATTCTGTCGATTATTTATATGGGAAGATCGAAACTTTTCTTGAGAAAAAGCTTCCCTGTCATATGGCCTTTCTCAAGAAAAAAACCGCACTGGAATCCGACAGCGCGTTCCAAAGTTATTCGTGTTCGATGGTTCAGCCCTACGGAGCAGATGCTCGATGTGACACTTTCCAATTGGACTTCATTGCGGATAGTGGGTTTTGTTGTTCTATCAATTATTGTAACACGAATAACTTCGGAACGCGACGTCGGATTCCAGTACGGTTTTTTTCTTGAGAAAGGCCATATGACAGGGAAGTTTTTTCTCAGGAAAAGTTTCGATCTTCCCATATAAATAATCGACAGAATGAAGGGTCAAGGTCAAATTTTGGGCTTTGAAATTGCCATTTTCGAAATTTGACGGGGTCTCCCCCGCTTGTTTGTGTACTGATTGGGTCGCGGGTGGTATCGTTGGAAAGCTTGAAGGCTCAGCTTTCTAATGCATTATCAACCAGTATTCTAGGATATCTTTGAAAGAACTTATGAAGCATTTTCTAGGTTGACCCCCTCCAAATTTTCAATCGCGATTTTGGGGGGGAAGGACCGATTTTAAGGGGGTGGGGTGTCCGAAGAAACGTTGATCAGGAGACCATTTAGAATCGATTGGCATACCCCTGTTCAGACCTTAGCAAAACACCCTGTATATAAAGGCCAAAGACATCATATTAAGTGGTCCTATAATTTTAAACACTATTGTATTGAGTTTTTTACGATTTTTGTTAAAATTAGTACATGAATTTTAAAAAAACTTTATGAAATAATTAAGGACACACAACGATTTCATATATACCAGTTGTCACCATCTCTCTTCTCCTTACCAACAAGTTATGGGCTTGGGAATACACCATATATGCAAAATTAAAGCTTGGTCCTATAATTTTAGACAGCACTGTACATACATATGTATATATCACAAAGTCCTGGGTATTAAAATTTAATGTTTCAGTTAATAAGACTTTTAACTTAATATTTCAATTAACGAGACTTTCCTATATTTTGAAGGAATATTTAGTAATATTTGGACTTCTTACTAAATGTATTATATTTCCATTTATGACTGTCTTGTCTCATTAAAAAATAAATCTTTTTAATTTAGATTGGTCATTTTAATTTTTCAATTAAGACTTGAGGTTGTTCGTTTACGAGTACCAGTCCAGTAGCCTGGATTTTGAATGTATGCATTTTAGTAATAAATGGAATTGTTTAATTAATTATTTTAGAATTGATATTCTTACTGATAACAAACCTGAATGTGGATTGTGAAAACCAAATGCTTTTTTAACCTCAACAACTTTGCATTATGTGTTATACATATAGATTAAAATAATGTCCTTTAAGCTGAACTGGAGAGTCATGACAAAATTAAATTTAAAAATTACTTTAAAAATTATATTCAAAAAAAAATTCGACCAGTGAATAACAAAAAAACAGAGCTTATTATAGATACCTCATGATACATATGTATACTTACATATGTTTATTATGGACCGGAATCAAGTCCTTTTAATATTAATTAATATTACCCGCGACCCGGAAATGAGCATCGAAAAACAGCAAATTAATCACCGGGTCTGACGGGTTCGATCAAGAGACAACCAAGGTCTTTTTTTTCATCATACGCGCCTCTTCCCCTCCCAATTCCTTCACCAAATAAAGCTTACACGGGTCACGTACCCGGCGACATCCTAACTGCTACTCCCCCTCTCCCTCACTGCAGAGGGAAGGGGGTAAGGAAAGAATCAGGAGTGACACTCAAAAGTGTCACCAGTGTTCGCTGTAGGAGGGCGGCCCTTCATTAAAAATTGAAAAGGATAAAAAGGATAATCGCAAAATTGTGAAATGAAGGGTTCGTCGCAATCGTATTTCACCCCCGCAGTTACTTCCGGACGAAATGAGATTGGAGAGGGGAGGTAGGGGTTATCTATTGCTGGGCTCGCGATATATCTCCCCTTTTTTCCCGTGGGTAAGAAACCGCCCATAAATTTTGCCCACGTTCATTTCCACCATTGCTCGCCTGCATCTCCCCTACCCTGCCCCTTCTACCTAACGAGATGCCCTTGACGTTGATTTTTGTGTGCTAGCTGCCTCGAAAAAGTCAGGGGGACGGAAGGAAGGGTTGAGACCCTTTTCGCCATCAGCGCGCCGTGCTCACCGTCAATCGTTAGACGGGTCAGAGGACGACGGTAGTGTCAACAGAAATGCAGCTAGGGCGCTTTTTTGGGTTGGGAGGGTGGAAGACAATAAAACCAGGGACGTGCAGGAAACCAGTGGCGTTAAAATCCTGGGGGGGTTTGGGTCGGAACTAAGCGAGGGGATTGAAACGTGAGGTCGTTCGGATCGTTTGCCAAATAAATTCTCAATTGAGTTATCAGTGGCAATCAGGAGAATTTTTGGGCTGTCGTGTTGTAACCTTTCTGGAAAGACAGTTGTAACCACCCCTCCGTGGGCCCGCCTGCACTGGTCGTGGTCAGGGGCGGCACGGCATGCTGTGGAGCGGAGAGCAGCATTATCCTCGGACAAAAACCCACTCGATACGACCGCAGCGTGTGCCATTTTCTCCTATATTTCGTGTTATTGCGGGCAGTGCTTTCTGGATTGGAAATTTAATGGCGCTCCAAAGTTTTTATTGATAAAGTTTCTCTCCCTAGACTTTGGCAAGGACAAAACTAGACTTGCACTAAAAGAACAGGGAACAGGGTACGGGGAGAGGGGGGCAGTTGCACGGTGTGACGGCGGATGGTGCATTTTTCTTTTATTCGCCTTCGGCCATTCCGTTTCTTCCCCAAGGGAACTATTTACTATAAGTTGGGGGTTAGGAGCGTGGGTGGGCAACCGAGTTACAACATGCATTCAGAAGCAGTTGTGCGGTGTGCAATCAGTAGGCACAAATCAATTTCTATGTTTCTCTCTGCTCAGATGGGCGGGGCTGGTATTTCTGGTGGCGCCCCCTTTTGTACCAGAAGAGTAGCAGCAGCAGGTGCGCTGCGGTTTCTTCTTGTTTTGTGTGGGTGAACGGCGTCCCGGCGCCCACAGCATAAAATGTTGTGGGTGGCATTACGGCAGGCTAAATGACACGTTTCCGTTGGTAATGTATCACGTGTTTCTGATAAACAAAAAAAAAAAATAAAAAAAAAAAAATGCAACCTCTCTCCATGGTACCGATGTAGGTCAATTGGCTCTGGAGGGGCATAATAGGGCCCTACCGAGCCTCTGGTATACTACCAGCAAAATCCTACTCTCAAGAATGTGCTTATTGATTTTAGGCTAAAAAGGGCGAACTTCTTTCGCAGATTATGGAAATTGGGCTGGTAGGTGACGAGCTGTTTAGCTCCTCCGATCCTCCCCAGGTGGGATCATATCTCCTCTCCTGTATACATACATACATCCTAACTTTGCTACCCCCACCTCATTCTCATTTTATACTTATTCTTTTTTTTTCTGCCCTTACAAATGTATGCAAATTTCATTTCGTGTTGGAGGCAAAGACCAAAAAATAGAAGAAATGATTTTTTGGTGTGTAAAAGTTTTCTAGTCTTTCTACACTTCTCTCAAAACTATAAGGCAGAGCTCTCAAGACGTTGCTCCTCCCATGTGGGACCTACACGAGTAAAATGTTCAAGTGGAAAAGGCAGTTGAACACGATTTCAAACTTTTTCTTTTTTTTTTTAGTTTTACCAAAAAGAGGAATTTAGCTTCACTTAAAATTGAAGTTTTCTATTTTTCCCATGCATGCGGAACAAACTCACTTAGGATGATGTTTTCATTTCCGGAAAATTTCTATTCACCGCCCGCCGTAGACGTTTAAACCCAAAGTTCCTATTTAGGTACGTAATTTACCCTAATGAATGAGAGTTGTCTTTCTGTATGGCTAACAAGTTTCTAATAGAAGTTACCAAAATTTAAATGGAAGTTTTAGTCGGGTATTATAAAAATTAATTGAATTTGTTCGGTACCCCCGGCACTGCAATAGTGAATCTTCGTTTTCTGTCCGTCTATTTTGGTTTGCGGATAGATTTGATCTTTAGCTCATATAAAATTTGGAAGAAAATCAAATATTCTAGAGATCCAATTGGAACGAAAATAGTGTTTCAATATAAACACGGTTAGATATCAAACATTGTAAAATATGTACAAAATATTTTCTTTTAGGAGCACTCTATTTCTTTATTATGAAAGGCTTGTTCGCCTTGCCAATTTTAAATAGGTATACAACGATTTGGATTTTATTTTTCATGAAAAATAAAAACTAATTAACTTCAAATTCAACACCTTTCTTCCTGATTTTTAATTAGTTGATCACTTCTCTTAACATTCACGATCAAATATTCTTTTGGGATTACTCGGAAATGAGAATTTAACGGTAGTCCTAAAATTTTAAAATTAAGAATTATCTCTTTATTACGCTTTTTCTATTTTCTTTTAAAGAGGCAATGCCCATTCAAAGGGGTTTTCACTCCTTAGTGAATGAATTTGTATAAACCAAATTGCCTTCGTAACCCATGTTGCCCCGCAGCTTTGAAACATTCCAAACATCCATCCTCAATTTTATAATTTCCCACTTCTTTTAAGCACCCATTTCTGTGCGAACGAAGCGGTTTAAAATAATTTCCTGAAACTCTCCAGGGCCTGGCGCGGTTTTGTCCCGTTTCGTCATTACCCGCACCAACGCTTTTCTAAGCCTTTATAGTCCCTCATCCTTAACCCCCAGCTCCTCGACCACCTCCGGGACCCTTTGAAGAGTTTTAATTGGCCTCGGATCAACTTCGCAGCCATCGCACCAGCCTGCCTGGTAAATTGTTTGCGATTTTGTCCGTCGTTTTCCCATCGCAACGCAACATCTTAATGAAAACGTACCGTCTGCGTCTGGTCCTTGTGTAATAATTTCCCTTTAAAAAATAAAAAAACAAAAAAACAGAAATCCCACCGCAACAGCTAGGTCCCGAAAAGGGATGAAAACCATCAAGTGACTTTTCCACACTGCCCCTAATGAGCAAGTATCGGTTGGCTGCGAAAAGTTACGCAATACGCCTTTACTCTACCCTTTCCCAAGGATGCGAAAAGGGACTCGGGGGAACGGTCGGTTGGACCGCCGCTTCCTGATTTAATTACAAAATTATTTCAACCAGCCAAAAGCCAAAAAACAAAACAAGAAAAAAGCGGCGAAAATTTGTTCCTTGCTCTGATTAATTATTTGTCCCCCCGGTAAGGTTCCAGGCCTGACCACGGAAGGGCTGAAAAGGTCAGAAGCCACACTTCGGGTGGGTTGGCAGGCGACCGACGCACGCTAACGTCGCCGCCACCCTGTCCCGGCTCTAACGACGTGGAACCCTGTTAATCGATATAAAGGTACAAGTGGACAACATAAAACAAGCCGAGATAATGAGACTTTGATAAAAACGAGCTAAAGAAAAGGTAGTCGTCGGCCGAAAGCTCCGCCTCCTGGTTTGGGACTCCTAAGAAGAAGGGTCTCTGCGGAAGGAAAAAAAATCCAGGAGCCCTAGAATTAACGAGGAGCAACACCCCCGCCCCCGCTACGACGCGCACCAGAGCAGATACAATCCGCCTGCTTTGTAAGTCTTTTGTAAGAAGATTATCAAGGTAAATGTCAAAGCCAAATAGAGAGATGGGTTGGCGATAGCGACCTTTGCTGCCTTTGAAGGTTTAATTTAAGAATCACTTTAATTTATATATGCAGCCGGGAGGGGAGGGGATGCAATGTTGCTGGTATCTGTTCCATGCCCCCTTCAGATACGATCGAAGGATCCTTTAACTATACAGCAAAACTTTTACTTTTATTCTATCAGTTGTCAAAATTTACTCTGGTAGGTATAACTAAGTACCTACATATACTTGTAAGTGTAATTTATTACTGATTACATAGGTTTTTGAGAAAAATATTGCTAAAAATTATATAAACCATACTTGAACCACTTTAATTTAAGTATCGGTGTAAGCTTCGGCGAAATATTCTAAATTTGCTTAAAAAGAGCCAAAAATGAGCAAAATCACTCTAAAAAATGTGTATAAAATTGAGTATTATCAACACAGTTGGAAAATATCGCAATATCGCTTCACAAAAAAAAAAATGGAAAATTATACAAGATTATACATATCTTGGCTTGCAGTCGTAAATTTACGTCTGAGAAACATAATAATTTAAAATTTGAGTTCATTTCACGGACAATCTAACGTTTTTCGAATATTTTTTCTTTGTACAGGAAATGACGACCATTAGCTTAAATTTTATAACATTATCTAAATTAAAACTACGCCAAAATTTTACCCTCATTTTCTTTCTGTTCTTGAAAAATTATTTTGGAAATTCTAAAATCTTCGTTGGTTTATTCAGTTATGGGGTGACATATACCTTGACATTTTCCGGGTTTATTTGTTTCGGCTTACAACTTAGACGTTCAAGAAAATTTTGCGTGATCAAGCATGTAAACATAAACGTTCCGAAATTATACATAAACTGGAATTTAGTTCGGTAGAAAATAGACCCACGTTACGGGTATCGATCCTGACAAAATGTACCCACATCTTTATAATTTTCTGTCCTTCTTATGAATAAAAATGAAATAAATGTTTGGAAGTAAGAAGCAGTTGAGGTTATTAAAAACATATTTTTATGTATGAAGACGTTTTAAAATTCCCATTTTAATGTCTAGGAATTGTATGCTTTTTGAAATGTACAATCGCACAAGAAAATCGTGGATATCGAGGGGCTAAATCTTATCAACTTTTTGTTAGTACAGTATAAAAACATCAACTTGGCCGTGAGGAAAAATTATTTTTTCACTTTATTTGTTATTCGACGAATAAATTCGTCTAACACTTACTGGCCCTAAGTATTTGCTGTGTGCTCATGAGCGAAGGGCGTTACTTTAATTTTAAATAAAAATGGTCATAAGAATAGGCATAATGTTGCACTTTCTCAGATGTAAAATTTTTTCAGTGTGTAGGCTCAGGGTCAGTGCTAAAGTACGACTAAAGAGGGTAGTGTTCAGAATCTTTGAACTTTACATTCCAATTACTTACGTAACTCCCTGCCAGCTGCCGCCGGGAGCAATTCTTGGAGCACGTAGATCTATGTTTTATCTCGATGTATTGCAGGTGGGCACGACGGGTGCATCGTCGCATTTTCAGGGACTATCGAGGTCTTGGGTCTGTGTACCGGGCTATCCCGTGCTCCACATGCCCTACAAGATGTGTCCTATCTCCTGGCATAACATCGCTGTGGTAAGGGGGATGCAAACATGCTCCACTGCCAAAGTTTCGCACTAAATCACAATTAACAATTTAACGAGCTCATAAAATTGCCAGAGGAGCAGGAGGAAACTGTCGAAAAATTTCATTTCGGGAAATATACACGTGGCAAGATATTTTCACCCAATTACTATCTTCCTTTTGGACGGGCAAAATGAAATTGTCGCTAAATGTTATCATGCTTGGGAGTGGGTTCGGGTAAGATGAAAATTATTATTATTACCTAACATCTTTAAGATCCCATAGCACATTTACCACCGCTAATGTTTTTCGTCACGTTGTTGGCAAATTAGGTCTTATTATTTTACCCGCAAAAGAAGCTAGTAATAATTTTGTAAATTTTCCTCTTTACTATAACCTTCGAGAAATGATTTATGTAAGAAACGCTATTTAATAAGGGTGAATGGGTTAAAATGGGTATAAATGGTAGTTCATTGCGTTATTCAGTTTTCACGGGCCCTTTTATTTACCTTCAAAACGGTAACATGTTTGAATTATAATCAAACCTTTAGAAAGTTTCGCATTTATCCAATAACAAAATATTTATAAAATTCAGTTGAGCATGTGAAAAAGTGAGGTTTTTTCTAATTCTCCTTATATAAAACAACTTAAAAAAAAACTGGCGGTAATGATTATGCTAAAAAAATATAAATACCAAAACAATGATTATCTTGTAATTTTTGTTTTTCGATTGGTTGATAATGATCAAGTAATAATTAATTATTATAAGTAATATACCTAGAAACGATTTTCAACCGACTTAAAAACACAAGAGAGGCTTTCATTCTGAATTGTATCTAAGTAGGTATTTCTTTTTTATACTTTTCCACTCCTTAAAAAGGAAAGAACATAATTAAGAGTTTCATTTCGGCAATCAAATAACAAAAATTAATTCTTAACCATTATCAAGCGATCGAAAAATGAAAAATAAAAATTATTTAGTAATTCTTATTTTATTATCCCATTTATAATTTTTATTTTGTTGAAAAATATTAAACGTTTTACAAAAAGTATTATTGAATCTATATACATAAAAGCTAACAAATGAAATAATTGTTTTTAGCTTAATATGTACATATACACTATGTATGTACATAGATATGATTTTATTGTTTTAAATTTCAGAAATAATTATTATTTTGGTTTTTGATTGTATGTAGGTAAAGTCCCGAAGGCAGAATGAAAACATTGTTCAAATGAGTTGTTACATTAGATTCACTGTTTTGAATTTCAAAGTTTCAATAAAATAATATACAGTGTTTTCAAAACTGCTTTTGTGCTAATTTTTAAAAGGATAAAAGTTCTATGTCATTTCATTCCTGGACACTGCGACGATTTTGAATGAAATATTCAAGAACAAAGTACTTTTGCATTCTTTGTGCATGATAAAATGTATTAAATGTAATAATGGTAATTCTACACCGCGTAGAGTTTAGAAGCATCTTCTATAGTAAAACCAGGAATGTTCATAGTTGCCGAGTGACAGCTAAGGCTTTTAGTTTTTGAAATAATATTTACCATTAGAATGTGTAATTTGTTTTACGTGGGGATTTCCTAAAATTTCTCAAAATCCAGCTGTTTTACTCCTGTTCCCCGGGAAGAAAATTTCACTCTACCTTTTAAAGTTAGATGCTGGGTTTTAACATTTGAAAGGTAATCAAACACATTCGACTTGGAAAAGTGGAACAGAGGATGTTATCTTTACATTTCTGGTTCCTGCAGTGCTTCTCTATGTTTGTACTTTTCGGTAGCAATTCCATCTTACAAAGGTTTCTCTGGTTTCGCGATCCTTATTACCGCGAAACCACCACGCACCCACCACCCACTAAAATGGGTGCAGCTCTCGAGGAGAAAGAGCTACAAAATCTGGTGCATGTTGCATTCAAATGATGATGACGCGCGCCATCGTTTCCCACGCTTATAAACAGAGAGGAAAACTTTCCCTCCCCTGCGCTGTGTTTAATATCAAGGAAATCTGCAGCGGTGCGAAAGTGCTAATTACACAGAAATTTATAAATACAATTAGTGCAGGCACGGAATCGCTGGCAGCTTCTTTTGTTTACACGCCAGCCAGGCCGTGAGGAATGCTAGAGCCCGATTAGTGGCGACGCGCCCCGCGGCATAATTCACACGCTTTGGAATTAATTTCGCGGGACGGAGTGATCCTTTTTTTAGGAAGAACGCAAAAAACCCCCGAAAAGAAGGTTGTCACGTTATCAAAATGTTTCGAAGGGGTGTCCGCGTGCTATTTGCATTCGCAGGATCTAGCACTTTTACGAGTATCTCAATAAAAAGGAACACTGCGCCAGATAAAATAAGTTTGCGAAGGAAACAAATGTTGTAGGCGTCGTTTTACGGCCTGTGCAATTGTTGCCCCGTCAGAAGGATTTTTCCTCCACCCCCAAAGAGGAGCCCCACATAGTTCCTGGGGTGCTCCTATGGGTCTGAGTGTTTGCGCCCGGGCTCCGCACAATGGCAGCAAATTAGCCAGATGCTGTGCAAATAACCGCCCGCCAGTACATTAAAAAAAGTAAAATTAATTAAATATTTATGAATTTGTACTTAACAGTTCGCAGCCCGCAGCTGGGGGCCTCTTTTGAGCATCACCACTGTCGACATTCGACTGTAATTAGAGTCGCCGTCGCAATCGAGCATCCTGATGATTGTTCAAAGTTTGTTTTCGAAGTTGTCGAGGGAAGTTTTTGAGGGTGGGTTTTTCAACATTTCTCGAAAGTAGGTGCTTGGGGGATTGTATGGTTGTGTTGTTTGCTTAAATGACATAAGAAACGACAACGAGCTGCTAATGGTCGGGACGTAGGTTTAGTAACTTTTTCTTTTTTGTATATTCTGAAGGACCCGAAGCTGTCGTTTATTTTCAATGAATTAATTGTTTCTTCCCCTCATTGCATTTATTACTATAGCCATAATAAGGGAATTTCAAATCTTATACAGTATACATTTTTGTATATGAATAAAATATCGGCCCTTAGTGTACCTATTTGACTATTTTTGGAATTATTCTTTATTAATGAATTATTTCTAATTAGCCAAAGATATTTTTACTGACAGAAATATGCCAAAGTTCAAATTAACTTCTTTTATTCGAATCTCTACAGACTAATTTAAATTCTTCAACTTATAACTTGTTTTATAAGACTTTCTGTATTTTAATAACAACCTTAAAAAACACATTGGGTAAAAAAAAACAGCTCAGGCGGTGCACTAAAACCCACAAAAATGTTTTGACTCATTAAATTATTTTATTAAAATAAATCTGCGTTATTACACTTAGGCTTAAGCTCCGATATTCCCTTATTTAAATCTGCCCACCGATTTTCAGTTGAATTGAGATCTTGTGACTGATCGGGCCTCTCAGTAACGTTGACCCCATTGGCTTAAACAATTCCTTTGTTTTCTTGCCGGTGTGTTTTAGATCATTGTCTTGCTGAAAAATGCTGAATTTTATCAATTTCAACAAGACCTTATCTAGCCTTTTGTTAAATATTTGCGTTTGTTCAGATTTTAGCGAAAATAATTTATTTGTTTCACAATTATTATTTTAATTCTCGGCGGTGCTCTATAAAATTTGTTAAGTTAATAAAAACCCATATTTTGTTACATCCAGGTTATGAGATTATATCGTAAAATAAAAAATATAAAAATGAAGAACCGTATAATCAAGTAGGTATGTATGTATCAATGCTTAAAAAATTTCTCCTTATAGCCTTTTCATATTTGCGAAATTGGACTTAAAACTTTGTCCACTATCTTATGGATGTATCAACCTTGAGAAAATGCAAAGAAATCAATATTGTCATATCCATATGTATATATATCGCTTTTCTCAAGTTCATGTCGCAAGTAATTTGAAGGCATGGTAAATATTGATCTATTGAAGTTTCACCTTTGCTTCATAAATTAAAACTTTCCTTACGAAGAATGAAGGTCGTAGGAATGACTTCGTATTTTGTTTGTTTGCAAATAAATAGGTAGTGTTAATAAATAAAAATTTTAAGTAGTTCGTTTAGTGCAACTCTATTTCAAATATGAAATCCATTTTTCCTTAACTAAATTAAGAAAAGACTAAGAACAGTTCTTTACCAGCTATACCAATAAGCGAGGAAATAATAAAATAAAAGGTTATCTGCTTTCTTAGATTGTCTACTAATGAATAATTTTAGTATCATAATAAGTTTTAAGTGCTTAACATAAATTTTGTTAGTTTCCCTATGTGGAGATGGCCCCTTTTGCTCTATTCGAAATTTTATTGCTCAAGTGCACGGGGGGCGGAGATGCTGAGGAACGCGCCACAAAAGTTAATCGGAAAAAAATTTCCTTCGAAAGTTTGGCAATCCTCCAAACGTGTCTAGCCCGGCTCCGAGCTGAAAGGGGCCTGTACGCGTGTCACTGGGAACCTATTACACGAGGATCCAGGTTCCAGATACACAACTACAGAGACAGGCGGCAATCCAGGAAATTCAGGTCCAGTACAAATTTGTTTTTCTGGCTGCCGGTTTTTCCTACTTTTTTTTTTGCTCCTCGTTGGCTATTTTTCTTTTTTTGGGCAAGTTTTAACATTTCACTAAATCCCGACGAATTGGCCAGGAGAGGTGGGAACACAACTTTCCTCCCGACATATTTCGTTCGGTGGATTGTTCGTGTTGGAATTATTTCGGTTGCCCTTTTTGCTTGCTGCACCACTGTCGTTTGGCAAACTTGAAATTAACATAAAATTTCCACAGTGCCAGTGCCAAGAGAGTTTGGAACTTTTTCGATACGCTCAGAGGGGATTTTGTTGATTGCAAAAAGTTCGGACGAATCACTCCTGGATGATTTGCATGCTGTCGAAATCAATGCTGCCCTGAGACTTACTTATTCGTTCGTCTCTGGGACATTTGGCAAGGGATGCAGATGAGTTTGGAATAAAGACTTCGAAAGCCCTAGATACTTTTTTGAGGGTACTTGGTGTTGTTGGTAGGGTCACCTCATTTCGGGGTTGCAACTTTCTTTCGGATTAATTTTATGAGTTTTGAGGATTAACCCGGTTTGCGAAAGGTTGCTATAAATGATGATTGCATTTCGACTCTGGAAAATATGTAGATCTTGACCATATGAATTTTAAATGAATTTGGGATTTGAGGTGGAAGACTTTTTCCATAAAACTGTGAGATTGAGACTACCAAATAATAAAGAAAATGATACTCCGATGCCAGGCAAAGTTTTTAAAATTAACTTAAATTATAAGATAGTAGATTGTTTCACCAATTTAGCATGTTAAAATTTCCTAAAACGATCAATTGAATCTTCATGAAAATGCAATAAAATTAGAATTATATTCAGTGTTGAAGTCTATAGTCAAAACATGTCCGACTTTTTTCGACCTCTGTTTATCTTTGTCTATAAAATCAGCACATCAAAGTTAATAATCAAAAATTTAAATAACTTTTTTATAATGATGTAACGTAAACAATAGTCGGACCAACAAGAAAATTCTTCAAACAACTTTTAGAACGCTATAAGTAAACATTCCCTTAGGCTCCATTGTTTTCTTTTATCAAAGTAGTTATCATTTCTCCTCCTATGCAAATTTGAATCCAATCGAAATTCTGGTTCAATGAGTAATGAACCTTCGTGGAAATCACTTGTATATGTGTAGAAAGAAGCCCATAAAAGTCGCCCTCGTCGTAAAGATGTATGAATTTTTATGAGCACTTTGTGATTTCAAAAGTATGTAATAATTTTTTTTTCCGTCTCGTGCCCCTCAGGACATTGGACGTAAAAGTTTAACTGGCTTCTAAAAGCAAAGATGTTTGCGAGTTGAGGAGGATGATTGAATTCAGGAATTTACTTCCTTTTTTTCTTTTTTGATTTTCAATACCGAATTCTCTGTGCGCTTATGGCTCTCATATTTCCGTTATGTCCTTTGAATTTTATTGTTCGCAAAATGGGTTTTTGTATAAAGGATTTTGGGTATTAATGGATATATTAATGGTTAAATTGGATCAACTAAATTCGTGAACTCTTATAAGGGTAAACAAAATGGGGAGTATTTTCCGCATTACTAGATGTTTAAAGTTGATTGAAAACGAAATTGATCCATACATTTTGTATCCAGCTCAAGTGAACGATATAAAAAAATAGACGTTATCATATGCCTAATATAAATTCCGTTTTAAAACCCTCAAATACAAAATAATATTTTATTTTAAGAGCCACATTTCAAATTTTTTGGGCTAATATTTTGAGTTCTATTCTCTCCGAATTGGATTTCATTTCAGTATTACAGATTTTACATTTAATTAAAATTTTATGAATAGTTATCTACAGCATAATTTCTGTATTTCATAAAAATTAACATCAAATACATAGTCTGCGTTCAATTAATTTATAAGGTACTAAAGTTTGTCATTATAGATTCGTTATACTTACCTAAGATTCTAACATTGAAACATAAAAATTTGGAATAGGTGTTTTACACTTTAATAAAAAGATGGTTTTAACGATTACATCAATTTTATTTTTGTATTGAATATAAAAATCTTGTCTGCAGTGCTAAAGTTGAAACTGATTTTCGATTTCATGGTTGAATTTGATATAACTATTTTACAATCAAAAAGGATCGTAGAAAAACGAAAATTTAACTATTAGTTTTAGCAATGTTGAAGGACAATTTCGGAAAATCTTTCATCTTTCAACACCGCAAAATGTAACAATTTTCCTTTATTGTGGGATTACACTCGCACACGCACCTATAAAGGTGGATCCGGAGTGGATTATATCTCCCGGATGTGCATAAGCAATGACTCTAATAATTATAAGCTCAGTTTCAGCCAACATTTCGAGCGTTTAAATATTCATGGGGCTCCCCGACAAAAGGCCCCTTCGCAGCTCCGTGCTCTGGGTTTCCTTTCACGGGCCGCGCGCTGATCTGCTAAATAATTTAGCTCCATTCAAAAGGTCTAAGTGGGGGCCCTAAGTCCTTGGAAGTTTATTTGATTAAGCTGAGACATTGACGATACCTTTCACCAGCACCACCGAAAACTGCTCCGCCGGGTGGTGCGAAGATCGGGAAAAAGATTAGGGATTCACCACCACCACCACGCAGCACCGCCCTGGGGGTCCTTTCGTCATAACACTCCTCGCAAAAAGGAGGAGGACGCAAAGAATTTTATCGTTCGCTGCCGAGTCGATTTAATCAGAGAAAGGGTCCTGTTTCTGGGATATTGGCTACAATGTGCAGCATCACCATCGAAATTGGTTCCTGTAACCGGTTCCCTTCACGGGACCACTACCCGGCTAAGTACACGGGCATTGTTCCCGGAGCATGACGCTCAAAATCTCATGTATGCCCGTGCACGATCCAAGAGTAATCATATCTATAGTGCTTCGCTGGCTGGAAGTTATTTGTCCCAATTATTCCCTGAATGGGCTTCCTGTCCCACCGGAGAAGAAATCCAGGCAGCGTGAATGCCGGCACTCAATAAATTATCCTCCAATAAATTTACATTCCCGGCTAATTCAATGGACCATCGGCCGCCCTTATCCCCTCTGTCTAGAAATAGCGATACCAACTCTAGCTCTACTCGGTACAATTTCAGGCTAAAACGGGCTTGTTATATTGAAATCGGAATTTTTCACAAGCCACTTCGGTCGGGCTTCCCGCAATATCCCGTGTCCTGGGCCCCTGGTAATGCGAGAGGACTCCGCCACCACCGGACCCACGGGAAGAGGCTTCCTGTGCATATTCCCTCTATCCTCGCTAGCTGCGGTTTCATTTAACAATATGCACCCAGAAATTCTGCGGTTTACATTTACATTTGACCTGGGTTTTCGAAATCCGGGACTCTATCCCATTCCCAATTCCGGACATAAATGCGATTAGGGACGGTAACTGATTCGTTCTCGTTCCCGCCCATCCGGACAATGACGGGGTCCAATCCTAGCGATGTCCGCACTTACTGAACCGAAAATCGTTATCAGGTTATGTTATGGAAATTGGGAAGAGGCCCCAGATCCCGGGATATCTTCGACAGGAAGCGGTCCTGATCCTGCTGCTTCTCCCACCCAAACACCCTCCTTCCTTCGTTCCGGGTTTGGTAGGAATGGTAATGGCCGTCAATATTTTGGCGAAATAAAGTGGTGGACAATTTTAAGAGAAATTCTGTTCCTGGCTGCCTTCTCCTGTTGCTCCTGCAGGAGAAAACAGGAACGGCATGGTATGCTAATGCGACAGCGAAGATTGCTAATTTATGTGATTGCCCATTGTTTTTTATTCTTGGTTTTTTTTTTTTTAAGGAAGGGGCTCTTTGGCTTTTGACGGGTGATTAGGGTGCAAAATTAAGTGCTTGCTGTCAGGCAAGGAAGTTGAGATTTCAGGCAAATAGCCCTTACATGGATTTTATTATACTGACGGAAAAAATACATATTTTAAAAATTTTAATATGCATGACTAAAAAAATTTACTTCATCAAACAATAATATTTTGCTTTAACGTTATCATAAACGATTTTTAAAAATATTGTGTTTTTTCCTATAGTCATTGAAAAAAAAACTCACTAGAATTGGTTTCCTAAATATGCAGTCCAAAATCTAATGAGAAGCGAAGCACTAGAATTCTATTGTAATTATTTCCTGCATTTCTAGTTTAGTGCAGTGGTTTTCTGAGAATCATAGTCAGAAAGCTTTTGTCTGCTTTACCAGTAAAGTTCATCTGAAATCTAGGAATATTTATTGAAGTATCTATCTAGTGTTAAATTCTACTTGGTTTTGCTGGAAATTCAGCAATTTTCGCCAGAAATCGTATACCGGATATTGCAGTATCATTTAAACTAGGTGCTAAGGAAAAGCGTCTACATGAGTAGGTATATTAAGAGAATAAACTAAATGTGGTCATAATTAGATCTCCAACTATATCCTCAAGTGAACGTCGATTTATTTAAAGAACCATTTATGCACTTAGATAATGGCAACTTAAAACTGTCAATCACAAAATTCCAATAACTAAAGATTCGAATGAACTTAGAATTTAAAATAAAATAGGATATTATGGGTTATTATAGACTTAAAAAGAATACATAAATAGAAAATGAATACAACATGCAACTTTTCTATGTAAAGTAAGATAAGCTTATATTAGTTAAATTTGAATTTTTAAAATTTAACATCATATTTAAAGTAAGCTACCCTAAAAACACCAAATTTTTAAATTCGATTACATAGATTTAACTTTTCTGCACATTTAGCTTAATGTGTGAATTCTTTAATTCAGTAGGTACCCACAAACTTAAATTGAAGTGAAAAAATTGTTGTTTTAAATTTGAGATCTTGACTTTTACACTTTTACTCATTATTTTGGCTATGAATTAAAGTTGCAACATCTTCTTAGTTTCATTCTGTTTTAGATATGTAGTGTAATTGTTTTTATTCCTTTAAAACAAAAGACGTTTTTATTTCTTGGCATTTCAGGTCAGCTCAAAAAAGGCCCATACCATCACATTTAAAAGTCTTTAATTAAAAAAGTTTTGTATTTTATTGAAATCTGGAGTACCTACATTTGGAATACACTCTTATATGTAGGTACAATGAGGAATAAAAAAATTTAATAAAAATGACATTCTCGAAATACACATATGTATATTTCGGTTTGATTTTTTATACACTTGGAACTTGAGCATAAGGAAGTGCCATTTTAAGGGTGCTCTAAAGAAAGAAAGCAAAAGAGCAGACGAAATGTAATGATGAAAGTAGGCACTTCAATCAGCTGTTCATGTGATGCAATAAACTCCCGGATGCTCTGGGATAAGGACGGCTTTAAAAATAAAAAAAAGGGGGTTTATGCATTCAAATTTTGAGAGATTCATTATCTGATTTAAATTTCCCGAACAATTTGAATAAAATGAGAGAATAGTAAAAGTATTGCAATTCTCTTAAAATTGCCTTTACCTTGGTAGTTGTACTAATTTTTCCTATACTAAAGCATATGTATGAGAACTCACACATAAAGGATTAGGGTTACTCTTGAAAAGTCTTGTAGCATTTCCTTACGTTCATTTTCTAAGTTTATACTTAGTAATCATCGTATGTTATTATGTATGTTATATTAAAGGTAAGGTATTACTAAAAATTATTCTATTTTATCATTCTCCTATTTTGAAATCTTTAGACTATTTGAAGATTGTCTTAGGAATAACAAAATTCTGCACTTCCAAAGAAGAACCGTTTTGATAAGAATTAGAGGAAGATAAAACGCGCCAGCCAGTCTACAAGTGTGTATATATCTTTGCCATGAACTATAAATAAAAATTTCGCTTAAATTGTTCTACAATTACCAAGAGGCTCAAATTTTTGTCCTAATTGTGTCGACCTGAGCACGTTAGCGGAGCCCATTATTCAGTGCCTTCGCCCCCTGGGCCCCAACGATGCCCGGCGATGCATGAACAAAAGTGTGTTATGTCACACTTAAGTGACATTTACATTGTTCCAAAAATAAAAGCGAAGGAACCGCCGTTGTCGTCTTAGTCGTCGTCGTTGTTGTCGTCGCAGGTGCAATTTAGCAACAGTGAGCCTGTTTCTATTTTCAAAAATTTTCGTACGAAGGAGCTGTCGTCATCATGGCCACCGCCACTCACCACCAATCCGTCAGCCCCCTAAGGGGTGTTTTTGAGAAAATTTCACGGGTTTTTGCAAATCTAACATATTTTGACCAATATGTTTTTTACTAGCTAGATCTAGGAGGAAGAGGGTATAATTAGACTTTTGGTGCTGGCTTGCATATGCAGAGCATTTGAGACGCAGGTATCTTCCCGCTGATTAACACACTCGCACTAATTACTGCGCTCACTTTGGGGGCTATTAATAGAGGCCCCCGTGTGATTCACCAGCTTAGAATTTATTTTCTAGAACTGCGAGATCAGTCTGCCCCGCCTTGCCAAGATTGTCATCTGTCTCCTCCATACAATGAGGCGTCCGGTGCCAACTTTGGATTTATGGGGGCTGTGTCTCTTCGGAGTTCGGAGAGATATTTTGATCAGGTCGGGGTCCCTGTGTTTACAAATAAAATGAGCCGGTGTTGACAGACGTCTCAAGACATACACTCAGTTTAGTTAAATATGCGGAAGACGACATTCTTGTTAGAAAGAAGATCAGATATCATATAAAGAGTCATTTTTTAAGTTACAAAAACTGAAATACTCCCTTCTACTGGTTTTATTTAGTTAATATTCAATTTCAAAGTTTCAATGATGTATTTGAAATCAGCAACCCAAAAACTCCTTTGTGCTCAATTTTGGATTTCTCTGAAAATTGATATATCTACATAAACAGGGTTTTTGGGATCGTCAATTTCAAATAGGGTATTAAAACATTTGAAACCTGAAACCAAGGACTTAAAACACCATGTTCCCTAAGTAAGATGTCATTTCAATAAATTCACTAAAGTCTGAAAAATCTTCTGGATCTAATTTTTCTTAGTGAAATTTACTTTCCTGAGGCCGTTCTTTTCTTTTCTACATTTCTTGAAAAAATATTCTTACGCGTTCCCTTTTCAGAAACTTAATTCTGCTTTTTAATTCGGGCAAATGAACGGTTCAAAACCATAAAATAATTATTGTGTTTCTTTTTATTCTCATTCCAAAAATTTTAGTAAATATCTGTATAACATTAATTTATTAAACTGAAATGCAAAATAATGATAATAACTGAAAACTTAATAGCAAACACGATTCCTGAATATGAGGCCTCTATCCTCTAGCGTTAATATACAAATTTATTTCAACTAGGTCTGAAAATGTTGACGTCATCTATATAAATAAGAAGTTTTAAGTTAATGAAAAACTGCAGACAAAAGCTCAGAAAGTAGAAAAATATTCTCTTATTTTATGATTTTTCTTTATTGGTTAGATACATTAATATGATTTAAATAATTAAATAGCACAAAAGGATATTTAGTTGAAAAAAAGAAGTCTCTGAACGATTAAATATCTGAAAGGCGTTGAGTTTCTTGTGAAAATGTTTCATACATATATGATTTTTGATTTTGAAAAGAATTCGTTGCAGAAGGATGTTTGCTTCAAAGCGTAAAAATGTCCCTTTTTTAAGTCAAATGAATAACAGTAAATAAACTTTTATGTGAGACAGAAACTCAATCCTCTTGAGATATTTGACCATTCCAGAAATTTAAACAACATATAGTTAAATAAAAAGTGAAATTATTAGTTATTTATATCAACTAAAAGTTTGTCAGTGGAAAATTTTTCTTAATTCTAGTTCCAAGTAGTTCTACAGCAAATAAAATTTGCCTGCATATGCAGTTGAGGTAATTGTCGTTAAAATTCACCAAACCATGAAATAAAACGTCATAACTTTTGATTCCTCCAAAATCTATCCATACTTTCCTTTCCACTGTGCATTCGAGCAATTGCGGATAACAATTTTATTTGCTGCAACGACAGAAGAGGCGGAGGGGGTAATAAATTGGGCTAAGAAATAAAACTTGTGACGTCTATACCAACTCCTGGTAGTTCTTAGACACCTTGCGGTTTGCGGAATTGTTTAGGGCTTTTCCTCAAGACAAAGTTTCTTATAGTAGCTCAGGACTGCGCTGCAAATTGTGGCTGTAGATTTGCAGGGAGCCCTACCTGAACTGAAGAGTGCCAAAGCACTTGTAAAGCTGTCAAGACTTGTCATATCGAACTGGCGAAACTCCTCGGATGAGGCAAAAGCATACTCCTGGAGTTTCGGTGGCATTTTACGCTGCAATAACAAGAGAAATCAATTTAACACGAAACTAAGCAAAACTCAGACGTCTTTCAACCCCCAAGGAGACGGAGGAGAAGGAGCCGGAGGGCCTCAAGTCTGTGGTATAGGGCCGTTGCTACTTTCGGTGGCTCCTCTTCACGTATACTTTGGACAGAAAATAAATTCGCTGCCGGGAGCGTTCTTAGATATTATGACCAACAAAACCGAGTGGGGCGCATAGACTAAATCACAGAAATGTAAATTTATGGGTCGTTACTGCACCAAGGGTAATTCAGCCCCACCAGCTGCTTTCCCTAGGCTACTCCTGTTCCTTTTTGGGGAGCTCTCGGGTTTCGCCTTCCTCGCCCGGCTATTTGTATTTCGTATTACTGCGGTTTTGGAAGGGGTCTAAGGAAGAGTTACGAGGAAAGTGCGACTATAATTCGCCATGGTGAATGGGCCCAACGACTATAGCAGCAGCGAAGGGCCGCTCCAAGGAATTGTAATAATCTTAGGAAACTTAACTCCCACGACGCGAACTTTTCGCTGACTTTTCCTGTCGTCGAGATGCGATATGCGCGCCGGCTTTCGCCACTTTGCGGGTTTATTAAAGTTTCCCTCCTCTTTCTAGAAATTCTCCAGTGAAGCGCTCCTCGCCGCCAAAAAAAGTAAATTTCATTTTCCTCTCAACGTGATTTATCAGGCTAACTGCTCTGGGGGCTATCTCAGATGGGGCAGAGCCATTATTGCCCTGAAATTAATCACTAAGTGTCCAGAGATTTAGCCGCAAATTAGCGTCCTTAAGTACAGAAAACAATAGCAGAAATTCATAGATAATATCAGAAAAATATTTTGTAATTTAAAGCGGAAACCATAACGTAAAAATTTTGTACCTATTTAGAAAATGTACAGAGTGCTTTGCAACTTTATGAGAGAGATAAAGACCCTAAATTAACAAATTAAGCGTATTATACACATTTTAATGGAAATCGTACATTATGCACTAATTGGTAGACAATCAATTATCCATTTCGAATTGTATCCTTATAATTGAAAATCGCGAGCCCAAGAGTCCCTAGGCGCAAAATTTGTCGAAACAGAAATTCACCAATGTATGTACATATGTATGATTGTAGAAAGGATTTACCCTTGTCCAGAAAGTATGAAAATTTGTTCGTTTATCGCAGAGTTTGGACTCTGGGCAATAACTCGAGGGTATGCGAACGATTCCATATCAATTTCAGAACATGCTTCACCTTTTCCTTAATTGCGAAATTGTAAATCAGAGCCGAACTCTGAATTTACAACCTACATAAAGTACATACCTACATACGTATGTATATAGCTTCATTAACAGTAGTTGTTCAGCTATTGCTTGTCACAAAAACAAACAAAAAAATGTGTTTCTAAAATATATTGAATAAACAAATTAAGTTTGAATGTTGAATACTTTTTGAATAGATTAATTTGTTTTCTTTTCAGGATCGCTCCGGATTGGGAAATGGATTAGATATGCGATCCCTAGAGCACTGTCTCAGCGACATCATGCGCAACGTTGGCGACTCGACTCAGCAAGACCATCTGAAAGGTAAGTACCATTTCTGAAGGGATTCACTTTTTACGGTGCTCTGCGACACAACCCCGCTCTATCGGCTGCTGCAAAAAGCAGCCCTGTGTGTTTTCAAGGACTCCAAGGACTTGAATTTTTTTTTTCTTCTTTTTTGGTCGCTGCCACTGCTGCACGAGTTCTTTATTGTGTAGAAATTCGCTTTCATAAATGCCTGCACCTATATCTGCATGCATATAAAGGATTCAAGAACGTTGGAAAAAAATGGGTTTGGGACGAAGGCGCGGACACAGGGGGGGCCGAGGATGGCGAAAAAAATGGAAGAACTCAAGTATGTGAGCAAGCGAGTGTAATTTTCAAGTAGCTTTCGACATGTTACTCTTAATAAAAAAGGGATTACCTAAGAGACCACTTAGTGAAATAAAAAAGGTCCTTCTTCTGCTGTCGAGGGACGGGCGCATTCATCCAAAGCGCGCCCCCTGGTCGGTGGCAGCGCGCGTTTTGTGGCACTGATCCCAGCCCTTGGCTCCTCCCTTTCTCGGGCCTTCAGTGTTAAATAATTTCACGTTCCTCACGGTTCGGCAGTTTTTTTCTTTTACAGAATCCACTGCACTGAAAAGCAGATTGGTGTAACGCGTCCGAAACTGATGGAAATATTTTTAAGTTTGCGGCAGCGATTTTTAAAATTTTTAGCTGGTGGAATTTTCAGCCATCAGAGGTTTTTGATGGAGGGCGAAAGCCATTTTATTTTTACTATGAAATGATCATTTTAATAAACAATTGGGATTTTCACATTAAATATGGTACTGCACTTTTCTGATGCTAAGTTCGAAACAATCAGAGTGACAGGCATAACACTGCGGCTTATACCCTGGGGGTGGAATATTTTTATTCGCATGTCATGAACACTTTTTCAATACAGGGATTTACGAAATATTTAGCTTTAAAGTGGTTACTTTTGTTATAGAGTTAAGTATATAAAAATATAAAACCCAATATCAATAGTTCAATTTTAAAAGTCAGTGTTTTCGATTGAGTTTGTATTTCTCAATGGAACTACATATGTATGTACATATATAAAAAGAATATTGGTGTGCCACGACTGCACCCAGTGCATGCTGTTAAAAACATACCTAAAATTTATAATAAAAATAATCTATAACTTTATAAAACTTGGATTGTAAAAATCCAGCAGTTAACTCTTAATATACCTAGAGAGGTTCTAATTTAGGTTTCTTTGAAGTCTGAGAGCATGTAGCTGTTTTAGAATCTCCTTTTTAATTTCCTATTCCGTGAAAGGCAGCATATAACACTTTTGATGGCTAAAAGCTAAAGACGAGATACAGTGAACCAATTATTTTTCGTAAACTGCCAGTCTCATGCCAAAATCAGAATTCAGAAAATGCTTTGTACATTTGGATAGAGTTCTTTATGCAAATTATGATACGTCCATCTTTTAATAGTGCTTAGAACCTTGGTTGCTGGTTTGGGTCCCTTAACTGCCACGAATGATCATAGAAAAAAGAAATGAATAATTGAAGAAATCATAAATATCATCTTAAAATACAAATTCCGTCATCCCGCAAATTATTAAAAACTCTACAATAAGCCCTTCTCTTAAGTATTTTTACATGGGATGTAAAATTTTACATGTTTTATATAATCTATGTTTCAAATAACAACTAAACATTTATTTAAAAATACCTAAAATCACTGTGACAGTTAAAATTTTAAAGGTGAAAATTTATTTAAGACTTTTATAAATAATTACACCATTCCGAATTAATTTGACATAAAACCCTCAAAATCTGATTGAGTTGGGTATATTTTTCCAAAATGAAAATAATCATAAAGGCCAACTAAAAGCTACGAATTTTTTTAGGTAGGTAGGTAGGTACTCTTGTCTTGTCTCTGACCTAATTTTAATAACTTATTTAATTAATATTATTTTTATTTTATGTATTATACCATAGATTTTCTCAAAATATTCTTCTTTTCCACAATTTTAAATGCATTGAAATTAAAAAAGATATCTTTGATTTATAAAATTTTCGAACTAACCTTCGTACAAATGTTTTTATGAAAATACAATTCAACGACTTATCTTCGTTTTAGCAGCATGCAATAGCTACCAAAAAAGATATTTTCTGACTGTTAAACCGGAGAAATATTCAGTGAAATCCGAGGATTCATTTATCACAAAATTATTTGCATCCGTGACTGGCATTGACTTAAATTTCTGCGGAAGTCGATGAAAAATAATCGCAATCAGCTGCTCCAATCGTGGGATTCATGGCGCAAACAAACGAACATCCTCTCGGAGCAATTTCGATTTACATTTTTATGTCCTCATCTGCAATAGCCCAAGAGTGGAAAGAGATGAACGGAGGGGGGTGAGGTTGAAATTTTCCGGGGATTCTGGATCCTGAATTCTGGATTCCGGGCCCCATCCCGACTAATGGCTGTTATTTCTTTATCCTTGGCCCATCCATCAGTTTCCAGTTGGTTCCAGTGCTCCGGAAAAACATTCACACTTATTACAGCTCCCGCGATAAATCGGCGGGCAATGTGCTTTCCACATTTTTTCTGCTGTCCAGAACGATTCCAGGCTTTTGTCTTTATTGTTTTTTATTGCAAATTGCGCTCATATTATTCCCGAGGAAGTGTACAATAAGTCCTGGTTATGTCGGTCATAGATATGTTTTTTTTTCCGCCTTATCCCGAACAAATCTATAACTAAAAGAAGTCCTGACTGCCCATCAAGAGCATCCCAAGCCACTAAAGCTAGTATAACTTTTAAACTTTGACAGTAGTTACCGACTATAAATTTTTCGTTGGCGCATTACGCGCCCAAATGAGGCATGCATTTGGAGGCATAAACGCGCGTAAACCTAATCCGTACAGCGAACAAATAGACCGCAACAGGCATGAAAATGCCCAAAGCAGGCATGAACTTTTAAAAATACAGCCGTTTTGCACACATACCGCTCATGTGTTCACTGCAAGAAGGTTGCAACGAAACTAACGTAAACTGTTTCGAAGAGTGTTTTTTTTAACTTCTAATAGATTTTTCGATACATCTTGGGTCAGTAGGTATATACTATATATCTCTGAAGTGTTAATTCTTTCTATGGCAAGTTACATTTTAATAACCGACATTTTTGCTGTGGCGGGTGTCTAATTTGGGTAGGTATAAAATAGGCGTCTCATGCATGTTTTGGGCTACATTTGGGCCTATTAAATTTTTACTCGATCACGTTTCATAACGTTTAGTATCCAAAGAGATTAGTGGTAGGTATATTTTGTAGGTTAAAGGTTTTTTTATATACATATTAGTTTTTTTTTATTTCGCTACTAACTTAAGATCCTACATAAAACTGCATTTAATGTCAAAAGTGCTTACTTTCTTAAAAACACTAGCCTTAATTTTATGGTGTCAATCAAAAGCTGCTATTTACTTGCATTGATTCTTGCAGTTGAACAAATAGTAAGTTTAACATTTTGAATCAAAAATTGGTGTTTCCCTCCCATATTGACTTTCGTCAGTAAAGTTTGAAAACAGAGAGATATTTGTATTGGCTCAATTATTATTTTGGAATCTATGAGATATTTAAAGAAAGTTGATATAAAAGAAGAAAGTTTGATTTCTGAACTTTTTTGCGTGTGTCAACTGTTAAGTTTATCTTTTATTTAATTATACTAAACGATATTGATGTAAATATTGATCAAACGAGGTAATTTTTACTTCATTGAAAAAGAAACTCCAAAAGTGATCTCTGTAACTTTTTTTAAAATTTGTTTAGGATGGAAATAGTTCCTAACACTCCTCAATTATCTTATACAAACTGCCGTATAATGGAAGTAACGTTAAGGACAAGTTAGTTTAGATTGAATCCAGAGACTTTATTGTTTCGGGGATATTTTAAAATATTTTTAATATGTTTGGGATGGACGTATGTACATATATGTATGTATGTATGTCAGACTTAGTCAAAGTTTGTAAGCTTTTGAGCTGAAATAAGTAATATTACAGGAAGTCAAAAAATATATAAAATAAATTCACGACTAAGCATGACCCCTTAAATAATGGCTACCCTTAGCATCACCGGATCCGGGTGAGCTAGTTTAATAGAAAGAATTAGGGTCTGTGCGAGTTGAATCGACGCCTGCACCCCCTACATCAATTTAAGGAGTCCCTACACCAGGACGACGGAGTGCTTCCGCTCCCGATCGGGAATCGTTCGTTTGTTCCGGGACATTTTTCCTCGGTTGTTGTTTTTGTTGCTCCCCGGGACTGGGGCTCCATCGGAAGTCGTAAGTGACCCCAATCGAATGGACAATTCAATTGAATTGCTTCTGTGATTTAAAACTGAGTTTAGAGAGACATGCGGGGGTGTGGTTTATGTCCGGGCACCGGGAACAGAACAACTCACGCCCCTGTCCGGGATATCGGCGACACTCAGGGGAAATTAAATTTACTACTATATCTGTCCGGGCAGCAGCAGTAGCAGTAGAAACGTTTCGAATTGTTCTTAATTTGTCCCCGGCAGGAGCAGCAGCCTGCCCGGGACATGAGAAGAGAATGATGCAGCTGCCCGAAGGACTCATTTATTATCCGACCTTAAGTCCTCCTGCACGTAATTAGATAATTAATTCCAAGGAATCGTTCATCACCGGGCACCGGGACATTCGACGGCGACGGAGGCGTTCAGCACGTGATTCCTATCACTCATAGAAACCGCCTCCCCGAAAAGAGGATCCGACGACTAAATATCATAAATTTCTGGAAATGGGGAAACACAACTTAAATCCTTCAAATAATTAATCGAATCGTCTGGATCCACCAGCCCCTTCGGGAACCTAATGAAAAAACTTTCTCTCCAAGGCGAACTCGTTGATCGATTGACCTGGAGGGGCGTGGCGACTCCTGAGACTGAAAGATGCTCCTCAAGGTACTTTGGGCCACTCATCGTCGTCATCTTGGTCACGTTATTGTTATTCAATGCAAGAGAAACATGGAAATTAAATGCCAAAATGCTTAATGGAGTCCCTCGCTGGCGGGTAGTAAATAAAAGTTGTTTGTTACCATCCAAACCAGTTCGATGGGGCTCACTCGTGCAGACAGGACTCCGTCGACAATCGACACAGATTTATTGATAAACAGGTAGCATAGGGTCCGGGCAAGGGGGACGGCAATTCTCGGAAAAAGTTTGGATTTCTGGCCGGATCATAATATGGCTCTTTGATACTTTTTATGTCATAGACAGGATTTGTGGCATATTAAGGAAGTACCTCTGAATTGCCGTATATCACCCAATTAGCCCAATATCTCATGAGTTATCGCCAGAATGTCTTCCTGTGGTTTGCCCATGTGGCAAATATACCCTCATTTTTTTGGCAAGAACTTTTTCAAATGGGATTACGTGTCAGGTTTTTATAAAACACGCAGATGGAGAGCAATATTTCAAAAATCTTTTTAAAAAACAAATATTCATTGCGTACAATTTTAAGTGGAATTTACGATAAACCATAAATTGAAAAATAATGTGCAAAATTTTTCATATGTACCTACATAAGTATAAAAAAAAATTTATAGTATTTAATCAATTTTGGTTGAATTTCGCTTAAAGCTCTATAACTAGAGTACTTTTCATAAAACAGTAGAATCCTCTTTTAATTTCATGTATCAAGAAACGTTGCATCTTGCTTGAGTAAATTTGTTAAATTAAAATTGTAAATACCTCCAGAATGTTAATTGAAAATAACACAATAAAATATCGATATATGTAACAACAACATTATATTAGAATATAATCATTTGGAATTTTTCAGATTCATTTACTTTTGATATAGAGTTAAAGGAAAAAATATTGATTAAAATTCTTATTTAATTTAAAAACATATTATTTCTTAAAAGATATAAAATGCATTAGTAATAATAATTGATTGCAAAGTCTATGAATTTGCTGCCTGATGTGAATTTATATATTACGAAATTTTCACTATCTGAATAAAAAAATATGCCTCGAAATTCGGTGAACAAAAATTAATGAAGCATTTGATTAATGTTGCTGTTGATGAAATGTAGATGATGAAGGATTTTGTTGAAAGAAATCATTTAGGTACAGAGAATCATCAGTTTTGAATTTTAATTTCTTTGAGTTGATAATGTTTATTCTTCCATTCCATTACTCTGTGATATTTTTTTTTTCTAATTAAAATTAACATGAATTGAATTTTTATACTAATAAAATAAGTCACTTTGTAATTAAGTACAAATTTAACATAAATACTTAGTTATGTAAAATATCTAGTACATACGCTCGCTTTCTTTTCGCCTCTTGGTCTCTTCGAGTTCGCTACAGTGAGATTTTACTGTAGTAATAAATTTGATATGACATTTTAAAAGATTCATAGAAATAAAAGTTTCCAGAGATACTAACTTTTTAAAAAAGGACAGAAGAAGATTAAAAATATTTTAATGCATTATCCTTGAGAATTAGGTTTCCTAGAAATTTAGTAAAACCGTCCCATTTTAGACTTTTAAGAGAATTAAGTCTAGAGTTTATTTGGTTTTCGTTGCGTCACCTGACGGCACTTAGCAGAAGAGATCTTTTAAATTTACTGCGTCAAAAAAAAAAATGACCCTTAAACTAATTCCTAAGTGGCGGTTTGTTTTGTGCGTTTAAAAAGGTAACTTTACTGCTCCTTTTCCCAACCTTTTATGTTTATATTCCACAGCACATAAATAAGCTAACAGGTGCTAAAAGTCCCTTTTCTATGAAGATAGACATATAAAAAGATGTTAGATGAAATAGTTCTATCTAGGAAGTTATAAAATTTGCAAGCGTGCAAGACTTAACTAATAAAATTTATAGAGCTTTTATAATATTAATTTAAGTAAGTACCTAATAAATATAGTTTATTTTTGAGTTCTTTTAGCTTTAAAGAAAAATAAACTGGCGGAAGTTGTACTTGACTTATTTCAGTAAAACTCCGGATGTAATGGATTAAATTAATGCGATTTTCAAGAATATATTCTAAACATAACCCAGTTTTTCATTCTTAACAATCTTTAAAGTCAGTTAACCAAAAAATTTCAAATATTTAGGAGTCCTGGGATAACTTATACGTACTCGTAGGTTTCCCTCCAATTTATATTTCCATGGAATACAAATGAAATACAGAGAAAGGCACAAAGCGAGCGAAAAGCAATTTCATGAAATGGATTTCGCTTTAATCTCATATCCTCCGAAATCCCAAAAGGAGTTTTTACTTATGTTGTATATAGGTATATCTGCAAGGCATCCGCAAAAGCAACAGAGGAACATTTTGAAAGGCGTGCGGGAGGACAAAATTTAATTTGGGACAGAAGTGCCATACCCGTCCACAAAAACTTGTATATTCGACTTGTAGGAAAATTACAAAAACTACAATTCCCAACAAATTATTATTAAGGAGATTTCATAATTATTATACCTTTTAATTTTCTGAAAATGCAATTTATGAGAATTACCCTATTTTAGATTTATTTTCATTATCCGATTCGGTTTAATTTGAAAATATCATCAGCAATTAAACAGTGGAAGGTTTTAATCCCGATCAGAGTCCTTGGGGAGAACGAAATTCTTCCTGTTCTGCAGGAATCGACTTCGGTTCGTATGTTAACATTAAAATTGAAATTTACACAGTCACATGGATATGAAAGTCATCCCAGACATGGTAAATATTCCGGGCTAATTAAACGGGAACATGTTCACATATGTTCCCGATGTCCGGATGTTTTTACTCCCGGAACACTTGGTGTATTACATTCATATTCCAGGATCTGCAATGTCTGGGGTAGTAGGGAAAAAAGACAGAAGGGATAAAAAAAAAAATAATAATAATAAAACCAGAGCATCTAAAGCCGGATGCATCCAGGTCTGGGAACGAATCCCGTAGGTGTGATGAGCGCACACGTTTTCGTCCGAAAGTAATCATCCACTTACATAATATTCCTGGATGTGCCCGGTCTAAATCCAGCACAATCCCGTAGAGATTAAGACTAACATTTGCAATTGATCCGAATCCGCCGGAGGAGTCAGCCGGGGGCTTCAGTCGAACATCGCCCGTGGGAATGATAAGCCTGATATTCTGGCAGCCAGTGGCTTCCTGGTACTTTTCTAATAAGGAAACTGGCGCTTCTATGCCCTCATAAATCGGCTTCATTGGGGCTATAACAATGAAAATCCAATTGGAGTCTATATAGACGCCAGGGAAAAATTGAAAAACAAAGTCCAGTCAGGGGGCGCACAGGAATCGTTCCCGACTAGAGCCACTGGGACTGTTGAAATTCCTGGACCATATATATATATTATATGTATGTATATATAAAATATATGAGGAATTTCGCCACTGGACTTCTTTTGCCCCTCATGCGTTCTACATCTAAACTCCAGTCTGGAGTTAGAACGACGAAGATTTATTGATCTGAAACTTCCGTGCAGCTGCGCCACTGTCGAGCCCCAAGTTCCTGTGGTTCCAGGAGGAATTTTATAACACTTTCCAGCCGCGGCATGCATACATTTAATTGATGGAACACGGTACTACTGGGCGGCGGCGGGCGTTGGTTGGCACCTCTGCTTTTCTGGGGCTCCTCCAGCTCATTTGCATATACTACGGCTGCATTTATTATTCCCTGTAACAACTCTAGCCAGGATTTGGAGTGGATTCCTCTCGGGTGAAATTACTTCGCGCCCACACTTATTAGGCATAATAACGTATAATTGATATGCGTGCTCCAAAACCGAAACTCCACTCTGGACGTAGTCTCGATTTATGGCGGGAGCTCATTTGTTTAATGTTTTCGTTTTTTTTCCTTTGCCAAGCATTTCACTGTTGGGCGCTTGCATCAATGATTATGCCCGATTAGCATGAAGGGAAAGATTTCTTCCCGCTTGTTTGGGGTTACGTGTGGCCCCCGTCATTCCAACGATATTAAATATTTACATACGCCCCAGGAATTTCGTCTAGGTGGACACACGATGGCGATTTGAATAAACGCTAAAACGTATATAAAATCGCTGGCAAACTTTGTATTAAATGCTACCCCAGAAGCAAGCCAATCGGAGCGTGTGGTGCATGATTGCACGTAGAGGGATATTTCTGGAGCGTATTTAAGGACATTATTAAAAATGGTTCATGCTAATGGGTTGCATTTGAATTAGGTCTAATTATGGGACAAACGTGCTGCTGGACACTGTTATTTCGGAATTAAACGCTCCAGTGCCCTGCTGGATTCAGTTGAACGTAATTTGAATATAAGCTTAAGGGTGTGTAGTGATTTAATGATTTGACAACTATTGTAAATTTTTTTTTTTTATATTTGCTCATTTGAATACATTTGAATTTAATTTCTAATTGCTGTTACATAAGATTACAACAGCCAAGAAAGGTAATTTAATAGAAAAGAGCTTTTTTAAGTTATTTTGGATTACATTTTAGTTATTTGCGCATATTATAGAGACTTGATACGTTTTTTTTTCGAAACTTACTTTAATTTTAAAGCAACATTTTATCAACCAATATATAGTATGATCCAAAATCCCACAAAAGACCAAGATTCCAACATGTTAGTGATAACGAGTTTTTAAATTCGCTACAAAAAGGATATTTAACGATCACTATGCAAAAGAATAATTCTCTTTATCAGCCATTAAACAGTCGTAATCAGTCTTTATGATTACATTTTGAATGTAAATTAGGTACCTACTTATGTACAAATCACTACCAACATTTTAAGTTTTACAAGTAGGTATATTTAAATAATGTAGGTTTTGGTCAACTTTGATTGTTTCCACATCCTTTTTTCTATCAAATTTAACAACGTAATTTTTTCTACGTTGACTGGTTTTTCAATTTAATTTAATTTTTCAATTTTAATTTATTTTTCTGTGTCAGAAAATTAAGTGTTATGAAGTCTGTATCTGATTCTGGTAAATAAATTAGTAGAGTCTGTACCAATTAACTCGTTAAATGTTGCCAAGATTGAATTTTGAAAGTTACGATTTTAGAAACTTTTTGGAAAGCTAGTCGCCGAGGGATCGGAGTCCTCCCTTCCCATTCGATAGTGACCAAAATTTCCGAGCTTTGTAATATGAATCAAATTTGTTTGCTACTATCATTTAAAACTCTTATACATATGTATATTAAAAACTATATATAAAAGATTTGTTAATTTCTTGTTATAAAGCGAACATGAAGTATCTCTAACTTCCCCCAAAAGAATTTAAGAATATTGAATTTTTCGGAGAGACATTAAAAGCTTACCTTGCGTGGTTACCCAAAGAGGTTATTAGATGAACAACTTTTCTGAATGTTGTTTAAGTTTCATAACATACACTTACAAACTTAATCCTTGTAAGTCTCTGCACGTGTTTAAACTTTCAAACGAGTACCCAGAGTTAAGTTTTTAGCATCCCGACTGCACTGCATGAAGGTGAGCCATCACTAAATTATTCATGTCCCCCACCTGGTATTATAAAACTCATACAGTAAATTTTGCATGGAAAAATCAAAAGCAGTAAACTATTCCCGCCAGAATATGTTCTCGTTATTAAGTCGTTTGAGGAAATTGTTTAAAGTTCCATTTCCTAAGGAAAATTAGTCCATTAGCCCTCAGGTAGATTAATTAGTTGTGAAGCCCAGAGGAGAGACGGGATAACTCCTTATTTGCATTTAGCACCTATACTCAAGTCTACTTGCTGCTCTGCTTTTCATCAATATTTGTCTCCCAGTTTGATGTAGAACATAAATATGTAATTCGAATTTATGTCCTGGTGACGCCATGTTCGCATGCAAGTACTAACTCTGGATAATTTGTAGCCTTTTAAAGCTTAGTCGTAATCGCGTTAGAACCCTGATAGGTATTGATAATTAGTAATTTTTTTAAATGCTATTGTAGTATTGGTATTGTAGTCATACTGATATTTATTTTATTACAACTTTATTAATACAATCTTGGCATTAATGACTTAAGGTGCGATACAAGCCCTATTACATTATATTATTACTACTTTTGTAAATGTATTTGCCTCCATTTTGTTCAGATATGTAGTCAATAGAAAAAATTAGTACATATACATATTTATCATTTGCCATAGTGAAAATTCTTATTAATATTATTTATTTTACAAAGAAAATAACTCAGATATCAAAGGGCTGTTCATGCAATTGTAAAAATTCTCGTAAATATTTTAGTTTTAAGTTGAACATTTTTCGAAAAATTATACCTCATTGTTCACAAGATGCTTTTATATAAGAAATGCGAAGACTATAAATTTTGCACCTGACGTCCGTTCAAAAATTCTCACACGTCAGTAAATCGCGGGAATGCAATTTTAGTGATAGAGAAGCGGGGGCGGGCAAGGAGATTCAGGCGGAGAATTTACTATCTTCCGAATGTTATAAAATTGGTAAAATAAAGATAATACCAATCGAACGATTGACAGCCCTGCCAGGCAATAATGTTCGAAATTGAAAGTAGTGAGCTACTGCGGCGGCATTTTCGTATAAATTTCAATTTTATAGACCTCCCAGAGTGCGGGCAGACAGGCAGGAGTGGTGCCAGCAGTGGGGTCTATCACCTTCTTTGACGGGGGCTCAAGGCTGCTCTTGGATAGGGGAGGATTCCACAAATTGGAAATGTTTCCTTTTTTTCATTTTGTGAGTGGAAGGATGTCTTTTCACCACGGGTGGGGGAGGAAGAGAGATAGACGGCGGCTAGCGCTAGTAGTTTTATTCCCGGAGGGTCCCTGCCGGGCACGAACGAATCCCGGTGTGTGGCCCAGGGCACGGAAACATTAAAACGATAAGAAAATCCAGAATCTGACTTCAACTAGCGTTCCTATCGTCTATTTTTCACCTGACAATTCGGTGCTGAAAACGAAAAAAAATTCGATTTTAAGTTTTATCTGCGGAGCAGGAGAGGGCTGCTCTTTCCAGATTGAGGGTGCAAGGGGTCTTCTACGTGAGATGCCTGGGCAGCGCCGGAAGGAAGGGTTTAGTCATCCGCTATAGGGCCATAAGATTCGCACCCTTAATCCTGCGCTTGCCGCATCCCCTCCATCTCCCATCAAGACGAAAGAAGAAAACTCCATTTCGGAAAAAGTTTACATTGCGTTTGATAGTGCTGCAGCGGAAATGGGAATCGGTGGGGTTTTCCTTTTTTTTTAAGCCATCCGCGGATGGTGCGGGGGTGACCTGGCGAATGGGGGTGTACACCTGTTATCCATGTGCTGAGTGGAAAATCTGCTGCTACGTGATTCGAACTGGGGCTAGATCCTGATTAATGGCAGCTATCTTGCTGCCCGCTTCCTTCCGTATTTATGGAACCCCTTAGCCGGTCTACTTTGCTATTTTTCACGTTTAAATTATTTGCCGCGTTTAAATTGTTTTTAATCCGCTCCAATCTGCACTTGCTGATAATGGAAAATTCTTGAAATTGTTAAGCTTTATTTACTGCTTTTAATCAGGACTTGTGTTCCCGGTGATGCATGACTTTTCCCCGTACAGATTTTTATAGTTTCAACTCTTTTTCGGTTTTAAACTTTTCAGTATATTTTGCAACATTTTTGTGATTGTTTCAGTAAATTGGATTTAGGTGATTTCGTTGTTGGAAATGGGGTTGCGCTATTATTCATATAGACTGTAGTAATTATTTTACTTGCTTAAATTAATTATTGCTTATTTAAATTCATCAGTTGAAAATTTGGTACTTAGGTATGTATGTAGGTAATTTTAAAAAAAAGTTTTCATTCATTCAATTTTCATTTTTATATAGCTTTCAATCATTTGAAGCTATAGTATCTAAATGTCGAAATTAAAGAAAGTCGGTGCTCCACAGTGCAAAAATTCGTAGTTTGCCAATCTGATTTTAAATCCTACATAATCTTCAAAAATAAAACTTCTTAAATAAAATGATTTATCCCTCAATCGCATAAATTCTAAAGTTGGATCAGACAAAATCTCTGCAGTAAATACGCATCAAGAAATACACCAGTGGAATTTGGCATTGACCTTCACCGATAAGCGCCCAAGGCTTTCAATAATAACGATTGTGTTCCGTTTTGCGTTTCTCTTTTAAAAATTAATCCGCAACGCGGGGATAAAACATTAAATCAATCCAATGAAACATGCACTGTTTATCCCGATTCGAATTGATTAATTGCCGTACATAATTCGCATAAATGATTCACCGAGCACAAACAATAAAAGTCAACACTGCGGCCGTCCGGTGAGGAGCAATAAATCCCCCGAAAAAGCATCGTCGAAAAGGTAACTAACCTATTTAACGAATTTCGGCATCAGATTAATCGAATCGCGGGAAAATTCGAGCTCCAGACTGAGCCCGCTCATCAGCGCCTCCCTCGCGATTCCGTGCAGCTGGAAAGGGTATTTAAAGGTGCTTAGCTTGATTTTTCTTTTTCCATTTTTTTATTTTGCGAATGCAACTTCTCTTCGTGGAGAGAAGCTGCACAAAAAGAACGAGAACAAGGCAGAGCCAGGGAAAAATGCAAAATAAAAATAGCAGCCACAGAATTCAGGTGGGAGCGGCAGGTGCGACGCGGCAGCAAATCGCATTATGACATGCTTCAATAATTTTTTGATATTCCCGCGAATGAGGGAGCATAACAGGAAAAAAATTAATTTCTCTGGCAACAAAGAAATTGCAGGAGCATACGACATTTATGTAAATAATTGCTCCAATATGCACAACGGGGGATGAAGATCCAGATCCATCCGCCCACGCCGCCGGGAAAGCAGAAGAGACAGTGTGCAGCTGAACGCCACCACCCACCTCGACAATTATCGCGGTCTCGCCTCCACCTTTCCCAATGGAGTTTGACTTTTTTCAATGGGGCAAAATAGGGAAAATATAGGGAAAAATTGAACGAGAACGACAATATGACGTGGTGACGATCCCGAAGAGAAGGACGCCGCCGTCGCCTGTGACGCTCACGACGACGACGACGTAACACATAACGCATTAGACGTAAAAGCGCAATACTCCAGTGACCCAGTTTTGGGGAATGTTTTCGTCATGTCCTCCCATTGTTTGTTCCTTTTTCATCTGCGATTTTTCATAGCCGGAAAATTTTTAAAAAATATATATATAAAAGAAAAAAGGAAAAAGAGGCGACAAAACACAATAAGTGTTCGTCGAGTGACATGCTTCTGACGCACAGAGACAAGCTGGACGAGGACGTTTTTATCCCGCCATTGTTTCCGTGGTGTTGGCTCTCGGGCTCAGAAAGTGCTTTAATAAGTCAGCTGTAATGCGGCTCAATGTTAAATGATCAACAAAAAAAAAATATATAAAAATCTAGGCTGCTGGTAATAGCACAATTTTGGCCACACTAAGTCACAGGATTTTGAGGGTCCTTTCAACACCTCCCCACACACCGAAAATTATTTTTAGGATAGATTATTTACACCAACTTTCTTAAATAAGGAACAGTTCTCAAGACTACAAAATACAGATTTGACTAAAATTTACTTCTTGTTGAACTAGAGAATTGTTTCTGATTTTATCTGTCATAGAATATAACACTTAAAAGAATATTTATGATGAGTCATGCAAATATTATTTATGCGATTGAGAAGAAATTCTGTGAGCATGTTGTACTTAACCTCCTGAGAGACATTTGACAAATTTTAAATCTGTAACATTTTTATTAAAGTTTAATTTTGTTATAATTATAGTTGTTCCCGGGAAAGAAAAGGCTAACATAAAATCTTATCATGGCAAATAAATATTTGGACTGTATGAAAGCTCAAAAAATATTTCCTACATATTTCCATGCTTATTCAGATTAATTCAATTCGGTAAATTCAAGTTTTTAACTTTAATGCAATAATTATAAAAATATACATTTCAAAGTATGTCTTCATATCGACAGATTCTCATTACTCACTGACTGACTGATTGAAACATAAAAATGGAGAACTTTCGTTCCTGTTAACCTACAATTTTGAAATTTGGCACGAAGGAAGATTTTATACTATGTATTAGTAAAGGAAAAAATCCGTAAAGAATTATGTAATTTCTAATTTTCTAAGTATAAGTCAAACAAACATAATTTTTTTCTGTGACTATATTTATATTTTTTCTTTCTTTTAAATTTTATTTTTCAACAAGTTTTAGAGAAATTACTTTAAATTTTAAAAAATGTAGGAAAGAGGGATTACATGTAATTTATGTAATTTAAAATGGTTGAAATAATCGAAAGGTTAAAATTTAATTGTGTTTTTCTGATGTTTATGATATCACCAGAATTAATGCATTAATGCAACTTTGATTGAATTGTAATCGAATCCTCTATATATAGACGTAAACACAACTAAAACTATCAATCAATTTTAAGTATGTTTGTATATTGAATTGCAACCTAATTTAAAAAGATTTCTACCTGAAAGATTATAAATGAGCTTCATTGATACGTATTAAGCATCTCGCAAATAAGTCAAAGTACAATATGGAAAACAAAAACGAGTTCTGTGATTCTATAGAATACAAGTGGACCTTTTCAAAGTAAATAAAAATTTAAACAGAAAGAGTCTGTTTTTAAGATCTTATAGTTGAGAATATGAATGATATCAATTTGTAAATATCCTAAGAAAGGTTTATTTAAGGAGGCGAATGAAATATTTCGATAGTCGTTAAATTGATTGAACATTTGCATTTAAAGGATTATAGGGCTGTGAATGGTGGAGAATTACCGACGAGTACCACTTACGGTCAACCTAAAATCCTTCTTGAGCGAAGCACTCTATTGTACCATCATTAACACATTGATGGACTCCACTTGCCGTCCAGTTCCAGGTGAAATGACCCGCGACCCTTTCAATTAAAGGATTATGGTCAGTAGTTGACCTCGAAGGCCCGATGAAAATCACACGTGTTGCGATAGGCCCTATACATCCACCAATTAGTTGGCGCTGACAAGGAATCAAGGGTCCAGAGTGATCCTTATAATTCCCAGCGATGCGCACCGTTGTCTATATGTAAAACCCTTCCCTCAAGTGGACGACGGCGTGATTATTTGTCGCTTCATCTACGTCAGACAGGTGCATTTTGTGTAAAACTGAAAATTAAAAGCACTGCGGCAAACAATTTTGCTGCCAATTAACGACAATTAATGTCGCAGGATACGCGAAAGCGGGAATTCATGCGGAAACGAGGGAAACATTTCTGCACTCAGTGACGACGGATCCTGGGACCCGAGCCCCGGGTTCCGGGTCCCGGAGCTGGATTTGGTCACATTATTGACATCCGGCCGGGATAAGGCAGGGGGCCTCAGTGCTCTTGTTTAACCTGATCCACCCCGAGAAGTGCAGTGGATTGTGTACCTGGAGAGGGCGAAGGTAATTTATAATTTAATGAAAATTCGACATTGCCCTGTACCTCTTCTCTGGGGCCGGGACGGGAGGATCAGTGCAAAGCCCCTTTCTATATAGGCATGCCAGAGTCCTTGGTATATTCACGTAGTATTTTCGTAAATTTCACGTGGATCGATATTCCCGACGCAACCCCTTGAACCCGAGCCCCATGTATCAGAGGAACACCCGGCGTCTCTGTTTTACTTTGACGCCACCCTTCGAGAGAATTACGCACAAATTGAATTTTCTTAAAATTTCTGAATTCATAAGGAGGCTCCCCAGACACCCGTAGGCTTTCTGTTCGGAGATGTTTTGATACGACAGGTAAATATTTGTTGACGGCCAATTGTTGAATTTGTGAATCGACGCGGGGCTTCGCGGGGCACATCAGACACCTGAGCTCTATTATGCGAACTCTGTCAGTACGGCTCAAGAAAATTTTGTGAAGGTTTCCTTTTTTCTCATATTTTGTTGTTTTTTTTTTCTTTTTGTTTCTGCGGCTCTGAGTTGTTGGTATGTAACGAAATCAAAATCCAGCAAGTTTCTTCCCCCTGACGAAGTTTATCCCGCACCAGATTAGGGTTATTCGACAGCGGGAGGCGGATAAAACCCAGGATCAATCGGGGAATCTGAATAGATCCTGGTGGTCGCGGTGACTGCGACGATTTTTGTGCCCCTCTATACAGACACTTCATATCTAATGCCCTAGGGATTTTTTATTCAAAATAAAATTGAACCGCCTTAAAAAGAAAAGTAAGGAGGCCTTAAAAGCAGCAAATAATTTAAATCTTAGAATAGGTACCTACTTCATTCAAAACAATTTTTTTTCTAAATTTGAAATCAGTAAAGTTTTCAAATTCTTTTTAGTAAGATTTTAATGAAATTTAGTATTCAGAAAGCGCCATATAGAATTTTTAAAATTTTACTAAATTTAAAATCAGCATTTCAAGTATCTTACATATTAATTTTTTTTTTTTTTATAAGTGATAAGGTTAGGTAAAACCCGAATATAAATGAAAACAAGAAGGATTCTAAAAAACCAGATCTTTGATTTTGCAAATGACTCAATTTACGTTAAAGTCGAGCCCATTTCGCCCGGTTTTTACAAATTGATAATAATTCGAGCTCGTTTGTATTTCTTATAACCCTCAGGACGTGCTCGATATTTGTGATTTACTTAAAATTGATAAAATCTGGGCAGATATCGCAAACTTAAATCTTATATTCTATGTAGAAATTGCGGGATTTTTGTTTTGTCGTGCTGAATGATTTTTACCAAATTTTATCCCGGTAGAAAATA
Organism: Machimus atricapillus; assembly: GCA_933228815.1. Taxonomy (NCBI): domain Eukaryota; kingdom Metazoa; phylum Arthropoda; class Insecta; order Diptera; family Asilidae; genus Machimus; species Machimus atricapillus. The sequence goes on along the minus strand of OW121788.1, from coordinate 2,900,675 downwards.
ATTCTAGAAAGTCTGCTTTTTAAGACGGCGTATGGCGCAATTTCACTCTAGTTGACTAGGCCTATTTTCAACCCGTTCTAGCTCGATTCAGCTTAACAAAACCATTTGCTGAACTGCAGAATCGATTGAAGAAATGAAATTTTTGACAAATTTTTAAATGAAATTTATTTAGGTGGGAAGCGAATTTCCTTCTTTCCGCTTAAGTGTAAAGCATTCAGAAGAATTCCATATGAGTTGTTACGTGCTCCTGAGATTTAAGGATCCTAACACCTCAATGAAATAAAAAATCTATCATTTTCCATTGCGTTATACATCGAAAGAAATATTTTAAGCAGAAACTAAGAAAATTATTCACACGATATTTTCCGAATTTTCGCGGTTCATTTATTTTCTTTGTGAACCACTCCTCTGCCGGGGGCCGTTGCGATCGGTTGGCTGGCAGTCTCCTGCCATGCCCCGAAACATTCTGTAAGTGTCAGTTGGTTTTCCGCGCGGTCCGCCTCCAAATGCCTCCTCAGCCAAGTTCTTCGGGTTAATTTAATTTAAAATATAATATTTAATGCAAATTATTACTTGCAACTTGTCTTGCAAATAGTTAAACCTTTCCGGAATCCGTGAAAACGTCGGGAGTGCGCGGGTGGATAGTTTTGTGTTAAGAGGTGTTCTGGTGCCGGTGTAGAAAGTGATTTCCGTGGTTCTGGTTTGCTCTAATTTTGATAAAAAGGATTCTGTCGTTTTTAATTTGTATTTCAGTAATTTTCGTTTAATCGCCGCTTAAATTATCGCGATATTCTTAGTTGAGGCAATTCGTGTATCGGTGATCTTTTTCTCCAGTGGACATTTTTAGAATCTTTGGTACAGAAAAACCCAATTTTATTGTGGTAAGTACAAACACGTACAAAGTTCTTTTTGCAATTTCCTGGGGCATAATTGGATAAATAATAGCGCGATCGTTTCATAGCTAGTTCTGTTCCACTTCTAAAGAAAATACTTAAAGTTTTTAAAAAGGTAGGTATACTTGGAGTATAAATATGAAATATTATGTATTAAAAGGGTCAGGAATGTAATAGCAATCCAACAAGTAAAGATAATTTTTGTGTTACTCAAGCACTGGAAATGAGAATACATTTTCTAAGGGGGATGTAAATGATAGGACTTACGGAAAATCGAATATTGAAAGATTTAAGTTAGGTTGTTTTCACTTTGGAATGCAAAAATAACTTCGTTTTATTTATTTATTTATTTGCACTTTATATTGGGGTAAAAAATAGGTGAGTTTTTTCCCCAAAAGGAACTTCAAGAACCCCTAAAGTACTTTTGAGTGGTGGCAGCTTCTCAGCTCAAGGTTTTCCATTGTCTTAGTTCACTTTTACCCACTCGGGTTTTCTGATTTTTTTAATTAATTTGCTTGTTTGGTAATTTAGTTAAATCAAGCACTAAATTAATCATTTTATAATTTATAAAAATAAAGCTCTTAAACGAACGAAATTTTGTTTGCGCAATCGGTTGCAAGGAAGATCTTAACTTAAGCACATCAAGAAGTAAACGAAGCTCGCAAAACGATGAAATAAATTTGCTGTCGTGGTAACATAAAAAAAAAATTCCAGAAATCCACGAAACTGGCTTCAAGTTCCCCTCCTTTAAATAAATCATAGCCAGCGAGATCTAAACGATTCCATTAAGCGCGCTCGTTCCGCGGCCCAAAAAGGAATTCAAAGTCGATCCGAGGAATTCCACTTATCCACTTAAAATTGAGAAATTTCAATTTTACAAAATGTTTCCTTCGTGACACCGAGGAGCAATTTTACACGTCACTTCCACGGGCCAATTCCGTCCCGTGGGACGAAAGTCGGAGCCGTCGGTCGGCGCAGAGAACTAATAAAAGAATCCATTGAGGCGACATTGAGGATTAACCAGTTCAAGGGTTCAAAGTTAATTATCCCTCAGGAAATTCCTTGAATCGGGCTGATAGGCCGTCCTCTGGTCCTGTAAGCCCCCTTTAAGTCTCGCTCTTGCCTCTGTCGCTTCCGAAGAAATTGATTTGCCTGAAATTGTTGAGTTTCGAGCCCAATGTCTAGTGCTAATCTCCAGCGCCTGTAGGCATACAAAACGTCGCCGCAGAGTCTTCTAATTTGGCATAGGATGAACTTCGTCAAAGAAAATGAATTTTGATATCAATTCCATTCCAAAGAGAAATATTCAAAGATTAAATTTTGAGTTTTTATTTACCTACTAATGCCTTTTTAAAACTTTGTACTAAAACAACGTGTGGGAGACGTGTTTTTCTTTCTGGGCTTCAAATGAAAATCAGGTATCTGAAACGATTAAATCTGGTAGCAAATTTTGGATAACAAATATTATTCAATTTTTGTAAAACTAGCTATAGGAGGCTGGCTGCTGTTTTCAAATACAGCCCTAAATTTTGAAAATTCGAAATGGCGAATCTAAAATATTAATTTTTTTTAATATTATTAAAATCTTAGAAAAATGGATACGAGGCTGTTTTGGGGTAGTAAATTTTAAATTAGTCGTTCTTGGAAAATGCAATGAAAAATTAAAAATAAAAGAGGTATAAAACAAATTTGTCAAGTTAAAAACATGATTTTACAAATGAATGATGAAAAGAAGCCTGTGTAATAGGTGTTGGGCTAAACACATACTAAACTATGTATAAATCTACAATAATATTATTAACAACTTAACTTAAAGGGCTTCGCTTGGTAGTCAGGTTTTAACTTATTTAAATTGTAGCTTTGTTACTAACGATGAAAATTATCGAGGTGAAGGGCACTAAAAGCAGTCTTTAATCCACTTAAAAGGGTCCTAGTAACGAAGATGAGTTACAAGTCCTCGATAAAATGCAGGGAAATAAAGGTGCTCTACCCTAAAAAGTTACCAAACCTCTCTTCAATATAATCTTCTTGAAAGAGACTTGCAAAATCCTAAAATCGTTGACGATTAAATTAATTGACATCTGTCGTCTTAAAAAAGAATAAAATGAAATTTACAGAACAGGCAGGCAATAAATCCGGTTAATTAATCCAATCTAAGGTAAGATTGACCCTTAGTGGGTGGTGTGTCCGAACTATTGATTTACAAGGAGGCTAGAAGAGAGCCCTCTTGGAGATGGCACGCTCGGGTACCGCAAAATGATGGAAAATTTCCATTTATGATGCGAACTAGGTCAGCTCCTATTTTACATGTCGTCCTATCAAATGATAGGCAGCCCGACGGATGCACGCAGAGACACTGGGCCTGGAAATATGTGGGGCAAAAATCATTTGATGGCCTTCACCTTTTCCAGTTTGATGTCGAACAACGCAGACAAGAGCAAATAGCCGGGTAAAGCCTTAAAGCTGATTTTGGCTGGAAAACTTGTTAGGGTGCCTTTTTTTTTACCCTGGGTGCTGTTGTTACGTTTGTTCAGACGTGAATTGATTGCAAATTTGTTTTTCAGGTGACATAGTCGGCACAAAATCGTGCGGCATAGGGTTGGATTAGGTGAATGTGACCTTCATCGAAGGGAAAGCTCGTTAAATTTAATTTAATATTTTTATAGTTTTTTTCTTCTTGCCTTTGAAACTTCTTACCCTTTAGATGAGGTATTTTGGGTTTAAGTTAAGTAGTTAATCTTACTAGAAGATAAAATACAACTACGTCGAGGCTTATAAGTTGTAAACTTCAACAAACTTTTCGTTCTTATTTAGTTATCTTAATATTTTTCAATAAAAGAAGTTTAGATACCATTTTAAATCAATCTTTCATTCTACTAACTTTACTTTAGTTGCAGGGAGGCTACTTTCCAGAAAATTAATTAAGCAGTTTAAAAAGTCCGAAAATTTTGTCACCCATGATATTCAGATTATTTTTTTTTTTCATTTCATGATCCCATGGTAAAACGAAACGATTTACAAAATATAAAAGTCAAGGAACAAACTCAATTTTTAACCGATCTCAATTTTCAACCGGTTCTCAATTCGACTATTTGTTTTTTGTTTTGTATGTTTGTTACACGATCATTCCGCCAATTATAAATTGATTTTGATGATTCTTTTTTTGTTTGGTAGGTAATACTTCAGAGGTGGTTCCATATAAATTTTATCGAAATTGATTCAGCGCTTTTTGAGAAAATCAACAAAAAACAAAACATATACATAGATAATGTTTTGGTTAATACGAATATCCCGGCCTAATGAATCATTATTTGTTGGATAGTGTAAGATTCTCCGGAGATAAAATGATATATGTATGTATATGAAAACCCTGATGGGTCAGGGAACGCTTTTAATATAATTATTTTATACTTTTTAGGGCTTGGGATTTTTTGGAGTCGGTTCTATTTTTTTTTTTAATTTTTTTTATTACATAGGTACTTGGAAAACAAGGAAAAATTAGGAATATATTTTCTAGTGCAGATGATCAGTTCAAATATTTTATACAAATAGAGAATTATAAATTTTAAGAATAATTCAAAACAATCAATTTTTGATGTGTTACCTAATCCTTTATTTTTTGTTTTTAAATAGATACATACATACAATCGATCTTTCGTGATCATTAATTTCTTTTCATATCGGTACTTTTCAGTGCATAATCTTTGCATTCAAAATATGTATGATTTGCTGTTCTAATAATACTCATGATTTGAAAATTAAATTCTATGTTTTTGAAAGTGGTAAAAGAAATGCAGCTATTCAAAATAATGGCTAATTTCAGGATCGCTTTAAAAAGTATACAGTGATAGTGCAGTAAAATATCCGGTTCGAATTTTAGTATGCATACTTTAAAGTGTACAATATTTTTATTTGGTTTACAGAAATATTAATTTTTAAAGTAAAAGGTAATTAATCTTTTCATATGACGCCGGATATGGCTAAAAGATTTAGACAAATGAATTGATTTTTCGAAAATCCTAGTGTTCAAATCTGAGATTGTTTTTCCAAATTTTCCTATCAAGGTTTCTCAACCGTATTTCGCTTCCAGTTCAATTTTACATAGAGAAAGAATATTTTTCTATTAAATCGTAATGCAGTCAAGTGATAACATGTTACCACTTAAACCGACACCCTTTTCCCCATTTTCAAAAACAAAATTGGACTCATCCACTCCTGAATTCAATATCTGCGTCAATGTAGATCAAGCTTTCAAGGATTTCCCAGGAAAAAAGTAAAGAGATGCCCTATAAAGGATTGGACAAAAAAAAATAGAAAAATCAAGTTGAGCTCTGTGTGCCTTCGCCTGTAATCTCTCGGGGTTATCGAAATGCCAAATATTTTTCAGGTTTGGAGAAGGATTAAAGAAAAACAAGACTTGGTCGAGTCAATTGGGAGCACTTCCTCGCAGCTGAAAGATAGGTGGCCTATCGTTGGCGTATTTTTTCAAATTTTCCCAACTTGGGAGTCTTGTTCCGTTCATTCCCACTCCACCCCTGTTATTTTTATTTATTAAATTTTTTTTGTACGACTGTGTAGGTACTAAAAAGGGGGCTTGGGGTGGTGGTGGCTTTTTATACCCGGCTGACTGGCTGGCTCCCATCGATTCGGTTACATGGTGCTTGTCGTGTTTCCCGTGATAAATCGTCGAAAACTTGATGATTGAAAGCAAATACTCAGTCAATCCTTTCGCCCCAGAGCCTCCGTCATCCAGCGGGAGCCCCACTTTTTTTTCATTTTTCCAGCCGAGATATTTCGTGACATTGGACGGAATTAAAATTGGCTTTTCTGGGGGAACCACCGAGAAGCACTACGTCCGTCGGTCGTCCGTCGCCCTTAATAGGATTAAATAAAGTTTCATAAGTCGTCTCTGGCAAGTGGTTATGTTTGCACTCCGGGGGATTATTGCCGATTTTTATGTTTGCCCAGACATCAAAGGCATTCCGGGGGGTTTGTCGCGAAATGCCGCGACAAGGTGGAATGAATTCGCGGAATAATTATGTTTGGAGGGGTGAGGAGCTCTGTCTGCTATTTATGCCCTCGATGCATAGGTCCTATTTTTATGCTATGCCGCCCCATTTTGCCTGCCTCACTGCACTGCAATTAAGTGCGCCCCTGAGTGGTTATCGCTTTAACCTTGGCGCTCCTATTTTGTTTATTTTGTTTGTTTTTTTTTTAATTCCCTCGCACTTTGTGGTCGTTTTCAAGGGCTATTTTGTTTAACTCTCTCACCTGGAGGACGGATGCTGTGGTGCATAATTAAAGGTTGAACTTATTTTTCTCGTTTCCATAGCTTTTACTTAATTTTTTTTTATTTATATTTATTTTATAGCAAAAAATTCACAACGCAGGAACAATGTTTGTGAAGAGCTTTGTGGAAATTATTTAGTAACGTTGTTTTTTTTTTTAACTTTGAGTATGAAGGTAATTTCCAGCACCTGAGGTGTTTTCCTCATAAATTTTAGCTATTAACCGCAATTTGAACAATTTTGGGCTGTTTAAATCTGAAAAATTTTTGCACTTTAGTTTTCTTAAGAAGGGGAGAAAATGTAAATCTTTGGAATTCTTTCAACAGTTGGTAGGTACTAAGCATTATATTTCAATTAAAACAAAATTTAAATCCAAAGATTTTGTTTTTTCGTGATTTATGTAGTATGTACCTATAACATAAGTATAAATTTTAATTTTTATAGCGTACTATCTGAGGTGCAATACTTTACGTATATAAAAAGGAACATAAATATCTTGTAAAAAACCGTTTATCGATATACACTCATGGAAATAAATATAATGCCATTATTTTGAGGCCGCAATTTTGATTTGTAAAATATTAAAAAGCTTCTATATATCAATTATCAAAAAAATTCTATCAAAGTAGAATGTATGACGCAAAGTACTAACCCATTTATCATAGTTTTTAAATAAACTGAAACAAACCGCCTCCTATTAGATTCATATTTTTGGGATTGTTAAAAATATATTTTAAAAACATATTTTAACCTACTCCAAAATTGGTAGGTACTAGGGGTGTTCGAAGTCGATGATTACAAATCGACTGTCAGAATTTATGAATTCAAGCTTATGCGATTTGCACCAAAATTTAAGGTTTAAGAATTAATTTGGGTACGAGGAATCGATTAAAACGATTTGCAAAAAATAGGCTATGTCCTTGGGGCTCGTCTCAAACACTAAGTCTTAACTTAAGTATATTTGGATAAATGACTCCCTACATTTAATTGAGAACATCTCAAATCAGGAACCAAATACCCTCTAGAAGTTGAGTTGAAAGGTTAGATGACCATTGGCCAATCGGTTCAATCAAGTTCCGATCAGGTTTATTGCCTTTAAAAGCAAATTGCCCTAGAATTCACTAGAGAAAACATTAGATGCTCTCCAGAATTCGAAGCGTGTCTCGGGGATCGCATTCGTATCACATCCCGGAGAAGTACCAGCATTCAGTGCGGTGCATTCTATTTGCGCCGTAATTGAATTATTGCTGGTGCATCTTCCTGCTGCACCTGCAGTGCACCGTGCCACCTTCGTACGTGCCCTGCACCGTGGACGCGCCGAGAGTCACGTTCCGGGACGCCGGCATCAAAAGAAGTGTCGTGTCCTGTCTCCTCGAGGACATCTTAAGAGGTGCAAGTGCACTTTGCACCGTCGTAATATCGCCCCGGTGCCGTGTTTCATGCTGCATCCGCATCATAAGAGCCGCTAAGAGGAAATGAAGAATTAAGCCGGATACAGCGCAGCATCCGGAAATATGAAGTGTTCTGGGGAAGATGAGCGTTGATGTCGTCACCGGAGGAAGCGACACCAAAGAAAATGGTCAATAATCTCTAAATCTTTTTACGCTGTTGAGTACAACAAATGAAATTACAAAAGTTTTTCCTCCTCTCGGCTTTATCGGGGATCGCCAGGTTTTCCGGGCTGTTTGTGACCCCATTTGAGGTTCAGGCTGGGGGATTGGAGGGTTGGTTTCCGTTTCAGTCATGGCCAAGTACACCACCAAAGACAGGAGTATAGAATTTGGATGCAAGGCACATTATCTTCAGTACTCCCGATGCCGATTGTTATCTTAGTTTAAAAAATTTAGCTGATTTACAAAAATTTTAATTACCAGCATAGAATCAAAGAAGGCCATTACCTACGTCATAAGCTCTCACGCTAGCGAAACTAAAAGTGAAAATTAGATTAGAATGACGGTTTAAAAAGTATAGTCAATACATATTAATACTACTCTTATAATACAGGATTAAATACGTTAAAACTTTAGCCCACTATGCGTGACATGTAATAGCTGAATACGTTGCTGAATAAAATCTGGTAGTTAAAATTTTAACGCAAAAATTGCGCGTTGAGTACTGTATGTCAATTATATATAGCTGAATTCAATCAGTGCTCATAAAATTATTCATTTGAAAAAAAAAATTTTAAAAGTACTATATACGATATTTTCAATCCTATTCTATCAAAGAGTTCAACTATTGCTGAGCGTTGTTTTTTTTTTTTAATTTTCAATCTGCTACAAAATTTCCTAAGTGGGATGTTATATTTCTAAAGTTACTTAGCAACAATTATTTTGTTCTTTCCAACTTAATTTGGGCTTTACACAAAATTGAAATCTTCATCTAATTTGAACTCGCTACCCAATGCGGAAATTTATTTTGTTAATTAAGTTTTTATTATCGTAATAAAAATATTTCGTAGTCATGAAGCACATAAATTCTTTAAATCGATATAAATAAATGTTTTATAGATAAATATTTTACTTATCATAATAAAATTGGTAAAACTCAGAGTTTTCCATTTTAATGCACAGATCTGTAAGTTTCAATATGGATTTGAAAAATTATGTTTTACTGTGTAGCTAAAACACAGCTAATATTCTCCAAGATTCTACAGCAGAAGGTCGGCTTGAAATAGACGCAGGGATGTGAGCCTTTCGTTAGAAAAGAAAAACGCCCCGCCTCTAAGTGGCGATGGTGAACACATATTTTCCCAGCTTTCCCTACACTTCTTTTACTTACTTGTAAAAATCCTTCTGAGCTAAAATTACGCTTTTATCCCTGTCATAAAGAGACAAGGACTCTGCAGAATTGAAAAGGCATGACTATTTTTTTGTTTCATGCAATTTTGCGCCTAAAGGCTCCTATTATTTGGAACTATTACGTAATAGCTTTACTGAGACTGAAATCCGCGATGGATTGGACCAACCGCCCATTTTTTCAGTTTGCACTTTCATCCTGCTCCTTCGGGAAGATTGGGACGCGGAATATTTTTGACATCTGATTTTTTCGGCCGATGGAGTTAACTTAACATTTTTTCGCGACTGTCACGCAAAATACTTGAGGGTATTTGATTTTAATACAGCTCGCGGATTTAATTTGGAGCACGATGGGTCGCTACTGTTTAATGACATAGCTTTTGGACTGTCTCGCAAACTAGTTCATTTCGGCATTCCCGAGGCCTTGAGGGTTTTTGGGACTAGAACGACTTATTTCAAATTCCATTTAATAAAGTAGCCTTCACTTGAGACTATTTGCAATACAGAAAAACAAAGTTTTTTTTTTTCGAAAGTATGATTTAGACCACTTGTCGTATAGAAACATACATAATGTGGGTGGATATAAGAAAAATCGTATGGCTATTTGTTATTCTCTTCATAACCTACATAAATATTTTTCTCGAAAGAAAATAGTTTGTAAGCTCTAATCTAAACCAAAAATGCCCGGGATTTATGCCCCAATATCAAATATGAAATTTCAAAAATCGCAGAGCACACTTGAAAGTAGAATTTATTTTTTAAGATAAAAGCTGATATTTTATCCAAATTAATTTTCTGGTTTTTCTTTCTTTTCCAGGTGAGTTACTTAAGACTACAACCCTATGACTGATATTACTATAAAAACGTAAGTAAAAAGGCCCGCAAAGTATTTCCTGCTTTTATTTATTACGAAGGAGTTAAGGGATTATAAAGCTACATTGGACATTATAAATTTTTAAGTATATTTATGTCTATTTTGTTTATTTATTTACATGTTTGAAACTGCGCTTCGCCCTTTACCCCGTGAAAATTTACCGCCAGAAAAATGTTAAGCCATTCTATGTTATGAAAGGCTGTTCTATGTTTTCGTAGATTTCAGATACAAAAATGAAAACGTTTAAATTCTATTTCTCTTGTCTTGCAGAAACTAAATAGCAATTTAATGTTGGTTAATTAATAAAAAAATAATAAGCCCTAGATATTACAGAACGTAAAAGGAATCAGTTTCTTCTCTTATTATACATCCAATTTAGCTAGAAAAGTCTAAACGAAATGATTCGTACTAAAATTCGAAAAAGAATATGTTAAAAAAAATTGACGTTTTTTTGTTTGCGTGAATTGAAACTGCGTGTTTAAGAGCTAAGGTTCAAGATTTCAAATTAGCTTTAGTTTGAATGGTGCAAACGATTGAAGAAATTTATTTCTCTAAAACATAATTATTGATTTAATTTATAGTAAGCTTCGACTTATTCTGAAGCATGCTTTTTAGTTTACATCTGTTGACATAGCTTGCATATTTTGTAGGATAACTTCCATTCTTATTTTATTGTATTTTGTATATGCATATGTATATCTCTTTTATTTCTCAGTTATTAGTCTCATTAAAACTAAAATAAATCCAAGATTAATCTAAAAATGAAAATTGATTGAAGAGTTCGACGTTAAATGAACAGTACTTTACCCAGTAAAAGAGAATCATCTGAATATGAATTCTTCATAAATAAATCTGACTCTCCAGTGAAGTACATAATGTATGTAATGATTAATGAATAATGAATGTACATATGTATATCAATTAGATGCTAGCAATCAGAGCATGAACAGCTGCAGAATTTAATCATCTTGAAGACGGTTATTCCAATACAAAGTACTTCATCAACTTCACAATTATTAACTTTTTCCATGGGATGAAATCCAGAACAAGTCTTTTTACACTTTAAAACACTTAGGACGCTATTAGATGACGACGATGATGCGAATTTTGCAAAGGTACCAACTATGAAAAAATGCTTCTTATAGAACACATAATTTAATAAAAAGAAATTAAGGTTCAGCGGGCCTTCGCGAGCATGAAACAATTTAAAATTCCAGCTCAATTCAGCTTAACAAAAACAATCGCTGAATCCTGAGAAAGAAAACCTGAAAACTTATCGACAGTGATTCGTGCATAAGAAAAACCCTGCTGAGTTACCATTTATGTGATTTTTAACTTGTCAGATGCAAATTTGATTTTCGCAGTTGGTGTCCATGCAAATTAGATCAAGGCATAAACAAACAAGTGAATGTGAAGGATTGTTAACTAGAATTGTGTTTTAGAGTTTTTCTACACCGCATGCAAAGTAATTTGTGCACCAAATTAAGAATAAATGAAGAAGCATCCAGGGATTAATTTCAGATAAGCTACTTAGGCACTTTTATCCAGTTGATGCACCTCGCTGAGTAACTAGGATACAAAGGGTTAAGTTAAACTTTTCAATCGTTTTTCGTTTTTAGGATCTCAGATGCTTGGGTCGTCCAGATTTAATGAGTTGTTTTCTAAATACTGGGGACGAGATTAAAAATACCAAGAGGAAAAATACTTAACTAATTTAAAGTTACTCTCAAGAGGATAAGCGGGAATATGCTGGTTTCAGATTTAACCTCGGCAATTTTAGAAACGGAACAAAAAGGTACTATTTTAATTGCATTATTAATTTTATTCTTGAGAGAAGAGAATTGTTTTTGAGGATTTGGTTCATTCAATTCAATCTTTTCAGAAGCAAATGCTAAATTTTATAATTGGCTGCAAAAACCAACATTTTTAAATCAGTTTATTTGCTAAATTGTTCAGATTCAGTCCACATTATTTTAAAGACTTAAAAACGCTCTGTAAATGCCCTCATAACGTGAAGTGCTTTCAAATCAAGATCTTAACTGAACAATGCTTTCGTTAATAAAAGTAAAGAGTTTTAAATTACTATTTCTTGGAGTATGTTTTTTTTTTAAACTGATGCGGAAAACATCCCGAGAATGTCCGGTAGTTGAACTAATGCCACCGCTAAAAATTGAAAAATTAAATAGACAGTTTTCGATATTAATGGAATTCTTTAATTAATTAATTTAAAAAAATAGCTTTTCAAAAATTAGAGATTTGAAGATTTCAAGCGCTATTTTGAATTTAAGTTGTGAAACATAATAAAAGATATCTCGCGGTTTTAAGAAGTGAAAGTACAAAACTGCAGCTAAGAAATATATGACGGAATCGCTTCTTCATTCTCAAAAATAAAAATTTATTTTCCAGTGTAATTGTTGTTAGATATGTTTTCAACTAATAGTTAAATTTATTAGGTACAAGTAGATATTTAAAAAAAAAAAACTTCTAAACATTTCTGAAGAAAATCTAAAGACAAAAAATAAGTTGCGTTTTAAAGAAATCACGGTGTACCTACATTCATACATATGTATGTATATGAAACTTTTCTAAAAAAGCCCTAAACGCTATAAATTTTTCAGAACAGCAGGTTTTTGGGAAAAACAACCGTTTCTTAGACACTTTAGAGTTCATGTAAAAAATTTTAAGATCGTTATATGAACTGGTAAAAACGGTAAAACTGAAAACTTTCTAAATAAGCTTTTTAATTAATTTATGATCTTTCACTGGTATTTTATTTGAAAAAAAAAAATTCCAACCCGAAAACAAGAATTAAATATTCTAGCCGTTTTTTTTTTCTAGTAAAACTGATATACATAATTTGCGTAAATGGTGTTGTGATGCTCCGATTCCGAAATGCGATCTAAATATCTTCGTTTAGTTAGTTAAATTTTTTCCATTACAGTTTATAAAACTGATTTTAATTACTTGTTTTAAGATGATATTTTTGCATACTAAGTTTGCAATTTTAAAAGCGTAAAAATGAAATCCAAGAGCTGCATGGCATCATCCAAGTTTACAGATCGAAAATAAATGTCAAAGAAAAGTAAATGAAAAACAAATTTCATGATTTGGCACAACTAAAATACCGAAAATTGTTCAAATTAGAAAAGAATTCGAAAATTTCATTTGGCACGCAGCTTAAATATGCAATAAAAAGATTTTATAAGATCATATGTTGTAAAGCGTTTTAATTACTTCAAATTTAGCTACGATTCGAAAGTAATAATTTTAAGTTAAAATATGTAAGTAGTTCTAAAAAAACACTGTCGGTTTAAGACTTAGCAAAGTAGTAATAACGTTCGTACTTGCATTTGTCTTCAATTTTTCATAATCTGTCTGTTGGTATTTTGTTCATTTCACATTCATACTAATGTTCAGCCGGCCTATCAAGCCCTTAATCATAGCAACCAATTTTCGCACCAAGATACTAGATGTAGGCTAATACTCAACTTCCGGACAAGTCCACCATTAAATTCGGACCATATCCAGAGATCATTGTGAATTATTATGCGGTGGGCAGAACCTGAAAAACGCTGGTCCACCATCAGGGTACCTGTGGCCCCAGATTCCGGGCTATCATAAGTAAGCCCCTAATTTACGGGGGAGAATACATCATAAATTTAATGTTTTGCACGTAATGGCGCAGAAACAAATATGCGACACATCCTAGCCTCATATATCGACCTATTTGCCGGGTAATTCTGGAAATATTGACACAGAGATTTAGTGGAAGTATCTAAATATCTCCGCTGAAGGCCTTCTATCCTATCTTCGTCTCACATCAAAACGCTTATCCCCCAGGAGATGGCAGAATATCTCTTATCACGTGAGATGCATACATCTTGAGCTCCATCATTTCCGTGATCTATTCCCTCACGTGCTGTAGGGTTTTTGCCCATGTTTGGCACGGTGAGGGCCAGAACATAATTAAGATTCAGGGCAAAATGTTACAAATAAATCCCGGAAATGTCGGGATAGAGGAAGAATTCAATCGCCCCGAACCAAGGAGGAGTTTTCATAACCTCATGCTTTACTGAGCACAAGGAATCACTTCAGGTGGAAGTGGTCCGGGAAGGTGTTCTTGCGCGTTTTCGTTTCGTTTATGGGGTTTCTAGAAATTCCCACTCCACACACATGAACACGCAAACCGATTTTATTTTATTTTATTTTTTCTGCAAAGGAATCAAATTGACCGAAAAAACGAAGAGGAAATTTGCATTTTTGCCAAATATTTCTTATTCTGCTCGTCCGCAAAAGTCTTAAAGATACGAAAAGATAATATCGAGCACGCGACAATTATGAAGGTAGAGGGTCTTTTTGCGAGATTTCCCCGAAAGTGGCCTCACTCTTGGGGAAATCAAAAAGAAATAAAGTTCCATTTCTTGGCGTAACCTGACCATAATTTAGGAACGCGCCATGGACCCGATTTGGGAACGAAATAATTTTCTTTTTATATACGAATGGCAAGCCACACACACCTATTGAATAAGGTAACAACCTTCTTACAGACCTTCAAGGTGAATTAGAGTGGAGTCAAAACAAGACTGGAATGGAAACCAAAAAAGATAAATAAAATAAAAATAAAATTGCGAGGGTGGCTATACATAAATGCTCTCCGATGGTGTCGCAGAGTGTCGGGTATGAATGGTATTATCATGGCTTGGTTCGATCACAAAGCTATGATAAGCTTCTTAAGGGTTCCAGGGCGAAAAATATTTTACCGGGCCCCATAACGCAGCCCTGGGATTTGTCGACTTACTCACGCAGAAATACATATGACCGTGACCGCCACACCACGTGTTTTCGTACTGATTATAAAAACTGAGTCGCACCTGGGCGTCGAGCAATATTTGCAAATTCTGGAAGTTCTCCTCTTAATTTTATTCGTTTTTAAACCCTTTGTACAAAATGTAATAAATCCATTTTTATATTTATTAATTTCCCTGAGTAGTGCAGGTGTTTTAGGACTTTAAATCTCTGCAACAGATTTTTGTGATTAGTTTGTTTATTAAACTATAACACGCCAGTCATAGTGGGATAAAAAAAAAGTTAGGGGTTTCAAAGTTTTGAATATCATTCAATATCTTATATTTGTTTGACATAGGTTCTTCGATTTTCTATGTTGTACACTACTTTAGAGGCTAAAAGTTCGTCTCCATAATTCCTTAATAATTAGCTAAGCTTTTTTTAATGCCGGATTTCATTTTGGGATTTGGGTTGGTTACCCTATAACTTCTGCTTTTGAACCCAATTTTTCACTATTTTAGCTACATGTTTGTGGTTTTTCGTCATGTTGGAAGATTAAAGTAAAGAGTCATTAGAAACTCTACTGCTACGAATTGCATTTCTTCCAAAATTTAGCCCGGACTAAAAAGAACCAATAGGAAGTGAAATATTTGCGAAAAACTAGATACTTCTTATGATCTTAAACCTTTTAAAATTAGAGAAGTTAACATATGTAATGTTGATTAGAAATGTTTGTTAATAATGATTCCTCCAAGTTAGAATTGACTTAATAGTTTTTACACTTTTCTTCTTGTACGCTACGTTTTTTTCGAAAGGCTTCCGCTAAATCGAGGAGTTTTATTTTTAAATGCATGGAGATCAATTCCAAAATATGTGCATATATTTTAAACATTTTAAAAATGATTACATTTAAGCTCTCACCGGAAGGTATAACATACATAGTTCAAAGGGTCATGGTTGTTGCAGAAACCGGAAATTATTTATGGTTTATTCTAAACTCGGGTAAAATTTTTAATCAAAACTTTTCTCAAGAGGAAGGCTAGACTGACACGTCTTCAGACAAAAAAAAAAAAAACTTGATTCATCGGAGGACATTAAGGATGAAATTTACATCCCATGCCATGAAGAACTGCACTTGACTGCAGGAAGGAAGCGTGACCTTAAAAAGGCAGTTAACTCATCTCCGCCGTGATGTGTTTCCTTATCTCCTCCAGCGAACGACTTAATTTCTGAACGGAGCCGCCCCGGAGCAGTTCCGGTCTCGGAATTAAAAAAACTGAGGCAATTGCAGGCAAAAGTTTTAATTAAGTTTTAATTGCGAGAATATGAAGAGCCCCACCCGCACCGAGGCCGCGGGTGGTCTTCGCTAAGCTCCTCAAGGAAGTTGATGGGTCTCCCGGTTCCCGGAGGCGTCCTTCCAGGTCCACAAATGTTATTTTAGGTAATGGCGAGATGCTGGCCCGGTGTATGGGGACGGAGCGAACGAGGATTTTCTACCACCGGGCAGATTTAAAGCCCTCCCCGCATAATCTTCGAAAGCTGTTGAATATTCTTTGGTGATTGCAGGCAACTCAACTCGAGAAAACAAAGAAAATCTTTTTTTCATTCGACTTTTCAGACTTTTCATTTTTCCCAGTAGTTTTTATTGTTGGAGACTGGGTTATGTGGGTGGAATTTTATTAAAAGCAACAAGAAAGCATGAAAATCTCTGACTAGGATTTTCACAAATTTTTACATTAGAGAGAACTTTCGTCCTTGAAATATCTACGCACACCCAGAAAATGTTCGCCCTTGAATTTCTGTCGGGTATTGTGCATTTCCTGTTTTTTTCATGTAAATTAGAGCACAGTCCGCGCCAGCATAGATCGGGGGAGTTGGGGAAAAGTTTATCTAAAAGTTATTAAAACATTTCCATTTGCGCGCTGCTGATGGCATCGCAAGTATTCGAATGAATTGTCGGTTCTTAATGGAATTCGATAACTTGAAAGCACCTCTCCGGCTGTCGGAATGCTTCGGCAAGGTTTTCTCCATTTTGCCGCTTTTATGTAAAATGCCCTACAAAACAGGGTACCGGAAAGTGAAAATGTGCTATTCACCCTGTAGTCGTGTGTTGGACGTGGAGGGGGGAAAAGTAACCTTATAGATACATATATGCTACCACGGAGGGGATGTATTTTTGGGAGCAAGGTTGAGTTAGTTTACTTTGTTATGATTTAATGTCTCATTAATTCAGATCTGGATTAATGTTGAGGCATTTTTCACAGTTCCGGCTTAAGTGAAATATGTAGGCAAAGATATAAACAAATATTGTTTGAGTTAAATAAATTTTAGGGTTCGGTACTTCACGTTCGGTGACACCAAAGTGGTGCCATTGGCAAACCGTTCATTAATTGCCGGTGACACCGCATTGGTGCCATATAAGAGCCCACACTTATTTACGGACTAACGTACAACTACCTAAATCCAAATTACTTTTTATAAATATATACGTATATTATATTAAATTCATCAATCAATATAGAATCATTTATTTATTATTTTCGTGTTTTTTTTTTAATGTAGCCCAAATCAATTTACTTTTAAGGATTTAAGGTTGGTTAAAAACTAATATTTAACTAACGTCATCATTAAAAATCGATTTAACTCTCTGATAATAAGATATTATGTGGTCTACATTTATGTTTATGTAATATGTATAAAGTAATTTTTAAAAAAATTCTTACTCCTTTCCTTAAAATAATCTTAGAAGTTATTACAATGCGGAAATAATAATATTTAAATAACTAATTTAATAATAATTTATTTAGTATTGCTAAGTGCACGCTATCAGAGTTAAAATTATAAATACTGTATATTAGGTTAATCAAGAAATATGCATATTCTGGCACAGTGTCATGCTGCAATAATTTGGAACAAATCCGAAAATGTTAATTTCTACAAAATCGAAACAGTGAATAACATTCCCAGACATTAACAGCAAAACATGTTGAAATGTGTCTCTGACACCGAAATTTTTCCCACCCGCTTAACAATAATTTCAGTTTTAGCCATCGACAGACATTTTAATTAGTCTCACCTGATTACAGGTAGGGCGCAGCCAACAAACATCCCTCTAAGCTCGCGAAATAAATTCATTAGACGACCGCATGTAAATTGGCTCGGATTGTTTGTTATTAATGCCGAAAATTAGCTGCAAAGCTTTAATAAGTAAACCACTTTTGGGCTCCGGGGGTCCCGGGGCGGTGCAAAATCCGGGTGGTGACAACGGCGCCGGGCCATGTTCACGGAAATATGCCGAACGGAACAAATGGCCCGGGAATCCGGTGAGCGACGGCCCAATAATTGCAATTTATCTCCAAATTGAACGCAATAAATACGCGCCCCATTAAATAGTCGCTCAGATTTTCGCGGGAATTAATTGTTATTCCGCCCCGCATCCGTCGTATTAAGTACGGACGCACAAATTCCCAAAATTTCAAATCAATTGGAATTCGTATTTTGGGCGGCGGTTCCATCAATCCCCTGCGCTCCTCTGACAAAACCTGAAGGATTATCCGGGATGAGGGGGACAATCAGCCACGAAATTAAATTTAATTAGTTTATCAATGATGACCGATGGATGAGGCTGAAGTTAGTAGAACTAAATATTTTGTATTAACACCTTTTTTAAGCTTTTATTTATGTTCCATTTATATTAATAAAAGAATGCCAAGAATTTGGGGTGTTTAACTTTTCGACCGATTACACGATTTTTATGCACTTTTTCAAAAATTGGAAACGATTTATATAATCGTTATTATTTAACGTCAAAAAGGTTTCGGTTAACTTTAAAAAAAAATCAATTACTTTCAATATAATGTATGTTCGTTCTACTTTGTATCAAAAAAATATTAGAGGCTGTTATAAAAAAGAAACTTTTTTCCAATGTGTGAAGAGACTGCCATAAAAAAAGAAAAAAAGAAATCAATTCAATGAACGAAGTTAATTTATATTTAATTAAAAAATTATGAATTACAGATTAACAATAAAAAAATTACAGCAACGGATATTTTGGGATCTTAAATGTAGGCTAACTCAGGCCCAGTATAGTTGATTTTCTGGTTTGTCAGTTTGTACATATGTATGTACATATGTACATATGTATGAATGTACGAGTATGCACATAAATATAGGGTTTATCCTCCGATAGAATTTTCTGGTAGAAAAAAGGTTAGGTAGTCATTAAATATCATACATTTCATAATAAATTTCCTGGGAACCTTAATTTAATTGAATATTTCATCTCTTGATATTCAAACTTATAATACTAAATTAAAAATCATCGACGCAAAAAAACCCTGTCCATAGTCTTTGGAAATTTTGATTTTTTATATACCATATATATTTTATATAGACAAAGTCGTTCTCAAAATCGGTCTAATCTAATTGAATTTGATTACCGTATTATTACAAACGTACAATTTTACGTTTTTGTATGATTGTATATAATATAGGTTAAGATAAGATTATAGAGATTAATAAGAAAATAGTAAACAGAAAGAAATGTTTCTATCTTCAGCCTCATTTAGCAGTAGTATGGCCCTATTTTTTTCCGAGACATAGGGCACTGTCCGGACTCGTCTTTGCCTTAATCCGGGCCAAGTCTGTTCCATCCCCTTTCCGGGGGAATGACTTCTCCTTATGACGGCTGGATGACATCTATGTGGTTTTCGACGTTAAATGCTGAAATTAATTGCCCCGCCGGCACCGTCCCCAGCTTGAACAGTTCGTATGTCGTCTAAGCAGGGGCTTTGCTGCTTAACTCGAAGGGGACTTGAATCCGGAGATTAGCCGGGCAAATTTATGCTGCACGCGGGTCTAGTGTTCAACGGGGGCTCCCTGTGGGGCCCTGTATGCTGTCAAAAGGCTCTCGCGCTCCATCAAGCGCGCTAAATTTAAACCAGCAGCAACTCAAATAAAAGTTTCGGTTTATGAGCCATCAGAGCCCCACAGAATAGAGGCCACAATTCCTTACGACATCTTAACTCAAATCGTTCCCCGAAACCTGCACGGGGAACCCCTGGATTGAGGAAGTGAGCACGGATAAGGGCGTCATCACCTTCAACGACATGTGTGCATGGAATTGCACAAAACAGGGATTTTGAGGGTGAATGCCACACCCCCACCGGGGAATTGCATAAATTTTCTTTAGCCCGCCGGACGAGGGTTCTGAACCCACTCCACCCCAGAAACCAAGGCCCGGGCTGCACTGCCAAGGCACCGGGCAGAGTAATTGCTGCCGCATTAAATAAATTTTCTTTGTTAAACGTTTCCAAATTACATAGGGCGAAGGTACTTGAGGCGTCTGACTGAATCGATGACATAAATCGTCCTCGACAGGGGTGGGGGGAACGTGACTTGCGACTTCTTCCTAGTCCTTATCATTATGCGGTACTTTGGGGGAAGTGCAAAGTACCGATTGCTGCTATTTGCCAAATTTTCATGCCACTCAAATTTTTCCCTTATTTTTTAAAGTATACTTTCTTGTGCGCGGGAAGAATAAAGCAAGATTTATTTAAGGGGGGAATGTGTTTGGGATTTTTTTTTTCTGTTTTTTGTTTGGGAGCCCAACTGATGGCTGGTGTTTCTGGAGGGTTCTATGTCTTATGCTTTTTATACAGGGACGTGAAGTTGTTCGATAATTTGACGAAAAAGCATTACAGCTTTAAGTATGATCATGACGTAAATAAGAGGCTAATCCAAACTTAATAACAACTTTCCTCGCCAGCTATATTTATGCGGAGGTAAAGTGCGTATCGTTTTAATAAAATCATAAAGTTAGACATTAGGGATATATTTTCATTCTATACACCCTATCTCTTTTATATATAGTACTACTTACTTTTCTTTTAATACTTTAACTTTTATCTTACCTTAGTTAATTACCTACCTTACTTGTGTATTTTTTGGAATAAATCAATCAATTAAGAACTTCTTCAGCTTGCTATGCGTTCAAAATAAAATCAAACTACTTTATTGGTTAGTTTTGATATTTGAAATCGATTCTTGGAAATTCGAATGCCATGATATGCCATTAATTTCAATATATGTACAGTTTTGTTAAAAATTATAGTAGTGTAGTTAAGATTGGTAAAAATATTTAATAACATTATTAATTGATTATTGAATACACTACTATTATTTTGAACACAGCTGCATGTAAATACAACATTTTTAAAACAGTATTATGAAAATAGGAAATGTAAAAAATATGTAATACCTTATTAACTAACTTATTGAAAATGAAGCCATTTATTTTAATGTTTCCTCTTAGTTATTGTGCTTTCATGTTTCTAAAAAGAAGACAACGATAAATATATCCTACCCTGTATTATATTAAATCGATCTAGCTAGGTTTCATTTCTGGGAAAATTCGTTTTGGCCGTGTTTTCACCGACAAAGCGACAAACTCCTAAATTTCTCAAGAATTCATAGTATTCACCTTTGATTTCAATACATTTTTCCGTACATACATATGTAACGTCAAAATAATTTGATTGGATTTTTCTATCGGATTATTTTAATCCGTTTCAGCAAAAAAATTAATTAAAGTCAAAAGTAACTAGAATAAATTTGTGAAAACCTTAGCAACTTCATTGGAATTTTTTTCCAAAAAGGGCTTTTGTGAGCTCTTTCTGATCCGATTCAAACGGATTCAGCAATAGGGCCCATTATAATATTTTCTACGAAGCACAATTCTAAGAAGCATTATTTAATTTGAACATACCAAATAGATCTAGCTATAGAGATTTTATATCTATCCTTAGCAGAGCTCGGTCGACCAGGTACTCCTACATCCATATTATTTTATTTTACAAACTAATAAATATACAAAAATATCAGGCATTGTTTTATACTAATCATGTTACATTGAAAATACGAACTATTGTTTTTAATGAATTCAAAATATAACAGCGATGAAGAAAATTAGTAAACGATATCTATCCATGATATCCTTTAGTTAGGGGTTAAAACAAATAGAGTAGAAATTTCAACAATAAAACCATACATTTTTTAGCATGGTATTCTACTTGAGATTAACTGCTTTATTTTAAAAATATAATTTTTTTTTGTCTTTTTTGTAAACTAATATTCATAGTGTTTCCACTTTTTTCTTACTTATTGAATAACTATCGAAAAAAAAAATAATTGGAACATGTAATTTAAAAAAAGTTGAAACAATTTATTCAACCTTTAAAAAAACCATCCCAGAAAAGGTTAAGTTAAAAAACTCCAGATTTTCCAAAATGCCTTATTATAATATTATAATTAAATATAATTACCCATATGGCATTTTTTAACAAACGGAGTTTCTAATAAGCTGCATATTCTCTTAGTACCTAATTCAAAATTTGTCGCGACTTATTAACTCCGTCGAATTAAGGATCTAAGCTTTGAAAGTAGGTAAATATACATATATTAGAAATTTGCGTTGCCGAATTTTTATGGTACCTATTTCTTTGAAATATAATTTCTTATAAATTTCAGTACCTAACACAAGACTGAAAAAGTACAAGAAATGAACAGAACCCGAATATCGTCCCTAAAAATCTCGGTATATAGGTATATTCAAAATAAAAATAAAAATACATCCAATTTGCGCGATAAAAGTGTTCATAACAATGAATGAATACTTCATCCGGGTGATCCTTCCGGGCGTAAGAATCACTCATCATTCTAAAGAAACCCATTAAAATGCAGATGGACTCTGGAATTCCGCGATAGTACCGCTGCCATGTTTACAATCCAATTAAAATGAAACATTCCTCGCGATGGGACGGGGTCTGGGCCATAGCACAGACGATTTTAAATTTCATCTAATTACAAAATATAAAAGCGACGAGCGGGAAAAACGCAGCAACAAAGTGCCACGGAAAACGATGCAAAATTGCTCCTTCGCTCATTTCAGCATTTGCATTAATTACGGGCTCCATGTCGGATAAATCGGAGGATGGTGGGGCCCACCCACACAAAAATGGGGCTGGGAGGGGAATGAGATTTAAAGTGTGCCGGGATGTTCCCGAGCTATAAACATCTCAAACAGCATTCGCCCCTTTGAGGATTTGCCATAATCCCAGCTCCTGAGGACTTTCAAGGCGTCTGGGTCCCACCACAGTCTTACTAAATCTCTTGAAAACTTCTTAGCCCCCCCTCGGGCGGAGGGTGCAGTTTTGAAGAAACAATAAATTTTACGAAATGACTTCAAATCGGAGCAGTGCGGCACTGTGGCGGCCACCATCTCTACGGCGGCTTCTTCATCGGGGGGGAAATTTAATTTAGTGGATTTCCTCCGAAATGCAATTTTCGGTGGAAGTTCCTCTATCAGTGAAATATTCAAACAACGTCATATTTAGAGGCTGCTGTGAAATGAATTAGGGGCGCTATCACGGGGCTCCCAACAACGGCGGAGGCTCTATGGGGCTGTTTGCGCTTCCTTCGTTAAGTTCACAAGGAAATGGACTTTTACCAAGTTGCTCGAGTACATAAAACTTTCAAAGGATTTTTGGGGGAATGTTTCATTCTTGGGAGTTATCGTTAGTTAACAGTTTTCGTATTCCAGCAAAGTTTTGCATATTTAAAGCGAACCATGGCTACATTTTTTCCTCGTACTTGAAATTGAGTAAGGAGAAAAGCAGATGAAGTGGTTAACACTTCATTTAAGAAAACAGGGAGAGCAACCAACACAACATGAAAAAAGTTGAATACATTTCTGTTTTCAAGATTTTAGCTTATAATGTAGTAGACTTAAAATTTTAAAAACATTGTAACCGTTTCAATTGTATTGTAAGCATAATGATTATCTCTTTCACAGATATTACAATCTTATAAGATAAGAACTTTTCGACCGCTTTATCGATTCCTTGTAACTAACAAATTTCAAAAAATGTTGCTTTCTTTAAGAATGCAATTTCAGCGGCTGATTATGGAATTCATTAATTCTAAAAGGAAATAAATCTACAGTGCAATTTGCGGCAAGCACAGCACAGTGCAAGGTTATTTAAAAGAAAATTAATTGTAAAAAATAACTGAAAATGGCAGAAATGAACACACGTAAAACAAATAGATATAAAAAAAATGGTTGGTCCTGCTCATCTGAAATTAAATGTCCAGCCTCATTTAAATCTGTGTCTACATGTCTACGTGGCTATCGCTACAATGGCATTAAGTCAAATTTTGAAACAGTAAATTTGTGGCACAGTTTAAAGAAGAAGTAAAGTTTTTCGAATTTTTAAGTTTAATAATATGATCGATATCAAAACAATTCTAGTTTGGAATCGAACTATATGTGTACTAAACACACCATAAAAATTTGTTGCCAGTTTACGAAATGCAGAGAAAAAAGCGTTTAGGTTCAATTAGTATCTAAAAATTCACCCGGTGTAGTTTTCCAACGACTTCGAATAAGAAAGAATGCTTTTATCTACATATTTCAGATATGTTATATAATAGATACAGTACAGATGTACCTACATAATTTTTGAATAAAAATAATTTTGATTTATATTTTCCCAATTACGAAACAATCTCTTAAATACAGACAAAACTTAATTACCAGTTTTATTTTAGGTATATTTTATGTATAGATAAACCAAACGACATTAAAGTCGATTTTATATGATAGGCTTAGTGGGTTCGTTGTAATTTGTCATTATATATTTAGATATGCATGTTCCCTAAATTTATTCGGTAGAATATGTAAACAAGGCCTGTTAATTGCGTCATCGAAAGGCCTGGAGTCTTAATTGCTCCTGTCAACGAAGTGACGAAGTGCAATATTAAAAGCAAAAAATTGAAATGAAAAACTGGAAAAATGCTGCAGGTCAATTGCAGGAATCGTTTAAAAAATCAATAAACTTCATCCTTCATTCCTTAGTCCCGGAGTCGCTCGATGACGGTCCCATTCACAGGACATCGGAATTGTCAATCAATTACCGATGGTCATAAAAAAAATCTCATTCGACCCGGAACATAACCGGAAAATTATTTTTGAATCTCACGTTCTGCTCAAATTGCCCGGCCCCGACGACCTCGAAGTGAATTAGAGGCGAAGGATTTCCATCGGGAGCCGGTCGAACCTCCTGATTACATTGTTTCCTAGAGCCGGTATAGTCGGTCGGATTCGTCCGAATCGGTTTCCCGATGTTGGAGCCATTCATTTTTATTTTTGTTTTTTCTTTTCAGGGATTTCGATTCCCGCAACCGGGAGAGAGTAACCTGCAGGCGAAATCTATCTCATGCGCTTTCATTACGGGAGCATTAAGCAGCCTTAATGGCAGCAATCGTTTTCGCATTAAATTGATGGCAGGACCGTCGTCGTGGCGGCACAAACACACACCCAGGTCCCGAATGCCGGCACTTAATCTTCCCGGTCTTCCCGGTTTCCCGGGAGTCGAAGACAGGTCGATATTACGCCACTAATCCTTGACTGACTGCCATCGGCCATCGAGGTCAATGTGTTAACAATCGACTGAGTCCTGGTCCTCCTTCTCCACCTCGTCCTCCGCCCGGCACACGACCGACCGACAATTGTCGGAACCTTCCCTCGGGTACTGCGGGGGCGGGCCAATCCAGTCGACGAAAGCAATTGACATTTTGTACTGTGCGGAAATTCAGAAATGCTCCAACCCACCCATCCACCCCCGCTAGAACCCGATCATTCCCTGAATTTATATTAACGAGCTCTTGCTTGATATTTATGGAACCGGGAGTGCTCCTGCAAGTCCTGTCCGGGGAAATTAAGTGCATCGCCGATAAGGAGTTATTACGACTTCCTCGACGGCTGCTTCTATCGGCGAAGGCGGTGATTTCTTCCGTCCTATGTCCCACTTAAATTGCTCTGGATCGACTGAGAGACTGGGAAACAGGTGGGACGGATGCGATTGCATAACGTCCAGATTCATCCAGAATTTCAATCTTTGATCGGGCATTCGCCCATTACGTTCCAATTACTCGCTTAAGTAAATGCACTGATTAAAAATATCATTGAAAATCAACACGAAATTGTTTCCATTTTAATTTTTACACAGCTGAACCGACTCTGGGATAAATATTTTCATTTGGGAAAAATCGTATTTTTAAAGGTGGGATAATTTACAATTTCCATGATTTTATTTTGTATTCAAATATGCTTGTAGTTCCAGAAAATATGGGTATAAATATCTGTTTTTTTTTTATCCAGCTCAAAAAGAAAAGTATTGTTTCTATAAGTTAAGCAAGTATCAGACTGATTTTTCACTATTATTTTATTTACCTATCCTTCACGTTGTTAGTTCTTGATCATTTATGTATATTAGTCTGAAAAATGAGAAAAGCTCTTATGAAAATATAATTCTTAATTTGCTATCATTTAAAATTGAAGTAAACATATTACGCAGTATCAAGTACCACCAGCTTCAATTTTAAAGTTTCGACAGCAAATTTGGAGCCGACTCTTTTGTACTTATTTTTATTCAAGTTCCTTATGAGTTTGAATATGGCGTAAATTGACTTTGAGGTGTCCTGACGGATTTTGGTGAAACTTTTTAAGTCTGAGATATTTAACTTTAAAATTCTTTTTCTCCATGCTCTTGCACTCTTTTGGTGAATTTTATGAAAATATCTTTAATTAAAAATATTTCCACTGCTGTAAAAAATTCTACACGAGTGCTCAAAATAAGGTACCTAAATTTTACTTTTTTCGACTTGTAATTTCATAGAAGAAAAATGTGTGCTTATCACCGGCGATACGTCGAAAAACATATTGAACTTTAATTCGTTAATTTAAAAGATTCTTGAAGAATTTTTTGGAATAAAAAGGAAATGTCCTTAATTTAAAATAGATATTTATACAATTTGCAGCGAAACTTTGCGAAATTTCAAAGTTAAATATCACGGGAAGACGCACAAGTCAACGACATCATTTATTTTGCATATTCGTCAATTTTGATTTCAAATGAACACTCCTATAAATTTTTATCAAAATCCGTGAGGAGACCTTAAACTCAATCTGTCTCAATGTTTGTATATAACCTATTATAGGTTTATGGGGAAATTTCTCTTTATAGTAAAGTTGTTTTGTGGATCAATTTAATTTTCGCCTAATAATACAAGGCAAACTCAAGGATATCGTCGTTGTTTACGCTGCTATAAATGTGGTGCTATATTTTGTTTAAGGAGTTTTAACCGTAGATAAAACTATCTCAACCAAAACGAATCACCATAAGAAGCACATCTTCGTACTCTGTGAATTCATCGTTAGAACTCGAATAAAAAATTTACAGAAGCAATAGCAACCAGACAACCGTCGACATCATCAGCAACAGTGCCGCCCTCGTCGACAACTGGCATCTTCTCGCATGATTTCATCAACTACGACATTTTCCGACGTAATATCCTGCCCGCCTGGGACATTAATTATTTACTACGTATGTGTCCGTGAAATGTGATACGCTTTATCTCTGCTCTGTTGACGTTAAAAGAAATTTATGTTGCCTCCAGATATGCGGCCGAACCGCAATAATTTGTCACTCGTCCCAGTGCCAACCAGTTGTAGGTACATCGTCCACAAATGTCCCATTTTATTGGCACCCCATGTCGGGCTCCAAAACAGCCCTTGGTCCACCTTTGTGGGGCCTAGAATTTAATACAATTACCCTGTTTTACGGGGACTCTCGGTCATTAGTGCTCGATTATTGAAGGAGCAAACTGATGAGGATTAAGATGCTAATTTCCCTTCTATTGGTGATTATATTGTTCGTCTTCATCGTTCTCTCTATGGGGGGGTTCTATACGTTCACATGTGCAGGGTGATGATAACAACTTAAATGTCCCACCCTGTCTTAGAGATCTACCTACGTACTTTTCTTCGATTCACAGCGACTCCATTCTCTGTTAAAGAGGCCATATTTTTGTATGTACTCGAACTACTAAAAACTTTGAGCGGGAAAATTAATTTTAACGACATCTATGGAAGTTTAATTATTTTGGTAAAATTGTTAAGAAGATAACTATAGAGGGCCAACTTTAATGCTGGCCATTTCTGGAAAATATCTTCCTAAACCCCTTCCCCTGTCCAGGTCTAATCTCTTAATGAAGTTTCCTTGTCCAGATAAATGCGCTCCCTCTCACTGATTCCTTTTTATTTGCTTTATTTCGCAAGATGAATGAGATTATGAGAATTTATATTCCTTTTAGAGTTATGTCCTGGGTGTGCCGTAATGGCGACATTAAATGAAACGTTACTGGCTTACGTTTATGCTCTTAACTCTGTGAAGTTTTTGCATTCCAAAATGTATAAATTACGTAAATACCTACCTACGAAAAGGATGAAAATGTGGATAAATATACCAGGAAAATATGCGGTAAAATTAAAATACAAAGGTGCTAAAATCTTATACCTCTAAAAGGGATTTGTTATATGTATCTACATATTTCTGAGAAATTAAGGTAGTCAAGGAAATGATTCTTATGATGGTAATTAGCATCCTAATTAAATACGAATGCCAATTTTATATCCTACTACGACTTATTTTAAGATATTCCAAAGTATTCAGACGAATGTATTACAAAAACACACAGAATTTTATTTTATAATAATTTTATATCCTACTACGACTTATTTTAAGATATTCCAAAGTATTCAGACGAATGTATTGCAAAAACACACTTTAGAATTTTATTTTATAATCAGTTTTTGGTAAGATAGTTAATAATCCTTTTTTCCTATTTTTTAATATTTCTAAGATTAATTTTACATAATTATTTTAGCGCTTTGTCTATTTACAAGGAATAAAAAAAATATTAAAAATAATATAGAATTATTTCCATAAGCCTGGCTTTAAGAATTTTTAAGGATTTAATATCTAAGAAAATAAAATTGTAGGAAAAAATGAGATATGAGATATCAACGACATTATGATAATTTTGTCCCAAATATTGCCACCAAGCTCAAATACACCTACTGCGCTGTGGAACAGAATCGAATATACTTTAAATGTCTTTATATACCCTTAGATGATCTATCTCGATTTCTGGGTTCATTTATCAATGTTAAAATTAGAATTGCAAAGCAAACAATGCTCTGAACATGTCTCATAATCAGCCCTAAAATTTTTTGGCTTTAAAAGCATGAAGCTTTCCACCACCGTTCTCCGTTAGCAACTTTGTCCAAACACCAGAACTTTTGTGTTCCCTATCTGGAATCTTACGACCCCCCACCCCTTAATCCACACAATCTGGGAATAGAACCAGAAAGGGGGAGCACACAAAAAACGAGCAACGTCTTCATGTATCAGACAAAACTTTCTCAAAAGTAAAATTCCCACTTGGCTGGAGTTCCCAGAATTTTATGCATTTCCCTTATCGAATGAAAGTTCAAAAGTGAGCCAGAGTCAAGATACGAGTGGGATTTTAACCACTTCACCTACATTAGCAATTCCCACAGAAATTCTTCCGTGCGACTTTGGCAATTCGACTAATTTGGAATGCAGCCTCTACTGCAGCCGATTCTTCGTAAATTTTTTCCATTCAGAAGTGGGATGCGTTCTGAGGAATTTTATTAAACAATTAAAGTTTGTCAGATTTAGCAATTTAGAGCATTAATCTAAAATGGAAATGGTTTTTTGACTCTAGTCTGTTTTTTTTTCTTTCTTCTACCTTTCTTAGAAATTGTCTTAAAATCCTAATTTACAATTCTTACAAAACTGATAGTAAATTACATTTTTTAGACACTGATATAAAATATGATATGATGATTTGTCAAGATAACTAGTGCCGGATTTTAAAATGTTTTGGAATGTTCATGGCTTAAAAATTAAAACTTTCATGTTAAATATATTTCAACATTTTTAAACTTTAGAAAAATAATGAGTAATTTAGTTATTCAATTTTCAAAACTAAGTTTCATCCCTGAACGATCTTTTTAAATAACCATGCGTTGTTCTTAAACTATGTTATTGAAGCAAGTAAATGTTATTTAAGTATATTGATTAAGCTATTAAGTATTTCATACTTAAATTATCAAGTAACTAATTTGTTTTCAATTTTGAGCACTTTCATGGTTAAGTAAATATTTGCAATTTGCTAAAATAAAATTGTTTTTGTTTTTTTTTTCAAAAAGATAATTGTTAATACTGGTGTTCCGCAAAGCAGTCCTCTGGGTTCTTTGCTATTTTTATCATTTATAAATGTTTGCTTCGTTCAGTTAAATGCTTGTTGTTTGCTACGATTTTGAAGGTTAATGCCTTTAGAAAAAAAAGTAATAAAAATTCTCTCAACGGAATTTAAAGTTAAAGGATTTTTAAAATGGAATTTTAAGAGTTATTTTCAATAACTCCTTCATCAATCTATTTCCTGTGCTTGAACGTGCATCTATAAAATAAAATGACATTCATATAAATAGAATTAAATAATTTGATCTGATTTGTGTTTTTTTTTAATTACAACTTATTGCCTGATGAGATGCGAACAATGCGTTTCAATTTTTGGTAATATCTATAACTTTGCTTATTTTATTTGTATGTCAGCTTAAAATATGAATCAGATAGTTTAGAACTAAAATACATAAATTTGAAATATTTTGTAGGTACTCTTTCTTATTTATTTTATATAACGAAGAAATACGTCGGGTGTGGATCAGTTAGCATTATAATTAATTCGATTTATTATTAAGAAAGGGTTTCAAGTAATTTGGCAAAGTCTGTTTTCTGTCCCTATGCAGTATCTTGGAACATAAATAAATAAATAGATCCTAGGGTATGATGTAGATTGCTGCCATTACCACTAAAATGGTCTAAGGTTTTTTCCCTCGAGAAAAATACGCAGATGGCGCTCCGGCAAGAAACTAGGGCCGGTATATGTATGCTTAGAGCGTTTTATCTCCGGATGTTACAATGCCCGTGTAATCCCACGCTGGAAAAACGAAATTCTTTTATTTCGCTCGGCCCTAAGTGATTAAGATCCCCCGGGCGAGCGCAGGACACCGGAGGACCTTTGGGGCTGGTCCGCCACTCCGGAGTCTAGACTCTAGCGCGCCTGGATATAGGGCTGGAAGGGTGGTGCGCCCCATTCCTCCGCCACTGCTCATTTATCTTCTGCCACTACATTAAACTGCCGATTGGAAAAGCCAGCAGCAAGCATCGGGCTGATTGCGACAAGGGCTTCTTCGGCAAATATCAAAATGAATGCGTTCGTTCGTTCAGAGCCAGAGCTGCTCGGATTGAGCCATGTGAAAAATTGAGCCTATTCGGTGCAAATGGAACGGAAACTTTGTCAAGAAGTTCTCCTATCGATCCACTTTTGGATCCCTGATTTGCTCTGAATCGGGGAATCCACCGCAACCTGCCACCGGGGGCTGTGCCGACACACGCCCTCACACCCTTCTAGTTCTTGAGAATCCCCCAACCCATCCTAAAAGATACTCCTCAGCCTAAGTAGGAGCCGCTCCAGACTCTGCTCGTAAATAATTTCAATAACTTTAAGTTGCTGCTTAGGAGTTTTAGAGAAGTTCTTTTCAGGGTATCGGAGCAGGCATCGAGTCCCCTTTGCCCTTCCGGCTCCGCCCCCCGCAGACTATAAATAACATTAAGAGATTTTGACAGTGCCAATAAAATTGGATGCTTTACAAAGGGTAAAAGGGGTCGATGTCCACAAAACTTTGATAATGCCCCTGCTTTCATGGATCCCTATGACTTTATATTGTCGACAATTGAGTGAAAAATTGTTTGTTGTAATTCGGTTTGAATTTATTTCGGGGAGCAGGTGAAATTGATAAAGTTTAAAAGCTATTTATACTATGATTGGACAAGGAAAAAGTAAAGATCTTTTCTAATTGTGTCTGTTTATCTGTCTTTTGAAATATGTATAGAAAACTTTGAATAATTAATTTAATGTTTATACATATGTTACATAGTTACTCGACATGCTGAATACCTAGCTAGGTTGCTGAAAAAAAAACTGTTAGTAAATATTGAAAGCGGAATTATTTAAAAAATTTTCCATTTGTATGAAATTATTCCAATATAATTCAACCATATTGTGATTATATTTGCACATTCTTCACTGTTTCTAGATTTCAATCCGTAGGTATGTAGGTATCTAGAGCTTTTTATCCGTTCGATTTTCTCTACTGATTAAAATTCTTTCGTAATTCAACTGTGGATCATAGTTGTATCAATTTTTTCGACTTATTTGTGCAATCTAATTTTAAATCAAATTATATATTGATTTGAAGTAATTAATCATTTTCTTGGATAAATTCTTAAATTAGTTTGTGGAATATTAATAGCTGATATATGATGAGATGATTAATGTTTATAAACTTCTTGGTATTTGTGGCCTTTTTGTTTTTTTATTTTTTTGATAAGATTATTATTATGACGAGTATTATGCGTACTGAACCTAACAAGTTTTAGACATTTGTTTATTTTAGAACTGTAGAGACCAGCGATTCAAAACTTGTTTGGTGACTTTTTTTCAACTGCTTTTTATGATCACAATTGTGATATGAATTTTAAGGATTTTACTTAAGGGATTTCTCCCAATCGCGTTGGAAATATAAAATCTTTTATTTATTAAAGAAACAATCACGACTTAAGTATACATTAGGTACGTAGGTACATAGTTTGGTAAGGATTTTATAATATGTTAACAAATTTTGGGCATGCTTAAAAATGTTTTAACACGTCAGGCATTTAAAGTATTACGCATATTTTTAATTTCATGACGAATACAGTTTGTCACTGCTGGAAAAGATAGACATTAAAAATTCCTAACGAGTCTAGCTCGTCATTGTATAGCAGTTAAATTTCCTAACGTGGCAAGGAAGAAGCTAAGAAGCTGCCAAAACTGGAAAGTATATTTAAGTCTTCGAAAGATTCTTGAAGTTCCTTTTGGGGAAAAAATTCACCAATTTACAAGAGGCCTCGACTCAGAGCGCGACTTTTTGCCGGAATATATAAAGTGGAAATCAACGAAATTAAAATTATGCGAAAACAAAAGAAATATTTTAAGCACAAGCTAAGAAAATTATTCAAAGGATATTTTCCAGATTTTTCACCGAATTTTCGCGGTTTATTTAGTTTCGTTGTGAACCACTCCTCTGCCGGGCGTTGCGATCGGTTCGTCTCTTGCCAGGCACCGAAAAATTCTGTAAACGTCAGTTGGTTTTCCGCGCGGTCCGCCTCCAAATGCCTCCTCAGCCAAGTTCTTCCTCGGATAAATTGAATTTAAAATATAATATATAATGCAAATTATTACTTTCACCTATCTTGCAAATAGTTAAACCTTTTCGGAATTCGCGAAAACGTCGGGAGTGCGCGGATCGATAATTGTGTGTTAAGAGCTGCTCTGGTGCCGGGATAGAAAGTGATTTCCTTTGTTCTGGTTTGCTCTAATTTTGATAAAAAGATTTCTTTGGATTTTAATTTGTACTTTCTTTAATTTTCGTTTAATCGCCGCTGAAATTATCGCGGTTTTCTGAGTTGAGGCAATTCGTGTATCGGTGATTTTTTCTCCAGTGAAAATTGTTAGAATCTTTGGTATACAGAAAAACCCAATTTTATTGTGGTAAGTACAAACACGTACAAAGTTCTTTTTGCAATTTCCTGGGGCATAATTGGATAAATAATAGCGCGATCGTTTCATTCGTAGCTAGTTCTGTTCTACTTCTAAAGAAAATACTTAAAGTTTTTAAAAAGGTAGGTATACTTGGAATATAAATATGAAATATATGTATTAAAAGGGTCAGGAATGTAATAGCAATTCAACAAGTAAAGTTAATTTTTGTGTTACTCAAGCACTGGAAATGAGAATACATTTTCTAAGGGGAAAGTAAATAATATAAATTACGGAAAATCGAATATGGAAAGATTTAGGTTAGGTTTTTTTTTCACTCTGCGATGCCTCTTATGAATAGGTGATTTTTTTCACCAAAAGGAACTTCAAGAACCTTTCGAAGACTTAAGTATACTTTTAGTTTTAGCAGTTTCTTAGCCACCTTAAGAAATTAAACTGCAATACAATGACGAGCTAGAGTCCTCAAGAATTTTTAATGTCTATTTTACCCTGCAGTGACGAGCTATGTTCGTCATGAAATTAAAAATATGCATAATATATAAAGTTCATGACGTGTGAAAACATTTTTAAACATGCACGAAGTTTGTTAACATAATACATATGTATATGTTATAATAGTTAGTTTATTCGTTTTCAATGGTAGAACCAGATTGCTCACTGATACAAGTTTATTTCTTTAGAATTCAGAAGCATTGAATTAAATGTGCATATATTAAGTCGATCGCATCAATGTCGATTATTTCAACACTAAGATTGGGTTATAACTTTTATTTCAATTGTGTTTAGTAGTCAGTGTTTGACTAATTCTTTGTATAGGTACCTAAATAAATTAAGTATACAATTCAGTAGGTATTAGGAACAAAACTAGGTATATCATATATGTATACAAATTATATTAATAAAAAGATATTTATCTTTTATAGAAGAAATATTTAAGTAATAATTTCATTTAAATAATTTTTCAGCAGTTACTTTCAATTTAACATTAAAACAAATATTTTGTATACATTACTACTACAGAACTGAAAAAATTTGAATAGGTATAGCTTGCCTTTTAAAAGTTAATTTCGTCTTAGTTACAACAGTGTTGACCACTTCCCGCAAAAGTCCTTTTTGCTAATTTAATCCCCACGGTATTTCGAAATTTTCTGTTGACGCAAGAAAATCGGCCAAACCGAAAGGATGGAGCAGCATCCGCCCCCTCAGAAGGTCGCATATGTTCATCGTCGTCTCCAGCGGCAGCAGGAAGTTTGGCCTCATCTTTTAACGAGGAACAAATATGAGACACGTGTCAAAGTCATGCGACATCCCCAAACTATCGATTTGGCTACTAGAGCTAGGGCTAGGGGTGGCTTTGTATGCTCGAGACGCCCGGCTATCGGAACAACTTGAATAATGGCCTTCAGTCTCTGACACAATTCTGAGGGATGCTGCGGGAATGTGGAAGGTGTTGTGGGTGGTGCGGTGCGTCTCTCGACGAGTGGGCCTCCTATTACCATTTTTGTTTTTTTTTGTCTTCATATACCACCTTTTCTTTGAGTAGGGCCGCAGGGAAGATTAGGGCAAATCTGAGCAGCTCTGCGGACAAAAAGGAGCACTGCCGAAAAGTTTTGTAAGCCAGGCTTCTGCGAAGGACGCTCGTTACCTAAACGACTTCGACTTAGTCACAGTACAGCGGGTATTATGGCGGTGGTTTATTGGGGCCTTTCTTGGTTTATTGAACGCGCGTCGGAATCAAAAAGTCCGCAGAAGGGTTTCCCTTCTTGGGGAGTGTTTGTCGAGTATCGATTTCTAATTCTTGGTAGCTCCGGACACCAATCTCGATTGGACCACTTCCGCCTCGAGTGGACACCGGCTCCAGAGAAAGTTTTACACGTGATAACGACGCCATGCCGATGAGACAGGGGTTCCCGATCGTAAATTTCATCTCGTTGCTAAGTGTGAAAAATTTCTAGAGTTTCCTCTCGAGGGGACTCTATCGAACTGCAAGCGATTTAATGAGATTAGAAAAATACTGAAACTTAATAATCGGGAGTGAACTAGATTATAAAGAATATGTATGTACAAAGTATTGAGTATACGTTGTAAGGGCTCATGGAAAACTACTATTTTTCTTATAAAATATCATCGTGTATTTTTTTGACACAAATGAAATGTATTGGGTTGTAGATCTAGCCGAAAATTACTTTTAGTTTTGAGAAAAATTGGGTAAAATAATGTTAACACTATGATTTATTTCTCAAACGTTTTTAACAATATTGAAACTGATTACCAATATAATACATATGGGTTATTGAAAATTGACAATTATATGTGAATTCAGTTTCTGCAGTTAACTATAGGTAATACAGCTTTCTCTTTTATTAAGATAATTATTCTGGCTATTGTAAAAACTGCAAAGTAAAAATATTTTACAATAGGTATTTCATCAAAATAACTTTATTATTACATACGGATATTTTTCAATATCTTCATCATATTTGGAATATTTGAAATAAGGCGTGATATTTTATAGTGTGAATTCGACAATGTGAGCCAGAGGTTCAAAATAATCCATTCTAAAAAATTTTCTTAATACATAAAATTCAGAAATTTTTGGAGCTGCAGTGAGTACTGGAATTTTAATAATTCTCTATGAAACTATAATATTTTGGTAATGCTAGATGAACTTGAAATTTTGACCAATCTTTAATCTTGGTTTCTTTTACTATTTTCCTAAAAATTATAACTTTTGAAAAAGAAGAAAGCGCACTAGCATTAATATCCTTTTAAGCTTACATTTATTATTTATATTTTTGGCTCAATTCGGCCTAAAAGAAGCGATTTTCTGTCTCATCCAGTTTCATTTTAAAATTATTATTAGTTTTTTTTTCGAGGATTTGCTTCCACCACCACGAAGAAAAAGGTAAAAAAGAAAAGAAGAAAAAAAATGATGAGAAGAGTTGGTTCTTGGCGAGCATCCTCAAGAAGCCTTGCCCCATTTACATGAGTTCCGACACTTTTGAAACCGAGTGGGGCGTAATTTGAGCGATGCTTGAAGAAGACGTTTCTCCCGAGCAAGGATGCCACTGTGGGGCCCCAAGAGGCCCTGGTGACACATTAAGGAGCCCGCAAACACGGAAGGCACCGAGACATCCTCGCGGTGACTGGGACTAATTGAAATGCTTTTTTATCGCTGTCGTAGACGCAGGGCATTAGCATAAGATATG
This sequence comes from Machimus atricapillus, assembly GCA_933228815.1. Lineage (NCBI taxonomy): Eukaryota > Metazoa > Arthropoda > Insecta > Diptera > Asilidae > Machimus > Machimus atricapillus. The sequence continues at coordinate 2,864,237 of OW121788.1, read as the reverse complement.
TAATGTCGTGGCCCTGCGGAGGATGTGCGCCCCATGCAAATTTATTTCAGATGCCGCCCTAGGATCCACCTCCTGAGGGGGCGCAATCAGATCCTGTGGAATTGCCATAAACTTCTATTGGCTGCATTTACAGCCCATTCGGCTAACGTCCGGCTAATTCAATCAGACGCCGGGAGTTAGTGGCGATTCCTGGCACTGTTTCGGGAACAGGGGCATTGAACAGTGGCGTATTAGCTGCATTAATAATTATCCTTCAGCTCAGTGGACAATTAATTTAATCAATGCAAATTGGTTTCGGTGGGGCCCTCTATCGCTCCACTAATCCAGTCCTAGCACGAATGTGTCACGAGAGCCCGACTTCTCCGACATATTTCGAGGTGAAATTGGTCTGAAGAGAGCTGGAATTATCCTGGATACTGAATCCTCATACATAATTTATTTAGTACATTTAGTGCCTTAGAAGTGTGCATAATTCCATGCTACACTCATTTGCTCCCGCAGCACCCCGGTGGGCCGTGGGGCTGGGGAAGTCCTGTTCCAGTACTTGGGGACTTGTTTAGGGCTCCCAGTACTCACGACCCACAAGTAGAGAGCAAGATAGAGTGGCCACTTAGACTGATTTTGGGAATTAATGATGATAGAACCCTCGAGGGCTAGATTAGGTAAAAACCCCTGATTCCTTCTCGCAAGGGTTCTCTGGGACGATGCTATCATGTGGTGGACTTGTAGAATTATTTTTGAGTTTTATTTTCTTTAAGAGCTCTTGCCACAAAACAATTACAACCGGGAGGATTTGGGGTTTCTCTTCAATTCATGGCACACAATTGCGCTGGGCACTCTTGAAACATTTTGAAATAATTTTGAAATTCTTGTTTTAATTATGAATTTAGAGCAATAACCTTACCATAGGTGAACTGACATTTTTATTTTTATTCATATATCAGATAATTTAATTTCAAAATATTTTTTTAGATATGGTAATCTATTAAAATCACTTCAGTAATTTTCTAAAGTCTTAAGGCAACAAAATAATTTGTAGACATTTAACGAATTATTTTCCTGTGATTACTGATTAGATCAAATGCCTCAGAACATATTTCTTTAAATTTTGATTTCTACAATATATGTTGTAAAACTCTTACTGAGGGCCTGCCCGAAACAAAGGCTACGTCTTCGTCTCGTTATAACAGTTCTCATTCCGTCTCACGAAGTCAACGCAAGCCTTGACTCGCTCATCAAGCTTAAAGCAATCTAAACTGTTATACTACGTAGCTAAACTGTCTTCATAGACATGAATTTGAACAGAGCTTAGCTCGTTGTGTCGTCAAGAACTGTTATAACGAGACGAAGACGAAGACATAGACTTGGATTCGGACAGGCCCTGAGTAATTTATTATCAAAATAGATTGTCGATTACATAACTTGGAAATTTCTTCTACATTAATTTCTTGTCCAATGTCCACCAACAATAAAAAAATATAAGGCATATAAATCTTATAGGTATGTATGTAGTAGGTGATAATCCTTTAACTCACTTTATCTTAAACGAATTTCTTGACAATGCTGAAACACTTCTAACATAATAAAATATCGAATAATATAAGTTTTATATGCGGCTAGAATTCCTTTCGCTATTTACCCACACTGAAATAATTTGCGAACCGTTTCTTAAGCACATTTGAACGAATTACAGCATACTCCTAAATATTAAGAAGATTATATATAAAAAACTTTAGGTACATTCAGAATTTATGAAAGCTGCGAAAACCAAGAGTAGTAATATAAAAATCGTAAAGGCAGCAAAACTTATTTTAAAAGAGAAGTTCTTTGGTGCAATTCGGAAATGCACTCAAATATTATAAATGGAATAGTGATCACTAGAAATCTGTTTGTTGGTAAAACTAATCAAACGGAAAGTTCCAAATATCTCAATTAATATAAATTGGGCGTTTAAAAGCAATGCAAATTTTCATAATGGATGAAACAAGGATTATCTTGTAAATCCCCAAATAAAATTATAATAGTCGCGGTTATTACGATAGTAGTTCTGAACAAAATTGTGTTCTAAAAATTAATATTTTGTGACGCATTTTACCACAATAGCTCATTTTAAATTTATTAAGTAGGTAATATAATTTGTGACTGGTTACTGGTTAATATTTTAAGTTTGTATTTATTTTTGAAATATATTATACACCACTTACCTGAATTATTGAAATTAAAATAGAAGGCTTCTGGTATTACAACTAATTTTCAATTAACTCCATGAATTAAATTTCTCATTACAGTTGACCTATAAAAGTTAATTAATAAGCAGAATTTTGTTTTTATCCACATTTAAATTGGGACAGGCATTTAGCAATCTTCCGCGTGAAGTAATTTTTAGTAAACTTAATTAAGTAGCAATACCTACTTAACAGCCTTCTATACCAATTTCCATAATTACATTGTAAACACACCAGCAATAGTAATAAATAAAGTTAGATCACAAAATCCGAAAGTAAGTTGAGAAAAATTGAAAGCCTGTAACGAAATAAAACGGTGTTCTTCAATTTATCTTTATGAAGCATAAATTTTGCATATATTTAGCGTTGTGAACATTTACATATCAAATGCCTACGTTAAAATCCATTAAAATTGAAACCCCTTTCATCCCACAAAAATATCTTAACAAGGACGAAACGGAGGTTAAAGATGATCGCATGAAGAAAATAAAAACCCCACTCTGCGAAATTATTAATGTCATTAAATTTCAACTAAGGCCTCAGTGGCGGGAAATCCTCAGAGTTCCGCCTATTCTTTTATAAAAAAAAAATTCTCTCCGGGATGGAGGGATGGAGCAGGGCAAAGGAATAACAATGCTTTTTATTACAAATAACATCTTCTACAGAACGAAAGTCAGCCCCGAAGGAGAATACTCCCATCGAAAGTCATCCCGAGACGGAGAGTTATTCCCGGGAAAAAATTTGATGAATCCCTCTCCACCCCTGAGTTTATTTTTTTATTTTTTATTTCTTAGTAAAGTTTGCTTCAAATTCCCCTGGCTTTTTCCTTTTAAACACAAAAATATCTTCTTTCTTTTTCGTCTTTAAATTTTAAAAAACAAAAAAGAGAAAAGAAACCCCTAAAAAATATCTTTTCTTCTTTAATCCACCCATCTGAAAGTTGGTAACTTTGCGGCGTATTTTTTAATAAGACATCACCCATCAGCTGCTTATTTTCGATATAATTATCAGCCGTGGAATTCGATACAAGAATTTCTGCCGCTAAATTTAATTTAGATCCATCTTAGCCCTGTAACTTTGTAAAAAGTATTTCTCAAATTGGGAGGGAAATTAATTAAGAAGAAAAATGTTGCCCCTATTTTTGGTAACACTCTTTCAGACAAACTCATCCTACGGCCTACCACAAGGTACCTGAGTGGGGCCGCAGTTGCTTTTCCATTTCAAGTATTAGCAATTCACCGCAGCACCAACCTACCGGACCCACTCTTTTCCCGGAAAAACTGTCTGTAGCTTTGTATATCTCGGAATTATGCGATACGATCCGACAATGGACTATTGTTGCTTGGAATCCCACCCCCAAAGGGGCGGTTCTGAATACAGCTCCATTGCAGGCCATGTTTCCGGAAACCCATCCCTGCCCCCACTGAAAGTGTTCCTTTTAAATTACTTTCGGGCCTTGGACTTATTACGATAATTTAAGACATCGCTAATGTTTCTCTTTTCTTTTCTCTTTGCAGGTAAGAAAGATTTACCGGACGCGCGGTGGAGGTGGATTCACTTTACTTCCTTTCGTGCTCATCTCTCCGAACCAACCCCACGAAACGCCCAAAACCGAAAAACAAAAACCCAGGCTAACCTGTCTGATCCCGGGCAGAAAATTTGTAGAACGCGCAACAAAATTTTAGGGAAATGGAGTGGAAGGTTGCGGAGTGTATGCAAATTTAAAGTTGGGTAAGAGATCAATTCCTGTTTAAACATAGATCTGGGTTCGGATTTCGCCCTAATTACTGGCTGATGTTACGAATTGCGTCCTTTTGTTATTCCGCCCCCGCCTCCTCTATCTCGCAGCGTGTCTAGATGACTTACAAAAATAGAACAATTTTTCAGGGTAGAGGAAATTTATCGGAACGGAAAGGACTTTTCCGTTGATACTTTCTCCTCTGATTAAGATAAATTGGGCTTTAATTATTTAAGGTCTGTGGGTAAATTATGCACTTATATTCCGCCTTTTTTTATTTTGTTTATATAGTGAAGTTGTCACACCCTCCCTAATAAAATTGACCCTTTATTCGTCTTGCAATAATCGCTCCATGACACTTGACTCGTCTGTCCATTAATTTGTGCGTTTTCTCACTTTTTATTCCAATTATACTGAAAAGCGAGGAAAATTACCCTTAAATCTTATTTTTTGTGGAATAGCTGTTGGCCCTCCATTTTTGCCGCTTTTTTGTTACAAATTATGAATATTCATATTTGTGGGATCGTAAACAGCCTCTCCCTCATTTTTATTTTAAGGTCTGGTAAAGCCACTTTACGAGACCATTTTCATTTCTTTTTAAAAATTCATTGTGAAAACTGCAGGTGATGTTTATGCAATATTATTTTAATTAGGATCAAGTGGCCAATGCGCTGCTACTTTATTGGCCTTGGGATAAGTATTTAAGGGTTGAGTGAATAAAAAAAGGTACCTAGATACAGATAATAAAATAAAAGTTGAACGACTTACGTTTATTGGAAGGTCTCTCTTTACCCTTTAAGGTTGTAAGACTTATTGCCCTGACTGTTTACTTAAATTTTCGGATTCACAATTGTTGGTTTAACACTTTAATTTAATTCAAGTAGTGCTGGTTTGTTAAGCCGTCAAATTTGATTTCATATGAATCGTCAAAGAATTATTTCTGACCTCTAATTAATTACATATGTATATGTATACATACATTGCAAAATATATCTAATTGATATTAAACCATATGTAGATTTATCGTCCCCAGCTGATAGCACATTCGAAATCAGTGAAACCGCGAACCCTCAAAAAGCAATTTTATAACGTATATAAAATAGAAAAGGTATTGTATTTCTTTCAAAATGAATAGTTTATATGCTAAAACATTTTAAAGAATTACAGGATCCACCTGGGTTTTTGATGTTAAATGACATGTTTTAGTTAGAGTAAATAGACAAAAGCAAAAAAAACGAACTAAAAGAGCCTTTGTTAATCATTTTTACAATTTTTCGTTTATGCAGCTACTAAAAAATAATAGAAATCAAAAGGCAAGACCAAGTTTTACTCGTCAAACACTTTTAAAGTGTTAATATTCACTATTATCCGATATCAGTTCCAATTTAATTTAATTTAATTTTTTTAAAACATTGTACGCAGTCATATTTTCTCATAGTTTAAACAGATTTTGTCAAAGTCAGCATGTTTTTGTTCGAGATAGATCTTGACTTGGTTTTGTTATAAACTTGCTAATAATAACATAATATGCTTCAAAACAAGTTTCCTATTTACAGAATTCAGAAGTCTTTTGACACCCACTTTAATAACATTGGCAGATCGAAAGAACTGTGTAAATATAATTTTTATTATTTTTTTCCTATAAAATCGATATATTATCAATACACATAAGAGAAAAGTATAGATAATTCAATCTAAACTCATTGTGTGCCTTTTAATTGACAAAATGCCGAATAAGCCTTCTGTAAAAGTGCATAAAACAGAGTTGAAATTATGTTCATGAACATACTTAGGAACCATAAAATTCTTGGAAGGGAATCTCATTAAATTTCCAGTCGTAAAAATCAACAAAAGCAAACAAAATTTCCCATATACCCGCACGTATATGTAATTGCATATAAAACCAAATCTAAAAATCTTTTATTTATGCTACCCACCCCCGAGTAAGGGCACTTTAGAAGGCACCATGGTGATATTTTAATTTTTGCAAACGACACTCAAATTGTACATTGGAGTGGCGTAAATTCGGGGTGTTGCCATTTTAATTCATTTGCAATTCTATCGCCCCGTAAAGGGGGGGGCTCAACAGGGCCCCATAAATGTAAGAATCTTCCCCAAAATAACCGCAATAAAATCAAATTGGTGTCAAAGGGGTTAAAGGGCCATCGTAAAATTCAAATGACATAAGCCGAAAGCACAAAAGAAAATTGAAAGCCAACAAAAGGAGGATGGGGGGTGCGGAAGGGCCTGGGGTGCTCCGGGTTATGAAATCTCCGATCTGTCCCCAAAAGACAATGAATCTCGGTTGCTATAAAATAAGCCGCCAAATTCGAGTGCTCCGTGTAATTGCACAGCGCCTAATCACTTTACGGAGCCCGGGCCTCCGAAGGTTTATAGGCCATAAAGTGCTGCACGAGATAACCGGAGCCCCCCGCGCCCCCCGCTCTGGCGCAAATCCACTTTTCCGGCGGAAAACAATTTTCATTGCCACAATTATTAGCAGTGCCCACGTTCCTCGCATGGAAGCCGCGGCAGCGTAATCAAATGCACAAAAACGATTATGATTCACACGTAACGCGAGCCGCGAAGCCCCCGCGGCAGTCGCGAGCTGGCCACCTTTTTGCCGCGACAATGCCGTTCCACAGGCGGTCTTCACGGCGACTAGGTCAGGACGGTGTTGCCGTCGACAGTCTCGCCATTAAATACTTTAAATTTAAATTGTTGTTTCCAAACATAAGCATACAACATAAAATTTAAGGTTCTCTTACGGCGTTAAATTAATTTTTTATACCCAAGAGCTGGAAAACTTCAAACAACAAAGGAAATGTTTATGTTTACTAATTTTTGAAATATTTCTTCTTTACTATGTGAAAAATCGACAAGAAAAGAAAACTACTTATATAATATGTATGTATATACGAAGTATCTTGGAAAAAATCCCGAATTTGTCTTGTCTTTATTTAGTACTTTCAATGTTAATTATACCGAATTAATAACAAATACATTATGAAATTTTGTGTGTGCCCAACTCTCTCTCCCTTGGGATTTTTTTTATGCTTGTTCTACCTCAGAGATAAACCCCACCGATATAGTTTATGCAATAAGAAATTGTAAACAGCACAAAATAAAATTCTTAAAATTATACATTTTAAATCTTCCGTCCACTACTTGATAAAAGGTTTGAATTTCATGGGTGATATACCTACATATGTAGATATAAATGAAAGCTTCCTTTATAAAAAGTTTGCCTAGCTTAGTTAGTAAAAATTAGTTGATTTTATAAGATACTTAGGATATATGTATGTAGCTAAAATTAAATACAAATTTACAAATTTTTTTTCAAATCCTCCAATACAAAATGTAGATACCATTAAAGATCACTAAAATTATGTTCAAAGTTCGCTCACAAACCCTCATAACTTTTATAATTTTCAATGAGTTTTGCAAATTTCTGGCAGAAAATTATTAAAAAAAAAAAAATTTAAAAACAAATCGATTTTTTGAAAATTTCAAATGAATAACGCAACCGGGGTTTTTTTACAGGTAATGCATTAATTCGTTTGATGTCGTTTGTTTAGATGTCGGTGATCGACGGTTGTCTGCGATTGGACCTCCCTGTAATAGTGCAGATAGATAGGTACCTAATTAATTAAGAGTTAGTTAATTGATCATTAAAAACTCGGTAGAATTGGCGTAAAAATCTCCGAAGACGGCAACAGCGACTGTGGGGTCTTCCCACGTCGTGGTCGGTCGACAGTAGTCAGTCAACGCGACGCGTCATTCATGATTTTCGCGACGGATGGAAGCGTTTGGATCTGCGACGGGCGGCGGCGGCGGGGATCGCTCGGATGAATGAGAACGCGATCGGTCCGGGTTCTGAGGGCCCCGCGGGTAACCCCCGCGAACGCCAAAAGCCCCAAATTAGCCCCACATACGCTGCGGGCGGCCCCTGTGCATTAATTCGCCACCCCCGCCCCGCCACTCCCCGGCGCACAAACTATCTCAATCTGAATGGATAAGTCAGCTGATTTCGCCATGTGTCGCGCTGTGTCGTCGCGAGGCCGGGGCTCCGCCAAACCACCGCTTCACAAATGAGACAGTGGAAAAATCACAGTTTTTATCAGACTCTCGGTCGCATTGTCTGCGTGCTTTAAGCCGTCGCGTTTTCTGCCTTCTTCTTCTTTGAAAAATACAAAAAATATTAAAACAAAAATCGCGAGGTCTTCGAAACATATCGTGTCCTGCGTCTAATCGTTGAGCCCTTCTTCCAACTATTTTTTTTTTTAAACCGAAACTGTTCTAAATTCAGTAGCTCTAAAAATTGACCACCGAAAAACCGCGAAACTGCCGCAGGTCTGTAAGAGAATAAAAAGTAAAATAAAAAATAAACAAATTGACCCAACCAGCAGCCGGCGGATTTCCTACCAAAAGGCGGTAATTAAATCGAACACCGCGACCGCGAGAGCCGCGTCAACGGCGCGAGTTGAGACCCGCGGCTACTTAGCGAAGCGCGTTCGAACCGCGACGATGACCCACTTCACGCGGCGGTGTGTTCAGTGATAACGGCCGACGCGCGCCTTTAAGGTGTCGTCTTTTGTGGTGCTCCTTTTTTATTACTTACACTTATTATTTTAATTTTATTATTCGCAACTAAGCTTTTTTCGCTATATTTTGTATTTTTTAATTCCTTTTAAACGTGTGTCCGCATCATTGCAACACTTTCTCAGTGCCCGTTTTAGTTCTTTTATTTTGCTGTTTACATTATTTCATTTATTGTTATTATTTTTGTTTTATTTCGCGGTTTGCAAAACCGCGACATAACCGCTGCACAGGCGTCATGTGATGAGCGGCGCGGCGGCGCAGGCTTAAGAACGCGTGCTTCTGCGCCGTGTGCTCTGTGTGTAAGAAGTTTTGTGCGCGACGCGACGCAACTGCGCATCATCGCGCACCGCCCTCGATCCGATCGATCGGGCGAAAAGTGATCGCTTCCTTGGAATCGGATCAAAAGATGGATTTTATTGCAGAATTATTGAAGATTAGGACAGAGTTCGTCAAAATCCAAGCGGAAAGAACCTTTCGGGGGCGCTCCAATTTGTTTCTTGTGTTTTTTTTTCGTCTTTTAAAGTTTCGAATTTCTTGTTAACGCTCCACTTCTCTCGCCAAGAAATATCATTGCACTATCCGCAATCAGAAGACTTTTACTTTTTTTCTTCTTATTTTCCTTGAGACATTCTGTGCATTGCGCGAAATTTTTGGTCAACTTTTTTATTTTTATTTTTGCTTCTCAAGTTGTGTAACTCCCACTTGTCTGTTTCTTCTGAATTTTATTTTCACCATCATCGGTTCTTTTTAAAGCTTTTTGTGTACTCAACACGTTAATCTTTGCACCTTTGCGTAGTTTGAACTAAAGAGAAACTTGTACTTTATTACGAAGTTTGCTGAATTTTTTATTTGCTCTAACTAAACTCAAGATTACAAGTTTATTAGATAGTACAAATAATTTATTAGAAGATTTTGAAATCTTTTTCATAGTTTACATCGTTTACTTACTTGTTAAAATTCTGCAGATCATAATTATAAACCAAAACGAGAATCCTACAGGCTACAGAGCATTGGAGGCTTTTTTATTATATTTTAAATATTAATTCACTGCAATGTTTTGGACTTCTGAGTTTCCTAGTTTTCGTTTTTTAGTCCTGGAATTTGGGAATAAAAAACATGGTTTTTTAAATTGAGATTAAAAATTTGATTTTCATGTTTCTTATCGGAACAAACACAAAAGTTGGCTTAATAAATATTTTTTCTCTATAAATCAATAGTAATTGCATGTAGAAAAAAAGTGTTTCGACGAAATTGATTGTACAATATACATATAGAAAAATATTGATAAAGTATGCTTAAACTTTTTTAATTTCGTTTAGTACCTACAACAAGCCTAAAACCCATGACGATTTGAATTTTTAACAAAGCACTGAGTTGCCATCTCAAAGCCAAATCGTAAAAGAGCGAAACTAATTTACAAGTTAAAAATCAAATATGTACATTCCTAAATATATTCTGAAAGTTTGAAAAAAGTTCTGTTTTGATCTCATTGTTGAAATAATAATTCCCAAACTTTCCTTATTTTTCTGCCCGATAAACGATAACTTTTGTCTTGGAAAAAATATTAAAAATCATCCAACTTCCCTGCAGTAAAAACAAAAACCTTTTTATTCCTGACCGGGAATTCCAAAATGTTTATGTGTTCCTGGAAATGGAAAAACCAAAAATAATTAACGAAATTGCCGGAAAACTAATTTATAAAAATTCCTGGTAAAGAAACCCAAGAGTTTGAATTTTTATGTTATTATATAGCTTGGCAAAATACTTGTTTTGGTATTTTATTTTTCGAGAGTGCAGATTGTTGAATAATGGGGAAAAACGCAATAATATTGAACTTTTAACCTATTTTATTGTAATGAAATATGTATATCAATTCTAGTTAGAATTTTCGGTGGTTGTGAAATTAAAACAAATATGTTATATGTAATGTAAATTTATAGCCTACAAATGAAAACTTGTATAAGGGGTCCACTTTTCCTCTTTGATAAAAACAGCTGCTCTTGGTTTCATGTTACATGATTCGAATTTCATTAATCTTCCAACATAATCGATGTACTTGTGTGTCACGTGCACAATTTGTAAAACTTTCCCCCAAATTCGTTATCACTCATTCCTCTTCAGCATATTTATTTTTAGACACGAAACCAATTAATTGGATGACGCCTACTTTTTCAGTTTAATTTAATATCATATTGCTGTATATAGAGTGGATATTGAATTGTGTTATTTAGCAAAATAATATTTAGAATTGGAATTGAGAAATATTAATATTTTTTTTTAAATTTAATTTGGAATTATTAATCTGAAATTTTATAGTTAGGTTTTAGATTTGTTTGTACTTTCTCAATATTCTTTAAACTATTAAAAAATTTCAAGTTACGCAAGTGTTAAAAAAGTATTTACTTTACATCAAATAAAGAGCGTCCATATATGTACCTTTTTCCGCCGTTTATTTTTTGTTTGTTTTTGGAACGCTAATTAAGACTTTATAATAATAAATTTGGTTTGAAAATTGAATATAAAAGGCTATTCGAAAAATCCTAACCATTGTATAAGGGAAAAATGTGTATCCTTTATAACTTCGTAAAAATATAATAGAATGTTTCAATAATTTGCCCTTTGCACTGTGGGGCCAAGATATTTCCTCTGAACCCACTTTGGCTTATTTGCCTTTTAAAAACCTAATGTGTTTCCGTATTCTGAGCAAAATTTAAGAAATTAAAAATTTGTTTTCGTGTTAAGGTAACATTTCTGGAAAAGTGGCTCTTATTTTTCTGTATTAAACACGATTCTAATTACATAGTTAGAAATTGATAATATGGTGAATTTATCCTAGATTTCATTGGAATTTTGTGTTACTGCTTAAGGCTCTTTCATTTGAACTTGAAATCAATAAGATAAGCCCTACCCTAAATGGGACGTAAGAAACGTCAACGTAACGTGCGAACGTGTGTAAAGTAATGGGGGCATCCTAAATAGACGTAAGAAAACCTGCCGAAGTTTCGTCAAATCTGGAAATGTCACTTAGCCGTAACGTAAAGGTGCCGTAAGAATCGCACAAAACGTAAGCAGACGTAAGTGGCTTTCAGAGGATTCAAATAAATTGTGAAAATAAAGTGTGAAAAATGAATACAAGTTATATAAATCTTTTAAATCTTGAAATCTTTTAAATCTTCCAATAAGCTCATCTTGCCTTCACAAACTTCACGGCACTTTACGTTTCTGTTTCGGGCGAAATGTCATTTTTGATGTCCGTAAGCTCGCGTCGTTAAATACTTACGTTACGTTACGTTTCTATTTAGCGTAGGGCTTAATTTGTTTTCATTTCCGGCTATGGATCTTGTGGTTTGTTTTTAAAAAATTATACATACCTACTACAGAGTCCTTTTTGGGTTTATATTTCCTGAACTAAGAAAACTTTTAATTTCGAAGAGCTAAATCCATTTGGAATGTTCCTGAATATTGGTATACTGTAGTATTCAGGGCTACTGAATTTAAATATATGATGTTAAAATCTATAAAATATCAATTTAATATTGAATTGAAACTGATATTACATCTATGGCATTGTTATTTAAAAAGAAATTATTTTACTATTTTATATCTAAAAATTAATTCTGCCTAAAATTTTCAAATAAACCTGTTCCGTTTGAGGCCCACCTGGCAGTTTTTTTTTCTGTTCCATCGGGCATCAATTCATATCTCTAAAATTAACCCTTTCAGCATCGTCAATAATTCACAGAGTTGCTGACACACATAAAGTGACAAATATAGCCTATGTATATCAAAATCAAATTGCGCATCGCTGACAGCCTCCGAAAATACGACAAAAACATGGAACACCTGTTCCTGGGGCCGCAGAAATAGTTCCTCCTCCGGTTTCCCTTTTTCCAATCTATTTCTGGACCCCGTGTAGTGCTTCCTTATTTATGGATTTTCGGGTGGGGTGCCCCTTTCCCAGAATAAAAATGCGTTTTTCGAGTTGCCTGGTGTTCAGCTACTCGCCCGGGATAAGTGCAAACGTGACAGGAGCAGAGCTCCACAAATATGGGGATAGTGGCGGGAGTGGCTTTTTTTTATTTCTTTTTCTTCTTGCCACCAAATGAAAATTTTTCTGGCGCACTTAACACGTTTCAAAATTAATGTGCACTTTTGCTAAGCCGCCACCCCCACAAAACCAGGAAAAAAAACCTTTGCCCAGTTTATGAGTTGTTGTAGGGTTGCGCACAAATATCCCAGAGCTCATTAAATTTCCTAGCTGGCCAGTCTCAGGTCCTTGGGGAGAAGTCAGGACAACTCCAGGACTAGCAGCGATTGTAAATCAGAAAATAGTGCATTTGAAAAAGAGCACGAATAGTGAAAAGGGAAGGAAAGGGATGCTCAAAAGAAGCTACCCAAGTTCTTATCGCAGCGCGGTGGTCCAGGAACGTGTAGGGTTAGGGATTCAGAAATGAAACACAACCCGAAAAGACTGGCCTTGTCCCACAGGAGGCGTAGAAGCCGTAAGGGTGCCGAGTTCATTTTAATTTAATTTTCCACAAAACCCCCACCGGCCGGCGGCGCACCGCACATTCAATCCATGAGTTTTCGCTGCTGCTTTTGTTTCGGGAAAAACCTCCCCCTATTTTTTGACAAAACCCTTTTTGTACGGTAATTTTTTGGGTAAACCAAACACAAGGGCTGCCTCTAATGTGTTAGGAGGGTATTTAAATTAAGCCCCCCACCACTTTTGCGGAGCGCTGCAGCTTAAAGTTCCCGGAAAAATGCGGAACCTCCTCCTCCAGAACTTTTAGCGGGTCATCCATTGGATGAAAAGGATGATAAAAAGAGCGCCCACCGGGTGCACACCCTTTTTTCCCGGCTGGACAGATATTAGAAAATATGTTTGTATGCTCTTTCCTTTTTTCGACCAAACCGGACAGTATCCGTCTTCCCTGTTTGTATAACACTTTTTTTTTCAAAAAACGAATACTGCCCTACTCGGGGATTTTGTTGATTATTAATGTTTACCCTATCCGAAAAAAATAAATAAAAAAAAAAATTCCAACCCTTACTTGTGCCGAAAAATGCTCGCAAATTAAAAATATTTATTTTTTCCCTGCAGAAGTCGCCATTAACTAGCCTTAAAAAAATGCGCAGCGGTAAGCTCAGTTTATCACCGTGACTTAAGTGTTATGGAAATTTTGTCCGGCTTTTTTTTTAAATTCTTAAGGGTGAAAAAGGGCCACACCACACCACCACCCAACTTTTGTAGGAGATTTATTTTACTTACGACTTGGGACGGAAGATGTGGAATATCTTCCGGCTTACTTGATCTTTTTTACGCTAAGGCTCAGAGTCAGCAGTTTTAGATATTAAGAGTCGCCCCTAATGCAAAGGCATGCACTCACTGGGTGGGTTCTCTGATGGTTTTTCAGTTTTCAAGAGCAAATTGTAAAATCCACCCTTTGCGAAAAAGATTAAAAAAGTAAAAAGTCCCTGAATTTTGTCAGCTCAGATGAGAACTGTTTTCCTTACTTGCAGAGATGAAAAAGTTTTTCTTGAGGTCTCTTACAAGAAGTCTTAAGGCTTTTTTATTTAACTTTTAAACTACAGTGGCCTCATATTTCATAGTGGCCTATTTCTTAAAATAAACCACATATCACAGTCAAGAGGTTACTGGGCCTGCGGCTTTTATAGTATATACATATGTATTTAAAAATAATTAAAATAAGATTCATGCCATCCTGGTATAACCATGACATGATTCACCCACTTGAATGTTTTGTCTTCGGTTGCTGTAAGGTGTATAAATAGAGTAATTGAAAGACATTCCTCCTCTTGATTTGAGTTCGAGTGGACAAATTGGTCTTGGAATTTCTACTGTAATATAACTCCAATATATTTATCAAAGTGGGAAAAGATCTCTTTGTATGAACAAGAGCTAGAAAGTAGAAAACATTACGTCAAACATGTTTCGAATTGTTTTTAAAGTTTTTATAGTAAAATATATAATACGTTGCTAGTCTAATTTGTTAGAAATTGAGGTGCTTAAACTTTAAACTTGCAGCCTAACCCTTTCAAGAGTACGCGAAAACTCATATATGTATGTAGGTGTGAAATTAGATAAATCTTTCCAAAAATAACTACTTGGCTGAATTTTGTTTTCTTAATTATTTGTAAATAATTTAATAAACAAATTTTTTGCGTATGCGTTTATAATAAATAATATAATGAATTAAATTATTAATTTGGTTAGAATTTTCATAAAAAGTACACTTTGGAGCTTTTGGGAACATTGATTTAGAATATGTTGCCAAAACTGTTCCAAATATTCTTGTTGTTTCGCAACTATATCGTCACAATTTAAGTTTATATGAAAAAGTTTTATTAGAGAAAGCCGAGTATTCTGCCAAGTTTCTCACCTGGCCTTAAAAAGTGAGGATTAAAGCGTTGGTATAATTTGGTTATTGGATTTTATTAGACATAGGCAATTTTCTGACAAGAATGGCCCACATGTCCTCCATTGGATTTTAGACGGGAGAGCATGCTGCCGAATTTAAAATAAGTACAAATTGCAGGGTTTTGAACTCATAATAATATTTTGCGATTTTTATGCACAGCTGCATTACTCTGTCTAAAAATCTAGTTCACCTCACTGTTTTACTGAATAAATGCCAATAATTTATTTTCACCATTAGGGATTAGGGGGTTTACTCCCCGTCATTACCGAATGTGTTGTTCATTTTGCTATCAATTTCACGACCTTTCAGCAACTTTTTCGTTAAACTATATATGTATGAACCCCACTACAGTTTGTTTCAAAATCAAAATAATGTTGTGTTCAAAACCTTGCCCTAATTTGGTTTTATAGTTGTGATAAATAATGGTAATATTTTATTTCTATTTCGAATTAGCTTGTTTTAAGTTCGTGTTACCAAAGGATATTTAGTTCCTTATTGAGAGCAAGAAAATATTGTTCGATTTTGTAATTGTTTTAAAGCTCTGAAACAGCAATTTCATGCTTTTCTTTCAAAAATGGCGATTTGAATACTTTTTCGACCAATGTACTTTGTGAGTCTCTAAATTCTAAACATGGAGTATTTTGATTCAGCTCTGGTTGTTGCTACGCGAACGGGCCCCGTTTCCCACCGCCAAACCTCCCCATTAAAAGCGTCATTATTGCTGGCGTACTTAAAAACCAACATTGACATTAAAAGCAAAAATCCGTGAGCGGCAAATTCACACATTCATCACTTTTTTTCCCATTTTTTACGTTTTACACGCCCCAAAAAAAATTGTAACGAGTATCACAAAAGTCCCCCGCCGCTGTCGTTGTAGTCGTAGTCACGGCGAATTAAAGCGAGAGCTAATGCAAAATTTGTGCTTTAACTCAGAGCGATTTTACAACTCATCGGGGGACAATAAAATTTGACCCCATAACACTTTCACCCGGAGGAGCCAGAAAATTAGATGAACTTCGGAGCGCACTTCGGGCTTCGGGTGAGTGGCAAGAAAGTTACACGCGCCCCATTTCGCCATTTCAAATACGGAGGAGTTTAACTTTAGAGCTAAAGAGCTGAGCAATTAATTCTTTGGGGGACTTTTTGGAGCTATTGTGCAAATGACGAACTTTATCAGTTCCAAGAATCGTTAGCTATTCGCTAATTAGTATGAATTTTTTAAATAAAATATAAAAAATTGTAAAGTTTTAAGGGCATTGTAGTATCTCAACCCACACCACTGAATCTTCTTAATTAATACGAATTTTTAGCGAATGGAAAACTGTCTTTAATTCAATCATTAATTTTCGGTCACTCTCCATTCATTCATTCATTCATTCGTCGAGCTGACGATGTATAAAAAGAAAGATAAAAATTAAAAAAAAAAAAAAGAAATATCTCTGACCGATCGATTTATCACCAATAAATTATGTCGCCCAATGGGGCCCTGAACTGAGTCGAGGACCGCGGGTGCCGTGGGCCCACTATTCTTGATCACCCTATAAATTTTAATTTGTCGTCAGGTAATTTTTTGTTTTCTGTTTCTTTTTATTGTGTCTATGTGGTGCCCCCCGCAGGCTGCCATGAATATGGAACAGGTACAATTGTGAAAATGCAGAAATACAAAAAAATTTCGGGCCCAAGTGCACCTAAACTTTCCTTTAGAAAATGTCAACAATCGAGAAAAACTCCAAAAAAGTACGCCCTGCTAGCTCAGGTGTCTGTTAGGGTTGCCAGATTTAACGGATTTTAAAACTGCAGATTTAATTTAGATTCAAGTATTGAAGAAAATTTCGAAGCAACGATCTGGAGGAGATACTCAGTAATTGTGATTTCAAAACTGGTAATGATTATTGTGGCAGTTACTTTCAAAATGTCAGGAGTATCTTTAAAACTATGTAAAGTCATCTCTTTAGATTTCCTGTAGGGTAAATTTTTTGAAATTTTTATATCTTTAGTACTTTCCAAGATTAAACGGAGGGAATTACAATCTTATACAGTGTCTAAAGAGAACGATCCTGGCAGACGAATGAGCATAGGCGATTTTATAAAATTTAACTAAACCATAAAAATTCATACATGCTAAACTTGTGCTTGTTTTTTTTGAAGATTTTTTTCTACCACCTTATTTATAGCCTCCCTATCTCTTTAAGGGAAGGTCTTAAAACATTTTGTTTGTTTGTTATTTTTAAAAGTTCTATTAGTATCTAAAACATTGTTGGACCACAATATTTATTAAATGACTGCTATCAGATACCTGGCAGCCCGTAAGCATCGTGAGTAGTCTGCGGTTTGTTGATTTTGTAATTTTGTCGAATTTCGGGCATTTTTGTGCACAGCATGTCACAATGCCCCCGTGGGGTCGAGTTGGGGCTCCGATGTTTCGCTGTTTTCTGAATGTTCGGCGCCGCACGCCGCCGTCGCGTCGGTCTATCGGTCGACGAGAAGCAAAAAAAGAAATCGGTCAAAGAAAACTGCGCCAATATGTGCCGCGGTCAGTCGAACGCGGTATGCAAATTGACCAGCGAGCGCGGCCCCAGCACGGAGTTTGTTATGCAACGATGTCGGTGACGCCGCCGCTGCTGGCCACAGCTCTGCGATATTTATTTATTTTTCTTATCCCCATTTTTCACTTTCGGGCGTTGGATTTCAATTTTTGGCGATGGTTTACATTTTATCGCTGGTTTATGGGTCCGTCCCGAATCCAGAGAAACGGGGGGAGGATAAGAGAGATAACATGAATTTCCGAAATTGGAGTAAGATATAAGCCCGTATCGGGTCGACGGGACGGAGGCGCGGGGGCGTTGAAGGCGAATGTCTTGCGAATCTCCAGTGGGCCCCAGCGAACAATCTGAACGGGGCCCCGAGCTGAGGCGACCCACATGTGTCGCATGTTGGAACGTATGTGCCGCCGAATGTGCGGAGTCCCTCCTCGGTGATGATGGCCCCCATAAAACCCATAAAAAACGACAGCAACAGCGAAGCCAACGGCGGCAAAAACAACAAGGAAATCGAGATTCTGGATTCTGGATTCGGGATATTCTGGGAAACAGCCAGGGTGGATATTCATAGGGCTCCTCTGTATCGGGCCTGTTATCGGCACTCCCGCACAGAGCATTTTGGGTGGGTTGGAGGCTCGGACCACCCCACCGCCCCGTGTTTTCTGAACTCTCCTCAGCCCAACTCCCCGCTCAATGGGCGAATCTTGGCAATTTTCCCTTCGTCCTTTAGGGCGATAAATCAGATCCCCAGATTTTGGGAATGTTAAGGCAGACAGGCTAACGTAAATTTGACGTGTTTTTGTTTATAAATTCCTCCACTCGAGGGGTATATATTCTTGGGGCCGTGTTTGATGTATGTCGCCCCATCCTTGGGGATCTGGATCTAATTTACTTTTATGCGGTGTCGATCCATCAATGCAACCGTGCCAATCGTCTTTTAGGATGGTATTTTGTTTTTTCTTTTATTTTCCGATCGCCTCTCAACTTTCTTTCTCTTATCGGATCCGTAAATGACATGTATTCGAATTTAGATTGATATCAGCCTGGAATTAGGAGGTTCCCCAGGGATGCGGGGAGACAGCTCATCGTTATTTATGAAAGGAGAGGATGAAACAATTTTAAAGAAAATTAAATTAAGGCGAAGGAACAGAGTATTTGATGAGTGGGAAAATGGGAAAGATTTCGGATATCGTTTCATTATGATATCCGCGAATCGGAGCGGACATAGTAACAAATTTTTACATAATTAAACGATCACAATAAGTTGCCATTATTCATCTTTGGGAAAATACAACATGAAAATGTCTCATCATTATACATGGAAAAATACCAAACCATATTTAAGACATGGAGAGATAAAGCTGCCACAACTTCAATTTTATCAATTTTATTCTATTTTTATAGAATATGTTCCGTAGTTTATGAATTCGTAAATTACAATATCAAAATTACAAATTGAAAGTCGAGATATGTACATATGTATGTATGTATGTATATGTAGAAACACCATATCTTTTTGAATCCCAAAGGAAGTCAAAAAAGGATTGGCTTTACTACTTAATTCTTTGAATTTTACAATCGACATACTCAAAAGTTTTTTGAGGCAGCTTCTTGCGAATTTTATTTTCTAATATTTTTAATTGCTCCACGTGACGTAAAAGTAAATTTTAACGATGTAAAATGTTTATGACATTTGCTCTAATAGCAAGAATTTCTGAGCTTCGTATTTTTTTGCTAATGTAATGATATAAAAATATTTAAATTTTAATATTTTATTGTAGGCAGACTTTAATTTTTTGTTTTGATTCTATATATTTATTGTGTGAAAAATGTGTTTCATAACAAATTTGAAATCAGCTCTGTCAAAATCTCCAATTTGATCGCTAGATCATTTCCGTTGTTAAATTAGGAAATAACCAGTTAAGAAGTTATAGACTTTTTTCCGTAAATAGTTTCTCTACTTTTCGTTGGTATACTCTCATTTTAGGTCTTCAAAAATTCAGATCATTGCCCATGTCGAGTGGCAATGTAAGTGCCGCAGCTCATTAAAATATAAGAGGCATACCGCGAAACAGCGAACAGGTCTGGGCGTAGTAACGGTACAGACGCGACATACGCGGTAATAACTGCCCATTGACATGTACGGTGCATCGGAGAGCGGTCTTTATGCGAATTAAATGAGACCAGACTGGCCGTATGCGGAATGAATCTAAAAATGGGAAAATATTGCGTCTGGGAAGCAATCAGTTGAGTTGAGTGACTGCCGTTTATGAAGTGATCGAAATCGATAGTGCGCCCATTACGCGGACGTTACAAAACGCTCAATTTTGCGGTAATTTGGCATCATGTCCGCCAACGAGATCCACAAAAGCGGTGCTCGTGATCTTTTTATTCATCTCTCCTTTTGTGTATTTTTGCATTATATTCATTTGGGTCTCCGTGTCATTTGTCGGCTGACGAAAACGTGACTATGTCTGTCGTCCGTCAGCTGATCCAATCTGCGATCACCGGACGAGATCTTAAGTACGCAAAGTGGACGCGGCCATTGGGCCAGGCAATTCAATTGCATTGATGCAAACTGCTACTTGATGCATTAAATTGACCCGCATATTAATATGTTGCGCCGCTCGCGTTTTCCGCGCAATTCGGACGCACACATTGCGCCTTATTTTTGCCACGGGAGGGATATGACCAATTGTGGACCTCAATGAGGAGGGCTGCTCCGACATTTTGGTCTTTGTTCGTTATAAACCAATTTTATTTTATATATGCAGTTTAAGCTTTCAGCGTGGAACTTTCCAAAGTTTTATAAGCGACTTTTTTCCCATTTTAATTGGTTTGCTCAACGGGCCAAAATGGTTTCACTTTTCAGGTATTTCTCTGTGCTTAAACCTTTTAGAAATGAGCTCTCATTTGCTAGTCCATTGTGCAGGTGATCTCGTTTCATTTAAGCAATGCCAGACGACTTGGCATGCATTTCGATAGTTGCTTTTTTTGTTTTGTTCGTATACAACTAACGCTGTTGCGAGCAGTCGACATGATCGCAAAGTGATCTCTTACCCATTGGCACTTTCGAAAGTACAATTTGAAAGAATTAGCAGACATTTCAGAAGTATTATTCATATTGTCCTCAAAGTTCCAGACTATAAGAAAAACGACATAGTTTTTATTTTTGTTATAAAATAATGTTCTTGAACTAGACGTCCTTCGATCGTCTTCAACATTCTGAACACAATTTCAAGGTTTTGTTCAGATCAAGCAGATCTTAGTTTTTTCTTAGTGATTACTAACAAAACCATGTTATGCCAATCCGCCGATAAATCGCTGAATCATTTTGTTGTTGCTTAATTGCACACTTTTTCATTATGACTTTTCCTGGGGTTCGCTAAAATTTCTGGCTGCATTAGAACATTGGAAAACTATGATTTTTTATAATGCGTAAAAAAATTCTGAAGTTGTAGATTTGATACTCTATGTACATAAAATCATTTCTTAAATCTTACATATTTTTTGACCCAATTGAATAAATACAAACCCCTTGGCCTGTGTACCCAACATTTTTTAAAACCATGAGGCCAGATTGTATTTTTTCGTGAGTTTCTGGTGCTCTGAATGTGAATCCAACCTCGTTAGTTTAAATTTACGATTCTTCACTTGATGCTAATCAATTTCCGCATATCCACCAATATGTCAAACGTATAAATTTCAACTAATGATTTTTCGGAGAACAACAAAGATATTGGAAAAATTCAAAATGATTTTTGATGGGAAAGAGGAGTACTTAAAAGATGCCGTAACGAACTTTATGGAGATAAATTAATTTGCGGAGTAATATAATGCCGAATATGGCGAAAGCATTTTTAGATTAGGATTTCTCAAAAAGGTCATATGATAAGCTTAAAAGATGACCCGATTGCCATTTTCCTTCAATGTCATTATAAGCAAAATTTCACTGTTATTTATGTTTGAAATAAGAGGCTCGAGAAATTAAAAATATATGTTCGCGTATTAACATCAGATAAAAATAACATATTTTATTAAAAATTAATAGTTTCATGTTCCGCAAATCTATAGTGTTAAGGAGCTCATAGTAAAATTGTAACATATAGGTATTGTTGAAATCCATTTAAAAATTGTTGCGTTATACTCCGCAATTCGTCTTAATGATCGCATTCTTAAATCTTTTACGCCCTAGAGGCTGAGAAGTGACGTCGGATTGTGGTGGCGTTGCGACACCATGGAAATAAACTCGAATCCGATCAATTTGCGCAACTGCTGCTCTACTGCGCGGCTAATTAATTACGTGGCAGCCCCAAAGCTGTCGGCACCCAAAGCCCCGCGGGGCACCCGCAGTAATAGCCACCGAATAATCGCAATGAGAGAAAAAAATAGAAGAAATTGTCCATTAAATTCCACGGGGAAAGTCAGCCGCTCCATTTGCGGCCGCGGGCCAGAACGGACCGATAAGTTTAATTTTTTTTTTTGGATAAATAGAGAGCTAGAACCGGCCACCGGATACGTGCGCTGAATAATCAAAAACCCTCGGGATGAGATGCAAATGGAAATCGCCCGGCTAATCCAAAATCCAGGTGTCGAAGTGGTGCTAACTTTGGAGATTGTGCAATTGTTTCCGGAACGTGAACGGGGAGCTTCCAGGTTTTTTGGCTTTGGGAATTGTGATATTATGCACCTCGGTTATAATGGGAGACGACATTTTTCCATCGATTTATTTATTAGTTTTGATTATTTTTTTTTGGAGGTGATAATTCATATCGCAAATATGGCCAGCAACCACCGCAACACCGCGAGAGAGCGCCTTTAATCAAATTCGAAGGCTGCGGTAATTGAAACTGATGACACCGGTTGCGAAGTGGTCGATTTCTGGTCGTGTTGTGATGCATGCCACACAGCACGAAAATTTGTAAACAGAATGTCGACTCCACACACACAGCACACGGCACGGCGCGGCGGCGGGTTAGACATCGATCGTAAATTCCCTGGAATTCGTGTAAAATTTCAAATAATCCCCGGGAACGTGGTGTGCAACGAAAAATAAAATGATTTTGTGCTCTTCGCCGGTGTCGCCTCACCTTTTCACGTTCGAAAAATATTTAAGTCACGCGGGGGCCGGTCGGGGCGTGGCGGAAGGGAAGGGGTGTGGACATGGCCTTAGACTTTCTTTTTCATGCTAAGCAGGAGACAGGTGAAACCGAAAGTGAATTTGATACGTGGGGCCGTAACTCACACGCCGCCGTCACCGTCGCCGGCAACGCGATGCTTGGCTAATTCTCAGTGATTGATTCGGGTGTCACAAGCGATAGATAGAAAATAAAAGATAGAAGATAGACAGATAGATCTGTAGAAGAGACAGTCTACGGCGTCTCAAGTTTCAATCTTCACACTGACCTTCCTTGGGCTATCGTTTTAAGAAAAAAAAAAAAAAGTGCACACCTTGGCTTTTTGCTACTTACTGCGGTTTTACTTACTCACGTTCTAACTTTGCACACTTCCTGCAAAATGTCGCGTCGCGTCGTGCGGCCACAGTCCAGTGACAGAGCACAAAAAGCGGCGACTCCGCAAATGAGGGGGCCCCCTTGAAATCTTTGATCAAAGCCTTGCGTGTCCTCGGAGGGGGCTGACTAATTAAGATTGATACTTTCACGCAAAACCAAATGCTAACCGCATGCCTAATTCAATCTGACTTTTCTAGGAACTAATCAGCGCCGATGGATTTTGGCTTTTTACTTAAATTGATTAAATTCGATTTTCTTCCTATGTAGGCCTATACCGTCAGTAAAGTGTGTGTTTTAACAGCCTTTGATCGAATTCCATTAAATAGGTCAACAGATTGTAACCCTCCGTATAGTAGGAGGTAAATTATTTAAACAGTCTATCTTTTAGAAAGGACTGGTTTCATTGCTGCTTTGAATATTCAATTTTCACTTTTGAAGAGTATAAATAAACAAATTGGTTGAGATCAACGTAAAAGGAATTTCAATTCATGGCAATATAACTTTGAAGTACAGAAATCAAAAGTTTAATGCCTCACATAGTGGCAGAAAAAAATATCCTCTAGAACCACTTTTAAGTTTGATTATTTAAAGGATTCCGTATTCAAAATGGAAAAATACGTTTTGGTTTTATATCGCTGTCTGTCTGTTTGTTAATTATGTTGGTCATTTTTAACACTATCGACGACTAAATGTGCGGTTGACATATCATCAAATTCACGAAAAAATGTTTGTCTTTATTTTATAGATATCACTGTGGATTCAGATTACAGACAATATAAAAAGAAGTCTTTAAAACTCAATTTACGCGCAATCTTTACTGATGTCTTAAAAGATGCCAGGTTTTATTTAACTTCATCTTTCCGTCCATCCGTAAATTAAGTTAGTGCATACAATACAAAATGCATAATTGTAATTTATTACGAAAAAAATGTTTCTTTAAAAATATTAAAGCCACAAATTCATTTAATGGCAGACGTATTTATTCAGAAAAACGCAGTTACAAAAACATTATTCGTGTCCTTCAATAGAACAGGTAAAGTTACTTAGAGTGTGAATTTTTAATTGCGTGCAAACAATTATTGCTGGAACCAAATAAAAAAGTTTGCGAATTAGGTACAAAATACGCAGACTTTATTTACATTTACCTAAGTGCTCGGGGAAAATGAATTTTGATTCTACAAGTCATTTTTATAAACTCATGATACCATTCATTCAAACATTCCTTCACTAATGAATTTAGTTTTTTGTTTACATTTATAAGGTGTAATTAAATTATTTTAAAAAGCGTTAGCTTACAAATTTACAAATCTTAGATTTGATGAATTTAGAAAATAGTTTGTCATCAATTATATGATATCCAAATTATTTTGGTTTTTAAAATTTTTATTTGATTTGTTTTGTTCCAAAATTTGATATATATTTCATTTTTGTTCTGGAAGAGAAAAATTACCTAAAAGTATGTTGTTCCTCTAGACTTTCTTAAAGTTTTTCGCTTTTTATAAATGATCCTTCAGTCGTTTTATCCGTTCCCAGGGCATTTTTCTGCAAGAGAAAAGCATTCACTTTCTCATCAAGTAAATAAATTTCCTCCAGATTGTGCTCCATACTCGAGTCCAGAGAAAGGGTTTATTGATTACGATCAATTGGCGTGCACAAAATGGCGTTCCGCCCTCGCGGTCCCGCTTCACACACATCAGGCGCCCTGGGCCCTCTCTAAGCTCGTTCAAATGACTTCAACCGAGAAAATGCTATCAAATTTGAAAATCTGCGAAACATTTTCCTCTCGTTGCTTTTCGCAAATCGATCGATGCCAGCGTGCAGAATTTTGTAGGTCTCGCGCATCCGATAACTTAATTTAACGCGATACATTTTCCCTTGTGCAAAATCCCTATTTTTTCATCAAAACGTGAGGCTCCGCACCCAGCAGTTGGTTCCGCCTCCGCTCCCTTAATAAATTTGTGTGGGAGGTTTAAAAAGGAACGCCGCTCTACGCGGAGAATTCTAATCAAGGATTTTTGGACCAGCTTAGTCCTTTAAACTGCTCACTCGCAGTGTTATGAGCACCATTTGTTACAATTTGTTTTTCTTTTTCAGAATCTGTTAAATATTTAAGACAATTTTCAAATTTAACTATCAAAGTTTAAATCCAAAACATATACCGGGTAAATTTGACTTATCCTACTAAAAAAGCTTTAAAGTACTAAGGTCTCATAACAGCAATATTTTTGTATTAAATAAAAAGTAATCAATTTATTTAAGTAACTTCTTTACATACTTTGTTTATAATTTGGTAATTACGATGATAAAAAATGTACCTGACCGATCACTCGGAGCAAATTATCTGTAGATCAACGTTATTAAGGAACATTTCGATAGTGGGTGGTGTCCCTCTGGGGAGTCGCTAGTATTTTAAATGCATGAAGTCGCATTGTTCGCTTCTTGGTATCTTTTATATTTTAAAAGATGTTTGTAAACTCTAAGTTTCTGTTGAACCATATACATACATACATATTTGTGGAGTGGACTGATTTTATTCGCCGATTGATTTCTGGTTGGATTCTATCTAAATGTAAAAGGAAGTATACGTCTAACCTTTTCCACTTTTGCGTAAAATAATTATTTCATAACCTACATATTTTAAGTTTTCTATGAATATTCACCACCACATCTGTTTTCTCTAATATCGGAAGTTGCACACTCGGAAGCTACGTTCGAGAAATCCAAGAAAGTTTGTTATTATTGGAAAATAAGAGGGAATAAAATTGGAGCACTGGGAATAAAATTTTAATTAAGTAATTTTTTCCCGCTAATACCTTAATTAATTCGCTCGGTTATAAACTCTTTAGATTCAATTGATGCATTTTCGCAGTATCGCAAAAAATCGAAACTCTGTGGAGCTAATGGAAAGGAAAAATTAATTAAAACAAGAAAGAGGAAAAAAATAATTTAAGACGCTGAGGTAAACAATCGAAAACTCAATGAGTCCCGGAAATAGCTCCTGTCCTTTACTGTTGATAGTCATAGTGTAAACATTCGGAAGAAATCGATTGTTCCTCCGGGCACAGTGTTCACTTGTTAGTTATCAAAGTTGGTCGACAGCGGAAAAAAAATACTCGAAAGTTCTTCGTCGAATTAAAAGTTTTTCATTCGACAAATAAAAAGTTTTTGTATTTTTATTCTATCGTCGTTGCCGTCTTCGACATAAAACTCTGAATTTTTTCCCGGTCGAAGAGTGCAAACATTGGAAATTGTGAAGATACGGAAAATTTTGTTCGAAAAAAAGTAAAAACAAAAATATAAGGTAAAAATAAAGGCAAAAATATATAGCACTATATAAAAATAGAAGCGCTAAGAAAAGTGCAAAACCATGTTCCGAGCATACGGTTCGATGCCGAGTTGCGGTGTTGTCGGGGATGCAGCCCCAATTTTGCGGAGCCCATTAGATGCAGTCCCGTGGGTGAGCCCCCTGGCGACCTCAACGACGGCCACAACGATCGTAAGCGCAATCACGACAACGAGAGATTTTCAATTTTCGTCAACCAACGGGGGGAGGAGCAAGAATGCGCTTGCGAGAAGCAACAATTGCGGGAGCAACGACAGTGACGACACCAATTCCCAAAATAGTTACCGGATTATTCCTGAAAACAATATTTTCAAGGAGGACACAGTCAAAGGTATGACCCCAAACCGAATCCTAAATCCACATCCATCTAACCCCCGTCTATTGTTATAATTCAAGTGCGCCTTTATACTGCACCAAGACTGTTACCTGGCAACACTGGCGGTGTGGGGGCGGATTTAATCTAGGATTTATTGATCGAATATTTTCTCTAATTAATGCCGCCGATATTCCCTCTACACCGTACTCACAGAAATTATTCTATATCAGATTTACGAGCTTATTTCAAAAGAGCGTTCAGCTCGCCAAATTAAATTTTCAATGAATTTGATTAAAAAAAACTCTGCAACTTACCATAATGCTTTTTTTTTCTTTTTCTTCCAGGTGAGCTCTTTTCCAAGGTAAACTGCTTATTAGTTCGCATGCAGCTGACGAAATGAAATGACTTTTCGGGGAGCTCTGAGCATATTAAAAGATGGCTTTCGTTAAGTCCTGAGTGCTCTTTTCGGTGTAATTTGTCGCCAGGAGCGCAAGGAATGGGAAAAAGTCGGGATGGTAAAGGAGGGAGCTATTGATTTTGAATCCCTTTTTAATATTATATTGCATGTTTCTTGTCAGATGTTTTTACTGATTTAATGTTGTAATATGTACCGACGTTTACTCGACTCGATTTATTTATATTTGAATGGCTTTTGGTAAGAACTTGCACGATATTGAGAGCTATAGGAAACCTTGATATTGTAATTTTTTTATGAGCAATGTCAGGAATCGGTTCCTTTAATGCTTAATCAAAAATGCTATTCTAAATATTCGTGCCTTTGGTGTAGTATAATTCGTATATTTAAAATGAGTTTTACTTTTGCTGATTATTTATAATTCTTAAAAGAAAAATTCTAGGGTACCTAATGAATTCAAATGCAATTTTTGCTAAAATGAAAAATGATAGAATTTTAAAATTAGAAGAGGACCGGATTAAGCCATGCAGGCCTTTCTTCTTTTCGTAATTTATAAAAGAGATATTTATTTTTTAATGTAACTTAGTTTTATTTTCGTATCTACCAACATTATATGTTATGATAGATTGAATAACAACTATGAGCGTGAATTTAATAAAAATACCTAAAAAGATTAATCAAAATACGAGTCATTATGAACCGCAATCAGTTAAGGGATCAGCTTCGTTGCAATTGACCTCGATGCATGTATATATAACTTATGTGTATTTTTTATTTTTATTGTAGTAATCAGCCACTGATGAACTCGAATAAATTAAATTATACATATGTATGTATGTACATAGATATATGAAATTGGTAAAACTCAACTTTTTGAAAAAATCAAATGAGGACACTCTACATGTTAAGATTTAACTGGAACGTTGTTGAAATTATATTTTAAAAAGGGGATTCATACACTTTCAAACAAAAAAATCTCATATGTATCTCGAAAATCATTTTTTTTCAAAGATTTCAAACGCAATGACAATTATGAGTCATTAAAACTCAATTTCGTAAGAGAAGTTTCAATTTCGAAAAGCTACGTTTTATAATTTATGTGGAAAATGACTGCGTGTAGGGATACTTGGAGTTGTTGATTTAAATTTTGGTTCCTAATTTAAAAATATAAGAACGGGGGATTGAAATTTGACAGAGATGAGATTTTTGTTTCACAGATTTTAAAATTTTTGAATAGTAGTTGTTACTAATGTGATGATAGATTCTTGCTGGATTGTCAATACTGTCAAAAAAATTGAAAATGAATGCGCTAAAATTAATTAAAGTGATATATTTTGCTTTAAATCCCTCTAATTGAGGTTGGCTTACTTAAGGCTTTTACGAAGTTCGCCAATAAAATGTGAGTAAGTAATGCTTTGAAACGAATTTCCAAAATAATAAATACGATATTACTGTTCGATCGAAACTAAAAATCGAATCTTTTTTTTATTCCTTAATCTAATCTAAAGGAATACTTGAAATGTTTTTTCTATGTGAATAAGACCGATTTCGTAAAGGAAAATTGACTAGCATAAATCAGTTATTGGAGTTATTAAGCTAATTTCACATGAATACAAAATACCTTGGTGGTGTTTTGAGTGACTCTTTGACAGTCTGGCGGAATTGACTTGACTACCGTCAAAATGACCTTCGTGGAGGAAACAATTCCCTTCAATCGATTATTAAGTATCCACTCTCGGTTCGATGTTGATTACTATCATAAAAGATTACTGCTGGGTTGCGTCGCAGCGCACAGTCGCTGCAGCGTAAATGCACCGGCCTAATGGATTGCGTGTGCAGCGACCCGCTGAATTATGACTCTGGTGCGCAGTAAATCGCATGTTAATTAGCTGATCAACAGCGTCGGATTGGGTCCCTTTTATTATGATGCACTGCAGATGGTTCCATATTTCACAGCGGCCTTAACGGCAGATTTTAGCCCCGCGTAATGATGTCTTCATCATTTTGCGCGTTATATTGATTCAAGCCGCGGGGTTTCCTTGAACTTTTTAGGGGTAAGGAGAGAGGTACACGAGAGTTAACCCTTCGCGGAGAGATGTGGGCGGAAGCGTTCCGACACATGTCAGGATCCCCACCTGGTGATAAGGATTGCAGGGAATAAATCAGAAAATGTTCTGACAAGGGAATTTGAGGCGCCAGACACACGTAGAAAGTAAGGGAATCCAAGAAGGAGGAGCCCCCCTTCGCCCCCGCAGCCGAAGCTATAAACAGTTTTGTTACTTTCACCTGAGAAAGCCGTCAAAACGGAAAATACCGACACGTCCGTGGGCCCTCACTTCATCGTAATTGAATAATCCCAGCTCGCACGTAAAAATATCCCTCGCATGGAATAAGATTACGAAGATGCGGGCCTGGGACGATGAAAGGTATTAAAAGAGGGTTGACACATTCTGGCGGGTTTGGCGCGGGCCCTTTCTAAATTTAAAATGATAAAATCTTCTTCGGTAAAGGCGATACGCAAAAATTTCCCGCTCATCACTTTGTGCTGCCTGCCGGCGTGCTAGGTCTCGTAAAAGGGTTATATGGCTCCGGCTCCCTTAACCGCATTTAATGCCGCCGCCGGGCCACGAGTCCCTTCCTGAGCCCAACTGGGGGTCTCTGGGGCTCTGCATAGCTCTCCGAAGGGGCCGAGCCACGCCTCAATCCGAGTGGCACCAACATGCTCACTCGTGTCCCAAAAGTGATAGGTGTCAGACCATCCTTAATCCAGGGAAAACAATGACTGGCAGATTCACCTCAGAAAGAAAGCTGACTTTCACTCGAGAAGATTCGGGCTGGGTACTCGGGGGTACTTCCAGTCACCCCTGACTCATCCGTTTTCAGTTTCAGATAATTTTCAGGGAAAACAAAAGGGTTAAGGCTCTCTGCCTGACTGCCAAAATGAAGCCCCATACGACGCACAGATCTTGGGGCTTGATTTAAGATGGTTTTTCATTAGAAGGCCACAGCCTGTTCAGGATCTCGGTTAAAGCGTTTTCCTAAATTTCATGTGTAAAGGGCATTTGGAGGGCAAAATGTTTCTTTGTTTGGGATATTACGAGTGTTAACAAAAAAATGTTTTTTCAAACTGTGAGAAGTCCAAAAAGGTGCAAAATAATTTTCGCTTTGAAATAGATCCTTATAGATTTTAACAAGGTGTTTGAAGTCGGTGCGAAACCCTTCAATTTAGTGTCAAGTTTAAATCAGTAGGTAACCCAAAAAACACTTACCAATTTTTCTTAGTTTCTGGCACAATTTAATGTCGAAACGTTACCTACTATTTTAGAATCACAATTGTTAATTTTCAATATTGGACACTGAATATGAAGTTAACGGAATTCAAAGACTAATTATACATTTGTACGAGATTTTTAAAATAAAGATTTTAAAAATTTCTTACTTGTCCTGAAAGAAACTCAATTCAATAATTTGTAACTTGTCCACATAATGCACAAATAATGGGCAAAATGAAGAGGTATTTAAAACCTTGCGAAAAAACGAAAAATGACGAAATCCTAAAAAGTAGGTATTAGGTAGGTACCTACATTATTTCAATTTAAAAATACCCGTTGCTTATCAATTTTAGCCTCCTAATAAAATTTTAATAAAGTAAATAAAAACAGATATTCTAGAAAAAAATTGATTTCATACTGTTTTTAAAATTTGAAAGTCTGCTCTTTGCTTATTAGTTATTTTTAGTTAGAATACAGTCTTCATTTTTGGGCCGTCACCTTGTGTTTTTTAAATTAGTTAGAATTTGAAAAGTCGAACATTTAAGGGCTAGTTTCATTTCAAATGACTGAAATTATATTCAAAAACCAATCAATGATTTGCATGCATCATCCTTGATTTTTAAAATTGATCACCTAAATAAAAAATAATTTTAAATTCAATTATATTTCGCCAAAATAGTCAATATAATCCTGAAATATTTTTTTAGTTTTGGCATGGCCTTGGGTGTTTCTGTAGAGTGTTGAAGACCTATAGAATTTATTTTATTTATGATTATAGCATAACATTAATGTCTGTCTAGCAATTTTTTTACCAGCTTTGTGGTGAGTTAAATTTTTATTGCTCAGATAATGAGAAGATTCCTGCGTCGAAAGAACTGCAATGTTTAACCTTTGCGTGAAAAGATAAAATATTTCGTTAACGCCAAGGAATCCCGAGTCAGTCCTTCTCTATGGAGCAAGGAGAAGGTTTAAGTTCTGGGTGTGGAACACAAAAAATGCATTAACTCTGCTCACACCTGCCGCCCTTAGATGGATTTAGGAGTAAATTCACATTAAATACGCGAGCAAAAAAAAAATTCATTCATATAAAACTTAATTAAAGCGTTAGAAAGTCCGCACGAGAAGAATTCAAATGGTCCGTGTCTCGGACGCCTCCGTCCCTCTGTATTTGTAACATTTTCCAGGTGAGGCTCCGCTGGCACCGTGTCGGTTTATACCTTCTTGAAGAGCTGCGGCGAACGGTGGGCAAAAAGGCGCTTCAAATGGGCTTCCACGTGCAAAAATTCCGCCCGAGAAAGGGTTAAAGCTCATTAAAACTCCGGGTAAATTCCAATTTACGTAATTTTGTCGTGAAGCCCTAGAAAGTCCGCAAATTGATTCACTTGCCCCGGTCCTACACACTCGTGCCCAGGTAATCTGCAGCGCACGTTTCCCGTCCCAGCAACACACGACCACACACGTTCCCAATTTACTGGAAACCTTTAAAACGTATCCTGGAGGATGAATCTCCTTGGGTAGGGATTTATCAAAATTGGTAAGTGTTGAGCTAGTGTCGGATGGAAGGGAACTTTCTACGACCGGCTCAATAAGCAGGCAGATTTGCACAAGGTTCGATTTTCGGGGGGATCCGAGCTTTGGCAGGGTTTTCGGAAGATTCCATCGCGCTGAAAGGGTGCTGCTGCCTTGTTTCCTTTTCTTAAGTGAACCAAAGACAAATGCCTTTTCATGTTTTCATTGAAGGAAAAGGAAACCAAACAAGAAAAGAGGTGTCTCTTCTGAAAAAAATTGAACCCTATCGGTTAGACTGTTTGTCTGTCCGTCAACGTAAATTTTACAACTTCCAAGCGGATGATCGTAGGAAATACTTGAATTAATACTTAAATGTAATTTTTATACATCTTACAGCGTATTACATACAGGGTGTGAGATAAGAAGATCTTCAGTTTTCTTGTAGACTTACTATTAGGGGAAATACTTAAAAATTCTCAGATCGCACAATTTATATTTTTACCCCCCTTAAAAATGTTTAAACACGTCATATATTACGCATATTTTTAATTTCATGACGAATACAGCTCGTCACTGCTGGGTAGGATAAAGACATTAAAAATTTCTGAAGGGTCTAGTCATTGTATTGCAGTTAAATTTCCTAAGATGGCAAGGAAGAAGCTAAAAAACTGCTAAAACTCAGAAGTACTTACATAAGTCTTCGAAAGATTCTTGAAGTTCCCTTTGGGGAAAAAATTCACCAATTCACAAGAGGCCTCAACGACTTTTGGAATAAGTATAAACGAAATTAAAGTTATACGAAAACTAAAGAAATATTTTAAGCACAAACTAAGAAAATTATTCACACTATATTTTACAGATTTTTCATCGAATTTTCGCGGTTCATTTAATTTTGTTGTGAACCACTCCTCTGGCGGGGGGCGTTGCGATCGGTTGGCTGGCAGTCTCCTGCCAGGCCCCGAAAAATTCTGTAAGTGTCAGTTGGTTTTCCGCGCGGTCCGTCTGCAAATGCCTGCTCAAGTAGTTCCTCCTCGGGTAAATTTAATTGAAAATATAATATTTAATGTAAATTATTACTTTCACCTATCTTGCAAATAGTTGAACTTTTCCGGAATTCGCGTAAACGTCGGGAGTGCGCGGGTGGATAATTTTGTGTTAAGAGCTGCTCTGGTGCCGGGATAGAAATTGATTTCCTTTGTTCTGGTTTGCTCTAATAAAAAAATAAAAATATTTCTTTCGATTTTAAATGTACTTCTTTAATTTTCGTTTAATCGCCGCTGAAATTATAGCGATTTTCTGAATTGAGGCAATTCGTCTACCGGTGATTTTTTTCTCTAGTGAAATTTTTAGAATCTTTGGTACAGAAAAACTCAGTTTTATTGTGGGTAAGTACAAAGTTCTTTTTGCAATTTCCTGGGCCATCATTGGATAAATGAGGACATAGCGCGATCGTTTCATAGCTAGTTCTGTTCTACTTCTAAAGAAAATTCCTAAGGTCCTTAAAAAGATACTTGGAGTATAAATATGAAATATATTAAAAGGGCCAGGAAACAATGCAATAGCAATCGAACTAATACAGGTAATTTTTGTGTTACTCAAGCAATGGAAATGAGAATACAGTTTCTAAGGGGGATGTAAATAGGAGGACTACAGAAAATCTAATATTGAAAGATTTCAGTTAGGTTATTTTCACTCTGCGATGCGAAAATACTCCAAAAACAACTTACAATCGCGCCCTAGGTTGAGGCCTCTTGCGCAAATATGTAGGTGAGGTTTTTCCCCAAAAGGAACTTCATGAACTTTTTGAAGACGTAAGTACTTTTGAGTTTTAGCAGCTTCTTCCTCGCTACCTTAAAAAATTTGACTGCACTATAATGACGACTAAAAATCCTCAGGAATTTTTAATGTCTATCTTACCCAACAGTGACGAGCTTTAATACGTATATTAAATTCATGACGTGTTAAAATATTTTTAAGCATTCACATGATTTTTTAGCATACATAATATATGTTCCCTGCGGCAACGGTGCAGCTTGAAATTTTCCTCCTACCAAGAAAAATTATGTATATGTAATGCTATAAAAACAACATTAGAAGTGAAACTACTTGACAATACAAAAAAATACTTTAAGTCTGCCCCCATGTTATAAAAATTATTTGATTTTGGAACGTTAAAAGCTACTTATTGTAAAAATTTAATAATAAGAATTTTTATTGGTTGGGAACTCCCTTACCTTTTTGAAGTTCCTTACCGCAAACTACATAATTACAAACAACTAAAAAAGCAAAAGGAATTTGCAATGTTCACTTGGAGTTTATTTTATTTAAAGCATGTTAACTTTGATATTTGGGGAAAACTGTCTTTTAAATTGGGTTCTAGGGAAAATGTTGTAAAGTCAATACGAGAAATATAGTAGATTTATTAATTTAAAAAAATAGGATATTATGTATACATATTTATAAAAATAAATTATTTGTTTGTGGTCAATTGATGACTTTAAACATCTTTCGTTCTAAGTTTTTAAATTTTATAATTTGTGATTAGATTCGTAAACAGTAACACGTAAAACCCTTTTTTAATCACAATTAATATTTACAAAGATTGCTGAGAAACCTTCCAACTGCTTGATTACAAAAAGTGTTTGAAAATAGCGAACGATAGAACGCAATGAGCAATGTCAATTAAAATTGATTGATGAACGATTCTCGACTTTACAACCGGGAGTACCTGGAACAACTCGAACGTTGCCGCGTTGTTTAATGAGCTCTGGGTGGATTCCAACTTCAGCTGGTGGCTGTTTGTCCACCGATTGCGCCGATCCTGTGGACTGAATCCCACACCGGTTGGCTGATCCTGGCCAACCACGGGGTCCCATAAATCTGTCGACGGATCTTCCTTTTCTGGGTTATTTGTCTACTTGTCATGGGAATTCAATAAACCTCCTCCGCTCGTCCAAAGGCAGGAGGTTCTTCCCGGAACCCAAGTAACAAGTGCCCGGGCGGAAGTGCAATGTGCATCTCGTCGCTGCTCGCCAGCGAACGTCTTCCCGTTTTCCCGTGGGATCGCCTCTAAGTAATGAAGTTGTAATCCCTACAACCTCCACGCCTTTCTCGCCCACACTCGGGAACTGGGAACTGGGAAGTAGCTCCGAGCGGCATCTGAATGCAATTCACTTTCTGGAGTTTCTCGAATTGGAATCTTCTCAATTAGGTTAGCTGCTACAAATTGGCCGTTGCGATACGTTCCCTCCACTTTGACGGGAATTCCCTTTGTTGCGCGGGAACTTAACGTCGATATGTTTCTTTCTCAAAAGTGCAGAAAAATGACGGTAATTGCGAAGTTGATGACACATCCAAGGGAAGTTGTAAGTTACTTCCAATTTATGATGTACTTCTGGTGCTCCGCGTCGGTTCTTGGATCGTTGAGTTTCGTGAACTCATATTTTATTCTTTCCAAATACTCTTAAAAATTGATTTTCACTTTTTCGATAGTTCGTTATTTTGCGCGCTTTTCACTTTTATTAGATGGACGTGCATCTGTTCGATTTTTATCTGAAAAATAGAAAAGTTAGGATAAAGTAGAGTAAGTTGTTCAGAATCTATTTTCTGTTTTTGATGCATTATGCATACATAAGGTGTCCGTCAGAAATCAATTCAATATTTTGTGTGACGAAAACATTTTCTGCACTCTTTATTTATGCCAGTAAAAACTATAGAAAAAAGCCAGTAAAATTCGAGTGGAATAAGAAAATTTTTACAGCACTGGAATTATTGATCTGAAAAATTTATACATTACTTACATCCATAAGTAAAATAGTTTCAGGAATCGAAAATTTACTCATTAGTTGTTACAAAAATATATATTAAAAATAATGCAGTCTGCATTAAAACCTTAAAAACACGCGAATGAAATAAAAATTAAAAAAATGACAAAGAATCAGAGCTAAGCCCGGTATGCGGTATCTCAAAAACTGGTGGACCCCGATTTGGTTTTTTGAAAGCTCATTGCTTTCAGTTTTAACATTTTTATGTTGTGAACGTGTGTCAAACAAACTTGCTAACATAACAATGTTTATTTTTAGTGTAGGAAAAAGTCCAAAAAAGGTTGAAAAACACTTAATTTCTTTTCCACTTTTTTGTTTTAAATTCTTTTTAGCTTATACGATAGCCGATAGCGAATGCAATCCTGATTAGAATAAAGCTTATATATTTTCTGATTTCTCTTTAAGACACATATAATGAACCTTATTCAAATTCATTTTGGCACGGTTTTTCCTTCTAAGGGATTTTAAAAAAAATCCAACAATTGTAGCGATTTCAACCGGGTCGAAAAAAAGACGTTTCGAGGAAAAGGCTATTGAAATTTATGTAAAGCAATGTAATTGTAACAAATTAATACTTTTTATTTCAACTTGAATTGCCAAATACTAAATATTCTGTTATCACCAGAACATTTTACAGTAAAATTGCTTATACATAATTTTATCTCTCTGTTCGAAATAAAATTGCATATCTAAGGTCTTTACAAACTTCGAATGGAATATAGCAAAATATTTTTTACGTGATTTTTTATTAATGGTCCTTGAATTCGATTTTTCTGCAAAACAATTAAATCCGGTTCATCTATTTTGGATCCACGACATCAGAGAGACCTTAAATTAATATAATATAATGTACATACCTACTAAAATCTTATCCATCGTTTTTAATTTAAAATTATTTCACGTTTAAATCATTTTAAAAATAATTAAGTAAAAGCTGTTTTCGCTATACTTTTCTTGCTCTCAAAACGAACTATTTGCTTTTAAAAAATATAAATATTTTTGTACCCCTTTTTTCCCCGTCAACTTATGAATTTGAAAAGGCTTCATTATCGCAGTTTCCACAAATCGTTGTGCGTGCGAATAATTTAATAACGTCTGAGTGGTTCAACAACAAAGTCTATCCCCTCCCCTCGTCTCCCCCATCCAATCGCAATCCTTTAAAGCAATACAAGTTCAGTCTGTCTGGTGGTTGATTATACGGAAAAACAAATCTCCCTCCTCCTCCTTCAAGAAGTCTTTGACACAGTTTCCGTGAAAAAATCCTCGACAACGACGACGGCTCGCCAAACGATTATACAACACCACCTAAATGCAGAAACAGCAGCAGCAGCCTCGCAATTTTAAAATCGGATTACGTAAACTACTTAATTTGCGTTTACACTTTCACCCGCGGCAAGGAATGGGGTGTGTTTATCTATTTGTATATAGATATGCTTATATACATACCTATCTAAATATATATATGATACATACGAGTATATATTATGTATGCATTGTATATGTATAAAATGGAAAAAAATCTCTTAACCTACTTCATCAGAACGGCCCCACAGGTCACACGCATGTTGTTGTTATCGTTTAAATTCCGAACACGTCTAATTAATTGGATTGAGATGGTAACACCAAGCCGGCAATTATGAACTTTCCCTCCACTCCGATGATTCTTTTTTTTTTCCTTTCTCTTCGCCCTCTGTATTTTTTATGCTTTCAATTTGCCCTAGAAGCTAAGCCCGCATAAAGCAAGCATAACAAATGCGCCGATGTTGTCGACATCGACGTAGACGATGATGACGACAATACCGGCAGCACCATCGGCAGGAAGATAACCATCGGGTGCCCGGCGCAGAAAAGGGTGGTGGGGGTGGGGGCTCTGTGGAGGTTGCCGCCGAGTGAATTGTGAGGCTTGTTTCGTCTGCTGTACCCGACGCACGGAGCAAATGCATATGCCGCTTCAAAATACATAAGGACAAAATGTCTCAAGCCCCTCGGAACAGAATTTCAATGGCGTCTCACGTGATACAGAGCGGCATTAGATTTACTGCGAAACACGGAAAATGGTGATGTGGGCGAAGCATCACATCGGAAAGGCACTCGTACATCTTTCCGCCATACGATTCCTGTTTTTTTTTATATGTACTATACTTATACATATATGGTATGTATAACTCCTCCGCCAGCATCAGGTTTAAATCGCAAAATTATTCCGCAAAGCACTTTCGCAGATAGACATCGTCGTTGAGTGACGAAAGGATGATGCCTACTACAGCGCTACCTATTTTCCCCCCTACCATCTAGTGGCGCCATCTCTCGACCATGCTCGGTGAAAAATGATGCTCGCAATAAGAGGCGCTGCTGCGAGCAGACTTTCCAGGTGTTATTTTATTTTATATACATATACATACGTATGTATGTATATACAATTTTTTTTCTTATTTTAAGGATCGTATGCGGAATAGGCCGAGTGGTAAGATGCTGCCGTGTGGCTGGAGAGGTGCAGAGGAGCGTCTTAAGTGCGAATCCTTCAATGAAAATGCGAAAGAAACGCAAGCCGGTGTAGGGATCCTTGACAAATCCCAGTCTTTGAGTCCCCCTTCTCGTTCCCTATCCAACAAGCCTCTGGTACTCGTCAGGAGCCACACAATTCGGTAGATTTCAGGAAATTTAACCTGAACCCGGCTGCATGAATAATGCAGCGAGGAACGCGGTGAATTGCGTACTCTATCATCCGCGTGATACGCACCTATCCTTTCGGAGCTTATCGGACGGGGTGAGGGGTGCGTTCTGAAATCAAATAATAAAAAATCCAATTCATCATATTTTTCAACTCGGTTTTTTTTTCGGCGAAATGTTCCTCTAACAATTGTAGGTATCTGAGATTTATGGAGATTTATATCACCCCCGAATCCCGCGCTCTCCGCACCATGTTAGAAGTTATCACCGTCTCAACGGGCAAAATATAATAGAAAATGGCATGAATGGGGCTCCGGCCCCATTTATGCACAGGAGACCCGGCTGAGAAATGGTTTTCAAGAGCAATAAATATCCGCGCATAATCGGAGGTGGGCTAATCAATGGACTTAGAAATGGGACGGCGAAACACGGCGCTATCACCCGCCGACCATCCCCGGCGTATTATTATTATTAAACATATAAGCGCTCTCGATTACTTTCGCATTCTCCCGGAGGAGGCCACTCGAGGCACTTGATCCGGTCCACACATTTACCCCCAATGGGGCGGAATCGGGATAGAGGAGTATGTGAAGTTATTCTGGATCCTGGGTCCCCCCAAACCAACCCACCAACCAAACGGCCACGAGAATTCGGTTAACATAAATATGAAAAAAAAATAAATAAATATGAAAATGGGAAAAAATGGAAGAATTGATTTATGTGCAGTTTTCAGGGCTCTTCCATGTGAATTATTCATAGGCGTCTTCATTGTTTCGCTCCCAAAGCTCCTTGGGGAGTTTCCGGGTGCGCCAGATAAATCAATATCTGAAAGATTTGTGAGACAGCTGATAGGTGGTGGTCATCTGTCTCCATTCGTTCGCTTCATTTCACTCCTCAAAGGGTCTACCTTTTTTACGCGGTCTTTATTCAAGCATTGTATATATCAAGTAATTACATAGGTCTTACTTCTGTTCTTCTCTATTCAGATGTGAATGCTTCATTTGCCATAAAGTTTAACTCCACTTTCTGAATTTTATTAACACTACTAAATTTAAGTATCAGAGAAATTTGTTTGAATTTATACAATTAGGAATCAATAAATTATTTTGACATTAAAATTTAATAAAATTTATAAAGTGGAATTAATCGACTTGGCAAGTGAAGCATTCTATATATTAATCCCTCTGTTCAAGTATATTCAGTTTTTCATTCAGTGCTTGATTTAAAGCTAAAATGCAGGTGACTCCCGAAACTGAATTCTTAAACAGCTGTCTTAAAAGCTACCATATTAATCTAATAACAAATTGGTTTGTTCCTCGGAGGAATGAGGAGTTCGTTCATTCCTCCGAGGTTTGTTCAGATCTCGATATAAAAATGTGTCATATACTTTATTAAAAATGTTTTCGATCTTTTTCGACAACTATTCAGTTTGATTTTTAAGCAATGTAGAACAGGTACCAGGCCCCAAATATAAACGTGTTCAAAACTTTATTTCGAATTTTCTTGATTTATTTATATGCTTCAGAAGACGGTCCCTTCAAATTTTTTTGTGGTTTTTTGGACCCTGCTTGTAGATTTTACTCTTCAACCTACAACTCTACACATATCACGAATTAAAAACGTTTACTTGGGTATACTTTAGGAATATTTTAGATTCTTTTGTTTTTAATTTGGGAGCGATGTTCTATTTCTTTGGTCATCATAGTCATAGCTCGAAAATGTGAGGGTTTATGCATTTTTCAAAGGGAGATTCGAGCTTAGCTCATTATATTTTATATAGGTATGATGTTGTTCTGTTGTATACTTCCATACAGATTTCTCTTCATAGATATTAATTAAAAAAAAAACAAAAAACTATTAGAAATAACTGCCCCGGACTCTATCTCGAACTGTACAACTGTAAAAATTAAACTGTTATACTCCTCTCGCACCATAAATTTTACACAGTTCGATTGTGAAAATACTCGTTAATTTTTCTAATCAAAACACTTCAAAAGTCGAAATTTTCATGAAAACTTCGCATTTTACCAACTCTAAAACGTTTTGAAGATTAGATTTCGTATACTTTCTTATTAACCCTTATATCGGCATACATTTTTCTACATACTAATCGACATTTTTAATCTTAAATAGTATATGTATCTATCTAGTATATTGTACATATATGTAGATAGGTACTTTAATTTGATAAGTTTCTAACAAGAAGATAAAGTAGGGATATGAATGCTACTCCTGCAATTAGGTATACGATCAGGCTGAGAAAAAGAAAGTAAGGTCTCATTTTAAGAAAAGCCACCGTAAGCCCCTTAAGCAACATCCACACACTGGCACCCTTTTCTAAAACTGGATCAGCAGAGACGGCAAAAAAAAAATACACCTACATATGTATAGATTTATATTTATATCAGGGGGGTTTAAAAAAGCGCGGAGGCAAGGAAAGGCACTGCGCCTCATACCGGAAACATTCTGAAAGAGCGCCAACTACCCACTTTGACTTTGGCCTTTCAAATCCATCCGAGCAAATAAAACGTTTTGCAATTACGCACATATTTTCCACCCTGCTGCAATATAATTGAGCTTTCTGCCTCGGTATGGAAATATGAAATATAAATGCCCGTTCCCGACCCGCCCCTCGGCCCTCGCACTAACAAGCCCCGACAGCCCGCCAAGTCGGCCAACATAAGCTAATCCCGCGAATGAAACAAAACAGCGGGAGAGGGGGAAGGGACTGCGAAACTGTGTCAACCCCCCATTAAGTGAAACAGGAAAAAGCCAAACGCCAGCACAAAAATCATTTTACGTAATTACGATATAATTACTACGAGTGGTTTCTGGCGGAGTGTCGGGGTGCACTTATTTGCTGAAAATTCTGTTGACCATTGCATAATCGGCGCGGAAGTAAAAAAATAAAAATATAAAAAGTGAGAAAGAAGGTATTATTCAGCGAACATTTATTAATGAGACGGATGAGACTTTTGGCCCTAGTTTTTGCGACACTTGAATCAATTTTTATACGTCCTCTCATATAGCGGCCACGTTCGGGAGCACTATCATGCTGAAAATGGCAAATTTAACTGAAATTCGGTCGGTTTGCGGTTTCCACCAGAATTCTGTTGGTATATTTTCTAGCCTATCAACGTTACCAAGAATTATCGCTGCTTTATATCGCATTCCGTCTGAGCTTATCGTCCGGAAAAAAACGAAATGTCCACGCATTTATAACCATATTTAAGTGCAATTACCATGAGTATTTCAGGCAAAACAATTGTCAAGCAACATGGGGCCACCAGGCCAGGGCAGCACATTCGTTAGCACTCCAGCAGATAGTCGGTTTTTGAGCGGGCTTTTTTTCTTCATACTTCCTGAGGGATGCTCCCTGCTCGTTTCCTGGAGCGTG
Organism: Machimus atricapillus; assembly: GCA_933228815.1. Classification (NCBI taxonomy): domain Eukaryota; kingdom Metazoa; phylum Arthropoda; class Insecta; order Diptera; family Asilidae; genus Machimus; species Machimus atricapillus. The sequence continues at coordinate 2,822,430 of OW121788.1, read as the reverse complement.
TGCACAAAACCCGGGCTTAAAATATGAAATGTTACTACATCATGAAATTGAATTGCCATTTGAGGTTGGTACTATTATTAAATACCGACGACGAGTCAGACGAGGGAAGCGCCTAATTGGTCACGTGGATCAAGTCCCACTGACCTCAGAAATTTGAATTAAAGCCGCTCGAAGAAAACAAGAACAAGGTTACTATGAGTATACATGGACGACGCATGCAAATCCATCTCTGCTAATTGACGACAGAGCTTATTCAATTTAAGCACCATCACCATGTCATCGTGGATGGCCATTTTATGAATATGAGGGCAGATGTATGATATTTATTTTACTGAAATACTCGTACATATATTGGAAAAGTCTTCTTCGGTAGCTAAAAGTAATTAAGTTAAATGAGGGGAGAATATAATGTTTAGAAATTGCAAAATAATTTTAATAATCGATTAATAGAGCCAAAATAATTGTATCACTAATATAATCGATTAATTTACTCTAATTGGGTTCTGGTCACTGCATTCAGTTAACGACGATTTTATAAGGGAATTGATATGCATGGAAATTATTTGATTAGTCGAAAGGAAATTATATGATATTATTATATACATATTAATTTGAGCCTTTTGATTAATCTCGTCCGACGTTATCAAATCTTGGAAATAGGATTCTATGATTAAAGAGCAAACTCAAATACACACATTATGTACTAAAGCCGTTCTATTCGATGTGGATTCTGGGTGTGATTCTGTCTGGCATATATACATTACATATGTATGTATAAAAATTAAAATTATAAAATGTATGTTCCCTGATTACCTAACATACGAGTATATTGTGAAAATAATTCAAATTTTCTTATTGGACAGATACTTTTATATGACCATTGGGGATATTACTTTGTCAAAATAATAGCAGGGGTATTCATGAAGGATCAGAACTAAAATAAAGGGTACATTACATACACTTTTGACATAACAAAAAATCTAGACTGTCACATGAGCCTTTTCGTCGATGATAACCGTGTTCTTACATATTCTTCTTTTTATTTATGAAATACTGTTTTTAATAGCAAAAAAATCAACCTTATAATACTCAAGTGAATTTGTTGAGCTCTTTGTCTGATCGTTGAATGCAAATCTAAAGTTTTTCCAAATTTCAATATTAGTTTGCCTATATTTTATGTATATGTATCTACTTATACATACCTACATACAATATACATATGTATACGTCAAATGTTTGCAAAACATAAAATAGGCAGATAATGGATAGAATATCTTTGTCTAATAACTTAATTCCAGAGAACTTCCTTATTGGAATGATTTCTCCTTGGATGCGGAAGGAATGAGGAAGCGATACGAATCCATTTAATTATTAGTTAAGCCTGTTACGCCCTTATCAAATTATACCCACCATAAAACCCACTTAGACCCCAAAACACGTCGTCGGGCGGCCGGAGTCACGCAACATATAAAACTTATTAGTTTAGGTTCGCGGGCCCTACGTGGACACCCCCGCTCCTCTCCTCCTCCATTCCCCGGGGCAAACATGCAATGTCAGTTATCCGGCTCGTATGTTTCCAGGGAAACTTTTTAATCATAGGGAGCAAAAAAAAACTTCCCAAACATCCTGTTTACTTGAAAAGTTGTTCCCGGAAATTGCAAGAACATGCTCCGGCAGGGAACGCGCCACGTCGCATTGTAACTGCCCCCGCTGCATAAACAAGGGGTTGGTTCAGAAGAGCCCCCATGTGTGTGCCGAGACTCAGCCGCCCGGGGAAAGTTCAAACCTCTGGCGTCCATTCAAAATAACCAGGACCCAGAGGAGCACAGGGTCAAAGGCCGAGTCGAGCATATGCCACTAGTTCTTGCAACTTGTTTTTCTAATTATTTGTCTATTTGCGCACTCCCCCGCACTCCGCCAAGAAACTTCAGTTGGCTGTCTAATAACTTTCGTGATAAGTTGACATGTGCCCGTCAGAAGGAGCCCCACCATCCAAAAGAGATGAAATTGTTTATGCTGCCCAAAGTTTTCTTGGAACAGGGGCTGCCGGAGCAACCCCCGGGAAAAGAAAAGACAAACTTTGCTGCAGCTGTTGTGGGCTCAGCAAACAGCTTGCTGCCGGCTCGCACCAGACGATTTGATTTTTTGATTACGAAGCACGCTCCGGCTTAAGCTCGGCTTCCACTAGAAGAGAGGCTTTCAAAACTGGACGAAATCTACTTAGAAACGTTCAGTTGTCTCTGTGAAGAAAAATGAACTGAGAAGCACTAGACTTTAATTACTTGGAGCTATACTTTAGTCTATCTACTAAAAAATTTCATAAAAGTGGTTGCAAGGTGTAACATTGCCTTCGACTCAAAATCCACAGTAATGTAACCAAAAATATGGAAGATGTAATATCAGAAACATAACGTACAAGTCTATATACTTATTAAAATTTTTACATTATTATTGGTTTTTGCACCTCGGAGACTACTGAACCGATTTGATAATACTTCCTTCCCCTTTAATTTTTTATACTTATGTTACAACGATTTCTTTTAGAGCGAACCATTTTAAGGGCACTTTTCTAACTTACGTACAAAAACCAATTTCGTTGCAAAACAAATTCAATACAAAACTTTGCAGATTTCACCTGTTCTAATTATGAGAAATGTAAGTTGCATGAATTGAATTTTGTTGAACGTTTCAGTCTAATTTATTATATGCATTTAATTTAACAAATGTATTGATGACAATGTTGAGCATTCTTAATTTCTTTTTCTATCTTCTATCTTTATATTCATTTTCTTCAATTACTTTTAAATACAAAAATAATTTCATCGTTAGTTGTTATATATTCTTTTAACGTTTTTCATTTGTATAGGTATTTTATATTTGTACAAAAATTAGAACACCAAAATTATTTTAGTGCGAAATTTTTTTCGCATTCATTTTCGCTTTCGACTTTTATATTTTTAAGAGAAAATTTCGGCCATATGCTACAGAACTACATTTTAGCCAATTATTATTCTTTTTTTTTAATATTTTAATTAGGGTATTTTGTCAAATTATTATCAAGTAAAACAACGCGATGTTAAAGATTTTTCTTTAATTGGAAGAATTTTTTTTCTTTACATAAGAAGTTTGTACCAATAGCCGCAGAGTTTCTCCAAGTTGGGTAGCCTGAAATATTTAAAAGATTCTGTTTTTATATTTTTTTTGTGAAAGAAGGATTTTCAAAAAATTAATTTAATTAGTCCAAACATAGCTTGAAGTCAACCAACCTTCTTGTCCTGGCTGAGACACTTAAAACAAAGCATCCTTCATCTTGAAAAACAGATTATAGAGATTTAGATTCGTCTTTACAGTCAGAAGATCTTCAATTGAACATTTTAGGTGAATTAAAAACAAAAAACATGTTAATAGTAAAAAGATGTGAATTTGAAAATACTTACATAATTTAATTTATTAATTTTGAATCCAATTCTTAACTAGCTATTGCTGTAGAATTAAGTGCTAACAATTATACACTAACAGAGTTTGCCTAACTTTTGACCAGCAATTATAAATCAACTTATTAAAGGAAGGAAATAAAATCAGGGGTGTAAATGGTGTTTAGAGATTGAACAAATAGAAGTTTTCAATAGTGATGTTAATATAGATTTATTATTTAGACTTCAAGAATACTTGGCCAATTTGTATGAAAAACGCCAGCAATACCTATAATTTAAATTCTTTGCTTTCTAGAGGCTATAGTATGTACCTACCTACCTAAAAAATTTTTAATAATAATAAAATAGTTATAAATTCAATTTACTTGTTCGAGCTGCCTTCAAATATTTGTGTAATTTTATTAATTAGCCTCTGGTATATTAACTTTTCTTGCTTTCCCATCGTATAATAATCAACTTCCTGGAATGCCTTAAGTCCCAGTTAAGTCGAATTAAGTAGACACTTCCTCTAGGATCAAAATTCAATAACCCCTGCAGGTTTCACTATAGGAACTTAATTGCTGAGCAAAACCGCCAAATATGTTTAAACCCCACTTATGCGGGTGCTGGCAAAGTGAATAATTCGGGGGTGGTCTTGTGAAGTACTTTTGAGGCTTCAACCAGACTTGAGGGCACTAATCAAATGAAAACTTATTAACAGCAACGAGAGTCTTTTAAAGTTGGAATATCGTGCCCAACTGACTTGGCATGTCCCTTCTTGGGTGCTCCACCTTGGCCCAGTATCCTTCCTTGAAAGGGGGTAGGGGGGAACGGGCAAGGCCCTCAATGTTTCATATTTACACAGCTTTAATTAATAAAGTTATGGAAACTTACCCTTCTGGAAGGGTGCAAGTCGAAAGGGCGCACTCCAGACCTCGGTGCATTTATTTGGCATATGCGGGTGATTCCTGGATCCTCCCCTCGGGGAATTCTTGCTGTTGTTGTTGTTGTTTTTGTTATGGGGCCCCCTCTGCGTTGGCGTGATGCCCGGCGGCGGCGTGGGTGGAGGAGACCCACTCTCACTCGACCGTTTGTTGCACACGTGTTTTTCACTCCTCACATATTCAAGACACACCTCGACCCAGTTAAGGTTGGCTGAAGTGCAAGTTAATTGCCACAAAGTGTTTTCGTTGAAATATATTCTGTTCAGGCTTCGGCGAACTTGTTAATAATTTTACACCCTTACCTTTCTTGCCACACTCCCTCGCGCCACCTTAACTTTTGGATAGTTTTGGAGCAAAATTTCTTAATTGAATTTCACGTAAGCAACTACTGGTCTGCAAGAACGCAGTGTGAATTAGCTTTAAAGAAAAGCAGCACCTGGTCTCTAGCCTGTCTGGGTCAAAATTATTTCGGAAAATTATGGGGCACCTGTTTATTTAATTATTCTGTCTAGAGAACTGAGCTCTCTCACTATGTTTTCGAAATGGCGGTAATAAATTAATTACGCCTGATAAGTGCTCACAAAAGATTCTCAAGGAAATTATTAAGGAGACGCAGGCACCTTGGAGGCAAGCGAGCAGGTAGTTTGTTATCTCTGCGGGGGGGGTGGGGGGGGGGGGGGGATTCTTCTTCCAGTGTGTCGTCAACGGGCCCAAGGACTCCAGGTACAATTTTGCCTGGCTCAGCACGTTCGCACTTGGATATGTTCGCAGTGGCTTTATTTTATTGCAATAACTTTAGCTCTCCAGTTGTGGGTTTACATTTGCTAGAGGGAAGATTTTGTAGATGTAACTGCGGCAAATAATCCCGGGTATAGCATAACATTTCTTCCTAGAACATTCCTGTGCAAATGTAAGGCTTACAATTTCGAAAATTCATGGAAGAATGAGTTAATCTTGTTAATTTAAGTAAGTGTATATTCTAAAATTATTTTTCTTAGACGTTATCAATGTTAATCTTTTAGTTTGATATGTATACGTATGCACAGCGTGTCTTGTATGTGCCATGAAAAACTTAAGGAAGATATATTGAGGTTTGACCTACCAAATAAAAAAAAGTCTGAAAATTTTCGAGATAGTGATAATTTTAAATTTTTTTTCGAAAAATCGTGCGACTTCTGATCGATTCTACTTTCATAAACTTTGTTTGGAATAGTTCGCAAAACCAACATGATGTGAACCTACAAAAAACAAAATAAAATAATTTAATTATTTTGGTTTGAAAACTATTTTACTGAAGTTTTGCCTTCAGTGGCGAAAAAATAAATAGACTGGACTTTTATCAACGGGGATTTCAGAAAAATGCATCACAGTCTAATTTTGTCTTTAAAATAATAGTTATTGCTATTTTTATGCCAAATGTGCTGATTCTAATTTTAAATTCTTTATAATACAAAACGTATATGTTTTGAAAAATATTAAAGACCTATACATAAATTTTAGAAAGGTAGCATATTTAGAAATGAATTGAATCAAATATACATAAATGTCTTAAAAGATAAGAAAAGTGTCTTTCATGCATTCTTAGGATTCATCATAAATGTGTAATTCGGGCATATATCACGTTATTATAAATTCAGTATAGCGGGCGTTCCAAAATGGCGAATTATTTTATTCTTCACAACATAAACACCTGATTACTTATCAAATGGTAATGGTTTGGCTTAAGAAGAGTAAAATAAATAAGTTATGTACGTTATAAAGGGGATTTTAAAAGCTATAGTATATAAAATAAATTTATTTTCATTCGGTTTTCTAACTGACTTTTCTATTTCCTATAAAAAATCAGCTTAGTGCACTCACTCGGCTCTAGAGTAGCAAACAAGCGTATAGTTTCAACAATCGTCCGACACACGTGAAGCCCACGCCCGCGGGGGAGCAAAGGGTTCGTTGGTCAGGTTGCAAACAAAAACTTTTTACTCGCCTGATGGCAGACGAATCTTTGATCCCTTTGCGGCCGAACGGATTTTCTGTGTGTTTGACCATCTCGTGTTTGCCCACGAAAGTATTTTTTCTCCGATGACTTCATTACTATCAAAGGTCGGCGGGGAGCTTGTGGGACGAGGGGAGGAGCGGCCGGGAACAACACGGTTCCCGGTTAAATGTTTTGGGTGCTGGGCTCCCTCGGGAACCGCAAAAAGAACAGCGCCAACAACTCGTCCGCTGCCGCTGCTGCGGTGGGAATCAAACGCAGAGACCAAATGGAAATTCGCAGGAGTCCTTTTGATGTGGGTTTCTCGGTTCTCCCGGTTAAGGCCCGTTCAAAAGGCACACAGGACGTTGTTAAGGACCTTTAATCGGGAACTTTTCCGTTTTTAGATAAATATGGATCCTACTCGGTCCTCTCGGCGGGCAACAGGCCACTCTTTTGTGCCTGCAATGTTTTTCTTAAGCTTCAGGGAACAATTGGGGATTTCGTTTCGAATCGTTTAAATTATGTCCGTACGGGGGAGGATCCAGTCGAGCCCTTCCGTAATCTCATTCGATTGATTCTCAAACCTCGGATGTGCCTCGGGTCAGATGAAATACTACAGCAATTTGGAAGCACGCCCACCTACCGGCCCTTCGAATCGACGTTTCCTTTCTTTTGAATTCGAACCCTTGATATCGGTCCGAAATTAAAGCCGTCATGCCAACAGCGGGGAGGAAAAGAAAGGGTTTTCCCAATTTAATATGGTTAATGACATGAGTTTGGGGTTCGAGATGGTAAGTGAACTCTGGACTGCCATTTCAGAAGCCCTGAGTTCGATTTCCACTTAAATATCGCTTTCTACAGCTAGCTTTATTCTTACCCTGTTCGTTGGTACTTTGATCAAATCAGTAATGAAATATCTAAAATTGCAGATTGTTTGTATTGCTCTTTGATCTGCATAAGTTTGTAATATAATTTATGTATGCCAGAAAAACGTTTTTATTATAATTTATTGAGAATGTAAATGTTCACCAAGTGATTTACATTTAGTACCTATATACTTGTAAAAATACCAATTCATTGAATAAAGCGATTTGTAAAAAAGAAAACTATATTACAGCAAGATGTTAAAAGTATGTACTCTTTTACATTTAATTTCCAAGCACTTCAAGTATTATTTCTCTAATGACCCAACAATAAAATAACGCCACAACTAGTGCACTTTTACACTTTAACGTCGGTGAAATTACAATTGATTATAGTAATTTTCGTAAGACGAACGTTGTTACACAAATTTTAAGTTTCTTTTTGTTACAATTAATAAGAAAAATAGATTCATAAACTCCCTTTGGAATTATCAGCACCAAATTTTACTAAAATTACATACGAGTATGTAGATACTTAATTTATATACAATGACTGTACAAAGTGAATATTGCAAGTTAAGCGCAATTTATGTATGTATTTTTACCGAAAAATTATAAATCTATCTAAAAATAGAAATGAAATTATGAAAATATTTTCCAAGGACCAAGGTCTTCTGAAAAGTTATAAATTTGATGAATTTTGAATTTGAATAATATTTACGACTAAAGATGTATTAATACCTATACAGAAAATTTATTTTAACACATATGATTTCAACAAAGAGTATTTAAGATTTTACACTACATTTGAAATAAGCGTAGATCATTTTAAAAACTTATTCATATTAGGTACCTACATTTACCGAATCTAATAAAAATCTTTAATTGAAAAATATAAATATCCCCAATTTCTGTTGGCAAGTTCCAAACTTTGTAATATTCGTAGAAATTGATACATAGAAGTCATGTGTAGTTCTTTGCATACTGATTTCTCGGATTATGTAATTTATAGGTATAAGCGTATAAAATTAAAGTTTGTGCTCGTTTAAATATATAGGAACGTGTAAAATCAGCTCATAAAAATGTCGTAAACATCCCAGAGAACGTTGTCAGCTAGAAAGGCTATTAAAAGTGAAAATGATTGGCGGAAACTCTTATCAGTCATTCGGCAGTCATTGCAAACAGAAAAGCGAAATTTCGAATATTTGCCGGAAATAATCCTGGCAAGAGCAAAATTTTCAATAGAGGGAAAACTCACATTTTCCTGTTCCTGACAGTAAATCTAGTGTTTGCCTTCCCTTGGGAACTCTCTGTTTATAGATACAAAATAAACGTCCTGCAGGCGCCAGTGGATGTGCATGATGAGCAATTTTATTGATGAGGCTCATAACGTGAGGAACGTGGTCCTAAAAGTGAATTACAATAATTTACAATAAACTTCTCATGCATTTATTTGTGTATTTTAATTTTATATCTGTTTTTTATTCTGAATTGTGGTTATTGTCGCCAATATCCTTCCACACCCGCGAGGAAATTGTCACAATTCGTGTGGCCATTTTATAATGAAGTCTATAATTATTTTGATAAACGTCCAAAAGTTACTGTAGACCACCCATCGTTCGGTTTTTCGAATTTTCATGATATAATATGTAAATAAACTTTGTGTACACTACACAGTAAATCAATAAACATTATTTTCATGATCTCGTATGTTTTCCAAGAATCGATATCATGAGTTGTTTTTATCGTCGCTTAAAGAAAATTAAATTCAGAGGGGGAAATGATTTAAAACTGTTTGAAATTCGACAAATATTAAAATCATCCTACAGCACATGTTGGCTTCGTTTTCGACATCACTCCCAAATTTGAAATCGCTGTCTGGAGCAATGTCGGGCTGCAGATATCCTTCAGACTATCCCAAAAAAGCTCTAGAAAAAGCAGCTTCCTGGTTTTTCGGGCAGAAGCAATATCTCGGGAAGTTACATGTCATACCCCTTCCTCCCCACCACTCACCCCTTCTGGCAAAATAGGGATTGGTTTAGGGATAGTCTAGGTGTTGCGGAAATTTCTCCCTCGAGCACGTGTGCTTCTATTAGAAAATTTAAGGAATGTGCAGGGGTTGGATACCCGAGAAAATATGGCACCTACCCTTCTGCTGAATGTCTGACGTTCCTCCGAATTGGAGTTTTATTTCCTCCTAATTTTTTGGGAATGACCCCCTTTTTTTACACCTCAGCATTTATACGAATACTAAAATAAACTTTTCCCATCTCATTTCAGGTTTTCTCAACTGCAATTCAAACACGTTGCAATCTCTTGCGCAACTTCATGGTAAGTCCAAAATGCATTTTATTTTTTATTTTTCTAGTTTAATGCGCTGACTAAAGCACTCTATGCAGAGAAGGAGATGGTTTTCTTACACATCAACTCGTAATTGCGCTATTCGGCAATCCACCAAAATTGGATATTTCCATGTTATTTCTGCTTAATTAACTTTATTTTAAATTTAATGTAAACTTAGCAAATAATAATGTTTTATGCCGCATACCTCATGTGTATGGATAGAAAGAATTTCTTGAAATACCTCCGGTAAAAATTAAGGGAATCATTACATTTTCTAGAAGTTTTAATTGATTACCTACTTTTGTTTTCCACAATTTTACAATAATGAAACGTTGAAATTTTTAAGTACCTAGGTAATTTGAGAAAAATGCGGAATATTATAGTTTATTTTTAACATTTTACGTTTGCATATATGTATGTACTCCGAACCGGAAGAAAACGGAAATGATAAGAAATTAAGGCAACGAGGATCTGTAAAATGAAAACAAAATTATTGTTTATTTCAGTTACCTATTTTCAAGAGAAGGTAAGAATTTAGTACAATTTTTAGCTGAAAATTTTCTTGCTTTCACTATTTCGTAGATAATTAAGTAACTTTGTTTACTTAAATTAGGGTTCTTATTAGATATTCATTACTATGACTACAGGTTCTAAAATTGGGGGAAATTTAAAGGGCTCCCTTAATTTATCTTATCTTAGTCTCCCATGCACAGGGGAACATCAAAAGACTGTCAACAGCGCATATTCTGTAGTAATATCTCACTATTCAGATATGTACTTGAAAGAGTTTGAAGGGATGAAACCCTTCTTAAAGTACTATTGACAAGGGCAACAACTAACGAGCTACTGAAATGAAGTTGTTTTCATTACCCAGTATTTTAGGCTGGTTACAAAGAATTTTTCTTCCTTAAATTTTAATGAATTTTTAAATAAATAATACTACTGAAATTTTAAGTACAATTCTATAATCATTAGATGAAAGGGCAGAACCAGACTTTGCAAAACATAGTTCAAAGATAATTGATGCTCTTGAAAACCGGTTATAATCATTCTTGGTTGGGATTGTCGACTGTTAAAGTATATTTCAATTACTTAGTGTAGGAAAATGTTAAAAGTCAGTCGTTGTATCATTGTTATAGAAATTGATTTAGGTACAAAAACTTTGATGTCGCACAACTTTCCTAATTATACTGGTGAAAAGGTATATTTCGTTTGTTTGTAAATTTTCAACAGAAATTGATTACTTAACTAACTTGAAATTTAGTGTAAAGCTTTGCTTAAAAATTATTCAATTGCATGAACAGCGGAAGTGGCGGAAGTGTGAAATTTGCTGAAGTTAAGCTTAATTTAGACTCTACATTGCACCAAGTGTAATAAGAGCTCAGGATCAGCTGTGCATCCAATTTGGAATTTTGCAATAGTCTTGATTACGAATAAACTATCGTTATTTATTAGCCCTATAATTGTAAAGGTTTTTAAATAGGTGCATGTTCTTACTGCTAATGTTAGATGAAATTTTTGTTTGTTCATTATTTCCCTATTGCAGCATTTATTTAAATTATGTCCCCATTTCGAAAAAATAGCCCCCGTTAATTTCCGTAAATATGTGAGAAATATTCTTGCCATAAATTTCCGTGCAGTAAATCACGTGCCGAGACATCCCGCACACGGAACAGGATTTATCCATGAAATCTTCTCGAATTTCCACCAATTTCACAAAACTTTCAATTTCCCACGTGAAATGGTGTCTCACAATTCCCATCCTCTCCCTCTACCCCCACACCCATCCCATTTCCCATATCTCGTAGATAAGTAGATGCTGGCTGATTTATGGATTTCTCAATTTTTCCGATTTTCTGCGTTCAAAAAGGAGGGCAAAACCTGTTGCGAAACCCGTCGCTTTCATCCCGAAGGAGTCGAAAGTAATTCAAGGAATAAATGAAAGCCAGGACCACATTATCATTGTTCTCGCCGCCGCGTCTACTCAAGCAAATAAACGGAGAAAATTCGCAAAATTATAAATCTTTGAAATATCCTGGGAATCGCCATCTGATGTTTCCCAAAAGCGAATATCTCCCGGCTATATTCGTTCGGGTGCGCTCTGTTCCTTGTGGGAAAAATGCATGCATTCGTGGGCATGGGCACACACTTTGCCACGTTTTGTGCCCTAATTTTTTTTTTTTTTTATATACCCTTTTTTCTCTTCAATATTTTCCGGTTGAAGTAGGTACATCCGGAATTTAGCACGCTCCACGTGGGCTGGCACATGCAAAATCAATAGTAGGGATACGTTTCACCAACGCAATTCTCTGAACACACCCCCACACCCTCTGTAATCCAGGTGAAGATATAGTGCGTGTCTGGGCGAATCCCACTCGATTACAGGTAAAACGGGGTAAAACCCTCGCAAACCTGCGATACACGATGTTCGCAAATTAACTGCACGCTCTTGTCGCCAGTTGAGTTGAGGTCCCGCTTTAATATCGCCCCAAAATGAAACGTCGGGGAATCCCCCAAAAGAGGGATGTCAAATGGACGGTCGAAACTTGCCATCTCTCTATATATTACAGTGGAGCCTCAGCTTTAGCTTCGACGACGACGTTAGGGCTGTTAAGTTGAATCGTTTAGCACTTGTTTGCAGTCATCCGCATTTCGTTGTCGTTTCCCACTTTCATGACACCATACAGGGTGATAGTTAATTTGAAACCCCTTTTTGTGGGCGGCCCGGAACAGACGGGGAACCCCCTTAATCGAGTTGCCCCATAAATTGAGGAGTCCTCTTTCAAACAATTTTAAGGGTAGAACAGAGTCTCACACTATTCGTATAAAAGCACTTTCTAAGGGGTTTGGGTTAATAACTCGCACTCAGAGGCCGACATTGCGGGCAGAGAGGCAAAATTATTGCGGTCATGTGCTCCTATAGAAGAAGAAGAGGAACCCACGTCCTCTTTATAAAGCACTCAATTAAGGGCTAAGTCAAGTGGCCAATTAAACGACGCATGCATCGGCGACTCCTCTTTTAAAATGAAATTGCTTCCGGATTCCGTGAAATGCATTTTTCGTTCATAGAAAATTGTCCACAGCTCCCACTCGTTTTTATTTATTTATTTTTTTATTAAATGCCCTTTACTCTATACCTGAAAGCTACCAATTATTTACAGGACCTCTTTTTTTAGCAGAAGAGTCTTTCTAACTCTCTATAGATAGAAGAAAGTGTTCTCTGTCGTCATAAACAATTTTCATATTACGACAATTTTTTTTTAAGATGATTTTCTAAAAAGAAGCAGCAAAGGAGCAATAAAAGCAACTTTGCTAGAAAGAACAATTTCGCTGTCATAGAACGAACAACTTTAGCTCTTCGGCAAAAATTTAATGCTGGTCTTTTATGTTATGAAGAGGTCGCAAAATGATTGTATTTTTATTTATACACCTTAAGTGTATTGCCTTTTTGTATTGTTTTTATCCAGACTTCTTGAGTGGCTCCTTGTCTGGTCGAACATTAAATTTTTAGCAAAAGATTTTATGGATACTTTGGAGACGAAAAAAACTGTCTGCAATTTGTTTTCTCCTCTCGATTTATATGTAGTATAATTCGTTGTCTATTTTGACGGGAATGATTGTTTAATGATCCATCGCACAGCATTTTACCATAATTAAGATCTCATAACGTTTAAACACTTTAATTCGCAATTTAAGCCAAATTCGTTAATTTTCTATGATATAATGAGACTGATTGATGATCGTTCCCTTAAATAACTCTTCAATTTTCAGTTCGTGTAATTAAAAAGATTCTCCCCGCAAAATTTATTATCCTATTTCTCTGCGCAAAAACAATTAAAATTATATTCTTAAAGATTTTATGCTGCTAAATTTTGTAAGTAGCGCTTCCCTTCAGAGAAGAACTTTAATACTTTAAAATAAAATATAATCTTCAAACTAGATAACTTCTCTGAAAATTGGTTAGGTACCTAAATAAGTAATAGCCGCTTAACTTTTCAAGTTCATATTTAATCTTATATAATACCCTTGTTATAGAACTCCTAACCTGCTAATTAATTATTTACTAGCAATATATTTCTTAACCCCGAAAAACAATAATTCAGTTCTCGAGATAACACCTTTACCTATCTAGATCGATTTATCATCCCATCCCCAATAACCACCGCACACCAAATACCAACGAAATCGATTTTGAAAGTTTCTCTTTCCTGCTAGTTGATTGTCGTTGATTTCGAATTCGCTTTCGAAATGTAAAATTTCAAAATCCATATAGCAATCGAATTTAAAAAGTATCAGCCCTGTTTGGTAATTTTTTCTTACATCCAAAAAAAACCCAAAGAAACCAAATGTGGGTCATACCCAAATTAGAGTTACTAAAAATACTGCATGATATAATAAATAGTATAAATTTAATGAACATCAATATCCTGGTTAATTCCCTGGATGCAGGGTTTATTAACGGTTGGAAAAACGCTCATTTAATCCGATAATGCAGAAGGCAGCCAACTGCTTTTATATTACCTCTCATATGTGAACAGCGTATCTCACAAAGTCCCTGCCAATTTGGGCGTATAATTGAGTTATTTGGAGAAGCTTCGATTACAAAGAGCCGAGTTGTTCCAGCCGAGGGGCCTATTATCCAATTTCGAATTGTGCAGGTTAACCCTATTACCTGCCAAATATTAATGAGAAAATACAGTCCCCATGTATCATACAAATCATCTTGGTAATAATTTTCCGAGGGGAAATGGATACAATGAAAGACCATTAAATCGCTCCTAGAATGGTTCTTAAGGTGGTACCCCCACAATTTTGGTAGAATTGGACCATACCACAAACTGCAGGTCGGCTTTCAGGTTCTTTCCTAATTTATAAATAATTACTGCAGGGGGACGAAATAAGTTTATTGCGGAGGAGCTCTAATCCGAATGTGTGGCAGAGCTCTGATCTTGCATAAGATACGATTTTGGGGGCTTCAGAATTGTGCGAAGATACATTTCGAGCAAGGACCAGAGGACATGGTCACGACGTGAATATTTCATCCCGATCTGTATCCTGTTCTCCTGACGGGAGATGGAAATTAGGTGAGGCGACATTGTCCACATTTCGAGGGTGGCATATGGCCCTTATGGACCGATTAGCTCCAACGGGATGCGATTATTCCTGCCGACCAGGCGGAAATTTTCAATTATTAAAGAGGGTGACAATTCAAAAGGTCCCCATATGTCCATCCGAAAGGAAACGTGGCTTTCAACTCAGAAAAAGATTCCATGCAACTTTTACAATTATTAGATGATGGTTAGAACCATACAATGGAAAAATATCGTATACCTATACATTGAGCCTCAAGCTTACTGTATATTAGAAAATCTGATTAAATTCTTGTATTATCTAAATCTAAAGGTGAATATTCAGTTTCTAAAAGTTTTTATTTGTTATTTTTTAAAGCAGGATCCTTCATTTTATGGTATGCATGTATGTTATCGCTTCATACGATAAAAAGGTTAAAGCACAGAATGCGTTTTATTTTTATTTTTAAAGGTCATGAAGGGTAAAATATAAAAATAACCTTATGTAGTTCAAGGCATGACATTTTCCCGTAATTCGTGGGATATTAAATTAATTAGGACTTCGAAGCTCCCAGCTTACAACGTACACAAGTACATTAAATATAGCTAGCATCCATCCACTAGCGTTTTTTCCAGACATTTTTCTCTTGCACTTTGAAAATTATAATTACATGAATGGCAAATTTCATTTCACTATTTCAGAATTACTTATTTCATTTATAAGATGTTTTAATTAAATTAACTTTCTGAGAAGATGCTGAATTAAAAAGGTTGAGTCAAATACAGAAACTAGGATAGGTACAAATTAGATAAAAAAAGAATGTATAGGTGATTATTTGAAATAGGGAACTTTTTAAATTTAAATAACATAACTTAGAGAGAAATTTATTACCTTTAAAAAATTCTACGTTTTTGACTTGTTTTTAAATAGGGTGAGTGATTGAAACTACATAGGCATATTACACTTAAATTACAGTCTCTGAAATTTCAATTTCCCCTTTCAATAAAATTTAACCTATACTTACAGCGTTAATATGCGAGATGCGGTGCGTTGAAGGATTTGCCCCTAAATAATGCAATTGTCCTTCTTCCTTGCAATGATTAATGCATCTCACATATTCTCATATGCTATGAAATTTCGAGAATTTGCGGATACTCCCAGAATCGAAACGAGATTTACGTGAATAAGGAAGCGTTGTTAATTGAGAGAATTGCTTTTGTAACCGCCTAATTTCCGATGGCACACAACTGATCAACTAATCTCTTCGAAAATATCTTCATGCAAATGAATCATCAGGGTTTCGGTTTGAATTTATGACTTCACATTCGTAATTTAAAGAAATGATTCACAAATTATTGAGTGTTCACTTCTTGTATTAGAAATATTAGAATTATGATTTCTGCTTTTCTATCCAACAGATACTTAGGTTTGTACTTCGTACCTAATATTAAATAATCCATAGGCATAAATAATTTTAGGATATAAAGTTTTCAGAAATCGTTTTACTATGAGTCAAAAATAAATCTTTATAACTAAAGCGTATTTAAATGAAAAAATCCGAATTAAGGAGTTAGAAGTATATGCTCATATTATTCGAAAAAATATTTTAGTAGGTAAGTCCTTGTTAGCATTTTTTCTATGGTCTCAATATCTTCCATAAGATGAAATTGATTTATGGAATAGTATACCAAGGAAGGTTCAAAATTACCAAATACCTTATCTTTTAAGAAATTCTTGACTATTGATATCATGTCATAAATTTTATTAGTGCATCGAGCCGGTTTCAAAAGCGGTTTGTAAGCCTAAGAGTCGATTATTTAAAAGATAACTCAATGCAAAAGTTATTCTAGTTTAATCTTGATATATGTAGGTATGTATGTATGTCAAATCCCTTTGATTCATATGATAGGAATATTTTGATTCAAATGAATTTTAATTTAATTTTAATAAATTGCCTCAGAGAAATGATTTAACTGAACTGGTACTTCTAAAAAGATTCAAATGTTTCGGAATGCATATAGTGAAAATTAATTCTGTGGGTAACAGACAAACCCACCAGCTGCAGTAGGTATTGTGGTTTTAAACAAGATTAAGAGGGAATCCTCTTTCAAGGAGCCTCCATAGAATTAAATATATATTTTCTAGCCCTTGTCACTTTGTGGCCCATTCCTCTAGAAGTCCATGGGATGGAGCGAGGGGTGGGTTTTAAGACCATCTAGCCTCGTCCAGAACCCGTAACGGAATGTGGTAAACACAATTTCTTCATGCGTGTAAATTAAATAGAAGCTAAAGATAGGACCGCAAGTGTCATCTAACCACCATTCCCCCTCGGTTCTTGTTACCCCTTAGCCTGGAATAATATCGTCTTAGCAGCGAAATCCATTCGAGAACTAGTTTTCTCTAGCCCCCCTCGAACCCCCCGCAACAGCCCTAAATCTGCCATCACCCCGAGGACGGATTATTTCTACGAGGGCGACAAAGTCCATGGCTACAAATTCTCTGAACCGTGGAGAAGGATATTTTCCACCCACGACGCAGACGAAGACGATAGCATCTCAGAATTTTCTGAGATGGATTTCTGTTTCTTTTCGAATAGAATGCGGGGGTTGGTGGTGTTGAGCTAAAAAAAAATGCTGGAAACAGGACAGAAGGCTGTAAGCAAAAATTGCTCAACTGCGACGTAGGTGAGGAGGTGATCAGAAAGGCGCCTACGAGAAGTTCAAAGGTCGCAATTTTTTCTCTTCTATATATATATTTTTTTTTTTACAGCAGTCCAGAGCTTCGAGCTAAGACTGTAAATCTATACGATAATAAAATAATAAATAAAAGCCGTCTTCTAGCCTCGGTTTGTGCTCATAAAAGGCACCACAAAAGGAAGGCAAACATTTTCCTTAATGTCTCAATTACGGCCACACTGCTCCCCGTCTCGTTGAGCCATTTAAGGGCTGCTTCTGAAGGGCTGAAGAGGGCGAGAGGAAAAACGGGAAGGGGACGGGAAGTTGACTGTAGGGCAGGGAGTTATAGAGTTAAGGAAGCGGACACAGTGGCTCTGAATTTGCTCCATCGGGCGTTTGTTGATCTAATCCCCAGCCTCCTCCCCACTGCAGTTGCTCACATCCTTAAACGATCGATCAAAGTAAACAAGCGATCCTTGGGGCTAAATCCCGAGTCCTTCGAGTCCCTGTGCATCCTGGGAGTATGCTCTACGATAAGCGCGCTGCACCCCGTGCAATTTACAATAACAAACTGGGATGCATGTTCCCGGGAGTAGCCGGGGGCGGTTTCCTTGCCAGACGGCAAACGTTCATAAATTTTAATATTCGGCCCCCGACTCTCTCTTTGCAAGGACACCGGCCACTAGCCTGCGGTGTGCAAAAATACAATTAGACGAGCAATGGACGACAAAAGCCAAAAATGCTGGAAAATACACGACAAACATGGAAATAGTACAAGGGATGAGATGGGAGCTGAATTTCCTCCCTGCGCACACTGTCGAGGATTCGACGAGCACGTTCGGAAAGTTTATCCTGGACAAATTTATTTTATCGGACAAAACGAAACCCAACCTCCTCCAACCATACCATCGAGCGCTCTGCCCTATATCTCTGTCCTTTTGGACCTCCTCCTGACGGTGCATCGTGTTGTGGTGATTTTTAAACTGAGAAAGAACAGTGCACTTTTGCACACTTTTGACCTTTTTTTGTGTATCTTTTTCACTCGGACGAATTTATTTCAGAGGTTGGCGAAATGTTTATTGAGGTTATGTTCGCTTAGATTGAATTGCAGAATTGTGTAAAAAAAGTGTATACCTATTCTTTTTGAGAACTATTGGTCAGAATTTATTCTAGACAAAGCAGAAATTTTATAGTTTTATAAACGTTCACAACCGAAATAAAGCATATTCAAATTATATCATTAAGAAATTTCGTAGAACGAAATAAAATAATAATCTAAAATTTCAGGGTTGCATTTCCACCTTTTACGCTTTATTGAGTCTTACTCTCAATGTAATGTTACTACAAACTTTTCTTTAGAGAACTAAATTCTCTATAATTTTTATTAAAATATTTTCACGTACTTCGGCCAGTCTAGAGTTATTAACTACATATTACAGTTACTAACGTATCTATTAATTTTTATGAAGAAAATAGCAGAAGATCGAGAGTTGTCGATATAGTTGTATTAAAAGACTTAAGTGCATGTTTTAAAATTCGTTAGTTTTCTAGTTTGCTTCAAATTTGGAAATGTGTAAAAAAGGTTTAATTTATAATTATTTCTTCCACTGTA
The DNA here is from genome assembly GCA_933228815.1 of Machimus atricapillus. Taxonomy (NCBI): domain Eukaryota; kingdom Metazoa; phylum Arthropoda; class Insecta; order Diptera; family Asilidae; genus Machimus; species Machimus atricapillus. The sequence goes on along the minus strand of OW121788.1, from coordinate 2,803,538 downwards.
TTTGCAGTGTAAAATTTATTGTTTTAAATATTTCATGTAATTTCATGCTCAAGTATTTTTCTATTGACCAATTTTGATGGCAGGAATTGATATGAGTTCTTTAATATTTTTCTGGTTGTAGTCCTATGCAATGTGATTCGATTATTGCGGCCGACAAGACGGAAAATTTTCAATTAAGAGGGGTGGTCTTTTAAAAAGAAATGCATCCTACTTATCCAAAAATCCAGAAATAACCGGGTACTAAAAATGGAATTGGTTATTTTGCCTGGAATTTATTAAGTGCAAACACGTCGAAGTTACGGATGCCCTCGGGGCGGATTTTGTCGTTGTCGTCCATTCGGGAAGGAAAAAATTTCGAGAACTTTTCACTCCTACTAATCGGCTGATGGTGCATTAACCTCAGCACCACACCCCCGCCAGCCAAAATCCCGGCTAAGCTTCCTGGATCCCTTTCTATTTATTTTTTTCTTTTATATATCTTTTATTTTGTTCCCCGACAGAAGTCGGAATGGAAGACCAACAATCTGGCGAGGAATAAAAATGTCCAACATCTTCCCGAAAACGTTAGATCTCGCAGCTTATCGGCATGCCTCGCTCCCGGATGATGGCAGTTTTAAAAGTTCGCCCACGCTTCTCAACCCCCCAAAGCCCTCCGGATGACGACTCCAGAACCTGGCTAAGGTAATGGAGGACGGAGAAGGGCTCCTCTTCTCTTAATCTGGAATTTTGATATTTTTGTGCCTTAGTTGCCCTTTCCTCCCTTTAATAGCGGGCAGATATTCGTACTTCCCGAGACAAAATGGAGCATCCCCGGTCCCGGAGTCGTCGTCTAGGCCCCATACTCGGGATAAATGGGGCCACGGATCCCGACTGTAGCAGGGGTGGCATTGGACCACTTTCGGCATTTACATATTTTTGCTGATGTTTGTTAAAAAAAAAAAAACTGGGTGGAAAAAGCGCTGCGTAATGACACTGAGGTCGCCCTTGCCCTGGTGCCTTACCTTTGTCAGGGCCTGAGAAGAGTCCTGGACGCCGCAGGCGAGGGTGCGACCTTCTTTTTATTTTCTCCCCCCGACCCCCGACCAGATGAAGGCAGCAAAGGTGAAACTCTTATTTTGCATCTTTTCCCCTTATCCTCCGTAATTTTTTTTCGTTCTTCCTGGCTTGTGTATATTTTGCGTAGGAATGGACTAAAGAAGCAATTCGGGAGGGTTCTGGATGACTTCCTTTGTTTCGCTTATTGGCCCAGACGCCTGTTTTTCACCCCTATTTTAGGGCTCAGCTCACCGATCCTCCGCCCCTACCTCTGGGGCCCCATATAAAGCTGTCGAAATGAACTTGGACCCACTGTTTGTTCGGAATTTTCATCTGTTTGCTGAATTTTTCCCTTAATTAAAAACAGCGCGCCATTTATCAGATTTTTCCCTTTTGGAAAACAAATAGTTTCCCGAAATTTGCCCCGCGGGCACAAATTACGCTTCATTTGCTTCTCGAAATTTTATCGCAGCCTTGCGTGAAAATACTCTGGGAAATGTTGCTGAGTACAAAAAAGAAGAAAAAAATGTAATATATAATACAAAAAATTAAATAAAGAGGGAGTCCTTAGCCCAAAAAATAAGGGCGGCTTAGAACACTCCCGTTGATTTGTATGCATTATCACCCGAGGGACACGGTGGTCATTAACGAAATTATCCCGCTCCTTTTGATATCTTACCTTGGGCAAATACATTAAACTTAATTTGATCTCGTAACAGCCGGCAATGAATTTTCTTGCGTTTTCCTCAGAGCCGCCCCGCAGGAGACAGGACGAATGTTGGCGGTTTCCTTTTCTGGTAAGATGCTGCGGCTGGTTTTGTTTTCTTCATTGGTTTTTTTTTATGGCCCCAGGAACTCAAGGGACTTGGGGACATAAAAAGATTGACGAGACGAGAAAATGTGATTGTATTGGAATTTCTTAATAACATTTTCAGAGTCTCAGGACAATATCGGGGGGATTAATCAATCGAAAAGGGCTTTTATCCAGTCAGAGGATAATTCTTTTAAGTTAACAATTTAAAGATTCTTTTAAGATGCGTATTCACACATTTTGTATAAACGCTATTTTAGTTAATTTGAATCAAGTATTTTCTTTCACATTGTAGTTAAATTTAAAAAAAATCTTTTGCTGTATGTAACTTTAGTCGCATACATTGAAACTTAATTATAAATATGCTTGAACCATATATTTGAGATCTTGAAATGTTTTCTCAGATCAGCGATATTTAGGTACTAGCTCTCTCTAAATTAAACAAAACAGTAAAAAAATAAAAAAATTGCTAAGAGCGAATCAGGCACAGTCACGGTTACGTACCAATACTACTATGAGCAGTCAAATCAAACGTAAATAAAAAAAAACCTGTAATTGTCCGATAAATCTCAGACTCAATATCTATCAAAATCTAAATATAAAAGCTTTAGGAACCTAGAAGATTAGGGTTATTTTAGTTTTACGCTTTTATGCTGTTGATGGGAAAATGGGAATACTTTTTCGCAAAATTTTGCCCTCAAAGCAATATTTAGAATGATGTCTCAAATACAAATGTCGATTCGGTTATAACTAAATGAAGAATTCAATTTTATAAGGATGAGGATAGTTGAAGTGGCTGCTGAAAATCGATCGCTTTGAACCTCTCTGAAATTTTATGGTAATTTATTTTGCATTAAAAAATAAAAAGGAACGACTTAAAATAAAAATGTTCCATAAAAAAACCGAGAAAATAGCTATGTAGCTTTATATTCTTTTTCATATTTGCATAATGAAAAATTAAGTAAAGAAAAAGTATCCAGAAGAAACAAAACGTTTAAAACTATATTTCGTGAAAACTTCTCTCCGAATTTATTCCAAACTTTATTATGCGCATAAAACTTCACCAACCAGGAACAGTTTTAGTTCATATCTAGAAAGTGCCAATGAATATACCAGTTATTTGTAATTCTTAAGTTATTCATACTTTTCCAAATAATATTTGAATAATAAAAGTCGGCATAAACGCCCGACCAACTTTAAAATAATATGAGTTAATGCTTGAGTTCTGCTTTTTCAATTTGATAAACGGACAGCTAATGAAGAGACGGGGGGAAATTAACTAACTAGCAAAAGTTGGTCCTTTTTGTTGAAGTTGCCAGATACTGTCCATCACCTAGACCAGCAGAACCAATTAAGCCACTGTTACATTGCATCGAAAATTAACTATCCAAAAATTCTAAATGCGTCGGAAACTTATCACAAACTTTACCGTCACACCCCAGTTCCGTTCCTCCAGGATGACGAGGACATCTAGGTGGAAGGTAGCGAAGTTGTGCTCTGGTTTCCAGGAGCCATTTAATAAATTGAAATAGACGAAAAGGCTAAAGGTTATCATAGACCCGGCCAGTGGAGACCAAGATTCGATTTATTAATTGTCTCAGTTGTGATTCTAGCCGCAAACTGCTGGTTCATTTTCCACCTGAGTCACTTCGAATTAAGTCAATTTGAACAGTGGCAAGAATGAAACTTTCCGGGGGGGGATACAAACTTCGCTCGGTAAGTTTTAAGATGAAATTCAATATATCAAGGGGTGCACCGAACCCCCCCGAGGAGTAACTTTAATTTCTGGAAGGCGTGCGTCTGTCCACTGACTGCGGCCCCCCATATGCTCCTGGGGAGGAGGAGAGTCGGCGATGATCTGTATCCAGGCCAGGATTAAGCATTTATCTCCTCCATGGAGACTCCGAACATGGCCCAGGACGTCAGTTGCCAGTGAAAAAGGGCTGTATCGCTCCCAGAAGCCCTAATGAGTTCCATAATTATATAAAAATCTCCTTCGGAGTGTTAGTTATTAAATTATGAAGTTGTTTGTGCACCGAAATGTGATAAAATTTGCTCGGTGGATTAATGGAGCCCCATCAGACTGGGATCAGGCGGGATCGTGTTGCTCTTTAAAACGGAAGTCCTTTGAGAGCTCCAAAACTTTTGGAAAAGTCGTTAATTATACCTCGAACAATAACGACGGAACTCTGCTTAATGACTCGGAGGAACAAAAGTTGAGCGGATACTGGGAGCCTTCGGTGGTTGATCTTCTAATGAATAGCTTTATTTATTTAAACCCACTTTAAAACATAGTTTGTTTACACAGGGAAAAACTTACATCATTCAGAACAGAAAGCTTATTTCGCGAGATAAATAAAAGGTCTTAAAATTTCAATGAAACAGGATTTCATTCCAGGGTTAAGTTAGTTTCAAATCTAATAAAAATTAAATAGTTCAAAAGAAAATCTTGGCCATATTTCTTCAAAATCGCGATGCAACAATTTTTCCCTCTTTTTAGTCCTTAATCGATTTTCTACTCAATTAAATCTTAAGAACTTAAAAATTTTGTATGCAGAAGACTAAAGACAAGAATTTGCAAAGTCCACTTCAATAAACTAAATTTTTTTCTTGTAACAAAATGTGTAAAAAAAATCATGAATAAAGATTATTCATTGAAGACTTTGAAAATTCTGCAGTAGGTAGCTACTTCTAAAATTCGGTGAAAAACTCAGAAAACTAAAACTTCTTTAATTCATGCAATTTATTAAAAAAAAAAGATATTACTTTTGCTCTATTATCTGTCGATTCCTTTTTGGCTGTTTAACTAGTCGACGATTTTAGATTTGTAAGAAATAAATGTTGTCGATTAAAATTTAGTATACAGAACAGTTGGAAACCTTTTCACTAACTTCACTAAGAGCTGTAATTTAAAAGCGATAATAATAAAGCAGAAAAGGAGAGAATTTCGAATTAACATTGTAAGCTCGTTCTTTCAATTGAAAATTTGACAAATTCAAATAAAACTTTTTCTTAAAAAAATAAAATCAATTTCCATTCAACATTTTTTTGTCGTAGAGTGTATTAACAATTTAAAAGCTTATGCTTGTTGTGTTAAGCGGCCCATACACGGTACGACTAGTCCGCGGACTGAGTCGAGTCTTTAGTGTAGTCTTATCGTGTGCAGTTCTGTCTGACCGACTCATTTGACAGTCGCAGAATTAGTCTGCTAAAATCAAAAAATTTTGATTTTTGGGGCAGGAGCTTGCAGTCCAGCAGGCTAGTCTTATCGTGTGTGGAGGAGTCTGACGGAGTTTTTGACATTTCATTTGTTTTTCGTCTTTTGCATTCTTGTGTGTAATGTTGTAGAGAGCGGACATGCCTTGCAGTTAAAGTATTTTAATAATAAATAAAAACAAAATCATTTTCCTATCCATATTGTTCACTGAATTTTGCGACTCAGTCTGCGGACTAGTCGTACCGTGTATGGGCCGCTTTATAGACAATATTTAATGAATGTTCGAATTCACTATTTATGCAAAGCAATTCTATAGAATTGGACAATTCGGATATAGACTTTCAAAAATCTAATATTTATTATTAAAGCTATGATTTTTAATAATTAGTCTAAGTTCATTTTCGAAAAAAATAATAACTTCATTTCTATACGTTATTTTTGTTAAGTAGGTAATATTGTAAGCAAGTTTAAAAACATCATTTAATTTTAAATTGTTCTTAAATTGAAGAGTATAAACGCGTGCTGTACTAGCTGAGTCAGTTCGACATTAAAGACACGCAGTCATTAAAATTGCACTTAGTGTGATGATGTGAAAAGCGCGGAAAATCGTAATTTCTCGAAAAATGTTGGCAAAGTCTTACGATGAGTAACCTTGAAATTTTCTTGTTTATGTTTTCCGCCCATTCCACGTTAACACATAGGTAATTCTAAAATTGTAAAACTGTTCTAAATTTATTTTGGGTTAATGCCTCTTCGTTATAAAAATATTCAAAAATTTGTGTTTAATCCAGGTACAGCCTAAATATCCTTTTTGTACACAATGCCCGCCCGCAGCTCCCAGAAGGAGCACCAATGAAACGACAAAATGGCAAGGTATCGTCACGAAGGGAACAGCTTCCGCTTGAAAGCCCTTGCTGGAGGACCTTATTTCCTTTTACTGTCAGCAAATGACGACGATTTTGCCACAAAGCTCAGCACTCATTGTTCCGGAAAGAAAGAAATAAAAAACGAAGCCCTTTGAGAAAGGAGTTTCACGCAGCACCACTTAAGAGGGCGGGGGGAGGAGTTCTGTTCTGGATTCCCAGGGTCCCGGGGTCCTAGATTCTACGGGACTCCAACGCCATATGTAGTATTAGCTCTGTGGGTAGTAGGCAAAGGGCCAGGACCCCCACATCCACTTGCATATCCCTCAGAAGCCACCTACGTCGCCCTCGGCGGATAATGGCGGCAATTTGATCCACCTAGCCAAACAGGCTTTATACCGTTATTGTCCCTTAAGTGGGAACAGAACTTTGACCGGAACCAACCATCTGTTCGGTGGCGAAAAACTCCGCCAGCATTGGGGTTGGGGAATAATGCGAGTCAATAAAATTGTCCCTATTCCAGGACTCTGTGTGTGGTGCCCCAGCGGGAGCAGTATCACCCGGCACTGCTAATCCCCCCTGGAGCGGACAAAAGCAATGTTTGCCTGAACGTCGTTGCCCCAAAGAGAATAAAAAAAAAAAAAATGTCCTTTCCGATAAATATCCTGGATTGCGTAAAGTCCCTTTTCCTGGACATTGGACTATAGAAGTAAAAAAAACATAAATAGGGAAGAAAACCCCTACATCATTTTGGGCCGATATTAGATGCCGGGGCCCATTATGTGCGGATTCTAGGGCCTGTGGGTGTTTAACGCCCTTTAGGTCAGTTCAACCCCTACTCCCTACCACCCTGCCAAATGAGAGCAAAGTAGGGGGTTAGCGGGAGAAACTCGCATTGATGTAAGCAAGGCCATTGACGACGTGATGAATTGATGAAATATTTAACAGCGCCCTGATCTTTGTTTGCGCAACGAAAATGAAGAGCGAATTGCTAGGAGAAAATGAGCAAAGGCCTGAATAGCCATAGTCAAGTAATATACTAACTCCCACATGGGCGACCCCACCACTCCCATGCCCACCCCTCCCCCCGTCATCCCATATGAGCCCTTTTCCACCATGTCTGAAGTCTAAAGGCTCATGGCTCAGCGAAGGGTGATGACGGCGGGAGATGGCCTTCTGTGCAAAAAGGCAAAGACCAAATAGAAAGTGAAGGTCATAAATGCAAATAAAAGAGCCAATGGCGGGAGGCGAATAAAAGGGGCACTTTGACGGGCTTCTCTTTATCACTGGAGCCCCATGCCCTTTATTTTCTCCCATGTGTGCTGTGTAATACACAAACCCACATACTCAAAACCTCGGCGATTCCGGCCAAGGGACTGGGCTCCTTTTAGAGCGGTTTTATTCCTAATTTATTCATAGGCGAGCCAGAATTAGGGCGAACTTTGATCAAGTCGCCCAGTAATGAGGAAAACGTGGCGACACTGCCCCTCACTCCCTTAGCCCTCAGCCACCATTGAACCGATGTCACAGTTCATTTGTTTATTGGACTCCCAGAGACTGCGAAGGCGACGTCGACGAAGACATCTTTTGTTTTTGGGTTTCACCCTTCAAGAGGTATGGGATCTTTTGCAAATCATCTTGAAGGCCCTTCTTAAAATTGTCTAAGGCTAAGTAAGTGGTCAAGACTTTTTATTGTAGCAACATGGTCAGATTTATGTTGTTTAAAAGTTGTTTTCATCTCGTGCATACCAATGTTAAGGAATTCTCACAGAACTCATAAATGTCTTAGGAAAATATACGAAACAAGAAACGACAAATTGGGAACCTTCGTCCTGTTTTGTTATTTAACCCTACAGAACGTGTTCGGCTTCGACTGTGGTTTGGTTTAAAATCGTCAACTCATCAAATATCCAAATATCCATTTTTATGCTAATTCCTAAAAAAAAACTTTATATGCATAAAGAATAATATTTACATATTTGAAGTTCAAAACAAATGACTTTCAAATTTATGCACTCACTTTTATGAAAACATCTAAAATCGCAGAATTTTTAATTCACTACCCTCAATTTTCAAATTTTGATAACAGATTCTATAAATCAGCGACCGCAAATTGTTTTTTAAAATAAAAACACTATGGAAATGAATTTGAGCTACATTTTTACTTCCTCTAACAGGACTATTCTCAGTCAATAGCCATTTTGTAAAACAGAAATTCTCGTTCTTAAGTCAAACAAATATTTTATATTATGTAGGTAGGTACACATCACATGAAATTTTTTTAACAATAGTAATGTTTTAACTTAAAAAAAATAAGTAACTAACTAAGTCATCCAGTTATAATTTAGTTAGATTTCGAGACTTGAAGTTCAATACCCTGCGACATTTTTAAAATATGTACATACATATAATACACTAATCGAATAGGTAATTTTTTTGTTTGGTTTTGGTTAAGTTTTGAGGACTAAAATATTTTTATAAAAATCCCTCTAGTCGTTACATCCTTCATATTTTTAATTTTTTTAAATTAGGTCTAGAAAATATTGAATCAACATTTAAAAAATAAATTAGTAGTTTTGGAAAGGAGTTTCCGACTTGTTTTCGCAGCCACGAAATTTTATTTTATTTCATTTAATTCACAATTCAAAGTAAGCAAAGTTGGAAGAATCGACAAACATTATGCCCACCCAGCCTTTATATGATACATATTTTTTTGACCGCAACTGTATTTGTTTTAAATGTATTTAAGTAGATAATGTCGGAGGAAAAATAGTGACATTCGATTTAAGCATTTTTAAATTATGTTATTCTGATATTTATGTTCTTTCGTTCAACTCCCCGAATTATACTTTTTATCAAGTAATTGAAAGTATATACAGTTTAAAAAAATATTTATGGGAAAAAGGCATTAGGTTAAATGTCGCAAATTTAGCCTACAGTGCATATTATTCTGTGACTACTCTAAATATTATTAATAAAATATACACTGTTGGTTGAACGCACGAATTGTTGATGTTGCTAATTGAGCACATTTGTCCGGCAAACACAATTGGGGAGAACCTGTAATTCTCTAGGTATCCGTGTAAAATGCATTTATTTATTATTAATAGCTAGCAAATGCGGATTTATTTGCATAACCCATTACCCCACGCACCGGTATGCCGCACCATTGTAAATATCAAATTATTTGCATGGAAATGCATTAAAAAGCATTTAGGGTGCATGGTCAGAAGGCGCCCTTCATCCGAACACACTCGCTACGTAATAGATGGCAATTAACCATAATTAATTACAGGCCTATTTCGAAGGTTGCTATAAAAATTCATTTTCTCACTCATTCAAAAGGGTGCGCGCCAAACCCGGCACGAGTTGCACAGTCATCATTTTCACCAGCTCTCCCGCAGCGCCTCTGGCGGACGTTTCGGCTGGGAAAAGAAAAAAATTGCACGCAATTAGCTTTTGCAGGGCTCACTCTTCGCCGCGCACTTAATTACCAATAATTAATCAATTCGATGCCAACGGCAAATTAGCTGGCGCACTACAGCGGCTAAATAATTCGCCATAGTTGCGCTCCTTTTGCGCAACTGAGCTCCTTTTCGATTGTCATTCAGGGACACATCAACTCCTACGCCGCCCCCACCCCCAAGTTCGCGATTATGTTGAAGCTCCGCGGGCCCCAAAAGCGCACAGGCTCTGCCCCGGGGGCTGAGGAGGCGCTTCTTTCGCGGGGGGAGTCGAGTTGATTGCGCAACCATTAATCAAAGTGGATAAAGAAGAAAATTTCCTTGGCTCCCACACCATCTGCGACGTGTCGCAACCTCAAAGGAAAACTCATTTTTTTCCGCATATTTTTTTTTGCTAATGATTTTCACTTTTCTATTTAATATTCATGCCAGGAAGTAATTCCATTCCCCCTCCCTCCCCTAAGGGATACCGATGATTTTTCGAACTTTGAGGCCCTCGTTTCACATGCAGCAATGTCCTCGTCGTCGGTCGTTTGGGTCTGATATTAAATCTCACGCCAGATGTTTTTTAATTATCGTCTGAAAAATTTGTTTAATATCGTCACGGACGTTACTTTTATGTTGCGGGGAAAAGAGATTTCCATACGCCACACTTCACCTTTTCAATTTTACACTCTCCTTTCAGGTCAGATAAGTGGAAAAAGGAAAAATGGAATGAAATGCAACATAAAAGACAAATTAAATACAAAATGATGTAGCGTTCTTTCATGCTCAGAATTTTCAATCAGAATGTCGTTTATAAATTACGTCCCATATTATTTTAATTTTCGCATTTTAATGTAAATTTGAATTCTGTTTACATAATGAATAATCAGAAAAACCTTGAACAATTAAAATGTCGATATTAAAAAACACTAATGGTCCTAATTGTACCTTTAATTTGTTAATTTAAGCAACACTTCAAAATTTCAGAGCATTTACAAAATGCATTTAGAAGTAAAAGCTTTCAGAAGCATAAAATGTTTTAAAAGAACTAAAATGGCAATTAACAAAAGCACAAACGTGAAACAAAGAAAATGGAAATTTCAAAAGAATAAATTAACCAAAAATTAGCAATTAAGAGAATTGTTATCGAACAACTATTTATATTAAATTGAAAATCTTTAGCAATGTGACATAAGCATAAACATAAACTTCTTATCCTGGATTCAAATTTATTGCATTAGTTTGGATTAATGATACTGATTTAAAATGACAACCTTTTTATAAACTGATATGATTTTTACATTATACAAAAATTCACACGATTGTTTTCACAATCTTTGCCTATCTGTCTGTCTGTCTGTTTGTTTACCCGAACTAGTCTCAGGAACGACTTAATTGATTTCGATGGGACTTGCACTGGAAGGTAAAGAATTTATGATATGTTTTTAAAAATATCTGGCTGTCTGTTTGTTTGTTCGTTATGCAAATCTATATCAAAATGTGCGTATACATATATAGGTACTCTTAAAACCCAAAGACCTTTAAAAAATTTATCTGTCTGTCTGTCTCTTTGGCCATGGTATTCTTGGGAACAACTTCACAGCCTGTTATGCTTACTGAAAGGCAAGTGTCCAAAAAAAAGTCAGTTCTAAACTTGAAATGCAGTTTAAATTTTAAACAACGATGTAGGTACCTTTCTTTCACGGGAAGTATATACATATGGTATGTACATATTTCAGAAAATCTCAGATCAGAGGCACATATGTAGGTAGGGTATAGGATATCAGCTCTTAATCAATAACATATCATTGATATGGTTTATGCTTTAGTAATTTAATATTTTGGTTCATATTTTAAGCGCATAAGCGAAAAATTTTATAGCTGGGCGAACTGCTTTGCTTTTCAGTTTTACTGGCAGCGGAGTTCCTGGCAATTCGACTGGGAATTTCTCCTGAAATTTTACTGCACTTCTGGGACTCTCATAGTGCATATGATTTCCTGGCAAATATTTTCTCGACTTGCATCAGTGGCACCAAGCATATGGAGCCCGAGTCACAAAGAAGCACGAATGCAAGTCACGTGCTGGGGCTTCGAGGAAAATGTTGTTTCCTGAAATAAATGGTTTCATTTATCGTTCGTATTTATCTCGCCATCGCTTGGGAAGTTTCACCAGGAATTTGCGCACTTGGGACACTTCAGCGCCTTTATAGTACTTCCACTTTTTGCTAAATTGAATGGCGGTGACGACGGAGTGATGAGATTTATTTCAAGTTGAGAACTTTTCATGTTATTGCATTTGCAGGACCTGGTGAATCACTGCAACTCTAACGAACTCTACGCTGGTTTATGATAAGAGTACGACTTGTCCTCGGTGTATGAAGAGAGACAAAGTTGAACTCTAAAAGATAAACCCCGAGACCGTAAGGATTTTGTAATGCTTTTCCTTTTTAAAGGACATTTCCTACTTCCTGTTTCTTAAGTTCATTAACTCAAAAAACACGCTGGACAAGATTCAACCTGCTGATTAGTTTTTGGAAAATGAAGTTACATTTTCTATATTTGGTTTTCACATGTCTAAAACTTTGTTGAATGCACCTTTTGGAAGGTAATCATTTTACGAACAGAACAATAGCAACATAAATTTTATGTATGTATGTATGTATACTTCTATACAAATAATGAAAAACTTTAATAAACATAAAGCACTTAAAAATATTTTCCTACTCTAAATATGGGCACAATAAGTTGAACAGTGTTGTTTAATAAAGGTTATGTTGAAGGGAAATCAGGAAATACTAACAAGAACAACAAATGCTCATTGAAATAATAATTTGAGCATGGGTAAAGTGATTAAAAAATTAAAAAGTTTAACCTGTAAATAAAACTTTCTTTGCTAATTAAATTTTTCTAAAGCCAATCCTTGAGAAATAACAAAGTAAAACCAGTTTGACGAATTAAGCTGGTTTAAATGTCTCTAGTCTGTCATTGCTTTTGGCTAATAAAAAATTAAACTAATTTGTTTAAAATAAATACACACTTTTAGTTCTTATGAAGTTACATATGTATGTATGTCCTTGAGTGCTTTGATTTCGAGAAGAAACAAATGCCTTGCAACTTCGACAGGTCCTTTAAGTGTAATTTAAGTCTCCTTTGATTGCGTTAGTTTTTGGACAGAAGGAAATGTCCTCTTTCAAAGTAAAAATGGAAAAATGAGTTCAGCTTCTATTACGATTCATAATTTCACTAGGTGTAGTATTTCAAAGGAAGTAATATTATTTTATGACTAACATTTTATTAAGTTCAAAAGGTATTGCTTTCCTTCTTAATAACTATATTATTTAATTCCTAAATTTTGTTTTTACGTTGTACATTACGTCTGTAAATCTCGTTTTAAATACCGAGTTAATTGAAAATTCAAAGTTTTGGCTTATATGTAAATTTTATTAAAAAATGTAGGTATGCTATGTCCAAGATATTTTAACAATAAGGTCTATATCTAGCTATTCTCGAGGAGAATAACCTCATTGGGCTTTAGTATGCAGTAGTAAACGACCATGCAGGCGAGGCAAAGGTTCCCGCTGGCCATTATCGAGTTGAACAGGAACTGGAACCACCAGGACTCGTATTCCGCGGTTGCGTACCAGAGAAACGTCATGGTGTAGTTTTGGACCATGGCAAGCCCGAAGTAGCCGAAATACCACAGCCGCAAGCGTTTAAACTTAACACGAAACTCCAAGACGACGAAGATGTAAACGTAAGCCAAGAAGGCGTAGAACAGAAGTCGCTCAACCTTCTCCTGGAGCCGGGATTCGATCAGGAGGCAAAGTAACATGACTCCGTAATGTACGATGACGAGGTACAAAAACTCCCAGGGATAGAAAACACAAAACACCGAGAGGGATATCATTCGCATAAAGATGAACAGGATCCAGCCGAAAAAGGCGACAAATTTCCCGGCAAAGTCGTCCTGTTCGACTCCTTTAATTATCCGTCGTCTCCTTGGAAGGAAGAAGTCTGTGGTGTCCCCCGCGGTATCTGCAGGGGGTTCAGATTCAGATTCGGAGGTTCGCTGGTTCATCTGATTGCGATTAGCGCCACTAATGTCGTTTTTAGAATCCTCCCCCGTGGTGGGGTCCTTTGAAATGGTTTCCTTCTCCCGGCTCAAAGTGCGTTCCAGGAGGATGCGTGGCGGGTGCGGGACGTGCTCTTTGATGTACGTCTCTGCGTTCATTAAGACTTTATCCTTGAAGGTGGATAAGCGCTTTATGGGATTCAGATAGGACCAGGGCGAATCTGTCTCTGATGAGGATGTATTTTGGGTCGACGGGGGCGGTGGTGCTGGAGCATCCGGGACCATGTCAAGCTCCATCTCCACTACCGGCCCATGTTGCAGATCGAGACTAATTTCTTCCACCAGGACGATGGCATCTGGATCCTCTTCCTGCTCATGGTCCCCTTGGAACTGCCTCTTATTTCGAGCAGCATCCACCTCATCTACGCTCCTTGGACCCTCTCGAATTTGGCAACTGTTCAATTTTTCATCGTCTGTGATGTTTCTCAGAATCGAATCACCAGGATGCTCCTGCTCGGAGGAAATTTTCTTATTCTCGGCGCGATGCCTTCGATTTTCTTGTCTGACTTCATTTCGAATCGAATTAGTTTCCCCTTCACTACACGAGGAACGGCTTTGTCGTCGTCCGTATTCCTGTGACTGGAATCGCTGTAAAATTTTCTCATTTTCGGGAAACTCCCGAACATAGGTCATGTCATCATGCTTTTGCGTTTCCCGTATTTCTTCTAGGCGACTCCTTGTCCTACGGAATTTCATTCGATGTTCTTGAACTTGAACTGGCGACATCCACGGATACTGTCGTCCTGCAATTTTTTGGCTCTCAAATCTTTGATACGACATCGTGATGGTCGCCAGATTTATCAGCGAAAATACCACGCTTAGCACTTGAACATTTGCTGGAATTATAAAAATGATAAAATGTTAAAATCTTTGCCAAATATTGAAAACCAATTACTTTTAACATATATAGAAGCATAGCGCAGTTTATTTACCAATTATTCTGGGTCAAGCAAAACATCAAACTTAAATGACCTGCTTATAACTAAAATCCACATATGAATTCTAAAATGAAAGGGCACCACGCAATACCGTTCTCCAGATATAGAAAAAAGCTTTCCAAAAAATATTTCCTCAAAATCAATTAAGGACCAAAAGAAGGTAAACAAGTAGTATATAGGAACATATTTCTACATATGTACGCCGGAAAACCATTCCGAATGAATAGATGACGGTGAGTTTTTTTTTCCAGAAGTGAACTCTTTTCTAAAGATTATATTTATTTTTTGAGATCCTTTTAACAGGGTAAAGTGCAGGTAACTGTGGAATACACTAAGTAAAGAATTCTTGAACAAATCTAGATCCAATTAGTTTTTTACAATCTTGAAAGAATTTTTACTTGCAAAACCTTTCTTTGGAAAGCAAAGAATGATTTTATAATAAAATACTCAACTCAGTAAGCATTGTAAGGTCTCTCTTATTCTTTTGAAATTGAACCCAAGAAATCCGCTTAAATTCTAAATGTTGAAACAATCAAAACAGTTAGATATGTATATGTATCTACTCATATGTATGTATGTATGTACCTACATATTTTACTGTTTTTGAGATTACATATTACATATTTCTTAATTAAAATTTTATACCTAATAATATATTTCTTACATTACGTTTTCGAGGAAAATAGGTTTGAAGATAAGGAAATGTAGTATTTCGGCAATTTTCAAAAATTCGTTTCACTTTACATTATACCTACTTTTTTTTAGTTTCCAGATTCATAATAATCTATGGAAAAAGTTATATTATTTATATATCACTGTTCTGCCAAAAAACCGGACATTAAAAATGTTCTGCAATATTATTAAAAAACAATAAAAATTTCCAAAGCTCGTCTCGTAAGAGAAGAAATAAAGCAATCTTTTTTAAATTTATTCTTCTGCACTTCAGAAAGGTAGGAAAATAAGATTAGATGAAGTGTAAAAACATAAATAAATGAGTATAAATAAATAAAAGCTGAAATACATTAGGTGATATCACAGATAAGATACAGATGTCGAGTGGCCATATAGCAAAATGGTGCCAGATATGCTTATTTCCAATGGGTGCCTTTTCACCTAGCGCCATCTGTAGAATAAAACAATCATATGAGAAGTTAATTTACTCGGTTAGGGTTCGTTGCCTGGATTAAATAAAGCACATCCGTATGAATAAGAATAAACTTTTTGCGGCATTTAGATCAATATGTTGTCCTACACATTGCACAATTAAATGAAAATGTGTGTGACGGTGAAATAGCTTTGCGTATGGATTGAAAAAATCCTCAGATATGTATTGTAAGTTCTTCGTGTGCGCATGCTGTTCAGGACTGCTCCAAAAAAGAACTCGCTGGGATTAAATCCCGCGCCCGCGCCGTTTGCGGGTGAGGAAAATACCGGGAAACCCACCTTGCACCCCACAATAAACCAACGATGAAATTGAAGCAAATGATGAAATCGAAACAAATGTACTTAGCTAGTGTTCTATTTTAGCCCCCCTATAGTTTCTGCTGCCATGAAATAGTAATACGGACAAACCCACCTTGCACCAATTTGTTTTGTTTTAATAACCCCTTTTTCAGAAACATTTGAATGTTATGTACTTTTTTAATTACAAAGATGAAATTGTGTATCTAAAAAATGAAGAAAAATGTTTTGTTTTACTGGTTGTTCTTTTTCTTTAAAGACTTCGTCTTTTGTAAATTGTGATACTTATCATTCTTAAAGAAAATTTTAAAATTTATTTAAATAAATGTAAATTAATGTTAATTAGGGACAATATATTCAAGTTAAAAACCATGCTTCTCGCAGGATGTTGAAAAGCGATGCAACACTAAACGATTAAAAGACGAGTTCGACATCATGTTACCCGAATTAACAGAATCGTGTGGAATTATCGCAATGAACTACGACGATGCGCCATTTCTATTGCAAATTTTCTCCACATGGTCAGAAATAATTGTCGGCGCGGACAAAGACACTCGAAGACATATCGCTCTAGAAAAAAGTTCTGCTTTGTAAGTATGTACATATTAAAATTGTTTTGCAAAGAAAACTGATCACGAAATTTTGTATCAGGGCTGATATTTGCGAAACCATCTTCAAAACTGGACAATTTCATGCACAACTGAATGGCCTAGAAGTGCTTTTAAGATATATCGAAGCCTGCGAAGTAGAAGTAAAGGCAAAAGTACTGAAGGATATTATACCGTGCCAAAAACATCGGACAATTCGTGATTTGCTTTTCAACATCGACCTTAGCAACCTTGTATTTGTAATAAAAACTTTTAGTGGTATTTAGGTATATAAGTAATACAAAGTAATCTTTCAGGACGGCAGAGATTTTTTGAATGAATTCAACATGAATATCAGAAGAGGAGCCAGTTTATTCTATTGCTGTCGAAAAAGGGTATATCGATGAAAAGCCTCTTATAAAACCGATGGTACGTTAGCTATGTCATCTACTTAAAAAATTCTTAATTTAGTTCATATTAGCATGAAGGAAAGGAATGTGTTTTTTGTGTGGATTTTAATTCAGCAACAGAAAGTACATATATCATTCTGTTGCCAGTCCACAGAATTTTATCACAACAATTGGACCAATATTGAGGTGAAATTACCGAAAATAAATATTGATAGGTAGAGCATTAGATGTATTATGCGTGAAAGAAATAAATATTTTATTTTTTTTCAAACCCAGAGGGAAGTGTGAATTTCAAGTTTGTTCAAATAGAGTCAATGTTCAGGTGTACCCTCTTCCTACGCGGCAGATATTTTTTTTTTTTTTTTTTACATAACGATGATATATACAATGTATTTATATTTATGAACGCCACAAATAAATTGAATTATGAAAGTATAGATACATTGTTTCTTAATATTAACGTTATTGAGAATCTAAATAACGATGGAGATCTGATAAATCATTTTGCATTTTCTCAACAACGCTGTATTTTTCATCTCCTGACATCATAGCTCGGTTTGTTACTGAAAGTGGAAGATTGATCGAGCAATATGTTTCAATTGTTTTAGCTGTTATTGGTTTATTCTCTCCAATGTTATACTGCTTTGTAATTTTGGACATGGACGCTCTGTAAAATGCTGCATATGCTAGATTTGGCATAGAACGATAAGAGAAATATTCACTGTCAGGTCTGTATAATTTGAAGTATTTCCAATTCTCTCGATAAATTCCCCTGATTTCGTCATAATGATTAAAGAATATTGTAAGATCATCCAACACAGGCGGCAATATGTGGGCTCTTTTTAAAGACAAAAATAATTTTTAGATTTACTTTTGTCGAAAATGATTTAAGCAATCTTCAGAGAGTCGTTTCGTGTTACAATTTAAATAAGGTAAGCTATCTTAAGAGAATTTGATTGAAATTTTAATTTTCTACAATCTTCAGAAAACCAATAATGCTGCTTATGCTGGAAGCGATGATTTCTGCAATGGATTTAAAACGATTAACTCAAATCTTGGTAAGGGACCAAAATATTTAAAATAAAAAACACGACAGAAAATATTAAAATTTCATACATACTTATTTGCACAAAAAATCACACTTCCCTTTAGGTTTGAAAAATAAAATATTTATTTCTTTCACGCATAATACATCTAATGCTCTACCTATCAATATTTATTTTCGGTAATTTCACCTCAATATTGGTCCAATTGTTGTGATAAAATTCTGTGGACTGGCAACAGAATGATATATGTACTTTCTGTTGCTGAATTAAAATCCACCCAAAAAACACATTCTTTTCCTTCATGCTAATATGAACTAAATTAAGTATTTTTTAAGTAGATGGCATAGCTAACGTACCATCGGTTTTATAAGAGGCTTTTCATCGATATACCCTTTTTCGACAGCAATAGAATAAACTGGCTCCTCTTCTGATATATTCATGTTGAATTCATTCAAAAAATCTCTGCCGTCCTGAAAGATTACTTTGTATTACTTATGTACCTAAATACCACTAAAAGTTTTTATTATAAATTCAAGGTTGCTAAGGTCGATGTTGAAAAGCAAATCACGAATTGTCCGATGTTTTTGGCACGGTATAATATCCTTCAGTACTTTTGCCTTTACTTCTACTTCGCAGGCTTCGATATATCTTAAAAGCACTTCTAGCCCATTCAGTTGTGCATGAAATTGTCCAGTTTTGAAGATGGTTTCGCAAATATCAGCCCTGATACAAAATTTCGTGATCAGTTTTCTTTGCAAAACAATTTTAATATGTACATTAGGGTGTCCCAAAAAAATTAAAGTTTTGTTTTTTTAACGCATACCCTCTTAATTTGTTTGAATGATGTTGAAACAATTGTAAACCAAATTTGGTGTAGGTAGGATCACGATATCCCGTGCCGACTTGGATCGGAACTTGTCAATGATCCTATACAAAAAGACTCATCTGATTCGGACGAAGACATAATATCTTTGCAAGAAGGATTTGCCAACTCAGATCGAGAGCACTCAACCCGAAAAAACGAAAATATCTATGCGGAAAGACTTCATCACTCCAAAATCAGTAGCGGCGCGAGACAGGTGCCAGTTAAGTATGAGAGATTCCGTGTATATTCTTGATATTGATTAATATTAAATAGTTATATGTTTTCGGTATATTAGTGTTTTATTTACTAAACAAACTCGAACTTCTAGAAATCTTCTATACTAAACCCGGAACAAAAATTTATAGTTTATGTTTGGTATCAAGTCGGCACGGGTTGTCATGATCCAATCGCAATAATATTTATTATTTAAGTTAATAAGGCCATTTAGAAAAAAAATAGAGGGTATGCGATTTTATTTTCGAGAAAAAAAAATCCTACCTTATCTCTTGGGACACCCTAATGTACATACTTACAAAGCAGAACTTTTTTCTAGAGCGATATGTCTTCGAGTGTCTTTGTCCGCGCCGACAATTATTTCTGACCATGTGGAGAAAATTTGCAATAGAAATGGCGCATCGTCGTAGTTCATTGCGATAATTCCACAAGATTCTGTTAATTCGGGTAACATGATGTCGAACTCGTCTTTTAATCGTTTAGTGTTGCATCGCCTTTCAACATCCTGCGAAAAGCATGGTTTTTAACTTGAATATATTGTCCCTAATTAACATTAATTTACATTTATTTAAATAAATTTTAAAATTTTCTTTAAGAATGATAAGTATCACATTTTACAAAAGACGAAGTCTTTAAAGAAAAAGAACAACCAGTAAAACAAAACATTTTTCTTCATTTTTTAGATACACAATTTCATCTTTGTAATTAAAAAAGTACATAACATTCAAATGTTTCTGAAAAAGGGGTTATTAAAACAAAACAAATTGGTGCAAGGTGGGTTTGTCCGTATTACTATTTCATGGCAGCAGAAACTATAGGGGGGCTAAAATAGAACACTAGCTAAGCACATTTGTTTCGATTTAATCATTTGCTTCAATTTCATCGTTGGTTTATTGTGGGGTGCAAGGTGGGTTTCCCGGTATTTTCCTCACCCGCAAACGGCGCGGGCGCGGGATATAATCCCAGCGAGTTCTTTTTTGGAGCAGTCCTGAACAACATGCGCACACGAAGAACTTACAATACATATCTGAGGATTTTTTCAATCCATACGCAAAGCTATTTCACCGTCACACACATTTTCATTTAATTGTGCAATGTGTAGGACAACATATTTGATCTAAATGCCGCAAAAAGTTTATTCTTATTCATACGGATGTGCTTTATTTAATCCAGGCAACGAACCCTTACCGAGTAAATTAACTTCTCAAATGATTGTTTTATTCTACAGATGGCGCTAGGTGAAAAGGCACCCATTGGAAATAAGCATATCTGGGACCATTTTGCTATATGGCCACTCGACATCTGTATCTTATCTGTGGTGATATGTTCTTCAAATATTCATTTTCGAAAATAGCTAAACTTTTCATGTTTTTCCTCTAGCCGAGGTGCCTTTGATTGCCCCTAACCTCCCAGAAAATCACTTACTACTAATTAAACCCACCGTCGCCGTCGTCTTCGTAGCCTGCTTGTTTTCCCAGGGAAATTAGTCATTCGGCCCCGTGGTGCTCCCGTATGCGCCGAAGCTCCTCCATAATTACCCGCCATCGATTGGGCTTACGCCTTTAGATAATTTCCCCAGGAAAGATAAGCATAAATTAGGCGAGCGTGCTTATCTGCAAATATGTCACTACATTGCCCGCGATGCATTAAGATAACAAAGTGATAACGCCGCAACTTGAGGGTCTTTTCCATTCATCACACACACCCGCAGCAGTTTGGCTCCAGAGACACGACTCCCCGATTCCGTGGCAATCGCGAAAATAAACACAGGGTGTCGCGTTTTATTAAGTCACAGGTATGTATATAGGAGAAAATGAAGACTACCGCGAACACGCGGGGGTAGAAGTCGAAATATCGCAAAAATGAGCAAGACCCGCATAGAGCAAATGTGCAAAATATTTATCTATGTATTTTTCCTTACTTGTCTCGTAATTCCTGAAAATGCCCTCCCGGAGCAGGATGAAGAGCTGCAGGATAATTTGGGGCGCTGCCTGGGCGTAGGCTTGCACAAAGTGGTACAACTCGAAAGGTGAGGTCTCCGCTGCCTTCGACACGCTATGCTCCCGCTCGAACGTCTCCCTGGCGTAGAAGAGGGCCTCTATCGACCAAAAGATACGACGACAGAACCTAAGGCAATGAGGACGAGGATCGAATGTTTAATCGTACCTTCCAGACAAGGCTAATTAATTCAGGGTCCATTGACCCCCCTGGGCGCTGGTGTTTTTTAAAAAGGATTAGGTGTAATAAGGTATAAAGCATAACATTCTTAAATATACTACTCTTTGAAAATTTCATGCTGAATATATAACATTATTATTTATGCACAATCAATAAAATGTTCACAATTTCCACAATTTACGATGCAAATAAAGTTCAGGTCACAACGCAAGATATAATTTTATTTATTGTATCTTTATTTTTTTTATTAATTTGATTTGGTCTGGTTTGGAAAAAGTACCACTTTGAAAAATGGGCTCTTTGAGAAATTATAGATTCGAAATTGTGCATTTAATTCCACAAGAAATTTTATACTCATGTTCAAATACGACATTTTCAAAATCAGTAGCCAAATATTTCCTAATGTGAAATTTCGCATGTCATGCCTTTTAAGATATTAGACTATTATATGACTTTAGGTATAGAAACCTTTTATTTTCAACAATATACGAAAATGAATATATGTATGTATGTATGTTCCTTATAAACTAATAAGTCTACTTTCAGAGCATATTTTCATACATATTTTACTTAGAATCTGCGTATTTTGTAACTTTTCTCGCAGTAAAATGATGATAGGTGTTTTTGATAGGATATTCCATGACATCACGTTCTTGAGAAAAATGTGCTTTAAAAGTGAAAAATAAAACGTATTTTGGTCATTTTATTAAAAAATAAAAGGATATCGCAGACTATCGAAGCAGATGTCGAAATAAAACTTAAATATTTGAGTGTATTTATAACATCAGTTATACTTAGGGTCTATCAAAATTTGTTCAAAAGCCAAACTTTTCAGTGGGAGTTCTTCTACTTCATAAACAAAATATTCCATAATCAAATTTAAATAAAATTTATAAATAACTGGTTTTATTTACATCCGATCTATAATCTTCCGAACAAATTTTATAAAATTATCCTTTCAAACCTTTCACCAAAAATTTGCAGACCATTAAAATTCTTTTATAGCTGTAGCACTCAGACTGAATTCGATTTTTGATACATTAAATTACTTGCACCAACGAAAAATATTTTTAAAAGCCTTTCACTTCGTTATTCAATTTTAAATTGTATAAAACCAAATATTATTTTTTTTTTTAAACAAGCAACTAATTTATAGACTTTCGAATTTTGGCCATTAATGCTCTAACCAATGGAGCCGCTCTGGTAAATTTCTAGTGCTTTCGAATAATTGTGAACTTTGAACTGGAATTGAATCAATATTTATAACTGAAATTTTCTCGGAATATTCATGAAATGTTACTGCATTACTAAAACTGAAAAACACTATAAAATACGACAAAAAGTATCGTTTCAAAACCTTAAAACACCTGACCCCTCAAGGTGTTTTGGGTGAGCGCGCACCTGCAATCAAAACCTATACCTGTGCACAGCTCCGATAGGAAACAGAACTAAATTGAAAAGTTGTCGCATGAGAAAGTTGAGATTTTCTGAGGTGCAACCCTCCTCCTCGGGCCACTGGCCGGGCGAAATTAAAATCGAGACGAAGCAGACGAAGGCGGGCAGGCAGAGGAAGAACGCCGTCAGCGTCCCCTGGACCGGGTGATTGTCCCTAAAGTGCTGGATGGTCACGGCGAGGTCGGCACTCGTTTGAATTAAATACGTCACAAGTTCCAAGGACGCGGGAATCAAAATCGTTAGGGCGATTTGCGTCCGGGTTTTAATTTCGTAACCCAGCAGGCGTCTGGGGACTCCGTCAAGCGCGTCCATTGTGCGTCGACCCTACGTTTTTCGAACTTTTTCGTTATTCAACCTTTTTAACGCGAATGTCGAAAGTTACTTCATTTGTTGTGTGGGGGTGGACAGGAAGAAGGAAACTTTTAATAAACTTCACAAACAGAACTGCGGCACGTTACGATTTTAAAAAGTTTCACCTGAAACAAACTGAACATTTCCGCCAACGAGTGACCAACTTTTTGAGTCTGATTGTTTGGCATTTCATAGATAAATATTTTGCTGCTTTTGATAAGATAAAGGGGCACCTCGCGATGACTCAATATCACATTTTCAGGTGTAGGTAGTATATTCAGGGGAAAAATATGTTTTTGTTCGTTTTTTGATGCGGCATGTCACTCATTTCATTCCAAAAATAACATCTCTTCGTACATTTAAATTAAAGGTCGTGTTTACTGATTCTATTGTATTCGAATTTCGCTCTTTTAATCATTAAAACATGCTTTGTATTTCTTAAAATGAGCTATACTTTTATCTAATCATGTACATTTCATACAGCTCAAAGAAGTGAATAGGGAAGCAATTTAGGAGCGAATGGAGAATAAATGATAGTGAGTGTTGGACTCTTTCTCTATAATTTAAAAGTTTTATAAGGTTGTGTACGAAGACGCTTTCGAAAATCATTTCGTTATCAGTTCAACATTGCGCATTGAAAATTGACTGGAAATTGTAAAAAGATTGTGCACTTTCTAGCCCATCTACATATGTAGTCATAATACATTATTTCCGTTGTGATCTTTATTTTATAGAAGAAAATTATTTTCAAAAAATATTTTCAAAGCTATTTCTATCAGATTTTTCAATTTTAAACAGGCGGGCTCATTATAAGTTTGGAGAGGTTTGAAAATCTACCATATTAAATTTGTATATGGCCTCAAAAAATTCTTTAATACATAGGTATCTATATATTTTTGTAAAGATACGAATAACACAAAATTTTTTGAAAATCGAACATCAGCAACCTAAGAAATACTCAGCAATACGCAGCACTATTATTGAAATACAAAAAATTGATCTGTTAATAATATTCTCCTATGTTTTTTGTTACTGTTTTTTTTAAAATATTATTTATATTTTTTTATATCAAAATAAATGTAAGACCTCAAAAACCAAACGCCAATTTAAGAAACTTTTCATAAATAAATAAAAAATCAATATTGCTAATCTTTTGTGTGTATATGGCTTTATTATTATTTTTTTAGAGAAATATAAAAATCATCATGAATTTCATATTGAATTCAATTGATATAGGTATGTACGATTCCCAAACATTATTTATTAGCCGAAATCAAAAGATTTATGCTGATTATTCGATAACATCTATCTACTCGGTTCAAGAATTTATACACGTGTAGAATTAATTAGATACATAGTTTTCCAATTATTTGTTGCTAACAATAAACCGAAACTGAACGTAACTAACGTTGTTTTTGTTCACTAAAATGCCCGTAATTTATTAGACCGCAAACTTTCCATCTCCGCCAGTGAATTATACGTACAAAATATTCAGAATCCCTGAGTCTATTAATTTTGTAATACTTTATGGCCAGAGAAAAGGTGAAAGGGGCAAACTAATAAAAGTTTTGCGCTCCCTCTGCAGATTTTGGTTTGTTTCTTGTATATCGACTATGGCATACCCTAAACTAAACGAGCAAAACGTGACTTGCAGCTGGTAAGAAGTTATCAAACCCTCAATTTTCCGCCTAATAACTCGGCACCACCTCAAGCACAGAGCCTGAGTCTTGAACAAATTGAAAGAAACGAAAGCAAAACGTCTCCGAAGGCGCTCTGGTTGCATGCCAAAGGATTATTTGTTGCAATTACTAAGCTAAATCGAGTTCCGACAGGGCCTAGATGTGGTCCCGATACACGCGGCGGTTGGGCACCGACGGCTCCCGCAATTCGCAATTAGTCACTGTGATTAATTAGAGAAATTTCAGCTTGGCAAAAAATAATTAGGCAGTTAATAAATTACGACGACAGCCCTCGTTGCTCAAGCAAATTCGGCTGTTTTCGGGTCCTTTTGAGCAACTTTGAAATGCATGAGTTCACCACCACCGCGATGTGGCGGAAGAATAAGGGCGCCTTTCCGAGAAAGGGCTTAAGGGAAATTACTACGAGGCCTTCCCGCTGGGAATCCCACCGTAATGATTATGTTAATCCTGCAGAACCTCATGCGGTTCCGCTCTGGGTACTGTGCAAACGCATTTCCACATCTCTTCGACACGATCGAGCCATCAATCATTTCAAGGGCTGACAGAGGAAAAGTGTAAAATTCACGAAAGTGCTTTCCACCCCCCGTCCAGCCTAGACCCGCTCTAAGACTGCCCTTTTCCGTGTTCGAAATGCTCGTTAATCTGCTGGAATTACTACCGTCCGTCACGCCTTTTCCAACGTCCTCGAATCGTCCAACCGCAGCAATTCTTCAACGGAATTTGTAGCCAAAAGCCGAATGAATGGATGGTGGCGAAAAAAAAGCCCTCCTTCGAGTCCTTGAAAGAAGCCTCAGAATAAGAAATGTCTAAAAGCGTAAAATACGCCCACGTGCCAGATTGAATTTGGCGACCCCATTCTACTCAAATTAATCGAATAGTAACTTCTGGTGCTTAAACTTTTGGTCATATTTTCAGAATTGGCACTTTGGCATTTCGGGAGTGGCTGATTTAAGATCATGCCATCAAAATTTTGAAATTTCACATAAAATAAAATTGAAGAAAACAATTCAATTTATTTTTGAGTTTTTCAAATTTTCACGCATCATTAAATCAATCCATTTCAATTTACAAATATAGTCAAGTTTAGAAAAATGTTCCCAAGAAATAATTTCCAAGAGACGATCGAATTTAATTGTAAAATTTTATAATATTTTTAAAATTAATCATCGCTTCCAGAAAAAACTCAATTGATACATAGGTATATTTTATCAACATTCAACAGAGTTTTGTATGTTTAATTTTTTATCAAAGGAAGATTAACGTCCGGAAAAACAATTTTGTTGTTATTTTTTTAATTCTAACCTAAACATTGAACTAGAAGCAGATTTCATTGAGATTTATATTATAATATGTAGTTGGGAGCGATAATTTCTACTATGAATTTGAATAATTTATGATTCTATGTATACCTATTATGCATAAATCTGACCGGTGGACTCTAAATAAGTACATGCTATGCATGGTTCTCACCAGCTTCGATGATTGGGTCTATCGCTTAAACCCTTAAACCCTCCCATTCAATATAGCAGAATCTGTTTTCGGATTTAGTTTTTAAAAATGGAAAATAATGAAGACTTTAGCTTGATATATAAAAAAATTGTGGTTACACATATGTATGTACATGTAGTGTAAAATCGTGCAATAAATGATGAATAGTTTTTCAGTGTGATTTTTTTTTTGGAAAGAAAGATTCAGAAATTTTTATCATTGCAATAGATGAAAATCTCTGCCACAATTTCATCAGTTACTGTCGGTAAAATTTGAAATAACTGCTATAAAAAGTTTTATTTGAGTTAATCCAAATCTTGAAAGTGATTAAATTGGATGAAGTTTGCTAGTTATATTAATCATACTTTCCTTTTGTTTTCATTCCGAAGTTAATTTTCTATTGGACACTACAATAAGAGTCATAATATTACAGTTGGGGATTAGCTTGTAATTTTAGCATATCCAAGAATCAGAATTCATAAATATGTACCTAATAATAATAATTCCATTACTAAGTAATTCATCATTACGAATTACCAGTTATAGTTCCTCCTAATCAAAACAAAAACTTTTTCAAATCTCTACCTAATATTAAAGGAATATAAGTACCTAACATAAAATACAATTGTAAGAAAAACCGAAAACTTGTCTAAGGAAATATTGCCTTCAATTGCAAATCTCATGCAAAAAGTGAATATAGCTAAAATGTTATAGGGTAATCCAAAAGCGTTGTTCTCTTTTACTGAACCCTATACATAAAACCAGAACTGCTATTTTTACGAGATTTTTAGCCAAAAGCCAACTTAATGGGTGCGGTTTTGTAAAAAAAGCAAATGGTTCCTCTGAACCGTCTTGGCAGGATGCTTGGGGGTATGACCCACACCTCCGGCAATTTCTAAATTAAATTACTTCCGGTGGAACATTTTCTGGCAAGCAATTCAAACGACGACAATCAATAAACAAGGAAAAGCGAACTGTGAAGTGCGCTAGATTTCTTCCGCCTTATCGGGCTCCTTTTGCTTGGGATCCTGCTTATCACCGTCCTTCCGCACCCCGCTCCTGTCTCCTTGGCCCTGGGAATATTCGCAAAATAGGTTAGCGAAATGCGGAGGTGGTGGTAGTGGTTCCTTATAATAAATGAGCGTGCCCTGACTTTCATTTTGCACGCTTCTGCCATTTCTTGGTGTTTTAACTCAGCCAGTTGAAGTGCTCCTCAGGGACCCATGCCCAACTGTGCGCCCGCCGGATTCCTTTGTATCGAATTGCAACTATTCACGCAATCTTGAACTAAATCAGGGCGAAGTACTCAAGATAACTCTCTTTCTAGGGCTTAGTGCCATCGTTTACCCTCAATTATGTTTGGCTGAGGATGGGCCGGAATCGTGTGGAATCGGGTGGGGGTATAAGACGACATCTGAGCTACGTACATCTATGTATGTACATATACGTCTGAGATACCGGAGAAGGGCTTCAAGGGCACCCAAGACAAATATTTGCCGTGGACCACTTTAACCATTTACTTTCGACCGAAAAGTGCCCCCTTGACAAGTTACGATTGCTTTTTTTTTTGTTTCTGTACCGGGCCCTTGCCCGATAATTGACAGTGGCAGACCCTATAATTCGAAGGGAATCGAATCATAGTCGAACTTGGATACCGAGTTTAGGACGTTATCGAAATGGACATTCGAAACACCCCTTCCGGGCTCTGTCCTGAAGAAGGGATATTCGCAACCTTCTTAGGACAGCTGCTAATTTAAGGGCCTCCTCCTACCATTTTAGCTCTTGTTTACAATGAGATTTCTTTTCTTTTTTCACTTCGTCATTCCCACCTTTATACGGTCCCTTCCGGGAGAGATTTCCTATCTTTCGGATTTTGTGAAGGAATCAATTTTACTTCAACAAGCCCCCTGACAAGGTGTACTTAGCTTTTATCCTCCGTAGGGACCAAAAACCGAATAGGAAGCAAAAATTCCACAGGATTCGCCCTATCATCCGAGGAAAATCATATGAAGTGGAAACAATGGGCCCACACGATGGGCGAATTTCTAAGCCATTTTCAGGGTGACGAAATCTTTAATTTATTTTTACGTGCCTGGTAATTGCACGCGGGCTCACACCCACCCACACACACCGCTTCCATTTTGACCCCGGAAAGGACCTTTAGATCCTATTCCTGTGACAGGATTTGTTTCGAAATTTGATCAGACGATAACACCTGCTCTAAAATCAATTTGCATTACGACCTAAGAGTGGGCGACTGGCGCGACTAAAGGCTCTTCTGCTAGATAGGAATTTTTACCTTTGAACTTTTGGGATTAATTAATTTTTGAAAATGTGGCTCACAATGTATAAAATGGTCACGGTTATCCACTTTGTGCGTTAATTAATGAAACCCCAACCAATAAACGATTTTTTCCCCATATTCCTGTCGCTCAGATTATGGGGGTTTCACGGCTTACTGCAGAATTGTTACTGGAAAAATAATACTTTTTACATCTGCATTTATCGTTTAATGAGGCACAGCTGGATACTGCAGTTCTCTTTTTTTCGGTTTTTTTGCAATTATATGAACTGCAACAAAGTGGCAGAATCATTACTTCGCTTAATTACCATTAATTAAAACGAACAAAAAATTGGTGGATTCCGAATCACCCTTCACGCGATAAAAGTTCCGTAAAAGCCATATTTTTTTGATTTTTTATTCTTTTACGCTTTTACCATAATTGAGCTAAAAATTGGTGTGGTATTTATACTACCAATGAAGCAAAGCTTTAATAAATATGTATTGCATTTTTAATATATTTTTTAAAACTCATTTTATGAATTGTCACCGAAGTTTTCCACATGACTGGGTAACAACATTAATGATTAATTTTAAAAATAATTTTTTCTTGTTAGAAACACATTACGTGATTTTTCATATTCAAATAAGTAGGTACATATTTTAATTTTGCCCCAATAAAATTAAGAAACAAATTGTAAACCAAATCACTTTCTTGCTACTGTTATATACCCTGTATTTTATTCTAAAAGGGATCGATTTTTGACAAATGTTTGTATTATCTAAAACTCATTTTATTTGAAATAAGTAAAGTACATAGTTCTCAAAGTAACTGATGCCTTAAATTTGAAGAAAGTTTTTGCTTGTTTTAAAGCAACTAACATTTTTAAATGTTTAATTCTTAAATGTTAACTTGAAAAATATTAACTTCTCTAAAAAAATCAGTTTTTATTCCAAGCAAATCTTAAAAAGGAACTATTGAAACAAGAATGCTTTTTATCATTCAAGTTTTTCATTACGTAAATTTAAAATCATTATAAAAATACAAATGTTGTGGTATCAACGAAGGTGTACCTACCAATTCGCTTAATTTCATTATATATTATATGATATTTAAATAAAATTTATGCAGTTGAGTATGATAAAAACTCGTTTAAAAAAATTTAAATAATGGTTAATATGTAAGAATTATTTTCATTGCTTTGATCGAATAATTGAGCATACACAAAAAGAGAATTTCATTGTTTTGATGCATTTTCCTCCTTTGTTTTAAAGATTCGATATATTTCGAAACATATTCCACGGTCCCTTTTTTTTTGAGTAGTAGGTATAGTTTAATTTTTAAATTTGTTTATTAAATGGATTTAACATGAAATACCTTAAAATTCTTGTCTAAGAAACAAATCGTTCTATATTTAGCTGAATTACCGACTCTTCTTATATAAAATAGATTTTATTAATTAGATGTATCTACATATATAAAAAAAGTCTTTGAGTGAACGTAGCACCTGAATACCAAAATTAAACATCGACAAAGGAAGCCAACCAAGGTATAAAATTAATTGCCGACAACTCTCAATCGGAAATGGGTTAAGTCCACATTTCATGAGCTCAAAGTCCTTAAGGAATTGTAGAATAAACAAAATTCCTGGCATAATGAGGCCCAAAACCTTCAAAAGTTTATTTAGCGGCTTGTTGTTGAATTCGATGATACAAAGGAGGTATAGAAATTTAAAATTAACGCAAAACCATTAGCAACCGAGCAAATTCCTAGATACCACAGAAGATTGCTACTAAAGACTTTTCGTTTAAATAATGAATGAGGTGGAAAACACCCAATCAAAATTTCGCACCTGTAATTAAGGAGCTCTCTCTTGTTGGGAACAATGAAACCAGATGCTTCAGAAATACCGCGAATAATTCATTAGCCATCCGGTGTCAACTGTAAACCAAATCCCATTTACCAAATTCATCGATCAATCACTGGGAGAACAGAGCGCGTGAAGCTAATTTTCATCGTAAATAGCGTCACAAATTCATAAGCAGAGCCTCAAATTGGGAAGGATTGGGAGAATTGGAACGAATTTCGCGGGTGAATTTTCGAAAAGCAACTAAATTTAGTCATCAAATGCTGCTCTTTTTCCCCACCCCAGTCGTTGTCCAGCCCAGCACAGGGCGTCGATCTTCCCAGGACAGTGTTTATTTAAACCGGGAGATAAGCCCTAGGTCCCGGAAACACCACTATGCACAGGACCGCCTGTCAGTCGCAGGACTATAGAAAATCTCTGTACTTTCATACACACGAAGGGTTAGTAATTGCCCCCGTTGTGGCGCGCCACTGTGCTCGTCGCATTTATAATCGAATCTGAATAATTAATAAACGTTTCCCGGTCCCTGTTTTTACTCACAGGAAGAAGTTGCCTTTTGTTCAGCTCATTACCTAAGCATTGATTAGAGCGCCACTTTAATTACGGCGAAAAGGGGAATTAAATGCTGGATTTATCCCCATTTTACAATCCCCGGGTATAGGCTCTGAGCTGAGCTCCATGTCTGCTCTGGTGGGCCGCTTTTTGAGGAGCTCAAAGGAGCGCCTTTCGACTGACACTGACATCATTAGGTTTAGTCTGGAGCCACAGGATTTATTAACATAAGACAGCCGGGCGGAGACTCACTGTTCCAGTAGCAGCTGCAGGAACAAAGCAGGGCCCCACAGCCCGCAGGAACTTCCAGGGGTTTCGCTTAGGACAGCTGGTTCTCGTAAATATTTTAAACCGGAAAATTTACGCCTCCCTACCCTGGCCCGGGTTCTAGAAACGCTTTTGACTGGAATCTGAACGATATTCCCATTTCGTGCATCCTTTCAAGAGATGCTCCTTCCCGCACAGCATCAGGGACCATAGTCCAAAATATTTTCGGTCTAGGGTTGCCATCTTCTCGTACAGTAGCAGCAGTATGAGTTAGATAAAATTATCTATTTATTTGTAAGAGTTGTCAATTGTTGACCAAATGAAAATCGAAGCTTAAAAAAATTAAGTTTTCAATATTATACATAAGTTCGAGTTTTCAGAAACTACACCCTTTTTATAGTAAATAATTCTAAAATTGAACAATTTTTAGACTCTGATATAGAATTCGAAATTTTGAACAGAAAGTCTAAATACCTACTTACATATATTCTCATTTAAAAATTCTTGTCTGAAAACGTATAACGTTTAAATTTAACAAAATTTACATCTCTTTGAAATATCGCGAAAATGTTAAGTTCTTGTTCGAAGTAATGGTGATTATTATTTTTATTTGTCAGAAAAAGTTATTATATAAAAATTATAATTAATAATTTATGGATAATTAGCTGCAATTCGAAAATAATGTAAAAGCAATTAAAAGTTAAGGAGTAAAAGTAATATTTTTTTGAAAGTGGTACTATTCTATACAATATAAAAAATCAAAATAATTTTATAAAAATGTTTGCGTTGTTCCTAAAATGAACTGTGTGCAAAAATATGTAGAAAAACAATACACCGATTTAATTTAAATTTTCATACTGTTTCTTCAATTTCGCACGAAATTAGGCAGTAAAATCTCCATTTCCAAATTGAGTTGAAATGTGGGTCGAAATTGTGAACAAAGCCGAAATTCTAAATTTCGCCGCGGAGTATTAGCAAAATTAGAAAAAAAAAGCTTTCAATTACATTTGATTTGGTTGAATGTAGGTATACATGTTAGTTTCAGAATTTGTGAGGCAAGGTAATTTTTGCAATGCAATGTATTTTAAGAAAAAAACCTTCATTCGAGAATTAGAGTAAAATATTGCTCTAAAGAAATTCATGTGGCAACTCCAGCCTCAATCCTTTCGTTCCTAAGCAAATTCATGAAGTTAGGGATTCCTGTCGAGAAATAGCCGCTTTTCATCAAGGAAGGGCCCTTCTCCCACACTGGAGCTCCTTTTCAGGGGCGGCTATTTGAGAGGATCCAGGACTCAGGAGCGCCCCAAATGAGCCTCGAATTAGAATTTATTTTACGATCTCGCCGCTGCCTAAGACCCAGACCGCAACCACTGCGTTTCCACTGAATTTTGAGTAATGAGCCATTCGCCGTGCCGTCCTCGGGCCTCACATGTGCACCGGGGAAGAAAAGGAGCCCTATCGCTTCCGTTTCTAATGAGCCCCACCGTGGCCAGCCGTGGGTACCGCGCAGCGCCAGGTGTAACTTACGGGGCCCCCGCGGCGCTTCATTAAATATCAATTTAATACCTTTAAGTATTCATGGGGGTTTTCGGTCGTACTTTTTTGCGAGCTACGTAACGATAAAGTTTGGCCATGAAATCGTGAAACCGGGGCTTTAGACCTGGGCATCAAGGAAACCCTGACGTCGTTGGCCCACTGCCGTAGGATTTAACGGGTGTTGTACCCACGGCGATCCTGCAAGCGTGTAAAATGGTGCGGTGATTGCGCCTTAAATTTCCTTGATAATATGTGAGCCCCATTTTGGCGGCAGGAGGCGCTCTACGTGTGCGAAAATGCCTCGAACATTTATGCGAATCAAATTTTATAGGAGTCATTAAGGAGTGGGACACACGCCCACAGAACCAACTTTTCTCTGGTGTTTACCCACTTTCTGTTGACGTTCTGGGAAGCGGATTTGCTCCCGAATTTAATTGTCGTGGGGCTCGTACCTACTGTTTGAATTTCATTTCGAGGCGAATCCCGTGGGTAAACAGAAAGGATTTCTTATTTGCCCTTCAAGGGGGATCGGATATGACAAAATGAGGAAAATTACATTTTATATAGTCCTCAAGCAAAAGGGATCTGAACAATGACTCCACGGAGCATGTCAGACTGATGTGCAAGATCCTCGAAAAAAAACATAATAATAACATATTTTTTTTATTTTTACTATATTATTCATTTGTATAAATAAATTCTCTATTTGAAGATCCCAAAGCTTTAAGGGAAATTTTGGTTTTTCGACCAGAACCCAATTTCTTCTATAAATAAACTTATTAATATTAAACTTTTCAAATGTTATATTATTTTATTACATACATAAGTTTACAAAAAGAAAATCTCCTCTAACTCTTTAATAGTGAAATTTTATTTTCAAATTTCTGTTTTGCGTACGACACTGATGTTTTTAAAAATTCCTAAATTTCTTCAATTTAAATATACTATGTACATAATACTATCTACATAGTATGTATATTTACATAGTATTATGTACTTACATATGTATGTTTTTCCAACACAACCAAAGTTTATTTTGCCACTTAATTTTTCATGAGTCAATCGTATATTAGTTTAGCCATAAAAGTAAAATTAAATCAAGTCAAATCTCCCACTCCTATCTTTAAGAAGTGATTTACTATCTTAGAAATATTTATCGGTGATAAGAAAAAATAGCATCAAAAGAAATAAAAATATGGCTAACTTGTCAAAGTAAGAGATCTTGAGATTTTAAGTGCTATTAAATCAGTATTTGATGTTAGCTCGTGCTCCAAACAAAGTCTAACTATAAAAATAAAACTTATCTTTTAGAAACCTCCCTTTGGTACCATGCGAAAGATTCAAACGACGACTCCAGTTGAAATAAAAATTTACGATTCAAAAATTTTGCTTTTCGCGTTTTTGGATACTAAGCATTACATAAGTCTCCCTCGTAAAAAATTACTAGGGGTTTGCGGGTTGAAAACAAGCTTTGAGTTTAATTTGTCTTTTCATTTGCCAATACTTGAGTAGTTTTTGAATAGTTTTTATCAACCCCAGCCTGCATAGTCAAAGTATGTTCGAAAATATCTTATACATTTTTAATTTTTTATTGGTATTTGTGCCCATCGATTCAGGCGCATCGCATAGAATAAAAATCTGCAAAAACTAAAAAATTGAGATTCACCATCAAATGTCAGTGGAAAGGATATTTATTAGTTGGCGACATTCTCTCATATTTCCTGATTTATTGGGAGTAAATCTTAGTGGACTGCCATTTGCCAGGCAATAAATCGCCATTCCGCTGAAATTGCGCTTTTCTGAATGCTTTTGCGAGGACTGAGGTAGGATAAAGAAACAATGGATTTTGTCGGCCTTCGGTCGATTCTGATTCGATGGGGATGTTTCTTTTAGAGTCTGGCTCTTACCGACAAAATCAGGGTTAGAGTTTGTAGTTTATGACCCTATAAAGTATGACAATAAAAGATCATTCTATACGCTAAATACAAACAAAGCATGCAAAATTATCTTACATAAACCTTGTTTTTACATTAAAAATCTTTGAAACGTTAAATTTACACGTCCTTTATTGTTCTACGAAGCTGTAAAAATATCGTTAAAAATCAATTTTTGGCCGTCTGTCACTGTGATGATTTCCCAACATTCTTTAATACCATGTTTCCATCTCCCTAAAATCTCGGGATTTTGTGAGATTTCGCGATATCCATATGACAATCTATTGGATTTCCCATACAAGTAGTCGATTTTGAAATCTTGAGATTTCGAGAGAATCTCAATCAAAATCTACTAAATTCGTTGTGGCATCCCCAAAAAGTTGACAAATTTATGACTGTCATTTCTTCTACTTTTATTACACACAAATTTAAATTTATTCATTATGTCCAAATGTTGGCTAACAAGACTTTGTTGATATTCAATCATTTTAACATTAACTTTTTTAGCACAAAAACTTTTTGAAAATACATAATTAAAACAAGACGCTTGACATATCAAATATCAAATGAAATCACGCTATACTAGATGGAAACACTTTTAAATGGTATTAAGCATAAATACAAAACCGAACGAAAAGGAAGTGTTTGGAATATATATTTTTTTTATTAATATTAGCATAAATTCTTGATAGTAAACTTGTGATGCAATATGACTTAACATTTAAATGGCAGTGATACTTCAGATCACTATCTCTTAAAAATTTAGTATACACAATTTGGCCGAGGACTCTTTTAAATTTCTTTAGAATGTCTTGAGAAAAACTGAAAAAAAATATCCTTTAAACTACAAAAGATTTTTATCGTCCTTGCTAATTGTAGGGTAGACGTTTAAATTCACCATGTCTTGCTGCCTTATCAGTAAAAAAAAAAATTAATAATTGTCGCGATAAAAACTCATTTTTCATAATTTATTGCAGCTTTTCACGGTTAGATAAAAGCATCACCCTTCCGGGGGCTATTGAAGCTAAAAAGAAATCGAAGCAGCTGAAGCATCAAAAGTTTTAATTACGCTCGCAGGATGCTCCGCTCGGGCCGTAAATATTTCGGATAATAATCCGCCTTTCCTAATTGCTTTTGAAACTTCTGTGAAAAGTTCTTTTTTTTTCAAGTCCTTCCCGACTTAAAGCACCCTAACAAAGTCCAGGACAGGGAATGAAAGGAGCGAATATCACGCAGCCAATTGCCGCAGTCTTTTCCAGGTCCACCCTCGACCTCGAGCAAGTGCCGAATTACCACCTGCTTGAGGCCCTTTTTTCAGGACTGCCACAAGGCGTTTTGCAGACTTGTGGGTGAAGGGGTTGAGAAACCAAGGAATTTTTTTTCTTTGTAAAGGGCTGCATCGATGTCGTCGATTCCCTCCTATTTTTGTGTTAATCACTATTTTGCACCCTTTGGGCGAGAGGCTATTTGGCGGTTTTATGACGGTGCCACGACATCATTAGGACGTGTCTTTTATACACTGGCGCTCAATATTAAGGGATTGTCAACAAAATTAAACATTTGTTTGAAAAATTATCAGATTTAAGCGAAATGTAATTCAATGGAAAGCTTGTGCTTTGTAGGAAAACAAGCTTTTAAGAAATCCATGTAGACCATGTTAGTCATTTTCTTTTTGCTTCTTCGATCTATTCCCAATAACTGACATATTGAGGTAGCGTAGTTCCTCAAGCCAGGGGCAGAATTATGTAATTCGATACCCAGCAAAAATTATCGTATCGTGATAGCTTTTGTTATCGAATATGAGGGTAAAGTCAAGTCGTTAAACAGCCACAGAAACTTGCGACGCATGTATGTATAGGAGCATAACTGAGTATTTTTTTTTCTTTTTAAATGGTTGTGAAATTGTAAAAAAAACTTCGAAATTTACGAAGTTAATCATGTTAAATCTGCAACCTCGTCAAGAGTTGGTTATAAGCTAATGGAAACTAAACTAACAATTCGTCTTTTGAATTGTTTGATATTTTATTTTTAAAATATTTTGTAAACCTTAAAAGAAAAAAATTTGTGATGAAAAGTAAGTTTCAGATTTCAAAAATTTAGCTCTATTAGTTTACCAATAATTTTGTTTGAATTATTCATTAATATTATGCTCTATAATTCACTACAAAATTATATTGTAATTGAATAATTCATATAAATAATATGGAGCTTGGTTTTAATTTTATTTTTAATAACATGTAAAAAATTCAAAAATGTAATCAGAAAATGAAAATTGACGCCAACGGATGTATAACACCTTAAATTATTTTTATTATTAATTTTAGTTGACATGCAATGGCTAAAAAACAGGCAACATTTTTGGATTTTTTTTTGGTAATCCTTTAATTTTGGACGCCAGTGTAAAAAGGAGAGATCAGGGCATCCACAAATCGCCCAGGGCGCTCTATTTGTCTACGTTAATTTTAGTTATCCTATGTATAAGTATTTTTGTTTTTTTTTAGATCGATTGTCGCGTTCTTGAGCTGAATGAAAAATAAGACGGAAGGCGGTAATGACATGGCGCGACATGAAACAGTCATCAAAGCACTGGACATTGGTCATAATCCAGTTACGTTTGATTAGACTTCCCCTGGGGTTTCGTGGGGCTCGAGGGCATGACCTTTCGGGGTGAGCCTATTTTTGGAGGCACACAGATTGCCGCATCGCATGTATCGGCCGAGCCGAACGGGGGCGGAGGCTGGGGCGGGGGGGCAAAAATTAATAATAGTAATAAACGTGGAAACCACGACAGAATAATGCGTGCTGGCCAGACCCAGGAACGCGTGAGGGGCTCGGCAGGGAGAGAGCTCGCTATTAAAATTGAATTAACCCGAGGGAGCCAGTCCCGGATCTAGTTCTATGTGTCAGCACTTGTGCTATTTTCCCTGCTGTTCCTGTTCTTTTCCCGGGGAAATGATAATGACATTGTAATTGAGGACGAGAAGGGCCGGCATCCGAAAAGCGGGAAGGTCTCCCAATTCTCCTGGTTCCTGGCTCCTTGTATAAATGCTTCTTACTCGATTTTATGGAAATCGGGAGGTTATGTGAGAACATTAACTGGCGGCAATTTGGGTGCATATAAATTAGAGCTATTAGGGCATTCATATTTGCTCCACGTAATTATAAGGGCGGGTGGAAGGCGTGATCGAGAACGCACCCTCTTAACCCTTTCCCTCCATAGTCAGGGGGATTGTTTGTGAGCTACATATATTTGCTGGGCTGTCTGTGCGATGTGTATTTTCTTATTAAACTGTTTGCCAGCTAGGCGCAGATGAGGTCTTGGGAAATTAATGAAATGAAATTACAAAGAGATAGTTGCCTACGGGTGATTACGCGACCGATTAAGCGAGGTGTTATGCTGACAACCACTTCTATTGCCTTGCAGACGGAAGCATAAATATTTCATTAATTATAGGCTGCACACACCCCTTATTAATATTGGCTTAGCAACCAGCACAACTTATTTTATGGTGTCTTAGATAAATGAATTTGATAATATGCAAAGGTATAGGAACCAATTTCGTCAGTTAAATTTAAAACTTTGTCTATTTGCATCATTATATATAGGATCAAGTCAAGTGGGGTTAAATGTCGTATTATACCTAGAACAATTAAAGCTTTATAAATATATATTTACTGCTTATATTTAGCGTATTAATTTAAATAATTAGTTATATTAAAATTACATATTGTCAACCGAAAGATAGCCTAAGTTAAAGTACCATCAATAATATATGCTTATACATATAACTTTATGATCTCAACTTCGAAAATCAGTCCCATATTTAAAGCAAAGCTCGTGTTAGTTTAAAGTGCCTTTAAATAGAATTATTTGTATATTTTTTATTTTATCATTACATGATAAACGACGTTGATGACACCTGTCTATTCAGTAAAATATTGATGTATCTGATCGATTTTTTCGTAGAAAGAAAATTGCCCACAAAGTAAAGCGTAAAAGGTTCAAAAACAAAATTTAAAATTAAATATATGTAGTAGTATATATAACAAAAGTTGGACTTGCGCTTCGAGGCGTAACAGACAGACCAACTCCGGTTCCAAGCGAGCTCATTAAAAAGGAAGAAATCCTGGGATGATATTCGCCGTCTCGGCTTTTATAGGATTAACTAGTTCCTTTCTTCCCATTGTAAAAATTATTGCTCAGGAGGAGAATGATAAAAGGGCCCTCGAAGAAAGGCATCTGCTGGCAGTGATGATATCCCATTCAAAAGCCCAAGGATATTTCTTTCAGTGGCGTTCTATTCTTGGGTTATTCAGTGCTTGAAAATGCGGAAAATACTGTGCGTCTTATCCTCCTCCTGTTCCTTTCCTTCGAGATGGTTAAAAAAAAAAAATTCCTCACCCGTCCAAGAATATGAAAACATTTCGCCTCGCTTCACCGCCTGCTAGCAAACACCTCCTCCTGTGCCATTTCCATCTGGAGCAGAATGGAAAGATGCGTCTACATGCAATATTAAAAGACAACGAGATGAACAGCAGGAGCTGGGAACTGGGAACCGTGAGCGGGTCCGGAAACAACCAGCAGCCAGCAGAAAAGGATTATTTAATATTTAACAGGGCCCTCGAGATCTGAGCGCGGCGGTGCTTACCTCGCTTGATTAACTCAATCTGTCCGGGGGACTCTAATCGATTCGAAAAGTTCAGTCCCGTCCGGACCCGACTCGTTCCGTTCCGCCCCGCGAATACTTCGCCATTAATATATTTTTCAAATATCATCCTCAGTGGATGCGAGGGGCGGAGTTTAGAGCCGAGGGATAAATTATTAGCTGCAGGACTGGTGTTGGGGAATGTTGTGTTTTGTGTTGACTCCATAAACCCAGTTAAAACTTCAACTGCACCTGAACACTGACACACACTTCCCTCGAAAGTTGGCTGCACTGGCGCAAAACTTTGAGTTTTGTTATCCTCCAAGTGCCTCACAAAGATTTTACGAGGTGCGAATGCTTTTGAAATTTTATAAATTCTCAACCTTCTTGCCGAGCATTCCCAGGGCATCCTGGGGCTTTTAGGAGCTCCTCCGGGGGAAACTATGCTCTTTATATAGGTTCATCTTGCCCGCTGGTCTGTGAAAACCTTATCAGCGAGATGGAGAAGTTTCCACCTCTTTTATAGTTCATTCAATTTTGGTTTTGTTTGAAATTTAAACTCCTTAATAAATTGGTTGGGTATATATCTGTTCGGGGGCCTTCTGTACTTCACTAACTTAATGTTTCATGAAATTCCTTCCTAGCAAATGGGACATGAAAGGCGAACATATAATATACTATTTAGGTACTGGAGAGTAATTTCAGTATCCAAGGAAAATGACTATTCTAGAAAAACGTTTTATATATTAACACATTAATACTTCAGGGCTTTATAATAATAGAAGTTATTCTAGTTTTTAAAGTTCTAGAGATTAGACAAAAACTAAGTCCACACTAACTTTAACTTGCATAGGGTTTTTAAATTTTTGGGAAAATAATTATAAACGAAATTCGAATACACTGGCGTTCAAATGAAGGGGTCATTAAGAAAAATTAAAATTTCGTATCGTAAATCAAATCGTATCGTACTCCACGAGACGGGCCTTGGTAAATTTGTTTCACAATTACAACTAACTTCAAGTTCAAAAATTTATTAAAACTATAGTTTTTTGACTACGAATTGGTAAACATTTTTAAGGCGTGTGTCAACTCAGCTATTCAAAAGTAAATTTGTATGGGAGATTGCTTTTCAGCTTACTAATTGATTTTCGAAGGTTTGGGTCTTAGGAAAAAACAGCTCTGAAATTCGCTTTTCGTTGACAATTAATTACTTTTCATTTGAATTTCAAATACAGCATTCGTGAAATGAAATGGAAGCGAAATATGAGCAATAAAGGTTGCTGTGTTTTCAATTTTAAATATACCGAAAATTGTTCGAAAAGGAAAAGTATTCGAAAAGCTGAATTGGCACACGCCCTTAATTTTAAATTTAAATATATTCCAATTTTTTAACCCTTTTATATGATAGATAAAATTGTTTTTGAATTTGAAATAAAATTTCTTCGGGGACAGAATTCTTCAAACACCATATGTATATTTCGCCTTTTTCCTCAGAGTTAGCTTGTCCTACTACTACCTAAATTTAATTAATTAGAGACGTCATGAGTTAATCACTAGTAGTCGAAAATCGAATTTTTTAAGATTGTCCCTAAAATATTATTATGTTCACGTCTTATGTATAAATTAAAAATGTATATAGTCATCATAACAAAATGAATATTATAACTTTCAAAATGACCGTAGAATTTTACATATTTTTCTAATTAAATTTTGTTTGATTTAGTTACCACACTTTAAACAACCATTTTTCTTCATGTTTCGAACATAGGTGCATGGGGCACAAACGAATACGCAATATTTTTACATTTGCGACGAAATCATATTTCCGTGCATCAGAACATCAAAAGTAATCGAAAAGTTAATCAAAATACCAATGAAAATCCGGATGTCAGTAACATCAATTTCCAAAAAAAAGACATTTATCAGCCCATAAAAATCGCGTACCACACCGCAAAGAAAAAAGTAATTAATTCACCGGTGGGTTAAATCATGTTTGCTAAAAAACAGATTCAGCGATTTTAGGAAACGAAACGAAAGTACCCCCTTTTAGTAGACCTCATTTTTTTTCTTTTTGTCTCAATAAAATCAAATATTCGGTTAAGGCCCTGGGGCGAATTCCATCAGATTTCTATTTGCCGTGGCTTGATTTAATTTTATTATGGAAATGATGGATTACGCAAAAAAGAAAAACGCCCGCCGGTGGTTCTGGAAAAGCCAAAATCTGAACGAGATTTTTCCATTAAAGGTGCCGAGCTCAATCGGTTGACGGTTTTTAAAAATAAGAAAACTGAAAGAATAGGTACCAGGATAAATTTCACTTTAATGAATATTTACGGATTATGGGAAAATTTTAGAATTATTTCGCGCAAATTTTACCTTTTGTTTATGTTGCTATTCGAAAAAGATTGAGAAAGGGCGAGTTTTCTTGATTTTTTTACGCTCTGAGCGCTTTTTATTTATGTAGGTACTTGGGACAAAATAAAGTGACTTTCTGAGAATTTCTAACGTCCGGCTGAAAAGTTAACGTTTTCAGAATTTTAAAGAAGTAACTAAAAATATTGAAGTTCGCAGATCAGGCAAAGGAAGTAAAGAATGCGTATAGTTATTTTCTTGCAACTGGAAAAGTTAATTGGCAAGAAAAAATGATCAGTAGAAAAAAAAACAAAACATAAACAAAGTAATTAGCTTATTATCAAAACATTATAATTTTTCCACAAATTATAAATTAAATTGTTTATATATATATAAAATTGTGACTATTACTAAAACTAACTATATTACGACGATTTCATAAAGTTAATTATATTACTCGTTGTCGTCTTCGAAGTTTGCAAAATACAACGCACTCTTCACCAAACTGAATCGAAACTGTGCAAACCGGCACACAAGTTAACGATTTATCTAAAGGTTTCAAAAATCTTCTGTCGTCGACAGAAATTCTAGATTAGTAAATGCACAAACCAAGAAAACTGCATATTTCGACAAACACTAAGCGATTTATCTTGAGATTTATAACAGTTCGACGAAAACTGTGCTAAATCTGGAGATAAATCGCTGCGTGTATGCCGGGCCTTAAGTTTCAAATTGAAATTTTTAATAAACTAGTCGTCCTTGTGTTTTTTCGCGCTCCCTCCCCGATTGCATAGCAATCAACCAAACAAGTGCACAAAAGCGAAGCTGTCAGGCAGTTTAGATTTTTTATGTTTTTTTCTATTGGGAAAAAGATAAGTGAAGTAATTCAACGTATTTTATCTCTTCGATAAGATTTTCAGAAGAATAATAGCAAACGGTTATAGAACAGCTAATTGAGCGCAATTACGAGCAATGGAATCCTTAAAATTATTTACATATTTACGAGCCCTCAAAATTAAGGGACTTCGTAAGTTTTTAAAACAAATTCCCCGATCTTAAAAAATGTCAATTTGCAAAATTCCTATTGAATTTTTTGAGAAAAAAACAAAAATTCATTTGGGTTTCTTGTTGCTCGTTCCAGGTAAACCGTATTTCCAAGGACTGGATGACCACATTTCTGAGGAAACTGGAGGATTCGTCGATGGTACCAATTTGCCTTTGAATTCGCCGGCACGTTCCTCGCCGCATTCACAAGGCTCCGAAGTGACTGAACGCTACTCCCGGAAAGTTTTTGTCGGAGGGCTTCCACCTGACATTGATGAAGGTTTGTATGCTCACTACATTAACCCCCAGCTTAGTTCTGGGTATTTTGACATTTTCGACTATTTACACATTTTACCAATTCATTGCCTTTTCTGGGCTTATCTCAACTTAAATTCGAAGTTCCAGTCATTGTGGTAATTAGATTTAAAAGGCAATCCTGAAGGATGTTTTCGTTTTCATTGAATTAAAATTGATAAGAAGTGACTCTGGTTTAGGATGTTACATGACTTTTTTATTACAAGTGTGTTAAGGATTTTGTTGAGTTAAAGAAATAACCAAGTTGGGTAAAATATCGAGCCCTGAAAATATAAAAGCAAATTATTTTCGGCTTCCTAATCTGTTCAATTGATTTATATATAAAATTATTGTGTGAAATTAGCTATCTTTAGATTCCATTTTCAATGCCTATTGTAAAATTATATTTGTGGCTTTCACAATGTTATTTCCATGTTTGAATCGAAATATTATAGAAGTGGGTATTATTTTTCAATGAGCAACACTAAAGAACTAGACTAATGTGCCTTGCATGTGGCGTCCAATTATACAAACACCTATTAAATTGTGTTGGGTGGTGCCAATCAACTCGTTAAAAAATAATGGGAACAAAACTAACCCAAATCGGTTTTCAAATGGGTGAGAAAAAAATTGTTATATGTACAAGAGAAATTATCCCCACTTTCCCTACTATAAAATATTTAAGGGTTTCTTGTTCGAATGTAAAATGGAAAAATTGTTATCAAAAAAAGACGTGGGTATTTTTGGTTCTAATTATTATCAACAACACTGATGTGCATGTCAATGAAGTAATTTACTAGATATGATATAAAATCAGATTTTTTTATCCAATTTACTCAAAACATTCATGCAATCTTCTCAAGATAATTGAATTTAGTTGAGATATTAATTATTACACATATTCTTTTTTAATTCTTAAATTAGAAAAGTTTTTATTTCAAAAATTGAAGCCCAACAGTCTTCAAAAGGCACGACTTTAACTAAGTATAAAA
Organism: Machimus atricapillus; assembly: GCA_933228815.1. Classification (NCBI taxonomy): domain Eukaryota; kingdom Metazoa; phylum Arthropoda; class Insecta; order Diptera; family Asilidae; genus Machimus; species Machimus atricapillus. The sequence goes on along the minus strand of OW121788.1, from coordinate 2,759,552 downwards.
TTACTATCGTACACAATCAAGTTTTTAATGAAATAGTGCACGAACATACGCAATATTTGATGAGACTACTTCTACTTATAAATAGGTATTTATGTGTGCCTTAAGAGTAAATTCCGATTCCGTAGGCATTTACAATAATTCACAATCAAAAATAAATTTTGGATTTTCTTATGCTAACCAAAATATCTCTCAAAGGAAATTTAGAATGATGAACAAGTTTAAATTTCATTTCTAAAGAGTAGGAAAACATTTTTATATCGTAATAAGTTATTTATATACTTTTTGACATTTATGCAATTACCAGATATCTACCGAAAAAGTTATTTGGTTAAAGTTTTACAATTAGGTATATTTGCTAAATATATGTACATATGTAAGTATGTATTAAAAAATAATTTTATTAGAATATTCGAAAGTACATAGTTTTATTAAGATATTCTATTTGAGCAAAAGATTTTTGTAGAGTATGAATTTTTAACAGTACATATTTTTAATAATCTTAATATACTACTTAAGTTCTAACTGTGGTATTTTTAAATGTCTAGGGTAAGACATTTTGATCCATATTCGGATTTTAGTACATAGAAAAACCTCATGGTTGACCTGTTTCTCAGAATGCATATGTTTAGTGGTATGCCTTGTAAAAGCTTTTAGCAAGTTCTAATATGTATGTATATTCTAAGGATTTCTGGTATTTACCAGTTCTCAATTTATATAAAATTATTACTCATTCGTTGTTAGGTCAAACATACTTACTATTTCGTGTACCAGAGTCCAAAAGCAAATTATAATTTCCCTGATGCAAACTTCTCAGTTGCTTCTTTAAACACCATCAAAAACTCTAATCCTTCTATGGTTAGGTGTAGTCCAAATTCCCCCTCTGATCGCCTGAAGTGTTTCATTCCCAGCACCTCTAAATTACATGCAATATCCCCGCGATTTTCTCCATTATTTGGAATTTCCATATAAATTCATGTGCAATTTCCCAGAACTGCAAGTTTTCTCGCCCCCGCTTTTTATACTTTGCATATATGTATATACGTATACTGTTCGCTATTCGCGTAAAAGAAAATGAACTCCCGAAAATTTCCAGAACACATGAATTCCATCCGTGGTGCTGAGTGCACCCTCCTCCGGGGCTTGGGGCGGGGAACCCCCGCGAGACGTCTCACACTTAAAAGAAGGTCGAAAGAGGGTTGGTGATGCTACCCTCATCCCTTCGTCACTTGTGGAGCCAGGCCAAGTTTGTTGCTCGCAGCAGCAGCAGAAGCAAAAGCAGCAACATCAGAAATTGCAATCTGTTCGCAACTAACCCAGATTGCGCATAAAATTCCTTTTGGCAGCCATATAAAATAAACAGGATCCCCCAGAACCCACTTAGTTAATAATTTCACATTTTTACTGTCGGCTGGGTATATGGGTCCTATATGTATGTATGCATGCTGCGATGTTCCGTGCCGTGTCGCATCGTGCCGTGCCGTTCCGCATTCTGCATCCTACCCCCCCTTTCTTCCCTTTCTTCATGCTCCCGTGACTAGTTACATGGCAATTTTCTACACGCCGTAAAACATATCCCTGCCAGGAATTTTAATGCATCCTAGAAAAGTCTCGGATCCAATTAACTCGCGTGTGTAGACAGACGATAATTCCAGAGGAGCACTCTGCCGACGTAAGCAAGCAAGCAAGCAAGCAGTTCCCTCGGGCTCTGCTGCCACCGCCGCCGCCGCCCCCCGCGCCCCTCTGCGCCTACAACAGTCGAAGTTTTAAACGTACATCTTTAAATGTGTCCCCCATCAAGTTTTAAGGTTTCATTAAAGAAAAGTTTTTCATTAAGTTTCAAAGTTTCAATTTTACATGAAAACAATTTTCCATCATCCACCCATCCGTGCACCCCCTAAGGCACAAACCACCACCATCCCCTCATCCCGCGTCGATGTTTTTGTTGCCTTGTTCCTTCTTGGACACCCGCCGGCTCCTTCATCGCTCCAATTGTGATATAAATGGAAATTTCATCTCTGCTTGTATCATTTTCCGTTTCAGATGAAATAACAACGTCATTTCGCCGTTTCGGGCCACTCGTTGTAGATTGGCCTCATAAAGCTGAATCGAAGTCTTACTTTCCACCGAAAGGATATGCCTTCCTCCTCTTCCAGGTAAGTTTGTTCTGTTAATTGTATTTGATTGAGGACTTTTTTAAATTGCTTTTTTTTTCTCAAACATTCAAGTTTACATGTAATTTTTTTAAAGAAGTTCTATACCAACGTTTTTATCCAGTACACAACAATGAGTCGCTGTAGTTAATTTTGAACATTCTAGAAAATATATTTTTTTAATTACATTTAATATTCAATTGAACAAAAATATAACACCTACGTAGAAAGTCTTTTATTATAACAATAATTTTCTTTCGAGCCCACATTGCGTAAATAAGTCGATTCTAATTTATTTCATAAAGACGAAGAACTTTCCCGCAGGTAAAAACAGAAATTGAAAATTTAAAATGGCATCGACCATTGTTTAAAGTTGAAATTAAAGTCACACGAAATAAGGAGGAAAAAGGATACCACAAATTAGTAGAAAATTTGACTCAAAAGTAAAATACCCACTAATTGCTTTTTTAGCCCGGAATTGTCCAGAGAGGTATCCATTTTTGAAAAAATAAGCAAATTTAATCTGTGGCTATAATTCTATCCTATCCTTCAAGCAAAATTTGCAATGATGATGATCGACTTTTAAAAAGTGGCTAAATTTTGTTCTGGTTGCCCCTTTAACAAGACTATTTCAGAACGGCAGGCTTTCATCACGATACTCAAGATTAAAAGCAAACGCCGAAAAATCCTTAAAATATACATTTTAAATACCTTGAACTATGAGAATATGTAAAAAGAATAATCGGTTTTTTAAAAAACAAAAAAACTGAAATAATTCTTACAAGCTCTAAAACATTTCGTCGGAATCCACCTTTTTTATTTATTAATAATAAAATAAATAAGTTAAGTATAATAAATTATGAGAAATATTTGAACGCAGCTGTCATTTTAAAAAAATTTGTCCTTAGGGGACAAAAGAAATTGAAATCCACCCTGAATCGAAACGTGTTTTGTTTGTTTATATGTAAAGACCTCTATTCGAAATTTCGAAGTTCAATATGCTAACCTTAAGTTCTTAAATCAAAACCTTGGATCTTCAAAATGGTTTTGGGTTTGTTAGTTTCGCAAAAACATGTTTAAAGACACTATGAAAGAATCTGCAAAATAAATTTATGTAAAGGAATTTGAATCTTGAATCCACCTGTTTTGTAATTTCTTCTCCGGTCGTTGGATTTAGAAAACATTTTGAATACAAAAAAAAAAAAAAAATCAAAAAAAGTACATAATAATATCTAATAATTATGTAAACTCACAAAATAAATAACCCTTAGCTTTTGAGGTTTTCTAATGCCTTTGGGGAAAATTTGCCATCAAAATGAAAGAGGTTTCGCTTATCCCCGTCCTTAACCGAATTATAAAAAACCTATATGCATATGAGATTAGGGTGAATTTGATGAGGAAAAAGTGCCACTCCTCTAGAGTACACCATTTTTCGCTTTCTTCTAATACCTCCTTGAACCCGAGCAGCTCCTGAAGGGGCCTCCTAACGCTTGCTCAGCCCTCCGACAATATTTTATTTGCTATGCTGTGACTTCATAAGAAGGCGAACATAAAAAATAAAAATAAAACAGTTCGCGGCACAATGGGGTAATTCTTAATCCATCTGTAAATAAGCGTGTAATCCCCGTCACAAGTCCCGCGAAGAGCGTGAGCATGAATTAAGTAAAAAAGTGCTTCCTTTAATTAAGCAAACAGCGGAGTCGCTCGAGGAGCCCCCGCAGAAGAACAAACGACGCTGGATATGAATGTTCAATGGCACTCACTCGTTTCGTTCGGCTGTCGGGAAGAATAACAAGAATTTTGGGTGCTTTTATGATTCCTGAAAAGTTTGTCTAAATTCTCACATTGTTCGTGTTACGCAATAAATTTAATTAAAGCAATTGTATAAGAAACGGCTCTTCCTTCTTTCCCGGTAAGAAACAGAATGAGGGTGGAGTTCGGTAAGGTACCAAACTCCAGGGAAGATGAACGCTTTCTCAAACTTTTGGGGACTTGTTTCGTCCCAAGAAGCAGCTCAAGGCTCCTTTCGAGGGCTCTAAGTAGGGAAAATGCTTTGAACTAAAGTTGAACACAAGAAAGTATCCCCCACACACGGAAGAAAGTGATTTCTTTGGGAAGGACTTCCTCAAAAGTTTTCAGAGTTTTCGTCTGATAAGTAACTAGTCACCTTACAAAAGGAAGCGTTACATGTCCCACACATTCTTGAAGGGGATCTTCCAAGATATAAATAGATAACAAGCTCGAAAGCACTTTGGCCCTTCATCCTCTTGCTTTTTTTACCCCCCGCAGGAGGTTACTTTATGCAAACATTTTTTCAGGGCGACAAGAAATAAAATTTTGAGCAGGATATCAATTTAATTCTTTTCCTTTTCATCTAACTCTAATGTTATTGTTAGCCTTTTTACAGCTTTCTTCCGAAAATATTTAAGCGGCCTTTATGCAAAATATCTCATTAAATTATTACTTTATGTATAAGACTAAGTAAGTTATCTTGGCTTTCCACGCCCGCCGCCTCATTTTGCAGGTCTAATCTAAATAGTTATGTTGACAATATGAAGATTTTTAGTCATACAATTTTCGGACATTCCAACCCTTTGCTAAAATGCTACGAAAAGTCGACAACTCTCTTCGATTATATTTTATCATTTATGTCTCACTATCTTTTATCTACTCCCGCTCTCTTAACTGACTTCAATAAGATAATTTTCAAGTATCCCAAATAATATTATTGCATAAATACGGGGTGGTGTAGTAAGTAAACTTTAAATGCTTCTATGATCCTTTCAAGTAGGTAGGTTAAACACTTGTGCAAATTCGAGAAACTCGCATGGGCATAAAGTATACCAATTTCTATAAAAAACGCCTTTTTTTTTAAATTGAAAATTTTAAGTCAAAATTTTGAATTCTGCAAGATTTCATACTTATTTTCTAGCGTTGTACAAAAGAGGGTGTATGCAAATTTTGGTCGCGATTGAAGCAGCGGTGTGTATTTGTATAGCAAATAAACTGACAGACAGACAAACAAAATTAAAATATATCCTAAAACATCAGTTTATCTATTGATGAAAATCGAATGTAGTAGTATTTGAGATTAGACCGTACAGACAGACAGACGCGGCATTAGATTATATGATACTTTGCTATTATTTTAAATGAATCTTCTATTAAGGTAAATTAATTAATAAATACTTAAATAATATCTTCCAGGATGAAAGCAGCGTTCAGCAGCTGATAGAGGCCTGCATTACCGACGAGGAGAAACTCTACTTGTGTGTATCGTCGCCGACAATTAAGGACAAGCCTGTGCAAATCAGACCTTGGCGCCTCGCCGATGCCGACTTTGTCCTGGACGCTTCCATGCCCCTTGATCCTCGTAAGACTGTCTTCGTTGGCGGCGTTCCCAGACCATTGAAAGCTGGTAGGGCCCTAAACAAATCTAAACAAATTTTCTAGACTAAACTGACTATTTTACTTACATCCTACAGTTGAGCTGGCTATGATAATGGATCGCTTATACGGTGGAGTCTGCTATGCTGGCATTGACACTGATCCCGAACTAAAGTATCCAAAGGTAGGTGGCAACAATCTCAATTATTATTATCATTGCACTCATTTCTGTATTTTTAATTTTTATTTAAATATGATTCCGCAAATTTCTGATTACATCATTAAAATTAGTTCTTATAAGAGCTGTACATATGTACATACATATGTCTGCAACATTTTATCTTTACCGAAATATCATGTTTAAATCTCGAGAAAAAATCCTGAAAACCAAATAACTTCAAAACGTTATCTCGAATAGAATTCGAGGTCTTCTTTGATTCGGCCAACTAAATTCTGATTTTTATGGGTTTGTGTTTTAAACTACTAATTTTATAATTTCTTGCGAAAACCATATATGTAACAATCTATTGGATTTCCCGTACAAGTAGGGGGAAAAAATTAATAAAATTAATCATTTAGTTTTATGACCACAGAATTTCGAATTTGATTTCGAAAATTAACAGAAATTAAATTGAATTAGTTTGGCTCTTAAAGAATAGAACATTTTGCATCGATTGTAACTAATTATCTGTGAAGGAATTAACTCGAGCTCATTTTCGATTGAGTGAATGAAGCTTTGTAAGCGTTCAAAAATTCGAATTCAAGTTTTTGGCGAAATAAAAATGTTGAAAAAGTTTAAGTTTTAAAAGCTTAAACCCGTTAAACAAGTAGTGTAGAAAAATTGGTTTAAAAATATATATGCGCGTAATTGTGTGTAAGAATGAATATACTATACTAACATCTTCAAACTCTGCCTTAAGCATGAGCGTAGCCAGCATTTCATTTTATTTTTGTTCTAACAAAAGCTAATAAAAAATTCCAAATTTCCTACCTTAGTCAAATTTTGTACAATAGTAGGAGCAAAAAAAGAGATTTGTTTGCTAGGCATTCCGAGGCGGGCCGTGTCTACCCGTGCCCCTCCCTGGCTTCGCCCATGGTTTTAAGATCAATTTACGTATTTTTTTAAAAATATTTGTACTAAAATCTGTGGAATAATATCAGAATTTTTGCGGAACACTTTTTGCTTCATAAAATTTTATGTTCGTTTTACATTTCATATGATTTATATTCATTATTTCATATTTTCATTTTCACACACACAACCGTTCAGTGCAATTTTTATTTTTTTAAACTTACTACGTTGTGTTTTCATTTTCATTTCATCAACAGATAAGTACATTTTATTATTTTGTAATTTCATCATTTACAATAATATAAGATTTTGCCTCAGTCACTTGAATGGATAAATTATTTTGAAAATAATTTTAGGGTGCTGGTCGTGTGGCTTTTGCAAATCAGCAAAGTTACATAGCCGCGATTTCGGCTCGATTCGTGCAGCTGCAACACGGAGACATTGACAAGCGTGTGGAGGTGAAGCCATACGTCCTCGATGATCAAATGTGTGATGAGTGCCAAGGACAGCGGTGCGGCGGAAAGTTTGCGCCGTTTTTCTGCGCAAATGTCACATGCCTTCAGGTAGGTTTCACCCGAGATTAAGGAGATCCATATCTTAGAGAAGGAATTTTTTTTTGTTTTAAAGACAGGTTTATATATTTTGTTAACACGACTTTTATATTCGACTCGAACCACTTCCATTTTCAAACAGAATTGAAAATTTCAAACCGGATCGAGTCTTACTTTCGATGCAGTTTGAAATTCGGATCAAATTTCAATCAGGAAGCAAAAGGTCATAAAATGGTTGATTTCTTGAAGTAAACCTAATTAAAAACAATTAAATATGCTTCGATATAGTACTACCACTTTTATGTTTTAAATAACTAGTTGAAATTTGAAAAAATCGGTCAAGCCGATCAAGCGATGAACACCGATTTTAGAAATTTTGTTTTCGAGAAAAACACGTATAAAGTTTTAAGTATAGGTTGCATGAGTTTATTATTAATTCGAAGATTTTCAAAGATATGGACCGCCTCTTAAGATTTATATTTTCGTCTTTGTTCACTATAATTTCTTTTTTCTTTTATATGCAGTATTATTGCGAGCACTGTTGGGCAACCATTCACTCACGTCCGGGACGTGAATATCACAAGCCTCTAGTCAAGGAGGGGGCTGATCGGCCAAGGGCTGTGCCGTTCCGCTGGTGTTAACCCAAACTTTTGTTAGCCAACTCCCACACAATGATCTTTTAGACGAAGATTCTGTTTTTAATTGCTATTTTTAAACAAATGTTATTTCTTTTTTATTACTTCTTTTCAAAAAGCTTTAGACCAATAATGCAACATAAACGGTGGGAAGGGTGAAAACCCTGAAGCATAAGAAGTTCAATTTCTATGTCTCAAATGATTAGGGAAATAAAAATAATAAAAAAAAAAAAATTAAGAACTATTGTAAAGAAGTCGAAGCGGAAGATGTGCTGATAGATAGCTCAGAGGCGATCGAAGTCCTATGGGACTTGCACGTTTACCTGTTGTTAATTTGTTTTCTGTTTCCTATTTAATTCCTATTTTTTATGAAACGACTAAATAACTATTTTTATATTCATATTTTAATTGTAAACAATTTTTTTTTATTACCGATTTTTGTTACAAGTGAAGCGCTGTTTTAATATTTAAATATGAACACGCCCGACCCGCGCGCTTAGTCGCTGTTTCCTTTGTGATTAGCTTTTGGTTTTGTTTTTATTTTAATCATTACCTAGTAATTTTTATTTAGTGTAATCGCAAGCGAATAAATAGTTTTGCCTAGAAGAACTTGTTCTGTTTAAAGAAAAAAAAAAGAAAATTTTTGTGATACTTGAATTAACGCACGCGAGAAGCAATTCTAATAAAATTCTGTTTATGAGAGACGTCGAACGCTCTTTTTGTATTTTTATATGGTTACACCTTGATTCGATTTTTGTATAAATGCAAAAAAATAAATGAATAACTTAGAAATATTTTCTTAGCAAATTGATAGAAATGAGAAGTCTTGATCGTCACACATACTGAGCCGAAAACAGCGAGAAAATTGCAAAAATTGTGAATTGTTTTTTTTACAATAATAAAATGAAACAACGTAGAAAATGAGTTAGGTAAATTCTTAAAATTTTATATCATCAATAAATTGTTTGTAACATCATATAATAGAAAAATCGTTTGCAAAATTTCGGAGTGATTTTGTTTTAATATTCTCTTTAAGAATTTCGTTGATAAGAAGGCTATATGCCGTCACAATTACCAAAGGTCGGAGGAGTGACAGATTACAAGAAAAACTTTTTAAAAGAATCATTATTTTTTAATGATATATGCGGACAAATAGTTTAAATAAGTAAATTAACGTTTTTTTTCTTTTATAAAAATGCCACAATGCGATATTTACCTCTGGACGAGCAATGGACACTTTCGTTTATAAAATAAAGCACTTTGTATTAAAGTTTGTTATAACTCATTTACATTATTTTTGGTATTTAAGATTGGAATTAGGTTTCTAACATAAAATACTTTAATTCGCTTTTGAAAAGAATATGGGAAAGTATTATTTCGATATAATGACGAGTTTAATATAGAAAAATAATAAATACAACCGAATAAATTAAAATACCTAACTTCATAATCTCACAACTTCTAATTTCTTCCTTAAATCTCTAAAATATGTATAGTTGGAGTTCTTAATGGTAGCTTTTATTTTAGCTCCAATTAATGATTTTATATTTGATTCCACTTTGTATTATATTTAAAAAGAAATAGAAGCCTTTTGCCACTCTCGCAGTCGATAATTGGTATTGTGCAAGATAATCGATTTATATTAGAGATTTCATTTAAAACCAGACAGTTGTATGTGAAAATTGAATAGCTTATTTACCTTCAAACTATTTCGTGTAAATCAAACGTATTGTGACATAATTTAAATATTGGACTTGGTTGGATTTTTATAATTTCGAGTTCAAGCTACATACTTAGTTCATCCAAGAACTTTGCCCAATAGGTTATGGCCTCTGATTTTTTTTAAACATCTATCAGATCAACCAATTTTTCCAGCTGCATTTTTTGCTGAATGTTTTCTTCCTAAGATGTATTAAAATATCACATTTACAATTGAGTTGACTTGAAAAGACGATTTGATCGAAAAAAAGTCATGGATTCGTCGACTTTCACAATTCCAATTCTTCAAGCCGATTCTTTGTCGACAAAATCATGATATTCCAAATAGGGGTCATAGTAACTTTCTTGAATAGAAATAACTAGAAAAACTTCTGTTAAAAAAGTTCATAAGACAATTTATTAAGATAATACTAAATTTATGCTGTAACATCATGAGTGAGTTATAATAAGTTAGTACAAATTGCTTATAGAAATAAAAAAGAGTCCTTCGCCACTGAGATTATTGAAATTACTTTCATTGATGAAAGTGCATAATAAAACTGTTTAAAATATAATAGCCAAATGATGCTTCCTCCGTTTCATAAGTGGCACAAGAGACAAAACAAGAACTTTTTGAACCATTGAAGCATAACCATAAGAAGTATGAGAAATAATAATAATAAAAAGAAAATGTTGCAAAAGAAAAGCTAAAGTAGCAATCGAAATACAAAACATTTTCGGTATAAATGATGATGCCGAAAAAGAATTTCATCATCACCTAAACTCCTGTTAAATTCAAGATCAACATAAATTTTGGAATCTTCATTTCAAATGACTTCTGTAATAAAACAAAACAAAAATATAAAATTAAAATTAAAACAAACACAAAAGAATGATGTAACACGTTAGCTAATACGATTTTATTTAAAGATGTGTAAATAATCGATAGTTTCGTTTTCCTGCTTTTGTTGTGTACGAGTAACGTATTCACATAAGGCAGGCCGCACACTGAGTATTCAAATGCCGTACGCATGCAATGCATTTTTGTGCTTCATTCATAAAGCATTTGAATGATGCATGTGAAGTTGCACATTGGGACTTCATATGTACATCATCTATACATAGCAGCTGGAAGGGAAACTTTAAACTACCGAGACCCAAAACCAAAGTGTGTTTTTTTTTAAATAAATTTGTTAATTAAATATGTTATCTTCAGAATCGGATGATTGGGTAGTACTTGCTGCAGCTTATAAGCTTTTGAAAAAGAAAAAAAGAAACAAATATGGATAAACCTTGAGAAATTATTTCGTAAAATGGTATACGATTACTGAAATTAATTTGTAAATAAGAATGTGCATGGTTTGCTATGAAATTCTTTGAAATCCTTTGCTACAAAATCCTATGAATGACTAAAATGCATTATCCAAGCTGAGCATGTTCAGCTCTATACAGCATGAATAATTCTTGACGATTGCATGATTTATACTTGCAGCTAGCGTGCAGTTTCAATGTGCGGATGCTCATTTGAATACAAGTGCGCTGCTTATATGATGCCTCTATGATGCAAGAAAACTGCATGCGTACCGCATTTGAATACTCAGTGTGCGGCCTACCTAAGACGAGTTTTTTATATATTGAAGATTTAGTTTCCTATTTGTTGTTTTTTTTATATACATTTATATATTTATACATAAACACGTCCTGTACGATTTTTTAAATACACTTATTTCATTAAAAAACATTGAAAAAATTGACAAACAAAAAAAAGAAAATTCAAAGTGGAGAAGAGAACGAACGTTTACCTGAGAACATAATTAAAAATTGTGCTTCATTTCTAAAATAATGTAATGAAAAACACAAGAAAAAAAAGTAATTTTCTAGGAGTAATAAGAAGAAGATATGTAATAGTGTTTTTTACATTGAATGAACTTTTTTATTTTTTTAATCCTTAAATGAAGTGATAAATGAAATTTTTGTAGTCGATTTTTATATCGTTAGTGTAACTAAAAACAGAAAAAACAAAAAATGAGACAAAAAAATAATTTAGATGATTAGTCTCCTTTTATTAGATAAAAAACATTTTTATACATTTTATTCGTTTTTTAATTAGATGAATACGAGCAGTGCAGGCGACGATGTTCTTTCTTTCATTTCGAATATGTAAGTTTTGTCTGAGACCGCTCCTGTTCCTTGTTCGTTGTTCGATTATTCGATTAATCGTTTTTTTTTTTAATGTTATTATTTTTTAATTATTCCGTTTATAGTGCTATTATACTGTTCGCTGGTTCGAACACACTGTCCTTTTTATGTTTAATGAAATTTTCTGATATTCACAAAAATTGTGTTTCTATTCAGCATTTAATTCTCCAATCTTACTAACCATTAACTTATTGAAGATTTTGGATGTGGACAAATTAAATTTTTTGGAAGGTAAGAGCATACTGAAGGAAATACTAAATTTTGTTCACTAAAAATTTATCGGTTTTCTAATTCACTCTAAAACGACCAGACATTAGGATTTATTAGAATTTATTGTTCTGTTTTTTTTTTGCAAGTGGTAAGTAATATGTAGTTTAACTGCGAAAAAAGGTTTAAGAAATTGAATTCTTTAGATAAATTAAAGTCGCAGGTTTAATACTGTGCTTTAAAAATTCAGGTTTCGCGATTTCGTCTGTTAAATCTTAGATTATTTATCCAAATATTAAATTTGATTCATATTTGAGTAATGTGTTATAGCAGTTCAAAATTTAATAAGGTGAGTAATCTCATTGAGTTTAGAAAAACGTTCACTTGAATTTTCAATCTCGAAAAACAGAAGATTGCAAAGAATTAAATTTGATTTTTGTTTCTTTTTAAAAATAATAGCCCCTATTACCTGTTTATTTCATAAACAAAAAGTAAGTTAGAAAATCTGATCTGTATGCTGTTTCTTCCACAAAAGTTAAAGTCTGTTTAATAGTTTTACTGGATTTTGAAGCAATCCACCCTTCGGAATTATTATTAATGTATATGTATGTGTATGTCTCCTTATTCGCTTTCCCTAATATCGTCTATGATGGCGCTAAATCTCTAAGAAGAATTCTAAAATGCCTACATATAAAACTGCTTTTTAAAATAAACTTCCAAATTTCTATAAATTAAATTTCTTATTAAAATTATCGTAAAAGCTAACAAGAACTTAGCTTAAATGTAAATATCCTTACCTATAATCACAAATAAATGTACCTACAATTGAGAAGCAATTTTCTAAGCTTTATGCCTTTTATCAAAATATTTTGAGAGTTCCAATTAGTTTTTGTACATTTTTAGAGCGAAACTTACATCTTCGAAAGCGTGCAAAATAAATATATTTTGTAAATGACTTAAAAAACTGATTAAAAATCACTTTCTCATACAAGAAAAAAAATGTTTATAAACCAAGTAGTTATACTAGGTAATAAGATGCTGACGAATCTTATACAGAAAATTTATTACACAAAAACTATAAAAAAAATTATATAAAACTAAAAAATACAAAGAAAGTACATCATATAGATAAAAAATGCGGCTATGTCAAAAGATGATGATGATGATACAATATGCGACTTTTTGTAAAGTAAAAGTGAAATATCAAAAATAGGTTATTTTTGGTAAGCAACTTCATTTATTTTTGTGTAAAAGAAATGTAGAAACAAAAATAATTCAAATTTAGCAAATTTAATACCTTAAAGCAAAAGAAAAAGAACACTTAGAAAATATTTTATTATACCTCTCTTTTTACCTTTTTTAAAACAACACAAGAGACAAATACACACTTACACGTATTGTAAACAATTCTTAGGATTTGTTCAAATTCAAATTTTCGTGTTCGATGTCCAGTTTAATTTGTATTGTGCTTTAACCTGTTTAACTTTAAAATGTCAAGAAAACTAAACTTTGAGTTTGAATAGATCCTAAGTTTAAGTTCTAAAAACGATATCTACCCACACAAGTCATTTTCACCAATTTGAAGTAAACGCGAAAGTGAAATAGAGTTGTAAAAAGAGTAAAGTGAGAGTTAGTAAAATTACCATAAATGCTGCAGTAAGTATATTACCGGAAAAAATATGGAAGGAGGTAGAAATAATACTTAGGAAAATAAATCGTCCTATATTTTTATAATTTATATTCATCTATACATCTAAATGTATATTGAAAAAAAAAAAATTGTACATAGATAATCTTAGTGAAGAAGGAAAAACCATTTTTTAAAAAGCATCGCCTTTATAGAAAAGTTATATAAAACAAGAAAAAAATATATAAACTTTAAATTGCATCAATTGAAGGAACTTAAAGTAAAACGAAGAAAAAAAAAATGAAAATATACAAAAAACATAATTTTTGCTGTATTTTTTTAGAAACTTTCATTAATATAAACAAATTTTTAATTGAAAGTGTGTAAAAATGAGAAAAAAAATGCAAAACGTTTTAAATATAGTCAAAACTTCAATAAACAGTGAAAAAGGAGAAATAGTAAAATTTACTTAGTCAAATTGAATTCTTATATAAATGAATACATAATATATATTGAGCATCCATAGTTAAAGAATACATAGATATTTTTCGATATAAATATAAAGAAAAAAAAACACAAAAATGAAAAAATTTTCAAGTGGTTAGTCAAAGGCTTACAGTCATTAATCTAATTAAACTAAATAAACTGGCTCGGCTTGTAACGTGTAAGTGAAAAACAAACATAAAAAAATTAAAAGTATTCATAAAATAAACAATAAACCAAAAAAAAAATGGAAAATGTAGTCAATAACGAGGAGTTGTTGGTTCATAGCTTCTGCTTTTTTCTTCTTAAATGTTTTTAACGACAAATTACTCTCCACGTTTAAAGTAAAAGTAAAAAATGAAAAACCAAAAATTAAGGTTAAAACAGTCATAATAGTTAAAATTAACAGTGTAACACATTCAAACATTTGAAACATTGCTATAGGCGAAGAAAACAAACAAAAACTCGACTGGAAAATTTATGTGTTCATATTTCAAATCATAATAATACAACAACGTATTAAGCAATCTCTACACACTTCCATAACAGTGATAGAACAAAATAAAACGATAAAGGTTGATTAAAGAAGTTATGTGGTGACGGTTTTCCTGTTTTCACACTGCCGTTTTTTAGTTTTAATTTTTGATTTATGTATATGATCAATTTAAAAAGTGCCGAAGAACGATATATAACGTCTCGTTGAATCTTTTGTAGGATAAATAATTTTTTTTAAAAATTCAAGATAGTCTAAAAAATATGACCGTCTTTTTTGTGAGATCACTGAACAAAGCAAGCCCAGAAAATTTAATTGATATTTCAGCATACTTCTAACTATGTAAGATTTAATTCTTTCCTTTGTCCAGAATTTATACTCTCCCAAGTCGATACGAAATATAAAATTAATTTGTTTGAAATTACATAAAAATCCAGAAAATTGTTCAGTGTCTTTCGTACCGCAAAACGAAATTTATTTTTATTATTCCGTTTTATTTATCCTAAATCAACTTTGATTGTATGTTTAAATGATTACACAATAATTATTTGGACCTTTTATGCCGTCACTACCCAATGCCATATCGATATCAACCAGCTCAATACAACCCATAATTCCTGAAATGAAAAGCAATTAAAGAAAATCTTAAATCATATAAACCATCAACACAAAAATTCAAAAAACACACGTACTGCAGTACATCGACATTTCTATCTAAAACAAAAAAGGCAAATGTATATCAAATCTAGATAAAGCAAGTGCATAAATTTAATATTGTATTATATAAATACAAAATAAAAAAAAATACAAATGAATAATACAAAATAAAAAAAAATGAAAAACACAAAAAAAAAGTATTTTTTAAAAACAAAAACAAGAAAAGAAAAGATATCTATTTTAGCTGTCAGAAAAATTTTATACTACTCTTGTTACCTAAAAGAAAAAACTAGCTAATTTAAAAGTAAGTTAAAAGAAAAAGGATGAAAGCTAAAAAGTAAAAAAAGCGACCTTTTTATTTTAATAGGTTAATTGAGAATAAACAAAGTTTAAACAAAAACATAAACGATAAAAATATGAACGAGGGCAAAAACAATGTGCAATACATCTTAAAAGGGAAAGTGAAGCATACTTAAGATCGGGAGGGGTAGGAGATTGTCTCAGATAAATTAATGATGCAACCATTACTAATAGCGGAAATTTATATAAAACTTAAATAATTAATGAAAAATATCATTAAGAAGTAAATATACAACACGCGTATATACACACGACTACACAGTACACAACGTTTGGTTTGTTCCTTCCTTTTTAATTTTAGTTTTTTCTGCGTTCGATTTTAAGAGAGATATTAGTTTGTCCTCAGACTTGTTAAAGCGTTTTTATATGTTACCTTTTAGTGAAACTATAAGTAAAATATGATATCTAAATACATAGATATAAAGGTAAAAAAATAATAATATTTACTTACCTGTAGAATCTGACTCGTTACCTTTTTTATAATCAATTTTTCTAGAGTAATTATTTAAAAAAAAAAAAGTAAAAATAAAAGTAATGCAAACAAGTAAACCATTATACTAAAGAATTAATATTAATAAATAGGTGCAATCCTTTGTTTTTTTCTCAATATCTTGATATTTTGTAAAAGGAATTAAAAATTATGGTTTTTTTTTTGTGCACTCTTAGATTGACTCGTTTATTCCTCTTTTATTAGAACAAAAGGAGATAAATAAGAGATAATGGAAAATAAATAGAACTTTGTTTTTTAGTGAACGAATAGTACATTTTTGGTAGAAAAATAAATTGGTTCTTCCCTTTTTTAAATAACTAAGTAAATGAAAGAATAACAATAGTTTTGCCTTCACTATACAATACAATGTAAGTATAAACACAGCTCCTCAAATTGTATTATTATTTCCTGTACTTTCTTAGAGAGCATATAAAGTCATTTATTATTATTAATTATTATTATTCTTTGAAACCTGTTTTTGTTAATTGACGATATAATATTAAATAAAACATGCATAATAATATATTTTCAACCGCCATGAGCCTGAGTAGTTAAATTTTACAACCAAGTGTACATAAGTTCCTAATTTTGTTATTCACTATGTGTAAAAGTATGTTTTCATTTGAATAGTTTTTTTTCTAAGGATAAAGCTGAAAGGAAAACAAGGATAATCAATTGTTTCATTTGTATGTCAATATTTTGTAATACATATATTTTTTTAATTATGAACCCTTTTTGATATACCCGCATCGATTCCGAAATATTCCAACTCCTATTAAAAGTAACCAATTTTTTACACAACAGAAATACAAAATATTTTTTATTGTACATAAATACTCTAAATCACACAAAACACCAAAGGACACAACCATTCCTTTAAGGTATTCATCATGACTAAACATAAAAATTTTTTTGAGCTTTTAACTTCTTTTGTTTTTTTTATATATCTTACTTTATTAATTTAATTTTATTTATGAAACCAAAAATAATTTATTTGTCTCTCTATGATCACACGTCACGCGTTGTCCTTACATCTTTACATATTAAGTGTTTTCTAATAAACAATGTGACTAAAGAAGTGTTTAAACACAGATATTTAAAAAGAACATAATATAAAAACTTAATGCTTTTAATTAAATTTTTATGTGAGTGTTTTGATAATTTTTTTCGTCTCGATTGTTGTACAACAATTTTATAAATAAAATATAAAGGTGAATATATTTAATAAAATGAGGAAAAAAACAGCCACACGTCTACTAATGTGTAAGGCAAAAATAATACGAGAAAAAAAGCAACTTATATATACACACATTATACATAATATATATTTCCCCAATTCTTCCGTGTAAATTTTTAAATGCAAACATTTTTCAGCATTTTTAAACGTATTAACGTATAGATTGTAAATTAATACAAAATGTAAAATATAACAGCGATATTAAACGCGTTTTGGGTTGTAAAGACATTTTTAAGGAGGAATCGAAATTGATTTATATTTCGTATTATGTATTTCTATTTTACTTCGACATTTTTCCATTTGTATTAAACTTGCTTAGACCTACCAGGAAAAAAGATGACTTCACAAATATGAAATAAGACTTGTATTTAATGGTGCACTTTGGAAAAATTGGAAAAACATAATCGAAAAAATAATCGATTGTGTATCATTGAAATAATCTCGATATCGGTCGAATATCGATTTGTGGTTTTCGATATGCAATTCGAACGAATTGAGTTCTCGTATTGGTCCCATGATATGGGTAAATTGCATTAAGTTTTTACAATTCAGCTATAACAGGCAACAAATTAATCGGTTTGTGTCATTATAGGAAATCATTCTCAGTAAACTTAACTTATTGGTCAAAAACTCAAGTCAAACTTCTTAAAATTTTTAATTGTTGATCGATTTTCAAATTGTCCAATTTTCAAAAATTACCTTGGTCTCAACTCAACCAAAATTACGCTAAATTACGTGAAAGCTTTTCCACGCAATTGAGTTATAAGAGAAATGGGTTTGTTTCATTTATTTATTATGTTATATAACAAACAAATTCCAATACCATCAATCACGATATTTGCTGACTACTTTTTTAGTTTATTTATATTAAATCAACGTTTCGATTCCTCTTCCTAGATGGCAAGCGGAACCTAATATAGTGGCAGAATTTTAAATAATTTGCCAAAATAATTCTCGACCAGAGTAGAGAAAAGCTGAATTCAAAATATACACGTAAAATAAATTACAAAAGAAAAAAAATATAAATAAAAACATTAACTGTAATTAAAGTTAAATACAAAGTACTATATAAAAACACGAATACGTTAAATTTTTTTACAACTCCACTCATAAAAGAAAATCGAACGAATCTCCAAATCGTTACGTAATTTATATTTATAACAATTTAATAAATGAAAAATTGGCAAAACCGCAATAATGAAACCTTTTTTACATATATTCAATGTATTTTACAAAATTATTCCTATATGGGAAAAGAAGGAAAATGAAAGGGGAACGCGAGAGGGCGAAATGATGAATTAATACATCATGTGTAAATTTAACGTTTCATACAAATTTATTGAATATTTCAAAATTTCTAAATATTAAGGGTGTATTTTTTACCTAAAAAATTGTACTTTTTCTGAACGAAGTGGAATTACATTAAAGTCATTTTAAGATTTAACAAAACTAAAAAAAACGTATTTGTATGTAAAAAAAAAATACTAACGATATATTCAGTAACGTCTTTTTATATGTATCTACCATTTGGAAGTCGAAATTTAATATATAACTAACTTACATACAATAAATGAATATAAACTTGCGCATTTTGCATTCATGCAAAAGTGCATCGCATAAAATGCAAGGAGTAAGATAAACGCTGCATTTTCAAAAGTACGATCATAGAGCACCAATTGGCGTTCCAATATAATTTTTGTTTTATAATTATTAATAATTTCAGTTCTTTCATATTTTTTAATTTAATTTCATAGTTAAAATGGTTTTTAATGTTTCGGAAATATTATGTGTGTCCATTATTTCGAAATAAATAAATAATCCTGTTCTTCCTGCCAATAATCGAAGAGGAATTAACTTTGGCTTGATATATTTATTTGAAAATTTATCGAATTTTACCAAAATTATGCTCAATTAGATGATAATCACATTCTTAATCGTTTCTTTTATTTGTAATTGTAATAAACAATTCCAACTCAAGAGACACATTTTGGAATTCCTATAATACTTGTTTAAATTAAAGCACAAATGTTTTAATTCAGTTTGATCATTATTTTAATGAAAAATTCCTGTTGTTACAAGAATTTAAATAAAGACTTTGAATAACTTCTCAAATTAATTTAATGCCGTTTCCATAAAAGTAAAAAAATAAATAACAAAGTTAACTCCTCTGCTATGTATATTTTTGTACGCCCCAAAACAATTTTAGAAGAATTTTAATTAATATTTATATTTTCAAAGCGTATTTAATTTAAAGATTGACCCAAAGTAATGTAAAACTTGGATAATAATTGAACTATATCACAAAGAAAGAAAGTATTTTTCTTCGCTGTAAAAATAAATTATAATAAGCTGCGTAGGCAAAATATATAAAAAAAAAGTATAAAAGTAATGCAAGAAATCTTTTTTAGTTTTATTTTTTTAGAAAAATTTTCTTAAGACATGAAATGAAAGATGGAAATAAAATATATTTTCAAAAGAAAAAAAAAGTAAGAAAAATTGCATCGCAGAAAACGACATTATTAAAGAAAAAAAATTTGAAAATTAAAAAAAAAAATATGTAAAAGAGAGCGTTTTTTAAAGGAACATACATAAATTAGGTGAATAAAAGTGTTTTTTATACTTGTAGCTGAATTTTTTTATAAATTACAAAATGGAAAAAATATATTATGTAAATTTACATGAGAAGTACTTATTACAATAAATTTAAGTAATACAATGTAAAGAGAGACGGAGGTGTACGCAAATAGGGCAGAATGGCGGAGCATGAACCAGTGCCATCATTCGACTTACATTGTTGTTTTTTTATATCTTTTATATGAAACACACTCAGCAGAGGCATTCAAATTGAAGACGTAAACTCCTCGTCTTCAAGAAAAATTCTATTGAGTGTTTCAGAGCGATTTTATAGCATTCACCGAGTTGATCAGCATAATTTTGAATGTGATTGTTAATTTTTATGCTACTTCGCAAATTGTCGGTTGATTTTTGTACAAAATTTAAATGACAAAAAACATGAAAACATTATGGAACCCTCGATTAGTCATAGGATTCTACAAGAAAATTCACCATGTAACAAGTACATTACGATAATTATTATTAAAAAAAAATGAAAAAAATGAAAATAATTAAGAGTATAAAGGCAAACATCTTAAGTCAACAATTACAACAAATAAAACACTTAAATATTGAAGAGAAAGAGAAGAAACATTTAAGAGAATACAAAAACAGCTGATAAGAATGTGGACAAGTATAAAGTGTAAGGGTAAATGAATTATTTTTTTCACAATGGTTTAACGTAATAATAAACAAAAGAAATGAACGTTTTTTATTCCGTAGAAAAGTCCTCTCATTTTTATATAACTATTATATAAATATATATAAAGAGTAAGCAAAAATATGTAAAAATACATGAAAAAAAACCAAAAAAAAATGAAGACAAAATCTTTTGTAGACACTTTTTATGGCATACCTTGTGTGGATTCTTTTAGTAGATTTGTGATAGGTTACCCCTCTGTTTGTCTTACGTTTTTCATACTCGCGTTATCACGACATTTAGTTGTAATTGTTTCCTATCTGATTTCTATTGGAAATTTTTGAAATAAAAATATATTTTGTTTAAAATAAAAAAAACAATGGCCGTTTTATTTATGTAGAACCTTACACCCACAATATACTACAACATAGAATAATAACCTAAAAATATTGCTGAATGTAATTCTAAAAATAATGAAAATACTAAATCATATTAAAAGCTCTTTCTTGTATATTAGTAGATGTTATAATCCAATTAACCTCCCCCCTTACAACAATCGTCCGAAACCACTAAACATGTACACTTTGCAAAAACACATATCTCAGACGTTGTAAATCTTTTAAACGGATCAGATAAATTGCTAACAAAAGTTTTGATTTGTTTGATGTTGGTTAATTGGTAAGCATGCTTTAAAAAAGAATTCTCTGGCTTGCTGGTTGTGTGTTTACTAACAACTGACCAAATGATAACCTGTTTTGTACAGCAGATTAAATTTTGATGCTTATAAACTTAACCTGATGGTTCGTATAAAAACAAACACTCTCAACAATTTCCGAACACCACTAACCATCATCTAGTACAATTAACAGAAATCATTTAAAATTTTCCTCTTTATTCAGTAAACTTATTTTCTATCTGTAAACTTTATCTACCTTGTTATCGTACAATATTAAAACAACAATTTAACAGATTGTGTTTTTTTCGGAAACTAAAAACTTCGTTCTACTTTTCTTTTAATATACATATATATACATATGTATTTATAATGTATATAAGATCTTCTATTAATACGAATTACTTCAAATTTTTTGGGTCGTAAACTTCAAACTAGGTCCTTGGGGTATTTTTTCGCATATTTTTGGGCCTAAGTTCTGAATTCTCCTCCTCCATCTATTTAAGTTTATTAAAACAAATATATCTTAAATTTTTTCATTACAAATACATGCTGGCAAATGACTTCTATAACTGTGACAAATTTCAAGTCTATAGCAAAAGTAGTTAAGTTACTATAAAACTTAGGTACTGAACTTTTAGAATTTTTTATATAAATGCATATTGCAAAAAAAATTCTTTATATCAATCACTAATTTAGCCGAGGAAATTAAGACACTGTGGTGCCCTAGAAAGCCGAAAATGGCAAAAGTAAAAGACGAGTCGAATTCCGTATTGTAGAAGTCGGCACTCGGTTGAATTATCACAAGGCTATAAGCAACAAAAATCAGTGTTTCCGTTGTAATTTTACGACAAAAGGCGTATAAATGAGATTTCCTTGGTGGTGCAATTTCCATCAACGACAGAAAATGATAAGAAAAAGCAAATAAAATGTAACTTTTTAAACTGCGGTGGTCACTTTTTGTAATGTCACTTGAATACGAAACACAAGCGTACTTTTGAAATCATTGCGTTTTTCGTCATTTCCTGATTCGGAATTAATAATTCCTGCTACTAAGCAAATATGCACACCTCGTATTTTGTTATTTCTTCTATTTAAAACGCTTTTAATTTTCTAAAACAATCGGTGGAGTAGGTTTTGTGGTTTTAAAACTTTTTTTATCATTATTTTCTTTAACTTTGAAGAAAATCTGACCTGTAAAAAAGGACTATTCTTTAATCTTAAATTAGGAGTAGAACAGAATAAAAGAGATGTGATAAAAATAATACAAAAGCATTAACCTCACTTCAAAAATTTTATTCCTGTTTTAAGTTCTTAAACACATAATTAACTATGACGGCGAAAATAGTGAAACCAATGAAAATAACTATATTCGAATACATGGCCTGCCAGCAATTTTCAGCATTGCTCGAGTTCACGTCGTTAGCACCCTTATTTACAGAATTTTTCGACATTTCCATTTGCCTCAGTTGATCCATTTGTTCCTGTTCCTTGTTAAGTTTCTCGGTAATCTCCTCGCAAATCTCAGGGAATAGCTCTCTGAATCTGGAATTTTTCAAATTGTAAGATAGCGAAATCCTTGCGTATTGCTGCTTTTCGTAGGTTGTCGTTTCCGTGGAGCCCGACGTTGAGGTCGTCTCCAGCATGAAGCTGAGCAGGCCGGTGAGGATAGTTGCCACAGACCAGGCCGGGTTCCACGTGTCTGGATGAAAGTCGGAGATGCTCAGGCAAAGACGAGTGTTTGTCTTGAAGCGTCCATTCGGCGTTATCATGTAAATTGCGGGCGGCTTAAATGGAAATTCCCGCGGAAACACCAAACTCCCGTGGTAATAGCCCCCATAGTACGGGGTATCCTCAGGACCTTTTATACAATAGTGCCACTCCAGGATATTGGAGGGGGTCGGTTCCGCCGTAATATAGGGGATTGGATCCCGCTTAAGCCGCAAGTAATCCTGCCGAAGTCGAGCCGTTGCTGTCGGTTTTCGATTAGTCATTTTGAGCTAGGGTTCGAACTTGTTCTAAAAGTAAAAAAATGATACCGTCTGAAAATCGAAAAAAAGGTCTTAAAAATCTTTCAGCTACTCGAAGTTGAAAAATATTTACCTTTTTTGGCAGATTATCCCTTGCAGTCGGAGAATTTCACGAGAACGACATACCAAGGCCTGCCTCAGCCGAATAATGGCCAACACTTCGGTTTCTAAAAATAACAACAAAGTTATTGAAATATAACCCATTGCAAATACGTAAATACCTTTGACTATGAGGTGTCGGATTCGGGTTCACGTTTTCTGCCCCTTAGTCGCCTTAATACTGCACTTTGGTGGGTGAATCTAGAACCTGACTATCGCCGATTCGCCTAGTTTCCGGGAAGAAAATGAAATTATAGTTGGGATATTGTCTTTTTTTTTAATCTTTCGAATAAATGTCATGGAAAAGGACACAGAATTCACTGTCACGCGGTGGCTGAGGCAGTGAACACGCGCACTGAACGCCCCTTCAAGGGGCACTGTCATGTGAAAAAGGATTCAATGAAATCACGTGCGTTGGGTGCACTCTTAAAGTTTGTTAGTTTTTGGGGAAGATTTTTTTATGTTGAATACTTTTGCTTACTAAAACGAGAACTGGGGTGAAGGAAAGAATGAAAAGTTATATATGCAAATTGTTTTGTAAGGAGCTTTAAAAGGCTAAATTACAGCATGCAATATTTCAGATAAATTTGTTTATGATGGGAGTTAAAATATTTAATTTCATTAACATTATTAAAGTTTAAAGAAAATAATGAAATATTATAACAGGAAAAATTGATTTAGTCTTTGAACATTATAAATAAAAAGAAAACTTATTGAAAGGGTTCTGTTTTTTTATAATTCTTCATTAAAAAGTTTCCAGAAGAAGAGAGATAAAATCAAGAAACCCGAAGATTTCTGCAAACTAGTTTCCTCCGAACATTTGATATTATAATTAATTATTTCCAATTACCGGACTTGCATTCAAATTAACCCTTAGATGGAAGACCTCTTCTGAATCTCATAGCTGCCACATTAGGACGCCTAAATTTTTAGAAAAGCAATACTAAAAATTTAAGCTTAACACTGTTGGGCATTATACCATGTAAAAATTAAAAATAATTTGTAAGTGATCGTTCACATTGTATTTATTTTAAAATTTGCAAGTACATATATATCCAATTTTTTCGATATAATTGGATTTTATGTATTAAAAATGAATAATTTTTAATAAAAATGAAAATGAATAATTAAAAACACCGTGGAATATCTGGGTCTTATTCTGAATGTTCTAGAATCTAGATAATCCTCTTAACTAACGAAAGAGACCACTATAACTACGACTTTCAAAATTTAAGCTGGCTTAAACTAAAGTTTAAGTGGGACGTTTTGCACCCTACAGTGGCAGCTAAGCTAAGGGTTAAAACGGATAAGTTGCCTATAAAAGTAATGCTCATAAAGTCCCCTTCCACCAACTATAAAGTTGACCAGCAAATGAAGCTCAAAGTTTAGTTTTTGACCTTGCTGCAACTAAAGAAGCAATCGCACTACGAAGCATTGCATTAAATCTTTACTAAGTAAGCCAAAGGTTTTCTAAATATGTACATTCAAAAACGAGAACCCGAAATTGCCGATCTTCTGGAAAATGCTGGAAAAAACAGGACGCTCGGGCCCCCTGATTAATGAGTCATAGATTCCGATCTGAATGCATCATAATCAATTGCATCTTTATGTTGCCCATAACAACCCACGTTCTACGCTTAAAGTCGCGCAAAATTATTTATAAATAGAGTTTAAATTGCTGCAATTTGCGGAAAACAAAAACTTTCAGATTGAACTTACTCTGGGAATACAAAATATGTTAAAATCACTTCTTTTGCGCGACGAATTCCTTTCTAAAAAACATAAATCGAACCGAAACAAATTCTGCTACTTAAAATCACCGCATGCCCTGCTTTTGAAGCAAACCAAAAGGGCGAATTCCTGATAAAAACGCTTCACTCAATTGACCAGGGAACTTGGCAACCAGCTGATTGACGGGCAAAGAGCCCAGAAAACGTCACTCAGATGTTTTTGTTTACTAATTTACATTCGGACGAGGTGAGAATCGTCGTCTTTAAGTTGAAAACAGCGCCATCTGCTTTTGAAATTTCCCTCCTGATCCTTTCACTTTTCTCCCCTTGTTGGTGCAAAAAATTCACCACGATTCAAAACGTCAGTTTGGCCGGAATTGTCAAGTGCTGTTTGCAAAAATTTATGAATTTTGTTTTTAGTTAGTTGCATGCACTTGAGTTGTTTGGTTATTCGGTGGAAATGGGCGAGGCAAATCACAAGACGGTCTTCGTCTTGGATCACACTCAATATTTTGGAATATCCAGCGAAAATCACATTGATTTGGATTTTGTGAAAAGCAAGACGCCGGGCGGCCCCGCGCTGCCTCCAATCAGCAAAAGCTTGTGGACTTGTTCGGTCGAAGCCGCCGCAGAATACTGCCGGATCGTTTGGGATTTATTTCCAACTGGAAAATTAGTAAGAATTTACAGATTTTGGGCACTATTCAAAGTGTTAAAATAATTCGATTAGAATAATCCACAATCGAATTATTTCAACGTATGTGCGGAAAAATTTATTGAAATTAAAGGTAACTAGAATCTGGGAGGAATTTAGCAACTTTATTATGGAAGTTTTGTCCAAACGGATTTAACAATACGCCCTTTATATAAAAATACACGAATTCAGCAAATTATATAGGGCTGAGTGTATCTTGAAGCCTTTATTTTAAATTCGCAAGAAATTTGTGCTGGCTTGACTTATTCTTATAAATAATTTCACCAAAATTATATGCCATATTTCCCTGAAACTTTGTTTGAAAATAAGCTACAATGGATTCAAAGTTGGCCCACTGTAGTGCAAGATTTAGAAATATTCCATTTTTTGTGTATTTAAATGCTAAATAGATTTTAAAGAATTGGTCAGTTGAAAGCTTGAAAAATCGTCTGTCCTAAATTGTATCTCACAAATTTTATTTGGTATATATTTTTTTAAAACTCAAAGGACTGCGAAGTCCTTCAACAGTTTTATTTTCTAGAAGAGTACCTGTCGTAGGAATTTTGTTATTTCTTTGTCGATTTTTAATAACTTTTTATAAGATTTTCATTTTACTTACACTATTTGAACCTTCTTACTTAGGTTTCACTACAAAAATTTCTAATTTTATTATTTTTATTAAATGTTTTCAATTTTAGACCTTATTCTATTTATTATTGTTATCGAATATTCACACTGCCCTACACTTAATTTTGACATATGAATTCTCTATGCTTTCTCATTTTTTAAAAACTATTTATCACAAAATATAAAACAACTCTGTCGGAATACAGCAACCAAAGTCAAAATCGATGGCCTCACTTCGACCTCAGGTAGGTGTTTAAGGGTTGAATTAAAATCTGATATGAAAATTACCCTGAATTACATTTGAATGATCCACTTGTTTTGTGTAAGTCAGCCCCACTCAAATGTCCAAAGCTCGTATTTTCTTACATTATAAATTCTCGGCCTCGGTAATTTTGCTCCCTTCATTATTTTGTGCAGTTGTTTTGTATATTTTTAAGTTTGCTTGTAAATACTATTACATTTGAAATTAAATTCAAACAATATTTCTTACATTTACAGAGTTCTTACACGTAACTTTTAAGTCAATTTGTTACTGCGTTGTCTGCCTTGGTATCTAAAATGATAAAACAAATTTATAATTTTCAGGAATGCAACGCTACTAAGATTATTTTTGGACTTAGATTGGGTACTAATTAAGATAAAATTCAAAATTCTCCGAAATCAATATATTGTTCTTTTAACTCTCGAATTAAAATTCGTTTCTAAGCAACACTATTTATAATTTATATTACTTTTTTCCTTGAGTATCGTCATCAGTTTTATTTCTAAAGAGTTATAACTAATATTTGTTACATGTATTTTGCGTTCAGTTCAATAATTTCGGAATTTTCACCGACTGTTTTATTTTAATATATGTTTTGCGGTCAAACACAATTTTGTATTAAATGCGTGCAATTTAGTTTTGCATTGGTTGGTTTATCCTAAAATTCGCACATATAATATTCAGCTGTTTAGTGTGCACTTAAAATGATAAGTGTTTATTCCTTCAATATCTTACTTGTTGATAATGAAAATCCATAGATTCGCTTCATAGTCAGTGATACAGCAGCTCACATTGTGAATACATGGGGTACAACAACTCAAAATTTAACCCACGTCCTCAATGCAATGTCGATGGTTGGAATTCCGCCCCGATCAAGTCCACAGTCAACAGACTATTCAGTCATTCACGGCTTGAGGGCTGCCATAGAGGCGATTGCTGAACCTACAGACATCCAGAAGGATCTCATGAAGCACCCGAAGGCCGAGGAAGAAAAATTCCTAAATAAAGGTCGAGTAATTTGCATAACATCAGCGCGAGACAACGCGAGTATGAAAAGTTTAGAGGATATTTTCCACACAGTCCTCTTGCAGCAGAATACTTTGGCTGCCACGCACAGCGAGTTGCTTCCTATTGACCATTGTCACCTGGTTATAATCAACATGATTCCTATGCATATTGAGTCTTTGGTGTCGAGTAGAGCGCAACAAGAGGTATTTATTTTATTTTAGTGGAGGATCACCACTTTGTAGGCTTAAAAATAAATTTATTTATTATTTTGCAAGAAAATTCAGGGCAACGACTTATTGTTACCGTCCGTGCAAAACAACTTGTTTTGAGAAAAACTTGTTTAAAATGTTTCTTGCATTTTGAAACACATAGTCGCTCGAATCGCTTTTTAAATTTTCATATAATATTATGATTGTGTAGAAAAAATTTAGTATTTTTATTTGTAAAATAATACTTTTATTTTCAAAGTGTGTGGCTATAACATTTATGTTAAAATTGACCTTTAGGACCTTTTGAGGTCACACTAATTCCTTTAACGGCATTGCTGTAGTATATCGTGTTCAAAAAGTTAGAAAACTACAATTTTTGAGTGAAAGTGATGTTCCTCTTTAACAATTTTTATTATGCTTCTTCTCTTAAATTTGATCCCTTCCAGATTTCACCTGCCTTATCCTCTGAAATCCATTCAGTATGCGCTGCGGAAATATCGAATAAATTAACTCATCTTATTTTGCCTCATTATGATTTAGCCAGTACCACAGTCACAGGAATTCCAATGAAAGTAGGTGGAAAACAAAAAAAATTATTTCTGCCCAAAACACTTTAAAATTTCAATATTTAGGAAGAGCAAAACGCTAGTTCAAGTGCTAATTACGACGTTGAAATATTTCATGCCAAGCAAGCGCACACAGTCATCTTTGGTTCAGAGCTGATCCTTCCAACGAGCATTAAGGAAGGCTCTAAATACGAGACCGTCACGCTAAAATGGTGCACCCCACGTGGCTGCGGAGCCTCAGATCTCCAACCTTGCTTGGCACAGTACAGGGTGACACCCGTCGATGTAACCTCCCGTCCAAGTTCTTGCCTTATTAACTTTTTATTGAACGGACGCTCTGTTTTATTGGAAATGCCAAGGTATTATGCAAAACTAAAACTGATTTTTTTTCTAGTTATATTTTGTAAAATGCCGGTAGTCAAACTGATCAAGTGAAATAAACTAATTTGGAGAAAAGACAATTGAAATTTTCAGGAAATACTTTTTAGAATTTCTATAATTTTATTAAACAATTAAAAATTGGACATTCTGTTCAATGTAGCAATAAAACAAGTATTTTGAAAACTAATTTAATGAAATTGAAAAATCGAAAGTCTTTCTTATTATGCTTGATTAGTTTTGTTAGCAGACCAGCGATATATTCAAAGAGATCTAGTCTCATTTGTAATAGAGTTCGAATTCTCCTTTCATTTCATTTTGGTATTTATAATTAACGTAAAGTAAATGTAAATGTAAAGAAATCATCTTGAATTTCCGCAGGAAAACTGGGGGAAAATTAACAAGTCACTTGCTTTCTGCACACGGTGGCGAAATATTCATTCACACCCTTCACATTTCTCGGTCATGTCTCGAGGACCCTCCTTCAATATCTGAAGGTGGTGGAGGTCGCGTAACCGATTATAGAATTGCGGATTTCGGTAACTTCATTCAGACACACAAGCTTGTCCCACTCAAACCAATTCCAGAGCATCCATTCGATGAAAATTTGTATAAAGCTAGAATGAAGCTGTACAGACGCTCTAAATATTTTCCACTTACACTCGGGATGACTCTCGTTTATAATGTGAGGCAATATCTTGATCCACTTCTGAATGTAATTGGAAAGGAAGAACTATCGGAAAACGATATTATTGCATGTAGACAGGTTATCTTCAATTTGGTGAGTTTGTCTTCAAGAAGTGAGCAGCTTCCACTTCCTAACATGGGGCACAGGCTAAAGGGAAATAAGAAAGAGGAGCAATATAAACTCCTCTGGGCGGAATTAGAAATTCTAATTCAAAGTCAAGGAATCTCTGCAGGTCATAAGGCTGTGCTTCAGTGCCTAAGGGACTGTAGATCTCGAGGTCCTGATACAGCTGAAAAGGTTGAATTGGACCAAGCAGTTAGGGAATTAGACTCCATGGGTATGGATTAGGATTAAAATTGTAAATTTGATTAATTCATTCCTTTCTTTTCATATCAGCTGAGACTGCACACCGCACTAGTGTTATACGAGCAACGACTGATTCTCCAATGTCTCCGCCCCACGATTCAATTTTTACAAAGACAAGAAAAGTGTTTGCAAACACGGGAAATAGGTAAGTCCTTTTATTTTATTGATGATATTAAATTCTTGATACAAAGAAACAAAGGTTCAGGGAAGGAAAGGATTGAAATTGTTGGGGCTTTTCACATATTTGTGTATTTCGAAATCATCAGAATTTTTAAAAATCTTTGGTGAACATTTTTCAAAGTTTAAATAGACATGGATTATTTAGGAACAACCATGCGAAATAATTTGATCAAACGGGTCTCAATGGGATGAGCTCAATAGCTTCCTTAAAAATTATATTATTTTTCAGATCTCTCTTGGACATAGTCGCTGCATCGGAACGAAGTCAAAGTCAAAAACGCATTGAATTCTCAGGAAGACTTTGTACACCGCCAGGACAAATTGCGAAACTTTATCCGAATATAGGTCCTAAAGAAACTGCGATACGAGAAGCGGATGCTAAATAAATTGTTTAGTTTTATTTTATGTGTTAATTTACTGGATCTGCATCTAATTTACTGCAAAGTAAATGTTTCTGAATTCTTCTCTATTGACAGAGTTCCTCCAGGACCTCTTGCTTTTGCTTCCTTAATGCAATTCATTTTAATTTCAAGAAGTTGTTTAACATCGTTCCACATTGCGAGTTGTTTAGCCCGATATTCCTGGTTTTTGAATAAAGTATCCTTTTCCTGAAATTATAAAAGAACGTAATAAAGTGTTAATTTAATCTCTACGAATAAAACAAAGATGTCTACCTTTTGTAAGTCTTTCAATTGAATTTCTTGCTCGTGAATCTGAGCCTGAAGTGACTCTTTAACTGACATCTCTCCTGCTTCAGTTCTATCGTTCATTTCATTTCGTACTCTTTCTAATAAATTTTCTGCACGATCATAGTCCACCTTTTAGCATGAAAGTAGCTATACAATTTTTGTGGGTATATTTAAAATAAATAAAAACCTTAAGTTCTTGCCACTGCTTCTCTAATTGTTTAATACTCATTTCGGTTTCAGCAATCTCGCTATGTAAGACTGCTGCTTCTGCACTAAGTGTAGCATTAACGCTGTCGTAAGTCTAAAATTTAAATTTAATAATTAAAAAATTTGGATTCGACAAAATCCGATTATTTAAATGAACCTGCTTTCTTGAATCTCTTTCATCTTTCAACTCAATCACTCTTTCTCTTAATGGTCGAATTTTTTGAGACAGCGGTGTGACTCTATCCCGAGCTGCCTTTACAGCCCTTAGCAATCCGTCAACAATGCGAGCTAATTCGGTTAATCCGCGAGTCTCAATCGGAGATTCAGCCCTTGGAGTCTCTGCATCACCCGCTTCATTTGTAACTTGTTCTAGAGTTGTGGAAAGGGTGGGATCTTGGGATTTTAAATTTTCCAAAGTTTGTGTTAGATCAGCAACTTCAGCTCGAATTCCAGCTAGCTCGGCTCTCTGTTGCTTGTAGACGGACGTTTTTGCACGAAGAGTGTTGACGTACTGCTTTCGCTCTTCACCACGTAATATCACTTCCCCAACCGTTTCTTCAAGCTGATTGCAGAATTATTACAAAATTTAATTTCGTTACAAGAAAATGGAAATATGATAAAAGGTTGATGAAATTGTCTGTCCCTGAATTGAACTGAATTTCGATTACAACCAAAAAGGCATAAATACCTTACCAATTTTTGTTTTTGTTGCAGCAAAGAATCAACTTCTCGGAGTTCTTTTGTTGCTTGGTTTAGTTGCTCTGCAGCCATTTCCTTGTTTCTAGCAACTGTTGCTGCTTGTTGACGAAAAGGAAGGAGGGCATCATTGTGATTTCCCCGTTCAGATAAACGTTTTTCAACTAAAGTTTGAACTTGTTTCGAAGCAATATCTACCTAAAATTACGATGAAATTCACCGTGAAATGGTGTTGATGCATAAATACAAATTTATACAAATATCAATTACCTGTTTCTGTAGATCATCAAGATAGTCTCGAGAAACGTTCGGTTCGTCTATAACTTCTTCCAATAATTTAATTTCCTGCTGCAATTCTTTTATCTCCTTGGGAAGTTTCTGTTTAACCATAAATTCCATTACTTGGGTTTCTTCGTTAATTGTATCCATTAATTGTTGCGGTGAAGTGCTTTGAGTTGCGACACGAGCATTCGACAAATCTTTTTGCAAACGCTCGTGCATCTAAAGTGAGGTAAAAATTTATAAATTTTTATTATTTTTATTTAACAATCGTACCATTTGAGCCCTGTTTAGGGCATGTCTTTGATCTTCAACATGACCTTGAAGCTCTTTCAATCGATCTTTTTCCACTCGAAGAACATGGGCAGCCTCTAAAAGCAGTTCTTGTTGTGGAATTTTATCCAAACGAGTTTGAGTTCTTTCAATACGTTTCTTGACTAAAATCATTTCATATTTTTTTTTTTTAAATAGAAAGTTTATATAAAATCTTCAAACCATTATCTTTCTCCATTTCGATTGCATTGATGTCATTTCGTAGCTCCTTCAGTTGGGCAGTTTGTTTTGAGGCTTCGGTGTGAGCCTTGTGAGCCTCCTTAAATTGCTCCATCACGTGCAAATATTCTTCCCAGAGTGTAGCAATTTCCAAATTACTCATTGCCTCTGGTGGCAATTGTATAGGCAATAAAAATCTTTAAGCAGAGGTAGAATAATTTTTTGTATGTAAGCAAAACTAGCATAAATACTGTGCCAAATATGTGAGGTGGTGAATCCGATCTTTGTTACTAAAAACATATTTCATAATTGGGTAAATTGTTTTCTTATCCCCCTGACTGAGGTTGCGTCGAAATGCTGCCGGATCGACAGTATCCATTTGAGATGGCCTGTATTGAATTTTTTTCAGAGATTCCAATATCCTTTTAATTACTTCATCTCTCTCAACGAATTTTACTTCGAACTTGTAGAGCAATTAATTATTATCAATTAGTTTGTAAATTAAGTGAGAAATGAAATTTACCTTGTTGGTTGCTTTGAAGTAATTTAGAACATCAACAAGAGTCTGTAGGAGTGACTCGGCGGACATTGAATCAAAAGAAATGAGATTGTACTCAGTTTTGAGAGTGCCGTTGACTTCATTTACTATTAATTTTAAGTCGTCCGTCATTTTTAGGCAATTTTAATTTATTCTTTTCCGTCAGGTGTAGTGAAACTCTTAAGGAACGATAATTTTGTTGTGTTTTGTATCTAAATACGTTGCTAAGAAACAGTCGTGGTGGAGAAAGGCAGGAATGTTATGCTACGCAATAAAAAAAAAAAAAGAAGCTATGTTTATCCTTTTGAGGGGAAGAGGTATTCTTGCATTTTTTTAAATATCAATTACTTTTGCATATATGGTACAAAATATCTTACAATAAATATAAATTTTCATATTCAAAATCAGCGATCTCGAAAGTTAATTGGTATGTATTAATTTTGCATGCTAATTTACTTTGATACAGGGGCGGCTCTACCTTAGGGGCTAGTGGGGCTTAGCCCCACCATAAATTTCTCAAACGAAATTGTCTTGAAAATACAAATTTAACGTTGATGCATTTTGCTTCTCAAATGAGCGACTTATTTATCATCGACTGTAATCGAGTCATTTTGCAAGTTATAAATATCTCTTCTCCGCTACAGGAGCCAAGCAACTCTTGATATTTAGCAAATTTGTACTATGCAATTAAGAGAACATCGTATATTCCATGCAGTACAATAAGAAAGGGCTAAAAAAATCGAGCCCCAAGCGAACAAATTGGCGAGGGTTGCTAAGGGAATAATACTTAAGCGAGAACAAAGCTGCTTGGTATTTTTCTCTTGATAATTTTCTCTTTCTTTCCGTTGCATTTCCCTGCGTGCGGGCAAAGAATATCTAGTCTACAAAGAATAGGCACTCTATTTTTGCGGCGCAGTTATCCCCACCACAGCCCATTTTGGGGAAAAAAAACCAAAAAATTTTCCCATTAGTTAGAAAGAGAATCTTTCCCTGCTTGTTCCAAGTCCAAATTCCCATTTAAATTGCCTAATAAAGAATAAAGACGGCGACAATCAACATCGCCGCACACACAATTACACCAGAGTTCACCTATTACGGCGCGCTCTTGAGCAAGCATTGCTTTTTCTGGCACTGTGTTGGTGCCGGCACGGCCGTGCTTCTCATATAGGAACTGGTAGAAATCGAGTGCCTGCCTCACACATTGAAGGCGTACACAGATTAAGTTTGTTTACGTTTTTTCACCATTCGTTTTCTAACGCGCTCTTGAGCAGCACGGGAAGCAAATGCGCTTGTATGGTGAGGCGCGCTTGCGATCAGTTTGCTTTCCTTTGACAGGGTGGTTCTTTCAGTTGAATTTTCATATTTGCTCTGGAATTCTTGGCACCCTGTAACACTGTACCGATTTCTTCAGATTCCAAGCCCCCCCTCTGAATTTTTCTTCTCTCTTCGACCAAAATGGTTAAGCAGTGTATCAACCTCTAGCAAAATTGTGGGGTTGGGAGGAATAACGGTACCAAGGTCAAAAAAAGATAAGGAGATAATTGCCGGAGTGCCTATTCTTTGTAAACTAGTTTCCATATTCTTTGGTGCGGGGCTCAAACTAAATCAGCCCTGCTGTGCGATGACAGCCAAATATGCTTCGCTCTTAAAAAGTGTTTGCTTTTATTTCTCTTCTGATTCATAATGTGTTAAGCGCGAGGGGCTAAAATTTTCTAGCCCCGCGAAATGAGAGGTTTTAAATATGTGTGCTGCTATCCACTAACACATTACTACTGATTTGGCGTGCACAGATAGCTGTGAAATAGGCAGTTTGGGGCTAACATGAGTGTAGCCCCGAACGAAAATAAGTGGAATGAATGAGTGGATGAGTGGAAAGGGGCTAACATGAGTGTAGCCCCGAAGCTAAATGAGTGGAATCAATGAGTGGATGAGTGGAATGGGGCTAACATGAGTGTAGCCCCGAAGGAAAATGTGTGCAAAATATTTCAACTCTGCATATGGAAACAGAGTGTAAGTCTTTGAGTTTGCTATCGTAGGTGGGAGTTCCCACATTTTTAACAGTGTGAGGTAAAAAATTCGACCGTTTACGAATTATATGTGTTATCATAACACTTTGTTTTGTTGTTTGTTTATCTCTTTTTTTTGTCTTAAATAGTAATTATATAATAATTTATTTATTATTTATTTATTATAAATGAAAAAGTATTTTGTTTTTATAAGTGAAATAGGCCTAAAAGGAACTTTACAAATAAATAAAATTCCTATAGTATACTATAAGAGATTCCGTATTTTCTAATTTTAACACTTTCCCGTGAAATGTAAAATTCCTTTTAGGGAAACCGAACACTTCAACGCTCTGATTGTGGTACCTCTTGGGTACAGGGGAAACCTTCATGAGTTCATTAAATAACCTTACGTCCTTTTCAGTATTTAGCCCCACCAAAGAAAACTTCCACGAGCCGTCACTGCTTTGATAGTAAAATGAAATGCAATTCGATGCAAAACAAGCGCCGCGTTGCATGTTCCAGGTCACATGCAACTTATTGACGCGTTATACAGCAGAAAAGTTGGGGGGAAAAAAGCTTCATTTCAAAAATTGATTTTCCTCGTGCTATTTATTTCTTTTCCCAACTAGATGAATGTATGCAAAAAAAATTATTCAGCTATTGCTTCGATATTTAATTTAATATTTATAATATTTAACTACTTGTTTTTTGCGTCGATATACATATAATAATTTTTAATGATTGGATGCAGACGGTGGATGAATTTTCTGTGAGAACATTTTTTTTATTATTATCGTTTGAATTTCATTATTTTCATTTTCTTACTTTAGCGAAATTTATGGAATTTTTGGATTCAAAGCAAATCGATTGTAATTCTATAATTAAAAATACAAGTTTCTCGAAAATGCTTTTTCTGAGTTGATGGTGGCCTCGGCAGGTTTGCGAAATAGCCGGAATTTTTAGAAACATCGCCTAGCCCTAGATAAATTAGATCTCTTTCATTTTCATTAATTTCTCTATCTCTGGGGCTTTTAAAAAAAGAATCTTTTATGGATAAATTGTGTTAAATGCGCTCATCTTCCATATTTCGGATTTATAGTATTAATTAAATGAACTTAAAAAACTCGACACAATAAAGAAAATCGATTAAAAGCTGATGATTAGTTTCTACTATAATAAATCGCATATTCGATTGGTGTTTTAGTTATTTTACGGCGTTCCTTGAGGTATTTTTAATTTCAAATTTTTAATAAATATTACG
The DNA here is from genome assembly GCA_933228815.1 of Machimus atricapillus. NCBI lineage: Eukaryota > Metazoa > Arthropoda > Insecta > Diptera > Asilidae > Machimus > Machimus atricapillus. The sequence continues at coordinate 2,723,375 of OW121788.1, read as the reverse complement.
AAGATTAAAATCGATTTATTCGTTCCTAAGCTGTGATGGCACAGATAGACAGACAGAAAAAGTTTTTAAAATACTTTTGAAGTGCGCCTTTTTGTTTAAGGAGTTTTGGGTTTAGTTTTAGGTTTATTCCAGGTGCTTCTAGCTCTTTTTCTTATTTTCTATAGTATTTCTCTATCTTCCCTCATCGTAGTTTTGCGTGGGCGACAGTAATTATTTATTAATTGGGATATTCTTCTTCATATTTTTAATGTCTTTTTTAACACCATTACGCAGATTGTTACCCTGATTATAGAAAAGTACAAATACTCGCCTTTTTTTTAAAGAAATATCGATTGTTCTTCCCCTTATTAAAAATATGACTTTTAGTCAAAATGCAGTCGATTTTATTGAAAATGGGAATAAAGTTTAGTACAATAATACAAATTCCCGATAAGTTACGTAAATAAAAGAAATGCTTTACTTAATTTGATGTAGCTTGGTTAAAAATTGTACCAAAAGCTCGTTTTCATTGAAATCTTGAAAATTACAGCCCTAAAGTACCCATTTTTAAGATAATTCAGTTGTTCCTTAAAATTTCAAATATTCGACAACTTATGAAAGACAGGAAGCGAGGAGTGGTTTTAATAATATTTTAGTAAATATTTTTAGTTGATTTTAAGTAGATTTGCTTTTTTAATGAGATTCGGGCGGGCAAGGCAAATCTAAGACGGTTTGAGAGCCACTGATATGCAAAAGCGTTAGAAATTCTCTTTAAGATGTTTAAATCCTTCATGGTCTCCATGAATTGTGTTTTTTTCTCAGATCTTAAATTCTTAAGATCTTCAAATTCGAAATGTGTAAATTAAAAGTTTAAATTAAGTTTGCGTGTGGGAAAAATCGTTGGGTGGTTCTCTATTGAAATGCAGAACGCGTCCCTTGAGTTTCGAATTCCGGCCGCCGCGTTGTCACCCGGCGGCACGCTCGTTCCAGTTGACAGTTGCCTGACAGTCGCCTTCCCATTCCCACCTCACATTCTGCTGATTGGGCTGCCGAGCCGTAAATGGGTTTTAATTTAATTCGGTCCTGTGAGTGAGTCGGCAAGGAGTCAGGAATTTCTCATTGAGTGTAAATCGGTCTCCTTGCGGAAAGTAAAATGCTACCGGCGTAAATCGAACGATTTCCGAAGTCAGTCAACAAGCGTGAAACCGACGACGACGTCTGATTTTTGATTTTCCCCCCGTTCGGGTGTAGAGGAAGCAAAAAAATAGAACAAAAAAAACGAAAAAATTCGGAAGCGTACAGTGCACAAAAAGGCGGCTTAAATTGGCCAAATTTCATCGTAAAGTGTAGCAGACAGCTGCAGGTCATCAGATTCGGTCCTTTTCGACACGGAAGCGCCGCTTTTCACTGGAACCGAGAACCGCCCCAGCAGCTATTATGAATTTTGACGACTATGAGCAGCTCCCGACGACGAATATCACGACCAACATGACCGCGGGAGCGATCGCTGGCGTGCTGGAGCACTGCCTCATGTACCCCCTCGACTCAGTGAAGGTACTTGTTCTGTCCAACCCCCTCTAGCTAGCACCTGCCCTCGCGCAGGGCTGTTCCCGGCCGGCGGAGCCCCGGAGCCGGACCATCCGCTGGTCAAAAATTCATTTCGAAAACATAACCTTAAAGGCCACTGTGATGTAATTCTCGGTTTCCCCGAAAAATGCCTATTATTAAGCCCGACAGTGCACATAATTATGCCGCTGACGTCCCGCGGAGGCGGCCCGTGGGGCTGCGGCGGCTAGTGAATGCATTGCGAATAATTATTTTAAATTTTCGCCGTCTCATGGCTGTAAACAACTTTTATCAGGTACGTGAGTGCTAGTGACGACTGAGTGCTGCACAGCGGCGATTTCTATCACCGGGAACCATTTGTAGCCCATTTAAGCCACTTTCCAGATCTTGCCGTCGTTGAGTTTCTTAGTCAATTGCACGCGTCGCAAAATTGGGGGAGTGATAACAAATTCGGGGGTTCCCGGTTCCTTACAACTGCAGCTAAAGTCATCGTTGATTAAATTGCAAGAATATCGCGCGATTAATACCGGGAATTACATTCTGTCGTGATCCTCGGCAAACAGCCTCCGAGGCGCAATTGATGAGTGCACCACCGCAGCGCAGCCCCATTTCGCAATTTCCGCTCAAGATAGATCGGCGAAATTCCTCAAAATACTCAAAACGCCGGTGATTGCTTCTATTCTGAGCTAAGTCAGATGTCAGGGTCACCGGGAGATTCGCTGTCTGTTGAGTGGACCGGTCCAGGCCGACCCACTGAGGCCCCAATTATCTATCACCCGATCTTTCCGTGACTTGCGAAGTCTAGAGATAATTGATCCCACAATTTTTTTTGTAAACACGATAAATTAATTTAATATCAACAACGAGAATAAGCTTAAATGACTTCCTGACAAGATCTAGATTCTGGGAAGGAAGAGCTTTCTGAATGCGTTTTAATTAATAGCTTCACATTCAAACAAATTGTTTATTTTTTTTAAATCAATTTGCTATTTGGGAAGATGAAAAATATTTATTAAATTGATTCGATTACGTTGTTTGTTTACGTTGTGACTATTGTGAATTGAATATACATTCCTAATTTTTTATATTGAATTTTATTTGCGGGGTAGTGCGTGTCATTTGTCTACTAGAGGAGTTACTACGAATTTTTAATTTCAATCTCTAGTAGAAACAAGATATCTTTTAAAAAGTCATTATTCACTAAATAAAACAATATTTTATCCATGTATAACTTATTCTTGTCACTATCCAACTTTATCTCTGGTGAAAAATGCGACTATGATCTAATTTTCCAATAAACCAATTACGGTTGCTAATTTTTCTAATATATCATTAAAATTTTAAAGCAGAAGTTCGACAAATTAACTTCAAAATAATCGCTTTTCAGCTTTAAATCTCCCACGAATATAAATACAATAGATTTTGCTAATTTTAACAATTCGATTACATATTTAAAATCCTCGCTTAATTCAATTGTTTTGATGACTTGGTATCTGCTAAATGAAAAGCTTTTCGACCCATACAAAAGATAACATTTTAAAATAATATAAAACATTTCGGGTTTTTCATTAAGCGTGTGTAAACTTAGAAAGTGAATAAAAGGGTTGTGTGCGACGTATGACGGAAACCATTATATTTTAAAAATAATATTCAAATCGCCTCCGCGGCTTCTTTTACAGGATTTGATTCGAGAGGTCCAATTTTGTGTGACTCTGTTGCATAAGTCGGACTGGATCTCACCAATGGTTTGAATGATGTTGTTCTCTACTCTAATTGATCAATTGTTGTTGATTTGTTGCCATAAACAAGTGATTTAACGTAGTCCCAGAGAAAAAAGTCTAAAGGCTTTAAATCGCAGCTACGACGCAAATAAAGCGAAAATTTGGTATACTCGTTTTAAATTTTGGTTTTCTTTTTATTGATTTGCAATAATTTTACCAAATAGAGTTATCGGTTTCTATCATCAAGATCATTTCCGATTGCTTTATCATATTTAAAAAATTAAATATTACGAAATTCACGATTCATTGCCATCTTTCTCTGCAGAGTTTAATTGCCGCCAAATTTATGATAATGATTGTAGTATTAAAGATAATGCAAGTTTTATAATTTATTATAAAGAGAATTTGTTAAAAGCGAAAAAAATTGGGGTGTTTTTTTTTTTTAAATTTCCTCGATGTTATCAACCTTAAAATATGTTATTGAGGGTAAATTTTATATTTACGCCTCAACGTGAGTAAATATTTATCACCTTGAGCTAAATTTAGTGTGAGGATTGACTGAATGGAAAATGCTGTCTCAGTCTCAGCTCATTTTACTCCTTTTAGTAAATTATCAGTACATGTCTGTTTTTTAAGTTCCACTTTCTGCAAACATCTTAAAAAGGCATACTTCAGCATCCATCGAACTTTTGAGTCTTTTGTCAATTTTAAACAAACAGAAATATAACAATAATAATAATGAATAAAGTTTTGAAAAATTCTTATTTATACATACATTACTTTAGTTTTGTTTTCGCAAAAAAGTAGTTCCACTATTGTATAACTTCGCTGAGCTTAGTGGGTATGTCTCGAACCCAAATTTGATTTTTTCACAAATTGAATTAATTAAGTAAAACGAAACGAAAATGCTTATCAGAAGAGAAAATATCTGATGATATCACTTGGTACTTTTTAAAGGATATGTTTTTTTTATTGAGTGTTATGCTACAAAATAAAATATTCTCAAAATGGGAACAACTGGAAGATAATGAAAAGTTATCGTCACGTGGTGTCGAGCAATCTTCCAATGAATGAATCATGCCAACACTGCAAAAAGCAAATTGCAAACTCCTAAAATATTTGACCTATAAACTCGGGGCTTGCGAACTTATGCACAGACTTAAATCTTACGTTCTGAATCTAATTTTATATATTGTGATGTTGTAACGAGTGATTTAAAACGATTTATATAAATAAATATCGCACACTTTCAAGTATGTATTATTTTTTTAAGAATTTCTTTCGTTCTTTTCGTATTTTATATTATTTCGGCGTTCATAATTCCGGAAGAAAAATATCTTAACCTAATTTCGTTAAAAATTTGAAATTGTTTCTTAATTAAGAAATTAAAGAGTTATTACTTTGAGGTTAACCTAGCTAGGGCATAAAGTAATTGAGATGTCAAAATTGAAATATAGCATACCTTCATATTTATTAACCCTAGATTCTTACCAGAGCTTATTAATTAGAGACAAAAATGCTTTGATTTCAATTTGTCTACTCTCAGGGCACTCATTCAAAATTATAAGTTATAAAAAGTCGCACACTATCGGCGGATCGTCTAAAAATAGATTTATGTATGCGAGTACGCTCACATTATCGGGTAGACAGATAAAAATATTATGTTTAAAGGTTTTGATGGTAATGGCATCTAAATTCTACAATTTTCCTTTCCTTTATCACTTACCTTGGTAGGTCATGATATGTATTTTTTGATCTCTCTATCAAAATTAGAGCAGTATTTTACTTTTTTCCTGAATCACGTTTTGTAAACAGGCAAATCTGCCTTGAAAATTTACAATTTAGCGAGTACAGGCAGCTATCCAAATCTGAGTATAAAACATGTCGCGTGTTTAGTTTTAATGACGTAGATACTCTCTAATTTAAAAAAAAGAGCCCGTAAACTTTTGGGTTTTTATGTTATATAATAATTTCCCCTTCAGTTGTGGAAGGTTTTCTGTTTTAAATTTTATTTCTTAAATATTTTTCTGAATTTACTATGAAGGGCTCATATATGTATATGTATTTATAACTAATTGAATTTCTGTAGTACATATTCAATTAAATTTCAAGTAGAAACTCTGAAAGAATATCTTTTGGCGGTACTAAGATAATTAAATAAGATATGTAATCAATGTTATCATAATTTTCATTTTGCAACATATTAGCACGTACCATAAAAGATTATACCATGAACTCGTATTTTCTATAGTGTGAATTTTGCTGATAATGGTGATTCTTTTATAAAGTAAATATTAATTGAATTTGGATAACTTCCGTAAAATGATAAGGGGTAAGGAGATCACTTTATTTGTATTTCATTAGTATTAATTATGGTTTTAAACGCCCTTTTGGCAAAACTTGCTTTTTCAAAGTTATCTGAAATATACCCAAAAATGGGTTATTCTAATAATTTTTCAGAATTTCGTTTTCGAGAATCACTTTTGTTTTGTACGCTGACCTTTTAAAAATTAGTGGTTATCGTTCAAACGGAAATTGGAGCTGTTTACTACAAAACGTTTTCAAAGTGCTATATAAAAAATAAAAATCAGTTACTACTTGGGAATTTATAAATAAATTGCGTATATGATGCAACTTTCAAAAGAATTCTCTGATGGAAAGTCCCTTACGTTTATATTATCAGTTAGGTTCCTTGAAAAAGTAAACAGTAGACAATCTTATCATGTCTTTAGAATTAAGTATAAAATTTCTTCAGACGTATTTGCTCTCTTTTAAAGTAAATATTTTTAATAAGAAGATTTATTCAAAGAAATGATTAATTAAAAAATTCTTTCCAAAGCTACGACGTTTTCATATCAAAAATATCGACAATTTTTTTATACGAAAAGTGGTTCTTTAAAAATGATATCAGCAAAAATATGCTTGAAATAAAATATTACTTTTGCTTTCTCTTTACATTTCAGACAAGGATGCAGAGCTTGTCTCCCATTAATTCTAGCTACAACATAAGAGCCACATTTACAAATATGATTCGTAAAGAAGGTATTTTCAGGTGATAATTTAAAAATAATTGAAATATTAGAAATATGTTTAAACATTTACTTTAAAAAGGCCCATCAGAGGAGTTACAGCTGTTGTGGCAGGTGCTGGGCCGGCTCACGCTTTTTATTTTGGAACATATGAATTTACGAAGGAATTTCTTACACGGTTTACAACACACAACCAAATAAATTATAGTAGGTTTATGCGACGGTTTTAAAGATAATTTATTTTAATTTTAATTTTTTTATTTTTCTAGTATTGTCTGCTACGGCAGCAACATTAATTCACGACGCTATTTCTAATCCTACTGAAGTAATAAAACAACGACTGCAAATGTATAATTCACCTTTTAATTCAGTTATAACTTGTATGAGAACGGTGTACCAAACGGAAGGACTACAGGCTTTTTATCGGTCTTATTCAACTCAATTAATTATGAATTTGCCGTATCAGACGATACATTTTATGACCTATGAATTCTTCCAGAATACGGTAAGCAATATTTTCGTTTTATATATCACACAAATTTTTATAATATATAGTTATTCGCGATTTTACTTATAATATATGTATAGTAATACCTCAGAACATTTACCTGATTTATTTATTTATTTGGAAAAGAAAAAAACAAAACAGTCAAGCGTGAGTCGGTGCTCACATGCCAGATTTTTCGTATGTAGAAAGTTGTACGTTAGCAAAATATTCTGCAGAAATTTTATAAAAAGAATATGGGCATAATTTGGGCAAAGTATAAACTTCAGAAACAAGTGTATTATCTTAGCAAAGACTCAGATGTTTAGCTGCGAGAATCTATTTATTATAATAGCTGCAATATGTTTGAGTTATGATATAATTATCTTATAGTAGGTAGTTGGGAATAAATAGATCCTTACTGATAATTTTCGCGCTTAACTTTACGACGTAAAGTAAGTAGGCATTTTTGGTGAAACATACAAAAATTTGATTTCTTGTGAAAAAACTGAATATTTATTTAGTTTTACAAAATATAGCTATGGAAATGTAATTAAGACCACCAATTTGTCTGAATATACACAGATTTATTAATGGACTTTATGAATTTTTCTTTTGTACGCCAATTTTTACAAAAGTTGGATATGCAGTTTAAACTAAATAGTTTCTTTATTACAAAACAATAAGAATAGGTTTTATTAAAAATTATCGTTAATTTTTTGGATTTACATTTAGAAATTTAATTAAGACCTTATATAAAAAAATAAATAAAACTTTATTTGAAAATCTTTAAATTTGAATTCCTTTTTTTTTATTTAGCTGAACCAGGAACGAAAATACAATCCTCCAGTTCATGTGGTAGCAGGTGGAGCAGCCGGGGCAGCAGCGTCTGCCTTAACAACGCCCCTGGATGTGGTGAAAACGCTATTAAATACCCAGGAAACAGGCTTCACGCGCGGTATGCGAGAAGCAGTAAAACAGGTACTAAATATAAATAAAATTTGTTTAGCAGTTAATATAAGAATAGTGGCTCACCTCCCGATCGTTCCTTGCAGATTTACAGAGTGGCTGGTCCATTAGGATTTTTCAAAGGTTTAGGCGCCAGAGTGTTGTACTCAATGCCTGCCACTGCGATTTGCTGGTCAACGTATGAATTTTTCAAATTTACACTGTCCCGAAAGAGTAGAGAAGATTATAAATCATCAATTTCTGGAAAGAGTTCCCTTCAGCCTAAAGATCCTGGAACGATAGCATCACCGAAACCCCACGTTGATGAGATGTCGAAGATCGGTGGTCTAAGGTATGTTTTACCCACAACAAGTGTTAGTGCAGCTGAAAGTAGTGAAATTCCTTCGTCGCTTAGAGATTCAACGCCGTTGAAGGCTGTCTGCGAGTTGTCTTCGCCGGTTAATCCAGACGGTGTTTATAACACCTTAAGTCTAACGACAATGCACTCAGACGTGAAAGGTCACTACGAGAGGAGGGGGGGCTATTGTGGTTCTTACAGTGATTAAGAAGGCATGTTTATTTTGAGAAACATAAAACGAAAAGTCGGATGAACGAAAAAAAATAAAATAAAATAAAATGCAACATTTTTGTTGAGCAAGAACAGAAAATTGAGATAGCCTCTGTGATTTCCAATACTACAATGTGCTAAGCAAATGGTAGTAATAAAGAAAGAATAAAACCGTTATATACATTTGGAGACAAATCCAAACTGTTATATTATTGAAAACTATTTAGTTATTTGTTTAAAATATTGTTGTTTATATATGTTAAATGTACTATAAGAAGCCCAAGTGTTATTCGTGTCGCGGAAGAAGCGGGTTGTGAGGAAGCACATTTTAGTCATAATTTTCATAGTTATGCTCAGAAAACTTTCTTGTGCGATTTTGCAACGAGTCAAGTATTTGAAAAAAAAAACCTATACGTGGAACTCGGTTTGGTCTTAAAATATTTCGTTTTTTGATAAGTAATCTCGTTGTATGCCATACGGAAAGCTTTTTATTTAAATCGTGAACAATCCTACCACAGATAAGAAATTAGATTTATAAGCTTTATGGAAATTGTAGTCAAAATCGTCTTAAAGACGTTGTCGACTTTACACCGCAAAAGTACTTCATCATGGAACGTATAATTAGAACTGCGTCTCCGAAAAGGGAATTACGACCTCATTCAGTTATGCTTCAATCAACTTGGACGCATGAAGAACTTGGTATGTAATTTCCAAATTATTTTTTTACAATGAATATTAGAGGTTAAAAGAAAAAAATTCGAAGAATAATTTTTTTGTTGCAAATATTAAGTCCATTAGAACAAGTATTACTTATTTAAAAAGCGACTCACAATATTTTAATCAATTGCAGTATATCTGAACGTTGCACGATTTTTTAATTTGAAAAGTATTTTCGGAAGAATAATAATTGGAAATTCGAAATGCTATTAAAATTGTTGATAAAATAATGCAACTTTGTTTTTGGGTAATTATAAGTTAATGAAAAGTTATTATTTTCCTTTTTTTAAAATATGTATTAGCATTATAAAACATCACAGGTTAATTTCAAATCAAAATTTTTACTAAAAAATCTATGGAAGGGCCTAACATTTTAATTACCGTAACATTTGTTCTGGCTACAAATTCTAAACTATGATAAAAAATATAAAAATATTTTCCCAGATTTCTTCTTAAGGACCAAAAGGCTTTCTAGAAAATTTAAGGTCTTTAAAGGGAGTGAGCGTGTGAATGAATGTGTATTCAGAGGTGCATCTGTGTAGGGACATGATATCGAAGTAAAAATATCGATACTTTACGCATGAGTAATATCGATAAAAAGTTTCGGTTACAATAAAATATCGGATGGAAAGTATGGATACTTTCCAAGAGTTTTTATACATGCATGTCGCTTGATTATGTAAAGGTTAAATTTCTCAAAATGTTGCAATACATTCAATTAAATCAAATCGATTTGTGCCTACTTAAGCATTTCCCGCGGGACAAAGGTTATGAACGAGAAGCTAAACCATTGTGTGGAGTTGGCTGAGCTGGTATCATCGCACCTAAACGATGCGCATACAGCACACAGGCGCCAAGTCGATATTTTATAGAAGATTTGTAAATGAACAATAAAACTACAATTCAGCAGTTTCGTACGAAAATTGTGATTTGCACTTATAAAACCCCCCTGTAAACAATTTGGCATGTAGCTCTAGTTGGCCAAAAGGTTTGGATTACATGATATTTATTTTAAATTTTTATTGCATCTATTCTAAAATTATTGGTTTTAAAGTGTAGAATTTAGAGCTTCTCTAACTCACACACGTTTTCTAATTTAGAGCAAGTTAGAATTCTCTAAATCACTTGTGTGTTGTACTGGATTATTGGACTAAATATTACATTTTTGCATGAAAAATGACGTTGATATAGTTTGTCTTCCCAAAAACTTCGACACGATTTTTAGTTTCACTCAACATAATTTTTAAAAATAAATAAAATAACGAAAAATAATTCTTCATAATTAAACTTAAATTCTTCTTCTTTTCAATTGCAAACAAAAACATTAATTACTAATAATACACTGAAATACTTGCCGATGCATCGAACACAAAATACTCGATAGAAGAGTATCGATATTTTCTTCATGTCCCTATGTTTGAGTGTAGATATGTGAATATTGAGCTTAACTTGAAAGATTGCCTAGTTGGTTTAGTTCAGGTCTGATTTAAATTTCAAGTTTTTTATTCTGCCTAATTAATTTATTGTTACATCTAATAAAATCACTTAAACTTTAGAAATTAAATAACCCCTACATTAAATTCATAGACTTTGTTAGCAGATTTGAAATCTCCGGAGTATTGACATAAATAACGAGATTAAAATTATCGTATAAGTTAGAAATTTCTCTATTAAATTTTAGTGGTTCTTATTTAAAAGCATATGTCTGCTTCTGCGCTGTTATCTACTATTGTGACTAGTAATTTTCCATACAGCTTAAAAATGTGATTCCTATGTGGTCCTACTGATTTCTAGGAGCTTGTAAAAAACAAATACTCTTTACACATAAAACAGGAATCTTTGTAGCTTTGCACATGCACTTAAAAATTGTTCATCTTAGTTTGTACCTTTATCCCATCCGAATACTTTCTCTTTTCGTAGATGACAGTCAAACGAATTTCTATAGCGGTGGTGGAATCATCTATTTCTCAGCGTAACTTAAGTCGATTATATAAGCGAATTTTTGCAACGTATCAGTGCTTGCTCGAAAAAAACAAAAATTGTTTTAAGTAGTCCGACCAACACAAATCAAAGATTTTTAAGAGAATCACTACTATGTTAAAACAGTTGATATAGGATTTTAATTACCAGTGAAAATATTTGTATTTTTTGTACCACACTATGTTTTTATAATACTACTCAAAAAATTGTATTTTCCTTATAATTTTTTTTTCGTTTTTTTGTATATTCATCGAAGACCTTCTGTATTTCATATAAACATCATACCATGTGTATTTAGTAATTGTATGTTATTGGTATCGCAAAATGTGGCGAATAATAGTGGATCCGAATCGTTATACACAAGATTACCATCCAAACAAATTTTATCACTGCAATAACATTTTTCTCGATAAACTTTCAAACTTTGTTTTCGTACACAATTGTTTGGGAAGTGTCTTCAATCAATCAAACAATAAATAAGAAAAATAAAAATCGATCACAGGCTTCGGTAATAATAAAATTTACCTCGTAAGATTTGAGGAGATTTTAAAAATCACACCTTGTAATATATTGTATTATAGAAATAAATATCTAAGATCAGATAATATTCTTTCTGTATTCATCTCCTAGTACAAGATTTAATTCATTGCGGATTTAATTTTTAAAATTTCTTCAACTAGTAATTTTACCTATTACAAGGGTGAGTTACAATTTTTAAATGAACGAATAAATGTAAAATAATTTGTTTTTTTTTCAGTTACAGAAGGTAAGAAACATGAAGAATTAAAAGAATTAAATAGTAAACTAATTTTAGCTTATCCTTAAAATGAATCATAAGTACGTTCTAATTGATTCTTTTAATAGAAATATGCATTAATCTAACCTTATGAAAAATTAACGCAGTGTGCTCCTGGCCTTGGTTCCATCCCCAATGAAAATTCCATTCAGTTCCGTGGCTCCTTTTAACAGGGCTGGCTCTATACTTTTGCGTTGTTCTATCGATTTTTCAAGCGTAGGAAGTAAAATCCATCCTTGGTAGCTGTCATTTGAGATTCTTCAGTGTTTAGATAGTTTCCATTGGGATTTTAATTAAAGGATTTTTAACGTGTTTTATCAACAATGCGAGCACATTTTGCAACTGATTCATTCAATGAATCTCAAACATTAGAAGAAAGAATTGTTAAATTCAAAGAACGCAAAGAAGACATGCAAGTTCTTGTCGATTTCGTTAATAATATCCTTTTATTAGCTCAGAGAGAGGCTGAAAATAAGTTAAAATTGCAACAGGTACGTAACTATTTTTATTATAGTGAATTAATTCTTTTGGGTTTATGTTCGAACACAAATTAAAGATGATTTCACTTTTTATTAAGACAACTTTTAAGGGGGGTATTCTTAGTGTGTTGTGAGTGTTCTCAGACATGGTTCTAATTCTTAGCTAATTTCTAACTTGTTTGGAGTAACTATTGTGCTAATTCTTTGTTCTATTTTTTTATCACATTATTACAATTAATTCTTGAAATTTTGAAGAGTGTAACAAAAGTTTTTTATTTTTATTCATTAAGTTTTTAATTTGCATGTCGAAGTAGCCGTTAATCATCGAACCAATTGATGAAGTAGTCTCATGAGGATGCAGTTCGTCTGTTATCTTACTGATTAGACTAATCTGAAGAGTTCGATTTTAAAAACTGGGCTATTTCCGACACTAAGAAGAAGTACATTATTTTAAATTTATTTAATGTACTTTTGTTACACACTTACATGCCAAACATAATAAATAGGTATAATAAGCGAAAAATGATTTTCTTCACAGAACTGCAATAAACCTGGAAGGGAATGTAAGTGTATAAAAAAAAAGGATAACGTATATTATTTGTTTGCCCAACCAAAATTTAAAATAAGGTATACAAATTTTTTACATTTTACTTTCAGCTTCTGTATTTTCCAACTTAAAAAACGGAAAAATAATTCACCGTGCAAGAGGCGTAGTCACAAGGATATTTGATGTTCTTTGTAATCGAGCTTCTTTAACTAGCTCCAATCAAAATGTTTATGGCAATAAGGGCAAGGACTAATCTTACAACATCTTGAAAAGCGAACTGAAGCAAAAAAAAGTAAGATAATAAGGATAATATATTCATTATGATATTCGACGATCAATTGCATAAACGATATCCGATATTCGCAATAGCCAGCAATAGTATAAAATAGTAAACGCATTTTAAACAGTACGCTTTTATATAATAGAATTTTAATCAAAATTAGAACTACATTCAATTTCAAAATTTATCAAATAAGACAGCCTCCTTGTAAAAGTGTTCTGTACAATTTTTAAAGAATTTATGTAAAATTTTTATATTAATTTTTTAATAGTACTTTTACCTCTGCAATCTTTTACATTTCGGACTGGAGTTTTAGCAATAAATATCTTTAAATCCTACCTTTCGCTTTTTGATTAGTTGTTAAATACTTTTAATTTTGGAATAAAATAAAATACAATAATGAAAAGAAAAGATTGTTTGATTAGAAAAATTAAGTTCAAGATATAATATTCGTTATATGATGTTTAAGTATTATTAATTTATTAATATGTTGTCTTATTTATTAATTTCTTTTATTTATTTATTTTAAATGTTATTATTTATTTTATTGTCTTATTATTTATTTATTTTCGTTACAGATAATAAATTAATATGGCCGATGAATAAAAAGCGCTAATGCGGTTCTTAAAGGTAAGCTGCATACTTTTTGAATTTATTTTGATACAATTAACACTGTAGTGCATGTACTAATGGTATGATTTTGTGCACTATAGTGAGGATAGACGTTCTAAAATGATTTTATTTTCCACTATGTACAAATAATCCACAGTCGCCCATTTTATCCTGTCGGTTAAATTTTCATAGGATGATAAAAAATCTAAATAAAATCTAAATTGAACATACAATTTCCATAAAAAATTCTGACCAAAGAACAAAAAGGGGTATTCAATTCATTCTAAAAGTTCAATTCAAATAAAGCGGTGCCGCAGTGTCTCCTCCTAGATTGATTTAAGCGTTTCCGATTTGCATAAACTAATTGAGAATATCTTTTTTCAAGGATGTAAAAGGGCGGATAACCCTTCTCTCTCTCTATGGCCGTTCTCCTTGCCGAAATCTTTTAAAAAATCATTTTTCGAACAGGCTCGCACAGTCGGTGAGAGATGATGCGTTTGTTGTCTATCTGAAAGGGACAAAACCATGTTGAACTAAACCTCTTACGGTCCTCATGAATAAAACATTCCCAGAAACTAATAAACTGAATAATAAACGTAACAAGAGCACATACATCTGCAGAATTTAGGCTACTTGTCTTTTCAAATCTCGTCTGTATGATTGCTCCTGAAGCCATTGTTTATCTACTTTGAGGGTGGATTCTATACACAGATGTGGAATGCTTCCGTCGACCGAAAAGTCTATGATTAAATTATAGAAATTGGTGCTGTTCTTGGTGGTTTTTCTGGTTACACCATTCAATGCCGAATTTGTACATATTTAAAGCATAGAGGCCAAGGGTCTGGTTAAGCCTTTAATGAATAGATGTTTATAGAGGGCAAGCCTTTTTGTTGGTAACCTGATAAATAATACGGATCTGAATTTTAGGGACTTAAAGTTTTAGATTTTAATGCCAATATCAGCAATCAATGAGGGATTTACATAATTTGTTTGTTGAACCTTTAACTAAAAGGGAGAGCTTAGAAATCTGGGCCTAATGGGATTATTTTCTTTTTTTATATTAGATCTTATTTTCTTTGATCAGTTAATCAGTTTCATCAATTTCATTAAATATTTTATTGTTTGAAAGTACATTTGTTATTGGTTTATACTACCCATGATTGAAAAGTTTTTCCTCATCGGGCAAATTATATACATATGTACATTGTACATATATAACGTATATATTTTATAATGTCTATATACATATTTTTTCTAAATTAAGAACCCGAAATTGAATTTCAAAATTTATACAAATATCGTGGAGCATCATAAGAACTCAAAATGAAATTTAAATGAAAGCTTAGCTCAGTTATAAAAAATGAATAATACTCAATTACAATTAATGCTTTTTAAAGAAATAAGCCGTAAATTAAATTTATTGAAAAGCTTTCATAATAAACATCTACATATGTATAAGAGAACAATCGAAAGAAAAGAAAGGAAATATTCTTTTATATACTTTTTACCGATAATTTAGGGAGATAGCGATAAATTTGTAGTAGCATCTGATTAAATCTATCAATTAAAATATTTGAATTTAGAGTGCATTGCCAACAAAACGTACTTTTAATATCGACGTCTATCAATAATACAGCCATTGTAGGTAAATGCAAATTGAAATTGAAAAAAGAAAAAAAGAAATGGATCGCACCTTTCTTTCGTATTTCCTCAATCTTATACCATTAAAGTTGGTCCCCCTTAGCTGATTTTGAAGTCCTTATTTAAATAGATATCGATTTACCTCTGTATTTCTTATCTCGATTGCCATTAATTCAGGTTCTGAAAATTCTTTCACTACCGAACGGCACCAAGTCGCCAATGAAACTTTTTATCTCCCAACAAGTACATGCTTAAGGTTCGTTCAGAAAATTTAAATAGAATTCAACTTCGTTACCCATTTCACCCTTGGCACTCATATTCCCTTTACCCATTTCCATTTTCAAGTTGTATACTACGGAATTCAGCTGAAATCCGGATCAAAATAAAATATTAAAATTTTACCACTTGCAGGCGAAGATAATTTCTTGAAACGAGCGATGAATTCAATAAAATGGAAAAGGCGAAAATCTGTTTAACAATTTTTCCGTAAAATCTAATTAACCCCCAGCGGAGCTTTTGTGATCCGCACCCTTCTCTCGGGTTAATCCTTTACGTCTTAAACTTTCTTGTTTAGATTTGAATTACAATTTCAAGTGTTGCAATAAAAACTTTATGATGTCCCCATGACTTGGAAAATTTTGGTGTTAGTAGATTTTGATTTTGAATTATGCCTTCACAGGGGTACGCAATAAGGAAACGTAATTAAATGAATTTAAGAATTCGTAATGTACCTATCTACGGAAATTACCTAAAGCTCATTAAATTTTCTCATAATATCTGTCAGTTAAAGGAAATTGCAATGTTTTATAACGTGAAGTTGAGATCAGTTTTAGTGGTTTTGAATCAGTACCGAAGAAAGGTAGGTCAAACATTTTAGTTGACAAGAAGGAAATGTGTTTATACACTTTACTTATTTATTATACATTAAATTTTGTTACTTCATTCAGAAAGATTTAACTTCTATCGTGGTTCTGAATGCTTTATTCAGTAAAATGTTAAGTTTTGTTTTGCGACAGAAGGTTTGCAATTTTCAATATGTTTTTTATGTAGTTTTCCTTAGATTACTAATTTACGAATGAAGTTTGTAATTTGATTCCTACTGAAGAAAATAAAGTTAAAAGGCATTTGGTGGTATGAATTGAGTTTGAGACATCCTCAAGGATTTTGTGGACACTTTGTAGTAATCTCCATTTAGGGCCAAAAGTGACGAATATGCAAAAAAAATGGTCGGACGGTTATATTTTCAATTCTAAATATCTAACTTTAATATTCTGAGATTTTTGAAGAAAGTTTTCTATGCTACACAATCTTTTCCAGAAAATTATGGAAAAACCTTAAATTAAAAAAATCTCCACCGTATTTCCAATAAAAAATATCTACACGATTGCTGAAAATAAGAAAAATTGTTCTTTACTTCAAATTTCTAAATTTTATGGGAATATATCAATTTTGGAAATTTCAAAGTTATAAATATTGAAAGGAAGAAATCTTTAGTATTTTGAGAAGTTTTATTTATCTAATTGAAAATACATATGTACATAAATCTTCACTTCAATGGATAAATTTCATGAAATTGTCGCTTTTGTATCACTTAAAATATTTATTTCGCGATGTTCGCGATATTACGAGTACATTTTAATTTAGTTTTTAATGCAATTGAGAACGAGCAAAACTTTATGAATTTCGTTTTGTATGAGTATTACAATAATATCTATTTTCTATATAAATATTATTTATTATGTTCCATATATTTTTTTTTCGACGATTCGATGACCAACTTCATTCATTAGTATTCATAGTGTGTTTTGCAATTCTAGTCGAATCAAAAGCTACTCGTAACAAAAGGGCCCTAATATTCGAGCCTACATTGATTAATAGTTATATAAAGTATGTCCTACATTTTAATAAAACTTGATAAAACTACGCCATGTGTAGGTTCTTTTATTTTTGTTCTGTGATAGTTTGAAAACTTAAGCGATGGATAGTCCTAAACGGCTTTAATGCTGCAAATTTTTGTGTTGTTGGAAAAGTTTCTATTTAGGTTAACAATCTGCTATCTCTGGATTTTCGTTTCAAGTAAAATAAAACATCTATTGGCTGCTTAAGTGGCTGATGAAACTATGTATGAAGAAAAGTTTCTGGCACGTATGTTATAAGAGGTGTTCGCTAAGCTCTAGGAATGTGGTCGTAGTTTCGCACACACCCCCAGGACCAAATTCTTATATGATGCCATTGCTCAAGGAATGCAAATATGACACAGTTGGAACACGTTTCTGGAATACAAAACCATTCTCAAATAGTATTTCATTAGGAGGTTTTTCGAGATAACTATTTTCCCCGACGTGACTTGAAATCTTCTGTTTTTTTTTCTTCGGAAAAAAAGGAAGATTGTATGGAAGAAAGCGATATACTGCCTGCAGTATAGTAAAACGTGAAAAGTAACCCGGAAGTGGCCGAAGAAACAGGTACGGCACTCTTCCTGGGAAATCCATGTTTCTTCACTTTTTTCTCTTGACTGGTTTTTATCAGCTTAGCGCCACCCATCGCTGGGACTTAACCCTTTTGAGGCCTTGAGCACGTCCGAGTTGTATAAACAGACAGGAACAAAATCGCGTTTGAATAATTTTCTAGTCCAACGGAAAAGGGTCTAGAGGAATTGGCCCTTCTACCTGACCAGTTCTTGTTATTAATAAATAACATTTTGATATAAAAAAAAAAAGAAAAAATACTGTCTTGGGTGTCAATAGATAAAATAGCACCTCTAATTCTAATTCTTATTTGTATAGACTGCCGCTAATGAAATCAGTCGCTTGTTAAATTGAGACGACGCAGGAATTTATTGCTGGCATTTTTGTTTATTTCGAAGGGTATTCAATTATTTATCATTGAACCTTTCTAAGACACAGCAAAGTTCTAAAGAGAATTTAATTCATTTCATAATCCTCATTTTGTATAGCAGTCCCTATTTAAATTAAAAATAATTTCTTTCCCTTAATAAAATACGCAAGACCATTGATTTTAATCAATTATATTTAACAATAAAGTACAAATGGTAACTTTCAAATCTTGTCTCTTAATTTCCCATTCTTGGAGGGAAAGATTATATGTGTAGAAATAAATTTCTCGAGAAGAAATTTTTTATGAAAAATTCAAAATGTTTGGACCTCTACAAAGAAGATTGCATTTATCATGAACATGAACAACGTAATTCTTTAATTGTTTATAATAATTGCAATAAATAAAAAAAATAATGCAGAAAAGCCTAGAAATTGAATCAACATGGTTCTATGTCCTATAGTTCAAAATATTTCTTTGAATATTTTACTGGTTCATGATTTCTACAAAGCTATACATAATTGCTAATTATGGTACAATTAGAGCAATGAAAAACACGGTTTGATTTCTCGTGAAAGGTTTTCATAAAAAATTCGCAATTCTGGAATTAAATACTCGATTAATTCAGGATTGATTTTGCTTTGGGCTAATAAAGAAAAGCTTTTGCAGATATTCAGGAAAAGAGGAAAAGTGAAGGTCAAAATTTTAGGATTCGGAATCTGAGGGCCAGTCCCTATTTGTTAACCTCAAAATCGACCCGATTTCGTACCCAGCAGCTAGGATCTCCAAAGCCTGCCTGGCAATTAACATTTATCTTAAACTCATTTCGAGAATTTTTTTATTATTAGTATTCCTTTTTAATCTTTGCGTATGTTTTATGATCCGAAAAAGTGAGTTTGTTTGAATTCTTCTTCTTTTTCTTGATTTGTTTTCTTATTCTTTAGCGTTACGGTTGTCATAAACGAAAATTACGTAATCAAGTTAAATAGCCCCAAAAATTTATCTTACGCCTTGTTGAAAATGAGCCCCTCTGTTTTTCTTTTGCATACCCCAGACTCCTTCGAAAACCATAAGATGGGTAAATGGCGCTAAGCATAGCATCCAAAGAGATTATGTACCTATATAAATGAGATGTCCATTATCCAGTACCTTTTCGCAGATAACCGCGTCCAGCTTAAAATATTAATGTTTTGCGGATACAATAGGGACAAAGAATTTTCCTGAATTGAATTACCTTTGAGCATTAAAAATACTTTAAAACCGAGGGAATTGTATTTGTTCTGGTTGTGGAAGGAAAGGTGAATTTCTTTAACGGAAAATTCTATAGGCTTATGGCAAAATGGTACAATTATTCACATTTTATGTTTTCACAGTATTTAAATGAGAATAATACATAGGGCGGTTAATTCATTTTGAATGCAAAAGAATACATTTTATTTTAACAAAGAAGCAATGAGTAATTGGCTAAAAATTCTTTGTTATGCATTATAATGAATATATGTATAATTTAGTTCGTTGGACAAAAATTTGAATATATTCTAAGTCGTAAATTAGAAATTAGGAAATTGCTGAGTACATAAATACATTTATTATTAATTGTTTTTGCACCATAACAGCTAAATTATTTATTTGTTTCAGATTCGTAAAAACCGCGATTTTATGGCTTTTTATGTAAAAGTCGTGGAGCGAGTAATTTTATCAAATACATATTGTTTTGTAATATTTTAAAAAGATAAATATGGAGACAAAAACTCGCAACAATTGAGTCTGCAATCATTAATTTTCAAAATTAAATAGATTTAAACCGAATCACGCTCATGCATCTATTTTCATGTAAATTACTTGAAGTTTTGTTCGTTTTATGCTTTGGAGATGACCCGAAATTAATGCTGTTAAAAATTGTAACCTTAGATTTGGATTAAGATTCTCATTTATTTTTAAATTTGGGCTTAGAATAATGTTCCTATGTTTTTTGAGATTGTTGAAAGTCACAATTACGGAGATTCTTTCTACTAAATTCTAAACTAATGACGACCATCTTAGTGATAGATAAGACACCCTCGCAAAAGTCTTATCCCTTCAATTCTTTAAAAATTCAAGCAGCCAGGACATATAAATCTCTTTATTAAAGCTCAAAGCACTCTTATAAATCTGAACAAATGCTGCATCTTGTATATAAAAGAATGAAAAATATGATAAAGTGCCGCGTTCTCATATGTTCTCCCACCACGTGCTGAAAAAGAACTACTCCGAATAATATTTCAACAGAATCCTGCGAGTATAAAACTTTTTTTTCGCACGTTTGACTTGTCTTAACTGCTTTTAGGGGATTTGAAGGCAAATCCATTGAAATTGTAAAATATTCATGATACAGCACTTTAACAATTTTTTCCCTCTGTCAAACTTCAAATGTTTTTGGGACAATGTCTAACGTTGGCTTTATTTTTTATTTAAGGAGGGTAATGATGGAAACAAATTTCCCTTTATTGTGAAAAGTTACATATATGAAAGAAAAATCGAGTAGGAACTTTGGGATTATTGAAAAATATTTGCATTTTTACCTTGAAAGTGAGATGTTAATGATTTGAATTTGATTGTAATATAATTCATATAACGACGGAAATGTATATAAGGTCCTGGAAAATTAAATTTTACAAGATCATTTATAATATTTGTTACTATGACTTATTTCCGTTCTAAACCGGAAATGGGGTGATTTTTATCCAGAGTTTTTAATATATATTTCCGGATAATTCATGCTTTTACAAGTACCAGATATACATATAATGGAAAATATATGTAAGTACATGCATATGTACATATGTAACTACATCAAATTTTAAATGAGGTATTTACGCTCTCAACCGGAAGTAGATTCCTTCTTATCCGTAAATTTTAATATCTAATTCCTTCTAAATTAGGTACCCAAACTCTGAAGTAGAATATTCAAATTTTTATTGGTAGGCATATCATAAAAGTTGGACAACTCTGTTGTGTTTGAAAATCGAGATCATCAGTTTTTTAAAAAGCTTTCTCTCATAATATGATGAAAAATTTTTCCACTTTTCCCTTTGCAAATAACAAAATAACTTCATTTCTTTTTTTTACACTATCAGTAAAATTACAAATGTTTGGTAATTGTTTTACGATGAACTTTGCCAAATTTATATAATTTAAAAGTAAGTTAACATCGATATAATTATTTCAATATTAAAAAGTCCCATACTGAGTAGCATATGTAATTTAATTTTGAAAATTTAGTAGCAAATTGCTAAATAATAGTTTTGGGTATTTTTACTTTTTTTTTTAGAACTTTAAAGGCTGCTTTTGAACACCACAATATTTCGTAAAAGTTTTAACTGTTTGTAAACATTTTATGAGGGCTGATATAAAAGAGAAAGTTTCTTGTTAATAGGATTAATAAATTAGTTTAATTAATTTGTTTTATCAGAGTAATAATAAATATTTATGCCTTTTATGGAGCAGACACTAGATGATATAATTGCTTATACTGGGGCTAGTCCCATAAGCCCGCTTCTTTAAGTCATTTGGAGAGATAAGAGTAATAAAATTATACCAAATATGCCAAAACTCGGCCAAACTGCTAATGAACAGATATTTATGCATGTAGACAGATGTATGCATAGAAATAACAATAATTACAGGGTGCGCATTTAATTAATCATCGTACTCTTTTTCATTATTCTTAACGAATTGGTGTTGGCAGGGGGCATCGCATCGCAAAGTTTTTTCGGGTCCCATTCATATGTCCCCCAAAAAAAAAATCATACGCATATAAGGCAAGGGGTTTCCGGTCATTGTATTTTTTCGTGAAAAATGGTTTGGAACTCCCACATCATCTGGTTTACCTGTTCAAACGAAAAGAGATTGAGATGGGTTTGAGCAGTGAGGTAAAAGAATAAAATAAAAAAGATTCCATCGATGTATCGTGTGCCAATCTGGCGGCATTTCTACCAGTCGTATCGCGAAATTGTTTGTAGACGAGAGTCGACACATGTGTTTTATACCTGGAATTTTGAGCTTTTTTTTAAACTCGGATCATGTAATGATGTCAACTCCGAGGAGGTGCTCAATCGACTGGTGGACCTGGAGTTCTTTCATCCTGGTGAACCAGTGAAAGGAATCCAGAGGCACTATTTTATTTTGTTGAGAACGGTTGCGCATGGCTCGGAAATGAGCAACCTAGAGAAAGTTTTTCAGTTTTGGTCTAAAAGCTTGGATATGTTTTTATTCAGTCGAAAGTTGGTTTGTGAGTGGGTTTTTACTTGGTCGACTGAAACGCGCTTCTGTTAAGCCCAGTCTTCGGCTAGTAAGGAGCAAATTTCATTGAAGAAAACGATTTCATTTCTGGGAAGAGACAGTTTGCTACTAGCACTCGTCCTTAGCGGATGTAATTTGCGTTCTAAGATCGCGTCGGTATTCATTAAAAGTGTGCAGTGGAGAGTGCTCTTTGCATGCAATTTCATTACTTGTGGAGTTTATTCTTAGGTGGTGTAAGATTTATGTCGATTATGTAAATATTCTAGCTATAACTTTACGCGGATTTACGCTCTTTATCATTAGTGTTGTTGTCGTTTAGTGAACGCGATAATATTTTTCAGTTTGTTTTTATTTTGGCTAAAAATTATATCGGCTTTCTAGTTTAAGATAAAAGTAAAAAATATATATAAATAAATATATTTTATATATAAAGTGCAAAGTAACCTGTTGAAGTAAATACTCGGGGTCGCGAGAGAATTGGCTTTTTACTGCTTCTCCATTTCGAGGATAAAAATTTCTGTTGTTACTGTGTGTTGACTAAAGGGAGTAGGAGTTTGAGCAGATATTTGGTAAGAAATCATAAAAATTTATTATTATTATTTTTTTTTCAAATCTTAGAAACTCATTTTTAAAGGCAACACGTCGCTAAGAAACCACCTAGACCTTGAGCTCCCGGCTCCTAATGCACACCCATTCAATTTTGATCGCGACCTTGAAACCTCCCTTTGCAAGTGCAGCAAAAGCTCAAGTTAACTAAAGGGCTTAAATGTAACTTGCTGGTGCTGGGCCGATAGTAGGGCCGTTCCTATTTTTCTTCCTATGTTGTGTTGAATCGAAGTTTAGTTAAAGCGTAGTTTTTCGCAGACCGCCAAACGATGAAGGGATTTTCTGTTTTAGGGTAGTCGCACCAGGCATAGGCATCAGAAGCCAGAGCAACGAATAAAAAGACCTCAGATAACATCTCCTTCTAATCCTTGGGGGGTTACCGAAACTTTCCTCAGTCTCAGGAAGTATTGCGATTGTGTGCTTCTTCTTAGTTTTTTTTTCCCGGATGTCCTTACAGGCCGTACCCGACCTGAATTATAATAAAGGAAGTTATGACTTACGCGCAAATGTTTCTTTTTTCCCAGGGATTTATGTTGTCTCGTTAACTCGAATATCTCACTTACTCCTGCGAGTACCGATAAGATAAATCAATTTTTTGATTTTTGATTGATTTTCCTTATTTTTTGCGATTACCTATAGTTGTTTCTCTGTAATTTGTGTAACATGATTTATTATACCCTAGTTTTGATTGATTTTCCTTTTTTGCAATTATTTTTATTTACGTCAATTTATATTACAAGACAAGGACAAGAATTCATTTTATTTTGCACAATTTTTCAATATTTTTTCAAATATGTAGGTATATCTAATAGTAATGGAGCAATAGAATAATCGAAAGCTTCAAACTAATGTTTATGGTATAGTTTAAAAGGAAAGATAAAATGTAGCATAATAAGTAAACAATTTATTTAAAGTTTCGGATATTTCGATTTTCACACTACTTTTCATATATTTTAACACGATAGTATCATTAATTTTATTGAAAATTGTAAACTATTTCTTTCTTTCTTCAGGTTTTTTTAAATATGTATCTTCATCTTAATTTATTTAAACAATTAGCTGCCATTCGATATCCCTCAAACATCCAACTAAAGACCTTCTCATTTATGACATTTAGAACGAGGGGTACAAAATATCTTAGTATATCCTCAAAATGTTTTTAAAATTTTGATTTTTTCCTTTAACTATTATACCTAATAAAATATTCGAAAAGTGAAAGTGTTTCTAGTTTCAGTGTAGTGTAGAAAGTGAAGTTAGCTGATTTAATTTTTACTTTGTTCTGCCTTTATTTATTTATTTATATGAAAAAATTGATTATACTATTACCTTGTTTATTTCTTATTTTTTTCTTGCCCAATAATGTTATTTTTTCTTGCACTACAGGTCACCTAGAGGTTTCGAAAATAAAATAAAATTCTTTAAACTATATTTAAGGACTAATTTTTAAATGAGAAACAATTAAAAAACAAAATTAGGTTCGGCGATGTTTCCTTTTATGTTATCAAAATTGATCTATATTCTATTATGGGGAAGAATCTGAACTGCTTTCAAAATCAAAAACCAAAATTTATTTTAAAGCGAACAAATGCAAGTCAAATTTACTTTTAAAGTTGAAGTCAAATAACACTAAAAACGAACCATGAACCAAACAAATATTTATTATGAAATATCTACAATTTTCTCATGAATGAAACATTTTTTAAGAAAAATTTAGATTACTTATAAATTTATCATTGATTTGTAGTTAATAATCAAAAACTGAAGCGCATCGTTTTAATAGTCTATTAAATGTAAATATATGGTTATCATCATTCACACGAGTCGTAAAAATTTATATGAAGCTTACTGGCCATTGTTTCGAGTTCAGGGAGTATTCCGCAAGTTGTAATTATTTTAGCCGCGGGAGCATTTTATGAGCTATGGGAAAACCCACATAATTCGTGGTGCAGTGCACTCCCTGATCCAATTTACAATTAATTTATTGAATCCGATGGTGGACGGTGGGAGATAAAGGAAAATTCGACGGGTGATATTGATAAGAGGGGCGATTCGTGCCCCCGCAGCCCTGTGGAAAATGTGAAAATTTCGAATTAACAAACCTCCGAATTTTCAGTTGTTAATAAATTCTGAATATGCGATTGGTCACAATGCCAATGGAAATAAACAGTCCTTTGATATGTAAAATCGGATGCCTTGGGTATGTGAAATAATCACAAGAGCTTATGAAATGAGTCGTAATGTTTTATGAATTTCCGATTACAATTTCGAAATCATTTTATTATTAATTTAAATTCATTGCGTTCTCGTGAAGTTTATTGCTTACTATTCAAAAGGATCATCAAACGACTTATAAGTTTAATTTAATAACGAACATAATTCCGATTTTAATATTTCATGTACCTATAGTTTTAAATTGTCGTATTAAAGAAATATATAAATTTTATTTGAACCTTTACATACATACATACATACATATGTATATTGTTTTTGCATAATAATTGTTTGAGGCAAATATTTTCATATAAAAGAACTTTCCAAGATTGCTTCAGAATGATTATGAATTTAAAAATTTTATTAACAATAATGAAAATTTAATTTGAAAAATAGTTTGCAAACAATATGATATGTACTTTTATTTTCATCACCAGTTTGTCAAATAAAGTATATTTTACATATGATTTCTATTGACCCAAACCAGAAAATGGTGATTAAAATATTGTCAACATTTAATAGAAGCGTTCAATACATTTTAAGGGACCTTAAACAAAAATTGTACGTAGGAATATGAATGTATTTTTTTAACGTTTTTCTTAAAACATATACAAGATATACATACATACCTAATTTTTGACCCTATGAAAAAGTATAACTTCCTCCTAAGTCACAATATTTGATAAAAGTTTTAATATTTTGGAAGAACATCAAGTCCAATTTGCCACCTAAATTATTTCTATTCAAATTTAGTTTGTCCACTTTACTCAAATTACCCATATTGTTGGTAACTTTCCCTTGCGTGGGAAACTTTTTTGAAGTGGGCTTGATAAGACTTAACTCCTTAACACCTCAACAACCTCGCGTAACCTTAAGTCCGATAAAGACAACTGGAAACTTTTCCTTTGGCTGCGAAAAATCGCAGGGTGGCTGGTTATCAGACGGTGGAGGAAAGAACTTTTTCGGAAGTCTAAAAACCACCCCCAATAAGTGTATGAAATTTTAAATTTTAATAAGAGTTAAATGATATATTACTCAGATTTCTTGAAAGTAAAGTAAAGTAAAGTAAATATGTATGTACAAAGAAATAACTTATGAATAGTGAAAGTTATATATGTAAGGAGGGAAAAAATTTGAATCCATTAAAGCTGCCTAGAGAAAGCCTCTCATAACCCAAAAATTTATGTAGAGTATGTAAAATTTTGCGTGAGACGGTGTCCTTGGTAAATCCAATTATAAGTCCCCAAGTTTCTTTGCACCGTGCGTAGTCTGAACATTTAATTTTGCACTCGAATGAATTTTACACTTCCCCAATATTATTAAAAGTCGACTCCCCGGCAAGAACAAAATAGGGCGTGGAGAGTAATCACAATGTTCATATCAGTGATTTTACGCGAAGTGTTGACATGTTATTTATCAAGCTGTTGACACGACAACAATGTGTCGCCCCTATGCACGTCACTTTCTTTTGTTAAATGATTTCCTAATCTTCTTGTCGGGGCTGCTCAAGTTTTTGAGTAGTTTTATATTTATATACATATACCTAGGAGTACACTGAAAACGATATTTATGACGTTATCGGCCCTTTCTGACAGCCCCAGAACGGCTGGTTCATTTCCCTCTTTGTGTAGGCTCTGTAACATGTACGCTCCTGCTAATTAATTTTCTAGAGTAGGCATTCTACACGAGCAACATTATGAATTTAAAAGGTTCTAGTTCCATGTTATGCTATTTATGAATTACGTAGCTAGGAAAAAATTAATGTTGGGTTTTCAGGAGTGGTTAAAAGCTTGCAGAGTTCTCTATCTAGTAACTGAATATGTATTATATCGTAATTTTCACTTTAATCAGGGTTTTAAGGTATATACAGTTTTCGTGCATATGTTAAGAGTAGACAAAAATTCCATCAACTACATAGCTTTTTGCTACATCTTTAGGAGATATTTTAAGGCTCCAATAATATTTTAAAATTGTGAAAATCGAATATTCGACATGATGCTTGATTTTTAAATCCTATTATTTTTTCAGAGATATAAGTGGTTTGAAAATGAAGATAAAATTTGTAGTTTTTTTATGATTCTTAAATTTTGAACACGAGTCTAACTACATTTAATAAACAAAGTTGACAAAATAACTTGTTTGTAGAAAAATTTCGTTTGACAAAAATTCTGTTGCTGATCTTTAGCGAACTTACATTAGCAAACAGAATTTTGTTGTAGGATTAATTAAGGACTCTGGAGTACTGCCGCACTTTGGTCTTGCTTTTGCCACTGGCCCTGAGGTCAATATTTACAGTACCTGCCCAAAATATTAGAACAGCCATAGAAATTTCATAAATTCTCAGTTTCGATATGCGGAAATGAACAGATATTAGAAACATAGTTGTTATTTGGAAGATATCTTTATTGCTGATAGGATATTGCACAAAATAAATATTCAATTGCTAATACTTAGTGGCACCATCTTTCGTTTTTAAAACTGATTCAATTCGTTTAGGTGTGCTCTCTATGCAAGCTCTTATGCAATTTTTAGTTTAAATTTTAATGCTAGTTTTATGTTTTTGGGGTTTTTGAGCAGGTATTGTATAAATAAATAGAAATAAAATAAAAAACTAAAAACCATTGATTGTTATTGAATTATAAGCATAATTCGTTAACAAAGAAATTATTATACGTAATCTTCAATCTAAAATTATGAGACTCGCCCATTATTATCTCTAATGACATGAAAATACGTTTGGTTCAAAATTCCTTAAAACTTGTAAATTATAATGAAATCTGCATAGTAACTTTAAGCACACGAACTGTCTGTCCCTTATGTTAATCTAATTATAAAGCGTTACACATGGCCCTTTACGAATTCTGCGAACTTGAAATGATGAGACTCCAACCACAGGAAAAAAGGAAAAGGTGCGTCTTCATGCTTTTGCTTCGTGCCCTATAATTGATTCGGTGAACTATTTTACTTCTTTCTGTCTGGAAGGGCATGAAGCACAATTTCTTTTTGTTCGGCATCCTATTCGTCAGTGTCTATTAAAGTGTCGGATATAAATAAACCTAAATTCGACTATCGATTCCTTCTTCATCCGTCGTCCAAAAGGCTGAGTCAGATTCATCTCAGTAGGAAGGGTGGATTTTCTCCAAAAGACTGCTTATTGGAAGCAAATTCAGGCATTCACTTTGACGATCAAAGACATCACATGCGGATTTAGATATTTTCGCTTAATTGATAGGCTTCTCGATTTTGTTTATTTTTGGTTCGATCACTTTGTAAGTGAAACTGATTTCGGAAATATGTATCTCAAAAAATAGCGCGACATAGACATGTTAAGGTTTTCTGTGTTTATTATGAAATTAATCAAGAAATTGCCTACGTATACTCTACTAATTGATTAAATGGTAATAACAACATTTGAAATTTTATTTGAGAGGTATTTGATCTGGTTTTTTTCAATTCGAAGCATTTTACCTCAAAAAAACTTTTAAATACAAACATTTGTAAATTACTTCTTGTTTCGAAAGCTACAATTCAGATTCGTATTCTGGTGTTTATGCCTTAAATTTATGTTTAATTAAATGAACATAACTCAAAAGTACATACAACGTAAAATTAAAATAACATTTTTATAGCTATCACAAAACTTTCAGCTAAGTCTAAAACTATAACGTATCGTATATCGTATTTCATTAAATTCAGTGAAATTTAACGTTTCCTTGGATTTCTCCACAAATTTAGGTGACAAAGTGAAGGAGCTTTTGACCTATAAATAAATTGAGTTACCGATTTCGAGATTGTTTTAATTAGACTTAAATAATTCATTATTTCACCGTGACCTTACTTCAGAAATGAAATATAATAAATAATCAAAACAAAAATCGTAATTGTAGTGGCTTTGATTTGCATTAAATATAAAATATGAAATTTATTCATAGATACTATTTCGTTGGCCACAATAAATTTTACTTTTAATAAATTTGATGTGATCATCTCCAGTAAACATGACCCAAAAATTTTTACAAATTCTACAATAGAATTAATTGAGTTGTTGACCTCCTAAGTAGTTAGTTGTTTATTTTTCTGAGGAAATTATTTAGAGGTGTTTGCAAACTTTTTCAAATTATATGAAATCTTCGTTGGATAATAATAAAAAGTAATTTCACTTCACTAACTCGTAGTACATCATGCATAGAATAATTTCGAAATAGATTTAAGTTATCATATTTTGCATAATTTAATTTATTCAATGACCATGTACCTAATTGATTATTGTAAAAGCATGCAAACTTTTAAGGTTAAGGCTGGCAAAAAACTTGTAATTTAATTTGACGAGGCCCTGAAACAAGCATACTTCCTAAAATTATATCTTCTCACGAAATGTCTGCGTGAACTGCCGTCCAAAAGAGGATTTTATATGTATGTTAAAACTTTTCTTCAGGTATGTTATAAAAAAAAAATAAGAAGAAACTGACACTCAACTTTTATTTCATTTGATTACCCAGGGGAGTTTGGAGTTTTCAGAGAAATTATCGGTCTTTTGGGGTAAAGTTGAGAAACAAATCGTTCTTCCTAATAATCAAGCAAATAAAAGTTAAAGTAAAATACCAAAATAGAAAGATTTACATAATCGATTTAGAGACACAATCATAACTTTAGCCATTTGCTCAGGAACGACCTAAATGAGGTGGATGGTTATAAAAGAAATGCTTAAAAACTGTAGGTTCGTATTTGTTTTAGCTAAATTGAGTCTTATTCCACGGTTTATTTCGTCCATTAAATGCTTGCTTAGAAAGTTTCACATGAACAAGTTCGCGAAAAAAGTTGCCATACTTATTAAAAACTTAGTAAAAGTAAAACATATGGTTTTGTTCACACCCTTCCATGGCGCTTTAGGGTTGAAAAATACCTTAAGAAAAAGTCTTACTTAAGGTTGGGGGAGGAAACCGCCTTCAAGTAAACAAAACCTTAGCAAATTCCCTTAAGGACACTGTAAAGCACCTCCTGTTACCACAAAACTTGTGCCTAGGGCAAAACGAATGTTTATTTCTTGGTGGCTGGCTCCCGCAGATTATTTCAATACCTTCGAATCGACTCGAGACGTTGGCTAAACGTAAACATTACAACAATACAGGAAATGTTTGCTTTGCTCTGAACAGAGGCGCAGATAAATAAAAATATATATAAATATACATCGAAATAAAAAGTATACATGAAATCAAAGAAAAATCGCAAATGCAAATTTCAGAGTCACATTTTATTCGCGACAAACGGCCCACAATTCTCCTTCCAAATTTGGAAAGTGCTTGGAAAACTTACCATAAAACCGTCAGAATTAAATTTCATTTGCCGGAAAGGTGACGAAACCCGTTCTTTAATATGGAAATATCTCGTTTGTTTAATAATTTCTTTTTTATTTGATGCTTAAACTTGTGCCGGGTAAATTTATATAACCTTTTTTTAAATTCGAGGCCCCAGTTGCATTAGGCAGTGACCGGTATTAAACTTGACCAAATTCATCATCCTTTTTTTGGTTGAATTATTGAGTGTAAGGGTAATTGTCCGGTCAGCAACCATTGCAAAGGTTACTGACTCGAAGGCAAAAATGGACACCTTATTTTATATTCTCTGAACCGAAGGAAGGTATTTTCAAATCGATAGTTTTGTTTTCGACGTAGGTTTCGTGCTGACCGCTAACAAGAAACATGGGGTATAATGACTAATTAATTTATGGGTTCAACAGGTAATAAAATATCTCTCATTTCAAATGATAAATCACTCAAACAAATTATTCTTTTTCCTTTGCGCTCTATAGAAAGTTCAAGGTACAAACTAAAGTTTTAAATAAATTGAAAAGTACTTCAAAAGTTCGCCTGTCGTTCCACTTGCATCGAAGTGCACGTGCATTTGCTTTCGTCGGATGGAAATAACTAAAAATTCTGTTGAGCACTGCACGTGCACTTTTATTGACATATTTTAAGGAAGAGGTACATAAAACTTAGATTGGAGTTTAAGAAAATCTTAAAGGATTTGAAATCATAAATAGAAAAACTTCAAGATTGTAATGCATGTTGAAAATAATTTTCAAGTAGATATTAATACCTATACTAATTTTTTAAAGTTTGATATTTAAAATGGGGAACAATAGAAGAACAGAACTATGTCGTAGATTTTATTAGTGGGATAAAAAGGTATAGATATTTATTGAAAGTAAACTCATTTTAATATTTCGCATTTTCTATCATTTTAGCAGAGTAGTCAATAACATCTTAAATAAATAAATTATGGGTTTTGTCTCCGAAAGTATTATTTTTTATTCTCTTTATGTAGTGCAAAACTTTTATTTAGCTTTTTCCTTCTTGCGTTGTTGTTACTTTGCAGGCAATTGTACGTACAATGTAGAAAAGTTTGGGTCTAAAATTATTAAGTTTTTTTAGTATGTACATTCTCAAAAATAAATATCCTTTCCGCTTCAACTATGTACTTACAGTACAGTGCAATAAATGATAATAAAAATTGTTAAAAAACCAATTACCTAAATTATACTTGAAGTGATAAGATTGTAACAGAAATAAATTAAAATTAGATACATACTTTTTAATTCGACTAATGCAATTAAAAATGTTTACTTGATTTTACATTTACGAAAATTGTTTGTGTCAAAGAAAGAAAAAACAAAGTTGAAATATAAGTTAATGTTAAAAAATTACACCCTGCTCATTAAAAATTGAACTCCCTCCCTCCTCCACTCATCTTATTTAAACGTTTAGCACAAAACAAAATAATACCTGCCCAAATAAGTATTAAATTTATTTGCCGAAAACAAACCTTTATATATTTTTGGCGAATCCTCTTTGGGGAATAAATAGGTACGATTTGCAATTGATAAATAATTCAATGGCCAACAGTTGCACGAAACGAAACGCTTTAACGAATCCCATTTGTTTTAATAAAAACGAAATAACATCTAATTTCTCCCACTCTTTATTTTTGGCGAAATAACATGGTTTTTGTTATGGAAAAACTTAATATGCATTAACTAACATTTATGTAAACATTCATAGGACGCTTTAACACATTCACTGCCAATTACGAATATATTCGTAGTTGGCTATACCAATACCTGAATATTTCGCTGAGTATGCTCTTGGCAGCGAATGGGTTAATTGCGTTTATTAAATAAATAAAATCTCTCATTTATGGTAGAAATTTATATGAGAAATTCCGCTGCTATGAGTGGCAGAGATAGTGGTCCTTCTAGGAAAAATATTTGTAGAAAGAACTCTGGATGCATTTTCAGTGATTCATGTGCGCATTGTATTCAGTCCGATATGCGAAGGGTGTCCAGAAATATTTGAGTTGCTTTTGGAAAATGTCTGCTTCCTCGAATATTAAAGCGAGCAAACTTTCTACATATATGTACATTGTACAAACTTCCGAAAAAAATTTAATATGAAAATTTGACATGCTCATGCCCTTCATAATAATTAAAATAATGTAGAAAATATAATTAATAATAATGAAATTGATTTTGTGACAATTATTATACCTAATTAATTCAGGCATTCAGGCTCTTTTGTTTTTCATAACAAGCATAAGTCAAAGGAAAGTTATTTTTGTTCGACTTTGGGATAATTGAAGTTACAAGAAAAGGTAAACTATCGGAAAGTTCAATTGAATCCTGCGTGGGACACTGTTATTTTAAGCTATTGGAACTCTATTTCCATAGTACAAATTGAATGATATATAGTACAATAAAGAATGAATTGAGTAGGCCAACTGCCATATTTAGAAGCCACTGGATAATTGAAAGCTTTTTTTTGTTACCTCATGTTAAATGTCCGTCAGATTGGTCTATAAATACTTAATTGCCTTTATAGATTCCGTGACTCAAAGTATTTGACTAGAGCTCACACCTCGCGAGCACTCCCATAATGTGTTCATTAAACAAACTTCTCCCTTATTAAAGCGTTACACGTTAATCAATACTAATAAAGGGAGAACAATTCCCTAATTTATTTACTTTCTCCCTTTTACTGGGATTGTACATGTATCTTTGAAGGATGAATGAAAGATTTAAGTAGTAAGGCACTTTAATTTGGCAATTATTCACAACTGTTTAGTGGTAATATTAAACACTTTATGACGAAAATAAAACTCGAATTAATACGAGAATTATACCTTTGAGTTACAAACAAAGTTGAGTTAAAATAATCAAAAAGTTGGATGCTGTTAAAGAGCATATAGTAAACCTACAATTAACATACAAATTATCAAAGTATGCTGTTTGAATATGCTGCGCTGAAACTGACAGTAAAATTTTCGTAAAATTTTGTTCCAAAAATAGGTCATGATTTTTCGTATAAGCTGCATATGAGTTTCACATTCATTCGCAATGAAATGTTACGCCACTTTACTTGTCATGTTTTCATTTTTCTTCGTCTTCACGTGAGCATTCAGGCGTTTGGCGCTTTGTTGGAGGGTGTCTGGAATACAACTTTTCGAAACATATTCAGCAATTTTTAAGTGCTTTTCTACAATTTTTTTAGATATACCTATATATTTTATGCAAATCTATTTTTTCTATTTCCACCCCTTCAAAAACTTAGGTTTTATTTATGACAAAAAAATAAAACGTGACACAAATAACTCATTTTGACTAAATTATGTACGTGCTTTTGTATAACAAATATCGAACCTATCGAAGCTATGGCAGATTTACTATAATATGCTTCTGCGGAATTTTGTTTTTCGTTTCTCTCTTTTTAAGTAATTTAAATATAAAATTAGACACATTATGTTTTAAGACCGTGTAGACATTTTTTAGTGCAGTTAACAAGTTTCAAATTCGAAAATTGCCAATTGCGGCTAATTGTTATCCTTTAAATAAAAAAGTATAATTTTGAGGCTTTTTCGATATAAAAATGCACATTCTCGGGGTATTTGAAGTTATTGATTAATCGAAAACATATACATATTTATCAACTTCAATGTGATGCAAAATCGCGGAGAAAAATTTTATTTGAAGAATTGAATAAGACTAATTACAAATTTGTGTTACATATAAAGTAAAATATGGTATACCTAACATCGTGAATACTGAATCAAAGATTTACAATTTAATTAAAAATAATTAAATTTAGCCTCAAACTATAAGGAATTCCGTAAATTTTTTTTATCATCTCTAATTGTGCAAAATTGACTTTATCAAAATTGTACAACTCCGTCAGAACTTTGCAAATAAAACGTGCCCTTGCTAATTTACAACGCCTCACATTTAACGACAAGTTTGAAGGTTTTGAAAACTGGCTGACTGTTGATTGAGTAATAAGCGCTACTAAAATTCAACCCGGCCCTCGGGAACAGGAAAGTGCGGGACGGTGGGATTTATTGAGGCGAAATGAGATGGAAACGTTCCCTGAAATCTCCTAGTAAAAGTAAACAATATCCCGCCGGAGGCTCCTACCAACCTACATCCAGAGCAACTGTAGATTTATTCAAAATTAAAGGCAATTCCCTCTAAAGATAAAACTTTTAATTAACAAATTAAACGACTCCACCGTCGGCCTCCAGATGATTTGTACGTTACGTACGTTTGTGACAAACATTCGAATCGACCAGGAGTAGCCAGAAATAGTTATCGATTTTATATGGACGTAGGGTTCGCCGGGGGCTGGTAGTGATTTAGTAATGGAACACGAAAAGGTAATTTCCCCATGCCATGTGGAGGTGGCAGCGGTCCTCTTCCTGTGTCAATTTCAATTATCGCTCATCTTTCAGGAGGGTTCGGAGAATGCCAGATAAAATTCCATCTATACACACCAAATAATTTACCCTTAAGATGGGATAAAATTTAGGCTAAAACTCAAGCTCTCTCCTGTCAGCATTAATGACAGGATACAGCTGGGGGAAATTGATGTCAATTCGGGCCAGCAGGGAAAGCAAATAAATGTCCTCTGCTATTTATGCTGTACGGATTTCTGCTAACTGTGCGCTAGAAGAAGGCCTGTCTCAAATGTATTCATTTGTCTAATTAAGATCCGAACGAGATTCCTTCTGATTGTCCTGATTTTCTCAGGTATCTCACTCAAGAGCTAACCTCTGCACATGATGTCCCATGGTATGGGATCGGTTTTTAAAGTTAAAACAATAGTTTTTTAGGGAAAATACGAAAATTAGGTCTCAGCCACAAAAAGATTATGTTATCCTTTGAACAATTTCGGTCTTTGTGAAACTTTCATCTTTCCACCATTTATATATTCATCTTTCCACCATTATAATTAATTTATAGAATTTAAAGATAGAAAATCTTTCTGTTAAAAGTTAAAGTCTTTTAGAACTCTTTGATAACGAGTTTGAAAGCAAATATCTCGAGAATGAGGATTTAGAATCAAAAGGTCCTAAGACATCTTTTGTTGTAAATTTCAGCTTAGTAGGTATATAAAATTAGGATGGAAGGTCCATGATATCCAGATAGACAGACAAACGGATGGACAGAAACCATAATTAGCTTTAGAATAATGAAAATGGTATTAAGAAATAATTGCATTACTCAAACATGAAATAACATGAACTTTTTCTGCTAACAATTTTTTTTAGAAGTACATCAGTATTCTGTGAAAATAATTAAAACTATAGTTAAATACGTCACCCGGATCAAGTCTGTTTCTCTAAGGAGCTGTTTCTACCTTTTTACCAGAAAGATTAAGATTATTTTTCGAGGTATCGCATGATACTGCTTAATTTTTATAAAATTATTGCTAAAAGGGCAAACTTCAAAATGAATGTAAGAGCTTGAATAGAAAATAGAATCCTTATCTACATACAGGGTGTCCGGTAAATGAAGGATAATCCTGCAACTGCGATGAGGGTAGACCATGTCCTACTATATGCTAGAATTTTAGTTTAGTAAAAGTCCTACGGTTTTCGAGATATTAATTTTTTTATTTTTTTTTGAAAAAACCATCCACATTCAGTTTATTTAGTTTATTTTTTCGTCCTTGAAATGGTTGTCCTTGAAATGGTTACCTTCATCAATTTAAATTAACATAAAAAAAAATTAAAAGAGAAATGTGAAACAATTTAGCATTTTAAAATTGGCATTTATCAAGCAACTTTTTAAAGTGATTGGTACGGTTCACTTACATAGTTACATTTTTTTTTGTATGGAAATTTTTCATTACAATTTTTTTTGGAGTATTTTGCAACATTTAAGGTAAAAACGAAATACTGTTTTAGATGACACATATTATCCGTTAATACTGTAAAAAAAATTGACTGTAAAAAATTATAATTTGTGGAAATGGCGTGACAAAAACTGAATGTGGATGGTTTTTTCAAAAAAAAAAATAAAAAAATTAATATCTCGAAAACCGTAGGACTTTTACTAAACTAAAATTCTAGCATATAGTAGGACATGGTCTACCCTCAGCGCAGTTGCAGGATTATCCTTCATTTACCGGACACCCTGTATATAGCAAATTTAAACATCAGTAACTACTTAATATTTATTTAGTAAATAACACATTAATTTGTTTCTTTTCAGATGAAAAACCAATCACAGGAACTGGATGTAATGCTATAGTTTCACTATTTTGAATGGCTCACTCAAACCGGAAAAATCGGAATTATCATGGAACAAATTGATTGCCCCTGGAGACAACTACCAGATACTCTGGTAAGTCATTTTTATTCGTAGATTTTCTATTATGTTACATTTTTAAATATTCCTCCAAATAAATATTTTTGTTTTATTTAAACTGATTCCGTACGCGATAAGGTGAAGGTTAACCACCTTAAACTTAAAACATTTGGAGTCTCTACTAAAAGTTAGAAAAAGTAAAAGCACTCTGTTTTTAATATTATTAGATTTTGATACAGTCAAAATAATTTTAACTCTTAAAAGGAATTTTATGACTTTTCAGTAAATAGCTCATAAAAGTTCAAAGTAATTCAAAACTTTAATTTAAAGTTTCTTAAACTTTTAAAAATAAATATTGTGAAATTTCTATGCAAAGCATTATAGTCGAAGTTGCTTATCAACAGCTTTAGGATATATCTTAAAATAATAGAGATTCTGCCACCTATACGTAACAAAGTTCTTCAAATTCATGATACAATGTTTCTTATGAAATAAACTGGACTTTTTTGGAAATTTTTAATGCCAAGGGCAAGACAAGGGCCCCTAGAGAGCTATTCAGAAAGTATTATTCTAGCAAACTCAAACAAAATTTAATTCATGCAGGCGGACCTATTTGCCATGAATATTTAAGTAAACTTCTTAAAATTCGTCTGTCGTATCGGGCTTCATCTCATTCCTCGAATTTGAAAAAGGAGGCATTGATATAGATTTCATTAGCATTATTTAGCAAGGCAATGGACTAGGGCATGGGTATAGATATTTTGAATCTTTGAAATTATTCCAACACATGCAAACGGCGAGAAATGCAAATTGAACCTTAATTAAAATAACGCAAATCGAAATCCTGTCAATTAAGTGTCTGAGTATCTGGCACCTTTTATGTGCATGGCGAGGTGTAAAATGGATGAGACCGCCGCATGTCATTACGCAGATTAGATATCAAAAGTTGCCGTCTACTTCATCAGACCCTGAGCCCCAACTACGAGATGAATTTTCTTCATTTCCCTGAGAGTGTCAATAATTCTCCGTCGTTCGAAATCAATACCTAGCCTGATCAGAATTCAATGCGGGTCTCCTGGAGGAAAGCCATTTATCATGTTTACGGAGTACACATTTAGATAAAATCTGCAGGGATTAGGGAGTACGTTTCTTTTGCATTTGATAACGCGATTCCCAGGGCCTTCTCCTTTTTTTTCCGGTGACTAAGCTCACCACAGATGGCTTAATGTAAAAATCACAATTGCTTCGGAAATTGACGAGATTTGCATTTATAATTTTCTTTAAGAGCACCACTGTCAAACTTGACAGCGTTTTACTGCTTCTAAATAGAAATAAGGTTGAGGGTTTCGGATACGATTGAATTTAACGGATACGATTGAATTTAACCATTGGATAAGAACCTTGGTAATTGAAAACGACGTAACACGTTTTATTGAAATAATAGATATATTGGGGATTACATATACAATATATCTCTACCAGTTTGGGAGACTTACATATATTTCTTTTGATCTACCCTATTGTTATTTTCAAAACAAACAATGACTGAATACAACGCATTTAACCGCTGTTACCTTTTCCATGCTCATATGGAAAAGTCCTGACAAATTTATCCTTTTACAAACACAAGTTATCCAGGTGTTCGATGGATTTATCTTTTGGTATCTAAAAAATTTAAATGAAAGTCAGTAAATTGTCATTTGTGTTATTATCACATACTCTTCCTAAATATTTTTCCTTCATTATAATTTTTTGTAATTTTTTTTTATTGTAGTTACAATCTTACACATTAATAACCTTTTTGAAATTTTTGTGAAGCCGAGGGAATCACGCAATCCATACAGAAAATTCAATGCCTCATTATGAATATTTACGACAGAGAAACCAAACGCCATAGAGATTAAATCGGTTTTATTTCTCAGATGCAAACACAGCGCTCTCGAAAACCAGGCCCATATAACGCCCATTATTTTTTAAACCTGTTTGCTTTAGAAAACTATGACTATTCTTAAAAATATGTATAAGAAAGTGAACAGGTTTATACTTCTTGTATTAGTTACTTGCTAATAGGTATATAGTTTACACATTCACTGTCAATTACGAGTACGTCCGTAATTGGCAATAGCTGAATATTTGGCTGAATATGCTCTCGGCAGCGAATGAGCTAAAATCCTATTTTAGGCGAAAAAAAGGGTAAAGGAAGTTTGAAGAACTAGGACATGACTTTTTAATAATGTGGGATTGAATATTAACCCTTAAATTGTTTAATAATGAATTTGAAATATGTCTTCATTATATAAACACAAAATTGTTTATGTAACCACTTTCAATCTATACAAATTTTCCTATATACCTAAGTAAATGTCTACACATTCTTTACATACATTCTTTATAATTAACGAAATGACAGTCATAAATTTATCGCCCGCCCGCTAAACAGTGCTGAATAAACTTTTTAGGGACGCCAGAATGAATTTATGAGATTTTGATTAAGACTCTCTCAAAATCTGAATATTTAAAGTTCACCTTGTATGGGAAATGAAAGAGATTTTCATATGGAATTCGCGAAATCTAACAGAATCTTAATGTTTTACGGAAATGGAATCATTCTATAAAGTCCTCTCTGTTATGAAATTGTAATAATAAACCTTAAAAATTATTCGAAACGTCTTGTATTTTACAGACATATTTTTTGTCCTGGTATACTGAGAAAAATTTAGCACTTGTTTCATGCTTACGTGCATATATATATAATAAAAATTATGCATACATACTGGGTAAATTTAAATAAAAATCTTGTTTTATTTTTGCTGATTTTATATTTTCCAATTTTGATACAATTTCCAATGTCCGTGTTACATAATATAAGTTTTAAAATATTCTCCCAATGTGCAAAATAACCTTTCCGAAATAAAATTCAGACTTGTTACGCGTGTGAAGTTCGCTATTCTGATGTTTTAAAATTACCATAAATTTTTTACTTTTGCCGAACTCTTCAGATTGCTGAGGTCGACCACTGGTAGGACAGTTAACGCTGAGGTGATTGTGACGCAGTTGAATCCACACGTGTGGAATAAAAATAATAAAAGTGAAACTGCGTCCTTTGATGGCGTCGCCCACATTAAAGATATTCCGTGACACCCGGTGAATATGAAGTACATGACTTCACTACAAATATCTCGATATCAAAACTGAATGTATCGTTTTTCGGAAAAACAAGTTTAATAAGTACGCCCTGAACCTTTACCCGAAAATAACTCAAGTGTGAAGAGGAAACGCACATATTTGGTTTTGCCTTATACGCGTTCGGTTTTAATATAATTAATGACCTAGCTAAGATTCACCTTAAGCCTCGTCTTCGAAGATTAATTGTTGCCTGAGTAGGTTCATTAAGGATTCTTTAATATACTAAACATCCATCAGATTTACATTTAGGGGATAATGAGAGGAATAATTTCGGTAATTACACACATGAAGAATTACCAACAAAAGCCATGACCATCAAATCCTTGAGAGTTTCTTTGAATTTTCTGGAAAACTTTTTTAATTATGTTAATCGTTGAGTTGAAAAGAATGTGTAGGAGTCCTTGTGAGACAAAAAAAAAAGCAATCTGAGGAAATGTGGCCAATGTAACAGCACAGCACATATCCTTAATTCTTCTTAAATAGTCAAATGCTTTACTTACATAAGAAAGAATATCCACTGAAATAATATCAAACATTTGAATGTGCGCCTGAAATAATATTAAACATTTCAAGTCCCCAACCATACGAAGCTGTGAATGCTTCACAATTTTTGGCACGTGCCATACATTGTACATATGCAAGTATTTTTAATGTCGGGCATAAATTCATGCAAAATAATTAGCGAAGTCACGTATTATTCATAAAATATTATTTCATTCCAGTGGGCAAAGTGTTTTTAATTACAAAACATGGCTTTTTTCACTTTTCTATATCAAAATGTACAAGTTACATTAACCAAAATGAATTGGTTAATTTTGATTTGTTATGGTTGTTTTGGTAGTATAAGGACTTTTTTAAAACGATTTTCCATTTGAACTGCTCCTCTTCTTATCCTCTCCTTATCCGCTGTAATCGAAAAGAGGCAATTTTACTATTGATAGAATTTAGTTAGCTTGATCTATTTTTTTGTATTTATTACTGATTTTAGAGTCTATGAGGGCATTTTCTAAAAAGATTTCAAATGTTACACGCTCCTCCACTGAATCTGCATTATCCGCTGTGGTAGGAAAAAGCAAATCTTTTTGATTTCTTCACATATTTCTATCATATTTTAATTCTTTAAACAATTATCCTTGTCGACAATTTCGTGGCAATTAATTTGTTTTTTAAATAAGACATAATACAAACATATCTAAGAATCTCTTTGAGTTTTATTTTTCGTTTTCTGTTTGACACTTTCTTTATTTTTTAAGTAGCAGCTTTTGAACAATAATAACACTGGTCAACAAGGAATTCATTAGGTTTTGAATAGATCGCGAATATATAAACGAAAATATGAATGCAAAGTTGGGAAGAAAATTTCAAAAATTCGTTTTTAATACATTTTTGAAAACTATTTTTGATAGCTTTAGTTTTGTATCTTGTGGAAAAGTTTAAGATTAATGGTTAAATG
This sequence comes from Machimus atricapillus, assembly GCA_933228815.1. Classification (NCBI taxonomy): domain Eukaryota; kingdom Metazoa; phylum Arthropoda; class Insecta; order Diptera; family Asilidae; genus Machimus; species Machimus atricapillus. Next base: position 2,681,821 of record OW121788.1, on the reverse strand, counting down.
TGCAGTAGTTGCGTATTTTATAGAAATAGCTCAAGGTTCAGGATTTTATTTAAGCCACTTTCAGTTCTAGCATAATATTAATTTCTGAATTCGAAATCTATAGAAAAAAATTGTTGATCAGTTTAATTTTGTCATACTTCAGAGAGGGTTCTGAAACCACCGGATTTCAACTAATTAAAATTACACAAATATGTAGTTCGAGCATTTCGTGATATGGAATATTGAAATAAATGGAAATTAGAATAAATATTTGGTAACAAATTGAATTATTTTACCACGGATACAGTAAACAATTTAATTTTTAAATTGAATAGTCATATTTGATTTGATTTGATTCAACTCGCTGTGTACATATATTCGACTCGCACACTTCTATGCTTTAAATTATATTAGATTGATTAAAGCTGAAATCCAAATGAGATCTGTGAATGCGGAATGATTAGGTGGGATGACGTTTCATTTTCACGCAATTATCCTCGTGCGGCGAGCGTGCCATAAATCTTCTATTTAACCAAGTCGTACGCTTCCGAGGGGCGAAAATAATTTATCCGAGTGAAAATGGGTTATTTGGCTAAAAGGATGAATTAGCAAGGTTTTGCTGCGCCGAGTACGTCTAGAGACGCTCGCAGTAGTGTCATCAAATTGAGTTGATTAGTTCTTGATGAAGTAAATAGAAACGCTAAAACAGAGCACATTTGTGTGTGCTGAAGAAACAACGAGCAAATTCCTTCGTTAATGTTCCTCCATTTCATTAAAGTCGGGCCACTCTTCGAGAGTCTTCTTCTACGGATCCAAGGACGCCGGAAGGGTCACATAAAGGAAAAACAATTAATTCGGGGAAAAATAAACAAGAGAGGACTAGAAACACAATCGTAAAACGCAGAAATTGTTTTTAGTACCCCCTAAAGAGGTGACAAAAGTCCTTCGAAATATGCACGAGACGCTCCCGTTGAAATAATAATTTTCAAGACGCCTAAGAATAAATTTTACCCCCCTCAGAGATGCTCATTTGTATCGAAGGGGACTTTTATACTGTATTAGTTCAGTATATCTTAAATTGTGGTACTTTCTAAATTTCTAGAAAATTAAATACGGTTGCCTAGCTCACAGTTTAAAAATGGACAATTTTTCTCCAATAACATATGAACAAACATATTATGTAAAATAAGTATGAAATAACGAAATATGTACTTAAAAGAATTATTAAATGTTACTAATTTGAGCACTTACAGACTTTTCAGTACTATAAAGTCCTAACTTTTACTTTTACTCAATTGCAAAAATCAATGAAACTAAAATAGTAATTATTTTGTATTTTGTAAGTAATTTTCGAATCCATCTAAAATTTGTCCTTAAAATAAATAGAATTTAAATGTTATTTATCGATCACTAAGTTGAGATCATTTCTGATCATGATGTAAACTTTTTACTATGTGTTTTTTAGGGTTTTCCATAGTACGGAGTCCCCCAGTGTGTAGGACCAGCGTTTTGCATTAATTCTTCGAACTCCTTTTCTATTTTTGAAAACGGATATATTGTACCACACCAACATAACCAAGAGACAAACAATTGATGAACTTATTTCTATCAATATTTACTCGTTCAATACAATATTCTCATTGCTGAAAATATCTGAAATCTTCTTATTACCTTTTACCTTGAATGAAATGTGATTTTATTCACATTTATAAGATGCTCATTAGAAATCGTAAACAAAAAGATTTTAAATAAAACTTGATAAGATTTGTTGAGGAGTTACATAAAAAGCTTGAGTATTGGATCGAACATAGGGACCCCTCTTGAAAAGTTCCAAAGAGCTCCATATTCCAGGTATGTACCAAAAGATAAACGAAAACCTTTTTGAACCAAGGCTATTGATAAAAATAACAACACTTAAGAGTTACAAAATTGTACGATCAAAGTCATTCTTGCAGAAATACTCGACTTCACCCTCTGAATCACTAAGCCGAAATTTATCTATTTAGTTCACAACAAGTTGGCGAAATGTTCATGTTCCAAAATTGGAACACCGGGAAAAATGGGCAAAGCTATTATGGCTAAATTATGCTATTTAGATCTCCATCAACGCTTCCGAACGTTGAGTGTGGGTTTTGCGCACAACCTGAGTGAAAAGAGAAGTGTGATTTTGACCGAATACCCAGAGGAATACGATAGAAATCTAACACTTTATGGGGCGCCTCATAATCTATTGGAATGCTGCCCTCGTTTAATGTGGTCATTCAATTTCAGTATTTCATATTCGTCGAATTAAATGCGATTCAGGTTCCCTCGAGCATGCACTTCCTGTGGGATCCATACGTTTTCATACAGCTGCAAATAGAACTTCCTGCGAATTCCCTGCATCCTGCACCACTCACCGTTCGAAGTGCAATGGCGGAGGGTCAATTAATTGAATGGAGATTGATGTGTTAACATTAATTGAAATTTGTGTTTTGCATCTAAGTGAACCAAAATAGACTGTAATCAAAGCGACGAGAGTCCACCTAGTTAGAAATGCGATACAATTACTAGTCCTGTATGGATTTGTTTACTCCTCGAACCTTTCTGTAAATAGGTAGATTTGGCTTTTGAAGTCTTAAATTTAAAGTTGATGCATATATGTATGTATTCGTATATACATAAGTCTAAACACATGTGTGTACCTTCTCGGAAAATTTCTTTAGCAATAGTATCTGAAGCAAAGTTATATTATAGCATTGAAAAAACTAAAGTTGTAAGTACCCTTGTAAGCTTTTAATTCTATTCTCTTATATAATAATAATATCATTTTTTTCATATTTAGCTGAGTTTTTAGTTTGTCTTTTATAATGGTTTTGATGTTAAAACGGTAAACCGAAGAAATAATAATAATAGCTCCTATATCTTTATAAAATCAGTTTTTCAATAAAAATTAATTCCGTATTATTTTATGTTTCCATCCCTTAATGAAAGCATAATTGAAAAATCATTCAGCAAATTTATCGCTTAACTTGCCCAAATATTGTTTAATTTATTATTTTACCTTTTTACAAATAAGCTGAGTATATTTACTCAAATAACAAATTGCTCAAATAAAATTTAGGTGCAATTGTGTTGTCGGAGGAATTACTATATATGTACATACATTAAAAAGTGTTTACCGATTATTGGAAGTTAATAAAGAAATAAAGATAAATGAATTAAAAAGCATGAAAATTCAAGTAGCACAAATTTGCTTACCAAATTGAACCTTAAGGGAATTAAATACCTAGTAAAATCGATGTCATAATCCATTTCATATATGTATGTACATATGTTCCAAAATGTATGTCATCAATTACATAAGGTTATGGTAATATAAAAATTTAATGTTTATTCACTGCAGTTTGGCCAGCCTACTAACAATCACGAAAATATTTTTACACGAAAAGGTCGTAGGTGAAGATAGTTAGAACATAGAACGTTTGTAGAATATTTTATGTTCTGGAGGAAAATTGTCACGTTTTTGAGGATAATTTATCATCGTCTGCCTGCCTGTGCATTAGAAATATTAAAAGCAATTTCTTGTACCTGAAGGATGTCAATAAAATAGAACTACCAGAAATATTGACATTTTCCGACCAAATAAAATAAATGATATCCCTTATCATACGAGTAAATTATATATTATATCAGAGCAAATTATATTCTCAGCACAAAATACCTAATCAAATTACCATCATTGTTTATCATCAAATTAAGTTAAACATGTTCACTTTAAGCGCCTTTAACGTTAAAGCAAATAAGACATAAATTAAGCAATCTTGTTACACTGAAGACAATAATTAAGCAATTTAATTTTTGAGTTATCGAATTTTGGTTGTAACTTTACACACAGCGAGTAACGAACGCCTCTAAAGATATTTTAAAAATTAAATTGTTCTCTATTGGTAATAAAAATTCAAATTTACCGGCAATCACAATTGATGGGTGAAATGATTCTATATTTAGTACTTAGTCTTAACCAATCCTTATATTTTTAGAAATAAGATCTACACAATACTTCGAGTTGCTAAACGTTTGAAATTATCGAAAATCTCATTAATCACGGTGTGTATGATGGCTTTTTTTTTTGGAATGTTCAATGATCTGATGCAAACTGAAATCTATGACTATGGAATAAGTTAAAATTCCATTAACAAAACTCGAATGATTGATTATCCATCCGGCTTGGTTTAACTTAAAGTTGATAGGTTTATAAACTTTCTGAATCATTGAACGAGCATACGAACATCTTTCATATTTGAAAGATCACTAAATACAATTTTTGTCATTATTCGATAAATGCATTTTTTGATTTTTCTAAGGAAAATTATTGAAAAATTAATTGAGCCCAACATTTTGTTAAAACTCGATATTTTTTGAATAAGTGATCTTTAAAGAATTTTTATTATTTACGATTTATGATTATTTTTGTCTTCTTTTATATAGGAAAATTAAAAGATTGGAAAACCCCTTAAGAGAGGTTAGAAGGTTAAAGGACAAAAATCGATTTTATTCTTTCATTTCCTTTGTTGTGGAGCGTTATTTCATTTTATATTGAGGTAAAAAAGGAATTGATTTTCTGTAATTCTAGACGTTTCCTATGAATATGGAAATAGAAAGTAAAAATGAAATACGTCTCTCTGTGTTCTCATTTTCTTTATGTACATAAATAAAATATCAAATGTCATATAAATTGCGAAATTTAATATTTCACTGTTCACAGCAAGTGAAAGAAGTTTAATACCAAAATGCGGACTTCTAGATGAGCGAAAATAACCTGACAATTTTAATAACATATGTATGTATAGTAACTAATCTTGTTTCAAGATATTGAAGAATGCATTGAGCTTTTTAATTAAAGAAACCAATAAAATTAAATACATAGCGAAATTTTGTTTTGTGCATAAATGTTATGACTACTCATTGCTAACTTTGAGCATAGGTTTTATAACGCTTTCCTATGATTCTTTCGGCTTTCTAAATTGAATTGGATTCTTTCATTTACCCCTTTTGCAGTTGTAAGCTGCATTGCGCTACAAAAAATATTTCTTTGAATCACACTGAAACTTCAGGAAAGTTGCTTCTTGTATTGTGTTTCAGGGAACTTCACAACGAATGGTGCTTTCTATTTTCAACCCTATGTTTTCTTTTGAAATGAAATGTGTCACGTTCCCTGGCCATTCAGAAAAAAAAAAAATTGGATTCACTCCCACACACTAAAAATATCTAAGGGTGTGTGTTTGAACTGTTTGAATTGAGTTCATTTCTACCAATTTACCTTTTCCGTTCTATGCAACGTTTACAGAATTCAAATCATATTTAAGTTGTGAATCAAAACTATTCTTGCTTCCGAGATTTCATCCACGTTCTGAATCAGTTTAAATTAAATTTAAGATTTGTGTCTCCTTCCAATTAAAGTATAATTTTCAATTTTACATTTCCAGATGGTGAACACGTACAAGATTCTTCCGTTGGAACAATTACGTCATGAATGAAACGGAGTGTGATAATTTAATAGAAACTGTGAAATGGACGGAACCAGGAAGTCTCATCTCATTAGCAATCCTCGAATTCATAAATGTCCTAGTTATTGTGGGAAATTGCTTAGTTATTGCAGCAGTTTTCTGCTCTAACAAATTGCGTAGTGTTACAAATTTTTTTATTGTCAATTTAGCTGTAGCTGATTTATTGGTCGGCCTAGCTGTTCTTCCATTTTCTGCTACGTGGGAGGTTTTTAAGGTAAGTTTATTCATAGTTAAACCCTCTATTTTCAAAATATTAACTTAATTTAACACTATTTTGTGTGAAAATGAGCTGTTTAAGTTGTTAAAATGTAGTCCGCCGTAGGAAATTATAAATCCTAACGCTCCCAAAACAGCCCAAATGAGGCACGGTGCGCATAGTGTCCAAATAAGTTTATTGCCATAAAAGTTATCAATGCAGAACATTCCGAATGAAACCAATTGAGCATCATTCTTCAACATCACCGGCAAACACTTGTAGAGTCTAGACCTAGAATTTACTCTTGTCTACGACCAATAAATTTCAAAATATTTGGGAAAAACTTTCGAAAGGACTTTTGTAGCTCAAAGTTTTCTTCAAAGTATATTTTGAGATTAAATTATGCGATCTTTCTTCATTACACCCTAGACTAGAATATTAAGATTTTTTTAAATTAGAACAGTCCGTGTCATTTTATCTGATTCGGGAGTGTTCTGCGTCTAAATGAATCTTGACGCAGGTAATTTTGTGATATTTGCGCTTTTACGTCTATATCATCATCTTCAAGTTGTTTCTTAAGTAGCTTACTGGAGCGAAAGAGGAAAAAGACATTTAGATTGCGAAAAATTTGTGAAAAATTATTCATTTGAAAAACATTTTACCAACTTACCGTGTCTAATAAAATAAACTTTTCATGAAAGGGTTCTTTCTTGCTTTTGTTAACAGATATTACCTTAAAACTTGAGGTCATCCAGAAAAAAAAGGGAAAATCTAAAATGAAATGGAACGAGGATTTCTTTTTTATAATTTTCTTGATTCCATTTCTTATGTAGCGCTTTCTGTAGCTTATTCATGAGAAACTTTAGACGGGATGCGCACCTACATAATTTTGTCCTGAAGATTTCCAAAGAATTTTCCTTTTTGCCAATGTAAATAATGTAAAGATCTCTCTTTGTGAAAAGGAAAATAAAAGCATCAGTGAAATGAAAAATTTTCTATCCGCTAAATCGATCAATTTACTTTTAAATCCAATTTGCTGCAAGTGTCTTTTAAATTTGTTTATTATCACTCAATGCCACTGTCAGAGAGCTGTGACCTTTCCATTAATCAAACAAACTTGCATTATGTCGTAGGTGTTGTAGGGTTTTTGATGGAATTCATCAAATTTTATTTAATCTATGTCACTTTGTCCTATTTTCAATTATCCTGGTCTATCCCGAAGCCCATTGTAATTTTAGAGCTTATAGCGACCGAAAAGAGAATGGCTTAGTCGAAATTGAAATCAATCTTTCTTTTCACTTGCAGGTGTGGATATTTGGTGATTTGTGGTGCCGAATATGGCTCGCTATGGACGTGTGGATGTGTACCGCATCAATTCTGAATTTATGCGCCATATCCCTCGACAGGTATGTCGCTGTCACTCGGCCAGTAACATACCCCAGCATTATGTCAACAAAAAAGGCTAAGTCACTCATAGCTGGCATATGGGTGCTATCATTCGTTATCTGCTTTCCACCGCTCGTTGGATGGAAGGATCAAAAGGTTCGTATATTATACTTGTTACGAAAGCAAAATATGTAAGCTTTTTTCCCAAATAAATTGCCCTATTTTTGCCCTATGAAGACGACAATGATATTCGTACGATTCCATTTTACTCGTATAATGTGACTGGCACATTAACCGCTGTTGTCGTCTACTTTATTTCGGTGTCTAAATAAAGGTATTTGCAAAACGTGTCTACTCCGCAAAAGATTTATTTGAAAAGGCGATTAATTTATTACTCTCCTAGGCGTCGTGTCGTTACGCTAGTACAAAACCTTTGTTTCTGATATTATTTATCCTGATATTTGTTTTCATAAATTAATTTAACGCGAAAAACATGTTAACAATAAAGGAAAGTAAATATAAGACGACTTCACATAAATTCTTTTTGGTGTCTAACGAATAACTAGAATTTATAAATTGGTTTTTTTGATTGCTCAAAAGAATATCTGATTATTCAAGTTATTTGAATATGTTTCAAAGACTTAAAAGAAGGATATGTTTAAAAAAAGTCGATTGTTTTTTAAATGTTTAAAAAAATTTATATCTCAAGAATATCCGGTAACAAATTTTAAGTCGAAATTCTAAGAATTATCCATCTCACATATGTATGTATAAGCTCGGAACTTCTTTGGTGCGGTGAACATAAAATATTCTGAAAAATACCACTTTTTTTAACTTTCTAGTTGATATGTATGTATGTGCCAGTTCTTTTTTTTGATCTTTTGCATTTGTCTATTTCGTTACTTATCGCAAAAATATACGTAGAAACTACATTATTGATATTTTGAATATTACACCAGCATAACATATTTCTATATACTATATTTTACTCTTATTTCTTATTGATTTATTCTTAAAATAAAAACCAAGTTCTTCATGAGCCTTTCGAATTAAAAAAAGCTAATTAATATACATATGTATATACACTAAATTAAACATATGTATATGAAAATTGTGATTATATAAAAGTCGTCTTACTTCTGTAGCATAAATTGATGAATCCGAATATTTTAAAGTGTTTAACATTTTGAATAAAAAGGAACTCAAATTTCATCGTATCATCTTTTTTTATGATATGGAATGTTGAAAACTATGTATTGAAAACTCTTCGAGTTATCGTGCAGATGGTATTGAAAAACATAGTCTCGAGAAAAAAGAATTTGAAGTTTAATGCTTGTAATTGTAAATATTAGCTACCACTCGAGGCCATATTTATTGTTTATAATTTCGTTACTGATTTTTTTTTATATATTTTTAGAAGTATATAGAATAATAAGTCAATACTAAAAATATAATCTCTTTTTTTTTAATTTTGGAATTTTGTACCCCTTATATTAATTTATCATCTTAAATGTTCAATTTTGCATTTTTGGAATAACATGTTCATTCACTGTTTTGAAATAGCCAAACGCATACCTTCTTCAAAATAAGTACAATTAATACATATACATAATATACTGTTTTAGTTAGAGTTAGTTAGGTAGAAGTCATTCGAAAACTAACTAAGCATTTCTTTTATAACTATGCCAAAAATGTGACTGTAACATGTGTCCTTTTAAAAATTGATCATACCATAGATATTTAGATAAAATTTCAACATAGTTATTTATTTTTCTATTTGAGAAAAATAATTTTATTTGTAATTTTCAGTCAGAGGCTGACCTGACCTACAGCAGGGGAAATCATACGCTTCTTTACGCCATAACTGAGTCAACGCCAGTTCCACGGCCTTGTCCTTGGAAGTGCGAGTTGACGAACGACCGAGGCTACGTTCTTTACTCAGCCCTAGGCTCGTTCTACATCCCGATGTTTGTCATGTTGTTCTTCTACTGGAGGATCTACCGAGCGGCGGTCAGGACGACGCGGGCGATCAATCAAGGATTCAAGACGACCAAGGGTAAGTGCACCCTCAATATTTTTATACTATTTTCTTCACTATTTCAATTCGGATTTATATATTTTTTCAAACTTTATTCGCTTTCTTTTTCTCAAGTGTATATTTAAAAAACATTCAGTAACCGAAATTTCGTTAATTATATCAAGCTGAGGTTTTAAATAAACCCCAGGCATGCGAAAGTGCATGTTTAAATTTATGAATCTCTTTCTACAACTTCAATTTGTCTATAAAACTTTTTTAAAGTCTCATTGTCTTTCATTAAATTTTATAAATATATAAGATTGGCGGATCATTAAATAAAATTGTTTTATTAGCTTGTTCAACTCTAGATGTGAATAATACATTTTTCTGATAAAATAGTGTACAAAACGAATAATTGTCCCAATTTAACATTACTCCAATTTAATTAAGAAAAATTAAACTAAAAGAACCTTATCATTTTAAATTATTTGGGATAATAATTCTTCATGTACATGTCTAGGGTTTTCGTATATTACATAAATTTATGTAGATATAAAAAGCAAATTTTGAATGAAATTAGAAGTGAAAGGATTTTGCAATGTATTTTTTAGAAGAACGTTGATTGGCAGTATGGAGAACGTAAGTTTTAATTAAATTAAAACTATAAAAAAATGTGTAGTTTGTGTATAAAAATAGAATAAAATTGAAGGCATTGTGTTTGGTTATAAATAGTATAAATATGTTAAATATGGAAACAAGAAATTTAGATTTATGAATATGTTATTTTAAAAGGCTAGACCACCTTAATTGTAGTGATAAATTTTGTACATATTTAAATATGTTATTATAAATTTTGACCTAAGATATTTTATACTGATTTTGTGGAAGTGATGGTGCAAAAGTGAAATTTTTATATTATGTGTTAAATTTAACTAGGGCATGTATTAAAAAATCTCAACAAAGTCAAAAGTCCTGAAAAATAAGGTGAAAGAAATTACACTGGATAAGATTTTTGCAGTGAACAGAAAGTTGTAACAAACTATTTTTTCGTAAGTCTTACTAGTTTTATTCATGATAGTGATCATTTTAATGCATTGTGAATATTTCATTAAAAACTCATCGGCCAAAAGTCCTATTCTTTAGCAGCAACATTCATTTTTGTTAACAAATTTCAATAAGGTTTGTTGATTGGCTCAAAATATGGGTTTAGTTTGAAAATGATTGAAGTCGATCAATAAAACGATCTATAGTGATATAATTCCTGTAAGGACTTGAGGTTCAATTTTCGTATCACATAAAATGATCTCGATATAATCAACTTGACTATAATTGAGAAAATGTTAAGATTTATCTGTTAACACGTAGTGTATTTAAATAAAAGTGAAAATTATTCTTCACACGCAAAAATGATACTTTGCGTGAAATAGTTTCTTTACCGGAACCGATGGTTTGCCGATTTTTTAAAATTTAAAAGAACTCTATTCGCATGATTACGCAGTATTTCGCATTAAAAGCATTTTTTTCTAAGCTGGTAAGCCTCAGCAGAACCCAGTTAGTAACAACTTCTTTCTAACTACCCAGTGGCGACTTGTTTACTTGTTGCGACTTGTTTACTCAAATTTCGGCCGGATCACGCCACGGCGTCTGTTCTTGGCTCAGCTTCACTTGTCACCGGTACTTCGAGGCGTGCATTTACATATTTGCATTCGGTACCTACGCGTCGGGTGATAATAATCAGAAATTGCATTTTTTAGTAGAAATTAATTTGTTAATTTAGGAATCAATAAATATTTTGAGTTGTGTGAAACGATCGCGAGTGGCTTGATATTTTCTTTATAATCTTTTTAGTTTTCTATTAGAGTTTTCTTAGTTTTTTTACTCCATTGCTTTTTTTTAGCTTCATCAAATCCTACAAACCGCGTGTTTTCAATTTATTCGGGCATGCATTAAAAACTTTTATTTAATTTCTTTTTTAAGAAAAACCGAAAATCGGGAGTGGTTAATATTATCAAGTTTTTGGTAAGTCCTTTATTTTTTTACGATTTTTGGGTTCATATAGTTTTCTTTTTCGGTGCATTCCTTTAAACAGAATAATTTATTTTATAATAATTTTTGGAGAAGAAAAATTTCGTTGCATATTCGAAAACTTAGCGCAAATTCATACATTTTATTAAATTACTTGTTTAAATTATAAATTAAGTTTACAACATTCGGTGCATTAGCCGGTTTTTGCTTCGTCGGATAAATAAACTTAAATTCTCAAGCGTTTTTAATTTTGCTTTATTTTTATATGCGGTGTGAAGAAGAACCAAAAGATTCGAGTGCATAGATTTGTAAGACGCAATTTAGTAAGTGATTTCGGTAATATCGGTAATTTTTTTGTACCTATTGATTTTAATTGTTGCTGCATGAGTCTTTAAAAATGAAATTTGCTTGATTTCTGAAAATATTTTATTTATTTAAAATTTTCCTTATACAACATCCATTAATCAATATAATCAATTTTTAAATCGACCAACTGAAGAATTTTTATGAAATTCCTAAAATATAAAATAATGAGATGTTAATGCTAATAATTTTGCATTAAATTAAAATTGCATATTTATAATAAGTAATTGGTTTCTTGGGATTACCTGAAAATTACCTAATTTGGGTTTAATTTTAATGTGTTTTATTTACAAAGGACTACTTAGAAAATCAAAATTTTTCTGTTAAACTTGTTTAATATTACATCACAAAGAAGCAAAATGTAATAAAAATTCCGCATCCACAAGTTATGTAGGTTTCATGATAACGCTTCAGATTTTTCTAGCTTTTCTGCGACGCCGACGGTCAAAGGTCCTTTGAGTGTCATTATTTAACGATTACTCTTTGTCTTTGACGATTCTTTTGGCTACTATAAATTTTTTCCTACTCTTATATTCGTTTAGAATTAATTTCGTTCCAACACGTTAATTCTTTTGTGTCTTGGATCACCTTCAAGCGTTTAATTTCTTTAAGATCTTTTAAAATTTGATTTTTTTATACTGTAGTTAGGATGATGGTAATAAAAGTAGAATCCAATTTTTTTTTTATCTTCTCTCTTTTATTTCTCTCTCTAGCATAGTTTTATTATCATTGACGTAAATGTTCTTTTGATATAGTGCAGGTAGTATGAAATAAAGACTAGTCGTAAAAATGGTACTAAAACACGAAGGCTCCTAAGAGCGGATCGGAGAAGGTTCCCCGCCAACTTTGATGCTTCTTGAGCAAAATAAGAGCTGAATTCCCTTTAATTTTATGTAACCCTATAAAAGATAAATAAATATGGGACACATGTACATATATGGAATTAATTTTGGTAAATAATTATTAGAATAATAGTGATGCGTTTATGATTTTAACTCATACTCTTTTTATTAGATTTTATGTAAAGTGACTATATATGTATCATAAAACTCAATAACTTAATAAAATCACCTGCATCACTATTATGGATTGCCTGTTTTGTAGTGGCTAGCACTAATAATAATTAATTTTAGATTTTCTAGAACCTTACTGTCTTGTTTGTGCACTACTTTCTATAATTCAAATGTTATGTTTTGAAAATGTATAGGTATTTATATAATGTTGTTTTTCGAGCATGTGCATTTATTTTACATATCATTCCACTTTTATTTTCACCTCGTAACTATATTTTTCCCAAAAATGAGATTATTAGATTAGATTCCCACTAACAATATCAATTTTGGAAAAAATTCATTAATGAGCACAACGCAGAAAGGGGAAATATTAAAGCATATTTATGGTTGTTTTGCAAGTTTTATATAACAAATTTAAGTTTTGAAATAGCCTAAAATTAAAAATATTGAACTAATGGCATGACCAAAAACAGGAAAGAATTTATGAAAAGTGGAAATTATAAAGTAATCTTTGTAGTTGACTTATCAATTGACTTTCCATACGCAAAACTCTAAAGAAATATATTGGAAATATTAATTGGGCTTTGGCATATTACGAATCAAAATATTACCTAACAAAAGTTCGCATATCTTTTGTTACCTATAGCAATTAAATATCACGAAAACGTGAATGATTGCGTAATCCTCACCTATTTGTTTTTTTAAACAGAAGTATGAAACCAATGCCCTGCGGCAGTAGGCAAAATTTAATTAGTACAAATTGACTTGCTGGAGAGATTCAGCCAAAATTTCGCCTCAATGACTATCTTGGGCTAAATAAACTTAATGAGGAATCCTTCGAATTTGGGGATTTGCCCGAAGGTGCGAATAATTTCAAATATTCGCGCTACCGAAAAAAAAAAAATTTCATTAGATATTTCAGAGATTTTATTAAAAGTTTGAACTGGGGAGGTTGTTCAAACAATTTAACTTTATAACTTTGTTTATTTCCTTCTCTTTTCACGGGAAAAAAACAGCAAAGAAAAATTTTTATTGGCGCGGTCGAGGTCGAGATGAAAGTGCGATTTCCTATTCCAAACGCCTTTTTCGCTATGGCGACGAAAATAATTGCATAAGGTTAGAATTGAAGTGAAGTGCGGACTTATAATTCGCTTAGCTTCTAAGTGCCATCATTGATATGCTAATAAACCCCCTTGTGTATGCTGCTCTGGACCAAATGGACCGAACTGAAAAAAATTAATGAGCTAAAAAACAGGGCCGTCCCACCGGGCTCAGCGAAAGTTTAAATGTAATTAGGAGTACAATCAGGGCAATTAGCTGCATCAAACAAAGCCATGCTCGCCGCCATATATTACCAAACTCGATTGCCCTAATTGAGGGGCTGATCACTGAAGAGGGAAATATGCTCAAAGACGGTTTCGGAACCCACCCGGGGGTTAATGGACAGTTGCGAAGGGTGCTCTCTGTGCCTAGCTCGCCCCCTGTCCCCTCTGGCGGAGCACATGATACTTACCCACAAGTTTAATTTGGCAAATTAATATAATTAGTGACCTTTCAATTTCCTGCGTCTTATCAATATTCGGGCTGGGTCAGGAATAACGAATTGATTCCGACTAATGAATGTTTCCCACGAGATCCAGCCTATCCTATTGGATTTCCCTATTAGTCCAGTCATGTTGGACATAAAAAAATTAACCGGATAATTGCGTGTCTACATATATTCAAACGGCTATTGCTCAGTACCTCCGCTAATTAATCAGAAGCAACAAGAAAATATCAAATGTAATTATGTTTCTTATGTAGTAATTGTTAATTGACAATGATAAAGTCCTTAGTCATTGAGCTGAATTATTGTGTACAACACAATTCCTTAATAAAGGTTATACTCCACAGGCCTGCAAAATGTGTGTGATTAAAACTCATTTTAATTAATAATTATGTTAATTACAACTCCGAAATCAAAGATATTCTATCACATCATGTTTTCAAGAAAAATTGCGTTAAAAAGTAAAAACTGTCATTTTTGCTCTTTAAAAAATATCGGAACATACCTATCAGCTTTTTCAAATGAATTTAGGTCATACAACAAATATTGTTGAATATCAGTGTACTATTACGATCAGTTTCTTTAAATATGTTAAAACTTCACATAAAAGTAAAAATAGAAGTAGCATGTTAATTAAGTGTATGTATGTATGTACATATATGTAGCATAGCTATAGTTACATTCATTTGAATTTCTTTTTGAGTTTATTCGACCCTTCATAATTTTCGAAACTATTTTCAAAATTGGTCAAAATACTTAGTCATTTTCTTACCATTTCACTCTATTTTTTTTCTTTCTTGAAAACGATGGAATATTTTCAATTTAAAATTCTCAATCTACGATAAATATGTAAACCTTACACATAAACTATCACTTATCCTGTCGGAAACTGTCGAATATAATTGTTATTACTTCAAAGTTGCAGAAATTAATTATTTTTAAAATATTTTTCTAATTCCATTTTAGCATGGAGACAAATGAAATTACAATCATTTACATGTAATTGAATTAATAAACATTTGTTATGTACTTCTTTTTAACTACCGAAAAAAATTGTCTCTGCAAATTTAACAATTCACTGTTTTGCTTAGTTTCTTGATGTCTGCAGTACTCTTTAAATAATAAGATAATTGCCTCTTAATTTTAGGTAAACTATTTTTAACTAAAAATTTGTTTGTCACAACAAGACAATCAATCTTATTTCATCAATGACTTATTTATTTATGATTATTGTTGTTTGTATAGTAAATCTACCTTCGTCGTCGTCTACGGGCATGTAAAATTCGCGGAGCTACTATCTTGTTGTTTAATTTATTTTATTTGTACCCATATCACTTATTTATTGGGCAGGATAAACCAAAGAAGATTTATTTAAAGAACACCGAACTCTAAAAATAAGTTAACTTGACGGTGATACATAATTTGGTATTATCCCAATTTACTTTATTCAAAAGACAAGACATAGCTATTTTAAAGATGCTATTTTAACTAAAGTTTCCTCGTCAATTTTATTTTAAATTATGTTATACCAGTGACACACAGTAAAGGATATTTGGAATTTCAGGCGTATTCAATTTTACATTTATTATCATACATACATATATTGCAAGGATTTTTTCTTATGTTTAAATTTAAACTAACCTCAACCTCAACCTGTTCGCTCTGACTTTAAAAATAGCATTTCCTAAATTTAATTCGATTTTGCATATTTCACAAATTGCATAGAAAAAATAATATAATAATTTAAAAATAAATATGAGACGAGACTGTGCGTATGAAATGGATTGTTTTGTTTTAAATGTAAATCAACAAAATGCAAATTCCTTAAACAACCCTACTAGACTTGAATGCCTTTTTGCGAGAAATTTTGAATATTTCGGTACGAAAATTGGAATAATAATAATGTCGAGAGAGGTAAAAAATTACGAAAAGATTTGTTCCTTAAGAAAAGAAACCCTGTCAAGAGATGGACTTTTGTAGAATGGGCTACGGTTCATCAGGGCTGGAAAATGTTCTCCGAACTCTTGTGAAGCTGCTAAAAGACTACCAAACTAAGTTTTCCTTCAAAGGCATTTTAATTTATCTGCCGTCGCTCTAGGGGATGACTGATTGCCTTCAGAGTTGTTTAAAGCATTTCCGCCCCCGGAAAATTTCAAACGATATTGCTATAATTAGGTTTAAATCCCTTCGGAGCTTATTTAGTCATTCTACTTACCGGGGAACTCGTATATTTAAGATGTTATCGCTTTAAGTTAACGTTCACTCTGATGAATTCATTTGTTCTTCTCTTCACGTAACAGCAACAGGTTTTTGGTGCATTTGTTTTCCGAAACTTGAAAACTTGCGGTACACTTTTTAAGATAATATCGACAAAAATAATTATTAAAGCAATTTTCCGCTTAGAAAGAAGACAGGTAAACAATCAAAGTGATAAGGAGGCAGGATTATTTAAGATCTCGCACAAATTGTTTGCTTTAGATATTTTATTTTAATTTTGTTGGCTAGCAACAACCTCGATAATTTACAAGCAGTGGTAACAATTTGAGTATTATCGACTAAGGATACATGTTTTTTTTAAGGATGTTTCCAAGATTGAAAAGTTGCGTTGATGATGAATAGGTTTTATCGATCGACATTAATATAAAATATTACAATGTTTTGGATGTTTACCTTCTTGCGAAGTTTTATAACTTTTTCTTTTTTGTTTGTTCCGTTCAAATTGTGCGATTTTTCGTCTAACAATTTTAAATGTAAAAT
Organism: Machimus atricapillus; assembly: GCA_933228815.1. Classification (NCBI taxonomy): domain Eukaryota; kingdom Metazoa; phylum Arthropoda; class Insecta; order Diptera; family Asilidae; genus Machimus; species Machimus atricapillus. The sequence continues at coordinate 2,664,990 of OW121788.1, read as the reverse complement.
ATTAGAGGAAAAAAGGTACAGCCTAATGCTGTTTAATTGTAAGAAATCTGAAACATACATTGATTTAAATATCTGAAAATAAACTACGAAACATTTTTTTCTCAAACATCTTCTTTCAAATACTCTTCAAAGTATCAAAATAGTTACATAAACTACTTTTTTATTCGTACACACAAATTTTGGATTTGCTCTGTGGTCTTAGTTTTTAGAATTTTTGTGTACACAGATTTTAATTTGGTATATTACATGTTTGATTATAAAATAGAAATAATACTATGTACTTATTAATATATGTATTTAATATTTAGATACATATGTGTATATTTAAATGTGCATGATGAAAAAACCGCATTGTTGTGAATTATGTAACAAAAAAGTTTTGGTACATAAATAACTACATATGGAGGTGAATCAAAAGAATTTAAGTTAAATTGTTAAAATGGTATGTTTGTCTATAAAATAATGTTAATAAGTAATAAGAAAATTTGGTAAGATGTTCTGGTTTAAGTATTTTAAACGTCTAATGAACTAAAATTGAAATATGTATTTTAAAAGTTGTACATTAATTCAGTGTAAATTTCATTGAAAAATTTTTGTTTTAGAATTAAATCTTCGACATTTTCGCCATGCTTAGAAGTTATGAGTAGCCCAAAAATTGTAAGTAACTTTGAATTTTTGGTAGTGTGCAGTAAAAATGTTTAAATTTTGCTATTAATTTTTTCTTATAAAAGTATATTGGAAAGGCATGTTAAGTAACAGCGGTTGAGCAATTGTTAGGGTTGTTTTCATTCATCTTTTTTACATTGTTCCGCCACAATCGTGCATTTTCGTCACAAAAATTTGGTGAATGCGAGTCATGATAGTGTTGTGTTTCAGTAGCAGCGTTATATAAAAATTAATAAAAAGTTAAGTAAATATTCTTAACAAATTTGAACTTTTGTAGTAGATATACTAAGGATTCTTTTGATTCCAGGAACAACTAAAAGCAAAGAGGGGAACCGTTTCGAGGAGAATCATCTTACTTTAAGGATGCATCGTGGGCGGACGAATGCGGGCGCTCAGCGGACTGCAAACTCCTTGCAATCTGGAAATTCATCGCTAAGTGTAAATAGCACTTTCGAGGATTTTGGAAGCCCCAGACAAACAGGGGGCTCTATGAAACTGAATCCGGGTCGCCATGAAAAAGTGGCGATAACCGTCTCATTTCCATCCTCGGATACTATAGGAAGTCCGAAGGGTTCGCCACAGTATGGGATTTTTAATCAAAGTTGCCACAAGGACCCTTCGGCTAAGATTGGGAGGAGCAACTTTAAGACGAGCCTTCTTGACATCGGAGAGACTACATTCAATTTGGACAGCACATCCGAAACGAGTAAGAGTTTCGATTCGACCTCTCCGTCGCCGAAGTGTAAAAAGCGGCAAGGAAAACGAAATATTAAATTTCAGGTTAAACGCTTTCGAATGGAAACGAAAGCGGCCAAAACCCTTGCGATTATCGTTGGTGGTTTCATATTTTGCTGGCTGCCCTTTTTCACAATGTATTTAATAAGAGCATTTTGCCAGCAATGCATCCAACCCCTGGTTTTTTCAACCCTATTCTGGCTTGGCTATTGCAATTCGGCTATAAATCCAGTAATTTACGCACTTTTCTCGAACGAGTTTCGAATTGCTTTTAAACGGATCGTCTTTAGGTGCGTTTGTACGCGAAGTGCGTATCGCGCCTCTGAAAATTTCCAAATGATGGCTGCTCGAACCTTTGTAGCGCCGGTAAATTTACATAAAACGATCTCTGGATGCAGTGACCAAGACGCTGATGATTTTAGTTGACAATTACTGTCCCCAAGTCCCTTACACAGGACTGCGTCTTTGCCACCAACTTCAAGTCTCAGCATGCGAAAGGGCATCCACGCCCTGCGAATGCTTCACCCTTTCGCGGCGGAGCACAAACCCCCTTATGGGGGCAAAAAGGACTCCTTAACAAATGACGATAATAAAAATAACCCACAAGTAACCTATGAGAAACAAAAACAGTAGCATTGTACTCTTTACTCGTTTTGGACGTCTTTTTCTTGATGAACTTATGGCAGCTGCTCGTGAAATATACATTAAATAAAAATATGTGCTGTGTAAGTTCTCAATAGTAAATAAAAATCTGTTTTGAACAAAATCTGATTTTAAACATTCAATTCCTTTCGTAATACCTTAAGACTTAACCTAAAGACCGTACACCTAGACTTTTAAACGAAGTTCGAACAAATTTCCTGAAAATAATAAACAAAACAAGAAATTTGTGAGGTTTGTAAAATATTAGTTATAATATAATCTAAAATTTTCTACATACCTACTCGTTTTGCTCAGTTGGTGTCCAGGTGTCCGAACTTGTTTTCGAGAAGATTAGAACCCTTGGAGCAAACCCTCAATTACATTTTACAATGATTTTTAGAAAATTTTATAATTTACTTAGAAACGTTTCAAACAAAATCACAAACATAAACAACTTTATTTTTAGGGTTTTTTACCAAAATGTTAAAAGGAACTCTTATGGTACAACTACGAACGAGATCGATTTGAAATTTATTCAGAAATATTCTATATTCTAAAATAGGTTTTTATTTTTATACTATCGTCTTATGATGAAAAATGTCTAAAAAAATTAATTTTACGTCGATAACATCAAAATCCGCCTCGCTGAAAAATAAACATGCTCCTCTTTTAATTAATAACAATTTATTGTTAATCTCACATTGTGTTTGAGATTTCTTGTTTTTTTCCAAGTACCCAGTAGATGTAAAAGAATTTCTTTAAAGAGAACGAATTCGGTCAATTCCTTGAGATATCTTCTCAAGAAAACTTTTTATAAAATCGACTTTTAGTTAATTTTTTTTTTCATTGTACATTTCAAGAATGCTTAATGAAAATGTTCGAACAAAGGACTTTAGTTGTGTTTTTCTCAGAATTGAGTTTTATTTTTGCAGGGTAGCTAAAATTTAAAGTGTAATTATGGATTTTTTAACAAAATCTTTTTCGAATTGTCCTCTAAATAAAACTTTTCATATCTTTTGTATTTTAAGTTACAATCCTGTCTCTAAATTGCTGTATCTTTTATAACCCATAGAGGAATATTTCATTTAGTCTATAAATAGAATTCTCTATAAAAAATCCCGGGTAAATTCTTAGATAATATTTTTTTTATTATTAAAGACTAAACAATTAGAAAATCAAGTATTTAAAGTCTTAAAAACAAAACCTTAAAAGGACAACTGAGTTTGTAATATCCAAGCAACTTTTTTTATTTTTCCCAGAAACAATTTGAGATTCATTTAAAAACAATTTAGATAAATACGTAGGTAGTTACACGTGTTTTTAACGGAGATTTGATTTTTCAATATAATTTTTTATTAAACTTAAAAACGACTTTATTGTTGAGTTTCCAAATTTAGAACTATGGAGGTTTAGTGTACCTATTATTTTATTATTTCTATTAAAATAGAAATTTTTCTGAAAAGAACATCATATTTAAGTTTTAATAAAAAATATAAGCAATGTAGTTTATAAAACTCGAAAATTTTAGGCAAAGTAATTTAAACTTTAGCACACAACAGAATTCTTAAATTAGATTTCGACTCAAAGTTCCGTTTCAGCCTTACTTTACGGCAGTCTAGGGTTTACTTAACTTTTCATAATCTGTAAACACGGCTGATCGAATAATTTCAATTTATCAGCATATGACGTGGTTGAATTTATATTTGCCTGCACGCAAAATAATAAATATACTTATTTTGTATATTTATGATTGATATAAATATGAAAAATAGAAAACCGAGAGGAGTTTATGTTTACAAAATATTTATTTTAAATATATTATATATCATATTATGAGCATTAGGCTTATACTTGAAACACCTTTTTTCTTCAATTTCTGCATAGCGAAGTGTATTCTGAAAAATTAAATAAAATTGTTTCGCTTTTCGATTTTTATTTTTGTGCCGTACTATTTAAATTGCACAAAATATGTATTTCAGAAATTTTACCTATTCTTTTGGAATTAAAATTTCCACCTTTAATAACCAATACCTTCTTGAAATTGAAAAATTTGAACAAATTGACATTAGTCATAAAATTAACTTATGTAGTGTTAAAAAAACCTATTTATTCTTGTGTAAATTATTTCTAGTGAGGGGTGGGCCCAAAGTTTTCCATTGTCCTTTTGCATTTATTCTCTATCTCTTATTAGTTGAAATCAAATCAATAACTTTTTTTTTTTTAAATCGAATGTCACCTGAGCCTCTTCAATTGCGCTCCGCTTTTCGCAATTTTTGTAAACGTTCAATAAATCCGAGATTATATTCCTTGCAATATTCTACGTGCCTGAACACCTCACGATTTATCGTGTTCAATATCATTTCCAACATTTTTAGATTATGGGTTTACATGGCGTGGAGCAAAACTTAAATATGCATATTTATAAAGGATTGTTCGGTTCGTGTGAATCACAAGGAAGAAATATGCGTAAACAAGTCCTAAGTAAGCTTGGCTGCCTTAAATTAGTTTGCATAAGAATTGCTCGTCCCTTTTTTATCGTTTTTATTTTAAAAGAGGCATGAGAAAAAAATGAAACTGAAAAATTCATTTAATACCTTTTGAAGGACGAATATATTTTTTAAAGATGGTGAGATATTTTAAAGTGGGTGTATTATTTGTCTTGCCAGTGAGTTTGTGAGATTTTTTAAGAATAAAATGGAATTTTTCAAAAAACAGAACTGAGGTTTTTAAATCGATCTTATAATGTCCAAGATGGCGTTTTAAATTTATACTTAAAGGAAATTATACCTAAATAAATGAATCAATAAGCGAAATAATATCAAAATATGGTAACTACATAATAATAATCTTATAAAATTCTAAGAGATTTTCAAGTAAAGAAACATCTTAAGAACGTTTTCTGCTTTGATTAAGCAGATTTAAAGGAACAATAAAATTTGCTTAAAAAAAAACGTGTGAACGACGCGACGGGGAAGTACCTTCATTTAATTTTTATTAAAGTAATGAACTTATTCCCAAGTAAAGGGACTCAAGAGGGGAAGAAATCTTCGTAAGTTATTTTAGAAAACGGCTTTTGAAAAATCGTTAGAAAGAGGATTAATGAATGGCTTCAAACTCTCAACTTTAGATATTGCGATAGAAAGGGCATTTCTCAGGAGCCAAGTGAACAGCTTTGGAGTTTATGCCTATTACTTCACTTCTCGTCCTCGCTGCCAGTAATGCTTAGGAAATGTAAATGGAAGACTGATGACTGACTGAGCAGGTCAGCGTCTCAATACGTCTTCCTTAGACATTTCGAAGAACGTTTTATCTTGGACGTATATTTGTCTGAAAGTTCATCTTAATGATACTCGTCTTTTGTGGATCGGTCCGACTATATTTTGTGGAAGTATTCACTTACGTCCTCCTTAGCAGCGCTCAGAAATGGCAAGATACGTATATATTTTTTTTTTATATTCCATTTCCAAAGCCGCTTAATGGAGTCGAAGTAATGCAATATCACAGCCATGGACCCAACGAAGGAAGCGGTCGCTTTGTTTTGAATTTCAATTTGATGTTTATTCGATTTGTGATTTCGAGACCAAAACGAAAAGGTTTCACTATTCTTTTGGTTGGTTGTCGTTTCATTTCAGATTAAAGGGCGGCCAGTGGAATTCGAGAAAATATCGATTCAAAATCCAAGGGCACGAAAGAACAAAAGAAAATATTTCACTATCTTAAACGTTTATTTTCCGAGATAAAAGCGGATGTGACACCGCATGAGGTTGAATATTTTATTCCATACATATGTAATTTGTCTAAGCCAGTGGATTGTCCTTTTATGCATGAACTGCACCAAGGATGAGGGTCACATTCGTGGGTTAATGATGTTGCGTTTCTATTCATTTTTCAACGCGAATGTTTACGCTGGAACGAGGGTTCTATTTTAAACAGCGACAAAGATGAGGTTTACGTCATCACTGCTTTTAAATGTAATGTGAAAAGATGTGTTCAGTGCCTTGGTTTTATACAATAAAAAATTTTGTTACAGTGTGTTTTTAGAATAAAGGTGTTTATTTATGTGAAATCCCGCATCGGAATGCGAAAACTATATTAAATCAGCTTATACCACCTTTCCACAGATTTAGAATTTAAATTTAGGACACATAAATTATGTATAAAATAAATAAAAATACCTAAAATATAGAAAACGTTAATTTAATGTTAATATATAATTTGTGTACACCCCTGGACATTTTATAATTATGAAATTGCATAAATTCTGGAGTTTTATTAATAAGTTAAAGTAGTTCATGTATGTAAGAATTAAGGCGTAGAACGCTAAATAAATTTTCCGAGACGAAAACCATAATGAGTGAAATAAAATAGAAGAAATTTAGGCTGGTGAACAATTTCAGAGAGAGAGAGCGCATTTAGGAGAAGATTAATGAAGGAAAAAAGGAAATAAATCAGCTGAATTAAAAGAAAGAGACAAGAAAAGCAGAAGAAAATATGCGACCTAACGAATTTTAAGGACTCGAAAGAAATTCTGGACGCCAGGAAGACAAATCGAAGGAGCGGAAATCGATGCTAAGAAGGAAGTGATGTACTTAGTTACATAGGATGTATTTAATTTGGAATTTTTACTTCTTGAGATAATTTACGTACTGCCAAATAAGAGATTTATTCCTTTTATATAAAACATTATGTAAGTAGTGTCTATTCAAATTAATCGGTTATCCTGGATGAATGAAACTTGCTTTTCTTAGGTTGTAAAACTTTTACTCGTCATAAATTGTCGCTTACTATTTAATTTTATTTCAACGATTTTATATAAACATAAAATATTTTTAAAAATGCGGTAATTCTGATTTCGTTGATTTCAAGATTTGCTTTGAGAGGCCAAAAACTTCTTGAGCAATTAGTAGGTACACTGTACGCTTTTGACTTCGATTTTGAAAGTTAAATTAGAGATTTTTTATAACAATTATTATTATTTGTTTCTTGAAAACTATTGTGGTCGTGCTAGTTAATCAAAATTCAATTAGAATTTTGCGGTAATTCTGCAATTTTATCACTAAATCTAAGAAAACGTTAGAGTACTTTGTTTTATTTAATTATTAATATTTAATATACTACATGTACTAAAAAAATAATTCTTTATTCTTTTTATGTTTTTGCGCGTTTTAGATGAAATTTTTATTATTCACATTTTCGGAAGAACTTAATTTAGCAACTATAATTTTTTTTATCTGATTGAGAAAAAAAACAGCTATTATAACAAACAATAACAACAAAAAAATCAATCGTATTAACAATTTCTGAGTTGTCGTGGCTACGGAATGGTGTTTAAAATTTAGTTTAGTTTAGTTTCTTTTAAGCTTCGATGAATATGAATTTCCTAATTAAATTTTTAGAAACGGTTCTTAACTTTCAGAATATATATAAAAAAAAAAATTATTTTATAATACATAATTCCAAAGTAGAATTAAGTCAAAAATCGTACGGTATAAATTCGCGATTTAATATATAGTAAGCGACAAAGTCCTTGTAGGTGCTTTAAAAATATAAAAACCTTAGTAAAAATTGCGAAAAGAGATAAGTATGAGGAGTCGGACCGTATCATTTCCATTAAGATAATTAAAGGGATGTTTCATATTAATTGTAAGTAAATCTAAATAAATTTTTAATTTAGTGCCTTTCACTCCTTTGACTATTTCATCAAAGAAAATCCTTTCTTCCAGGCTCAAAGGGCATCGGGAGTCGCTTCGAGGAGCAGAGATTAACTTTAAGAATTCATCGCGGCCGGGGCTCGAATCAGGGCGAATGCAACGGCAGCACCCACAGCACAACGACGACCCTGGGGACGCCGTCGCCGGAGCGGTCGGCGCGGTACGCGACACGGAAGCACGAGAAAATCAAGATTTCGGTGTCCTACCCCTCGAGTGACAACGTCCAGGGGTTGGCTCAGAACGATTCTCAGAACGTGCTCTATGCCGTGCACTACAACAACAACGGCAAGGAAATCACAGCAGCGCAACTCTTTCGCCAAAATAAAGACGGCTACCTTCAGGTGGGAAAGAGCCTCCCAGAAATGCCCCACAAGAGCCCCAACACTTCGCCGAGGCCGAGCAAAAAAATGGGGAAGCGGAACATAAAGGCGCAGGTGAAAAGGTTCCGGATGGAGACGAAGGCCGCCAAGACGCTAGCGATAATCGTGGGTCTCTTCATCTTGTGCTGGTTCCCCTTCTTCACGATGTACATCGTGAGGGCGTTCTGCGAGGATTGCATCGACCCCCTACTCTTCTCCATAATTTTTTGGCTGGGCTACTGCAATTCGGCGGTGAATCCCATGATTTACGCCCTTTTCTCAAAGGACTTTCGATTTGCGTTCAAAAGGCTCATTTGCAGGTGCTTCTGCTCTAAGGAGGGAATGTCTGCGAGGACCAGTCGCCGGGGCTCCGACATGTCCCAAATCAAGACTCGGACCCCGAGCATATCTCCGAGTGCAGCAGCGCAATCTATCGGCGAGGACAGCGACAATATCGGTGAGGTATCCGATTCTAGGTGACGATCATTCGGCCCCAGCATTAGTTCACAGTCTAGTTCGGGGGCTCGGAAATCTAGTCTTAAAGTTCCAGTTTATGAAATTTGTCATCCACTGGTTATGGAATCTCCTTCTTACTCATACTCCGAGCGGGCCAATTCCAGCAATACGCAAAGTTCTAATTTCTAGAAAGTATCAAGGGGCTTAAGTCTGCTCGTGAGTAATACTATAAAATTAAGTACCATGCTTGCTGAATGTTTAAATTCATTTTCTCAACAAATCTATTTTATGTTTTGTCTAAAAGTGGGGCGGATAGTAAATATTCATTACTATACTAATAACATCATATCGAATATTCGATTAATCGAATTATTCGAAGTAGTACGTATAAATCAAACCTAACCTAATTGTTGGAAAATAAATATAATATTTAAAAACTTAAGGAGCTTGGACCTGGAGCGGTCACTGAGAAAAAAATTAATTTAAACGTGGCGAAAACCATGAACATTGTTGTTATCCAAGAAGAAAATGTAATATACATACCCTTTTATCTTTTTTTTTGTTTAAATTTCCAATTAAAAATATTCGGGTTAAGACTGTGAACATAAAACCTAAGAAAGCACAGCAGTAAAATCCGACTAGTGTTAGTCAGCAATGAAGGCAAGAATAAAACGGATTTTTTAATTCACAACCTTCCCCAAAATTTCCTTTTTAGCGTCGTCTTTTAAAGATTCACTCTGAACCTTGCGAAGTCAGTGAGTGCCCGGTGATATTTCGCTCGAATCGAATCGGGTCGAATTTGATGACAACATTCTACGCAGAAATGTAAGTCTCACTTTGAGTCACCAACCCTTTATTTAAACATTAATCAATCAATTCTATGTTAGCCTCAATTTATCTCTTTATCTTAATAATAAAATAGGCATATAACTCTAAGCTCTACGTGTTTAAGTGTACTCCAGTACTCAAGTACTTAATGGAAAACTTATAGGAAAACTCGAGTAAGTATTTGAGTACTCAATATTTATAAGTATGTATTCGAGTATTAGAGGACTTAATTCCTTAAATTCCATTATTTATCTAGGCCTTCTCGAGGGTTTGGAAATCCAGAGGTGTTCCTAAAGGGCTTTCTAAAAGGCCACTTTATTTACTGAAACCATCAATTAATTAACTTTAATTTATATTTCTTACTGCTTAATTCTATAGGACTCAAGTACCAAAGTATTTGAATATTCCAAAACTGTAGTACTCGAATACTCCTTAATTCAGTACGCAATTAGTCCCTTACTCGAGTTCCCGGATGATTTTTCTTTCAAGAAATCGGATACTCAGAACTCCTAACTCAAATTCGGATCTGACAACATTATTAAAAGCTTTTTAACAGAAATTAAACTGACGAAAAAAGAAGCTGAAAAGTGAAATATAAAATAAATATTTTAGTCTTAACAACTTAGCTAAACTAATGTAAATAAAAAGTGACTCATTTTGAGTCGGCGCCAAAATTGTTTGTTTGTTTGGCGCCAACTCAAAATTATTTAGGTAATCAGTTATTAAGACGAAAATGGTTTGCAATTTTGATGATTCCTTTTTTATTGAATAGGGTTTACCTCGAAGTTGGTTTCCTTTTTTCGTCGGTTGATAAACAAAATAAACAAAAAGTACTACTAATGATCATAATATCTATTACACATTTGTCTGCACCCTTGAACCTAACTCCTTTAAGAATTGTTTTTAAAATAATGTCAGAATAGATTCTTATAAAAAAAATATAGAAGTCTCAAATTGGGTCTATAACAACAGTTTATGATTTTTTCCCGCCAAAACCTACATATCAAATGATACCAATATCATCGATGGCCGCCCCAGTTCCAAAATGCCATTTTTTGCAGTTTTAAAAAGTGTAAATTCTCATAAATAATTATAAAATGTGCAGCTAATTATTGGCTTCGGAGCTCTATTTTATTCATCGAATATTCGAATTATGCGCCCTCCTCTAGCTTAATCCCTTTAATAGTGAAAGGAATAAGATTCTAATCGTGATCTCAGGGTAAAGAGTAATACAAAAATGTATTCGCAGGACATTTAAATTCAACCTTATTCGCATCTGAGAATGTGTACAATTTACATACATACCTACCTATCTACCTAAATAAATAAAATTTTATACACTTTTCCTCTGTACAATTCATTCATATCTTATACACTCTCGCTCTTCTAATGAAACATAAACATTAAAATTTGTGTAATACTTTCCCGAGTGTTTTTTAAAAACATTGTGGTTTCTTCTAAAACATATTTCTCTTAAAAAATTATACATCATAAAAATTTTAAATGGAAATTGGGTCTTCTTTTAAATATTGGTCCAAAAAATGCATTAAAGAACAGTTATTAAAAATGCTAATTTAAACTGAAATTTAAAAATATGTTTTCCTATTTAATTCCATTTTTAATGGATTTATCATATAATTTTGCCATTTTCATTTATGCAGAAGTGGTATGAGCTTCATTTGATGTGGTATTTGCAGGTTTTCAGATATTCTGAAAACTTCCGCACGTTTAGTGTTTCACGTTAATTACGTGAGTAAAATTAAACACTAGAAAAGTAACCAAGCCATGGAAAAATTACTTTTCTACATGTAGGTTTTTTTCATCAGAATAAAAAAAAAAATGGAAATACAAACCGAAGGCAAAAATTGAATGAAATTCAATATTAAATTTCATGTTGTAGATAGAACGGAATTTCATTAACTTTGGCAGAAATTGCCTACAATTTGTATATTTTCTCGTACGAAATATTCTGCACCCTCTTACACTTTTATTAAAATTAATAAAAGAGACGGAAGGGTGGAAGCGACCAACTTTAAAATTAAAGCAAGCCACTCATTAGGGAATACAATTACACAACACGTTTTTCAACAAAAGCAGTTTCTAATTTAAATCCATTTCACGACTGATTCTATTTGAGCAACATGTGCCATGACATGTTATTACAATTTAATTAAAGGAGAAAAAATAAATTCTCACTATAAAAATACTACACCAAATTTTAAAATAAGGAACCTTCGGGTAAAAATATAATAAATTGATCTTCTTTTATTATAATATTATATTATAATATTAATAATCAGACTTTTGTATGCTTTAGTTAAAATGGTGCTATTTTAAAATAAGCTATTATGTAAATTAATCCTACCGATTTATTGATTCTAAAACTACACATTCATTATTCAGGAATTTATTCGCTCTTCGTGTCCCTGCATTCTATCTGTATATTGTAAAATTAATGAACGTGTTTCTACAATATGTTTTCCTTTTTTTTTAAATAAAATTTGATCTCTCAAATAAATGTGTAAGATAAATGTGAATAAATTGGAGAAGTATAAGGCTAAGGTTGTTATACTACTAGGAGATAATTTATAGAAATTTTTAACATGTGTGTTATTATTTTACAGCAATTCTTTATATAAATAGAATTTTATGTAAGGCGACATTATATACATATATGGTATATTTAATAATATATATTTTTTATTTTTCGTGTAATCAATTTTGTCTAACAAGATATGAAATACACTGAAGTTGAAACTAATAAAGAATTTATTGTGAACATTGAATATTTTATGAATTAACTTAATTTTTAATTATATTTCTTGAATTTAAGGCCTTACCTATAATTTCTACAAGTATAAAACTTTGCTATGGTAATCTCCTCTAGTTTTTTATATTTTATTTTTTATTTTATTTTGTCAAGCAAAAAATAACGAATAAAAGTTTTATCATCATGATTTTGTCATAAAGCATATAAAGCAAAATTTTTTGGTACGTATGTATGTTAATTATTTTGGATTTTGATGAAAATGTATGTTCTTAAGCATACATTATTTCGCAACAAAAAACTTATTTTAAAATTTCCCCTTTCCAAAAAACTATTTTCTCAAAAATAAGGAAGTTAAAATAATTATAATATTGGTGGGATTTTTACTTCTATCTGGAAGACTCAAACAGGTAGTAATTTAGCCATTTTAATTATAAGAATATGCATTATTTGAGTTTTAAAGTTTTGGCTATTTACTTCGTACATTATTTTTAAATTTTTGACTTGAATTTATTAATCTTTAAATTTTGAGATTGCTGACTTTGGTTCCATATTCTTTAATTATCCTTTTCTAAGGCCCTTAGTCTTTATTTCGACATAATTAACTTTTTATCTGAAAATATTAGTTATTCAAAGGATTAAAAAATGCCCAAACAAACTATGGGCGTTGTTCACAGAGGAATTTAATTGGAATTTATGTTATGAAGGCAAAATAAAAACATTTCCGTGAATAAATTCTTCAAAAATCGAAGTCTAATAAAAACTTGGCCGGTGAGGCGTGAAAACAACTTAAACATGTCCTGTCTTACGTGAACTTGACCATGTCAAAAATTTGTACAACTCGCCGCCGTCGCCTCGTGGGCTGAGCGAATTTATTTATTAATGTTTTCCGTTACTGTCGCACCACAAGATTAATCAGTTTGCGGCGTGACAGGTAAAATCATCATCAGAAGGCACCGAAATCGTTCACCTGTCGCGCGGTGGGGCAGGTAAATCAGCAGCGTCAATTACGCGGCTTATCTTTCTTTATTGAACTTCCGAGCAATTCTGATCTCCGGGAGATAATTCATCGGCATAATTAGCACTCAATTATCGAAGCCTTGAAAATCTTACTTAGGTTTTCCTTTGCCCATATTCGGGTCGAATCGATTTCGAAGGCTTTTCATGCGTTTAATTTTTGGAAGCAATAAGGGCAGCCGATTTAACTGATAACTTTTAATCATAATTATTTGCTTTTCGAAGAGTTATTAAACCGAAAGTTGGATTTTTGCAATGAATAGTTATGAATATGGCTTAACATTGACATGCTTCAAAGACCTTGTGGTTTATTTCCAATTACCGAACTTATGTGGGCTCTTAAAATTCAATTACATATTGATATTTATCAGGGACATCCGCATTATCTTTAAATTATTGGGTTTTTGATTTTTACAATTTAAACGATTTTATAGTGAGTTTCAAATAAATGTGAAAACTTTCTCATCTAATTCTTAATCATATTTTAAGACCAACTCCTTTAAAATTTTAAAAAGCAGCTAAAGCATGGTGGTCGAATTTAATCAAACTTCCTTTATTTATTCAACTGTTCATCCGCAAAATTAAAATATTAATTAAGTCTAAAACACTTTATGATAGTTTGAGAAGGTGCATCCTATAAACGTTTTGCTCTTGGGCATGGGCCGGATTGCATTTTGTGGGGAAAAAGCACTTAAGATAAAATGTGATCTATAGTCGCCCAGGACGACATCGGGGAAAGTTGTTCAATATTCTTTCCCCAAGGATTCTACAATATTTGAGTATCGCAAATCGATTTCACTTCAATTTCATAGAGTACCTAATTTGTTGGGTGGCGGTCAGCTTTCCATAAAATTGCTCACATCAATTCAGCGAATTTCTGAATAATTTTGTTGGTTTAATATAAGAGGTTTTATGAACTTTTGAGGGTTATTCCAATTTAAAATTCTGATAGTGTCCGATTAGCATGATGTAAGGTGATAGTTTTAGATAAAAAATCTTCGTAAGTTTTACATGTAAATTGATAGTAAAATTGATTTTCTTTTTATAGTCGCATCTACTTAGTTAGATTTAAAAAAAATCCCTCAGTTTTCTAACCTTTTATTATTTTAGTATATATTTTAAAACTGAAGCTGAAAACATAATTATATGAAAATATAATCTCATTTATTTTCTGTTCAAAAACTCATTATTTTTTCTTTATTCTTCAAGAAATTTGTGAATTAGAAATTCTTCTTTCTTTTAGACATTGGCTTGGAATTCATGTTTTTTATCTACGAAAAAAATAATAAACATTTATAAAAGCTATACACCGATTTTCAGCATAAAAATAATTAAAATTTAAGTTTCACCAGTTATGATTTTTTTTTCCTTCAAAAGTAGTTACATATTCACATGGCAACATTTACGTGCATTAATTCTCTTGACTCTTGAACTTAATTTACGCAGCCTGGTAAGCCTCATCAGAACCCAGTTGGTAACATCTTCTTACTTGGATCCCAAATTCAAGCGCTCGGAACAGTTAACGACATGAGGTGATATTTGTTTACGAAAGTCAGTCAAATTCTAATTGCATCTGGTGACTCAGTTTTTAACAGTCTTTGGTCGCGTTACGATGCCTCGGGTACAGTTGATAAAAAATATTTTATCAAATTTCGGGTGCATCGCAAGTAACAACTATTAAAATTATCAGTGATTGCGATTTGTAATAAAATTGAAGTGAGAAGCAAAAATAAATTTTTCGAGTGAGTCGTAACAAAATAAAAAAATAACTAACTTTAATTTATTATTGAATTTTAATAATATTTTATTCGAAGATTTAACGAGATAATTTGCGGTTTTCTTTACAATTCCTTATTATATTATTTTTAAAAGACATTTCTCCGGATTAAATTTAATAATTTGGTTTTATTTTTTTCAGAGTTTTGTTGAGACAGCACTGCGCCGGTCGGCTAGCGGTAACTTCTTTATGCATCGGCTGCAGTGGTTAAAAAACTTTAATCGAATTTCGGGTGCAGCTGTTATTAATTGATGGCATGGATTATAATTAATTATATTAGTAGTATCGATCTCTAATAAGTGCGCGGTTCTTTTTACTGTTATTCGAGTGAATCATTAGGAAGAAGCAGATATAAATTATTCAGGTGAGTACTCAAAAAAATAATTTTAATATAAAATAATCAAATTTTTACGTAATCTGCAATAGATATTTGTTTCAATTTTTTGAATTATAATTTGACCTACGTGTTTTATTCACCTTTTTTGCGTTTTGCAAATGCAATGTTTGATTAGGTATTCCAGAACATTTTTGATGATTTTTTTTTTCGAAATATTTAATTTAGTAATTTTTTATATCAATACTAGTTTAATTAAAAGACTTTATGCACGTTTTAATTTTACCTAGTTCTAGAAATGGCTACGATGATTTTATGGAAACATATTAATAAAAATCTAATTGCTTTCATTGCCGAGTGCCTCGATTTTTAGTAGCATTTTGAATAAGTCTTATTATTTTACCGAGAGGAACTTACATTCATTAATCGATAAAATAGAATTAATTAAAATAATGTAATCAGTAATTGTTTTTTGCATATTTGGTACGTTATTATTTCACTAAATTTTTAAGTGTGCTTTTTTCCCTAAAAATAAATTAACTGAAAGAAAAATATCGATTTAATTTCTGATATTTTTATTAATCAATAGAACTTGTCTTATAAATTAATGATTTTTGAAAAAAATAATATTATGACATGTTTTCTAAATTGCTTATAAGTATTGAGAAAAAATTGGAAAACGAAGTTAACCCAGTTTTTTTCTGTTTGAAAAAGAAAAAAATATATTTATCATTTACTTAGCTTGCTCTACTTAGCTTCCACCTTGATTTAATTTTTGTAAGATACTGCCAAATAAGAGATTCCGGATTCCTTTTATATAAAAGATTAAGCAGGACTATTCAAATTAATTGGTTATACTACTGGATGAATGAAACTTACTTACTTTTCTTAGATAATACAAATTTTACTGGTCATTAATTGTCGCTTACTATTTAATTTGATTATTTCAACGATTTTATATAAACATATAAAGTATTTTTAAAAATGCGGTAATTCTGATTTCGTTGATTTCACGATTTGCTATGAAAAGCCAAATACTTTTTGAACAATTTTTAGTAAGTGTACGCTTTTGACTTCGATTTTGAAAGTTAAATTATAGATTTTTTGTAACAATTATTATTATTTGTTTCTTGAAAACTATTGTGTCTTGCTAATTAATCAAAATTCAATTAGAATTTTACGGTAATTCTGCAATTCTATCGAAAAATCTAAGAAAACGTAGAGTACTACTTTGTTTTATTTAATTATTAATATGTACATAATATAGGTATACTACATGTCCTAAAAAAGTAATTCCTTATTTTTGTTTTGTTTTTGAGCCTCATTTTAGATGAAATTTTTAATTTACATTTGCTGAAGAATTTAATTTATACCTACTAAATATAATTGTTTTTATTTGCTTATGGCTTTATAGAAAACAAAAGAGTATTCTATAATTTTTTAAGATTAATGAGTTCATAAAGACAGTCCAACATAATAAATCATGGTTTATGAAAGTTCATGTCTTAAGGTATTTGTAAAAATTTTTACAATTTTTCTGAACGGCTTAACTGAAATCAAAACACGAGTTTATTAAAACTTTATTTTATTTTCTATTTTCAAAAAAATTAATAATAATTTTAGGGAAAGTTCATTTTTCGAGGTGTCCAAATATCAGTATAGCTCTGACTTTAGCTGAATTTTTTTCACAATCAGACCCGGATCAGATTACTTAGGAAATTTTTCATTGAATTGAAGTTTATAAGGCTTTTCCTATATACAAATTTTAAAAAGTTAGTAAAGTACGCGGTATAAGTGCTTCAAACTGCCATGATTTTTACCCACCCAAACTTTAAATCTTGAACCGAACAAATTAAATTTTTGACCCAAAGTGGGTATTTCGATTTTATTTTAATGATTTAAAAATTGTTTGATATGAGTAACTGCTCATAAAATTCGTTCCAATACAAAATTTCCAATACTTACCTTCCAACGTGATTTAATTTTTGTAAGGTCAAGTTATGTATATACATATATTAAGAAAAATAAAACTTGTATGTATGAGGGCTTATAATTTATTCTCCATAGAAGGAATCTTTTATGTATGTATGTACCTTACTACGAAATCTAAAATTAAATACTACTAACTACATAATAATATAAAAAAATCTGTTTCATGAATGAAACAGTCAGTCTTTGTGTTTGAAATAAACTTTAGGAAATAATAGTTTTAATTTGAGTCGTGTTCTACATCTGGAGGTAGGTAGGCTTCTTCATCAAACTGGGATTTGTTGCTATCGAGTTTCTCGAGGTTGGGAACTGCGATGGCGGTGAATATAACAAGACCCAGGCAAGAAAGTGCCATGAACCAGAAAAGCCACCCAATTCCGACATATTCTATAAATCGTGCATAGCCTCTGGTGAAAAATATCAAGACGAACCAGCTGAGTGCAGTGCAAATGTTCATTGTAACGAAATATCTTGACCTGGGGACTAGGTGTCTTATGTACTTCCAAGAAACCCTGTGGAGTCCCATTCCGTAGAGAAATACGTAAATGCCATAGCAAATTAGTGGAAGGTAGTTGTACTCCTCGATTTCGTTGTATGAACCTCTGTAGTGAACGTAGAATCCGAGGAGGAGGAGGGTTGCGAATTGCAGCAATAGCGTCCAAATGAGGGTTAATTTATCCCCGAAGGTAATCCCCAAAATCTTGGGGAGCCAAATGCTAACGAAAAATACTGCAGCTATCAGAATGGATGATAGGTCCGGAGATAGTTCCCCGTCTGAAATGAAAAAAGGGAAAGGAAGTTTAGAGATGTATTTATTTTTTTTGAGCATTAAACATACAACAGGAAGGGATCTAAATAGTTTCCTGGGGCGGGTTCGTTCGTTCAACTTACCTAAAATTCTGAAATTCCAACTTAGATAAAAGAAACATCCAACGACGCCGCAGAGCTGATCAAAGACGACCAAACCTACAGCTGGAAGAGTTCTGCGAAAGCTCGAAGGTCCTCTGATTACATTTTTAAATGCGAAATTCTCGGTCTTTTTGTTACACCACGAGTGGATGTCCTGGTCAACATCGTCGCCGATTTCTCGGAATTTTCTGAGAATGTCCTTGGCGGCATTGCTTTGCCCTTTGTAACATAAATATCTCGGAGATTCGGGCATAAAAAAGAAACCGACAAATAGAACTGCTGGTGGCACTCCTGACAAAATATTTATGAGCTGGCAGTTTTTTAACAGCACTGGAAATAAAATAAAAGACGAACAAAATAAATATCTGAACAAAATCCAAAATTGCCTCAAGGGGGATGCAAAAATTTTTTAGGGTGATGGATTTTGAATACTCGAAAGTCTCGAAAGTCTCGAAAGACTCGAAAGACAGGCGCCCTTCAGAGGGACGTAAATAACTAGGGAAGACGACAACTAAAATTACATATATTTTGGGCTAAATTAACATACAATTGACCTAAATATCACATCAGATATGTCTCTGCTCTTGTGGGGTTTTTCGAATTAAAGGGGTTGGGGGTTGCGGAAAGCACTCTGACGTCGAGTGGCTGCTTCTTGAATATCACGCTGCTTATGAAGGGTGGGCATATACCCACCAAAAATAAAGATGTGGCAAAAATATGAGGGAATCTACCTACTTTAAAACAATTAAATGCAAATAACTCTCAAGAGCAGCACCTCCAGCGATCAGGGAAGTTATTTTTTTATGCGTAAGCATATTTTTTTTTTTATATATATGTATACTCTTCCTCCAACCGAAAATTTCCGCCTAGAAGAGCATAAAATTCCGACCATCAATGTTTTGAATGCTAAAATTGTGTAAGAGGTGTATCGCATAATGCAAGCATTTTTTTTCATTTTCAAATAAAATGTTTGTTGTTGACAGTGGACGAAATGTGAAAATATCACAAGATAAAATTTAAAAATATACTACTGACGACAAACCTTTTCGGTCGATACTCGTAATTTAATTTAATTTATAGTGGGCAAAGTTCACAACTGCTGTTTATCCATGTAAAGTTTTATATTGCTTTAAATCTCAAGTGCATAAATCTTTCGGATTAGAATATAAATCGGAAAAAATACTGAAAATTGAATTTTAGACAGAATCCAATTGGAAATCAGTCGGAAATTATAATTTGCATTGAAAACTGACGGAAAATAAGCTGAAAATGGGAATGTGTAAGACGGAAATACTTTGAACTTTTGGACTTAAAAGGGAAGGTGGTGTGTAGAAATGTTGTATGATGTCAAAAGCTCAGTCTATGAATTAAAAATAATAGTAGCTTTTGTTTATGTTTCAAATATGCATTTTAATATTATACAATTCTTTTTTTAAACCAAAGATCATATAGAACATTTTTGCCCATAGATTTCAAATCAAAATTGATGAGATCTCGAGATCTTCCCTTGTTAGAATATTTTTGGTTTCAGTTTTATCAATTTCGTCCGGTTTTAGCTAACCAAATAATTTTTTGAATCTCAAGAAATTCAAAGAACGTTCTTTTTTTAAATTGAGTACCTATGGATGAAATTCTAAATCTCATTTATATAGTGAGGTTACATATACTTATTTTTTTCTTAATACTGTGAAACTACTGAAGCTAAATTAAAAGCTATAACTATATATAAAATATATCATTTATCTGTAACTTAGGGTTTCAAACTGGTGGGTTTTTTTTTTAAATTTTGGTGAAACTCAATAAATTTGTAGAAATAATTACGAAAACTAAAGATTTATGTCAGGGAAGTGATTGAATGCATCAGAAAGTGACCTACCTGCAACATTTTCCGCAAGAATTCCAGCCGCCAAGAAGGTGGACCAAATGTAATCAAGGGTTATTTTTAGATCGCTTGAAGCAATGTCCTGGATATAAATAGGCACCAGAAAATGGAGACAACCCACAGAAATGCCAGCTAATATCCGTGCGAGGAGAACTGCGATAAGGTCCTGGCTGTCGATAAAAGAAAAGAATTCACTCTCACAAATTTTAGCCAAAGATAAAATAGACCTTACTAGAGGCTGAGGGCGGCCCACGATGTCAGCAAAAATCCGCATGCTGCGAGAATTAATCGCTTGCTCCCCGCAAATCTCCATATTTTATAGACGAGAAGGGCAGACAATGTGGCGCCCAGGCAGAAGCCAGAGATTATCCAGGAGACGTGGCGCGTCGTCATGTCAAGGAGCTAAGGGTGAAAGGTTTAGCCACCCCCGAACTGCAGATGATTCACTTAATAACTCACCGTAAGGGGGAAGGTCTCCATCGAAAGAAGATGAATCGCTCCCGAGCTCCAGGCTATGCATGATCCGATGCAAAACGCTGCCATTGACGCTATTTGGAACAGAAATACACGAGATTTAATAAATTGGTTATAAATTAAAAAGTAAGATTCAGCCAGGAACAAATCCACTCGTGATAGGATTTATAAGTGCCCAATTAAATCACAATTATCCTACAGTTCTATTCAACTGCGAACAACTAAGGATATGCGTAGATAAGGGATGCAAAAAAAGCACATAATGTATACATATAAATTGTGTTAATCAAAAATGTATTTGATTTTCAAAAAATATGTGTTCCTAAGAAAATGCTGCAAACATTTTAAAGACGAATTCCTAATATTTCACTCGTTATGCGGTCATTTCTGAAACTTTAAATGCGTTTTTATCAAAATGATATTTATTATACCATTACTTTATAATTATAATTATAAATAAAAATAGATGATTATCTACCTATCTAAATTTAAATCATAGTAAAATAGTATAGCAAAATAAATACTCTTGTGCCAAATTTCAAGATTGGGACTTTTAATATGAAAATATGCTTTAATAACCGTATCTTTTTATTGCGTTAAACTAGAAACTTAAATTTGTTTACAGGTTACTTTTATTTTATATCTGAAGGCGTTTCTGTAAAAAAATTTCTTATTTTAAATAATGATTTTACATGAACACTATATCCATAATTTTTGAAAAATGTTTCTACTGTACCTAGTAAAAAGTGGAATATGAAACCTTTCTGGATTGGTTAGAATATTTGTTATTGTTGAGTCTTGATTATTATTAAAGTTTATAAATTTAATAATTTTCTAAAAACTGTTTATAAAGTAACTCACATTTGTTCAATAATATGATACCTTGAAATTGAATGAGTACAACGATCTAAAATCTTTTCGTTTTTGCGAGGTCACATAAATTAATAAAATTATCCTTCGATAATAATTATTCGACCTCGGCACTGAATTTTTATTAAAGATAACTAAAGATTCTTACATTACAAAATTTCCATACGAACTATCTAATACTAATTATTTTACTAATCGCACATTTATGGGAATCAAATTATCGCTAACAATTTTAAATTGTTAGAACATAGGCCGCCGCCGCCGCCCGCCGTCGCCACTTTTGTCTAGGAAGTGTCCACGCGTTGCATATTGCGTCATTTTTCATAAACGCGCTGGCGGCGACGACGCGACGACACCGATAAAGTTTAATACGGGGTTTTTTTTAATTCTAATTTTTGTCTATTAAATTTATCAAATTAATAAACCTGTAAAAACTGCTAGCAATCGTAAAGTTTTAAGTTCTAATTTCCTGTCGTCAAAGAGAATTTGTGTTTCGTAACATGTTACATATCAAAATGTTTCAAAAATTAATCGAACTTTTGTTGAATAAAGATAGAAAAATTCAGAAATAAAAAATACTGCTTAAATAATTTGGTCTATTGAATACAGGGTTGTAATAAATATTTCGTTGTATAAAACAGCATATAAAAAATTGAATGATTTTCACTTTGCGCAATTTCTCAAAAAATTTTTTCTATATTTCTTTACAGATTTCGAAATTTTCTCAGGAAAGAGATTAAGGCGCAGTCGAGTATGAAAAGTGCTGCAAAGTATAAGTTAATGGTAAGACTTGTACTATGTTTTACTACTAAAAACTAAAGACATAGCTTCGGTCTGCTTAAGATGTATATGACCTTTCATACACACTTAGGGTACAAATTTCTGGGGTTTTCTATGTTATAGGTTCTGATTACATTTTATGGTCAACTTCTTCTTTTCCGTTAAAAGTACTTAAATTACTTCTAGACTTGCTTTTTATTTTTTATTGCAGACGGATTTCTGGAGTTATCATCAATTCTTATCGCTGCAGTTTTTTTTGTTATCAGTGCGGGAACATTTTAGGGACTAGCCCGGGGATAAATTAATCCTCGTTTGGGCGCTTGTAGATGCAATTCGCAACGCTTCTCACCCTGGGATTCTACGTTCACTAACGACGATGTTCAGTGAAGTCGAAGAGTTCTATGGCATTAACGTCTTTCTCTACGGAATGGAGCTCTACGGGGTTTCTTGGAAACTTTTAAGACATCAACCACAACCTGCCATCGCCAGAGGCTATGCATGCTTCATACAATTTCCTGGAATTAGCTCCTGTCATGATTCAAGAGGCGCTACAATTTTTCAATTGGTAAGTCGTCTTTTCATTTACTATATTAATCCGCATGGATCAACTCTAAAAAAGATGATCCTTGTGAAACCATAATACTATAAAACTTCATTGTGTTTTATTGGGTTTTTGGGTTTTTTGTCTGATCTTTTGCATTAGTGTCAGATTGAATTTTATTCAATTCATTAAATAAACCTACTCTGCCAGAACTTCATCATTAAGTAAGTAATATGTACTAGTGTTTTAAGAAAAATACTGAAATAGAAACATCTATTACTTTTCTGCGTCGACTTGTAAGAAATAAATTTTTTGAATTATTCATATACCAAATAAATATTTTTATAATAGTCAAACTACAAAAATTAATTTCCACAAGAATCATTTTGAAAATTTCTTTATATCACTTACTTAAATTTACTTTCACCAATTTTTGATGCAAGGTTTGTTATCTTAAAATATTTTATAGAGCTTTAAAGGGGAAATCACAGGGTGATTTTACTATAGAAAGGGTTTCGATTGAAAAAATTGAATATGTTGAAAGAAAATGTTTCAATAACAGAGGCATTCTTGGATTTTGTAGTTGATTATGGGATTTTAGATAATCTTTATTACGAATCTGAACTCTGTTTCTTTTCAACACATCAGGATTTGTCACAATAAAAATCGTTAAAATTGTTAAAAGTATTTGCGATACGTTCGATTTCAAAAATTAAACTTATGCTTATTCTAGCAACAGCTGTAATTACTTAATGATCTCAATCAGATAATAATCTTAATTCACCAGTTACCATTACAACGTAACAAAGTCGTTTTTCGATGTAATTATAAGTTTAACTAAGCATATGAACATCGCTGTCAAACTTTCATCCTGTACAATAATAGCAAAAATATAAAAATCTTAGTTTCCGTAAATCCTGAAGAGTTGAAATTTTTAATTATTTTTCCCATAATCAATCATACTGATATTTATAAGAATCTCTACTCGAACTTTAAAAGTTAAATTCGTTTTAGACCTGTGATTTTATCATGTGTGAAGTTTTCACTTTTGTTGTTGGCTTTAGTTTTTTATCTGTTAGAATAAATTTAATACATAACAAATTAGAATTACGCATATGCCAGTATCCCTGAAGACGTTAAACATACCGTAACTTCTCTTAACTCTTTTATATGAGGTAATTTTGCCGCAAAGAGTTATTCTCTATTCTATGCTTGGTAATTGCATTTAAAATGAAAGTTTTTGCAGTTGACTGCACACAATTTAGTTCAGGTGCTATGAAAAATTCTTGAATTGCGCATTTTATGGAGCAAATGTTTGCATTCCCTGTGTTAAAAATGGAATATCAGCCACTCAAACAATTTCTAAACTTGGACCATTCCGAGCTAGATAGAACAGCGCCCATTACATTTTATATGGTTAATTCATCTGAGTAGAATAAAAACTTTGGTAGAACTTTCTCAAAATAGAGTCTTACAAAAAAATCACTAGACGTACCAACGATTTTATCGATTTTGTTAAAGATTCGAAAAGTTTTCGACAGGAAAGTTTAGGAGAAGGTGCTAAGCCAAAGTGAATCCGGGTCAGTGATTTAGTTATATTAGGAAAAAAAGGAGCCAGTACAAATCATCAAATGTATTAACGCGTTAATTTCGTTAGAGATAAACGTTTCTTCCCAGCAATAAAATAGAATTTAATCACAACTTCCGGTGAAGAGGGGCACGGAAATGTGCTCATCGATATCTCATGGTGTGACGGCAAGGAAATCGTGTGTTCATCGGAATCACACCATCCACCACCACATAGGCACAGGCACGGTGAACGTGTTCATTTTCATATATATGTGGAAATTTCGTTTCAGAAGAATGCTTGAGGAATTTCAGACACCTCCCGAACAAAAATTTCTTTAACTAGATAATCTTATAAACTGAAATCTCACCAAATAAGCAAGCAAAAATCGCATAATTCCTTTCGAGGAATTTCGATGATTTTGTGTAGTCTTTTGGTAGCATGCATTTTCGCGAATTTGTGTACGTTAACTCCCGCATTTTTTTGGTAGTTTTGTTGAATATTTAAAATTAAACTTAGTAGTTGCACTTTAAAACTGAATGAAAACTTTTTAAAAATTCACTATTTGTTCGCACCGTTCTATTCTTAACGGACGCTTGCAACGAACTGAGGATTGATTCGAACAAAATTTGAATTATGACTTTCTTGAATTCTATCGTTATCAGTTTTAAGCGTCAGGCCTGGTCCTAGGGATTATGACTCGACTTAAAAAATGACCTCCGACATCAGCCGTTTGCTGCCCGGCGGTGGCTGATAAGCTTGAGATAGATCAGCAGAGGAGTGTCTCAAGAACTGGTGATCTTTAATTTTTTTTTTTGTTATTCCCCGTGAATTAAAGTATAGTGGTGATGGTAAATATATCCCAAGGCCATCGAAAAAATCCAATTAGCAAATTTTAGCAGCTCGAATTTGTTTAATTAATATATTGTAGAAGTATTCTGTTACATTAATATTATTATGTATGAGATTAAGATATGTGTAACTAGTTGGGAAATTAGTCATATTGAAATAATTGTTTTGCGAAAATGCAACACCCGCATGAATTATCAATTGTCGGTTTTCGCCAGAATATGATTTTAATTTAAATAATCTTTATGAGTCTTGGGAATGTATTTAAAAAAAGGACTCAATAAATAGGTCACACATGTGATTTAAAAAAAACTGTGATTCTATTTGTTAATCACCAAATTTTTGAATATTGAGTAATGCGATATATTGATGTCATTGGGAAATATTCACAGTCAATATGTTTTGGTTCTGAATTATTAAGAAATTTAAATATTTTTCTTATGCTTTACTAGACACATTAAAGTAAAAAAGGGGTAGATATCCCACTTTGAAATTCTCATAGTCATTTTTTTCAATTTTAACAATATCCAAATGAAACACATTTGTACTATGACTTTAGGTCCTTTTACTACTGAAAAATAGTGTTTTATTTATCGCTGTGAACCTTGTCATTTTCTTTGGTTCAATTCTCACGTGAGATATTTCCATTTTCCTAATATATTTGCAGCATTTTCTACAACATAAAGACTAAAAATCATATGTATATTGTAATGTAACATACAGTAAATTGGAAATAAACGTACTTTTGTTTTAAAAAAATCATTAGTATAAAAAAATTAATGACACACATTTGGTTTTCCCTTGTAAATGCTAGCAAAAAAAAAAAAAATTCCCTCACTTACCTACCAATAATATTTCTTGATCTACTTTTATTAAAATATAGATTTTCAAAAAGGGCTAGTAGTAAAATAGATGAGAAAATAGTGTTCATGAGTTGATATCGCAATATGCAGTCCAGTCAGATAAGGGAAACCACAATTTTACGAATCGATAGTTTTTGCTTAAATTGTGTTTATAGTTTCAGTTTCAGAAATAATGCTGAATTAGTGTGAAATAATTCATTCAACAGATTTTGTGCAAGCAATTTTCATCTGATTGCAATCAATGAAATGAAACTAGAAATAACTAGGAACATATATTGCATTTTGTTAACAAAACTTTGAGTCCACTACATATTTTATATTAAGATTTGAATTAGTAAAAGTGTTTGTTTTTTTTAAAATTCCGAATTTAGGCATCAGGTATGGTGAGGAGAACTACAAAATTTATATATACATACATACATATGTATATCAAAAAGTGATAGGTATTTTATTTTGAAAATTTTCAATTTTTTCCACTTTATTGATTCGGATAAAATTTGTGTACTAGGTAAAATAAGTAACATTATTTTAATGTTCCCTCATGGTTTGGCTACTAACAAAAAAAAATCTGACCAACATTCGTAAAATAAAAACCAGTCAAGCAAAAGTTAAAGAAAAAAGGTGATAAATAAATTTACTACCGTGCAACAAATCGTTAAAAAGTGCATGCCAATTTTATCTTAATTTATTACAGTATAATAAATTAGGAGTAATTTAACAGAGTTAATAGTGTTCGTTATCGAACTTTTTCTTTATTGTCTGCCTAAAGGTTTTTCCTTGAAATTGAAAGCCAATATGTTTAACAGAAAGGCACAAACGATACTCTTGACCTTTGTGTTTATGTTTCAGTTTCACTTATAGATTTTAAGAAACAGCATTAAATCCATGATTTAATGTTTTAATGCAGACCTTCTGCGCTAGACGAAGCTTGGTAACAAAATGAAATCGGACGAGTAAAGTCGCGCGAAATATGCCTTAAATATTCTATGGGCAATCACAGAGTAAATTGCGGCTTTTACGAGTCTCAGTAATTTCGCCATTAGCCCTAATTATCCGCTTTTTTTTTATGTATGCATGCTCCTCAAGAAGCAAACATATCGGCAAGAAAAGAAACCACCTGAGCAAAACCATCTGGAAACGGACATTCCGGTCGCACTCGGGCTGAACCCATCGATCCATAACGCTGGAAACTTTCGTAAGGCACCCGAGCCCAAGGTGGGTTTGTTCTCGAACCCGAAGGTGCCCAGCGCACTTCTTTCTTCAAGTCTTAAGACAAGACGCCGATGCAGTAAAAGTCCCAGGTAAAAGGTCTTATATCCAATAAAAAAATTTAGTACGAAAACGCGTGCCGAGATCCCCTGAAGTTGGCGGCAGGAAGACATTTCGAGCCCATTGAGGCCCGAACCTTGCGCTCGGGCACCTTGAGATTTTTGAACTTTTATGTTATGCATTTTGGTGCACGATGGCCCGTGGACGGGGCTTCGGGTGGCGGCGGCAGCGGCTTATGTTGGAGCATGATGACCAGACCCGGAGGCTGCTGGGGCCCACCCATTCGCGGGCGTTCGGCCCCGAGGCCCCCCTTTCCCGCGGGCTGCATGTTGCACATTCGCCTTCATACCTTAAAAACACACCCAACTCTGTTAGAAATTTCGATTTCAAAATTTCTCGCTAACAAAAGGCACGTGCCCGGGCATTAAATTTCATGTATCTGCCTACCTGTGGCCGTGGCTGGCTCAGTTCACCACTTACGGCGCACTGTGCATTGATTACAAAATCTGAAGTAATTACCTGGTGCAGGTGCTGGTTTTTTATTTTTATAAATTTGGTTTTTTTTTATTCCTAAAACGTATATGAGGAGAATATTTCAAGGAGAGCAGAGTGAAGTTCCGTGTGAACTCAACTAACATTTTAGCTGGACAAAAAACTCCAGCTCACGTAAGGTGTCTGACAATCTTTTTTTTTCTGAGATGCTGGAATGCTACTTATTTGTATAATGACCTAGCTTTTTACTATCTGACAATAAGATCAAATTAGCTAAATTTTTACTCTCGAAGGTTATGCTCAGTTGACGCGTAAATTCGTTTCGATTATTTACAAAGCATGGTGACTGACCCTTAATTTGGCGGGTATATACATACGTAAAAACTTTTGCAAATTTTTCACAAACTGATAAAAATGTTACGAAAAAACGGGAAACGGTTTCATTGTAATGCACTAAAAGTTAGAAAATAATTTTGAATCGCCAATTTGAGGCTTTGATTATTACTGCAAAATTTATTACTTTTGTTAATCATATTTCACTTCTCAATCCTTTTCATTTGAATACGCATAATCATGTATCAATACAGTTCTGAAGAAAAAGGAATCGCCATTTTAGAGCGTCCGCCATATTGGATTTCAAATGATAATGCATATACTTACTTATACTAAATTTCAAAGCTGTTTAAAAATCTATCGTAAGATTTAAAACCAATATACGGAATGTGAAGCAAAATAAAAACATTTTGGTAAGGAGTCATAATTTTATTAAACAAACAAGAAATAAAGGTACCACATATGCATAACTTTATTAATTCAAAACAATATCATTATAAAGCTTCACTCTACATCATGATTTTAATTTTAAACAGTTTATAATTTTTTTTTAATAAAGAATACGACTTTATAAATAGGAGGTTGTTAACGAATGTATAGAAAATAGGAAATCATGTAATCGGTAAACTTATGCAATTCTTGAGTTCTTAATAGTTAAATCAGCAATAACATTAAAGTCACATCAATTCATATAAAGTTATCACATTACTGACCCCTACAAAACTTACTTTATCAGGTAAAATATAAAATAATAGTTAGAATCGTTATTTCAATAATTATCATCACTTAAAAAATATACAACATTGCAGGTTTAAATAGTGAGGGAAATCTAGGATCTTGTGGTTAGTTTGATGAGTGTATGTTTATTTGTTTATATGTTACAAGGAATTTTCAAAACGACTATTTAATTATTTTTGAATGCATATATTTCATTTATATTAAATTATAAATTATAATTTTTTTTGGAACTTGGGGCATACAGATTTTAAAAGCTTAACATATAATAAATAAAAAATTGTAAAGGAAAAATATAAAATTGAACTACTAAAAATAAAATTTTCTAGTGTTAAAATCGGTCCAGTAATTTTTAAGATAAACCCTGAAAAGTAAACAATTTTTTTTAATTTTTTACTTAAAAGCCTCTTATATAAAATATATTAATTTCTTATAGGAGATATTACATTTACGACTTTTTATAAAATGGGTTAATGGAACTATTTTATCCTTTATTATCTAGGTTTAATATTTTAATAAAAATTACGAACTACGAAAATTGCGATTATTATGTTTACCTTCTTTAAGATAAAATTAAAGGTACACGTTGCCTTGCTGCTGTTACTTCCGTCATACAAAATAATTTGATTTGATTTATAAAAGTTGTTCGCGGTGCCCCAGCATGTGGCCTATGGCAGTTATAATTGGCAGCATAAATTATGACTTGTACATACATAAATTAATCCGAGTGTTTGCGATTTGGGGGAGGGGGGAGTCTGTCAAAAGAAGGATAATTATTCCGAGATTGACTTATAATTCACCTCAAACTAATTTATCCAACGTTGCGTGCCGCGCCAGTGGCAAACTGGAAAAGGCCTCTCAAATTATGTTTACAATTAACCTTCCCTGGCCCTGGTATCGATCCCGGGGACCGACAAAATTGAAATTCACTCATTTTGTCGAAATCAATGGCAGGCAGGTTCCTCGCGGGAAAAGGGAACCACTGTGCAAATAAATCGCCGCGTGAATTCTTAAGTGTTTAATGGACACATTTTTTTTGTTTTGCTGTGTTTACGCACATTTTCTTTTAATTGGCATATTTTTTTTTTATGTTGACAAGAAAGGGTTAAACATGTCTTCTTAAAACATGGGTATAAAATTCTATTAAAACCCACCAAAACTCACTGACATTTTTCTATTTCGAATGTGAACTTCTAAAAAATTGATTAGTAATTACTTTGGACTGCCTTAAAACTTCTACGTAGAAGCGTTACATTTTCAATCAATAATTCCAGATATGATTACCGTAGAAAATTTTAATTAAGTATAGTTAATTTTAAATAGATAATACTTTGTAAAGCATTTCATCTGCTCATCAGCATGACAATTTAATTCATTTTATTCAAAGAAGGGTAAATGTCCAGCAAATAGAGTTGTAAACGATCTAAACTTGAAAGCGGAAATTGGCTCCTGAAGAAAAAAAAATGTCTTTGCTGTAAGAGGATCTAGTTCATCTAATAGTCTTCTTGAATATGAAATGAGTTAATTAAAATATTTAATGGGAAATGAAAACTTTGTAAAATCGGGAAATAGCTTTCATGATTTTAATGGAAAATTAATATAATATGTATTGATTAAAATTAAAATGACTTTCTAAAGCAGGTAAAGTATCAATTATTATTTCTTATTCGATTTTATATACTTGATGCATGAAATATTTCGTTCGTTTTGCTGTCATCGATAAATTTAGTCACCTAAACGTGATAGAGCCAAGCCCACTTATCAAATATATCATTCTTTATATCATAGGCAGGTAATGTTGTCGACAGCAATATATCAAACCAGACGGACATGTTCTGGTATGAATAAGATTCATGTCTGCGAACCGAAGCACCGAATTAATTCGTCTTAATGCTTCTCTCAGAATTATGAACTTTGAATGAATCCAATTTGTGGCAGTAATTACTTTATCTAATTTGCTTCTTGATGTTTAATTGTATTTCTTAAATTCTTATGTTGCTTGGCACTTGGACCTGGATGTGCGTTGGATGGTTTTGAATCATAATTCTGTCTGTCTGTCTGTTTGTCTCTTTTATTTCAGCAAATACTAATGCAATATCAATTTGAAATTTCGAATAGTTTTAAATAAAATATTTCAAATAATTAAAAGGTAATTAGCACAGTTTTTGAGAAACCTGCAAAAAATTTTACTTTCTTTCTTTGGTAATAATACCTCTGAAAAAAGATTTGTAGAGACTTAATGAAAGTTTAAATAGTAAACTTCTGGCTTTAATCCTATGTTTTATTGTTTTTGAGACGGTCGATGAATTTAACTAAATATTAACTTTTGATGTTGCCTTCCAAGGTACGGAACCCTCAATGTGCGAATCCGACTCCCGTTTGGCCGGTTTTTGCTTTTTAATGTCTCCTTTGAAGGGCAGTTTGACCTTATACAAAATCGTTCTGTTAAAATTGTTGTTTAAATTCGTAGTAGCAACAAACTGTAATAGTTTGTCTTTACTTTGACCGATAACAAAATTATTTTAAATTATTTTTAATAGTGCCATAGTTTATCACTTAACATTTAAATTAACCGGGAAGGAAAACTCACCCCATTTGTTTATCTGCTATAAAATCAAGTTAATATAAAATCCCTTATCATGCAATGCAACGGTGAGAAAGCTTTTCCTTGAAATGCTTAAAGTCATTTAAATAATTTAAAGATTTTGTCCTGGAGGAGATTTTTAATTTAATAGTTCCTCCGAGAAATGACTGAATTGATTTTCATTAATTCTCTCTCCCACTGGGAAAAGTGATGCTGATATTTTATTTATGCGATCATTTCTGAAACTTGATAGCATTTAGCTTACATTTTTTATTGCGTTTTGTAAATTCAGTTACAATTGGATATTTGACTCGATGAATTATATTTGTAATTCTCTTGTATACTTTTTGTTAGTCCTCAATTGAAACCTACTATCTGAAGAATTTTATTGTAATATTAAAGTCCTTCACCCAAGTGATTACAGTGGCTCAAATTTATATTTTCCATAAAAACTAAATCATTACCAACGGACGCAACAAGTATCGACTTAATTTTCGTTTAAATCTCGAAAACCTTTAAGCAGAAACATTATGAAAATAAAATGCTTTTATCGCCGAAACACAAATTGTATTAGAACAAAGCTTCTTTATAATTTACAAGTTTTTATACTTGTCTGAGACCCGCACTCAACGCGGGTATGAACACAAATTTAATGATAATTTGTTGGAGCAGGGAAAATTACCACTTTCTTCCCCATTATGCTCGAGTTGAATAATAAATTATGCCACAAACTGAAATGATGGTGCCGAAAGGATGGAACTCCCTAGTTATTAGTGAAATTATAGGAATTACAAAGTGCCAAGGAGCGGGGACAAGTCTAATGAGTGGGAATTGCTCGGCAAGATGGTGAGGAGGTGATAAGTGATGGTTACATAATTTGATAGAAAGTAAATTTCCTCCCAAAATCCACTTTGACACGATAAAATGTGAGAGCAATGAAGCTCTTGGTTAAATTTCTTTTAGCTTTCTTAGAATGTCAACAAACTTTATGTAAGACGATCAGGGGTTACTCCACTGCGATGATGTGATCTAAAAATAGGGTTAATTTTGAAACTTAATTAGACGAAAACTATAACGCTGATTGAACTTATTCTTATATTAAATTTGTAAGTCTTATACATTTTACATTTATTCAAAACTTTGGATCCTGAGTCCTAAAATATAACTCGGAGAAATGGTGACATGTTTTTATAATCTAGGCAAAATTTAGCAATTATAAATTTATTTTTGGGGCTAGGACAAGCTCCTTCATCAACCATATCGAAGAAAAAACACGAAAATTCACTTTGTTGATTCGCAGAGTTATTCTTTACCTCTTTTATAAATATCTAAAAATAATTTATTTTGCGTTTACATGGAATTTCATAGTACAATTAAAGGGCTTCGTCGTTATATTAGGTACACTGTTCTTTTAAATTTGTAAGCTAGGTACGAGTACTTCAATACGTCAATTGCTATTTTCATGTGGTGACCTTCAACGGTCAGCTATTTCCCAGAACTTATATTGAAAGCATCACAGATGACTTCAAAAATATGGCGATAACATTTTGTTTATTACCTATATATTGAACACATAAAATTCCGCATTCTATTCGCCAAAGCAATCGATGCTTTACGTACATAATAATATCCATCATCGACTATTGAAATATGTAAACTATGGAGATCAGCTTTAAAAGAGTATTTAATAGATATAATTGAAAGTCATTTGCATAAATAATTTATTTTTTTTTAGATTATTTACTATCCCTGTTAAATGTGTAATTGTATTATTATTATTTTAATGTAATTAGGTTCTCAAATAAACAATTTTTTGATACTTATCCATAGAAATTAACAGTCGGATTCGCAGTAATGTAAAGGTATCAATTCTTTTCTTATTAGTCGTCCCTGATCCACTTTAAGTCCATTAAAATACATATTTCAATCCATTTTATTTCACCTTTTTAATAAAATTAGCTTTCTTAGCCTTAGTAAACAACTTAGAATTTAACTCACTCAAATCATAATATGAAAATCGTTATTGATATGATTCTTTAATTAGAGTGTTTAAATAAACACTTACAAAAATATGTTGCACATCTTGGTAAGCAATTTTTGATATGTCTAGATAACTAGCATAATATAATTAAACATCTAAAAAAATTCATAACGTAATCTTAACTTATCTCTGAACTTAATGAGTATCTAAATAAGTCAATAAATTATAAAGTGTCCTTATCTTGAAATAGAAATTAAGAGAAAGGACAAATATAATTAACGGCTGAATTTTCTTACTGGCGCTAAACAAAAAAACAAAAAAACAAAAAAAATTATCTTCACCTTTGCGAATTTCGGAACATGAAGCAAAGATATTTCCATGGAAAATAATGAAAAAAAACAAAAATTCTGTGCTCACGCGATCTCAAGTTCTTCGCCCAAATCTTGCAATGACCCAGAGGTTGACCCCGCCGAATGAATTGTCGCTCAAATTAAATTCTTGTTTATAAACAGATCATTCTAAGATCTAAGCTCCTATAAATTCCTAATTGTGCGCATTCCCGAGATCGGCGATCTGCTGCGGTGGCAAATGAGCCCCGTCGTGAATGGCTACATTACATAAAAATAAAACACATTCTTTCAGTTTCATCACGAGCAGAAACCGCACCCTGGTTCGCATTGCTTTCTAAATTATGTCGCTATTGTTGTGACATTTTGAACGCCGCCTTAGACTCTGGAGATAGTAGAACAGGCCGAGCTTAAGCTAGCAACAGTCGCCGCTTAGGTGACCTTTTATAAACTTCCCCATTTCTCCTTGAAGATAACGCGCTTTTCTTTCTTGGTAAAATTATGGAAAAAAGTGTGATACGAATGTTTTGACTACAGAGCGCCGTTTCCCATACAAGCGGAAATTGGTCCCCCGCCAATTTTTTAGGCCCTTCCTTCAATTTATGCTCGGTTTTAAATTCAAGCTTTATCTTTTATGCTAAACACATGCATAAAAGTGTGTTTAGTAGGAGAAGATTAACGGAAACAGAACACTGAAGATCGACTAATACCTACAAGCTGAAAGTTTCATCAATTAACGTTAACATTTAGGGCAGCGAAGTTGTTTTTACTTTTTGTTTATTTTTTTTTTGTCTAATTATAAATCAACATTATTTGTTGACTTAAATTTAAACAATAAGTTAAATACAATATACTACTGTATTAGATATGGTAGAGAAATTAATTTAAATAAAACAAAGTCCTATTTTGTAATCTTTATAAAGTCACCTTATCGGGGTGAATATTTTCAAAATATGTTGGACAATTAGTTTATAGTTTTTTATAAAAATGGTGTGGATTGTTTTTTTAATATTTTCAGTACGACCTTGTTCAATCTTGTTTTTCTTTTCAATACTACTAAATATATCAAGTATTAAACTATATTTAAAGAAAAATTGATGATAATTTCAGATCAATTTATTAATTTTAACCAAGATATTTGCTGGGATGTTGAGATTTAGATTTCCATACATATATGTACATATATCCATCGAGTTACTTTGAAAATATAGTCACCGTCTTTGAGAATGTGCTTGTTAAGAAAAAATACATCTAAGATTTTACTAGTTTTTGTTTTTTTGTTTTTTGAAAAGCTCTACCCCTTAAGTATTTTGTTCTCAATCTCTTAACACTTTTTAAAGAACGTATAGTTAGTAAAAAATTGCTTTTTTAATCAAGATTGATAAAATAGATATTTCGGTCTCAAGGGTGCCATTAAAATACTTTGAAAATTGACGATTTTCATGAAGTTTTGATAATAATGAAAAAACGTTTTTTTTAATTAGAGCGTGCGAATTATTCGATTTGGAAGTTGAATGGAAAACTCGATATTTCAAATTATTCGAAACGAATCGAAATGCGTATTTTCAAATGATAATAAAATACAAATAACCATTCTAATAACTGACTTATTTTTCAGATTTAATCTAGCATTGATATTTTTATGTAAAATGTTTTCTAACATTGTAAATCTGAGTGTTTTAAAATATAACACTTGAAGTGTTTTTAACCTTAAACGCATTTTGTTTGACTTTGCTGAAAGTCTTATTATTTAATGAAGTTTCTCAAAACAAAACACATAAAGTCAAAAATGGTAAAACTCTAAATTAATATAATTCGTGATATTATTAGCACTATTCGATTCGATTCGTGAATAATTCGCACAGCCCTAACCACAAGGTCTTAATCTTTTGGTTATAAAGCCCTGAAAGGAAAATAAAAAGTACCTTTATTAAAGGGCCATTATGAAAATTAAAGAGACCCTAAAGTGTTCTTAACACTTAATACCTATGCTCTGGTTTTGGTAAACAAGAACTTCGTGCCCGAAGTAAGTTTGAGCAAATCGACAGTGTGGGTCACAAAAATTTGCCTTCGACACCGAAGGAAACCTTCAGAACCTATTTGCGATTATGAGTGACATCGATAGGCCTAATGTGCTCCATTTAGGTGAAATTGGCTCCTTTGATTGTAGGCGTGCGCTAATTTGAGGGCCCGGAGGCGCAGCCTATCAATTTAGAATTTTTTATTGCGCTAATTACGCTCTAGTCGGAAATTATCGCAGAACGCCATCTCTAGCTCATGGCACAGATAATGGGAATGGAAACGTTTTCCCCTTTGGGTTTTTGTTGTGTCTGCAGCAATTAAGCAGTTCCGGTGAAAGGTCAATTAATTGTTTTTGATATATGTAATCAACGTGGCGCTTCTCTGTTTGGGTTTTATTTTTCGCCAAGATGCCTATTTAATTGTTAATTATTTGCAAACTGTTGTGCAAGTACAAATTGTGGTGAAGATTGGAGTTTGAAAAGATAACGCATTAAAGCAGTTTATAAATTTAATTTGCAGAAATTTAACTGAATAAGAACTCAAATGCTACTTCGGTCTTTGACGTAGACCCAAACTCCACGAATTTGTAGTTTGAACATTGATATTTTAAAATTATTCTATATGAGCAAAGGAGAAACAAACAAAACGTGGATGTTATTGGTCCCATGACGCAAATCAAATTTATTTCATGAGCTGTTACAAATATTGACGTGCTTTGAAATCGTATTATTTGTTTATTTTAAAAGTTAATTAAGATACATACATCGCTCGAATTTTGTAACTCTTGGTTATTACTGTGCACTTTCAACTATCTTAAAATCAGAGAATAACGTCTCTTAATCGCTTCTTACCTCGAAATTTTAATAATAATAAATTTAAATACTTTGTTATGAAAACGTATTGCGTGTTGCAATTTCTTAATGCTGAAAATGAAAGTCACTATCAATCTCATCTTAGAATGTCGCAAACCTAGGCGATAAATCGATTAAAAGCTGTTAAATAATTTACATTTGTAATCAGTTAGACATTTAATGAGTCGAATCAAATTTCAATCGATTAACACGGTAACTGTTTGGCCTATTAAAATTGTAATCAATCAATTGAGTAGCTTAAATATAAAAATTAAATTAAATTTGAGTTCAGTGAATTATAATAATAAATTAGTTAAGACTACCTACATATATTTTTATGCGCTGGCAATTAATTCGCAGGAAATAAATGAATTAAATTAAAATACCTATTAAGGACATAAATTTTGAATTCCATAATTTTTAATTGTTGTACGTTGTATGTACGTTGTGCTAATCTTCGTTGAAAGAATCGCGCTAGTAAACGACATAGGAGAAATATTATATAGAACAATTAAAGCGACCATCTTATTTATTTATTCATTTCTGGACTATGAAACCAAAATAGGTTTTTAAGACCCTGAATGCATGGCAGTATTGATAACAATTATTTATTTTTTTAGAATTTTTGCAGTTTTCTTGTTCACATTATTATCTTTGAACAGGTTTAATAAATTTTTCAGTTCTGATGTTAAAACTTCTATTTATGATGAATAATATTATGTTTGAATTTAAAATCGACGTATACTTAATTGTATGTTCCTGTTTTTTTATTTGGAGTTTAGATTTGAGCTGACTATTCATATTTTTTGAAGTGAAACCTTCCTACTCAGTTCTTAGGTAAATTTAATTCTAGTTTACCTAGGATCTCTAGCCACTCTGTGTTTTTAAGTATTATAGTATAAACTGTAATCGACTTTTCTAATATTGCTGTGTGGGATATTTTACAATTTATTTTAAATAATCTAAAGGTGGATCCACACTGAGCCGGCGAAAGCAAACGAAAGCGAACGAGTCCACGTTGTTGTTGTTGTAAACAACAACAACAACGTGGACTCGTTCGCTTTCGTTTGCGTTCGTTGGCTCAGTGTGGACCCACCTTAAAACGACTGAACAACTAAATTTTCTGAATTACTTCATATCTACCTTACTGTGTCGTTTAGTCACTAAACTTTAGTGTATAAAAACTAAAACATTCCCGAACTTTAAAAATTATTAATATGTATTTTTAATAAAGCTAAAATTATTAATAATTGCCCTTTTTAGGTTTAAAGACAACATGACGAGCTGCTTTAGGGTTTGTCGACAATCAAAACCTCGAGGATTTCCAACTAAATTACGTAAAAAAAGGTAAGCAATTTTAATTTTTGGGTTTAGTGTGAACTATTAAATAATTATGATGAATATATTCAATAACCGTCATAATCATTTAAGACATACATAAACACGATTAATTATTAAGACTGGTTTGCGCGAATTGCGTGTGGTAATTTAATTTTGTGAAGTCGACTTTTCTGATTACTGCAAGACTAGCTTAAAAACTATTTATACATATATTATTTTGCGAATTGATTTCTAATTGCATCGATATTTTGCCACCTCATAAAAATTAATAGTTATATAATGATTAGAGAAAATTTGCCTGGATAAAAATGAATTATAAATTCAATTACATCGAATACCAAGTCAATTTATTTCCGTGGAATAGGCATAAATAGTTGCGGAACCAAATAAATCCTAAGACACCACGACCGAGCAATAAACAAATGAATTATGATGCAGTGGTCAAGTGCTGCGAACGCGGGGAATTGATTTTAATTGAATCCTTATTGGAAAGAATGTTTTGCGGGGAGGTAATTTGCATGCCGCGTTTAGCATCCACCCATATGTTGGTTATGATCTTAGAACTCATGCTTTTCATCGGCACAATTTTGCATTACGGCCGTTATCATAAAATTACAGCTGCAACTTTTCAACTAATTTAATTGCCCGTCGATGGAAATGTGGTTGAATGGCGGCCAAGACTTTTATTTGAGGCAAATTTGTGGCTAGAACTGATTTTATAGCCAGTTTAAAGAATCGTTATGCCAACGAACGTCTTTTGCCGACAGAAATATTTTCGAGCTTTGAGTGTTTTCATGTAAATTCAGGAATTAAATCAAAACTAGGTACTAGGCAATTACTTAAGCTTTGTAATTCGTTCACACACTGTTGCCTGGTCGTAATTATGGGCATTAAGGAAGTCGCTGCGGAATTATGGGAAACCTATAAAAGTCCGCTGGGTTTTTTACAGACCGACTCGCAATAAAAACTGAATTGAGTTTAAACTCTAATTACTTTAATCTATAAGCTTTTACTTTATATTTATTACTTTATTTAGATTGACTTGTTTTATTTGTGATAATGGTTCGCTTTTATGTAGACTTATTTTTCAAAATTTTTTTCGAATTATTTTGGAAATTCTAGATTTTAATAAAAAATTCAAAATTGGATTACCGAAAAATTTTATTATTTATTAAATCAGTTTAGCAAATTGTTTAAATGAAAATAATCACTTAGGGAAGAATAAATAAAAAATAACTTAATAATAAAGACGCATTTAAGTAAAACTGCCTTCTCTTTCCAGGCCAGGCCATTCGTCTTCGTCGTCGACGTCGCCATCGCTGTCATTGCAGATGCCTTTGGCTTTGCCATCAAAATCGTCGTTGCAGTTGAAGCAGCTGTCTCCTGCAACATTTTATTTAGTTAAGTTAGTTCTAAGACAATGTCATTTTTGTAGTATATGAAAGAAAATTTTCATTTTTAGGGCAAGCAACACCAAGAACAGAAAAAGAAACAGCAAATCCACAGCAAAGAAAATTGCTATGGTTTCCGCCGAATTGGCGAAAAGTGTTTTAATTTTGTGTTGTGCCGTCTTTGCAATTAACTGAAGCCCGTATTCATCAAAAAACAAGCTAATTTCGGTCCAGAAGTAGAAGAAAAGGAAAATTCTAAAAGCGTTTTATTTATTTAATACACTTTTTATGCGTAGACAACCCGAATTTGATGAATGCAGGCTTCAAAGATAAACTGGTTAGGATTAGATAGGATTTAATTAGCAATTGCCACTGGAAATGCAACTGCGCTTGTCCTGTGGCACGCTGCGATTAATCCGGTGCTCAAGTGATTGCCCTGCAACACGAGCTAGCTCCGCGAGGACGTCTGCAGTGCAAATCAGCTGCACGCACTATGCGGCTGCTACGCAATAAAATCCTACGCACCTCGGTGCGTATGCAACTGATTTGCTATGCAGGATAACGCAGCGCAATTCCTAGGCAACGCACTTTTTTTGGGGAGTGAACGCACTGTGATCGCTACGCAATGCAACGTGACGCACTGCGTTTACTACGCAATTAAATTGTGGCGTAGGATTCTTATAATTGGTTTGCAGTTATAGTCGCAGAAAATAAGCTTCAAATTTCAACTAGCTAGGATTGGATAGGATTTAATTCGAAATTGCCACAGGAGATGCAACTGCGCTTGTCCTGCGGCACGCTGCGATTATTCCGGTGCTCAAGTGATTGCCCTGCAACACGAGCTAGCTCCGCGAGGACATCTGCAGTGCAAATCAGCTGCACGCACTACGCGGTTGCTACGCAATTAAACCCAACGCACCTCGGTGCGTATGTAACTGATTTGCTATGCAGGACAACGCAGCGCAATTCCTAGGTAACGCAATTTTTTTGTGGGGTGAACGCACTGTGATCGCTACGCAACGCATCTTTTGCTACGCAACGTGACGCGCTGTGTTCACTACGGAATTAAATTGTGACGTAAGGTTAAGATTAGGTTATGGATATAGCACTATAATTGCTTCGCAATTATATACATAAGATTACAATTGCTACGCAATTGACTACAATTGATTACAATTGCTTCGCA
Source organism: Machimus atricapillus (assembly GCA_933228815.1). Taxonomy (NCBI): domain Eukaryota; kingdom Metazoa; phylum Arthropoda; class Insecta; order Diptera; family Asilidae; genus Machimus; species Machimus atricapillus. The sequence continues at coordinate 2,624,442 of OW121788.1, read as the reverse complement.
ATTGACTACAATTGCTTCGCAGTTGATTACAATTGCTTCGCAATTGATTACAATTGCTTCGCAATTGATTACAATTGCTTCGCAATTGATTACAATTGCTTCGCAATTGATTACAATTGCTTCGCAATTGACTACAATTGCTTCGCAATTGACTACAATTGCTACGCAATTGACTACAATTGCTTCGCAATTGACTACAATTGCTACGCAATTGACTACAATTGCTACGCAATTGACTACAATTGCTGTAATCAATTGCGAAGCAATTGTAGTCAATTGCGAAGCAATTGTAATCAATTGCGAAGCAATTGTAATCAATTGCGAAGCAATTGTAATCAATTGCGAAGCAATTGTAGTCAATTGCGAAGCAATTGTAATCAATTGCGAAGCAATTGTAGTCAATTGCGAAGCAATTGTAATCAATTGCGAAGCAAATGTAGTCAATTGCGAAGCAATTGTAATCAATTGCGAAGCAATTGTAATCAATTGCGAAGCAATTGTAATCAATTGCGAAGCAATTGTAGTCAATTGCGAAGCAATTGTAATCAATTGCGAAGCAATTGTAGTCAATTGCGAAGCAATTGTAATCAATTGCGAAGCAATTGTAGTCAATTGCGAAGCAATTGTAATCAATTGCGAAGCAAATGTAGTCAATTGCGAAGCAATTGTAATCAATTGCGAAGCAATTGTAATCAATTGCGAAGCAATTGTAGTCAATTGCGAAGCAATTGTAATCAATTGCGAAGCAATTGTAGTCAATTGCGAAGCAATTGTAATCAATTGCGAAGCAATTGTAGTCAATTGCGAAGCAATTGTAATCAATTGCGCAGCAATTGTAGTCAATTGCGAAGCAATTGTAATCAATTGCGAAGCAATTGTAATCAATTGCGAAGCAATTGTAATCAATTGCGAAGCAATTGTAATCAATTGCGAAGCAATTGTAATCAATTGCGAAGCAATTGTAATCAATTGCGAAGCAATTGTAATCAATTGCGAAGCAATTGTAATCAATTACGAAGCAATTGTAGTCAATTGCGAAGCAATTGTAATCAATTGCGAAGCAATTGTAATCAATTGCGAAGCAATTGTAATCAATTGCGAAGCAATTGTAGTCAATTGCGAAGCAATTGTAATCAATTGCGAAGCAATTGTAGTCAATTGCGAAGCAATTGTAATCAATTGCGAAGCAATTGTAGTCAATTGCGAAGCAATTGTAATCAATTGCGAAGCAATTGTAGTCAATTGCGAAGCAATTGTAATCAATTGCGAAGCAATTGTAATCAATTGCGAAGCAATTGTAATCAATTGCGAAGCAATTGTAGTCAATTGCGAAGCAATTCAATTGTAGTCAGAAAATCAATTGCGTAGCAATAGTAGTCAATTGCGAAGCAATTGTAGTCAATTGCGTAGCAATTGTAATCTTATGTATATAATTGCGAAGCAATTATAGTGCTATATCCATAACCTAATCTTAACCTTACGTCACAATTTAATTCCGTAGTGAACACAGCGCGTCACGTTGCGTAGCAAAAGATGCGTTGCGTAGCGATCACAGTGCGTTCACCCCGCAAAAAAATTGCGTTACCTAGAAATTGCGCTGCGTTGTCCTGCATAGCAAATCAGTTACATACGCACCGAGGTGCGTTGGGTTTAATTGCGTAGCAGCCGCGTAGTGCGTGCAGCTGATTTGCACTGCAGATGTCCTCGCGGAGCTAGCTCGTGTTGCAGGGCAATCACTTGAGCACCGGAATAATCGCAGCGTGCCACAGGACAAGCGCAGTTGCATCTCCTGTGGCAATTTCGAATTAAATCCTATCCAATCCTAGCTAGTTGAAATTTGAAGCTTATTTTCTGCGACTATAACTGCAAACCAATTATAAGAATCCTACGCCACAATTTAATTGCGTAGTAAACGCAGTGCGTCACGTTGCATTGCGTAGCGATCACAGTGCGTTCACTCCCCAAAAAAAGTGCGTTGCCTAGGAATTGCGCTGCGTTATCCTGCATAGCAAATCAGTTGCATACGCACCGAGGTGCGTAGGATTTTATTGCGTAGCAGCCGCATAGTGCGTGCAGCTCATTTGCACTGCAGACGTCCTCGCGGAGCTAGCTCGTGTTGCAGGGCAATCACTTGAGCACCGGATTAATCGCAGCGTGCCACAGGACAAGCGCAGTTGCATTTCCAGTGGCAATTGCTAATTAAATCCTATCTAATCCTAACCAGTTTATCTTTGAAGCCTGCATTCATCAAATTCGGGTTGTCTACGCATAAAAAGTGTATTAAATAAATAAAACGCTTTTAGAATTTTCCTTTTCTTCTACTTCTGGACCGAAATTAGCTTGTTTTTTGATGAATACGGGCTTCAGTTAATTGCAAAGACGGCACAACACAAAATTAAAACACTTTTCGCCAATTCGGCGGAAACCATAGCAATTTTCTTTGCTGTGGATTTGCTGTTTCTTTTTCTGTTCTTGGTGTTGCTTGCCCTAAAAATGAAAATTTTCTTTCATATACTACAAAAATGACATTGTCTTAGAACTAACTTAACTAAATAAAATGTTGCAGGAGACAGCTGCTTCAACTGCAACGACGATTTTGATGGCAAAGCCAAAGGCATCTGCAATGACAGCGATGGCGACGTCGACGACGAAGACGAATGGCCTGGCCTGGAAAGAGAAGGCAGTTTTACTTAAATGCGTCTTTATTATTAAGTTATTTTTTATTTATTCTTCCCTAAGTTATTATTTTTATTTAAACATTTTGCTAAACTGATTTATTGATTTTATAAATGATTTAAATAAATAAATCTATTATTGTTTTATTTTACTGTTTTATAATCTTTAGGATTTTATTACCTTGAGGATTTTGCAATCTTGAAGATTTATTTTGATCTTGTCGAAGATAATGACCTTCACTAGGTTATACTATCCTCTCAGAAGCTAGCGCCTGCCTGACCTCTTCTAAAAAACGAGTCTGTTTAAATCCACGCGAAGGCGGTAGTTCTGTAAAAAACAAATATACTGAGTAAAATTTTTAATAAAAATGAATGCAGCGTCAAAATGAAAGCTAGTCAAGTGCGAGTACATCTTGTAATCAGAGGGTTTATACTTAATGAAAATTTGCTTAGTTTTCGAAAACTTGTCACAGACTTTCTATAAAGAAAAGTTTCGAAATAAAATGAGAAATTTCGAGAATAAATCATATCTACGACATACTAAATATTTACATTTGAGGCAAAACATGCTGATATTAAATCCCTTTTTTTTAAATTAAAACGCAAACCCTAAACTAAATAAAAAAAAATGTTAAACATGTCTGATTAAAAATGTTTGGGTATTAAAAATGCCTATTTTAGTACGACTCCTTCGGAAGGTCTATGATTTTCTAAAGAGTGGCTTTCGAGTGCTAAAACCAAATTGATTTTGGGTCAGTTTTCTGCAGTTTGAGTGGAACTGAGCAACTGTAGCCTCACTCTGGACTCTGGAGCGAATCAATCAAAGCACCTACGTGCCGGAAAATCGTTACTTTGTACGGTCAGGGCCGAATAGTTCGGATGCCTGGACACTCATACGAGACCGGAAAAGGTGCGGGGGAGGCCGAAAGACGCGTTCTTGTCACGAAAGGACCCTGCGGCGGGTCGGTTATATAATTTTTATTATAATTAAATTTTTTCCTATTCTGGGAAATGGAATGAAAACAAACAGAAACAGTCCCGCCCGAGCCGCTTTTTATTAATCATGCGTTCCGCGACGAGCCGCCCGGCGAATAAAAATAAAATTGCGTGGATTGCAGGCATTTTAGTTATCAAATTTTGTTGACTGCTCCCCGGCCGCCGTGTGAGCCGAGGTGGTGTTTAATTGCCAGGTAGAAAGCGATTCATTCCGGCTGTCAGGTGGAGCTGGAGCTGGAGGTGATATAACCAGAAACGATCCCAAGGTTGCCGCTGTCTCGCTGGTGCGACATACCTCGTGGCGCAATTATACGTGAAGTAATTAATGTCAGGTTCAGAGGTGTTGGAAAACATTTCAAGAGTACTTTGCGTATCTCCCCCGCAATTGATTAGAAGCCGCACTCTCGCCCCCGGGGCTGGTGGAGGAGCGATGCTTCCTCTGGAGCAGGGGGAATCGATGCTAACGAGTTTGAGATCTTCTGATCCCACCCCCACCCCTATCTCGCGTGCACAACTCCACCCAGATAATTGGCGCTGTCATAACCCAGCCCAAACACCACACTCATAGAAATCGGAATGTAAATTTAATTTAACTTAAGTAATATCGTCCAAGTGCATGCCAAAGTGCTAATTTTGTTTAGACTGCGCTTAATTGCCTGGATGAAAAAAGACGGGGTTTAAATCTCAGCCAGGACCTTTGATCTCGTCACGCTCCGGCGGTCGAACAATGCTCGTCTGGGTCTGGCTCTTATCAGCGCCAAGACACGCGGGGGCCGTCTTACGAATTCCGCTCAACTCGAGCCGTATGCAATCAGCCTCTAGCCAACTCCGCGTTTCCGCGTCTGCCTGCTTAGACTAAATACTCGTACTTAGGTGCAATCGATTCAATCTCAAAACAAAACAATATTTGGGCCATTCCAAATCAAATCGATAAAAATCTACAACCTCACGAACTTTTTATAATATAATATTGCATCGTCTCTGAAGGACTGTAGTTCAGAATTTTTTTTTTAAAAGTACTTAAGTATACCTGAAATTTATTTTCACTCTCCTTCCTCACGATCTTTAACCTTAAATCTTTGAATGCATAAAATACTCATTTTTCTTTTTCAAAATTTCTTTTCCAACTTCAGTTTGAATTTTAATTATAATTCCAATCCCAACTTTAGTCTCAATTGAGTTTTAATAACAACTTAAAATCTAATTTTTACTGCACTTTAATTTCAGTTGCAATTTTAGCTTTGATAATTTTAATTCTAATTTTACCACAATTCTAGTTCTGATTAAATTTTTAATTTTACTGATTTCGAAACTTAATGTTTGCATGTAAAAGTTCATAAGAAGGACATTAATTTAGTTTATAATATAAATTAAGATATATAAAGGTGGCAACTGAATCCCATAACATAAAGCATTTCAATCTTCAAGAAATTTTTGTATAATTTTGTCTATAGGGGTCTTAAGCCATAATGGTTATAAACTTGATGATGAAACATGTTCAAATTCAAATCCCACAACTTACACATATTAGAAAGGAAAATTCACATTTCATGAAAATGTCAGCTAGTTTCAGAAACCCCGATTTATTTATTCAAATTTTTTGAAAAAGAAGTGATGAACTCACATTAAGGGGTTATTGAAATCCGAGACCGGAAATTAGACTTTTTGAATTTTGTTTTGCTAATTAATCAACGAAATTACACAACTCTTTAGTTTGTTTGTGCTTAATCGAAGCTTTTTAAAAAAGAAAATGTTCACATAAAAGATAATTTAATACTGAATAAAATCAGCAGGTCTTCATGAAAAAACAAACAAAAACTCTCTTCTTTAATAATGAAATAGGAAAGAGATAACGTTTTTTGAAAAAAAACATTATTTGCGAGTATTTTGGGTTTTTTCGGTTTATCGTTTCGGGTTTTTTATTTAAAGTAAGAAATTTCAAGAAAAAGCGTAATGAATTTGTTGATTATTTCTGTAAAAGTGCACAAAATCGATTTCAGGATGTAACCGGATCTAATGACTCAATTTATACATAGTTTAATTTCCAACTGGGTTAAACAATCGTAAATAAAAAGATCTGTAGTCCGGGTGAAGCCGGAAAATTCAAGTTGAGTTCACATAATTTTATGTACATACTCATAAATGCTTAACCTTCGCACTAGTTAACCATATCTGGGGCTATTTCACGCAAGTTTAAACATAAAAACGACGCGTCGGCGCCAGTTTTGCGAATTTAAACGACACCCAACGTATGTCCGATTTGCTAAATACTTCAGTTGCGTGTTTTTCTACTCTATCAAAAAGACAAAATCAAAATCGAATGTGATCAGTTTAAGTTATCTCACTCAAAACCAGTAGACAGCTACAACTAGTCCTGTCTCGTTGGATGTCTATTTACATTATCTATTTCTATTAGAGTCAACAAGCCGAAGCTAAAAAGTGTCTTTGAGCAGTTTCTTGTAATTTTATTGTTCTTGCAGAATAAATAAATTAAATTGTTCGATAGCAACGATCAATGCGAGAGACGTTTTGTGATTTGTCACGCGAACGCTTGTAGCCATTGCGGGGGATTTTTACGCACATGCAGCCGCATATCAGCGTTAATGCGGACACATGCGATGCTCAGCGAAACATTGCGCAATTGCCGGAATTTAATTTATATAAATATAGCCGTCTTATCGTTTTTTTATAGACATACAATGAAAGTGCTTAAAACGTTATTCATAAACATCCAATATCGTTAAAATACTCTTACAACAGCTTTACAAATTTAGAGAATTTACAGAAGGCTCACACCTACGAAAAGCAATCAATTCAAAAAATTCAGCATTGTGAAACATTATTTCAATTTAAGAACGATAAAAGCTATTTTCATTCCTATTTTAGTTGCAAAGAGTTTTTACAACGAATTTATGCATTTAAAACGGCTATTAGTCTTAAAGAGGGTTGTAAGTATTTAATCAACGATTAAAACCTATTTTTAAATATTTTTATGAATACGGCTGATAGAGTATATCTTTTAAAGTATACATGTTCTCTTTTCTTTTGTTTTCTTTTTTTAATTAATTAACCCAAACCCCCTTCAAAACCCTTTTCATGAATTGTCAAAGAAATTCTTTGATGTTTAAGATTTTTCATCTTAGTATTTAGATTACATTATTACTACGATTTAAATCGACTTGAAAGTCATCTAAATAACCCTAAGATCGACTTCAAGTCGGCTTGACTCATGTCGATCCGAAAAATTTGTCTAGTCGACTTGGACTAAAATCATTCTAATTTTGAAATTTGTTTCACTTAATAAATTTATTTTATTTATACAAGTTGCGCATATATAAGAAAACAATTGTTCCTTTCAATCACGTACATATATCGCGGCAAACTGATGTATGTACATATATGCAAAATGTTAAAAATATATATACATACATACATATTTTCAAGCCAGCTTGAAGTCAAGTTCTCAAGTATTATAGGTAAGCCGACCTCAATCTAATATGTTACCCTGGTATATATAATAACTGCAAACTCAGAAAAATAGTTTCTAATATTAGGTATGTACATAAATGAAATTATCAAAATTTACACTTTTAAACTCAAATCATTCATTCTAAAGAATACAAATTTCAGTTTGTAAAACACTCCTCCGATAAAATCTGCTCTATCCGCTGTAATCGGAGATACATACATACATATGTTAGTTATATGATTTTGAAGAATTATCAGAATTGATAAAAATTAGTTAACTAACTCTGGATTTTTTTGCATTTATTGTTGATTTTGGATAGCAAGAAGATATTTGCTGAATCGCTTCTCATTCTAACTTGTCGTTTTTTAAATTGATTACTACTGATGATTTTCTCTTGTGATTTTCAGCAATTCAACAGTTTGCCAATTTTTTGGCATGTATCGAGCTGACTTTGAGACTACAAAAAACGCAGTAAACTGAAATCCTGCTAAGTAAATATTATTTTTGGTAAATATAAACTTTATTTTTGTTTTTTTCCTAATGTTGTTTCCCAGTGTACGCATGTATCATATGTACATAGATATGTATAAGCAATGTACAAAATAATAATTAATTAATGTTATTATTATTTTAGAATTTGCTGAATAAACAATTTGTGAATAATAAAAATATTTTTTAAATAGTAACCTAGTTACCTATCGTCTCTAAAAACTGACGAGCAAACAGATATAAAAACAGATATGGATAAAGCAACACAATTCTATAAAGTCATTAAAGTTTTCAAAATCATAGTCAAAGAAATTTTATATTAAATTCTTTGTTGGAAAGCAATTTCTCTAACACTTTCGTCTTGAACTTCTCCTAAGTCCAACAAATTGTTTCAGCTACAATTTAGTACCTACCATAAAGATAATAATAATAATAAAAGTGTTTCAAATGAAATAACCCACAACAAATATTAAATGTGCTTCCAGACCACGATGAAACTCAATTCAATTAAAGGATCTAAGTAACACTTAATCTTCTACAATCGATTAAGTGGACTTGGGGAAAAAAGATACTGTCCGAATCAGCGAAAACTTCAAAAAATTAAATGTCACATATGTTTCTATCTGAGCAAGGAACGCGGTCTAGCAAAATCGTATATGCTTCACAAATTCCGCTTTATCTTGAAATGGCACATAAATCTCGACGTTGAGCTCTAGCTCACTCAATGTTCTTAAGAAAGATTTGTGTTTATCGTGGTCAATAAAGTTAATGTCTCAATTAGCTGCTATAATTGTTCAAGTGGCGGTGCTGTGGTAGTGCCCGTGGTGCGTTAGCTCCGTTGCCACCAATAATCGTTACGTACCTGTAATCAAATCATTTCAATTTGTTGGCGCTCTAACCTCGAAATTGTTAATTTATTTGTGCTCTTATATATGGACAGCAGTTTTGTACTCATTTGTGTATATTGTAAAATTGCCATTGAAATTAAATTCGAGATATTTTCGCAGTTTTATTTAAATCCTCCAGACAATGCCCATCCATTCGTGTGGTTAATTTGTTTTCCCATTAATTTGAAAAGCTATCAATTAATAAAATTACGTAAAACAAATACAATCTGATAAAAGAATAAACCTCTTTATTTTAAATCATTAATTGAAATTTCTGTTTTCTGGGGTTTCATTGTAGTGACTTTAATTAAATCAATTTTGGTGTTATGTATAATTACATATTTATTTTTCAGATTTAAAAATCTCCAAAATGTTTGGAAATCTTCTTCAAAGTCGATTAAACATTATTGTAGTGAACAATGTTTTCGACTAAGAAACGAAGAATAGTGGAAACGTTAGATGTATTGGAACTCTACAAAATATTAGGTTTCATGTAATTCGACTTTATACCATACTCGGTCTTCAAATTAGAGTTTGGGGATTTTGTTTCAAACGTAAAGGAAATTCAAAACACACATACACGTTTCTCAAATTTTCTGAAAAAACCCTGAGTAGGTACCCTCAAAAAATATAATTTTCTTTATTGGGATCTTAACTGACATAGAATTTCTCATAAATCTGGACTTTTTGTTTCCGCAATTTAGTGGACTAGTTTAAGTAAAAGTCCATGACGTATTTTAATGCTCAAAATTGACAACCCCAAGAAAATCTTTATTTGATCCTCTAAGTCCCTTAATTAAGAGGGAAAAGCCCGAATTTAGCATATGTTCATTATAACTTTTGTGTTAATGCGAAGCAATCCCTTTTCTTATTGCCCGCACTCGAAAGATTCCGACACGAAACGTTCGGGGTGGTTATTGCGGCTAGAGTGTAAGTGTTATCCGAGCTGACATAAGTGAATGACTTTTTATAACTGCCGGACTGCTTGAACCATTAATCTTAATTAAGGGTTCACCCGATTAGGGTTTAACGTCTAGCAGGGCTTTCACTGGAACGATTACCCGCTTTATTTCAGCGCAGTTTAAAGGAATGAGTTAACTTTTACTTAATCTGTTAAATAAGTTCATGCTGGATGGAGCAGCTATGCGGAATATGTAAGAAACAGGACTGCTTCGACTGTACATAAATAAGGAAAACTTTTTCACGTCCAGAGGGTAACGAATATGTCTTTAAAACTTTCATTATTTTAGCATAAAACGTCCACCCAAAAAACTAAATTCTGAAAGTAATCAAACTATGTATTTCTTAATTATAATAAAATCGCGAAAAAGCAATAAAAGTATAAGACGAAAAGCTTTAACAAAACCTTTTTTGCAATATTTTCCTTCTTACTATTTTACTTACTTACTATTTATTTTTATTGCAGTTTTAAGAATATCATTCTGAGGTTAATATTTTATATTGAGCAGTAACAGAGATATTACTAATGCTAAAAGCTTTCATATTAGAACGTAAACGTTTGACAAACATTTCAGATAAGAGCCGATAAGAGCCATAAAATGGATTTGTGTTGTTATTGAACACGAAATGGACCGTGTTAATCGCTCTGTAGGGTTAAAAAGGTGGCCAAGAAATCCCTAAATCGCCTCTGGTTTCCTCCTTCCGCAATCCTAAAGAGTCAAGGAATCAGCAGAAGGCTTTAACAACTTCAAAAAGGGAGACATATTAAAATTATTGCTTTTGCAATCCACTTTTCCTCTGTAGGACCATAAAATAATCTGTTTGCAACAAAATCTGTAGACATATTGTTGGAATTTCATTTCTTAAGGAAACTACATATTTAACTGCTGATGTTAACATGTTAATTGCGATGCTTAATAGAATTAAGGAAATATTAATATAAATTTTCTGGTTTTTCATGAATGAAAATGATTTTCTGATCTTGTGCCATACGATTTTGCTCGAAGAATGTTTGGCATTTATAAAAAGATAATTAAAAAAGTACAACAAAAACATTTGGGAAGTTAAGGACCGAAATTGATATCTTGAAAAATTAAATGGTAAAATATTTCTTTACAACTTTGCCAAGTTCTCTTTATTAAGGGGAGAAGTGAATTATTCATCATCAGTGATTAAATTATATTTACATATACATATTTTTAAATTTTTGAAATTCTTCCAAAAATAAATAAAGTGCTTAAAAACTGACTCAATTGTTGAGCTGAATCATGAGCAATTCTCTTCAGGGTTGAGCCACGGTAGAGAGAATACAAGGAATGCGTACTAACTTTTGGTAGTTGTTGTGACGTAATGATGGAAGGGTTTAATTGGAAAATTGGTAAACGTATTTTTTAAAAATTATTGAATAATAAATAGTATCGGTATAATTATAGAAATGAAAATTTTCCATCTTTTAAAGTATGTTTTGAAACTGTGTAATTAATGGCACTGAACTTTTAAGAAATTCTTTTACATATAAGGAATATGTGACCATTGGAACTAAATAAATTATAAAATTTAAAAAACTACATAATTACGAACAATTTCGTTTTTGATTCGAATTTTGTTCACAAATGAGGAGAGTTATTATTATAAACAAACTCTTCGCGCGATTCGTTAAAAATGTTGAATATCTATTTAATTTTTATAAACGCGTATTTCTTTCCCAAACAGTTTTTATATTTAACAAGACCTCAGTTTGTTTAAAATATCGCTACTTTAATTTATACCTAATAATTTATTAAGTATTTTCAAATGTTTTTGCTGAAAAAGCATCCACAACACACTGCGACAATAGTGAAATTGACAATTTTTATAAACAAAATTGCGAATTAAGGCTATGTGTACTTTTTGATCCTTTTGAGAGTATATTTATTAATTTCGTCAGGTTAAGTTTAACTTATTCATTATTAAATATTAATTGAGTTTCTCAAATATTAACTTACCCGAATTCTTAGATAATTCTTCTCTCAAGTAATCGAGAACTTTACTTAAGATCTTTGAGCTCAAGTTCTTTTTTAATAAATAAAAATATAAATAAGTTAAAGAAATCAATCAGAAATCAAAAATCTTTTACCTTTGTCAGGTAAAATACCTAAACGCGATTGAAGACAAACAGACGAATAGATATCGTAGTTTTCATATTTGTTACGAAAACCAAAGTTACTTTTGACTTTCCATCGAGATTTTATGTTTTAATTTGGGGAAAAAAATGAAAGTTATATGTGTAATATTTAAAGATAAAAAAACCGTGGGATTGAAATGCGGATACATCGAGTAAGGCCTATTTAAAAAAAAAATGAAAACGAGAACAAATTAAGACGAATGCAGCACGCGCCATTTGAAATTCTAACGGCCGATTATGAGTTCGATTTCAATGTCTAGTCTGCGTTTCAATTCACTTCACTTTCAAAATCATCGGCTGTATCCGCGCCGGGGAGCAGAAAATCTGCAGCTCTGTTTTTTTCATTACTACTATCGTTTTTACAATTTTTGTTTTTGTTTTTTTTTTCTTAACTAGAAGAACCTCGCAACCGGAAAAACTTCTGCCCGGCGCTGTTACACAGCAAAAATTCTTCTTTGGCAACGCCACTGGCTGGAATGCATCTCAAGAATGTTAATAACAGGCTTAACGCATGACAGCCGGATAAAAGACGCGGCCGGCGCGCTGTTACAGTTACAATTAAATTTTCCAAAGCCCCCCGCCGATGCGATCGGTAGTAAACAGAGAAAATCAAAAAATTAGAAGTAACTTAACTAACTAAAAAAGAAAACCCCAGAGCAGCACAATTGCCTCGATCAAATTGGCTCGATCGGATTTTTCGTAATATGCATGCGCTGGTTCATTTCATGTAATCGGAGACGTGCGAGGGCCGCCGTCTCGCTGCTGGGGCCCGGGTTGGGGCCGGGGCTCCGCTGGCGCTCCGGCGGGCGGCGGACTCTCGACCAGGGCACCAACGCCCCACGATGATTGGTTAAGATCGGCATCGCGCCGCTTTTTAAGATTATACCGAGTGCGCGGTGGCGGCGCGGCGGCGACGGCACAAAAGTAGTAACTAACCTGCACAAAAATTGCGCGATACACTTCCAGGTCTCTCTCGATAACACTCCTCGAGATGGATGGCGAAAGCAAGGTCATGGGTTTTTAGAATTTGATCGCAAATCCCTCCCCAGGTTAATCGGCCACACAGGTGAGGTCTACCGCCCCGGCGCAAGAGTTGTATATATTGGGGCCCCTCTTAATCAGCCGGCACAGTTTGCGAACAGTCCTAGCGTCTTCTAGGAGGTTTTCAATTGAGAAGGAACAAGGATTAACTAACAACTAAGAATCCAAAAAAGACATCCTAGGCCCAGCTGAAAATGAAGCCTTTCGTAAGTATATCGATTTTGATATAGTGATTATAAAATATTCAAATTCGGGGAGTGGTGCAATATGTGTCTTGATGCAGTGGTCTAATTATTTTCGAAAAAAAAATAAATAAAAAATAGTTTTATCAAACGAACTGTTTAATTGCGCCACAATTGTGCAATGTATGTTCAACTGAAAGTGCACTGTCAGATGTTGCAATACCCACCGAAAAGATCTTTTGTTTTGTTACGCTTGAGCTGGTCGACTGGTTCAATGGTCGTGATATTTATGTGACTTTTTTTTTTGATTTTTTCTCTATCAAATAATTTTGTTTTTTCCCCTATTATTGCAGGTTGTGTTTGCGACACTTTTCTTGGCGTCGACTTGCTCCGCTTCGTACTATGGCGGTGGAATTTCGAGCCAATACTTTAACCAAGACCACTACGGCGCCTATTCGTACGGATACGCTGACCCAAACTCACAGAAGCATGAGGTTCGGTCTCCCGATGGTACAACGAAAGGTTCTTACTCTTATGTTGACGGTTATGGACATACGCAATCAGTTTCATATGTCGCCGATCCACACTCTGGATTCCATGCAACAGGAACGAATCTGCCAAAAGGACCTGCTCCACTTTATGCTGGATTAGCTCCAGTTGCCTACGGTGCCTACGCTGCGCCCTATGTCCACGCAACCCACCTGACCCCCCACGGGGTCCCAGTCGACACCCCCGAAGTTCAGCACGCAAAGGCAGCTCATTTTGCCGCCCACGCCGCTGCCCGATCTGGACACCACCATCTCTACAAACGATCGCTCTACGCCCACCACGTTCCCGTTATCCACAATGGCGTCCCTGTTGAGACACCTGAGGTCCAGCACGCCAAGGCCGCCCACTTCGCCGCCCATGCAAAAGCCCTAGCTCACGCAGGACCTCTTGGACATGACGGAGGTGCCTACCTCGGAGGAGTCGGAGGTGGTTACCACGGAGGCCCCGCCTACCACGGACCCATCCACATCCCCGTCATCCATAACGGAGTCCCAGTCGACACCCCTGAAGTTCAACACGCCAGATCCGCCCACCTTGCAGCCCTTTCGGAGGCCTCAGCCCGCGGTGGACACGGTGGTGGATACGCCGGAGGATACGGGGGATGGGACGGCGCCGGTGCCGGACACTACGCCCCCGCCCACCATGGACCAATCCACATCCCCGTCATCCACAACGGAGTCCCAGTTGACACCCCCGAAGTCCAGCATGCAAAGGCTGCTCATTTTTCGGCTGTAGCTGAGGCGCAATCCCGCAGCCACGGTCACGGTGGTGGTCACTACGACGACGGAAGCTACGGCCATGGCCACGGCTGGTAGTCATTATAAAAATTTAAGATTTTATAGTCCCTTCTCATACACTGCCGAGGAGATGTCGAATATTTCGACATGCCTCAATATTTTCAAGTATTTTTTCATTTATAATTAACTGGAGCCCATCAGCATTATAACGACCACTGCTATGTATCTGGCCATTCGATAAACGACAAAGAACGCTATTTGTTACTGGTAACGACCAGGTGATAATAATCCTAGTTATATAAAAAAAAAACGCATAAAAAATGTAAATAAGATACTCAAAGCATTAAATAAATTTATTTAAATGAAATTTTCTATCTTATATTTAAATGATATTTCCGTCCTAAATTATTAATTTAATTCATATCCTATCCAACAAAGTAATTTAATCTCCTTAGAAAAAAAAAACTATATGTAGAACCTACGATGACCTTTATAAATATAAATAGTTTCTTGCAACAAACTTCAAGATCTATCTTATCTATACCAAGGTTATGAGAATTTAATTACAGATCAGTTAAGGTTATGTTTATGCAACATTACCACGTAAATTGAATACCTGAAACCGCATGCTCATCTGACGGATATGAGCAAACCACACCCGCCTCACTTGACTTCAATTTACGCACCTATTAAGGTAGATGTCTTAAGTGGTTGATCAATTAACTCTGATTCCACACAATTAGTCAAGATCAATGCTGAGAACTAGTTCCAGTTCCGAGGAATGTGATTTTTGCATTATTTACACTACCTGCGGGCGCCAGTTTTATGGCAATTATTTTGCAAAATGACAAACATACACGAGGCGGAGTGGTATGTCACTCTTTTGTATGCTTGTTGGAATACATCATGTTGATCTTGATCTTGCCTTAATTTAAAATGGAAATTTATGATTTTTCAGAATCTCTATTACATAATATTGGGTGTAGAGGTTTTAATCAGAATCATTTGTTTATAAATTACGGAATATTACGAATATGTATAATCTATATTTGTATCCCTAACTTTTTTTAGCGGGAAAGAAGTGGCATTTTTCTCCTTTCACGCAACCTATCAATTTTCGTACCAACAAATAATTATTTTAGTATACCAAAATACTATAACTAATAAAACTAATAATAATAAATAATGATAAATATTTGGAAGAAACGCAATAAAGTATTAAGAAGCACAGACTATTGCGAATAATTTATTACGAGTCAAATCGAACACTAGATCAGAGGAGTATTTAGGATCTGTAGCCCCTAAATGGAATTTATGGTAATAGGGGAAAAGTTTTTTGACTGTAAAAATTTCATTTTAGAACCATAAAAAGCAGAAGAAAATTTTTTACTAAACATACAGTATTTATAAAATAAAATCAGTTGGTGAGATAATAATACGAAAAGAATTGAAAATAATTGAAGTATTCAATCAATTCAAAATTAAATTGTTTAAACAGTCTAACCTTAAATACGGCCCTGCACTAGATGCACTACTACAAAGAATTTATGGAGCAGGCAACAAAACAAAACAAGGACATTCATCAAAGATTTCTCATGTAAATTCAGGTGATGGATGAAAATCATCTACTCTCGCTGATTGAAAATTCATTAGGAAACCAAGAACGAGTTTTCGGCCAAATAACTCTAAAAACGCCATTTACATCAAACGACTATCCTCACAAAGAAAATGAGTCTCAAAACATACTCACTGAAAATTCTAAAAAACCCTAACTGAAATCAACCAACTAAATAATAGCTGAAAATGCAATTAAAGTATGTACATTATACATATATTATTGTACGTAATATGCCAAGTATTAAAAAAAAAATACTATTTACTTTTTCTCTTTTATCAACAATAAAAGAAACTGTCGCGTCGTAAATTGAGCAGGTACATTATGTATAAATACATACATACATATGTATGTATATAGGAGTTTTTAAGATAAGAAATCTATAGGTAATTTACATAAAATTGAAAAGAATCAACGAAAAGTTTCCGTACAAGTTATTAATTTGGGTTCACCACATTGGTTTGGCCATCGTGAGATCAGCGGGCTGGAAAACGTTTTTATATCAATTTTTATATAGATATTTAAAAAAAAACCACCGTATTTTAGTACCTACATTTAATCCGCGACCGAGAGATTTATAAGACATATTTTGAAAGTCAGGCTTTCACAATGAAACTTAAACTTGAAATAAATTGAAAAAGTCCAGTGATTACTTTTATTTTCTGCGTTAAAAAATAGAACTCCGCCAAGTAGATTACAGCCCACTTCACTCATATAAAAATCCTGAGAACTGCTAGAGTTTTAGTAGTAAAAAGCTTATTTATATAAGTGTAACAGCATAAGAAAGAACTGAGCAAAATATTAAAAATTAAATAAAATATCAAAAAGCACAAGCTCATCATAAAAGGATTGTTTTCATAAATGATAATAAACAAAGGCTTTGTGTAGAGGCAATAGAACCTTCTACAAATTACGACTACTCTACTCTGAGGAATTTATTTCAGGCCATCATATTCATTTTATCATCTAATTTTATAGCAAGAAAAGACGTCCTCCATAACAATGATGGGCAAAACTAATCCCAAGAGAGGCAAAACATAAATGGAATTAATGAAGTTAAGCAATATGACGAATTTCTCTTTTTGCTGAATTTTATTAGAGGCAGCTTATTTTGTTTCCCTTTATGCAGTACCAGCGGCCTTCGCCCTCATTAATATTTTATATTTTCGTCTCCCACGTTATTACGTAAGTTAATTAGTGGAATAAAAAAATTCTAAAAATATATAGAATGTCCAAAAGAATTTGGTTTTGTAGAAAATAAACACGAAAATTCAAGTCACAAGTAATAATAACTTCGAGAATTATTTGCACATTTTCCTTTTCTATTAGGTTTTTAATAAAACTCAGTTGCGTCTTCTCAGTCATTTCCAATAATTAGAATTCAATAGAAAAAAGCCCTTAGCTCCTGTAGGGATTCAATCCAATTGATCAAAGATAGTTTGCCGTGTAATATTTAAATTAATTTCCAAATAATAATGGAAAGTTCTGAGTTCTTCGTAGGAGAAATAAAATAATAAAACTAAGAGTAGTACTCACCGTTCGATGAAATTCTTGAAAAAAGCGCTGTCCTCATTGCTGGTTCTGCTGCACCAATTTCCTCGGTTGGAAGATCGCCATTTTTGTCATGAGACCATTGTTTCCCCAACAGAAAGTTGCTGATTTTCTTATTTTCATTTTGCAGCCACAGGTGTTTCAGCAGACGTTTTCTCATCGATCGAGCTTTCTTTAAGAAACGACTTATGCTTCTTATCGGGAATTGAATCTGCAACAGGCTCCTTTTGCGTTTCTAAGTTGGCAAAGCAAGTTGATGGTGTTTTTACCCCTGAGGTTGTTTTGATGAGAAGACCTTTCCAAAGACTTTGAACTGTTGCTCTCTTCCGGCTTCTGTTGCTTTTATATTTTATATTTTTGTATCCAAATAATTGTACAAATCTGGAAAATATAAAATAAAAATAATTAATTTAATATTTTGATATAATTTTCTGTTTACTTTTTCATATTAATTAAATCTACTTTTAACTGTTCTCACAGTTGGATTTGTGAGAAAAAAAGGACTGGTCAAAGTAGCAAACCTAGAATTACAGAGTGTAAGATTTTTAAAAATGAAAATGAAGTTAGTTATTCATTTTATAAACGAAATTAGGAATTATCATACTGCTTTAAATAAAATTGAAGTGCAATTAATATCGAAATCTTTACTTGACAAAGTTTCTTTCATAGTCTGTTTAGTATAAAATATAATTGAATATGGGAAATTATAAATAAATACTTAAACTCATATTAGAAAGTCAAAAATAATATTAGACATTTTCAATGTTTCATAAAATTTAATTAATAATTTCGGTTCCTGTTTAACCTGTTTATGTATTTGTAAGCAAAAAGTTATACATCAATTTTGAAACGTTCTCTTTATGATTTCTGTGCGGTCATTAGTTCAAGAGTTATTAATGGTTATTTTGTTTTACTGTGACGGATGGCGAAAAATAAGTCATTAAAAAATTTCGTAGTATAAGACAATAAGAAGAAGAAAGTAAATTGAAAAAGTTTTTGCTTCAAAGAATCCCCAATTTATTTGATCAAAATAATTTTCTTAATTCCGTTTTCATATTTTCAAGGTTCAACAAAAATTATTGCAATTTGTTTTTATACCGCAGTAACTATTTTCTTCAAAAAGAACGAATGTGAACTGAATAGTTACCTACCTCATGAAAAATAAACATTTTAATCATTTTCCATAAAAACAAACCATTTGAAAATGACCTTATATTTAAAAGTGAATGATGATATCTTAAACAAATAATTAAAGTACTTAGCTTATAACTCCCAACTGGTTGAAGAATTGCATAACATAAACTCGACGGATTAATAATTGACCGATATTGAGGCAAAATCATGCAAGCGTGAATTATTGCGAATTGCACTTGTATTAAGTTCATCAATGCGTGGCAGTAGCGCAAATCGCAGCCTTCTAATTAATCGCCAATTTGCAAAGACCTGCCTTACTTAATAAATAGCTCCATTGCATATTTTAATCTCTTTTGATCTCCAGTCCGAATAAAATGCCATCTTTAACAATTAAGATCCATCCGCGGCTCCTTTTGAAGGTTTAATATTTTTTCCGGCATTTTTATGATTTATGAAAAACCCTGATGCACGCAAAAAAGCAATTTTTAAGCAATACGCTGACCTTCAAGCGTTAATTTCTCGAGCACTTTGGGTGCGGTCGAAGATGAAAAGTGCAAGAACAGCTTCGCGTAAAAGATGTGGGAACAAAAATTTTCTCTCGGGCTTTTTTCACTTAGATAAGCTCATGCATATTCAAACAAGTGGAGTTTTGAAAAAAAAAATATTAGCTCGAAGCAAAAGGTAGTGGCTATCTACGGCCATTGCGCAGAAAAGTCTACCTCTATTTAACCCTGGAAGAGTCTTGCGTGAAAATTACTTATGCTCAATTATGGAAATAAATGGATCACTTGTTACCTTGCTTGTTATTGCTTTTGATTATCATCGAATCTTACCGCAGGCCAGTTATGCTCAAAACGGTGAGGCAAGAAGGTAAGATTTCATTCATTCATTTATCAACGTATCTGGGGCTCGCATTTGTCTGCGAACATGTCCTTCGGCTTCGGGCTGCTGCTAATAGTTAGTCTGTTCGACTGAAAGGTCCTTTAGCAGCCCGGATACGGATGCACTTAAAGAGTTCAACATTAAGACATCAAGGCCTTTTCAAGACAACAGTCTTTTATTATTGGAAATGTCTGCCGCATTTAAAAACTCGTCTGCAAAATGCGATGAATAGAGGCATAAGACTAAACATTCTCAAAAATACTTTTGCGAACTAATCTGGTTAAAGCTACTTTTTTCATATAGACTTTATGATTTGGAATTTAAATGATATAAGAAGCCAACAAATGTTTCACTTAAACTTTAAAATTTTCATAATACTGGGAATGAAAGACCCAATCAAAAGCGTTCCGGTTTCAACATAAGAAGATTTCTTATTAAATCTTCAATTGTAATATTTGGATAATGTAAGTTATAATATTGAAATTAAGTATTTTTTAATTAAGAACAATAAGAATAAAATCACTTTAATTTTTGAGTTTACTGGCGCAGTTTTTCTTATAGCTAACTAAAATTATTGCAAAGCAGACACATTTTTATTTACGAACAACATTTATAAAACTAATTTCATTCTAACCAAAATATTAATAATGTCGGTTGGTTTTAAATCAAAAAAACACAAAGTGGGTAAGATAAATCATTCAGATTCAATAGTTGTGCCTATAAATAACAAATTGGTCTTTAATTAGGGACATTATTTTCATTCATGTACGATAAAGACATTATTTAAAATGTATTTAATACTAACAGACAGCAGATTAAAACGACATCTAACGCTGGAGTGCACACGCCTCAGTTTACATAAATTAGCGCTTAGCAATTAACACGCGAAGTATTAATTAAATATTACGAAAGTCAACCTCTTTATTATTCTAAAATCTGTTCCCAAGCTCTGCGATTATACCTCAAACCATAATTTAATGTTTTAAAGAAAAAGTTCACTGATCTTGAACCGAAATAAGAAAATCCATACACCCAAGCCGATTCGATGCAAACTTGAGTCTTTGCAGAGCGCTGCACAAATTCTATTAATTTTAATGCCGGCAATTTGAATTATTAATACAATACCTGTCAATTACCTAATGTCGTACATAAATATGGCTTAATTAAAATTGTTTTGTGAAGTACAGGAAATGATTGGGGTAATAGAGCAGATTAATGGTGTCGTTTCTCGAACCTCTCCCATTTGCTTGGCGACGACCGAACTATGTGACACCCGGAGGTTTTCCGAGAGGATCCGCGTCTTAAATTCTGTTCTAATCTTAACTCATGGGTTTGCGTAATTGGAACCGATTGTCGCAAGGTTTACTAATTACGTTCAATATTTTCCTGGAATGCGCGCGTGGGACAAAGTAACAATTATCGCTATTTTTACCTCCCACAGGTTCATTGTTATGGAAATATGTAGTTCGGAAAATGTTCAGATATTGTACGACAAATCCTGGTTATTTTTACTTTTTAAGGTAATTAATTTCCATTATTGTAAAAGCATCAAGTTTCATGAATTGCGGTTACGCAATTTATGAGTGGGAGGAATACAACAATGAATTAAAGCACTAAATTATTAAATATTTGAATTTAGAATGAGACAAATTTATGATAATTTATGCTGTTTTAAGAATTGCAGAAATTGTCTGCGGCATAAATTGAATTTGAGATCTCCTCATAGATTTTGATGAAATGTAGTACCTAGAAATGCTTATTGAAGGTTACAAGAACAAACGCGCACTTGTTACCGTGGACAAGTAGAATAAATTATAGTTATCTTTAACTATACATAAAAAATAATATAGGTAATCCAAATAATGTTAAACTTCTATAAAAATAAGAGTAATATCACTGAATAGCAAAATTATTTTTAAATAGTTAGTTTCTACATATTAAGAGGACTTTTCAAATTTTCTTTGGACTATTGAGATATTAGAAAAAGCTCAAATTAATTGTATTAATGTTCTGGTGTAAAAGTTTTCGATCATTTTAATTTTCTTTATACATTTTTAAATTATAAAATAGATAATTGTTAAATGTAAATTGAAAAATCGATGGTTTGCTACCATGATGATTGGTTGAAGCTATATTTCTAAGTATACAATTTATCATATTTGACTATTTGATTAGAACGTAAAAAAAAAATTGTGTATACATGTATGTAGGCATATTTTTAATATTCGTCTCTCATACTTGATCCATTATTTTGAATTCTTCAATGGTTCCTTCGGGGGAGAACCTTTTTCGAAAAATAAAGAAAAATAATCTTCTTGCGAATTTTATAGGATGAAAAGGGGCATACGAATCTTTCTGGGAAATATGTATATAGAAAACATGTTACCTAAAATTATAGGTATCTACCCTATAAAAGGTTTAATCAAAATCTGTAATAAGACCACAAACTCAAAAAGTTCAAATTAATATCTCATAAATTATTGCACTTAAAGAGCAGGCTTCGTTTTAATATTCTGCACAACTATTTAACAGGGCTGCCACATCCGGAACACGAAATGGATAATCCTGTATTTATCCTCTTTTCTACAGACTTATCTTTAATTTAAATCAATTTCGAAGATAAGCCGACTGATTCTTCTCAGCAAATCAGCTATCGAAGTAAAAATTTAAGTATAAATTCCATTACATACCTAATTTTATTTTGATACACATATACCCGCAGCATAGCTCAAGTATTTCTTGTTCAAAAAGGAGAAACAGTAAATAATAATAATTTTAGCTTAAAAAGCAAAGATCAGGTAGTCTGCGGCGATTGTATTAACCGAAATGACTGACCCCACCCATGAGAAAAATTCGAGTCCGCGAAATTGCTTTCGGTTTTACCGTGAGTCCACACCACTTCGCATTCATTTCCAAAAGGGTGCATTTTGTGCTAAGGTTCAGTGCATTTGCAATAAATGACCAAATGCCGCGAGAACGTTTTTACTCATGGCTGTTTTCGTCTCAGACACCGGTGCTGCATCGAAAATAGGTAAATCAGCAACACCGCGGCGCAGTCACGGTTGAGGGGCCGCAGATGGCATCACATCGAGCGGCCGAGTGCCAGAGTACCTCCAATACCTGGGCTAACTGAGTACCCGAGTACCTGAGTACCTGGGTATCGGAAACCTGCACAAACCTGCAACTTAAGCCAAGAGTTTTATCGAATCGAGCTACCCGTAAATTCCCCAAATTGTATTAGACCCCAGGCCGCCCACCGCCCCCGCTAAAAAACGGATATTGTGCGGCAATGGCGCGTGAAAATCTGAAGCAGCAGCAGCACCCAAATAGAACCCAGATTCCAGATTACAGATTCATTGCCCCTCTCCCTCCCCGCCACTGCTCAGAGTAATGTGGGAGGCACAAAGATCAGATTATGCGATGGATTAAGCCATTTCGAGGATTTATTCCAACAACTTCGCGTTTTGGTGTGAAAACTTTGGCGCGATTGTGCTCTAAGCTTAAATGCACAAATTGTTGCCTAATCGATCGCATGTATTCTGAAATTTGCGCATTTTGGACCTCGCCGCGGCCGCATTCACCTCACTCACCTCACTCAGGTGGGAATTGCATGCGGGATGCTGCAACGAAACGGCCGTCATTTGAGAAGTCGGCAAAGCTCTCATCTGGCATTTGCAGACGGAATTAGGAACCCGTTTGATCTATTAAAAGGTAAACTGCCCCCGCTGATGCGGCTTACACCCCACAACAAAGCTAGTTATAATCCGCGACAATTATCTTGCAATTAGACCGCGTTTGGACGATGAGTGGGTTTCTGTAATTATTTAGAACCAACAGGGAAAAGCAGTAACTAAAACATGTTTAGGAATTTGTTTGAAATTGTTTAGAAATTACCTTTCCAATATTCATTAGTAATTTAAATAATAATGCTTAAATGTATTTGTGTTTGTTTGAGCCATAATTTTGGTAAATCTCATTAACTGGTAAACTCGTAAATTTAAATTCTCATTAGAATGCAATGAATCTAAACTGGAGTTTACTTCCTAAACAAACATGCAGCTCAAAATTTAGTGAAATGCGAATCAAGATAAGGTAATTTCCAATTCTAATTATTTCTTGCATTTCTAGTTTAGTTAAGTGGTTTTCTGGGGAATATAACTATGTATAGAAAATCAGGGAAGTTCTTACTTCTTTACCATACCAGTGAAGTTCATCTGATTATATACATATTATTAACATTGAACTGGATGCTGAAAATTCAATAAAATTAACGCGTCTCCGTCACATTTAGATATCCACTAATGCACTTAAGGGGGGGGTAAGGTTAATTCGGTGAAAAAAAGGCATGTTTTCAAGAATTTTTTTTGGCGATACAGGTAGTGCTAGCTTATTTACTTAATTTCCATATAATAACACATTAGTTAACCATTATTGTTAAAAACTTTCATTGCAAAATATTTATATTTAAGCGAGTGGCAGTGAATCTCCGGAAGCGTCTCGAAAAAAAGTTGTTTTGCGGTGTACATCATAACTCGCAACAGAATCATTTGAAACAAAGAAATCAAAATGCACTAGTTAAAGGAGAGGTTTCTTGAGGTAATCCTGGGAGGTTTTTTTTGTTTTTCCGATTTTATAATTTTTGGTAGCACTTGGAAGTCAAAACACCGATTTTCGCTAAAAAAAATCGGCTATTTGTTACTGTAAAATCAATAATAATTAAAAAAAAGAAAAAAGCTCCCAGGAATACCTGGTGAATTATGTGAAGAAGTACTGTGCAATATTTCAAAACGATCGGTTCAGTAGATTTTGAGTTATGATGTACACGGACTTCACAAATGACAAGCTTCAGAAAAACGCTTTAAAGTTTTGCAAAATATTTAGCAGGTATAGAAAATCGGTCTGAGCAACAGACTCAAATGCTCATAACTTCGTCAATTATGCTCCGATCGACTTGAACTTTTGGCACAATATTCTTGCGATGTTATACATTCATTTAAAAAAATAAAAAATTAATGCAAACAAAAAAAATTAAATACCTTACCCCCCCCCCTTAAATAAAATCAACTAAAATTGTAAAGTATATATAAATTGAAAAACTAACCTTTAACAATTACAATAAATCGAATTTGAAAGAAACTAAATTTCCTAAGTTAAATTATGAAGGAAATTTCAGTAAACATTCCGAGCCATAAAATAGCTTTCAGATTATTATCCAATAAACTAGGAAACAACAAACTTTTAAAGATTTTAGACAATGCGCTTGAAATTTAATTTTAACAAAATAACTTTCAGTATTTGCAGACAAAATTACTGAAAAATAATTAAAATAATTCACTAGAGCTCGTCTAGTTAAATTTTACTCGACAAATATTTTACTCTAACATTTGTACTACATACATATTTTAAAACGCGAATGCTACACTGGAATTTTAATTACAATAGCCAGTGGTCCACAATATTTATTTTATTTCGTATTTTATTAAATAAATAATTGATATCCAAAACAAAATAATTTTATTTTCTACGAAAGAACTTTCAAAGGTCAAATTGTAGACATGTGCTTGAAATTTATCTCAGAAAAATAATTTCAATATTTTATCGATTCAGATGAAGATTTTCAGAAATATTGTAGGTAGTAGTACATATTTTGTAAAGTTATTGACAAAATTATACTACAATTTCAAAATCATGTTGAATCACTTTTCATTTATGTTTACTATATGAAGACAAGTTTTTGCAGAAGTGCTTTTGTCTCTAATATAAAATTTCAGATAAAATCTCAAAAATAAATCTTTGGTACCAGGTCATTCCACGAAAAATGTCTCAAGGTAGGTACTATTACGTATTTGAAAAATAAAACTTTTCATAAAATGATTGATTTTTCGTGGAAATCCTTTGATTAAGTTCCGTGATCAAAGGAAGTGTAATTTATGCGATATGGAAAAATATGGATTTGGTCCTTTTGAATACCCTTTAGAATTTAAAAAAGTTTAGCAAACGTAATATGATGCTAAAGAAAAATTCAGTATTTAAGAAGAGATTTTTTATCATCATAGGGTTTAAAGATGCAAGTTTTCAAAAATTTAATACCAGCCAGAATTTCATGATTAAGCTGTGGATTAAATGAAAGCGCATATCATTGTACCGCGGAAATTATTTATATAATTAATAACTTCAACTTATTTATATTTACATGCATATTAATCGGAATTTTGCATATTTGCATATTTTTTAGGCACATATGCATACCTACATATTAATTATAGATATTAAATAAAATTAAAATATGTACTATACGTCTATCTTCTAATTCTATAAGAGAAGGGCAATCACTTCAAATAGTGAAGCATATGGATATGCATATGGATATTTTGCGTGGGATTGTTAAGTTGAAGTTCACATCAATACCCTAAATTATTAAGGTCACTTTGAATTTCCGTACAATCATAAAAATAACACCTTATCTTGAAGAAGAGTTTTAAGTCGTCTGCAAATAAGGCGAACTTTGAGCAGTAAAAATAGTAATGGAGCACAGATATGTAGTCATTAATTTCATTTTTTTTTTTTGTTTTTAAAAAATAGAGTTTGTATTTTGCCAAAATTGGTAGATATAATGTGAAGTTGATTCGATAACATCAATTTAATTTGATTCCATAGAAATAAAACTTGTATACACCATATCTCTCGACCATTACCTAATGAAACTTAGTTGTGCTTTTATTAATAATGTTGCCTAAAATTTAGTTTCTAATTAAGTAGTAAAACCGCAATTCCGTAATGTGTTTAAATTTATTAAGGAGGATTTACCCAATGAATAATGAAAATGTAAAAGCGTTCTATTAAAATATTAAAACAACTAACTAAGGACTTTTCTCTACATTTAGGTATTTATCTATTTTATATGAACTTCAGAGTTCATAGTAGGAAATTGCCCACGAGCTGCAACCTCATGCTGTTGCTGTGGCTAAGTTTTAGCCCCAATCTGCCCTATGCAGTTTCACAAAAACGAAACTTTGAGCTTTTTCTCCCCCTTTTAAAAATAACTCCCAAGTTTTAGAGAGTAGAGAGTTCATTAATTAATTAAATACTTTAAGTCGATCTAATCACCAAAATAAAACTTTATTGACAATCGATTGGCCCATAATCCCCCATGGACCGCCACACCTTGAGCGCGAGGCTTCGGGGCAATTAGTGGAGATTATGTTGCTTAAACACTTTGTGCCTTCGTGCGCCCATTGACAAATCTCCTCAGAGCTCAATTCTTATCTAGATTTTGATAGATAGGCGTTGTCAAAGGCCGCCATCAGAATGCTGAGTGTTGGAGGTGCCGAGATAATTGCAGCAATTGGAATTCGGTTGCGGTCTAAATTTCGGAGCCGAGTTTAATTGCCTATAAATAAAGACAATGAAAGAGCAGACACCCAACTTACATTGGATACGATTTCACGCTGCTGGAGTGTAAAACAAAGCTCACGTTTGGCCTATTTCCTCGCGGACCTTCGAGGCTTTGACAATTATAAGAATTTCATAACGCAACTGCATCTAAGTTTTCTACGTAAGACCCCCAGCCTAGCGTCAGAACCTCTACTTAACCCAGAGCGTGCGAAGGTCACCGCGTTTCTCAAGAACCCCCCCGCCGAAACTCCGTCAAATTGTTTACTAGCCTTTATTTTATGTAGGCTTTATCCACTTGCAAAACTGGATGAAAATGTAATCGAGATTAAAATAAACTTACGGAATAATTACATAATTCCAATCGCGGGCTACTTTCCTGGACCTTGTCGAAGGTCACCATGAACTTGTTTACGAGCTGGACGTGGACCGCTCTCGTTACTGCCAATAAAGGTGAAAATTAAATGAGATTTTCACCTGAAACCTGCACTGAACAAGAGGAGACTGTAATTTCCCCGCTTTATTTCTTTTAGCATAATTGCATCGAACGGTAGATGCACGTATAAACCGATTGGAAATCAGTTAAGCATAAGTGATGTGGCGCCACCAAGCGGAGTGCATGAAACAATCGCACCTTTTATGCACCTTCAGGCACCTTTGCAGCATGCAAATTGAGTCCCAGCTGACCGACCGAACCCAACCTGCAGTTGGTCCAGATCTGGTGCTGGAAAGTGCCTGGCTCGATTTTATAACGACCTGACTTCAGGTAGTACTTTTGCACTTTTTTAAATCTCAGCGGATTTCACATGGGGGTTTTTATAGCGCTTTAGCTTCTTTCATGAAAAGGTCAGCGAACTTGACACGCGAAACTTGTTTAATTTTATGCTGAGGTCACTTACCCGAGGGTCAAGAGCTCACACTAGGGTTAAACAATAAAGCTATGAATGATTAATATTTATGTAATAAAACAATATTTAAAAATTCATATATGTTCGTACTGTAAAAAGCATAATCTAGTCCTAGTGGTTGGTTGGAATAATTATATTGGGGGAAGTCATGGCAATAATATTTTTTAATTAAAATATTTTATATTTTTTCCCGAGAGAATTAAGGATATGAATCAAGAATGTTTTAGATTGTATATTGAAGACATTATAAGTTAATTGAAAACCTCGGAATTAGTTATTATTTTTTTTTTTCAAACACATCAGTTTTTTATAAATACACATAAAAGGTTTTTTATATGTACATATTATACATATCTCGTAAACTACGAAATCGAAAAGTTTTTTATTCATTAAATAATCATTTAGGGAAGAAAATAAACCAAAGTTTAAATTTCTATAACCAATCAATTACGAAAAATTAATTTATTCAAAAAGAGAAGCAGGAAAGTCCTCGCAGCATATCTTTAATCTAAGCAAACACCTTTGAATCCGAATCTGTTCAATTTATAGTTCGAAGTTAATGCCTTTAATAGAAGTTTCCCCCGATTGCGACTCAAACGAACAAAAAGTTTTCGTCTTAAATTAAAAAACTTCAATAACTACTTTAAAAAACTTAGTTATTTTTTGTCAAAAGGATGTGATAATATGAACTTACAAAAATTTTAAATTTTAAAATTGTACTTATAAATAAAGAATTTCATGTAGAATTCGTAATTACATAATTAAATTTTAATAATTTTTCGAGACACGGTAATGCAATACAATTTAGTATAATTTTATTTAGCTTATCAATTTTGAGTTCCCCCATTTTTCGGTGCCGGTCTTCATAGATCTATTAAATACACCAGCAGATAAAGAGCTGATTTGCAAGAATGAATAGGGGCTCTTATATTTCTTTAAGATGTTCAAAAAATTTAAAAGATATTAAAGCCTCATTTCGATGGTAATGGATTCTATTTTCAGGATAAATAGGCGGTAAAAGAATTCATAGAAAAAGTCCTGGATCGAATAAACGGTAAAGGGTAAAATTTGTTATTTCTTTAAAAATTGTCTATATAAATTCTTCATTCATATAGTCAACATAAATTCATCGCAATACATCAATAATGAAAACTTCTTAGAGGATTCAACAACCGAAATGAAATTTCGTGGATAAACTTCAGTTGTGGGAAATAGAGTCTCATACTCGTATATTTCAGAAGGGATAGTCAATACTTAATTTCCGGGATTTTAGAGGCAGCAGGAGGGTTTACTCCCACAAGGATCATAAGTATTAGGGGCAGACAAAAAGTCTTAGATATCCAGATCCCAGTGAAAGGAAATGAGAAGCATTTGGGCGCACCAACTAACAGAACTTAAATTCAGCTTATCTCAATAACTTCCGAATGTACTTTAATTAATATTATTAAGTCTCAATCCTAAAGATAAAAATTTTATTTTAAAATCCACCACTCTGTAATCAGCAAGTTTTAAATTAAATTATATAGCTACACTCTACCTTCTTTCATTTTTTGATTTGCTATTTACAATTGAAAATTATTAAGTCAAAACTAAAAAAATCAACAATGTCATACAGGTATCATCTCCATTTTCGAATTTGTTTAAATAACAAAAATTACAAATATTTTTCATCCTACTGAAGATGAAATTTTAAGTAGTTTTGAGTGCAAGAGATCAAAAGCATTTTAAGTATTCATACGAAATAAATTTATACATTATGTATTTCGAAATTTGTTGGTACACAACTAAATAAAAAATATTTTACTTTATATTATGATTCTGAGATTTTAGCATATTTACAGAAAATCCACAACTATTTAATATCACGCATATAATAAATATAAATAAATTTAAAGTAAGGTATACAAGTGCTCTAAAGGTCGCTTCGAATTCCGCTTAAAAAAGGACAAATTTGAGTATTTTGAGCATGAATGAAAATTTGAGATGAAGTCGTAAGTACTCCTTATTTGCGCGTAAGTTAAAAATTTGGATATTTTGTCTCGGTAGAAGAAGAAATTTTGGTAGAGTAAAAAATAAGTAAATAAAATACAATGTCTTTTTGCCGCCAGCTGCTTTGGGGGGTGTTAAAAGGTTTCAATTGATTTTTCAGCGCATCATGCAGAGGAAGAAATTGCGAAGGAAACTTGACTAGCGCATAAAACACTCAAGGCACCGTCAAAATTCAATCAGTCTTTGATTGAATATCTATCTCTCAGAAAATTGAAATATTGATATGATTATGCAGAATGTTATTTCTTCCCGGGGCGTTGAAAAGCGCTGCCAATTTTAGCCTTATTGAATGAAGGTCCAGCTCTTGCTACCCGCGAGAGAATTTCTATTCCCAGACTTTTTAAACATCCTCGAAAAGAAAGAATTTCCTTTGATTTAAAATAAGAATTTTAATTTACAGAAATCCTTGACTGAAATATGCTTGTTTTGTATTGTGATTTTCAACTATCTCTCACTATTTGCAGATGTAAACAAAGAAACAGGAATGAGATCCCTTATACTCGTTGCCTCCATTAAGGATTCAAATATTTTCTAATTCCTTATATTGTGCTCGCTGCTCATAGCTACATAATGTGAATCTGAAATAAGGACAACAGACAACGAAAAGTGAGAGGGAGGGCTCCAGTTAAAGTATGCTAAGAAGCTCTTAAACTGGGCTAATGAAAATGCTTGACGTGCTTACATTTCCCGTCTGTAGAAGGAGCCGGACTGCTCATTTCATTACTCCTCGTTAAAACTTTTGAATAACATCAAGTAAATAAAAGAAATCGCTGGTGGCATCATTACCATCTTATTCAAATCATTTGGAATTTGCGTCACTGTTATCTTAATGTATAAATTAACGAGTTGAGAAGTTTCTTTAAACATGAACCTCCTACGGATCATTTAAAGTATTAATCCAAACGTTATATATTATATATAATTATTAAACCACACCATCACATCATATATATATAATTAATAATTTAATTAGTAACAACCCAACGAGAAAAGGGTACAACAAATGTTTTATGACAACTTCCTCTACGTAATTACAATTAATGCGAGTACGGTTATTAAACATTCTCGCAATTAATTGTAATTACGTAGAGAAGTTGTCATATTAATTAAAGCGATTTATATCTTAAGCTATAAATATTTAAGATATAAATATGGAAACTTAAACTTGTGTGAAGGTTTATTTAATTCAGAGCATAACAACAACTTGAATCGTCTAAAATTCATTACATTTTTATTATACAAACTCTAAAAAATTTAAATCTTTAAACGATTTATCTTATGACTCTGAGAATAAATCGTCTAAAAATTTAAATTCTGTACTTTGTTTTCCACCTCAGAAAATGCTATCAGGCATCGATCAACAGTTTTCGTTTCTTACAAAGCAAAACAATGTAATTTAATTCATTGCGCTTTTTCCTCTAAACTTCCTTGTCACTGTCAGGACAAAATCAAGCAGAAAATAAAGTGCTTGTATACTTTGTGAAACGTTTCGGGATAAAGAAATTGAAAAAAAATACTTCAGATACCACAAACATAAGCAAGTCTATTCCATTTTAACATGTAAGCAATATTTTTGTTAATATGAAATTTAAAACAACTTCAGTAAGATTTTTTGCAAACTTAAAAGAGATTCTTAAAGTTTGTCTTACATTACGCAAATTACTAAAGACTGTAATTTCAAGTGCATTAACAATCTCCATATTGAGAGCATTAAAAGGGCCCTTCAATTTATTATGAAATATAATTCAAATTGATGTTACTTTCATAATATACACAAAGTGGAATTGCTCGCAATAGCGAAAAGATGTAAGATACTCTAATTTATTAATTAATGGCTTAAATTAATGTGAAATTAAACTCGTTCTGCGAAATCAGCCATTAGGAAGTATGAAGATGTAACTAAAAATATGAATGAATCTAAAATTTTCAAAATGAGTTTTGAAGTACGCAAAATTAAAAAAATATGTATAAATTTAATTGGAGAAAAAATCGACAACTAGTAAAAAACGTTAAAATGATCGTTATTTATTCATTTGGATTCAGGAATAAAAATTTAAGTTAAAACCACATTCAAACTTCACCAATTTAGTAGAAGCGCTTGATTCCACTTCATGTAAAGGACTTATGCAAAGTTAACTGAACTAAGATTAATATATATAAGTATATGCAATATAAATATTAATATTATTTTTATAGATTTAAATTTTTCTTCATACTGTTAAGAGAGCTATCTAACAATTCTGTTCCATAGTAATAAAATGAATAATTTTCTTTCGAACTGAAAGATAGCGCATACGAGAGCTTTTTTATGGAAATAGAATCCACATTATGTTGCAATCCACATTTTATGTCGCAACCCACAGCGCGTTCTACGGAAACTCTACACTTATGCTTTCATGGAAAGCTTTAGGTTTAAAACTCCAATAGAGTGCAATTGTGGTACAATGAGGTGGGAAAACATTAAAACAGAAAATATCGATGATTTTCAAATTAACATGAGAATTTCTTGCATTTCTACCTGAGCTTTTATTTTATAGATCCATAATAAATAGGAGTAATTTAAAAGGATTGCCAGACCATACAAAATCCCTAGAAAATCGACTGAATATTCAATATCTAGGAAAAAGCACGGTATCAATTCGTGAATAAAGTGTGCGTTTTCTGTACTAAATAATTATAAAATCTAAACAGCTGATTTAAAATAAATAACGAATAATTGGAAGCAAATTTTAGTTTTTGTTCTTAATTACTGGTGAGATTTAAATAATAGGAAGTAGTTTTATAAGAATTGCTTTGGTATAGAAAAATCTATTTCTAAATTTCTGATTTAGTAATTACTCGCATGATTTATTTTACTACCGAATTGAATTTTCACGTATTCAAGTATTTCTTCAGCTACTCATTTCAAGTTATTTCCATTTTTGACTGCGATTTTAGCTTTTAGCGTCCAATATATTTATTTATTCGATTTTAGCGTCCAATATATTTATTATTGAGCATGCAATTTGTAGTTTAAATAAAGTTAAATAATTTAAAACAGATAACTTCATTCCAAACGTTGTATTTTCTTACAATAATAAGTAACAAAATAATGTAAGCCACACAGATTTTGTGCTCATCATATGTAGGTCTAATTAAATTAATACTTTAAGTAACAAATGGATTCTTAAAAAAATTAATACCTACTTTAAATGAATTAAAAAGGAATAGGAAGTGGGTTTTCGGTGCTTTCTTATAAAAATATATTTAAATAGCTTACAATTAATTTGAACCGCCATCGCTGCTGGTCCGGTAAATGTTACTAAACATTTTACAGTTCTCTTAAACCTGATCACAGTTTGCAAAACTTATACTGTCGATGCATACAGAATTCGCGAGATATACTTATTATATCCCTGTGTCTCGTAAATCTTAAATTATAAACATTTATAAGACTGAACAAAGTATTGTCTTGCACTTAATTTTAGACATATTATTTTAATATCAATTCTTCAAATGTATATACTTAAGTATTTTTTATAGGATTTGCTCATATAAGAGTTAAAATTTCGAGCGCATATAGAGTTGGATCCTAAAATGGTTTTTGACTTGGCATACATTTAAGGAACTAATATACCTATTTTTGGAAATTAAAACAAAACCGACCATAGTCTCTTTTGCAAAAATCCTCGAGATTCCTTTCCTTAATATTAAAATTGATAGTCGTCTGAATTTATAAGTGAAAAGTGATTTTGAGCCTCATCTGAACGAGTTTTTTTCCATCAAAATAACTTCGTTAGAAAAGTTCTTCATGCTTCAATAGTTTTAAAGACATAGTGGGTTAATAAGTAAATTCTTTACGGAGGTATGCGCTCAGAGAGTTAATCATAAAAATTATTTAATTACTTTCAGTAGAGACATCCTTTCTAATTATTTTCCTCCTTCCAATACACTTTTATAAAACGCAGTAAGGTAAATTAACAAAAAAAAAAAACAAATGTTATAAATTACTCTGGCCAAGTTATGATTTGAAGCCGAACAAAGACATAAATTTTGCGATACATAACTTACGACATTAAATAAAATATCAGTCGACGCACCATTTTCATAAATATCTCCTTGTCGAAAGAAAACGAAGCATCGAATCACTTTTAATTGAAAGCATTTATTTAAAGCTATATTCAACCTCAAATGTCGTAAATTAAAGATAAATAAATATCCATGAAACAGAAATATTGTTTTAAAAAAGCGTGTTTGTTTGGAAGGAGGGCTATAAAAGGAGACATTTATATAGGATAACACCTTATCATAAATAGTGTTGAATTAAAATCTAAGATAAAAAAAAGTACACGTCATGTGTTGTTATACTGAATCCGAAGATTTCTTATACGTCCCATTTTTCGCTTCCCAATGTTGAAATTCAATTATGTCTGGATGGTTATTTTTCACAGGTTTTGTCATTGCTTGAACTGTAACTTGAACCTCTCCATTATTAAGATCTTTACTTCTACTACTTATTTCGTCTGATGTTGATTCAAATCCAGCATTGTCTTGTTCTCCAGCGGGTTTCCTTTCACTTTCTGTCGACTGCTGCCGAATGAAATATGGTTTATTTCCAGGTAAAAACTCGCTTATTTTCAGGACTATTGGATGAAGCAATTTTCCATCATATCTATCATCTTCTGTCCTCGTCAGATAGCTCACAACAACGCCCACAACGACGGTTATTAGAGTGCCGACCAAACTGTAGTACATATAGCTGACAGCGTAAAGCGATTCCAATTGCGTTCTAAAAAGAATTATATATAAGTGAAATGAACTTTAAGTCAAAAAAATATGTATTAAATGCTTACTTTAAGTATGATGATGAAATGTTTTTCTACATGAGTTTATGAATAATCTTACACACATACACTTATATAATTATATACACTACTTCACGCGTTCGCATACATACATAATTTGTTTACTTTTTTTGTCTATTATAAAGTCAACTATTGACTTTCATACTCATTTTATTTTATTTATTTTAATACGAGTTCTGGGCCATACACATTCATACAAATGCTGCTAACTTTTCAAATAAATTAGTCCATGCAAATAAAATCCAAATACCGAGATTATTTTCTCTCTTTCAATTGATTCAATTCATTAACCCGAACCAAAATAACGATTAAAAAGAGCTTTGAGTTCGCTATGTATGTATATACGTACATATATATGCATGTCTTAAATTTTAAGTGATGGAATTAATATGGCGGACACGAATTAAAGTTACGAAATCGCTGAAAATATAATTTTTGAATGATCCGCGATTTTAAAATAATTAGTCTAATAAGTATTAATTTTCATTCAAATAATTTGCATAAGTTGTATTATAAGTTATTGGTCAGTTTAATTAATAAATATAACTGCGGATTGTATGCAAATGGGTTTCGTACATTTATTAAGATAAATAAATAAATTATTAAGATAATAAATAAATTCGGATTGCAACTGAAGCGTAAAATTTGATACTGTTTTAAAAAACATTTAGAATTTTGACGCAATTTCGAAAATAAAACGAATTTAAGGTGGAAAAAATGTTAGTGGAACGGATGAAATTATGGACGTTTAATTTTTATACTAAAACTATTAATTCATTCAGAAATTCAGAAAGGAAATTATTAGATAATATTAGAGTGTAAAGTTAAGCAGATTTAAAATTATTTATATAAATTTTCTGGAAATTGTATTTTTGTGCATTTTTGTATTTTTAAATGGTATTGTGAAATTTTTATTATGCTTAGATTTTCTGAACTTTACATGCATAAATTACGCATAAAAATTGCACGAATATGGTTGAATAAAAGGTTTTTTCTCTTGATAAATAATGAATGCGTCTATGTTTTTTTTTCAGAAATTAATATACGAATTTGAAAAGTTTACCTATGTACATATATTAACTGAAGTCTATTTGTAAGAAAAATTATTCTGTTCTTGTTAAAAGTTTTCGCCATGTACAATACATACAATAATTTATATAAGTATAATTGTGATACAAAGCATTAAAAAGAATTATGTAAAAACTTTGTCAATAATTTTCTGAAGATATCGAAAGTTTTAACGAAAACCGTAAAGGGCTGGTTTTCACATATTTCTCTAAATTTTGAGAGATTTTTGGTGAAATAACTCTGTAGTTATTTCTAAGTATCACGCCCATGGCTAATCGTAAGCACGAGAATATGGCCCCAAAAAGCACAAGTCTACAGGTTTGTGTTGTCTTTAAGATTCCTGTAACGATAAGCTGCGACAAAATTAGTGTAGAGTGAAATGTGTTTAAACGTTTCTTATCTCAGCACAGTCTGCCCTAGCGTACTAAAGAATAATCGTTTTGCGAAAGTAAAGATCCTATATTTAAATGATGAATTCGCAACGAGTAAAAATAGAATAGAAAACAAGTAATATTCCTGGTCACGAGTCGAGATAACTATTCATTGACCGACATTTTCAGCAAAATCAATGAAATATCATTCAGAGGCATGTTGGGATTTTCTGGCGTGATTCGGTTTTGCCGTTTTCCGGATTAAATCTTTGTTGCGATTCGGTTGTTACTTGCTGAGCTTACCGCTCCCACGCAAAGAAAACGTAATAAGCTTAGTTGTAACTTATAAATAATTGAATTCATAATGTCTTATGATGGCTCAAGAGGCCCAAAACAATTTTCGTTTAGAAGCTTAATTGAAACTTACCTTTCGACAGCGGGGGCCTCAGTCGTTGGGCCGGATGAGTTGATGGACCAAGCAGCCTCCAGTGGCACTTGCTGAATGAGCCACGACGACTGGGACTTCGTAATAAACGGCGAAAAGGTGAAATTTTGGCAACTCTGAAAGGGATAGAAGACGGATTAGATAAATAATAATCATCTGGCGATTGTGTGCGATTGTTTCCTGCTGCATATTTTAACATAACAACTTCCCTCTCACCTAACAAATCAAAATAATTGAAATTCCGGACTGGTGCTTTTTGCATTAATTAAGCACAAAATCCAAAACTCCAAAGACACATGCGGGGGGAGGGGGGATGGGGTGAGAGGGGAGCTCAGCCTTCATTAGGCAAAGTACACAAAAACCAGGCAGCAGTCAAGTTATGAAATTTGAATAATTACCTCTGTCGATGTCGGTAAGTTTGAAATCGGCGGCTTGTCCAATGTTAATCCGCCAAATGTTATCCAAAATGTTAAAATATGCGAAACGATCATTCCAGATGACGCTCCCTGAGCACAGTCGGCGAACAATTAGAGAGGCAATTTCGAGGACACGGGTTGAGTCCGTGGCGCAGAGCGGGGTCCGTTCAGAAGTATCCAAGTATCCAAATATTCGATATTTTATGGAGAAGGACGAAGACGAACAATCCGAATCAAGCGCCAAATCAGCCGTCCCGGACAACATAAATAAGAAAATGAAAACGAAAACGCATAGCCAAGTTAGTTAGCGTACTTCCAAATATTTAAATCTAGATGGGAACTCAGAAAGATGGAATTAAGAAGCCAACTACCTTCCAATTAGCCACGGGAATGAGCATCGCCAGGATGAAGACGCCCAGGAGCGGTCCAGATGTTGCCGAGAACGCGAGCATCGAGGACTCGATTACCCCGGACAGGAGCCCCACGCAGAACGCAATCCCCATTATGA
Source organism: Machimus atricapillus (assembly GCA_933228815.1). NCBI lineage: Eukaryota > Metazoa > Arthropoda > Insecta > Diptera > Asilidae > Machimus > Machimus atricapillus. Next base: position 2,587,110 of record OW121788.1, on the reverse strand, counting down.
TAATCCCGAAGATGACGGCCACCGCCTTGATTGTTCCCAGTTGCTGTTTATCGGTGAATCCTTTGAATTGGGGCAATTGCGACAGGAAGTCTTCCCAGATAACCGTCGCCAGCGAATTCAAGTTTGACACGTTGAGGCTGTTGGGGGCAGAACAAAATTGCGCTCCTTAGATACGTTTCCACCAGAATTGTCTTGTTTGCTTTCTTAGCTGAATGTCTTTAGATGAATTACGCCCCCGGGTCCTTTTCCAGGATCCCGGATGAAAAGTAAAGCTAGCCTACTTCCCCATACAATCTAATTTTTCCTTGGTGCTACTATAACTAACCTCTCTGTCGTCATGCTACTACAAATTAATATTATTAGCCATGAAGTGAGAAAATGGACCTAATCATTTTTCCTACAAAATACTTTCATGGTTGAAAAATTCTTTTATGCGGGCTAATTTACAGCATCCAGAAGTAGGCAATTTGTAAGACTTATTTTCATCAGAGAAAGTAAACAAAATTGATTGATTTGGGAATATAAATTTGTTTATCCCTCGTAACATAGCTTCAAATAAAAATTGTCCTTCAAATCTTCAGCTTCATATGCAGCCATAAGGAATCGTGTTCATTCGTAATTTTGAAAAAAAAAATCGATTGACAAAAATTAATTTATTAGTTATAATATGAGTTGCTTTTCTGTAATTTTCAGATCACAAATAGCATCCTTTACTCTGAGCGTTCGCATTTTTGTTTTTAATCGATTTTTCTGAAAATCCTTCTGTAGTATTTTGTAAAAAATGTAAATCTTTAAATGTATTCCCTTAATGTCATTACATGTGAATATAAAAATTATGATTTCGATAAATAAATTTGAAAAGATAAATAGTCTAATTAAGTGCTGCTTGCTCTGTATGGAACGTTTTTGATAGTTTAAAATGAAAATATCAGATTGAACTAAGCGATAGCACACTTTAATATAATAATATGCATTGGAATTTGAATCTAAAGTTTTCAAAAAATTATTAACAAAATGGATCTTCTCATAATAAATAAAAACCCACTTTCTCCTAAAATCAGAGATAGCGCACGTAAGATCATAAAGTCATATTTATTTACATAAATTATCTTATCCGTAAACGAGCTACCGTCTCATCAACTTTTTCTAGTTGTTCCACTGATTAAAGACGCAACGTAATAAAAAAACGTACTATTATCAAATATGATTCAATATAATGAGACAGCCTTTCATTAACCTTGGGTCAGACCACTGATAAGAGATAATGAATTGACCCCGAAATACGCCGAAATAAATTTAAATTAAATTAAATTTAAATTATTGTTGATGTTTAAAGTAATACATAAATGTTAAAATACTAATATATCAAAAAGAGTTTAGATTTCACGTACCTTAGAGCTCCATTGAAAAGTGTTGCCATGAAAAGCCCCAAAAAGCCAGGAATATATCCAAGTCGATCTTCGACGTAAAACGGTAAAATTTCATCTGTTTTCTGGATGTAACCAGCGGCAAGGGGATCACAGGTGAAATAAGTGGCATAAATGACCATGCCAGCAAGCCAAGATAACGAAAAGAATACAATAATCACAGGAATATTCGACATCATCACTCTGAAAATAAGCCGGAAACATAGTTAAGAAATAAAAAATCGATTTTCTGCATTTAAATATGGTTAATACTACTCACTTGTTAACTTGTTTTAGAGATTTCAAACTAACGTAGCGCTGCATGAAATTTTGCTGACATCCAAATTGTGACAAGGACATGAATAATTGTCCCAACCACGCAGATAGTGTATCCACTCGAACCGTCATATCTCCAGTGAAATTAAAGAAGCTTAATCTTCCTGTAAAATAAATAGTATTTTTTTTTTAAGAATGAGCATAGTAGTCTTCCAATTGTAAGTAATTTTTGGCATAGTCAGAGCCAGAATCTTAATTAAAGCAGCGAAAATACGTAGCAAAGCAATAGAACTACGTCAGCCAATACTTTTTTGATGTTTAAAAGTCTTAATTACAAAATACGAAATTTTATGCAAAACTACATTACATAAACACTGGTATTTTATATTGTCTAGTTGGAATATATGGATATTTTTAAATTTAAACAGACGTACATATGTATGCAAGTTATTTGCGGTTACATTCAAAAATCAAGTGAGTTTCTTCATCGAATAAAAGGAGACTGTCGTCTGTTCTTTGAAACAAAAAAAACAAAAAAAAACAATTGAAAATTACTCATTAAAAAGTACCTATATAAAATCACATAAAATAAAGATAATTCATTGTATTAAGTTTTCCTGCTATCTTTCCAATTTCAAAAGCTTTTAAGGATTTAATAGATTAAAAAAGAAAGTGAGATAGTCTTTAGCTCTTGTGCAATTGTGGGAAAATTAAATGAGTGGATAATTCTGATTTACAGAAACTAAACCATGGAATAGTGCCAGGAGATAAGAAACAAAAAACAAAGCTTCTTTAGAGAAGTCCTGGTACCAAATAATTATATTAAAGCATCACTGTTGTGGGTGCACGTTCCAACCGAATTTCATTGCATAATAAAATCAGGTTACACAAAGAATGAAAACCAAAACTAATGAAAAGCAAAAATGCATTTTCACGCGAAACAATATCCATGGTAATTTCGATAGCCTTCATACGTACCATTTTCTCTATTGTGTTTGTAGACTTTCACGGGGCCTCCAGCGTCAACAGTCCCCTGAATGATGACAGCCATCGTAACAGCAATTACTGACACGCTTTGGATAACGTCAGCGTAAATAGCTGCTTTCAGTCCACCCTGTAGCGTAAAATAAAATGAAAAAGGGGAAAAAATCGAGTTTATACTTTTAAAAAACAACAACTACTCGTGGATATATGAAACAAGGGGCTGTTCAGCCTTTGTTGTACATTCTATTGTATCCCATGTTGAAAGGTGTAAAGTACCTAATTCGTCCCCATGGAAACAACTACGTCAATTTTTAGATATACATAGATTAATCTACGTACTTGCATAAAATAAAAGTACATACAACAACTGAACAGAACACCCATAATGAATTAGGACAAATCATGATCTACATATGAGCGATGGCTATTTCAAAATCAGGATATAATTGTGTAACGAGTTGGACGATTTATGACTTCAACTGGATATGAGGCATCAATATTGTTTACTTATTTTTATTTTTTTGAATTATGTTCGAGGTAAAAATGTTTACAAAATGCAATGGACATGGACCCTGCCAAGTTGATTAATTGATGTACAAAACTGAGTTATATTACAAATGATAACGTCACGCGAACGATGATTTATGCTGTTAATGTCCTACTTGAATTCTCAGAAAGGTATCCTCTGCTCAACAGTCAACGTATTTTGCCACGTTTTATTTATTTTTTAATTGTATTTTTCATATCCAGGACACACAAAATTACAAGTTATATTTTCCCCATCTTGCCAAGTTTATTTAAAATATCTGCAGCTTTTAATCTGTTTAAACCAGCATTATAAATAATTGTTAAGTTTAAAACAATGTTTCTCTAAATTACGATTGCATATTTTAACAAGCATCGTATCAGAAATCTTTGTGGCTCTGCATATTTATTATTTTAAAATTAAAAAGAGACTTTTATAAAGAACTTGGGAAGTTTTTATTTATAAAATAGGAAGCGCTTTAGCATTTAAAAATGCAATCAGTTTATTTATAATGAGTCAATTTCAATGAAAACAAGAAAACTATGCTCTTCAAATAATATGTGTATCTATTACTTTGAAATGAAAATAGATGAAAATAATTAATTCTAAACTTTTGAGGAGTAAGGTAAAAAAAAAGAAGTAAAAAGTAGTTGAGCTCTATGTTTGAGAAAAAGAGTACCCACTAAAGAATCTACCTACCTGGAAGAAAAACTAAATTGCTTATTATTCAATTAAGGAAGGTACTTGCATACTTTGTAAGACTATGAATTAATTATCGTTCATACAATTAGCTGTGGTGCTTTGATCTGATTTATTATAAATCTGAAGGTTCGCATTGAACTGAAAGGTTTAAAATTTTGCAAAAACGTCATCAAATTACAATGATTTTTGCCCATCCACATTCCATCCAATCCATTTACAATTCGCAAAATAAAAAAATTATTGAATTAAATTTTTGTTACAAAGAAGGCATTGACTAAATTAAAAAATTTTGCTAGGAGTCACTATTTGTTAATTTCAATGAAATATGATTTGGATCAAATCATCAAAAAAGCGCAGCTAATGCTGCATGCACCAAAATTTTCGAGCACATTATAAATTACCAATTAATTAAATACTGAAATACATTACCTACATTACATTACATTATTAATTGTTCCGCATAAAACGTCAAAATAATTCGATTGGATATTTCTACTGAATTATTTTAACCACTTTAAGATCAAAAGTAACTAAAATATGTAAATTTATTACAATTTTTCTATTAGGAAATTTGAATCTTGAAAAGTCAAAAAATATCTCTAAATGCAGCTTAGATGGGCAATTTTGGTGACCACTTAACTAAACGAGAGCTTAAGTGACCATAAGAACTTAAGCTCACACTGTGAAATCGGGCATTACTCGGATAGTTTCACTATCAACTGATTAAATTAATATTGAATATAAGATTAAAAGTTTTACTCGTTCTGTTATCGTAGTCAAAAAAGCCTGATGGCTTCGGTTTTAAATTGAAAAGTAATGGAAGAAAAATATTTGTTAGAATGCAATGAGGAATGATTACTTTTTAGAATTCTCTTTTCAACAAAAAGATTCATAATTTTTTTGATTAATTTCACGGTTAGATCAGAAATGAATTTCCGTTTGTCCGTTACGCAATAATTCCTTGGGATGTGATGGATTCGAATTAATATATTAAAAATGCCATACATACCATGAGGCTGAAAAAGATACAGATGATAGACATCCCTACGATGGAGACCCAGTAAGGAACTCCGATGACAGTTGCGAGTGCCACGCTGGGAGTGTAAACGGTGATCCCCAAGGAGCATACTTGTCTTACGATGAAAGTGCCGGACGCCAGACATCGAACCAGACGACTTTTGAATCTGGAAGAAAAAAACAAGAACCGCATTTTCTTAATCATTGCTCTGATCCACTCCGTCAGGACGTACGTCGATTCGAATCTTGTAATCTTGGCACTAAGGCAATTTGTGGCCTGCTTGTAACATGAATGTCATCGAGTATAAAATCCATGACCGACACTCCTCCTTTAATATTTTGATGTAATAAATACATGGATCTATCTATCTCATCATCGGAAATTTTATATCATTTTTTCTTGCTCATTCGCCTTCATGGTTCTTCATCGTGACAGGCCAATGTAGATACGAATTTTCCGAATAGAAACTAAGATTATCGCCAACTTCAAATTTATGTCTTTTAGCAGTTTATTGGGTTTCTGATGCGTAAATGAAATCTCATTTATGCGGACTGGTCTGAATTCTAATGCATGATTTTGTACCGCTTTCAAAATCTGATGAGTTTTCATGTTTTTCTTGTTTTTAATGCCTAAACTGATCCAGAGAAGAGTTACATCGGTATTGGAATATTGCGTAAAAAATTTATATTCATAAAATGCTCATACCAGCTTACATTTATGAATAAATTATGTAGCTTTTTTCTTAACACCTTGCTTATGTTTTCAGCTAAAAATGTTGGCTATATAGATATGTATATATTTTACGAAAACAAAGATATCGCAGATTAAATCAACAAAAAGTATTTGAAATTATGATGTTTGGTTTTTGTGCGACAAAAGTAAAGGTAATTGGAATTTAATTTGAAATTTTTGCAATGACAATGAATATTTGCAAACGATTATAAATTGGATTTTTAGGTTCGGTGGAAAATGCATGAATATTCATAACTTGTTTAAAAGCTAAATTTCGAAAACGTGCCATAGTAACAATAATTCTTGTGGTATAAATTTGTGTCTTAAAATGACACAGCAATAATATTTGTCCAAAATTTGGACTGATTAAAATAACATTCTATGCAGTAGTTCTTAAATGTTTAACCCTAAACAGCCCACAAGTGTCTCGTGGACACACTTTTGCGTTCTTATCCTTATAAAAACAAAAGTATTTATTTTTATGACTTCATCTTTTATCTAATCTACCCCTAGTATGTTATGAATCTAAATGTACAATGAAAATATTTGTAACATAAATAAATTAATATTTATTTTTAATAAACTAAAATAGTAACTCAACAACCCACAAGTGTCTCGTGGACACAGTTTTGCGTTCTTATCCTTATAAAAACAAAAGTATTTATTTTTATGACTTCACCTTTTATCTAACCTACCCCTAGTATGTTATGAATCTAAATGTACAATGAAAATATTTGTAACATAAATAAATTAATATTTATTGTTAATAAACTAAAATATAAATTCAACAACTCACATGTGTTCAATAGACACAATGACATTTTGTTTGATTTGGATATGAAGGTGGATTACTTATTTACATTTACTAATAGTGCTTATAGTCTTATCGTATCTACTCGCCTCATAGTGTACTATGTATATGTGCATTCACATTATCTTTGTTTTCATTCATATGCCCTAGAATAAGGTGATGTGTCTCATGGACACTACTAGTCAGTTACGTTACAAAAGCATACTGGGCTGTTAAGGGTTAATGTTTATTTACTTCCTTTTGTTCACTGTTGGTTATGTCCGGAAAAATTAATATAGAACATGTTTTAATTATTTATAAACCGAACTTACAAGTTAACTAAATGATTTAAAAATTATTTAGCAATTTTCGTGTTTATAATTTCCTTTTACTTCCTCAACAGTTTGAAAACCAAACAAATTAAATTAAATTAAGAATACAAAAAGTAGTCCATAAATTAAAAATTTCCGTGAGTAACGTTTATGTAAAAAAATTACAAGATCACAATTTGAGTTAGTTCAAGGACGTAACAATTTTGTCTATTTATATATTTTTCTCAATTTCCCAGCTATTGTTATTACTTCTACATTTATAAGGAGATTATAAAATTAAAATAGATCTAATTGCCGGCTAACAACCTTTTGAACGATTAACTTTTCCCTTTGTGTTGTGCAAGAGCAACCGAATGTAAATAATAATTAGCATTAACAGTGAAAAGAATAATGTTTTCACACTTTTGACTATATAATTTGGTTAATTTTAACAATTTTAGCACCTGTAATTCTAAACATTTAATTCTATAACGCAAATAGAGTTCCTCTATTTAATTTTTTTGTAATTATATTGCTAATGGTTAAAACTATAATTCACGCTGTTATAGCCAAATTTTTAGGATAAAAACACAGCTAGCTATGGCCATTATAATTTTATTTTTATCTTTCTGTACCTTGATATAGATTTGGAAATTACCTCACACACGCTACGATTACAGAAGGCACGTGCAATTAGAACACATTTTTTATATGAATAAAACCACTTATCCCGTCAAATTTTTTAGCGGTATACGCTCAAAGTGCATTAGTTTAATTAGTTCCATTTAATTAACAAAGATAAAAAAATTAGGTAAAAACTTAAAAACTACAGCAGCTAGTCACCAAAACACGCAGATCACAACTGACTGAGGCTAAGCCGTTCCGAATCGACGGAGTTGTTTACTTGTTTACAATTATTAATGATGCAAAATGCGTCCGAAGCAAGCTACTCATCGCAGTCAAGTTCCGTCGGAATGCAGCGGTCTTAACATCACTGTTAGCTTTCAGCGATAAGATCCAGATTTATAGTCACATGCTTAAGACAATATTAAGTAAAATTATACTACTAAATCTTAAGGAGGGACATTTTAAGACAAGGTGCATGAGAGCATCTGTCAAATAATATGTGTATGTATACCGAAAAAAAAATAATTTCAATTTCATTTTTAACTCCCTCAAAAGATGTAGGTAAAGCATTTTTCTAGCTTTAAGAGGATATTAATATATGAATCTGCTCTAAACATTAAAATAAATCTAGTCCTCATTGATTAAAATAACACCTAAATATTCTACTACTATGTATATAACAAAAAGAAACACTTTTCTAAACATAAAATCGAACCACTTTAAAAAAAACTCAATACCTACAGTATACAAAATAAGTTTTACGTTACTCTTCAATTCATTTATATTAATTTGAATTCATTTGTACAAAATACGATTAACTAAATTTAGTGCTGGAAATACATTCTGCATTCATCTACTATTTATAAGAATTAAGTAGGTATACCTATTCTATCAAATGTACAAATTTGCTGCTTACAATAAAAGGTTCTATAAATTTCCTAATATTTATAATCAGCGCGAAAACCAAACTAATTGTTGATGGTTTTTAACAACTCTTTTAAAACGCGGTCCCATTTTTATGAAATTTTGGTTTATAAAGGAAGGTCTAACCTATATTCCGGTTTATAGATAATCTGTTCATATTTTCAGTTTAGAGGACTTAAAGGACATTTTACATTTATAGGAAGATTGACAAATTTTATGCATTGCGACTTATAAAAGCTTTCTATGCGTGTACAAAAGAGCTGAATGCAATGATAAAATTGATCACCAAAAATGAGAAAAATGTTTTCACATTGGAATTTCCCATAACCGAAGCAATCATTTTCCTCAAAAGGAAAGTCCTTTTACTCGCCGAATTGCAAATGCAACCGGATGACCCCAATAAACCCATCAAGAGATGCACCGCAGCCAGTGCACGGGACACTGGCGCCATAAAGCGGACAGCAGCAAGAAACAATCAGAAAATGTCGGCAGCATAAGCTTCATTGGCTATGCCAGTCATCAAATTGATTTTAGATATCTCCTCGGCATAAAGGGCGACATTTCCCTTAACTGCCAATCTGCACAGAATATGCAATGGATGCAGCAGACGCCCGACACCACCGCATCAGGGAAACACCTTCTTTTCATAATTCTGGGCAAATTTGCCACGCCGCCGCCATGCAGATGCAGACATATCGGGGATTTTTCATTCAAATGTCGTACCTGAAGATCGCTCTTACGATGTGATGGCCTTTCCAATTTTTACACATCGCTTGAAGCCATTACAATTCTGTAAAATGTTTTCCAATACTCGAAATGCAGCTGTCAATGACAAAACTGCAAACAATTGAAATATGTTCGATTCAGCTTTGGCTATGGGCTCGGGCAAATGAAGAGTTTCAACCGGAAGTTTCGGTAAATGAAAGTCAGCCATTTTATGAGGGCTGATCGAAATTTTCACATAGTCCTGAAACTATTCGAATCTAATCCAGTTTAATCTAAATCCAACGACTATAGTGTGAAATAAAATAAACCATTAACTTTATACTATCAAGGTCATTTAAAGGTCAGCCATGCATCCCTTTTTATAGGTTTTAGAACCTTTTCTTCCAGACATATTGAAAAAAAAAACATCAATGTACCTGTACCTAGTAAATCTCTTTCATGTGAAGAATAATATCATTGCTACTTCTTCAAATAAATAAATCAGTCCGGCAGACAATAAGTTAATTCTTTTTAATGAGCTAAGGTTCAGTTCATATTTGCAAAAATTGTTGTCACTAAATAATTTTCATAACTTCTATAACCCTATTAACTTAAAAGTCTCTCCAGGCAATCACTTGATTTTTGTAAGGAGTTGAGTTTTGATAAGAGTTTTTATCTAAGCATTTTTCTAATTTAATAATAAAATTTGCGACCTCCAAAATTCCAATATATCGATTTTGAATCGATTTTGAATCGAATCGGACCTCTAATACCGATTGTGAATCATATTTATAAAATTGAACTTGATAAAAGATTCTATTCTTTCTCTGGATAAAAAAATAACATTGTAACTAGTACGTTTCTATCTTTAACTCAGAAATTTTAAAGTTCTTTTAATTGTAGTTTCAACTTTGAACATCATATCTTATATGTTTTTTTAAAAGGCTTTAAGAACTCCCAATTAAAACGGACAAACTGTGCTAAACTTGCTCCATAGAAGTTTAAATTAAAATTAAAGAAGTAAGTACACAAACAGAAGCAACAGTGTCCTATTTTAATTTTAATATTCAAGGAATAAGAGCGATAAGCTTTAAAGAATTATATTTTTTATTTATTCTGTGCTGTGTACAAGCACTGCTTACAACAAAGTAGACAGAAAACGACGAACAACTTAAATTTATAACAATGTTGCATTAATTTGCAACGAAATTTAAAGGAAAAGTTGCATGCATGTGCTCAACTGGGTAGTAATTTTCTCGTTTTAGTATTCCTGGTTATCTTAGCAGTTTATACTTTTCACTATGCAATAATAATAAAAGTTCAGGAAAGTTTTGTTTAATTCATTAGACAGTTTGAGGAATGTTACCCTATTTATGATGGACGACAAAAACTTTTACAAAAGTACATACTGCAAAAGTTGATTAAATTTCATCAATTGTAATAGTCTCTCCATTTGTATGCAAGTTAACTACTAAGATACAGAATTCCTATTTATTATATAAAGTTATGGCGTTAGCAATTAAAATATATTTATTAAAAAAGTCGATAAGTTCCTAAATGCCAAAATTTTATTTAAAAACGAAAAAGCCAAGTATTTTTTAATGTCATATCAATTAAATATTATTTGAAATATATATATGAAATGATTTCTTACCTTAAATCTATATATTGATAAACTGAAGTGATTCCCAAGCTAAAGTAAACTGGCACAAACACAAAGCATACAATGGGATAGGCGTTAACCATGCCATAAATCGTTTCCCACATCGCCGAACCTTTATAAAATAATTCACTTGGATATCCTGAAAGTACAAGAGGGAATAAAAAGAATTATTAAAATTGATGGGTTTCAGCGCATTACAGACTTTTGTATGAATGAGCGTGAGTGAAAAATTCCAACAAAAAATAGCTTGAAGAAGTGAAATAACTTATGAAAAATAACATAAAGCTATGTCTTGATAGCTTCCCACCAAATATGCAGAATGAATTTTTTGCAGATTCGAAGACCTATATTCACTGATACTTTTTCTCGGTTATTTATGTGTTTCGCTGAAATTTTTAAATGGAAGCTTATTTCGGATTTTTGGTACTTTTCTTGCATATACTTTTATCCCGGAAAAAAGAACAAAACTTGTTCCTTAAGTTGTCGATTCCAGTTATTTTTTTTCTTTTCCTGTTTTTTTTTAAGAAAGCTTATTATTTATCGTTACTCTTTGAAAAAACCTTTATAAGAGCTATAAAATTTTGCATGATTCTCTATTATAAAAGATTTATGAGTATACTCTACGCGTGTGAGCTTCGAAATTTTTACTACGAGCTTTTCTTTCCTATTTTTCATTTTTGTTTTATTTCTTGAATAACACAAAAATTGTTGAATAAATAATAAAAACATTAAATACCATTCGATTTTGATAATGCCCAAAACTAACGACTGATCATTTTGAACGTGCGTGAAAAGAAGTTTTCGAACTTAACTCATCCCCTTAAAAGGCTTATTTTAAAAGGTAGGTACATTTACAGGATCCATGTTCCAAGATCAAAGTTCCGAGAACAGATATATTTCATATCTCAAAGTAATGCAATAGGGGTAATATGAAATTGCAAACATAAAATCGATATAAATTGCAGTAATGTCATCTATTGCATATGCATTAGAATGTATGTACATAGGAAAGGATAAATCGATTGTTAGCACTTCCTTGAGTTTCTCTTCTCAACATTTCCATTGTGTGGCTAGGGAACATAGAAAATGCATTATGCATTTCAATTTTAAAAAAAATGTTTCATAAAAATTGGAACATAACAAACTAAATTTATGACTTAATTCCTATAATTTGGGATGCACTTTTCTTTTCTTTAGAAAAGTAGTAGAAGGAACTTTCTAATTATTTTCATATTACATATTTAATTACGTATTTATGTATTCTACTTCATAAAATAATAATTTTTTCAAAAACAGTGTTTTATGTTTTTTTCATCAAAATTTGATGGTATCCACGAAAGTAAACCGTGAATGAGAAATAAAGTTTTGCAACAATTAAGTTAGAGTACTAGGTATAGAATTGTGGCAATAAAATATTCTCATTGTAGTAAAAGTAATCCTGATTGGTAAGCTTTATCTAAATTTTTTTATGAAGCTTTAAAAAAATAACCATGCATATTTAATGTAGAAATATGCATTTCAACTTCATCCTTTTTATGTATACCAATAAAATTTATGCCTTTTAAGAAAAGGCCGTAAAGTTGTATGCTTTTGTAAAAGTAAAGATATTTATTTTATGTAGGCATTACATCAATGATTTAAGTATCATCAAGTTTAAATATTAATATGGTTGGAAGCGATTTTATGAGCCCTTTATTATTTTATAAATATCCATAGGGTAAATCCGATATAGGATTGGAAGATTTAAATGAATAATATAATAAAGCAAATTGCGTAGAAACGATATCCGGCACTTAGAACTCATAAAATGTCCATTGTGCATACATTTCGCCAGATTGGTACGAGTTGAAACGTACAAGTGTTTTCGTACCAACCATAAAACTTGAGATGCTATGGATACTCCCTTAGATTAAATGGTTTCCTTCGTTCTGTGCAGGAAATGTTTCGTTTGAGGTTTTCAAATACTAAAAGTACATATGTGAGTATAGGAAGTATGTTCTGTTGGAAGAAATAAGAGAAACGAAGTATCTTCAACTTATGTTGCCCTCTTGTTACTAAGTATCACAACATTATGGACAATAAATATGTAATGATGTGAAATGGTCCAAATCACATAAGTGAATTTTGAACGAATCGAATCTTAAATAAATTTCATTTTACAATATATGAAATACTTACCTAAAACGGATCTTATTCCTAAAGTTCCTCTAGCAATCGAAAGCATCATTGCGATGAGAGAAACACCCCCCGTTGCAAAAACATAATCTGCTTTGGTATGTGTCGCCTTCTTCCCAAATATCCGACTCCACAGGGGCAAAACTGTGGATAAGGCTATGAAAACGATGAACATGGCATAGTCCCATCCTAGCGTGCTATAATCTTTCGTCATCTGAAATAAGTAAAAAGAGCAGAAAATCAGAATATATTCCGCGCCAATTCACTTGTTTTAATTTGTTTCACAAAATCAATGGAGACTACCACCAAGTGATGGAGTAGAAACGTAGAGAGATAGATAGATAGATAAATAGATAGATAAATTGATTCGCCTTTTCATAGACGAATGGTAGCTGTGAACTTAATATACATATATTTCATTTCACAGATGGATTCACGCTCAGACAGTGTCAGTTCGAATTCCATTTTGTTCGACACACAACCGATGAGATTTTTTCAAGTCATCCTCAATTGACGTTTTTACGAGAATCTTTTGAATTTATTCACTCTTCGACAAATTCAGTCAAATTGTCGTATATTTGTCGTACTAATAGCATTCTTCGCAATTCGATAAAATAAAGTTTTTATTATATAAATAGCAAACTTCTTCGTTCAGTAAAAATCTTATAAGTTTTCTAGCATAATACTATTAATCTACTTTATTGAATTAACAAAACAATTGCTTTTAATTATAAAAATTGATTGGATACTCGCAAATACGCTCGAAAATGCATAGAAAAGCTTTCGAATGTAAACAATTCCATTCAGAAGACCAAATTCCAATTTCCACTATAGTTTCCACTTTTTTATTACCTTCTTTTCTCATCAAAGGTACTAACAACCACAGCCCTAGAGATAATCAGAAGTACCTAGAATCTTTTAGAAAATTCTTATGGTTCAGCTGTTGCCTTTTGTTGCTCAAAATAATTTGAATCAATTGAATGCAATCAAAGACTTATCAATGTAAAGCTAAATTGTAAACTGAACTAACAATGCAAAGAGGACCATACAAAGTGCATTTTTATTAAATTAACCCATTTTGTTTGCCATTTTAGGGGTTTCACATTCTGGTAATCCTCCCAAGTACGGGTATATTGTAAAGCAAACCCTTTTTCTGTTTTTCCTAAAAGTTACTCTAACCCAGAAAATGAACTATTTAAAAACTTTTACCTCAGCTTTTAGAAAACTAATTAAACAATTTCATTCGGCTCTTGAATTTTCCATCAGGGGGCTTTGTTCTCCAGTGATGGCACAGTCTTTGTTCTTTGTGGTTAGCCGTGCGGTGAGATCCTGGCTTTAAGAATTCCTTTGGGAGAATAAAGTTTATAGTCAAATTTTGAAGGTAATAGATCCAAGAAATTTTGTAATCACTTAAAAGAAAAGTGTAAATTGATCGTGAAACTATAGTTAAGTTTTAGAAGCAAATTTATAACTATTTAAACAATTACCCCTTTGAAGGTACAGTACCCGAATTCAATTCATAGAATATAGTAAAAATATCGCTCTTAAGAAAAGTATGTCTAATATTCTTTGTACAAATGATAAACATTTTTTAAACCTAGCTAACTTCACTCTCTACACTCAAACTCGATTTCGATTAATGTTTTAAATAAAAGAAATATTTTAAACAGTTAGTACTGACTACTAAAACGATGGAAAGTAATATTAAATTTCAGGTTCCTAATATTGAAAAAAATAATCAACCATATATTTTGCATCCTTTATTTAAACAATTCAATTTTTGAGATATTGAAATCGTGCATTAGTTCCCATAAAGGTGGATATGAATTTTTAATAAAGAGCTTTTGTTGGAATCATAGTTTTAACCACTTTTAAACAATACTGAGTAACCCACATACACCTTTTTAGCGCAGCCATTGAGTCATTTTTAAACTAGACAATGCTACCCATGACGCGTGTTCCGAAAATGGTGCACAATTAAAAGCGCCCTCTTATTAACTGAATTTTTTCACATGTAAAATTAATTTTCAACAACATTTCTATATTATAAATAGTATGACTATCCTTCGTTTCGCTTTATTTTTGGTTAAAGCAATTGAACTTTATTTTTACTTTGTGAAATGCTTTGGAAAAAAAAAAAGAATTTATTTCAGAACACGAAAATTAAAGAACTTAACTTACGTTTGTGGAAATCTTTTGAGACAAACGTGGAAAAGTTCCAGCAAAGGATTCCTCATTTACAATAAAAGAGATTCAAGTGTCGTTTTAGCTACTCAAAAGACAGATGTGCCCGAAGAAAATATTTTTTAGAGGAAGGAACAAGGAACCTCAATACCGCGGTAGCTGAGATATTTTATTTAAAAATGTTTTGCACAGGGTCTGTTTGTTTTAAACCACAGTTTAGTATACGAAAGTCTCTCAATTACAGCAATAATTTTTGGTGGTATTTCAATTAAAAAGTAATTATGTTATGTTAAGTCTAAAAATCATGTATTTTGAAACTTGAAACTGGATTACAACATTATTTTATCACTATTTTAGTACTTTAACAAGAACGATTCATTTGAATTGTTATACTGATTTGTTTTAACCACGGCAACTTTTCGGTATAACTCGAATTTTTCAGAGCCGAATCAGCAAATGAGCCACCGACACAAAAATTTAACGTCGATAAGTAGCGAGTCTGGCAGCTCCAAGTGCGGAATAAATTTAAACTTAATTTATATAACTTGACGATACAGAGCACTGAAAGCAAAAACATATGTATAAGGAATTCACCAGATATCGAGCATATATGATTGAGCTCGTAATTAAAAATTTGCAAGTGTAGATAGTTTAAATTAAATTGATATGGAAAAGCTTTCCACAACACTACACTGCTTAAAATTAACCATTTGTAGTTCTATATTTACTTTCCCCGTAAGAAAGAAATGAATAAAAATTATAAATACCTGTTCACTGAAAATATGCATGATGGATTAAAAATAGAATCTTTTCGGATGACCAGAATTGAGTAACTTGTCGGTTATTTAAATATTATATAGTCAATAATCAAAAATTTTAATTGAATACACATATAGTGATATTTTAATACTTTTTGTTTAAAAAGATAAATATTATCCAAAATAATAAATTAAATTAACCTGAAGTTTTATAATAAAAAAAAGATATTGTTATTAATTTTGATATTGATCAAGAGTGTTTCGAATTTTATTTAAATTCAACAACATTCGTCACAGACGAACGTCCCTTGTGCACCCGTTTGGGATGAAGAGACTGAACGTTTGTCGAAATCCAAATATTAAAGAATGAATTTCGTTCATCATCAAATGATCCATATATGTATCATCACTTATGCATGAGAGTATTTAAGTAACTTTGTTAAGTTCGATTTCTTTGAGACTCAGTGACCTAGTTTACGAAAACTCATCGGCGTGTAACGAATTTAACAACATAAAATGCATTCGTTTAGCTTGCGAGATCTTTTTTAAGCGAACATATCTGCTTATTAAAGTTGCAGTAATACTTTATTACACTTTCTATTTTTATGCAATTTTATTCTTATTCTTAAAGTAACAATTGCAGAGTTATATAATCCGATAATACTTTTGCCCATTTAGACTAAAAATAATATATCTGTATAATATTGAATTTATTCACATAATAATTATAAAAGAAAAAAATCTTCGAAAAATAATATACTTATACCTATGGATAATAATATCTTTTACAAGAAGAATTGACATACAAAATTCAAGGTCACTTTCACAACTGGTGCACTTATTACATAAATTTCCAAGTTTCGGCCATAAGCAACGTCTGTCTCTTAAATAACTCGCCGCCAGTCGAAGTTAATCGGAAAAGTTAATGTTGAAAGTTATCTCCTTGCATGCCTTTAAGCAAGAAGCGAAGGCAACTTATGGGATTTTCTGTGGTATGGCGTTTTACTTGAATCAAATTAGCAGAAAAAATATTCAATTTAACGCATGAATGTACTAACTGATTACTAACTTACGTTGCAGTTAACTTCCTTAGAAATTATGCTACATTACTTTATAATATAAGTATTGTATTTTAGTATTTTTGATTTCACTTATTTCCTTTATCAGAAATTAAGCATTAAGAAATCGATAAAGTATCTTTGTATGTTTTAATTTTTATGCAGTTTAAGTGTAATTGCTGCGTACAAACAAGGAATACAAGAGCATAGCGTCAGTTTGTTTGTTGTTCAAAAGTATCACAACATAAGCGAATGTTATCGCGCTATCACGGCACCTTCAGGGGCGGTTCCGTAAACAAAAATGACGAGAAAAACGGAGGACGCAAAACTCGTTGTGCTGGCTCCACAAGAAATACGCCAAAAACATGTATAAAAAATTAATATACCTAATTTTTTATAAAATGTGCAAAAAATATCTGATATATGTAGGTACATATGTAGGTAGGTACAACTTTTTTACTAAATAGTGCAAATAAGTCATAATAAAATTTTTGAACTTTATATTTCTAAGATACCTAATATACATATGTATGTATGTATGTATAAGAAATGAATAATAGGAAATTATTATCTTTTTTATACGACTGAAGAAATATTAATCTTACTTTTTTTCAAAGATATTTAAAAGTGCACATTTAAGCGCTGTGGCGTAGTTTCGTTGGTTTTTTTTTGTAATTAGGGGAACAACTGAAACTGGTAAATAATAATTAAGATCACGAGGATGCCAATTTGGCTTTTCGTTTTATTAAATTGGAAGTAATCTGTCAACTTTTCTAAAACGTGTCTTGCTTTATTAATTGAAAAAAAAGGTTAAGTGTGAAATAATCCATATATTTATGTTCGTATCTTCAAGTTAAATCTTTACAAGACTCTCTATTACCGTAAATAATATCAAATTTTAAGGAACAGGACGCTAAAATTAACACGAAAATTTTTATTGGAGAGGTTTTTGAAAAAGTTGATTTTTAAACAGTTACTACTTATATTAAGTACAGTAGACTCGCGGTATTGGGAACATTCTGTCCAGTGAAAAATTTCATGAAGTGAACAGCGAAAATTGTTCACTACTTACTCTATAAGGTGAACAGCCAGCCGTTTGCTTTTAACGCCTCAGTACATGTTTTTTCAGAAGAAGCTGATTTTATTTATGTATACATACATACCAGATTTTGTAGTATACTTCTGACTTATTTAACATATCCTCTCGAAAAAGTGAACAGCCTTAATTTTTTTGTGTTCACTAATATAGCGAGTCTAATTTTAAATACACCTCACGCCGATTAAAAGTGTCGCTAATATATTTCGAAAATGGAAAATGCAATAGCAAATTTTGATTTAAGGTATTACAACATTATTATTTTATATTTTTCCCTTTTCGATTAATTTTATTTTATTAGTCGCTTAGTAGTAGCTAGTAT
Organism: Machimus atricapillus; assembly: GCA_933228815.1. Taxonomy (NCBI): domain Eukaryota; kingdom Metazoa; phylum Arthropoda; class Insecta; order Diptera; family Asilidae; genus Machimus; species Machimus atricapillus. The sequence goes on along the minus strand of OW121788.1, from coordinate 2,568,853 downwards.
ACCTAGTAAAATAAGTTGAGGACAAATTGAGTTGGTTATTGCATATTTTGTCAGGCCGAAAAATTTCTAATTAATGAGTACCTACCTCACTATAAAAAGAAATTTTTCAAAAATGTAACTTTCTAATTATGGTTAGATACTATAATACCCAAAAACAATAAAAAATTAGTGAGTAAAATTCATTTCTTATTTTGTCTTTTATACTCTTTGGTATGATAAAACAAACATTTCTTTCGATTTTTATAATGTTTCTTTCTTTTGAAGTGCCATGCCGATGCCGCACATAGAACATGCATAATAAATAAAAAGGATGTCATACATAAAAACTGAAATTTCCTGAATCCACAAATATTGACTGACGATTTTCGGGTCAGACATCGCTGACGCCACGAATGAAAGATGAGAGATACAAAACACGGTTCTAAAATAAAAAAAAGCCATCTAAAGGGTAAAAGCAATCGTTTTTACCGAGTCAACACAGTCGTCGTACCGAGGTTGGAAAACTTTGGTCCGAAATTAATAACTCAGCTGAAAAGTTCACGGACGAGGCAATTAATTTGTCACAATACTTTGAAACCATGCTGAGAATTTGCTTTGCCACTTGAATAAACAAAATTCGCTCCTTATTAAACGACGGAAATCAATAAGCCCGTCTTTGATCTTAATGCGTTAACTGAACTTCTCAACTTTGATTCTTAATTAAGCGTCTGCGGAGGTGGCGAAAAATTTCATCGGGCTCATACCTTTTTCTTTTGAAGAACCAATTCTCATGAATTACTTACGGGTGCACGAGGCGTGCGGCGGGGCTGGAAGGTCATTTTGGGTGAGGGGGGAGCACATCTTGATAGACCTTATTTCCAGTACTGACTATAATTAGCGCCATCGCCGTTTGTGCCGTGTTGACACTTGCGTGCAACCCGATCGAAATTGCGTTGCTTTTCACTTTGCCACTTGAACAGTCCAGGACATGCCGAGGTGCGAAGGTATTTTGATCGAAAAGCTTCCTCTTTTTCGGCAGGTTTTCTTCGCCTGTCTTGAGTCTGTCTGTCTGCTCGCACTTTGGGGTATGCGGTGGTAATCAGACCGATTGTTTTACCCTCGAAAATATTCATTTCGGCAGCGCACTTGAACGCATTGCAACCCTCCAATTGAATAAAACGATTTATCGATTTTCCGACGTGCGCGGAACTTTGCAAGGTTGCTTGCTTGCTGTTTTTGGTTTGTGTGCTACTAAAAACTTCGTCAATTCTTTGAACTGATTTTCTCGACATAACGCGAAGCTTTTGGTGTACAAAATCGACTTATGTAAAGGAAAAGCTGTGGGTGTTTACGAGTGCACCACCACTTTGCAAAACTGTTGTTTTTATGGTAAAGCGAACCATCAAAAGCTCTAACAATAACGTTAAATTACAATTCGAAAACTGTATTAGTAGGTAAATGATGATTAAAAGCACGCATAGTCGTTATTAATTTACAATTATTCATAGGTACTTTTCTTTCTTTATAAATGCATATTATTTACCTCTCCAATATTTTATTATAGTTTAATCATAATTTTGTTTTAATTTATTGTAAGTTTAATATGATGGATGAACGGTTCGCAGCTATTCGGGCCAATATTTTCTACAATAGTTACCTACCTTGTCAAAAATAAATCATTTTTATAGTTATTCCTTTAACAAATAGTTATTATTATAGTAAAAAGAAGTATTATAACGAATTGCATTTTATTTTTTTAATAGATAAAAACAAGTAAGATATACTCAATTATAAAAAAAAAACCCTAATAACAAAATAAAAATGTTGAAGGAAGATAAATTGAAAGAAAAGATTGAATGAAAAAGCAAGTTATAAAAAAATAATGAGCCACCCCAAATTATATTGAACAACTAGAAAAAGAGAGTTGCTCTGAAGGAATACAATATTTATATTGTAACTTCTAAAAGTCTATAGTTTTTGGAAAACTGTTTTGTTAGAAGATAAAAGTTTTTGCTCTTATACTATTTTTAGTCAAATAATTATTTTCGTAAAGAATTGTAGTCTGTTTAGCTATTACAGCATTTCGCCTGTTTGATTTATTTATTGATACTTAAGGGACAACAGTTTGCAAGTCAGAAAAAATAAGAGATTTAATTTTGTTTTCATAGTCCCAGTCAACTTTGTTACTCATTTAAATTAACTGGCCTTTTCTGTTTCAGCTTTTCATCTATAATATTTTTAGTTTGGCGTAAGCAGAGAAGTAAATTACATAACTACAATACATTTATTTTGAGAGATAAATAATTAGAAGAAACAGGGTAATATAAAGTTATAAAACTATTCTTACATACAAATTATTAAAACTTTTATTAACCTACACATGTATCCGCAAATTCATTGTTTAGAGTGTGACAGCAATCCGTTTCAATTTGACCACTATTAACCCCACCGTTGCCCTATAATCACAATAAAGTATCATTTTATGTCTTCTAAAATGCAAACACAAAGTTTTAGACCCTTTTGATTTTAACCCTTTAGTCACGTACCTAAGATTTGCTTTCAAAGTCTTGTCGGCCTCCGATCTAATTTCTAATTTATCGATGTAAAAAATTCCAGAATGTAGCTTTCACAAAATTCACATGGATATTAAGTTGAGCTCCCATATGGTGAACTCGGATGCTTTTTCCTGGGGAATCCATGTCCATGGCATTTAATACGCATGGAAATCTTTCTCCATAGGAATCTAATTTTGGAAAAACGTAATAGGATTAAATTTTAAATTAAAAGATCTTCATGAAGTCCTTCAACTGTTCAACTGTTTTCGTGGAAACTGCTCGATCTTGAATCTTGTTGTTAACTTTTAGAGGCATTTCAAATTCGTTAAGGTTTTGTTCCAAAAATAATACCTGTGGCTTCGTTAAAATAAAATAGCTTTTTATATTATGCGTATTATAAAAAGTTCCAGACATTGGTAGTAAGAATGTAATTTTTGTTTTTACTTCAAACTACACTTAAGATTTATTGAGAAAAAAATAGGTAAAAAAACTTTTTAAGTTAAACGGTTTTATGTTAAACATACATTGCAATGTTTAAGAAAAATGTACTAAAAACCAAAAAATAAAATAGATACAGTCGTGGGAATTATAAACATATGCATAGACTAGACTAAAATATAAAACCGTGGGGCACGTCAATTGTCTACAAATTATCGACTTAATGTGCGATAGAAGAATCGTTTAATTCGTCGTTAGGCAGTTGACAATTGACGTGCCCCACGGTTTTATATTTTAGTCTAGTCTATGCATATGTTTATAATTCCCACGACTGTATCTATTTTATTTTTTGGTTTTTAGTACATTTTTCTTAAACATTGCAATGTATGTTTAACATAAAACCGTTTAACTTAAAAAGTTTTTTTACCTATTTTTTTATTTTCTAGTTTTTAGTTTTTATTTCATCTAATATTTTTCATTCTATTTAGTGCCTCATTTTTACTAGTTTTCTTTCCTGTCAATTTGTTGGAGTTTTTATTTCATCTAATATTTTTCATTCTATTTAGTGCCTCATTTTTACTAGTTTTCTTTCCTGTCAATTTGTTGGAGTCTAACTCCTCAATACATACCTAATCCTTCCAAAGACTAAAAAATAATTAGATACCTAGATTTCAGTTTTAATGTATAGACTGTCTAAAAATTATATATTTAAACGGTAGCGGCGGCCATCTTAGATTTTTTTTACCATTTTGTTCCCACGAGTAATCGACATTTAAACGGTAGCGGCGGCCATCTTAGATTTCAATTTTGCATAGTAAATTGTATTCTACTTGTATAAAACCTAAGTTATCCGCCATTTTGTAGAGGCCGCCATCTTGGATTTTAATTTTATTTATATAGTACATTGTATTCTACTGGTTGAGCACTTGAGCACTTTCATTTGATACCCATATTGATGGGATTAATAAAATAATGAATAAACATAATTGTATTGTCACCAAAATCCAAAGTGTATACAAAATTTCAGATTAATCGGTCGACAGGAAGAGGGTGAAATTTGAATTACTAAATTTGACCCAAGAATAAAACAAACGGGGTGAGCTAAATAAAACCGTTTAAAAATGTAAATATTGAAAAACAAAAAATGACTCTTAAGTAGTTTTAAATATAATCCTATATATTCTAATATAAGTACAATTATATTATAAGTTATAAGTACAATTGGGATGAAATAATTTCAATTCTATTGCGCCGGTAAAAATTGTTGTTTACACTAATTCCCAGCAATAACCCAGAAATCAGAAATTCGGTTTGTAATTCCTTAACGGATTTATATGACTTCTTTATGAATTTTAAAGCTTGAATTATTCTCCATTTTTACAACTAAATTCCTCAAGTTGAAGACATAAATACAATAATCGGCAAATCAAAGTCATTTTAAAACCTTCAATTTTAATTCATCCGCTAAGCTACTCAAGGAATTTATTTGTAGTCCGCACAATAGAAAATTACCCCAGCTTCGTGAATAACAATATCTAAGACATTTAAATTACCGGCATTTTGGGGATTTTCAAAAAGTATCCTCTTTCGCCGTCTAAGAAAATGAACACGAAAGTAATCATTTACGCATTTTTCAGTTCATTTATTCCCCCTTCAGAGCTTAACTCAGACCTGGGATTTCTTAGAATTTATGTTTATTCTGAAGCGATTTTTCTTCGTATTGTAACAATTTCGAAAAGATAATATTTGGATTGTAGGTATTGATGCCAAGGGTATTTCCTAATCACAGCTGAATTGTGCTGGTTAAAAATGTTTACGCTTTCTTTAAACGTTTGCTAAATTTTTTGGAAAAAATTCAATAAAAATTTCAAGTGTTGCCCTTTACGGTTTTTTGCATTCTGGCTTAGAGAGATAAATGAAAGATTTATAGGTAGGCATGACATCTAAAGTTAAGCCTTTGAAATAAAAGCCTACATTTAGAGTTTAAGCGGCAAAGCAAGGAGATAAAAAAGGATATTTATTAACCATCGCATGTTATCACGTTTTTGTCATTTTGAGACAGCGTTCTATAAAAACTCACTCAAGTTTTAAAGAAATTTGAAAAATATACCCCTTAGTTGTTAAATTATGCATTTTAATAATTTAATACTTTGGCACAGAAATGGTTTTGAAGTCAGTTGAAACGTAAAAGAAAATGTATGTACATACAAAAAAATTTGAGTTTCCAAAGCCTTTAAAAAGTTGGCCTGTTTAGAATAAATATTAATTTTCCGCGCTTAACATAAAAATAAATAGTATACATACACATTATATCTATAAAAGCTAAGAAGTGTTTATAAAGGAATGAGAGGAATTAACCAAAACTCAATATCTAAAATTATTAAAATTTTCCGTTTATTTGTTAGTCTTGGTTCTGAGTCTGACCCTCTCTCTGAAAATGTTCATGACCAGGAATAATTTTTTTCATATTTTTTTGGGGGAGAAATTATTAGGAAAACCACAATTTAAGCTGTTTGCTTGTCAACCAGATTGCCTCAATTACGTTCACGAAACAAAATAGAATGATTGATAATTCAATAATTGTGAATATAACTTCCTCAATCGAGATTAAAGGCTTTTTAGGGGTAGACGGAATTTGTATTTCGTTTTATAAATATCATCGCAATTAGGGGCATTTACTGCCATTGGTATAAATTGGTCAACGATTTGCGTTTCTGCGGTTTAACAAATAAAACTTATTAACATAGTTAATTTTTGTACATACACATTGTATTTTGAAGCATAAATAAATAAATAACTAAAGTATGTATAATGACAGACGGGTTTTAGTTATTCCTCATTTACGAAAATGAAATCATAAATCATAATCGCTTTGGAAGCAAACAAATATTTATTATAAAAATTTAAAAACTATTTTCACGGCTTTTAATTGCCGGCGATATAAAAATTTATTTCGTGGCTTTTAATTGCGAACGATGTTATTTAATATTTTTATTTTAAATAAGTGATGAATCAACCACCGATGATGTGTGGTTTTTAGCACATATTGGCATGAAATTTAAAAATTATTTTTAATCATTTATTCATCATTTTCAGCCATTTAATAATACAATTTAGTTAAGTGGTAGTTGAAACTATTCTGTATTTGCGCAAAAATAAACACCTTGCACATACATATGTTCTACAGAATACAGAATAGCTTGAGTAACAATTGATATAACGATTTCTGAATGAAAAGGGCATTTAAGGGTTTTTGAAGCCACTTATTTAAACAGGCTTTAAGACTTAAATTCAAATATATTTATCTAAATTGTCGATTGGTATAATTAATAAGAATAAGAATGATTTGACTTAAAGACATTATTTAAATTTTAATTATTACTTTCACTTGTTGTCACACATGACTCATGACTTTCACTTATCGAAAAATGAAGCGCGAAAAGACTTGCAGTTAAATCGTCACGTGTGTGACGGGTAGTCGACCTGAAAAGTACAAAGCAATACGTCGTCATCCGTCATATAAATACTCGTATATCGACGCATGGCCAGCCACTGAAAATTAAAGTTTCCAATGCTATGGCGTATTTCTAGTCACTTTAGCCACTCATGCGGATCCGATTGCTCTGTTACCCATTATGGTCGCGACTATTTTATGTTATGCAAGTAATTATTCTTAATTATATAATAAGTCAAAGTTCTTGGAAATACTTTCGTTTTACTTCACTACTTTTTAATTTAGTTTTAACATACTATTATTTATTTATTTAGTATATTTATAACCGAATTTTTAATTTAAATCATAGAACACCTAGCGTCATCTATTAAACGGTTGAAGAATTAGAAAGATAGATACATTTTTATTTTAGGAATACCCTAGCTAATGCTAGTCGGATGATAGGTGTGAAATTTGCACACATATTTTAGGGATAGTAGGTACCTAGGAATACATGATAATGCACTACCGCACAAGACCTTAAAAATACGTGAATTTTTGAACAAAAATCTAATTTGTGTCATCGGCCCTCTACAATATTCACCTCATCTGCTTAAGACTATTGTTTTTTTCTTAAATTGGAAAATGCAATGAAATGAGTGTTTTTTGAAGATGTTGCAGAGATTCAAATAAGCGTAACATAGGTGCTAAACACTATTCCGAAAAATAATCCGAAATTAAAGCATGCAATCGTTGAATAAATGTTAATTTTCAAACATACCTAATTTTTGTTTTAATGAAGGTAGATACATATGTATATGTACATACATATGCATATATGTATCTAAGGAGTTATTTATCTAACATACTGTTTAATCTTGTAATAATAAATAGAAATAAATAATAATAATAATTTTATTATTTTTATACTTTTAAAGAAAAAAGGTACTCCTATAATACATATAAAAATAAAATGTTCTATGTCTTCATAAGTTCCAGCAAAAATGGTATCAGAGTGGTACAAATCCGAACAATGAAAGAAATCCAACCGCACGAAAAATGAAAAGTAAAAATAATAAAATAAATATCTTACTCGCGGGGACCACAATTCACGGTTCATTCAAGCGAGGCAATATCGTTTTAAGAAGAAATTAAGTAGTTAAATACCTTACATATGAATGAATTAAATTTGTGAAATGGCAGTTTCTTGTAGTAGATGACAAGAAACGTGCTAAACGCGACTCGTGAACTTGTGAATAAATTATATTCGAATGGTGAAATAAATGCAAAAAAAAAGCCATTCGTGTGCCACCTGTAAGCAGGTATAAGTTGTGCCGCTTTATCACGCGAATGGGCAGTTACAATATTCAACAGGTAAATAACCCCAGGTAAAGTTTCATTTATTAGGCAATGAACAAAAGAAAAAAGAAATGTTTCGCGAATTTTAAATATAACCATTATGCGTTGGTAAGGAGCCGATACGTCTCTAAAATCGGATAGTAAAAACGATATGTTTATAATTGGAATGGCATTTCGACCATTATCACGCGTTGTGCAATCAATTAGTGGTTTTTAATGCATTTTCCATTTTATTTCAAATGTAGATAAATAGAGGCACATCAAGGAGGTTTTCTTGAATGCAGTTGGTGTAAAATTCAAATATTTCTAATGAATGATGGATAAGAATTTATGTGTCATGCCTTTAGTGCAGATGGAATTTTTTGCACTAACTAAACAAGTGCATAATAGTCACACAAATAGTTTTACTTATTTCTCGAGTAAATTCATTTTTAGAATTATACTTTAGATGCGTTTTTCTTCGTCTGTCCAGAACAATAGACAATTTTATATTTAATTAAAACTTATTAATAGTCCCCAGAGTAAAAATTTGAAATTTATGTCTACATAGAATGCATAAAATTGCCATGATTTTTGTTAATGTAAAACTTCAAATTTTGGAAAATTTTGAATCATTCCTATATTTTATTCAAGTTAAATTTCAAATCCAAGCAGTCTTTTCTTTTGTGAAAAATGCATGTACATATTCAGTAATTTCCAATTAGAGTGTAATTTCTTGTTTTGATTCCTTCAAAGCCTGCTAAAAATGGCACTCAAAATTAACTTAGCGATCCAAACAAACTAAAAATCATGCTAACTTTGTTAAAATTTTGCTCACGTGTTTTTACTTTAAAAAAGTAAATCAAACGTAACTTTAAAAAACCAAAACTTGACGAGTTTTTTTTTTCAAATTGTATACAATTTAAATAAATCGGCGTCGCAATTTGCGATAATGACAATTTTTGGAGATGCCACAGCTATCAATTCAAAAGCTATAAATCGTCTGCTCTGTAATTTTACCATCTAACTTCCAATTAAGATGCGAAAGGAATTTTAATTAGAATAGTTTGCATTTTCAGAATTATTCAGTTGCATGGTAAATTTAACTTGACAACAATACCATAAATATATTTTAATTTGTTTATACGTCTTATTTTGTAAATTTCTAAAGGAATTGAAAACTTTGTCAATTGGATAAAGAGAGCCTTTAATTATCATTTTTAATACGTTTAGTATGCTTATTATTAATGAACTTCATTTAAAATTTTCCAAGAAGTTTTGTCATATAAAGAGTCATCATATTCGTCAGAGCAAAACAAATGCATATCACTTTCTTATTACATCATTTTTAAGATAAGTTATTGAAAATTTTCCTCGTCTTAATGATAAAAAAAAGGTGACGCAATAATGTACAAACTGCCTCATTAGAATAAGATAAATAGCTATAATGACGCAAAATCGGATTCAATTCTTAAGAAGTATTTTTTCCATGGATTTTTGCCAAGTTGAACGTCCTTATAATTAGAAAAACTTATTCAGGGTTAAACTCTGAACCTTGTCTTATTTTAAGGTGAATCACACCTTTACTAGGTTATCATAAAAATGATAATACGGAAGCTGAGGCTGTTATCAGAAAGAAAACACCTACCTACATTTCGCTGTTGTTTATTTTTCTGATATTTTTAGATTTTAGGTAGGTAATATATATTTTTTACATAAGAATAATAAAAATTTCATGAGTTTAATAAATATTAGCATCACTTTTTAGATTCCGGAGCCTTTGAAGAAAGTGAAACGGTCACTCTTCGGAAAAAATTTAATTTTTGAAATAGATAAAGATATCAAGTTCTTTGAATTAAAAAAACAAAAAGTAGAATAATTGATTTTATAAGACTAAAGTGATAATAACATGAATGTATTAATATCGAGAACAACTCATTTATAGATTGAGTTTTGCGTGCTTCCTCTTTTACATAGGTGTATAACCTTCAAATTAGTACAACTTTCTCGGCTTCAATTCATTTGGTACGAACGAAACCCTCTTTAAACGCGTTTATTCGCATTTGACCGTATCTATATAAAAAATTTGAAAAACAATCTTGGGAAACCGATTTACAATGGTATTTTCCGTGATTCATGCTTTTGACCTAAATATTTTTGAAGATCTAACTTGGACTGGTATTTTTATTGCTAAAATGATTTTATGTCAGAGTTAATTGCATGAGAGTTAAAAAATATAATTAAAGTAGATAAGTTATACCATTTACCGAATAGTATTTTTGCACCGTGAGGCCTCGAGCACATCCGCTACCGGTAGACTATTCCATTTTAATTAATACGATTGGGATATTGGTTTATTTAACTGGAAAATTCATTCATTCACGGATTAAAACTACCGATATCCATCTCTGTGACATTGTAAAATGCCATGCGACGCAAATTTAACTGCAATCAAAAATCACGATAGATTTTCCAATCGATACGAACAAAATGCAAAATTGCTAGAAAAGGTTATGGTCAAAAATGCTGGATTTATTCAGGTTTTGTAAACTATCACAGGCACGTTGTGATAATAACATACAAAATTTGGTCTAATTCCAACCGTTTAACATCTCTAGATAAATTGCCATTAAAACATTTTAAAAATTACTAAATTTCACGTGTATATGCTAATTAAAAGTAATAAAAAAAAATTGCGAAAAACTGAAATTTTTTTTTATATCTATAGTTATTTTGGAAACGAGCTTGGATTGCGTCACTGTGTAATTGAATGATTATTCCGGCAACAAACAAAGTCTTATGGTAATAATAAAATAAAAAAAGATGTTATGGTAATCAATAACCAGCATCGGGCAAATCGAAGTGCATGTTTTGCATATAACAGAGAGCAAATAAATTGAAAATTCACAGCAAAGTGTGAGGGGAGAGTTTATTCAGCTGATGTGATGTGAGTGTTTATTTTAACACTGGAAAAGCATCAATTTAAATGAAAACAAAGAAACTTTTGCCGATTCTTGGAAGTAGTTACGGAGAAAGTCTTGAACGTCCTTGACTCATAAAATTTACTAATTTTTTGAATAGCTGATGGCCGACGTTAATCGTTGTCGTTTCTACTTAATTTGCATAGTTTGGTATTTCACCATATTTTAATCTTGACATTCAAGTCCTTCGTTATTCACAAGAGTGTGAATTTACCAGTTCGGGAAGAAATGGAATAGGTATATCTAAGTATAAGGTATTTGGATTTGGAGAGTTTGCCTCCCAATAAATCAGTCTGACAACAAATTCAGTCGATTTCTGGGTTTTTTTTTTATTTTTTTCCGAATAAATTGATATACTGAAGAGTTGAAAACTTGGACCCATGGACTCCTTTGATGAAGGGGGCGCAGCTTAGGCAAATTTTCTTATTTTTTTTGTTTTAGTTTTTGAATCGATATGTGGTACACAGAAATTTTTCGATATTTCCAGGCATTAAACCGCCCAATCAATAATCAATGGGGTGCCATCCCAAACTCGGAAAACAAACAAACTGGAACGAATCGATCTCGCCCCGACGGTTTGTGTAACGTTGACGAAGGTTTGACGAAGGTAACAACACAAACTTTGGAAATCTGGAGCCAGAGGGTCACGTGATGAGTCCATTTCTGCGCCTCTGTTTTCCTACTTTGATAAAAATCATGCGATTGGGTGTTGAGTTGGGGCCGCGTTAAATATGCGTGTAAATTCTAAAGCTAAAGACTAAAGTTGATTGACCTCTACGTCTTCCCATTTTATATTACTTGTTTTAACCTGATTCTAACTAAGTTACGCATCTGAGCAGCATGTGACACTTTTAAGCTGCGACCGGCAGATAAAATTAATAATAAAATATCAAATTTGACTTTGAACCCTGGAATCACTGCTGATCGAAGTCGTGCGGAGCAAAACGACATCTTATCAAAAGCCGGAAAATAAATAAACAAATATTGAAAAAGCTTCTTATGGATTTTATATACTTAAAGACATTATTTAAATTTTAATTATTACTTTCACTTGTTGTCACACATGACTCATGACTTTCACTTATCGAAAAATGAAGCGCGAAAAGACTTGCAGTTAAATCGTCACGTGTGTGACGGGTAGTCGACCTGAAAAGTACAAAGCAATACGTCGTCATCCGTCATATAAATACTCGTATATCGACGCATGGCCAGCCACTGAAAATTAAAGTTTCCAATGCTATGGCGTATTTCTAGTCACTTTAGCCACTCATGCGGATCCGATTGCTCTGTTACCCATTATGGTCGCGACTATTTTATGTTATGCAAGTAATTATTCTTAATTATATAATAAGTCAAAGTTCTTGGAAATACTTTCGTTTTACTTCACTACTTTTTAATTTAGTTTTAACATACTATTATTTATTTATTTAGTATATTTATAACCGAATTTTTAATTTAAATCATAGAACACCTAGCGTCATCTATTAAACGGTTGAAGAATTAGAAAGATAGATACATTTTTATTTTAGGAATACCCTAGCTAATGCTAGTCGGATGATAGGTGTGAAATTTGCACACATATTTTAGGGATAGTAGGTACCTAGGAATACATGATAATGCACTACCGCACAAGACCTTAAAAATACGTGAATTTTTGAACAAAAATCTAATTTGTGTCATCGGCCCTCTACAATATTCACCTCATCTGCTTAAGACTATTGTTTTTTTCTTAAATTGGAAAATGCAATGAAATGAGTGTTTTTTGAAGATGTTGCAGAGATTCAAATAAGCGTAACATAGGTGCTAAACACTATTCCGAAAAATAATCCGAAATTAAAGCATGCAATCGTTGAATAAATGTTAATTTTCAAACATACCTAATTTTTGTTTTAATGAAGGTAGATACATATGTATATGTACATACATATGCATATATGTATCTAAGGAGTTATTTATCTAACATACTGTTTAATCTTGTAATAATAAATAGAAATAAATAATAATAATAATTTTATTATTTTTATACTTTTAAAGAAAAAAGGTACTCCTATAATACATATAAAAATAAAATGTTCTATGTCTTCATAAGTTCCAGCAAAAATGGTATCAGAGTGGTACAAATCCGAACAATGAAAGAAATCCAACCGCACGAAAAATGAAAAGTAAAAATAATAAAATAAATATCTTACTCGCGGGGACCACAATTCACGGTTCATTCAAGCGAGGCAATATCGTTTTAAGAAGAAATTAAGTAGTTAAATACCTTACATATGAATGAATTAAATTTGTGAAATGGCAGTTTCTTGTAGTAGATGACAAGAAACGTGCTAAACGCGACTCGTGAACTTGTGAATAAATTATATTCGAATGGTGAAATAAATGCAAAAAAAAAGCCATTCGTGTGCCACCTGTAAGCAGGTATAAGTTGTGCCGCTTTATCACGCGAATGGGCAGTTACAATATTCAACAGGTAAATAACCCCAGGTAAAGTTTCATTTATTAGGCAATGAACAAAAGAAAAAAGAAATGTTTCGCGAATTTTAAATATAACCATTATGCGTTGGTAAGGAGCCGATACGTCTCTAAAATCGGATAGTAAAAACGATATGTTTATAATTGGAATGGCATTTCGACCATTATCACGCGTTGTGCAATCAATTAGTGGTTTTTAATGCATTTTCCATTTTATTTCAAATGTAGATAAATAGAGGCACATCAAGGAGGTTTTCTTGAATGCAGTTGGTGTAAAATTCAAATATTTCTAATGAATGATGGATAAGAATTTATGTGTCATGCCTTTAGTGCAGATGGAATTTTTTGCACTAACTAAACAAGTGCATAATAGTCACACAAATAGTTTTACTTATTTCTCGAGTAAATTCATTTTTAGAATTATACTTTAGATGCGTTTTTCTTCGTCTGTCCAGAACAATAGACAATTTTATATTTAATTAAAACTTATTAATAGTCCCCAGAGTAAAAATTTGAAATTTATGTCTACATAGAATGCATAAAATTGCCATGATTTTTGTTAATGTAAAACTTCAAATTTTGGAAAATTTTGAATCATTCCTATATTTTATTCAAGTTAAATTTCAAATCCAAGCAGTCTTTTCTTTTGTGAAAAATGCATGTACATATTCAGTAATTTCCAATTAGAGTGTAATTTCTTGTTTTGATTCCTTCAAAGCCTGCTAAAAATGGCACTCAAAATTAACTTAGCGATCCAAACAAACTAAAAATCATGCTAACTTTGTTAAAATTTTGCTCACGTGTTTTTACTTTAAAAAAGTAAATCAAACGTAACTTTAAAAAACCAAAACTTGACGAGTTTTTTTTTTCAAATTGTATACAATTTAAATAAATCGGCGTCGCAATTTGCGATAATGACAATTTTTGGAGATGCCACAGCTATCAATTCAAAAGCTATAAATCGTCTGCTCTGTAATTTTACCATCTAACTTCCAATTAAGATGCGAAAGGAATTTTAATTAGAATAGTTTGCATTTTCAGAATTATTCAGTTGCATGGTAAATTTAACTTGACAACAATACCATAAATATATTTTAATTTGTTTATACGTCTTATTTTGTAAATTTCTAAAGGAATTGAAAACTTTGTCAATTGGATAAAGAGAGCCTTTAATTATCATTTTTAATACGTTTAGTATGCTTATTATTAATGAACTTCATTTAAAATTTTCCAAGAAGTTTTGTCATATAAAGAGTCATCATATTCGTCAGAGCAAAACAAATGCATATCACTTTCTTATTACATCATTTTTAAGATAAGTTATTGAAAATTTTCCTCGTCTTAATGATAAAAAAAAGGTGACGCAATAATGTACAAACTGCCTCATTAGAATAAGATAAATAGCTATAATGACGCAAAATCGGATTCAATTCTTAAGAAGTATTTTTTCCATGGATTTTTGCCAAGTTGAACGTCCTTATAATTAGAAAAACTTATTCAGGGTTAAACTCTGAACCTTGTCTTATTTTAAGGTGAATCACACCTTTACTAGGTTATCATAAAAATGATAATACGGAAGCTGAGGCTGTTATCAGAAAGAAAACACCTACCTACATTTCGCTGTTGTTTATTTTTCTGATATTTTTAGATTTTAGGTAGGTAATATATATTTTTTACATAAGAATAATAAAAATTTCATGAGTTTAATAAATATTAGCATCACTTTTTAGATTCCGGAGCCTTTGAAGAAAGTGAAACGGTCACTCTTCGGAAAAAATTTAATTTTTGAAATAGATAAAGATATCAAGTTCTTTGAATTAAAAAAACAAAAAGTAGAATAATTGATTTTATAAGACTAAAGTGATAATAACATGAATGTATTAATATCGAGAACAACTCATTTATAGATTGAGTTTTGCGTGCTTCCTCTTTTACATAGGTGTATAACCTTCAAATTAGTACAACTTTCTCGGCTTCAATTCATTTGGTACGAACGAAACCCTCTTTAAACGCGTTTATTCGCATTTGACCGTATCTATATAAAAAATTTGAAAAACAATCTTGGGAAACCGATTTACAATGGTATTTTCCGTGATTCATGCTTTTGACCTAAATATTTTTGAAGATCTAACTTGGACTGGTATTTTTATTGCTAAAATGATTTTATGTCAGAGTTAATTGCATGAGAGTTAAAAAATATAATTAAAGTAGATAAGTTATACCATTTACCGAATAGTATTTTTGCACCGTGAGGCCTCGAGCACATCCGCTACCGGTAGACTATTCCATTTTAATTAATACGATTGGGATATTGGTTTATTTAACTGGAAAATTCATTCATTCACGGATTAAAACTACCGATATCCATCTCTGTGACATTGTAAAATGCCATGCGACGCAAATTTAACTGCAATCAAAAATCACGATAGATTTTCCAATCGATACGAACAAAATGCAAAATTGCTAGAAAAGGTTATGGTCAAAAATGCTGGATTTATTCAGGTTTTGTAAACTATCACAGGCACGTTGTGATAATAACATACAAAATTTGGTCTAATTCCAACCGTTTAACATCTCTAGATAAATTGCCATTAAAACATTTTAAAAATTACTAAATTTCACGTGTATATGCTAATTAAAAGTAATAAAAAAAAATTGCGAAAAACTGAAATTTTTTTTTATATCTATAGTTATTTTGGAAACGAGCTTGGATTGCGTCACTGTGTAATTGAATGATTATTCCGGCAACAAACAAAGTCTTATGGTAATAATAAAATAAAAAAAGATGTTATGGTAATCAATAACCAGCATCGGGCAAATCGAAGTGCATGTTTTGCATATAACAGAGAGCAAATAAATTGAAAATTCACAGCAAAGTGTGAGGGGAGAGTTTATTCAGCTGATGTGATGTGAGTGTTTATTTTAACACTGGAAAAGCATCAATTTAAATGAAAACAAAGAAACTTTTGCCGATTCTTGGAAGTAGTTACGGAGAAAGTCTTGAACGTCCTTGACTCATAAAATTTACTAATTTTTTGAATAGCTGATGGCCGACGTTAATCGTTGTCGTTTCTACTTAATTTGCATAGTTTGGTATTTCACCATATTTTAATCTTGACATTCAAGTCCTTCGTTATTCACAAGAGTGTGAATTTACCAGTTCGGGAAGAAATGGAATAGGTATATCTAAGTATAAGGTATTTGGATTTGGAGAGTTTGCCTCCCAATAAATCAGTCTGACAACAAATTCAGTCGATTTCTGGGTTTTTTTTTTATTTTTTTCCGAATAAATTGATATACTGAAGAGTTGAAAACTTGGACCCATGGACTCCTTTGATGAAGGGGGCGCAGCTTAGGCAAATTTTCTTATTTTTTTTGTTTTAGTTTTTGAATCGATATGTGGTACACAGAAATTTTTCGATATTTCCAGGCATTAAACCGCCCAATCAATAATCAATGGGGTGCCATCCCAAACTCGGAAAACAAACAAACTGGAACGAATCGATCTCGCCCCGACGGTTTGTGTAACGTTGACGAAGGTTTGACGAAGGTAACAACACAAACTTTGGAAATCTGGAGCCAGAGGGTCACGTGATGAGTCCATTTCTGCGCCTCTGTTTTCCTACTTTGATAAAAATCATGCGATTGGGTGTTGAGTTGGGGCCGCGTTAAATATGCGTGTAAATTCTAAAGCTAAAGACTAAAGTTGATTGACCTCTACGTCTTCCCATTTTATATTACTTGTTTTAACCTGATTCTAACTAAGTTACGCATCTGAGCAGCATGTGACACTTTTAAGCTGCGACCGGCAGATAAAATTAATAATAAAATATCAAATTTGACTTTGAACCCTGGAATCACTGCTGATCGAAGTCGTGCGGAGCAAAACGACATCTTATCAAAAGCCGGAAAATAAATAAACAAATATTGAAAAAGCTTCTTATGGATTTTATATACTTACGAAAAATATCTTAGAAACCGAAAGCCAATTGCAAATATTTTTTACCACCACTCATTAAATCAGTTTAAAAGAGTAATTAAGAACCAGAAGTAGAGCGACAAGATGTTGTCATTCTTATTTTGGATTCAGAAATCCAAAGAATTTGCAGGCAAGAGGTGTATAATAAAAGTGGAAACACCTTTCGAGTTAAATGGTTTTTTAATTCTAGAGAAGTTGTAAGCATTTGTTACAGGTACCACAGATTTTTGTAACAAGATTCATTTACCCAAGCTTTTCAAATGTTTGGTTGCAGTAGGTTTACTTGTAAATGTTAATAGTAATAATAAACATAAGTTTTTATTTTTGAAACGTAAGCTGCACTGGTTAATGAGCTTAAATTTATGAAAGCTATAAGAATTTTTGTGTATGAAGATAACGAATTAGTAAATAACATTGTTTAATCAGAATAATACATAGTATATATGTAGTTTTTTTAAAGCAATGATAAAATTCAATTCAATGAAAAATGTTTTAACTAATCTGATTCAAATTTGGTTATATTTCCTGGATCAATCCGGATTTTCTAATGAATTTTCATGAATTTAATTTACGAAGTCGTAATCTAAGGATAAAATCCTAAAGCAATCATTTGCCAATTATTAGGAAAACGGTTGGTATTGGCCAATGTTATGAATTTAAAAATAACTGAGAAAACAGTTGTTCAATATATCCAAGTATTACATATCAAGAAGTCTAAATAAGAAATTTCAATTATTTTCCATGGTAAAAATTGAAAATGTATCTCACGTATTTTATAAGAGCCTCTTCTGCTATAATTATTTGAATTTTATGAATTACTAAGTATTATTAGCATTACAATCAAATGAAAATTTGTCTTGTCATTTCCCCCTCTAATTAATTAAACCAACCGCGACTATGCTCACACATGAATGTCTCCATGGGAGAGAGGATAGTTAGAAAATATTATCTACAGGAAACTTTCACTAATTATAATTGCATTTAGTATACTGTGAACATTTGGCTTTTGTTTTAAACTAAAAGTTTGCAGTGCAGTAGGAGAAAATGCAAAATGTTTTAATTAAGTTATTTTCAATAAAATTGCATTAAGTATTTAATTAAACAGACTTAAAAGGATTCACATGAAATAATATTCCTTCCTACTCAAAATAGTTAAAAGTTATCATCCCCTAAATGTGTTACATCGCAGCAAATTTGATTACTTCCGAGAAAAGTGTTTTTATTATCAATTAATTTCCAAATTATACATTTCTCGGCAATCAAATTAATTTTCTTGAGAAAATTTCATATACATATATAATTATCTTTTTCTAAGAATTAATTGAGAATTTCAATTGTTAAACACTATGGCGCCTTGAAATTTATTTACTGAATATATTATATAAGTATGAAAATTTTACCAGGATTTTTAAATAAAGAAGACTAGCAAATTCAAGGTATTTAAAATCACTAATTGACAAAAGACTATAATTTTTGAAATGTGAAAAAATTCTTATATTTTGTTCGCATTTTGCTTGGCAACCTACTTTTTTTTATTGTAAGTAAGTATTGTATTAATTCCTCAAACCTAAGAATTAGCGTACTTATTCAGCTGAATCAACATTGAAGTGTAAACGTCTTTTAAATTGGAGTAACCTTATATGAATGACACGTTAATTCAAAGTACCATGTGCTTGAATAAATTTCTGAAGTTGTATTTGTTTCTGTTAATTATTAATTTTTAATTTATTACTATGGTTTCGATCCTTTCCATATACATAATACGCAATACATATGTAGCTACAAAAAAAAGAGCTGTCTAAATCAAAGTATATATTTAATAGTGGTTATGCTGAAGGTTGCCCTCATCCACACTCATGATTTTGAATAAACTTAATATGCGACAAGCACTAGATCAAAGTTCTTACAAGGTCACAAGTACTTTGGAATGCAGCTAATATGAATCCAGTTTTTTTTAAATAACATAGCGCGGCTGTTACACGATGACGCTGTAGTTCTTAGGGCAAAGTGCTATATTTTCTAATGCTTCCTAGGCTGCAACATTTCGCTAAGTTTTAAACATTTAAGAAAACTTTAAATGAAATAGACAGTTATAGACTGCAGAAGCAACAAAACTCAAAATTTTAGATAAAAATAAAATTTATTAATTTGAGAAATGTTCGTCTTTTATTGAGTTTAAATTTAAATTCGGTATAAATGTTTCTAATTCACAAGACTAGTTAGCTAGTTAATTTTAAATTTTGTACTTATTTATACTAAAATTCGTCAATGTTATTAATAATATGTCCCTAATCTTTTGAGCACTTTCAATATGGGTAGTATTCATATATCTGGATTTCAATTATCAATTATTTAATATATTTTTAATAACCAATATTCAGGTGTGTTACCAAAACTTTATCGGCATAAAGCATAAAGATCAAATAATTTGTAAATACTTACAACCCTTTTGTTGCTTTAAAAGATCTTCTGGTTTTTCTGGAGAGTTAATCCTCAATCCAAATTGGTCAAACCTCTGTTTTGAGATTAGTAATAATAAAATTGTTGAAATAGTAAAAATAAACGACACTCCACGATTAACAAATAGTAACACTATCACTTTATCACTTTATTAGCATAGTGTATATTTTTACACTTTTTCAAAAACGAACTTTTCTTTATCCAAGCACATTCGATGTGTATAATTTAAATAAATAATTAAGAAGATGAGATGGAGTTGTAGAATATTCCACTAAGCGTGTTTATTTACGAAAATTCCGTCAAAATATTTTATTCTCTTAGATAAACTAATTATAATCAGTAAATAAAAATTGTAATTTTTAGATCAAAATTTTGAATATAATTATTTCCGTACGAGACACCTACAAGTTGCGCCTGCACCAAAGAAACTAACCTGTACCAAGGCGCTTTAGAGGCTTTTAAGCGACTTTGGTGTGTGCAGAATTGCGAATAGGTCGCTCGGCTTTAGTTATGTACACAAAATGTTAAGAAAAAAAGAGGAAAATCTTAAGAAGCCGTCAAAACCGGTCGCAGTGATAAGAGAAACGCGAATCAAGCCGCAGCGGCCACGCTAAGCAAATATAAGAGGCAATCAGTTCCGCGGATCCGTCCGCATTTTTCATCTCTCGGATTAGTCCGATGATCTCGCACCGAGGGAGAATTTATTAATAATCGCCAATGTTGCCAACATCCACCAATGATAAACTTGCGCTGATTATACCAATAATATTTAGCCTCAACGACTTTTGGACCGTGTCGGTGAGACGATTACTCACTAATAGCGCGCTCGCACCAAATACATTATACAGGAACAATTGTTACTAATTATGACGCCTATTCGAGGCTTTAAGTGATCTGTTATGCAGTTTCGAGAAATAATCGTGAATAATTACGATAATTGCACAATTTTCCCAAACAAATCGCATGTCACAATTCAGTTTTGCTTTGAAATTGTTAAATCTATTCAAGCAATTTTTTAGAAGGTGACAAAATTAACTCTCGCAATAAATTTAATTAATAGAAATTATTTATTAAAACTATCTTTTTTTTAAATTGGCCTAAATTAGTTCATATTTAAGATTATTTGCAGGATTTGTGATTATTTTTTCAGAATGTTATTACTTTGCATTACGTGTTTTAATTACTTTTTTTTAAAATATGTTTGATAGTTTCCGATATTTTTAAGGTTTAGAATTTGTTTGTTTCCTACTATTACGTATCACCATTTTCGAGATCCGAATTGGAAGGAAATTTAGGAAGATTTTTTTAAGGAAGATTAAGAGGTTAAAGAAATTTCTTCGAAGTACATATAGAGAAATATGCAAAAAAGACAAAAACAAAACTATAACCGGATCAATAAAAAATATTAACAGATATGAGATCTTGTTCAAGTTAAATTGTAATGGTAGGAGAGGAAAGAAAGCTCTATTTAATAACCATTTCGAAAATCAATGGTAAGCAAAACAAATATATGTAGGTAAATTCTTTCAAGACTGTTAGGGATGATTACAAAAACTAAAAAACTTTAATGAACTGAAAGTATATACTAAAGTATTAAAAACTTAATTCAATCGTTTCATTCTCATTTTAAAAATAGAATTCATAAATGAATTTATTAGACAAAGAGTTTTAAAATAAAATGTATAACTGTTACGACCTCTAAAATTCCATTTTTTAGATATGGAAGTATGAAATACTCAGTTGGTAACTAACTATAATATTAATAAATTATAAGTTTTTATGCGTTCTTGTTACTATTTCGTTTATAATTACGTTCATGGTTCAGCTATTAACAAAAAATAGATGTTTTTTTTAACATCCGTAATTATAAGAGACGTGCTTCTCTTGGGTCAATAATTATAAAATTTGTAACAAAATACTTCTAAACTACTGGAAAATGTCAGAGGAAAAGCCTCTTTTAAAATCGATAAGAAGTTAAATGTTAAATATCGCTTTATGCTTCTTCGAAGGATAAAAGGAGACGTTCACTTAAAATACTTGGCACTCATGTAACAAACAAATTTTCTATTCAAGCTCCTAAAGTTTTAAAAGGAGATCTCCATTCGAATTGCAAAAGGTGGTCCCCATTTATTCTTCTTTGAGAGGTAAAAAAGATTCCTCTTCTCTGCGAACATGCCAATGTAAAAATCAGAGCTATTAGAGGCTATGGCATTGAAAAATTTTGTAAAATTCATAAATTAAAGATGTTTCTACCTTCTTATTACAAAAGTTCTGTAATTGTTAATCCTCTAAATGAACTAAATAAAAACAAAAACCCAGTTTGATATTTCAACTATGGGCTATAAATGATGGACCGAGGAAATGATAAATAATAAACCCATCAATACATAATAAAACATTTTTCAAGAAAAGCCATGTTTCAATAAAAACTGTTGCATTTTTAGCTAATCTTAGGCTGAAGCACCATATGACCAACATTCAATTTACAGAAATTATAGAATTACAACAAAACTGGCCGAAATGATAATTTAGTGAAAATGCATTTCCAAAGGATAGATATATTGTTTTACGGAATATTTTTGCGTAATTAAATTTTCCGTTGCTGTACACGAAAACCATTTTGTTGTTGTTGTTCTTTATTAATTTATTTTGCATAAATGTTAGTTTTAAGCAAAGAAAAAATAATAGATAATCGTACCTCTACCCGAATGCCAAAGTTGTAAAAAAATTAATAGATTAAAGAAAGTAGGTACTTACCAAAATAGTAGAAATAATTTTAGCCACTTAATTTTTCGCGTACCGCGCCCGTAAGAAAACTTTTCACTTTTCGGCGGTGTATTTGCGATAACTCACGACCAATTAAATTAAATTAAAACAATTTGATACGCCGATAAAATGCGAATTAAACCGCAATCGGACGCTGCACTCGATGCAGCTGCACATGGTGAGAAGGAACTGAAAACTGACCGATATTCGTAACTGGAAACGAATCACGCCACGCCACGCCACGCGCCCGGTGAGATGCTCTCTTTAGCCGAAAATCGTCGTAGATTTAATTGTAAACAAGTTACCGTAAGCCGGTCGGACGCTAGTTAGAGACAAAAACAAATCGAAGCGTCGCGTCGGAACTAAAAACTGAAGATGAGATGTTACCAACTGGGTTCTGGCGAGGCTGACCAGGTTAAAAAAAAAAAATTGTGTGGGAGAAAACTAAGTACACTAAGTCAGTAATTCTTTCAATAGAAAAATGCGATCAAAGGTTGATTAAATTGCAAGTTAACTATTTTTATAAAATAAAATGAATCACTTCTCAGAATCAATTGGCTTCTTCGGACAATTTATTCTGTGTTATTAAAAACTGCATTTTTATTGATTTCTACAAAAAACTTCATACCAGAGGTAATGATTTGTCTTGATTTCAGATTTCAGTTGAATTGAGCTCTTAAAACTAGTTTTCTACTGATATTTGCTAACATTACTTCTTATGTAGGAAAAATTCATAAACTTAATTTGTGCCACTGGACATGCAGTTTAATGATTCATTGATGAATGCATTAAAAGTCATTAACATTCAGATTAAAAAATATAGTAAAATAGTAGAAGCTATTATATTATAATTTTTTTTTTAAAGTTTCCCTTTCATAGAATAATATGTAAAGATTTAAATAAAAACAATTAAAACAACGGACAATCATGAAAAAGACTTTTCTATGAGAGCTTTTCCTAATATTATATCTAAATGAAAATGCTAGATCAAGATCAGCTCTCAATTTGTGACCATTTATTAAAATTCATTTCAAAGTTAAGAATTTATAATGTTGCAGACATTTTATTATAAATAATGGCCAAAATAAGAGCACAACTCATGAAAATATTTTTTCCTAAGATGTGTAAATAGAGCTATAGAAATAATGTGCCCCTTGTTTGAAATAAATGAAAATAAATTTATTGACCAATGCAATTAGTGGAATATTTAAGAATATAAAAAGTAATAGGACCTACAAAACATCTAATTCAATATTCAACAGAATGTGATAATGGTTGTCGATACGAGTTAATCGAAATAATTTTAATTGATTCTAGAATTCCAAGATTTTTCAAATTCACGAAAAACAATTTTTCGTTACCACTTTATGTTAGGAGAGTGGTAAAGTTAAATTATCTATGTTTTTTTAAATGTTTTGGTTCATTTCAAGATTTTGATATATGAGATATCAGATTCAGAGATTCTTACAAAAAAGTTATGCGAATTTTTAGTTAGATTCGAATCAAATTTTCCATTTTACGCATGCTCTTCATCATTTTGTCTGTTTGTTTTTATCTTCCAAACGAATACTAAAATATTTTCAATTTCATAAATATCAACAAAAGCTACGATAAAAACCTATCAAGTTCCTAGGGGTCCGTACAGGTTTTGCCAGTTTTTTTAGAAACTATGAAAGTTACAAACTTCAGAAGACTACAAACAGACACATACTTTGTGCAAAACCGCAAAATTAATAGAACAAAAAGAATACTTTAAAAATAAAATTAGTCCAAATTATATTTAATTAAATTCATAAATATCTTGTTAGTTTAAGCGGCGGTTTTGGTTCCTAGAATTATGAAAGTAACAATAAAAAAATATTATCTACTTAATAATATTACTTTAATCTCTTATCTTTTGAATTCTAATATTCTTGTGCACGTTTTCCATTCGTGTTTATAAAGTGAGTAATATTCTATTTATGACGGTTTGTCTCCGTCAGGTGTTCTTATCTCGTTAAGGTAAATATTTGGGATGAAATCGTCTGCCGGAATTACGTTTAACAAAAGTACGCAGTGTTTAGCAAATATTTTATTTTGATTAATCATAATCACTGAGTCCGGCAGACACATGTGTGGCCGGATTAACTGCAGAAGCCCTCTTCGAAAAGATACGTTTGTTAATTTTTCGTTATATGCTATTTTTATCATTTCTAATGAAATCTTTATTTTTAAGCAATTAAGCATTTAGAAAGATATTTGCTCCCAACAATATCAAGAATCACTTCTCCGAAACATTTTTCGGAAATATTTGTGTGGGTAATTATAAGAATTGGAAGGTGAAAAGTAAGGATTAATGCGATTAAATTTGATGAAAACAAACGAAAAATAGCTAATTAAGGAGAAAGAGTACTTGGTGTAAGTATACTTTAACGAGAAATTCGAATAAATGAATTAAGTATATTCTTCTAAAATTTCTGAATTACAGGTAATGTGAAATTCTTAAGGTATTTCTTTATTATCCTATACTTAGGCATACATATATAGATAAATATATATTTTTGTTATTTTGATCAATAAATAAAATTAATTATTAATACAAATTCTATGTCATTTATTATTATAAGCACTAGCACTGATTAAAATTGTAAAAATTACATAAAATAACAATTTCGTATAAAAATTAATATAGGAAGAAAAATTCTAAATTTGAAGATGGATTCTTGCATACAAGTTCAAAGAATACCTTATTCATAGTGAGTATATCTAAAAATGACCGATTGATTCAATATTTGCAACTACTAAGAAAACGAGATAATTATTCAATCAATTTGCATTTTTTCCTGCACGAATGCTATGCAATTTGGAAATACCTACCGAGTTTCGAGTGGTGAAATGAGCTAATAAAAACACCTTCACTGATTTTTAATTTACAAAGTTCGCTGAGAGCCCCAGTCTAACCAGATTTCCATAAATCGTGTACAACTTTGCGTTTTTATAATGACAGTAATTAATATGCTAATTTAGCATCATTCCAAGATTGTTTTCTATTTACTTTACTTGATAGCATCGCATCGAGAAACCGTGAAAGTTCACTTCTAAGAATATCAGCTTCTTGAGATGCGCAGTGATAAAAATATAAACCTGTGATTTTAAAGCCATCAGAAGCTTGAGTTTGGACCAATTAGAAATTCTATCCAACTCATACTTAGAACTCGGTTGAAATAAAAAAGATCTAATAGTCTTCGATTGACGTAGACTAAAAAATAATATCCTACCATATAGGCCTAAATTTTCATACAAATTGCAATACATACATAATGTATATGGATGACAAATCGACAACATTTTTTAATGCTTTGAATAATTAATCAAAGGCTTATATTAGCATATCCATCGTATTATTACCTATAAATTATAACTTAATTTTTAAATCGAAAATTTAAATACTAACTAATTTTATACAAACCACACCTTTTGAGAAATATGATATCTACTTTTCTGGTTTACTAATGTGTACAGAATTATTTAAGTAGGTATATCTGAACTAAATCTTTTAGTGTCAACAAGTCATAAAATTTTGCGAAACAAAAGAAACTGTCAAGCATAATAATTTATGTCGACGTATGACTAGTTGCACAGATGGCACCGAAAGCTGAAGTTTTCTGTATAAAATTTAATAGGTAATAAATAATTCACATATTTAGTTTTCCTATCGCGTGTACTGAGAACAATAATTCTCATATTTTCACATTTTGTATTCTTGGAAAACTTCTATATTTCATTTAACCACCATTTAGAAAGGGAAAGTTGAAGAGATATTTTCTCAGCACTTTTGCTGGATAAAAAGAAATTGTTAAGTGAGAATTTAGAACAATGTTAATATTATTAATAAACAAAAAACAAGCCATGGAAAATATTGATGACTAGAAATCCTAAAAAAAAAAGAAAATCCAGGAAATTGTTGATAAAACTACAATGATGCTGGAATCATGCAATTATAAAATAAAAATTAATAACATCAAGTGAGACCCGTAAAAATGAAGAGTTAAGTGATTTATATCTTTTATAGAATGGAGAAAACAAAGTATTGTCTTTTCCTTAACTTCGTGATATTAAAACTTCCCCTTGCAACTTGATGCAATAATAAATTACAAAATAAACACTCAGACAGAAATTAAGCAATTAAATGAAATAATTACTGCGACAAAACTATTTCGCCCAATTAAGTTAAAAGTCATTGTCTGTGATATTTCAAGTTGACATTTAGACAGAAATTATTCCTATGAAAGTTTTGCTTCACTCTAAATATTTTAAATGATTCTGCTTAGTTGTCTTCCGATTTTGAGCTAATAAAAAAACCTTTCTGGATATTGTGATAGCAAACGGCAATAATAAGTGGGAACGAAAATCAAAGTATTTCAGCAATCGCTCGAAACAATTTTTCCATCTCGATGTCAGGTACAGTTTGTAAGAGAAAAGTAAAGCTGTTATCTACTGATTACAAATACAATTATTTTGGATATACATACTGACTTCAACAATATTCATTTTATTTGTTTGTTTCGCACAGCTCAGTCATACTTTCTAGCATTTTAATAGGTTAACAATTAGACAGCTGGTAAAATAATGAATATAATAAATTCTTTTAGACACAAGTATCTGTATTAAGGAAAATATGCACTATTCAGTTTCTTAGTAATGTGAAAATTTAAGTAGTAGGTATGTGTGCTTGATTTTTTTTCTTTTTTTCATACACACCGACATAAAAGTACCAAATGAAAGCTTTTTCAAATACATATATAAAATTTATACACATTTACGTTTATATAATTGGGGTGTTTAATAAATTTTAGTATGTAGAATTTTTTTTGAGCAATGTTAAATCAACCACAAAATTGTTTTCTTTTTCGATAGCTTCCTAAATAAACAAATAGTTGCTACTAATACCTAATTTTGAATTGATTGAATCGATTTTGGTATAGTTTTAATGAAATATAAAATTGTTAGTTCTAATGAAATATATCGGATTAACGTTTGTAATTCTTCTCTAAAGAAATTATTATTTTTTCAGCGAAAAATATACTTTTTAACTCATTCCACTTTTTTTAAGCACACTTTTTTCGAAATAATTTTTCTTATTTCGAAGAAGTACCTAAACAAAATACTGAAACCGAAAGAATATGCACTCTTGATTTTGGCTGAAGGTCATTCTCTAATACAAGGCCAAATGAATGCTTGAGAGAGAAGGGGGTTGTTAGTCTATATTCTATAGAAATGATAGAAAACATTTTAGCTATATCGATATAAAAGCATTTTTTAAATAATCCACAATTTATTGGCATGATTTTTGAAACATGCAACACTAAAATTAATAGCTTTTTAAATTTAGCTTGACCTTGACAATGACCTTGAAATAATTGAACAAGATAGATGCACTTTGCTCAGCATTAACGCAAATGAAACGGTGGTTAGTAACAAATGTTCTAAGATGAGAATTTTGTTAAATTATCTTTAACCCGGTACCAAATACGCTAATTTTTCTAAGAAATAAGTTACTTCATAGTTATTCTTAAAATGCTAAGATTAACGAACTCTTTGCCAATTAAAATGTTATCTAATGCGCAGCTCGTTATATTACCCAAATAGACAATTTATTTAAAATAAGTATATATATATACATATTTATATACATATATATATCTATTTGTTGTTAGGACAAAATTATGCAAGGTGACTAAGTTGCGAACATCGAAAATATTGTTGTCTGCTTGTAAGCAATTAATAAAAAAATAATGGATTTCCCTACTCCTCATCGATCACGTGACAGACATGAACCGGTCTTTTGTAACCTTAGTGCTAGCCAGAGTTTTAATCGATATCTTGAACTCATGACTTCATTCATTGATTTTTTCACCACTAAACCGAATACCCTCGGGCTTTTTGATGTGCTTTTTATTGGAGAATTATTGGAAATTAATTGGCAGGTAGTATTGAGGCTTTCCTCTTTAAAAAACAAGAATATCATAAAAATCCCCATTTCAAATCGTGTTAATATTAATGAGCCTAAGTCTGGGCGTCACTCTGTTCCATAACGCCTCATTACTTCCCGTTTTCTGATTTACTAATACGCTTTTTTATTTATAACACTTAAATCATTTTTTCATGTTCTGAAGCCTGCCTGTCATTTATGTCACTCTCATCCAGGCGTAATAAATCCCCCTGAAGGTACTACGCTGACACTCCCTTGTTCCCAGAGCAATCAAAGAATGCAGCAGATTTGATTTTCCAGCAAATCACATTTTTGAAGGATGTAAATTAATCTTTCGAATATTTCTGTTGATTTATTGACGGCTTCAGCTCATACATCTTTCTTAATTATTTTTATAACAAAATTCTGTCTTATGTGTTCCCGTGTATGACTTGGTATGCAGCACGTTTTCACTTAAGACTTTCTAATTTATCACTTCAATAAAATTATTTACAATTAAAGTAACCCTGGTGAAAAAACTTCTTCATAACAATGAGATAACTCTCTTATTTATCTTCATAAAGTTTTACAAAATAAGTCAGGGTTATGTTGTTCTAACATTATCTATTTGAGTTTCCGCACAAAGCGAAAAATTCAGCACAATAAAATTAAGTAACACATCTTTTTCCAGCTCTTCAGGATATTGACCTCTTATCATAATTCATAATTTTTATATCAACATACGTAATTTTATTTTTTTACCTTGAATTTAATTAAAAACAAAACAATATGCTTAATAATGATGTAAATAGAAGCAGTATTAATTTTTATAGTTTTTAGGGTTCTGTACTTCAAAAAACTATGTAAATAAAAACCCGTCTGGTATTTTTCCACCCTTTCATTCAATGACTGATACTGGATTCAACAAAAATATTTTTCTAAAATTTTAGCATATTTTAAATATTATTCTTTCTTTGACGATAGAAGTAATTATAACTCGAATATTTTACAAGCAATCAACTTTTAATATGACTTTTTGGAAAGGGAAGATCTGCCTTTAAAAGATGATACCATTTTTTAATTTTTTAAAATATATTTGTGATCAGAATTTGCCTTTGAAAAATGACATGCATCTCCTTAAATTGGTCTGCACATATGTACATTCATATGTGATATGTAGACTAGACACCCTAGGTCTTAATTTTAGATTGATTTTGATGACTCTTATTTTTTTATCAAATCATTAGAACCCTATTAATTTTTACACTTTATAATTTTACAATTTACGTCCGTGGCATTTTACATTAAACGTAAATCCTATATAAAATCCCCATTTTTTATGGTTTAAAACTATTATAATCAATCGTATCCACTCGTATTCCGAACCAACGATAGTACGCTGCCCATCGTCGGACACTTGGGACAATTGAAAAATATGTATTTTATACTTGAGTTGCAAGTTCTTCTATAATTTCACTACTTTTATTTTGTTGTGCTATGTATTTTTATTCATAAAACGCTCAAAGTAAAATAATATTTGCTATCCTGTTCTCGTTAGTGCAACCAAATATTATATTGATTTGAATTTCTTCAAAAAATAAATTTCCAAATAGGAAAACAAAAGAAATTTTCTGTGTTTTATAGAACGAAAAGAAAGGAAACGAGTTTTTTCTGAGCTGGAGGCTTTTCTTGTTATTCCTCTCTTGGCACGTCCGGCACCAGGTGCTTTTATTGATGTTCGGATGCCATTGATTTAACTTAATCTCTGCTCGTTCCTGATGGAAATTAGGTTTAGCTCCCTTAATAAAAGGGTATTCCTCTGAGGTTTCAAGGGGTTTCATTCCCGTGAAATTACGAACTTGTTTCCAAGCAAATCAGCAACTTGGCGGGAGGACTGGGATCATTGTCAACTTTTTCTATACAATGGAATTTCTAATATGAATTCGAATCGAAAAGATTCTAGTTGTCACAGCTCACGAGATAGTGACGAGTTTGATTTGATCCCTTTTGTTTTCTACAAAAGCAAATTGTTAGTTGAGCAAAAATCCTTTTCCCTTCCCTTTGAAACCGCAGAACGGTCAAAATCCCTTTTCAATTTATATGGACGTTATATACGACTTTGAGAAGTTTATCGAAATTTATCCTTTTAGATTTGGTGCTTAATTAAGATTTTTTCATTTTTTTTTTCGTGAATGTCTTTTTAGTGAACCCAATTCAAAGAAGTTTCAACAAATTGGGTCGCCGTTGAATCCTCTGATCTTTGGATTCATTCCCTGGTAATGCCCAGGAAAGCTCTTTATAGCGTTTTTAAAGAAGTTGTAAGTAGAACTATGTTCTTTTCCTTTGAATATTTTAAAATCATGGAGTAAATGTTCAAAAAAGCTGACATCCACAAAAAGGGAATTTTTAATGAAATATGCAATTTCAATATCGTTTTCATAGAATGAAAATAATTAAATTAAGGGACCTTTCACGAATGTCGATTTTTAGATGATATGATTAAGCCTTTTGATCGAAAATTAATAAGAATATTTGTATGTCCTTGATTTTCGAAAAACCTTGTTTCGTTTTATTTCAGTTGATTATTAAAGTGCTACTGCTTATTCTCTTGTAATTTTCAGCAATTCAACAAGGAATGCCAATGTTTTGGTAATTTCGAACTTATTTTTAGACCCGGTTGAGGGTTCTGGTTTAACATTTTTGGTCTGGCGGTATTTGATTTATATGTTTACTTAAATCCCTGAAGAGTTTCCTTTCTATTAAAGTAACAATGTTAAAAATCCGTATAATTTTTTGAGAGCTCTTTGACCAAAATTAATTTGTTTTTTATAACCAAAACCAATCTCCCAAGTATTTGGTAAATGTAAACTTAATTTTTGGTTCTTTATACCAGTGTTATTTTCTAACTCTAGAAGAATTACTTTTTGGGAATAAGAAAATTTATCATCAAAATAGGCTCCTACATTACAATTCAGTAGCCTTCATACAGAAAATTATACCTAAATTCTGTTCTGTTCACCAAAACTTTCTAAAAACAATTCCTATATGAGAAAATTCAGAATTTATCCGTCCTTCGAAATAAATTCATCTTAAGCACTTCCAATTGTTCTCAATGTCAAAAAAAAAAACTAGAAACTTTGTAGACGTATATTCATTTATGCGCTAATTAATGCGATAACAAAAGGTAGACAGCACCTCTGTCAGTAACTAATAGGTGTAACAATTCGAATTGAGGTTGCGTGCGCTCTCCCCCCGAAGTGAAACCTGATGAAATTCGTTAAGTTTTCTTTTTATTGCTGTAGGAGAGCACCACAATATATTAAGACATTACGCTAAACAGTAGGTCCGTGAATAATTAATGCGCAAGGAACAGCAATAACCAAACTCTCGGCTACGCCATAGGTTTAATATAATAAGCGTGTTTCCGCCTAATTAGTTATTATTTGATTAGACTAAACAGTCCACGGCATCTTGCTCCTTTCTCCACGGATAAAAGATGATCAAACCCTAAAACTCATAATTCAAGCAATTATTACAAGGGTATCGTTAAATAATAAAAGAATGAACACGTGTCAATAGCTCTATCCGCCGAATTGATAGCAGTAATTAAAAAAGTTTAATTTCTGATATAGTAAATATGTAGGTACCTATATAGAGAAAATAGAACATTTTTAAAATTTGATAAATTTCAACTCATTGAAAACAAAAAAACAAAATTAAAAATTTTGAAAAAAAACCCACGACGGATGTAAACGTCGTAATAGAAAAAGGATTAAATAAAATTTTAAAGCCCCCCCCCCCCCCCCCCCCCCCCCGACTCAAAGGAGGTAAGTAACCAAAGAAAATTCGTCGGGGGATGCCATTCCCTGCCCTGAATTAAGAATAGGAGAATATCAATTAAAGACTACATACATTCAATATTTTAGTTCACTTCACGGCAGGGAATGGCGTCCCCCGACGAATTTTCTTTGATTACTTACCTCCTTTTAGTCGGGGGAGGGGGGCTTTAAAATTTTATTTAATCCTTTTTCTATTACGACGTTTACATCCGTCGTGGGTTTTTTTCAAAATTTTTAATTTTGTTTTTTATTTGAAACTTTTAAGAGATTTCTTACAAAATATTATTTTTATATCTGGCCGATGAATCACAAACCCTTTACAGAAAACCGTATGTAAATCGGGCAAACCGTTTTGGAGGTACTTGGCAACATTGGACTGGACAAACAACCTCTCACCCTAAACGCATATACTAGCTCCGTTCCGTCGTGGGTAAAAATCAGCGGCCCCGAAAACCCCTAAGAACCAAGTTTGTTGCAAATAGCACAAACTTTAAGCAGTTGACAATCCGACATCTTGAATTCATAAATTTTGACAGTTGGTTTGAGATCGGCGACCCCAAAAAACCCCCAAATATCAAGTTTGGTCCAAATCGCATAAACTTTAAAATTTGACAGTCCGCCATCTTGAATTCGTAAAGTCTGACAGCTGATTTGAAATCGGTGACCCCGAAAACACCCAAATACCAAATTTAGTGCAAATCCTATAAACTTTAAAATTTGAGAATCCGCCATCTTGAACTCATAAATGTTCACAGTTGGTTTGAGATCGGCGACCCCAAAAACCCCCAAATATCAAATTTGGTCCAAATCGCATAACCTTTGAAATTTGACGGTCCGCCATCTTGAATTCGTAAATTCTGATCTGAAATTGGTGACCCCGAAAACACCCAAATACCAAATTTGGTGCAAATCGCATAAACTTTAAAATTTGACAGTCCGCCATCTTGAATTCGTAAATTTTGACAGTTGAATTGAAATCAACGACCCCGAAAGCCCCCAAATACCAAGTTTGGTGCAAATCGCACAAACTTTAAAATTTGACAGTCTTGAATTTTGCAGCAAGTTAACACCGTAACACCTATCTAAGAACAATTGCCGATGAATCACAAACTTTTTACAAAAAACCCCATCTAAATCGGTCAAACCGTTTTGGAGAAAAATGGTAACTTTCGTTTGCACACACAAACAAACAAACAACCTCTCACCCCAAACGCATATACCTTCTCCGTTCCGTCGTGGGTAAAAATAAAAATAAAAATTTTCGATTTCGTTTTAGGTAGGTAACTCGGTTTTTTGTAAGACTGATTTTTATTGTAAATCGCAGGTAGGTGCAGTATTTAAGCTTTAAATAAATTATTTTTGTTTGAAGCTGGACACACATATAGCTTTAATTTGAGAATTCTTATTTTTTTATTATATGAAAATCAGAATCAGTAATTTCACTATCTATGTCCTATAGTTATAAAATGTAAATTAGATATAATATAATAGGTATGTTATTTACAAATATTTAATTCAGTATTAACTTTTAATTTTAATTGGCTAATTCTGAGGAAGTGACTGAGTATATAAACATCAATGTAAACGAGAAAAGTACAAATGTTTCGGGCCAATTTTACTCTAGCCGAATATGTTCATGCAAGAGAAGTATTCAAATAATTTACAAATATGGTTACAAAGACTGAGTCGAGTTCTGTACATTTGATATTTTTACCCTAATTTAACTAAAGAGGTTGACAGCATCTTGTTACTGAAATTCATGTTGACAGCAACTGAGGTAGCAATTCAATTAAATTAAGGTGCGTGATCTTCATTTAACTTTGCAAATTTATATGTGTTCAAAGTAAAAGGAGAGTTTCAAGACGAAGACGGTACACAAAGTAAATTCCGTAAGTTCATTTCGTCAACATAAATCGTGTGTACATATACATATGCCGCTTCGAATTCACTCTTCTCGTAATATGATATATATAGTTTATTTTATAAAATGCTACAAAAACAGTACCATAATTAAATTATGTTTAAATTAATGTTTTATCTTTTGGATATTAATACATAAAAAATAATTTCAATTTGCAATTTTCTGGAACAGTTTTAAATAAAATAATAATTAACAAAATGTATATTTGAATGCATAAAATGCATTTTATTAATGTAATTTATTCATACTTGTTTTAATTTATCATTGAGAGCATAAATTATGGTATTATTTCTTTACAAAAATTCCAGTTACCTTTTATACACGTAAACCAAAATTATTTTATTTGCATGCCTACACAGAGCATTGTACCTAACACTATTCAAAATTCATAACTAGGACAGCTGTAATGTGAAATTATCAAATAATAGACTGAAGAAAAGCCAGCAGGCATGTTTCCCAACATCAACGCATAATTATTTACATTTTGTCGATTGTGAGCTTGCACGCCTCAATCACGCGCCCAGCTCTAAAGATAATTCTCAAATCATTCCACCTGACTCTATCAAAAATTCAAAATTCAAATCGAGCAGTTAAGGTCAATTATTAATTCGGCTGCAAAGTCACGAACACGAAACTCAGAGCCCTTTTTCATTCTGCCTCTCGAGAGGCCTTAAGATGCTGTAGAAAAAAAAAAAAAAAAGGTAATTATTGCGTCAGGTACTTGCTTTTCCACGTGTTAGCAATGGATGCTGCACGGAAATTAATCAATCAATTTCTCACGGTGTGTGACTCGCTCGTAACCTTGACCTAATCGCCGTAATAGCCAAGAAATTGAAACTTTTAAAGAATTCTCAGTTGTCTTGTCTCTTGTCAATGAACTTTCGGATAAAACATCACTTGAATTGTTTTTGAATGCGAATTCCTGTACAAGCGATTTTGGTTTAATTTAAAACTTTACTTGGATTTGAAACTTTTAAATGTTTAGATTACATTATTGAAATGTTCAATAAAAAATTACGAAACATGAAATAAGTAATTTTTCTCTGGAAGTCACCCATTAAGTACAAAAAGGGTTGCTTAATAATGCAGTTTTAATCAATCACTCCTGTAAATGTGTTCATAATAATTGATGAATTCTACGCTGGAGTTAATTTTGTTTTTAGAATCTGGAAATTAACTTAATTTAGATAAATTGAAAAATATAATAAAGAATGAACATTTCTCGTTAGCATTTAAATACATAAGTGTTCCAAATAGCTAAAAAACTGACAAAAATTAATTAATTTGAGAATGCCGTCGTCAACTTTGCAGTACATTAGAAAATTTACATGTGCGTTCCAAAAATTTCTGCCTGCTTGAATAAAATAATAATAATACCTACTGATCAGGAAAAAACAAGGCACTGAAAATTCAGACGGAAATTTTTAAAATCGGAGAAAAAACTGCAAACAGACTGAAACATTTACCAAAAAAGTAGACTGAATCAGTGAACAGGAGACAGAAATTTATAGACAAAAATAGAACGGAAACGGAACAGACTCAAAAATATTTTGTGCTCATGAGTAAAATTTTTTAACCCGGATCGATATCATGAACTAAATAAAATTTAACAATATTGTCAGAAATTCAAGAGCTATACACAGAACGAAAATGAAATTTGCGAAAATCCATCGCTTTTATCGCAAATTTTTTTTTAATTTGGTCCACTTCGCAAAGGATACAAACCGTTATTATATAGTAATAGTAATTAAAAATGCTAAACTATACTACTTTTCAAACTATAAATTGAATTAAGTGTGAATACAAAGTTAATTTGAACCCCCTTTTTTTGAAATCGTAAAACTAAAAGCAATGTTAAGTTAATTATTGTTATAAAAATAGTTCGTATTTATTAGAAATTTGTTGCTAAAAATTGGATTAAACTCGCTCGAACTATAAAAATGTTATTTTGATTCATGTTGTTACCACTTTTAACACTAAATAAGCTTGCTTTATGGATTTTAGTCAACAATTTTTTTATAGTGTCTTAAGATAACCTTCAGTATGTATAAACATAAATATATATGAATGCAGGAAAACAAACATAATTATATATACCTACCTAGTGCTCGTAATCTATTATGGCGTATTGATTAACTGCGGTGTCATTTTATTTATCTTTCTCTATTTACAACTTTACAAGTTTTATCATGACCTTGTCGCATGAAATCTTTTATAATTAAACAGATGTCTTTATGACATTCTATATTTATAATTTTTATCAATTAGAAGATTTGAATTGCAAACGACTAGAAGCTTCACTCCTTCCATTTAGAATTACAAGTTGGCAGCGTATTAGCTCAACATTTTCTCCTCAATCTAATGAAATAATTAGTCATTTGAATAAACGTTTGTCATATTTTAAGGTTATTATATTTTACGTTTGAAAAAGTAGTAAATAGTGAATGAAATCTACTAACGGTTGTAACAAAATTGGATGTAACGACCTTACGTTCACAAAGCTTTAAATGTGTTTGTAACCGGTTTTCTTGGTATCCAACCAATAGAATAAATTTCTTTTGACTAAGAGAAACTTCATAATTACTTTTTTTTTAGCGTATCAAAGGTTTCGAGCTATTAACTTCCACAGCTTTCCACAAGAGCTGTTAAGTTTTCTTTTATAAACTGTTTTTTTTTGTTTTCTTTAAAAACCCTAAGTTATTTAAGCGAAGAGGTGGCACACAGAACTCTATTCTGTTCCACTGGAGTTGAAAAGCTTTTACTTTTTAGGTGTTTTTACTAACCCCACATTGATCTCTTAGCCGCTGTAAGTTATTTTACGCAAAAACAAACTTTGTATATTTTTCACTGTTTACCTTTTAAAAGACTTTACTTTTTTCCTCTAGATACGGTTCATGTACCTGCCCTCCGTTTTATCTACTTATTGAACATTTTGAAATGTTTTCCATCGCAGCAGTTATTTGCCCTTTGCAAACTCCGGAGAATAAATATTTAGCACTTATTCGTCATGGTAGAAAAGATAAACGAAAAGTACTTTACCTGGAAATTATTTGCATTACTTCTTTCTTTTAGTAAGAATTTTTCTAATTGAATATATTTTTATAATTATTTTTATGTACATTGATTTATATCGGAGAAAACTTTTACAATGAAGGAATCTGAATTATACCTACCTATATTTGTGATTTTGGCATAAAACAATGAAATTTTACCAGTGTTTTAAATTTTAATATGTCTTTTATTCTGGTGGAATGATCTGAAAGTTTTGAAAGTTTAGGGACCAATTTTTCAATAGGTTAATTGATAACTTTATTCTTCAGATAAGAAATCCACATGGCTGCAAAAAAAAAAATATTTTTCGCTTTATTTGTCCAAATTAGCTGACGACTAGCAGTCCTATACCTGCCGCTTTGAGGAGCAAATTAAGTTAATATATTTAATAGTTATCTTATATTAAAGTGAAATTCATTATTAGCACAATTTTTTTCGACGTATATTAAAGTTATCTGACGATTGAAAAATTAGCTCCGAAAGTTTTTTACCTTCGTATGAAAACAGGGAAACAGTTTTCTAATAAATTTTTTCACATAACTATTACAGTAGGGTTTTAGTAAAATAAAGTGTCAACAAAAAATTCGATTTATTTAATTTCACCAAATAGGTATCTCTCTTAAGTGAAATATTTTTAATTTGTCTGACTATATTTTGTGATTCAATATTTTGATTAACTGCAAATATAAAAGACAAGTGTGGCACATTAAATACCGCACCTCTTTTAAACTTTATTTATCTGTCCCAAAAAAATGATTAATTACCCTCTTAATTCTGTGATCATATCAAAAAAGGTGCAGTTGAAATTAACATAACCAAATAAAAGTATCTTGAGAAACGTGCGATCAAAACGAAAACAATCCCAAGAAATTCATAACTTTAGATTTAAAACAGAATTTGCCTAATGCAGGGCGAAAAGAAATATGCAAAAAGCTTTATAATTAATTAGTTAGGGTGCGAATCGTTTATAATTTGTAGCATTATCTCAATTTTTAAATATTAATTTGAAAACACTTACCAAATGTCGTTTTGCCTTATTCTTCTCCTATCCTTCCCAAATATTATCTTTGAATTAAAGCATAATAAAGATGAATATTTCTACATGACGTAATAAGTATTATCTGAAATTAAGGAAAAAGTTATTATTGTATAAATTAAAATAAAAATGTAGCCTATTAAAAAATATAAAAGGCTGTAGATGAAAATCAGGTGAATGGAGGGACTCTTATTTTTTTAATAACTTTTATTTTGTAACTAACTAAAAACAGTAGAGTTAAAAACACACGAATTCAAAGAAATAATTTTATTCAGCGATTAGAACAAATTTGAAATTGCTTTCTTAATTTAAAATTTAGTTTTATACATTACACTTCAATATTTCTGTTTTTATACATCTACAAACCTTAAAATGGGAAATAGTTCATAAGTTTCTTCCATTTTGTAAAGATAACTAAACAGAGTACAAAAAACAAGTAACTTAACCTTAGAAAGTAATAAGGTAAGTAGTATCTTTACTTATTAACGCTATTCTACTCAATACCGTTTTTTATCTCATCTAAAAAAAATAGGTTGAGATTTGGTTTTTTTTTGTTCTTTTGTATTTTATATAATATATTTTTTTTAATTTTAGAATTTGATTCATTTCCTAGTTCGCGTGGGTCGCTTAAAATTAACACACAATAAGAATATTATGAAAACTTCAATAATAATCAACGTTAAATAGGTACATATAATGTTAATTACTTCAAAAATTGAAATGATCTGCGAAACGATACTGCAACTATTATTTCTCCACTTTCACTGTACAATTAGTAGTAAAATTGGTTCAAATTCCGAAATTCAATTAGGTACTCTAGCAAAGTAGTTTATTTCATATGTTTAGATACTTGTTTTTTTACATTAATTTATATATGTATATGTTTTTGTTGTCTACTCATTTATTTCTACGGCTTAGAAATACTTCATCTACAGTTTTGACGTGTTTCAGCTTACATAGAAAGTACACATTCAGATACTTTCTATTGTAAAAATTCTCTTCACTTTATTTTATTATTCATTATTTTTTTTCGTAATGGAGAAGTCATTGCCTTAATTTATTATTCCTTTTATTCTGTACTGAAAATTCTTTTCTCTAATTGGATATAAAAAAGAAGCAATATGAAATGTTAAAACACCAATAATGTTTGCATGTTTATTTCTTATGCTATATGAGTCTCTTTTCTGTTATATACAGTTAAAATATTTATAGTAAAAACGGGGAAAGTGTTATAACATTTTTATTAAACAAACATATTATATAATTTAAAACAATCACGGAATTGATCAAAGAGATAATCGGGCTCTAGATTATCTAGTTGATGCATACTTTCACCACAAAAGCAATTCTATTCCAGATAAAGATTAAATCAACATTATTACCATTTTTAACGATTCCACCAAAACCACTAGTGTATCCACAAGTACTTTTCTTTGATATGACGTGTACCACGCGATTTTTACAATTTTACCCTAGCATGAATCAAACCAAAGATAAAAGATCTTTTTGTTTTTGATTATTATACAAAGAAAGCTTGAATTTTCTTTTTAAACATTAATTGTTTCGACAACTAAATGAAATAGCACCATTAATTCGTTGTTGTTGTTTTTTTTTTTTTTAGTTGTAACCATCCATCATAGAATCTGCAATTTTACTGATATTTACAATACACATGTAAATTCTCCCTGATGAACATACAAAACTACTTTTTAAGTTAAAGTGAAGAGAAGAAGAAAATTATGCTTAAGATTAATTTCTAGATGAATTTGAAGATGAACAACTTTCGATTTTCCCTTCTTGTTAATCCTCTAGTGGTTTTGTTTTCTCTTTTTGTTTAAATACAATAAACAATATTACACGGAGTAGGGTCCTGAGTAGGTGCTAAACTTTTTACTAGATATTAATTTACAATTATTTACAAGACTTTGTAACAATTCATTATGCTCATATTAGAAAAATTATTTACACGACTACCATTTTTGATTTCTTTTAAAATTATTTATTAGTTTTTTTTCGAAACCTATATTTAGAGGATACCCAGGAATAGACTTATACATTAAGTTTACGAATAAGAATAACAATTCTTGTTATAAATAACAGTGGAAGACTTCCGCATATTTCGAATAATATTTTAAAACAGAATTACAAAAATCATAAAAGCGCTGATTATCTGTTTAAAGGTTTCAGTTCGAAGAACAGTGCTTTTGGCATTTCATAGATTTTTAAATCGCTCTCTTGATAGTTCTTATATCTTTCTTATTATTTCTCAATGTTCTTCTTGAGCTAGCACGTAATACGTCTATAATTTAAATACGGGGATGTATCGTAATTTTTTATTTTCTATGTTAATTGTTGCGCTTCACGTTTTCTTGTTTTTTAGAAATTTATTTATCTATTTAAAATATTTTAATAGGCTTTCATCAGTTTTATTGAGCGGAGGGTGTAAATGTATTATATATGTATGTGTATATAGACAATTTGGCCTTTTGTTTATTTTATAGTTTTTTAGTTTGTGGAAAATTGTTAAAATTGGAAATATTGCTACACTCTTATATAAAGAAATAAACAAGTTTCACTTTAGATTTATTATTCCTTTGAAGATATCATTTAAGTTTACTAAATTGTTTTTAACTGAAAGCTATAAATAAAGTTGGTAGATATAATTTGCATACTTATTCATCATTTAGAAGGGACTATCTGTTATTCTAAATAAGTATTATAGAAGAACACAAATATATCCTTTAGCCCTCACAAATAAATTTTCATAAAAATGTTGAACTTTGACTTCAGTAAAATTATCTTCCAGTCATTATTGATTAAAGAAAAGGAAACAATAAAAAATTAAAAATATCCTATTTAAAACAACACATTTTAATATACTTCGTTTTCAAATTTACATTTACTTGCAATTAAATATATTATCTAAATATTCTCCGAAAAATTTCGAATAATGCGTTAAAGCTTTCAAAAATTTACGTAGATTATTCGCACTTACTCTTTTTCATCTATCAAACTTGAAGTGTTCTCTAAAGTACACTAAAATTGTCGTAGATATTGTGATCGAAAAAAAATTACAGTAGGTAGTTCAATTCAAACAGCCTATAAGGACCGTGAAAAGTGTTAAGGGCAAATGCGGTCCGAAGAGTTAGTGAAAAGTGCAAGTACATATTCGAATTCGAAAACGGCCGTTTCGAAACAAAAAATTGGAGAATTGACATGTTCTGTTCAATTCTTGAGATGATTTAAATGGGTTGGGTTATATCAACCTTCAAGGCAAGAAAACTTCTGACTAAGATCTCTTAGTTCTTAAAAGTAAAAATTTAACTTAGAGGCGATCGATTCTTGAAAAAAATAACCAATAACTTAATTCTGTAAGAATAAATATATCTTTAAAATGTTATATCAAGAGAGAATTTTAAAGTTCAAAACTTAGTGCCAGAACCATCCAGTAATATTTGTAAATAACAAACTTATAAAACAAC
Source organism: Machimus atricapillus (assembly GCA_933228815.1). NCBI lineage: Eukaryota > Metazoa > Arthropoda > Insecta > Diptera > Asilidae > Machimus > Machimus atricapillus. Next base: position 2,527,173 of record OW121788.1, on the reverse strand, counting down.
AACAAAGATCACAAAATATAATATTGTTACTCCAAAACAATATTTAACCGTTATTCCTTAACCAAGTTAAATAAATGTAATTTATACTAAAATTCCAATATCTATAGATATTGATTGAAAAATTCTGAAAAGAGCTTATCCGTTTCCTCGTATGGCTCCTTGAACGTATGTTGCTAATTACACGTTTAAGCAATTGAACAAAAGTAATCACTTTATAAGCCAAAGCCAAGTAAAAGTCGCTTAATTAATTAGCTTAGCCCTACTTTGGAATAACGCCATTTTGGGGGTGAAATCTCATTTAACAATTTTGCTTTGCCGGCTCATTGTAATTAGAACTCCTACTCACAACCGTCGGATCACATCACAAAGTATCCAGATACATGTAGGAAGCGTTTTGTCACCCCGGCAGATTTTCATCTATAGGACAGGTGAGTTATCAGGTAATTTGGAGCCATTTAACTGTTGCTCACCCACAATTAGCGTAACGAAATGAAATACCCTTGGAATTATGCGAAAGCTCAAAATTTCGGCAATATATATTCTACTTCAGGCAGATGAAAAGTACCTTTAAATATAAGTTAAAAATAGAATTAATTAATGGATATTTAGTAATAAATGTACGTCTTTTGAAATTCTATTAAAAGCACGATCCAGCGAAATGCTAATTTATTATATTAAAATTAATCTGGAAGAAAAGCGCTTCTTTACTTAAACTCTTTTGGGACGAATTTTTTAAAGGTGAAAAAATGGTTTTAGGTCTAATTTAATTTATCTTTTATCGACAGATATAATATAAATAAGAAAAATTCGAAAAGCAATTATTTATATTAAAAAATTGTAAGTTTACATATTTGAGAGTATAGTAATAATATTAAAAGCTCAATTTTGCAAATTATGGTTTTAAACTAAATTAATCATTAACACTGATAAAATCTAATAGACTTGGAAATTTGTTTGCTAAAGGCAAGAAAGCTTCAACCAAGTAGAATCAAATTTGTCCCAGGTGCCATACATAAAGGTTTTATTGTTGAAACACATTCATTTATTATTTATTATTGAACACATTTTGTTTTTTTTTCTATTTCTAAGAAATAAATGTACCTAAACATATTTGCTAATATGCCAGAAGAAGTTAGTTTTCTTCTGTCTGTATATTATTTATCTGAAAATGAAAATGTTCCATTACATCACTTTTTCAAGAACCATGGGATAGAAAAGTCAAAAAAGTCATATTTTGTCGACATCGAGCAAATTTTCAACATAAATTTTACTGAGACAGAAAACCATAAAATATGCAGAACAGAGGAATTAGTACAAACAGTTTTCAGAATCTCTGATTTCGAACTGAAACTTTGTAATTTAGCAACTAACTCAAACGATATTCCGGTGAAAATAAATTTTTAAGTCGACAGCGCTGTTCGTCAGCAACAAATAACTACTGCAAACTTTAATTAATTTTGACAAAAATATTCTTGTTCGTACAGAACAAAATATATAGCTCAAAGTCATTTCATTTTACATTATTCCCACATGTGAGACTTTACCACGTAAAACGAGCATTTAACTAATTTTCGAGGTGAAACTACAAAGCACGACATTGAACCGACAAAAAGTAATGAGTATAATCATAACTTATATTTACAAAGCATATCACAGCCACGAAGGTGCTAAATTAAAAAAGTTGACATAGCACATTTACAACGTTAATGAGGGAAATTGAAAGTCAGAAAAAAGAAGCTTAACAAAAGATTTGCGTGTCTGGAGAAAATTCTGATTTAAAAACTGTCTCCCAAAAAAATCCTAATTGTCCTAATGGATAGGCTACCGCCCACTTCAATAGATGTTAAAATCAATAAAGAAGCGTCCTTTCAATTAACCTTGCAATTTGTTTTAGATTATTTATTTTATATTAAAGTACTCACAAAAGCTTTTGGTGAATTTGATACCTGAAATCAATCAAAACTCTAAAAGAATCTCTTAGCCGAATTGAATTGATTTAAAAAGTTTTTAAGCCTTATCAAACTCTCGAGCTGAAATTTTTTTATTCGCACCTTTCCCACAAAATTAAAATTCATTTAGACACTGAAGATAAAATTTCCGTCTTCCCCCTTACCGGAGAAACTTGTGTTTCCCGTGGTCTTAACAACTCACGCGCGTCTTTGTAAGAAATTAGGCAAATTAATCAATTTTCATTAAAACAGGAGAGCTCGCAAAATGTGAATGATTTAATAACATAAGATCCCTAAAGTGCTGGATTGGCAATGTTAAGTAAAATTAAAACAACTCCGTCGGCGGAGCTCCATTAAAACGCGTCGCATGGATAACTTCGCGTGTGAAAACATTCGTAATATATTCTGGAGTATTAGGCACTAATGAAAAATCCTGCTGATAAATGCCTCATGATTTATCAAAATAACACATAAGCAGCTTATTTCCAGTACTGGAAGAAGCTAAAACTTTCGGTTCTCAGATCAGCGGATTAAACGTTGTAATACCCGAGTTTTCTTGCCTCTCAAACAAAAAAGTTCATTACGCAAAACTTTAATAAAAGTATAACTTCTTAAGATATTCATTGCTTAAGTTACTGCATATCTGACATTCATGTACATTTAAATAAAAATTAGGAAATCCCAATATTACACATAAATGACGAAATTAATAATGTTTTCCCAAAAAGTAAACAAACTAATCACAGTGTCTTTTTAAAAACGCGTATTCGCTTTCCTTTGTCGATAAATTCGTCTTTGAGCATATCTTATAATAGCAAGCAAATACTACTTAAATTCGTTGCCTTAATAATAATTGGACTTAAAACCAGTAACGAAATACTCATGTTAACAATTCAAAAAGGCCATTACTTCTGCCGCTGTAGGATTAGCATACTGCGGTATTTTTTTTTCTGCTCACCGCCATGTTAACTAAATTCTGTCAATTTTCCACAAAACATCCTCGAGTCTGGGATGAATCTCACTGGTCAACGAGGTTTTTGTCCCAAAACAAGTGATAGGATTTTTTTTCTTTATTACCAATTACATTTTTGATAAAGAGTAGTAAGTTCTCGTTCGCAAAAATTTTATTTATAATGAAGAAAAATATATAAAAATTTCTTCGAAAAATTAATTAACGTGAAATCATTGAAGTTGATAAATTTTTATAACACTTTTCACAGAAAATACCTAAGTGAGCTGTTTTCGTTAAACTAAATAAGCAAATTACGGTTTAAGAGAAGCATTATAAGGATTGTAGATTTTTTGCCAGTGGATTTAAAACTCATTATCTTAAAAGGCTTTCGACTAAGATAGAAAAATTACTTTGAGCCGGTATGTTTTTCACGATTTTCAATTAATTTTTTAATTTAAATTGGTTAAATAATTCGATTAGAAAAATGCAGTCGCAATGTTGTGAAGCTTTTTGTGGAAAAACAATTTGAAATCAAAGGTAACTGGCATAAATTTGTTATAATCTCAAAATTTTTATTAAGGAATTTCAACTGAAAAGGAGCTTCACAAGCTCTTTTGGATTTCATTCCACTCAGAATACAGAGCATGGGCGTTCATTTTTTTAAAGAATAAATATAAGAAGAGTGGTAAGCTCATAACCATTAAAATACTTAAACAATCATTTTTATTAGTTTAAAGAATTCTTCATCGATTGATCGGCAATAAAAATAAAACGGAAAATAACTCTGATTAATAACTCTTAGTTTATAGCCAAAATAAAAAAGATTGTGAAATAATGGTTAAAGGATATCAAATATTCAGTATAAAATTTATTACCATTACGTTACCGACCTTGATAGTTAGAGCTTTGTAAAAATTTCGAATTACAGGTTGAGAATGTACCAACATATCTTTGAATATGATTCAAAAGTTTCGGAAATGTGGGATTTAAATCGACCGCGTTAAAGTGATTGATATATTCTTTTTTTATATATCTCAGCAACGTCATTTATTTGTTTACGCCACTTTTTAACAAATATAGCCTCACTACATAAAATAATAGCTGTGAAAATACTGCTTGAAATTTTGCAAGCGTTTTTAGTATAGTAGCTACAATATTGTTTATAAAATAAAAGTCGATGACAACGCTTAAAGTCGCTTATTAGAAGATTGGCAAAAGTGTTGGCACATGCGTATAAATGAACATTACTTTGAAGGGGATAAAACAAATATCGGTAAAATGAAATTTTTGTTTCAGAAAATTCAAAAACAAAAATTAAAACTTTTGTTCAAAACATGGATTTTTGCCATAGATTATGAATTCGTAAGTGAATATGCTCGATTAGCTTTAATATTCGGGAAATATGTAATGTTAAAATGTATAAAAGGGTAGGTATATGATAGGAAAAATCATTAAAGAATAATGAATTGATCCAGGAGCTTATAATGTTGCTCAAATGATAGCTTGACTTAAGCAGTTACACATATAAAAAGACAAATTGTTTAAAATCATTTCGAAATATTTCGTGATTTTGACTATTGCATAATATACTATAAAAAATCACCGATCGCTTACTGTGGGACAAAGAAACACTTCAAAAATGTTGACCAGTGGCTCCAAAATGTACAATAGCTTATGTGGCGTTTATTACGTAAATTAACCCGTACAAACCCTAGTCATTACGAAAATCATCTTATAAAAGTGTATAAAAATACCAGATAGAAAGCTTCGAAGGAGTAGAGTCCCAGTCCTGAAGGCTCAAGCCTACCGTCGCCAATACATGTTGTAGCCCATGGGTGCGCTGCCCATCGCGCGTTCAGTCGCCTTCTCGATGGACGACTGGACGCAACGGTAGCAGCACACGTACGCCAAACATCACTTGAAGAGTATCCGCCGAAACGCCCTCCGGAAGTCCTTGTTGAAGATCGTGTAGATGGCAGGATTGAGGGCCGAGTTCATGTAGCCCAGCCAGAATGCGACCGCGAACGCCGACTGGGGGATCTTGCACTTGGTGCAGGCGGGCGTCAGGATGTAAAGGAAGAAAAAAGGCAGCCAGCAGGCGATGAAGCTTCCCATGATCAGGCCCAGGATCAGGGTCGCCCTCTTCTCCTTCTTCCGGGCGATCCGACGCTTCTCCTTTTCGGGATCGCGCTGCTTCTGGACCTTCGGGATCGCCGGCTCCAGCTCACTGGCTTCGGAGGGTTTGTTTTTCGCAGCCTTTGACTCGTCCCGTCTTCGGTTCTTCCGCCCGAAGATCGGTTGGCACAGCCTTAGTTTTAGGGGTTTCACGACCCCACATCTGCTGACCACCCCCGAGTCCGAGCTGGAAGGGTCGAACTCGCTGACCATATCCGTGTCGATCCCGACGGACAACGCGCGACACCTGGCGGGCACCGGCGACACCTTCAGCTCGTTCGGCGAGGACGTGCCGTTGACCGCGCTCGCGGGCGTCTTACCCCCGGTCGCGTTCTGCTGGTGCATCGCCGCGATCGTGCTGACCTTGAGCGTCTCCTTGCTGCTGTTCGCCAGCTGCGCCTCGATTTCGGCCGCCTCGCTGGTCGAAATGTCCGAGGCCAGGTCGCAGGTGACGATAGGGATGGGCATGTTAGCCGCTCCCGGGGGCGGGGTCTCGATCGTCGCGATCTGCTGTTGGTTCTGCTTCTGGGAGGAGGTACTAGGCACACTTGGCATGGGATGCGTTCCGCCCTTGTTCGGCCCTGTCGAAAAACTCGTTACCTGCAATGGAATAAATTAGTAAACCATTAAAGTGTTCTTCAAACTTTTCTTAAATCAACTTAATGAAAAAGGGGAGGGGATGGAACCTTAAAGGGCCTAGAGAAAACAAAGAGACGGACAAATACGAGAAGGACTCGCAAGCCTAAAGATTCTGTAGAATGAAAAGGTGTAAAATTAAAAATTAGTAATTTTCTTTGATTCTTTACTTGTGCTAGAAACCTTCCCTTCATGCTAAATTTCCAGATTCTATCTATAAACTTTAGAAGGCCGTGTCTTCTTATTACATAAATACCTACACTCTGTTCTAAAATTATACACATATCCACCTTGGAAGTTTTCCTATTTCTGAATGGAATTTTCAAAAATTTTCTTCTACGAAAGATTCTCATTAACGAAGCCAATATGTAGGTATACTTACATTATGGCAAGAGTGCATTAACGGTATAGATTTTTAAATTACATCTATCTATGTAAATACTTTGTGATAGGAACTAAAAAAGAATCCAAGAAACATATTTTACTTTAGATTAAGTTTTCGAAATTTGAATCTGAAATTGTTGGGCCCAGGACCATGCCAGCCGTCACTTTAAAATTTGTAATGTTGCGGTTATTTACTCTTACTTTAAAAGAATACGTTCATATTTAAGAATCGATTTTTTTTTATCCCATTAGATGTACCTACATGTTCCCTTAAATACTCTGAGCACCTTTCCTTTTTTCGAAAAAAATGCGGTCTCAATTATTTTAGGCAAACAGCTTTATGTTCAAGATGAAAAAAATTCAAGCGGAAAACGAAACTCTTTGCCCTTAATAGCCCAGAGGGTAAAATGCCAGCCAAATAGGGCTCTTATTATTACCAAATTTTTTAAACTTAAAGAATGTACTCAAAGAGTTTTAACCAGATCCGGTTAAAAAAATAAGTGCAAACGAATGTTTTTGGTAAAGGTACTTTCTGTACCTACTGGAATAACATTTACAACAGCAAAAAAAAAAAGAAATAAAGAAAGGTTATTGCACTGAGCAACCCATAATTTTTATTAAAGAAAAAAGAAAATGCTGCAAAAAGGCAATTTTCACGTAGAACTAAGAAAAATCAATGTTATCTATCTGATTAAGGCGCTTTTCGTGAACTTTTTCCCCTCGGGGGGTTTGCTGATTGAATTAGACTGCAAAAATCAAGAATCTTCATTGCTACTCTTTATCCAGTAGACCGATGAAGACCTTTTTGTTCGGAATCGATTTAATCAGAATTCCAGACTAACTGGATTATTTATAGGAATAGTTAATTTACAAATTGTTCACGGAAGAGATGAGCATTTTATATCGATTAACATAAAATTTACTTGAAGCTTTTTTTAATATTTTGCCTTAAAGTGGTACGTACATATAAAAGTAGAAATACATGGAAGGAATGTGGTTTAGTCTAAATCTGGAGCATTTGTAAAAAAATAAAAGTAGGGGAGCGGGGGGCACGTTGTTACAGGGGTAAGAAGTTACACGCGTTTTTTAGGGGGATTTTCAACTGTTTGGTAGACATAATTGGACTCATTTGTTTTCTTATAACATCGTGCATTAGATAAAAACGATCAGTGACCCGCCAAGCGCCAAGCTGCTAGGTTGTGTGTATGTGTCTCGATTTCAACCAAGTAAGTAAAAAAATCCGTTACGAAATTTTTGATTCCTGATGTCTATATTTTTTATATTCTCAAAATTTTTAACCTTGAACGTTCATAATATATCTACCTTTAATTTGCAATATTGTTTTTTTTTACTATCGATATCCATTAATGGTGACTTCAATTTATATTAAAAAACGTGCCATGGGGCAGGTAGTTACAATTTTTTGGGGTAAGTTGTTACATGTAATATGGCTGGGCCGGACTGGTTTAAAAGTTTTATGGATAGAAATCCTCAACTATCTCTACGAACACCAGAAGCTACATCTTTGAGTAGAGCAACGTCGTTCAATAGAACCAACGTTAAAGATTTTTTTGACAAACTGCAAGGCTTACTCCAAAAATAAGAATTCACTGCTTCGCGCATATGGAACGTTGACGAAACAGGTGTCACGACGGTACAGAAGCCTAAAAAGATAGTTGCTCTCTCTCTCTTTTGTTTGCAACGTTTTGAAATAATAAAAAAAATTATTTATCATGGATGATTTTGTTTATTTATCTCCTGTAACATCGTGCCCCGAAGATGTAACAACTAGCCCCACATCGGGGGTAAGTTGTTACAATGGACTTTTTTGGTTAAATTTGCCATTGTGAAAAAATTACATAAATTTTAATAACTTTTAGATTATATTTTAATAGCTGAATAGACATACTAACAATAACAGTAATCAAATGTATAAATTATTTAATAGCTTTTGTCATATTGAGAATTATCTAAAAATTGTAACAACGTGCCCCCCGCTCCCCTATAGTTTAAATATTAAAAGAGCCACAAAACGGTTTAGGGTTTAGTCTAGAAAAGGTCATACCTCGAGGGCTTTCTAAATTAAGACGAAATAAAAGGCAGCCACTCCACGGAAAAGGCAAAGGGTCGTACACCCGGATGGGCTTAATGTACGTGCTCATATAAAGTGCTCAGGTGGCTACAATGGAGCGATGATTGATAGGACAAGCGTGAATTGCTCCGCCAAGTAATAGGCCACGAATAAAACTAAATTGAAAATGGCTCCGAGGAAATTTTTGCCGGTAAGCATAATGATATTCCATATGAATAGGCATCTTAATACATGCACAAAGAAAATAAAATTAAGTATTTTATATCCCTTATTTTTTCTTTTTTTTTTCTTGGTAGACCGCCAAGGTAAAAAGATCTATTATGTATGTGTAATACATATTTAAGGAGTTCAAAAATGTATACACATATATGTGTATGTTATACCATCAGCTCCTGATAAGAATCATCACTCGGGTTTATGAAATATTTTTTTTAAGCTTGATTGTGTTCATGTATGAAAAGAGCTATTCTTTCGACGGAATTGGCAAGACTATGTGGATTTTCTTTTTTATGATATTGATTATAAATGTATGAGGCCACGTTTCAAATGCTCTTTGAGTGTTATCTCCTCTGGGCATGGAGCTGAAGTAACTCAGCCGAAAATAAATTGACGGCAATGTCCTGAATCGCAATGATTAAAAAATGAGAAATTACTGACATCCTATCAGACGAGACCGGGACAGGAAAAACACCAGAAAATTAATGTTGTTAATCCTTCATGAACTAGTGATATTTGTGCTGGGGCATGAGGCACTGGGCACATGGCCTCGACTGATCACCACTGCTTTATTTGAGCCACGAGAGTACATCACACCGAGAATTATGCCCCGTAAAAAGTGAATTAAGGTCCCAGCGGTTCCGCCTTTGATTAATGAACCCAGGGGTTGGCCAAGGATTTAAAAATGAATGCCGGTTTCCATGGCTTTATTTATGCTGGTAATTGGTGAGCAGGCGCTTAGAAATTTCTCAAGGGATATTCTATACAGAAGTAAAGTAGACATTGTCCTCGAAAGTTGAAACTCTGTACGAAAATTCGATTGCTAATAACAATGAAATTTAGGAAACCGAGATTGAAGGGAGAAAACCATTTATAAATAGAATTATTAGAAAATGTTTTATCGTGACATAATCATAATATCTATATAGAAGGACAATTAATTCAATTAAAATATGGTACAATGCAATAAAGAGCGTTATGCAACTAAATTTATAAAAATTTAGAAGGGATGGCATCTTGAGATTGGTTATAAACAAATTGAATATTCTTTTTTCATATATTTTATAGATGCGATGATAATATAGAATTTGCGGATAAAAGAATTTTCTAATATTCGTTGGAGTCATTACTTTTCTTCAAGTTATTATTTGATAACTGTACGGTGGAAGTAGCTACGTACTATCATAAGTTTATTCAATTTTATTTATTTTTTTGCTACAACGCAGTTAACCATTTTTGTTTCGCCATCCGTTTTGTACTAAAAGAGGTAAATGTCTCTCTCAACTTAACCACAAAGAACTAGAAGTTATGAATTCATTTGGTATAATTCCACAAGAATGGGTAATAACTAGCTTTATTAAATACTTATATAAAATATTAAACTGTGCCACAGCGAAATAATCTCATATGAATATAAAGGTAAGACGTGCAAAGTGCTCATCTAACCCACCTCATAAGTCTGCCAGTGTTCTTCTGGTGGAATTTCATAAATGCAATGATAAGAACACAAACCTTAAGGAATTTCTCTCTAAAGATGATCGTAAACTTTTTCTCACTACTTTTCTCATAAAATATATGCTCGTAAAACTTGAGTACACTTTTATATCATCTTAAATAAATATTAAAACATTTTGATATAATTTGAAGAATTGAAGCGTTTCTCTACAATTCAATTCAACGTATCAAAACAACAAGAGACGAAAAACTGAAAATTTTAAGCAAGAAAGATTCGTGAGATTGAAAATTGTACAAAAACATAATATCATAGTACAAAACAAAGTACATATAGTAATTGTACGACAACAAGAAGAATTTTTAAATTAAAGGAAAACAATTCACATCGAAACCGTTCTTATGAAAATATTTAAACTAAAATTAATGGGAGGTCATATTCAAGCACGTTGATTTCAAGTATGTTTTTGTAACATATACAGTGATCTAGCTTAGAATAAAAATACTATTGAAATTTGATCTATTTTTTGAATTAACCAATGATGTAGGTACATTATATAATTGTCGTGTTTTAGTATCTAATTACGATATAAGTACGATTTATATTCATGTTATATCTTAAAAATTTTGTTTCCAAAGGATTACATGATATAAAGGATCAATACATATTTTGTACATAAGAAACGCATTAATACTTCCTCAATGCCACATGAAAGAAAAAAAATTTAAAATCTCGTGAGTGAATTCGAAACATGATTCGATGCTTAATATTAAGGGATTTTAGGAAAAAGGAATAAAGAATGAAAAAAAATTCAGAAAATGGGAAGGCAGTTGAATAATTTAATTTTCCTTACCTGTTCGCTGGGTGGTTTCCGCTGTGGTTTTTTTATTCCACGTCGCGCTCTCGCTTTCGCTGCAAAATAAATTCGAATATAAACGAACACCATAATACAGCTAGGGATATAGAAGGATCCTAAAGCTGAGTATAAGACGTAACCAATGTCTTCGCTAAGCTGAAAATAGAACATACATAATTCCGTTAGAATGCAAAATACTTTACCAAGTTATCTAGGGATTGAATTTATTTATTACATAAATAATTTTTTCACGTCAAAATGTTATTCGTCTCGATTATGCAATTTTTCCAAGAAATATTTTAAATATTAAAGGACCTAATACTTTAAGTAAGTCCCTGAAAAGCTTATATATTCCATTGCAAATTTTACTTTCTTCTATTAGGAAAAGGCATAAAAATTCAATTAAAAGAAACTCTAATCGAGAAGAAAAGGGAGTAATCGACTTTATTCATATAATGTGCTCAACTTACCTTTAATACGCAAATGAATGGTACTTCACCGAAGTGGTTGTGCTTTTTTATGTCACAATAACTCAATGTAACTCGATAAGTTCAACTTAACAAGCACGTACTTCAAATATAGGCTCATTAACGAGTAATTGGCGTTTATAGTTATCCAGTAAATATATGTATAAACTTTTGATTGCAATTGAACTGGTACAAACTTAAATATAAATTTATTCATTTTGTAATACCGACCACTTTGCGAGCATTTACGAATTAAAAAAATATCGAATTTTGTTTCTCGGTTGAACTAAATTCAGAGATATCCGCACCGTTTCGAAACTTTGTTGGTCTGTAGGGTTGAGGCCCACTGGAACTCGTTCGAATCGAATTGAAAAAACATACAAACTCTTAGATAAATATTTTTCAATATAAGTTCCTAAAATTCTTACTAATTCATTTAATTTACCTTTAATTTCAATTCTAGGCTTAGAGTAAAGCTTAGGTTAATGAATGGATAAATCATTTTTATTAGAGGTCCGTATTATTTAAAACTGATGTGATATTTTTAAAGAATATACAAGTGCTTCATCGAAGGTGATATATGTATGTACATACTTACATATATTTTTATATTCAGGCAGATTGGAGTTTGGTAAAGATATTCCTTTTGAGATTAAAAAGCATAGCTTGGATTTTTATCTTTGATTTATGGAATTACGTCAATAGAATATTTAGTCTAGTTTGTATATTATTACAGATTGACAGATATGTATATGAAGGCCTTTCGCATGCAAACAAAAAATGGCAGTTTCAGTAGCATAAATGAATGGATGAGTGGCAATTTAAAATAGGTACTACATATAGGCAAATCGGCCTTAGTACAGAGCCTTGTGGGACACCTGCAGTAATGTACGATGTTAAGATATATATATCTTAAACCGCCGACGCGGTCTAAAAAATTTCTGACTATGGTAGTTAGCGCAATAAGAAATCCAAAGTTCTTCTTAATTAATAAATAAATTATAAATATTTTATTTTTCCTATACCATTTTCTGGAAAAAACAAGTACTAAAAATGAACAAAGTTATTTTTAATAAAAAGTCTGTACAAACAGAAAAATGTGCAATATATTTAATGTAGCAAACTGAAAGTTATGATGAAATAAAGGTCAATTTTCAGTAAACCGATACATGTTTCAAGTAGATGAATACGATTTTTTTATTAAAGTCTATTTAAAGGAATTCTATATATGTTTGATAACTCTAGGAAACTTGTTGCACTTCACCTTTTCTCTGCATTGTTTGCTTCATTCCGTACATTGTTAATAAAATTCCTTGCAACAGCCTTTCCCCCTTCGTACGTGCCGTGAATTATTTCGCCAAAATAAGCCAACTGCAAAAATGTAAAATTTTCAGAGTGCCGGATAGCAGAATGTGGGCACTTTGAAATCCGTGCGACCCCCTTCAATCTTTCGTAATGCACTTTGAAGCGGACTTTGTAAGACCCGACCAATCAATATTTTATTGTCCCTGGATTGCTTCTCTGCCACCGAGCGTCCATGTTTAGTAGTACCCTATGGTATGTACAGTCTATACCTATAGTATGTATAGTGCACAGTATGTAAAGCATACCTATTTAATGTACCCGCCCAATGGGGGACTGAGCTCGCGCATTCCAAATCCTAGCCTGTGAAACCATGTTTTTTTTCCGGGACTGGGAGAGGAGCATTTTTGCTTTGAATATGGGGCATGATTTGATATTGGAAATTTAAAATGTGGCCTCTACAGGGACAGATTCGAATGTTCAAACAAAAAATAAAAAGCGAATAAAATTCGCTGAGCATGGAAGTCTAATGAATGCCATTTTTCCCCGTGGAATATCCAGCGGTTTGCAGAAAAAAAAACTGCATGCCTGAATCCCCAATGGTACACATTCCATTAATATTGCTCACTGTTTTATTTTCCGTACCACCCAAGTGTCAAAGAAACCTGTCATTCCAGAGATTTTGCTATTAAGACAGAAAATTAATGATGCTCGGGCCACTTGTTTGCTCATTAAAACTTACGAGTAAGAAATAAAGGGGTCCCCCGAAGAGGAAAACATTTTCTCCCGCCACCATCCAAGAAAAAGAAATTTCTCCCTGAATGGATATAGACGGGCATGGCTGGCAGCGATAAATAATTCTGTCAGATGCCGGATGGAGAAGACGAATTAAGAGTTCGATGAAGCAAAAATTCGGAAATGGCTACGTCACGAAAAATGAATGATATCTCCCCCGCATATCGTAGTCTCGCACACCCTTCGAGCAAAAAGGAAGAAATGCTCGGTTACATTGGTCGCCCGCAAAAACTAATTTCATTTGTCATAAATATTTCATGATCCAATTGAAGCAACCTCGTACAATTTAGCAACGAGAAATTATAAGAGGAAAATGCTTTAAAAATCACTCATCAGATACGAGAGAGTCTATAAACTTTTCAAATATAAATATGTATGTATAAGCCATTGCTTATTTTATTAATGAATTTATAACTAAGGTTGTCAATTTTATTACATACATGCATTATTAAATGTATAGGAATAGATCAAAAAGTGTCCCAAAAAAAGGGCTTATGTTTCAAAACACTGAATCCAATTTCAATATTTCTATAAACCTCAAGGATGGAATCATGTGACAAGTATTCAATAAGATAATCAAAGTAGTTAACGGCTAATTCAATTAGTCTATTTAATAATTTTGCAAAAATATTAGAAAAAATTATAATTATATAGAATTTTGGTTTTGCTGATGGTTTTTCATTTTCCCGCTAATATGACACGTTTAGTTCACAACATTTTATGTAATCGAAAAGTATATACTTATTGCTCATGAATCTTCTATTTCCACAAATAATTTATCTGGAGTTCCTCAAGGTTCAGTTTTGGGGCCAATTTTATACAACAGATTTCCCAAGCGTTCCACATTGTCTTTCGTCTATTGTTGCTGTACTTTTTTCAGTACACATAAAGACGCAATTCACATATGCAATAATCCACAGAAAGACCTAGAGGACCTCTACAACTATTTTCTTAAGTGGAAGATAAAAATTAATTCATTAATGTGTTTTAGCGTTTCTTACCCAGATGCATTATTAATTGAATCGATTGTGATATTCCTTGTAAAGATTTTGGGAAATACTTAAGTGAAGAAGATTCTGATTTTAATTATATAAAATTCTTATTGTATTATGTATTAATTAACCTGTATAATGAAAAATGTATACAGAGAAGACATTTCTTCATAAAATATGAATTTTATTAAGGGGTCAAAATTTCCAAAATTATAATTCTGTGGTCAAACGATACCTTCAATATAGTGAAAATAAGTAAAATAGGTACCTATAGAGGTTTTTGAAGTGGACCATAACCCGTCAATTTTAATTAATTTGTTTCTTTCCATATTTTTTAAGAAATAGTCAGCACTCTAAGTTTTGTAAGCATTTAAATTACTATAAATCAATTAAATAATATCCTTCCAGTAAAAACTAATTCAACTGGTATTATTGATAGTAATAATTCAAGCTGGAACAGTCACATAAAGTTGGAACAAAGTTTAGACATACATATCTTATTAAATTGAATTTGTAATTCAGAAGAATAAGCTTCAGCCAGTTTCCAGCTTTCACTGGCACTGGCAAGCAATAAAGATGCAAATGCAGTTATTAAATCTCTTTTTAATGCGAAATGCAGATTTAATCACTCGAGTCCTTCCGGTCTCCTTCGACCTTGTTCTGATCGATATTGATTTGGAACGGAAGCTTTGGGGAAGCCTTATATCAGCATGAATTTAAAAATAAAAATAAAATATCTTATATGCAGAACTATTTGGCTTCTTTTATAATTTAGAGACTTATTTATATGTCTGTTTGGACTTTCTTTTAAGATAAATTTTATTGGGAAGGACAAGAATATTTAATTTTATTTGCTTCGAAAATTTGATTACCAAATTATTATTTATTTACATATGTTATATGCATGTGTGATACTTGGTATTTTATTTATCGACGCATAACTGAAATAAAAGCTTCGTAATATGTACAAATCGTATAAAAACAAATAATTAATATTTTATGGTTTGAAATTTAAGAGTTTATAACTACATTTCAAATTGATATCTACTAAAAATTTACTTCCAATTGTTTTCAAAACAATGCTCTATGTATTTCCCCTGTATCTTGACATTAATTTGTTAATTGTATAATTTTCAACGTTAATAAAATAACTCTTACTTTCGGGGAAGCCATTTTAGTTTTTCTTTTTATCTTGAAATTTTTGTTTTGAGAATATTTACCTATTAGTTTTATCTCAAATATATACAAATTTTGTTGTTGTAACAGAGGATTAAATCGAGAATACTGACAAGTTGGCGAAAATAGGGAAAAGTTATGAGAGGTGATACTGTTTTATAGAAAAAATAAATAAGGCCAGTTTGTAACAGAAAAGGTTGCCAGAATGGGGTGTCTGTACATAACTGCTGAATCGATAAAATCGCCATATAAATAAATAATGTAAAGCACGTTGCCAGGCCCATCTGCGTATCTCCCACAAATCACTAATCCCACTAGTAAACTTAATTCTGCTTAGTAAGCGTTTGACCAGACTTGTCGAATCACCCAGCCAATCTATAATCAATTGCAGCCGGGAGAGCCTAATCTCCTGGGCAACATTTTGCTTAACTTACGAGTTGGGTATGCTTTTGAGATTTTGGAGGCATTTATTACGAGCATAGCCAACCACTGTTTTCACCTCATAAATATTTTCCTTTTTCCGCCGCTGGTGAGCTTGAAAACATATCACTCCCAAGATTAACGTTGAACTCCTGAAATACGAAAATATACAACATTTAGCATTTTATCTTTGATGGAAACTTTCAACTATGAATCGATAAGTGCCTGCTCGTATCTCATAACTTTCCCCGCTTAAAATTCATACTGTGTCCATGAAAATCGAGGGGGATTTCCGGGTTCAGTTGCGTTCAAAGTTTTGACACTTTTGCACTAGGCCACGATTATTGGCACGAAATATATTGAATATTACTTTCAATTCAATGGCACGGTATTGCGAGAGCTCAAAAGTGTATGTTTTTTATTTACGCATAATTCAAATATGTCTCGTATACCTACTCTCCGGAATTTTCTGAATATTTTGTACTTTATATTTCCCCCGCCTTTTACACTACAATTACTACAACAAAAATTGCGGAGGCATAGCACCAGTTTGGATATGATAATTAGTTTAATTTAAACAAAACCATGAAATTGTTCACCTTTTATTGGCGATATATCTTTGTGTGTATATGAATATGAATATGACAATAAAGGGATATAATTACGTTATTAAAATGATAATTGGGAGCAATATAATTGTTAATTATACGTGTTTGTTTCCTTCTAAAGATAATAAGTAGGTACGTATGGACGGTATTTTAATTATGAAATAAGCTGTAATGGAAGAGACACCCACTTTGATTAATACAAAATTCTGCGTATTTCATCGACCAAAGTAATTTATTTTTAATTAAACTAGGATACCTCGAATGTCTTCAATGGGAGGTCAGAACCATTTTATGATTTTTTTTTTACATTTTGAAAATTTTAACAATTTTCGATAAGGTATGTCTTTGATGTAACTTTTTGGAAATCTTTAAAAAATTTTCAAACACAAATAAAATATTAATTTACGAACGTATATAAATTCCACTAATGTGTAGTTTAAATTTAAGAATTTTAAGAACCTATACCAATTCTCTTCGATGTTTTACAAAATTCACTCAGTTATAGTCTTTTTTTATTCATCAATCAAACCCATACTGTATTTAAAAAATTCTGTAATAAATCCCAGTCCCTGCTGAGCGTACAAAAGTCGGAAAATTAATTTGTATAATATGATAGTACTCGTATAATGCTTTGGCTATAAAATCACCACATGTATACATAATAGGTACAAAAACCAAACTTAACAATGTCTGCGATTCATTTACCTTATATGAATGAAGGTTCCAAAATGTGTATGGAACTTCTTCCTTTTCTAACAAAAGAGTCTAACTCTTAAAACAAAACTTCATTAAATCAATAACTTTTTAAGGAAAATGTTGTTAGAAATGGTAAAATTTTGAAATAATGTGAGTAAAATAAAGAGGGATTTTCTTTCGAAAAGTATTAAGTAGGTATAAGTATAATATAATAAAACTTGAACTTGAATGTATTCGCTATCCACTGAGTATCATCGTTCTAAGACTTTGCACCATCTTCAAAAAACTCTGAAAATTTGTTGTTTAAGCTCATACAATACATAAAAATAAGCAGCCTTCCAACATTAGCGTTTGATGCTGCAATAGCCAGCGGATAAAGTTTGGGTGAAGTAGGTTTAAAAATAAAGTAAATATTTCAAAAAGTGGTTAAATTTGGCCACAAAGTTTATTCAAATTTTTTCGACAATATGATGACTTTGCATGTTTATATTTTCTTAAAAGACAACTAGAGATTGCGTGTGTAGGTACCTTAAATTTTAACATAATGAAAAAAACTACCGTGCCCTAAGTCCACAAACTAAAATCCGTGCGGTGTAATATATAACATTTAACAAAATACCATAAAGTAGAGAAGCAGTAGACCAAGGAGACGAAGGTCAAAAGATAACATTTTCATCCAAAAGTGTCGAATTTCTCGCCAGATTGAAACATTTTGATTGCAGAGTTAATGTTCGCCATCCGGAATAACGTAATTGTCTCAAGCTCCAAGAAACCTCAGACATACGTGATAAAATAACATTTGTATGTTTATACCTAAAAGGTACTTAAAATTTTAATGACTAATGGGCCACAGCAAAGATAGAATACATTAAAACAGGCATTCCTTTCCCCCCGCTTCAGTGCAGAACACCCACGTAAATACTATGCGGGATATTCTGTAAATGAAAATAGTAATTTAAGGGTAAACGTTGTTTGAAAAAATAATTTTAGGAGTCCTGAAATTTAAGGCTCATTTTCAACAGTGACGCACGGGAAAAGAGAGTTTCAAGAAGGGGTTTTTTGGGGGGCAAAGCACATATACGACAATTTTACTTCTGTGCTTCAAGCGTACGCAATAAATTTCACAAAAAAAAAGGGGGAATGGGGTAGGAACGTATCTTGACCTAAAAAACATGGTCGTGAAATCGATAGAGTGTAAAGTACTAGCTCTTAAAAAGATGAGAGCAGAAATGTCTCTTTAGTCGAGTAGCACGTATCTCAAATGAACCCTAAGGGTGATAAATATGATGAAGAACTACACTACTTTTATTAACGCAACGCTTGCAAGCCGAGCTCTAGAGCTGGTAGCTGCTTCTGGGACCCGGGTCGAAAAAATGTGGGAAGATGGTATATAAGACCCGGAACGAGGAATTCTGTGCCAAGGAATTTTAATACGGAAATTCCAGAAGAAATGAACAAAACGGAAAAGAAGGAAAAAATTGCAGCCAGCCAGGGACGGCAAAACACGAATTCAAAATAGCTCCTGATGTAGCCCCCTATACGACGGGAGCCGCGGGGGTATTCTCCCAAGTGTGTACGACGGGTAGGTTTCAGATCCTGTTGGTTTCCGAGAATTTTCCTTGCACACTGCTCCCGGAACGGCCTGTAACAGAAGGAAGAGGTCTAATGAAGGAAATTCTCTTGCCAATCCTCCGCCGAGGATATCTTGAGTTACTCGTCCTCTCGAAGAAACCCATTACGTGATGAGTGCTGCATGGAATAGGTGTATAAAGGTTTTCCTTCCACTAACTAACTTTACTCGCCTAAGGGAAACGGTAGTGCAAGACCGCAATTTACCAGGGAGTGTTACGTTTAATTAAAAAGGACAAAAAGGGTCACACTGTCAAAGGTTCTGAAATATGTATTTAAAAACCGGATCTAACTCATAATGGAAAGCCAACATAGCGGAACTGCAGTGTTTTATGTTCAATTTCGTTATGTTTTCCACTGAGGCTCTTATTACAAAGTCAGTTGAGGTTGACACCTTTGGGACGTTAAACCGATGGACAGGCCACTTAAAATTTAACTAGTTTGAGTTCAAAAACTTTCGCGTCCCATGAGAAATTATGGAAAATTTTTCGTATATACGGGTTTAATTGCTTTAACTTTTTTCCCGCCCAAATGAATAGAACTCCCACGAGCATTGAAGGGATGCCCTGGAAAACAAACAATAAATCTGAGTCGAAGCTGCAAGTGATGGATTGTATTTTTTTGCACCGAAATTATTTACACATGGTAAAAATTTTTGATTGCATCCAGCAACAGATCCAGTCATAAAAATTTATTCGAAAACATGTTCATCAATTCTGATTCAACTGTTGGCCACTGTTTTAAGAAAGAAAAATCATCTTTATAAATCTGCTAGATTTTACGAGCATTTTAGGAATATTTGCACTCGAGGATTATTGAATTTATAATTTTTAATACATATATATAATTAATATTTAGAATATAACACTTTTATTGTATAAGATGTTTAAAAATAGTATATATTAGATTCAACCGAATTGATGATCCTAAAAAAAAACATTTTATGCATTTATTATTTGCTATTATTTAGTATTAAAGACGTTTAACAAAATACATAAGTGAATTGAATCGAAACAAATACATAATAAACCTAGAAAAATTCCAGAGTTGACATTAATTTCTCTTGATAGGATATTTCGCTAATTTAGCATGCAAAAACAAGTCCTCATATATGTATGTATATGTATACCTAGAAGAATAGTAATAATCCAATCCAAAAACGAAAACGTTCTATCACACTTCGTTTTTCGAGAATACCACTTTTGAAAAATCATTAAAAATTAATGTACCGTTGAACGAAACTCAAGAACAGTCCAAATTAAGTAGTTTCTTAATTTATAAATAATTTACGTTTGCATAGTAGAAGAAGGACAATTAATAAATACCTACATAATAATAACACTAATTAATACCTCCACCCGTATCCGCGAAAAAGCAACAAATTGTTACTTGTAACTGAATATTTTGATTTGACGAACCAAAAGTTAAAATCTTTTTAGCTACATACATAATACGTTAATAGTCAAAAATAATGCTATCAACATTGAAAATATACAAAATGGTTTGAAGACGCTGTTATCAGAATAGTTTCAAAATTGATTCACTTTTGTATAATTCTTACTGAAATTAGCAAGAGAATTTAATTGCATAATTGTACGTTCCAGATTGTAAGGGTAATTATAATATATTGATATTTTAGCCTTTAATGTAATTCCCTAATAATACATATTAATAGTTGATATCAACAAGTTAATTAGACACAAGAACCACCATTCTCCACCTTTGACCGACGAATATTCCGAAAACTTAATGACCAATTGCGCTTAAGTAGGTGTGTGTATGTTCTGATTGCAGGTACAAGGCGTTTATGCTGGAAATTGAGGCCAGGATGAATCATCGAGTGTGACACGCTCGAAATAACTTTTGGTGCAAAATGCGACAACAAGAGCAAGAGGCAGCGTCTCCTCTTGGTTAATTCAGCTGTTGGGCGTAACGTCGTTAAATTTAAATTTAATGATGATATGCTGCACGTGAGCCAGGGAGGAACGTGCTGAGCTGCTCAGATTACAGGTTCCCTAATCGCATGTTTGTACCTCGTATTTATTAACAATTTGTTATTTTTTATGGCTGAGTCATTTGTGGGCACTACTGCCATTTATTGCTGCTTTCGTTAAAAATAAAATTATTAAAAACGAAACTCAGTTATTGATTGTTTTCAGAGCGTAGAATAGTATGAGTATCATAAATTTTCTTTTATACATATTCATCATCAATCAGCGAGCCCGAAAATCAATTTATATTAATTTTCATGAAAAACCCTAAAAGTTATGTTTTCTTTGATGGTAGAAATTTAATTTCCATTTTCTCAATTACAACGTTTTCGGAAAAACCTAAAAAAAACTAAATTTTTTACATTGGAAATTGGAGGATACCTAATTAATGAAAATAGTAAAAACATTAAAATATCAGAACGCCGCCGGATAAACTTTTAACTTCAGTAGAAATTTTCAGTACCTAAATTGAAATTTTTGTTTTGGCTTAGATTGATTAATTGGACTTTAGATACATTTCGAATAAGATTGTTTAAATTAATCACTAATATAAGATAATAATAGTAACATACAAAAAATTTTAAATATAAAACGCCTGCTCGAACTAGTGGATATTATATCTGGAAAACGACTCAACGCATTTGAATGAATTTTAAACAATATATTCTTTTTGTTAAATTGTCTTGTTTATTTTCTTAAGATTTTTTGCTTCAAATTTTAAAAAATTTGACGATTTTATATTTTTTTAAATAACACGTAAATGTAGCTTTTACGTTTCTTTACAAGAAAATATTTTACTATTTAATATCCGACGATTCTTGTCCATTGTTTGAGAAAGAAAATAAGCCTTAAATCAACTTTCTCTAACCAATAGATTACGAAATATTCATTTAAATATTGACTATTATTTAAGAATGTACCTAATTTCGAGCACTTCAAGAAATTTAAATCGTAAATTCTAAATTTAAAAAAATTTCAATTGAATTGAATTTTAAATGAAAATTATTAAAAATACCATGCGCAGTACCTGTGGCAATGGCGTCGTAGAATGTTTACTATTATTTGGCATAAATAATAAATATTTGTTTTTTAATTGTAGACATAAAATTCGAATCAAATATCCTTTAGGGTCTTAATTTCCTCCACATCCTTTCTCCTTCAAATATTGCTCTGATTAAGTAGGACAATACAAGATAAGATTTTGATTCCATTATATGACAAGTAGCCTAATGCAGAACTTTATATTATGTTTATAATACAAACGACGTATTTATTACGGAGAATCAAAGAAAACTCATTTAATTCATTCAGTATAATGAAGATAACTGCCGTAAAGAAATCTTACCGAATGTCTCAATTCCATAAGAATTGACCTATTTAGTATTCATAGAGTATGCATTCTGTTTATTATTCATAAGTTGTTTGTTTAGGCACACCTACCAAACTATTTAACCAAGAAATCTCCGAATTAATTGGATAAAGGTTGCTTCGAACAGCTACATCATATAAAATATACTCTGAAACAAAGCAGATTGCGGCCTCTTCATAAAAATTATAGATAAAAACGACACTTTGTAAGTTGACTGAAGTGTGAGTAATTAGATTGCCTCAACATTATGAACTTCAAAATATTTGTTTTTTTCTTTTTTTTTCCTTTCTTATTTATTCATCCCTGGCCCCGAGCTAAAGAACTTGATACATATCACAACGACGTAAGCGAAAGGTCATAGTAATAATATTTTATTGATGTTTCATCTGGCACCACATGTTTTAACGGATATCAAAATTACGTGATGGGACTTTGAAGAAAGTATCACTTAATGATAAGGAGCACGATCACTGAAGTTTTAAAGGATAATGCCCTGCCAGAAATTGGTGAGCAATTTGTGTACCAGCAAAGTAATCTTGTTTTGATGGTCCAGCTCCTTTTGCCCGAGGGAACATCTGTTGCTTTGAAAACGTTTTCCTTTTTTTATGCTTATGTTCTCGATAATAATCATCATGTAATCGGACTAACAATGTGGTAAATGTTATTCGAAAATGTTACTGCTGACGGCTTTGCGTGACGTCGCATCATTTATTATGCAAGAAATTTTAATTTAGCTGCTTAATATAAATTGCTATTTTTTGTACACGAACCGTAAAAAAGGTTTTACTGACATACAAGTGACAGAAATCCTATTAGCCTATTTCATATTTTTAGATTAATAAAAAGCAAACAAGCCTTATGTAAAAATTCTGTGCTTATTTTATGTAAATAAAACATCTTACTTAAATAATTAATTACGCTCAAAGGCAAATAAAGAAAAGTTTTAATAAAATAAACAGAATTCGGGAAGATAAATTTTTAAGGTGGAAATTCAATCAGCCCTTTGGAACTTTTAGCCTATAAAGTATCCCTAGAAGTTTATAACTTTTTACCCTAATATTTTGAATTACCGTCGTTACATCTTCATACGTCCGGGAACATCCTGTAAGGCATTGAGTGTAGGTGTTAATTTTTTAGGCTTCTTTTTTGTACAGATCTGCAGGACTTCTTTGTAGCATCCTTTATATCAGCTCTTGAATTAAATTGACTGTGAATAGAATAAATTAATCCTGCAATAGCACCCCATAAATTTTCAATGAAGTTGAAGTCAGGTAAAGCAAAATTTCGATATTTTTCTCGCGGAATCAATTTTTACCAAAGGATGCTGTACTGTATGTCTCGTGGCATTATCTTATTGGAATATTAAATTTTCTGGCAATTCCAGAAATGCTGAAGGAGGTATCCAGGCAATCCTCATGTGCAGAGAAAGCGGTCCAAATCATATAATACTTTTGCCTCCAAAATTTTCACTCATTTTTACTTCCTCTAGATTCCGCAAATCCTGCCAATAGTATTGAAAATCGTCAAAGAGGGTTTCGTCGCTAAAAACGACGTTATACAATTCATTATTCCAGCTTTTGTCGTTTTGATAGCAATAATATATGTATCTTATGATTTTTATTATACACTAGCTGAATTACCCGGTCTCACCCGTGCTAGATGAGTTTGCGTTTGCGAGGCATTATCTAAAGCAAAAACTCCTGTTATCAAATTTAAATCGTTGCAGCACAACATTTAAATATTCACACACACACATCTGCCCTCACTTGTCTGCCCGATCCACTGTATGACTCGTCATTTATGTTGTTTTTAACAATTCCCATTGTTTTTAATATTCGAAAGTTAAAAAAAAAGTAGCCTATGACCTTCTCTATGGTCTAATCTATCACTTTACCAAATTTCATCAAAATCGGTTAAATGGTTATGGTTTGGACGTGAATAGACGTGAAACCGTAGCAGACAGACAGACAGACAAAAAGTAGCCTTCTCCTAGTTCTAACCTATCTTTGTAGCAAATTTCATCAAAATCGGTTCAGATGTTTAGGCGTCAAACTGTAGCAGACAGACAGACAGACAGAGTTACTTTCGCATTTATATATTAGTAGCGATATTTTTGGTCGTTGGCATAATTTTCACCAATTACTAATTGTAATTTTTCCAAGAAATGTCACATTTGCGGATATGACAAGATTTTTCATAAAATCATCAAATATTTTAGTAGGTCTTGATGTTGGATTTCCAGATTTACAACATTTTGCAAAAAGTAATAGCAAGTTGGTATTCATTTTTTCCCAATTGTAGTTTTGTTACAAAAAAAAAAAAAAAAAAAAAAATTGAATCTTCTTGATATTTCAATTTATGTAATTCATTATGGCAAATCCAACACGGTGATTTTAAATTAAATTTTAATCAAACAGATGGAAAAAAGTGACCCCATATATTCCCTAGTTCCCTAGTTTTTAGTTTGCAGTACATGTTCGGTATAAGCCGGAAAAAAATACTTTATTTAATAATTTATTTTGCCCTGCTTTATCTCTCTTCGAGAAGATTTACTCAACTCAACAAAAAAATCGAACAAAAGCTAGAGAAATAAGTTGTACCTTACAGAGCTTGTGAAATGTAATTTGTAAACATTTAAAAAGAAATCAATTGCTCAATGATATAGTTCAATGAGCACAAATAAATTTCATAAATTCAGCTCGTTTAAAGACAACAGAATACTATATATGTACATACATATATGAGAATATACAACCTTTTGTTTCAATTTCTCAGTGCTTTGAATTTCAGCTGGTCTTAAAAGAAGATAAGTTTATACCTCTGAACTAGAAGTTGAATTTTTTGAATAATATTTTCCAGGTCACGAAACACAAGCTTTTCAAGATAATACCTCTAGAAAATTTTTTCTAAAATTATTTTTTCGAGAATTCAATGTCAAATTTAATATATGTAAGTCGTTCAAATTGAACTTCGTGAGCAAGCACTATAAAGGTTATAATAAATCATAAATCCAAACGGATGGAATATTAAATTGCAATAGACATTCTACTAAATGGCATTTAAAGTAGAATTGAGATATGATTTTATGTAAAACTTGCGAAAATACGACTGCTATGAAGTAAAGAATAATAAAGTGCTTTCAATAACTTACGCCAAACCTATTCCATAGTAAAACAAAAATTCTCCATCCAAAAAAGTTTAAAAATGTTTGAAATATTGTATTCAAGTACCTATTACTTATTCAGGTATTGTCTGTCCTTCACGTTGCTGTGTTTTTAGTCAATACATTTACAATTTAATATAAATAATTAACAAATAGATATACCTAATAAATTTGTAACATAAAACTAATTGAATTTTATCCGATGTTTTCACTAAATCTTATTACATAATAATACAAAATTTGAAATTGATGTCTTCAAACAAGTACGCAGTATGTGCATGTACAATAAAAATAAAATTCCTACAATCAGCAGAGAATATATCACACATTTTTTCATTATAACTTTTAGCATTTGCTCACGCACAGAACTTTAATTAAAAACGCTAAAGATGCCCTTCGTAATGGGAAAATCTTCACGTAGCCAACATAAACTGGAACAAATCAATAAAGAGAAAATTATCCTGCATACAAACTATCTGAGAGCTGTATCTGAGCTAAACGATATTTCCAGACACGCTCCATCGAACGTCTAGAGAAAAACAATCTAGAAATATCATACTAGATAAAGAATTAAATTCCATCAAAGGTCTTTTTCAACAAGTCATCGTCCTATTTATCGATTCTGATTTTTATTTGGCTAGAATTTTTGAGCGCGTGCTCATGAAATTATTCTGCTTCTAATTAATATTAAACCCCTTAGACATCTCTTCCTGAATTAGCAATTTTGTCCTTTCTAAAGTATTAAAAATGAATTAACCGAATTTTAGCTTCAATTTCAATTTTGCAGTAAGTCTGTTGCTTTAAAAATTCTTCAAATTGGTAGGTATAAGAAATGTAATATTAAATGGATTTTGAACGGAGAATAAAATTTCCTATCGATTTTCTGATTATTTGAATTTAGAAACGTTACAATCACAAGGTATTCTGAACAAAAATATAATAATAACAACTATTTGTTTAGTGCCTGTGTACCTATTTCAAAATATCTACTATATAAAATTAGGTCATTCACAAAAAATAAAATCCAAGAAAAGATTTATTTCTTTGCTTCATTAGGTATAAATAGATGGGAAGCGAATTTAAAACTCTGCAATTTAATTTATTTTAGTAAATAATATACAAATCTTCTTTCCTGCTGCTTTCCTCACTTACCTAAATAAAGAAAGCGTAATTAGGCCATTTTCTTATGCTCTGTCCCAAATAGGATTTTCTATACAAATGTGCGAATACACCTGGATAAGTAAAAAAAAC
This sequence comes from Machimus atricapillus, assembly GCA_933228815.1. Taxonomy (NCBI): domain Eukaryota; kingdom Metazoa; phylum Arthropoda; class Insecta; order Diptera; family Asilidae; genus Machimus; species Machimus atricapillus. Next base: position 2,500,601 of record OW121788.1, on the reverse strand, counting down.
TTAATTCTTTTTGGTTCTCCTAATTATTTTTAGGTACACTTCTTAGCCAGAAAGGGTTTTTTTGTTTTATTTCCCGGATCCATTCGAGTTCGACCTTTCATGGCGTTTTTTTTTACGTCAGCGAACTGACCCTATATTTCTGACTGATTACAGTCTCCGTAGTAAGGTTGATGTTTTATGCTGAGGTCTGCTAATTAAGTAGGACAGAAGTAGTTTCTCTGCTTTGTCTAAACATTTACTGGTGAGAAACGTTTCAGTTAATTAAACACAAACATTCCCTGGACTGTTTATGCAAAAAAATAAATCATCCCAGATACAGATAGATATATGTATGTGGTATGTACATGTGAACCTAGCTTTACCTTTTTCGTTAATTTATTTCCTGTTTTAAACAACTTTGTTTTTGTCAAACTAAATGTAAAGGAAAAAATTATACCATCATACACTCAGAGGGAAAGAAGCTTCGAAACACAAGGTGGGGCAAAAGTAATGTCATAATGGCAATGTGCCATAATTTTTGCAAATGGCGTCAAATGTCATTGTGCTTTGACATTTATGTTATAGGCAGAAAATTAATTGACAACAAGCAATGGAGCGATAC